>CM072895.1:10115962-13003462 GCA_037013685.1 Acridotheres tristis
AAATGGAACCACACCCTAAACTACCCATGTTTTTCACCAAAAATAGGTTTGCATGGTAAGTAAGCATAAAGATGAAATTTTTGCAGAGAAATTAAAAAACACGCATTTCCCATATAAAAATTACATGATATACAAACACTAGACTGCCTTGGTTTGGACTTAACTCATGGAAGGGCTCTCACACATCAGAGCACTGCAGACAGTTACTTTTTTCACACAGAGGAGCAATCAGCAGCTCTACATGTGATGTATACAAGTGGTTCTAAGGCCCATTTGGGACAACCGCTGAATAAAGAATAAATGCTGAATATTAAGGATGCACAACTGACCATGGCCAGTTTTAGCCTTGTCATTATTCTCCCAGCTGGGTGATCCCCAAGCAGTGTTAATGCACAGACTAGGCCTTTTTCCAAGAAGCTAGAGTCAGAATCATTTGCAGTAATTTAGGGACATGCTGGGGACACAGGCTGTGTGCTCCATGTGTTTGCTGCAGCATTATGATCTTTAGGCAGAATTAGGAGGAAGGTCAAAATAAAGTTACCAATTTAGCAAGTAGAAAAGCACAGACACATTACAGAACCTGTGGGACACAAATATTTCTTGCATAAAGACCTAAACAAACCCATGTGACAAGCTGTAATACTTTCTGGAATGATTAGCCAAAAGCAGGTAGAAATTCAGAACTGCATAGGAGCTAGAAGAAAATATCTAATGCTACTTAAAATCACAGGAATAGTGGGAAAGAAAGAGCTAAGATCTGCCTGCCCTGAGAACACAAGGAAAGAACTAGATGAAGGAGCTTTCCTTTTCTGAGCCTGCTCCCAGTGCATCATCCAACCTCCATACTCCTTCTCCAGCACCTGCAGCATCCATGGTGCAAGCCCTGGTTAGAGATGGTATGAGCTGAAAAGCTGTTTTACAGATTACAGAGTCTTTGGGGCTATTTGAAATGGACTTTGTATTATTCATAAAGGATATTTTTTTAAGGCAAAAGTCAACATAGTTTTGTACATGGGGACACAGGAAAGAACTTGTTGTCAAAAATACCTGGAGCAGAAGAAAGACTACAGATACCAAATTTCACTTCTGTATGATGGACTTAAATCTGTAATCTTTTCTTTTTTTTTTTTTTTTTTTTTTTGCACACAGAGCAGCTTCTATGTAGAATTATCCCAACACAAAGAACTGCTCTGAGATTCACAGTGTCAAATCTTTGTATGAGCTGGTAATGGTAGTAAACCAGCAGAGCATTCAGGAATTACAGCAGTAAGATAAACACTGTAGGAATCAGCAAAAACTACTTGTACTCTTACAGATAAAGCAAAGCATCCATCAGAGAAATGCTAGTGACATGGTCAAGGTGAATCAGTCAGCAACAGAGCCCAGTGGTGCTGCTGCCTGGCCCACAGTTTCAGTTACCAACACTCCTACTCCTTAATTTCCAAGGCTTCTTCTCCTGCCACCACTCCCATCCCTAATCCCATTCTTAGCTTTGTTTCTGACAGTACCTGAAGTTTCCTATTCGGAAACATGAAAGATTGAACTTCAACCACAAACACATGGGACAAATTCAGGCAAGATAAAGTGTACATACTGCCTGCTTTGTGTCTGGACATGATAACTCTTAAGCTAATATTCTTTAGACAAACTCAAGCTGGGCAAGCAGAAGGTTGTCACAATATGAGCTCAGCAAACAAGCAGTATCTTTGTTGTGTGGTTGACAGGCCCTATGACACAGGACTTACAAAATGTAATAGTACCAAGAACAGAACAGCTTTCACTTGATAAGGGTAAAAGAAGCTGCAGTTCGCAGTTTCTTGAGCCAGAAAGGCCAAGAAAAAGCACTTTGGAAGCTTGACAAAAACTTACTTTCTTCAAGCAGTTGCTAAATTATGTCTCTTCTCTTTGCCTGTGAGGTCCTGCCCAGCCATGAAGTGCATTGCAGCAGGCACAATGAGATCCCTCGGCGCTGTGACTCCATGGGGCTGTCTCTGGCCTGTAAATAAAGATTCCCATATTCCAAGCCCTGTCTGGCACTTTCAGCACTACTCAGATTTCAAGGCATGTCAGAGTGTCCTGACATGCTACAAGTTGTAAAGGCTCACACACACAGGTTTAACTGTCAGCCCCAGAGAGCTGCTGGGCTGTCAGCCCCAGGGTGAAAACAAAGGGCAGCTGTTGATCCCTGCACTTTGTGTAACCACTTGCTCTCAAAACAGGCAAATTACTTTTGCCAGTTGTAGGACTGGGTAGCATTTTCAGACATCTCAGAAGAGATGAAGCATAGCACACAAGACAGTAAATTACTCCAGACAATGTTTTTATAATGTGGTTTTAGAACCAAGTTTTTAAAAGTGATAAATGTTTATCAATTTGATACAACTGCTGTTAATTCAATTCTATTTAAATGTAATTAAGGCATTTCTTGTTTCATACACAGATGTACACAAATGGGACTGACATGTGCCAGAGTATGTGGGGAGAGTCATTTAAGGTGAGCGAATCCTCCTGCCTCTGCTTGCAAATGAACAAGAAGGACTCGATTGCAATCAAGTATCTCCTCTCCAAAAGCTTGGAGGAAAGCTCAAGCAGCAGCAGCAGCAGCAGTGAGGAGCGTGCCTGCCAAAATAAACTCCTGAAGTTTGAGAAACTAAAAAAAAAGGAAGGTGAAAAGACAAAATAAATGCTGGTGGATGTACGTCAGGACAAGAGAAATCGACGTGGAGGCTGGGCTTGGGGCATTATGCCAGCCTGCTTTATTCCTTCCTTTCTAGAACATAATAAATCAATGGCTGGTTCTATTAATCTTTCTCTGATGTTTTTGCATCTGCATCACAAAGCTCCAGACAGGCTAGCACAGGTGTAATCTTGTGACTTGAACAGCTACAAGCCTGAAGGAAACAACTAGGGGTTGACTTTCAAAGAGAACAGGCACAGGCAGCCCCTGCTGACTTAAGGTGGAACAGTGAGAACTGGAGACCTCTGGAAGGTCATGCCTGCCAGTAATGCACCAAATCTTCAACCCAAACACTTCATTAGCACAGGCACACAGAACTCCCATCACGAGTTCCTCTGTGCCCAGGTCTGCTCAGATAAAGAAGAACTCTTCAGGCAGAAGTAGGTCAGGAAGCCTGGCTACTGACCACTGAAATTTTTTTTGAATCTTAAAAACAGGGCTTTACGGTGTACTACATAAATCCCTGGATCCAAATATTGTCAGTACATAGCATGCACAGTCTGTTGCACAGGGCTTTTACCTTAAGCAAAGCAGTAGAAAAGTCTCCTACAATATCACTTTAAAGCATAATTTTGAGTGAAATAATTCCCACTGAATTATTCCAAACATAATGATCTCTGAGAAACCAGTGTCAGGAACAGCTTCAGTCAGGTTTCTCCCATCAGTAATTCTGTTTCCTGCATCACTGTTACAGTCAAACTAAAAACGAAATCTGCACCAGTCCCAGAGGGATTTGTTAGGTAAAGATGAGTGAAATTCTGCTTTCAGTGATGCATCCATACTTCCTCTGACATCACTGAAGAGTGGACAGGTCTGTACCATTTTGTACAACCTTTTCCAATGCCATCACCACAGAAGCCATGGTAGGGGTTGAATTTGGGGGTGACATTATCAAACTATGAAAATCAGCATTTGGTGCTTCCAAAGGATCTGGTTGCCTTACAGCATTTAAGGATCTGTTCCACAGTTAAAACAATGACTTGGCACATCCTGTTTAACTGGGAGAATCTTAAAAATCTAACACACTTTCTTCACTGAGCTGTTTATTTATTGGAATGATTTCACACAGCTGCAATAGTAATGCTAAACCCATTAGGTCATGCTCTGCTTCCAACCAGCTTCTCAGTACACTTAACAATGGACTAATTCCTACCAGCATTGAATTGTTTCAGAATGATATTTTGCCACGTCTGTATTTTGTGCTAACTCATTTTGTCAGTTCTACTGTTAGGAAAGAAAGAACAAGAATTTAGTCTTCTGTAAAGCTCTGACAGTCCTGTTCTTCCCCTATTTCACTAACTCTGCTCTTTTCTGTCCTTTACTGCATCTGAGTCAGAGCAGAAAACTTTCCTGCATTTTATTTTGCTATGCTCAAAATTCAAGAATTAATTATCCCCTCTCACTGCATAACACCAACTTTTTCTGTATCACCATGGATAAACATTTTCTTCATGTTTTTTGTTTCTCTTTGCTCTGACTAAATTACTCTTGAAACCACTCTCAACAAACAATTCCTCCATGCTTAGTTTCAGGATGACCCATAAGACTGGTTATTGCATGTTTTTGAAGAACATTAGGTCCTACAGCAAGATAAAGGACCAAGAAAAATCATTTTGCTCCTATTCATAACCTTCCCACTGACTCATTATGCACCCCAAGCAAACCATTTAACTCTTTTGTTATAATTATGCAGATAATGCTTTTGCAGAGCTACCATATTTCTGCTAGGTCATCTGTTTTCTAGGACAAAAATTCAGGCACTTCTCAGTTGTCCCTACGGGACAGTTTTCCACTCTACAGCTCCCTGGTCCCAGATGAACAATGATCTTAGCTCTCAGGCTCATTGCTTTACACTTGCTTGTGTTACAAAAATTTCACATGAATATGCCAATCTTCATAAGCCACTGTTTGCTCTGTCTAGTTGCTTCATATACACAGTAATTTACACTTTAAACAACCTTTGTGATACTCAGAAATGCTAACAGTGGATATTTCACATTTACAGAAAGACTAGGATATCTCGGGTAAAGCAAAATGAAAAATAACACAAATGGCTAAAAAACAGATCACAGCAATACACAGTGAAGATAACCAGGAAAAAGAAAGATCCAAGTTACTGGTGGTTGCAGACATCCCCAGCTAATGCTGCTTGATGAGGTAGGTGCCTCTGTGCATCACAGCCCAAAAGCACATGTCCTGCCTCTGGACCCACACTGGCCCAGATCACTGAAACACCTCCGTATTTACCGACACTAGACTTGACTAAGATCTTCATTAAAATGTCACAATGGCAGTCAAATGCTTTGGGAAATAGGTTGGGAAATATATTCCTACACCAATCTGAGGAAACCGATTTAAAACCCTTATCAATAAATTAAACTGGACTTATCAACAAGACAATGTTGATAAAAATTAAAACTATTGCCAATTATTGACTTATTTACAACCTGGCTAAGAATCAACTTTTGTACTGTCCTACCTGGGCCTGGTGTCATGTTAACCAGCTAAGCTGGGTCATCCTGATTGCTCTGTTTATTTAATTTTCTTTCCTTAAACATTGGCAGAATACTATGAGTCTTCTGAAATTTCACTGACATGCCAGGATTTCTTAGAAATGAGACCTCTCATGACAGAGCTGTTAGAGTTCTTTAGTATATGTTATCTTAGCTTACCGCTTTAAAATTATGAATATTACTTATGATGATGATGAACCTCATCCTTAACTACTTGCAGACTGAAAAGGATCCCATCATTTGTATTATTCTGAAATACAAATGCTTCATCCAGCATATATTTCAATACTAAGTATTATTAACAAAACTTGCCCACTGCTTCTTGTGCCATTGCAAGGTCACAATTTCCTGTAGTACCTTTAGAGTCCTCATTCTATTTTTAATGTTCATAAATCTCTATAGATATTGATTGCCATAGAGTCTTCCTTTTTAAAAAATAATAGACATCAGTAATTATGACATTTTCAACTTCTGTTGCATTTTTCATGTCCAGGTTTCACTCAAAACATTTTATAAATATTCATTAATCCTCAAAATGTAACTGAGAGGAAAATAAGAAGTAAGAAGCAAACTGTGTCAGTGGGAGAGAGTAAAAAAGAGACTTATCTGATCACTGTAAGTATTGCAGAACTAGGGCTAGCACAGACAAGTTCTGTTGTAGTCTTTTCCACATTGCAAATGGAGCTGCTCTTTGTAAGATAAACCTCAGAAAAAGTTATTATGTTAAATTATTATGCAAAAGTTATTATGCAAAAATTATAGAATCACAGAATTGTTCAGGTTTGAAAAGACCTTTAAGATCATTGAGTCTGATGTTCCAGGCTTTTATGAAATAAAATAGTGCAAAAAGCCTGAGCATCCAAAAACCAAAACACATTAATAAATAATGCATTTCCATGGACCTTGAAGGATAATGAAATTATACAAAAAATAATTATTGCACTATATAAGATAAATAATGTCAAACAGGCTAATTTGTCTTGCTGCAAGACAACCAGCTCAAAGAGAAAGAGAAAGCTCTATATTAGACCTGGCTTTTTAAGATTTTGAAAATATTTGATATAATATTCTGATAAGCCACTGGAGAAAACCAAAGTGCAAATGAAATCACTGTAATACTTGCTTTAAAATATATTAAAAGATTACTATGAGTATGTTGTTAAAATCAGACAGATCTTGTGTTAGTAATCCCTAAGAATCTGTTCTGATCCAGTCAACCCTTACGTTTTCCTAAACAATGAAGTAGAGATTTTGCAAGTACTTTGAAGGATGAGATTCAAATAAAAATGGTCTTTCTATCCAAAGAACTAGGCCAAGCCTCCAAAGCTGAAATTCTAAAAAGGGAGATGAAGAATGCTTGCACTGAGGAAAGGTAAGTCATTGGAAAAAATTATCCAGGAAAATACATGGCAAAGCAACAGCAAAGCAGCCAAGGAGTTGGAATGTGTGGTAGCAAGCTATGCCGTTTACAGCTGAAATGTCACACTGTGGGAGAAGGTTTAATCTTTTAAGGCTTCAGTGTATGCAGAGCCCTGGAAGTCCTGACTCACCAAGCAAGCTGATGCAGGACCTACAGACATCCTACCAACAGTTACTCAGAGTTGGTGACTATCTCACATTCCACTGAGGCTCTGCTTCTGGAATGACCCCACTGCATCACACAGGCTGTGGAATGTGGTGGGTATCAGGCAGAGTTTAACTCTATCCATCTCCCCAATGAAATCAGCTCACGAGCTCTGTCAACACCAGTGCAATATGTTCTAGGAGAACAAACATGCTCTTGAACTATATCTAATGACTATATAATTTAAAAGGAATTAAATTAGCTGAATTTTTGCACATTTTCTGGTTATTTTCCTTCCTTTTTTTCTGTTCCAAAGATTTGCATAACTTAGTTATTTTTAAAAATGCCACATTCTTTAGACAGCTCATGCCTATTGTACGTTTGCTCTACTTTATTATCCAAGGAAACACTGAGATTTAGACAAGAAGAGTTAAGTAAAGATTTCAAAAAGTATTAGGGTTTGGATTACAATTTGAAACATTGCCAAACTTTACTAATGGCAAGACTGAATTCCCCCATGCCTGAAGACTGATAATTCTCCAGCACAACTCATTTTTCCTTTTGGGAAAACAAAACAAAACAAAACAAAATAAAACAACAACAACAACAAACAATAACAACAGCAACAAAACTGCACCTTTGATACAGTCACCTAAAAGAGCAGATCTATTTCAGTGTGAAGCTTCAGGTCAGCTCCAGACTACAGTGAAAAAAGATCCAAGCTATGAAATCAATCATCTGCTTCAAATAAGTGTGAGGACATAGTTAGGATCAGACCTCAACAATCTGGCAGCTTTCAACATCTCCAAGACAAAATTGCAGCGATTCCATACTACTGAGATTTATCTTCACAGAGAAATGAGGGGGGAAAGTCTCTCTCCTAAAAGTGTATCTCTCCTGCCTCTGTTTTGATCACCAACTGCTATCTGAATCCCAGTATTCTTTTGGCCTCCTTCCTTGGAAATGCAGTGAGGTCTCTGTGGAGTTCGCCTTGGTTCCCCTCTCAGACAGCTGTGATTAATTCAATGTTCAAGCTCTTGAGTTAATTCTCTCATTAGATCACTTTCCTTCTTCATGGAATGATTATTCCCACGGGAGAAATGAGAAAGACTAAAACAATATTGTGCTAGTATCTGACACACTGCATCCAGGATGTTTATTTTAAATCAAATTGCCTGGAATTGATCCAGATCTGTGGTTTAAACACAAGAATCTTCTAAGTGGTGGGGAACTGTAGCCATGCATGTTGCACAACCTTCCCCGTTTCGCTGGAATTCCTCCAACTTCCTGCCAGGTAAGTGTACCTAGAACACAAACCTCTCCACACAAGTAGGTCAGGTGAGACAATCCTTTCATTGATAGGGCATACTTTAGGATCGAAAAAGGTTTTTTTCCTTGTTTTATTATTTTTCATCACACACCAATCCCTTTTCCACCCAATCCTATTGAAGGTGAAGCCTGGAGCACACAGTAGTGAAATATTGCCAGTGCTCCTGAAATCACAAGCCAATATCTGTGCATTACTCACCAGGAATGTCACATTCCTTCTGAAGGCTCCTGTGGCTCAGAGGTGTTCCCCACTTTTGCTGCCTGGCTCTCCAGAGCATGACTGGTCACTGTAGGGGGCAACACCTCCCTCAACTGCATGCCAGCACAGCCTCTGTTGCAGCACCTTTGATGGGATGTGAATACTCAGGGGAGTTTCTCAATCCCCACTTTAAAAGTGCTAAACCCCTCTAGACTGACAACTCTGATATCAGGCTGTTACCTTAATGCCACCTTTACTTCAGGCCATATTACAATGAAAATAGTAAATACTTAATTTCAAAACTGACAAAATAGTTCACAAAGGCTTCTGAGGAGAGGAGAGGAGAGGAGAGGAGAGGAGAGGAGAGGAGAGGAGAGGAGAGGAGAGGAGAGGAGAGGAGAGGAGAGCTTTGCAGTTTCCCAGCCATCAACAGTTCAGCTGAGAAATGGGCAGAGCCATCATCACCTTACTGGTAGTGTGAAAACTTAAATGTTTTCACACAAGCCCTGTATTGTGGGGCTGCCTGTGCAGAAAGACTGTCTTTGGGGACCAGTCTTGCTCTCTGTGTTTGGGTCAATTTGAGTTCATACGTCTACCCTACACACACATATGCACATATTCATCAAGATTCATTAACCCTCACAGGAATGAAGGTAATAGCTCTCTGGGCCAGGCCCAAACCTGTCAAGGGAGAGTGTTCTCATGCCTGGCTTGGGTCTGGAAAATGTGTTATCTCCCTGTGAATCGTAACCCACTGAGATAGGAAACATTCAGACCCTGAAGGGAAGCTTCCTTATCCAATGAAGCTTATGTATCACGTGAAAGCATAAGCTGACAATAGGTTTATGCAGGTATCTAATTAGAATATAGTGTCTGTAGCTCATTAGAGACTTTTGGCTGAGTAGATAAACACAATAAGCAGCTGTGATTATCACCATTGGGGTAATAATGGGGTAAACCAATGCTGTCTTTGAGAAATATCTTACAAGTAGCCAGGGAGCCTCTTCTCCAGGCTGAGAGTGTGAAGTCCAGCAGCCTGCCTTGTCTTACCCCTTCAAAGGCTGCACAACAACATCCACCAGCTGTGCATCCAGAGACTGCTGATCTGCATTGTTGCTTTGGGCATGCAATGGCATCCAGAGTAAATGGGATATCTGGGAAAAATCTAGACCTTAACAGAGACAAGGTGTCTTGGAAGTGTAAAAGATGTAGCTTAGTACACTACAGATGCCTGTACTTCCCATGAACTCTTGGTAGTTCGGCACTTTTACAATTTTGGCTTTCCTGGGAGAAGTTTGAGTTCAAATCCTCATGGAATTTAGGGAAGTGGAGCAAAAATGATTGTGTCCTATGGAGATTTTATAACTTCCACACCAAAACACAAAGTTCCTTTCCATTTTGGTGAGGCTGTAAAACACCTCTCCTCTGATAGATCCAGTGCACTACAATACAAGTAGCAGCTACAGTGGGTATTAGTAACAAAAATGGCAACTACCTGTACCATGGAAAAGTTATAGCAGATGCCTTAGCACAGAGGGCAAAGTGCAAAGATGCAGTTTGCAACAGGAAGTGAAGATTTCATATCCACTAAAGTGGAAGAGGAATTAGACCTGGCACATTCTGGTTGCAATGGAAAGTGGCTCTCTATCACAAAAGATCCCATGGGATTTGATGTATCTACAAATAGTCAAGGCCTGAGTTTCATCTCTCCTCTGCAATAGGGAATTTTAGCAGCCAAGTATGGTAAGGGGTTTTAAGTCAAAATACAAAATCCCCAAAACTGCAGGTGTAATGAACAGGTTCTGACAAGAAGCAGTCAGGCAAAACTGCACATTCAAATCAATTATTATTCTTTTTAGGTTCGGGGGGGGGGGGGTTGGTTGTTTTGGGTTTTTTTAAGACTAAGTACTCTCCATATATATCGAGTTCAGGGGAAATAAACAAACAAACAAACTTAAACCATACTGTAAGAGAGCAGAGGTTCAGTATCCGCACAGGCAACACCTTTCGGCCTCCCTATTCTGTTAATGTTCCAATACGTCACCCTGCAGTCCCGGTTTATTCATGTTCCAGTACATCTCCCTGTGGTAACAGCGGCACCTGCAGGATTCGGGAAAGGCAGCACAGACACCTCCCGCGGCTCCGCAGAACATCATCCAGGCATCTGGAAAGGTTTTCCTGAGATCCCTTCAGCCAGGGGAATCTGAGCAGCCGTGAGCCTCTGTGGAACAGATGTTTTTCAAGAGAAAACTCGAATCGTTTTTTGTGAGAATCTTCTCACTGTTTTGGCAGGGTGGCAGCAGCACTTC
The DNA here is from genome assembly GCA_037013685.1 of Acridotheres tristis. Taxonomy (NCBI): domain Eukaryota; kingdom Metazoa; phylum Chordata; class Aves; order Passeriformes; family Sturnidae; genus Acridotheres; species Acridotheres tristis. The sequence goes on from CM072895.1 coordinate 10,126,614, forward strand.
TGTGCAGGTGTGAGCAGTGGGACATGCTGAGGAGCACAGGGCATGGCTTTTTTTGTCACCTCTCCTACATGACAGTCAGCATTCAGCTGGCTTATTGGAAAATATATTTTTTAAAGTCTATTATATTAAAATTGAAGACATTTTTAATTCCTTCACTACAGTGACTGACATTCTTGGTGTTGGTTAATCAAAAAGCCTCCTCATCACACGGTGCAATTTCACACTGTCAAAGGTACTTTCAGACTTATTCCTGAAAGTCTACAGCACGTTTTGGGAGATTCAGAATAGTATATGACAGCATTAACTTCATCCTGTACAGCTCCTGTGTGGCCACAGAAGACACCCACTGAGGTGGTGCTCTTTGCTGGGGGCAGAATCATGAACACAGCACAGCACAGGCCTTTGGGGCAAAATGGGCTCTCTCAGCAAGGCTATTTTGTGTCCATAAATTTGGAGCTATGGTGTGAAATCCTAGTGCTGGCCAAGAGTCTAACAACTGACATCAGCCAGCCAGCGAGCCACTGGCATTTAGGAGAATTCTAAGCCTTTTACTCACAGGCCGCTTCCGATGAATAAAATGTCAGCGTGAGAGGGGTCTGGTTTCTTTTACTGATGCGTCAAAGAAAGAAAAACCTCGATGCATTTATTAGCCGAGCTTAAAATTTATAGAGTTATATCTGCATGCATCCAACTGTGTGTGCTTGCAGAAACCTTCTCCCTTGATCTATGTTTTCTATGAGTATTTTTTGAAGGCCAACTTAAAATGTAATTAGAATGTAAAGCTGATGAAGAGAGAAACTAACAGTCCCCCGAGGATATCATGATTCAGATTCTTTCCAGAAGTACATATAAAAGTTATTACAATGAAATGCAGAATCATGAGAAAAGCCTGAGGGGCCATGACCATTGTAACTGTAGGCGGACCTATTTTTCTTTCCCAGTCTCACAGTAAATAGATATGGAAGCCTTCCAAGTGGATTTCTGATTGCTTTTTGCTCTGTCTGGATGTTTTGCTCCTGGAACAGTTGTGGAAAACTCCGGATGGATGTTTTTCTCTCGGAATTAGTGCCAGGTCTGCCGGACACAGTGACTGCATGCATGTAACTCAGTATGTGATGTTCATCCCCCATCAGTGCCCAGGCATGCCATGACTCAGGGAATTACACAGACTAAGATGGAAGCACACTCTGCCTCAGGATCCGTGCTGACCCCAGTGACCCACATGGTGCTACTACAGGACACTGATGAAACATCTGTGCTGGAATGAAGAGCCCACACATGGCATGACACTATAGACAAAGGGGGTGCTGGGCTGCATCTGCCTGTCACGCTCCTGGAACAGTTGTGGAAAACTCAGGAGGGATGATTCTCTCTCAAATCAGTGTCAGCTCTGCCAGACCTGGTGATCATGTGCGTTTACCTCAGTATGTGATATTTATCCCCTGCTGCCATCAGGTCTGCTGCCACAGTCTCAGGCAGTGTCCCTGCCTGCCATCTCTGCTGTTCCCTGGGCTGGTGGCAATTTCTCTCCAACATAGCCATATTTCTCACAAGCACAGATTGAGGTGGACAGGGACCCAGTTTGCAAGAGCATGACTAGGACTGAGGGACAGAGGTTGTGACAGCAGTGACCAAGTGAATAACCTATTCTGGGACCAGTTTTAACCACAAACAAGCTCTTAGCAGAGCAGGGAACGAGCCCAAAGTGACCAGAGGTGCTTGTAGGGTCTCCTCACTTTAAAAATTGACATTGAGGTGCTGAAGGATGCCCAGGGAAGGCAACAAGGCTAGGAAATATGTCTTATGAGGAGCGGCTGAGGCAGCAGGGGGAGTCTCAAACAGGCTCAAGGGAGACCTCACTGGTCTCTTACAACTCCCTGGAGGGAGGTTATGGTGAGGTGGGGGTCAGTCTCTTTCACTGTGCCTGCAGTGAGAGGACCAGAGGAAATGGCCTTAAGCTAAGACAGGTGAGATTCAGATTAGACGTTAGAAAAAAAATTTCACTATTCGGTTGGTCAGGTGTTGTAATAGGTTGTCCAGGGAAGTGGTGGAGTCACCACCCCTGGAGGTGTTTAAGAGACATCTGGATCTGGCATTGGGTGATGTGCTTTAGCAGTTCAGGGGTTACAGGGGCAGGGCTGGGTGGACCGCTGGAATGAATAACCTTAAAGGTCTCTTCCAACCTTGATGATTCCGTGATTCCTGTGGGGCCTCACGGGGCCAGGTGCCCAGGCAGGCGAATAGACAAAGGAGTGGTCAAGAACAATTCTAGTGCGGCCTTGAGGGCAGGGCGCTCGGCATACGAGGGAGCTCGGCACACATGGCGCCCGGCACACACGGAGCCGCCGGCACACACGGAGACCTCAGGAGCCCTCAGCAATCGCGGAGCCCTCCCCGCGCCCTCAGCAATCGCGGAGCCCTCCCCGCGCCCTCAGCACGCCCCGTCGCGGTGCCCGCCCCGTCCAGGCAGAGCCGCCTCAGCGGGGCGCGCTCCCCCCTCCGGGCACGCGCCCGGGCGGGCGGAGCGGGGCCCGTGCGCGTGCGCGGCGCGAGGCCGGCGCCGGGGGGTGCCGGTGCCTCGGCAGCGATGGCGGCGAATTCCGGGACAGGCAAGAGCGGCTCTGGCTCCAGCTCCGTCTCCAGTTCCGAGCGGCACGCCCGCCTCCTCCTGGCCCAGATCAACCGGCTGCGCGCCGGGCACAGCTTCTGCGACGTGCGGCTGGAGGTGGGCCCGGAGGCGTTCTCCGTGCACCGCCTGGTACTGGCGGCCAGCAGCCCCTACTTCGCGGCGCTGTTCGCGAGCGGCATGAAGGAGTCCGGGCGGGACGTGGTGCGCATCGCGGGCGTGGAGGCGGACACCTTCCACACGCTGCTCGACTTCATCTACACAGGTGAGGGCTGGCGGGGGGACGAGGGGCGGGTGTCCGGAGGCCGCTGGCTGGAGCGGGGCCCCGCTGTGGTTTGGTGCCCGCAGGGGTGGTGAGCATCGCGGAGCACAACGTCCAGGAGCTCATCGTCGCCGCGGACATGCTGCAGCTCACCGAGGTGGTGGAGCTCTGCTGCGAGTTCCTCAAGGGCCAGATCGACCCGCTGAACTGCATCGGCCTCTTCCAGTTCTCCGAGCAGATCGCCTGTCACGACTTGATGGAGTTCACCGAGAGCTACATCCACACGCACTTCCTGGAGGTGCAGAGCGGAGAGGAATTCCTGGCGCTCACCAAGGAGCAGCTCGTGAAGATCCTGCGGAGCGAGGACCTGAGCATCGAGGACGAGTACCAAGTTTTCACAGCAGCGATGCAATGGATTCTAAAGGATGTGGGGAAAAGAAAGAAATATGTCGTAGAAGTACTGGAGCCTGTTCGATTCCCTCTGCTACCAGCGCAAAGGCTGTTAAAATACATAGAAAGTAAGTGAAAGAAGGAATATCAGATGCATGTATGTGAGCAAACCATGTGTTGTTAAAAGTTACTGGGCTTTGATGGACTATTTTTTACATTAATAGCACAATGAGTGAAAATATTTATAGCAAAAAAGCTATTTTTTAAAAAAGTAAGCACAGCTTACTTTAAAAACATGCTTTTGAAAATGCGGTATAAAAGTAAACAACATTGATTTGTCTTCTGTTTTAGGAGAAATCAGTAATTTTTTTACAACTGAATTGCTTACAGTTTGTTACTTTTCACTGTACTTGTTTAAAATTCTGCTAATTTTATTCTGTTCTGCTTATGTTACTCTTTAAGGTATTCCAGATTTCAGTCTTCGGGTGGCCCTGCAAACTCTGTTGAAAGAATATTGTGAAGTCTCTAAGTCTCCCAAAGAGAACAAGGTCAGCAGTTTTCTGCAGGCTTCTAAAGGTCGTCCCCGGAGGAAAGCCAGGAAGTACCTTTATGCAGTAGGTTAGAATGTGGCTGTTTGAACCTTATGAAACAAATGAAGTAGTATATCAGAATGTAGTACTGAAGGAGATACTCGAGGATTTTTTAGCAACCAAAATATATAAAGATAGCAAAACGTTTCATCATGGCTGAGTTAAAATGTTAGCTGCCTTGATAAGAATTGCACAGAAATCCAGCATTCACATTTCTTGTCATTGTGACATGGCATTCAAAGCCCAGATTTGCTGTTCAAAAATAATTTGCCTTGGGTGGAAAGCTGCAAATCAGCAGAGGATTTACCCAGGGTTCACTGCTGGAATGGTGTATGCAAATTCTTTGCACTTTTTGTTCTGATGGCTGAAATTTTCTCTGTGCAGGATACTTTGGTTTATATGATGGGATACTTGAAATTCCAAGTTTTCAGCAAAGCTGCAGCTTTATATTGGAAGGAACATGTTTGTTTCACCCTATGGGCAGTAGCACTGCTTAGAGAGCAAAGGCTGTTGGCTGATCCTTGTAGTTTACTGAAAACGTGAATTCTAATACTTGTAGTGTTATGGCATCAGCTCAGCACAATTTCCATTACCCTCAAGGCAACCATTCTTCCTCGTATGCTGGAGAAATGAAGCTACTTGTAAAAATCCAGTTCCTTCCAGAAGTGGCTAATGGCTGCTACTGTAATATTTTTAATAGCTTAGATATAGGAACATGAGGATGAACAGGAAGCTCTTACTTGGCCTTTCCACCTACTTTGCAGGTGGGTACACCCGACTGCAAGGAGGACGCTGGAGTGACAGCAGAGCCCTCAGCTGTGTGGAGCGATTTGACACCTTCAGCCATTACTGGACCACAGTATCCTCTCTCCACCAGGCCCGGAGCGGGCTGGGGGTGGCAGTGGTGGGAGGAATGGTCTATGCCATTGGAGGTAACAGCTGAAATAAGCTTTCTTTCTTACAGGAATGCTAGAAAACTCATGTACTGAGACTTTCAAAATTATTCTTCTTTTAAGTGGTTCTGAGGATAATACAGTTTTAAGGTGTAATAAAGGAATTGGGGTTCCTTTATTCTCTACTATCACTGCTTTATGAATACCTGTTAGGGATCCTGTACAGGCCAGTTTTTACTAAGCTGCTCTCTCCTTATGGTCTAGCTACTCACAGGTTGCCATATAGATGTTTACAGATAGAGATGTTGGCTATTCTGTGGGCTTTGTGTACCACCACTAATGGAATTTCTTTTCTCACTTACAGTCTAGCAGAAGCCCATAGCATAAAAGGCAGTAGCATAGGATAGACCACTTGTGCACTGCCTGCCTGGAAAGGCTTGTTATGTCTGTTTGCACAAGGATGTGATGAGTAGCTCTACCAGCCCATCATGAAAGAATGCATATGTAGACTGTTTTTGTCACCACAGAGCTCATTCTTTGGTCTTGAAAACCCAGTCAGTTGTGCTGAGGAGTAAAGAGTGTAGCATTGTGGTTGTTTACCTCTCTGATGTTTTCAGTAACATTTCAGGGAACTATTGATGAAAGTAGTTCCTAGTGATGATTCAGTTCTGGGTATAAATGAAGCTTTTGCTACATTGGCTGTTTAGCCGAAAGATAAATCTTGTACTCAAGTGCTGCCTGTCGTGGAAGAAGTTGAAGAATGTTTCCGTATCTGCAGTGCAGAACATTGCATTTCCCCTGACTCTTCTTGCTTTTATTATGCAGGTGAGGACAACTCAATGATTTTTGATTGTACTGAATGTTATGATCCTGTTACTAAGCAATGGACAACTGTGGCTTCCATGAACCATCCCCGTTGTGCACTGGGAGTGTGCACATGCTATGGTGCTATCTATGCTTTAGGTAAGTTGTGGGGTTTTTCTAGGTGAAGTTAAAGATGTTAATTCTTAGAACTTGTAAATTTATTTGATCTTAAATATTACATTTTGGTGATGCAAATTTGCAAACTTAAGTTTTGGAAAACAGCTGTGTCCTTAAGTATGAACATATATACTCAATCTCTGTGGATTAGTTATTGTTTAGTTATAACTTATTTTCATTGTAAACTGACTGCATGCTGATTTCAGAATTTGTCCTGGAACAGTCCACTGTATGTTTAAAAATGCAGCTAATACACAACTTCATGCCATTAAATTCCTTCCTGTGTTTGCTGTGATTTGCAGGAGGCTGGATTGGAGCAGAGATTGGCAACACAATAGAAAGATTTGATCCTGAAGAGAATAGTTGGGATGTGGTGGGAAGCATGGCTAAGCCCCGTTACTGCTTTGGGTGTTGTGAAATGCAAGGTGAATATTGTTACGTTTATATGCCTAAATAGTTCCAACAGCCATGGGATTTTGAAGCTTTATGTCTCAGTCATGAATTCTTACCTTTGTCTTGTACTGAGTTGTCAGTCACACATGCTTGTGCTTGTTTGTTGGTCTAATACTCTTTTTAATTCTTCAGAATTCAGAGATAAAGTTTTCTCTTGTCTTCTGCCTTTTATCCCATGAAAAGTTTTTACATAGCTGCCAGTATGGTTATGCAGCTAGTCTTTTAGCAGTTGATTGTTCTTTCTGATACTGCTTTTATTTATCTTCCATATTTGGGTTTGTGTGTTTTTCTTTGTGACAATCTGAAGACTTGTCATAGGTTATTTTAAGACAGACATGTCTAAATACTTGATCAGTAAATGTGCTTACAAAGTATTTGATCCTGGCCAGATCAGCAGTTGCTGATCTTCTGAATTCCTTCCCATGCGCTTAATTAATTTTTGCTTTCTTCGAAGCTTCTAATGCTCAAGGCTCAACTGCTCATGCAGAATCTTTATATATTCTACTACTGAGCCAAAGGAGGATTTTTTCTGTCATTCTTTAACCATTTTAATGTCAGGCTGAAACTTGTGTTGTGACAGTTATTTTCTGTCTGTGTTTTGAAACCTAAAAGAGGAGAAGGTCTGTTTCTGCAGGTTTGATTTATGTCATTGGTGGTATCAGCAGTGAAGGAGTAGAGCTGCGTTCTGTTGAAGTCTACGACCCCATCTCTAAACGTTGGTCTGAGCTTGCTCCGATGGGCACCCGAAGAGCCTATCTTGGTGTAGCTGCTCTCAACGATTGTATCTATGCTGTGGGAGGCTGGAATGAATCCCAGGATGCACTTGCTAGTGTAGAAAAATACTCATTTGAAGAGGTATGGCAGAGTCCCTTCTTTTCATTAATGCAGATTGCATCTGCTTTGTGTAAGATGCTATAGAGGTATCCCGCTTCCTTTCTTCAAAAAGAAAAAGCTGGAAATTCCATTTCCTTTTCACTGCTGGCTGGTTATCTTGAGTGAAACAAAGCTTTGGTGTTCTCAGGGTCTGTCCTAAGTACTTGTCATGGTTTAACTATGCACAGATGTACTGTAGTTTGGTAAATACTTCTTAGGGTTAAGATGAGAGGATAGATTCCCCCTCTGCAATAGAAAGCTCAATAATCTGAATAGAGAGAAAAAAACTCATTGTAAAAGTAAGAGTTACCTTTTATTGCAAAATTTGAGGATCTTCTACTGCATCAAAATGTAGTGGTGTTTCAGCATGACTAGAAGATAAAAAATTTCTCCAGACGGTTATTGCTCATGTTTTTATGATGCTGTTTGGAAGAGTAGCTACTCCTAAAAGCAGAACATAATCTCATGTGCCATCTGTTTTGCTTTTCAAATGGAATCTAGTTTTCCTGTTTCCCCCACCTCAAACTGTACCATGCTCTATTTTAGAGACTGACTGCATCTTGCAGTGACTGAAGGTGTTGTTTGTAGACAGTACAGGATCTGCACTTTAGAGATTAACACAATGTGGACCCCTTGTGAGAGTGTTGTCATTTCTGCCTTGATAATCCTCTAGATACTGTACACATACCACATGTAAGCCTATGAAGGGTATACATAGTGTTCTTTGTATATGTTTCAGTCTTTAAAAATTACTGTATCAGAATCAGAGCATGCCCTAAAGCTATTTCTTGATCTTTCACTGTTTTGTTAGGAAAAGTGGGTTGAAGTTGCATCGATGAAGATCCCAAGAGCTGGTGTGTGTGTTGTGGCTGTGAATGGACTTCTCTATGCCTCAGGAGGCCGAGCTCCCAGTCCTGATTTTGCTGCTCCAGTAACCTCTGACTCTGTTGAAGTTTACAACCCTCACATGGACAGCTGGACTGAAATTGCCAACATGATCACCAGCCGCTGCGAAGGAGGGGTAGCTGTGCTGTAAAACACAAAGAAGAAAGTTCATTCAAGGAATGAGTAAATTACGTCTCCTCAGATTTCCTGTTTCATTGGCCAGAAACCTCTTTTAACACAGGAGCATCAGTGGAGAATTAGATCAGAGGGATTTTCCTGAGCAAAAGGAAAAGCCCTTCAAAGTAAATTGGCTTATCCAGTGTCTGTCTCAGGAAGTATTCTGTTAAGAGTAGGAATGCCTCTTATAACTGGATTAAGCTCACTGAAATAAAAGGTGAATTTGCCCTGTAAAAATCTGAAGAAATAATTCCAATGGGTTAGAGACATTAATTAGGTTGTTACTGAGCTGGCACTTTAGCTAAACTTGCAATCTGGAAATGGGCTACTGTCAACAGCAAGGAGTTACCTGTAGGTAAGATCAGATGGATGATTTGGATGGCATTAGTTGTTTTTCTGGCAAAAAACAAGGAAGAGAACAGACAGGGAAGACTTGGTGCCTCTATTTACGACCTTGATGCATTTAAGCCTCTTCTCTGTTGCTGGACCAGGTGGGCATTAAATATGAATTGGATCTTTACTATCTGGCCACTCCACAAATTTGAATGGTGAGTGGATGAGAATTTCCTGTTCTGGAAGGCTGTCCTCACAGTTCTAATAATGCTGTTCCCCTTCAGTGCTGGTTTTTCTTCTCAGTGGTGTCAGTGATGCCAGTAGAGCTCTTTTTTGTGTAAGTTCTGGTGAATTTTAAATGCAAATGCTATTCATTAGATTGGCTGTTCTGTTTAGGACTGCTCTTAGTATAAAAACACAGGGAAAGGCTTTTGCCCCCATATTTTTTTTCTCCAGAGTCAAATGTGGTTTTACCCTGTGTGACACGTGCTGAGACTTGGCACTGAATACTTGCTGTTTTACAAGGCACACTCCACTTTCACTACATCTTGTATCCTGCCTCATGCAAATTTGAGCCAATGGAGCTTTTTATGATAGAATTAGCTGCATTTAGCATTAAAGTGATGATATCAGCGTGCTCTTAAGGAGTTTGTATTTAGCTTGGATACATTTAGTAATACAATACTACAAAGAGTTTGGAGTTATTTCTAGATTCATTTATTTAACGTATTTGAAGTTGCTTTTTGCACACTGTGGCTGCATTTTCAGCACAGCTGTGGATGATTTGGATGGAGTCTGAAGTGAGGCTGTTTGAATTTTGATAGACAGTGTTATTCTGGAACACAAAACCACAACTGGAATGTCACAAAACAGGAAGCCTGGCACTGCGTAGACAAAGGAGCTGTTTAGGTCAATATCCCCTGTGTGAAATTAACAAATTAATACATTAATAAATTCTCCAAGGTGTTTGTTACAGGTACCTTAATAATCTAGGTACTAAAATCTAACATAGGGTTGGGCTAAAACATGCTAGATGATGAAGAGTTTCTGTGATTATTCCATAATCTTGTGTGTGCTTTTACTTCAAAGAATTTCTTATGTGTCTGAATTAATGATTTTTTTCAAGTATAAGCTTGTTTAAACTGTTTTTCATAATAAAATTAATTTTCAGAACTGACTGGAATGCTCTTGAATACTTTGCTTTCATAACTTAGTAAGCTATATTACTGCCACTTTCATATAATAGATAATTTTTTCTTTTTATTGGAAATCATATTTCCCAGTAGAACACCAGGGAAAGATTGGTTATAAATTGTGACTGTTTGAGTGGTGGAAGTAACGTGCTTCTGCAGTAAAATACTCATCTATTTCTCTTCTCAGTGTAAAATCACTCAGATTTCTTGAGAGTCTGACTCTCTTGCCAGCTCTATTCAGCCCTCTGTGGGACAAATTTAGAGGTAATAAATATTTCTTAGTCTTTCTTCTTAATATTTCAGGATCCTTTTTGGGACCATTTGAGAAACACTACCTTAGCTGTATTTTATTAGTTTGTGAACGACAGGTTTACTTCTCATCCCTACCTGTAAACTTCCTGGTTTAATGGAGCTTGAGGGAGTCTGCAGTTGTCTGAAGTTACCTTCTCCAGGTTTTGTAACTGATTCTGTCATGTTTGAATGAAACTTCGAAGCTGGTTGATTATGGTCTCTGACCCTCAACACCTCTTTTACCCAATCAAGACAAAGACAGGACTCTTCTCTGGACCCATATTAAAAGATGCCATGTCTAAGTAACAAGGAATAGAAAAACTATTTTCATTCACAAACTCAATTTTATTTCCTTTATGTTCAGAAAGCTCTGAAATATATTGTTTAATAGGGTACTTCCATAGTTCAGCACAGAGCAATTGATACCCATTATTGCTTCATATGTTGTTTAACATACAAATGTTAACAGATTGCAAAAGAGAGAGGCTTATGTACAGAACTGCTGTTTCAACAACATCATACAAGATGGTTCCATCTCCAGGACTGGCAGGTTTCTTAAACATCTGTTCTTTGCAGAATGAACAGGTATCAAGTTTTAAGGGACAATACGTGCTTTATTTGGTGTAGAACAACAATGAAGAATAGTGTTTTAACAGAACTATGAGGATTATCTGGTCCTAAGACCACGTGGAGATGTCATTTTCAGCTTTCTTCCTGCATCGTACAATGTACTTAAAAACTTCTGATAATACTTACAAGCAATATGCCCACATCCCATTTCATAGGTTTCTTGAGGTAGTGGACACAAAAAAGAAAATCAATGTGACTTAGGTTGTATCTTCCACTGTTCCACTAAATGATGTGCTAGGAAGAATTAAGACAGAGAGCATATGCTTCTGCAGTGGTTTCAGTAATGGATCCATCATGGAGGGTTTGCAGGCTACAAGTCCATTAGGACCTGTCCAAATATATGGATTCTAAGGAGAAGGAAGACAGAAGCTACTTTCAGTCCCATTATCTGATCACTTAGTGCCAGCACTTGAGTCCTTGTGTCATAGCATAAGTTAACAGTCTTTTAATTTAGGAGGATGGCAGATCTTTATGGCTGTGTCGCATGCAGCTTCCTTTGCTGGGCAGCCCTAAATCCAAACAAAACCTAGGAACAGGTGGCCCAAATAGCCTTTTTGTTTCAGTAAGTCTTTGCAAGAATTTAACTTTCAGTCTCCTGTGGTACCTTGTCAGCGATACAAAGCTCCCCATTCAGCTTTCCCCATTCCAGCACAGCAGCTGAATGACACATTTCAGGTGAGTGCTGACCTTGGCTTGCCACTGCAAACAAACCTCACCCGCCCTTCCTTACCTGACACTGCACTGAGCATTTCCTCACACAGCATCCCTGGAAGTGGCCAGGCTGGATGGGGCTTTGAGCAGCCTGATCTAGTGGAAGGTGTCTCTGTATACAGCAGGAGATTGCAACAAGATGATCTTTAAGGCCCCTTCCAACCTAAACCATTCTGTGATTTTCAGCACCTTCTCTGAAAATAGAAGTGAAATCAGTCTTGTTCTATAACCTAGCAATTGAGTAGAATGTGCTTTTGCTTAATTCTCTGCTACTTCTTTAAACACCAAACTAGAACTGCTTTCACCTTGTAACCGTTGTTTTCCCCACCTCAGAACATGATCACATATTACAGTCAAACCAGATGCTTTCATAGTTCAGCACAGTGCAATTCATACCCATGTAATCTTGAATCTGCATTCTAGATTCCTAGAGCAGCAACATCTCATTCAGGAGTGATTCTTTGTCATACAGAAAAGGACAGACTCAAGCTTGCCTTGGAAGTAATTGCTATTTACAATCCTTCCCTCCTGAACTAGCTTCAAAATCAGTTGGAAAATCATTTTGCTTCAAGAATAACCGTCTTGATCCCTGCCATCATACAACTTCTAAGCACAAATCAGTCTTTATTTCTCTTGGAACTCCATACAAATACCTTACTGGCAGATAATAGCTTTTCTTTATTGATTTATTAATTTGTGTTCTGTCATATTTTTCTGTCATCACTTTGCTCCCCTTCTAAGAAAGCTTTCAGTGCTACAGTGGCCAACAGGGATAATATCATTACCATTGTTCCCACTACCCTCAGTACTTTAAACCACATGGGGTAAGTAGGAAGAAGGGAAATGTCACAATGCAGTGCTATCCCTAAGGCCAGCATGAGCATTACTGCTCCCTGAGTGACATCTTTGAAAAGCAATGCTTGGCAGGCAAGCAGAGGAGGAACTGTGCCATTAGCCATGTTCAGCCAGTCTGGCTTGGCTGGGCTGTTTTCTGGGAGAGCAAACCCCCACCTCATTCCCCCTAGGAACGATGCTGTTGCAGCACCGTAGGCAACCTGAGCAAAGGCCAGCTGAGGGCAGTAGGTCCCCTGGATGGCCATGGCCAGCGGCATGGCCACAAATGGAATTAGCCCCCCAAGGCTTAAGTAAAGGACTGGCTTGGGACAATCCTTCAGTGATTCCAAGCGTTTATGTGATTCTGCCTCAGATTCTGCAGGGGTTTTCTTCTTGAAGACAGGGAGAGAGGTGTGAAAAGCCTGGAGCTTGGTTGTGTAAACTGGTGCTGGTTTGAGGCTCAGAGATGTTGAGAGAGGACACGCATCTCCCCGCAGCTGGAGGGCCAAGGACGACCGAGTTGTCTTATACTTCCCGTAGAGCAGCAGACTGGGACCAGTTAACTTCTGCAGCTGCAAGCACAAAACTTGTTCTGAACACTGCACAGTGTAGGCTCACAGATCTGCAGGTACCTAAACTACCTACTGAATATTGTACCAAGTGATTTTCCGGGTCAGGTCACACCACAGCTGTCCTTGCTTTTGAATTTCAAGTGGTTCTGAACTTATGACGGGACCCGATGCAGCTGATAAAGAGTAACTGGATTCTCCAGAGTGCACAAGCAAAGCTTACTCGGTGCCCACCTATCCCTCCCCACACACATGCATTCTCCAGGCACATTTAAGGTATATCAGTTCTTTTCAGAGTAACATATAAAATAGTTTCATAGAGAAGCAGGATAAGGCCACCCCACAAACCAGCTACTGTCCCCTCACTACTCCAGCAAGAAGTGATAGGAAAAAAGACTTTGCGACAATAAAATTTTATTTTATAAAAGAAACAGCTTTCCCTAAAAGTGCTGTAGAAACGATGAACTATTCCAGAAAAGCTGAGTGATAAACTCCAACTTGAAAGCCACCTTTTTTTCAAAGCTGCAGTCCTATCGTTTTCTATTTTACTTTTAAATAAAATCAGCAAAAAAAGTCTTCATTAACTTACTTTGAAAGGTGTGTTGAAGCAGCATCGTTGTATGAGAGGAAACATATTTATTTTGTCAAGGCTCTAAAATAGAAAAAATCAGGAGGAGGTCTGAAACCGATGAATCACTGAGTTGGTCTGATGCTCTAAGTTCAGTTACAATCTACACTTATCAAATACAGGAGTCTTACAGGTGTATATTTAAAGAGATGTATGTATATATATTACATATGTATTCGATCAGTACTTGCCCACTGCAGAATACTTAGTTTCAAGCAGCTTTATGAACTGATTCTAAAGCTGTGTTAACTGTTACAACAATAATTTCTAGTTAAAGAACTGAGTATCAGGGAACAGGTCATGGCTTCCCGTTCATGGACCATCTTCTCTTCAAGGGATAAATGGCTGCACAAAGCTTATAAAGGAGCAATTCCTCACACGCGGAAAAGGAGATCATGAATGAAAACGGAGTGGAAAAGCCATCCCATCCGAGGTGTAGGTAAGTTTCCCCGCCAGGATACGACACTCACCGGGGGAAGGTAGGCAGCTCGCCCTGGATTTGACTCCGCAATTCCCGGTCCTGCTGCGCCGGGAGAGAAAGGCGGGTCCGCACAGCCAAACTCCCCTGACGGAGGGCGAAGGAAGCAGAGAATATATGTATATTCCAGAGAGGAGGGGCCGCTCTGCCCCGGGGACCGGGCAGCACTCACTGGGCGCTACCACCGGCCCGGGCCCGCCCGCTGTGGCGGCTTCCGGTGCCACCATAAGCGCTCCGACGGCGCCCGGTGCTTAGCGTTACCGGTCCGGGCAGGAATCGGCGCGGCCCATCGTGATCCACTGGGCTGGGGAAGGCCCTACCGAGACGATGCTGGAGACAGCAGCACCGGTCACTCTCAGCCCGAGGGCCGCGGTCGGTCTGGCAGAGGAGCGACACGCTCCTCTCCCGCCCATGGGACAGACCCTCTCCTAGGGAGCAGTGCGGCCGTTCCTGTTTTCTGTCTTCCGGCATCATGGCATGGGGAAAGCCTTTCACAGCTGGACTACAAATCCCATCCCGCCCTGCGGCGTGCCGGCCGCCTATCTGCACGGCGGAGATGGCGGGTAGTCTTCTGGGACGCGTAGTCTGCAGCTGCTTCCGACAGGCGGTGACGGGGGCGGTGCAAGCCATGGCCTCTGATTGGTGGGGCGGGAGGCGCAGGGGCCGGGGCGGAGGTAGGGAAGGGGAGCCGGGGGGCGTGTCCCTTCCGCGTGCTCGGTCCGGCCCCGCCCCCCGCGCGCGCGGGCCCCGCCCCCTCCGGCCCCCGGCCGGGCAGGGCTGGGCGGCCATTTTGGGCAGAGCTTTGTTATGGTTGTGGGGCCGCCGGAGCCGCGCCAGGGCCCGCCCGGTGAGTGCGGCCCCCGCGCCGCCCCCGCCGCGCCCCCCGCGCCCCCCGCGCCTTCACCCGGCCCCTGCTGCCCCCAGGCCCGCCCCGCCGCTCCCCGCGGCACCGCGGGCTCGGTGCGGCCCGGGAGCGGCCTCCCGCCAGGCCGGGCCCCCCTCCCCCCCCCCCCGGCGCTCGGTCCCGCGGCCGCGGCGGCTCCATGGGGGGGGCAGCGCGAGGTCCCCACGGGCAGGGCTGGGCCGGGGTGGGCGGCGGGGGCCGGGGCTCTGCGGTTTATTGTTTCCTGTTCAGCCGGGAAGTTCGTAGCGCTGACACTGCTGGAGCTGAGCTCCTGTCATGGGGCCGTCCGTGAGCGGGGCGGGAGGGGCGGGCCGGGGTGGCGGATGAGTCCCGGGGGTCGGGCAGGGACGACCCCGCTGTAGGCTGGAAACGAAACCGGGCGGCCCGGCCGTTTCCCTTCGGCTCCTCCCGGGCCGCGCTTCCCGGCTGCCCCCGGCGGGAAGGGGCGGTCGGCGCCCGTCAGTGACACGTGTGCTGCGGGCAGCCGGGGCTCGGCTCGCTCTGCCCGCTGCCAGCGAGGCTGGGAAACTTGTCAGGTGCTGTTCGGTGTCTGCTCGTAGGGAAACAGCGCCTGGCCCGAGCGTGAGGCGGCTCTTTCCGGCGTGAAAGTTATTTCCGTGTGTCCGGTGTGTTTTATGCCCCCTTGGCCTAAGGTCTTGTGTGGTTTAACTTAAAGGGCTGGGGCTGGACTTGATCAGAACGCGCCTAGCGTTTCAAATATCTGTTCAAGACTTTAAATTCAGTTCAGTTTAGTAACGAGCTGTTTTGGAACGATTTTAGAGCAGTCAGTGGGTGTCTGCACAAGTTACGAGTTTTTAAACAGCTTTAGAGGAACAGTAGCTATTTAAATTCTTAAAAGCAATGGTGGAATGTTTTAAGAGTGTTGCTTAAAGATCTTTTTATACTAACATGACCAGGTAGGTCAGCCTGCCTTTCCCCGCCCCCGAACTGTGAGTGACACAAGTGTTAGTAATGTTGATAATACTCTGAAGCGTTGCAAGTGCCTGAGCAAAGTGTGGAAATAGCAAAGAGGGGGAATGGAGATAACAGCTGAGATAATTGGAGCGCCATCAAAGCTGAGTTTACTGTAGAGTTGACATTGCTTCTATAAAAATGTTAGGTGGTTATGAAAAAAGCTTATGCAAATGTTACTTCATGAATGAATATGGCTGGTATTTCAGTGAAAGGTTCCCCATGCTTATCCATTTGGAGACCGGTATTTCAAACTTCCACTTTCTGACTCAGGAAGGAAACAGGTGTAGAGCAGTGGTAAGAACAAATAAAATTCCTAATTTAAGAGGAGCAGATTTTCCTCTCTCACTCTTTGACATCATTTCTGGAGGAAAGTCCCTTTAAGAAGAACTTAGTAAAAGTTTTGTATTTAGAATAGAAAGGCTTCAGGTGATACTTCCTTATGGTGTTGGGGTTTTTTTACAGCTATTTGTAGGGAAGCGCAGCAGCCCTCTGCATTTTATATTCATCTGGTTTATAGCCTTAATCTTATATGACACAGAAGTTTCCATTGCAGATATCATACGAGGACCTAAAGTGAAAATATGCAGGGAACAGATGGCATTTTCAAAAAACGCAAATCCTGTTTTTTCTGCAGTGTCTCAGAAATATGAGGAGCAGAAGGCAGATGTGAAGTACAACAAATCAAATGGAAGCACATACTTTCCGAATGTTAGAGGAAAATCTTTACTTTGAGAATATTTACAGGGTATGGTCACTTTGTCTCACATATGTGACTGCTGCATGGTGTTACTGAATCTTGACATTCCTGTTTTAAATTAGGAAATTAAGTGACTACAGGAAAATAATATTCACTAGTATTTTCATTAAATGGAAACAGTGTTTCAGGAGTTGTGAGGTCCTTAATACAGAAAAGTGCTGTGGTTAGATCTTTGAATTTCTTCAGGAGTGTGAGGTGTCAGATAATGTAGTTCTTGCCTTTACAAAGTGAAGAAAAACTATTGGCTCAGGAGTTAAAGTTACCTTTTTTTTTTTTCCCAGCGTTACAAGTTGTTTGAAGTTAGTTGTGTAACTGCTGAATTGACTTAGCTGTGAAGTGTACTCCAGGGTGTGCTTTGTTTGTTTGTCTGTACGAAGAGATTTGGAGAAGGGCTGACTCTGTTCGGTAGAGCTGAAGCTTGAAAGCACCTCTCTCCTGTGGAGTGCTGGCTGTGCTTGCATGGACACAGCTTTTCCTTACAGCTCCATAGAAACCAGGGAGTGACTGTTGCTCTAACTTATCCAGGGACAGGTCATACTTACTGGCTTTTCAGTTGATAAGATAGTGTGTGGACCGGGATGTTTGTCTGGAATGTTAAAGTTTTATGTTAATTTATTTGTAGAGGCAGGAGTGGTTTAGTTTTGGTTCTGCGAGCTCAGCAATGTAAGTAGACATTTTACTGTCACTTACGTAGTGACCAGGATGCCGACTAAATCATGTGTGGCTTTTGTTTCAGCAAGAGGAATTGAAGTCCATGTTCTCTTTGCTTGTCAGATTTGATGAAAAGCAGTGAAGTTGGCAAAAACGTGGTCCTGCTCAGAATACTTCATGAAAGCCAGGATGTTTTTTAACTTGTGTGCTGTAACTTTGTATGTTCTTATGAAAATGTACCAATGAGTTACTGTATGGTCAGAAGATAAATTTATGGTTTTGAGAGTGGATATAGGTAGAGATTGATAGTGGCTAAGTGTCCACTACCCTATACATGTTTGTGAAAACACTGTGCAGACCTGAAAGTTCTAGGTTAGACAGGGCTGTGAGAGTGACAGTAAGCAGGGAGGGAAGCATTTTGGCTTAATTGATCATGCATATTAGTGATCAGGCTGTATCAGTCCAAACTGGAAATTCTTGATTAAAGTGTGCAACTCCTTCTCTAGCTGGTCTTCAAAAGTCAGGAGAAGAATTTTCACACTTTATGATACTTAGACCTTTCTATAATTAAACAGGAAACAGTTTTGCAAAGTGTTGGTGTATGCAGTTCTATAATATGACTAATCTGAAATAGTTGCACTTCCAAGGTCTGGCTTAACAAAAATGCTTTGAACCAGTGCAGCCAAACATAACTGAGGTTTTCTGCAATAAGTGATGCTCAGAAAGAAATATTTTGCAGCATGTGACCTTGTGCCTCAGGGACTGTTGTACATTAGGGAGTTCGCCAGGAGCAACTGAAGTTCTAGGACTTACAGACATTCTAGCAAAAATGCCAGTGTTGATTTGTTTTCTCCTTGAATCTTGTGATCAGTTCAGTGTTTTGCATCCTCCACACTGGAGTGAGGATCACAGCTCTGCGGTGTGATGTTAGTGGCTCTTGATAAGAAAGTATGTGTAAAATGTTGTCTAAATGTCCCTGGTTTTAAGAATCCCCTTTTTTCAGTACAAGAAGGAATTAAAAATTTTAATTCAAGTTTTATTTTTGCTGCCTCTTCTAGGTTCTGGATATCTGTGTGACCCCCTCCCCATAGTGTAGTTGCAACGTACAGAGTATGTGGCAATGAGTGACACTCTCTTGGAATTTTTTGATCTTCAGTTTATGATGAACAATTAACTTGTAAATAAAGGACTAACTCTGCCAGGGAGGTATATGGTAATATTCTGGGCACAGAGATTATTGGTATTCACGAAGTTGCTGGTGAAGGTGTATGGTTAAGATTACAACAGGTCTCCAGCCTTTCAGCAGAGAGGAGTGTTTTGCCATTGTGTTACAATGTGTCATCCATCATCAAGGGATTAATCAGGACTCACGTGAGATGATCTAAAAAGACCTTTGATGTTAATCTTAAAGAAACTCAGCGAGGATCTCTCATCCTGAAAATATTGAATGGCTGTTAGTTTGGAAAACTCTTTCCTCTACTTTGAATTCCAGTTAAAAGTAGAGAAATGGGTTAATGATAACTTCAGTGTCTTCAGGTTGACTGGGCCTTCTGGAATGTATCCTCTAGTATTTAGGGAGCTGAGAGGTTGTGGAGATGGGAAAAATTCCAGAATGCTGGAGAGTTGAGGAGCATTTTCCCTCTTAACATATAGAAAAAAGGCAAGACTTGGGTATGTCCCAGGGAAGACTGTTCACATCAGGGAGTCTGTCCTGCCTCACATACTTTTTGGTGGTTTCACTTCCCTGTACTGCAGTAATGTTCTTAGTGAACACACAGATAATGTGATCCTGACAAATTCAATAAATGGTCTGAAAACAATAGCTTTGGATTCAGCCATTTTGGTGTAGATGGGTTCAAATTACTGTGTTTTGGTATATTGCCTACACAGACAAGTAGCAGCTGGCAGGGCAGCAGTTCTGTGGGGGAGTATCCTGGGGGTTGTAATGGTTCCTAAATTATCATGAGTCAGCAGCATCACTGTCACGAAAATTCACTTGTCATACTGGAACATATAGAAGCATTTTAAATAAGGCAATGAAGCAGTTTCTCCATTCTGCTGAGGAGTGGTAGGTCTTCTGCAGGAACTCTTGTTCAGTTGGGGATAATGTGATACTCGGGAAAGTTATGGCTGTGTAACAAGATCTGTAAAGCAAATAACAAAGTCTGTGAAAGAGAAACCATAAGTAAGGATTGGGAAAAAATAGATTGATTTGCTCTACTATGTTTTTATACATCATGTTTCATCAGACATAAGCAGATGATACATAAAGCAGCTTTAAAAAGTTACCTGCAGGTATAACTGGGAGGCAGCTCTGACATCGTGTCACTGCCTGTGAGCTGTCACACTTGGTAGGTGGGTCACGTCAGGTTTTTCATCATTGATGCTTTGAACTTGAAGGCTTGATCTTTGTCAGTAAAATTTGACTGGTTGAGAGTGGGTTGTTTGGTTGTTTTTGGTTTTTTTTTTTAAAGCATGGCTATATTTCATCCCAGAATATGGTAGATCTTTTTCTGCTGCCAAACAGTGCTGGGATACAGGGTGGTCTGTGGGACTTCCCCAGGAAAAAAAACCCACCACCTGCTAAAGTTGTGTTTCAGCCAGGGAATACTAAAGTTTTGGTCTGAATAAAATATTTCTTGAAAGGTATCTGCAAGGAAAGTTTAGTCAGGCTTCCACATCCATCATCAATAAAACAAGCAGTTCTGAGTTGAAATTGCAGCAGAATATGTTCACATGAGGCATTAGATGCAGGGACAGGCTTTCAAGCCATACGAATAACCAAAACAGATTATAAGGATACACTGGAGAATGCTGGCATGCTAATCTGGTTTCATTTACAGCTTCCCAAAAAATATTCCAATGGACATATGTATAGCTGCGTAATGGAATTCCAGTCTGCTGATAACAAGCTCATTTTTCTGATACTTTATGAGACATTTTAGGATTAATTTCTGGACCTCTGCAGGCTGAAGATCACTGTACAAATTGGTGAAGGGGGAACCTTGCTTAGTTGACTTTTAAAGACATCTCATGGAAGAGGGTAAAGTTAAATTCTTTTAAATCTCTGGAGAAGGTGCTTAACTATGCAATGTATGAAGATTTTTTTTTTTCCCCCACACAGATGTTTTGCTTGCATTTTGTAATTTATTGTAGGACACTAGGATAGAAGAATGACAGTGTTTTAGTCTTGGCCTGCACAGATTACCTGGAGAAGAACAGCACAATAATTCTCTTCAAGATCTAAAGACAAAGCCCAAACCAGCTGGACAACATTTTGTCCAAAACTCCTTGCTTTATTTTAACTCAATTTCATGGACTAGATCATAGAGAGAACTGCAGGAAAACACTGTGAACATGCAAAGAGGATATATGTCCCAGCTGCAGCAAATCATTAGATCACAGGACTAGAGATCATTTTTCCCTTTTTTTTTTTGTAAGCCAAGACCAAACTACTGGAATAGATATTATTTTTGCAATTTATTTTATATGTATAAGAGTTGTTTTAAATTTAATTACATTCAGTGACTGTTCTGCATTGTTGTTTTTTAATAGTTTCTCGATCAGAGAAAGTGCTGAAAATGTTAAACCAGTGAAATGAAAACCATTGCAGACAATGTAAACTTTACAAACTGTAATGCAGGTGTTGTACATATGCTGAAAAGTGCTGAGTGAACATGTCTTTGTCATGTCCTAGTTACGGACAAATAAATGTGGAGTTTGATCATATTGTCCTGGTCTTGATGTAAAAGGGTTTGGAAATAATCCAGATGCAGGGCGAGGCAGAGGTATGAGCTGTCCCTCAGTCTTGGCAGTTTGTCTTTAGGGGAAGTACCTATAACTGGAATGCCCCTCCTTTCCCAGTTTGTAGTACTGGTCTTGTAGGACCCAGGCAATGGTATCAAGAGGAAGAATTGCTCCAGTACTGGTTAGGAGAATGGTTTCTTATTTCTAAATGTCCTCTGTTTTGTTGACTTTCAATTCTCCTTCCTCTTTGCAAATGACATGCCTTCTACTTGCTTATCCTTCATCTGGAATGCAGATCTGAACTTCCCTCTGCTTGATTTGTAGTCTTTCTTGCCTTGACACAAATATTTCATAAATAGTCTGGTTGCATTTGAGGCTGTTTTCCAAAGGAAATGTGTTTTTCTCCACTCCAAACAGAATATATTTAAATGTAAATGTGCTATAGTAGCAATAATAACCCTGGCAGAATACTGATTTATAAAATACCCTTCATGGGAAATACCCATCCCTTTATTTCTTCTCAAGGTACTGGAGAGCTACTTACTTAACTTTTGCTTGGGCTCCATCCACATTTCTGGAAGACAGGTACGCAGGAGGTATGTAGCATACAGTGGGGATAAGCTAGTAATTACATATTTGCAATTCTTTCCTGATGATGGAGAACATTATCCTGGTGTGTGCTGCTGTGCAGTAGAAGTGACTTTGTTCCTTAAGGCTTTGGGCAGACTGCACAGATGGGCCCTTCACTGCCCTTTTGCTCATTCTGTCATGAGAGTTTGGGGATGAGAGTGGTACCTTAAAGGCATCTGTGACAAGGTGCTGTGCTGGTGTGTAAGCTGGGCAGAACAGAGCCTTATCTTGACTTACTTGCAAAAGGTCTGTAGATCAAAGTGCAGTACAAAATGGATGTTTGATTTTGTTCCTTAAAGAGCTAAAAAGACCTTTGGATTTGATTAAAATAGTAGAATACCTTCTTCAGATTTAAAATACCTTATTTAATATAATGCTAAAGCTATTTGAAAGTTCAGAGCATTGCTCACATTTAAAGCCTAATACTATTTAAAATATGTTTCTTTGGTTTGTATCAGTGGTGTCAATAGATGCACTTGTTTGAGAGAGGTGTACAATCCCTGAAACCCTACTCCCTGCAGCAGTAAATAGGTTTTAATATTTCAGGTAAATACTAACATAAACAGTTCTCTAACATAAACAGTAGTAAAGACAGTTAAAGGGGCATTGGAGGGAAGTGGAATCTTAACAGGCCCAGGAGAGAGGCATAAGGGATGACAGCATTGCCAGTGGCTGCACTGTATGAAACACCCAGGAATAATTTGTGGTAGGCATAATATCTAGAAAGTCTGTGCTCTCCTATTTTGTGCTTATGAGAAGTTGAGCCTTTTAAATTTTGCATGTTTTAAATGGCTTTATCTTGGTATTCTTACTGCTTTGAGGAGTAAACTCCTGAAAACCCTGTGGAAGGGTTCATTTTTGATGTATCACACTTGCTGGCTGAGGTCCAGAGACTTATCTTACACAGGCTTCTGTACAGGCTCCCCAGATACTGCCTTTTCCAAAATGTGCTTTGGGCTTTTGAGTTAAGTACAACTTGCTTCTAAAGACAAGTTTGCTGGCTTTTGTGTGGTAACCTTACTTGCAGAAACTTAGATCAACAGAAGCTTGAAGGGCAGGTATTCAATCAATAGTATTTCTAGAGGTGCTGTTTTTGTCAGTGGTGTTTTCTTGTTTGATGAAGAATCTTTCCTACAGTCCTACAAGTCACTTTTCTCTGTTACTTGATTGTTACTCTTGTATGCCCTTGTATGTTTAATTGCTGTCACAAAGGAAAAAAATCATCTCCTTACCCCCTGCACTGTAGATCTCAGTATGTATTCATGAGACCAAACTGCTAAGGCTTTGCTCAGTATGTGGTTTTGTGGGGGTATGTGTTTGTCCAGGAGTTTTGAAGGAGGTAAGACTGGGTCAGCATGACCTTGGAGAAGTGGAAAGTAAGCATATGAAGGGACAGGTTGTTTGTGAAGCAGAGCTGTGTGAGATATCAGTGGAAGGACTGTCAGTAGAGAAAAGGGGGTTAGGACACAGATGTGTCTGTATGGACCTTTCTTAACCTATTTAAACTTATTTTTAGTTCATTTAAGTTTGTCATCTGATTTGCATAAATGGCCAGGTATGTAACCATTGGTATGATTTTCCCCTAGCCTGTTACTCTGGAAGAACTTTTGCATGGCCAAGCTTCTGGCATGTTTTCATCTTGGAATAGATTTCTATAGCAGTGTTCTGTCTGGAATACAAAACAGTTTTGATGACTCTGCAGGATAGATTCATGTGCTTTTAGCTTGAAAAACAAGGTGTTATCTCTCAGTAATAGCTGCTTTTCACTAAAACATTTAATATCTGTGTCTGGGAAGATTTCAGTTTAGTACATGATTAACATTTTAATCCATCATTTAGTGTTCTAAAATGAGATCGTATTTCTGTAATTCTAGAAAACCTGTTATGAGTGATGCTCTGCATTTTTAGATAGTAGATTTTTTTTCAGCAGCCATATACCATTTAAACAATGTTTTTTGCAGTATTTTTAATTAATAGGGCTTTCCATTACGTTTGTGCAGCCATTTTGGAGGGCTGGCTGTGTGATATAATGGAAAAAAATAAGTAGTAACAGCATATCTGGGATATAGTTCTTCTGGTTCCTGATACCTCAGGTGTGTGAGCTCGTGCCATTCCTGAACATCTGCATTTGTCCTCTCCAAAGGGAGCTGGTTTTCAGTTGTGCAGGCAGGGTGAAGGTGTGTCTAGACAATTGTATTAATGGAAGTGAAAGCAGAGGGAAAGTAAGTTTGTTTTGTGGGTGCTTTATGTAGGTGAACTGGAAATGAATGATCTCAACTTGTGAAGATGTGGCTCACCAGTTGTTATGACAACTGTTGAAGGAGTTGTGCTGCATTTGTGTCTTTTACAGTGAGGCCTAATAATGCATGTGGGATTGAAGCAGGATTTGTAATTGTGTCATTAATGGAATTCACTGGCCCAGAGAAATTGTGGAAGCTCCATACTGGAAGTGAGCAACCTGGTCAAGTGGAAGATGTCTCTGCCTGTGGCAGGGGAGCTGTAACTAGATGCACTTTAAGTCTGTGTGCCCAGATATTACTATCTTATTAAAATGTTAATGATAGTAAGACCAAGCCATGCTCTGTTTGGGTTTTTTTTTCTGGAAAACAGAATAGTGAAATTTCATGTGAATAAAATATCCTTAAAGAAATCAGGAGCATGCTTTTGACAAGTTGGACCCCCGACTGTGGCTCCCTGTTTCTGTGTATTGGGTCAATTGGAGGTTATTAGAAAGGGATATTTTAGTGATTGTATATTGTATTAATTCTTTATCATAAAGTAATATACACCTATTCAGTGACACTTCTCTGAAAAATAGTGAAGTGGAAGGTGGTCTGTTTTGAATGCTTGGGCATATCTGTTTGATTAAATAACTTTAAAAGAGCTTCACAGAAGGAAAACTGATGAGGGAAGTAAATTCTGTTCTGCTTTCTGCGTCCATTAAATTGTTCACTAATGCTTCTGAATGCTTTTGCAACCCAGCTGACATCTGATTTTTAGGAATATTACTGAAATCCCCATTGGCTTGGCTGGTTATAAAAACAAATCTTTACTTCTTTAAAGTAAACAAGTTTTATTTAGAGTAATAGATAGAAATGCAGTGAACTGAAATTGTGGCAGGGATATACAGGTGTTGTCCTTATGACCTTTTACAGCTGCTATTAACTGGATTGATAAATGTGTAATGAAGGGTAAAAGTTTACTTTTACGCTGGTTTTATGCTAGAGGCTCCACATCTTTGTGATTTGCTGTTGCAGGAAAGGAGAAACTGAATTAGAGGCTGCAGTTAACAGGATTCTTGGTAGACAGCAGTGCTGAAGGGACCTGGGGATGTTTGCAGGGTACAGTGAAGCAGAAAAAGCACCCAGTAAAATGTGTCCATTTCAGAAATGTGCACTGCAGTATGTAACGTGGGCAAAGGCTGGAAGCCCTAGTTCGAGGTACTCCCAGAGGTGCTGGAACAGCACGTCATGGCACAGCAGGCAATCTGGAACTCAGGGGAGACTGCTTCCTGTTGTGTTTTACAGCCTTGTAGGCCAAGGCAGGAGATGGAAGTGGAAGTAATAGGAAAAATGCACGGCTGCTAAGGCTTTTCTGTTTCTTAGGACTTCTGAAATATCTTGATCTGCTTCCAGTGAAAAATTTCATAGCTCAGTGGCTCTGATTATATTTAGCTCGTGTTCTGGTCAATGTAGGTCTTTACATATTGAACACCTCCTTGGTTCCCACTTCCAGGTATATCAGAAAAGTTCAGCTTGAGAGTCAAAGCTTTAGAAACTCTAGTTTAGAGGTTAAGTCTGATCAAGTCTGTGTTAGGAATAGAAATGAAAGTAAGTAGAAGGCTGCAAACCACCAGGCAACTCCATTCAACTGTGGTACAGCAGGAACTTCATGGAAGGGGTATTGGAGAATGGGGGTTTGTCTCTGACTGCAGATGTTTCTTACTGTGGTCTGTGTATCTTTAAATTGAATGTGCTTGTATGTTTCTTCTGTTTTCATACCAGTTTTTAATATTTGTTTAGACAAGTACACTATAAAATCTGGTATATAAAAGAACACCTGACAATTTTGTTTGACTCAGTGATAAATACGATTCAACTTGCATGTAAAAGGATACAGTGAAGGATATTTAGTTGTGAAACTTAAGCACTTAACAAGGGAGAATATACTTTCAGAACAACAAAAACTTAAGAAAATAGGTTGCTATGGAGTAACAGTTAAGACATTTTTAATGTTATGTGTAAAAAGTGATAATATAAATTGTTAACAGTTCTAATTAACCTTTAAAAATAAGTGAAACCCAGGTTCTAATACAGAGTTTAATTCTTTTTATACTTAATTTACTTGCCAAAGACTTATTCATTTTGATGGGCGAAATAATATTTTGGGATAGTTGACAACCTTTTTTTTCTATACTAGAGCTCATTAAAGCAGATTTCATTGTTCTGAAAGGAGGTATGCCTGTAGAGAATATTTCGTTTAATGTCATTACTATTATTTTCTCTTTTTCTGATTCATATTATCTGAAATAAGTTGCATTTTAATTCATTTAAAAGGAAAGCAATAATTAATTACATTTGCATTGACAAGCACTTCTGTTTGCTTTTTTTCTGGGATTAGGAGTGGCTAGTGATGATCTTTGTCCTTGTGTTTTCCATAGTGAAGCAGAGATCAGTTCGATTGAACTGTAAATGCAGTGTTAGAAGAACTGAGTAGCTGTCAAAGGTCATTTCAGTTCTGTGTAGTAGTAGGGGAAAAAATAACTGTTAGATATTAGGAATGCAGAGTTTTGGCACTGTATAAATGGGCCATGCTCCAAATCTTGAACATTTGATGCTGTTTTGGTGATGTTGTACCTAAAGAATATGGTGAAGGCTAATAAGGATGATTAGAGGTATTTAGAAGTCTTCCATGGATTCTTAGTTTGGAAGAGGCATGACTTGATGAGTCCATGTAAAATCCTGAGTATCATGAAAAAGTGAATAGAATGTGGTTGGGCACTTTGGTAGCACAAGAAAATATCCAGTTGAACTGAGGCTGGTATTTTTTAATAGCTACAAGTTGACTTCTACATAAAACACAAATAGGCAAAAATGTATAAATAAAAAACAAAGCAACTGAACAGATTTGCATAGAACTCTGACTGTATTAAATTGTAATACAGCATCTGGCTTAAAAGTCTGAGAAAGTATTCTGGGAGTCCTGATGCTATTTGTTCCTGGTCTTGCCCCTTTTTTCTCAAGAATTTATTGTAGATTGCCATCAGAGAGGGTAATGGAGAGACTGGGTCTTGCCTGTTAGGATTTTGTGTTGCTGTCAGTAGAGTGGTGGGTTGTGGAAGACGTGCTGTTGGACAGCGTGTGTGAGAAGGGAGCACGTGGGCTAATTCTGGAGACCGAAGGGTTTCAGTGCTACTATAATTTACAGCGCTTCAACTAACAAGGTTTTTGCTTTAGCAAAAAGTATTGCATTTAAATGCGGCATCTGTTGTCCTTTTTGTGCTGAGATGTGCCCAGGAAGGCGATGACTAAAGAGCTGTGTGTGTCCCTTCTGAATTTTGGAGTCAGGTCTAGGCATTGTCCTAGACTATCTGCATGCACATTAGGCACTGTTTAAGGAATTACCCATGTCACTCATACTAGCAGTGATATCAAAATGGCAGCTTAGGGGACCCAAATCTCTGCAAGATCATCTATAAATTGGTGGTTGGAGTTTTACAAAATGTTTCACCTTTGCTTTGATTGTGCTGAAATATAAATGAAGACTTGCAGCAACACAAACTGTTGATATGCTTTTCCCTTACCTTTTCCAAAGGTACTGGGAACCTTTTTGGTAAATGTAACCTGGATATTGTACTTCTGTGGTGTTTTAATTTTTATCTGGTACTCAGACCTCATTCTTACTTCAAAACTGCAGATCTGTGGTGTTCATTTATTTTGATACCTTAAATCCAGAGAACAGTTCTCCATGCGCTTTCTTTAGGTCCATTTTTCACATTATTGTGAACTATTCTCAAGGTTCATTCAATCAACTTCTTAAATTTTTTAACTTCTGTCAATAGCTTGACATAGCTTAATTGCTATACAGTTCGTTCTGAAAAGTATATTTATTCAGAAGGTAATGAATCTTGTTTAAATACAGTCAATTGCCTTGACTTTGTCCCTGTTTTATCATCTACTTACTGATCAAACGTTTGGTAGTACACTTAGAAGGTCACAGCTGAAGGAGTTTTGTACCTGTGTAGAGTTCAGCAGGATGGGAAGTCTGTTCTGTCTGCAGCAGATGTTCCATTATGTCTGTTATGCACACTGGAAAATTACCCTTTAATAATATAAAAACATGTTTTTATAAATTAGAACTTGAGTTGTTTGCAATATGTCACGCTCAGTAGATTGTAGCTCAGGGCAGGGTGCTCAGAAAGTTCCCAGGTCAATACTGTGTGTGGCCATGACCACTCTGGTTTTTCCTCATCTTGCCTGGTAGTTAATATGTGATGTGAGGCTGCTTGTTTTTACTTTGTCTGCAGAAATGTGGTTGTGGCTCAGAGCTTAGGTGCAGAAGTGTTTCCATCTTTCCAGACTCCTCTATATAAAGGTAACATCTAGTTCCAGAAAGAAAAAAAAAAAAATGAAAGGGTTTATTAAAAGGGTGACCCAGAAGATATAAGGTAGTGATTATTTTACTCTTCCCCAGTGTGTGTTTATTTTGAGCCTTGATCAAAATCAACTTTAAAACTTTTTTTAAAAATCCACATGCTTAAGTCAAGAATGATATAACATGCACAATGAAAACCAAAACTGATCAAAGAATGGAACCATATCCAAACAAAGAAAACAAACTCTGATAAGTCAAATATGAAAGCATAACAAGGCACATTTAAAGGCATCCTGTGAAACAGCTGATGGCATCAAAACAGTAATCAAACTTCTCTGTTTCAGGATCACTAAACTATTTGTTTGCTTCTGGTTAGGTAGGATGGTTCAAGGAAAAAGAGGTCATAGCAGAATAACTCACATTTTGGTGGTGATGGTGGTATTTTCTGTGGGGAAGTTAATGGAATATTATTTGTATTACTGTCATCCTCTTGAGGGGGGAGTCTGGCTGTACTGGAACAGGTGAGGAGTGACGTGGGCATGTGGAGATGAGGCATTTGGAATGGCCAGGCCTACCTGCAGCCCAGAGTCTCATTATTTTAGCAGCAGGTTTTAAAATTGCTATCAAGTGGGGAATTGCTTTCATCAGCTGCATGCAGTTTCTCCAGTCTTCCCTTTATTCTGATTGGTTTTGTTACCCTTCTGTGGACTAAACTGGGAAGTGATCATTTAAAAGTAAAAACGCCCTTTTGAGGGACTCTTTTTAAATTAGATTATTTCAGGTTTTGTTTTGATCAGAGATCAAATAGCTTTTGGCACTTGTACTATAGTTGCTCAATTTCCCTTTCAGTTCTTCTCTTTAGTCATACTTTGTCGTGTTTATGCCACTTGTATTGATGGAGTTGTGTTTGGTTTTTTACAGTGACGACAGTTCCTGTCTCACCTCTTTGATGGAAGAGGACTATGACCCAGAAGTGAACTCTTCACTGTAGAACAAGAAGCTCTTGTGGATTATTTGTTTCCTTTTAAAAGCAGCACCCAGTCTACGAAAAATAGATTAGAAGAGATTATTTTTGGACCTGGCTTTTTTTTGTTCATGTGACCTATGTTTCAGCATGTAAATGGTGAAAAACAGGGAGAACATTTGTGCCTGCTTCTGAGCTTTATATCAAGTAGTGCTTAGCTCTGTGGAGCATTAGCCAAGTTACGTGGAGACTAGAGTATATCTATCCTAACATTCATTTTTTTAAAATATTTTACCTTTTTTTAGCAGATGTATGTGATAAAAATGAAATTTATATTTTAAGAGCACTTGGGCAGATGCTTCTTGGTTAGATCTCAGCATTTAAAGCAAACATTTTTATGTAACATCATTTTTCCAGAGTGTTTAGGTTGATCTGCTGCAGATCATGAACTGTCCAGCAGCCTTGAGTGTATCTGTTCAGTATTAACCATGATGTTGCTCTGAATGTTGTCATGCAGACTTGACAAACCTTTTTGTAATGTAAAGGCTGATTTCTGTACTACCACGACCAGAGGAAATTTAATGAGGTGAACGTGGGCGTGGCCTTTTGAAATATAAATTACCTTCTTAGGTATCTTTTTTTTGTAGTGAGAGTGCAAAGAGAGGGTAAAATGAGCAGCTGAGGGGGTGAGGGGCACAGTTGGCACGAAGTGCGGCCTCTTGTGCTCTGCTTCGAGACGCACTATTGCCTCAAGGCTGGCCTTCCAGAATTCTGGAGAAGGAAGGAACCCGGAGGTCACTGAAGCACACAAACTGAGGACATTGGACTGCAGAGGCCAAACTCAGGGTAAGTGATCAGATGGATTTACTACTTTGCTTATGGTGTGTTGATGTATTTCTAGATAAATTAAAGTTGAAAAATAAAGCAAAATGGTAAATTGGAGAACCTTCCACAAAAAGAGGTGGACTTCAATTATACGAAGCAATAGCGAAATGTTCATAGTTTTGAGCAGTAGAAATTGCTGTGATATGTTGGAAAGAACATAGGAGTGCAGGAGCTGGCATATGGCTGTCAACCTCATGGGTGTATTAATTGTAAACAGGAAGTAACTGGGAATGTTGAAGTTCTTACCTATTTCAGTCAGAGGAACAAAGCAGGAGAAGTATAATACAAAAAACTTCAGCACTTTCCCCCTCCTATTTGTATAGGCCAAACTTTGAGATATAAATAGTTGTATTATTTCCGTTTGGATAAGATGACAGGGAATGTTCTTTTCATTTACAGAGCCTGGCCATGAGGTTTGATGCCTCATTTTATTGAAGGGAGACACTGGACCTAAATGGCGCAGCATGACTTTGTTCCTGCCTGGCTTAACTTCTCAACACCACAGTCAACTAAGGTAACAGTAATACAGATCAGCTCCTTTCACAGCTCTGACCATGGGTAAGATCAGTGTCTTGGGTTCTCTGTGATTCTGTGGGAGACAGGTGGATTTGTGAGCCGTTCTGATCACATCCAGGCTTGTTGACATTGCTGGCTAATCAATGCAGTTATGGATGCTGTATTGAAAACTCATTCAGGGACGTGGGGGTTGGTGGTTTTTTCAGTTAGGCAAATGTCAGTGCTGGCCTGACCGGCTCCTGGAGAGTCCAGATGAGTGCTTCATTACATGACATTTTACTTTCTGCAGTCCCCTGCAGCCACCTTTGAGAAACATGGAGAGCATCTTCCACGGGGAGAGGGCCGCTTTGGCGTGAGCCGCAGGAGACACAACTCTTCCGATGGATTTTTCAATAATGGGCCCCTCCGAACTGCGGGAGGTGAGTAAGAAGGGTCGGAATGCAGCCTGAGAGCAAACATTTGGAAATACAGAATGAAGAATTCAGCAGAATAGAAACATTTTCCCAAACTGTACCTTTTCAAAACATCCTGTGAGGAAGTTGTGCTACTCTCTTCTCCTGTGCAATGTGCTCAGGCCTTAAAACATTTTCATAGTAACTGTATGTGCATTGTGTAGCTTGATTTGTTTTCTAATACAGTCACACAATACATAGTAAGTTCAGATCAGCAGTTACTTAGTGAACACTAGCTGAACAACAAGAAGAACAACCTGATATTTCCAGTATTCTGCATACTGTGTTGATTTTTTTATTTGCGTATCTCCTTTTGTTTAGACTGCTGGCATCAGCCATCCCTTCTCCGCCATGATTCTGTAGATTCTGGTGTTTCTAAAGGAGCTCATGTTGGGCTTTCTGGCAGTCAGGCTGGCTGGCATGGTCCCTCACGGGGCCATGATGGTGTGAACCAGCGTGGAGGAGGAGGAACTGGAGTTCATCGCCACTGGAATGGCAACTTCCATTCTCGGAAAAGTTCTGCCTTTCAAGAAAAGCTGCCTGTTGAATCCAGGGAAGAGAAGAAGGAAGATAAAGAGCATTTGCAGTTTGAGGAGGAAGACTTTGTAAGTGTGTAGCTTATCACTAGAAGTGGAAGGTGTGAGAAATGGCTTTTCAGGTCTTGTTTGTATTAGCATTGATAGGTGGCGAGTTGCATTCCATTCCATGTTTGAGACACAGTAAATTTAACAGAATTATTCTGGCACTGATAGGATACTGATTGGTACTCAGAGCCCTCAGAACTTGAAGACGTGTTGGATTATGGGGTTTGGCTCATGTTTTGCCAAATGGTTATTGGGAACTGAAGGCATTGTAACATTCAAGCCAGGTCTTCAGTGAAACCCATAAAGTGACAGAGGAAAAGTAGTTGTATGGACTTTGTGGCTTTGCTTACAAAGCCTTTTTTTTTTTTCTCCTAGAAATATATCTGTTCAGCTTATCTTCAGTTTGCCTGCTTCAGTCTTCCTGTCTCCTTCACTCTGATACGTGTTGGTGTTGTGATAACCTTCCCAAGCTTGTTCATGACATCCTCAGACCTTTGCAACCATCTGCCTTGAGCAGTATTATCAGAGTTGTTTTCCTCTCTCTCTCTCTGTTAAACTGTGGATCAGGGTTTCTTGAGCCATTTCTTCCATCAACATCTCCAGTTCACCAACTTTCTTCTTATTCAGCATTTTGATTCACGTGGTATTATCAGTATGATAGTCTCTTACATCCTGGCTCTATTTTTAATAGAATATCTTTAATTTTTCAAACTTTATCAAGCAGTACTTGGACTTAAAACTTTCATCCTTATCATATGCCTTCCTTAATGCTAATGCTTTGAGAGATGTGCACCTTTTCTGCTTTCTCTTTTCTATTTAATTCTATTTCTCCTGACCCCTGAAGAGTGTTACATAATCAGACCATGTGTTTTTCTTTCTGCATCTATTTCTTGCTGTCTCTAGACTCTTCTTGACCAGTGTAATGAGGAGAGTATCCTCTGTAAGGTTCTGGTAACTCCCTTCCCCTAATGCAATTCCTCTGTCTTCATCTTCAGTGCTAAAGCCTTTGCTGCCTCCTATAATGAGAGGTCCTGGTGATACTGTGCACACTTGTGTGTATCATCGTCATGAGGTTTTTGCTGTCTTATTCAGCATTTGTCTCTGGAAGGTTGTTCACAGCTGAAATTGTTGTGGCAGTTTGATGGTTTCTGATTAGGAATTTACGAGGCAGAGTGAAATACATGAATACCCACAGCTGCTTCAGGCCAAAATCCAGAGCCTACACTTAAATTGCTACAGGAGGCAGTTTGATTTAAGCTGCTGGGGTTTTTTCAGTGAAGGGCCTGGGAGGTGATTGCATGCTCTTGTTCAGCTGCTGCTGCTTGGAGCAGGAGCCTGTGTCACAGGGTGGTTAACAGCTGGAGAGTGGGAATAAAGCTTGTATGTGGCTTTTTACTGTTTTATTTCTCAAGAATACTTAATTCAGGCTATGAACCTGTGTTTTGACTGTCAGAAGTCTGTAGAAATTAGAAATCCTACAATGATTGCAACTGTGCCTCTCTTGTTGCCTATCTTGGTCTAAATCTTTCTTCCATGTACTTCATTCTGTTCTTCAGTGCCTTGATGAGTGCCTTCCCAAGCTACACGGCTGTTTCTTCTCTTAATTGCTTCCTTCATTTTTATGATGATAATACCACACGCTGGCTAGCAGCAAGCTTTGTTTAGTAACTCCTGTACTGACTTTGCCATAGTGCTCAAACTGCTGTATGCTGTGGTTAAGTGTGCAACTGTTAGGCCTGTGTGGCTGAGAACACTTTTCCTGAAAGGTCTGCAAAGCAGGCTGTTAGTCTAAGTGTGAGCACCCCTGCCTGACCTGTAGCTAAAAATTGAAGCACTTAAACAGAAGAGTTTCTGGAGACTGAGGCAGGAATTTATGCTATGGTGTGGCATTTTTTCCTTACTCTTATAGAACAGAAATACCTACTATTTCAGATGCTCACTATTAGAGCGTTGTGCTGTCACCATAGTAACTGATATACAAGAAATTCATTAAAAAGAGGAAAAAGATGGTTGTATTTTGAACTGAGGTTATTTGGGACAGGGGAAGAGGAATAGCTAATCAGGAATACTTGTCCTTGAATGCTTAGATTTTCTTCACTGTGCTTTGAGCTTGGACATGTCTGTAGTTGGTCCATCAAGTTGAATTCTGAAACTGAATGACGTTTAAGTCTGCAGAGAGCACTGAGTCTGCGTGCAGTCTTGTCCTAAAAGGTGGACTGAGGTTTGATACAAAGTGAAATGTAGCTTTCTTTGTCAGTAAATATATTCCTTTACATTATGAATCTAGTATTGCTTTGGGATTTTTTTAATTGTCTCATGCATAATTATTGTATTAAAATATATATGAAATGAGGATAGATTCTGCATATACTGATGGTATGGATTCTATTTTCTTTTTTGAGCTGCTGATCAAATACCTAATTTTTTAATACATGTACTGGTTGGTGAAATCTACTTAATTATAGTAGAAACTAGAGGAGTTATCCTGAACCCTCTGGTAGTTCCACTGGAAATACAGACTTTTAGATGTCTTGTGGCAAAGCACTCTCTTCCACTTTAAGTGCTGTTCAGAGAAATCTACCCATACTCTGGTTCCTGGAAACAAAATGTTAATACTGATTTTTTTTTTTTGTTATATGTGAGATAACAATATATTAATTTACATTATCTTTTTACAGCCATCTTTGAATCCAGAAGGTGGAAGACAAAGCAACCAGAACAAACCTTTAGGGACACCTTCTGGAGTATGGGGTAGGTGAAGATCACTGTACACAATGCTGATGATGGAGCAGAAGGTTGTAAGCGATGTCTAAATGCTGGGTTTTTCACTCCAAAATATTTTAAAGATTTAAGTGAAGTAGACAGTTTGCTGTTTTCTGTCCTTTGTTGTTTTCCTCCCTCAGTCTTCCCTAATCTCTTGGCCTTTTTGTCTATTTGAAACTGTGCTTCTCTTGTCATAAAAAAACAGCCAGTGGCAGTAATGTCACTGTTGTGTTCGCTTCCTGTCGTGCTGCAGTTACAATTTCACACAGACATCACTTGAAGGGCAGAGCAGATTGGAGTGAACTAGACATTAGTTCCTGACTTGGGATCTTCACAGTGGAAATACAGCAAAGCTGTCATAGTTCTGTGGTTTGAGTTCAGTTGATTTTTTTAAACTCAGAAAAGCCTTGCTTTTGATCTTGATGTACTCTGTGAATCTACGCCTTAAAAAAAAAGTGAAACAAGGTACCAGTTCTAGCAGTTAAACACAGAGTTGTTAATATCTAGGTGGGTTAGATACTGTAAATAGTACAAATGCAAAAAGAAACTCAAAAACTCTTCTTGCAGTACTGTTCGGTTATATTCTTCTTGCATGTTTGTCAGGTAGCTGTTGTTCTGCTCAAAAACTAATGACAACATTTATGGGGCTTTTATCTGTTTATACTGGTCGTATTTTTTAAATTGTTATACTCCTGGAAATGTGCTATTTGGCCTAAGAAACATTAACTCTGCTTGTTTGTAAAAGCAGTGTGTCTTCTGAGGTATAAGTTACGTAAATATTTTTGCTCTGTTAGTGAACTAACAAAGCTGATCCATGTTGCTCAAAAAATGCTCATACCTGTTCTGATCTTTGTAGAATGGTGCAAGGCTGTTAACTGATGTCACTGTAGGTTTTTCCTTTCAGTATCAGGGGAGCTGTTGTGTTTAAATTAGAAAAGATTGTATTTAGATATCCACATCCGGTATCTTCTCTCGGAGCTGAAATGAAAGAGCAGCTGATGGGCTCAGAATCACATGTGCAGCGTCTAAGATGGAGAGGGAGGAACTGGAGCAGTATACTGAAGCTGTCCTGAAACTGAACATCTGTATTTCAGAATCTCTTGTTTTGTTTTTACAGAAAACCCCCCTAGTGCCAAGCAACCTACCAAGATGCTGGTCATCAAAAAGGTTTCAAAAGAGGATCCTTCTGCCGCCTTCTCAGCTGCATTTACATCACCTGTTTCTCACCTGGCAAATGGCAACAAAGCCACCACTATTGTCCCAAGTGTCTACAAAAATCTGGTTCCTAAACCTGCAGCTCCTCCTTCCAAGGTACAGGGAGTTCCAACCAAATTAATGAACTGCAGATCAAAGGAATCAACCCCCTAACAAGTAGCAGGAGTTGGAATCCAGTAGTTTCTGGGTAGTGGCTTTTACAGTAGAGGTCTATTTACTACTAAAGTTGTTGTTCTCTGTTAAAATGCCTTTTGGGTTTGTCCATAGGGAGAACTAACCTCTGACTACGCTGTGGTCTATTTGAATGGGTGTGTCTTCATGCATTAGACAAATCCTTATCTTAATAAGACAAAATGAGCACTGCTGGAGAGGTGGAATGTGTGCTGCTATGAGCTTGAACTGTTCACATGACTACCTTGAAAAATCTTTATTGGGTTACAGTACTTTGATGTGTCCAGAATAATTGAGGCTAGCATCAGATTAGATTGTAACATCCTGTAATTCAGGTGTAATTTAGTTGAGCTGTAAAAACAATCTGGAAAAGCCATGGGGTTTGTGCTACAGTTCTTTTACTGAAGGAAATACAGTACTGCTAAAAAAAAAAAACAAGTAACGTTTTTTTCCTTAGTTCTAGGCTTAATCATGCCCGTTTTTCCAGAGAACCAACATGTATAGATGTCTTAGAAATATTGAAGAATTGATAGTGAAAGTATTTTAAAAGCTAAAAAAAAAAATTTAGTTAGGTTATTCTTTAAAGAGGTGTCCAAATACTTTGAGTTCTAAAATGTATTAATTACTAATGCGGGCTGCGACATTCCAACAAAATCCTCCCTGTAACTACAGTAGATAAGTCTTACATATTTCAAAGGTAAAAGCAAAATAAGAGACTCACAGCTTCTTTTTGTAAGAAAGAAAGTTTAGCACTTCTTTCCCTTTTGTAAATTTTTGTTATTTCAGGTTAAATTCTGCCAGCTACAGAAAAGATTATAGTGGTTAAAATGATTCTCAAATAATCTCATCTATACACTTAATTTGTCAGCTAATCTACTTCTTGGTAAGATGAGATAAATTTACTCATTAGAAACGCTATTTATAAGGAGTTTTTCATTCTACACACAGTTTTCAATCCATATATGTTCTTATTTAGAATAATAATTTAGGTAAACAAACTTCAGCTTCTAATGAGTGGGAAGCCTCCTGTGGCTTTAATTTTTGCTTTTAGAGCTTGATTGATACATGTGTAGATACAGTCTGACCTGGGTTTAGTCTGGATGTTTTGTATGTTCTTTGAAATAAAAGGCCAGCGGTACAGTTTCTGACCAGACTGTTAGATTGTCTCTGGCTTCAAAGTAAACAGAATTTTAGTGAACCACAATGCGTGTAGCTAAATCTGTGTTACTGGCTGTCATATGCAATGATCTTTTCCGAGGTCTGAAAGTTAATGCTGTACCAATGTAGAGACTGAGAGCTGAAAATGCACTTCTGAAAGTTATGAGAATGTGTGTTGTTAATGCTGGTCATCATATACCCGTTACTTGGCAATGTAGAATTTGGGCATAAAAATCTGCTTGGTTAATGTAGCAGCTTTAGAAGCAGCTACAAGCGCAACAGTAATTGTGCAGCAAGTTGCTCCTTACAGCTAGTTATGCAATTACTGTTGCATTGGTTGTAGCTGCTTCTGAAACCCATGGACAGAGGTTTTTCTTTAATTCAGTCAAGGAGAATTGCTCTTGAAGCTTTTCCTGAGCATGTTCTGAAATTAGACTATATAGGTTTTGATTCTTCAGATAAAAAGAATACATTATTCAGTGCTCATAGTTGGAACGAAACTGTGAATGATCTGAAGGTTCAGCATCCATCAAAAATAGTGGTAGGGGGGGTTTTTTTAGCTTGCTTTACATGTTACATAGTTCATTTGCATTCCAGATTGTTTATCTGTATTTAAATCAGAGATTATGGCAGTATGTAGTGGTACCTGCCTAAGTTCCTTTTAATTAAAGTTTTTACTTCACTGAATCCAGTAGGCCTGGATTACACCTGGATTTATACCTGAAATATTGCAGTATTGATATCAAAGGAAATGTTCTTGCCTAGTGGAAAAGCAATTAATTTTTGATATGTAACCCAAGAGATCAGTCACATTAAGCAGGCTATAAATATGTACTTAGTGATTTAGCTGCTAATTTCTGAGCACTTACACACTGACATGGTGCTGTGATTACTGGGGCAGTGTGATATTCCTAGGTGGTGGGGACTGCAGTGGGACTTATCTGCTGATGTCATCAACAGTGCTTTTGTTAATGAATGGTGACCATTAGCAAAACCAAAAGATAGGGTATCAGCATATCCTTAGCCAGAAAAGCTGTGTGCATTGATGTCTTTTTAAAGTCACAGCCTTAAAGCAGCTGTGGTAGGATGCATTAGCTTGAAGACTTCTGGAAAGTTATACAGGAATTGCAGTACGTAAAGTAATAGAGGAGCCAAAACATTCCTTTCCACAAAGTCAGCAGTATTGGAAAGCTGTCACAGGAAAACTGAATGAAGAATGGTTTTGTTAAGCTGTACCAAGTAGTTCAGAAAGGAAGAGAGCTGGTGGCAGTGAAACAAGTGTGTTCTTTCTGGCTAATGGAGATAGCTAATAGCTCACAGTCAAGCAATCCATGAAGGTCACACTCAGCCACCCAGGGAAAGCAATAGGAGTCTGTCTTTGGATCTGTCTGAGCTGTGAGCTGCCTCTTTGTGGAATCCTGGAGAGCAGCCTTGGGCAACTGAGAGCTGGGAATGGAGCAGTGCAACCCTGGAGAGAAACTTCTTGTCAGAGTCATACTGTACCCTAATTTTAGTACAGACAATAAATATTGTGCAGATTGGGATATTTCTGAGCATTGAAGGGGATGTTTTTAATGTGTGCTGTGGATGCCATAGAATCTATTTGATAGTGTGGGATGCTCATTTTTAAGAGTGGAAGAGGAAAGCTGATGGCCTCCCCATGCAATGTATTTTTAAAAAAAATCATAAAAGAACCCAGTAGACACAACAAACCAAAGTAGTGTCTCTGTTCTCATTGCTGGCAGATTGCAAGATCTGTTGCATCTCAGATTTAACTGAATCCCATTTGTGCATTAATTATGTTACTAGTGTTTTGAAGGTGGCTTCAAAAGTCCAGGGGGTCAAGGGAATCTGTGTGTTTTCATATTCTGACAGTGTCTTGCTTGTGCTACTTGGTACAAGTTTCTTCTTAGGATTGTTTTTGTAAAGACTCTCACTTCACAGTGTTTGTCCCTGACTGATAAGAGAGCTTCAAGAGTAACATTCCAAGTAATAAAAACTTATCTTGAAGTCTTTGCTCTTCAGCTAAATGGCCAGTGTATTCAAAGGGATACTGCAGAGAGTATCCAGGCCAAAACAAGTGATCTCGCACTGTAATAAGCTGGCTGCTTTTGCTTCTTTTTCTTGTTCTTGTTGCTAAATTGGTGCAATGATGGACACTTTCAGAGCCCTAGGAAATAAATAATTTTCATTCTCACTCTAAACAAAACTATTGCATGATGATCATCTTCCTCACACAGGGAAAATTCCTGTCAAGTGATTGGAAGCCTTTCTTTGTGGTGTGCAGTGTTCCCCTAAGAAATGTCATTTTAATTGGGATTTTTTTTTAATTTCCCATCTGTGGGTAGCTGTAAGATGAATTGCATTACACAGTGGTGATTCCAATTAATGAAGGGCAATGCTGGATTTTCTCTGTGAGCTATTAATGGTGTTTTACTGAAGGGTGATACCCATGAACCAGAGTTGTGTGCGATTTGGGGAAAACAGAAGATGCCAGGGGAAAAATGATGGGTGTTGAAATAAACCCGTTGAGACTGTTCTTGGAAGAAAAGAAGAAAATCCATACAACAGCCAATATAATGCTGCTTATTTATTTCAGTACTTGCACACGACCCCTTCTCACGCCTTACCATTTACTGCCTTGTATTTTGTGTTCTCTTCAATACAGCCAAGCCCATGGAAAGCCAACAGAAGTGAACATAAACCAGGCTCGCTGTCCTCCACCCGTGACTCTGCCTTTACCAGTCCAGTGTCTGTAACCAAACCAGCGGTACTGGCAAGTGGCTCAGTCCTCACCTCTCCCAAAGAGGTAAGGGTTTGGCTTAGGGATAGGGTGGGAGCTTTTGTCACTCTCACCTACTAGAGAAACATGATAAAGCCCTCTCTGCATGTGGTACTTACCTTTGCACCCTTGAGGGATGACTCATTTGTACATTCTTAGCACATTGTGCCACATCAATGAGGCACTAAAAGAAATAGAAATTAGGTTTATGTGGCTATAAAGCCATCGGTGCTTGTTCAACTGTATTAGAATTTCCTTCCAGTAAAAAATAATACTAATGCTTTAAATGGTGTTGTGTAACAAGACGTGCGTCAGCTTGGTGTTATGGGAGGGCAGATACCAAGAACTGATGTGAATAGGTAGGCAAATTGATTCCCATGATGTTTTTCAGTATAGGAAAGGAAGGGGAAGGAAGGTGATCTGCCTAATTTCCTTTCTCTAGAACAACAGCACAAGGGGGGTTGAAGGAGTTTAACATGTGTACATACGACTTTTCAGCTACAGTATCTGTTTTTAATTTTGGCATTGGAAGGGGGTAATCTACTGAAATGGAAACTGACTTGCCCCTGGATTTGGTCTGAAGTATAGAGGGAACCTTGACATAAAATTCTCTTAATATTTCAGCAATAACTGTGACAGAGCACAAGAAAAAAAAATAACAAAAAATAGAACAGACTGTGATAAATTCCTGGCCAGTGCAGCTGCTCTTTGCAGGTTCGACTTGATGATCTTGGAAGTCTTTTCCAACCTTAATGATTTTATGATTCTGTAAATGATGATTCACAACGTCTGAAATTAGCTTGTTTTAACTGTAGAATTGGGGAATTTTTCTAGTTGTGCACTTGTCTTGTTCCGTTATAGACATTACTTCTAAAATAAGGCGTTGGCATCTTTAGGATTCTCTGTTTTGCAGACTTTGCTTTGCAGTAACCTGCACTTTTCTGGCTTAGCCACAGCTGAGTGTACAAGCAGTCATTAAAGACAATAAGCAGGCACCTGTCACTTTGACAAATAGATCTTACACTCTGTTCCTTTCCCTTACCTTGCTTTTCTCTCTCTTTACACCAAGTTCTTTGTGCTGCTGACAGACTTTTTGTGTAATGCACAGCACAGTATGGACAGTGTAAATATCTAAACTTAAATAGGCTTTTACCTCAGCAGACTGGAAAGAGGCATTCACTTTGTATCATACAGGAGTAATGCAAGTGTTTCCTTCACCTGACCCCAAGAAGGTCTTCTGTGAAACTCCAGTCAATGAAGATATTGGATACAAACCAGAGAGCTAAACATAAAGGGGTTTAAAAATTCCTTCCAACTAAAATGGACACTTGTAATACATTTTTCTTTGAATCTGTTGGAGATTTACAATATGAAAACACAGGTCTATGGCCAGTAGATAGTACTGCAGTCCTGGTTCTCCAGGACTACTACACATAGTCTCTGGCTTTGTGTTTCTGAAATGGGGCTAATGCGCTTCCTGCACAAGTGGTAAAAATAGCACCTTTATTCGTAAGAGAGCGTAGTGTGTTGAAAACTAAAAGGGTGCCAGCTAGTACTGGCCCTGTCTCCACAAGCCAGTCTAAGACAACCAAGCTACAACATAAAGCCTGAGTTCTTAGAATGAATTCAGGATTACTTTTCTGTAAGAGTAGCCATACCAAAAGACTGAGATGCCTTGATGTTTCAGTCAAAGGGCTAAACTTACTTTAGAAGAGATGCCAGTTTATTGTTTTAGTGCTAAAGAATAATGTTTTGTAAAACATAACTTTTCTGCAGAAAGTTATGCATAAAACCAGAATTGAGGTGAAATTAATTCCCTTTCATAAATCTGCTGTTTCTAAACTTTAGCTGTAACTGGCTTGCCCTGATGTGTAAAAAATTTAGTCCCTCAGTAGTTTATTAGAGATCAAAACAGCCACTAGTAAAGAATTCAAGTTGAGTATTTCAGATTACCAGAAGACATCTAATTTAGGTCTTCTTTGTTCATTGTTACCTCTTGTCACTGCAGTCAAACCAATAGTTATGTTGAGAGCTTAATTTCACTCTTGTGTCGGCTTTTTATCCTGATATTTGCAGTCACTCGTTAGGTCTGTTACAACTGCTGATTTTTTTCTTACAGTGTTGAATTAAGCAAAATCTGAAAGGTCTGCCTCAGAAATTACTTCCAGGCTGCACTTATTTCCTTGCCGGCATTATTTCACACCAGTGTTCAATATGCAACAGCCATTAGAAATCTAAGCAGCTGTTGCTGCCTTGTTTTTGGTCTAGTTCCCTTGATCTTTGCCCAGAACACTGAGTGTGATAAAAATTTTTGGCACAGGAGATTCATTTTGAAGAGCCTGAATTTGCAACCTTCCCCCGCAGCTTAAAAAAGTGTGTGGGGAGAAAAACACTATAAACTTCAGGAAATTTTACTGGTTTAATATTGATTTTTTTTTTTTTTTTTAATGAAAGCATGTATATGAAGAAAGAGAGTAGTTTTGCTTGCAAGATTCTGGTGTCAGTTATCCATAATAATGATTAAATTCCTCATTGTGTTAGAGTAGTCAGACATGAACTCCAGCAGGAGGTTAGATACTGGGAACTTTACCATAACATGTTCTTAGATTCCTTTTGTGTGCCCAGTTAAAACAAATGGAACAGATAAAATTGAAAGCTCACCTTGGTTAGCAGTGTTCCTATTGTAGGATCATGGCCGGGTACTGCCAGTGGGCCTGGTTCACAGACTCCAGATTATTAAGAAATCTTAAACATTGTGGAGGAGCACAGGAGGTTTCCTTGTGTTCATGCATTGAGCTGAGCAGATTTCCCACAGGCTCCAGGGCTGTCCGTGTCTGGCTCCACACTGAACCATCTGGGCTGAGTGTACAGAGCCAGCAGCTGGCAGCATTCTCTCCAGGAGAGGATTCCAAGGCTGTGGCTGCCTGTTCCGCACCCGGTTGTGGTTAGTTAAGGATGTGGCCACTCCCTGAAAGGAGACTACCTCCCCATAGCTTAATTTCAGGGTAGAGTCTGTCAGGATGACTTAAAATACAAATTTGAACTGAGTCTGATCTGCTTAATTTGCTAATTTTTGTAGGCCAGGAATCCTGCACTAAGTTTTTTGCATTAATACTCTGTTGTAGGCACCAGCTTGCTTGAGAGAGTTAAATTACAAAGGAACAAAATAAACATATTCATGGCCATGTGAATTGACTCCTAGGGGAAGAAAAGGAATTGAGTTGGTAATGACAGATGGAAGAAGTGAATGTGCAACACCCATTAGTATTTTGATGGGAATTTGACATTAGGTTGGGGTTTTTGAGGAGTTAAGAGGCAACCAAAGAACTGATGAGTGTTTGAAAGGTGTAAGCACAGCCGCTGAAGAGGTCTCAGGTTTGCAGCAGTGCAGTTTAATTTCTGTGTTCTCCCTCCCTGTGCAGAGTCCTTCCAGCACCACCCCTCCCATCGAGATCTGCTCCTCACGCCTGACAAAGCTGATGCGCCGGACCACTGATAAAAAGAGCGAATTCCTGAAGGCACTGAAGGATGATAGAAATGGGGAGATAACAGAAAACAGGGAATGTGACAAGCTGGATGATGTAAGATCACTGGCCTTCTGTTTTTATGATCATTATTATTGAAAGAGTTGAGGTTGAAAAAGCCCTGAGCAGTGTATGTAATTCAGGCTCTGGAAGAGGAAGGGAATGACTCCCACTGGTCTGGCACATGTGCCAGTGGAAATAGTGCACAGCAGTGATGGAGGGAGATGTGTACAGCAATGAAATGCAAGTGGATAAGTAATAAATGAGGTGGAAGGGTCACAGATGTTAAAAATAATCTAGATTTTTTGCAAGGATTCTCTAAGGAGAGGAACAGTATCATATTTTAACATCTTAAGCTGCTTTCCAACTTTCCTATCAGACTGCATTCACAGAAAAGTAGAATTTTGTGCTTGTGAAAGGTGCAGGAATGTAGGTCAAGCCTCAGAGGCTCAGACCAGACCCCCAAATGCATAGATCTGTGCCTTAATGTGTATGTAAAGTGTGTCCTTAGGAGCATTTAATTCTCATAGTTTTCTTGCTGTCACTCTGAACTGCTGGTGATGGCTTTGCAATGCCAGCACTCACTCCCTTGGCACAGCAGCACAGGCCAGCAAATGTCCTTTGTCCTGTGTTGTCCTGTCACAGCCAGGTACACACTGCTACAGCTTCTGTAAAAAACACTGGCTCAAGGTGAAAGGCTTGGCTGGACTTTCAGAGGCAGAAGCTTGAACTTGGAACTGTGTTGTTGGCACGGTCTGTGCAAGCACACTTTGATGGTTTTATTTTTCTTTAGATGGAGAGCAACAGCACACCAGAACCAAAGGAAAACTGGGAAGAGAACTGCCATCAAAATGGCCTTTCTCTCCCTTTGCCGGAGGAGGGGGAAAACCTCTCCCATTCATTGGAAGCAGAACACAGGTGAGTAAATGGCAGAATAAAGTGTCTGAAGTAAAGGAGGGTGATTCCTTGGGCTGTGTAAGGAGAAGGAAATTATTTTGAAGAAAACTCTCTTTTTGAGAAGCAGCGGCAGCTGTGTGTATATGGAGAAGGAGGTATGTGGGTTTTGTGACTAGTGCTGGACTGGGTGGGGTCTTACTGAAAGTAAAACAAGACACCAATGATAGGTGAGCCAAGGCTTTACCAAAGTCTGTAATTAAATTCCAGTGCTTCTTTAATGCCACATCCCCATGTGTTAATGCTGCCTAGAGATCCTTATCTGCCCACACTGGGAGTCAGCATGAACCAAGGGTGATTCTCGTTAATTTATTTGCAAGCAGGGGTCCTAAATGTAATGGTTTGAAGACACACACCACGCTTTGTTTGCACTTACAATACTCCTGTGCTGCTTTACATGCTGTAAAAGTGGAGGAGACTTAAGAAAATATTTACCTGGTATCTCAGGCTGTATTTCACATCAGTGAATAAGCAGTGTGAGCATCTGGTGCAAGCGGATAGTAAAGTTTAGGAGATTCTGAACTGTGATACTGGTTTGGTTGCCTCATGTCCTCCTTTAGTGTCCTTGAGTTAGAATTTCGAATCCCTGCCTTCCATCAGGCTGGTTATGTACCCACTGTACAGGGCTGCTGATGGTTA
Organism: Acridotheres tristis; assembly: GCA_037013685.1. NCBI lineage: Eukaryota > Metazoa > Chordata > Aves > Passeriformes > Sturnidae > Acridotheres > Acridotheres tristis. Next base: position 10,171,276 of record CM072895.1, read on the forward strand.
AATATTTGTCAAAGACATTGAAAAATGGTGGGTAAACACAAAGGATTGTTAAAGTGATCTGTGATAGAGAAGATTCCCTGGTGAATTTGAAGTGATTTACTACAAAACCTTGTTTTTCATGGACAAAGTGTTCCTTACTTTGCAATTGTTCCCTTGCTTTAGTTCCCATGCCCCTTTTATTTTCTCCACAAACAGGTTATTGAAAGAAATGGGATGGCAGGAATATCCTGAAAATGAGGAAAACTACCTTCCCCTCACGGAGGATGAGCTCAAAGAGTTCCAGATTAAATCAGAGCAGGTATGTTACAACTCTTCCTACTTGTAACTGCTCTTCTCCCTCTCCTTTCTCAAGGGTGTTTGTAAAGGACCAAGCATTTAAGCAAGACTGTAGTAGAATGGATGATTCTGCATTATCTGTGTGTGTATATACAGTTAAATAATGTGGCAGTCATGTCAACAGAGGGTTGGTGACAGTTACTCTCCACTCTTTTGCTTGTTTTAAAACTTACTTTCATTCCTACAGCGAAGAAGAAATGGATTTGGGAAGAATGGATTTCTTCAGGGCCGTGGCTCCAGCCTGTTGTTCCACTGGGGAAGCACTTTTAAGACAAAGATTGAGGACTCAGACACGGAAACAAGTAGCAGCGAAACGTCAGATGACGATGCCTGAAACTGGGCACAATAAAATTAAAATAAATAAAACCAACCCAATAAACTCAGTTCATAGTTCAACACGTGTTTGGGGTTGTATAAACTAAACAGAGTTTATTCTGTCTCCAGTCTGTTCAGTTTTTTCTTTTGTTGTTGATACTTCATGCACAAGGGAAATAATTGTATCCCAAAGAAGAGAGAAATTGGCTTCTTTAGCTTTTTCTTTTGGTTTTGCCCTAATGCTTACTAGAAGTTTGTGCAGCTAGCAAATTTTGACAAAAATCCCTTGTGGGGCAGTGCACAAGTTCAGTCGTGTGAGCAGGACACAAGTGGCTGACTGATCTCTGCAACAACAAGCTTCTAACAGTGCCGCCGCATTGCCCAGCGCGCGGTAACGGTGTGCTAAAACAATCATTGTCGATGACAAAATGGCTTTTGAAGTTCTAATTATGTTAAATTAATGCTAATAACATGAATATTTTATTTTATTTTATTTTTTTTGGCGGCTCGGGGAGCTTCATCACTTAACCAGGCGTTTGTGGTTTTCTTTTTTTTTTTTTTTTTGGGTACAGCTGTAAAATATTTGGATATAGGAATTGTTTGTGTTCTTCTTCTTGCAGCCTTGATATTCAGGGTGGATTGTAAAATATAAATTTTTTGTGAGATTTCAAAGATTAAGATTATTTTGATAACATTATTTACAGATTTTAAAAAGTGACTATCACATTGAGTCTGTATGAGGGGGAAAAACTACTGCATCAAAAATAACTAACTTGGAATAAATATTTTGCATCAGTTTGCCAATTCTAATTGTCTTTCTTATGTAAGGAGAGCTTTCCTCTAAGGGACCTGCAACTTTGGGGGTTCAGTAGCACTGGGGATAAACAGTTTCTTCTCCCACTCTATTTTTCCACTTGGCAAACATTGCTGTAGTGCTCAGACTGCAGGAGCTGAACTCTTCCTTTAAGAAGGGAGAGGGAGAACAATGCTGAGATGACAGTCCATGTTTGGGGATTTTTTTTAAAGAAAATAATTCAAAATTATCTTCTACTAAAGCAGTTTGCTTTTTTTTCCGCTTCATACAAAATGGTGAAGCTCGACCAGTCGGTGTCACTTGTTCCTAGTGCAATGCTGCTGTTTATGTTCACAACGTGGCAAGGGAATGTCTGAATCCAAAGCTGTTTTCATTGAAATCTTTTTTAAAAATTCATGAAAACATTTCTATTAGATTAAAAAGAATTTTACAAACAACTCAGTTGTGGCCTAAGCTATTTTAGTGTCTGGTGTAAGTTTAGCTTGTGCAAAAAGGTTTTGGATTGGAAAGTGTTCTGGGGTTGTGCACTGTTTGTTTGGGGGGTGGACAGAGTCACACAAAACCTGGTGTTGCTGACCTGAGGGGGTTTGTCTCAAGGTTGTGCCTGTGTGTTCTTAATCCACTCCTGGCCAGGCAGAGAGGACAGAAGTGTAAGAAAATGATAATGTTTAGCCCTGAATCTTTGCATCTGCATTCAAGGGTGCGTGCTCAGCATTTTCAGGTGTAACTCTGCTACCTGTGCGTCCAGCTCCTGCTGGCTCTGTGGTGAGCCCCGGAGGAGAAGGGCAGGGGGTCCTTTCTGCAGTGGGGCATTTCTTCATCCCTGTGCTCTGGAAACCACGGTCCAGGAGCTGAGGCTGCTTGGGGAAGTGCTGGGTCTCCTGTACGATTTCGCACAAACCATCTTGTCCCTTCTGAATATTCAAACACTGCTGTTGTCCGGAAGAGCCTATCCGGTTTTTTTAAAGTTTAACTTCCTACATCCATTTAAACCAAGTTATACAGACCTGTGTGCACTCATCTCAAGAAATGGGGTAAATTTCACCTCAGATCCATGCTGACAGCCACTTGAAATGGGGGAATTGGATTGCTGAGCACTCTGGAGTGAGACTAGCCTGCCTTGGGACAGCACAGCCTGTCCTGTGTGTGGTGGGAGCTCCTTGTGCTTCTTAACAGATGTTGTGCCCCGACCCTCCTGTGTGGGTTGTGCTGGGTTTAAACATTGATGGAACTTAGGAAGCGACACTGGCAGCCTCTGGATGAGACAGGTGGGGCAAGTCCCCATCCATCAAATGGCAGCTTTTTCCTGAGCAAATCATTGTTCCTGATGGGTACCACCGGCAGTGAGGTGAGGGAAAAAGCTTGTAGGGACTCGGCAAGCGGAGCTGAGGTGGGTGCAAGGATGGAATGCAGGAAGCTTTTTTGGGAACAAGGGCAGGGCCTGGATACCTGTGGCAAGAAAGGGCAGAAGGAGCTGTTTCACCTCTGTTGGAGGTTACACTTAGCTTAAAATCTGCTGAGGAGCAGCTAAGTGGGAGCTGCTGCAAGGTGGGCATGGGGCACTCCTGGACAGCCCCAGGGCCAGCACGCCTGTCAGCGAGCACTTTATAACCACAGAGGGGCACAGGGCAGCAGGGCCTCCCTCATCTTGTTTTCTTTGGATTGCTCAGGTGGCTTGGTGACCTTTTTTCTCCATTCCAGTATCCGCGGTAAACAGTGGGAATGTCCTGGGCTGGCTGGAGGCGTGGCTCTCCCTGCCCAGCACAGCTTCCAGCATAGCAACAGTGGCTTCAAACACTGCAGCCACCGCTGCCACCACCGCCAGCAGGTCTGTGCACACTTCCAGCCCCTCCCAGGGTGCCAGCCCCGCGGGGGGACCCCCTCTCCCTGTCCCCTGAGTAACCCCACCTGCTCTGCTTTCCAGGGTTTTGGACATGGGGACCTTCCTCTGCCCCCACTGCCGCTTGACGTTCAGATCCCGACCGCTGCTGCGGGTGCACCTGGAGAAGCTGTGCCTTGGTCCCCCGGCACCCAGCAGGTCCTGCCTCCCTGGGGGAGACCCTCTGTCTGCGGAGGGAGCACAGGGCACGGCAAAGAAAACACAGGACATTTCGGTAGTGTGGAGCTGGGTCTGGCATAGAATGGGGACTGGGACAGGTGCTGGGCTGGGAAACAGGGTATCACATCCTGGATCCGGCTTGGTCTGACCTGGGATAGGCCTCCATCCTGCCATGCCTGCCCCACACAGGCAGCCCTTGGTGCTTATTTTGCCAAAACCAGAAAAGTATATTATTAAGTGTGGGGGGGAATTGGGGGAGGGTGAGGATGTCACCCTTTTCTTCCCTCTATGTCTGCGAGGTGGAGGTGTCCCAAAATACAGAGGACGCTGAGCCACTCCATCACTTTATGCTTCGTGGTGGACCAGGGCAGATGCGGGGAGCTCCCCTGGGGGACGTGCTCACCCCCCGGGAGAGGGCCCTGCTCCGCACGGCCGACCCCGTTTCTGGGAGGCTGCCAGTGGAGGTACGGTGAATCCCCAATGCCAGGGTGGGCATCAGCAGCCCTACGGCTCCCCAGGACTGGGGGGCCAGCCCCTCCTTCCCTGTGAACCCTGTGTACCGCAGGAAGAGCCCTCCCGGCAGCCGCTCCCACTGCAGGGACACCGGCAGCAGCCGCAGGAGCTGCTGGAAGCCCACGAACGCCGGGTGGCCGCGATCCGGGCCAGGACCCAGCAGCTGGAGCTGCAGAGAGAGGGTAGGCGCTGGCAGCGGTTCTGGGGCAATGGGCAGACCCGTATGGGATGCAGTGACCGCCCGAGGGTGGGGCTCTGGGGGCCGTGCTGAGCCCCCAGCCCCTCACTGTCCGTCAGGGCTGTGCAGGCGGCTGGCGACACTGGGGGCCAGGGCACCTCTGGGCCCCCAGCCCGAGCAGGGGGAGCCGGAGCCGAGCCAAGGCCCGCCCGACCAGGCCAGACAGGTGCGAACAAAACAGCACAGGTGAGCCCTGGCCTGAGGGGTCGCAGCACAGAGCCCTGACCCTGTGGGGTGCTCTCCATCAAGGGGCCCTCACCCCCTCATTTGCCCGTCTCCTCCCCAGGGCCACCCTCCACCTCGACACCCTCCTGCCGGCCGCGGGGCCACTGGCGGCCGAGGCCAGGTGAGGGGTGAGGGTCTGTGGGCGATGGCAGCTCCGAGCGACCACCCGGCCAAGCCCTGGCCATGGCTGATCCGGGGCCCTGGCAGGGCATTGCGACTGTCCTACCTGTGCTCCGGGGGACAGGACCCAGCCATCCTGGACCAGCTTCTCCACCTCCAGCTGGAGGCCACGGTGCTGGAGAAAGGAACCGCGGGGCTGAGCAGGGGCAGGCGGATGGGTAAGCGCCAGCATCAGGCCCGTCCCCCCACACGGACTGTGGCCCCACAGGCCGCACCTGAGGCACCCCTGGCTGTGCCAGCAGAGTCCCCCAGCACTGGCACACACGGTCTGGGTGCAGCACTGCTGGCTGTGGAGCTGGAGAACCGGCGTCTGGAAGATGAACTGCTGGCACTGAAGGTCAAAAGGGAGAGGAGAGCAGACGCTGGTAGGTGATGAGTCCCCCATCTGCACCCCACAGCCCCCGGCTGCCTCTGTGGCTACACCATCAGAGCCCTGGGCTGGACATGGCTCCTGGAAATATTGGCAAGTGGAGGGGGCTGCAGTGAGCAAGGAGAGTCCCAGTCTCCAGACTGAATGAAGACCTGGTGAGATGCCAGGGAAATGGCTGCTGTAAACACGGTGACCAAATCCTGTTGCCCAGGCTCACGGGCAGCCCGGCGGCACACAGAGGAACTGGCCCAGCTCCAGGCAGAGGTGGGAATGCTGCGATGCCACGCAGAGCAGACGAGGCCATGGCTGCACTCTCCTGTCTTCCCACACCCAATAGCCCACCCACTGCCACCAGCCCTAGCTGTGCCAGAACTTTCCATGGTAAGAGCCTCAGCCCAGGGCGATTTTCAGCTCCCTGAGGAGGGGAGAGAGGAGTTGGGGTTGGGCTTCCAGCTGGGAGAGGATGATAGGTGTGGAGGTACAAACTTGGGGACATTTGAGATCAGCTCTTTGCTGCATTTGGGGATAGAGTGACTGGGGCAGGAGGTGAGTCCCCACCAGTGTGGGACCAGGGGTATGATTTGCTCTGCATACTCAATGCCATGTGTGAGAGGATGGCCAGGCACCTCCTACCCTGCCACCTCCTCCCCTTAACATCACTTTTCCCTTCCCAGGAGCCCCCTGGGCCAGCACTAGGGCTTGGCAGGCCCACAGCCCATGTGCCCCCTGGACTCCCCCTCACCCCCTTCGTGGCCCTGGAGGACCCTCCTCCTGCTCAGGAGCCCCCAGCAGGAGACAGAGCTCCTCGCAGGTGAGCCAGGAAGAGGCCATAGCCCCACTGGACTACCCTGCCACCCCTTCCACCACCTTCAGTGGCAAAATGGGGCTTCAGTAACTGTCAGAGTGATGAAGGGATGGCAAAACCTGTTTGAGCTGCAGACATAAGAGCTGCAGACATAAATTTAGGCACCAGTTGTGCAGTTGGTACCAGAATCCCACAGTGGAACTGTACAGAACGACTGCTGGGACCAAAGAGGCTCCAGGCATTAGAGCAGGAAAAGGACAAGCAAACCCCCAAGCCAGCAGCAAACAGATTTGTTCAGCCTCCACCGCAGGAGGGAGCCCACAGCCAGAAGAGTGGTTCAACCACTCCTGCTCACGATGGTGGTTTGGGGACAGGCAGAAGGCACAGAGGGGCACAATTAATTCCCCGCCCTCAGGCACATCCCCACACGCAGCCCTCTGTAGGGAAAGCCCAAGCCGGGTATGCATAGCTCAGCCCTGGGAACCAGCAGAAGCCACAGCCATCTTTCCAAAGCATCAAATGCCCTGTGCTACATGTTTAATAAAAGGCTTCAGCTCATTGCTCTTCACTTCTTGGCCTTTTTTTATACACACAGCCCAGGGCAGGGTCCCAGCCCCAGCCTGGGCACTAAATCTGGCTCAGGGGACAGCCCTATCCCCTACCTCAAACCATCAGCACCTGCTCCTGCACCCCCTCCTTGGTGCAAAGCGGACATTGAGCAGAGATAAAAATACACAACAACAAAGCCCAGGATGTTACAAAGCTCTTTATCAGCCTTTCCCACCATCTTCAGGCCGCTCAAAGCTGAGGGAGGCACTATCAGAACCCGCTTCAGGCTCAGCCTTGAATGAACAAAACACAGCCTCAGCTGTGACAAGGTCCCAGCAGAAGGAAAAAAGGTCATATCCCTGGACAAGACAGATAAGTTCAGGCAATGCTCTCCTTCCCTGCAGCAGCCAGGCCTGCATGGCCCATCCCACCCCTCTGCTCCTGCCTAAGGAGGCAGGTGTGGGTGGAAATGCTGAAGCTAAAGGGAGCAGGAGCCCAGCAGTGGGCCAGGGCTGAGAGCCGCAGCCCAGGGGGACAGCCAGGAGCAGAGGCTGGAACCTGTCACAGAAGGAAGGTCAAGACAGGGACCATTTGCATACAATCTTTATTGAAGTCATACAAAAGTTGCCAAAAAGTGAAAAAATACACTATATACAAAACCATTTTCCTTGTAAGGAGAGGAGTGTCCAAGGTTAAAGAATCATTATCATACTGTGCTTTCAACTGCAGCCCCTGATTCTGCTTGTGGCCTTTTCTCTGTCTAAAAGAGAAGATAAGGATTTGTTTTTAAAAGACAAGACAGAGTCTTAGAGCACCAAGTCATGCAGCAGCCCAAGGGTTCTGTAATTTGAAGACTTAACTATGTGAGCTTTGTCAGCCTCCAGAGCCCAACACTACCCTAAAGCATGGACAGGAACAAGTACAGCCCAGGGATAAGTAATCAAACCCAGGAACATTAAAAATTAGGGGAAGACCCTGTGCTGGAGTTGAGCCCAGAAAAAAACCACCCAGAACCTGTCCCTGTCCCACCCCACAGGTGACAAGGCTCCACAGCTGGGTCTGTCCAGCCTACACAGGGTCAGCACCACAGCACAACATGCATCCTGCCCACTAGGAATCTTCATCTCATCTGGAAAACCTTGTAAAGGACAGCAGGCAATAACCAGGACATCTACCAGGCACAGAACCATCCCTGAACAGAGAGGGGGGGGAAATGAAATAAAAAGCACGGCCCAGACTCCTGGTTCAGCTGCCCACCTCCTCTTCCATTTTTTCCACAACCTCATTTCCACTGGGGACAGGATCCCCACCACCACCATTGACAGCCGGTTCTGGTTTAGACTTCTTGGCTTCGTTGTCTCCCTGATGAGTCTCCTCCTCTGGTTTCCTCTGAAGACAAAATTGTTTATAATCTCCACTAAGTACAAATCAAAGTTTAAACATTTTTGAGAAGTTTAGCATTAGATGGCACTGCCCATCATCTACCCAACCTCTGCTTGCCAGGCTCAGGACAGACTCCCCAGCGTTGGGGTTTAACCGGAGCTTTGAGGCTCTGACACCGAGGTCCTGACCACAGTGACACTTCAGGTGCCAGATCTCCAGAGCTGAGTTATCCTTAGTTACAGTCTGGCAAGGAAAGGCGCAACCGCTGAGCCTGAAACAGTTCCAGGGCAGACTCAGGGCACCTACAACATCTAAAATCACCTAAAGCAGCTCCCAGTCAACTCTAGGCACACCTGAACTGACTGGCCAATGGAACAGAGGCAACATAAAACTGAGTACCCCCTAAAAGATCTTAGTTTTTATCAGCAAATACTTCCTAACACTTAAAGGAACCAAGTTCTCAATATCTGATCTCTTTAAGAGGCAGTTCATCATTACCATCAGTGTGGCTTTACTATTTATTATGTGCAAGTCCCAATTTCCTTTTGTAAAGAAAGGAACCCAGCCCAGTCTGGTTGCCTGCCTTTTCCTCTCGATTGCAGGTGACCCTGCTGCTCTTGAGGGTCCCTCAGAGAACACCTGCAGGAGCCCCACAACTGGGTCAGCTTTACATCAGTGTGGGTCAGGCAGGGTGCTGAACCACCAAGTATGGTCTCCTGGAGGTCAGATGGTTCCCAGTGGAAAGGGGTTTCATACACTACTGGTTTTACTTTTGGAGTGTTTTCCCATGATACAACTAAGTTAAGAAAAAATACTTTTAAGACAAATCCAATTACACAGAGCAAGTCAGTGGTACTTCAGCAAAATGCTTGTTTAACAAGTAATTTCTGGACTCACCTTTTTCCTGACTAGATGAGAGATGTCTGTTACACACTGAGATGCACCATCAGCTCCTTTCCTTACTGGAATCTGTTACAAGACAGACATTGACACATGAGCAAACGCAATCAGTAATCCCTACAGCAGATGAGAATTAATAACACTCATTTTAGATTAACTTACTGTGGACACAGAACCGCTGTCTTCACTTTGTGCAAAGCCAGATGTAGTTCCAACCTTAAGAAAAGCAGAAAAAACAGACTGTGGCAGACAATATATGTGAACTCAGTGAGATACAGAAAGCCCAAGTTCTTCACATCCCAGCACTGGATTCTGCACAGGACAGATGCAAGGTGTGCTACATATTTGCCTGACCCATCATTTCCAGCCCTGATACATTCAATGCCACAGAAGCCTATCAGATTCTTGTTTGGAACAATTAGTATCAGGGCTCTTAGTAAATATCCTCTTTAGATGTCAGCTGCCTCAGTTTCCTTCTCATAATAACAGCCTGGTAACCTGTGAGCAACCACCAGCACCCATCAAGTCTGAGCTCCTCCCATTACTGATTTACTCTAAGATCCACTGGAAGAAGCGCTGGGTCAAAAGAAAACCACAGGACACACTCACCAGAGTTGCTTTCAGTCCTAGCTCAGCTACTTTTGCACTCTTCTGTGACTCCTTTGAATCTTCTATCTTCTCTCTAATTTCAGGAAGCAGTCCCTTCAGTTCTTCTATCTCCTTCTCATCCTCAGGGGACCCAGTGTCTGCGTTCTTTATCCGCTCATTCAGTATTGCTGGGATGAAACAGTTATCAGGGCAAAACACCTCGAGACAAAGTAACTGTCCAGTTACCAACATGCACAGGCAACTATCTGCTAACAAACACTTTTAACAATCCTGCCCGTGGTGTAGCTGTCCCTGCTTTCAGATTAAACACGACACAGCAGACAACGAGCACACCTCACTACTTTGCCTTGTGAAATCTCACGAGGCAGCTTCAGAATTCCACGTACCCAGTCTCTTGTCTATGACCTCCATGGACTTCCCAAACTGCAGCACGGCCTCGTCGAAGTCACTGTTGTAGTGGTAGGCCAGGGCGAGCTGGTAGTGGCTCTCAGCCAGCAGCCGGTCGTGACCCTCCAGGTACTTCTGCTGCAGGGCCAGGCAGGCCTGGAACTCCTCTATTGCCTGCGTGTAGTTTTCTACAGAAGAAAGCCCCAAGGTCTTTATAAACCTCAGTAATTATCCACAGCAGCACCATCTAAACTCTGGTTCGGTTACGCTGTTTTGCTACACATTACACAGTCTGCAAACAGAACCACCACTGAACACAGCAGGGCTGGGCTGCTTTCACACCATCAGGTGACAACTCTGCCTCCCCTGAGAGGCTCTTCTAGGCCAGCTCCTCTGGCTCTCTCACAAGTGCTTCGTCTAATTTCAGCACAGAAAACTGAGCAGCCAAGTCAAGGCAGGCACCAAATTCTCCTTCTTTACCTTCTACCAGGAACTGAATGTAACTGGTCACAACTGCAACACAGATCTGGAGCTAAGGACAGTGCCACCTTCATGCCAAGCTCTCCCCAGGTGTGCTCTAGTGATGTAAGACACAACCCTTGTTCTGTAGCCCTGCCCCAGAAACCTGTTGGATTACTTCCAATGCCTGCCCCAGAGAAAGCATACATTTGGATTTAACAGGATTAAAATACCTTTTTTAATGAAAGGCAAGCAAAGACATTACAAGGCATAAACCTGAGGGTTGCTTCCCACTCCTTTTCCCTGCTGTGTAACACAAGAGTCATTCCTGACCATAATCTAGGATTTGGGAAAGTCGAAGAGAATTTACTATTCTTCATGACAATTTCAGCAAGTCACTCAAGTTCATAAGCAAGGTTTGGTCATTTCAGAAGGCATAACACAAGACTGGTTTTGGTCTGGCAACACACTGCTTCTTACTGAAACTTTTTTTTCCTATGCTCTGCAAACGCACAGACTATCCCTATTTAAGGCACCAACCATTACTTACAAAGCTTTTCACATGGCTGCAACTATCACGATCAGTCTAGTTCTCATCCTAACAGCCTTAACTCACATCTGCTTAAAGTACAAAACTCAGTGACAGAAAGTAGAACCAAATACTCTGCACATGAGAAGTTACATTACTTACCAGATTCAATGCTAACTTCTCCTAACTTCAGATGAGCTTGAGCTGCATGGAGCTGAGCTTCTTTTGTTTCTTGTCTACAGCAAGAAGAAAAAGTTTTCAAATCCTAATCAGAACATGCCACATTCTCTAACTGGCTATGCCACCATCCAATTTACACTGAGTTTCCGTGGCATACACTCAAAATAGAACTTCAGTCTTTACCTCTTGTAAATGACTTTTGCTAACTCCAGCATGTCCCAGGCTAGCTCAAGATTGCCAATTTCATCCTCTTCACTTTCCTGTAAAGACCAGAAGCGCATGACAGATTAAGTGATTAGATCACATCATAGAGCACAAACACCACCACTAAATTCCCAACCAGTGTTATCAAGGAATCTGTTTCTGCAAGAGGTAAACATTTCACCACTAGAAGACAAAAAAAGAAAAATATGCAGAAGTTATTGCATCAACCAAGACATGGCCTGGAGTAAAGATGTTTCAATGGAACACAAACTCACATTGTTTTCTGATATGCTTTAATTTTTTTCCAGAAATAACGGGGCACCAAGCACCAGTATCCCAAGAGCAAGATCTTGGTTAAGGTTCTCTTTAGACGAATCAAATAAAGTTGACGGTCCAGCTATTTTTAATGAGTCTTTGAGCTGTGTTAGAACAGTCTGAGAAAGGAACAGTTATCTCAAATGCTTAGTGCCACTTTACAAGGCTGCTGATTTTTCCAGGCATTTTGACTGCTACATCAACGTACATCTCAGGTTTGAGGAGCACCACATTTCTCAAACAATTTCCATCTTAATCACAGCTTACTGGACCATGAGACTTCAACATGTAGAGTAAAATAACCAGACAAGCAGAGAATGAACTGTTCCAAGTAACTCCAGTGACAGGCTGGAACAGCTCTCTCTGCCTGCCCCTGCACCACCAGGCCATGTCAGATCAGCACACCACAAGCATTTGTGTCAGAGCAGCTGAACAAACCCAAGTTTACAGACACAGCTGAGAAAGATGCCACAATCCAGATAAGGCCTAACATCGGCCATTCCTAAGCAATACTGTCTTTCAGAAGTATTTTCCTACACAGAACTAAACACAACTGAGCTTTTAGAAGGACATCAACATCATATATGCCTAATACTGCATCGTTCCATGAGCACAGGTGTCAGACCTCAGCAACCTCACCTTGTCTTCCACCGTCAATTCATTCTCCTTATCATCTTCAGCTTTATCATTTTCTTTATCTTCCTCTTCAGATTCTTCTGTTTCTAGAAGGCAAGTAGATGCATGAGGACACTTCTGGTTCCTGTGCTTACTCAACATAGAGTCAGGAAGAATAAGTTATATCCAAAGGTTAGAGGTGTGATGTAAGAAGAGCAGATACATTAAAGTCTCAGCATCAGCAGCCATCTTGCTGAAACTGTTCAGCACTGTCGACTAAAGCAGTCCATGAATTCAACTTCTGACTATCCACAACAGAAACTTACATAGAATTTAGTCCTCGCAAGCCTGTTGTCAGCTCTCACTGAAGTAACAAGATTCTGAGCACCCTTAGAGGCACTGGCCAGCTGCTGAACTTCATGCTACAGAAAATAAGTGTTTTCAGCAAGATAGCTGCCAAGCTGCACACAAATTAGTCTAAGTTCATGAGCCTCACGTCAGGCATTTAAGTGTCAGTGTTAATGAACCTCTTCTCGTGTAGTACTAATTTGACTTTTGACACTGCAAGAACATCACATCATCTGTTCTACCAGCAGAAGACATTTTGGCAAATTGTGCAGTGAAGGAATATGGCTAATAACTTCAGAGCACTGGTTGGTCTGCAGGCCAGTATATGTACCCTGTATCACAATCTCTGGCTAATTCCAGAACAGGAGCTTGATGCAGGGGGACTGAGAGCCTGTGAACTCACTAGTCCAACTCCCAGCACACATCCACCACTGAAAGGGTCAAACCTTCAGTCAGACATGAAGACACCTTGTATAAAGGTAAAACAAAAGAGATGCCAGGACACTAAGATTTAAGTAGTGGGAGGACTTTGGAATGAGACAGCACCAGACCAGGATGTTCCAGAGGGTCCTCACACTCCCAGACTTAGGGCAAAAAGCAGCAGTGTGTGTGCATAAGCAGCTTTTCAGCGCTGAGGGGGAGGAGCAGGTTAACTACTCTTAGTTTATTTTCAGTCATCTTCTCTCCACTCAGACACTGTTAGGCCACTGCTCCACCTCTGAGTGTTCACTATGCTTAGCAGAACAAATCCTTCCAGGGTCCAGAACTGTTTAGTCTGAACAACCACCACTCCAGAAGTAAGGCACTGCCTGTGAAGATAAGCTACCGACAAGCAAAGCTGCAATTACAGTTCATCAATTAACTCGTGCAATAGAAGGCAAAGGCCCACTAAGGCCACAAGGTACTGCTGCAGCAAAGGGTGCAGGTCTTGCTGGGTGTAACTCTTACTTCAGCAGAGCCCTGGAAACAGCTATAATAAAGCAGGGAAGCAGAAGGGCAGAAGCTGGACAGCCAGAAGACTGTACTAGAGCAGCAATAAGCCTTCAGCAAATCAAGTTTAGATTTTCCAACTACATTCTCACTAGCAATGACCCATCAGAGAAAAACTCAAATGAAGAGTTCCTTTCTTCCACCAGAAGTAAATTTACTACTTTATGTGTTCAGCTATTCTTGTTTTTTCACCACCATTTTAAAATAAAACACATCTATAACCAGAGGTAATTTGTGCTTCAAGTTATGTGAAGGTTAGTGCAATACACCCAGATGCATGCAAGTGAACATCCATTCAGTATTCTCCACCAGCCCAGCCATTACTTACACATTTCACAGGGCTGTCAGTTTGCTTTCAAGTAAGACTTGCTTTGCAGTTAGTTAAGCGTTAGTCTAGAGAAACTGAGACTACTCACTATTCCTTGAAACTTTACTTGTATGTAAAGTCCTTCAGGAGCCCCTTTACTGAGCCTTTCCCTTATTCTAAGGCAGACAGAAAATTCTGAATGGAACACTTTACCCATTGTTAGCCAAATCCATCAAGTCATCCACCCACAAGTACTTTTCTCCTCTCAGTGTTACCTTCTCCCTCTTCCATCAGGTCATCTTTCTCTTCTTTTTCTACCTTAGCACCTTCACCCTCTTCCATCAGGTCATCTTTCTTTTCCTCTTTCTCTACCTTAGCAGCAACTTCAACATTTTCTTTCATGTCATTAGGTAGCTCTTTGGCCTTTGCGGGCACAGGTTCTTTTGAGGACACGGTCTCTTTAGAGTCACCTGCTTTCTCTTCTGTAACTGTCTCTACTGGCTCCTCTTGTTTCTCTTCTGCCGCCTTCTGTTCAGTCACCTCTGCATCTCCTTCTGCAGCTCCTTTCTGTTCCACAGCAGCTGCTGCCTGTGCTTCTGCCTTTTCTTCCACAGCTGTTTCTGCCTGCCCTTCTACAGCCTCTCCCTTCTCCACAGCTGGTTCTTTTTCTGTTGCTTCTGCTGCCTGTTCTCCCGTCTCTCCCTTCTCTTCCACAGCCACTTCAGCCTCTTCCCCAGCTGCCTTTGCCTCCTTGTCTGACACTTCTGACGTTCTCTCCTTCTCCTCAGTTGCCTTCTCTACCTTGTCCTCTACTGTGTTCTGTTCTTTTTCTACCTTCTTCTCTTCCACAGCTGCCTCCTCTTTCACAGGCACCTGCTTTTTCTGCTCTTCTGAAGTTTCGTTTCCCACAGAAATCTCAGTCTTCTCTTCAGCCTCTTTGGGCTTTGCATCCTTGTCAGCAGCTGCTTCTTTGGATTCTTCTTCTGTAATCTCTTTCATTTCAACATCCTCTTCTTTGATTTCCTTCTCAGACAGTACTGTAGACTCTTCCATGGACTTTTTGGCCTCTTCCTTTTCCCTCATGGCGTTATAAACCTGTTCTCTCAACTCCTCCCTTGCTTCTTCTACATGATTGAGGAAGCATAAACATTTCTTCGAGTTTAGTGATAAAGACATTAACGGGCACTGACAACACCACCCTCAAGACCCTCCAGTGTGTTGGTTTGTTACCAAGTTGGATGACATTCCTACTAGCTTCATTTTCCAAGTACAAGGAATTAGGAGACAACCAACATAGCCACTTGATCTAAGCAAGTCCCTTCCCCTTCCCCAGACTGCAGCATTGCAAGCGGCCGCTCAAGCAGTGTGCGGTTGTGCAGCGATTTTAGTCACAGCTAAGCAAGAGGTGCCAGTGCTTGAACAGTCTGGATGGACAGGAATTCCTGTATCCTCTCCAGCTGCAGGCAGTACAAAATAGCCACTGTTCTTGGGACTTTGTACAGAGACTCTGACCCGTGGGACTACACGCACTGTACTGCTACAAGGTTACAAAGCAGCTGGAGTCAGCGGTGAAGCTTAAGAAAGCAAGTTTGAATGCAGTGTTTCAGGACACAGACACCCGGTGACCCTTTTACACATGCTTTCAGTGACCAGCTCCTTGCAGATGTTTTACAGGTTTTGCTCATCTTTAAGAAAGACTTAAAAAAAACCAAACAGAAACAGAGTCCATTCAGACTGCCAAGAGTTTCAACAGAATAATTCAGGCTACCCAAGATACCAATGGACTAATCTTGGATCATTCCAACAAGAAAACACAGCCTGGTGCCTCCACGGCAGGGCAGGCAGCTTTACATACCATCAGCAGCTGGCAACGCAGAGTCATCTGCTTTTTCTCCTTCCTCTTCCACCTGCACCCCTTCTAAGGCATTTCCCAGCACACCATTTTCCATTCTAAAGGGAATAGGAGTTTATTATCTCTTGGATCTTTCAATACCATCATCTGAACTGCACAAGCTGCAATGCCACAGCCCACCCCACCCAGGGCAATCCTGTCCATAAAGTGAAATACTGTTACACCAGACACACTCTTCACCAAATGACAAATTGTCACCGTACCTTGCCAACTCCAGGAGAGATTTTCCATAATAAAAAAAAGCTTCTGCACACTCATCTGCTGTCTCACCGTACTTTTTACCCCTACAAAAATAATAAAGAATTATTTGCCTATGCCTGCTTCAGATTTGGATATGTGAACTTGAACATCAAATATTCCTAGACAAAAGGATAATTTTCTTGGCTCATTTCCCATTGCTTTAAATAAATATTGAATGCTTCTCTCAGTTAGATATGGCTCTCAAACACCCAACTGAGGAAATTATTCTGTAACCCAAAAAGTACCATTCACAGAGACTGATCAAGACTAGTGAACAAGTTACTAGAGAAGACACCCACATAATAAAATATTAAATCTCTTTCCCTCCTTAGGGAACTCTGCTGGTAATGCCTATTACAAAAGCCACCTAAACTGCACACTAACTACAGCTCTATCCAACTCTTGGGTGACTTTAAATAGGTTACCTCCTCCTCAGTTGCATTATAAATTATAAACAGGTTAGGTAAAAATCCCAATCTTTCTTGCAAAATCCACATCAGAACAGCCAAGCTGAAGCCCAAGCCCAGCAAAAACACACAGAACATTTTACTACTCACAGCAAGCTCGCAGCTTCCTGGAACGCATTCACAGCAGCTGGAATATTTCCCATGACCAAGTGCTTCTGTCCTAAACCCAATAGTTTCTTTGATTCTCCATCCACATCCATACTGGAGAAAGAGGAAATAAATCAAATAAAGGATTCTGCTAGTTGTCACCATAATTCCAGCTCTCAAAACCTAGTCTGCTTTATGGAATAGCGAGCTGCATGTTACACTGGTTGGAACTACCAGGGTAGGCGGGATTTGTTTGGTTTGGGTAAATCTGAAACAACTGATAGTTCAAATAACCAAGGGAAGACAGGCAATTTCATCCAACCACTGCAACAAGGAATCTCCTATGACAAAGGCTGCTAAAAAATATACTTTAGGACTTGCACACCAACACACCACGCAGCACCAGTGTTTCAGACTCCAGCGCTAAATCAAGAAAAAGAAGAATAAACTCAAGTTAAAACTTTATAGCACAGCATGGTGCATCTGAGAAGAATGACAGATGCTAGTGTCACTTTCAATTCAGTGCATCTCAGCTTCATTTCCAGAAGTTCCAGCCTAACATCTCAGACTAGGACAAGAGGAGCTGCTCACAGAGGAATACCATCTATCACATGCCAGCTGCACACTTGTGTCTCTCCCGCACTAATTAAAAATCCAAAAACTTCAAGAACAGCTGGTACTTTTGTATGTATCGGTCCCTGAAAGGGCCTTGCTGCACTAGATTTGTGCAAACCACTGCTTTTCAGCACCTACAGCACATATGGGAGTTAAATTCCAAATCTAAGAACCGATCAGAAGGGTGACCTTTTGTTTCACTCACTAACTCCGGGATTTTGGGTTATTTAATAACTGACAGTTCCAGCTCCCGTCTCACCTGTCCGTCTTGTCTGTGGATGTGGAAGGAGCTGCCAGTTCCTCTTCCATCCTGCAAACAGAAAATCGAATGTGTTTTCAATTCACGTTTAGAACCGGCCAGCCATTTCAGGGCACGAGCTGAGCGCTCGGGGGTGCGAAAGCAGCGCCAAGAGTGTGAATTAGAGGTGCTCATCCAGCCCGAGCGGGGTCAGGCTCCTCAGTTTGGTGTTTATGGTTCGAAAGGAGGCTGTGAGGGGCTCGGCCAGCCCCTGCCGGGCCGGTCCCGCGCAGACAATGGGGCCTTTCCCGCCTTCCGCCGGCTCCGCCCCCCGCCCTTGGCGCCAAACCCCGGCGGCGGCTCCTCACGGGCCGCCGGTCACGTGACGTCCACCCCCTCCCCCCAGCCCGCCCCGCGGCGTCGGCTGCCCCCAACAAAGATGGCGGCGGCCGCGCAGCGGTCACGTGGTGGCTCCGCGCGAGCCGCGCGGGCCCAGCTGGCGCCGGAGAAGCGGGGCGGCGGCACGTACCACAGCCGGCGGGGGGGGGGACGGCGGAGGCAGGTACCACAAACGGCGACGGGGGGACGGCGGAGGCAGGTACCACAAACAGCGAGGGAGAAAGGGGGGGGAGGAGGGGGTGCAGCTTCGCCTGCCCGACCAGCACCCCGAGCCCTCCTCCTAAGGAAATCCGGCCCACCGCCCCCTTTACCCCATCCCCTCCGGTACCCTGCGGCCCGAAGGCGCTTCTCCCTCTCCCCTAAGCCCCCCGTCCCCGACACGCACACACCGTAACCGGGACCAGCCTGCACGGCCTTACCTAGTCTGGGAGGCCGGCGCGGGCTCAACGCAGGGGGAAGCGGCGATGGCCGAGGATTGCATAGAAGCTGCTGGAGAGAGGGGCGGCGGCGGCAGAGTGCAGCCCCCTGCCCCTCCGGCTGCCTATATACCCCCGAGGACACGCCCCGGCCCGCCTGGCGGCGCGCGCGCGCCGCGGGGGGACTACCGCTCCCGGCACGCTGCGCGCTCGCCCCGCCGCGGGACGCCGGAGGGGCCGCCGCGCGGGGCGCGCTGGGAAGTGTAGTGCCGGCGAGGGAGGCGGGGTCCCGCGGGGCATGCCGGGAGGTGCAGTCCCACTCCCTCAGCCCGGCTGCGGGAGCTCCTCAGCCCCGGCCGGGGGCCCGGGAGGCTTTGGCACCCCGGCCCGGGCTCTGCATCCGCCCTCGGCCTCTTCCAGGCGAGCAGGCCCCGGGCTTCAGCCCAGCTCACGCAGATGCTCGGTCCTCCCCTGGCACCTGAACAGACGAGCAGGCAGGGCTGAGATGGCCGCTTCCCTGTCACAGCACAGCCCGGCACCGAGACCTCCAAGCTCTGCGATTTCAAGGTAAAAGTTCTCCAGCTTCAACTCTGCTATGTCCCTCCCTGCAGGAACAGAGCGGGGAAGTGTGGGGTTCACAAAGCTACGGCATTAATTTGCTTTTCTTGGGCATTCTCCCAGCGCACCTAGGTACTCTTGCTCAGAGAAATAACTAGAGAAAGTTAATTGGGAGCTTGAGATAAGAGAGGGGGAATAAACGTCTCAAAGTCATACAATGAATACAGAATTTATTTAAACAAGCAAACACGCAAGTGAGACAAGCAAGAAAAGCTACTGTCCTTGGCAAGATGACTGCAGTCTCCAGCATGCTTTCAAAGGACAATTGCTTGCCTGATGATTGCAACAAGAACCGTATTCAAAGCCACCGTGTTTGATTAGAACAATTAAAGAAAGCAACAGGAATTTAATTTTCTTTAGGAGAAAATGTCCAGTCTGGTAAAGAATACTAAATGAGGTGCAATGGCTTCCTCCACTAAGGCAAAGTCATCAGGAATTAGGAATTTTACAAAGGAAGAGAAGTGCCTGAAATTTTGCCTGCGGTTTACAAGGAGTGATAAATGGGTTTCACTCTTTTTTTTTTTTTTTTTGGCAGTTCAGCTGCACACTGTGAGGCCCAGGGCAGGAATTACCTGAGAAGGCTTTATGTTCAAAATGAATACATAGATCTGCTACAGGCCTATTGCAAATGAGTTTGTCCGAATTAAAGTGTCTAATTCTTTAACTTTTGAACTATTTGATACACAAGACTATTTTTCTAATTTCTTCCTACTGCTGTGGGAAAAAAATTAATCCTATTTAACAGGTAGAGAGGATGAAAATAGTGTTGATGTTTCTAAGGCCACAGAAGTGTCGCCACCAGAGCACAGGTAGGTACTAACACCTCATGCCCTTTGTGCTCAGATGACCAGCCAATTCCTTAGGAGACTGAAACAACAGGAAACTGTGCTTAGAGATGGGAGTTCCAGTCCAAGAGTGCATCAGCACTCAGCAAATTAGGCCCTGCCAGGGGAACACAGACATGGCAAGTAGGAAAACAGGCACAGAAAGCAAATAACTCATCCTGAACTACCAGCAGATCAGTGGTACAGCAGGAGACAGAATCAGCTCTCCTAAGCATCAACCAAAGACATTTTTTGGCAGCAGCCAAAAATGCAACATTAAAACATCAGGAGCTCTGAAAGGTCTTAGGTCTTACTGTACAATTAGGAACTAATTTTGTGACCTTCCAGAACTCAAAATGGACATCTTTGGTAAAGAAACACTGACAGCTTTATGGGAAAAGCAGGATGGTTTTTTGCAAGACTTGCTGAAAAGTTCTTGTGGCTTTTGTGATATAGTCAGAGCTGCTGTCAAGAGCTGAAACTCAGCACTGTAACAACCAAAAGAGAAGATTGCCCTGAAGGCCTGCTCCAGGGTCTGCTTTTATTCTGCTCAAATCTACAGGCAAATTAAAAGAAAGAATTGAGAACTCTAGGTCCCAAAAGTGCTATGAAGTGGATAAAAGCACTGAGCATGGCTGATTACTTGGGTTTTAATGAATGGTTTATGGACATAGTGCAACTGTAGCACATGTCACTTTTTTCCCCTGTGTAAAAAATTATTAATAAAGATACCAAAGTTGATAGCTGAGCAATTCTTTAGTCTTAAAAACTTTTCACACCTTCACACTTTTTTTTCCCTCATCATGGCAGTAACTGAAGTTTTCAAAACCATTTCACAGTATGACCAAAGTAATTACCCAAAGTAATGCCCTAGTCTGATAACGATGTGTTTGGAACTTGACTCGATTGCTCTAATCTCCAAAAGATCTGATGCCTCCAGGAGCCAGCTTGCAGTCATCGTAAGAACTCCACAAACTTTGGCACAGAAGCTACAGGATCTCCAGGCAGGAGGTCGATTAGAAATAGCACATTGTAGGAAAACCGACTTGGGAAGGAATGTTTAAATTTGGATGGTGCTTTTGACCAATCGTGGTAACAATTACTTTGTGGAAAGGCAGGCACAGGAGCATTACTTTAACACCTTCTTTTCCAGTAGTTAATAGGGGTCATTGAAGGGGTAGTGGGGATGTCCAGCATCTCTGGCTACTAGTTTTCCATCCACCTGTGAAATAAACAAGACAGACTCAAGTCAGAAAGTTAAAATCCATTCTTACTCACAGTTTCAAGTTCTCCATGATTTAGATTTTTAAACCTTTGTATCCCAAACATCTGGGAGTACATTTTTTTAAACAAGAGCTCTTCCCTCTACTCCCAAGTCCTTTTAGCTTTCTTTAAAGAAAAGACACACATCTGTAGCCTAGAGCAAGAGTCTCTCAAGCTGCAGAGATTTGAAGAATTTGACTAAGGATAGTTAAAAGCCTTGTAGCTGTTACTGAGTGAGTGCTGTAACATGCACACTTCAAAACACTTTATTGGAGTTGGAGCCTTTGTCCGTGTTTCCATGATAGAGAATTGCTGGACTGCCAATTTTAGAGACGGAAAAGATGAAACACATTGAGAGGCTTGTTCAGGGTCATATACTGAGGCATGAATAATGTCACTGAACTCCTTTTAGGAACATTTCTACAGAAGACCAGCTTGTCCAGCTGTAAAATGGGAGCACTGAAACCAATATTCACAGATAACCAGAGGTTCAGGCTGGCCCAAAACCAGACATGGCCATGCAGAAGTCTCAGTTTCTACATCCCACCTCAAAGCATTCAGATGGACAACTTGCATTTCTAGTTTCACCAAGTCCATTGCAACACCCCCAACTTCCATGTAGCTGAGGTAAAACCTCATCTGTAACGTTTGGGGAAGTCTGGGTGCAGCAATGACCCAGAGCACACACCTCCTCCATGTGTCAGGCAAGCATCATCCAGCCAAAACTTAAGTTAAACAACTAATGCCTCGATGAAAGTTGTATTAGAGAAATCCTTGATTTTTATACGTATAAACGTGATGGTAGTGATCACTCAAAATGTTATGGGCAGAGGGAAATCACAGGGACTTCCAAACCAAGTATCCACTAGCAAGTGCCCCATTAGCTTTGAATGTAAAACTTGCATTTCAAAGCGACTGGCATTCCTGCAATGAGCTGTTTAAGTGAAATGAGTCACCTGGGGGCACTGCAGAGCACAGAATGACGATTTTACGGTGTAGCATTTGACTAATGCTCAAATTAAAACAGAATTAGAAATGAGCTGTCAGCTGAAGGCAACCCTTATTACAGGACAGAAGTGTCACAGTAGCTTCAGGTTTCCTCAAGTTCTCTCGAAAGCCAGCAGCTTCCTCATGTTCCTAGAATTCATATTCTTCACTTTCTCCCCCAGTTGTGTCCCCCTGCATATTTGTCCACACAGAACAGGCAAGCATTCTTGTTCACAGCAGGCCAAGACAGCAGCTGCCAGAAGCAATGTTTCAAATCACTGATTCCAGTCTACTCCAGGAATTTGAGAGAAGGAGGAGGGGATAAAATCAGCCATGAACACACCTGCAGGTCAACTAACTAACTTAGCTAACTCTTAAAAAGAGATCATGATGTGCTTATTACATTCCTCCTCTCCGGGCCTGACAGTCATTTAAGTTTCACTTAAGCATACTCCTTTGCCAATTATATGCTTCCAAAAATACCTGGATTTCAGATTGGTGCAAGGTAACTTCCAAACTCTATCCAGATACTGAACCCCTAAAAGTATAAAGCAACCTTAATTGTCTACATGCAAAGTAATGCCTCTCCCCAGGCTTTAAACGCAACCAGGAAGAGAGTGGCACAATTTTAAGAACCTGTGGCTATAGATCAGTGAAGTAATGCCAAGAACTGTCTCATCAGTTATGATAGGAGCTCTCATGTCACTGCTATGTAACACTTTGAAATCCAGACACTAAGTTGGATTCATAGCAGAGATAGGCATGAAAGGTTAGGCAGGGATTTTAATTCACAGTTGATGAAAATTCTTTGCAGTAAACCCAGAAGGGATGGGCAGGAGACAAAAGGTTCCCTTAGAGATCTTAGAGCTACAGAGCCATGATTTAACGCTACTCATCTTGCTTCTTCCTGTCTTGTTATCTGACAATATGGCAATATCTTTGAAGCCCAGCTGCATCACATTCACCCTTTCTCAAGCTGGATAGGCTACCACTTTGAACTGTTTTTCATCTCTCCTTTGTGAATCCCTGTGATCTGATCAGGTCTCCCAGGTAACAAAAGCACATGAATTATCCCTGGCTCATTCAAGCCAGGCTATATTTTAATGTATTTTGCAGTTTCATTAATAAAACAACTTTGTTTGCAGCATAAGTAGCAAAGCACTTGAAAGAAACGTCAGTGCTTGTTACTACCTCATTCACACAGATCAGCAGCTAAGCTGCTTGTTTGGTATACAAATTCCTGATCCATAAACAGAGAGAGAATTTTGGCTGCAGGGATGTGAGGGTTTATATTTATGCACACATACAGTTAAAAAGGTGGCCTTGAGGCTCATGTAAGCATGACAAACAGTGAAAACTGTAACACATATCTACCCTTGATATGAGACAGTAATTCCCCACACATTCACAGCTTCTCTTTTCTAACTTGGGCTGGTCACTGATTTACTCTCAAGTATTCAAAAAATCCACAATGATAAATCCTGGATAAAAGCTTTCCCCAAGAAATTTCCTACAGCCAGCAGCCACTACTGAAGGATAATTTACAGGCAAAGCACTAAAGAGGCTAAGCTATGTTTGACAGCTCCCAAATTTGCTGAGATTTCCTGTATCTGTACAGTGTACTGTATGGCAGAGAAGGGATCACTTCAGATTCATTATAGCACAACTACAGCAACTTGTTACAGTTGCTGGCCAGTGATGCACCAGGGAATGACAGCTTTCTGTTGTAAAGTCAGAAGCAGGACAAAAAGAAATGAGACACACTATAAAGACAGGAGACAACTAGGCATTGACTATCGTTTTTTGCAATGAGGGAAAAGGAACAAATTTAGGACCTTTAATGTAATAAAAGAAAGACCAAGAGGACTTCTGGAGGAATGCCATGGAGTTTAGCCTGCTTGGACTCAAGAACAAATCAGCAGCGGTTTGGTGAGCTTTGAAGATGGGACTCTGACTTAAAGACCAATGGGAATTAGTAATAAGAACTCAAGAGAGAGCCACCCATGTCCAAAACAGAGGACAGAAGTTTTCAACAAGCTGCCTTTTCTGTACTCAGCTTTTGAAAAATTCTTTCATCTTAGATAACCTAAGAAGATGCAGTATTCTTATGAGTAAGTCCTGATGAGAACACTAAAGAAACAAAACTGTAAAAATCCCAAGTGGTGGCCATATGCACATAATGAAAACTATTAGAAACACACAAAACTTACTGTAATCATTGGCACAATGTAACGCCAGTTTTTATTCAGGCTTCCAATGTGGCTCATCTCCTCTTCTGTGAGGCTGAAGTCAAACACCTGAAAACAAAAGCCAGAGGCTTTCCTCAATAACCATAGGTTGCCATCAGTTTGTTTTCTGCTAATAAATATGAAATTGCAATTAAACTCATACCTGCCAGCTCTGAGCTTACACTGGTACTGCATAGTGCTCTGTCACTAAGACAGAAAGCAGTGGAACTGTTTCTCACAGTAAGTGCTGCCTAATCGATAAATATTCTGTTTCCGTGTAGATCTAAACCCCAAGCAACTGCAGAATTTATGGGAATTTCTTAAGATTTCTAGCAGCCACTACATGCCAGAATTCAGATTAATGGGAGTAACAGTTACAGAAGCAATTCCTTACTTAAAAGCAAGTATGTAACCAGCCAATCTTTATGAAAAAAGATCCAAGAAGGTAATTCAAAAACATCCCTCAAGATTATTTAAAGTCAAGGTTTTCAAATAATTTCTTAAGTGTCTACTTCAGAGCAGAAGTGAACCACACTTACTCATTCAGCATCACTAGAATGGCAGTTTGCTGGAGAAGTAGTCACCAGCCCTCGCTTGCAGGATAGAGCAACTACTACTCATAAATAAGAATCATTGAGCATAATTAGAAGACTTCCCTGTTTCAATAAATCTGTGTCTCAAAAAAATTTAAGTACAGATTTTTCATTTAGACCTCTACAAAGTACATTCCTTACCTTCTGATAACAAGACTGTGCATGTGCACATTGCACACACACACCGAGTTGCTTAAAACATCCTTTGTTTTCAAAAAGCATCTTTACCCTCCCTTGCCAGCGTGTGCATACGTTGATGAACAAGTATGAACCAAGTGTCTCAGCTTGCTGCTCTGCAAGTTGTAGGACAGTATAGCAATTACTCACATGAGAAAGGCATTTCTGAAACTCCATTTCAGCTTACCTGGAGATTCTGCTGAATGCGAGCAGGAGTGACACTCTTGGGAATGACAACCACTTTACGCTGCACTTGCCATCTGCAAGAGGAGGTGAGAAACTTTGTCTGTGTATGCAGTCCAAGAATAATAAGTATTTGTTTTGGTTTAGTAATTATCTGTGGCAGCAAAGATGCCATTCCTGTGAAATAAAAATCTCCAGAGGAGTGACACAGCCCTGTATCGTATTAGGACCTGGTGTGTTCAAGCTCAAACAAGACAGTAACAACTGAATTCATTAGAGAGGGGAAGATGTTCATGCCCTGGAACAAGCATCCAGGCTTCAACTGTTTTAAGATAAAAACCCAAGAAACAGTCAGAAAAACATACTTAGGCATTTCAAGCAAGTTCTAACCTGACAACCACTCAGAAACTAGATGAAAATCCAGATCCCTGAAGTGCCTGTCTGTGGCTTGAGCACAAAATCTTGAACATATTCAGCTCTCTGGGTAACCTGCTACTGCCTAAGACTGTAATAGTGATGCTGATGGATACAAAGCCAGTCAAGAAAAGCTTTGATTTCTGTTCTCATTTAATATACAACGTGCTGATTACATTCTGGATATCACTCAGTCACCTTTTTTTCCTAATCCAGTACCTAGCTATATAAAAACAGAACAGCAAATAGTTCTTCAGTGCAAAGGAGGCAAATCTTTTCCTCAGCCCCTCTTCCTGGGAGCCCACCTGAGTGCAAGCACTAGAGGCTTCAAGGAACTGGCCACATGCAAATTCAGTGGGCAGCACTCAGATATGGTACACTTCTGCCTTAATTGTCCTATTGCTATATCCCAGCAGAAAAGGTACTGTCCCAGACTGTCCATCAGTCCATGTGAACTATCTCAGACACGGATCCAGGCCCTGAATAGACCCCTCTGATCTAGTCTACCTGCCCTAAGGCAGGACCAACTCTACCAGCTTTGTAAAATAAGCACCAAATGAGGTTTGCTTTTGGCACTCCCGGTGATTTTAACCCCTCCCTGACACAGTTTAAGTGGATTTCTTCTAGCTTGTATGTTTTGCTTGATTGAAGGCTGGGTCCCAAACACCACAGCTCTCACAATTATTCTGTACCTGAGGATGATCTGTGCAGGTGACTTGCTGTATTTTTCTGCAATTTTTTTGACCCCAGGTTCCTCTAGCAGCACAGGCTCATCTGGGTGTTTCCACATGCGATCTGGAGAGCCAAGGGGACTGTAGGCAGTGACCACCAGTCCTCGTTTCTGGCAGTGAGCAATCAGCTCGTTCTGAGCTAGGTAAGGATGGCATTCCACCTATGAAAATGACCCACAATGAGTGGCTACAGAACACATATCAACACACAATGAAACAAACAGGAAGTCAAGCACAAAAGCACCAAACATATCACAGGAGTTTACTGCAGATTCCAGAAAACTTATGAGGATAAGGTTTAAGTTAACCTTAGTAACTCAAGTCACTACCAGGAGAAAGAAGTGTCTGGTAGGCTAAGCTTACAGGAAACAAAGAACAGATCACCTAAGCTTGTTTCTTGACTTTCCATTGGTATCAAACAGATCATCCAACAAGCAAGGAACTTCTATGCAGTAGGGATTCAAGTTACTCCCTCAAAATCGTTCCTTTTTACAGACTAAATTGTTCCTCACATGGAAGAGTAACTCTTCTACAGACCTGTTCATCTAAGCAGGTATAAATGTCCACAGATCACAGATGTAGACCTCCTTTCCAATCTGCTAGGAAAGACAGCCTCTGTGTGCCTGCTCCTGCAGAGCTGGCTATATTTTTCCCTGCAAATAAGAAGCTGCACCTTTTGACATTGGTTTGCAAATTCTTCACTCTTATGGACAAAGAGGAAAGGTATTTGTCTTCTTTATTCACCTTACCTGGAGCACAGCTGGCTTCACAGTAGCCACACTTAGTACATCATCGATCTGACGACTGTTGAAGTTTGACAGCCCAATGGCTTTCACAAGACCTTTTTCCACCAGTTTCTCCATGGCCTTCCAGGTGTCCTTGTAATCAATGTAGTCATAACGCATGGTGTTATCGGGATTCTTTGGGAAGAGATTGTCCCCTCGTCTACAGCATCAAAGATGAAGTGTAAGTACATACACCAAATTATTTATGTTAGTTCTTCACTTAAAGAAACCTTCCTCAAAGTAGTCTTGAAAGCTTCTGCATACTCTGAAGGACAGAGTACAAACTGAATTAATCTGTTCAATTCCATTTTATGACTTAACCCATAAGGAGTGATTACACGAGACAGTCTTTCCTATATAAAGTTGTTACACAGCACTTTGAAGTACTCACCTATACAGCAGTAACTACACAGAACTACACACACAGTAGCAGCTCTTGGCACACTTTGATCCAAATAAAACAGCTGATTTAGGAAGCAGCAGCTTAGAGGGTGGCTTGGAGTTGCTACCAAAGGCATCTGGGTTTAAGAGCTATCTAGGAGAAACAGTATTCCAAGGATACTGGCCTTCCCACTCCCTCTGGATTTTGTAGCTGTGTCACTACTCAGTACAAGCACAGATTCTCCCAGAAGTCTTAATATACATGTGTTGTTTATAGGTTGGGTGTGTTTCCTTCCAATTAGTCATACCAACACATAAAAAAAACCAACAACAACAACAAAAAAACAAACTAAAACCACCTACCCAAACAGACACAAAGTACCCAGCTGTGCCAGGTGCCACCCCCACAGCCAAAGGGCTATGACTGGTCTCTGAGCAGTCCATGCTGAGAAGAGCACTGCTCTGTAATCACCACAGGACTGCTAGCTCAGCACTGAGACTCTTACACTGCTCTAGCTAAGGAGTGAATGGTGTGAGAAATGGCAGCACTTGGGTACAAGGGTTTCTTCATGTCACTGATAAATCTAGAACCAAAAATAACTCTGAAAGCCGAATGAGCTCTCAAGTCAGAAGAGCAGCCTCATCTGTCAAGAGTACTGTATTAACTGAGTAATTTTCAGGACTTAAAGGCACTGTGATTTTCATCTGGAAGTCTGTTTTAATTTCTCTGTAAATAACATTCCTTAGCCTCCCAATGCAACAGGCATCATAAATAAGCATGCATTAGAACAGTTAAGCAGAAATAATGGAAAACTGCAGAGTATACCTTTTCCAATGAGAAAAGAAATGAAACTGCTTTGTTAGACTGTCAGCTTTGTCAACAGTGTCACAATACAATCTAAATTTAAATATTAGTAGTATCTAAACATACATTATTATTTGTGTTATGTGTCATTATCAAAGCAATGTTTTCTTCCAAGCAACTGAAAAGCAAACCTGTTGCACAACAAGGGGAATTTTTAACAGCTCTTCCTCCAGACCAGTTCGAGTTAAAAACATTTCCTCATTCTGTTATACTGAGGAATATATTTATACTGTAAGCATCTTTCATCTTATTATTGTATGACATTTGTAAAATTCAGTTCATATGACAAGGAGGAAAAACATTCTCAGATTTGCAGAACAGAGGCTCCTTAAACTGAAGAGGCTTGAGCGAAGAGTCCATGCAAACATCTAGCAAGGAGATTTATTCCTTCTGCCTTTTTGATGATTATGTGGAAACAACTACTTCCACATCTACAAGGAAATGGAATAGGGAACTGTGCTTCTCATGAGATTATAGGATAAGTGCATTTAGCACTTAACTGGCAAACTTTCTTGTCTCTTATTTCTTTAAATCATAGAATTACTGCAGTTTGTGTCATAAGAAGTCAATTCACTTCCACTTCATACAGATACCACCATGATACTGCATGTGCTTGTCCACTCCAGTACAGTAAATAACTACAAGTGAAAAGTGTTGTCCTTATGAAGCACTTAATTCCCAATTTACAGATCAGTACAACTAAGACACAAAGCAGTTCTGGTATTTCCTCGAGGTTACCAGGCCAATGGCAGAACCAAGAACAGCTGCTACACTTCCCCAGTGCCTAGATGAAGACACTAGACTGTTTTAAACTTTAAACACCAAAAAACACCTTGCAGGCAGCATAAACGGGAAGAAATTCACGGCTCAAAAAGAACATCCTCAGGATATAACATGAGCCACTTATGTAAACCTGGTGTTTCTGCATTCTGTGCCTTTTGCATCTAGAACTTACTCAAAGGCATGAGGCCAGTGCATGAGGTACAGGTCCAGGTAATCCAGTTTCAGATCTCCAAGTGTTTTCCTCAGCGCTGGCTCTACATCTTCTGGGTGGTGCTTGGTATTCCAGAGCTTTGATGTTACAAACAGGTCCTCCCTTTTAATAACCTTCAAGAAAGGAAGGAGAGCATAATATACTGGAGAAAGTTCAGTAAGAGAATTGCAACAATTCCCCAATTAGTTTTAAAACAAAAAGAACAACTAAAGTTTTGTGGTTTGTTATGTTTTTTTTTGAAACAGGTAACACATGGAACCTACAAATTAAACCTTTTAAAAATATACTGGATGGAGAAGAGCCAGAGAAATACACACAGTGGCAAGTCTTAAAGTATATCAAATACTTTAGCAATTAGAAGTTTTGAAAAACAAAAAAATTCCTTTCTACATATACACTCTTCCAAAACTTCCAATTCAGGGGTTAAAGCCATTACTTAGTGTGATGTGGCCAAAAGAAAGATTACTCAT
The DNA here is from genome assembly GCA_037013685.1 of Acridotheres tristis. Lineage (NCBI taxonomy): Eukaryota > Metazoa > Chordata > Aves > Passeriformes > Sturnidae > Acridotheres > Acridotheres tristis. The sequence continues at coordinate 10,200,793 of CM072895.1, forward strand.
CTTATTCATATGTAAATTTTGAAATTTCCATTTAGCAATTCACATATTCCAGGCCCAACCAGCTAACTTACTTTACTCATCACATGCTATAACCCAATATTGCTTCTTGTGGAAAGAGCGTGGGAAAATAATCAAAAGATTCCCCAAACCTCTGCATTTGAGTTTCTAGGCTGTGGAAGGAACATGCTAAGAACTGAGAGCCCTGTACCCTGTGTTGGAAGGGTAAGAACAGAAATAAAACAATGGAGAACTGGTTAACTAGAAAGAATAAAATACAAGAAGAGCTCACACTGGGAAACTGAAGCACAGAATTCCATCAGAAAGGATACTTCTCACTGTCTCGTGTCTGACAAAACTTCACTCAGGTCTATTTTGAAGAATTTGGAATGATTAATTCCTTAGTTTCTCTCTTCTAACCATTCGATTATTTCTGTGTTTCACATAAGGGTGTTGTGTTTAAAAGGAAGATATTTAAAAATTCTTTTTAAAATAATTTTGATTCAAATTCCATTTCTAAGTTAGCTAGCTAATATGAACTGAACAAAATGCTTCCCTTTGTCTAGTAGGGAGGAATCCCTGGGGCAAGCTGAAAACAGCCTCTCTCAAGCACATCACATAACAAAGAGACTGCCCTAAAGCCAAGGCAGGAACAGCAGGAAAACAAGAACATGAAAATTTCCTTTCCATGGGCTGTGAGGCTATGCAGGTTATCCTTTTGGCCCCTTTAGGGAATAAATTTAAGATTCCATCTCAGCTCATACATATGAATGCCTGTCACACTGCAGTATACTTGGGCCTCAATCTCTCAGGTGCAGACTCTGGAGTCACATTTCTTAACCTTTCATATGCAATCACTGTCTTAAAAGATTAAAATTCACCACATTTTCTCACTCATTTTATCTATAACCAAAAAACCTACAGTTGATATTTAATCAATAACCAAAAAACTAAATTTGCTGTGGCTATCCCTCATTGCATGCTAGACAGGACAGTCAAGTTTTCATATAAATTATTACAAATATTTTACATTGTAACTACTGATTCTGGGAACCCCAAAGTATCCAAATTGGGATACTTGGTGAGGGGAAAAGGGGCAGGAAAAGGAAAAATACCACCACCACAGGCATTTTCTATAGCATCCAAATATCCCTGACAATCTTTCCTCCCCATGACAACCAGGAGGGTTCTAAGAGGAAAGAAACCCTTCTTTCATGCCTTCTCCTGATAAAAAGCAAACAGCTGGGCTAGACCAGCAGGAAAAGCCACAAAAGTTAACTTCACGAGGGACAGCTGTAAGTGTTGGCACAACACACAGTGAGCAGGGCTTTTGTGTTTTTACCTTGTTGGGCCCAACACATTCCTGGAAGGCCTCTCCGATCTCGGCTTCGTTGCTGTAGGCGGCCGCGCAGTCGATGTGGCGATAGCCCACGCTGAGAGCGTGCTTCACTGCCTCCTTCACCTGCAGCCAGAAACACATTGCCCATGCACTCACTGAAAAGGGATGTGGCACTGCGGAAAAGTTCGAAAATGCTAAGAGACTTAGTGAGGAACACCCCCCAGAAAAACACAGACCTGCATAATATCATGATTTAAACGGGAGGATCTGGAATCTCTGTGGCACAGTCCTTAGGGGGAAGAGCAAACTGCTGGCAGATACTCCAAGAGGAACAAGTAAATGGATTGTGCATGCAAGAATGCACCACATAGACCAAATCCCTACTCTTCACTGTAGTTGTTACACTTCTTAAATATAAAATGAGCTATGAGAAGCCATTTTCAAATAAGTCATGGCTTAGGAAGACAACTTTTCTGATCAAAGTGACAAATCAACATCAGTCAAACCTGGAATATATTCCCTCTTGCCCAGTAAAGAAAGAGCCTGGCTTCTAACTCCAGAATCACCACCATTTGGGTTTGGTTCAGCCACTCATACTTAATTACCAAGACAGTGCTCTTTTATGGAACATTTTTCTTTCTTGTCTCATGACTGCACAACAGTGAAAGTCATACTGTTGGGATACTCCTGATGATGCTTACAACTTTATATTTTGCTTTCAACATTGCTGACAATGAAGGTGTTGCCAACAGCAATACATCCCTTGTTCCATATTGTCACGCAAAAGCCAGAATGATTTTTGGAAACCAAGGTGCTTTACATCAGATCTGCATCTGCTTTTGAAAGCTCTAATGAAGCACAAGCACCAAACAACTTCACTTGTGGGCCTCAGATATGGAGCAAGTCTAGAAACCAGAAGGAAACACAGAATGGCATCTTTGTGAGGACTCATAAGGAGCTTTTGACTAAAGACTTCTATAAATGATTGTGCAAGAATGAAGAATTACTACAGTTACCAGTGTAATCATCATCTCCCATTAAGCTGATGACCATTTAGTAAAATCTCTTTCATTTAACTTCCTGTGAACAGTTAGCACAAATTCACTCTTACATCTGTCCTTCTGAAGTACTATGGAAAGAATAATACACCCAATCTGCACAGAGATTTCTACACATTGCACCTCACTGACTTGTCTCTCTAGACTGTGGGAGACTGTAAATTACTCTGTGTAAAAGGCTTGATGCAATAGGGTCATAAATGTTAAGTGAGATCACACCTCTCTTGTCATGAGATTAAAAAATATGTCCACAAAAGTCAGAGGGAAATTGATTTCTTTCAACTTAATCAAAGTACCAGCATTTTCAAATTTAAAGCTGACAAAATTAGTAATACCAAGCAAATATGTGTACAGTCCTGCTTTCAGATGCTACAAAAAGGCAAAGGGAAATGAAATGTGAGATCTCTCTCCTACTGGTGGATGTAATTTGTTTTTCTTGGCAAGAAGTGCAGTAAAAGCAGACACAGGGTATTCTGACTACATTCTTTGGCATTTTGAGAGGAAAACTGGAGTGTAGCTCAGTTTTCCTTAGCCAGGATGACAAAGCACTTCTATTACAGCAGTAAACTCTTCCTTTCTCTAGCAGGATGGCATTTACAGTCCTTGTTTCACCTGACAAAGACATTTCTCAGGTCAAGAGAGATCAAGGGCAGAGTAATTCTGAAATCACTTGAGACATAGTAAAAGCTTTTAAGACTCAGTATTCAACCTCCAAAAAGATGAGATTTGTGGAGAGGGACAGAAAAATAGTAATGTCCTATGTCTGGAACTCCCTTTTTCCTGTATCAGATTAGTACCTTTTTTTTTAAAACAAACAGGCACAAAGTTTACCATAAATGAAAGCAGACATCACTCAGAGAAAAACAGAGATAAAGCACTCCAAACACATCTCAGCAAAGTGATCAACAAGAGGCTGTATTGTTTTATCAGCCTGTTTTGAGAAATTTCTAGCACTGAAGAACTGGGACTGATAATTTAAATAAGGTTTGGATCTGAGGAAAAAAAAAAAAGATCTGTATTTAGGTAAGCTACTCCCAGCCTACTGAGACATTCCAATGTGAACTGAGAGCTCCTGTTCCACACAAAAGGCAAACAATCAAGAGGAAACGTGCAAAAAAAAAAAGAAAAAAGAAAAAAGGCATTTTTGCAGGGGAAAAATAATAACATAGAAGTTACGTTTTTAAAAAGTACTTTTTAACAGGAAGTTTTGTATTTTCGAAATTCACTTCAGAGAGGTATATGCATTTCACGGTAGGGGACAGAGAACAAAAACACAACAGAAGCAGTTGAAGATTCATATGCCTGTGGGTATTTGTTGTTGTGAAGTAAAAGTAGCCAAATGACCCTTCAAACTTTCCATATATTCTTTAGTTCAGCATGTCAATACTGCTATGAAAGGAGAAATTAGTGAGTTTATTTTGCATTAGGCATGTTGAGTCACACAGCTCAAGTGTGACTCACCAATCCATCCCTACAGAAGTAAAAAGCTAGGTCTTAATAAAAGTAGGTCTGAATGGACCTTGAGACATCTTCCAGTCTATCCTCAAGGCCCACAGCTGGGCAGAGTAAATCCAGACCACTCCTACACTCATTTGTCATAGCTCTTCTTGTGACAGGCAGTCTATTCTAATGCTTTGAAATCTTTATGCTCAAAGTTTTTTAGATGATTCACAAAGATGGCCCTGATGCCACATCCCATTCCTCTCAGATGTGAAATCCACAACTTGCCCTTTGCAAGGGCTTTTTGCACATTTGCAAAGTGCCAGCACAGCTCCTCTCAAACCTCTCTTGACCACATAACTGCAGGTGCTTCCCCTCTCATCACAACTCACCTTTCCCAAACCTTGCATCACTGTTGCTGCTGCCTCATCAGCTGCTTCGTGCCTTTCTTCAAAAGATTTGCCCCAAAACAGACACAGGTATTGCAGTTGGAGCCTCACACTCCTTCACTTTATAGCAAAGTCCAAGGAACTACAGTCCCATTTAAACATCCCAGTAAGGGATTTGGCCTTGCCACCCACTCACCCTCTTTTGAAGACGGATGAACACAATATCAGTGGCAGATTCAGAAACACAATCTGCAAGCTCCCATTAAATACAATATCCATTACTATATTTCCAGTTCTTCAATTTGCCTCTCAAGTGGTTAAAAAACTAACAAGCCATCTTTATACTTACAGGCAACACAGAGTTCAAGTGACCCAGGAGCCTCTCATGCACAGCCCCAAGCCATTATGAAGAGACTTCCACTCTTAACAGTTCAGTACAACTGGGAAAGAAAAAGCTCTGACCAGCCTCCCCTGCTTCCTGCAGAGTTGACAAATTTTAGCAGTCCTTTTGCAGACAGGAAGTAGGAAAAACCAGATAATCAGTGCACATGATGTTCAGATGCACTATGGCCAGAACCCAAGTGTTGCTATATCAGTTTCTAAATATTGCACTAAAATTTGCTGAAAAGGAACTCATACCACCAGATAAATAATGTCAATTTAAAAGGTGGTGTTCCCTAAAATAAAGGGGTTTTCCTCTTATCCTTCAAATGTTGAATTTAAGTCCTTTCCTTAACACACAGTGACTTTTTGGTGCCTGTAACCAGGATTCTCTATATTGTCTAACAAACTTCAAGAACTAAACATTCTCCCCCAAATCGGCAATCCTGTCGCAAGACACCCTGTCTGACTGGTTTTCTGAAGTGCACTTCTCTTCAGCTTTTCCAAGGTTTCACATAGAAGAAATACAAGTCCTGTGTCTCCCTGTCCCACAGAAGCAGCCTCTGCCACTGCAGGTTAGGCTGCTCATCATGGGGGGATCAATCCTCCAGGTTGAAAGCACAGTTCACTTGAGAGTTGAGAACAAAGCATGAAAGGATTTCAGATAATCCAGCTGCAATATCAAAAAGCCACAGTACTGATATTCTTGACACTCCTGTCTGAATGGATTTCTCTTTGAACTCATTCATGCTGCCAGTTCATAAATTTCTGTACTGTGCTCCCTTCCATTCAACAGCCTCCCTCGTATTCCTATGGAAACATACAAAACAAATTTCTCTTCTAGCATTTGATCATATAAAACACAAATCATCCTATTATTTTGAACGGTGTCAATCCTGTAGTCTTTCAACATGAAATTAGATTCAATTATTTTCCTCCTATTAATATCTAGGAAACTGAGGCTGCAATGACACCTTTGTACAGGACTGTTAAGATCTGTCTACAAGGTCAAGGCTTGCTTACAATCAGGAACAGTAACAGCAGCAATAAAGAAATTACTCAAGCTTGGCAAGGGAAAGAATTACAATCTGCAAAATATTTACCTGAAATAATTTAAAAGCCATCCATTTCCACACTTGCTTCTAATGCAGCCCTTGAACAAAAGAGCTTTTGATAAATAGCCTCTACTTAGGAAACAGCTAAACCAAATTTAATCAATGCTAATTCTTCTGCTTCTCTGAGTTTTTGGCCCCTAGTCTTTAATTCATAATAGTAGTTATTATCCCTGAACTACAGCACATCCTTTTAAGGGTAAATCATCTGGACACTGTCAAATTGCTGCTATGCCCCCAAATTTTCAAAAGTGATAAGCAGAAATTAATTTATTCCATAGGAATAGCAACAACTTCTGTAACTCTGGCCCTTTTCACTACACTCCCTAGATTTTTCCTTCAATACATTCCACAAGGAAGTGTTTGAAGACAGCAGATATTCCAAAGAAGTGGCTCCCAATGACTTCCAAGGAAATCCAGAGAAGATGGCTGGATCCTGTGTGGGGTTCAGCTGCCAGCAGCACTGCTGATTAAGGCAAAATCCAACTGATTGAATTTCCAACTGATTTAGGTTTAAATTATACACAACCAGGATCTGTCCTGGTTCCTTTCTAAGGCCACATGTTTCTCAGAACAATTAGTTCACAGAATAAACAACACATTCATATTGTGTTTGTTTAGTTTCAGACATTTGCTTTAGACAAAGCACATTTAACTGTTTTGAGTGCACAGAAATTCACCCATTAAGTTTGTGCATGTTAACAATCCTAATTCAGCTGTGATGTGATGTTTTAAGTGGCAAGTCTTCCTCATTTAAGAGGTTGACTGAGCTCTCACACCAATTCCGTTTCCACATTAGTATTGCTTCTATTCGCAACAGATCCACTGTCCTGACAGTTGTTTGGACAGCAAAACCCACAGTAAAATGGCTCTGAATAGATTTTCATAGCTTGTTTCCCACCTTTTCCTCTAGCTGGTATGAAAGAATAGCACATCTTGAGAAGAGTACTTTCTCTCTCAGTCATGAACACAACATCATCCAACGTACTCCAAAAAACATCATAAAGCTCACAGAAGAGTAGCAGTGAGACATCTATTTACTGCACAGACATGCAGTGGTGTGCATAATCCAGAGAAGTTGTGGATGTCCCATCCCTGGAAATGTCAAGGCTAGGGTGGATTGACCTCTGAGCAATCTGGTCTAGTGGAAGGGTGTCCCTGCCCACAGTAGGGAATTGGAACTAGATGGTCTTTAAGGTCTCTTCAAACCCAAACCATTTTGTGATTCCACAATTCTTTGAGTACCAGTGGACATTACCTTTCAGAAGAAGTATATACAATTTCTTCCCCCAAAAAAAGTATATTTTAACTAAATGAAAGAGATACAAAAAGATAGACAAAGGGGAGAAGCATTACAATAGCAGGCACACCATGGAGCACACAAACATTCCCACAGACTGTTTGTAGTAACACAAAGAATTGTTTCCAAGTGTGGTGTTTGCCAATTCATTGCATTCAGAAGCAGAGTGAATGTCTAATGATACATGAGCTTTCTTATTCTAAAAGCAGGCTGACCCAAGCAAGTTCTTTGTTTTCCTGCTAACCATTGGCTGGCTGCTGAAACAGGACTTATTACAAGAACAACTTGAGTTTCTGCCTCCCAAAATAATGCTTTCTGCTGAGTCAACAGCCTAAACCAGAGGGGTGTCTGGTCAGACCAGCAGCCTGAGGACTTGCCAGTGCAAGAATCGGGTACCATATTACAGAAACACCACTCATTGGTCTTTTTCTGGATTTATGTCCCAGAGCATCAGTGCCCAAGGCCAGGGTTAACAAGTCTGAAGGGATCTTCCTTTCTGGAAGGACCTGTTTTCTTTGTGCCTTAAGGCCTTAGTCATATAAATACATACATACAACTTCAGGGGACTCAAGACTTGAACAGCTCGAGCAAAGGATCCAGGCCTCAGATCTGGGACCTTCAAAAACAGTACATAAACACACATACTAGTTGAGAGCACAGTATCCCCACTTACTTGGCCACGGTCACTTTTCCAAGTTCCCAGTCCCACGAGAGGCATCTTCTGCCCAGTGTGGAGTGTAATGAAGTCGCATGTTGCAGGCATTTTTGCCTAGAGAATAAAAAGAAGAAACAGTTTTGGAGCAATTCTTCAAGTTGCAACAATTTACTTTTTCTGCTCACCATACAAAAGCTTTCTCATCAACAGAGGAAGGGCTTACAGTATGTTCCAACATCCTGACAATCTATGTGCCTGCTCAAACAGTTGAAAAGAAACTGCATTCGGGATGAGCTCTAAAGCTGGCTAGCTGGTTTCAGTTACTTTCCAAGCTCTGCTGCATCCAAAATCATTAATGTTATTAGTTAAAAAAAAAGCCAAAAAAACCCACGAGTGGAAGAATGCAATGTTAGCTGAATATCTGACTACATAGGAGGAATGGATGTTTTCAGAGTTCAGCATCCATATTGCATACTATCCCAAAACAGGTCTGCCTTCTCAGTGTTGTCATTTTCCTCATATGATTAGGTCCCAGCTGATAGATATGTTCACACAGAGTTTATGCTTTCAATTGCTTGCTTAGCTTCTCAAGCCAAACTCTTGTAGATTTAAGAGCAGACACCAAACAGCACCCTTGTTTTTCAGAGGGACATACAAGAGCATTTGGAGTGGTCTGACCTGAAGGCCACTGTACACAAGGAGCTGGGGATCCCTGTAACAGTTAACCTGAGTAGGTCCAGGCTTGCCCTGTGCTGCACTTCACACCTTATGCTGTGGGATGCACAAGCTGCAGGATAAGCTCAGCAGCAACCTGGAACAGGAGTCTGCCGGTAACTCACTTCTTACCTGCAGTTATACCACGTATGTGTCCTTGCCTTTATCTAAAAAGCAGGAAGTTCTCCTGCAAGCATCCTCTCTGTTTGACAGTAGAAATTATGAATAGAGGTGTTTTCTTGTAAAAGAATCCCTATGAGGATCAAATGACCAAAACAGGGCAATCTCTGCTATGGACAAGGTCTGCACACTGTGCTGTGTGAGATCTCCTCAATACTGCACAAGTTGGGCTTCCCAGAACCTGAAGGGATGCACAGTTATCAACACCCTCTTCTTTCTTTAAAGGGTTTGCTCTAAAAAACATCATTTGATTAGAGTCTGAGTGCCTTTCTGTAATTGGCCAGCACCTCCTGGTACAAGACAATCATTACACTGAACTAACAGCCCTGGACTTGCACTGAGCTAAGTCCAGCTACTGGTGCTGAAGACAATCACTAGTGAACCAAACTGCAGTCGTACCTCTGTTTGATTGGGGTAGGAGGTCAGAGAAGGCAGAATGACAGTGCCAACAGTATCCTCTTTTACTCTGAGCTTGCACAGCCATTTTGTAGCCAGGTACATGCAAGTGGGTGCTGTTTACCTGAATTTAGTTGCCTAAATAAAGACATCTTGCATCATGCAATGCAACTAAAAACTTGTGGCTTTTTGATTCACTTTGGCCTATAATACAAATTAGATACCAACTTTATGCTTTACACAACCACGTTGTGCAATCATCTTAAAGGCAAGAGTTCAGCCCAAAAGACAAGGTACACATTTAATCAATAACTAGCACCAGCACATTTTTAAGAACCATCTTGCTTCATGTAACGTTGCATATTAACACTGTAGAGAGATTTGAACAATACCTTCTGGAAGAATGTAACACATCAGAATTACAGACGCTGGAAAAAAATATGTTAGTACTTTCCATTCAGACTCTTCCCTGAAATAGGGGATTTAGGAGAATTTATGATGCTAGCTATAATTATTCAGTTCATTAAAAAGCTGGAAGCTTTTCTTAGAAGAGCAGAGATAAAAACAAACATAAAAGCAAACTAATTCTGTACAAGTGAGATATAGTTATGGCTTAACATCACCAGCCTAGTACCATATTCACATAAAGGAATTAAAACTCAGAGTAATTCAAGGACAGTGTAAGGCTTGGAGGATGCATCAATAACCAGAGTAACGCAAACTACCCCGGTTCATCAACCCACAGCTACAACTCATTTTCAGCCAAAAGCAAGGAGCCTTCCAGCAGTAAAACCACAGCTATGCAGTCCATTAATATATAGAGGCATACAAATATTGGCAAAGCTTAAGCAGCTGCAACAGCTTCTACCACACAGATCGGGGCAAACCTGCGTTTTGGCCGAGGGCGCCCACCTGCCCCTTATCGGGGCAGCGCAGGGCGGGCCCGCCCGGCGCGGGGGGCGGTGGAGCGGCGATAAGGCGGCCCCGCAGCCCCGCGGAGTTCCCGCACTCACCACTGGTACCGACTGCTGCTGCCGCTGCTGCTGAGGTTACCGCTGCCGTTCCTGCCGCTGTTCCTGCCGCTGCTGCCCGGCCCTTCCGCTTCCGCCGGGAGCGCGCCCCGGCCCTGACGGTTCAAACGTGAAAGTCCAGCCGTGGGGATTAGCGAGGCTGAGTTGGCCTCACGGTTCTGCCCCCGGCGGCGCTCGGAGCCCGGCCTAGCCCCGCCCCGGCACCGATCGGCTCCCTGTGCCCATCGGGCCCCCTCATCGGGTTTGCCCCGCTGGTCTTTGGTGCTCTCCCGGCCCGGTTCCCGTCGGGAAGCTCAGGCAGCCGACCCCATCCGCTCCCTCCGAGCGGTCAAGTGATGAATGCCAGGGGCTGCACCACACGGGGGAAGGAGGTGAAAGATGACCCCAGCCCATAAATTCGACAAGAAGCGTTTGGATCTCCCCGACTGCTGTTTGTCTTGGCGTCTTGAGGCTGTTTCTTATTTGTAGGGAGACCGAATATACCCAGTTCCATTTGCAGCCCCAAATAACAGGAATCCAGGGAAAGTGAAAGGCCGATTGCATTTGTTTTGGTTCAGCTTTTGCGCTTTAAGGTGCATAAAGAAGAAGTGGCACTTTCCGAGAAGACTGAGGCCTTCTCCTTGCAGATGGCCAGGAATTCATTTCCTGGTTTGCTGGGACCGCAGTGAGATGAAGGCAGGCTCATTCAGCTGACTGCTCTCACTGCTGGGCAGGGGCAGCCCTGCTCCTGGTCAGAGCCTTCCGCCGGAGAAGACTTTGGCCTGTAATCTAGAATACATGGTACACCCAATCTCAAACACAACGAAAAACAGATAATCGGGTTTGACTTTTACTCCAGGCTTCCATCTTTACAAGCAATTTATAAACACTAAGAACTTAGAGTAAGATTAGATCAGAAATAAGACAATAGATACTTCTGGTGGAGCTTTGAAGAGTCTGTTACTTATTTCCAGAAAGATAAATCTGCTGCGGATTCTGTCTTTGCTGTTCTGACTTGAACTCAAGCTCAGGAGGTTTAAAGGCACAAAGGTCAATTAATCTCTTGTGCATGCATGTTACCAGATTTTTCTGTGGTACAGCCTTTTTTGACAAAATGAAGAAAAGTGCAAGGACAAGACAACAAGTATAAGTAACAGAAAACAGGAAATTAAAGAATAAAGGGGGAGGAATCACTGCTGAGTTTGATTTGTTTTTATGTAGATCCTGCCAATCACAAATCTGTTTGAAAATCCACAATCTTCAAGCAAAAGAAGATGCTTGAATTATATAAATCTCACATATGAAAACTTTAATGAACCTCAGCCTCCAGTAGTATAATAGGGAGTAAAAGAGAAAAGGTAAGGAAGACTAAAACATTTTGTTATCAAAAGGCAGTGGTTATCCAGACATACAGTAATAGCTCACTAACTGAAAATTTTTTTAAAAAAGATATGCAGAGAAGAGGTAATATAAGACATTTTGACCTAGAAATACAGTCTTCACTTGATTGAAAACAGGAAAGCTAATATGTGCATTGTATATTTAATGGCATGCAGTTGTTTGCATCACAAATATTGTGCACCAGCTGCTTGTGCATAAATGCCCCATGGAACTTGTCAGTTGTTGACTTGTCAGCTGACTTTCTGCACACCTTAAATTAAATTGTCCCCACATGGCCAGGACTCGACTCTGACTGCCTCTGGTAGTACCATGTGTACGTAGGAGGTTTGGTATATTCTCGACTCAGTGGGCTTTTGGCACATGCAGTGATGAACTCTACAGGGAATGTGTGGGGGTGTCCCATTGTGCTGGCTTTTGAGGACATGCAGGGGCTACGTCTGCTGTGTGCTCCAGTGCTGCCAAATCCATTCCTAGTCCAACTAAACTGGAAATCTTTGCTACTCTTACACAAAACCATTCTCAAATGCATGGAAACCCAAATGTGTGGTAATGTTCTGAAACAGGTCCAGTTTCTTTGCCTTTCATTTTACACACAGCAGGGTGTTTGTTTTTCACATCAGGGGTGCATTCCCAACCAAGGTACATGGGAGATACTGTGATCAAAATGATGGATGTGAAGGCTAGTTTGGCTCCCAGTTTGGTTCTGGCACTGCAGGGCCTGCCAGGTCCTCTTTGTTGATAGATGAAGTATTTATTGTGTCCCTGTCTGTGTGGATGGGTGCAGAGAGGCCTGCACTGGGCTCTGATGCTCCATGCTAATCAGGTACCAGCTGATCCTGTCTGGCAGCTATTTTAGCAGAACCCCACACCACAGTTGCACTGCTGTGAGGAAAAGTGAGGTATGGAGAGAACTCCATCCTTCCAGCACCTCTGGGGGTAGACATGCCCTTTCTTTCCTGAAAAACATAATTGTTTTAATCTAAGTAGCATCTTACATCTAAAGGTTGAGAAAGGCTACAGAAATACAGGTGCTCACTGAACAAAGTGGCCCTGACAATTTATTATTCCAAAACTTCCAAAAACTGATGTCTGGAAAGACAAGCTCAGAAATGAATCAAAACTAATGAGGCCACGGACATATGAATGGAAAGGCAATGCTTACAGCACAGTCCGGGACCAACCTGCAGACCATACTGGGTGTATTGTGCATCTGAAAGTATGAGAAATGAGCATAACAATCATTAACAGTCAGAAACCATGAGAAAGTCATTATTGCTTTGTCCATTGGTAAATATGCCAGAGTTGCAGTGGGACTACATTGTTCTGGAGGTTTTGATTAGGACTGCCTGACTTTTCCGGGTGGGGAAGTACATACATGTCTCAATATATAGACCTCAATTCTCATGGCAACGCTGATGTTAAGAAAGTAGCAAAGTCCTTCCTGTAAAAGATTAAGTGTTCTATAGAAATAGAAGTAGATAAATTAGTTGCATGAAAGTAAGTGCAAATTTCTTCCTCAGTGCATGTTATTTGCTTTCATTACTTAAGGATTAATTTCATCTGAAATGAGTCATCTCTGGGTGAACCACCACGTGGGTATGGTCACCAAGCAACACTACACAGCGATCTTGATTATAAACGTTTAAAGATTTTAATCCTTTGTGGTTTTCTCTTCATTATAATTTATAATCAAGTTTTAACAGGTATAAGAAACACAACTGTAAACTGCAAAACAGATGAGTAAAAATCAGTTAGTGAACAGATTTACCACTTTTGACAGAAACAAGCCTTTTTGTGCTTGATATGGCTTAATGACTAAGTATTCATTATTTAATAAAGCTCTCACATTTACATTCAGAATTTGACCCTTAAAAAGTACAACACTGCTTGTACACTCTTGGATTCAAAGACAGCGCTTATGAGGAATCACTGAGGTTAAACGTCCCTCTGAGCAGCTTCACTACTGAATGATGCAAAACTCCCTGAAGTAACCGTATCTTCCAAGGGTTTCCATCCTGCCGCTGAAGCTCAACGATTAGACTTTAAACTTAGCTTTCATCTTTCTTTTGGTGACTTGCATAACTTGGATCGGTGTTCCATTGATGGAGAAGAATCAATGAAAGTCTTGGGAACGAGTATCAGGGAGAGGAGGCAGTGGGTAGTGCAGAGCGAGAGGATGGAGATTTGATACCGCACCTCTGTAACACTGCGAACACACATTGCTCTGTTCGTGAGAGGTTTCTTTTTACTTCTGTCAGTGGCCGACACTTAATTCACAGGAATGACACGCCAGTAATCCCTTACTCTCCCTCAAAGTCCTGCGCACCCTCTGAGGACTTCAAATAATCATAGCTCGGTCCATTAAGGCAGTAAAAATGCAATCGCTTCTTGCACTAAGCCCATCAATCGTTTATAACCGCAGCATCGGGCATTTCCACGGCACCTCCCGAGCCTCCCTCCACAGCACGACCCGCGTTGGTTCGCGCCCCGACGGCCCCGGATCTGCCAAGTCATGCTGCCCTTGCAGCGCTGCCGCCTCCCCTCCCCGCCGCGTCCGCTCGCGAGATCCGCGCTGCTATAAAGGGGGCGGCGCGGCGGGGCTGCCGCAGTCCTGGCCCAGAGCTGCTGCTGCTGCTGCGTGTGCGGGACCGGGCCGGCGCTCCGAGTGAGTCTGCGGGGCCGCGGGGGTCACTGGGGCTTTGCACTGTGCTTCATTTTCTTATTTTTTTTTAAATTTAGTTTTATTTTTACGTGGTGTTTTGTTACTATTTCGGGTGGGGGTTTTGTTCGCTTTCCCCTCCCCCTCCGCGCAGATGCCCCCTTGAGCGAGGCGCGCAGGGCGAGCCCTTTCTCCCCGCTCCCCAGGGACCGCGCTGCTGCGGCTGCCGCCTGCACCCCCGTGTTCAGTTCTCCCTGGTTTTGGTTCGGGCGTTTTTTGGCGGGGAGAGCGGGCAGATAAGTCCTTCCAACGCTCCGGCCTTTATCAGCGCTGCGCGGGGAGGAGCCGCGGGCAGGGCCCGCGGGGGGAGCGCGCTGAGCGCCTGCCGGGAGCCGAGCGGGCTTTCCCCGGCGAGGCGGCATCTCGCTTCTGAGCCTTCAAAAAACCCCAAACGCCAGCGCTGGATGCGGCTCGGGGACGTGCAGGGGGCGGGTTTCCCTGTCGCAGAGCGGTGTAGCGGGGGGAAGGCTCGGAGGTCGGCTCGGAGCCCCCTCGGGTTCCAGGCGTGCCGCGGTTCGTGCGCGATGCCCGCGGTTCGGTGTCGCGGGGGGAGCGCGGCTGCGGTGGCCTGACCGCATTTCTGTGACGGTCTGAAGGTGGCTGAGTGGGAGGCTGATGGTGCGTTTAGAAACGGCCCTTCGCTTTTGTTCTTTTGTTCAAGGCACCCTAAAGGTATGAAATAACTCGTTCAGGAGAGCAGGCCTGGCTTATTATAATTGCAGTTTGAAGATAATTGAGGCCGTCTGCGGCTGTGAGTAACAAAGATACTCTGGCCGGATTCGAGTGTTATGTGATTTATGGTGCTCATTCTACTTTCCTCCAGAGTGAAAGGAAGTAACAATGATTCTGTGGTCCACTCCTCTGCGGGTTAGGAAATGCTGTGGCTAAAAATGCGAGCAGAACACGCGCTGACCCTGCACGGAAAATCACAGGGATTGGCGGGTCACAGTGGGTGCTCTGAGGAAAGCACATAGTTCTCTTGCCGTGTGACGCAACCAAGGTCTCCTGCAAATATTAAAAGATTTTAATGTTACCAGAGAAAGGGACAATAACTTGCAGTTTAGAAAGGGGAAGTATCAAAGAGCAGTCTGACCTTGAATACCTAGTGAAATACTCCGGAGGATTACTGATGGAACAAATATAGAAGGACTGGCATAGGACTGGGCAAAAGGATAACCTTGAACTTGAACAACAGAAAATAATGTAATTCAGTGATAAAAGTGTGGGGTCATGCACTCCAGGCCGAGCAGCTCTTGCTTATGAGATAAAACTCGCTAGTTGGAGGCATCTCAAATAAATACTGTGCAGGCTGTTCCCCTGTCCCTCTTGCAGAGCTGCACTTTGAGAACCACAGCTGCGTTTGTGGGTACAGGATTCTCGATGTCCTCCTGCCAGGCTGCTTCACTGCATCCTGCAAATGATCTCTAGTCCTGGCCACCACATTCTCTCCTAGTGTGCTGCAGTTAAAAACTAAAAACCCTTGCAGGAACATGGGGATAAGGAGCTTTGTTGCACAGTTAGAAGTGCTGAATGTGTGGGCGTTTCTCAAAATGAAAAGTGAGAGGTGGATCATTACTGTCAGGGTGTGCGAGAGAAACTTTCAAAAGCTAAACCATTGCTAAAAAGGCTAGGTGGTGGTTCAAAGCTAAATGTTTGACTTGTGGGCTAGTTTTCCAGGAAAAAGTGGCTGGCAAGGGGGAAGGAGCCAAGAAATGAGGTGCTCTCAACCTTTTTTAGAACGGACTTGGTGCCTTGCAGGCACAACTTGGAACAATCCTTGGCTCTTGGCTTTCCTTAGCAACATGAGACTCATTCTAACCTTTGAGGTGTTTTTTATCTCCGAGGCAGACAGTGCTGCAGTGTGTAGAATGAAGTGAAATAACTTTTAAGAATATTTTGTGAGTTGCAGAAATTAGATTTATAGAGTTGCCTATTTGAAAGATTATGCTCTGGAAGTTCTAAAGTGCTATACTGCATTCCCAGACTGAGGAAAAAATACTGCACCGGGTGTATTACAGATGACAGACTTTTGGGGCAGACAGCCAGAAGTAGTGTTCTCTTGTCCTTGTATACCCTTTTATTCTTTTTCAATAGACTTAAAGGAGAAACAACCTGGCTGTAATGATTTAGACTTGGTGAAGTTGTAATTATAATTATAAATTGTAATTATCGAATGTGTTTTCCATGTATACTATGAGACTTTCTGGTTGCAAATAAAAAAGGCTTGAATTGTCCAAAAGGTTAAAGTGCAGTTATGCAGAGCAATGTTCCCTGAGAATTAACAGAAGTTTTCTTTCAGAATCAACAGGACGATCATGTTTGAGGTCTTAAATTCCCTTGTAAAATTGTACAAGGTTCTTCTCATTGAAAGTTCTAAAACACAGGCTTTCTATTCCTCGACCATGTGGAATGGGATAGTTTTGTGAGTGCTACTAAAGCTCTAGGCTAGCCCTTTCCTAGACTCTCGAGCTGTTATGGTTAGATAACCATTACTGTATCTTTAGAAGGCCGTGAGCCATACATTTTGAAGTGCTGGCAGTCTCTATACTGGCTCAACTACCCAGGTGTCAAAACTCATTTAACACTTAAGCCTTGTTGCAAGACCAAGTGCTGATAAACTGTCTTTGGTGTTTAATCTAAATTGATAAGATGCTTTGAATAAGTCCTTACTTCCAGGTGCAAATGTACTGCCGTCTAAACTGTATTGGTGTTAACTCCTGTCTAGGTTAAATCAAGATGTCTTCAGGAAAGGCTTTCATTGGCAAACCAGCTCCTGACTTTACTGCCACGGCTGTAATGCCAGATGGACAGTTCAAAGACATCAAACTCTCTGACTACAAAGGTAATTCCATGTGCTTCTCTAATCACACAGATAGTCTGGCCATAGGAGGGACTGGGGGGTATCTGAAGATACATCTTGGTTTGGTTTTGAAATGATAGTGACCACTTGGCAGTGAAGATCAGAACTTGTGCAGTGGTGGCTGGAGTATGCTTAGAAGGCTGTCAGCAGCATGACTGAATATCCCAAGCATGATAACTGTTACCAGTGAGCATAAAACTCTAAACTGGTACCTTGCATCAGGCTCATTGCCCTGTATCATACTGTGACTGGTGTAACATTTCCAGACTGTGGAACAGCAACATCTTCTGTCTCATCTTTGTCAATGGGAATTCTTTCATCTAACCAACAAAGTCCCTTCTCTAGAGCGCTGCCAATATGTTTTGCCAAAAAAGTTTCACAAAAACAAAGGGAAAGTCTAAAGCCATCAAGTACTCCTGTTGATGGCTTTAGAAATACATTTCTAATGATGCTGCAGGTTGCATGAGGGTGATGAGTAGGTATAGATTACTCACCTACTCAATTAAAATGTCTCCTTGGCTGGTAGCCTTTCCGATCTGTGGCTTTTCTCTGTTGGGGTCAGCCATGGGGTCTTCTGGTGTAGCATACCCAGAGCTGTACTTGGAGCAAGCCTATGGGAGTAGACCCAGGAGAAAAACATTCCCTGTTAAATTGGACAGTCTGGGTTTGGGGACTTCAGTTGGGTACGGTTTTAAGGTTGTTGTTTAGGTTTTTTTCTGTGTTTTGGTGGGGTTTGTTTACTTTTTCTTAAAAATCTAACAGATCAACTGCTTGTACTGCTTTTATAGGAAAATATGTTGTGTTCTTCTTCTACCCCCTGGACTTCACTTTTGTCTGCCCAACTGAAATCATTGCCTACAGTGACAGAGCTGATGAATTCAAGAAAATCAACTGTGAAGTAATTGGAGCTTCTGTTGACTCTCACTTCTGTCACCTTGCCTGGTAAGAATCAGCCTTCTAACCCAACAACTATTCTGCCTGGCCTCAGTTCTTGCAGGAACAGAGTCCTGAGTGTATTCAAAGGTACTCTGTATTGGTAGTGCCAGGGGCTTCTGAACAGAACTGAGCATACTGGGCATCAGTTCTGTCATTGCTGCATGGCAGATTGAGTATGATATTGCAGAAGGGATCAGCTTCTGTTGTACCTTGAGCCCTCATCCTGAGCTGCCCATATTTTTAACGTGTAAACTTTTCTTCTTTTAGGATCAACACTCCTAAGAAACAGGGGGGTTTGGGCACTATGAAAATCCCCCTGGTTTCTGACACAAAGCGTGCCATTGCCAAAGAGTATGGAGTGCTGAAGGAGGATGAAGGTATTGCATACAGGTAATGTGCCAGAGGTAAACGGGCTCATAAAGTTATTTTGCAATGCATGGACATGTCAGATGAACACAGAGCTTGTGTACACTTGAACACCTGCAGCCAGCTAAAGCTGTTGGCTGTTGTAGGTGTGAGCTGCAGTCTGTCAGACACCCCTACAAGGGTAGGTGCTCCCTGGTTCTCTGTGGTGCTTAGGCTTCCTGTGCTTTTAAGTTAAATTCTGCTTCCCTTTGACTGCCTGCTGCTCAGTGCAGGTGTTCTCATACTAGTGAGCTGCAAACTTTGGTAATGCAAGACCTACATAGTCATAAAAGTGATTACAGGTATTTAGTCTAGTGATCAAAGTGCAGATTAATTAAACCTCTTTAGTCTGCTGTTCATAAAAGTTGCCAAGGGACATGAACTTCTGCTAACTCTTAACCTGATATTGGAAGACTGATGAGCTGCTGCTTGTGGTCTTTTTGAGAACAGTGTGTAGTGAGGTTTTTTAATGTGAGACTGTCTCTCCTTGAATTTGTTTTGTCCTTGAGTTTCTCTTCTTTTTTTTTTTCCATTAGTATCTTCCTTAAATAAGAAGCATTTCTCTGCTGTGTCAGTGCTTTGACTTGCCTCCTGTCCCTCCTAGTACCTGTTGGGCTTTCAGCTGCTACTGTTTCATTGCTGTGCATGCACCAAGGTGTTAGTTTCTAGGAAGAGGTCACAGTAAATGGCATAAACAGTGCCATAATCAAATAATGAAACTGGGTTTTTGAAACTCACATCAGTCTAATCAGCCTTTCAAAAGATATGCTTAACTTCAGGGCTGGTTTTTATTTGTTTTTAGGGGCCTGTTCATTATTGATGATAAGGGGATCTTGAGGCAGATTACAATCAATGATCTTCCTGTTGGCCGTTCTGTTGATGAAACCCTCAGACTTGTCCAGGCCTTCCAGTTTACAGATAAACATGGAGAAGGTAAGAGTGCTTTTCAATTTAATGTTTTCTCTAAAGAACAGGATTAACTAGGCAGGTTAAATCAAGGGTTACTGAAAGGTACTAAGTGCATGTATCAGTCTGTGCACAGGTAATTGTGACTGTTGAAATGCAGCTGGTTCTGTAAATCTCCTTGTTGAAGGACACCATAATGCTTTGTTCTGTTCCAATTATTTGTCCATTGAGTACTTGCTTATGTTGCGATTTCACTAAAGTCAGTTTGGTGATGGGTGTCTTGTCCAGCACACAGAAATTATGTCCTTCAATTAGACACACAAAGTACTTGAGACAGAAATTATAAACATGTAGTAACTTAGCCTGCAAGAGTAAGCTTGATTTTTAGATTCTGCTCTCAGAGTTGGTCGGTTGAGACCATCAATACTAATGTAGTGTTTCATGCAGACAAACTGTTAGACAAACTACTTAAATTCCCAGAAAGTCTGCTGATCTTTCTTCATATATAATGAGGGTAAAATGGGTGAGAGTCTCTGTCCCCTTAGTTCAGGAGGAATAAGGTGTTTGATACTGGCAGCTTTTCTGCAGGACTGAAAGAAAAAAAAGGCACTGCAGATAAAAAGAACCAAATTATGGGAACTCAAAATTGCTATGCAGGTGTTAGTAGTCTTCAGTTGTCATTAACTAATGACATATGTTGCTGCTAATCATACTTAATGTGCTTCAGAAGTGGTAAATCAGTGGCAGGTTTTCTTAAAATAAGCTGCTCTTGTGACTGTGGCATATAAACATGTCCTGTGAGGAGACATCCCAAACATTTGATGATGGAGTGGTCACATGTCATGCAAATGAAGCCTTTTGGGGTTTATTGTGCCTTTGATTAGAAAAAACCTGGCAAAAGGTTTTCCTTTAGAACTTTAGGACTGCAGTCACATCTAAATCAGGACAAACCAGTGTAAGATGTGTAGCAACACTCAAACTGAGCATACTGTGGCTAAAATTGCCAGTCCTGAGTGGAGCAAGCATCCAGCATTCCATGGCAGTAAAGAAAGAAACTGTTCAAAAAATGCTGCTCAAGGAGCTGCTGGAGGTTTGAGACCATGCAACCTCTGCACCGTGGTGGCTTTTTGATAACCATGTAGGGGAACCAGTGACAGTTGAACACTTTTCCCCCTCCCCCATTCAACTGGAGAGCTGCACCAGGGTGGATTGATGATAAGGGGAATACAGACTTGAGGGGATCCAAGGAGATAAGTGTAGTGTGGTGTTAGGGCCTTTCTGACTGGGCTGCTGGAGTTGGTGTTACTTTTGCTGTCCAACTTAGCAGGATCTTTTAAGTGGGGCTGGGAGAGTGCTTGTGTAAAGGACCCTCTGTTGCCTGGGCAGACACCTGCTTCCTTGGGTGTTACTGCCCAGTAAGCAAATAGAAACAAGCGAAACAGAGCATAATGTGACACTGAATGCCCTGTCTGTATATTGCAAAGATCTGTACATGTTCCGAGTTGCTACTTTGCTTTAATGTTGTGTAAAACATGTTCTGCAGGAGCAGCTGGTAAGACTTAAACATTCTTATCATTTCAGTGTGCCCAGCTGGCTGGAAGCCTGGAAGTGACACAATCAAGCCTGATGTTCAGAAAAGTAAAGAGTATTTCGCCAAGCAGAAATAAACGTTCAACCTGAGTGGAAACTAGTATGCCTTACATAAAGAGCAAGTATCAGTTACTGAACTTAATGATTAAGTCATTGCATCTGAGTCAAGGGATCATGTTATAGTTCTAAACAGTAACTTTTTTACTTGAAGGAAAGTTTATCCTGTTGACAGTCCCTTCATAGCAAATCCTAACGATCAGTATCTGTACATCAGGCCCTGTTGACCCTAGTGACAATGCCATGTCTGTGGTTAGCCATGTGTTACATAGAGCAGTGGTATCCTTTTGTAACTCTATTAAACTTGTGAAAAGAGCACACTGTCTACTGTTCTTGTATGTAGTCATCAGGAGACTTGGGAGCAGTGCAGACTGCACTTCTGAAAGCTTTCTGTAGACATCTTGGGTCCTAAAGGCCTTTTACTACAGCTCCATTGGAATGGAGAGAAAAAGACTTGGTTTTCATGTTGAAGTAATAAAGTGCTCCTCACACTCTTCATGACTTGGCTGCTAGCTGGAGGATCAGGCTGTTTGGCTTAAGCTCTGGGCACTGTAGTATTGCTTGATTGATGCCTGTGACTGACAAAGGAGGAGCATCTCCTCATGCACTATGTCATCTTAGTCATTCTGGCATCTACTTAAGTCAAAACTGGGAATCCAACATTGAGTTTGAGTGCTGTCTTTATGGGAGTGGAACACTGGGTTTTCTGGAAAGCAGACTTCTTTGGATACAACATTCATCCACTGTCTTTGCCACTGTGTGTCGTGGGCGTGATAATAAGCCAGTTATCCATTAGCTTGTGGTCATATGATTTAGATCAAAAGCGTGGCATTATAAAATCTGGTACTCAGGTGTGCTCAGCCTTGTCTTTAATCTTTATATTTTTGATTATGTAAAACTCGGAGCACATGACTGGCCTTAAGTTACACCAAAGCTGTCACTGCTGTGTAGCTTCATTGTTCAGGGTGGCTCGAGATAGGGCTGAACTTCAAAGCTGCGAACTTGGGTAATGAGCTCTTGCCTAACAATTTAAGGGAGTTAGAGCCCTGTGATCTTCATATAAAGATTAAACTCTTACTGGACCTTGTAACCATCTTCAGCTCAAGTCATGAACAAGTTCTGTCCCGCTTAAAGTCAGCAACGCTGAAGAGGAGGCCCTTATGTCTTATGTCACTCAAAAGTGAAAGTTGTATGCCTTGAGTAGTAAACTTGTTTTGTATGGCTGCAAAAGGTATGTGGCAGAAGCCTTGGCACCAAATACTTCAGTGTCTAATAAAGTAGCTAATCCCCATGAAGATATGTGAAAGTAATGTTTAGCTGGATCACTTCTGCTTAATTTTTAAAAAAATCCAAAGTCTCAAGATAACAAACAAGGCCAGCTTCCCAGGAAGGCATTGATAAATAACAGGAGCATTTATATGATTCAAAGTAAAATTAATATAAATCAGCATGGCTGAGTAAGAAGTTACCAAACTTTCTTTTCTAGCAAGTGAAAAGGAGTGAAAAGTTAGGTTTAGTTTAGTGAAAAGTTAGGGCTAAGCTAATGTGAAACTTACCTTAGCTGTAAAATTAGTTACAGCAGTTACTTGGAGGGCACTATATCTTCAAGTGTCACATCTACATTGGTTTTTTAAATATTTCCTGGGTAATAATTGCACCACTTCCCTGAGCACCTTGTTTCAAATTCCCAACCACCCTCGCAGTGAAGAAATTTTTGCTAGTATCTACTCCAAACTTATCCTGGTGCAAATTGAGGCCGTTTCCTCTCATCTCAGTGCTCTTTAGTTGGGAGAAGAGGCTGAACTTGCCTCACTACAACCCCCTTTTAGGCAATTGTGCAGAGGGATTTTGTAGCTACTCAGTCACCTACCCCTGGACACAGAGGATAAAGGGGTTCTCTGGTGTTCTGCTCCTGAACCTCTCTCCGAAAAAGGGATCTCTATCCCAGGTCCTGGGAGGAAGGTGAGGGTCTGAGGATGGTTCCAACCCCAGCAGCTGCTGTGTCCTGCTGTGGCTGCTGTCAGGAGGAGAGGCCAGAGCTGCCCTGCAGCACATCTGGGCATAGGAGTGCCCTGTAGAATCACCCGTTGTGTTTTTCTTCATCCCACTCCTCTGGTGTGAGGAGTTCCTTTCATGTGCTGTGTGTCCTGCCCACCTTGACTCCCTCACACCGAGGCTACAAACTGTACCTGCTTAAGTATCACAGTCACAGGTGAGTGATGATACTCTGGAAAATGGAAACTGCCAAGAAACAAAATCCCTGTGGATTAGGAGCTGTATTACATGCATGCATCAAATGACTGACAGTAGGAATCAGTGCAATTAAACAATTTTTTTTATTCTTCAGCCACATGAGTCATTCCTGGGAAGGTTTGCTATCTTGTCATTTTAATGTTTACATTACTTATATTTCTAAGAGCATAACACACAAAAAATGGGTAACAAAACTTCTTCAAACCAAGAAGAGTCTAAGTTTATTTCTTGGTTTAAACTGTGTTGCTTCAGATGTAGCTTGGAACCTCCATTAAGGGTTCTGAGGCTTACACCCCACTCCTTGCATCATGACATCTTAGGCTGGTGTAACTTTTATGATACTCAAATAGCTATAATTTATTTAGTTTTTTATTTTAATCATTTACTGAGGTGGGTTTTTTCCATGTACCAAGATGCAGATTGCATTTTCATTACAATTATGAACTACTTTTGCTTTCACAATCAACAGGTGCCATATTTCTCAGTGAGGTAAAAAACCTCACTCAAGCAGTGTTGAGTTTGACAGGATGAGGAGCTGCCTAGTGGGATTTTCCCTGAAGATGTAAATCAGAAAGGATAGATGTGATATTTGCTTTTTTTTAATGTATGCATGACTGCATGTCTATTTTCCTAGTTTGGGTGCTTATTATAAATATAACCTTTATTCATTCATTTCTTTAGAATAGTCAGGTGAAGGGAAACTGAATTATATCTTACTGTGTCTCTGTCATAGACCTCTTATTTTGTAGCTGATTGCTGTGATTCCTGGGGATTTATGTAACAATTCCTCAGCTGGACAGGGGAGAGAAAATAGAGTGGAAGGTTCATGGGTCAAGGTAAGGATAGGGGGAGAGATCATTCACCAGTTACTGTTTCAGGCAAAACAGGCTTGGGAAATTGGCTTAATTTATTACCAATCAAATTAGGGTAGGATAATAAGAAATAATGAGGCTGCAGAGGAATCTGTGCTCTGGAGCATCTCGTCTTCGAGGAGCTTCTCACAAAGCCACCCTTGTTAACCTCCCCCAACTTAGCCACACAAACCCAATACACATAGTGCTCTCTCATATTATCTAGAATTTTTTTTTAAATTCCCTCATGTTTGTGACAGATATTTGTAATTAAGTTTCAAGATAATAACATTTGTGCAGGAGCCACAGGATTTTTTTTGGTATGTATAATACAAAGCTGTGCATCAGACATCAATTCTATATATTGTATGTTTATCTTGGCATACACAGGATGTGATGTTCAATATTCAACATACAGAACCTAACCTTTACTAGATTTTACTAGATGCTTAGAAGGAAAAAAATTGCCTCTCAATATTTAAAGAATTATCACTTTGTTACAAAGCAAGCTTCTCAGTAGCTTTGAAAAACAGTGCAAAAAGTTACTTATGTTTAAAAGTATTATTTTCTTAACAAGTACTCCAGCCTTTTTATCTGGCCTTTGTTGAATATGTTATTAGATTGTCCAACAAATCAATACAGTTCAAATAACAAAAGCAAGCATTTTATATTTCACAGGTATTGCAAAATAATGCACTTTGGTTAGGAAAGTATGTTTACAAAAGTCCCATGAAAGCAGCTTTTAGTAATGTTACACATCGAAATAACAGTTATGTAAAGATTGTTTAAATACTCAGGTTTATTGTATTAATAGTCTGAAAAATTTATTAGTAGTCTGAATAGTCTAAATTTTCAGTGGGTCTGGTGTTCAGTATTACATTACATGACAATCTGCAAATGTATATTCTAATGAATACTGCTAGACAGATAGAGGACTTAAACCTCCTAAACAATGTCTTGGCTCTAACTTGCAAAGGGTGAAAGGAGGGAAGTGCAGAGTAGTGGAATGCAGCACATTTGGACAATTAATTCAGAAAGTGTTAGAGCTGTTACTGTCTCCTTTTTTAAAAATACAATTTAATGGTACAAACAAAAAGAACACCAAACTAGGAAGTCAAATTGGTTTTTGCTCATTAATATAGTAGCTTTATTTTTAATCCTTGGGAAGAAGAAACAGGAGTTTGCCTTTAATGTCCAGTCAAACGACTCTGCACTACCAAGAGCTGTCTGCAGTGTTCCTGAACAAGAGCTGAGCCTGTGGGAAGCAATTCTTACCACACCTAGTGATGAAAGATTTGGACTTCAGTGTGAAATTTGGCTCTTTCACCTGAAGCTTAAATCACTGCACACATTATGGGGACACGTGTCTGAATTTAAAATGCTTCTGTGCAAGAAACCATTTGAGCACAGGTATGTAACTAAATATTTGTGAAGTCATTAAGGTTACACTGTCCTCTGACACCAAGTCCAGTAGGTTTATGTTCCATATTCCACAGCAACAGATTTTTGAAGTATCTGCACTGATGAATGAAACCAATATCCTTTGTCTAGAAAGGAAAAAAGAGTTCAATCTACACTTAATAAAACATGGTAGCCTAAAATTGATGTATTTAATCAAATTCACTTTTCACAACAATAAGGGAGTTTTTTACACTTAGGAAGACTGAAGCAACAGTGAATGATTCAAGAAAACTGAACAATACTGAAAAAAAGGTTATGACATGAAATTAAAACCTAAGGCTAATTCCTTTAAAAGCAATAAGAGGGTTTATACATTTGCAGAAAAAGCAATGATTCTGCAAAAATTTAAGCAACAGAAAAATCCCTCCACTCCTTCTGTAATCTACTTAAAGGAATTTTCCTGTCCCATGGTTTGTTCTACATCAGGAAAAAAGCTCAAGCAACTTAGTGTAAATGTGTTTGATTTTCAGAAACTTTTCAAGGTGTTTGGGGGAAAAGAGAACATATGCAATTATTAAAAGTAAAATTGCTTTCTCAAACATCAACAAAGATAACATGAGAATTAGAGATGTAATATTAATGTATTATAGTAGCCATTTCAAATATTTGTATGCATATATAATCACATTTGGTAGATTTTGGTATATTACTGCAGAGATTTAAAACATTCCATTAAAATATCTTGCTGCTCATTTTATGACAAAATATTTAATTCTTTCAAGTTTCCCACTGTATTTCCTGAGGAATGTGAACATCTTTTTCAATCACAGAGGGCAAAGAAAAGCTCATTTGTGTTCCTTGGTGCTGTTTCCTCCTTGAAAACCTAGAAGGGAAGTGCTCTGTTCTGTTTTCTGAAGGAAACATGATGGATGATCTGTCACAGGATATATGATAGCACAGGAAGCCAAGGTAACAGCAGAAACCCTCTAATGAATACATTTGTCTATTTTGGGAGATGAAGCTGGGAAAGTTCAGGTTGCAGAGGTGCAGCTGTTTCTCTGCTGCAGTGAGCAGCAAAACCACTTCCCTCAGAGGAAGAGTTTTGAACTGCTGCTGCTTAAGTCAGTATTCAAAGCTTATTTATTAAGTACACTTTTTGCATGAGGCTTAACAAAGAGTGCTGATAACCACACTGGCACTGACCAATAGCTGCCACTGTCTTGTTTTTTGAAATACATCAGTCTTAACTGAGGGGGGTTTTGATTCAATTTCAATTCAAGTCAATGTGCATTTTCAGAAATATAATCCATGTCAAATAGTAGCTACACCAACAAGAATTTTGGTCACAAATGCATAAAAGGCCATGAATATTATACTGAATGAGTAAAATTATGCTTCTGATCCAGAGGAGGGCAATCTAGCCCTAAAAAAAAAACATAGTAAAAACCCAACCCAAACCAGATTTTAAAACCCTTATCAAAGCAATGAACCAGAAGAGTTCACTGCTCTCCTAAGGTTGGCTATTTTTGTCTAACATACCAGCACTGATTTATATCACAAAACATCTTTCGTTTTCCATAGTTTAGAGGAAAACAGCGTTGTTACAAGCCACTCTTTTTATGGGAGAAGGAAATAAATTAGTATCAGGAATTAAGTTTGCCACACTCTTCTTCATATCCCAAAGAAACTTTAGTGCTCGTTATTGCACCACTGAAGTGTAACGGATTCTAACTGACACCAAAAACCCCAACAGTGTTTTCTGAGGTGTTTTTCTGAGCAACAACCCTAATGGCTGCTGGTCACCAGGTTTGACTGTGCTTTGTATTTAATTGGTATTGTCTGTCAAATCTTGAATTGTTATAAAAATCTAATTTTTAGGTTAATGAAGTAAAAATAGGGAAAATATTAGTAAGAATGGTAAATGCATGAAACTATTACAAACTTCTTAATTCTCCATCAACTACTTTATTAGCTTGAAATATACTGAATACCTTGTTGCTAAAACTGAATTTAAATTCAAGTAGCTTTTAATTTATTTTGTTCTTCCTGTTCAGCTCCTGAATACTCACCCTACTGGTTATACTGAGGAAAAGAGTATTTAATAACGTTTAAAAATTAGGATTTAGAAAAAAACTTGTCTAGAAATGTAAAAGGTGAGACTTGAACTTGTAAATCTATCCAAGTATTTGCAATTACTTGTTTGACGTTTGCAAGGGCTGAAATCAAGAATGCCTTCACAATGCCTCGGGGTCCAAGGATGATCCATTCCTCAGCATGTCTGGTCTTGTCCCAGAGATGAGATAAGTCAAACAGGTTCTCAAACTTCAGTTTTGTAAGACAAAGGCCATTATACTCCAACCAGCAAGGGAAGAAAACTGCTCACTGCAGCTGTGGATCTCAGTGAGCTGGCTAAGAGAAAGAAAGTAATGCCCAATCCAAGTGACTCCAAAATCTCTGTAGTAGGAATGGATATTGCTAAATATTTGTACTGTGTTGTGCCTGACACAACTGTATTCCCAGAAGCACGAGGAACACGGATCTGTGACTCAGTGTTCAAGAAAAGGTTTTAACCAGTAAAAATTCCAGTACTTACAGGTCTTACTTTAATGCTACTGGGGGAAAGTCCCTCAGTTTTGTCTCACTGGACATATGGAACTTCTGTTACTGTTAACAACAGAGAAAAAATGAAAAGTGCACTGTCATGGTGCTTGCTGTTAATGCTCTTGCTGAAATGACCTGGACAAGATAAACCTTTATTAGATTTACTCATAATGTGCTATAGTTTTTATCTTTTATATCCCAGTGGGCCTGTGATAATAGTTTATCAACTTCTGCTAAGATAACCAATTTTTTCCTTAGTTTTCAGATGTTGGACTAGGTGTGTCTTAGGTAGTTCACTCTTTTCAGGATATTAAAAAAACCATGATTAATTCTTGCTTGAACACCTTGAGTTCTCCACAATTTAAGAACTACATTGTTTAAATAAAAATAGTACTGAGGTTTACTTACAACTTTATATATTTAGCAACCAACATACCATTTGAAGAGAAAGAAATTACAGAAATTGAAATGCAGTGGTCATGGTAATCTGTTTAATAAATTAAGACAAAATATTAAATACTTGTAAGAAATCAATACCAAAAAATCAAAATATTTTACTTTAAATTGTAACATAAAAAGATAGATTTGATTCAAATCTATATTTATCCTTCTAAAACAATCAGCATTTTGTCTTTGTTGCTAGTATAAGCCACTAGCTCAAATCCCTGTTAAATTACAGATCAATTGAAAAGTTCTGAAACATCAAACAAATTTGATCCAGAAGCAATTCTGTAACAACAGATTTTAAACAAATTTCATTATTTACCTTAAATTAAACATCATAATACCTCTATCACATTCTAAGTCCGGTGTCTGCCTTAATCAGAGATGAACAAAGCATGGAAAGCAACAAAGACTTTTTTGTAACAGCAAATGCAGTGAACAAACCCAGTGATCACAGGTGGGAAGCAAACTTGATATCCTGAAGTTGGATTACAA
This sequence comes from Acridotheres tristis, assembly GCA_037013685.1. Lineage (NCBI taxonomy): Eukaryota > Metazoa > Chordata > Aves > Passeriformes > Sturnidae > Acridotheres > Acridotheres tristis. The sequence continues at coordinate 10,229,683 of CM072895.1, forward strand.
TGAGTTAGTGTACAGACTATGAGCAACTGTATCAAGCACTGAACAATGGTGAGGGCAACCTTTATGGTGGAGTCTCCAAAAGGTTTGAAGAATCCCAATATAAAAAGAAAGGGCTCAGATCTGCCAAGTGAGTATTTCTTCATCATGTTGATACCATCAAAAGGAAAAAAGTGCCTGTCCATTTGCAGCATTGCACAGCAGTCTAGTAAAACAACTCCCACAAAATATTATTTTAATGTATTATATTATTTTAATGAGATCTGAGCCTAAAATTGCTCAAAGATAAATTAATTTCTAGTTTCCAGGTGCATTGTAGCCTCTGAACAAATATAACAGGATAAAGTTATGCAAAAAATGTTGTTTCTGTCTGAACATGTTTTAGCCAGCAATATAAATAACATGAACGTCATTAATATTTTCTTTTCTGCCATGCTTGTTTGCCTGTGCATGTGACAAGGCTTTATGCCATGGCTTTTATGTGTGCAGGTTTACAACCTTCCCCACACAGAAAGCTCACCAGGAAACTGTGGCAGGAACTCTGGGGGGTGTGCTGTGTGCTGGCACTGAAAAATACTTTTAACACAAATGTGGTCCATCTTAAAAAAGGCCACAAGAATTGTCTTTTTCAGTCAGTTATCTTCACATGGGTAAAATCTCCACTCATATGGACATTACTCAGCATCTTTCCAAATATTCCAGTCAGCTGCTCTATAAATGGATAAATGCTTAAATGTGACCTAGGCAAGACTAAAGACTGGACATCTGTTCCCTAGGGAGAGTCATGACACAGGATAATAAAATACTGGCTACATCTAAAAAAGTACCTGCCCAAAGTTTAGACAAAATCAAACTAACAATGACTGAATTCTTTTTTACACTTACAAAGAATAAAACCACAATATTCAGAAATAAAATTCTTGAGAACGAAAGTAATTTCTCTAATAAGCAGCACAGATCTTAAAGTTGCCAGGATGTCTAAACTATTCCCAACCAAAGGCTAATTGGCACCTTACTGGACTCTCCAAAGGACCCCCCGGATCAGCAGCAGCACAGAACAGACAGCTCCCACCCTCCCCAGACCACAGAGCAGTGCCCCTCTCTGGGAAGCTGATGTTTGTATTGAGGCTGCTTGGATTTGCCATCTCTGTATCAGCATAACCACCCCCTTCTCCTCTTCCTCCTCCTCCTCAGCACTAGGAACAGCCGGTGCTCATGAGTTACTCTTTGCTGCCCTCCACAGAGCCGGTTTCTCAGTGAAATGTGATTCTCTGCGCTTCCTGTGAGAGCCCCAGCAGCCGGAATCTCTCGGCTGGAGGAGTGGCAAAATAGGTTTTTTGCTCTTCCGAGTACCTTTCCTTCACTTCAATGATGTCCCTGTAGCGGCCATCCTGCCAGTGGAAATTGAACTGCTCCAGCAGCTCAATCCTTTTCTCCTCCGTGCTCACACAGTCAGCAGGGGCAGGCTGTTCCAGGAATGGCACCTGAATGTCTGGGAAGAGCAGGAGACCCCGGATAGCAAACCAGCCGCCATACTTGGGATGGATACAAACGCCAAAGATCTTCTGGAAGAAAAAAAAATATCAAGGCTGTCTTTGTGTCTAATCAAGGTTAGAGTTCAAAGCATCAGATGCTTCTCACTCTCCCAACCTTCTCTTGGAGTGCTGTACAGAGCAGAAGGGAAAACTTTCCTGAACTTGTGGCTTGAAGCACTACATTTCACTCCCATTCTCTTGTGCCCACACACACCTCCCTGGAATGTGGGGAGAGGTTCCCTCCTGAAAATCTATTACAGAAATTAACCACAGAGCATTTTTCCCCCAGTTTGTAATGCTCTAAGCAACAGGTTTTCCTTTACGTTATCATTTATTTTTCTACCTAAGTAGGTTTAACAGATCAAGGTATTTCTCTCCATGCACATCTCCCTGCTACCTCGAAGAAGCTTGGAAGTTTCCAATTTCCACCTGAAACACTTTATGAAACTGTATGTGCTCTGGACTTTGTAGTTTCCTGCAAGATGAACTAGTGACTAGTGAGCAAACAAGCATTGTAAAATTCAGTGGTTCTTCCCAGACTGTTTCTGCCTCACCTTTTTCCCCCAAGGATCACGCTTCACATCCTTCCTTTGGTAGTAATATGCAGCTCCAGCAACGTGGGCAGCTGTCTGTGCCAGGAATTTGGGCTTTCGGCTCGGCAGCATCTCATAATCGAACATGACATCCATCCTCTGGTCAGGGAATTTCTGGGAAAATTTGAAAACATCAGCCTAGGCTCATGGAAAAAGCTATGAGTCTGCAGACACATGAGAAGCCTGCAGACTCCCACATCCTGCTGCTGAATTCTATCGGCACGTTTGAGGCTGTGGGCATTCAGCCTGTGCCTGTAGAGCTCCCTCACAGCTGCAGGATGTAATCCAGAGGCAGAACATGCAAGTAAAGCAGCCAAAGCCTGCTGAATTTCCCACCTTCATGAATAATGCTTCACCCTTCCAAAGAGCAGGGCAGGAGCCTGCAGGGCTTTGTCTGCTGCTCAACCTACCTAGTAATGTGCCACAACACTAAAAGGAATCAGTATTTCAGTTTCTTACCTCCTTCACACGTGATAAGTGATGGGAAACACACTGATCCACAGGATCCCTGATGATTTTTAATCGTTCTTTTTTCACGAAAGGCTTAAGGGCTTTGTCGAACATAGAAGGCGTGCTGAGCACCACGAAGGCCAGTGTGTCATCTGGGTAGGGGAGGTGGAAGGCTGGCTGGAGAACAGCATTGTACCACCCAACCTCAGGCAAAGGAACACAGATTTCCATTAGAACACAGACACCACTCCAGTGGACATGCAGGAATGTAAAAAATGGAAATAACTGTAGCCCCCTTCATTTGCAATCCAAATGGGCAACTTGCCCAGGGCCTTCCTTTCAGATCAAGTTGTTTTGCACACCAGGATTGAAGTTTGGGGAAGCTGTGCTGTGAGCTGTGAGATAAGAATCACACACAGCATTCAGCTCCAGTCTGCCCTTTATCCAGCTCGGCTCAGAAACCTAGAGGGAAGTATGAGCAATCAGTGTTGCCAATGCAAATCAGATGGTTTGGTTCAGATAAAGCTTTTACAGTTTTTTTTCTCTTATCTTGGGCCAGAAAGAAACTGATGCTTCTGTTTTGTGTGACAAGTTGCATGTTTTACTTCTTCTGCAGGAAACACTTGCGTGGAATGAAGGATGTGAACCTCTTGGCAGTGCTAAACCCCCCTAAAAACGTTATCAGTAGCACATGGATTATGACACAGCCACATTTGAATATTTGATTCCAGGGCTGGACATGTTATAACACAGTCCAGAAATGAGAGATCAAGCCAGGGCAGCAGGAACCACGACCAGGAGGACAGGGCTCAGACCTGCAACTGCCAAGTGGAGGAGAAAATGGCCCAAACCCCCTGCACCCCACTCCTAATGCCCTGCACAGTAACATCAGTCTTTTCATAGGTTATGATAACTCCCTCTCTCCCGGGGTGCCACAAAGGCCAGCCCTAACAGTCAGAGAGATACTGAGTAATGGAACATTAAGTTTGAAAATGAAATGTAGTGCTTATTCTAAATAATCAGTGAAATTACTCTGACAGTGACTGCAGCTGGCAGTGGCAGCCTGACTGCCCATCTGGAAACACAGAACAAAAGCTAGATTCACTATAAAGCTTACATTCTTATATGAACCTCTAAGTTTAATCTGTTTTGTGGCTCTTAAGGTGCTGAATTGAGATGTTACAAGGAGTCAGAGAGATGTGAATCTAAGCTTTGTTGGTTTTCCAGTGAAGGGCAGTCAGTGCACCAAACTTGGCTATGTCAGAATGAAATCTGGAGAGAGCTAGTGGGCTAAAAGGTTTCGCCTCTGGTAGATACAGTCTTTTCATCTGTTCTGCACCTAATTCTGCTGATGTGTTTTAGGCAAGCAGCATTAAATTTTGCCAAATTCTGGAGGCACTTCTCTCGTTAATTCCCTCACCACCTCATTGCCTTGTACTTTTTATGTAAACAAGATCATAGCAGGAAATAAGAATATTTCAGGTGATAGATACGACACGCCCCAAGGGAAGGGCACGTTTATTGCAGACTGATTTGTGTTCGATGTTCCAAACTGATTTATATCAGATTGCCCTGGGGCGGGCAAGGAAGGAGCCCCTGCATTTACAACTGAACAGTGGCAGAGGCTGCAGGGAGGCCTCTTTCCCGGGCAGGACAGTGGTCAGAGGCCATTTAGGAGCGGATGAGGCGGTCAGCACTTCCACAGACAGGTGCTCCCACACTGAGATTAAAATTTAAGCTCGCCTAGAGGACTTTGCCGCCTGCTGGGGCAGATGCGTCATTACGTAACTCCCCGAGCCCGCCGGTCAGGGCCCGCACCAAGGGCAATCTGCTACCGCTGCGGTCACCTCGCCCCCCGCGCTCCCGGGCGGGCCGGCCGGACCCCGCGCTCCGCATCGACCCGCGGCGGCTCCGTGGGGGCGTTCCCGGCCCCGCTCGGCCGAGGGGCGCCCCGAGCTCCCCGGGGCACCGACCCCCGGCCCCTGCGCAGCCCCGGGACCTGCTCCCGCCCCGCGCTCCCGCAGCTCCGCGGGCAGTGACGTCGTTCTCATGACGTCACGGCGACGTCATTACCTTGAAGGCGTGCACCTCGAGGCCTAGCGGGCCCAGCGTGCTGCGGAGCCGCTCCGCCACGCGCCGCTCCATGCCGGCGGCGGCGCGCAGGGCACCATGGGAGCGGTAGTTCCGGCCCGGCGGGACCCCCTTCGCGCATCCCAGCATCTCCTAGGAGACGGCGGCGGCGCGCAAAGCACGCCGGGAGTCGTAGTGCGCGGCGCCCTCCCCTCCGCGCCGGCTGCCCCCGAGAGGACTCCACGTCCCGGCATGCTCAGTCCAGTCCAGCCGGGGTCTGTTCGCTGTTCCCGGCCTTGTGCCCGTCACACCGCCAGGGATTAGGTGTATTTTCCTGTCCTCGGACTCTGTGGGAAAGCCCCACCTGTCCCTGTGGGTGTGGCTGCTCACTGAAACAGTGAGGCCACTGTGCTGGCAATCCTCTCTCCTTCCCGTTCTGAAAGTGCATGTTCTTTGCAGATTCCACATTCCCTACCAATGCACTTGCCATACTGGAGACCGAGCCTCAGATTTGGATATCTTTACCCTAATCTTTATAGCTGTTTATCACAATCTCTATAGTGCTTGTGCAATGCTCTCCGGCTTGTAGTCCTGGGTTTTATCAAGTTTAGGACACCAAATGCGCAAGTTCTTGGGGACAGAACTACCTCAGATATGCAAACTTACTGCTCTGTGGAGTCTCCTTACGTCTTCTAGTACCCCAAGAGTTCTTCCTTATTGTGTTAATGCCTTCTGTATTGGGAGGGCAGATGGATCCCGTCAGTCATGTATAGAATTAGGGTTTGTCCTTTCCAGATCTCCCTGTATTTCCAGCTTGTGAAGTTGAACCAGACCACTAACTATGTTCTTTCTTGGACTAAATTGTAATTAATCCTTGTACAAAATCTGTTTCTGCCCATCTGCTCATATCACTGAATATCTCAGTCTGAATTGACTAAAAGAGGAGAAAGAGCTCCAGCAGGAGCAGGTCCATAAGCTATGAAGTAGTGAAAGTAAAGGCAGTAGAACCGAAGCACAGGTAGCTGCAGGAGATCCCTTACGCAGATCACTTCTTGCCTAGGCTCCTGAAGTCCTGTTGAAGAACCAACAGGCTGAGTGTAGCCTGGCACAAGGTTGCTCCATGTCCCTGCTCAATAAGTGAGCAGTGAGAGTTGGATATGAGGCAGAAAGGGCTTTGTATCTTTGACGCTTGAAATAAGAGATTTTTGCCTATATTGGCATATGTCCAGCTCCCTTCTTTTTCTCAGTTGTTCTGAGATTTTTCTGAAGGGTTTAATGCTGTGCTGGACCAGAGGTTGCCTCTAGAAAACACTTGGATGTGGTTGTCCCCTCTGTCTCAGGCGCTAGTTCTGCTGAGCAGCCACAAAGCTCAGTCTAACAGAGCATGATCTTACAGTTTGCACAAACTCGGGATGGAAGTGTGGAGCTCTTGCCAGAGGCTGGGCCACATCAGGTGGGGGGCATACCCCTTCAGGGAATTTGGGGATGCCCAGGTCCACGTAGCCCACTATGCTGCAGGAGCAAGTGCAGCTCCTGCGTTGGAAGGGAATCAGCTGCCTGGGAGCTGCAGGAATGTGTCACAGGAGGGTGCTGCTGGCTGGCGGCTGCTCAGAGCTCTGCAGGACAGCTCTTGCTGTGGCAATCGCTTCCACAGGCGCTGGATTGGCAAGCTCAGAGGTTCTGGGGACTGATCTCTCATCCCTCTGCTCTCTTTTGCCAGCTGTCCTTTGTACCTGCCTGTGGAGCACAGCTCATTTCCATATGTGGCTCCAGCTTTACTGATGCAGAAGGTGGCAGATTTGCCACCTTTGTGAGGTGGGGTCTTCCAATTCAATCCTGACCTGGCAAAGCTTGAGGCAGGTATGACTTCAGTGTCTGTCCTCTCCTGGAGCTGATCTCTGGCTGAGTGCAGGCAGGGTGTTCAGTCCTTCTGAGGCAGCTCACGAAGGGGGTGACCCCCAGGGAAGGGGTGACAGCACCGGGCCTGCCAGAGTTCATTTGGACAATGCTCTCAGATGCATGCACAAGTGATTTTTGGGGTTATCCTATGTAGAGCCAGGAGTCAGACTCAATGATCCTTGTGGATCCCTTCTGATATTCTGTGATTCTAAAGGGCAGCCTCTGTTACTGAGATGTTTGTATCCTGAAGATTGGCATCATCTGTTCATTCCACGTGGGTGTGGAGAATGGGTACCTGCTGTTCCCTTCACAGCTGTCCTTGGAGCTGTTCCCTGAGCCACCTCATCTGCCTTGTTTAATCAGGAGTGTTGCTGTCTCTTACCCAGGCCCTCTGTCAGGGCAGTCTCCTTGTTGCTGTTTGGACAATACTTGCATTTTACTGCAGTGACTGAAATAATTGGCATGTTTCAGAAGAGGTGCTCATTTGAAATGCCTGCTCTAATTCCTTCCCAGACTCCCCATCCCTCACATTCCTTTCTCCCCAAGCTCAGCTGGTGGGAACTGGCTTTGTTTGTGCCTCAAACCTCCACTAGCTCGGCCCTTGCTCTCCCCCACCCCTACCAAGGGCTCTGACCCGCTCCCTGGAGAGAAATGAGTGACATTTCAGCTTCCTTGTTGAAGATCCTTAGATCTTTTTGGCTCTGTTTCATTGTACCCTCTGTCCAACCCCAGCTGCCCTCGGACAGCTGCCAGATGTCTGAACTGTCACAGGTCTGCCTGAGAATTCATGTCACTGTTTCCAGCATTCTCTCCCCCTGACAGCTTTGTGCTACAGTAAAACAGCATCCAGAGCATATGGTTCACTTCTCTGGGGGAAGGCAGCAATATGTCTATGAGGTATCTGTGCCCCAGGTATGGCTTTGTGGTTTTTTCTATTATTAGGAAAAACACAGCGCTCTCATTCATCCCCCTCAGGCTAATGCTGATATCACGTGGGATACAGTGTGATTTGGTGTCATCATGAAGCATCTATACAAAAAGAATCATTAGTTCTCATTGTTCTCCACAACAGTAAATGACAAAGATACAATGTTGTACTGATTGCAACAGAAGGGATTTTCCTTCTGCTTTCCGTCCACAGCTCTTGAAACCTTTTTCTGACCCTGGTAAAGAACAATTGTTCTGCATTAGGTAGGAACCTAAGTGAGAGAGAGAGACACAAATTGTTTGAACAGTCAAGGCAATTTGTAACTGAAATGGAGTTAAAGGACATCTTAATTCCTTGTCTGTTTTTCTGATCTTTCTAGCTCTTGACCACAGGAATATAAATGTCTATTTTTATTAGTGAGGAAGTATTGGTGAACACTGAGTCTGGAGGATAATGTAGATTCATTATTAGGTTTTGTTTGATAAAAATTATTGTATCAACTTGGTGAGATGTTTTCAATAATAGAACTTCATTGCACTTTTCCTGTAATTAAATATTGATTCCCTATTTCTTTCTAAAGCCTAATGCCTTCCCTTATTATGTCACTCTCCCACCTGTTAAGCTCTGATTTCATGAGATGTTGTCTGTGCTGTCAACATCAGCTTAAAATGTTCCAATTTCTCTGCATTTTCCTACCCTGGCCTCACAGCACATTGCCTCCCAAATTTCTGCTGCTGCAGTTGTTGGTGTGCTGTAAATCCGATCAGGGAGCCGAGCTGGTTCTAACAAGTGCGTCATTGTTTGGGCTTTTTTGTTCGGTTTTTTTTTTCTTTTTTTTTTCCCCTGAAGTGGTGTGGCTCACAGTGCTGCTGCAGGAAAAAATTGTGCTGGCACAACTGAGAGAACAATGTGATCAGGGCTAGGTGGGGAAGCAGACGTTCTGCTGCCAGACCATTCATCTCTGAAAACACAACTGAATTGCTCAGCAGAGCTGCCTTCTGCTGCATGAGGCATGACTGTCAGAAATCCCATCAAAGTGGTGCATTGCTAAGTGTAAGAGACTGTCAGTGTTGTCCTTCAATCAGATCTACAGTCTCTGACCAGAAAAATCAAGTGAAAAGTCTCTTCTGGAAGGAAGTAACATTCATGGTACCTGCAGGGAAAGAAGAGATCACAGGAATCATTTCACACTTACTCCAACGTTACTAACAGTCTGGGATATGGTTTTCCAGCCTCTGGTTTAAAGATCTCATGGTCAGGTCAGGTGTCCTGTTGTCCCTTTCCAACACAAACTGACTTCTGTATGAGAAGGGTTTGGCATTGCGACCATGGCTTGGAGCAGAAATGAGGTGGCTGATTCTTCATGGTTTGAATCTGAAGGATGTGAGCTGGCTGGAGCTGTCAGTGCCACAGACAGGAAAAGTCCAATGTTTGAACACTTTTGCTAATGGGTTTTCCTACCTGTCATGGAATCTGTTTTCTGCTATCTTGTGCCACTGCTAGTATCCATGTAAGAATAAAAATTGCTATTAAATCAGAATAACAGCAGTTTCTCCATGTGATCAGGTGTCACAAAAGGTAGACAGTCTAGTCAGCAATCTATCCTTGAACTTATGGCCTAATCTGCTGTTTTTTTCATTTCTTGTAGAGAGAAGCTAGAACTTGCTGAGAGAGGCAGAGTTGTTTTCTCCATCTTTGGCAGAGGTTCCCTCCCCAGACACTTCAGCTCTGATGAGCCTTCCAGTGCCATGGAGGTCGAGGTGCCTGAAGGTAAGTGTGGCTGGGTCCTGCACCCTCAGGATCTTAAGAACCTGGAAGGATTTTTCTGCTGTGATGTGGAAGACAAAGCTCTACTGTCCAGGGCATTCCAGAGGTCAGACAGATGAGAGGCTCTTGCTGGTCCCAGTTTAACTGGTAGGGCTGAGTATTAGATGCCTAAAGGCAGGAAGACAGTACAGTTTGGAGAAGTGGTCTAGCACTTGGGCTAGATTTAAAACTTAGTTCTGAGAGCCGTATTGCTATGCCAGGACAGAGGTAACATGTGTGTGCCTGTCTGTTCTTTCATCCTCCCTCCCCATGTAGTGTCAGGGTAATTAAAAGCTGCATGTGAGGGCCAATTATGATATTTATCACTTCCTCCGACAGTGCCAAGATACCATTTCTTAATGTGGCTCCATTTTTGTTTTGGTGCTGACACACAGCCAGTGAGAAGGTGAAAATTGCTCACTTCAAGAAGGTTTGCCTCTCAGCCTCTTCATCGTTTTGGATTTATGCCTTGCTTTTAGGATATAAAACCCCCTTGTGTTTGCATTAACACTTTGTATTAAAAGAAATCAAGAACAAAGGGCTAATGTTCCTTTAAACAAAAAAAATTCATACCCTACTTTAGTAAGATGCTTAAGATTCTTGTGAATGGAGGCTTTAAGGCATATTAAACTGCCCTGTGTGCTGTTTTTCTAATTTACTAATCCTGCTGATTCAGACTTTACTAGCAAACCTGCTACAATTAACTGCTTTTGTAGATGCAGTTGTAACATGTCAGGTTGCTGTTAGGGCAATGCCTGAAGAGCCTGCATGTCCCATCAAAGGGTTAAGCTTTTCTCTAACATTTATTATGAGGCACATGCCAGGCACTCTTATATAGAACTTTACTGATCAAATGTTCAAGCAAGCCTTCTGATCTAATAATAAGCAGATAGTTACCTGTTGCTGTACTATTGTAGCAAATATTTGAGCATAGTACATCAGAAACCCTGCAGGGGTTATTATGGCAGGGGCACCAGTAGCTGTGTTGGCAGCTTGCTAGTGGGGGACACTTGGAACCATGGGCACCTGTTTTTATTCGACCTTACATAGCTTATGAGGATGCTTGTTGGCATTTCTGTTTCAGTGAGAGATAAGTGAGGATGTTTGTAATAGGGTTTGTGATGATTGCAGACCACAGTGAACCAGCAGTGCTGGAGGGGATAGGCATAGACATTCTGTTGTTCTCAGGTGTGGCATATGGGGTAAGAAGGCTGGGGAAGGATAGTTCTTTGGTCTTTTGCTGTAGATTGTACATGTGTCTCCAGGCTGTGTTTTGAGCTGGCAGAAAGCAGTACTGGAGAAGTGGCTTGAAATAGCTGGAGTGATGATCTCAGCAATGACCTGCCTGGGCTAGAGCTCCATGACCTCTAATGTTAACTAAAAGATGCACTTTTTACTGCTGGGAACAACTGAAAAATGGAAAGGATATTGGCTTCCCTGGGAGGGCAAACTCTTCTTGACTTGTTTGTTCCCTGGATTTTCCACAAGTGGAAGCTGCGAGGTGTGGAGCTGATCCAAGGGGGGCAACTCCAGGAAGGAAAACAGCCACTTTGATAAATTATTCACAGACTGCCCAGTCTCACACTCTGCCAGAGACCTGAGCTGTAATTTGCCATCTCATGCGCCCTTGTTCAGACCTACCCCTTCTACCCTTTCAACACTATACTGCATGTTTTGCTCTTTCTTTGCAGGAGACAGACACTGGTGCAGGGCTTGATTTGTGATTTGTCAATCAGCTTTGGCAGCTGCCACCTGTCTTGCAGAGGGAGAGATGCTGTGGTGCTTGGCTGCAGTGGGGGTGTTCCTCCACGGTCAGAGAATTCCAAACTGCAGTCCTCTACTTCAGCCCTCTCCCATGGGATCAGATGTATGATCCTGCCCTCTGAGCTCTCACTTAGTGGACCAGAACAAATTGAGAGAATTTAGTGTGTTTTCTCTACTAATGCCTTCGAATGTTTACTTTTTTCCCCAGTTATACTGTAAGTTTTGAGTTATGTTGGATTGTGTTTACACTGTTGGCTATCTAAAGCTCTGGGATGTAGAGCTGAGCTTGGATTGTTCCTTTTAGGGCGACTATGCACAGCAAGAACAGAACAGATATAGAATGACCATAGATTTACCCTGTCATGACCCAATATGGAGCAGCTGACTTGACAAGTGCTGGTAAATTGCTTCCTCTTGTGTGGCACAAAACAGGTGGAGAAATCTTGTTATTTGAACAGAAAATTCCATGACGGTCATAAAGGGGAGGTTGCTGGTTTGTTTTATGAGAATAGAGTGCCACAGTGGCAGAAAAGGGCCCCGTGAAATTTCCTTATGTAGTTTGAATTTTTTTATTCCATTTCCCTCTGAGATAACTTAATTTTATAATTGCTGTCTGTTGAAGGAGAAGGGAAGAGGTGAATGAATGACACTGGCTTAGACTCCAAAATAGAGGGAGCTCTTTTCCCAGTGCTTCTGTGAGCCCTTTGAGAAAACAGGTTCCCTTTCTTCTAGATAGCCACAGATAGTTTTGTCCACAGTTGCCTTTTGAAAAAGTGGGCAAATTTTCTCATCCTGCCCCTAAGAAGGGGAAGCTGAAGCAATGATCACGTTAGCTGTGTTTATTTGCCTGGGTAATTAGAAGGCATAGCCAGGACTAGCGCAAAGGAACACTTTGCTAATTTTGCAGTTGTCCCTAGGAAAACTCCACTCAGTCAGAATCAAATAAGTGTCTAAATCTGGCTGAAAGTCATGTTCAAGAACCCGTGAATCTTGTCTTGTTCCAAGCAGAACCTGTAATTCAGCATCAAAAATTTCAGCAGTTTGGACACAATAGCAAATTTTTAAGAAAATACTGAACAGGGCTGACTGTTCATTCCTCTTCCTACTGGTCCCAAGAAAGATCAGTGAAAGGAAACTCTCTAATGCTTGTGAGAGTCATCCTGTGGCAGCTGATGTATACTTCTGAAAGAGAGAGAGGATTAAAACAGGGGAGGAGAGAAGTTACCCTGCGGGAGATTGTCAACAGATGTTCCATTGTAGTTCAAAGAGAGCTAGAAAAGGCTTCTGCTGCAGGGATATATTAATTCTGGGCAGTTCATCACAGGGAGATGCTTTATGACTGGGAGGATACCTCTGGTAACTTACTTAGCTCTTTATTTGAACTGTGGGTGGGGAATCTGGTCTACCTGTAAACAGAGAGTGAACAGTAGGAACAAACATGTACTTGTTTTTTTGCAGCTGTGACCACTGTCAGTCTGATCAAGATCAAGCTGGTTTTGTGGTTCAGGGGGTTATTTGACTGATGGGTCATTGAACAGAAAAAATATTACAAAGGAACTGAGGCTAACCATTGTTAAACTGCTGGGGCAGGTGAAGCAGCCCTGTGTTGAATATGTCTTTCAAGCACACTTATTGGACAGGAAACAGGAACAAGCACAAGGAAGGTTGTGCAGGCTGTCAAGCAGATGAATAAATCGATCCCTTTATATTTAAAATGCACAAGATTATCAAGCTATCTATGCTTCCTTCATGAAGTAGTTAATGATTTCTTATAAAATCTTACCAATGTTGCAGAATTAACTATGGTGGGGGGGTCTAGTTCACAAGCTCTCTATCACCAGGCACAATTAGAAGGTCCTCTTCTGGGAGCTTCTAAGTACTTTATCTTCTAACATTGTTTTGAAGCTGTGCTCTGGATGAAGGTTGATTTTTTTCAGATTTGTAAGGAAACATGACCCCTGTGGTATTAAAGTGAGGAAGAGTCTCCATTCAAATGTGTTTGGGTGGGGAAGTTTGAAGCCCATTGTTATGTTACAAAGTTCTGGGAGATTTAAACAAACCAAACCACAAACAGTTTTGGGAAACTGCTGGGAGACTTTTATATTTGCAGTCATGATCTTCTAGCTTTGCTTCACTTCAGTATGTATCAGTAGGAGTGAAAATTTGGCTGTTTTATGGACACTAAGTCCACAATTTCTGTTTTCTTTGTGGGAGGTGGAAAGGAATATTGGAAATAAGATTCTTGTCTCACTTCTGCTATGCAGTGAAGCAGAATTAGCAAGTACATGAACATCACAGGCAGAGGCTCAGGAGGTACACTTAGAAAAGCTGTTCCCTTTCGCCCCTGACAAATCCACATTTATACTCATTTGATGTAGTTATAGAAAATTAAGTATAAATAATGTGGATATGTGCAGCCTCCTGTTTCCTTCACAGGTGTCTGGGAAATGACACTAGGCATTTCTGTTCTCCCCTGGGTATAAGAAGAACACTGGCTAGTAAAATCTTCCAGGTTCTGCATCATTTCATAGCCTTCATTATTGAAAATTTACTGCCCTGTCTCACTGGTTTGAGGCTTCTGTACTCCTGCTCCCTGGATCAGTGGAATACCTTTTTCATTCTGCTTTAAGTGGTAGCAAGCACAGGAGACTATTATCCATGGGAAAACCTTATGGCACGATTAGTGTTACAAGACCCACACACTGCCTTGTCCATTCCAGTGCTCCTCGTGGCAGTTTCTCTGTCTCTGAACACCCTCTGTAGCCTTATTTACAGACTTGCAGTGTTACATGATAGTTAAATAGTGTCTAAAGCTAAAATACAGACACTGAGACATGAAAGACAACTGAGTGGACAGAAAAAAAGCATGAAGCACAGGTAGCCCTGCCCATGGCACAGCATCTCTAGGATTGTCAATTTTCAGCTTCTCAAATCCCCTTCCCTTCAAAACGTGAGTCTAGAGAGAGAAGGAGGGAAGGGCAAAGGAGGCAGATGGGTCTCAAACTCTGGTTTTATTTTACCAGTATTTCTTTCCTTTCTATTTAACTTTAAGCCCAAGTGATCCAGCTGATTCTTGGTCCCCTGCTAATTAGTAAGATGATCGTGCCTTAGCCTAAGAGGCATTAAAACTAAACCCCATCAGAGGCAACAGCTATGTTCAAGGAGAAATGCAGAAGGTGGCAATAGTTGGTTTCTGGTTCTGTCAGTTCTCTTTGCTGCACAGGAAAGGTGAAGCCCCCACAACTGGCCCACGGTCCATCTCCAAACCCGGCTGAGTCACCTGGCTGGAAGGTCAGAACTCGGCTGGGCAAAGGCACAAAGCTTTGTGTGTCCCAGGGGTGGCTGCCTGCACAAGCCTGTCCTGCTGCTGCCTCTCCAGCTAACACAGCCCTGCTCTGAGCTACCTCTCCAAGGCAGTTTGTTCTGCAGAGAATGAATCAGCCCTGAGTGGGTTTGGTGGTAAAAAGGCAGAACAGAGAACACTCCAATATAAACCACCAGAATAGCTCTGACTTTAGATCTGAGAGGACTGGCTTAGTTATGGCATGTTTGTTCTGTCTTGTATGGTTGTGTGCTGGGACAGGACTGAAATCTCTGCAGGGTTTAGAGTTCACCCTCATGTCTTCAGATTACTCAGCAAACACTTTGCTAGGCTACAAAGTCTTTGTTTGCTCTAGACCTTTCAAGGATTTGCTTTTCTAGATTTGTTGTGGGAACTCTTTAGAAAATAGCATAAGCCAAATAACTGGGTAGTTTCACTCACGTTTTGCTTTTGCACTAGAAAATCTTTAATACAAGCAATCTGTGACATGAGCTGGCTGATTTTGCCAAAGTATTTTAACAGCTAGGAGAGACTTAGCTCAGGAGAGACTCTTACCAGGTCTGTAGCAAAAGCTGGGATTTTGAGCACTTACCTCCCTGCAGGTCTGAGCTCTGAAGGGAAGAGTTCAAAACTAACTAGTTATAAAGCTAAACAAAAAGAAATATGTGCCTTTTAATTTGCTTTGTCTGCTGTACTATAGAAAGAAGATGACAGATGATGCTACTTTGGTTTGGATTAGGCTGGCTTTCAGGATATTTCTGTAAATAAGGTTTGGGGTTACAGTTGACATCATGAGAATATCTTCAATCAGAGTCAAAGGAAGGGAGTATAAAGGTGTAGATTAGATTATTTGGTCTAGTGTGGTTCTCTAATACAGATTTCATCTGATTTAACTATACACAAATTAATCTCAGTTGACCCAGACCAAGAATGACCCTGACAAGAAGGAACACAGGGAGGAGAGGTGTCCTTCTGAACTGTCAGAGCTATGGTTCATAGCTGTCTGGCATTTTCTAGTTATCAGCTCTGTGAGTCTTTGTGCCCCAAACTGCTGCTGTTTATCTATCACAGGATTTATTGTGATCTATAAAATCTTTCCAGTTAGATGTTTGCAATGAAAATATGATGACTGAGACATTTTTGGCATTTGTAACTTTATTGCAGAAAAAAAAATCCACTATCAACATATTTTACAAACAAAGTTGCACTTTGGTGTTGGGGAAGTTTTCTTCCTCACCCCTTTCCCCTGGACAGCGATGCATGGGAAACCAGAACAACCAGCCCCTGCCCTTTTGATTGTGTGCAGGCACACTTCCCAGATGTGCCAGCCTGCACCAGTTCCAGCCAGGATGGAGTTCAATTTTCCACCACTAACTTGCCAACTTTGTGCCCAAAACCAGTAGCACCCTGCCCTCCGGCAGGGGAAACAAGTCTGTAGCTAGGGAGATCGCTCTGTGCAGACAATGCCTGATACAAAAGCTTTGGAGTTGTGACAATTGCTCTTTAGTTCTCATGCAATCATAGGAGAGAACCAACCCTCTTCTCTATTTTACTGGGCATCAATAGACAGATGGAAGGCCAAAGCCAACAGCTGAAGAACAACTGCACTGCAGCCATTTGTCAGCCACTCTGGAAGCAGCAACACAGGGAGGAGGAACTGCTGCTTTACCCAGTTCATCTATTTGACCTAGACTGGTTCTGCTCCACACCTTTGGGCTTTCCAGGTAACTTGAGCTCAGCTGATGGGGAAATTCCCCTTTCCCTGCTACGACAACACTGGGAAAAAAGGTACTTTTGCAAGTGAGGTCTGGTATCTGTCCTTTGTGGGGTTCAGTGATGTTGCTACTGAAAGGAGAGGAGAAACTGAGGCTTGTAAGAGCAATGTGGCAGATAAACTCTAGCCCTTGCTGTATCCTGAGGGAACAACTGTCTTAGTCAAAAATCAAACACTCTAGAGAAGGCTTGTGTTTCCATTTACCTGCAGTTAAATGTGAGTTAGAAAACAGGCGCAGGTGTAATTACATGAAGACTGTCATGTCGCACACACTCTGGTCTTTCTGAGGCAAGGGCACCAAAAGATCCTCTGATTTACTCTCAGAGTCTCTGGTCTACGGATTTCCTTGAGAGGCCTCAAGAGCCTTGGATGCAGTCTACAGCAGTGATATTTTGAGGCAAAAGTGCAGAATCTAATCAGCATAACACCAAGAAAGGGAAGGGGAGGAAGGCACCTACATCCAGGATCTGTCCTCATGACAAGACACCAACTGGCTCAACAGACCAACATCAGAAAGTAGAGGAGCTTTGACCTTGCATAGCACAGGAAGGAGAGCAAAGTACCAGTTTTGTACAACAACTTCCAGCAACCAGATGCTAGAAGCAAAATGGGAGGTACCTGAGGAAAGGCTTGTGTTAGCCCAGGCAGGGAAATGGACTAAAGCATTTACTGATCCTGGGAAAGGAATTTACACATATGCCAAAAGCATCAAGTGTAGGAGACACGGTTTCCTAATTTTGGTGAGACCAAATTAGCGTGTCTAATTGGCAATAGACTGAGTCCTATCAAGCTTGGTTAAGCTAACATTATGTTAATTTTCCTCCCAGCAACTTCAAAGCAACATCAAGTAGCAGGGGCACTTCTCCAGTGGCCACAAAACTGTTTTCCCTGGTTAAAGAGAAAAGGTATGCATCTAGGAAGGAAGCAGAGTAGTCTTTTATCCTCCTGGTAGGTGTTTCAGGATGGCTAATGCCAATCCTGGGACTAAAGCTGAAACAGGAACAAAAAAAAGTGCAAGAAAACCCCCAAAACAAACAACCTTAAAAATGCAGAACAAGTGGGAACCCAAGAGAACTGACTTCCACATCCTTGGCTTCCTCAGAAAACAGCAGTCTCCTTTGCTGGCACTGTGCTGACACCACCAGTATTAAGAGCTCTAGCCTGGATCACTTGCCCACCTCCTTTGAAGGCAGCAGCCACCAAGATGAACAGAAGAGATCCATGCAGAACACCATGGTAAAGGTTATCTTGGCTAATTGGTTGCCACACCAAAAGGAAGAGACACCTCTTCAGGGCATTGTTTTGAGGAGAGCCTGGAGAAAAGGGTCAGACCTGGGCTCTGATTCGCAGCATAGAAACTTCAACACTGAACTATTAAAACATCTAAAACGAAAAACCATCTGAAGAGAATCTTTCAGTTGTGTGCAAATCACAGCCCCTCATTCCTCAGCAGATCATCTGGGACCAAGTCCTCAAGGCCTTTTCCTCTGGGCAGTGGACAGCCTGGTTGCCTAGTAGCTGTAGAGGGAGAGAGGGGTGTCCTCCATCATGTCATCCTAGAAGCAGAGAAGAGGGTGCTTTAATGAGATGTCTGCACGATGGCATCATGGTCCCAGCCTGGCAGAGTGCTGTGCAGGCAGCACAGCCTTCTCAGCCACACCGTCACACTGTGGCCATCTGCCCAGCCATCCACCTAAATGCTGTCACTGTGCAGTTCCTGGATCTTTGAACTGTCAGTCTCCCTCCTGCTGCAGCATTTGGAGAGAAGAGGTGTGTGCAGGAACTGCCTGCCTGCTGAAGGGATGTGGAAAACTCTGGCTGTTGAAAACTTCACTCAGCTTGAAACAGCATCAGCTTGCTTGCTAGCTGCAGTACTCCTCCATCCCAGAAAGTTCAGGGAGTTATTTGCAGCTTCCCCAGAGCTAGTCCAGCCTCTGGAACCCTCATATATTTTTATATTCCCAAAGGGTCAAACACAGACAGACATACAGACAAACAGACAACCTCCCTGGAACAGAGCATAAAATCTGCTTTGTCATAGTTACAAAGCAAATATATCAGAAAACAGGAGGAGAGGTTAGGAAGGTGTCATTTCAGGACAAGCCTGGATGGAGCACTCCTTCCTCTCTCTAACCTCTCAGCATTCCCCTGCAGAGTGAGGGGAAGGCAGAGAGCTTCTTTAGTGCCCAGCCTTGAGACTTGCTGTCTTGATTCAAACCTTGGATGGAAGGAGAGGGACCTAAGGAGGAACAGGAGTGTGTGATCAGCATTGGTGCTGCTGCAAATACCCAAAGCATTGCTAATGTAGTAGAAGGAGAACTGCAAAGCAGTCAGTGGCAAGCCAGCCCACATCGGGCTGGGCTGAAGGCACGACTCACCATGGGCAGGTCCTGCAGGCGCCGGAATTCCATGCGGTTGTTATGCTGGCGGTATCGCAAGAAGCCCACCAGGCCCAGGATGCCCACCATGACAATGAAGACGGAGATCACAGTGATTACCAAGGGATCAGCCCTTGTTTTGCCAGCCAAACTGGGTAGCTCTGCAAGGAGACCAAGGGAATCAGGCCAAAGGAGAACCTTCAAGGGCTAGAGCAGTCCAAGCTTTGTCTTTTCTGGTTCTGCTCAGTACAACCAAGAGGCAATTTGAAGTAGCTCCAGCCTTTTGCCATGTTTTATGAGAACAGGTACAAAACAATTACAGAATCTACTAGGCTGGAGAAGACCTCTGCAATTATCAGTCCAACCTATGACCTAACATCACCTTGTCAACTAGACCATAGCACTGAGTGCCACATCCAGTTTTTCCTCAAACACCTCCAGGGACTGTAACTCCACCACCTCCCAGGGCAGCCCATTAAAAGCAGAGCATTTACCTGAATTGTCATCATCACCAACATCCACCACAGAAGCCTTCTCGTGCCTGGGCTCCAATGACTGTGCCAGTGTGGGTGTGCTGGTGGGGATGGCAGCTGTGCTGGCAGGTGTGGAGCTGGTCACGAGGGGTGTCCCTGGCACAGTACTGGAGGCAGTAGCAAAGGATGTGCTCCGTACAATGGAAATGGGAGCAGAGGAAGTTCTGGGCTCCACAGTGCTCTTCTCTGTGGCACCCACAGGGCTCGTTCCTGGCTTGGTTTCAGACCTTGCTGCTGTGGACCCCGGGGTTTGCCCATCAAAAAGCCCTGATTGAGAGCTGTTAGTTGTTGCTGCAAAATAGGAACAAACCGTTATTTCAAAGGATCCAGTGCAAGCACACCGTTCTGTGGGACTGGACAAGATGGAAGCAAGACTGTAAGACTGCTGGGACTATAGGAACAGCAGCTTATTGTCCATCCTTTGGAAAATAAGCAGAACCTTTAGTGCAGCCACAGCCGAGCCACACTGTAACCCACGGTGCTCAGAAAGTCCTCTCAGTCTTCATATGTGCCAATCTGCAATGTCAGCCAACCTCAGCTGGGCCCACAAAGCCTGTCCTTGGGGACAAAGGACAAGCACACAAGCTTAAACAACTCAACACACAGCTGAGGATCACACTGGGGATCCCAGAGCAAGACACTGGGAAGGGCCTCTCATCCTCCTTACAGGGAGCACAAATGAAGCTGCCCAGGGACTGGGTAGCAGCATCCCCTGAGGCTGTGTCAGTGTGTCACAGAACAGCAGGACCATGTGACACAAGCCAGGGAAAACAATGCAGTTGTGCATGAACACCATGCAAATCAGTGATCAATCAGTATTTGCCTTGCATTAGGGGTGTGTGACAGCTTGGAAAATCTCAAGGCAGGAAAGACTGGGATTGCAGACCATATATAGCCAGTCCCCATGCTGCCCAGAGGGATCTGAAGGTAGGGTAGGGTTTCCCGTGGTTGCCCAGGGATAGATGAGCTGTCACTTGTGCTTGCCCATCTCCACATTTTGTGTTAAGGGAGGGTGTGCTTCTCCAAGGAGGCTCCCACTGAGCTCCCAGCCCTGATGCCAGAAAGGCACAGCTGGGCAGTGCTGCTAAGGCATGTTATTTCAGATTAGATATATGAAGGACGTCCCTGCACACAATCAGTGTCCTCATCAGAAAGCAGCCAGCACAATTAATACCAAAATTAATGAGGTTTGCAAAGTGGATGCTGAACTAACATTTCCACAATGTATGCTGGTGCTTTGCTCTTTATGACCAAGATCAAGAATAAAATGATGAATACCAGTGTTTTAACATAAATCTCTATCAAAACCCATGAACCCACAGAAGATCTAGCCATATTTCTAATCTCTTTAACTAAATAAGTTGCACTGAACTGGCTCTGCTTAGTGTCTCATTCCCTTATTCTCCCCCTCTCCATTTACCAGGAGAGTGCTCAGACATTTCCAGGTTGTGCATCCTTGAGGCAGGACTTTGTGGACAGGCAGTAAAGACAAAACCTCACCCGGCACAGTGTTCACAGGAGGCGTGGGGGTTGCACTGCTGGCATCATCCACTTCTTCAGTTGTGCTGAAAGGCTCTGTGGCTTCATGGCTGGGCTGGCTTTCTTCCAGAGTGCTGGCAGTCAAGGTAGGGGAGGGGATTTCAGTGCTGCTGTTGACTGACAAGCTTGTGTTGCCATGCTCAGGATGTGTAGCTGTGATGTCCCCAGGACTGGCAGTGGTAGAAGCCTGCAGTCCCTCTGCCTTGGAGTCTGCCATGGGGGTGGTGGGGATGAAGGCATCATCCTCCTCTGTAGCATGGGGCCCAGTGGTGCTGAGTGTTGCAGCAGTCAAGTTTTTCTCCAGGCTTGTCTGAGGAATGGCAGTAGTGACTGGACTGAAATCAGAGACTTCCCTTGGCGGATGCGAGGTCAGTGCTGAGCTAGGAAAAGGTGATGATGACATCAAGGCCTCTCCGGTCTTCTGACCCTCTCCTATGGAACAGAGAAGTTTGTCAGAGATCCCACAGTGAGAGGAGAAACAGAAAGGAAGGACGGAAATTTAATTCCAATTCCAGCATAGGTTCACACTTGGGAAAGGGATTCAAACAGCTCCTCTGTCCTCTTGGTTTTTGAGGCAGGGACCTGTTCTAGGGGACCTTTCCTTTATCCTGTTCTCCTTCAAGTCCTGTGCTATTGCTCTTTAGGGACAGCACCACAAATCCCTCTATCCTCGAGCAACTTTTAATCTTTTTTAGAGGATTTGGGTTTGTTAAAAGCATCACCTGAGACCTGATTCTGTAAGAAATTTAGGTAAGTCTTCTTTGGTTCATTGAGAAAGAGTCAAAAGTGGTGCTGAAAAAATACAAATGAGAAAAGTGTGGAAGAAGACTCTAGTTCCCCTGGCCCAATGAGGTGGAGAAAAGTGATATTTAAATGGGTAGCAAGGGTGCTACAGCTAACAGGACTAAGGTGTGCTTTGGGGGCCACCTTAGTGAGCTATTTATGAACACATCACCACTGTGAAGTACAAAACTGTTTCAGAGAATTGGGGAGCTACTCAGCCTCCCACTACAGCAAAAAGGGGCAGCTTCCCTGAAGACAAGCAAAGATCCCCCCAGATCTACAGCTGCTAGACAGTGTGATAGCATACGGGAGAAGGAAAACCACAAGGCTCTTACACCGCCTGTTCATAAACACAGATCCTGTGAGGGTTTTTCAGGGTATAAACAGGAAGAAAACAGAGAAATGTAGCCACATCAGGATGGACTCTTCAGTTTAAAAACACCTCATAGTCAATATTTTGAAAATTTCTGTTAAAGCTTCTACCCACGCCACGGAGGACTGATGAGCTAAGTACAGAAAAAAACAAAGGTACTGAAGCAAATCCATCATCATGCCCCTTCTCTCCACAGTGAAGAAGCATCCAAAGCAGATGCTATCAGCAAGAAACAATCATCCACCAGCAATGCAGCCCATTCTTATACTGTTTTGGGGAAAATTCAGCAGTTTTTAAAAGCTCTTCAGAACAGACAGAGTTATCAGAGCTACAGCACTTAACAGGCCCTAAAAAAAGACACAATACATCGCTCTCTCAAGACCTTTGCAGTACCCTGACCAGCTGGAGAATTCAAAACCCTGGAGCAGCCTGATGGAGCTGTGCTTCCCCGGCCTGGGGCCCCAGTCCCAGGAGAGCTCCCGCAGGGATGCACAGCCCTGCTCAGCATATTCAGAGAACAAGCTCTCACAGGGAACCCCAGCTGGGGCAACTCAAAACATGAAGACCAAAGGCCGAAGTGATGCTCCCTTCAGCCTCGCCTGGATCCAGATGTGCATTTGTCTGCAAATAAAGCGAGCCACTCTGCCATGGAGCTCAGGAGTAGGATACACCAATAACACCTGGAAGGAAAAGACCTGAGCTCTGGGTTTCCTGGGACCAGGCACCAAAAGGCACAATTTCCAGCCACAAACACAGCACTGCTATTCAGCACGGGGTGGCATCCCACCAGCTCCGGATGCTTGCTCAGTAAACACCAAACTACCTGCTCCTACGCAGCCAGAGACATAGAGCTGTGCTGTCACTGTGGGGTAAACAGGAAAGGTGGTGGCCAGGTGCCCGGCCAGTGGCAAGCCTGGCTATGTGCTGCTCTGAATAGCTGGCCTGTGCCCGGGACAGCTCTCACGGGGTGGCAAGTCATGACTTGAGTCATGCAGAAGAAAGGTTTGTGGAGACCTGTCTGGCACAAAGGCTTGAGCAACTCTGAAACCATCATACCGGTTTCTGACTAGAAAAGTGATAGGCAAGATGGGTGCTACAGACCAGGACACCTGCCCTCATGCCAGGAACTGGCGTCCCTGCCAGGAGGTGCTGTGGGACAGGAGGGCTTGTGGGGACAAGCAGCTCCCCCCACCCTGCTGCATGACAGCTTCCTGCTGCCTGCAAGAGACAGAACTAGTGGGACTGGCATTTCCCTAAGATCTTCTCTTCAAGAAACCACTCGGCTTCTTCCCACAGAATTATCTGGTGTCCATCACTGCAAAAGAAAATGGTTCCCGGGTGGATGGGCTACTCTGGCTCTGGTGTAACACAGCACTGTGGTTTGCAGAGAATTGCAGAAGAGATTTTAAATTGGCAGGTGAGGAACACGGGACTTGCTTTGAGTATGGCAAGTGTTGATGGCACCTCAATTAGCAAGTCATGCAGCCCAGCATATCACTGCATACCCAGCTCAGGAAACAAAGGAGAGCCTAATCCAGACTAACACAAAGATTCAAGACATTAAGAGATGATGGTGGGAAGATAGAGAAGGCAAGAGCTTGAAAATGGCCAAGGAAACAAAGGACTCAGTAAATCCTGATCACCCGGGGACAGGCAGACAAAAGATTCCCATCACCCGTCTGTCAGCTCCTAAGGGCTAAGAGCACATACAAAGCCAGCAAAGTCACCAAGCAAAGCACCTGGGGAAATCTCCCAGAGGTGCAACTTGTTCCTTGTGAGCTGACGCTGAGTTTTATTTCAGTTTTAGTTTAAAATAAAAACACTCCTCCAAAGGGCCTTCCTGCAATGCTACAGCCTGCTTTGCTAGTTTTATCATCCATCCAAAAGGACAACCTATGGCCACGCAAACGAAACCTGGGGCAAACCTTGTGGTACAGAGCAGAGCACTGCTGCAGTTACCTGTGCTGGTAAGACCCAGCAAACCTCACACGGGCTGGGATCCTCGAGGGTCCAGCTCCTGGTCTGCTCTGGAGCTGGTACCCAACAGGTCAGAAAATCCCCAGCTCCAGCACAATTGTTGCTGCCCCAGTCACTGGGTGCTGATGGTTTTAGCTGTTTCTCGGTTACCCACAGAGACGCAGGTTTGAGCTCGTTCCTCTGGCGTCTTCCTGGAGAAGCTCTGCTTCCTGCACCACATGCCAGGAAAGCCATGGCTGTACTGCCTAAGGCATCGCCCTCACCAGCTTCAGGAGACAAGAGGGAATCATGTCCTTCTTGTTTCAGATGCAAATGAAATGAGTTAGTGTGAATGTTTCACCTTTTCTGTGATTCTCCCAAGACCTGATCGTGGCAGCCCCCAGGACAGCTGGTAAAGGTGCACTCAACCCTTGGATCCATAACAAAGCAGCTACGACTGTCCCAGGATCGGTAAGCAAGACCTCTGACCATAAGAATATCTCTGTTTGCCTGACAGGGGACCAAGGGTGAGCTTGCTTTGGTTACACTGAGGTGCCTGCTGAAGCAGAGCTGGTCCCCTGGCTACAGCCCCACTCCTGCCCTGTGCCTGTGTTAACCCTCCAGGCTCAGCCTGTGCGTGGTGAGAACCAGAGATCCCAGACCACACCAGGGCAGGGCTGGTGGATTTGGAGCAGCAGCTCCCACCAGACTGTGCTGACTGCAGTGACCTCTGTCTGGGAAACAAGAGGGGCAAAGGAAGACAGTGGTCCCAGGGGAGGAGGGATGCAGCCAACCAAGAAGCAGCCCCTTCCTTGGACAAGGGTGGGAAACACTCCCAGCTCCTTGAGGGAAGGGAGGGCTCTAAACATCAGCCCACAGCTTCGACCCCTCTCCAGCACTGTCTGACAACACTGAGAGACCTCCATGTATCAACCCAAGCTCCCACCAGCTCCAGAACAGACATAGTAAACTTATGCTGTAACAGAAAAGTGAAGGAAGCAGCTCTGCAGGAAACGGGGCCATTCCTGCCTTGAGCTCCCTGCCCAAGATTCAGGGCTGGGGCCAAACGAAGGGCAGAGGAAGGTTTGCACAAGCAGCACAGAGTCACTGCTGTGCCAGGGTAGTCACACAGAGTGGGGACCGTGGTCTCCACCCTCAGCCACAGCAGCCACCCCCCACCATTTATTTGTTTCTCAGAATAAAACAGTGACATAGAACAGGACCTCAGCTGGACAAGCCTCTCAAAACAAGCTTCTGCCACAACTCTCCTGCCACTCAGCAGCATCCTCTGCTCCCTCCTTCCTGTCTGACAGAAACAGCAGCCTGAGCTCCCCAAAGGTCAAAACCAACCCAGCTCCAATCCATAGTATTGAACACTTGTTAAAATCTCCCTTAGGATGAGATGAAGGTGAGGAAGCCCATAGCAGGCTGGCTCCTGGGGACTGAGGGAGAGCAGGGCAGCAGGGTGCAGGCTGCAGCCACCACTGGAAAAGGTGCACAGAGTCCCAGGTGAGAACTAAGCACAAAGATGAGAAGGATTCACTCAGGATTTTGGAGAAAGTGCCCATGGGAGCAGAACTCCTGGTGTGGATGTATCTTCCTCCACAGGCTGTCACTGTCTGAGGACAGCACCTCACTTAAATCAGCTCCCTACAGAATGTATGTGAAACCACTGCTCTGATTCATTGAAAAGGCACCCAAACCCTCCTACAATGCTATTTTGGTACACTAAATGAATTCAATTTCCATTTAAGTGTAATGGCTCCATTCGCAAACAACCTAGTAAAATGGAAAACTACAATATTTTAAAAGTAACAGCATAAACTTTAACCTGTATATGTCAAAGCAGTTATATCTTATTGCTTAGCAAACTACTTTATTAAGTGTAGAAATTATCTTTTGTTGCCAGTTATTACATTTTATGGTTACCAACCAATGGTAATTAGATAATCTCTTCAAGGAAAAAAAATCATGAGTATAAATGCAAATAAAACCATATAGTGGGATTTAAAACCAAGGCTCTCCATTTCATTTAAAAACAGAACTGGAATAGCTCCAGATTAGATACTAGCTGAACCTGATCTCTTTTTCTGGAATTAAAAAAAAAAAACAAAAAAAAAAAAAACAACAACAAAAAAAAAAACAAACAAAAAAAAACAAAAAAAAAAAACAAAACAAAAAAAAAAAAAAAAAAAAAAAAAACACAAAAAAACCCCAAACCCCCCCACAAAAAAAAAACCAAACAAGTGGCAGGAGAGATTTCTGGAGCCCTTCAGGAAGGTGCCAGATGCACCCAGGGATGCTGTAGAGCAAACACCCTCATTGTGATGAAGCAAGCTCAGAGACAGGATCCGGTACAAGGGGCAACTGCTTTGTAAACGCAGCTCCCTTGGATACCTTCCTCAGTTGGATACCTTGCAGAACCTCGATGGAAGCAGGATACCAGAGGGCTGCATTTGCCACAGGCTCCAGTGCTCTCCCTGCCAGGGCTGATGCCCGGACTGTCCTCATCCTCATCCTGGCTGAGAGGCTGAACAGACTCCCTCTGCTGTGAGGAGTCCAGGTGGGAGGTATAGGCACAGATCCGACCTTGTAGCCTGCTTGGGGACCACAAGTGAAGCTCTTCGTGGCAGCAGTTTAATTCATTGCACCCCTCGTGGCCTCTGCAAGCTGCTCTGCAGGCATCAAATCGGGGGTTTTGATGAACTCGGGGTGCTGAGCACCCAGCTCCAGCCCTGGAGAGCTGCCAGGCCAGGCACGCTGCAAAGCAAGGGCTGAGGTAAGGGACAGGAATAGAAATCAGTTCTCCTGACTGAGAAGGCAGGTGGCCACAAGCAGAGCACGAGACGAGGGCAGATTAGATATGGGGTGCTGAGTGATATGGTGTGGCACTGGGGGGAGAGACAGCCCAGCACCCAACCCGCCCAGGCAGGCAGGAAGATGCCTCCTCAGGGCATCTGTGGATAATGGACCACAGGCTTGAACCACGGGGAAACAAAATAGAGAGGCAGTGCTCCCACCTCGACAGATGGCATTGCGCTGGGGACCAGGACAACCGGACAACCAGCCAACGGTGGCATGGCAGAGCAGGGCAGACTGGCAAGAGTTGCAGGAACAGGGATGAGCCGCCCTGGTAACAACACCATAAATACCAAGCACAGGTACTTCAGTACCAGGAAAACCCATAAAACAGCACAGACCTGCCCAGAGCACACAGTAGTGGGGCAGCACCAGCCCAATCACTACAGCACCCCAGCTTGTCATGCTTTGCCTGGCCCTGCCATGTGAGACCCTCCTCACCCAGCCAGAGGAATGAAATGCAAAGAATTTATTTCTTACAGGTTTGCAGGAAGCTCTATCACTGATCCTCCATTTATAGGTGAAGGGGCTTATCCTAAATTTCTGTGGCAGTGAAAAGGGAGAACAGGCTGCCTTGCTCAGCTACCACTGTCAGAGCAGCCAGTTATTTTCCACAGGCCACATACAGCTATGGAGCACCTTGCTTGGCAGGAAGGTGCCTGGGAGATCTCATGCTGTCTGGTTTTGTTCCTCAGTAGGGGACAGCTGTGGTGATGACTCCTTTGTGCAGAAGCTGTTGGGCACACCCATGGCATGCATGGCCTGGGAAGCCTGCCCTTCTCTGGGGTTATGTAACCCCAATAATACAGCAACAACAGGGAGCTCTGGCATCAGACAGTCTGGCCCTGCTTACCTCAGGAGTCACAGCTGCAGTGGAGGAAGCATTCACATCATTAGGAGAAATTAATAAGCCAGTTGCCTTAATGGCAGCCCAATGTCAGCAGGGAGCTTACTCTCCAGTGCAGCGTGGCATGAACTGGGGGAAGTTTGGACATCAGGAAGCCTGTCCGGCCCTGAGCACCCAGGTTCTTCCAGCTGCATAATCGCTGGTTCCATGGGCTGTGAGGCTTGGAGGATGCATCCTGCCCTGCCCTGGGCAGCCCTACAGGGCTCAGGATGTGACTCCAGACCTCAGTGGTGCTGAGCCCTATGAAAGATGCCCCAGAAAGCATTGTGGGGATGATCACAGGCATATGGAAAACCCTGAAACAGGAACTGTGTCTGTCCATCCAGAGGGTCATGGTGGTAAGGAAAGAGGGACAGGGGCTTCTGTGCTTTAGATATCCCTTCTCCTCTTTGTCTGGAGGGATGGGGCCAAGGGAACTGAAAGGAGGTGAGTGCTTTGCCTCTGCCCAACAGGTCAAGCCTTCTTGGAAGCATACCAGGGAGACAAGGCCCACCCTGCCCCTGAGGTTGAGGGAAAAGCATGTGTACAAATGGCATTAAAGAGTGATGGCATGACATGAAAGGTTGGGCTGGGAGTGCAGGGTCACACAGCTGGAGGAAACACCCAGAGGAGAGGACCAAGCTGTGGCTCAATTCTGGGTGCAGCAGAGCTGGAGCTGTCCTGTCAGGGTGAGGCCAAGTCCATCCACTTGTCCTTGCCCTGGGCAAACAAAGGGAAAAAAATCATGGAAAATCGGCAGTGGGACCCTGAAGCAGACACACTGCCCACCTGTGTGCATGGCCCCAGTGGTGCCGACAGACAGGGCTTTATGTGCTCCTGCTGCTCGCAGCCCTGCGCTATTCTCACTGCTTGCAAGGCAGCTCTGCACGGGAGGGAGAGGCAGAAAAATGCCCAGACCAAAATTACTTGGGGTTTTATTTGTAAGGCTGATGGTACTGGAGGAAGTGGATTTCCGCAGGCAGTGAAGAAAGGCTGCATTGAGAAGCTGGAGTGGGCAGAGCACAGGAGCCACAGCAGCCTGAGCTCCTCTGTGGCCCTGCTGCAAACCCAGACAGGGAGTGGGAGCAGGAGCAAAGGGAATCTGTGCTGGGAGCAGTGCAGAGAGCAGCTCATGGAGCTAGGACAAGCCCAGTTTTTGACAAATTTGTCTAGGGACTGCTGACTTCAGGGCTAATCTCCGGGTGAATTCTTCCCTTCCTCCACCACTGTCCTGCTGAGATTTTCTAGTGTCTCATTATGGGTTATGCTTGCTATGGAGCATTTTATTGTTGGTAGCATCTCTTCCATCTATTTTCTATTTTCACAAAATATCTGCTCTTCCAATCACAGTTGGGATTAGCTAGCAAATTCAACAGCTATGAGAGGGCAAGGGCCAGGTCAGCTGCATAGGTACCATTTCCTGAGACTGTGAAGAATCTTGGATTGGGACACTAAGCAACAAAGATCCCAGAAAAAAAACTCAGTGCAATCTTAATTTCTGGTACATTCTGGCAGTTTGAGTCTCAGACTTTGCAGCAAGAAGGTTCTTATGAGCCAGCTGGGGCAAGGGGCTCCCTAGGGTTTCCCAGTGTGCCCAGAGTGTGAGACGCGTGAACAGAATATAGCCCCCGGCAGCTCAGAGCTCCTCCTCCTTTCAGCGGTGGAAATTCAGAGTCCTTCCTTTGCCAGTGCCTGGTCACCTCCCCACACCCCATCACAGTCGTGTGGGGAGCGCAGCTTTGCCCACATAAAGGGCGCTGGTTTGGGACTGCTCCCAGGGCTCAAGCCTCAAACCCAGCCATACCACATCCGGCACCCAAAACCTCATCCTGAGCACAGCTCTCACTGCTGGGGCTCAGCCCCACAGGCATCTATTCTTGGGTTTTTCCCAACCCTAATTAGTTATTAGAAACTGAGTTTCTGTGTTTCTCGTCCCCCCCCACCCCCGATCTCTATTTCTGCTGTCACGGTGCTGGGATCTGACCAGGGTCTAGCCAAGGGCTTTTCTGAACCACAAAGAAGAAGAAACACGTTTTGCTTCCTGTGCCCCGGGCAAGTCCCTAAATGCCACAGAGCCTTTGTCACTGCCATGGTCACGGGGAAGGTGACAGCCCCCCGACTCGGGGCACACTCCAGCCACGCGGCAAAGCTCGGTGGTGTCGGTGGACGGGGCTGTCAGCGCCACGATCAGACTGCGTCTGCCCACGTGGGGACGTGCTGATCGTAGAGCAGAGCCGAAATATGGCCCGGGAGAGTCTTCCTGGGGCCGGGGTCAGGCTCCTACTCCGTCCCGAATAGCTCCATCCGTCCTGCCCCTTTCGCCGCAGGCACAGGGCCCTCGTCCCGCCGCGCTGCGGAGGCGGCAGAGTTCGGGCTTTGTCCGGGCTTCCCTCGGGGGAAGCTCAGCAGCGGCTCGCAGGCACCCACGAGCTGCCGGGCGGGAGGCAGGAGGCTCGCAGGGCTGGATGCGCCTCCAGGATCGTTGCTCCCCTCCCCGCACATCCCCTCGGGATCCCGCCGGGCGGGAGGTGAGCGCGGGTGGCTCCGCCGGCGGGAGCAGCGCTGCCGGCAGCTGCCTTGTATGGGCAAGGCCGGGACCGGCGGCCGCGCTGCTGCCCGGAGCGCGGGGCTCACCCGGGACCCCCCCCGAGCATCCTTGGGCCACCTCACCTGCACGTCCGCCGAGCGACGGGACCGAGGGCATTTCGCCCGAGTTCGGGGGGCAGGCCCGGGGCGCTGCTCTCCAGAGGGGCACCCCTAGGGGGAGGCTCTCCAAACCCTTCTCCCGCATCCCCACCAGCGGGCGGAGGAGCTCGTGTCCCGGCGCTGCCCCGACGGCTGTCCCGGCGCTGCGCTCCCCGCCGCGGCGAGACCGGCGGGATCCCTCGGTCATCCCCCCCGCCCCGGCACCCCTCGGCGGCCGCCCTGGTACCTGGCAGGGCGCAGAGCAGGCAGTAGGCGGCGGCGAGGTGGAGCAGGGCGCGCCGCGTCCCCTCCATGCTGGGCCGATCCGCGCTGGCTTCCCCGGCGGCACCGGGGCGGTGCCGGGGCGGGCCGGCAGCCGGGGCGGGGCGGGCGGCACGTGGTCCAGCCCCGGCCCCGGAGGAGCGGGGAGGGGGCAGCTGCCGGCCCCCGCCCTGCTGGTACTCCGTATGGGACAGCGCACTCTCGATCCAGTCCCGTTTCGGTCCCCGGCACCCTCGGTTCGGTTCGCACCGCCCCCAGCATCACCAGCTCTGGGTTCGGGCAGGACACCCTTGGTACAGTCCGACACTGGCCTCGGCACCCTCAGACCAGTCACTCCTGGTTCGGACAGGACACCCCCAGTCCCGTCTTTCTCTGTTCTGAGAATCCTTAGCCCAGGTTTGCACCACTTCATCACCCCATAGAGAGGTTCAAGAGGATCTCACCACGTCCTAATCTGCTCTTGGCACCCCCAGTTGGGCCTGACACCCCCACTTCTGCCCCACGCAGAGATGGGAACAGCAGATGACGGTTTCAGGGTACCTGGGTCTGTGGGCACAGCCAGGTGCAGAGGTGCTCCAAGCACCCCTGGATAACTGCCCCGGCCAGGGTTCAGGGTTCATGGCTCAATGTGCCGTGGCTGGTTTCTCAGGACATCCTGCAGCCCCTGGGACATCCTCTGGCATCACATCCCTTCCAGCCTCCTGGGAGCTGGCTTGCCTCATCTAGGCACTGTGCAGGAAGTTTGACTGCTCTCTTCTGGACAGCATTTCTGAAGAAGAGGGCTCCATGTCATTGTGTGGCTTGTGGTGATCCTCTTTCAGGCTGCTTTGGCAGAGGTGAAGCTGTGGGTCCCCTTCTCCACCAGACACCCATGCCTGAAGCACCAGGGAACAGAGGAGGAAGGTAGAAATGATATTAACCCAAGAGGTTTTGCCTCCCTTTTTCAATGCGGGGGTGCTTGGTAGCTCCTGCTCTCAGTTCTGAGGTAGAAGAGAGTTGATCAGATACAGAACAGATCACACCTTTTACCAGAAAGAACTGATCACGCCTTTTATAAGAAAAAGCGAAATTCAATCTTAGCCTCTCATGGGAAATGTGTTTCTAGCTGCTTGCTACCTACTGCCAAGAAAACTAGCTGTACCATTTTCTGGCAGAGGTAATTGTGCTTGTACAAATATCCCAGTTCTAAGGGGAATTATTTTATGCGTATTTACAGGTACTCCGTTGGTTATAGGAGTCTTCTACTACCCACAGACTTTGCAGGGCTACCCAACAGACCAAAGCCTCCTTTGCTCGAGACAGGCTTGGTCTCTCAGTGCTGCAGTGTGCATCACCTGGGCCACGAGCCCCATCTCACCAGTGAGGGACCAGGGCATCTCCCCAGGCACTCACCCCTGAGGAGGGCACGAGCTCCAGGGGACATGGGCACTGCTGGCTGTGCCCATAGCTCACGAGCACATCCAATGCCTGTGTGCTTGACTCACTTCTCTGCTCTGGCCTCTCCCTGGAGATGCCCAAACCACATCCATCTCAGCTGGCTTACAGAGGTTGGCTCGCAGTCGTCAAGGCTACCGGTCCCTCTGTTTTAATTAAGCACATAGACACTGTACGGGGTATTTTCAACAGCCGGGGGAGAAGGAGGAAGGGGGCTGGCAGTCCCCGGAGGGGTTGCTGAGCAGCACCGTAAATCTGGGCAGATGAGCCCCCCTGCAGGTCACTGCTATTACTTAGCTGATCTCCGCACTCGTTAGGATTATTACTGTCACACTAATTAGGTACTTTTGGCTCACTATAGCAAGAAAGGAGCAATCGGGAGCAAGAAAAGGGACTGCATCTGCGTGACAATGCCTTTTAGAAGATACTGAGATGTCTCACCCTGGAGAAGGGAGAAAAAACAAGGGAACTGTAACAGCCCACTGGTACACAGCCATTTTCTCATGGAATAAGCAAAACCATTCCCCTTAGACAGCAGGCAGCAGCTTCTCATGTCTGTGTAGGCTCTTAGCTTGTTGTTGAGTAAGACTGAAAACACCCTTGCAAGCCCTAGCAGCATCTAGATCTGACAGGTCTGAGTAGCATTGAGAGTTGAGGACTTAGAATAACTTCTGAAAGAAAGTTTTGTGCTCAAAAACCTCAACATCAACTTCTGCCATTGTCCCACCTCCTTCTAGCTGTGGCTCTGTTCAGCTCCCATCCTTTTTTTCCTGGCTGCCGGCCAAGTAATGGAGCAGACCAGAGATGATAATGTTGGTTATGATAATTTAATAGGAAGAAGCAGATCACAGAAAATAAGTGAATAGAAAATAGTGGCAGCGAAAGAGCTGAGGGGAAGTAAGGGCATGGGCAGGAGGGAGGGAGGTGCTGGCCCTGGGAAAGACAAGAAAATTCAGTCCTTGGACTGTGCCCTCCAACCCAGGGTATGACATAGGCTGAGTGTCCCCCGAGTGAGCAGAGCTTTGGCCTCGCTGCCACCATAACCTGCAGCCCCACACAATCTGAAATGTGATCACCTGTTTCACCAGCCCAGGGGTGAGTGATTGCAGCAGTGGGAGTCCTGAGCAGAGGGATGGCTCTGGGCAAGTAGGTGATTCATCTGGGCTCTGGTCTCATTTAAATCATCCCATTTCTTGTGCTTTGGCCTCTCTGCCCTTTGCCAGGGACACTGGGAGCATGGCTGGTGCACATCTCAGCCTGGCCTTGCAGATCCCAGCAGATCCCAGCCTGTCCCCTTGCTTTTTCATGAGGATGGGGCATGATTAGGATGGTCTGGGGGTAGACAGGCCCAGGTATCATCCCTAAACATCTGCTTTCATCCTCCAGAAGCTCTTCAGTGTAGAATGAGGAGAGGTCCTGCTCTCAGAGAGAGACAACTTGGCATTTGCAGGGATTTTAAATTCTCAAGAAAGTTGGAAGTCAACTGACTGGAGCAGAAGAGCTAATCATTGAGTGAGTCATTCCCCCTCCCAAAGTTGAAACATTAAACCAGTTTTTTTATGAAAGGCAAATTAAATCCCACAAGTCAGAGCCAAGAAAAGAGAATTTATCAAAGAGCAAAAGATGCCACTGGGACTTGCAGGCAGACAGAGGGAGCATTTGCTCAGCAGCCCAGGATATTACATCTCCTGTGTCTCTCCTCCAATGTGAAGAGCACTGCCATTCATCTATTTTTAATAACAATGACGCAGGCAGTGAACCTGACTTCAAGGCTGGAATATCATCTTCTTCCCTCTGCCTATCTGTCCTGACTCATCTTCCGTTCCAAGAGCTCTCCACAGCTTGGTAGCCCAGCAAAGAAAGAAAGAAAGAAAAAAAAAGTGGATCAGACAGCAAAGCATCAGAGTTAAGAGAATCATTCTGGGCAAGGAACAATAAACCCTGTGACTTCACTGGCTCAGGGAGCCAGAAAAAATTAAGCATCTGAGAAACCTAAATGTATCTGGGGGCAGGCTGATCAGAGAGAGAGAGATCTCTCAGAGAGCTGAGCAGGGATCCAGCAGCATCTAGATACTTGTAAGTCTCGCAGCTCTGCAAAAAGAGCTAGAGAAAGCAGGGGCAGAGCTGAAGGTGCCCAAGCCTGGAGTGGCTGGGAGTGGACAAGCTGAAGAGCTCTATGGTAGCAGAGGTCTCCAGTTTCAGCGCCAAAAAAGGTACAGGTCTCTTCACTGTTGTAACTGCAGAGATAAGGAGTGAGTGCAAGTGTGAGGAGCATAACCAGAGGAAGAGAGGCTGCTGTGCAGCCTGAGGACACAAAAACGGTGCTTTCATCCCAGAGATAACCTGGCTTAGCTGAGGAGTGAGGACAGCACACCAGTCAATTCAGAAACCCTTTTGTGCCTCATCATGGGGCAGGAGAGGTGGGCCTGATGGCCATTGGGCTGTTGGCCTCGATCTTCATGGGACTGTGTGGCCTCTTTCAGCATCCACCATGGTCCAAGATAGTGCAAATCTGTATGTCTGCACTTTGGTAGGTGAATACAAAACAAATACAGCTTTGTCAGATGTTTAAGGTTTTCCCCTACCAAATCTGTATACAGGAATCTCAAAAGTTCAGGTGCTGTTGAGAGAAGCCATGACCCAGCCTGTCCTGAATATTGGGACCTCACCCTGTGCTCCTCAGCTCCCAAGGGCTGGAGGAGGGTGTGATGGGCTCTGCCCAGGGCTAAAGCAAGGCACAGTGACACAGGCTCAGTCCTGGCTCGTTGCCTCAGTGTTTGCACAGCCTCAAGGCTGGGAGCACCTCAGAGCAGGGGAGAGCCAGCTGGTCAGCTCGGTGCCACTCCATAACCATGGAGCTGGTCATAGCCATGCCACAGCACTGTGGCAGGGCAGACAGGCTCCAAATTGTAGCCAAGGCAGCAGATGGCCATGATGAGCAGGCAGGGGAGCACAAGACTGCGGCACCAGTCCCAGTACAGGAGCTGTCAATTTGGGCATTTCCATCTGCCCTAGAACAATCCCTTTCCAGTTTCCGAGGCAGGGTGTCTGGTGCTGTGCCAGCCTCCTGCTTGGGCCCTGCCCAGCCTCCTGGAAGAGGAACATGGAAAATGCTCTGACATTCCCATGGTTGCCAGGTCTCATGCAGACGCGTGGTGTTGGGTTTGGGCTGACATGGCAGCACGGCTTTGAGCACAAGGACACACTGGCCACCTCATCTGCACCAGTGGTGAGACAGAATTGTTAACCCAGCTGGTCAGCAAGCAGGTACATCTTTGTCCAGAGGACAGCATGAGGCTGCCCCTACAGAGCCCTCCTTGCTGCCAGGAGCATGGCATGACAAAACAAGGGGCAGGGGTCAGAGCACAGCCCCAACTGTGCCTTCCACTTCCCCTGCTCAGAGTAGCAGGAAATGCCCTCTCACCCACAAGCAAACTTGTCCCTGTTCTGCAAAGGCCACCTGCAAGACTGGCTGAGGGAGGTACGGGTGGGAGAATGTTCTTCCCTGGGAACCCATTAAGATGGTTTTCAAAATCTAGGGCTTTGGTGTGTGACTGAAAACCTAAAGGTATCGTTTTTTCATGGATGTTCTGTTAAACGTCCACCTAGGACAGGGGCTAGAAAGGGGCCTATGTTGACATTAATCAAGAGCAAATTCCTGGCATTCCCATGGGGACCCTCTCTTCCAGTTCCTGTGACATGACTTCAGATCTCCACGGGAGTAAATCAGAGCAGAATTTGGCCAATCCTATCCAAAGATAGTTTTTCTTGACAGGTTTCATTACATAAAGTATTTAATGGGTTAAATCACTAAAATGCAATCTCATCACAATATTGTGAGGTCAAACCACTGTCTTGGTCCCTTGGGAGGAGAGAGAGAGTCTCTGTCTTGTGACACTTGTTTAATTTTGGAGCCCACAGGACCTCTGCTGGGGAAAACATCTGCTCTGCTGCAGTGGGGACAAATTTGCATGGAGTCATTGCATCAGCTTTCTTCTTGGGAAGAAGAAATCTTCAAACTTCTCTCCCCCGGGGCATTTCCAAAGCCCGGAGGGAGGGAATTCCCCCTTCTGCCTACTCTCACCCGGCTTCTCATGTCTATTTCTATGTCCAACCGTGAGTGAATCCTCCGCTGCTTCTTTGCCAAACCGGTTACGTTTAAAAAGCCAAAGTGATCCGTCTGGAAGAGAGAGTCAGTCTGAGAACAGAGAGAAGCAAACCGCAAAGCCACAGAGCTGCTTTTTGGAGTGGCCGACCTTTGCATGGAGCAGCCTGGGGGCATCCGGAGGAGAGGGGAATACCCGCTGTGAGCACAGGCATTTACAGGCTGCGGGACCCTTCTGGGATGCGAGAGATCTGGCAAAACCGAGAGCGCTGTGACATCTGCGAGACTTTGCCTTTGATGAGTCTCTTTGATGAGTCTTCTAATGCGGTGTTCATTTTCCTCTCTCCGGGAAACAGAGGGAGACGACAAAAGTCACTCGTCTTCTGCAGATTTCAAGGCTGCAGATTTGCCCTGGCGCTTCTGCCAGCTGCGAGGGGGGACAGGGACTTTGTGTCGGTTCTTTCTGCGGTTTATTCTGTCGTACGGTTTTTTCTGCTTTCAAAACCTAGGACTTGCCGCTGTAATGAAGCCATAGGAGGGCTCATAAGATGGTTTTATTTCCTTCTCATAACAGGGCTCAGTAATGTCACGAGTCACAGGACCTCGTGCAATGTAAAACATAATGTGAGTGTTTCCAACTGAGATTCAACTTTACTGGATCTCTCTGGTGTGTTTTAATGACGTTTTGGACCAGACTTTGGGATAAGTGCTGATTCCTGGATATTACCAGTAAGTCATTTGAAGTCCAAAAGCAGGAATTACACATATCTTGCTTGGGAAACAAAAAGGAGGGAAAATTTTTGATGGGGAATAGGGGAAAGATAATTCATTTGCATAGTTCTGTGAGAAGTTTCTAAAAAGAGCAGGAATAAAAACCTACCACCAGATGTCACCTTAAAGCCAACGAATAGCTCCCAAAACAGCAGAGACGAGGATACCGGGGAATTTTAAAGGGGTAACGTTAAAAAAACTCTGTTGTTTTTTTTTAAGGGCTACAAAGTTGCAGGGATCACTGGACCCTGGCATGGTGAAGGACCCCGGAGATATTCCAGAGCTGACTTTGCAAAATCTTGCTGAGATAAATCCCAGCAAAATATAAAGCATTGAAATTTAACCTTAAAAAAGTAAATTCTAGAGAAAAAAATCTTGTTAAAAACCTCTATTCTGAGACTCAATTCTGCTTGAATATAGAGAGAAGAGACTGGTGAATCTGGGTACTTTCATCTGCTTTGTCACTCATTAAAATATGATGGATGCAATAATATTTTTAAAATGGCTCAATTACTAAATATTTCCTGCACCCTGTGTTTCACCTGTCATTAGAATAGATGTTTGCAGGTGTTTGATACTTGACATTTGCAAGCGCGAGAAAATTTCCTGTGAAGGAAATCCAGGAGGAAATTAAGAAAACAAGACACTTTTTGCTCACACACAAAGTACTTTTAATCTGTTACCTGTGCAAAGGTGATTATATTTTTTGTAGTTAAACATATGGAGGAAGTTTCACTGTAGACTCTTGACTGAAATTCTGAGACTAAATTTAATCAAGACATTGCAGAATAGAGAGATTTTAACACAACTGTAAGAATAAGTCTCTGTTCAGTATTTATAGCTGGTGCTAATGTGTCCGACATCAAACTCCCTCAAGCACATTTTAGATCACGCAGAAAAGACTAGATGTAAAATTAATGATGAACGATAATGAGAAAACTTATTACTAATACGGCATGGCAAAGTTGAGTGACACATTCTTGTCCAAGACCCTTTTTAGTTACAACTCCTCTGTTTTTTAACTGTTTGGGATTCGGTTATTCTATCCAAAACTGCATAGTAAATGAACTTTGTTTGTTGAAGAGTTTCAGTAAAAATAGCTCAGCCTCTGCCAAAGATGAGGTCAGGGAAAAATCAGCCTCTCGCCAATGTAAAACAAAACCAAATCCTCCTCACCACTGTTTAATGAGATGTTCTAGTCCTGCCATGCCTTGGAATGGATACTTGGAATCTGGCAATGCGTCGCAGCAGGAAGAAAGGTATTTTTCCATACCTGTTGCAGGCTGCCTACGCGTGCCTAAGCGGTAATTTGAAAAATAACAGTTTGTATGTGAAAAATCGCAGGCTTATTTCATCTTGGCAGCCGAACCCCCGAATATCTGAGCTGGATTAGACAGGTTCCAGACGGGGACCGGGGGCGAGGCCGAGCCGTGTGACCGACACCAGGAGATGGGAAAAACGGGAAGACTAAACGCTGAAGTTGCAAGTCCTGGAGAAAGGAGGAGACCAGAGAAAGGGATGAGTCCTGTGGGAAACGTAGCAGGGGATGGGCAATTAGAGGCCATAACATCAGGGTTACCATCACGGAAACCAGCTGCGGTCACCGAGGGCCGCGTACGAAGGGCTCAAGGATGGGGCGGGGACGGGGAGCGGGACCAGGGACAGCCGCAGGTCCGGGACGTCCGAATGCCCGCCTCACTAACAGCTTCAGCCACTGCCGCTATAAACACACGGTGATTGGCTATCTGGCCCGTCCATCACTGCCCTCCCCGGTCTCCTACTGGCTGATTCTCTTATTTATGATCCGCCCCTAAGGGCTGACCAATGAGAGCGAGGCGCCCATAGCAACGCCCCCTCTTCTTCCTGCCGCTGCCTCCCGCGCGTCTCTCGGGAGTTGTTGTCGCTCCTGTGATTGCTCAGTCTGCACGTCGCTCAAGCACCCACGGCCAATTGGAAAGGGACACTCACGTGGACTACCTGCGAATCCCACCGCCCGATTTCCTTTTTCCATTGGTCAAGAGACACTGTCCATCACACTTCTCCTGGTGTCGATTGGCTGGTAGGGAGGGGCGGCTCCGGGCCGCTTCCCACCCCAGCGCTGTGGGCGGTGTCGCTCGTGAGGAGGAGGAGGCGGAGCCGGCGGTCGCGGCCCCGGGTCCCGCAGCCGGGCTCCCGCCTCACATGGGGCCCCCGCGCCGGCCGCAGCGGCGGGGCGGACCCGCGCCGGGGTGCTGAGGGGCCGCGGGTGGGGGATGCGGCCATGAAAGCCCGCGCCGCCCGCGGGCCCTGCAGGCGCCGCCGCTCAGGTAACGGCCGGCGCGGGGGCGGTGGGGGGCAGGTACGGGCGGGTCGGCAGCGGGGAGCGGGGCCGCTCCGGGGAAGGGGCTGCCTGCCGGCGGAGGGGTCTCACTGCGGTGAGGTGAGCGGGGCGTTCCGGTGAGCAGGTGCGCCGAGGGGCCGCGTCCACGCCGGTGGCCTCAGGTGAGGGGCGCCGGCCGCTGCGGGAAAGCCGCGCTCTGATCCGGGGGCAAGGGTCTGGAAGCGCCCGGCGTGGATCTTTGCCCTGCCAGGATTGCCTTGGAAATGTTCGCTTTGCCAAGAGGTGTGAGGGCTTGGCTCGGGTTTTGCTGTTTAAGTGCTACCCTGTAAGAGTAGGTGAATCATGCGTTAATGACAGGGTCCAGTGTTCAAGTATATGTGCGTATATATTTGCTTTATAGCCTTCAGGTGAGGCGTGCTGTATAAATGTAGATGGTCGCTCTTGATGTTGTATTCCTTGGATGGTCGGAAGGGTTTTTGCTTCAAGTATGGGGGACTTTCCACTTGGGTATTCCTGTAAGTGGTGCTGTAATAACTGAAAGCTACAATTTCAAGAGTAATGAATTGAATTTGAAGAGTACTGAGTTGAATTTTATTTAAACCTTTCTGTTTGCCCCTCTAAAAAAAGCAACAGCTAACAT
This sequence comes from Acridotheres tristis, assembly GCA_037013685.1. NCBI lineage: Eukaryota > Metazoa > Chordata > Aves > Passeriformes > Sturnidae > Acridotheres > Acridotheres tristis. The sequence goes on from CM072895.1 coordinate 10,269,365, forward strand.
TTAGGCTAGTTTATGAGAAGCCTTTGTGCTTCGACTGGGGGTTTAGTTCTTTTTAATAGAGATCAGAGTTCTAGCATATTTTATTGTCTGCAAAATCAACAGACTTACAGTTCCATGGACTTAATTAAGCCGTGGAATTTGCAACCTAAGATAAGATTTTTTTATGAGAAACTCTGATATGCCCTGTGGACTAGTCATAAACCTTTCCATTTAGTCATCATCCTTGGAAATTATTGCTGCATGCCAATAAAAATGTCATTTTCTGATTCTTGCAGTGTTCAGCTATAGACATGGCTGAGCAATTCAGTTGTCCATTTTGGTTTGTGTAAAAGTTTCATGCAAAACAAGTAGTTTAAACTGAAAGCAAAAGTGTGTTCCCTATACCTGGTGGCAAGTGTGTGCTCTCTTGTGTTTTTGCTTTGATTTGTTTTGTGGCTTTTCATTAGGATGAACAGCTGGCAGTGCTACCAAACACAAATTAGGGCCTGCAGAGCAATCCCTACTTCAGTTCTTCGTATCTTTGTGACTGTAGAATGACAGAGTTAGTTCAAAAGAGCTGCTCTGGTGGCACAGGCCTCCAGTAACCTAGTTATACCCTCTAATTCCAGATACTTGCTTTTGCCATTGTAATTCTTTATGCAAATGATTTCACAGACTTATGAAAGAAATACAGGGTTAAAGGAGGGGACTGTTGCTTCTGTGTGCTGCAGAAAAGAATGAAGCTTGTGGTTCACTTGCATCATAGGTTCCCTTTCTGTATTTTTCCTGTAGCAGACAACCATGCATTTGCACAATGGCAAAGCTCTTTATTGTGTCCTTGCAGTGTGGCATCTTGCAAACTGGCACAAAAAAAAAGAGCTCTGCTAGGCAAGATCAAAAAAAGGGCAATGTTCACAATTTTTTCTTAAAGCCCTTTTCCTGCTTATTAGTTCTCTAACCTACTCATTTGGAGCTGTGTATTCATCAGTAAGTCTATCTAATAATCAGCAACTGTATCACACTGGCTCCATCTGTTGTCTGTTGCCAAGTCTTCTTTCTGACTTAGATTGTAAGCTTCTTTTCATATGATCCTGTCACTTTTTGTTAAGTTGAACACATTGCTGGTAGTGGCTAAGCCACTTTCTGCTGTGATTGTCCTGTTGGTTGCACTGGAGAAATGTAGCAGCTTTTGCAGCCAGGAGTGGAGTTGGTTGAGATAACTTTGCTTTTGAAGGCTGACCTTGCATGCTCCAGGTCCGTGGCTCTCAGACTATGAATTACGTGTTTTCCGTGGTACAGGGAGCTTCAGATTGGTTAGTAAATACCAGCAAACATCAGTGTCTGCAGTACCTTAAGGGGTTTGGGAAATCCTGTTCTCACTTCAAAAAGACGTAGGTTAGTGAAGGCTGTGTTACTGGTCCGTTTGTGCAGCAGCTCCTGCAGTAAACAGGGTACTTGGTGTTTCACTGTAAGGTGAAACCAGTAACACAGGCTTGTGCTTAGTAAGGGTAGGCTACAGAAGGTGTCTTAAATATTGTGGAGATGATAGTTTTAGCTGGAAAATACGAATATTGACTTCCTTGTGTGGTGATGCATAAATATAGGATTGTGTCCAAGAGATGTCAGTGAGGTATGAAATTCATCCTGTTTACTTTGTCTTCATCCTTCTTTCAGGCATTCGTGTTCTCTTTGCTTTGCTGTTCTGGATTGTCTCACTGGCTGCATTAAAACAACAAAAGTTGTTTCCAGTCTCTTGTGAAAGCCTCAGTGCTAATAGAGCTGTCAGCCCTCTGCAAACCCAGCAGAGAGGCTGGGGGGGAAATTCCTAGATTGAGATGTTAAAATACCTGTTGGTATTAGAAGGCTTTGATCCCCTTTCTTTTTGTTAAGAGCTCAGCAAATGTCAGCCTGCTGACACCTGGAAGGCATGAGCAGCTTCTCACTGTCTCTACTGGCTGTTTTGTTAACCAAACATAATGTATTGAAATTATCCATTTGAAGCAGCAGCTGTGTCTTGTACATGATCTACTTGAGTGGTTATTTAACTCTAACGATGCTCTGTAACCAGGCTAGAGCCTGTCTGCACTGTGGGTTGGAGTGACTGAAACCAGGCTAGGAGAGGAATGAATTGTTGAAGGTCCTTGGTAGAGCTTTAGTTTTGTGTTGTAACAGGACCCTAGAAAATGCTGATAATTACACTGTGGGCATAAGGATCAAGTAGTTTTCTTTCTTTGTGAGTTCTTAATATTTTCGCTCTATTTGCCTTCTAAATATGTGCTAGAATTTATGACTGTGCCTGATGAAAATATTTTTAAACCTACAACCTTGGCCCTGAATCCTGAGCTCTGCAGTAATAGCTGGTCTCTCTTACTCGTTTCAAACTTGGCTACAGTCGCAAAATAAATGAACTGTTTGTTTCAGCTTAGCCTCTCGTGGAGGTTTGTTTGCATTATAAAACCATGATGCAGTTCAGCAGACTTCCAGTTTCTGGAGTGGTGTAGTAGGGCTAATGCAGGTCTCTTCTGAGAACGTCAGTCCTAGTTTGCAGGAAGGTTATGCTATGATAGTACTGTCTAGAGCTGGGAATTATCCTGTACAGGGGAGATGAAATTGAAGCGGAATGTCATGTAAGTGAAAACAGAAAATACTGGGATTTTCATATTCAAAGGCAGTGTTGTAAGTAAGACTATAAACTGACTCTAAAGGCTTGTCCCATAAAGTAGTCAAAAAAGACTTCAGGTTCAGGATGAGCTGATCCAAATATAGCCCAAACTCGTATTTGTAGCTATCTCATCTGTAAATATTTGATTTTGTCTTCCTCTCAAGGACAAGAAGCTAACTTATGGATGTACCAAAGAACTTTCCTCTGTTAGGGGAGCAGGTGACAGGAGCTGAGAACAAAATTGTTGAGTGCCTGGTTCTCTTTACCCGTTTAGTTTAAATTTGGGGGTTTCATTTTTAAACATTTTTCCCTTGTTTCTATTTTTTTTCCTCCGGATTAAGAACCTCAGTCAATTCAGTCTTTGGAAAAGTTTGTTCTTTACATTTCTTTGAAGCCCTTCTGAAATTTGCACAGTACTACAGTGAAGTCTTCTTCCCCCTTGAGTTATTATTTTGTTGAGTGACACTTGCCAGCATAATTCCTCTAATTCCTTTGTTTTTGTAGTGCTGGCTGTTGAAGTTTCGTCAGACTACAAGTTTAAATAGTTAACTCTTGGCAAATGACTTTTGTCAAAGCTTTGGCATCTTGTTCCTCAGAAAAAATCCTTTTCAAATTAATAACATGCGTCTGCCAGATTTATTGCTTTCCAGGCTGAGTGCCTAGCGATGGTCTCTGTGTCTAAAAATGGTTGTTGTTATTAGGGCCATCTTTTAGGAAATTGTGAGTTTGACATTTGAATGCAAATAGGCACATATTTATAAAGATGCTGGGGACAGAAAACCTCTTAGTAATGAGTTGAAATGTTTTTTGGAAGGATCTTTTTTTATACTCTGAAGCGTAGAAGGGATGCTGCTGAATTTGAGGAGCCTTCCCCATTTTTATATCTATGAAATATAAAATGTTAATTACTGGCTAATATATACCACTTGTTAGTTTGGCAGGATGTTTAGGGTATTGTGGGGTTTCTGTCTTTAAATAATTACAGGCTCAGGCATTGGTTTTAAAAGGTAAATCTCTAATTAACCAAATTAATGCTGATAGTAGTTATATATATATAGTAATTTCTGTGATTAAAAAAAAATGCATTCATTCAGTGAAGAAATTGATCTTAATATAATATTAATAGGATTTTTTTTTCTTCAACGTGTGTTTTGGTAAGCCAAGAAATTAAAATGTAGTAGGGCATGAAACATTCTGAAATTGTGCTTCTTAGAAATGTAAGAAATGGCTGAATAGGGCAGATACGTATTTTGAGAGGTGAATTTCAGAATTACTTTGGTCTTGGCAGAGTGGGGTCCATTTTTCTTGTATAGGGATGTCAGAAAAATTGTTCTGAAAACTGAGAATTTATTAGGAAATGTTTTTCAAGTGTTTAGTGTCTTTTAGCAGTTCTTTGAGCACAGCTTAAGAGTTTTAAAGCTGAACCTTAATATGAAAAAAACACCCAACAACATTTAGTTGGTTACAGGACAGTCTTAGATTCTGTTCAGTGCACTTTAATTAACCATATAAAGTAGTAAATTAAAGTACCTCAGACTGACTTGACAGTCAATTAAACCTTGGTTGATTTCATTGAGAATGTGATCATTAGTGTAATTGGCCAAAATGACAGGAGGCCCACTTGGAATTGTGCCCACTTGAAATTTTCCTCTAATTCTGTATATGCAATCCAAGGCAAGGTAATGGAGCTGTGTCCTAATAATTTCCAAGAATTTTGTGTAACTGTCTGGAAAGGTAAACTCTAGCAGGCAAAAATGAAGGAATGGGTTACTTGGGAATCCAGATGGCAGAACCTTTTGGAGTTTATTTTGTGTGAAGTACATTGAATCTCTTTTCTCACTGTGGAATTTATACAGAGTTTTGCAAAGTTCACCATGTGATTTCAATCAAAAGGATGTGTATATGTGTGAGGGACTTTTTGTGCTGTGTTAAATAGATGTAGAAACTGTTGAGGCCATCTTCTGTTAATGGTATCTGGATACTTAAGAGATTTAGGCTTTTCTTCCTGTTTAATACTGCTTATCTAACTTGGTCTATCTTCCTCTGTTAACACAACAGCACTCTTTCCGATTTTCTTTTTAATTTTTGTCTTGCTTTGCATGAGAGCTTCTAGTCTTTAGTTTGCAGGGTTGCAGTGTAGATATTTTTTTGCTGGATTTATTTAGGGATTGCACTTTCTGTGGAAACAACCCTGTGATACTGGGTTGTCAAGTTTGTGCATTTCTCGGGGCAAATGCTTGCCTCCTTCCCTGGAAAGTGTCTGGTGCATGCGAGTGCTACTTTGATGCAAATAAGTTCTAAAAGATTGTTCCTTCAATTACAGTAGGTCTTCTGGTCAGTCTTCAAAGGTAGCATCTTCTGATTAAAAAAATTAATTGTTAATACCATGGCTTCCTCTGTCTGCTCTCCTTCCATAGTTCTTTCTTTATCTCCTTGAAAAGTAACCAAAATATAGCTTGTCCTTTTCAGATCAAAAGGAATTATTTAAGCAGGCCTTGGAAGCTCCCAGGCATCTTGTCTGTAGCTGAGGAGGTTCTCTGGGCTATTTTTCTCCATTGAGGGCGTGCCTTTTCCAGATCCTCAAGGCTCCTGAGTTAAGAATGAGATCAGAAACTGGATCCTGATCTCCTGTGTACCAGTTGGTCACTGTCATCTAAAAAGTGCAGTAAGATCAGGCATGTGGGAGTCTGCATACAAAATTCTGTAGGAAAACCATGGCGTGGGATAATTCATAATCATGCCTTGGTAAGAGTCCCCTGTACCCACTGACATCCATTTAGAGAGGTGTTAAGATGTTTGAGATAAACACTCTTCGTATTTGGAGTGGACAACCTTAAATTAACTCCGGACAGTTCAACAGAGCTTATTTCTGACAGCAGAGAAGGACTATGTGTTTGCCTGATGTGTTGGCACAGAGCATCTTTAAAAGATTCACTGCATGCAAAACATGGGTATAGCAGCACTGCTGTGTTTTTAGGGGACAGCTGGTGTGTGCCTCTGTTTTTGTGACGCTTTTCTAATGTAGTGTATTGTTCAGGTTCTGTACATCTTTGTAAATAGAAGTGTAATTGCCTGCCCTGTGGTTATTTTGCCCACCTCTTTAAAAATTATTTTATTGTTTCCTTCCCCTCCCTCTCGTTTTTTCTTTACCCTTGGGGAAAAAAAGAGTATCCTCTTTGTGACTGTTCACATTATTCAGGCTTTGTAGGTGCTCAGCAAATTGCTGTAAATGAACAGTGAAGTTTGGAATAGGTAAACCTCCTGAGTCTAAGGTTTAAAGAAAAAAAAAATTAGGCTACCTGTCAAGTTTGCCAGTCCAAGCTGAATTTGATGGGCTCCAGAGTCATCCTGATTACTTCATCATCATCTTAAAAAGAGAAAAAATTCTTGGTCTCCCTCCCTTTTTCCCCCCTTTTCTCCTTCTTGGCAAATGAAGCTTGTTTCCTGTGTTTTCAGTTGAACTGAAATTAATATAGCTTTAAAAAATATCTTTGTGGGGAAAATTTGTCTGGCAGATTGTTAATAATACTTTGTTTTTGCAGCAGAATTGTTAGTGTTTTTATAAATTTAGGGGCTAGATGTTCAGTGGATATAACCTTGTATTCCTACCAGATAAGGAATTGGTCTTGGAACACTCATAAATGGAAGCTTTAAGAACAAGGTTTTGATAATTCAAGTGAATAATTTTCCTTATGTCAATTGAAAACTGATCTATATTTTCTTTATAGTTGGAGATCCCTCGTTCACTCCCCAAAGTGAAATTGTTTCTTGCAGTAGCAGTAGATTGGTCACCCAGCTGCAACGTTTTGTGAGTTTCCTCCTGCGTGGTTGCTTGCTGTAGCAACCAGAATTTAAGTAAAAAAAGAAAGGACTGGGGGGAAGGAATGAAAGTTATTTGTTTCCAGTTACATTTTGAGTTCCAAGCCTATTTGTCTCAGAATAGCCAGAGCATAGAGTATTTCCGTGAATATGAAGGACAAGTTCATTAGGTTACTGTCTTTACTGTTGATGTTGTGTGTTGGTTTGTTTTATTGCTTTGTTTTTTTGCCCCTGCTTGGACATCTTTGTTCTTTTCTTACTCTCTTAAACTGATGTATGCTTTGTTGGAGTCTTGTCAAACTTACTAGATATCTTCACAATAATGGTAATCTCGATTTCTTGTATTTTAGGATCCACCCAGAGTAGAGAAGACAGCAAATTACCTAAGATGTGAGAAGCCCTCCCGTAGTGAAATAAAATCTTGTTTTCAAAATGGACCGAAGTAAGCGGAATTCAATAGCAGGATTTCCACCACGCCTGGAGCGCACTGAAGACTTTGATGGTGGCACTGGAGAAGGGACTGCATCCCAGCTAGGAAGAGTTTGTACCTCTTCATACAGAGCCCTGATAAGTGCCTTTTCCAGACTTACTCGTCTTGATGACTTCACGTGTGAGAAAATTGGCTCTGGTTTCTTCTCTGAGGTGTTCAAGGTGTGTGTTTAGTTTTTTTCCCGCTCAGTGTTGATTGCTTCATGTTTGGTGATGGGAATGTACAAGACTGTCAACCAAAATACTTCCACTGGAGTCAAATGATAGTCCTCGTATTTGCTCCACTCAAACTGAGTGAGGGGTGAAGAACTTTCAGGCTCCAGATATTTATTCTATCACTCTTCCAGCTGTTTTGTCACTTGCAATTTATTTGAGGAGTTGCAGAACTTTTTGGGAGAGAGAGAAAAAACTGAAAATAGTTGGTTTATTTTTTGACCTCTGCCATGTACTTTTGCATTCATGTAGTGTTAAACACTGATGACTGGTAGTTCTCCCATATGTAAATGTCTTTAATTTAGCTGATTTATTGGTTTTGTAGGATGATACACATTCCTTTGGTACTCTTTGCCTCACAGCACTTAGATGCACGTGTTAAGGAGTTCCATCCATGGTTGCTGTATTTGGAACCACAGATTTTATTGCACTGAAATTTCAATACAATTAACTGCTCTTCTCTGTTTCCTTTGCTACTTATGCCACACTTCTAACTCCAATAATCAGAGTTGGGTTTGAAGTAAATAATATGAATGAGAGAATCTGATGTTGTCAGTGGCTTGCTGCTATGAATGTGGGATGTGGAGAAGACCTCTTACAGCAACTTGTCAAACACAGTTTTATAGTGCTGGTAGTATTTCTGCTGCTCTGACTGTTCTGATAAGGTTTACTGTAGAGAAACAGGACATTGAGTTGCCTTTCAGGCATTGACAAAATAATTTGTTTCCTTGTTCTAGTTGCTGACTTCACATGAGGTTACCCTCTACTGTTTCCATTTCAGTGAAATGCCAGAAAGCTATCTTACAGTATATTATATCCATTCCATGACAATTCATGTGGGATTTTTTTTCTTCAAGTTAAACCAAAAACCATTTTATTCAGTTTTGTTGCTATAAATAGATACCTGCATTAGAAAATGGAAAATTTTATTGCTTTAATACCTAAAGGCATTGAGATCTCCATGTATATATCTCTTCTTGTATAAAGGCAAGTCACTCCACAGAAGTTTTTGTGTTTAGCTAGATATATGAAATCTTAGTTTTCACTAACACAAGTTTTTAATTCTTTCAAATGGGTAGACTTGAAGAACTTTATTCAGGGTGTGTAGGAGATTTGGTGCAGGACATTTCTTTATAAAGCCAGCTTTTGTAACAGTTGTAAACAAGGGTTTGTTTGGTGGTTTTTGTTTGGTTGGTTTTTGTCTTATTTCCCTGTTTGGAAAACTTTCTGTAATGCATTTTGTAGCAACTGGTTTTGTGTGGAGACATTTTCTAATGTTAAGTGTTTTCAAGTTCTGTATGTAACTGGAATTCATCATTACAGCTTCTATGGTGAAACTGCTGTGCCATGTATTAAGGTACCAAGAGACTTGGGTCATACCTAAATAACTAGGAAATAACAGACCTTGGTTTACTTGTGAGAATTTCAGAAGTCAGGTGGAGGGAAAAAGGTAGCTAAAAGTAAAGGTGAATTTCCAGCATTCATAGTAATTGATTAATTTGAGAATTTGTTGATTGAGAGAAATCCCTGATACCCAGTTTATTTTAATGTGCATAAACAAGTCCTCTAATTCTTTAAAAACCTTCCCCTGCTATTCTCCTTTGCAGTGAGACATCCCAAGGTGTTGGATAGAGTTGGTGGCATTACTGTAAGAGTGATGGTGGTAGTCTGAATATCTGGTGTCTGTTTTCACAGAAACAACCACAGTCCCCCTGCAGGCAGACACTGAGTGATAAACTCTTCTTTTGCATCAGTTTCGACCAGAGCTCTGCAGTTCTGGTGTGAACGGGTGAGAATGCATTACAGCTTTATCACAGATGCAGTTCCAAACTCATTTGAGCAGTTTTCTGTTCTGCTGCTTTATCAACCTGACCACCCCTGTCATTAATCCTACTGTGCTGATTATCAGATTTCATGTGAGAACCTTGATGTGCTTCAAGTAAGGAGAGCCTTGTGGCCTGACACAGTTAAATTTCAGTCTGATCTGCAGGCTCACATCTAAATGATTGAAGTTGAGAGAAATCCAGGATAGTTCTAAACTTACTGTGTAAGTAATTTTACAAGAGCAATGAAGCCTTCCCTTTAAATCATCAAAGGTGTCCAAAACTCACGTCTCCAGAGCTTTTTCAATAATGTATTTGTCTATTGTTTTGTATCATACATTGGGTTCACTCAAGTGATTTAGCAAAGAATGCTTGGACTGTTTTAAGGGTTTGGGATTTTTGTTTTGCTATGTAGCTAATAATTTTTTTCAGTGATTATTTTTCTCCTCCATCGTTTTCTGTGGAAACTCCTTTTAAAATCTTGTCTGTTGTGGTGAAGTTGCCTTCTCTTGTGATAAGTATGTTACGGCTCAGATGCATGTGTTAATGGTCATGTATGCTATGAATTATCTTTTAACATTTCTAGTGCACGTTTATTCATAAACATACTAAAATCTGTGGTTTATTCAGAACAGAGTATTAAACTAGTGTTTTGATTTTGTTAGCCATCACTATAACACTTCAAGTTCATGTTAATGTGAATACTAGATGTTACAGAAACTAGTTTGGAAAAACTGAACTTTATCAAAATATCAGCAATCTAGTTTGAAGCAGCTGACTGACTAGTGCTTGTTCTAAATTTCAGTGGCAAGTGCAGCACCCTGGGGTTTGCTTTTAACATAGAGCTGGGCAGAGACTGTTTGTATAAATAAAAAGCCATGATCCCAAACCCTTAAACTGCTAATTGGGAAAACCAGCTGATGAAGCTGTAAGGAACTGTGGGGGAATCCAAGCACTATACTGAAATGAACTATTATATTAGGAAATAGTTACTATTAATTACAAAATGTTTGTTTTGGAACAGCAGTCAGACTAAAATCCAGGATGATCTTCTATTCACATTTACCTTCAGGTTCAAGGTCAATACTTAGCATTCAAGTTGCTGTGAATTTCCTTCAGGCATTCTTTTTGTCTCTACATTCTGTAGCTGAACTTTTGAGAGAGACTGGAAATACTTGTGACATTCTAGTGTTAAAAGTGGAATTATCGCAGTTTATTTTTTGTGTATACATGAAAACAGGAGTCATTGATCCAATGTAGAATTGTGCAAGGCCAAGTATAAATACAAAGTGAGGGTGTCATACTTTTGGATGTCTTAATGTGATGAGTGGTGAGTGCAAAAGGATCAGTATCCTCAGGGTATTTGTGCTTATACTGTGAGGCCTCCTGTTGAATACCCTGTAGTGATGGTCCTCAATTCATTAATTAGTTGTTAGTCTTTATTTGTGTGGTCAAATTAATGTTCTGTGACTTTGAAAAGTGCTGACTGATCAGGAAAGGTGTGCCTGTCCAAATATGTACCTTGTACCTGAGGCTAGGATCCTGTTTCTAGTATTTTATTTAATGTCTTCAGAGTGTTTAAAGATAAGCAGCATCCAACTGTCTAATGTGAAAGGAGAAACGAGGCTGGAGTTGTGCTCGAGGTACTGTGAAGAACACATATGTGTTATTCTTTTTATCAAGTACTTGTAATGCACTTAAGATGAAACTGGTAGTTCGGTTATCTCTAAACATACAAATCATAAATGATACTAGGTAGTGTATAATTTATGATATTGTGTCTCATGGGCACATTGTCATGGTGGTGGGCTTGATCTCTGGAACATCTTGTTCTAGACTGTGGGAGTTTTAAGAGATATTCCTGACCTGGCTTTCCCAAAGTGACTCGATGGGAAGTTTGGGGGTTTTTTTTGTACTTTATGGCTTCATTACCATTCAGATTAACATTTCTGTGTTTGTCTGTAATTTTGCAGGCCTTGGGGACTCTAGAGCAGAAATGTTTAGCGTCACTTTCTTCTGTTGCCTCTGACCTAGGTTTGACAGGACTTGCTAACTAGAATAACAGTGCAGAGTAGGAACAGAACAGTAGAGTAAGTGAAGGATTAACTCACTAGGTTTCAGACCCAAAAGTTATGAGAGGTCTCTTGACCAAAAAAAGAGTATCTGTCTTGATGGGCATGAATATCCTGTATCCTGTTCTACTTTGCCTGTTATGTCTCACAGCTGAACTCTGTCTAAAAATAAAGGCATTATGGACTTCTCAAACAGTTAAGGCTTGGAAGATTTCCTGGGTCATCTACACACACTGCCACATCACCGAAGGTCTTTGAATTTTACCAGTAACTGGAACTTTGTCTAGAGCACATTTTAACTCCACATACAGCAAAGCTATGCCTCTCTTGCTGTTTTTTAAATTCAGTTCTAAGTTGAAGATCTCAAAGACAATACCATGCCCTAGTTTTCTCAACAATAGCATGTAAAAACCATCCTTCAGCTTTGTGTCACACTATTATAATGTTAATGTGCTTAATGCACATCACTTGTTGCTATCATGGCACATTAGTACCTTATGTTTAATGGGTGTGGACCTCCTGTTCTGTAGACTTCAATCCTTATTTGCAATGAAGGTTTTCATTTGGGTCAGTTGGTTTTTGCTCAGATATTTAAGCTATGAAGTGGCCTTCACTACTTATTGAAATAACATGAACAGTGTAATAGTCCAAACTTAAAAGCTTGAGATAGTTCCAAGTGGCAGCTTCTGTCAGGAGGAAGACAATGCAGAACATTGAGTTAGAGGAGACCTCACTGGGTTCCTGAGGAAGCTCCCTGAGGAGACTCCCCTGTCTTGCCCGAGTGTATCTTCAGCTGTCCTGGGCCAGCTGTAACCTGGTTGTAGTCACTTGTGGCACGGAGTCGGATGCCTTAGAGAAGTCTATGTATGTTGCTATTGCAAAACGTATGTACATTTTGCTTAATCTATCTTATTACCTAAATTGAAAATTAATGTAAATCTAGACAGAGATGTTATGAGAATTACTACAGTATCCTTTGCTAAGCCAGGTATTTCTGCTCTGTTCTTGGCAGCTACTTTTGGCTTGTCCTTTAAACTTTCATTATAAAAGATTCCACAGCCTTCTTTGGTGTATCCAGGCTATAATTTATTATTTTTAAATGATCCTTTTATAGCTAGAACCTCCCAGTTTGAGTTGTTTCTACAGCTGGTCCTTCCTATTTGCTTATTGACTCTACTAGCAACTCATTACTGACAGAGGGTTCAATTTTCCTGTGGCATTTAGTCAGAAGAGTAACGTCTGGGAGTGTGTGGAAGGAGGGAAGCAGATATTTGAGCAGTTATAAAAATGAGCATGCAAGGAAGGGAATGCCAGTTCATATTAAAAGGAGAATATGAATACAAAAATTACATGGAAAAGGTACAGGAAGAAAAGGCAAGGGACCTGCTGCTTGGTTTTCAGCCCACACTCAGCAAAATCCCACTGCAGAAGGTGTTGGAAACAGTGTCTCAGAGTTTGCAGAAAGCACTTTACTGGACTGAAATCTTTTATTAACTTGAGTTTTATCAGACAAACAGGCACTGCAATATTTGACCTGTCGAAGTGTTTTAAATCTAAATGTGAGTCTGGGCATTATTGCTGGTCTTTGCAGGATGGCCAAGAGCAGAATTGGTGTGGAGCTCCCACCTGCGGGACAGAGCCTCAGCATTCTCCCAGGGCTCTACAAGCAAGTTCTTACGCTCCTCTGTGTGTGCCTGTTTGCTGCTTAAATGAGATGTCAGTCATTAAGACTGTCAAGCTAGTGCCTTTCCTGTTGAATTCTTTTGAGGAGGAAGTGGTTAATTGTCAGCATAAATCAAGAAGAATCTGGGTATTTCAACTGGGGGCAAGCTTTTCTTAATTCTGTCATACCCTTTTGATTATTATTTCAAAACTCCCAACATAAACACTGGCAACAGGAGGAAGTTTATTTTTTTGTTAATACCAAGCTAAGATGAATTTGACTCAGTACATCTCTGGCTTTTGCTTATGAACAGTTTCATTGCTTTGTCACCAGACTTTAGGCCAGCATTGCATTCTTCAAGGTGACATTAATATCACCATAAAGTCACTTAATTGGCCAGAATGCTTGTGTAGAGGAAGATGGGAAGGCTAATTTTGTGTAGGTGTTTTTCTTTATGGTAACTGTTGTACATGAGATTTAGAGTTGCTGGAACCATAGCTTGGTTAATGCTGTGGGTGTACCATGTCCTCAGACTTATAAGACAGTAACAGGAGTTCTCTTGGCATTAGTACTGTACTGCAGATAATCACAGTGTTTTTTTTCCCTGGAAACTAATTCTTCCCCAGTATGTATAATTGCTTTCTGCAAGTTTTGCTTAACATCAAGATTTGGCACTTTTATTGCTGTCTAGGCCTTCCTACCTCACCTTAAGTCTTTGTTTTTCTTTGCTCTATGGATTTGTGGAGTCAAAAAGCATAGAGTGGGAAAAGGCTTCTTGTCATCTTGCCCTTAATCTTTCTGTTGCAAGGCAAGAGCAGCTTTACGTCATTGTGTTGTCACTCCTTAACCTGTTCTTTAAAGCTGATAGTAGAGATGACTGCAGTGGGAGGTACCTAGGAGTTGGTACTTCTGAAGAATCAATTTTATTGAGCAAGAGAGAAGTGGTTGCATCATAACCACAGTGGGCTGAAAAGCCTCCAGCAGTAGATCAGGCACCTCTGACTTGCTGTGAAGATGATGTGCATGGTTAATCTCTTCACCTGGTTGAGCTGTAAGGGCAGAAGCTCCTGGAAAAGGGATGGTACAAATTTATTGAGGAATTGAGGAAGCATCTGGAAGAATTGTTTTCCATCATCGATAAATGCTTTCCTCATACCTTCTCTGTCTAGCATGGTTGTCACTTTGTCTTAAGGAACAAAATAGTAACATTGTCAATTTAGAAATTTGAAATGCAACAAAAATATCTTTCTGCATAACATAGATTTTCTGGTATTCAGATTAAAAATATTCTGAGAGCAGCATTTCCAGTGAAAGTAAAATTTCACTGGAAATCTCAAATCTTTCTCATGCTTTTTCTTTGTCCTTACTGGCTTCAGTTTCAAAATTCTCTCACTTTGTTGTTTTCAACATTTAGTGGAAGGTTTGTACTGGAGAAGGATCTTATTTGCCTCTGGAATTAACAGCCTGATCAGAGGCCTGAATGTAAGTGTCTTTGAAAAACTTTCTAAAACGTTAGAGGTGAGATCACACAGTATCTATGATATTTGTGGTACTAATTGATAGGCTTAAAAGATGCTCTATTTTAGTTATTGTATTAAGTATTTGTAGGAAATTTTGAAGTTGTAGGCTTTGAATGCTTTTTCAACATTGGATGTTTGACTTTTCTGAAGTTGGAGAACACAAGTTGTTAACTCTGTGTAACACGAGGACAAAGAAACAATAAAAATTGATTTAATAATTGGAGAAGTGATTCAGTGGATGACTTCAGTCTTAATGTGTTTGCTGTGTAAAAATTGTTATTACAGTGCATAGACAGACTTACAAGAAGGAAATAACTATTTGAAGGTGCTCTTCAGTGTAATGAGAAAGGCATAGTAAAACCCAATGGCTAAAAGCTGTAATAAGAATTGTGCTTATTTTTAAAAATAAGTGTCTGTGGGACGTACCTTACCAACCAAAATTTCTTTCTCCTGTTGCTTTATTGGTGATATTTGTGGCCATCTTTATTTTTTTTAGAATGTTCTTGATTAAATTTGGTGAGGTGTTGAGAATGTTAGAGCTTCCAGCAGTATAGTACCACCAGTTTTGGAAAGTAATGGTCTAGACAATAGGATTTTTTTTTTTTAAACTGGTGCATAGATTTTTTTTTTCCCTCTTCAAACTGCTGTAGCTACATCAGGTGAAATGGGATACTTCAAGATCTGCTTATGACAGATAGTGTCAGAAGCCATCTTTTTAGGGTGGGAAAGGAGTAGGGAATGAGTAAGTGGATTATCCTACGTTTTGATTCAGCAGATATAATATTTGATCTTTTGGGCATGGAGAATATGCTTTGTAACTGAAAAGTGACACCCATTTGACCAGAGTCTATCTTCCCTCACTCAGGTGTAGAGCCATTGTTCTTGTCCCTGCCCTCCCTGTGTGATATGATGCCAGTTAGAAAAACAGACAGAAACTCTTCTAGTCCATGTATAGCTTTTGGCCTAACTTTTTTATAGGATTGAATTTTAAGATGAAAATCTTTTCCTTTTGGCTAGTGAAGGAAATTCACCTTGCTCAAGGTGACAGAAGTAAGGTATTGGAGGCTAAAGGTCTCTCCTGTGAAGTTACAACGTTAAAACAAGCTACTAAGTGTGTTTGGGAATACAGTCACTGTAATATAATACATATTATATAATCTAGCCGAGGAGGCTGCAATAACTCTCAAACTTCACTTCAAACTCTGGAGTTATATCTGAGAGGTGATTCTAATCTGTTTCTTATTATTCAGGTTCTTGTCAGGAGTAGGAAAAAGCACCACTGAGAAACTGGGGCATAAATGCTGAGGATGCTGCTGTTTTCTTAGTCAAAGTAGAACTCTCTGGAAGTTTGTTTTTTTTCTCACACGGATGTGTGAAGTATCAGTCCTTTTGAAGCCCTTCTTCCAACTGCTAAGATGATTTGTATGGTAACCACTTAACCAGACAGTTGTCTTCCTCTTGCTAATTTTTTCTTTGCTATTGAGGTGCCAAGCTGCTGTCATCCTAGTCCTTGTCACTTAATTATCAAATGCTTTTATAGGCCATAGGAAGAAGTTGTAATAAATAGGCTGTACTCCAACGGATCATTAATATAGGAATTAAAAACCTCATCTGTGTTGTTAGTCTTTATGGGTTGCACCATCAGGGCAAAATACCACTTCCTCCCCACTAATCAGTTCTGAATTTTAATGACATTTGCATCTATGTGTAAAGTGTAGAGCACACTTACTTCTAGCAAAATTGAAAATGCTTTGAAATGCAAGGTAGAATGGAGGGCTAATTCATATTTGCTGTCTGAAACAAGCTCTGTTTTTTATTAATTTATCTTCTGGGTTGAAGTCTTAAGATATGCATATTATAATCTTGAAACATCAGCTGAGGGAACACTGAGATTAAATCTACTGCCTGGTTCTCCTTTAATGAAAGCCTCATCTTTTGTAGTGGTGTTGAAATATTTTAAGAAAATTTTCAAAACTGTACTTCCATAATTCTTCTTTCTACAGTCCTGCTTGGCATCACTACAGTAAAGTTTAGAACTCTACTGAGTAACACGAATTAAAAGAGGGTGAAACAGTTCTTACACTGTTTCACTTTCTCTGGTTGGGTCAGACAACTTCTCTGTTGAAGAAAGAAATATTTAGAAAATATGATAGAATTACCTTGAAAATGAACAATTTGTTTGACTAAAAAGCCAGAATAAAAATCACTGAAACAAACTTGATGTTAAAGAATACTCAGTAAAAAAAAAACCAAACCAACCAAACAAAAAACAAAAAAAGGAACATAGTTTAATGTAAAATTGTTTATTTTGAAGTGTATTTTTCACCTGTTTGCAGACTTGGCCTCTCCTCAGCCTTGCTTGTAGAGCTGATACATGGAATGTCAGAGTTAAGTCTTTGTCGTCCTCACAAACAGGGAAAATGCTCACAAATTCTGTCAACAGTAAGAAAGACACTGATACTGTAACAAGTACCTTGCAATAGGAGATAACCCTCATTTGGATTTTGTGTTTAGTACAGTAACTGCTGTAGTTCAGAGTCCTTTGGGCCTTTGATTTTCTTCTGTAGGAAAAGTGCCAATCTGAGTATCATTGTGCAGCTTTCCCAGGGCAAAACAGGTGGCAAGATTCCCTTGGCACTGAAATGTTTGTGTGCTTTTTGTCTTGTTTTCTGTAATAATTCTCAAGCACGGTTAAATGAGATCTGTTTAGTTTTCTGTTCTGGATGGAGATGTGCTGGGTTGGCAGCTCTGGGATTTTCTGTGTTTTGCCAGCTGGCAAACATGCACGTTTGTGTAAGCTCATTCATAGCTGATACTGAGAGACAGGTGCTGATTTACTGTTCTTCAAATAGCTGTGCTGGCATATGTCCAGTATTAACATGACTGCGCCTAGAGAACAAGAGTGCATCACTTAAAATCTTCGTGAGACACCTCTGAGGCACCTCTCTGGATTCTTATTTACTGGTATTGGCAGCATGGGAAAGTTAAACATATATATCAGTGATGGATTTCACTGCCTGTGCCTGGGGAGTGTCTGTGATGTTAACACACACAAATACGTGTGTGTTACTGCCTAATACGAAAGGTAAAAATTAGAACTGCAAATTACTATTGACGGCACTAACACAAAATATATGCTTACAGTCTCAGATCCATAGGGAATGCTTCTCCATAGCTTCTTAACAGCCATTGGACGTGATTAGAGAAAGGAACTCCAAAGCCTGTATGACAGAGCTTTTTTTAATCTTTCCTGCTGCCGTAGTTGGTATTCAGTATGCAAGTGATCCAAAACTTCTTCCCAATAGATGCTGTAGGAACCTCTTTTCCTGTCCATGTCCTTCCTGTGTCACCACAGCTGTTGGCCCTCACTGGCACAGCCGGGAAGTGCTCTGGGGTGGCTGCAGGGCCCTTGGCGCTGGCAGCAGCTCTGCAAAGCGGGGCCTCTCTTTGATGGTCAGGTGGCATTAGGAGTTGAGAAGAGCACAGAGCTCTGAAACATCCGCTGGAGTGATCGATACCGAGACAGCGTTGCTTTGTTAACTAATCCGGAGCTGACAGTGTGTCTAACACTGACTCACTGGTGTTGCTTTGTAACTTTCACATGAGCTACTTGCAGTTAAGTCCTGCAAATCCAATTCTCGAGCTTCCTAGCATTTACAGGTCATGATGAGACATAAGAAATTGCATGGCATATTTAATCAGCTACCTCGTTCTCAAGTAGAGTAGTTTTATGAAGGCTTAAATAACAAGAAATTATTTAGAATTTTTGGTTTTGGCTGTAGCCTGAAAGTTATTAACTGCGTCAATTTATAAAAGCTGAAGTATCTTCAAGTAAGCAAAATGTGGCTTCTTCCTGCTGCCTGCTCCCTTTTTATTTGTGGTTGCAATCAAGTTCTAAGTGCTGTGATTATGACAGCAATAGTTGTATATCAGTGGGCTCTGTTCTGAAAGGTGAGACAGACTTCCTTACTCATGCATGGTAATGTTTATTTGAAAGATTTTTAAAGGAAATCTAAGGAAGTTATTTCTGCCCCAAACTGAACTTTCTGTCAAGGTTCCCGCACAGTTTTGAAAAGAAACTCCACAAATGTGTTTGAATACCAGTGATGAGATTATTGCTGTAGTGGGGGGACTGTGTGCTCAGTGCCAAACTGTTCATATATTGTAAAAGTTAGTAGATACAATTTCTGTGTCAGGAAAACTCAGTCCAAAGTATTGTTTTTCTTCAAAAACATCTGCAGATTATGTAAATATCATCTTTCATGCAGGATAAACTCACAGTAACATGGGAAATATTTAACCATAAATATTAAAAATTAAATGAGGAAAATAGGAACACAGATACAGTATCTGATTATGTATTCTCTCTGGATGTTACAGCACTCACTTGCAGATATCAGTCTTCCAGTTTTCTGTCAGGTAGATAATATCGCCTCAATTTTATAAGAGGTAAAAAAAGAAAGGAAGTAGCATGCTCAAGGCTGCTCAGTGAGCTGAGGATAGCTAACATTGACAATTAGGAATAAGCTCTCAATTATGAACTTCAAACTCTATTTCTTTTTCTTTCCTGACTATGATATTGCTCAGGTATAAAGTACATGGCTGAGCTGTTTCCGGAGGTTGTGGTAAAACAGTGCTCACCCAGTGTCCATGTTCCATGTCCTGCATTGCAGAGGAAAGTTTATATGGTTACATTCTGCTGCACTGGTTACAAAATCAGTCAACTTTGCCACCCTCGGCTGTGCCTGTTTATTTCTCATCTCAAACTGTGGAACAATAGTCCTCTGATGAATTTGTGCTTTCTCTCAAAATAAGACTGTAGTCTCTTTTTGCCTTTATGGCTTGATTGAGATCAAGTTAATGGCAGAGCTATGTGCACAGATTCCTATCAATAAATGGTCTGTTTAAAATAAAAGAGTGCTCTATTTTGGGCCCTGGTTCTACATTACAGTAGGCAATGAAGAAAAACAAAATACAAAAGAAAAATTGAGGCTTTTTTGGCACACAAGTGGATTTACAAAGTATCAATGGCGATGCTGTCTTACTAATTAGAAATTCACCTTAGTTTGGGGAAAAAAATTGGAGAATTTGTTTGACCATAGGTGTAGAATATTCTCTAGTAATTGAACTTGCTTCTTTGCTGAATTGTTGGTGCTAGACGTTACTAAAGTTATCAAATTAGCACCTTTGTTTGACTAATACTGAGCTTTTGTACTAAAGGGAAAATGGTAAGTTCTCCAGCTTTTTCTGTGTATTTCTCTCAACTCTTTTTAGTATTAGAAATTAGTAGAATCACAGCTGCTGCCAGACTTTTGGAAGGTTTTGGGCTTTACTTTGTGCCTAGTTTCTGTAGTTCTTCTGAACCTGTGCTAAAGCTCTTATAACACATGCTGACTAGTTTTGTTTGGCAAAGTTTTGTTACATTTGGCAGGTCTCTCTCTTGCTGCAAGAAGTTGGAGTATAGTGACATTCTGTATTACTACTCTGAAAACAGCCACAACCCATCTGACTCTGGCATCTACATAGCAGCTTAGTATTATCTGGACTGGTGTATTTCTTTTAGCTTCTATTTGTCATTGCAAATTTTCCTAGTGATATGAAATGTTTGACTTGATAAAGGCATCACTACTATGAATATGTGTATCTGACAGTGGGTACATTTCAATGTTAAGAAAAGCATTTCAGATTACAGATTTACAAGCACTGTGATCTGAGCTGAAGAACAGGTTTATCTTCTTTGCTGAAGGGAGCTTTTTTAAATCAACCATAGAGTTAAGACATTCTGCTATCACATTCGTCCTCAAGGCATGAATATATGTCCCTGTAAGTGTGATGACTTGGTGGCTTGACTGTGAGACTTGGATAAAATACAGCTGACCCTATTTTTTTTAAAGATTTCTTCTGCTGTCACAGCAAGGAAGTAGTCTGTTTTTGAGAGAAGTTTTGTATCAGAGCCAAATTGCTGGTCTTCTTCTCTGTGAAAGACTTTTTTCCTGTCATTTAGTAGGCACTCTTATGATGGAGCCTTTTCTCTTTAACAGTGATTACTTCTATCATCTCATGTGCCTCACAAACTTTATTATTAACTCAGTCAATCAAAATTAAACTGTGTAACACATTTGGTGCAAATGGCCTAGAATGGTAGCTAGAGGAACGTCTTCATCTCTTGTCATCAAAGAGAAAATACTTGTAAATCAAATGAAGACAGAAAAGCAAACTCGGGGAAGGTCAAATATTTGGACCAGAGGAGACAGCTTTTAAAATGGTGCTTTGGATACATGGCAGCAAAGGTGAAATGGCCAGATGAAGACCAAGGTGTGTAAGAGAAAACAAAAAGTTGGTGTATGTGCTAGAGCAGCAACATGATTTTATGGAGTAGGCTGTATAAGTAAAGATCTGTAAATGTATTTAAGCAGTAAGGCTGCATGCCAGAAGAGGGGAAGGTAGGGAAAAACTGAAAAACAGCTAAATGAAGTTTTGGAAGAGAACTGTGATAAAATACTTCCAGCTATATAATGATGATTTGGAAAATAATGAAAATGCAGTGAAAAACTAGGAGCACAGCTGAAGGCTGTGTTGGCAGATTTACAATATCAGTATTAGGAAATGTTCTTCAGATGTTTATTCCAGGGCCACCTGGAAAGGTACAATGAATACAGATCAAAAAGGCCTTGTGAAAGATGAAATCATTCTAGATTTCAGCTATTGCTTAAAAATATTTCCCCTTCAGTCCAGCAGACAGTGGAAGTAATATAAATGTTTGGATTTTCAGAGAACTATGACATACCTATATGATGCAATAGATAAAGAATAATCTAAATTATATGATTTTTTTTTTTAATAATAAAGAACTTTACAGCTAAGCAGTGAGCTGAACATTAAACCCACCAATTTTTGCATGATAATCCTCATTAACTTTATATAGTGACCACTTCTCTGGAATGGGAGCCCTACTTAATCACTGTTATGAGATTTCCTTTAAATGCATCACGTTTTCTTTACTGTATCCATGACTTCCTCTACTTGCCACTTACTTCTGAAGAAAGGGGTAAGGATCAGAACATGGTCCAATGTGAGCAGAACCATGCAGGTAACAATAGCCAGGTCAAAGTCCAAAGTACTTTGGTCCTAGGAGAATCAGAGTGCAAAGGGACAGTTGAACTGCCTGTCAGCAATAAAACAGGGAGGCAGTATCTGGTTACTGTGACCTTGGAGATGGAGTCACACACATAGGTAAGCAGACTGAGAAGCTAGAAGCGTGTGCAAAGCAGCTATAGGATTGTCAGAATGTTTCTAAGCAGAGACACCATGATCCAGACATTGCTGAAAGGTTATTTGGTCTGATATGCAAGGGACTCTAATTAATAATAATGTCAACAGCTTTAAAAGCTTCACAGCAATCTGCAAGTTGCATCAGTGAGAGGTTTGAATTGCATGAGTGAATCCCTGTTTATGTTGAGTATACAGGCGTATGCCTGAGGCAAACTGCCTTGTCAACAAATGTTAAACTGGATCAGCAGTATTGCCAAAATATTTACTCGTTTTCCTTCTGGAGTCAGGTGGTTGAAACATAATTTCCATGTTTTTTATGGCATAGAGGTGGCCTGAAGGGAGAGAGGATTAAAACGAAATAGTTTTGCACTGCTTTGGTACGGCATGCCCGGATAGACACAAATTTTTTCTAAGAGTGTGGCTGATGGGTAAGTAGGCACAGAGGGCAGAGCTGACAGCTCCTTCCTTGTTGCTGATTCAGAGTTTGACTGAGACCTTAAAGACAGAACCTGTCAGTTCCTTGTTTTCAATTTGTTCTTGCCATAGAAATGCTATTTGCCAGTTGTGTTTCACAGGAGAGAACATGATATTAGGTATATTACATGGTCTTAGGTATATTCCAAGTGATTAGCATTGTGCTCCATAATTTATAAATTGATACTTGCTTTTATTCATAATATTGAGTATTGTCCTGATGAGAAAGATGCCCTCTCACCTCCAGTTCTGCTTCTCCCTCCTTGCTTAAAGGATAACTAGTGAGAGAGGATGAGTCCCTTTTTTTCCCCCTCTCTTCTTTGGTTTGATTATGAATTTTGCTGTTCTGTCAGATCTTGTCAGATACATCCTCCAACATCAAAACAATACACAGAACTTCAAATAAAATTGCTGGTGTTACCTTACTGTGTCCCTTAAAGTGAAACAAAGCATAGTGCAATGCTGGGTATTATTTAGAGACCAGGTAATTAGACAGAATATGCTGCTCTATGTGTAAGGAACTCGAGAAATTTCCAACCATGGGAAAGTGATTTTTATGAAACAAACAAAAGAAAAGCCAACTGACCTTGCCACTGAACCTTGTTCAGTCTGTCAAGACTGGAAAGACTGCAGGATTGCTTAAAACAGAGCATGAAAAGTTTTGTCTTTGCAAAAGCAGCTCAGTTTTCTCCGGATGTGCAGTTAGTGCTGTGGACAGTCAGGCCTTTGAGAAGCAGTTGTTGACCAGTTCTTGTTGTGTATCAGACCTGAATATTCAGGAAGCATGCAGGACACCATGACCCAAAAAGTTACCCATCACCTTTTCTGAGGTTTCCTTAGCTTAAGAAAAGCAGTCTGAACACGGAAAAAGGTCCTATGATAAATTCTATTTTAACTTCAGAGTTGAGGCAAAAGAGCAGGAAATTTTGGCATGAAACTAAGTGAATTATAGAAATGGCCAAGAAATTAAGAAGTAGCTGGCAGAGTTAATGAGAAGGCAAATACTGTTTAAGACCACATTCCATCTGAGTTCCTGATCAACTTCTACCTGTATTCATTCCCTTTTGGCAGACTTTGAAGCTTCTGTGTTGGTGGAAAGCTCATTTCTGTGGAAGCTCTGTTGAGAGCATCTCTGACTGTAGGAATTAAGTTACTTCAAATCCATTCCTGTTCCCTGAAAATCCTAAATTACTTTGTCACAACACCCAAGATTCCTAACCCTCGTCTCAGGGGAAGTATGTTGATTTAGCTGCAGCTGCGTATAGGTTCAAATCACAGTCCTTTTTTCTTTATTTAAATTTTTATTGTTGAAGTTTTCTAAATCTATGAAAACATTTTAAATTTTTTCCCCTCACCCAAGGCATTACTCCTAGTAAAATAAAGTATAACTAAAATATGCTTTAAAAGTCTATGTAGACATTGACCTGTCCAACTTAGTTTTTCATTCAAATTGGCTGGGTAAGATTAAAAATTAAAGTACACAACTGACACAAGAAACCTGGCAAGTAACAATAAACCTCATCAACTTAACATGCAGTCATCCTACTTAAAACCAATAAGCATGGCAAACAGGCAAGACAGGTTGTGTTGAGAATGATTCTAGATTATCTTGTTGTAATGAATGCACTAAAGCTGTAGTTTGACCAGTTTTATTTTAAAACCAATATTACCACGGAAAGGAGGAGTCCCACGCTTGTGACCTTGCTGTTGATTTCTGCTCAGTGCTGGTTTCTATATCCTCCTCCACCCCCTTTCCCTGATCCTTCTTGCACTGGGATTATTGGGTGACTGTAGGTGAGGCATTTGAGGAGCTCATGAGCGGGAGTGAAGCAGGAGGAAGACTATCTGAGGGCTATTTTTCTACCTAGTGCTTCAATGTTGTTTACCACATTCACCTGTGATGTTTCCAGTGCTACTTTATACTTGAAACTAGGACGGGAAGAGGCAACTTAGAAGTGTTAAGCCAGACACACACCAGAAACATGACACCCTTTCCTCCGTGTACATCTCTATGCTGAATTCATGGGCTTTGTGTCCAGATGAGAATGTTTAGCTGAAATATGCCTCTTGTTCTTGCAGATAGTGGTGTGCAAATAAAACTTGAAAAATAGGTATCACTTGCTGCCTCTGAGCTACCAGGGAGCCTTACCTTCAAAACCCATACCCTATTTTCTTCTGCTTATCATGGGTTAGTTATTCTTTCTGTAATTAATATATCACAGCTAAAGGAGCTTCTTGCTGGAAAAGATGAACAGTCTTCTGGAATGAAAGTGGACGGGCTGCTGTTGTTTAAAATGTAGGTAGTTTGTATGTACCTAAGTCATAATGCTGATTTCAGTTTTAAATTAGAAAGCTGATGAGTTTTAAATTCCTGGAACACAGACCTTCCTAAGCTAATCTCCATAAACATAAAATAAATTTGCCATGGGGGTAATTCAGTGTTTTGAGAAATGCATACTTTCTATTTATGAGCTGCAGGTACTGATATAAGAAGAAAATGGGAGCATAATTTCCATGAATACTACCAATATGTGCGTGGGAATGCCCAACTGCAAGGAAATTCAAAGGATTGGCAAGCCTTACACTATTGTGAGAGCTCCTTTCTAATAGTAGCACATATCTACATAACACTTGACAGATGGGCTAGTTTGAGTACCAAGTTAAAAATGGCCACAGTCCTGCATTTCTGGCCGGGGAAAGTCACTCTGAGCAAGGTGCTGGTGCTGTGCAGTTGCCAGAGAAATCATTTTTTTCCTGCTGACACTCTACAGCCACTAGTGACACCCTGGGTGAGGTGATCCCCTGTGCAAGAACCTCTCTGCTTTGCAGCAGGGGTTGGCAGGAATGCTTTTAGTCCCCTGGATGTGGAAGTTGGATCATCATCTGTTTTCAGAAGTAAACACTGAGTACCTAAAAAATCTGCCCCGTAGCTGTAAGCAGTAGGTCCTCATGTAACACATTCTGTGAACAATGACAGCAACCACTGCAGGGGGAAAAAAGGGAAATGGGTGGAATAAAGATAAGTTTCATAGGTCTTGGAGTGGGAGACTTTTTCTCTGTGGACAAACAGATGGCTTCCTTCACTTGTACTAAGAAGCTGATAGTTGGGTTTTTTCCAACTTCTCAAGCTTTCTGTCGTCATGAGTTGCAAGAGAAGAGCAAAACGCCATTTCACATTTGCTTAGAGAAAGCCATCTCTGTGATAAAGACTGCAGAAATTGGTGTATGGATCACTTTGGTCTTAAAGGACCTCTACATTGCGCTACAAAAATACTGGTTCTTCAGTCTTTAATTTCATATCCTTACCATTTTTTGCTTCTATCCAATAGGTAAGGCACAGAACTTCAGACCAGGTAATGGCTTTGAAGATGAACACACTGAACAGCAACAGAGCAAACATGCTGAAAGAGGTTCAACTTATGAATAGACTCTCACATCCGAACATCTTAAGGTACACTAGCTTTTTTTCTGAATCATATAGAGATAGGTTGTCTTTAGTAGGGTTCTCTTCTTTCCAATTTTTGTTTAGTTATTCTTTATTGTAGGTTTATCTGTCGTAAATGTGTTAGGATTAATACCTAATTTAATAGATAAATGGGAGGAAGAAGAAAAGACTTAAGAGAAAAAATCCCAAACATGGACATGATTTTGGTATCTGGAATTTGCTAGTAATGAGCAATTTATGTCAGAGAAAAGCAGGTGCTCACATTTTAAATTTCTGATGAATCAGTATGAAGAGTGAAATTTGGCTTCTTTTTGTGAATTTAAGTTGTTTCAAATTTAACACTATTCAACTAACTTACAGTTACTAGTCTTAAAACTAAACAATGCAAAGTGCCATAGCTGTTTCTTATTCTTAGGTCTGCTTCCTAGGTTTTAGGATTTTCTTATTGCAGTATTGCAAGGTGGGATAAGGAGGACTGAAGAAGAGAAGCTAGAGTTGAATTAATCTAATTTATATGCTCCTGGCACAAAAAGGGTAGCTCTTGGTTTGCATTAGATTACTGCATGCAAATCCAAAATGTTCCAATGTGTATCTTGTTATTTTTTGAACCATTTTAGTCTTGGTTTCTCTTCTGTGGTGATGTGACAAACAATTAACACAATTGGCTGAAGCCATAGCATTGTGAAATTTAAAGATGTGATAAGTGCACCAGATGACCAGTTCTCCTAAGCTGCTGTTGCACACCTGGGATCCATTTCTGACCTCAGCTCTTTTTGAAAAGTTTTGGAGACACAGTGAACTCTTGTTACCTAATTTCCTTTTCTTTGCCCTTTTGTTACATAGTACAGACATAATACTGATTCCTAAAATCCTTTCTAAGCAGTTTTTCTGATCCTTGAAATCCTATCTCAGTTTTCATCATCTGCTTTGTAACAATATTATATATGTGTTTCCTCCAGTATTTATAAGGACACATGTCAGAAGCACTTGAAATACCTGTAAGGAGCATTCCATTAATTCATGGTCTGTTTTCTATTATTCTTTTTCTTAAAACCTCAAAAACCTGTGAACTTAAATAATTCTTATTCATAGTAAACTATGTTAGTTTTATCCTAATACATTTATTCAAGTGTTGCAGTAATCTATCCCTAAATACAATTCCTAGTCTGTTTTCTCTGCTCCAGGGTGAGGTGCTTTCCAAGCAACTCCTCCTTCTGTTTTTTTTTTTTTTTTTTTTTTTAAATTTGTCAATTGTATTTTCTATCTGGTTGTTTAGATTTCAGGATCATTACTTGTGTCTTATTTATCCCACAGATCTTTTCCTTCATTTCCTTTTTTCTGATTCCTTTAATAAGCAGCACATGACCCTGGGGACTGATAAAGCTGCTTTTTTAGTAAGGTTTGTGAAAAGAGTAACTTTCCAAAGACTGACATTGTCAGAATCATCAACTCAATACACTTCATCAGTTTCTTTATCAATTTTGTGTGGTTGGTAAATCTTATTTTAAAAAATTCTAGCTCTGCAGATCTGTTCAAAATCAAGAATTTAATTTAGGTTGGGATGAGGGAAAGTAGGAAAAGGATATATTGACAGGCTAAAAAGCATTCAGTTGTACCTAAATGTAACCCTGCCTCCTCTTGAATGGAATTGCAGAGGTGTTGTTGAGAACAAAAATTGTGCTCAGTCCTGAGTAATTGCTGAAGTTTAGTTGTCTTGTGAAGTAAAAGAGATCATATTTGGTCCCCTCTGGCCTTAGAGCCTATGAATAATTTGAAGTCAGCAGTGTTACACAGATGGTCCTGAAGGAAGAACAATAATGTATTGATTTATGTATGAAGCAGACAATGAATTTCATTTGTTCGTCTAGTTATTACCCAGGATTGACGGAGGAATCTTTTTCTTTTTGTGCTTAAGTAAGCAGTTATTAGTGAATACATCAGAAATAAATTACTTAAATAGAAATGGTCTATCTTTGCACAGTTTGTTTAGAAGAATAAACTGCATTTGATTTATGAATTGCTTGATTTGAGGCTTCTTCAGAAAAAGTAGGCTCTCTGTTAAAAAATACTGCCTTTTTCTTACCTGTTAGGTAAGTCCCCTTGCTATAGGGAGCAGAGTTATTCCTACAGGAAATGCAAATGAGAAAACAGTATTTAGTTTTAGTTGTTTATTGACATTTAATACACAGTAAAAACTACTTCTTTTCTGTGTAGGCAATAACTTGATGGTTTTTGTATTAATGATGTGTTGTTTAAGTTCTTGTTTAAATATTACTGTAGTGTTTCCAACTTCTTTGTCTAGGAGAAGATTTTGCCCCTCTTAAATGTTACCTGCCTATATGTCTGTGTATACCTGTATATAAACCCACACATTCAAGCCTCTCTATTTAGGTTTCATAAATGTATAAATCATTGGTGCTTCTACTAGCCTTGTGAAACAATCTGTTTCCAACTTTAGAAACACATAAAAAATTATAATTAATAGTAATTTGTGGCTAAAGTGGTGAGAGGCTGTGTTGCTTGTTTGACAACATTGTGCTGTCAGATAAGAACAGCTAGAGTTGTATTGCTGAGAGGTTTTTAGGAAAATGTTCTATAGCAATGTGTTCCCACTGAAACATTTTCTGGGATTATTTTTGGAAATGTTAAGCTTTTATTAGTATTTAAGGGGAATGTTTCTCTTCAAAGAAGTTCTAATATATAATTTTTCCAGGGGCTATGACCTATCTCAGTTGCTGCTAAATACTTTCTTCATTTAATTTCTTTCCTTTGAAGTTCTTCTATGTTACTGAGCAAAGTGTTTTGTCACTAGCATCAAGTTCACTTCTCTGTTGATTAGCCATGAATCTCCTCTACAGGCCTTGAAGGTGTCCTCTGATTTTTACATAATACATCTCTGAGCTTCTTCACCTCCTCTGAGTTCTGGGACTACCCTTAACTTCCACCATAAACAAGTTTTCTTCCTTCCTGTTGCTAGCCAGTATGCATGGTAATGGGTTCTTAGGCTGAAATACTGGGACCACATTGTGCATGGTTAATTGAAATAGGTGAGGGCTGCGAGATGCTCTGCTATCAAATGGCTTGTAAAATTATGAAACTGGATAAATACTTGCTTTATTGCCTCCAAAATCTGCTCTCAATCCATTTCAACATGTGTAGGATAGCAAGTCAGTGTTTAGAAAGTGAATGTCAGATTCAGCAATAAGGCATTTATTTTATTACAATAAAACTTTCCTTTAAGCTGGAAGTGTGGTTGTGTTTTTGAACATCCTGATGTGTAATACCTCAAATTCGTTATTGAATCAGTGTTTTTGTCTGAGAGCTCTTCTGTAATTTATATAGTTAAGTGTTATGGAAAAGAGAAGAGATTCTTCCTTGTAGTGTATTTGGTAGCCCAGGATCATTATCCTTTGGGTAACTAAAAAACCTATCCCTTTGCCAATGCTCTAAAATATATAGCAACTTTTATAAGCTATCAATTCCAATGTGCCCACAGTTTACTTCAAGATGTTATTGTGAAAATTTTGATGTTTTTGCTGTTGATTGCAGTGATGTGACTAATAAGTATTGCTGACTATTTGAAACTGCTTTTGCCTGTGTGCTGTCCATATCAGCTCCTTTTCAAAGATCTCTTTTGAGGTTTTCATCCAGACTCTGGTCTCTCTTCTGGAGTGTCAGTAGTTGCTGACTTTGTTCTGTTCCTTAGCTCGGTAGAGATTACTGAAAAGCACGTCTGTGTTTTTACCTTACTGTACATCTTGAAGAGATAGAATTGGGTCAAGGTGTTTCAGTTTTACTTGGTGAAGTCCTGATCTGGGTATTTAGGCTTTAAAAGCAACAGGCTTTAGTTGCAGTGAAGGGCTAACTTTAAATCTTCACACTCATTTCAGTATTTCTGCACTCAAATTCTGCTCTTGGCCAGCTATGTAGATCCATCTTGATTAGAACAGAGATGTAAGTGAAGAGCTTAGTTTTCACTTACCAAGTTCCTAGTAAGTCTGCTGTCCCCATGGTAGGATCATAAAGATTCCAGTGGTCAAATATATGTGTATATGTAAGTTTCTAATGTATTTTCCATGAAGAAAATGAGAGACTGCCCTCTATTAGAGGATTTATTTTGGCAAAAAAATTGAACTTTTTTCAGTCTGTTAAGGATATTTTAGAATAGAGGGCTCCAGCTCTTGCAGCTACACAGACATGATGGTAAAAAATAGGGGATTTGGGAGGTTTTTTTGTCTCCCTTCCTCTTGTTTCCTATTTCAGCTAGCAGATGTGATTCTAGAGGCAGAGTAGGTGTTAACTACAGTTTAGTAACTTTTTGTTCAGTCACTGTCTGGTGTTTATAATAAACTATGTATGAGAGCTGCTTATCTTTTTTGTTTGCTGGTTTTTCCCCATGATCCAGGTTGGGGACATTTTGGACAGGGCAGAAGCAGACAAATGGTGTTCAAGGAATGTTTTCTTCTGTTTTTACCATCAAACTCATCTCCTGTCTCTGTCTCACTCCTGCATACAAGTTAAACATGGAGAATTAAAATGCTTTTCTACCTCTGATTTCTTCCTGCCTTTGATGTGGGATATGCTGGTTTTATCGCATCTTCCCTCAGACAGATGGTGAGAGGAGGTGTGGAAAAGTGAGCTGAGGTTGGGGTTTGTACCATGTGATGTTTACTATGGCCACTTTAATACAGGTTAGCTGATACATGGCAAGACTGTAATTGCTGGGGTTTGGGAAAATGGGAGTTTAGAGCATTTCTCCACTTCCTTATTAGATTGTGTCCTATTTAAAGTGCAGTGCTGTTCAAGGGTTGGGTTAGATCAAGTACCATGGTTATGAAAGGTCTGGTGTATGCTTGTAGATTTGTTACTTTTCTGAATTCTGGTGTGCTGCTGTAGTCATGAGTTTTTGCCCAAATCAAAGTAAGAAAATAGGCCTGGAAAGGACTCAAGAAATCTCCATCCTTGTGTCCTGAGCTTGGGAGCCTTCAGGCTACAGCCTGAGAGGCCTGATAGCTTTTTTTGGTAATATCTTACAGATGTGTTTTTCTCATACAAATGAAGCGATGTGCTACCAATGATTCTCCATCTCTTGTGCTGTCTCTTGAATTAGTGTATCTTCAATTTTGAGGTAGAATTTCAGTCTTTAATATCACTATTGTTTGCATGAAAAAGTATTTCTTTATTTGATCTGTACCTTGGGGACTTCATTTAAAACATTCTGTACACAGAAAGTCTTAGCTCATGTCTTAAGTGTTCTCGTGGGAGCACTTGGAGGTATTGCTGCGAGTTTGGCTGTGAGCATGCAGGCAGATTGACTCATTGATTAAATCCACCTTCTTGTGTGTGCAGGCACACAAATAAGCACACTGTGTGCATATTCCATGAACTCCTTTCAAGGAGAATTTTCTTTCATTCCCTTTGAGACAAATCTATCACCCTGGGAACACAATACCAGGGATTTTTTTTTTGTCTGTAGTTTTATCCTTTCAAACCTTCCTTTTTGTAAAATTGCTTGTGATGGACTTTGTTACAATAGTCAGAGGGGATGGATTTTGTCTTTTAACACCCTTTGTCCTGTACTGAACGGTGCTGTAACAGGGAAGAAAATTGCTTCTGCTTCTTTTTGTGTAACGTGGTTATCAAAAAGGAGTATTTTAGAAATGCAGTGTACAAGGCGGCAGAAGAGAGGCTGTATGTGTTGTGTATAATATGTTGCAGAAATGATAGATTAAATGCCTTACCTCTATCTAGAATCAAGATGCAAGTGTAGAAAACTTAAAATACATTTTTAATCTAGCATGGTCCCTAAACCACTAAGGAGGGCCTTAATGCAGGCTTAATATTTTTATTTGCCCTCTTCCTTCTCCAACAGTTAGTGCACTGAAATAAGCATGTGTCTTCTGACCTTTTGTCTTTGTTACTGAGCTTGTACTAGAGGCTTTTACATTGGTGTTTGGTTTGTTTCTTTTGTTTAATGTTATCAAAGTGCTGAATTTTCTCATACAAGCAGTAAATTTTGGAGAGCATCGAGTTCTTTTGTTGAACTGTAGCTGCCTCAGGTTTATCCACGGAACAGGAATGTGTTCCAGTGAAGTTCTTTTAACTAGAAGCATGTGTTCAGTGTCTGGATATCCACAGAGACTGTATGATCTGGATATTAGTTTTGTTTGATAAATTTAGGCAAAGATTGCAGACTGAGGCTACAGTATTTAGTCTCCCCTTTTCTGTCAGGGATTTTCTCCCTTGCCATCTGACCGAACTGAAAGTCGTTTGTGTGACCGCTGTGAAGGATTAAGAAATATCCAGACTTCTCTTGGTTTTGTTTAGAAGGACAGGTTTTCCAGATTGTTTATCAAACAAGCTTTCCAACATGGATATAGATTGCTGACATTTGTTAGAAAGCATTTGGAAATGTGCTGCACTGTATTTAGTTGGGTGGATTCAAGTATCATCCTTTCTATTTGCAGCTTCTAGGAAAACTTTTCCAACCAGATTTTGGAAATATTTCAGCTTGCTGATAAGGCCAGATACACTGTCTTGAAAATAAACTTCCTTAATCTGCAAATGGTCTCCTGTTTTGTGAATGATTGGCTTATTGGAGCTCCTTCTAGCTAGAAATGCTTATAGGAAGTGTAACCTTTGGCTGACAAGACATTCTGCTGAAGTTCACCTACAAGCACATTTTGGCTCAGGAGACAGTGTGTCTAGCCAACAGGAATAATCGCAGCTGTGCTGGACCAGCATGTCAGCTTCCTATCCACAGAACTTGGAATCTCATCTGGGGCAAACTCAGAAATTGAAACCACGTTAAATCTTGCTTGATAATTGTATTTCCTGGTAGCAGCTGGATGTATTATCTTTTAGTGAAAATCCTTTCCAACAATGTTTTGTAGCAGTTCTTGGCTTAACCAAGTGTCTTATTATTGCTCGATAAAACAGCTAAGCAGAAGTTTTCCAGGAATTTGGATTGCTAGAGGTCTGTTCTATCAATCTGTTTTCCAGAGGCTGAAAACTGAGATTCATTCACACAAAGTTTAAATGGCTTCAGTATGTTGCTTGTAAACTCATTAATTCTGTCTTTATCAGCGTATTTGATTTCTCTTTTCCTGGCTAGTCATTTCTAAATATATGGGGTTTATAAATGTATCTTTATGTCCAGCTTTCTTCCATGAGATCATTATATGGAGCTTTGTTTATCGATTTTTGATTCTTAATAGAAATCCTAAGCATTTGGGAGTTTTTGAACTCTCTTAATCTTCATAACTTGTTTCAATGTGTCTTTGCTACCTTAAGCATGGGTTCACAAAAGTAATGAATATGTTTCCATTGAGACTTCCCATGACCAAAACAGGTTGGCAGAAAACATTAAGTTCTGCCAGTCTCTAAGTGACAGTGATGTTTTTCCTGTTTGGTAAAGATGAGACAAGAAATAAAATTTTTCCAAAATTTTGACAAATTCTTAAATGCATTTGTATTTTGGAATTAAATATGATGAATTCTTAATTTGTAAATAGTGTGATACACCTTTACAAAGGAAGAATTGATCTATAGGTTAAAACATTGTTATTTTTAATTACTTAATCTTAGTTTTTGTTGAATGGAAATATTGCCATAGCAGGTTAACTGTGTAATTGATAGAGAAAATAATACTTTGAAAAGTTGTCTTGTAGAGGAGTTAATATATTGGATTTGTGTGCTTTCCATTTTTGCTTGTGAATAAAGCCATTAACACCATGCCTGATAGCTCTGGAGGCTTTGAATGCACTAAGAAATAGATGTCTGCCCTGTAGAAGTCTGGGTTTATTCATCTCAGGAAGCTTAATTTGTCAATTCACAAAGTTCATTGTTGTAGGGAGTGAAACTCAGAATGTGCAATGTTTTGAATAGATGGTCTATTTAAAAGAAGCTTCTTCCCTTCCTTCTGAGGACCTGGTCATGCCCTATGATTCTGCATTAAACAAGAGGAATTGTATTTTCAGTGTCCCTCAAATGAAAATTCCCATATTCAGGGAGTATTGTTTGAGTGTTTGAGGTGAGAGCAGGCAGTAGGAGTTCTAATGCAAGTCTTGCTGCTTCTTTGGTTATAAAAACAGATTTCCACAGCTCAGCTTATGCAAAGGACCTTACCTATATTATTTTCCTTTGGGTGCTTGTAATTTACTAGTCAGCTGTTAGACAACAGAACAGTGAGGATCATTCATTTCTTCAAAAGCAGCTTAGCTGAACTAGCACTACATGTCTTGCATCATGTTTTTAATTTCGGAAGTGTTCAGGATATAAAAGGTCCTTTTCCTTTGAGTTCTTGTCCACAAGATTCCCATCACATTTAATGAGATCATACATGTCTACCTCTTACTTGCAAAATGGAAATTTCTGAACATTATGGAAATTTGGTTTTGATTGCTGAGACCAAAACCTAAGTGCTAAAACTGAGAATTAGGTAATCTATAAAGAATGTACACTTGAACTGTGCAGGGAAGGCTCTAAAGTATTTAAAATTTCAGCTTTACTGAACTTTCTCCTGGGGGATGTTTTGTAATAGCATTAATTTGCATTTTATCACTTTTAAGTTCAGCTTGTATGGTGGTAAAAATGAGCTTTCAGTTGTTTATGGCACATTCTGTTGCTTTCCAGACAAAACAATGGTGGCAATCATTCCTATTAACAGCAGGAGTCTGAAAATTGTGCAGTGTAGGTAACACTTGTGGAATGTGTGTATACTGGATACTATTGAAATTTGCTTCTATCCAAGTGTTGGAAAGAGGAGTTTGGGGAGGGGAAGTATACATTGCATATGAGTGCCCTCATATTCCTGAATGGTTAAGAATGGGATAGGAAGAAACATCTTTATGCTTAAACAGCAAAATGCAAAGGGAAGTAATGTTCTGTTTATGGAAACCAACAGTGGATTACTTGGCTTAAACTTCCTTAAAATAGGACTCTGAGACTGTTCCTTTCTGCATAAACCATTATATGCTGGCCTTTGCTTATAGTCAAATTAGTAACTTTCCATTTTGAGCATGAGCTGTCTCCTGTGCTCTCCTGGAACTGCTAATTCAAATTGTAGTGTAGATACATGATTTTGTTTTGTGCTGAGATGTTTAAATAATCAATTTTGAGGTATGCAGTGTCTGTGAGGCTGAATTTTTTCTTTCTTCCTTTTTTTGGTGAATCCTATATTAATTTCTTTAAAGAACAAAAAAGAGGGGGGGAAAAAAGCCCAAACCACTTTTCTTTTCTTGTTTCTTGTAGGTTTATGGGTGTCTGTGTGCATAAAGGACAGCTGCACGCTCTTACTGAGGTAAGACTATTTCATAATATACATACTGAATATGAAATATTCAGTTCTCAGGACAGATTCTGCAATTGCCATTCACCTTGAGTGAAGTGTCTGTTATGGTGACTGGTGAATTAATCACTCACTATTTACTATGCTAAGAGAAGACTGCAGATTCAGTCCTCAGAACTCTACTCACAGTCCTTGTATGTCTTTTCTCCTCAGAAGCACTTATTGGGGTGAAAAAAAAAACCCACAGTAAGAGCATAAAACTTCACTGATAATGTTCTAAATGAGAGATGTGCATTACCATTGAGCAGCCCTGAAATATTATTTATTTCAGTGACGTTGCATTGTGTTTAAGTCTTATTTATACTCCAGTTGTACATTTTGCAAGTGGGTCATGTTATTGTATTCAGTCCCTACCACTTTCATATTACAGCTTAATCTGGGTCCTATAAAAAGGAATTATTCCATTGCCCGTGTCCCCTGGCTGAGATCTAGATATCAAGTATGAAGCTGAAGTTTCCATTCAAATGAGTTCCCACCCAGCTTTATTGGGCTGTTTGTTTAATCCCCCTGTAAACTGCTCAGGAAAAACAAGAAGAGAGTATTCTCTTGTTAGGAATAGTGTTGCCTGTTTTGAGTCAAAATCAATAAAATGCTTTGCTTCTTGTGTTAGTTTGAGTACAGACTGAAAGGAAACTCATGGTTTGTAAAGTTAATGTTTCTTATTTACTTCTGTTTTGTAGGAACTGCTCAGTCAAAAGATTAACCCTTTCCCACCCTCCCAAAGACAAGTCTGTTATTAATTAGCTAATTTAAGCTGGTTCCTGGTATAGTGTGCTTCCCAAGAACTGCTGTAAAATGAGGAGACTGGGGAGCTGTATGCCAATTAGCAGGATATGTGTCACCTTCACTTTCTGTACCTTACAGATGAAACTGAGACAAAGATGCACATATGTGGGCAGTGAGTTTCTTCACCTTCTGGGGTGACAATTTTGCAGTTCTCATTCTAGCTGCTGTTGGAGTGATGCACTCTGGTTCAGTGTCTGTATTTCTAGTGGAACAAAGATAAGGACACCTCCAGAAATGTCAAGATTCAGCGTGTGTGAGTACTTTGCCATGAGTGGGATAGCTTATTTGATTTATTCTTTGTTTTTTCCCCTCCCAGTGCTCAGTAGAGGAAACATTTCTAAGATGGTTGATCAAGTTATTCAGGCAGGCTTTGCTAACATTGCTGATTTCTTTTGGATATCTGGTCAATTAAAACAGGGAGGTTTTGGGCCATTCCACTCACTAAACGTTATTGTAGAAGATGTGGAGCTTCATAATGCTTTATCGTACTAAAACTTGGAAGATTTTGCTCATTGTGGTTTTTTTTGGTTGGTTTTTCCCTGCCTTCACAGCAGTTGCTTACCATTTAAATAACCCTCCCCACCCAAAAAGCCAAGAAAATGAAAACAGCACAGATGCTTCCTCATAGTGAGCTAACTTTGTAGCTGCTGCTTTGTTTAGCTATTTTGAGTTCATGGCAAGCAAATGAGTCTAAGAAAGACTTCAAAGAATAACTTTTTATAGTTATAATTCAGAATAACAGATGAGATTCCTGAAGCATCTTGAGAGCAACAAGGAAGAGTTTTAGATTGAAGTTTGCTGCAACATTTTGAGAAACAAAATAGCTTTAGTGACATATTATAAAAGTATAATTAGTGATTACCAGTAACATGCTATTCTTCAATTTTTAAAAGTTAAAAACTGTATATGTTCCAAGTAGTGGAATTAATTGTCTTTTCTAGCAACTGTAGTAGCATTTTTTATCTTCAAGTGTGTGTAGAGTAATAATTGAATTCTGAAGACTTCTGGGGGTTGGAGAAGGGGGCTGAAATGATGAGCTGGAGGAGTTATTAGTAAGACAGACAGGGTGAATCACCAGTTCAAATATAGACCAGGAGGATAAACAAATTAGCCACTGTCTCGTGGCTTTTTTCAGCTTGTGGTCCACAAAGGTGGTCTCCTTGCTTCCAGTGCTCAGCATAATTGATACCAGCCTGCTGCTACAAGTGCTCAGAACTTCTGCCAGGGTTTCACTTCTTTGGAGATGAAACTGTTGATTCAGAGGCCCATTGGTCAATAGGTGTCTGAGTCACTGCAGGAAGAATCCTCTCACACTTGCCTGTGCTGGACCTGTTTTGTAATGAGTTTAATTATCCCCTCCTTTGTTTTGGGAGTGCAGTTGATGATATGCCTGTGTAAGAGGGATACAGCATCACTTAGAGCTTTGTCTGCAGGCAGCATGATGGGAAATCGTGTTTATTTTATATAAGTATATACTTCCATAACAGAAGAAGTTGAGAGCTTGTGCCAAATGTTTCGTGACTGGGTTTAGACAACTTGTGCTATTAACAGGCAGGGTAGCCTCAAAAGATGTTAGAAGAGCCTTGAGGATTTTGTAAGCCTGTTAAGGGGCTACATTAGGAATATGCAGCACTTTGTTATTGGAAGGCAGAGTACAGTTTTATTTTCTTCCATGTTTACAGACACAGGAGGCTTAAACACAGGAGTAGATCATACAGAGCAGGTTTTTTGCTTGAGGAAGGTGTTGATCCTGTGTATGCCTTGGGATTTTCCCTTTTGGCAGCATTTTGTGTTGATTTAATTTTCTTCTCTCAAGTGGCTTTTGTTTTTAAAACTCTTGAGCAAGAGGCAGTTTCTGTTTGTTTTGGTTTGTTTTTTTCAAAATAAGAATGGAACTGTTTAATTATAGACTGCGCTAGGACTTTGGCCTTGTTCTGAATCCACAGTCTTATCAGTTTCGATAATCCAGTATTTTTTTGAAGTTCTCAAGCCAGAAGCTATGGCATATGCCTATTCTGAAGTAATTCAATGTCCGTAGATTGACAGAATAGCTTAGGCTGCCAAGGACCTCTATCCCAGCAAGCACTAAGTTAAGAAACATTTAAGGAAAGCAAAGTTTTGCTTTAATAGGTGTATCACCCAGATGAGCTGGCAGGCATTACACTGTCTCACTAATGTTGAGCTATGTGAACATAGATTTGCCATGCTTGCTTTCTCTAAAACCAGAAACTGGGTCTACCTTTCTCAGCATTCAGCTCTAATCTGAAGCTGCTTGTTTGTTTCTTCAGCTACAGGAATCTGCAGTGCTTCCTGCTGTACTCACATGCCTCTCCAAACCAATTTTGGCCTTTCCCTCAGGCCTCTGTGTTTTCCAGCCTCTTTCCTAATCTGACAACTCTCTTCACTTCCATTTCCTGGCACACAGCAGTATCATAAGTCTTGGAGGAACTTGCATGGTAGTAGTCTCTGGTGTCAGCATGGGATGCTGCTGAGCATTCAGAGGCCAGATCAGCGCTGCTGCCAGGAGAGCAGACAGTGTGTGCTCAGGGGACATGGAGCCTGAGCCAAGGAGGGGAACAGCCTTGGCTCAATAGCAATTGTGTATGATTTTATCCCATGCATATCTACCATGGAATGGTTGCGTGAGCAAACATCCATTTTAGATGGGAGGCAAACAAATTTATTTGTGTGTTGTAGGTTTTATAGGCCTGTGCTATTATACTGAAGTAGATAATGTAGCAGCATAAAGTCTAGTATATAAAAACCACTTAATACCTTCTTGCAGATCTTGAATTGTTTGTTGAACTCAGTTAAACAGGTTTATCTGAGACAACTCAGGCTAAAATCTTGTTGTAATTAGATGTATATTTATATATGCACAGAATGAGTCATAGAGCTCAATAATTCCTTCATGAAGGAAATGAAAGCCTTGGCAGTTGTGTGTATAGAAGATGGGAAATGGAAAGTTATTATGTGTTGATTGGGATATCTTGAAATTGCAGTGCTTGAGGGACAGTAGTTAATTGTTGCAACGGAAATTTTATGGCTATTAATTCATACTGGATGATAGTAAAAATGTGTGTAAATGCACTGCTGCCACAATCTGATTGCTCAGTGTGGGATCTGACATGCATTGGAACTTTCTGAGGCAGAGAGCAGGGCTATTGCAGTGTGATGGGAGCACATGGTAGGTGATGGAGGGCTAGTATTATTTCAGCCAGAAGATGTATGAGCTGGGAGCTGCCTAACCTGCTCTGCTGAAATCTGATATGTGGTCCTTTCTGGTGAGCTGTGGAGTCAGACTCATGGAACATCTGACACTACACCAGATAGCTGGAGTGGAATCAGAAGCACTGAGTGCAGCTGGGCAGCCATGGTTTTCTGGTGCTGTTATCTATGGCAGTGGGACAAGTGCTAAAGCTCATCGTAATGAAAATGCCAATGTCCTTTGAAGAGAGATGTTTTTTTCAGTAAGTTCTTTAGTGATAACTGAAAACTTATTTTCTCTGCTTTCCCTCCCAACAGCAATAATTTAGGTAAACAATAAATGCAATTGGTAGAGTTTCAGGTTTTTGGAGACTTTTTTATGCATGTTTTCTTTTTTAATTTTGGAGATAGCACTGATTAGAAAGAAAATACTAAAAGCTTAAAAAATCTCAGAATTGTTTCAATTGAAGGAATAGAAAGTAAGTTCTTAAAGTCAGAAGATTCTTCTGATATGCAGCTTTCACAAGCAGAATAAATTACTAAAAGTATTTAATTCTTCTTTCTTTTTTGCTCCCCTCAGTTCTTGGTTATCTTTCTGTGGAGAGCCTTTGACCCTAGAATGGAGAAAACCAGACAGACATCACTTAGGTCTCCTCTTTTGAAGCTGTATGCTACAGCTAAAACTGTAGTCCTACATTGCCTTCCAGATGGCAATAAAACTTGTGAGAGTTTTAAAAAGGCCTGAAATGCCATTCCTTCCTGCTCCTTCCTTTCCTCATCTCCTGTAAGACTCTCTAATCCCTACTTTTGTTCCATCAGTGTGATTGATATTGTTTGAATAACTTCAGTTTTATTCGTGTAGTGCTGCAAATATGTAACTCAGCTTTGGTGCTGGCACTAGGCTGTCAGCTCTGGAGAACTTGGTGTCTTTGGAACTCTAGTTTCTATTAGCAGTCATTCTGCAAATATTTCATGCAGCAAAGGAATTGTTCCTGCTTTAGGTATTACCTGTTTACCAGCTGACATGTAGTTCCTGGATAAGTTGGCTCCGGTGCTTCTCAGGGAAAAAAAAAAAGAATAGCTGTGGTGTGAAGTTGATCAGTATGAGCTTGGAGACAACTGAAGAGAAAATTACAGTTGTGCTTAAGGTGGCACCAAGTAGAAAATTAAAAGAAGTTAAAGGACTCTCATTATTATCCTGTTAGAAAATTTTACTTATTTCTTGGATACTGCCATCAGATTTCTAGCAAAAAAACCCAACAATTCAGATTTTTTTTTAGGGAAGGCCTTGAATTCATGTGAGATAGGTACTACCTAATGTGTTCAGTGAAACCATACTGAGCAGAAACTCCCAGATCAGTTGTATTCAACATCTTGTACTTATGCTTGTGCATTACCTCCCCTAGCTCATTGAAATCTTTCTTAGACACTTTATATAGTCCTTCTGACTGAAGTATTGAAAAAAGAAAACTCAAAAGGAGGAGGAAAAAAGCAGAGGGGTGGAAGAATTCTGAAGGTAATTTTGCCCTTTATTTCTCCTCAGATTTGGGATTCTAATTCTGCTCCAGCTTGGTCTTATTTGCATACATAAAGCATATTCCTTGAATATACGGTCTTGGGCAGTACGTAAAGTTATTTGTTTTATGATTTTGTGGCACTGGTCACTGCTTTGACTTTCTGGAGGAACAACATGAGCAACGGTGCAAGCTTTCTCTTGCATGTTTCTGTTGACAGCTCAGAAGAAACAGAATGTACCTGTTAATGCTAAATGTCTTAGAGGAATGAGTGTTGATACAGAATAGTGTAAAGAGAGCAATTACTTTGGAGTAACTTTTAAAAAAAGATTATCATGCAATTATGACAAATGATCTTTCAGATGGCTTCCAACAACTGACAATTTTTAAATGCCTCCTGGCTATAGGTTGCAGCAGAAATACTGTGGTTAGAACTTTATAAGAACTCTAAGTATGCGTAAAATTCTGCAGATTAAATTTATCCTTGTCATCTCTCAGCCAATGAATAACACGACCTGTGGATTAATGCTGTAATAAACGTCTACCTGCAGGCTCTATCCTTTTTGTCCTGTCTATCCATGGTTCAGATACTTTTTGTGGCATTAATTGGAGCTACAGCTTCACTTTAAGAATGAGAAGTTCTTTCAGTGATGCTGTACTAGGGCTGGAAAGTAACATGCATAGGCAGTCTGGGCCTCCACAGGTATAAAACCCAAGGACCAAGAGGAGTTAAGTTTAGCCCTATTGAAAGTATGTCCGAGGTATTGAGTCCTCTGCTAAGCTATGGTTACTTTGTATCTTTTCTGGAATGGCCTTGAGTTTTATACCTGATATATCTGGTTCCAGGAATATATACTCTGATGACAAGAATAGTTATGTGGTATAAAACTAGAAGTGTTGCTATTATTTACTTGCCTTTTTAGCTGCTTTTGTTGTAAGACTGGAAGTCCAGCCAGCTCATATCCGTGTTATTTCCTCTGTTAATTTGATTGTTTGGGTTGTTTAGCTTTTCCCTTACAGGAGTCATTAAGAGTTAGACCTTGCATGTACTTGCCTTAGGGTCAACAGAAATGCATTCACTCAGAGCTCAGGGATTTGACCTCTAGAGAAGAGTAATGGTAACCTTGTCTGATGCAGTAGTAGTTGCACTCCCATTAATGACTGTGTGAGGTTTCACTGTAGGACTCGAGAAGAGCAAGGTCATGGCAACAGAAGTAGTTTAAAACAGAGTGGGGAAATAGCTCAGGTCTTAGGAAGACTAGGCTAGTCTGTAATGTAAAAGGTGAGAAATCATTCCATTTCATTGATGCTATTTTTTCCAGCACTAAATTAGAATGAATAGATCATGAAATATCTCTTAGAGCTGTTTGCTGTCTGTATAGTGCTTTTTTCATTGAATGACAGAATGGTTGAGGCTGGAAGGGACCTCTGGAGGTCACTTGGTCCAACCTCCCTGCTCAAGCAGGGCCACTTAGGGCCGGCTGGGGCTGGTTGCCAAGGACATGGTCATAGAATCACAAAATGGTTTGGGTTGAAAGGCACCTTTAAAGATCATCTTGTTCAAAGTCCCCTGCACTGGACACAGACAGCATTCAATAAACCAGGTTGCTCAAAGCCCCATCCAGCCTGGTCTTAAACACTTCCAGGGATGGGGCATCCACAGCTTCTCTGAGCAACCTGTGCCAGTGTCTCACCATCCTCATAGCAAAGAATTTCTTCCTAAGATCTAAATCTAAACCTACTCTCAGTTTAAAAGCATTCCTCCTCAGCCTTTTAAAAGGTCTCTCTCCATTTTTCTTGTAGGCTCCCTTCAGGTACTGGAAGGCTGCAATTAGGTCACCCTGAAGCCTTCTCCAGCCTGAACAATCCCAATTCTCTCAGCCTTTCCTCACAAGAGAGGTGCTCTATCCTTGTCATCATCTTGATGGCCCTCTATGTTTCTGCTCTTGGAAAAATCACTTATCTCACCACAGAGAAATTATTGCAAGATAGTAGGTGCTTTGAAATACCTTGTCAATTCTATGATCCTTTATTAAAATAATAAAAACTATAGTGAATAGAGATAAGGTAAACCTACAAGATGCAAAAAGTTATTACTGTGTGCCTGCTTACTGGCACGTCTGAATATTGGCTTAATCTTTTGGGGTTAAAAAACCTAACCAACTAAACCTGTACAGAAAGACAAACCTGTTCTTTGTGCTTTCTACTTCATTGCACACAAATACCAGGACTCAGTTAGGAAGAACTTGAAGTTTTATTACCTTTGAAGTTGCAGCTGCCTGTTGAAGGGAGAAAGGCATGGGCAATAGGGACTTTAGGAAGCTTCTGTTTATATTCCAATATGAATGTGTTTGAGACAACAAACTATCCAGCAATAAATGCTGGCAAAGTCTCTAGCAATATCTTTTTGAAATTATAAAAATCCTGATTCTTTAAAGTAAAAAGCCTTGGGATGTGCTTTGGATTTCTTATATCAAAGTATAATTTTTAGCTTTTGCTTAAATTATTATGACGAAAAAGGTAAGTGGGAGTATTAAGTACATGGATGGATGTATGTATGTATCTGAAAAGTTGTTTGTTTGATACTACATGTAGACCTCGGGCTTACTTGTTTCTGTGTCACTTGCAAAATGATTTCTACTACATCTTTGATCATTTTGAAATTCGGTTATAATTCACTTTTAAACTTGGTTTGGTACCAACCCTTTCCTTCATCTCTTCATTGTTCATAATAGAATTTTAAAAATACTTGTCAATACTTGAGCCATATTTGGTCTTATTTTTGCACTCTTCACAGCATATGGACCGTCAGTTTCAGTTTTGCTGGAACAGTTCACTTAGGTTCTCAGTTTAATTTAAAAAGTAGCTGAATGTGCTCTAGCAAATGTAGTTTGTGGTTTGACAGCCAGCTCTCCCTCATTCTTTCTCTGTGCTGTGGAAGGCATTGTATTGTTTCGTCTTCAAAGCAGTGTCCTTTTTCCTCTGGTTTTATTCTATTCAGAGGAGCACAGCGTGTCTCTCTTCAGCCTGAGAGATCCCCATATGAAAGACACACACCAGTTTGCAGTACTGGAGACTCACTCCTGTGCCCTTGATCCTGTCAGGAAGCACAGGTGCCTCTAGGAGCAGCCATACCCTGATTAACTGGAGAGTGCTACACCAAACCAGCTGTACTGGCTTAGGGAG
The DNA here is from genome assembly GCA_037013685.1 of Acridotheres tristis. NCBI lineage: Eukaryota > Metazoa > Chordata > Aves > Passeriformes > Sturnidae > Acridotheres > Acridotheres tristis. The sequence continues at coordinate 10,312,838 of CM072895.1, forward strand.
AGAGATGTCTGCTCTAACTCTATTTTTGAAGGGGTGCATGAGGAAGCAACAAAAATTAAAATTCTGGTTTCAGTGATGGTTCAAAATAGGTTATCAACGCTGAGAAAGCTGAGTGAGGGTCAAAAGAATATGAACACCCTCATTTGTTTTATCAGCTAAAGATGTCTCATTTTTGTTGAAATGATTCTGTAGACACTTGCACTGAGTTTCTTCCAACAGCTGAAGAGTTGCAGACTCTGGTACCCATGTGTTCCTTGTGTATGAGATCTGAGTCAGGCTGATTAATGATAGGTGTTAACCTGACATCTGTATGCACCAGTGGATGCAATATCAAATTTAAACGTGTAATAAGTAAATTAGACTGTTCAAAGTAAGTACAGTTTAAAAAGCTTGCAGAAAAGGGAGGGGGTAGCGGTGATTTTTAGAAAATGTCACACCATTTAAACCTTATGTTATAACTTTAAGGATTTATGTATTTTATAACAAAAAAAGGCAATGTGTCTAAGACAGTGAAGTTATTTCACAGAAGATTAGACAAAGTACGTATTATTTACTTTTATATGATTTTCCTTGGGAACTTGATATTTTTGTGAATTTTCTAAAAAGAAAAAATGCTTCATTCCCAAACACAGCTTGATGTGCTGCACATACCAAAAAAGTCCATTTAAAATCACACAAGGGGGCCCAGCTTTCAATGACAGGAGGCAAGAAATTTAGTGTTCTGACTGAAATTCCATCTCCAGTTCATACTCTTGCAGCTTCATGTTGTGGCATATGTGGTGTGCTTGACCCTTTGATTCTTTCTCCAGCAAAAATGATACAGGTCTCCACAGGAGTTTCAGCTAAGTCTTTCTGATTTGTAGCTTTGCAGTTTTGAGTGCTTAAATATCAAAAGTCAGGTTTTTGGAAAGTATGTAAAGGACCTTATTTAAGTTAGGTGATATTTTAATTTTTTTCCCCTACACGGGGACAGCTCTCCAGACCAAGTCTGTGCTTTTACCAAAAGCAGGTAAGTGGTGAAAGCTCTGTGAGCCCTGCACTGTGCTGGAGGCAGTGAGAAGCTGCTTAGATGCGTCTGCACTGTGTGGTTAGGTGAGAAGGGTGGGTTCTCACAAAATGAAAATTCAGATGTAGAAAGAGCTATAATCAGAGACACCAAAGAAGCCTTTATGTAAAGGCAGAAGCCAAGAATTTAAAAGTCTAACTTGAGGTGCACAGTCTATATTATGCATGCAGGTGCTAGATGAGAAGTGATGAGCAACCAGTTATTTCAGTGAGAACTTCTGAGCTCATAGTTAAACATGCTTTTCTCTCTTCCTCCCCTCTGTTTTAGAAAATTAAATCTTGTCTCTGCAGGCTATTCTTTGGCTTTAATTATTTTCTCCTCCTCTCTCACAGGAGGATGATTGACTTGTTTTATCACTTCAGAGCCTGTAATAGTGAACAAGCAACTTTTATTCGTTATTTTGAGATAGGTGCATCTAAATATGTTGTATTCTGGGGAAGCCTTGCTAAATATCTTGCTGGTGCTAACCTCTTCCTCCTTTTTAGACTGTCTCAAGGATAGAAAAAAGAGAAGAGGCAGATGAATGTTCAACTGCAAACAGCAAGTTCCATTGTCTCATTCCGTGTCTCCCTTCCCCCCTATGAGTGAGGCACACACATGTGGGTGGGTGCTCTGTGTGTGGGTTGTGTGGGGTTTTTTTGGGAGGAGTTTTTAATATCTCTGTTTTGACACTCACTGTAAACCAGCTGGAACATTTACCATTGCTTCAAGAAAAAAAACCAAAACATTTTTTAATTTCAACCTCTGAATTCTTTTATTGGTGGCTAGGTTAACAAGAGTGAGAAGATGTAAACTTCTCAGCTATCATAGTATGGGGGGAGAGAAAGAAGGAGAACTGAATACTGCCTTGAGCACTAGACTTTGCTGTTACTTCTGTGTATGAAGAGAGGCAGTCCAGATAGGTACTGTGATGCTGGCCACTTAACTTTTTGTCTTGGAATTCTTTTCTTCCGTATTTTCAGTAAGTTCAGTTTGTTTGTAGTGCTTTCTCTTTTTTCCCCACTTTTCGGCCTGGATCCCAGGAAACATTCTCTTGAGTTAGCAAGTGTTCGATAGTTTCACTTTCTCGTTTTGCTTTACTTATCAGCCATCCAAAACATTCAGAAACTGAGTTGTACAAGAAAATTCCTTTAATGTTTGCTTTTGCACACCACTATTAATAGAGGATCTTGGTGCCTTCTATTTTTTTTTTCTAATTGCCAGTAAAGTTTTTGAGCACCCTTAAATGCAAGTGGATGTGTTGAGTGGATGTGGGAGTGTTGAGACTTGGAAAAGTACTCTGAAACAGCTCAAAGAGAGTATTCCGTGTGCAAAATTTAAACAAAGTTTGTACTATGAGAGCTGTTCATGTGCTGTAAGTTTTGCTCTCAGTAGATCCTTGTAGCTGTTTCATAGACTTCAAAAAGTGAAGCAAAGGGGTTATTTTTCTGCCATCTTGCAGACATATAATCTGTGGGCTGCTGCTGCTGGTATTTATGTGGGGAAGGTGAGAAAGACCTTCTTTAAATGAGAGGCTCCTTGTCAGGGATTGCAGCTTCTCAGCAGAACTGAGTCTAGTATGTTTGAAATGCTGTCAGTGTGGATAGAGCCTTCTGCTCTTAACAGAAGTGTTATTGTAGAGATGCTGTTTCTCTTGCCTGTGTCAGCACCAAGGTACTTTCTCTTCTATGCCTTTGTGCTAATTTATGCCATATCCCAGATTCTTATCTGCCCTGAAACTGGGCTCCGCTTAGAATCCAAATGGTTGTGACTTCAGATTGGAAATGCAGGGCTTTTTGTTAGGCCTTCTTTGGCTTTCTTTCTACTAATATAATTACAGGAAAAATTGTTATCAAGGTCAGTTTGTACAGATATACTGGGAGTGTTTTCCGGTTCCAAAAAATAAGCTTATTTCCTGCAATATTTCAGACCTGAGTATGCGTGAGCGTCCATAAAACTTCCTTCATCCATATGGGTTACAGCAGTGCATTGTTGCTATGTGCCTCAGCTGAAGCCTTACCAACAAGAATCTGTTTATAGCAGCAGGCAGCCAAGTGAACATTACATTTTGATTGAATGAAATTACAGAAAAGGGCTAAATTCAGCATACTGACCATAAGAGCTGTTGGAATTAGAGAATTAAAGGAAGACAAATCTTGCTGAATTCTTTTCCATGGCAATGCTTGAATGTTTGGAATGCAACAAATGGTTTTCATTACAGCTCCTTCCTGAGTTAGTGCATGTTAATTCTTGTTTGCCTCCAGAAAAGAAACCATGCCTATACATGCCTTTTCAGAAGGAGGAGCCAATGAATTAATCAATGCCACAACTGACACAGAAGAAGAAATAGATCTGTTGCATTTCTTGGCTTTTGGTTCTGAGTGCTAATGAGTGACCAGGCTGTGGCAGTTGACAAAGCTGACCCTTTCCTCTGTGAATAGCTGGCACTTTTAAAATTTATTTTAATCCTATAATTGTTTACACCTTTAAAGAAAATACGTATTTTTTTATTAAAGAACAGAATTGTTTGTATTGGTAGAAAAGCAGAAGAGAAATTGATTTTAGGTTAAAGATTCTTTTCCTTTGGTTTTCAGGAACTAAGGAGCAGGAAAGTAAAGGGGCCTTCAGATGAAGACTTTTGGCTTTGCTTGTGTTCTTTCAGTCAAGCTGTTTTTCCAAGTCACTTGTGCCTTTCTGGTCCCTCATGAAAAAGTTTGAGCTTTGTTCTGAAATGTTTGCTTCACCTGTGTTCTCTTTCAGTACTTGTATGTTTCTCTCTGGCAACATTAGTTGACCTGCTGACCAAAAGTATACTCACACAGCCCAAATTCAATATCCAACTTGTTCTGTTTCAATTATTAATTTATTTTGTTTGATACAATCAGTGGAAATGAAAGGTTGCTGCTCAGAGGCACTTGGGTCAAGTGGTCTTGTAGGTTTTTAAATTATGGGATTTTTAACAACTGGAAGTCCATGAACCAACTTCAAATTTTAAAAAATGTCAATTTAATTTCCTAGTCAATCTTGGTGTATCAACTTGTAGTATCTCATATTGTAGTTTTGAACGTAGTGATACTGTCTCTTTTCCAGTTCTGCACAGCTGAAGCAAATGAAAACAGTTTGGGGAAAGGAGAACACTTCCAGTCCTTCCACAGTAGCTAATTATGCCAGTTGTGACAGAAGGGTACCTTGGCTTGTACAGAAGCCAGAAGCCTTCAAAGTAGTCACTTAGAGACTGCAGAGTGTGACAGATGACTGTTGAACATATGAGGACTGAAGATGAGGTTGTGTCTTCCTTGAGACAGGTGATTTAAACTGGTTTTAAACTTCTGCAAAAAGCTTAGTGAAAAGCTCTCAACTTCCTTTTATTAAGCATGAGAGTTACCTTCTTACTTCCAGCATTAGAAGTGATACAAATATGCAATTTTGACACTCTTCAGTGCATTTGTCAATAGTGTCTGCAATACTTTATTTTGCGTTCCAGGTCCCCCTTCAGAGTGCAACTACTTGTTCTGGATTTTGCTCTGATGTCTCTCTTGCCTCTCCATGTGGAAGGTGCTACTGCCACAATTCTAATTTCTCTTTTCTCCTGCATCTCTACCTGTTTGTTCAATGCACTTTTGCAGTATATTCATTTGTTGCTATTTCAGTGTTTGTCTTGTAGTGTTCTAGGTCCCTGGAGCTCTTACTCTTTACTTGCCTCATTTTGGTTTGTAACCTTAAATGCACTCTCCACACCTACTTTTCTTAACCACTTAATGCCTCGTCTTCGGCAACAATTGGCCAACAGTACAGGGGTATCTTGTGGTTATTTGTTGCTTTTTAAATGACAGACAGTGACATTTAAAATGATCTAAATGGCAGGGCAATTTTTTTTTTCTGGCTTTCCTGTGCAATATCTGTTGGCTTATTTATATCAGACCTACACACTGAAATAGGATTGGTTTTCAAAATAGCATTGAAAACTCTTTGCAATTCCCATCAGTCTTCCTGCTCAGACTTGGCAACATTTGGAGTCTTTGTTTTTGAGAAATAACTGGTAGAATTGTGTGAATCTGGTGTGCCTTTTCTTTAAAAGCTTCTAGTTCTCATATTGGTATTTAAACTTCTATTTTGAATTTTGAAGCTAAAATGTGACAGCTGAAGTTGGGTATTATCTGACAGCTGAAGTTCATTATTAGTCTTTTGAAATAAAGCATGTAATGCTGTGCTTAAGAACTGTTATATGCTGAATTTCTCTCCATTCTTCATTTCATATGCTTGAGTCTGATAATGTGACTGCAATTGAGTTACAAGGCAGCAGTCCTATTATGCTGATTTTAGGTTAAAGTAGCATTTCATAGCAGTAAATGATAATATCAGAAGTCTCTTCAAGCTTTGATCCAGAAATCATCTGTGCTTGGCTGGGCTTCTGAGTAACTTGTCCTTCAAAGAAGCTACTGCCCTCTTTCCTCATAACATTTGGGAGGGGCACCAGAAATGCAGTTTAGCTGAACTTTTGCTTTCACAACAAAGGCATGAGCTCTTTCCTTGGATTTTTGTAAGAAAGAATATTTTTGTGGACTAAGATGCCAAGGTCTTTAAAATCAGAAGTTAAGTGCTGTGTTAAGTTGTAGTAAATGCAAAAATAAACAACCTATGACTGTTGCTTTCGGACTAGCAACCAGATAAACTGGCTGTTGGTGTCCAGTTACATGACAGAAAAGTAGCATGAGGAATAATGGGTAGCTGTTTCACTGCAACCTGATGATACAGGGTTTGAAAAGGTCTGAACGCTGCTCCGTTTAGCTATGATGTCTCTAAGAAGTGCCGTGCCCTTTGCTTTCATTGTCACAGTCCAGTCAGATCTCTGTTCCAATTGCTTGTAGACTTATGTGATGGCTGTTGTTGTTGTTGTAGTAGAATAATGCTTTGAGATAACGTGTGTGTTGTAGCCTTACTGTACCAGTACTGTGTCAGGGACAAAATAAAATCCAGTGTTCTCTTTGGGAGGAGGTGCATTTTCTATCCTTCAGGATATTCTTACCACACAGAGCTGATTTGTGCCAGTAAGAGATGGAGAACAAGTGTTTTTCTCTTTCAGTTGCACTGGCAATTAGGAAGTAATGTACATAGTTTTGTGTCTGTCCTGAAAAGGCATTGTTGAACTCCTCTGAAGAAAATAGGCCATCAGGCTGGCTGTTTGCATTATCAGCCTGAATGACTGGAAGAATTGGATTACTTACATGACACTGAGGGAGCAGTGTACAGTGCTTGCCTTAGGAGCAATTCAGGTCTCTGCATGCAAATATTGCCTGCCGACCAGCTAAAACCTGAGATCAACTAAAGCCTTAAAGATGTCTAGGAAAATCTTAGTTCAGTTGTTCACTTGATGATTAACCTTATGTGCTTCATATGCACAGAAATTAGAGCTAAAGCCACAACTCACATCTCTGATAAATGAGGGCTGTGCACTTGCTGGGTGGCAGTGTTGGAAAGGAGGCCTGGTAGGTTTTGTAGATGTGCTGGAAACAGGTTTTACTGTTGCTTTTTGTAGCTCATGGATGTGTGTGTCCGGTGTGTGTGTCAGCTGTTGCACAGCCCATGCTAGAATCTGGTCCTTGCATTTAAGATGGGTGAATGACCCTGCAAGCCAGTTTGACTGGAAGAGTGCTGCAGGAATGGATATACTGGATGCACTTAACTAATATGGCAACAATGGATCAAATCAGTAGGCTGCTGTATTGAAAAGGAAAGCAAGAGCATGCTCGATATAGTAGCCAGCTATTGTCCCATTTCATTGTGTGTGTCAATACTCTTAGGGGCTGCTTGTTTATTAGCATTTCTGGAGCAATTTGTGTCATGGAATGGCACAGTTCAGAGAACAGAAAATGGAAGCTAGGTCAGTGACTCCCTCCCCCCTTGCATTGTCTTTCTGATGAATTCAAGTATGGTGCTTTATGGACAGTTTGTTACTGGCCTGTCAGAAAGGTGGAATGGTTTGGGATAACTGCTAAGTGTAATTTTATAATTATTCAGCCAGGTGCTTTCTGTTCCAGATTGGTCAGTATTGTTCTGATTTGAACATGATTGGATGGGAAGTGCTGTTTGCACTGTTTCAAGGAGGCTGGGAATAAGATGTTACTGTAGAAATCTTAGTCACCATTTTTTTCCTTAAGTATGATAGCAACTTATGTTCTTTTTTTAAAAAAAAGTCTTAATTTCATTGAGCATGAGTTGTTTTTTATTTTTTTCCCTGTGTGCTCTATAAGGTCATCTAGCTCCCTTAGGGGTTCAGATAAAAGAAATGAGAAAGATCAAAGCTGGAAAAGCTCAAAGCAGCATTGTTTCCAGCACTGAACCAGGTTGGCTGCAGCTCTAGTTGGTATTGAAAATCTCCAAGGATGGAGATTGCATAGCCTCAGAGTGACCTGTTGCAGAGCTGCTCTGGTCTCCTGGCACACAAACACCTAGCACAAGGTACAGGTTTTGGAGAGAAGGGGGGTCATGTGCTGCTGTGCATCGGCCAGGATGAGCCCTGTTCCCGAGGGATGCACACGGGAGCCCCTTGCTGCTTTGTGGTGCCCCCTCCTGATGGGCTCTGTGCCCGGTAAAATTGCTTTGTGCCTCTGCCCTGGCAATTTTGCCTCCTCAAATAGTTACCTGTGGAACCTCTGTATCTGCTGAAAGGGTTTTCAGAATTCACTGGTGAGATCAGCAACGGGTGGACCCGAGCTGTAAGGACGAAGGTGTTTCTTGCAGCCTGTTCAGGAGGTGACTTGTGGTACAGGTGGTGAAGGGAGACATTTTCAGCTTTTCTTGATCTGCAAACTTTGTGCCTGATGAGCTGATATGAAAAGAAGATTTTAATGTGTAACTGGGCTGAGGTCACTTGTTGTAATGATGAATTTTACATTCCTGACAAAACATTAAACTAAATAATTAATTTAAAATGTTGCTTTGTCTTTTCAGTACATCAATTGTGGTAACCTGGAACAGCTACTAGATGGCAACCAGCATCTGCCCTGGACAGTGAGGGTGAAACTGGCATATGACATTGCTATGGGAATCAGTTATCTTCACTATAAAGGCATTTTCCACCGCGACCTTACATCCAAGGTATCGTTTATAAAATTAAGGGAACTTCCTAATAACTTCCTGTAACTGATTGTTGGGTTTTCTTCCTTCCTCTGTTCCATGCAGAGAATTGCTGCCATGTAAGATATAATGCAAGACATTTAGAGAAACAAATTGAAATGCAGTTTATAGAATTAAAACTTTCCTCAAAACATAGTCATAGTTTGTATGGAAACTAGAGAAATTATTACCATGAAGGAAGATCATCCCTTGAATGAGTTTAGATTAGAATTTCTCATAAAGCAGCTGCAGAGTTTTTTTAGTTCTGAGTTGTGGTTCAGTAAAGTATTTAAATCCCTGGATAATTAAGCACAACAGTCTAACATTTGGAACAGGTTAATCATATAAAGAACCCAAATTGAGTGGATTATTACAAACGCACTTCAAAATCTCCTTGTTGGTTTTGTTTCCCTGTGTATTTCACAAATCTTCTGTAGGAAGAGTGACCTTTCATTACTAATTCTGCATTAAATGCTGTGTACAATCCTGGTTTATGTTTCTTTCATTTTTAACATCAGTAAGATCAAAATAGTTTACCTAAAACTTTCAAATTTTGAAGTTTCTTCCAGAATAATATATCAGTGGCAGACTTTTCAATGGACATAGATTTATTTTTTCTAGTTGCTTTGGTGTCCCAGTATTCACACTGGCTCTCACCACCCATTGCAGCCTGTGCTGAGGGCTTTGCTGTCCTGTCTGTCCTGTTGTCTTGTGCTAATGAGCTGGTTTAAACTCACTGGGGGCCTGCAACATGAAAGTCCTTCAAAACTGTTCCTGAGAAGGCTTCATCATGCCACTTCAATCAGAAGCATCCAGAAGAATGTTAATTTAATCTAAAAGGAATTATTTTTTAGGATTAGAAACAGTTTTTAAAAATAAAACCACAACAGAGTGTGTTCGCCAGTGAGGCTACTAGTCTTTCATTGGGTTTCAGGGTTTTTTTTAAGGCTTAGTGCAGTGTTAGAGAGATATAGAGTGTGCATTTAATCAAGGTGAAAAAAAAAAGTTCAGCTGGTAGATAAACGAAGTATTTTGGTGAAATCAGAAAATACTTTCTTGGGTGCTCTTTCAAGTGAAAGACACTGAATTCTGTAAGGAAGAATTATCAAATTTATGAAAAATGCCCAGACTGGGAGCCATGTCACTTTGACATGATAGACTCAGAAAGCTCCATTTCAATCACCTTGGAGTGTGCAGATAAGAGATGCATAAAAATATCTGAAAAGACAACTTGGCGTTCCCCTTTTTCAGTTCAGAATGTATTTTAGTGCATTTAAGAGTAGAGTTACTGCAAGGAACCAAAGTAACTAAGGAGAACTCAGTGCCTACAGCATTTATTATAACAATAAATAAGTTCTGTGATGGTTAGTCATATGAAAATGCAGTTCCTGGGATCCCTGTGAATGCCTTTGTTCCAAGCTTTACATAACTGTATGTCATTCTCTGGAGCTGCCCTGCCAATGCTTCAGTGTCATCTTTTGTTGAATGCCAATTGTTTAGAAAGCTGCACCCTCTGGGAGGGGTGTGGGATGTCCCGACAAGAGCAAACTCATCAGAGGCCACGGGAAGTAGTTAAGGTTATTCAAAAATAAATGAACAACAAATCAAACCCTAAGAATTTACCAGCAGTTATGCTATATAGGGATGGTTCTTAGCACTAAAGTTATAGTATCTGCGTGGGTCATATCAGAAGCTGTCAGCTCTAAGAATAATACAGAATTTAATTGATCACAGCTATAGTATGTATTTTTCAATTTCTTGGGGATTTTGGGGTTGTTTTGATGTTGTTTTGTTTATTTTTAGGTTTAATTTTTTTTATGTGAGATATGCACTTTCCTTGTTCTGTCTGGAAAGGAAGTAGATGAAACGCCTGGCCTTAAACACTCACCTTAAGTAGCTCTTGAATTTTGTTAGTGTATTAAGGTATTGATAAAACAAACATTAAATCTGTTGGGCAAACTACTCCCCTTTTGGGCTAATGTTTGCTCTGCTGGCTGGCTAAGTTTTAAAAAAGTAACTTTGTTCCAAAGCAAAACAATGAAGATAACCAGAGGAAAAAACTATTACCAAAATTTTCAGTTCTCAGACTACGGCTTTTGGCTACTGCTTGAGAAGATGCCTTGGCTTTTATCGGGTTTGTACTGGTGATAGGATGAGTTGTCTTCATTCTTACTAGTAAATAGTCAGTATGCGAGCAAGCTGAAGGAAGATGTGATGGACTCTTTCTTTGGGAGAGAATTTGGATTGAACAGGGGAAATTTAGTACTATTCTGTATTGTCCTTCTTTCTTCAGTAAACATCACTAATTGATGGGATGGCTTTATTATTCAAATGAAGGCAAAGGCAAGGGTTTAGATATCTGCAAGTCAGAACAGACTGAGTTTGCAAGGTGGGAGAGTGAACCATTCTTCTATGAAACTTGCTGGCCTTGACTGAAGTGTGAACAGAATGAAACTGAGACCTTCTATGCAGGAATGTCTCCATGCTTTATGTGTTACACTTAGGATGATAACCCACTGCTAACTGTCCCTTTAATAGGAATTTTACTGATTTTAATTAATTTAGACCCATACTTCTGCCTTTCTGTTTCTGGCAAACTTCTAATTCCTTAAGCTTCCTGGAGTGGACGGTGTGGTACATAAATTTTACTGTGTCAGTTATGGCAGCAGAGTTGTCTTGCTCTTAGCATTGTATTTGTCAATGTATTTGATGCCTAATAATTTAAAGAAAGAAAAGTTCCTGTCCCCTGCCAATCTAAGAGTGGAAAATAAATGGGTTGGGCCATTAGTATACACCAGGGTGATCTCTCTTCATAATTGCACCATGTGGAGAGGAACAGAACAGCATTGATACTGCAGGAGGCCAGAGGGAAGAACGGTAGAGGAGTAGATGTAGGTCATTATAGTCGATGTGACAGCCCACGGGGATGTCAGCCCTCATATCCCACTGGTGCCCTTCCCCATGTCCTTCTGTCAAAAAGAGAGGCAGTGCTTGTTAGAAGGGATGTGCTGCCCCGACAGCCACTGCTTCCCCATGTCAGGAGCAGCTCAGTGCCTGGGCCGTTGCAGCTGATCAGGCTGAGCTGCCCTAGTTGCTAGCAACAGCCTGGCTTGAATCTGTCAGAAGGTACAAGGTCAGACTGGCCATTTGCAGCCTGCACAGAGCAGTGGTGTGGGCAGAGTGACTTGGACTTCTTATAAGCCAAGAAATGTGATGTCTGCATTTTTGACTTGTCATTAAAAGTTTTATGTGGAAATGAAGCCACAGAGGGGTTGTGACAGCCAGCCTTGTTGGCTTATTCCCTGTCCCCTATCCATATCACCACAAGCCATGAATTGTTTTCCATTGGGACCTCACTGAGTGTGCAGAAGGAGGATTTGCATCCTGGAATTATAGGAATTTTCTTCATCTTTCAGTGATTGTCAAGGAGCTCTGGTTATTAATTTTAACTCTGAAAATCTTAGTCACAGAAGATGCAATCATTAAAGCAGAAATCATACTGTGAAAGCATTTCAATAGAAGCAACGTAATTGTGATACAGATTTTTCTTGATTTGATTTGGTTTTGCAGCATTCTAGCTGTTGTAACTTACAATTAGAATAGCCATGTTTAGGAAAGCATGGGGGTGGAGTATACAGCCTGCAAAAAGAATATAGCAAAATCTCTTTGTACCTCACTCCTCAAAGCAAGTCTTACTGCTGCACAGTTTCTTCAACACCTTGTTTACACTGTATTTGCACTGCATTCAAACCCTGCTCTGAAAGCACTGTTGATTTCCTTGTCATCTTATGCCAATGACTTCCCTAATACCAGAAATTATTCTTACGGTATTTCTGAGACGAGGGAGGTAAATAAAAGCATTCCTTATTATAACAGATTAAAAACAAGAATATTGGTGAATATTGGGTATGTGCTTTAAGACTTTGTTTGGAGTATTTGCATTTTACATGTTTAAGTTCAAAGCAATATGCTTGCTGACCTCAGAGGCAGTTGGAAGCATTATAGCACTTATAAAATAGTCAGGTTTGACCCCTGGAGGCAGAGAAAGTACAGGATAAGTAACAATCTGTGAAAGATTTTGCTAAAGTAGCTTCCTTGTTACAGAATCCTTCTGTGATGCTGGGGAAGGCCAGAATCCAGATCCCAGAGCAACATTGCAGTAGTCTTAACCACAAGACAGAAGAGTTTCATTTGCAGTCCAGGCTTTCCTTTCATTTCTTCTCAGCCTTTCTGTCACCCTACTGTTTCTGTGGGAAGAGTGGTCAGAGTCCTGAAAACAGTGGTCCAAGTATTTTTGTACAGCCCCAATTGACCATCAGCATGAATCCTTTGTGTGTACTAAAGCACATAGATTCCAGGTAGAAAACTGTCTGTATGATTATGTAATTAAGGATGTTACATTAATATGCATGCATAAGGGGAAAAGGGAAAGTTGTTGCAGAAGTTTTACATCCCATCTTTTGTGCAATATTATTTTTTGATGTAGTGTTTCTTGTATACAACTTCCTACCTACCAGTTTTGGAAAAAATGGCATTCTGCACTTCATTTTAGAGTTGAAAGCTTGAGATTCATGGTAAGGGTGTCTGTTGCTTTAGTTACTACAGTAAGTAATACATGAAGTACATTTAATTTGTATTTGTTGCTAGTGTTAAATAGTATTCTAAAACACATTTCATGTTTTTGCTATGGAGGAGGAATGGGGAGAGGAACAAGAGACATTCTTTGGCAGTGAGAAGTGAACATCCAGGAGTTTGCCCATTTTTCCAGGACCTGTCACACCTGCTGTGTTACTATCTAATCTTTTCTGATAATGTGCAATGCCAGTCTCTGATCAGGCATTTCATCCTTGTTCATAATTTTTTTTTTCTTTTCTTTTTGTTCCCCGTTCCTGCCCCCCAACCTTATTGATCAAAATCCTAGTCTAGCTGACTTCATTTACTCTCTTCCTATTGCTCCTGCTCAATGCTTTATCAAGTCTATCTTTGTGTTTTGGTCTTTAGTATGTTTAGCCATTTCTAGCTCTCCCCACGTTCTGCTGATCCAGGTTAGCTCTGATCCCTGCCACCACCACCCTGTACTTGCAGTTCTTCTCTCCTTGTAATAGTATGTGCTTTTTACTCCCTGGCTCAGGGTCCTGGTCTTGGTCCCTGCCTGTCCCTGGCTTGGGCTTGTCCTCTGTCTTGTCACCTTAGTTATGCTCTCAAATTCCTCATGCAGCATATGCTGTTCTACTCTGTCCCAGTCTACTCTTTCCAGAGGTGGCAACAGGAGCATCTTACACAGAGGTGTCACCAGGTTTCAAGTTGAGGACATGTCAAATTTGATATGATACCATAGACCGATATTTTGATGGTTTACACCCCCTCCCTAAAAGTCTACTACCAAAACTCTTGATTAAAAACTAACAGGCAAACCTGCCTTTTAGTTTTGCAGAATTATGTATAATTGAAAACAAGGTTTTATAATCAGTAGTCGGTTCTGAGCAGTTTTAGGGAACATTGTGAGCTCCATTGATGATAAAATCTATGGAGAAATTGTAATCTCTAGGCACATATATATAAACACGTGTGTGTATTCCTGCCAACATCTGCTTTCACTTCACAGTGTGTAATGGCTCAGACTTCTCTCATTGAGAGAGAAGCAGCCTCAGTTACTATGGACAGAATCATGCATGTAAGCAATTACTGTAGATTATCTGATGTAACATAAATTCACTGCCTTTGGGCTTGGAAGTGACATGCCCTGACTTCCTACCTTGTATGCTGTTTGCTTCCTTAAAACAAAATAAACCCCAGGCTGTGAACAGCACTTTTGTCTGATGAGTCTCAAAAGTTGGTGCTGCAGTTGCCAGGTCCCTTTTGTGCTGGAAAAAGCTCTTGTCTGGATATTTTGCACTGCAGGAGAGGGCTTGCACTGAAAAAATTAGCTGTTACAGCTGGCTATTTCTAATGAGATAGTCTCAATACTAGACTTCTGCTGATACTTCAGGAACCAAAGGGGATCTCTCCCTTAAGCATAATGGTTTCAAAAGTGTATCTAGTACTGTAAACTTCCTGTTACACATTTAATTCTCAGTGGGGTTTCTCCTAGGGGATAGCACTTTTTAAACGGCTGATACATCTCAATTGGCCTTTAAATATTTTAATTTGGTAACAGCTATCAGAAGGTTGCAAATGATACTGCAGTGGCATTTCTGTGTTTTCTGGAGTGCATTAAAATCTCTGAGTAGTTTAGCTTGTATGTGATATCATAAAATAAAACTATGGTGTTTCTTCATCTAAGCAACTTATTTTTAACTCTGAAACTCTTGAGTCCATTTTGATTTTTGTTTATGTAAAAGGGAGGGTCAAATATTGCATTTGTCTTAGTAGGATTATGCTGTGCAAAGCAGATGTTAAGCTCCTGTAACACACAAAGGGGGCTTTATGCTCTTTCACATCTGTCTGCATAAACAGCTCTGTTAACTCTTTCGGACTCATGTACAGAGCTCCTTGCCTCTATTAAGAGTGCCTCAGGAAGGACTGATGAGGTCCCTATTTTGGGAGGAAAAAGAACCCTCAAAAACTCAACTGAAGTCAAATACTGCCCTCTTTGACTGTTTGAGCTGCCAAAGGAAAGAACATCCCTGTCTGTACAGGTCCAGAAAGAAAGCCTGAAAAGGTCACCAAGTTTTATTGCCTTGCAGCTTATACAAATAATACAATAGTAAGTCAAAAGTGCTTTCTCAAAGCTCAGTGTTGTGAAGCTGCTTGGCATTTCATTTCATAGGCAGTTTTGAGAGGCTCTTTGCAACTGGTGAGGGGTTTGAACTCTTTCATCTCTGAGCTAAAATCCATTAATGGAACTTCTTCATACCACACTGATACACTATTTTTTTCCAGAAACTGAGAAGTATTGCTTTATTAGAAGAAGCAGTGCAGTTTGTGCATTTGTACTTTTCCTACTAAGATACCACCTCTAGATTAAATTCAGAAGTTCTTTTCAACCTTTTAGTCTCTACTGAGCCTTTGTCCCTTTTTGATCTTGATTTATTTTGTTAATAGAATATGAATTCTTTCTGTTTTTCATTGAGTGCACATGAGCCACAGTGGGCTATGTTATGTCACCTATTTATGAATTGCATCTTAAATCTGGTAACTCCATTATCTGTCCTGTGGATTTGGCACGTGTTGTGTAATGGCATTACTGGGGTGGGAAGTGTGGAGAAGGAGTATGGTGGTGCTGAGGGTTTGCCTTTATTGCTTGGAGAATCTCAGCACAGAATGCTTTACTGTCTGCATAGCCTTGTCCTGAATGAGCAGTACAGGCCAGAGAAGTGACATCTGACAATGCTGGGTTATGTAGAACGGCTTTACTACTGATTTTGCAAGGAATGGGCCTTCATTCTTTCGGAGTTCCAGGAAGTCAGTGCTTAGCTACATAAAAATTTGCCCCAGATAAATTAAATCAGTTTAGTTTCACTACAGTGAGCATTTGTAGTGACACTGGAATTTTACTGTATGGTCCATGTCACCTGCCTGTGGCTGATTTAAGTATGAATAAAGAAGCCACTTTTGTATTGGAATATGTATCCTAATGAATTTAAATTCACACTCAGCACTTCTTCATGTGCAAACAAAGGACAGGCGTCCACTAATGAGAGAGAACATTTTGTGCAGCCCACCACAGTAGAACAGCTCATCAGTACTCTACAGCAGGAATGTTGCCCAAGGCTTTCCCCTGATGCCTTCTCCTGGTGGAGTGGCCTCTCCTGCAGGACCTGTGGACTCCCCAGCAGTGGGATGTCTGTGGTGGGTCTCTCCAAACACTTGCACTGAAAGGGAGCTTGGCTCTGCTGCGGGCAAATCCTGCTCATTGGGGAAGGGGCTCAGAGCTGTCAGGCAGCATTGATTTAATGTATGATTTATCTAGGAATAACCTACTTGTGTAATAGTTCAGTGCTGCACCTGAGAGCTGAGACTGCCTGGGGCTTGGTGGGGGGCAGGATTGTTCAGCTTCAGTTGATGTATCACTGTCTAACGGGATGCGATTAGGTACTGGTAAGAGGCTGAAGGAATATTTGCTGTCAGGATGATGTTTCATTTAAGCTTCCTTTTGGTATCAAAGCAGCCTTGTAAATTATTGTGAATCTTAAGATGAGTAGACAGATTTTTAATCATGTTGAAAATAGTTCTTAGTTGGGATGTAAATGTTTCCTCAAAATTTTGGAGATCAGGGTTATTGGAGAATAACAATAATCCATAAAACCCAGAAGGCAAAATTAAGTACTGCCGTCTTGCTTCTCAAAATGAATAAAATGTAAATAATCAAAGGTATAATACAAGAAGGAAATCTACATTTCGAAACTAGTGCTTATGAATTATAGAGGTTTTTTAAAAAAATATTGAATTAAGAATCATCTTTAGTGGCTGAGAAATCTGTGGCAGAAAAGTAACCTGAATTTTTTTCTACATAACATAGTCGCAACCTTCTTGAACACTGCAAAATCTTTGGTGTCCTCATGGATTTGTTTCTATGTGGTACGCAATGAAATTCTACTTGTCTGAATCATTTGAGTAAGATTTTTCAGTAGTTTTATCCTTCTCAGTTTTAAGTCCACTTACAGTGACCAAATGTTTAAAGAGAGGCAAGCTGAATGAATGCACTCTTTGATAAAAGATAACAAAGCCCACAACTGAGAAGCTTTGCTGTTCTTTGGGCAAGCACAGTTGATTTAACTTGGTACATGTTTATGAATCCCCAAACTAACTGTAGTTATTATACTTGAGTCATGCTAAACAAATAAAGCTTTGCATCTCAGGAGCCTGCATGTGTTTCAAGAGGCTGGCATGCATTTTCTTTATATGATCTCAGGAGTGGCTTGCTTAACCTTTTAATTGGCAGGAAGAAAACTCACTTCATGGCCTGAGCCACAATCGTCTCTAAATAATGTAAACAGTGATGACCTGAACTTGATCTTTTTAGACAAGGGGATTCCTTTTCTTGGTAGTTGCATTATACAGACAAGCTAATGCTCTAGGGTCAGCGAGGGGCTTTTGTAGATCCAGGCACAATAAAGCCAGAAAGTGTTTCCTGCTGTTTAGCTAATTAATGCAGGGTACCACTCGGTAGGAGTCAGCAGTGGGTTTGCTGCCTGTCACTGCTATTGTACTGCCTGCAGAAGGATACAGAGCAAGCATGTGGGAAAGGAATGAATTTTCTGTCTTGTTCCACCTATTGCAGGACAGAACAAAATGCAGGGAATCACCTATCGATTCATTTGGTGAAATGGGAAAAGATGTGGTACTGGAACAGTCAAAGCATATTTCTCAGAGTTGTAAATAAATAACAAAAAGAAATCAATAATAGCCTGTGTGTGATGTGATGCTGTTAGAGCACAATTATCTGTGTGTGTCCTTAAGTTGCCCTCCATCCTGACACTGGAGGGCACATCTGAAAGGAAAAGACTGACAGCATTTCCTTATTAGACTTTTCTCTTAAATCATGTTTTATGACGTACTGTCAAACAAAGAATTTTGGGACTCTAAAACTTGGTCACATCTTATATTTTCTGATGGAAGTTTACTGCAAAGCAGCGAGTTCCTTTTTAGTAATGTAGCAAAATATATAAAGGCATTTAGAGTCTGCTCTGATGTTGTGTTCCGGTTAAGTACAGGCAAATTGTAAAAAGAAAATGTAAGGTGTCATAATGAACAGCATGTATTGCATATTTGAGCATAAGGGAGCCAAATCATCTTAATTCTTGTTAAAACCTAGCAGGATATGTGCTGCCTCTGGCTGCCTACCTTCTCAGCAAGTTTTTAAGTGGATTATTAGCTAAGTGGAAGGCTGTTTGCAGCATCTTAAGTTTGACAGACCCTGATTGTGCAGGGGGAGGGTGGGGGAAAAGAGTTGTTTCTCTCAGATGAAAGCTTCTCATAGATGAATATCTTCCAAACTATATTTGTAGCTTTGTTTTATCTATTTTTAATCTGGAATGTTGTAGAGGTTTCATGCCCAGACAATAACTCTTCTGTTTGTTTTGTTTTGTTTTTCCAGAACTGCTTAATAAAACATGATGAGAATGGATACTCAGCAATAGTTGGAGACTTTGGTTTAGCAGAGAAAATTCCTGATCACAGGTATGCGAGCTAATCTAAATGGAGGGAGAGTTGTAGTACAAGTGCAGGTCAGAAGCTCTAGTGAACCAGATCCCTGAGGCTGTTATTGCACTCTGGTACAGAATTTTCAAAAAATACCTTCAGTCTTCAGTCTGGAACTGTAGGCTGGATAGCCAAAATGTTCCAGCCTTAATTACTGTCCATTTTGGTATTTAGTGGTGACATTTATTCTTCAAAAATGTTCCAATCTCTAAAGGATTTGCTCAAGCTTTTCAGTAGATCTTTTAATCTGGTACTTGGTTTAAGAAAACCCAAAACACAAGACAAACACAAAAATGCTGTCCAGCATTCTGTGTTGGGATGATTTTGTAATAAATGTCATTCATTGATTTCCAACAACTTTAGCTTCTTTGCCCTTTCAAAAACAATATTCAGTGGCATTCCAGCATTATTCTTATTTAATCTCTGGGTTAGTTTTTAAGATCCAGGATTACAGAGTAAAATAAAATTAATTATAAAATTACTGTCTAACTCACCATTTGCTTTTCCCTAGGATGAAATTATAATCTTAATTCATTTGAGGAATGCACAGGGGACTGTCACAAGCTATTGTCACAATAGAAAATAATCCTTTTGTCATCCCTCCATTAGAGAGATCAAGGACAAGGATTTCATTGTTCTCTCTGTATATTGACTTGTGTGTTGCAGAGTATTCTGACTGTGAAATGTGCTGTCAGATTTTCTCCAGTGTATGCTTCTGCATAAAATAAATAAAAGCCTTCCAGCACTTCTGACTGCAAAGAAAACAATAAAAGTTGATTTCAGCTGTGCACAGATCTGAAGGCTTGCATTAATATTGGTGAAATATTGGATATAAAAGCTTAACAAAGCAAATATCTTAATTTACAAGCTATATATACAGCTTATCAATGTCTATCTTGTACCTGCTGTGGAGCAGCACCCTGTGAAGTGCTGGAAGCTTCAGCTGTATTCAGATGAACCCATCACAAAATCAGGAAGATACTACAGGTGCCTTAAGGTGTCCTTTATACTCAGCTTTGAGATGCCCTGAAAACTGAGATTACAGTTAAGGTAGCTTGAGACTAAAGCTAACAACATAATAGAATTGCTACATTATCCACTACTTTGTTTTATGTAGTTTTACCTCCATTTTCAAATGCAGCTTTGTTCTTTCCAGTTTGCTGGTAACAAGCTGTGCTATTTTGAGGCCTTCAGAGGCCTTTTCTTTTTAAAATATGTATTCCCTCAAGATCAGCTGGGTGACAGGCTGGAGCCTTTCTTAAGGCCTCAGTATTCAGCTTTGTGGAAACTGCAAATTCTTCAAATTGGGTCTATTCTGATTACTTTTAATTTTCCATATTAAAGTATTCATCTGGTCCGTCTTGATTTTAAAATTTTAAAAGCACACTTTTCAAGTCTTTATTATTTTAATAATTAATAACTTTGGCTTCATTCAGAGCTGAATATACATGTAGGGATGAATACCTGCATGTCTTGCTGGATGAATGGAGAACTTGGCATCTAGCCCAAAAATAATGTCCACAAACATTTTTATGTATAGATGGAACCAACTCTGCCAAGAGTTAGGCAATAATAAACTATTGAATAGCTGTGACCTTAAAATAAAACATTCTTTAATTGATTGGGAAAGTTAATAGCAATGCTTGAGCATTTCATTAATGGTTCTTCCTTGTCTCCCTCCACCTCCCATCCATATCTATCCCACATCAACACAGTGAGAAGTTACCAGTTGTGGGTTCACCCTTTTGGATGGCACCAGAGGTTCTCAGAGATGAGCCCTACAATGAAAAGGTAGGTACATGATAAATGCAGTCAGTTGTCAAATGGTTTTCTTCTGTAGCGATAGGCAAGATTTAGAATTTCCATCCTATTAAAACTATTGTTATTTTCACTTGTAATGTTTCTGTACTCAGTAGATAATTCAGACTAAAGGAGAGTGAAAATTAAATATCTAATATTTTTAATTCATTGTGTTTATTCTTATATGGAAATAGAGTTTGCTTTAGGATTGTTCTCTGTTATGCTATTTCCTTTCTGAAACATCCCACATACTAAAATACAGTAATGTTTTGTTGACCTAACACAATCTAATTTAACCAAGTCTGAGAAACGTAGCCAAGTTTCTTCCCTGGCTGTACACTAGTGAAATCTGGATAGAAGTAAAAGGTCTGTATGTAACCTTGCACAATTCTCTGTGTGTGTGTGTATATATACATATGTATGTATGCATGTGTGTGTGTGTGTGTGTACAAATACAAAAAATAAACCAGCATGTCTTAAGGTAAGATACCTTGATGAGACAAAATGTTCTCCAAAGGTATTTCTAAGTTTTCCTGTTTTGGGTCATTGGGAAATGTTTCTCTCAGAGGAGGATCAGGTCACATGGGTTTTAGAAATGGTGTTTTTAATCAATATCTTCTTTACATAGGATTTCGTCTCCAGTACTTCAGCTCTGCCATTGTAGCTTTTCTGTGATAAAGCCCACATCCTGTACCTCTCTATATCTAGTAGTTCATGATCTGTTTAATTGGTGGTACTTTTAACTTGCAGGAAAGCAGTGTAACTACCTCAGTAATTAATATAATAATTACCATTTCAAGGCTTTTAAAATAATTTAATTGACCTAAATTAATAATAAAGTACCCAAATCTATGGTGCCACATTGTTCATTGACCCTACCATGGGGGGGACTAAAGAAGAGGCAGTTGTTATACCTCATCAGCATGAAAGGGGACATATAAACAAGCCTGATACATAGGGAATGAAGGATTCATGCTTCTGCCCTGTAGACTTGTATTCCATGTTTTCCTAAATTTTATTACCTGTAATATTCAGGTGGGTGGAAATCTGAGGAACTGTGCAGCTCCAGAGGTAGTCAGATAAGTGGTTACTAAATGTCATGGAAATTAAACCTGATGTACAGTGCTGCTAGATATCTCAAGCTTTGGGAAGACAGTTTTCTCCAGAGGTACTGAACTGAGAAGAGCAAAATGTATTTTTTTTCTTTAAAATAGCATTAATGTTCTGGCTAGGCTGTGAATCGTGTATTCTAAACCTGTTTTTCTAACCACAGTGGTATATGGGCATGTCATGTTTTGGCAAGGTTTTTAATTATTCCCATGTGTAGGACATCAGATGGAACTTCACTATTATTTGTGCAAGGAAGGATTTTTTATTTTTTAAGTTTTTACATTGCTGAATTAAGAGTGGTTTGGTGGATTTTTCTTCTTTTCTTGAAAAAAAATTTAAATTTATCATTGCTATTTGTGCAACAAGAATGCTTTCTGTGAGCATGGGTTTCTTCACATGGAAAATGTTAGCTCTGATGCAGTTGCTCAGTGTTGTAAGGCTGTGGTGCTCTTGAATTGTTTCATGATAGCCATTTGGGGTAAGGAGAAACTCAGTGGCAGATAAGAACGCTGAGTATTCATAGCTGAACCATGTTTTTCTCTCTCAGGCAGATGTGTTCTCCTATGGCATAATTCTGTGTGAGATTATAGCAAGAATACAGGCAGACCCAGACTATCTCCCTCGCACAGAGGTACGTGCTTGTGTTTATAACATTGGTGGGAGGTGGTGAGTCTGTCATGATAACAGCTCAGCCTTTAGAACTTCTGCCACTGCTGTCAAAGATAGGATGAATAGGTGTGACATTAAAAATAGCCTGTAAAAAGCTTTTGCTCTTTATGCTGTTATTGTAGGAAGTTCCATTGAAGACACTTTCTCAAAGACTTTGTGCAGCTGCAGTCCTCATGGGAATCCTTTCTGCCCCTAACTGGCAGGATATCGAGAGCATTGCAATGCAAACTCTTCCTTTTGTGGAGTGATAGCTCATGTAGACTTCTTGCCAGGTTCACAAAGAGGCACTTTTGGCACTTTGCATGCACTAAGCAGCCCCTCCTTGTGAAAGGGGCAGGAGCTGTGTTAACAGCAGCTAAAATAAGTTCACCCTTATTTTTGTATGGACTCTAAGCACTGTGGATCTGAGCTATAATTGACTAATTAAAGATACTTTTTTCATTACTTGTCTGGTCTACAGGGCAGCTTTTGACCCTCTGTGGATGTTATTCCAAATTGTCTATCCTCCTCCATTTCTGAAAATAGAAAATTGCTTAGATCTTGAACTGCAATAAATAAAAGTTTCTTTTTTAGTCTGCCCTTCAGATTTTACAGACATGCACTTAAGGAGCTGTATAATTTGTATTACTAGTCTACCATCCACTGAAAAGTTAGCCATTTTAACTGATACATTTCCATACTAGCAAAGCCTCTGGTTTTAGAGTAGGCTGTTAATTTGCACTATTAAAGTCACTACAGTGAAAGATCATAGTATATGATATTGTTTACAAATCGACACAAGTAACATTTCAAGTGCAGTGGATTAGATTTGAATCCAGGAAGAAGGATGGGTTTGGTTGTCAGCCCATTCTCTTAACAGCTATCCTGTATCAGTAATCCCAACTGGGAATGCTGCAGTTTGGAGTGTGCATGAAGTTTTCTCAAACTCCTCTGTTATGTGGTTGCTGAGAAAGGTGTTCATGGTTATTCCTGATAACTTCACAAAGGGACCCCATAAAAAGAAGATGCTTTGAGGTGGATAGAAGACCTCATTTGTTTCTCTTTGCTTTGTTGTCATTTGTACAGAATTTTGGATTAGATTATGATTCCTTCCAGCACATGGTGGGAGACTGTCCTCCTGACTTCCTCCAGCTGGCCTTCAACTGCTGTAACGTGAGTATCTTACTTGAAGGGGAGAGGCCTAAACTGGAGTTTTCTAAATCCCTCTGGCTTTTGAAGATAAAGCTTAAAGCATTTACAGAAGAGACATTTGAAGAATTTACCTTCAGAAGCAGTGTACCTTCTGACAGCCCAAGAAGTCCCTTTCGGTTTTTATAATCCTTCCCCTTGCTAAAAGGTCTGTCTTGTGTTTTTGTAATTCTGTGTTCTGTCATGCCAAACAAACAGGTCTGACACACTGAACAGCTTCTTGCAGGCTGTTCAGGCTGATCATAACCAGTTGGATGCCATTGACACTGGCTAACCCTCAGGCTGACAAAATCCAGCTGTTGTTGTGTGCAGACCTTCTGAGCTATGAAGGAAGGACTGACTTGCTCTTACAAACAGGGGACAAACAAATCAAGAGCAGGCATTAAACTATTCTAAAGTGTCTGTATGATGCCTTTTCGTAAAGGGGTTTGACATCCAAATCCTTAGCCTGTGTTATAAAATCCAAACTTGGAATGAAATTATTTAATATCTGTAAGGCCATAGGCTGTGTGCTGTGGGGAGAAAATTTTCTGGCAATTATTCAAGTAAAATTAAGATAGTGCTGGACACCTTCCTGGCTCCTTATTGTGAAAGCTCCAGGGCAGTAGATCTCTCCTGCTGGTTATCCTGTAACAGAGTTACTAATACCAATGTATAGTAAACCAGTTTATATAAAATAAGAGAACCTGGAAGTCCACCACATTCAGCTGAAGTTGGGAATGTCCAGTTTGCTCAACTTAAGTAGAGGCAACTTTAAAAAATTTTACTGCACAAAACATGGCCCTAGATTCACAACCAGGCTGTGCTGGAATTGATTGCCAGCCTTGTGCTCAAGTGAGTGCTTTTAAGAAGTCTCATCTCTTTGTGCTTTTGGTGGTTATTTTTGACCTGACCTCTCTCTTTACCTTATATTAATACAAAAGCCCATGCTCAAGGAGAGAGTGGTATAAAGGTGAGAATGGGGGCAGTGACTGCTGCTCTTGGCACCACATAGCATAATTTAATTCTAAAAGTGTTTGTGAAACTTACTGTGGACGAACTGCTTAACTCCTCTTATTTCACCTTAGTACAGAAGAGCTTGCTTCACCTAGACAGTGGTACATCTCACTCATGTTTATGAAGTGCTTTGATTACATGAGCACTAAAGGGTTTGATTAGAGGTAGGATTTGACTTTGGAAAGCTCAGCTCCCACCTGGGGACTCTAGAAATGGTACTGCATCCAAACACATACTGCATCACTCAAAGCAATTTTTCATTTCGGAAATTCAGAATAAAGCTGCTCGTGAAGGAAAGGGCAGTGACCTTTTATTCTCATGTAAGAATTTTGTATGCTCAGAGAAAAAGGGTTTTCTCCTACTCATTATTGTCAAATGCAGCTTCCTGTATAATAAATGTCCCTTTGCTGAATTGAAATGGAAATTACTGTCTTGTGATCCAGCCATTAATATGCTGATTTCAGTGTGAGGCATGCTGGAATTCACATATCACTCACCTAGGAGAGGGAAAACAGAGTAAACAGATAAGGCTTTCTTATATCTTCCTAAGCATGCTGTGCTTCAGTAAGAGATGATTGGTGTGGTAATTTTCTCTGAGACATGGGCATTTATGTAGCTTCTTATTATTTAATAGGTCAACAAGGTGTGAACTGTATAGCCCAGCTGAACTAATGTGCAAAGCCCTGGAATTTTCTACAGCCAAGAAATGTGTTTTAAGGCATCCTAAGAAGACCAGTAAAAACTGGCGTGTATGAATAGTGGATTAACATTTAATTTACTGTTATAAAGTGTGTGGGTTTGTAAACAAGCACCTGCAAGCACCCAAAAATTATAAGCTTACTCGTGGGACTGTTTAATAAACATAATCATAAATGATCATGCAAAAAGCTCACCAGGATGAGCTAAGCTGTTGGGAACTGCTGCTTTGAGAAGGAACCTTCTCTTCCATTTGAGCAGAATCTGGACTGCTCTGATTAACTTTTCCATTGCTGCTTTTGTCTTTCATCTTACCTAGCACAAATTACAATAGCCAGAGAGTTCTTTTTACTTCCTGTAACTTCCTGTAGCTTGTAACAGCTCCCTAAGATTCCCAAATTAGTAAGTTTGTCAGAGTACAGTGTGTGCTTCAGTGTTGCCCCTGCCCTACTCTTTCACTGAAATAGGGAATGCAGAAAAATGTTTTCCAATGCCAGGAAATTCCAGCTTCTGCTTTAGAAAACAATTTTATTGCTTCTCTTGAGCTCTTCAAGTGTGGTTTCTTTGTTTGGTTTTTATTACTGTACATAGGAATTTTTAGCACTTTGGCCCTTGTTGCTAGAAGGTGTTCTGGCATTGCTGATCATACCAGTGCTCTTTAGAAAGATCCATCTCAAACAACCTGCAGGGTAGTATCAGGGAGGTCTTTGGGGTTTGTTGTGTACAAAGCACTACTGTTCCCATTGTAGAGGTGAGATCTGTCTGGGCTTGTCCACTCTGAAAAAGCCTTTAGAAGCCTGGAAACAGCAATCAGGTCAACTGGAATTGTTTTTATTACTGGAATGAAGTTTACTTTGGGCTGCTGAATTGGATGTTGCTACCTACAGTAGTGAAGCCTGTGACATATACACAAAGTCAATGCTCAAAATGATGAAATGCTTTCCAAGTTACTGCTTAAAGGAAGCTGATTGCCCTGTGGTACAATTTTAGTGGTGGACTTTGTTTAGAGATCTATATCTGCTAGAGTGAATAAATAAATATATACTGAGAAATACATAGAAATAATATATATTGATGAGTAGGGGGAGTATTTTACCTGGGAAAGATGGATTTTTCTTTTTCCTAATTTGTAACCTTGTCAAATTATATAACCACCCTTGCTTCCTTACAAGATAGACCAGTACACTGTGTAGTATGGCTAATTAACAGATGGAAAAACACAACATTTTCAGCTTTAAGAGCAGCAGTGCCATTTAGATGTGTTTTAATTAAAGCCACAAGGAGATGATGGAAGAATTACAATGTTTTAAAGACTGACATAGCCATGTTGTTTTGTGTAATCCTTTTGAAATAATATTGGTACATAATCTGTCTGATAACCAGAGTCCAGAAAGAAATCCTGAATTATGCAAGCTGTTTCAAGCAAACCAGCCAACCCCTCCATGTCAGACATGAATCTGACAGTTTCCCATCTTTTCAATTAAAATTTTTTCCTTTTCCTAGGACACTTACAAATTAAATGTGAGAGGTGTAATAGAATACTTCTATTCCCCTGCTTTCTTTAGTTTTTTTCCAATGACAACACACTTAAAACCATTTTGAATTTCCTCAGATTGTCCCTCTCCCTATCCACTGTGTAAGCAGAATAGCATGGACAAACCCACCTGGCCTTACTTGATTTGTGTGCATTCACAGATGGACCCCAAGTTACGTCCTTCATTTGCTGATATTGTCAAAACACTGGAGGAAATGTTAAACCGCCTGAGAAATGAGGACTCAGAGAGAGACAGAAAGTTCCTGAACCTTGACAACAGTGAAAGAAAACCAAAAGGTAAGTGTCTGTATTATACAAACATTGCTATGTGTTCACAGCAAGAGGAGAAAAAGCTTCATATTTTGAAAACTGGTATTTTGGCTATTTATGGTTTATGAATGATTTTACAAAACCCCTGAAAATTACTCTGGACCAATGTTCTATACTTGGCATTACAGAATGTCCTTTGGTGAAAAAAACAGCTAACTGTTTCTTAAAGTGCCTGATAATATTCTGTCCCCATGATCTTGAGAGGAAATTTAGAGTTCATTTGGTAATGGATTTGTAACTTGCTAATAGTATATGAAAATCCATCAACTTTGGATTTATTGCTGCCATACTTCGTACGTATGCATAATTTCTTTGGTGTATGTTACATGTAACATTTAGAGGCTTCTTAAATTCCTTCAGGAGGAAGAGCACAGAAGATGCAAGAGTATTATAAAGTACCTAGAAATACTCTGAAAGACGAGAAAAGATGAGTCCCAGGTCTGCTTGGGAATGTTGGCCTTGAAAGGTTTTTTCTAAAGCTGTCTAGTGCCACCTGGTGTGGGGAGCAAACTCTTGTATCCTGGGCTGTATTCTGACTTGGGTGTTTTATGTTAATACACTTCTGGCATTAGAAACTTAAGAGTACATTAAATATAGTTTCTTATATTATGTGGCTATACAAATATGTAACATATGGACATACCTATCGATATGTAATATAGTGGTAGATTGAAATAATTTTTCTCTACATCAAACCTTGTAGAGTTAATGCATGTGGTAGTTCTCCCACACTTGGAAAGCATCTAAAAGAGGTGTGAGTTAGAATGAAAATTTGTTTGTTTAGGGGTTTTTGTTTGGATTGGGTTTTTTCTTTTTTTTTTTTTTCCTGTCATTCTCCCTTTGGAGTACATGTACAAAACAAGTACTTCTCAAAGAAGTGTTACATGCTGTTCTTTGACTTGCATAGTCTTTCCTACTGGAATGGCTGTAGTCTAAACTGTGGCAGTATTTAAAGGGAAAACTGAAAATCCATACGTGCTTATTTGGGAAATAGTAAGGAGGTATCACTTCTTTTTACCCATTTGTTTTTGTTGTAACACGGCTCTTTAGAGGCATCTTGAGAGCCCATGACAGATGCATGTTCCAAACACTTGGGGAGTTAACATCTACCAGTTTCTCATCCCCATCTAGTGACACAGCTTTTATTTATAAACGTGCGCATGTGCAATGGATGCAAATACACAGGCATATGTACAACTTTTAAACTCCTGTCATTAGGATCAGACTCTCATATATCTCCAGTTGTGTATTGGATAATGTACTGAAAGAAGGCTGGGATGGAATAATTTAAAATCTGCATGGTACAAGGAGAGACTTTTGTCTTAGACATTTCCCATCAGAGTGAAAAAGTCCCCATTTCTTTGGCAACTATGTTTTGTACTAGTTCTCATTTGTGGTCAGTAGCACCAATACACCTTGGGCAACCTCTGCTGGAAGCCAGGACAACAAATCTAGAAACATGCAAATTGTTCTTCTCCAACACCACTCTGTGCCGTATCTGCTGTGGCAGTATACTGGCAGCAAGAAGGTTTGCAGGGGCTCTAAAATGCACTGAGGAGAAGAGAATGATGTACTTGTATTTGTGCAGGAACTTAAAAGGAAGGAGCTTATGTGCCTACGGAACATAGTTTGGAATATCAGAAACAGCTTTTTTCTTTACAGTTGTCATGAAGGCTCTGTGAATGAGCAGGTGCACAGCTATATAGAGCTTTTTCAAGCTAAGAGTATTTCTCTTTTTCTACTCAGGATCAGTTGACAAAGGACCAGGGGTAAAACGTTTGAGTTCCTTGGATGATAAGATCCCACCCAAGTCACCCCGTCCACGTCGGAATATCTGGTTGTCACGCAGCCAGTCGGATATATTTGCCCGCAAACCTTCCAGGAAGATAAACGTGCAGGACCCCTACTACACACCAAGCAAAGGGTTAGGCCGGAAAGTTAATCCCTTCAGTGCCCGGGAGGACCTCAAGGGGGGAAAGATCAAATTCTTCGACATGCCAAGCAAGTCTGTGATTTCCCTGGTGTTCGACTTGCATTCTCCAGATGCAGGTGGAGGCCTAAAAGCCAGCCAGTCCCAGATCCGGCAGGCATATAGCACAGATTGGCAAGAACTTTCCCTTCTTCCTGGAAGGAGATGCAGATCACTTCCACTCTCTCCTGAATTACCACACAAGGAATATGGCCTGTTTGGGGGACTGTCTTCAACTGTTGGCAGGTGTGACCCAGCCCAGTTAGGTGCAGAGGTTCGGCAAAAACTCTTGAGTAGCACTAAATATGGTGTGTCAGAGATTCCTCCCTTTCACGCCAAGCCTCACAGATCAGAGTTTCTTCTTGCACCAGGACAAGAAGAGGATATGGACTGTTCAGATGGGCCAATGGCCCAGGAGGAAAATGGGTTTTGCCCTGTTGAGAATGCATGTGCAGATCCAGCATGTGATCGACCATTAGTGCTGGCCCAGTCTGGGCCACTATCTTACAAAAAGCTCCCAGTTGAGAATTCAGTGAACTCTGAGGGACATTGCTCCCCACAAGTGTTTGCAGGTTGTCTCCCTTCTGAAGAGATGGAGGTAGAAGATGATCTACTGAAAATTACTCTGTTAGAGTCTACAAAGCCTTTGTTCAGTGTTACTCCTCCCACTGAGCTGAAGAAAGAGGCATGGCCCTTCAGGGAGCAGGATGGGGACAGTCCTGCTGTGTTGTCTCAGACCTCCTCCAGCACTTCAGCAAGTGGCAGCACAAAGTCAACTTGTGACATATGAAGAGAGGGCTCAAAATGAATGTGGCCTTGAGGGAACAGTTGTTCCAGCTGATTAAACTCTGGTTTTCTGCAGTGCTGGGCTTCACATTTGGAAGAGACTCAACAGATGGTGGAAGCTGGCTGTCAGACAGATAGCTGCAGACAGTGTCTGAAGAGACTGATTATTTTATAAAACTTTTTTTCAAATTGTTCTTATTCCCTTTCCTGATTTGCATTAGGAGGGGGAGCTACTCCAGCCAGAATGGCCATGTCCTTCCAAGAGGCAGCAGCCAGAGCAGGCACCATGTAAACAGTTTGACCTGGATTTCCAGCATGGGGCATTTTAAGGTCTTAAGTTCCATGTAGAGTAGAAAGAATGACATTTAGATTTTTCCCTCTTCCTCTAACTGAACAGCTGCTCTAAGCCACTGCAGATTTTTCATTAACATTCTGCATCAAGTGCATGTGAGTTGGAGCCTCAGTTTCAGAAACAAGCACAGAAGTCTTTCTGAGCTATGTTGGGCAGATAGGAATGCTCTCTGGTCCCAGAGCTGCTTTGAATGCTGTTGTAGCATTAAACAAGCTCTTCTTTCAAAAGCAGCAAAAATAAAACCCCTCATGCTGGTCACAATCTGCAGGCTGAGTCACATGACAAGTACTTTGCAATTAACAAGAAGAATCTGTTCCCTGGTGTTTCATGTTCCCTTGGGATTTAGTAATGATGTTTAATACACTTGTGCAGGGAAGCTCACTTCCTTGTACAGCGCTTTATGTACCTCAGCCCAAATGTGCGGGAAGATTTGCCCAGGGCACAGAGAAGCATATTCCAAGCATTGCCATTTCTGGGCTTCTGAAGAAACTGCTCCTGAAAGTTACCAGCTGTACTGAGCTTTTGGCAGGGGGTGGGCTCTTCTCTCTGAAGAGCTGAGTGGAGATCATGATGTGTTTCTGCAGAATAGTTAAATACAGTAGCTACATCACAATTGACTATTATCACTAAGCTAGAAGGGTCCCATTCACCTCCCTCTCTGGTACAACATCCCATCTCACTGATTTCACTGTATTAATGATGGCTCCTCACTAGCCTGCTTGACAGAGGGACAGGGATCTTCTGCTCAGGGTAAGTTGCCAGCAGTGTTGTAGCCCCACAAGTGCTCTTGGCGAGAACAATTCACAGGAGGGCTTTGAATTGTCAAACTGAAGAAAATCAGCTTGTCCCAAATTGACTTTTTGTTTCCTCTACAGAAAGAAGCTGCTGTCTTTATTCGTTTCTCCTGTCACTGAATAGGATGATAATTTTATTTATTTATTTTTTTTACTTCTCTCCACCAGCAGGTACCTGTGAAATAAGCAGCAACATGAGCTTTAATGCTGCTTGCTGGAACCAGAATCAGCAATCCCTGCTCTGGGATGCAATGTATGAAAAAGCTTGTTCTCTGACATTTGTGCAACATCCTGCCCTTTTCTGCTATGATCATCCCCAAAAACATGGGATTTTTAAAATTTTATTTTATGGAGATTTTTTAACCTGTATTATCATTCCTAAGTGAGGTAAACATTGCACACATGCTGAGCAGATGGTGATGCAGCAGAGTCCAGAATTTCATCCACCTAGCTTGTTACACTCTTCCTGCTCTCTTGTAAGACTGGATACTGTAAGCTAGTCTCTGATGAAAGCCAGATTATTTCTACTCTTCTCCTGTCTCAAAGAAAGGATGGAGAAAGCCTTAGTTCTTTCTTGGCTGGGATGTTTTTATCTTTCCTGAGGTGTAATTCTATGAGTTACAGCTATGACTTCCTCTGGTGAAGTGTGTGTTAACCTGAGCAGCAGTTCTCCCTTTGCAGTGGCTGCCGTGAATGAAATGAGAAATCCAGTGTTGCTGAGTTATTTAATACAGTCCATGCCAGATTAGACAGCTGTTGGCAGTTGGAAGGAGAAAATGCCTGTGCTCACTAAGATTACACCTTTTGGTCCATACCTGTCTGCCGAGTGCAGAGCAGCTTGTATGGCTGCCACTTTGAGTGTGTAACTTCCTTTGAGGACAGAGAAACATCAGAACTCAGATGCCTGCCTGGTGCCTGCTTGCTTCTTTTGTTTTGTTTTGGTTTTTTTTTTTAATCTTTGCTACAATTGTATCTTCTGAGAGGAAAACCATCAGCACCAGCTTCTGTTGTCACAAGATGCATTTAGGTGTGTGACTTCAGACAAACAAGCAATAATTAGTGGTTTTACTTTTGGCTCACCAGGCCGAGGGAAGCAGTCCAGCAGCCTGATGAGAGAGCACACGCACACCTCTGGCTGCTCTGGGGCCCCCGTGAACGAACCCTCGCTGTCAGTACTGACACCTCATCATGAAGCCTGTTGCCCTCTTTGACACTGCAAAGCTTGAGCAGTCAGGCTTGGGGTACCCCTGGGGCATCCACTGCAGTGATCTCACTGTTCTTACACTGCTGTCTTTACACTTCCATGCTCTGAACAGCTCTTGCAAAGCAGCACAGCTAAAATTTTATTTTCTTAACTGTCCGCTCTAAGCACAACCAATTGACACGCATTGGGCACAACTACCAACTCTTCTGGCTCTTTGCACTGAGGTGGAGATGTCAGAAATGCCAAGGACTAGCAGCTCAGGCCTTTCCTGGATTGGTCTGCATGGGAAGAGGCATGTGTATGAAACTGGAGTAAAAGGTCATTTTAAAAATTGTAAAGTGCTTGCTGAAACCCAGTGTTTCCAAGGATGCAGCTGGAAGTCACTACATCTCATCCCTTTGGCTGCATAAAGCTGAATCTAGGCTGCACCTAGTAACTCCTAGGTTTTGTGCCTACTGAGGTTGCTTTTCTACAGAGGGCCATTTTCTGACAGCTACTGATAAACATGAATTTGAACATGTGGTCAGCAAACTCCTTGTTTTATAGTGATGTGACAAAGTTTTATTGTGATTGGATTTTACCGTGATTTTGACTTTACAGGAGCAGTTCTTGCTCTTTTAAAGTACTTTCTACACATTGCTACGCATCTCCCTGAAGAGATCAAAGATGTTTTTAATTCACTTTAAATCTATATTGAGTTCATTTAAATGTCTGTTATAAGCTATTTTTGTTGTGGTTGCAGGTTGATAAAATGCAGCCAAGAGAGTGCATGTGAATTGCTGCCCCTCAAAAGCAGCACAGCCAAGGGGCTGTAGCAGACTTGTACTTGGAGAGGCATTGATGTATTATATGTAACAGAACATTGGTATTTTTTGCCAGTACAACTAAAGACACTTGAATAATTCCTGTTTGCACTTAATGCTGTTGTTTATATTGCATGTCACTACATTTCTATGCAAAACAAATTACCTTTTTCTTTGGGAGGAGGGGCAGCCAGATATTTGATTAAGTATAAAGATCTTTGCGAGATGATCTATTTTCGTATTTATGAAGGAGTTTTACGTCTTAATATTTTGCAGTCTGTAAATAGCTGAACTTGTAATTAAAGGCTTAGGAAGAAGTTTGTAGCTTGTGTATAATAGTAAGTTAACACTGCCAGAAAAAAATCTTTGCGAAACAACTTTTCTAATATTGCGGATATTTATGAATATGTAAAGAAAGCACGTCTTGTTTTTATGTTGATTGACCTTCTGACTTTTTTGAACTATAGAAATGGTGTATGTTTTATTGGAACTGCAATAAGAAGTAACCAAAGATGAATCCACTTAAATATTTTCATAATTTTTTTCTTGGTCAGGTTTTGTAAACTTTCCCAACTTGCTTTCAAAATAAAAATGAAATCAAGGCCTGAGTCTTGTGATTAAGAGGACAACTGCTTTAAGTTAAAAAAGCTGGCTCGAATGCTTACTTAAAATACAAATGCCATTAATACCTGGCTTGAGATTGTACTTGCTGTTACTCAGTGCTGAGTTATACCCAAGGAAAACTGTCATCCTCAGTAAGTGTTATTTCTCTCCTGCATCTCACTGAAGAGTTCCACTCTTAAATCCATGAGACTCAATGATTTTTTTTTTTCTGCTCTGTGTTACAGCGCTCTGAAGAGTATGCCATATCTTGAGATCTACCAGATAAGATGGCTTTTGATAGCAGCCTGCAGGGCGGCCATGGTGGCTACTCTGTTGTAGCCATAAATAGCCTCAGTAGCATAGGAAGCAGTTTCTCAGGATCACATATCTGGCTTTCAGCCCCACTGCCTCTCCCCTTTGAACAAGTCTGAAGACCTGCTATGGCTCGGTTCTGCATGTAGTTAACCAGCACTAGAATCAGCTGGTGCACTGGGGAGGAACTTTCTCCTTCCCTTTCCTCCTGTAGGGGCAAAGGTCTCATCTGTGCATGTTCCAACCAAAGGTGCATTTCTCCCCCTTCAGCCTCATCCCTGCCTTCACATCCCAGCATGCCACTAAGGAACACGGGCAACTCAAACTGTGAGCAATTTAATTGGTCAGATGTTAAAACAGAAACAAGAATATGAAACCTGTTCCCTTTTTAGTGAGTTCTTGATGGAAGAAAGAACTCCAAAACTTGGAGGAGACAAAAAAGCACAGTTTAGTGAGGAGTTCTGTAGCTCTATGCAGTGTCCCAGGCCAACTTTATCTTCTCACTGTGAGCTTTGGAAGATTTAGAAAACAAGCTCTTCACTATATGCAATGGTACTGATTTCCCACTGAGATACAGTTTATTATGGCACTCTGGCAACCAGGGCCCTGTACCAGTGTCTGTGTTTTTCCCTTGCTTGAGCATCCAGACATAAGCTATGATATAGCCAGTCATGAATGCATCAAAGCCAGCTCGGTGTGTGCCCCCCTGTGAAGGAAGGCCATGGGTTTCCTTTTCCTTTCCTGCAGCACCTACTGCTTCAGTCTCAGGGGTGGCTGGGTGACTGGCTGAGCCCGACCCAGTGGAAACTTTTGACTTCTTTACTTGGTCACTGCCAGAGGCATTTCCCTTGGTAGAAGAGCTCTGGGCAGCTGCTCCCTGGTCAGTTCTTTCAGTGCTCCCCAGATTCTCTTCCCAGTGTGTGCTGGTGTCTGAATTGATCTGTGTTTCTATGTCCATGGAGATCTCCTCCAGTGGCCTGCCCTCTCCGTTGGGTGTGATCTCTGCCAGCTCTGTAGCAGCTGCAGGCTCGTAGCAGCTCTGCTTCCGTGGTGGGCCCTCCTCCCCGTTCTGAGCTTGCTCCATGTTTTCCCCTGAGCTTTCCTGTTGGAGTGCCGTTGTAAGGACTTTGATGTTCTTCCGATGCTTCCATTTGTGCTTCCGTTTCTTTCGCTTCTCCCAAAGCTTGTCGTCCTCATCAATGATGAGGTCAATGTTATGAGACTGTGGACAATTCACCCCTTTTGGACACCAGCCGTAGGCCTAGGGACAGAGACAGAGAGGTCTGTAGCCTCCATCTTACTGGTTAGAGCAGCAATCAGCATAATGTGGAGTGGAGCTAATTAATCCCTTCCACTGAGGGCTTGTGAGGCTGGAGCAGGAACAGTGTCCAGTTCCAGCCCCCCAGCACTGGAAAGGTCCTGACACACTGCACTGGGTGCAGCATACAGCATATGAGGAGAGGCCAAGGAAGGTAGGATTTTCTGCATGTAAAAGACACAGCTAAGGGGAGAGGGATATCTAGTTGGTGTCTGCAGAGGTTATGGACAAAATGGAACTAAACTCTTGTGAGAGCACGGGGGAGAGGGGGACTTGGTCAGGGGAAATTATGACTAGAGATGTAGGAAAATATTTTTCATGTAGTGGTCAAGCACTGGAACAGGGACCTGGAGTTGTTTTTTAATCTCTGTCCTTACACAATTTCAAAATTTACCAAACAAGGCTTTGAGCAACATGGAGGTGGTGGTTGGATGAGAAACTTCCAGATATTTCCCCAGCCTACGTTCTGTGACAGAATATGCAACATGTGGAAGAGCCCCTTTTCTCTATGAAGCACCTGAAGCCAGTTACAATCTGATCAGATGGGCTCTTTCCTGCTGTAGCTGCACCAGGACAAGCTGTTGAGGATCACCCTGTGCTACAGTGCCAGAAACTGCAGATAGGTAATATTTTTTTATATTTATTGAAGATAAAGGGAAGGGTAGAGGTGACACTTCTTTCTTGTAGGACAAGCCAAACTAAGGCAGGAGTTTTAGCCCCCTCCCAAGACAGCAAGGGATGCTGTAACTCATAATAAACACTGTTAAGGGCTATAGCCTCTCTGTTGGAATCTTCCTAATGAAGCCTGTAGGACTCCCCACGTCCAAGCAGAGCACATATTGCCCTGTCATGAAGCCACCTGAAGCTTGAAAATGTTCCTTGTACTATGAAGCAAGTGAGGGGAAGTTACCAAGTGCTTTCCTACAACTTCTGGCTGAGGCCACATGTGCCCCTTTCCATGGAGCCAGGAAGGGAGTGGGGATTTGCATTACTTACTGAAAATTTCTCACAAACAGGCATCTTATTTCCCCCTGCAGGAGTGTGGTTTTCTTCTTCCAGAGAGCAGTAGCGGTAGTCGATGTAGCGGGACATGTCAGCAGGGTAACTGCAGAACTCCACCACGAGGTGTGGACCACTGGAGTCCCTCAGCTTGCAGTTCTCTCGCTTGCTGGAACAAGGGGAGCACACAATTACTGTGGGATGGGACCAGGACACGGAGCAAACACTGCTCTCCACCAACTCTCAACTCCATGAGTTTCCATCTCTTGAGCTCCAGCCCCAGATGCTGGAATGGAATTCAATCCCAGGAGAGCAACTTTAGTAAGTAGTTGTTTCCATACTAATTCAAAGGTTGTTTCTTCTTACGCTGACATAGAGAAAGGGAAAGCAACATCTCTGGTAAAGGTACAGGAGAGGGGGATGCATACTTTGTTTTTTTAACTATAAAGAGGACTAAGATGTGTTTGTCTTCATCATGTTAATGGACAAGGAAGAGACACCTCAAAATAAAGTACTGTGCAGACAATCCAGCAGTCACCACCCAGGCAGATTGAACCTGGGCAATGCAGACAACAAGGAAAGTGTTTTCATTTCACGAAAAAAAATCTGATCTCTGTTTTGAGCTGCTTAAAAGGCCCAAAACCTTTAGAAAGCTGTACTTAACGAGAACTTGGGTTAAAACGTTTTAAGACATCAGCTTAAAAGGTTTTTTTTTTAATCTTGTCAAAACAAAGCACTCTCATGTTTTGAGAATGGCTATCTTGAATGTTTTCAGACCTGCCAAAGTAGCATTTCCTGAGATTATACAGTCACTAAAAATACCATTTCTCCTAAAAACAGAGCATGGCTGACCTAAGCTTTACGGAGATCCCAGGGGCTTTATTACTGCCAGGGGCTTGTTTAGATTGCATGAGGCCGAACGTGGGGCCAGACTGCAAAGCACAGTTGTGTGTCTTGAATAAGAGCACAACCCTTGCTTGGAAGGAAATGATGGGAGTCAGAGTGGCCCACAGGCATCTCGTGTGCAGGACATGTGACAGAGCTAGTCAGTGTCAAGGAGTGCAGGAAACACCCACCCTTTAACTGTAGTGTCCCTTACAAAACATAATTAAAATTAGCAAACCCTGCAGGACAGCCCTGTTTTCTTTTCTGTGTGAATTCCTGCCATGACCCTGTGGCACTGCTGGACCAGAGCCAGGCAGTGACCCAATCAGATCTCAGATCAGGTCACCGTGGTCAGTTTTCTACTGGCACCAGTTCTGAAGTTCTGTTTCAGCTGCTGCCCACTGAACAGGTAAGGTCTATTAAAAAACAAACCCATTCTAGAAACAGAAAAAGCACAGGGCAGAGTCACCTGAAAAGCACCTTCAATCAGTGGGACAGTGAAAGGACACAGCCCCCTTTGCCTTTCCTTCTGTAAGCTCTGAGTACCAGTGTGCTGCTCACCACTTCTTGTAGGCGTACTCCAAGTAGGATGCTACAAAGCGAGTCTCAAACTCCGAGGCGTACTTAGTGTCATATATTCCCGCTGGGAACATCTCAGAGAGGTCAGCAGTGAAGGTGCCGAGGCTCTCCGGGAGGTGAGCATAGAAACACTGGTACAGAAAGACCAGGTCGATCAGGCCGTTATGGAGAATGAGCGGCTTCTTTGCCCGGATGAGCTCCAGGAAAAGCGTCCGAACGCTCAGGCTCTGGCTCTCGTTGCCCTGCGTGAGGAAGGATCAGTGAGCTTGGCACCCTGACTGGCTGTCACCCTGGAGAGCCTTCAGAGCCTGTAGCAGCAAGATGCTACCCACAGCTATGACTTACTTTGAACAGAGACACAAACATCTGGAAAAGCAACTGCAACAATTGGGTTTAAAGCAGCAGGGAGGTGAAAGGGATAATGCTGCACGCAAGACCCCAGTGTGCGCCCACCTTCATGCAGGTGCAAGGGAAGCCAGCGCACTCCCAGGAACCTGGAGCAGAGTAGTCTGAGGTGTCTGAAAGGGAATAGATTTGTACCTTGTCGTTGCCCTTGTGGTAAGGGATCCCCTGGGAATACTGCTTGTTGAAGTCGAAGCCATGCTGCACTAGGAACTGCACTGACTGGGGCTCGACCACATAATCCTCGGTGCAGAGCAGCGTGAGGTTGTAGATCTGGCACAAGTACGTGTTCTCGGACTGCACAAAGACAGCGTGCAAAGAACCCAGGGATACCTGTCAGAGGGAACTGCCGGGACAATTCCACGGGGGAATTCCATCTCCCAGCGCGTCCCCGTTCCCCGAGACGGACCAAGAGAAAACGGCCGCACCACGGTGCGCGCACGCACCTTCTCCGGGAGCTGCTTGAAACAGGCGACGCCGAGGGACAGGACAGAGCGTGTCCTGGCGGCGCTGCAGACGGCCTTGTACCGCTCCTCGATGCACCTGGCGGCGGGAAAACGGGCCATGACGGCTCCGGCCTGCCCGTACCCCGGGGAGAGGGCACCGCGCAGCCGGTACCGAGAGACGCAACCTTCCCTCCCCACCGGGCACTCACGGGCTCAGAAGCGACTTCCTGGCGCCGAGGCCGCTCAGCTCCTGCGGGACGACAGACACCGTCAGTGGCCCTTCGGGACCGGCCGCGCCCCGCTCCGCCGCCGCCCCCCCCACCCCGGCTCACCGTGTCCACGGCCACGAAGGTGGCGGAGCGCAGCGCCAGCACCATGGACGGCCACAGCTCCGCCAGGTTGTCGCTCTGCACATCCACCACCGGCACCCGCGTCGGGCCCGCCATGGCAGCGTCTGCAGGGGGCCTCCGCCACCGCGCCTGCCCGCGGCCTGCCCGCCGCGGGCCTTGCACGCCTTGCCCGCTCCGCGCCCAGCGCCGCCCGCCCTCGCGGCCGGCCCGGCTTCTGCCGGCCCCGCTGGGGCTTTTTACCGTTCTCAGAATCCGTTTTCAACCGAAATTTGGAGTTAAGTCAACAGGCGTTTAGCCAGGCCAGCTCCTCTGGGTCCTTCCCAAGCGGCCGCTCGGACCGGCGGGAGAAGGGGCGGGTTCCTTTTGCTCCCCGCTTGCTGATTGGCTCCAGCGCACCCGGAGGCCCCGCCCCTACCCCTGCGTTCCGGGAGAGGGCGGGCATGAGTCCTCTCCTGGCGCCTCCCTTCGATTGGCTGGCAGGTGGGAGATGGGCGGGGCCTCCCGCTCTGATTGGCCCTCTCGCGGAGGTGGGGTGGGAAACGTTTTCCCGGGAAAGCGCGCGCCGTGGCGGGAGCGGCTGCGCCATGAGCCCCGCGCGGGCCCGGGCGGCGGCGGCGGCCGGGGCGCTCCGGCGGAGCGGCGGGAGCGCGGCCTCGCCCCAGGGGCGGAGCAGGAAGCGCGCGTCGCCCCGCGCAGGTGCGTGGTAGCGGGAGGGCCGGGGGAGTGTAGAGTGTTCTCTCCGGGGCACGGACAGCCAGCTGGGGCAGTCTCCGGTGCTTGCTGGGTCCTCGTAAACCCTGGTACTCGGTGCGCGTCCACCCGGCAGCAGCTTGGTCGGTCTCTCGCCTCTGCTGCGGTTGAGCCCCGCAGCCCTTCGCCGTCTCCCACCGTGCACTAACCTCGCCCCGCTCTCCTGGCAGAGGCCCCCCCTGCAGCTCCCGCTCCGCCGCCCGCCCGGCATCTCTTCAGCGACCCGGCTGAAGTCGAGGCCCTGCGCGGGAATCTGCTCGCTTGGTACGACCGATGCAAGCGGGACCTTCCCTGGAGGGCACTGGTAAGGGGAGACATTGGGGAGCGGGGGTGGGGAACTACTTTGCCCTAAGGGAGCCTGGCTGAAGTGACCGTGCTGTTTTTCCCTATGTTATGCATCCCTACCTGAATGGAAGTGCTCCATGGCGTGGCTGTTAGGTGGTGGGTGGTCAGGAGCCAGTCCCTAGATATGAAGAGTAAAAGCAGGGCACGCTTCTCAAATTTAACCTTCAAGAGGCGTACTTATCTCCAGCAAGGTTAGTCTAGCTGTGTTTTAATCCTGCTTTGTTCCTGTCTCTATGATACCCTGTAGCAGGGAGTGCTGCATGATGAAGGTTTCCCATGTATTTGTTTTAAGCCTGCTGGACGTTTTTTTAGAGTTCTTGCTTGTTCTGTGCTCAGCCTGGCATCACTGGCTCAAGAGTCATTGTGGTGCTGAGGGTGGGCATCAGCTTTACAGCAACGTCTGAATGGTGGGAACTGTACAGCCCTTCTGTGGGATTTATATCTGCCTCCAATTGCTTACTATGTAGGCGGGTTCAGATATGGGACAGTTCTCTGTGGGATTTTGACCTCATAAGTAGCTCTCCATGTGGGATTTTGTCACCAAGAAGATGCTTGGGTTGTCACGCGATTAACCCAAACTCAGAACTTCTGAGTGCTTAGGGGAAGTATTTTTTAAATTTCAGATTCCGTTGCAGTGTTCAAAACACACCATGGATTGTTTTATTTTATATGCAGATCCCTTCTGTGGTGGGGTCCTGTGTCACCTTGTTCCTCACGCTTTATCTTCTTCCCCTTCCAGGCAGCTACAGAGCCAGATGCCAACAAACGGGGATATGCAGGTGAGGAGCAGGGACTGGCATTGTGAGGTGTGGCTTGGGTGCCATCCTTAGAATAAGCTGCCTGAAGTGGCTATGAGACCCATTGATTCTCCTTGCAAGGCACTAAGCTGTTGGAGAACCCACCTCGGGCCTGGGGGAGCTCCTGTGGGGCAGCATATGGGGAAGGTGACGGATGGGAGGGTGTCCCCTGAGCTGGATGCTGTGCAGGGTTTGTAGCCAGTGCTAACATGGTCACAGCACAAGGTGTGGGTGGTGTTGGAGCCTCTGCTCTGACCCTTGCCCTGCTTCCTGCAGTGTGGGTGTCCGAGATCATGCTCCAGCAGACACAGGTGGCTACGGTTATCGACTACTACAACCGCTGGATGCAGGTGATTGCTCCTTAGAGAGTCCTGTGCCCACAGGCTGCCCCTTTTGGAGACCTTGTCCATTGCCTGTGGCAGATCCCAACTCTGCTTGTCTCTGACTTGTCCCCTTCCCTCTGTCCCGCAGAAGTGGCCAACGCTGCAGGCTCTGGCACAGGCGTCCCTGGAGGTGAGTGTCGCTGGGACCAGGTGCTCTCCCTGCCCTGTGGCTCTCCATTAACACTAGGCTGTGTCTCTCGGAGCAGGAGGTGAACGAGCTATGGGCTGGGCTTGGCTACTACTCCAGAGGGAAGCGTCTGCAGGAGGCAGCAAGAAAGGTGCTGGAGTGAGGGGAAAGGAGCATTTCTAAACCCCTCTGTGGCTGCTGGGCTGGTGCTGGCTCACATCTGCCCTGCCTCGCTGGGGCTGTGCTGCTGGCACGAGGCTGGGATCCCATCTTCCCATGGGCAAAATGGGAACCTGCACACACCCACCTCAGCTGCTTTCCTGAGCTCGGCCCCTTCCCTGCCAGGTGGTGTCTGAGCTGGCTGGCCAGATGCCCAGGACAGCTGAGGACCTGCAGAAGGTGCTGCCTGGCGTGGGCCGATACACGGCGGGAGCCATTGCATCCATCTCATACGGACAGGTGAGAGCTGGCGTCAGGGGACACATCTCCCCCTCTGCTGTCCACCCCTACTTCTGACATGGTCCTGCTGCTGGGTCTCACAAACCAAGGGCTTCTCAGGGTTTTGTTTGGCTCTCCCCGCACTCTGGGATGCATCTCAGCCCTCACCCAGCTTTGCCTGTGGGTTGACCTCGTGTGTGTCCCTCTCCGTCCTGGGGGCATCCCAACTCCCTTCTTTGTCTGGAGCACATCCCAGCATGGTAATCCCAGCTCCTGGTCCCAGGCTACAGGAGTTGTGGATGGGAATGTGATCCGGGTCCTGTGCCGCCTGCGATGCATCGGTGCCGACTCCAGCAGCCCTTCTGTCATCGACCGGCTCTGGTAAGGGGAGTGCTCTGTCTGTTCGGAGCTGTGCTGGTCATGGCTAAAGGCAGGATCACTCAGGAGCTTTGGGGAGCTAAGCCTGTGAAGGGAGGCAGGTGTGGAGTATAGGAACTCTTGGGAAGCAGGTGCTGCTGAGAGTAGTGGTGAAAGGAGCTGTGTTGCCTATGCGTACCTGGGAGCTTCTCTCCAACAGGCAGGAGGCAGGCAAAAGTCCTAGGATGCTCTCCCCAGAGATCCCCATGCCTCTCACTGCCATTTCTCCAGGGACATGGCCAATGTCCTGGTGGACAGGAGTCGCCCAGGGGATTTTAACCAAGCCTTGATGGAGCTGGGGGCAACCGTGTGTGTGCCCAAGGCCCCACTGTGTGGGGAGTGCCCGGTGAAGCAGCACTGCCAAGCGTGGCGCAGAGTAAGTGTGGCCCCAGAACATGGCCCTGAGGGTTTGCCATGCCTGGGGACAAGGTGGTCTGGTGGATGAGCCTGTCCTCACTTCTGTCCCCTCTTGCAGGTGGAGAAGGAGCTGGCCTTCGCCTCTCAGAAGCTGTTTGGAAAGCCCCCCCCAGTGCCTGATGTTGAGGATTGTGGTAAGCATGTGGGGAGATCCTTGTTGTAGCTCCAGGTCTGAGCCCTGCAGCAGCTGTTACATTGGCGTTTGCAGGTGTTGGGGACTGTCCCCTGTGCCCCCCAGCCACGGAGCCATGGGACAGCAGCCTGGGGGTGACCAACTTTCCCCGGAAAGCAGCGAAGAAGCCGCCACGGACAATGCGAACGGCCACGTGTGTGCTGGAGCGGAGGGGCTGCCACGGGGCCCCAGAATACCTCATTGTGCAGAGACCCAGCTCAGGTAATGGGGCTGGGAAGGAGGGGGATGAAGTTACCACACAGCCCCTTTCCCACCTGCATGAGGGATAGGGAGAGGCACTGGTTGCTGGGATGGGGAAAGGAGCCCTTTGAGGCTGTGATGAGGCTCAGTGTCCCTGGATGTGTCCCTTGCTGTCTCACATTTCTGTCATGCCTCCTTCCCAGGTCTCCTGGCTGGACTCTGGGAGTTCCCAAGTCTCCCACTGGCTCAAGATTTGCAGGAGAAGAAGGAAAGGGAGGAGCTGGCTGATCACCTCCAGGCCTGGATGGGGCAGCCCGTGGCAGCAAAAGGCCTGCAGTTCATTGGAGAGGTGAGTGTGGAGCTGGAGGGATGCAATGTGAGTCCCCTGTGCTCAGCCATGGGGATGTAGCATACAGGAAAAGTGTCCCTTTCCTACTGTCACCCCTCTCAAGCTCTGCTCCACTCCTCAGGGTGCTAGCGGGCTCAGTGCACTTTGCATCCCCTATTTCCTGCCAGCTGTCCGTCTCGTGTCTTTCCATCCCCTCACAGGTTATTCACATCTTCTCCCACATCCACCAGACATATGTGGTCTACTCCCTGCACCTAGATGGGGATGTGACCCTGAACCCTGCCTTGTCCCCATCCCGCTGGGTGACAGAGAAGGAGTTCCATGCCTCGGCCGTGTCCACAGCCATGAAGAAGGTATGGGGGGCACCTGGCCTTTCCCTCAATTATCTTGGGAAAACCCCTGGCATCCCCTCAACTTCTCTGGGCTGTCCCAGCTCCAGGACCCAGCTGCTGTTCAGCTCTGGGCTCTCTTGTTCTTCCTGCAGGTGCTGAAAGCGCATGAGAAGCATCGCAGGAAGGAGAACAGCCCTGTCAAGGTGAGCAGTGCTCCAGGGTGCCTGGAGCCCCAGTGCTGTGGGACAGCCTCTGGTGTGCTGTGTGAGGCCCCCCTTGGGGTTTGGGATCAGGCCAAGGAGTGTCACCAGCCTGTGGCAGGGGAACTGTGGCACTGCCCCGGGGTGTCCCCAGTACCCAGGGATGATCCCTGGGGGCCCTTGGGGTGTGGTTGAGCCCTGCTGTGTCTCCTGCAGGGCTCCAAGCGGAAGCGGGGGGCAAAGGCAGAGGGAGCAGGCAGCACCTGCCCTGGGACACAGCTCTCCCTCCGTGCCTTTCTCCGGGCACCGACTGCCCCATGAGGAACCACCCTTCCTCCTGGGAGACACCAGATCCCCTGGCTGGGGTGAGTCCTGCCCAGGGCGTGGCAGTGGTGTCCCTGTGCCATAGCAAGCCCACGACACAGCACTATAATGGTCTTCCCCTTTTCCTTTCCTCTGCCTCCCTCCTGGGCGTTGTGCCTGGATGTGGCCACTGGTCCTGGATTAATCCTGGAGTCAGACTTGCCCTCCCTCCTTGGTTGGAGCCCTCCTAGGGCTATTTGGCCCTATACTGGCACCAGTTTGGCACTGTGGACTCAGGGCAGCAGGGGTTTCTCTCTAGCAATGGGAAGGCTGTGGCCACATTGTTCCCACAGCCCTGTCTCCTGCCTGCATCTCATCCACCAGCCAGTTTCCCACAGCCCTGTCTCCTGCCTGCATCTCATCCACCAGCCAGTGACTGGGGATGCTGCTGTATCCTCCCTTGTTTTTACTGGACCTGAAAATAAATCTCAAGTGTATCGGGTTTTTTAAGTGACTGTCTCTGATGCACTGTGCTAAGCTGAGGGTGTTGGACAGCCTGTGGTGGAATGTGAAGATAGTCAACAGGCTCCTTAGATCTGGGCTAGGGA
The DNA here is from genome assembly GCA_037013685.1 of Acridotheres tristis. Taxonomy (NCBI): domain Eukaryota; kingdom Metazoa; phylum Chordata; class Aves; order Passeriformes; family Sturnidae; genus Acridotheres; species Acridotheres tristis. Next base: position 10,357,106 of record CM072895.1, read on the forward strand.
GAGCAGGATTTCTTCATTAATGCACCCAAGAGCCCCTTGGCTAAGCATTAACTGCTGGTGACCCCAAATAAGGCACCCAGAGCGCTCTTCCTGGAAGGGCAGACATCAGCCCCCAGCGGCTGTGCAGCTCCTGCCCATGGGCTGCTTCTCCCTGGTGCTGAACAACTGCCCCCAGGGCTTTTTGTAGGGTTTCGTCCTCCTTTTATATTTTTTCTGCTGGGCTGCTCAGCATTGTTCATGCTGACTGTGGTGCACCCTTGCAAAAATACAGTGCTGGGGGCTGGCAGGGATGGGGACAGTCCTGGTGGGGTGCAAGGGGCAATGGTCTCACTTTTAGGGATACGCCCACTTTGAGTGATGGAAATGGTTACTTCATCCTTACCTGGCACTCAGCACATCTTAAATAGGAGGATTAAAAACCCAAACAGCGCTTGTAAGTTAATTCTTTATTTGAGAGGAGCAAGAGGCCCTCATCTCTCTATGTCTGGGAGTGTTTCTGTGCCAGCACACTCTTGGCCATGCTGGAGGCTCAAGTCTCAATAAATTAAGATGAAACTAAGGGAGAAAGTTCTTCACATGTGGTCGATAAATCACTGGGAACTCAGAGCAGGAGAGAAATCCCACCCATCCGGGGGCATGCTCAGACCCCTGCTGGACTCAGTCCTGAGTGTCCTGCTCCCATGCTGAGTTGGCTCTGGATTGATCTGGAGCCATCCCTTGGTCCCTGCCCACCTGGGCCATGCCAGGGATGGGATCTCTATGGTCCTTGCTCCAGGGTTGGACTGGAGAAGATGGGGAGCTGAGGGAGGAGGACTGCAGTGTTGCACTACTGCTGCTGGTCCATGTAGACCTGCACAGCTTTCCACAGTGCCCGGATATTGCCTTCCCCGAAGCCCGGCGCTCCCCGACGGTCAATGAGCTCCAGGAAGAAGGTCTCCTCGGAGAAGAGGGGATGGGTGAAGATCTGCATCAGATATTCCCGAGAAGGGCTCTCTGTGGCATCAGTGCCCAGCTGGCCCTTGTCCGCAGGCAGTGTGGTGTCCAGTAGGATGCCAAGCTCTGCCAGCATGTGGGGGTCCTGCCCAGCTCCTTGAATCTCCTCTGCTTTTCCCCCCTGGCTGTAATACGTGGTGGGGGGTGTGAAGAACCGTGCCCCCTGCTGCTTCAGAGCCCTAGTCGTGCTGACGATGTCAGTGGTGCAGAGACCAACGTGCTGAATCCCAGCCCTGCCGTGCTGCTCCAGGAACGTGTCGACCTGGTTGGTGCCATTCTGGGAAAGGGACTCGGCAAAGACCAGCTTGCAGCCATATGCTGGGGTGCCCTGGGTGCTCTGCAATGCGAGGAGCAGCATGCCCACCCCATTCCCCCCCAGCACATACCCCTCAGCTGGTCTCTCCTGGGGATTCAGCAGGAAGCGGTGGAAGCCAAAGCAGCGCTGGTACCAGTCCAGAGCCGCCCGGGCCCCGCCCCGGGGGCAGACGTACGTTATGTGGTCGAAGTGAGTGATCTTGATCCCGTCCCCTGTGGCTGGGGGGGCTCCCTGGATGGGCTGGAAGCCGGGCAGGAAGGGTCCCCGGTAACAGGATCGGTCCAAAAGGGTGTGGCTGATATTGCCCACTACAGAGCTCACCACCCCATAGGTGACAGAACCACCATCATCGCTCAGCTCAGTGGGGGGCACCAGCAAGGAGCATCCCTGGCTCTGCAGACGCTTGCAGAGCTCCGGCACATCATCCACCTCGAAGCAGACGTTGGAGGCTGTGCCCAAGGTGGGCTGGGGATCTACATCATAGAGGAAGTCACGGGATGAGGTGCTGGCAGGTGCCAGGCGCTCGTTGACCAGGAAGATGGCAGATTCCCGTCGCAAGGCCAGCTGCCGGACACGCGGCGTCTCCCGCACGGCCACTGGCTGGAAGCGAAACGTGTTGGCCAGGTGCTGGGCCCAGCCCTGCCTGTAGGGCAGGTGGAGGGAGATGAAGCAGGGGCGGCTCAGCGAGGCTGCCATGGCTGGGCAGGCTGCGGGGAGGATGCAGGGGATCAGGGGGGCTGCTGGCCCTTGGGAGAAGTTATTCCCCCACCTTGCACAGAACTCACCCGTGTTTGCAAGCACAGATGCAAAAAGTCTGTCATCTTGCACCTTTTAAATGTATGTATTTTTAAAAAGTGGGTCTCAGGAGCCAGTTTGCACTGTGAAAGGGCACCCATCTTTGGGACCAGCTACAAAGAGCTGCCCAAGGATGCTGAACCTTCCTGCCAGCCTTCCACTCTGCTGCCCTGCCCCATGCTTGATGTCCCAGAGCAGAAAAGCCCCGAGCCCTGGATGCAGCCCTGTGGGTCCCCTCTGGAGCCATAGTGTCCTCTGGGAGTGCTGCAGGGAGGTCAGCGGGGATTCCCAGTGGAGGAGGTGTGCTGCACGTGTAAGCAAGATTATGGGGACAAGGGTTGTGGTGGAAATGTCCTGTGCCAGGAACATGGAGGTTGGACTGATAAACATGGAGCAACACACTGGTTACAGCTTTTTAGGGTCCTGTGCTGCCCCAGCGCCTGTCAGGTGTGTCCCACGAATGGAGGGGAGCAGTGGGGTCATGAGAGGCTGATGTGCCCTTCCCGTCCCCAACAAGGACAGCGTGGAGCCACCATGCTTTCTGCAATAGTCTGGGAACAATGACCTTGCCCTAGGGGCACAGAGGAGGGACACTTCGGGAAAGTGACCTTCCAAATATCTGCGAAGGGGGGAAAAAAGATCTGTCCAAAACCCCAATCGGCATCACCTCTCCATAGCACCCACTGAGGCTTCCTGACCCTATGGCATGCACGAACCGCCCTGGCCAGACCCCATAGGGGTGCAGTGGGCTGGGGGCCACACACCTGCTGAAATATTCCGTTTCATCTGCCCGCTTGAAGGGGCTGTGTGCACCGAGCTCTCCCTGCTCCTTCCCACCAGCCCAGGGCGGACGGACCGCGTGGGGCCCCGCTGAGCACATGGGCAGGGGTCTGAGCTCCGTCCGTCCGGCCCCGCTCCCCGCTGCGCTCCGCGGCACCAGCACGGTCCCCGCTCCGCTCCCGCCGGCCCCGCTCCCCGACCCGCCCCGCCACCCCCGTGCCCGCTGGGCCCCGCTCACCGGGGTCAAGGCTGCGGGCGAAGGGGACGCCGGGCAGGGCCGGCTCGGGGGCGGTTCAGTTCGCTCCTCCCCGGCATGCACCAGGCACGGCGGGCCGGGCACGGAGCCGGCTCTGCCGGGGCGCTGCGGGAGCGCTCTCGGCCGGGATCGGGCAGAGACGGGGCCAGCACACGTAGAACGCGCCGCTCACTGCGGGAGCCGCAGTTCCTGCCGAGCTCGGCGGTGCCGGGCTGCGTTTGCGGGACTAAAAGCCGCAGGCACCGCGGCTCGAGATGAGCCAAGGGAAGAGGGAAGCGTCTTTCAGGCGGTGGCTGGGGCTCCGTGGGACACAGCTCGTGTCTGTGCAGGGTCATTCCCTGCTAGCCCGAGTATCAGGACGTGAACTGGGGAAACGTGTCCCTGCTCAATGCTGGGCACTTCACGGTGGCCGGGGTACCCGGTGGGGGGTGACAGCTCTTCAGAAAGTCCCGTGTCAGTCATGAGGAACTGCTCACCAATCCAACCCACGGCCCCGCATCCTTGCAAACACCTTTGGGCTCCTCCAGCCCCTCAGCAGCGATTCCCGCTCCCCCTGCGGTTTTCAGACGAATCCACCCTCTATGTGTGCCTGGGATCATGTTCTGCCCCCGCTGTGACTGTGGCTGCTGCCCTTCCCTGTCTTATCATGTTTTTGTACAGATCCCAGGTACAATAAACTGCTCAAATATTTGCAGAGATGTCCTTGTGCTGCCAGAGTGGTGAGCTCCTCTTGTTTTGATTGGGGGTGAATCCAGTGTCACTGTGATTTCCCAAGGAAACACGGACACGACCACAGCCCCACCAGTGTAGGGCCGGACAGGAGGCATGGACCTGGACACTGGGGAAGGAGTTGCTGTGGGGCCAAGCTTGGCCTGAGAACGGCCATGGGCACAACAGAACAGCTCGGCTTTTGGGGTGTTACCCCATAGCGCAGGGAGCTCCAGCACCCCTCTGTGTGAGAGAGGCACTATCTCTTTGGTAGCAGAGACTGCACTGGTGGCTCCTGTGGGACCTTGTGCAGGGATGGCGCTGTTCGAGGTCACCCCATAGTTCTGCAACCCTTTGGTGTAAGCAGTGTCCTTGGCAACGCCCCCTGCCCTCCCGTGCCTGGAAGTTTTGGAGCCGCTGTGTCCATCTCTTCCCTGCAGCACCGCCCGTCATCCTCTGGCGTCAGCCCGGCACCAGGCACCGCTTTGCTCCAGCACGGCTGGGCTGTGGCAACAGCACCCTGAGGCCAGATGGCACCGACGGGGACAGTGCCTGCCTTGTCGCTGTTCCCTCGAGGCAGGCGGTGGTGGCCGGGGCGCAGTATCCGCTCCAGCCAGGCTCTCCTCCTCCCTCCTGGGCGGGGAGAGTGGACCGGAGATAAAAGGGGGATCAGGGCCAGCTGGAAGTTACTGAAAGCTGCTGGAGCCGGGAGCGAGGGAGGACGGCAGCGAGGAGAAGTGCGGTATCGAGGGCTTGTTCTCGCGGGGAGAGGGCTGGGGAGTGGGGGCACATCCACCTTGACCAGATCCTGCATCTCCCTCTCCAGATCATTCCCCCCAGACCCGTATCCTCCCCCTTGCCCATTAAGTGTGCTGGATATTAGAGGGATGGGGAATATCCTGGGCTGGGCAGGGTTAGGGGGCTGTTGGAGGACAGGGCTTCAGGCGAATGTCAGGACTCAAGGGTTTTAAAGGCTCTGTGTACACCCAAAGCACTTTGTGGGGCATCAAGGACTCTCAAGGTGACCTGAAGGTGAAACCATCTCTATCCCAGTGACTGCTCACTGGCAGCTGAGATGATGAGGGTTCTATCCCTGCTACTTTCTGGGGCAAAGACAGACCTCTCTGGGCTGGGTTTGTTTTGTGAGATCAGAGAAGTGGAGAAGGCCTATGCGAGGCTTGTGCGAGGAGGAGCACCTTCATCTCTTGAGATGTAGGGTGGGTGTTCACTGCCAGGGGAGAACAGGATGCTGTGGCACTGGGTGCCAACAAAAGACAATAGCAAAAGGAGCCCAATTCCCCACCTCGTTCCCCTTTCCTTGCCCCCTGGGGTGGGAGTCCTGCCTCCCAGTGCTAGGATCAGGCTAACACTGCCCAAAGTCCTGGCCTGCCCTGGAGCAGGCTGCAGGGAGATATTTTGGGGTTGCAGTGGATCTGGGAGGAGAGTAACACCCGTTTGCCCCTGCCAGGGCCGGGGTCCAGGATGGGGCTGCTGGTGCTGGCCCTGGCCGCCTGGCTGGGGCTGGGGCTGACCTCGGCCTCCGAGGAGGTGGCCAACAGCAGCCGGATCTGCCAGGAGGCACCGGCATGGACCATCAATGGCTCGAGCCCCATGGAGGGGGCGGCAGGGCAGGTGACGGTGGTGGCCCTGCTGAAGGCCAGCTGACAGTTCTGCCTGAAGCAGGCCCACAGGTGAGTCCAGCTCCCCCTCCCCAGGACAATCCCCGCCACCTCGGGGCGTAGGGCAGCCCCTGCCCCGGCAGCCGCTCCCAGCGCCTCCTTCCGCAGCCTCGGGGGCCTGCGGGAGCGGCTGGCCCGGCAGGGCACGGCCCACGTCCGCTACATGATCGTCAACGAGAAGGCGCCGCTGTCCCGCGCCATGCTGCCCGAGCTGCAGCGCCATGCCCCGCCCGGCGTGCCCGTCTTCCAGCCGGAGCAGGAGGACCCCGACGTCTGGCAGGTGCTGGGGGGTGACAAGGACGACTTCCTTGTTTATGACCGGTGAGTGACCCCCGACTCGTCTGAGGCTTTTCTGGGTGTTGCAGAGCGTTTGATGGGCTTCCAAAATTTCCCCTCGTGGCTGAGCCGGGGGGATTCCAAACCCGCGTCTTGAGCCGGGCCATGACTTCTCCCCTCAGGTGTGGCCGCCTGGCTTTCCACATCCAGTTGCCCTTCAGCTTCCTCCACTTCCCTTATGTGGAGTCAGCCATCCGCTACAGCCACGTCAAGGACTTCTGTGGCAACTGCTCCCTCTACCCCAACACTACCCAGGAGGTAAGAGCTGGAATGCTGGAGCGAGGATCTCTTCTGTCCTTCGGCACTGCACATCAGCAAAAACAATCTTATCTTTGTGCTGGGGATGGGCTCCAGATTGGCAGCTGCCCTCAGATGTGTTTGAGAGGGAAGGTGATGAGAGGTCTGGAATAAGGGCACTTAAATAGGTCAGCGCTTTCCGGTTGAAAAGGAATTGACTAAAGGGGTCATATCCCTTGTCTGGGAATGCTAACTAGAACTGTTCCAATATAAGAAAGGGCAGGCAGTGGATGCAGAGGTGGCAAGCTCAGAGCAAATAAAAGGGTGTTAGTCTGAGCTTGGCAGGCGATTAGTCACTTCCCAGGAGAAAAATACATCCAGAAATACTAAATGTGAATTTCTGTTTCTGGACCCCAGACAGCTTGAGCCAAGGGACACAAGTATAGAGGCTTGTGCTCTGTGTGCTCCAGCCTCTCCTGTCCTCGCTGTGCCCTGGGTCAGGGCTGGAGAGCATTTGCTCTGACCCACAGCTTTCTGTATGGTGAATGCTGGTCTGCCTTCTTCCCAGTTCATAGCTGTGCTCTCAGGCTTTCTACAGGGCTCTGTGAGCATTCACATACCACACTAGCCCTTGTGTTACTTTCCTCAGCCTAACAGTGCCGTGGAGGTCCCTGCAACCCCAAGCTCACTTCCTGAACACGATGGAATGGAATCAGACCAGCACAAGCCCCTCCATCCTCACCACCATCACGAGGTCAGCAGCGAGAGAAACACAAACCCAAGTGAGGACCACAAACCTGCTACCCATGCTCACCACCACCATGGAGACCATGGCGAGCTCCATCACAAAGGGAAGAAGCACAAGGAGGGGGATGAGGATTAAACCAGGCTGGGCAGCCTTGCAGAACCCAGTAGTGTGCAGATGACCCCAACTCACTTCACAGAAGCATGGAAGGACTTGCTTTGGGCTGCTGGTCACCAGCAGTGCTGGTTTAACAACTCCCTCCAGCATACCCTATGTGGGCTGCTCTCCTACGCTGTGATAGGGATGGAAATTCCCCTTGGACACTGCTCAGTGCTGCATTTTCAGCCCCAGGGCTCAGTTCTGAGCCTTCATCTGCCACTGCCTGCCTTTCTGTGCTCAATGAAGCCCGCTGTGCAAACCAGGAGATCCCTGGTCACTGCTGGCTGACACTGCACAGAGCAGGAGGGTAGGGGTGGAGGGGCCAGAGCTGGGATGGGAGCAGCACTGCTGGCATCCTCTGCCCATCCAGACACTCCTGGGTGTGCTGGAATCCCTGGGTTTCCTGGCCAGGGAGCGAGGGGAGGGACAGCGTGTGCCCCGCAGGACATGGTCCCAGGGGACTGAGGACACAAGGAGCGGTGGGATGTCGCAGCTCCCCATGGTCCAGACCCTGTACCCCCATAGCTGTCACATCCTGGGCACCCAGCAGGCCGTGCACACGGGTATGTGCAGTGGTGCTGGGTGGCCGCAAGATGGTGGCCTTGTCCCCTCTTGGAGACCCAGGGGCTGTATCCAATGGGCACAGCCCGAGGAGGACAGGGTGAGGATCCTGAGGTCTTTCCTGGGGATAAGTGAGGTGGGAGGGCAGCATGAATATCCGGAGTACGAATAAAACCTCTGTGAAGTGACCACTGCTCAGTCTGGCCTCTGGTGGGCCCGGGGGGTCTTGGTCAGTGCCAATCTGGGCACAAGGGGGGACATAGGGCTGGATGTAGACCCCGTGATGCAGCAGCTGGGGATGATTTACATCCCCTGAGCAGGAGTTGGAGGTAAAGGGGTTGAACACTAAAGAGAAGTCTTAAAGAGAAGACTCCATCTCTTCCTATCTTCTGGCTGCCTCCCAGGATGGGAGCTCAGAACATTAACATGGCACTGCTTGGAGGATGTTTGACTCAGCACCTCCATACCTGGCTTGTAGGTGTGATGTTGGGGTGCCTACCTCAAGCTGCTTCTGGTTCTCGCATGCAGTCCAAAGTCACTGTGGGCATCTTGTCCCCAGCACCCAGACCAGTCCCCACTGCAGGAATTGTGGGGCTCCCCAGCCCTCAGGCAGGTAGGTGTTGTGCCCCTGGCAGCCAGTCACCACTGCCTGCAGCTTGGAGTGCCCCAGGCCTGTCTCCCCTTTATTCCAGTTCCATCCATCATCCCACACAGCTCTACTCAACACATCTCCAGGCCCTGCAGCCTGAGTGGGGAGCATAGAGATGTTCTGATCAGTGTTTTCATGTGCTGTGTCCCAGTCCTGTGTCCTGTCTCTGCTGGAGGATGCTCTGCACAGGGACAAGAACCAGGGTAAAAAGGAGCTGTTCCTCACAGGGATGAGAGCAATGGGATCAGATGTGTCTTTCTCACCAGGCAAGCTCTCCCACGGGGTGCTGGCTGAGACTCTGCTCCCCCTCCTCCATCTCTCCTCCCCCTTCCTCCTCTACCTGCTCCCAGTAGCCTGCAAGGGCACCTCTGTCTGCTGCTCCTGCCATCAATATTGAGGTTATCTTTTTCTTCTGGCAGCTGCTGTAATTGAAACAAAGCAGGCCGGGCCTCACGGGCTCGGCGCTTCTCGCTCATTTTGCCGGTGCTGCTGAGACAACTAATTCATCTTATCGATGCATGGCTGGCCTCTTTTCCACCAGATCCAGGCAGAGTGATCTCCCTGCCACAGCTGGTAGGAGCAGACTGTGTTCCTGTGGCATGCTGCTGGGTGCTACTCTTATCCAGCCTCTGGTCCTTGGCTTGCCTCAGCTGGGTGTTGGCCACCAGCAGAAGATGCCAGGGGAGCCAATCAAGGGAAGAGGTGCAGATTAGAAGGATGGTGATGACTTTTGTCTCTTTCTTTTGCCTTCTGATGCATTATCAGCACTTGTATTAAATTCCACATCCTTTCTTTGTGCAGCTCCTAAAGGTGTCCCTGCCAAGGAGGTGACAGATGATGAGTGGGGCATACATGGATTTGCATTCCCTCACTGATGACCAGTGCTGCAATTAGCCATGGCAGAGAGAGGGATCCCATCTGGTGCTGAGTGTGTAGTCCAGTGTAACAGCTACCATTTTGTTACCTCCCAGCAGACAAATTTCTGGCCCTGAAAGCTTGGGTGGGCATTTTACTTTGGGTAGAGACATTGAGGTGTGGGAAAGAGCTGTGACATTGTTTGGGTGAAGTCCTACATGACTGAGTAGGGGCAAGGCTTTAGAGTGAAGCTGATCCTATATCATATATCATTGTCCAAAAACCAGAAGGGTTTTGGGTGCCATGCTTGGGGCCCCTAGAACAGGATTCACCCCTGAAAGATGCCAGAAACCTGGAGCTCTGCAAATCCTGTGCCAGTGTCTGTACTCCTGCGATGCTGAGGGAGAGCTTTGCTCTGGATGGGGTGGAGAGGTGTTTTGGGGGTGGAAACAGGCTCCCTACATCACCGATGTCTTGGAGAGTGATGGTGTAAATAGAGTCAGAGAGCTCCAAGGAATCCTCAGCTGTTGCAGGGCTGGCTCAGCTAGGGGGTCAAGGGCCAGAAATAAGGGCTGACTTCAGGTTCTAGCAGTGCTATTCCTTGGTACCCTGTTATCTGTGGCACCCTGTGGTACCCTGTATCTCCAGGGCACCACCCTGGAGGAGGGTGCACCGTGGTACCCTGGTAGCCATGTCTGTGCCACCACCCTTGAGGAGGACAAATGTCAGTTTCACATCATATGAAGCTTTGGCCCTGTGTGCTGCTCCTGCCAAGGGCCAGGCAGATCCTCTCGGGAAAGGAGGAACAGCCAGTCCTAATGTCAACAGAGGCCTCTTGTGCAGCGATGCTGTGTCAAGAAGAGGAATGGGTCCCTCCTCCTCCGCCCATTCATCTGGCAGCCGGGGTTGGCGTGCTGCCAAGCCAGGCTGCTTTGGAAACATTTCATTGAGGAGGCAGCTGAGCCTAGGAAAACAGAATGAAAATATACAGAGGGATCACTGTTGTTAGGCAAAATAAATGCAGGCGGCTGCATTTCTGTCCCCCAAATCCAGCCCAGCCGGGCCCCTCTGGCTCCTATGGGGTCAGGGTGGCTGCTGCTGCCTGGGGATGGCATCTTCATTGTGGGTTAGGAGCTGGGGAATGAAGCCTGGAGAGATCATCCCGTGGCTTTGGCCAACTTGCTGATGGCCCTGGTGAAGAGGCCCAGATTCATCTTGGTGTAGCAGTGGCCAAGGAAATGGGACAAGGCAGAGAACAGCAGCAAGAATGAGCCAGCAGCAGTGACTCGTGGTCCCTGCATGGCCACCAGAGCAGGAGGGTTGATGGAAGTGATGCAGGGGCTGCAGGAGTGAGTCAGATTTTGGCCACGCTCATTCCCATCTCCCTCTTCAGCATCAACCATGGGACCAGGCTGGGCAGGAGGCCCCCAGCAGGACAGAGTCCAATCCCTGGGTTTTCAAAGCCCAGTTGCTTGGCATGCCCCACCTTCTGTCTGCTGGCAGAGAGAGAGCAGAGTCATCCCAAGGCAGTCCCCAGGGACAGAGGGTGGAGGTGCCTCTCTGACTTGTGAGCAAAGCTGCATACAACAGGTTTGCCTTTCCTGTTGTTTCCTCCTATAACCTCCCTCCTTCCTCCAAAGGCCTTCAAACCACTCCATGGCCCCTTGATGACCTACAAGAGATGCATCCCAGCTCTTTCCCTCCCTCCTGGAGGGTCCGGGGTGATTTGGGGGAGGCAGAGCTGGATCCCCAGCCCCATGGGACACCAAGGCTCTCACCCCTGCATAGCTTCTTGTGGCTTCACTTCCTCTCTTTGTCTACCCAGCACAGTGTGGTTCTGTTATTTACAGCTTGGATCAGGGGGTTGAAAGAGCCCAGTGTGAGCAGAAAAAGCCCAACCCACAGTCCAGGAGAGATACATTTCACCAGCCCAGTTCATGCGTGGATTTGCAGCACAGGGCAGGTGCCTAGGGCTGAGACTGGATCTTGCCCTGGTCCTTGTTCATAGGAGCTTCTTTGCTACAAAGATTCAGGCTCCCCTCCTGCCAGGAAAGCACCCAGCAACGTAATCCTTTTCTGCCATGTGAGGAGTGATTTGCCTTGTGTCTCTCCACATGCCTCTCCTGGAAATAGGTTGGGTGTGACACTGGTTCCCTAATCCCGCTGCTGGGAGCATCCTGGGATGATGGCAATTGTGATAGTGATGGCCCTTGTGGCCAACTTCCCATCCAGCTGTTCCCTGTGATCTACTCATGTTCCAAAGCTGGGGCAGATCCCATACTGAAGGCTAACAGAAGCATTGCTTACCCCTTGCTTGGCCATAATTTATTCATACTCTTGTAGCCTGAAAAAATGATTCCCCGTTTATTTTAACATCCCTAATTAAGGGGAAGGAACTCCATTGGCTGAAAGGGGGAGGTGGTGGCCCAAGAGAGTTGGTTTCTGCTGAGCTCAGCCCTGAGACAGCCAGCCTGGCTGGGATGGACATCACTCCAGTGCGGGACTGAGTAACTTTCTGGAGCACTCTGCGCTTTTAGACTCCGTGCTGGAGAGGTGGCTGCTCCTCCTGGAAGCCAAGGGTCTTCGCCCAGCAGCTGCTCTGTGCTTAATTGCTGCCTGCACAGCAAATGCATTTGCTGGAAGGGTGCTGAAATCTCCGTGGCAAGACAGAGGCTCAGCACTTTGTTAATCTTACAGGGGCCGGGGGAAGGCAGCCCTGGCAAGCCAGAGATGTAATGTCCTATGTAGGGGAAAGAAGGAACAACAGCTTCTGACAGCCAGAAGTCACTATCTGGGTACAAGGGAGTGTCTGAGTCTGCATCATCCCAGCCTGAGCAACCACAGGGACACACAGGCAAGTAGAGCTGTTCCTGGATCGACATGAGGGTGAGAACAGCCATCCCACACTTGATCTTGGAATTCAGCCTGTGCTTGGAGAAGAGAGATGGTACTTTCAGTCCTTGCATTTCTCTTTTGAGTACACAGACAATTGCAGTCACACCTGAAGGAGGTCTTTGAGCTTGTCAGTTCTGGAAAGTTTCATAAAATAACTGGCTGGCTAGCAAAAAGCCACTTTATTAGAGTCCCTGCTGGAAGAGGAGAACAGCAATAACTCAGCGCTAATGAATCAGTGGAGAATCCACAGGGGATTTGAACAGTTTGACAGAAAAAAGCTCCAACTCCAAGTCTATGCTTTGTTGGAGACCTTACTAGGCACTGGAAAATCTAAAAATGGTGCTAAACTTCATGGACAACCAAATCAAGGTGTCCCTTCTCTTGCTTGCAAGGCCAAGTATTTCATAAGACAATGCTCTCTGTCTCTTCCTGGACACTGGATCTATGGGGGTACTAAGGAATAATTATCCTGGCCAATGGATTCCTCTGCTCCCAAATGCATTGAGGCAGGGGAGCTACAGTTAATCCCTGTGTCCTTTCCATTCTGCCTCTGCTCTGAACAGCATCAGCAACATAGGAAAGGCAAAAATAGCCACACTTCCAATGAGGACTGTACAATGGAGGCTGTAGCAGGGAGCTTGGCTGCTGATAAGCCTGTCTTTGGCTGCTTTGGAGCAGCAAATCCTCTGGATGGCTGGAGCAGGAGCTTGGTATCTGCCTGCTCTCTACTACCCTGTTCCTTTCCTATCATAAATTGACCATAAAGCTTCTTCTGCCCTTGTGTATCTTCATCTGTCACCACAGGACTTCCCTAGTGCTCCCTGGGCCTTGCAAAGCTGTGATGCCATCTCTAGAGACTCAGGCAGTGTCACTTGTGTTACTGAAAGCACAGCATTGACTGTTGGGAGTCAAAGAAGTGTCAAAGCAGCATCAAAGCAGCATGGGAGCAACCAAGAGAGGGGAAGATGGCCAGGGGAAGGCAGTCTTTCTGCTGAGGATGGGGTTTGGGCATGGTGGGGAGAGAGGAGAGCAGCTACATGAAGGTGTGCAGGTGGGAACAGCCAAGGAGGGGACATCCCTTTGGGTTGAGGTGTGGCACCAGCCATCACTTACCTTGACTGCCATAAAACAAAGCACAGGTGCCAGGAAGCCCACAGAGGCATCTCAGCAGCACCCTTGTCATCTCTCCTTTTTATAGTCCTTGAATTTAGTTTCTAGAAAGATAAAAGCAGATTTCTTATTCCACAGCACCTGCACCTTTAAAGCTGGACTTCTGATTGAGCTGGCACCCAAAGAATTTCTGAGGATATTGCAATGCATTGCTGCCTGACTGTGGTCTAGAGCCCCTGGGGCTCCAGCCCCTTTGGTCAGTCAATTTTCTAGCCAGGAAGTCAAAATAAAATACTTCCCAGAGCCAGCAGGACAAATCAGCACTTGGTGGATAACACCAGTGATGAGGCCAGAAGGGCTGCAGTCGGTGGGTTGCAGCATGGACAGACGCTGACCAAACAGTCTTGAAAGCAGGAGGGGAACCAGGGCTGCCAGTGGTAGAGGCTCAGCAAATGGCTGGGCTCAGGAAAGCGTGCAGTGAATTATTGATGTACCTGGTTCCAGGCTCTGAATGAGCAGCATCAGGGGCTGGGCAGGAGGCTGACATTTTGCATCCTTCCCCAGGGAGAAGAGGTCATCCACATTCCCTGGGAGGAGGAGAGCTCTCCCCTTTGCAAAATTCCAAGGCAGTGATGAAAGGCACAGGGAAAGATGGGGAGGAATGGGGAGCAACAAATGTTCAGAATGAAGAGAGAGAGGAAAAATAAATTGGTTTGTCTTTGAAATAACATGCTAACCCCCCAGAGACAGGCTGGCCAGCCACTGCACCAACCTTGCCTTGATTTGAGTCTGGCTTATATGTTTTATGCAATGAAAAGTCAGCTCATTGGGAATGAATAACATCCCTGCTTGGTCTGAAGTCTAAAATCCTCTTTATTGGCACTGTCTGGGGACGACGTAAGTAAGGACACTCAAGGTTGTCACTAGGTGAGCTCTGCAGTGACTGGTGACAGAGGGACCAGACAAGCTGGGGTGCTGTGTTCCAGCTCTCATGCAGTCTCACTCTCTGCCTGAGCAGTCGTGGCAGCTGCAGGGAGACATGGGTGCCAGCAGGAATTCTGTCATACCAGAGCCCACAGCTTCCATCATTGAAAAAGCATGAGATTGCTGGACTGCTCTCTGCCAGGAAGGTGTGCTCCACCTTGAGCCAGGAGGGTGCTTTGGGATGGACCTGTGAGGTCCCTCTCTGCAGCCAGAGAGACACAGAAGTGGACAAAGCCCTTTGTCAACCCAGGACCTGTCACCACAACAGTGAGCCCAGGTGATGGGCAAAATGCCCTGCTCCCGTGGCAAGCGTTTCCTGTTGCAACGAGCTCTTAAAGAGAGCAAAATGGCCTTCAGGGTTAAAGAAATGGGGACGTGATTCTAGGGAAAATCTGTGCATAAACAAATCTGTGTGCAGCTGCTGCCCCAGGCCAGTCCCTGCCACTGCTAGTACTCATTACTTTGAACAAGACCAACGGCAGCAAGGAACACCTCAGCCTTCAAGGAAAACCTCTTCCTGACCTTCATTGATTAGCTTGTGGCTTGCTCTCTAAAATGGAGATCTCTCATTGCAGTAGCTCTGCCTGCTCTCACCACCTGCCTGATTCCTGATTCCTTCCCTCTGTCCTGTGGAGGAGACCTTGGGCTTGGAGGTATCTTGTGGCAGAGCAAACGCACATAATTATTTCCTGTTCCCTAATTGCATGGCCCTGTTATTCCAGGAAATGTACTCTTGCTCTGTCAGTAAGAATAAATAGGAGATCTCTGCAACAAGGGAGTAACCGGTAATGGTTTAGATGTGACTGAACTGCAGATAGGAAGGAATCGGTCTTGGATTCTCAAAGCACTGAGAATAATAGCAAGAAAACTGAACTCGGAGACCTGTGAGCTCTGCTTTTCCTCAGAGGTTTGTCACTTAAATTTAGACAGGACACAAAGCCAGGACTGTATTTCTGGGGAAAATCTTGGGAACAGTGTCCTGCTGGACACAGTAGCAAAGTGATGGCAGGGTATAGAGGCCCAGAGAAGTGGACTTCAGTTGCCACAGCTCTCTCCCCATCAGCCCTACACCGTGCTGGTCCCAAAGGTGCTGCCATCACCCTCGGCTAGAAGCAGAGCCTGATGAAGAATCAGCTCCCTGGATTTTGGGGTCCCAACTCAGGCAGTACGTGCTGAATATATTCATATATCCCTTTAATGTAATCCCACCTGAGAGCACAAGAGAGCTCCTGGAAGCCAGCAGTACCTATGTTTTTCATCTCCTCCCCCAAGGGCCGTGTGTACTAAAGGACCTGGCGGTTCCTGTACCCGAGGAACCCTGCTATGATGCCTGGGACGAGCACCTTCACTACAGGGCTTTAAAAGAAAAAGCAAACCGTGATGCTCATGGAAGGGCAGGGCACTGCTGTCTGCTCTGCTGCCCGATGTAAAGCCGTAGGTGAATTACCGGTGAGGCTGAATGTTGATTTGTGGGGTCAGAGTCGGCGCCTGAATCGAGCATCGCCGACAACCCACAGGATCAGCGCCGATCCCGCCGACACCCCCGGGGCAGCGCTGCCACCTCCAGCGCCGCCGCGCCCCTTTGTCCCGCTCCCGGCCCTCGGATGGCCTCGCCAGCCCCTCATCCACCAGCGCCGTGGGTCTTTCCCCTCCGGGCACGGGGGACACAGCGTCCCTCGCATGTCCCACTCCCGCCTGGGGACACGGCCGGGGGACACCGGGCGGTGCCCAGGGCCGTGCCCTCGCCACGGCGGCGGCCGGGCAGCAGCCACGGGCAGCGGTGCCCCGACGGGCGGCGGGGGCGGGCGGGGGGCTGCGGAGCGTCCCGCCCCGGCGGGGCCGGCTCCCGGCCGGCGGGACCACCCCCCCGGTCCCCGCCCTCTCCTCCTCCTCCTCGGCGTCTCTCCTCCCCTCGCCCGGCTCAGTCGGTCGCAGCCATGGCGGAGGGAGGAGAGGGAGAGGAGCTGCTCCGCCCGCCGCTGCCCGCCGGCGCCCCGGGCCCCAAGCGCTTGTGCTCCCGGGCCTGCCCGGCGGGGGGCACCGGGGCCGTGCACCCCCGTCCCGGGGCCGCGGGGGCCGGCTCGGCGGGGCCAGGAGCGGGGGCCAGCGGGGCCCCTCCGGCGCTGCCCGGCTGCTGCCCCGCGGCGGCGGCGGGGCCGGCGGGGGCGGCGGGACCAGCGGCAGCGGCGGCGGGGCCGGGGGGCGGCGGCGGGGGCGGCGGGACCGGCAGCCTGCTGCAGCCCGAGTCATTGCTGGACGCGGCGGCCAAGCGGGTGGCGGGGAGCTGGGCCTTCGAGCGGGTAGAGGGCCGCTTCCAGCGCATCCCCGAGCCCGTCCAGCGCCGCATCGTCTACTGGAGCTTCCCCCGCAGCGAGCGGCAGATCTGCATGTACTCCAGCTTCCAGCCCGGCCGCGCTGCCGCTGCCGCCTCCCCCGGCAGCGCCGCCGCGGGGGGACCCTCGGCCGCCGCCGCCCCCGCCCCGGCCGGCGAGGAGAGCCCCGCCGCCGGCCCCCCGCCGCCCGCCGCCCCCGCCGCGCCGCAGGGCGAGGGGCTGCCCTTCCGCCGCGGCATCCGCCTGCTGGAGACCGGCGCGGTGGACAACGTGCTGCAAGTCGGTGAGTGCCGGGACGGGGCCCCCGGGGGCTCGTCTGTGTCCGTCCGTCCCCCCCTCCCCATCCCCTCCTGCACTTAAGCCTTTTGTCTGGCGCGGTTGTGGTTTGACAGGAAAATCCTGCCCCGGGGGCAGGGACTGCCGTGCGCTCCTCCGGGAAGATGCCGGCTTGGGTTTTGGGGTGGGAGGGCGAGGGTGACCTTCCCCCCGCCTCGGGGGCTGCGTCTGCCCGGGGGTCACCGGCAGCTGCGCGCAGCTTGGACGCCGTTCGTCCAGCCCGAGGGGGGAAATAAAGACCACCCCTCTTTCCCCCCGCCGCCCCCCCAAAGTGCCCGTCGGGGGGTTGTATGGAGGGCACGCAGCCCTGCCGCCCTCCCCGACCCCTCAGTCGCGGTCCCTCTCACCCCTGAGAACCCCCACCCGCGCTCCCACGGGGGTCCTGTCCTTTCCACCGGGAGATGGGCTTATAAACATAATGCATCTCTCCGAGCGTTCCTCTTTGTCCTCTCCATCAGGGGCTTTCCCTTCTTGGAACATGTCTAGGGGTGGCATCCAGCCCCCGCTTTCCTCTTCCCAGCCCCTTCACGGTCACGTCCAGCGGGACCGGCTCGGGGGGAAGGGAATGGGTGGGGGGTGACAAGTTGGGTGGACTCGCGGGTACCACCGGTGACCTGGCGCGATGCGCGGGTCGGGGACGGATGCGCACGGCCTTGTCACGCTCGTTCCGTGTCCAAGGGGCCGTGGGAATGATGATGGGAATAATGGCATCGTGTTTTCTCTCCATGGGCAGGTGGCTTTTGTGTGCGCTGGCGGAGGGGGATTGCCGGAGAGGAAATGTTCCTCTTCCCCTGTCCTTCTAGTCCTTGTCCCCATCTGAAATCCGCATATATTTAAAGAGAAACAAATTGGGGTGTTTTACATAGAATAAGCCGCTCCTCCGTTGTTATTGGAAGGGATTGAAATGCGCGTTCCCATTAAAATGACATTAGGCGAGAATTTGTTTTGCAAATGCGAAATGTAAATTCATTTTGTGCCAGGGTATGGCGTGAATGAGTGAAGGGAGGGTGGTTTTTGTTGTAAGGAATGGGTAGTTCGCTCTGTTTATTTAAAGAGCGATTCTTCCTTTTGGGGAAAAAAACTGCTTAAAAAAAATAATAAAAATCCCATTCGGTACAGTTTACATTCAGAAGAGCATTATCAAAACATTTTCCATTTGAGATGTGAGAATAGGAGGCAGCAGAAGAATTCTCCTCCCACCTCTGAGGACATGCAGTGAAAATTCCTGAAGCACAAAAGGTTTTTCTCTGAGGATATGATTATAGCCTTTTTTTTGGTGTGAATTAATATTTTGTAAGGGCCGCGTTAAGATGATTAATTATTCTGTTTAAAATACTGTGAAACTCAAAACTAAATTATTTTTTTTAGAAAGAGAGGAGTAGTTCTTCAGGAACTTTAAAATTAGGGGGGAAGGAAGATAATAGCTTGCTGAGGGTAATGTTTTAATGACCTGCCCACCAAGATGTGGGAGTGGGAGACAGAGGTGATGGTTTCCTAAACCCACCACTGATTCAATAAAAAGGAATGTTCTTTTAAAATGAGTTTTAAAAATTATTTGTCTTTGAAACTTAGCTTCGGTGAGCCTGTATGCAATTCTGTGAAGGATCTGGGTGGGTGCTGGGGTCAGGTATATGCAGGACACGAAGCAAAGCAGTCCCATCCCGAAGTGATCTCCAGTGCTGGTATCCAGCATCCCATCTGCCTGTCTCCCTGCACTTCCTGCTGCTGCTCTGAGCGAGCCAGAGAACAGAGAGGATGGTCCTGGCTCTGGTGTTTCATGTCCCCCCCGACAAGTCTAAACTATCTCCCCAGCTTTGAAACCAGAGCTCGCTGTCATTGTCCTCCGAGCCGTCAGCTTTTCAGATGAAGCAGCACGTTCTGGAAGCGCTCGCCGCAAAGTCAGTGGGTGATTTATCTCCCGTTTTCACAGCCCGAAAGGGGCGCCCGGGATGCTCGCCATGGGAATTTGCCTTTGGAGCTGGGGGTGGAGAGGGGAGGTTTGTGTCTTGGCTATCGTGTGGCTCCTCTTCACACGGCAGTGGGTGGGTGATGTGGGGTCAGACACCTCTGTTTTTGTCCCAGGAGCAGCCACGTCACAGCAGTGCCTCGCAGCCCTGAGCTGGAGGAGGAAAATTTACATCAAACAAAAGGCTGTGAAGGGCTGTGTGTTTATAGACAGAAGGCAAAGCTGAGATGACCTCTGCCAACTTTCCACATCCATCCTGTGGATGCCTCTGGAAGGTGAGGTGGAAGAGCTCCAGCCACTAGAGACACAAACACTTTGTGGCTGTGTGTGTGTTTGCAATTAAGATAGGAACTTGGGAACCATTATGTCTTGGGAAAAAATAAAACTCCAGCCCTGGCTTCCTTGATGCTCTCCAGCACTAAATCAAAACTACTGTTCCCCTCTAAGGATCCCTTTAACGGACACCACCGGCTCCCAGCACCATGACCTGAGGTTTGCACAGTTGAGATTTGCTGTTAATAAAGATCAGATGTTTATACAGTTGTGTTTCTGACTCAGACCTGTGAAAAAATAGGGGTAGTACAGATGTGAAATTCCTTTTCTATGTGGTTGGAAAAATCCTTTTGAAAAATTGAAAGACAAAATCCAGGAGGAATGACCTTCTGGCAATGGAGGATGGTGTGGAGGGGTGAGGATTGTGCTCATGGGCACAAAGTGCTTCTGGCTCCTTCGTGCTTACAAAGCTGGCAGGTCTGAAAAAAACATATATGCCACATTATCAACCAATAATTCCTTCATGCTTAGTAAAACTTAAACGAGGCTTAAACCCTGATCTCACTGGAGTCATTAAATTGATTTTTTTTTCCCCCTGCTCAAAGAAAGATCTTGGATGTTGAACACAGGCATCTTTGTCTTCTTAAAAACTGCTTTATTATTATGTGTACAGATCCCGTCTTTGTGTGTGTGTGGTGTGTGGGTTTTTTTTCTTTTAATTTTTAGACAAATGACAAAAGCATGCAGGAAAGGAATGCAGAAATGCCAGGCTTAATATAAAGCATGCAACTGCACTGCATGCCGGGAATCCTAAAGGATACAAAACCTTTAACGACAGCGGTTAATTTTTAACAAGTTCACTTGCATAAATATTTATGAACAAAAGTTTTTACACTATTATCTCTTGGGTTTTTGGAGAAAGAAAAGACCTTTCGTGGATTTTGACAGTAAGCTGTGATCTGGCAGAACAAATTCACGTTTCTCGCCTGCACTCCCCAGTATGGTGTAATACGGTTTGCCCTCGAGTCATCTTAGATGCTAATGGGTGGGCAAGTGTCCTGGGTAATTTTAGGGAGGAATTCTTCTTTTTCATTGGTTTTACAGCTACTTACGAGAGGAAGCATCGAGCTTTGTGTTGTTCTTTGGATTGTAACCAGCCGCTTAGGAACCTACACGGTATGTGCTCCTTACCCACAGATAAGCCTTTGTGCCCCAATGGGAAGGTATGCGGTCCAGCCATAAGTACATAGGCAGAATTTACATTTGCTGTTAGAATAACAATGAAGCAGGGCTTTAAAATGCCCTGGCTTTGTAAACACTTGGAGGGAGCCTGTTTCTTTCAAACCTGCAATTAATTCTGGATATTTTATCTGATGCTTTGCAGGTCAGTCATGAGTTTCCTAGTCCAGTATCTATGCTGGACATGTAGGTACTGGGGATTTTCTAACCTTGTTTCAACAGCCTTCTGACTGGGCAGAGGTTAAGCAAGACCTGATACCTGTAAATGATATCCGTAAATGCATTTTAATTGGAGTTCAGATTTGGAAGCTTTTTATTACACTTCAGTTTTCAGCTTGTATTGGTCTGTGTTTGTAATGATGTCTGTTGAAATGTAGCTTCAGAGGTAAAAATAGTGATGAGTTCCAATGTGGTTGAAACCACTTCTAACTTTTTTTTCCAAACTATTTTTAGGTTTTAAGCTTCTTTTTTTCTTCACCCCTAAAAATGCTCACTTTTAGGCAAGCATTTGGTTTCCTGCCCCTGTGACGTGGTACGGAGCAGAGTCTAAATTTATATCCAGTGGTGTGTTGCTTTATAGAGCTGTTTATTTTGGGGAAAACACTTTGATGGGGCTCTCTAGGGTAAATTGTGGTTGCTTTTGTTTTGTGTAAAGATTGGTCTCCTCCTGGGTCTGGGTTTAAAGCTGCATCCGGCAGGAGCAGGTTTGGAAAGAATGCCATGGGATGTGAAAGGTTTTTTCAGGTTAATTCCTGGTGTCCTGTGTCTGAGTGCTGCTAAGGGAGTTTAATTTTTCTGTGTCCTTTTAGTTTGTGTGTGGGATGCTTGTTGTACAACATGTATCCAATTTGCTAATTAATTTTTACTTTGTTTTTCTTTAGGGGTAGGTTACTGGATTCTACCCTATGTATTAAAATGCTTTAAACCACATAAAAGGAGCTGGCAGAGGTTCATTAGCCCTATCATGATGAAAACTCTTGTACATTTTAAATATACATTAAGCTCGTTAGGTTTCTAATTATCTTTTTCTTAACGTATATAATTAAACTAAAACATTATTAGGCATTAGAACTCACGATCTGTTTATTGCTGTTTCCTCATAGGTGAGTTTTTTCTTGAGCCTATTCTGGGCTGTATTATAGAAAGTGAAAAAGAAGATGAAAACCACCAGAGCTTCTTGCTGGTAGTGCAGGGAGAGCTGGGATGACAGCTGGAATTTTAACCTTTTATTTTAAGCAGATTTATCTATTGGCTTTTTGAGTCTTTTTCAAAGAGTATAAACAGATCCTCTGAGGCTGGGATGTCTTTTGAACTAGGTAGTTAATTAAATGATACTAACTTAGAGGCCAGAGACCTGAAAAATAAAGCACAAGAAATAAAATATTTAGTGTTGGCTTTAAGAATAAATAGGTTTGAAACATTTTTCAGAGTATGAGTCCTAGTTTCTGGCTTGAGCTGGCAAATAGGAGTTTGTTCTCAGCTCACCTGTGCTTTATAAAGCTTAGTCTTCAGCTTCCAAGTTGCGTGTCATTCACAGCAGATTTTAATTTTGCTCACATCTAGAGAGAATATTTTAGGAAATATTTAACTGTGCTAAAACTGCAATAACATAAACCACATGTGCCTGCTTGCTTTGTTTTTGAAGCTTGTGTGAGGGAATGTGCTTTGCTGGTATTTGACGCTTGCTTTGATGTTAGATGTTTTATGATTAGTCCCTCAAACCTCAGATAGGACTTTTGGAAAACTTAAATGAGCTTGTCTGTCTGATAGCTCTGTAAAGTCACATTCAGCTGTGCATTGTCTTGTGGTGTGTCAACTTTAAATTTTCTTTGAAAAGAAAAAAGTTTTTAAAAATAATCTTGGTAGTATTAGGATGGAAGAGTTTGTGGGCTTATGTATTTCCTTGGCATATATTGGAACCTCACCTGGTGGAGGACCTGGTCCATGGGGGAGATGGAGTTCTTGGTGGTTCTGGGGTTATGTCCTGCTCCCCTGTCCCAGTGAGAGACCTGCTCCCCTCTGGGATTAGCTCAGATGAACGGCATGGCCAGCCTTGTGCTTGCATTGATTTTTCAGGGATTTTGCATTTAGGTGACTTGAACAGCTTTGTGTTTAGTAGCAATGTTGGTTTTCCCCTGCTGCTCTTGAGGCTGGAGTAGCTCATGTGTGTGAGGAGCTGGGCATGGTTTTTTGGGGGAGCAGCAGCATCTCTTCATCCTCTCAAGGTGGCCAGGCCTGGGAACTTCCAGTGTGAGGCTAAGGCTTGTTGCTGCATGTTGCTACTTTGTGCTTGAAGTGAGTGAATTTTCTTTTGGGGCTGGGGAGGTAGTGCTGTTTCTCCCAGGAGTGTGAGGCTTTGGCTTTGTTCCTGTGGCCACTCTCTGAGGAGCTGAACTCGTGTAGCATCCTGGGTGAGGTGGTGGGGAAGGAGCCTCTGCTTTTCAGGGCTTGTTTCTGTTGGTGGGGCAGTGGAGGACACCTGGACAGGTGGGCACTGGGATGGCCTCCTGGCGTTGCTCAGCAGGCATCAAGTGATGGTTCAGCCTGTGCTTCTCCATCAATCTCTCCATCTGTGGCTGGTGCCAGTGACTTTATTTTGCAAGGAGGTGGAGGAGTGCAATACCTTGAGGGTGTTAAAAATGAACTTGTGGTATGTCCTACTGTATGTTTGATGCTGTCTTGGATAGGTTGTGTCATGGAATTGTTATAGTCCTAGTCTTCTGGGGATGAGAGGAGAGGTGGAAAGTGACTTCTCTGGGTACTGGTGCCTGCCTCTGCTGAGCCTTCGCTTTCTCTGGCATCAGCATCAATAGAAATTGATCTGTTTTCAATGAAAACAAAAACTCAAAGACACCAAACCTTGGCTGTGCTAATAAGTGCAATAGGACGAATCTAGCATCTGGAGCCAGGATGTGGGATGGTGGTGGGGAGCTCTCCCTGTCTGCCCACAGAGCTGCCAAGGCTCTGGAGATGCTGTCCTCCATGCTCAGGAGAGAAATGCTGAGCCCATTTTGTTTTTCACCTGTGTTCACAAGGGTTTGATATATGGGCTTGACCCCCAAGTTCTTTTGTGCCTTTGCAGCAGAAGTTGGGAAAGGTCCTGATAACATCTCTCAGAGAGACACAAGTCCTTCAAAATCCCTTCCTGGGGGATATGGGGAGGAAAGCATCTTCATGATTTTACAAGAAAATGTCCCAGAAATAAAATTCAAATTTTCAAAGGCTTTTTTCTTTTCTTTTAATCCTGATGTTTAAATATGAATAGATTCCACTTGGTTGGTGCAGTGGGTGTTGTTTTATTAAAAGCTGAGGATTCACCTGTGCACGACACCACCACATTTCTCTCAAAATGGATTTTCTAGCACTGCGTTTTAAGAGCATTTCCTTTTTTGTCTTAAGCTTATGGCTTAGGATTTTGTGCAGGATTGGGGTTAGTCCTTGTAAAATGGTGCATTTAAAGTAATGCACAAATTAATAAAACCCTGGGCTTTTACTTGTCGCATTGTAGGTGCGTGTTGCCAGGGATTTTTCTTTTCTTTTCTTCTTTTTTTTTTCTCATTAAAAACAAAGACGTGAATGTGCTTAGGAAGCAGATCTGCTGAGATGCCAGCTTGGAAGGGTTGCATGTGGATCTGTTGGTCCAGCTTGTTGTCTGCAAATGTCCTGCTACGGTCGCCCCGGGTTAAAATGGGACAGGGGGGTCTGTCTCCCCTTTGCCATGCCCTGGTTGTCGCTGATGCCCATAATGAGCTGGCTGCACCTTCACCACCCAGCTCGTTTGACCGAGGCTGCTAATCATTATTGAGCTTTGCTCAGCAGGATGCAGCGTGGTATCTGCCTGGCTGCTGTCCTTGCACCTGGAGACGGTGCCCGTGTCCCGCAGCTGCTGGAGCGGGGAGGATTCCCCGTGGGAACGCTGGAGGCTTGGTGTCTGGGACCTTGGCAAGGTCAGGCCTGGCTGTGCCCCTGTTCTGGATGCTGACAAGTAGCCCTGGCCTCTGTCCTTTGACTGATACCAGCATGTGGGTGACTGCTTTGGGACACCAGTCACAGGCATTCCTCGTTGCTGGTGCTGTGTGGTGTTTAAAGGCTGGGTGGCAGGAGATACTTTGTGCTGTGCCTTGTGTGGTTGCCTTGATGAAGATGAGTGCCCTGTCAAAGGAGTGGCAAAGCAACAAATGGTTCCTGAGATAAATAAAATTTCCATTAATGAACTACAATGGCTTTGGATGCCAAATTAAAAGAAGTGTGTCTGCAAGATGAAAAAGAAATGTATTTTCTGTCTCACTCACTAATTCTCATCTCTTTTGATTTTCTTTATCATCAGAAAGACATTTTTAATTTTTTTTTTTTAAGCCAGTTGTATTTATTTTGGTAACAGTTCATTGGCTGCTCTGTGTACAGAAGCTTTCTCTTGAAAGTACTGAAACTATATTAAAAGTGCTTTCGGCTGTCATCTTTTATTTTGCTTCTCCTTCGTTCTTTTCCCAAAGCTGGGTCGTTGCTATATCAAATGCTCTGAAACTGTCTGGTAGCGTTTTCCCTGTGGTGCTCCGTATAAACTGGAAATAAAAAGGGAAGAAATTGCAGGATTTGGATTTCTGCAGCTTTTTTCCCCCCTCTGTGTGTGTGTGTGTGTGTCCCATTGAAGTCTGAGCAGCTGTCTCTATCCGCACAGCCTGCTGATGGCATGCACAGATCTGTTTCTTGTGATTAAAAGGAGAAGTAATACCCCAGTGTTCAGAGAGGGGTGGGGGTTAGTGAGCACCCAGGGAGCAGCGGATCTTTGCTCCTGCCTGTCCCTGCCTGCTTGGCCAAGACTAAGGGAGCTGGAACCGCTGTGCTGTCCCTGCAACCTTGTGGCTTTATATCCCAGCGAAGGAAGGAAGCATCCTGTGCTGTTGGTGGTGGTGTCCTGCTGCAGCATCTCCACCCTGGGGTGGGCTCCTGCATCCTGCACCGGGGACCTGCAGAGGCCCCGTGGTTTTTATTCTATTCTGAGGGTGTCGAAACATTTCTGCGGTGCTGCAGCCGCTCACTACCGGCGTGCTTTGAAAAATACTCAGCAAGTGTCAAGCATCTGTCTGTGAAGGGGGAGGAAATCCCCCCCGTTATTATTTTCTCCCGATTGTCCTCGCTTGGTGTGGCTTTGGCTATTATGGGTTTGTAAAATAGAACTATATATGACCTTTTATCTTACAAGAAATAGGTTAAGCCATTTTTAAAGAAAGTGGTGGAGTCAGCAGTGCTGCTAAGGAGCTGCTTTCGCATGGTTGATAGGCTGTGAAGCCGCTCAATGGACTTTGGTTTCAGAGACAATATCTGTTTAAATTAATCTTTGTCAGATACATGCCACTGCAGACAATTCAAATTCCATTTGCTTTCTGATCTCATAACAAAAAAGCACCTTACACTGGTTCTTTTATCGGAAAATTAACTTTTGTCTGTGTGTCCTGGAAACAGGGGTGGCATAAAATCTAGTTAAAAGGCTCTGTTATAGGAGGATTCTGTTTCTTTGTACAAGGCAGACTTTTTTTCCCCCTTCTTTCCCCTGCGTGCATTTAAAAAGAAGACGAGTGTTTGAGATAGATTAAGGAGAATGCCAGCAGATGGACCGATTCTGTTGTTGCTGCTGGCAACCATCTAAGCAGCCATTTTGAACAATGCTGATACCGGGGTACTGATAACACAAAGATGAGGATGGGATAAATATCCAGCTAGTCCCTTTCTCCCCGCCTGCTCCTCCTCCCTCCCTTTCACGCTGCTGCAGCCCTGTTATTAGAGAACTCGATTGTTTCCAGAGAAATGCTTCGTCCTCTTAGCTCGGCTGGTGGATGTCTAGCATTGCTTATCTCCTTGATTTTCTTCATGGTGGATGGAGATGCTGGCAGATCAGCTTGTCCCAGGAGTGCCCACAGCTTTGGTGCTAAGTGGAATGGGATGCACGTTTGGGCGTTTTGCAGTAGCAATGCTCTTTTCCCTGTCCCAGTAAAGCATGGGGTGGTTGGTGTTTCTCTTACAAGTGAAGACAGTTTCCTTCCATCGTTGTGCATGTTTTATGTGCTTAATTACAAAGTGGGGGCCATGGGATTGAGATCTCCTTTATGCCAAAGCAATTAGCATGGGGCAGTGATTGCAAATTGAGAGCATCCCCTTTGCCTGATCTCCCTATCCCTTTCTCCCACTCATGGTGTTGTTTGTTTTTTGGGTATTTGGGTCATGTTCGTTTCCTGGACCTGCTGCTCTTGGTGTTTCTTAAGGTCAGTACCAGTATCTCTTTGGCCTGCTGGATTTTTGACACTGGAATTGGTGGCCTTCTATCTCTCTGTCTGGTTTCCCAACTCCAAGGAAATAGTCTTTTAACTGATGAAGAAAACCCAACCAAGCTTCATCTTTTTCCTAGCAAACAACAGAAAGGCTGTTTTGCGTTTTGTGGTTGTGCCAGGATGAACATGGGGCTGGGCTGTTCTGGGAAGCTACTGGGCTTTGTCCTGAGTTCAGTGTGGTGTAACATGGTCCTGGATGTGGGATCTGGAGAGTAGACAGGGGATGCTGTGTAGCCTTTAAATCTTCCTGGAGCTTAAGGTAGGCAGCAATAAGCTGGTGTATTCCTCTTGTCTTGCACAAGTCTGCAGACCATGGGCTGAAACTTTCATCCATTGACATTGCAGCACCTCTGAGAACTCTGAGTGAGGCAATGGTCTAACTGCAGGTTTTGGTCCAGTTAAAACTTCTTTGGGGTTAAAAAATATACACATAAGTCTCAAATCTGTATAAAATAGAATCATAGAACATATATCTAATTATACACAGTAGATGGAACTTCACTGTAAAGCAGCAGATGTAAGGATTAAAAAAAGGAGCTAGGCAAGCATTTTATGGTTTCCCTTTTTAATTTGTCCTTTGTGTCTGGTATGTTTGAGGCAAAAGTTACTTTTTTTTTTCCTATTGGGAAGTATCTTTTCTGTATTGAGTCTCTCCTCTTTCAAGCCTGCCTTATTTGATCTATAAGATGTAGACTTACCATATTTGAGGTACTTGCTAAAACAAGGGGCATCTAACCTGAAAGGAGAAAAATCAGGCTGTAAATTCCACTTGGAAATGTTGTCATGGTGTGTTGAGGAGTTGTTGAGGTCAGCTGAGCTCTCTAAAGACCTGGACTGAGAATCTGAGGGTCTCACTAGGTTGTCTGTCTTTGAGGTTAACTGGATCACTGACAGATGCTTTTAGTGCACTCAGAAGGCTCCAGCCCCTGTGTTGTTCCCAGCCACCTCCTTCTGTGGCTTCTCCCATGTTCCTTCACTTTGATTGGCCTCCTGATGCATTAGGAGATGACTTCTGGAGACTGGAAAATGAATGAGGGAAGAAGTGCCTGTTTTAAGCAGATACCTTCTAGGAAAGGTGATGAGTGGGACAATGGAGTGTGCTTTTCTGTCCCTTTGGCTCAAATGAGGTCAGGCAGGTTTTGATGGAGAGGAACTGCAGCCAGTGTGTGACAAAGCACGATGGTGAACTCGGGTGGCTTGTGATGTGCTGCTTCTGCTCACTTGCTGCCTCTGTGGAAAACATTACTCACCAACAGCAGGCACAAAGCAAGTGCTTGTGAGGATGACCAAGAACGAGCAGTGGGGTTTAGAGTACTTTTAAGCTATGCCCTCTGAAAAGGGGCAGAGTGGAGCTTAGCCCTGTTCTTTCACTGAACCCCTCGCTGACATGGAAAGGTATGTTCCCTCCGCTTTGTAGAGCTCTCTTCATCTCCGACTTCTCTTGAGTTTGACTCAGTGTGCTTTAGCTTCAAGGGACCCATCCCACTACATAACATTCAGAGGCTTTGGCTAACCCTCCTCAGGAGTGCTTGATAGCAGCCAGCTTTTTTGAGATTGAGGAGTATGTTGAGCGGTTTATGAGGCTGCTGATTTCATCCTGACCACATTGTTGGGAGCATATGGAAAGAGCAAATATCTTCAGCTGCATCATTGTCCACTTTGAGTCACAGTCCTCATACAGCTCAAGATTCCATTATCTCTAAAATTCATTGCAGTGACATGGTTTGAAAGGTTCCCATGTGCTGTGCTTTGCTTAAGCTGGAAGTTATTTGCCAGTGGCTCACAGTGGGCTGCCTTCCCTGTGGGGTGTCTCAGAGGCAGAAGGCAACTGGAGGTGTTTTTACACTTGGTGCTGTACTTGCTGGGAAAGGGTGCAGAGTGAAATTTTGCTCTGTTACCTTTCTGTCTGTGTTGTGATAAAAATTTGCTGTGACTTAGGCTCTGAAAAATCATAAAAACTTAGTAGTAACTAGACAGGATAAAGATGAATGGTTAGCTGTTTCTAGTCATGGCTCAGCTTCTCAACTTTCCCTATAGAAAAGAGAGATGTGGAAGGATGACTTAATGGGGATTGATGCTTTCCATGAACGATGCATTCCCTGTATCTGAAGGAGGCACAGGGCACTGGTGATGTTTTCCCTTGCCTGCCTGCCTGCCTGGTTTTTGGCTTCTTTCTGGTGGCTCCCAGCTCAGCCCAGAGCCTGTGGTGCAAACACTGTGGGAAGGCCTGATGCTCAAGAGGGTTTTTCCCCCTACACGTTCCCACACCCATGCAGAGGTAGGCCACACCAAGGTTTCCTGGACTGTGAGGTTTGATGAACCATTAACCTAAAAATGCCCTGAGTAGGAAGAAAACGTTTCCAAAATCTTGCAACGCTTCTGAAGTGGGAATGGGAGCTGTGGTTTGCCTAAGCAAATTTTTGTGCTCCTGGCTCTGCTGTGAGCTGGCTCTGCTTTGTGGGTGCAAGGGTATGTTTGGGATCTTGCTGAGATGGGAAGGCAGCCCTCCAGGGCTGGGTCAGCCAGAGGGGCTCTCTTCCAAGCAGATGTCGCTTTGGCGTGAGGCTCAGCAGGTTTAACACAGGATGTCCCTATACTCCAGAGAGCTGAAACTATTGAAATAAGTAACAGGCTGGGAATGTCTGAATCCAGTTTATGAATTCCTGGGGAAGAGGATTTGGCAATGGCAGGATGTCTTGTGGACAGGCTCTGCATTGTGGTGGGGGACACACCTCGCTGTCCCATGGGCTGTGCTGGGAGCCAGGCTTGGCTACACGAGCCCCTTCCTCTTCAGGACAGTGCCAGGTCCAATTACAGTGCGGAAGGAGACCCCTGCCCTCCTTGCCCATGGCTTCTTCTGTTGTTGAGTGAGAGGAGAAGCACCTCACTGTAAAGATGGGGCCTGTGGTGTCAGCCAGACATGGCTGTGTGGGGCTGTGGTTGTTCAGCCCTGGCTGCGATGTGGTGGCTCTGGGGGTGGCCCAGAGGATGACCTGGTGGCTGCAATGTGTGTGAAACTGGAAGATGGGGCTGCTCAGGGAGGTGGGCACAGGAACACCCAGGTGGGGGGAGGTTGATTTTACTCCAGAGCTGTGTTAGTGGCTGGACTCAGAGCCTGTCCATCGCTGAGTCCCAGTGGTCACATTCCTGAGGGCTTTCCTAGAGCTGCCTCAACAGCACGGGTGACGCTGCAGCTCAGGAAGGAGCTGTGACAGCAGGATTCTGACCCTATTTTCAGAAATAGTAACAGCATCTCTAAAGGCTTCGAGGGCTTGGTTGGGAACGGAAGGCTGGGTTCCCCTGTGTCTGGCAGTGGTCAGCAGCAGATGCTTGGGGAGGAGATTGAAAAGCAGGGCTGGAGCAGAGGGATGCTTCCCTGGTGTGAGCAGTCTCTCCAGCCTAAGGGCTGCAGTGTGGATGCAGAAGGAGATGGTTTGTGACAGCAGCCCTGGCCCCACATCTCCTGAAGCACTGGGATTATCCCTGAGTGTCCTCGGGGCGTAGCATCCCTGCTGGGGGTGTCAGGATGGCCCTGCCTGGCAGGGACTACTGGCACTGCTCTGGGGGACAGCAGTGATGCAGCACTGGTGGGGCTAAAGAGGCTTTTGGAGAGACCAGCACTTCTTCATCCCATTTCCATGCCATCCTGGATCTGCAGGCTGAGATTTGGGAGAGGAAGCAAAGCTATTAAGAGCTGTGAATTTAACAGGGTGTGAGGAATGTGTAGTAAAAAAACCCGTGCAGCAGCATCAGTCTCTGTTCTTTTCCTTTCTCATCACAATCTTCTTGCTGGTTTGACTTTGCTAAATATTTTAATGCTTCTCTAATTGTAGGACAAGTTAAATTCCCTGTGCTAATATTTGAACAGGGTTAGTGGTCTGGAGGCAGCTTCAGCTCTCTGAAGGGCTGCCTCATCTTGGGGTGTCTGCTGTGTATCTGGCCCTCTCTGAGACACCCAAGGTTATCCATTGAGGAATAGCCCCTAGTGTAGGGATATTTGCTGGAAAGAGCTCTTCAGCATTCCGGTTGCAGTTTTTTAAGGTGTGGCTTGTTTGTTGTGGGCTGCAGTGGAATTTGTAGCCTGCTATGGAAGATGCATCCAGAGGATGTCCCATGGACCACTTTGGATGGAAGAGCTGCTGCTTGGTAGCTCCAGACACCAAGTCTGTGAGTATTCTTTATCTCTTGGTTTTGGGCAGCATTAGTGTATTTGGAACATGTGGCTGCTGTCAGGAGATTGGGTGAAAGGTTTTCCTTGGAGCTCAGGAGGAAGTGTTTGTTCTTTAAAGGGTAACTTGGGGTGAGAAAAAAAGAAAGAGAAGCAGCCTAATCTTGCAATTTAAATATATTTAAAGATTCCTTCTGTTTAAGTTTGCTTCCTAGCCTTGATCAGAAGGAAATGCTGTTAGCTACAGAGTGGAATAAATCGAGGGCACCCTTATCTGTGCAAGATAAATTACTATTGTTTAGGAAAGACACTCCAGGGATTGAAGAATTTAATTAAATACACAGGGATTATGAATATGCATGTAAATTAGACAATCTAGATATGACATGGCTACAACTGCAGGGAATTGTTCGAACTTAAAAGTGTAATCATTCTTTCTATCGGGATGTGGGGATGGGTAACAAATGAGAAGATTCCCTTTCCCATTTGCCTGTGCCTGGGCCGGTCTCAGGTCATTAAGCAGTGGGAATTACCCGTCTTGGATCAGCCCTCCACCAGCCCGCAGAGATGATGCGCTGGAGCCTTTCTCCACCCTAATGAGCCTCTGCAGGAGCTGAGGGAGAAATGGGGGTTGTGGTGAGGGGCTGCCACTGCCATGACCCAGATAAGGGGTTTGGGAGGGTGGGGGATGTGGTTTGCCTTCTGCTGAGACAGGGGAGGAGAGTGCTGTGGAGGGCAGAGTGCTGCTGGCTCTCCTGGTACCTTCCCTGGAAAGAAGGAGGCTCTCTGAAAGCATGGAAAGATACATACTGTGGTTTCAGTGTCTTCCTAAAAATCGTGGGGCTGGGAGTGCAGGTATTCATTGGTCAGCTTTTTTGCCTTTTTCTGGTGGTTGTACAGGGTTGCCCCCCTCCAGTGTGATCACTGCTGTCTAGAAAGCAGTATGGAAATCGCAAAATTGTTTTTTATAGACTAAGATCAGTGTGAACAAGAGAGGCAAGATTGAAATATTTCTTAAAAGTCAAGACACCTGAGGAATTTAAAATGAAATGCGAAAACGTGCTTGTGCTGTCCTCCCTGCCAGGTCCGGGCTCTTTGTAGCATCCTGCTGATGTGCTGAGCCAAGGCAGGTTCTTCAAAGGACATTAACTGCAGTATATGGTACTGCCTTGAATGTGTTTAATTTGCAACTCTTAGAGGTGACATCTAATAACAATGCAGGGAAATATTTTTCTTTTTTTTCCCTGTGTCTCCTTTGTTTGACTTCACCTACATCCATTCGGTTTCATTGTTCTGCTAAAATCAGATTTCTCTCTAGTTTGAGTGCAGGACCTGCAGGTGAAGAAATAAATTGCTACAAGCCCCCCAACCTGTGAATTATTTGTTATTTTTAAAATAGGCAGCAAAACGTGGACATGATGTGACTTTGAACTTGACTTGTCTTTAAAAAATAATAAAGGAGAGGCTGGATCTTGACTAGCTGCTTTTCCTCACCTTTCAGTTTTTTGCTTTTCAGTTGGCCAGAGCTGGATGAGATGGATCTGTTCTGATGGCAGGTCCCCATCGGGACCCCCATGAGCCAGGGGCAGGAACAGAGCTGAGCCCCTGGATGGTTTCCCTGGGGAGCTTGGGGTGATCTGTAGGGCCAGAGCCAGGTCTGCTCTGGGTCACCCTCGGGTGGAGCATCAGCTTCTCTCACCTCCTCCACCCCCATCGAATTGAGGGGTTATGGTAATCAGGAGCTCAGTCCTGTCCTGTTTTAGCCACGTGGGAACAATTCCTATTTATCACTTTGAAAAGTGGTTGATTTTCCAACCCTTGGCTCATGGGTTCTGATTAAAAAACAACAAGGAAAGAAACCCCCCACATCTGACAATGTGAAATATTTAAAGCCTCCACATTGCACATTTTTTCAAAAACCTTAGAAGACCTGCTTTTTATTTTTGTCAAGGAAAAATATAATAGGAGAATATTTGTATGGGTGCAGAAGTGCATAGAGAGAGATTTGAACCTTTGTAGTAAAGTATTTCTAATAAAAATTTAATGTCCTCAAGACAGTGTTATGGCAGCTCATTACTACTAAAGGTCATTTGAAGAGTATTGATCCTAAATGTTACAGCCGAATGTAAACTTTGACTGTTACAGTTATTAATGTGTATTTATGATCTATGGGATATGTGTAAAGGGAAAATGAGAATCTACATGGTATGGTGAGCTCATTTGCTTCAGGATTGCCAAAGGCTGAGTTCATGCAATTCACCTCGGTTTTAAGCACGTCTGTCATCTTTGTGTTACATGGATTGAACCTTATTTATTTTTATATTTTTATCTGGAAAAATCCTTTAGTCCTGCCCTAGAAAAGGAATGCGTTCTTGAATTTTTGGTCATGCCCATGACACAGCCTGAGCTTTCTATCTGTGCCTGAATGTATATTGAGGAGCAGTGTTTTGCATTCAGCTTCCATTCTGACACAGAAATACCAAGGGCTGAACTTTGTGTGTGTGTGACTGAATTGCAAGCATAAGTAGGAGCTCTGAGGAGCGTGAATCTACTCTGAGTGTAATTAGAAGGCTATGCCACTGAAAAGCAATAGTATTTTTTTTAAATTGAATTAATTAAAAATGTTAATGTTTACTGAGAGAACAGGTGGTACTATATTTATATTTTTGCTATACTGTAATGCACCTATGTTTGCACATCGGAGGCAGAAAGGCTGTATTCACAGGGAATTTTAAGACTCTTTGTATTAAAAAAAGGAGAGAAAAATAGACAAGAAACCTGTGGTGGTAGGAGGAAGATAAACGGTGCTTGTGATATTTCAAAGACACATTAATCTTTTTTCTTCCCTTTTTTTTTTTCTTTCTTCTTTTAATGTATGACTTTCTCCAGGGAAATTGTCTCCTCATGACTGCAGCGGATTAATGTGCACAGATCAGCTCCTGCATTATTTTTCTGTTTTGACAGAGTGGTGATTTTTATACGCACGTCCCTTTCTGCCGAGATTACAGCTCATGTTCTTGGAGTTTGGAAGAGCTCCCTGCCAAGAAGTGGCAAGGAACAGAAAGCAGCAGCTCCAATGCACGGTGTTAGCAAGGAGCTCTCCGTGGATGCAAGGGCTGTGGGGTTGGTGGGGAGCCTGGTGGGAGTGAGTGCTCACAGCCAAATCCTGCTGTAGATGCTGGGACACGTGGCAAAGGCTGCTCTGCCTGGTGCCCTGAGGATGCCCATGCGGTTTGATGAGGATTCAGTGCTGGTAGCAAGGTGTGGGCATCCAGCAGTACAGAGGAGCCAGTTTTAGATGAGTTTGTGACTGCCCTGGGAGTCCTTCACAAAATCCTGCTGCTCTCCAGGCTTGTTGATGCCAGCTTATTTATTTTAAATTGCAGTTAAATGTTCTTCTGGTGATCTCTGGTAAAGTTTGGCTTAAACCAAAAAGTGACAGCTGAGCCAACTCTGGCAAACCTATGGGAATGGGACAGGTTTGGCCTTTCTTCTCTCCCTGTGGCTCCCACAGAATCTCTGGGCACAAACTTGACATTGTATTTCTGATGATCATTGCATCCGGTTTTTAATGGTTTGTCTAGACAGTGCTGACATAACTATGAAAATACTTTGGTGACCTAGTCTAGAATTAGTGCACATGAAGAAAGCATCCCTCACTTCTGATGTTTGCAATCAGTTTGAATGACTATACTGTAGCTCAACTTAAGAGGGAGGTAGATTTGGAGTTGCTCCAAAGAGCAAGTCATGAGCAAAACACAGCCAAACCAACCCATGTGGTAAATATGCGTTGTATAGGGAAAATGCCAAAATGCAGGTTAGCCACAGCTTGCCTTGGAGCTGTGTGACAGGTCTATGGAGTCTGGTGTAAGGCTGGAGTTCCCCCTTGGTTGGCCCAAAGTTTTTCTGGGAAGCGCATAACCCGAACTCTGAACTTGGTCTGTGTGATGTTGTGCCCTGTATTTGGAGAAACTTCGTCAGCATAAAAACAATGTGTTCCTTCCAAACATCAGCTGTATTGTTGACAATGCCTTGGATTACGGGTTTGTAAACTTTGGGACCAGCTGTGTGTCCAGTCAGTTAGCTCAGAAATCCCTGGCACATCACTGCTGGTGACTCTCAGCAGTTCAGTGGCATCAGACTTCCCTGGGCCTGGATTTGAGGCCGGTTTGTGTAGCACTGCCCCCTCCAGACTGTGTGACCTGCCTTTAGATTACTAATCCCAGGTATTTTAAGATAACATAAGTCTCCTGAGCTGCAGGGACTGTGTGGATATTTCTACAGACTCTCTCCAAAGAAACCCATGTCCTGTCAACTCCTGATGTGGTGAAGATTTGGACACCCTGGAATAAGGGTGTAACCGGACATGAGGTCCTTGGTTGTAACATAGTGACAAAGCTGTGGGAAAGATTTGGTTTTGGTGGGGGTTTGTAGTGTCATCCTCATAGGATTGGTAGCCTTTGAGAGCTGGATTGCTGCCCTCAGAGAGGACAACAGCACCTTCCCCATTCCTGTAGTGTAAACAGGAAAGATGAGGGCAAAATATGAAATGTTGAGTTCATTTGGAGGAAATAAATTACATGTGAGAGAGAGTCTGACAGAGCAGTACAATGGTTCTGTGCTTCATGCATAGCTAGGTAGCATGTGGAGGCTATTCCCAGATGTGGGAAAACTGTCTGCTAGTCCCAAGAACTCCCTCTCCGTGTGGGAATGGGAAGAGGTTTCCAGGCAGCATGAACAGAGAAGGAAGAAGAGGGACAGACAGGGTGTGTACAGAGGTTTAGCTTTCTTTAGGGATAAAGGAGAGGGATGGCAATGCAGGTGGAGCCAGGAGCAGCACCTCGTGCCAAGGCTCTTTGGGGGCTTGCTGGTTTGTAGGCATTTAGGATGGAGAAGTCCCTTTGGGTGGCAATGGAGTCCATCCTGTCAGCATGAAAGTGTTGCTTTGTTTGCCCAGCGGCTGTTTTTGTTCTTGGATTGCCACGTGGAAAACACTGGAGCTGCAAGTGTCTGGGTGGAGAGGGGCAAGAGCAGGAGCCCATGAGCTGGGCAGTGAGCATGGGTGAGGGTTGGGGTATCTGTCTGGTGTGCACTGGAAAGTATCCCCTCTGGTGTACTTAAGGATTTATTGGTGCAAATGCCTAAAAATTCTCCTCTTACTCTTCTCCTGCCTGGAGAAACCCTAGGGGGAAGTAAGAATGAGGAAAGATGGCCAGTGAAACCTGTGGATGGGACCTCAGTCTGGCACTGAGGAGAGCTAGAAAGGTCTCTCAGGTTGTTATCAGCAGGAAAGAGATGTGTGAACTTTACTGAGGAGGGCAATTAGGGATTTGAGCAGCTTTCTGAAAGTGAGAGACCCCTCCTGCTGTGGATGGCTGGGGGTTGTGTGCATGGGACAACACCAACCCTGTGGATCCAGGTCTGTCACCCTGCTGCCCTCCCTGTCTGCACTGGCATCTCCCTGCGCGGGGACAGCAGCAGGATGGAGGTGATGTGCAGATGTATGCAAGACCCAGTGTGCAAGGGCTTGGTGCCTTATGATGGTGCAGTGACTTTCTGTGCCCTTGAGCCTTTGCAGAAGCACCATCGCAATAACCAAAGGCAGCCGGTCATGACATTTCGAGGCCGGTGGGGAGCCTTGCCCGCCTGCCTGCTGCTGTTGGAGGAGGTGTTTCATGACTGCCATTAGTTACGTGCTTGAAGAGGGAGGAAACAAACCATTACTGAATTGGAAACCTTGTGAAAAGGTCACACTTCTGAAAAGCTGCGCATTTTAAGACTGCTCAGCTCTGCAAAGCTGCCTTTGAACTGGAAGAGTGGGAGTTTAACACCCTTGCGACAGCTCTGGGTGCATTAAACCCACAAAGCAGGAGCTGGAACCAGCCCTGGAGTTTAACTCTTACCAGGTGCATGGCCTCAGGAGGGGAGAGAAGCCCAGCCCTGGTAGTCTCCAAGGGAAAACAGCATCAGTGTGAACCCAGACCTTCTACCACACCTCAGAGTATCCACTCTGGAGGGAAATGGTGCAACTGGGGAGAACTCCTGTTGTTAGTCAAAATTAGTGGACATGTGAGGATATGGCTCCCCAAGAACTGCACTTCTCTAGTTCCAGTGGAAATACTCGGGTTTTTAAATGAGAAGATAGGGTAAATGGGTTAGTGTTGCTATATTGTGTGTTGTCCTTTTTGTCTTGGAGACTCCCATGTTAGTAATTTACTTATATGTGATAAAAATGTCTTTTTCCTGGCCCTTCTTCTTGATCGCTTTGGTACCTGTTTCTTCCTTGCTCCTAAATAGCCAACTTCCCAGAGTGCCAGCACTGTCTCTTCCTGTATCTTCTCTCCTTTGCTGTGGCAAGAAGGTTTGCTCACCCCGATGAACAATGCTAGAGAAATCACTGTGTATCATTCACCCAGCTATTAGCATAGGTAAAATGTTCATTACTGGCTATTAGTTTGTGACAGTAGGTGCTAATGGCCCCATTCCAGAGAGCAGCAGGCACTTGCAGAATCCCACTGGTGAGCAGAAATTGATTGCTATTGATCGATCAGTCTGGGAGCACCAGCCGGATGTTTTGAAGAGGATTTAATAGTGCTTATAGGGCAGCTGGTCCCTCCTTATCTTTTGGACTCTTTCAAAGCTTACAGATAAGGAACCCAGGTCGTGTCCCTGCCAAGTCAGGACCCGGTCAGCTGTGCTGGGCATGGGTGCCCTCGCCCTCTCAGCTGGAAGTTGCCCTCCATGCCTGCACTGTGAAGCACAAAAGGTACCTTAGCCCATGGTCAGAGTCTCCTCACCACTCACAGGGGTGTGAACGTCTCAGCAGATGCATCCTGCATCCTAGTGAAGTGAGTGGGACCTTCCTTAGCCACTGAATTCCCCGAGTTGTGATTCTTTGCATCACTGGTGCAAAGTGAACTGGAGAACTGCAGAGAGAACATTTGCTGCCGTGGAACTGGGCCATGGTGTTTCTGGAGAACTTGATCTTTTGTGGTGATGCTGTAGCTGAAACTGGCTGCCTGCTCTTCATTGCTCTGCACAGATGCTTTGGGAATGTGATGTGTGTTCTCCTGACAGATGTTTCTGTGCAACCACAAGTCCATAACTGAGCTAAGGCAGCAGTGAGCCTGCAGATGGTACAGTTTTCATGGCAGTGTCTATAGGCAGCGGGAGAACCTGCAAATGCTCACCTGGACATCTGAAAAAACAGTTTCCTTTTGTCTGTGGCCTGCTCAGGCTCAGAGGCTGAGTGATCTTGCAGATGCAGCATCCCACCTCCACTCTGTAGTTTTTTTCCTATGGCTGGTCCAAGGGAGACATTGTTCACATTCCGAGTGGGTGTAAAATATCCCATGCTGCTTTGCCCTCTCCATTCCTTCTCAGCTGAGACATACCTCAAGGTCCTGAAAGAGTGGGACAGAATTGAGAGGAACAGGAGATGCTGTAAACAGAATATACTGCTCATGATGTAGCCTGATGGCTTATGGTGTTGGTGAGAGCTCAGGGCATTGTACAAGGAAAGGTGTCTGAAGTGAAGACCTGCTTAAAATCAAGAGAAAAGAAAAGCAAGGAGTATGAATGGATGGAGTCCAAGCAAGTTTGACCTCTGCTTGTCTCTGCTCAATATCTGGACCACTGGGCACCATGTCCAGTGGGACCTCTGACTCGTTTATGTGAGCTGACGTCATTTTAATTAAATTGTGCCTACCTGGCTTGGATCCTGCTGGCATAAGCAATTATTTTGAAGAGTCATCTGTGCTGCATAGGCTCTGGTCTCACTGCTGCTTGTATCCAGCACAGGTTTCCCCATGGTACATTCTCAGTTTCCCCCACCATTGGCAGTTGCCCTGTCTTTTCCTGCATCCCTGCAAACGAGGTGGGAAGCAGATCTGGGAAACGGCAGAGTGAAATGCTCAGCTTTGAGTACCCCAATAAATACTGCTCGTGTCTGTGTGAGGCTGGGACTGTTGCTTGAGGGTCAAGCCACGGCAGGTGAACACTTCTTGCAAGTTAATAAATCAATGGTGTGCCTTTCCAGGCTGCATGATGCGGGCCAGGGAAGAATTCTTCACGGCAGTGAGTCACCTGTTTGTGGCCCTCTGGCAGAGGGACTGCTGTGCTGCCTCCAGTCTGCAGCCCTCCCTGTTCAGACACCATCGGCTGGAGAAAGTGCTGATGCAGCCTGCAGTGTCTGAAGCACGCCGTTGCCATCTGCCTCCCTGATGGAGTTGGAGCGGCTTCTTTTTTTAACCTGAGTTTGCTGAGTCTTGACTAATTAGCTGCTTTTGGAATTTGTAACATCAAAAAATGCCTGCTAAGTTTGGGATGCAGTGGGGGTGCTAGGGCACTGTACAGTCACAGGTTTGTTTTTTGGTTTTGTTTTTTTTTTTAAGGAAAGAAGTCTAATTTGAGCAAAACCAGATATGCAGTAGTCTGATTGGCTTGATTTCTAAATTCAAACTCCAATGGCTTTGCTGTTTCCAAACTCAGTGAAAGTGGTCATTTCTCTAAAACTGTGGCCTTGCGTGGTCCAACAGTTCAGTGTGCTTCCTTAGGGGAAGGAGGTCATGTCCTCTTGCTGGTTTGTGGGGTGGAGATGAGCTGGAGGAATCTCCTCAGTGTGCCAGTTTGGAGGAGGATGTCAGTGTGATGGGAATGGGTGCGAGGTGTATGGGGATGTCCATGGTGGGTTCATGCTGTGTTCCAGGCTGGAGCCTGTCTGTGGCTGGGTTCCTTTTGCTGAGGATGAAGATGGGCACCTTAGGGGTGATCTCATTGGAGAGAGAGGGTCCATGAGCAGTTAGGACAGAGGGTTTTGTTGCTTTAGTCCAGAGCAGGACAAGATGAATCCCAACTGAGGTGGCTCAGGGTGATTGATCTTTCAAGACTTCTGTCTGTATTATCCACAAGAGTTCAAAGACCTATCTTTGCTCCATCTTGTGATCCCTCAGCAGGAGTGATTTGGAGTGTGGTAGGGATGTTTCTAGGTAGTGGAGGAAGTCCACTTGATGTGGGAAGGAAGCACCATTCACCCTGGTGTTGGCCCCAGACTCACATAAACAGTATGCTGAAGCAGCCTTTACTGCTTTGAAAGGAGATCAACGTGTGAGGTCCATCTGGCACTTTGAACAAGTATGTTTATTTCAAAATGAACAGGCTTTTTTTGATATTTGGGGTTAAATTGCCTGTTTGAACCCGTAACAATCCTTGCTGTTCTATCCTGTTTCTCTAGATCTGCTGCTGCCAGTGGGCAGAAGGGCACTTCAGACCAGGGAAGGTGATGGTATTAGTTTTCCTTCATTCTGGGCCTCCTGTCTGCTCCAGACATGCTGCCAAACATTCATCCAGTCTTATCTTAACACAGATCTTCAGCTCATAAAGTGGAGTGGCAATTAGATGATGCCTGGGCTGTAAACCTCATAAGAGACCAAGCAGAGCTGATGTTTCACCCTTGCCAGCAGAATAGTAGACTAGCTAGCTGAGACATCCCTTCTCTAAACAGCTTTGGCATCCAGACATTTCACAGCAGCTAAAATAGATAAGCTCTTCTCCTTTTTGACCATTGTGAGATGTTTTTGCTGTGCTGGGGGAAGCATCCCAGGCTTACTTCCCTGGCTGTGAGCTGCTGTTAGGGGGGTTGATGCAGACCTCAGCTCCTTTTCTTGCTGCTGCAGCCTGTGGGCAGAGAGAAGGTGCTCTGCTTCACTGAAGGCTTGAGAAGAAGAGGAACACTCAGTCTTCAGAGGACTGCCCTTCTCTGCTTTTCCTAAGGTCTCTCTTCCTCACTTTTTAGATCTCCTCCTGGATTTCTATGGGAAATATTCTGTTTGGAAATGGACTCTTAATATTTGTCCTTGTATCTCTCTGCCTGTAGGTATTGGGCTCCCAAGAGCTTCCCTCTTGCAATCATGACCCCATGTTGCAGGAGGATCTGTTTTGATGGCCTTGCTTGCCTGGCATCTCAGGAGACTTGGGGAGTGGGAGATCCTGGCCAATTGCTCAGCACTTGCCTGTTTGCTATGAATCTCGTGCAAGCAGCATGATGAAGGATAGATTGGTGGCATCAGTGAAGCTCTGCACACTGCTGCTCTATGAGGATGCCCCATTAAAGTCGTGGGGGATACTGCAGCTTGGGGTGCTGTAGAAACTGTGTTTCTTTCTGATTGAATGCTCACATGATGTTCTGATGTGTATTATTAGTTGCAGCCACCCAAGAGTTGAGGAGGGATGGACTTTGTCCTTCAAGGTTGGGATGTTTGTGCTGGTGGGACTAGTTTGTGTCCCAGCTACTTTCTTCCCCATCAGATGACTAAACAGGTTGGAGGAGGCCATCCGTTCCCCACAGTCTTTAGCTGGTGAATTTTGCTCTGGACTTCCATTCTGTGCCACTTAGACAAAGAAAGGGAGCATGTACAAATGCAAAGTGAAAACCTTGTCTCCTGCTATTTTTGAGAACTTGCCTGTAATTATGCTTCCCTGCTGTGGCACGTTAGCTTAAACAAAACCTACACCTGGCAGGAATATTAGAAGACAAGAAGCTGCAAATGTCTCCAACATCAACTTTCTGCAGCACCTTTTAGCTTGGCCTGTCAGCTGTTGATTGGCAGAAGGTGTCAGAGGAACACAGACATATTTTGCTGATGCTCTTGTGGCAGGGATTTAGTATCTTTCCATCATTAATTTCTATTTTTATAGTTTAGCTTCTTTTTTTCAACTATGCATTTCTTGCTCCCACCTCCTTCCTTTTCCACCTTTGCCATCTCTTGGTTGTCTGTCCTGTCCCAGTGGCTGTGGTCTGAGGGCCTGAAGAGTAGAGGATTACCCTAAAGGATCTGTAGAAGTAGTCAGGCTAAGTAATCCCAGCCTGTTTTCAGGTGGCTGATGTTCATGCTGTGGGAGTGCATCTCCATGGGGAAAATGTACAGAGATCTGCAAACATAAAAGGGTTGTTGTGCTCCTGTCTCTTTACCTTCCCATGGTGCCCAATCCAGCTGGGCAGTGCAGGGAATAGCCCTGTTGAAAAATGGGAAGGCCATGGGCCACCCGAAGGAGCACCAAGGTTAAGAAGTACCCAGTACATCAAAAATGTAACAAGGATTAATTTTTTTTTCCTGAAATCTTTGTGTTTTAACCAAGTACTGAACCAGTGTGTTCTTTAAGATGAAGCTGAGAAGATGACAAATACTCCAGGACAGTGTATGGTGGGCTTCTGGTGGTCGGATTGAGGTTCATGATGGCTACTTGGACAAAGCTGGTGGCAAACCCTGAAACAGGAACAAAGTGGAAGATACAGCTCCTTCTTTCCAAGCATACCAGTACCAAGCTTCCAGTTTTCCTCAGGGTGCCGAGAGCTTAAATTTCTGCTTGTGATGGTTAATCCTGCTGTAAAAATCACATTCTTGGTTGCTTGGGAATTGTGATGCAGTAGTGTCTCCAAAATAATAAATGGCTTTAAAACTCAGAATGAACAAGTGTTATAGATTACACTTCTCCCCCACTTTCTTCTTTTTGTCTAAACCAAATTCATATTGCAGAACTTTAAAAATATACAGTCTAATCTCCCTGAAACCTAAAACCATTGATCTTTCCTGTAGGGCTTCATGAATGTGTTTTATTTTTGCAGCGTAGCTGTCATCTTGAAGATCAGTGATAAAAGTAAGGCTTTTTTCCCTAAAACCTCATTTTTATCTGCTGGTGAAGCATTGAATGGGTGCAAGATTCATAGCAACCCTTGTATCAGGAAGCAGAAATTAGTTGTGTTTGTTTGCCACCACATACCTACCTCACCATCAGTGCCCTTGGTAATG
Source organism: Acridotheres tristis (assembly GCA_037013685.1). NCBI lineage: Eukaryota > Metazoa > Chordata > Aves > Passeriformes > Sturnidae > Acridotheres > Acridotheres tristis. The sequence continues at coordinate 10,399,612 of CM072895.1, forward strand.
TTTATGTTACATGACTGTAATGTTCTGGGAGTGGGGGTAAGAAAGACACTTTGGGTTGAAAAAAGGTTTGGTTGCATATGAATATTTTTTTGTTTGAAGCCCATCCAAACAAAACCAATTTTTAGGCTATTTTGGGCTGTGAGAAAGTATGCTCTTCTCCTGTGGAGATGCAGATTGAGTGTTAAAATACTCAGCTGATGTCCTCACAAAGACCAAATCACTGGGAAAGAAGACAAACCAATTAAATGCTGGAATGGAAAGCCCTTGGCAGAGAACCTTTGCCTGTTTGTGATGTGAAACTGCTATAAAATACATAGAGGTATATTGGCAAAGAGGGGAGGATGCCAGTTGAGGGTTGAAGAGTGGATCCATGCCATTTTGCACTGTTAGGATGTAATCACACATGCACAAATCTGCTCATGTCATAAATTGGCCTGTTTGATCCTTTTTCTTTCCAGAAAACTAAACAGAAGCGTGTATCCCAGCTGGGAGTGGAGGAAGTGGGTTTTTGCAGAGTTCTTGTTCCAAGCAGGAGAAGAGCTTATGTACAATGGACTGCATCTTAAGTTTGCACATTTGACACTTAGCATCTGTCCAGCATGCAACATGATTGTGTAAGGTGTCCTGATTAATAACCAGGGGAAAATGCACAGTGCTAAGACTCATCTTTCCTGTCTCTTGGGGAGGACCTGGGATACTTATAACAGGCAAACTCATGTTTGGTGGCTTCAGGGCCTTTCTTGTTGGAGCCTTTGCTTTTAAGAAGAATTTTATTTGATTGTACCTTCCAATTGTTCCTTAAGTAGATGCCTGAATTCTCTGGGTCTATGAGGATTTTCAGCACAGAGACTAGAGACATGCTAGGCAGGACAGGTAGGACAGTGGTTAAATTGATCGCAGTGATCCGTAAATATCACCTTGCCTTCCAGGTATTTACATAAATAGAAATCAGAGTAAATATTTGTGTTAGGATAGACCCTACCATTATGCCAGCTGATGTACAGACTCAGAAAGAGACATGTCGCCTGCCAGTGTCATCTTAGCAACGTTAAGTGGGTGCAAATGTTCCTATTTACCCTCAAGGTCTTGGGGTAGATTGCTTTTCTAAACGTTGTTGAATCAGTTGAATGTGGGGTGGTTTATTTTTTTTTCCCTTTCAACTCTGAGATCAGAGTTATTTGCCCTCCAAATTAAAACCTAGCTTTGGAAATGAGAGTGAATTTATGGAGTGTGGTGCATTTTAATTAGAACATTTAATTAGGAGAGAATTCATGAGAATGGGTCTTGTTTTAAAATGATCAAAGATGTTAAATGAAAACAAAAGAGAAAAAATTATAGAGAAACATAAAAGATTTATTTTGGGTATCTTCGCTGCTTATCAAAGGAGATCACCTTCTGTTCTGCGCTTTTTGTTCCAAAAATAGCTGAGGTGCTGCCTGATTTCTGCAGGTCCACGTTGATCTCTCTTTGTAATTAACTATGCAAACAAATCGCGCTGTTGGGAGGGGAGGGAAGTGAGTGTCAGCAGGCTGCTGAAAATCACTCAGGTGTGTGAAATGGCTCCACTGTCTCACCACGACTGCCCAGGAAATAACGCTGTGGATTTCTCGCTTGTGTTTAATGTCTGTGCCGTCTTCTCAGCTTCGTGCTGACAGTTACTTTCCATGTGTGGCAGATTAATCTCCTGAGACTTCGGCCCATCTCCTCTCTGAGCTGCATTAGCATCCCCTTGCTTTTGGTAGCAAACCATGAGCAGCCAATGTGGGCATCATGTTTTTCTGATGGGCAGTGAAGAAGGAAGCAAGGAGAGGGTTTTCCTCACAAATTATTTCAGTCTTGCTGTCTCCAAGCGGCAAATCATGTTAGGTACTGATGCCAGGGTGAAAGACTGATCTGCAGCTCCATCACAGGGTTTGCTCTCCTGATTCCTGCTCAGGTATGTGCTTTCACAGAGATTTCCAAGGAAGCTTGAAAATCAGCATCCCTTCGCAAACCTAAAATACAAATCTCTATTTTTAGCATAAAGCAAGATCTGATGTCCTCAGGAAATGAAGTCACTGACTTCACTGCATCACCCGTTTCTGCCATGGAAACAGTTGGTGAATTAATGCAAGTTTTGCACAGGTTTAACAGCCATCCTCCTCTTCAGAGAGAGGGGTGGGAGGAACATCTTCTATTAAACTCTGAATTGTTGTCTTAAGTTATTAATTCTTTGCATCCTAATGTATTTATCTCTGGCTGCAGTGAGGATTGGAGAGCTTTGAAATCTTCTTAGCTCAAAGGATGCTTTCTGCACCAGGGAACAAAGAAGAAGAATCACTTCAGTAGGACACTACATGGATGTAGACTACTTTACATACAGTGTGGGATTGTGTACACACGTAGAAGACTCCATATACACAGCATGGCCAGAACCTTGCTGTGATTTTGAGGATGTGCAGGTCCCTGTGTCCCTCAGGACCATGACGTGGGTTCTGTTTAAATAGAGTATACAGCATCTTGAGCTTCATCTAGGTGAGGTCAGGACCACCACTGGCTGTCACCAAGCTCTCCTGGCTGCTTGGGACTGAGACAGAAGGATGAGGAGCTAGGATAGGGGTAGTGGAGGCTGTAGACCTTCCACACCAGCATGCACTCCTCATCTCTCTTTCCCAGGTGTTAGAGCAGGAAGAACATTTTGTACTAAAAATCCAGATTTCAGGGCCTGCTTTTACAAGGAACAGGATTAGATTTGGGATATTTTTGACTCCTCCTGGTGTTTGCATTTGGTTTGATTCTCTGCCAGCTTTGCTGTGTATCTCCCTTGATATACACCACGGCTGATAGGAGCACATTGCAGGGTGCAGCATCTCAGTGCAAAGCACTCACCTGTCCTTGGGGCATGTGGGTGTGACCTGCAGTGATGAGGTGTTAGTTTGGCCACGTGGCTGTGAGCAAGATCCTCTTTGGGACTTTTTCAGACTGTTGTACAGTTGGCCACACTTTCTGAAGTTGTTTCCATCTCCAGTTGCTTGGGTTCGTCTTGGCCAAGAAAACATCAAGTTGCTGAAATTATAAGACAGGATCATACTATTTATATTGGAGGAACAGCAGAGTTTACATAGACAGGCTCTTTGCAAAATCAGCTTACACTGGCTTTTAACAGTTGAAGTGAACAGCTGTATCAAGTTAGAGATGCTGAAAGGGAGTCCAGCTTGAGAGCAGTGTCCTTGTCCAGCATGACGGCAGGCTCTCGGGGAGGGGCAGTTGTTTTTAGCTGGGTTCTGCTGGGGCTCAAAGCAGGAGTGGTTTGGGATGGGGGGTCTGAGTGCCACATTCCCCAGGAGGAGCCAGGATCCTGAAGGCCTGCTGTTTTGTTTACCCCCATCCCAATGGTGAATAACAGGGCCCCCCTGTCTCCATTGAGATTGTGTTGAGCAACGCTGTAGTGCTGGCTTGATGTTTCTTGTCTTGCTGGAGAGCAAATGTCCTTGGCACGGGTTTCTGAGCTCTGCTTTTCTACTTTCCTTCATTGTGTGTGAGCCTTGGACTACCACCCCAGCCTTGCCCTGCACCCTGAACCCCCTGAACTGGGAGCAAAGATGAGTTAAAGCTTGAAAATCCCTGGGAGTGAGTGGGTACTGGGAAGTCATTTTGGACACAGTGGGAGAGCTGGAGGAGATCGGGCTCCCCTCTGATCTTGACTCTGATGTGAACAGGTTTTGATACACTGGTTTTATGGCAGGATCTGGAGGGTATTTAGGACATCTCAGTCTATGTGTGGCAATGTGTGGGAAGGTGATAGATATTTTGGACCATGGGACAGATGATGAAAAGGCAACTGTTGGGCAGATGTGTCCTTTTTGAAGTGGTTTGAAGGGTCTGTTGTCCCTTAAAGCAGAGAAGTTCTGTCTAAATGCAGCTTCATATGGACGTGAATGATCCCAAAATCTCTGAGTTCGTGCAGTTTGAGCTCAGGTCTCCAAAGGAGCAGCAGCGTTGCCAGAGAAGCCAGCTCCCTCCCATGGATGCTTCCCATAGCCCAAGGGCTGGAGAAGGCTCTTGCACTCCTTTCCCTTCCAACCTTGGAGCTACTTTGGACAGGACTGACCTTCCATGTCCTCCTGGTTTCCTGCTGGCACCTTTGCCCAGCATCAGTGGATATGTTGAATAAGGGAATACTTTCTCACACCTGGTGGCATGTTTTTGCCACAGAAGGTGTTCCTCTGACGGGTACCACACTTGTGTTTGTGGGGAGCAGGCAGGCCAGGGTCTGGAAATAAGTATTTTTAAGGCAGTGAGGGAAGGAAGATATTACAAATATGATTAATGGCAGTGGGTGTGCATCTTAAAACTTCTTTTAGTTGTTATTTGATCTTTATCCTGCAAACTCAGCAGCTGACTTCTGCAGAAGATAAACACATGGGAGGAGAATGAAGAGGGGCTCTTTGGTCTTCAAAAGCAATTAAGTGTTGAATGTCTGACTAGAGACATCTTGAAGAGGCCCAGACTTCAGCAGGAGGGTGTTCATCCTTTTCTTTAAAGCAGGTCTCATTTAAGGGCTCTCAGATGGACAGCAGCAGTTGCAAGTAATTTGGGCAAACTGTGATTTCTTATGTTGGGAGGTGCATGGAGCTGTGCTGGTCAAAGGCAGCTCACACCAGGGCTACATTCTGTCATATAATCTATATTTAGGTGGTGTTTTACGTTCACCACTATTGCTTCAAAATAGTTTAAAATACAGCTGATGTTGATAGAAGTTGATGAGTGTGATTGGAAGTTTGGGTCCTGGTGACACTGAGCAGGTGCTGATGGTGCCACAAGGTCTCTGAGAAGATGGAAACAGTGAGATCAGTCAATGAGTTGTGTAATTCTGACATGCAGGAAAGCAGATGAGTCTGGCCACCAGCGTTTCTATAGCACTGAATTGGAAACTGTGAGCTCCCAAAGGGCAGGGGCTGCTGCTAGTCAGCTGGAAGTGTTCCTGGAGATGCCCCAGGGTGAAATTTGGAATTCTTTTGAAACATGAGGTGGCCACCACATGCTGAAGTAGCTGACAGGAGGTGAGAGCAGAGCCCAGGTCACTAGATCTCTCTTCTTGACTGCATCCAATCTTCAGTAGCAGGTTTTGGCTGGAGATGTCAGCTTGTATGGGCTGCTTGTCCTTTCTGAATCATAGAATAGTTTGGGTTGGAAAGGACCTTAAAGATCATCTTGTTCCAACCTCCCTGCCGTGGACAGAGACACCTTCTGCTAGACCAGGCTGCTCAAAAGTCCCATCCAGCGTGGCCAGGGATGGGGGATCCTCCCATGTCCCATACTGCCCAGCTTTGTGATGGACCCCTTTTGTTTAGCCTGATTTGAAAAACGATCTTGAAAAGAGCTATTAAAGCACTGACTGAGTCCTTCAGCTGCATCTCTCTGTGGAAAACAGGCTGAAAATCATGTCAAAAGACATGGAAATAGTTCTTGGAAATAGTCTTCCTCTAGACTGCTTCCCTTTGCAAGGAGGTGAATGAGGCTTGGTTTCTGTATCCCCAGAGACTTTCTGCCCAACTGCTCATGCAGCAGAAAAAGTCCTGAATTCAGTCAAAGCTGAGGAGCTGGGTCAAGTTTTGGAAGAGGTTTGGTGCAGACTATTGCTCCTAATCCAAGAAATATGGCATCTGCTTCTAAAATAGCCAAGGGCAAGTTGTCTAGGATCCAAGTCGGCAGCAGAGCAGCAGGGCCTCTCACTGGTGCCAGTGAACTTTTGATGTGCTTACTGGCTGAATCCCACATTTGGAAGGTAAATCCAGGGGGGAAATTGCATCTATTACCCAGGCATGTGCTGTTTGAGAGGGACTCCTGCTTTCTGTCCACTGTCTAAAAGTTGTGTGTCTTTTTCACTATAATCCTCCAAGATCTTCAGTAGTCATTGAAGACACCAGTACTTCCTGGAGATGTTGCTATCCCAGTTTCTTGGGGTATGTAGATGATTTTCTTGCAGTTGATGTTAGAGGAGTCTTGTCTGCTGGCTTAGGCCCTCAGTGATAGTGTATGGATTCTACCATAACCTGTGTGAGTGGGATACCTGCTCCATTTTGTAATGGTTTTAGCTCAGTTGGCACAACATTCTCATAGATATGAGTCCTTCCTGAGACCAGAAGAGGTGTAAGAATGTGCAAGCCACTTGAATCCTGACTGCATGCTGGTCATTCACTCTGTAACACACATGAGGGTTAGCGTGGACAAATCTTGAGAGCATACAGTCTTCCATATGATGTGCTGGGAAATCTGGAGGAAGAAATGGGTAATTTGTAATTTGTTCTTCAGGAATATTTTTCATCTCTTCACATCTGTTACTCTTTCTCCTGTCTTTTCTCCTCGCCAACCCCCAAATTTGCACTTTGTCATTAAAACCAGGAAAGAAAAATCCCAATATGCATATGACATTTTACAAAAGTGCTCTCTGTGCTCTTAAAACCCAACAGTTTTGCTGTACAGCATTCATCTGTAATCAATTAGAAGGTTTTTTGATCAACAGAAGCTGGAGGTTCAGTTCCCTGGAGCTTAGCACTCTGCACAAGGAGGTGGGATTGCCTTGGCACTTTGTCTCCTTTCACCTGAAGAAGGAAATTGGAGCTGCAATGAATGAAACTCAGTGAGGCAGAATGAGATGAAAAAGCTCCAAAGATGCTTGTTAACCCTATTCCAGCCCCATTTTAGTGGTGTTAAACCAGATGGTCCAGATACAACTTCTAGCTCAGGAGGTTCTGAAGCTGCTTCTTGCTAGAAGCAAGGGAGAAGCTCTCTCTGGGGTTTGTCAGCCCCTGTCAGAGACAAGTAGAGCTGAAAGCTGTGATCCAGTGCACACTGGCTTGTCATTTTGAGCTCCTCTGTGATATGCTGCCAGTGGTAGGACTGAGACCTCAAGTACCTAATTCCCCACTCCCCCTGATCCATGACCTGCTCACCCCTCTCTCCAGAAACCAGTCCAATATTGCACTGATGCCTGATTATAACCCTGCAGGAGCAAACCTTTCTGGAGACAAACCTTTGCTTTCACACTACTTGGAGCCTGTTCTGGTTCCTCTGATGTGTAGGGATTTCATTTCAAGTTGTCCTGTGGTGTTTGAAGGAGGCAGGGGTTGGGTGAGGGAGGGGAGAAGGAAAAGAAAACTCCAGCTTTAAGTTCTAGGAGGAAACTGAATGTCCCCATGTGGGCATAAACAGCCTGAGTATTTAATTTCTTAAAAAGAGGGAGTGAAACCTGAGATGTCAAAAATTAGGTTGGGCCAAAACTGAGACGTAATCAAGGAGAGATTGGTTCTGGATGTTCTTGGCCACCAAAACAGGTCTCTTCCCTCCTTGCTCTTAAGAGAGCTGACTCTGTAGGAAGCCTGTCCAAGGCTGGCTTCTTTGGCTTCAAACCAATTGAGAGCAGCAGCAGAAGCATCATCCTATATGATGGAGCATCAGGATGTTTCTCCCTGTGGATGGGGCAGGGGCATAAAAATTACAAATAAAAGGCACAAGGGCTTTTGAGAGGGTAATAGAGTGCAAGATGGGGAGTATTAAGCCCATCTCCAGCCGTAATTAAACCTGCAGTTGAAGGGTCTGTCACATTGCTTCAGACCCTTGGAAAAAAAAAATTCAGTTGCTAGCTTCATTAGTAATTAAATGTCCAATTACTCTATGTAATGTTTCTGCTTTGCTGAACTCCACAACTGCATTCATAAACAGCCCTAAGGAAGGCCTCTAATCTGTGCCATTGTTCTTCAAGTGGTTTGCACATGCAGAAAAAGAAAAGAAAAATCAGGCAGACATTTATAATATGGAAAGGAAAGGGGGAAGGGGTGGGAAGAGGAGGAAATCAAATCAGCATCTTCCACCTCCCTCCCCCTCCCCGAGGTAGGATCTCTGCCAAGCCCACAGAGAAGCCCTCAGGCCCCTCGAGCATGCAAATGTAATTTTCTATCCAGACAACACAGTATTTTTTTTTTTTAAATGAAGTCCACCCCCACTCCCCCTGAAAACCTCCTCAAATCCCTGAATGCACAACAGAAGCAAGAAGAAAATTACAATGAAAGGAGAGAGAGAGATGGGAGGGGGAGAAAAAATAAAAGCAGCAGCAACCCACAAACAGAAGGAGAGATGGAGGGAGAATTGAGATGAATATAGAGTGTCCAGAGTTTAAATAGACATAAAAGATAATGAAGGTGGGGAGGGGGGGAGGAGGGAGGAGAGATTGTAATCAAACAAAATGATTTTGGTCCTCTTCAATCATCCCTGGTTTGCAGGCTGTCATTTTATACAAATTAGAGCTAGGGTAATTGTATGAATATTCACTGGGATTGAAATCACGTTTATTAAAGGGAAGGCACCCTTCTCAGGGCCCACTGTGCCGCTCGGCTTTTGTTTGCCTGGAGCAACAGCAAAGTCGCTTGCACGATGGATGAGCACGGGATCCACACCCCTCCTCTCTGCGGGGCTGGGATTGGGGTCCTGGGAGGATGCTGGGGGTGGCAGGGCGCTCTTAGAGATGGGTGGCTCTTCCCTTTGGGCTGGGAAGCAGAGGACTGTGTGGAAGTGCTCATCTTGGGAATAACAGCCATAGCCTGGGAACTGGCTCTTCACCCTGCCTGCAGAGGGGGGAGCGATAATTGAACTAATAATAGCTTGAAACCATTTGGGATAAAGTAGTTGCCATATTTTTCAATAATAAGTCCGAATTTGTATTAATAATGTGATATCATTGTTTATTATTATTGTTGTTATTGTTTTTTTATTATTACCGTTACTATTATTATTATTTCCCTCCCTTTAAGCGTTGCTGCTGAACAGAATTCTTCTTCCTGCTCGGGAGTCCGACCCAGGTCTATGTCTCACATGTCTGGCACCACACTGGGGACGGCTCCTCTCATACATAACCAATCAAAGATGTATTCAGGGCCGTTGTGAGGAAGCCGGGGATGATTATAAGTCAAGCCATCCAACCCTTTGGTGACTGCTCACCCTCGCATATTATGAAATTTCTCTTAGAAGGGCAGACAAAGCCTTTTGAGCCCGTGTATGGTGATGGCCTCGCTTGGATGTCTGGCTTTAAGCGCTTCACAATGTCAGCCTCTCGTTTCTGAAAAAAGGCAAACGTATCCCATTGTCGCATGTCAAGTACCCAGCACTGCCATTCAGCAGCCCGGCCGCTGTAACCCATCCTGGGGTTGTCACGGCAATGCAAGGAGATCGCTCTGCCTCTCGCTAGCCGGCGGCAGGAGGAAGGCGAAGCTGACCTAAAGCAAAAACGTTCATTTAAATATTTGATTGTGCCTTAGCCCGTGATGGGATGGGTTGTCCCTTCTCCAGGACAGCTGGGCTGCAAGTGAACTCGAGGTGACTGGGTGTCGTGTTTGGTTATTGTTGGTGAAGCCATCTGTAATAAGTTGCAGTGCTGCATGGGGATTGCTCAGGGAAGGAGATTGCTGGACTGTGGGGCTTGGGACCATTTTTCTGCTGCTGATGTGAACAGGTTCTCCCATCAGGTGCTGTGCATCTCTGTGCCAAAACCAGATGAGAGTAAGAAATCACTTGATGGGAGACCAAAATATTTTTTTTTCTTTTTTGGACTCGTCTTTCTTGTCTTTCCTTTCTTTGGATCTAAGAAAGATTAACTCATCTGAGGCAGCCAGTCCTGCTAATGCAATGGTTACGTGGCTGATCATTCTAGCTTGAACCTTGCAGTAAAAACAGCTAACTTAGCCAAATTAAGGGGAGCGTTTGGGTTGTTTTTTGCTCAATGTGGGAACATCACTGGGGCAGATTGCACATGTAGCATCAGAAGATTTCTTATGAAATTGCAGTAACTGTAGCATCTGCCTGCGCTATGGAGGGTCCTGCCTTCTCAAGATGATAAACCAAGCTAAAGGGACAACAGATATTCCCAACATTTTCCCAGGGCTCAGCTGAGGCCACAGGGGTTTGATCTGAGAGCACCAACTCAATAAGACCAGCCGTGGTAGAGCATGGCATTGGATTCTGCTCCCAGCAGGTTGTGTGTTGGGCCAGGGCATCATCTGCAGTCCCCGCCAGCTGCTGGGCCAAGTCAAACTTGGCATTCCTCTCTTCTTTCTGTCCTGCCCAAATGCTCCCATGGAAGGTGCTGCCCCACCAGTGCTGTGGCTGTTCCTCAGCCTAATGCTGCTTTTGACTGAGCTGGTCAAGTCATCTCCACCATGAGGGGAGGCTGTATGTGTGCTTCTCATTGGAGTCACAGCAGTGTCTCTGGCTGCCCTGATTCAGCATGGCCTCCTGTACAAATAACCCTCCAAGGCTTCAGCGTGGGAGGCAGCGTGTGTTTTTTGGGGCCACCAGGCCATGTGGTTCCTGGCTTAGCACCCTTGCCAGGGAACTGTGTCCATTGGGTGTTTGTAGGCATCCTTGGCTTCCTGCAGACCTGATGTAGAGATGCTCATTTGGTTTTCATCCAGGATTTTCCTGTTCTGGCAATGTTTTGTCTTTGAAAAGCAGCCCAGAGCCCCACGGAGAACCCCTGTATTGAACTGGGAGGTGCTGGGGGCTGTGCTTAGGGAGCTGGTTGGGATCAGAGGCTTCCTGTGGCATTGAGGGCAGAGAGGAGGAGTGGTCTGGTGGTTTGAAGACATGGGATAAAATGATTCCCTATCTGTTGATGGCATCCTCGTTACTTGGATTGATGTATGTGTTTTGGCCAGACGCTGCAGACCCCAAAGCCCAGATAAACTGAGCCAATGCCCTCTCCTATGACATGGGGGTCCGCAGAGACTGTGGGTGGGTGTGAAGCTGAGGTTCTTTTAAGGGGGAAGTAAAGGTCAACCCCATGGGCTGCCAGGCAGCAGCAGCAAGCATCTCTGCGTTTAGGTCTTGTTCTCTCTGGGTTGTGTGTTGCCTGGCTCCTCTTCAGCTTTTCCAGCACAAACAACTTTGCCAGAGTGGACTGATCTTATTTGCATACATGAACTTAAAATTTCTGAAGTGTATTTGAGCTTGTAGAGACCATGGGAAACCTTTTCTGACTGCTGGGATGTATCACTGAGGGAACTTTGGGGTAGACTGATAAGATCTATATTGCTTTAGGGTCATCTAAGTTGCAAGGACTTCTTAAATTGGCATAGAGAGGGGGTTGTTTCTTAAGTCTGTGCTAGGAAGCCTTTTTCTGTCTCCACATAGGGAAACTATTTTTTTTCTTTTATTTCCTCCTCTGAGTTCAGTTGTTGTTGTCCTAGTTTTTGAGCAAAACTAAGAAGAAAAGCCTTCAAATGGTTCACTATTTTGTTATGATACTGGGAACAAGGAGTCTTTCCAATAGAAAAGATAATCCCTTGTCTCATTAAGTTTATGACTTCAAAAAAAAACTCCTGCTGGCCGTTTTCTGTGGGGACTGTTTTCTGAGGCAGCTTCTTCGGTTTTGAATGGTTTCATTCCTCAGCGCTTCTTTTGAGTGGAAAGTTTAAAGATGCGTCATCTTGCTTGAGCAGGGCGATAAACTGTGAAGCAAATGTGAAGAGCCTTAGAAAAGGGCTGTACAAAATGCAGATGTAGGGGATTAGAAAACAGAACTGCATTACATCCAGCGATAAGTAAGGTTGGACTCAGCAATTTCTGAGCAGTTGCGCCAGGGAGGAGCAGGGAATGATGAATTATTTGCTTTTTGGCTCCTAGCAAGTAAAGCAGAGGTGGGGAAACCTCTGGGGTAGGTTTGTGCCTTGGGTGCTGCCTTAGTGCTGGTCAGCAGTGTTCTCTGGACAGGGCTGGGGGTGGCAGGGAGGTGAATCACACTGCAATTTCTGTTAGAGGCTGTAGTCTTGTCACCTGTCAGCCTGACAGGGCACAGGGATAAAAACATCCCACTGGATTTCATGTTAATCAAGTGTTACACGCTCCAGAATGGTTGGTATTTCCATGGATGAAACAGAGCTGCTGGCAACTATTTCTTGCTGCTGTTTGGGAGGTCCAAAGTGAGAGGAGCGACTTTCAAGCAATAAATATGCTTTCAGGTGAGGAAAACCCAACATGTAGTTATTGGGGAGTGTACCCAAGCTGTCAGTTCTGGAGGTTGGAGTGCCCCAAATCCAACACTCAGAAGTATGGTTTTGGTGGCTGAGAGAAAATCAACTCCTGCCTGGAGCAGGGGAGGCAGGATGGAAGCTCTGGACCTTGTCTCTCATCTCTTACTACTCCAGTTTGTCTTGTCACATCTCTATTTGCCTAAAAGTTTTTGCAGTTTCCCCAGGGCTCAAGTTGCTGTCATGGCTTGGGGCAGCACACATCTTGAATCTGTTCCTGGAGAGCCTGCCTTAGTTTTGCAGTGCTAATCATCACCTGTATGAGCAGCTCTGCCAGGGGTTTTTGGTTTTGCTCAGGAAGTAAGCATGCAAAGCTCTGATTAAGTATTGAGGCTCAACCTCTAGCTCAGGGTTTCCTACACAGCCCTCTCCCTGTGAGAGTACTTTTGTGCCTTCTCCTTTGGCTTCCTCATCTTATTGGAGGAGCAAAACTGCTCTCAGTCCCCTGGTGCTCTAGGGTAAGATCTGTTGATGTATCCTGAGGCCAGAGTCTCCTTCTGTTTACAAGTAGTTTCCAGGGCACAGATTACAAATGCTATGATAAAAATTTTGAGTTGGATATCTTTATTTTTTTCTCCTCTGATCAGGTCTTTCATCACTTGTCTCTTGCTAACCAGAGAAGCTCTGAGATTGGGCAGATTTCAGAATTTCCATCTACCCCAAAACCTGCAGATTCAGTCACCACTGGCCCAGCCTCACAAGGCTCTGAGCTCTCCAGCTGCCTTTGACTCAGGGAGAGCTGTGCAGGCTCACTTTCTTTTTCATAGATCAGATCCACTTTTCCTTGTGCTGAGCCTATATATACACTGTCTTCATTGGCCTCTTCCTTGGGATACCTGTGGTACAAAGACCCCTGAGCTTATCCCTGCCAGGTGCATCCCACCAAGATGGGAACCCATCTTGTAGGCCTCTCTTCTATTTCAAGCTTTTTGTGGGAAGGCATGGGGGATCCTATAAGTCTGTTCTGCTGGATCTCTTTTGCCATTTCTTTCTCCTGTTTCCATTTCTTTCCCTTCTGAAGACTATCCAAAGACATGAATATTATGCGATGGACTGTGAAGGACTTGAGAGAGAAAGCTGTAAAATGCACATCAGCCACTCCATAAACGTCAGGGATGCTGTTCAGAAGCATGGCTACTCGAGTTTAGCAAGTTCTGTATCTCAAGTGATCCCTGCAGATTTATTAGATGTTTCCAAATAGATTTGAAATAACTGGATTTAGTGTTTCTGGCGATTCCTTGAACCATCTTGTTTTTCAGCCAACTTGCATAAATGTGCCAGTCATAGGCTGCGATGTATCAGCCAACTTAGCAAATGGTTTTATTTATAGCTGAAAGAGTGAAGCCAAGGAGTATAAATCCTGAAAAAAGTATAAACTGTATTGTGGAATTAATAAACTTCAAATTCATGGAATTTCTAATGTTCCACTGATGGCTAAAAAATCTGTTTAATGGCCGCTGAGTGATACTTGGCTGCAAAGCAGAAACCCCAAAGTTGTCTTAACTCAACAGTGATATTTTTTAGTGTTTGTGTGCTGGCACTGGATATCTTTGCTGAATGATGGAAAGCTGACCTTCTCTGCTGCGTTTCTGCAGCGACCAGATAAGATTTCAGATCACAGCTTTGCGTTTTCTGTTGATGGTCCGTGGCTGTAGCCCAAGAAGCGCTGTTAGATGTCGGGCTGTTTATCTGGAGGATCAGTTGCGTGTCTGGCTAACTTTGGGGGTGTGAACAATGTTCAGTGCTGAAAGTAAGTGCAGGGAAAGGAGCTGAGGAGTAGAGAGTGGATCCTGTGCTTTCAGAGCATGGCTGGCCAGCCGGGGGAGGTCCGGCCACATCTTCAGAAATACCAGTATGTGTTGGTCCTTTAGAGGTAAGTAGATCTGGGCTGTTGTAGAGGCATCTTTCTTTCTCCATCTTTCATCTCCATTGAAATTGCTTGATTTTGGTGTATTTTTAAGCTGGTGACTGCAACATTCTTTTTCACAGTGATTCATTAAAGTTTCAGGACCTTATTGCACATCCTTTCCTTGTAGGTCAGTGTCAGGGCAAGTGTGTTGCAGAGATCTCCTTGCTACATGGATTATTTATGTGGGAATGTGTAGGACCTATGTGGGCATTTAAGAACTGCTGGTTGGCAAATCTGTGTGTAGAAGCATTGTCCTGGGTGGTGCTGGTCAGGGAATGTTGGCAGCCTGAGCTTGGGGTCCCCTTCCTGGATGGTAGGTATAGAAGAAATGGTGACAGCAGAAGCCACTGAGCCTTCATGGTCCCCAAGGCAAGGGGTTACAGAGTGATGTCTTGAGCATGTAGATGCTGTTTAGTGACTGCAGTGAGCTTGGGGTGCTTGTGGGGCCATTCCTGCAGCCTGGCTGAGTGGCACTGATGTGCTCCATGGCAGCCACAGTGTGGCTGTGCCTGCTGTGTCTGCAGGTGATGGCCAGGTCCCCTCCTTGATTGTTGTGTCCCTTATGGTTGGGTGTCCCTGACCTCAGAGAAGAGTGCTCCTGGTGTGTCCAGGGTCGTTACTCTCAGTCTCTCATCTGTTACTGTGGTTTGTCATCTTAGACCAGCCTGGCATTTCATGTATGTGGCTGCTGCTTTCCTTTTGAGAGATGGGCTCTAAAAGCCTAGTTCTGTATTATTTATTTAATTTATTTTAGGGCTGAATTCAGCTAAGTAAGTTTGCACTTTTCTAGGTTCTAGTGATTGATGTTGTGTTTGAACACCATGTTCAAAGCTAATATTTCTTGCAGATGCTGAGATAAGTATCTGTAAATCTTTGCATTTACCATTATCCCCAATTTTCTTGTGCAGTGCCTGCTGTCACCGTATAAGGGTATTTATCCTTCACATAATCTGATTGGAAAATGAGGCTTTGAAACAGAAAGGAAAATACACATTTCAGGTGGTGTTAGAAGTATCAGTTGTGGATGCTTAAACAGTCCTGATTGTCTGCAGGCTTTGGGGCATTTGGGTTTTCAGCCCCCTATTGTTACATCTAAAGCTGCTTATTGGAGTCCGAATGGGTAAGAAAGACACCTTGTTCTTGAGACCCGCAGAAATCTGCCTCTCCCCCACCGTGGAGGATGGCTTCTCACAGCCCAGCCAGTCAAGCCTTAACCCTTGGCTTAGACAGCGTGGGGCCAAACAAAGAGAGCTGCAGCTTTCAGATGGAGCAGAATAAAAAGCTATTATTTCGTAATAATACTCTACTCTTTCCTTCCAAGGATTTCCTAAGGACTTTACAAATATTAAGGCCTGGGCAGTCACCCCCATGACTGAGAGCTGGAGAAGTGGCTGTGTGTGGGCATCTGAAGGGCTGAACATGAGGCATAATCTCTGCCCTGGGGTGGATTCAAGCCTCAAGTTCCCTGTGCAGTTCATACCTGTAAGAGGTTAATGTGTGGGACCATGAGGATGTTTGGGGCCAGGAGAGCCTCCTGATGTGCATTGTTCTGTACCAATTTGTTAGTCTGTTCCAGCTCCTTGACCCTTGCCAGTTCTTGTTGGGTCTTACATAGTCTGGTGGCTGTGGGATCAAGAATGCTCTCTGCACAGTCCAGATGGACTTCTTCATGCCATCCCTCAAGCAGGGAAGATGGAAAGATTTCAGTGCTCACTTAGACACCGCTGTGGGGGTGGTGGAAACCCAGCTGTTTCCTGGACTGGTTGTACCCAATCCTCTGCCTCTGCCACCATCACAGCATCAGGTGGGATTGAGGTGTCTTTGTGCAGAGGGATGTGCTTGCAGCCCCTTGTCCCAATGGTGGGAGGAGGGATGGGGTATAGGGTGTCTTCCCTGTAATACCTAGTCCTGTCATTGAGCAGATTAGACTCCTCCTCAAATTAAAGATGGGAACTTTGCTTACCAGTGAGGCTGAGAATCTTTGCTCATCCATCCATCCATCCATCCATCCATCCATCCATCCATCCATCCATCCATCCATCTTTTCCTGCCTTTGTGGTTCCTCTGGGGTACTAACAGGAGCTGTTTTAGGTTGTGAGTTTTTCTTCTCCCATCTCTTCTTCAATTGTACCTTAAAATTGGCATCTCCAGGAATGTTGTGGACTCTCAGCTTGGCATCTGGCACTTCTGCCCAGCCTGGGGCCAGCTATGTCTGGCTGTGAGCAGTGCTGAGGACCTCCTGTTCCCATGGATGTGGGTATTTCTGTGGAGGGAGCACATGGCACTGCCCTCTTTGTCCTCGCATCATCCCTCAAAGACCTCCCTCTGGCCAGCATTACAGACGGGTGGATAGATCAGCTGCCATTTTCTCTTTCAAACAGTGACAATAAGTCTCTTTCCTTTGCAGGAACAATTAGTTTCTTTCCTTTGCGAGGAGTTTGGTTGGAATGGGCTGACCCCTCTTCGTGGAAGGAGGGCCTTTGTCCCTTGTGTCCCTGGGAGAAGCCACAGCATGGACCGTTTATGGTTTTTCCTTTTAACACAGTGACGGCTGCTTTGTTTTCTACATTTAGTTTGCATCTAAGACCAGGACATGGCTCATGCTGTGTCCCTGATCCAGTGTTTAAAGCTTTGCTGTGATATAAGTTTGGCCTGGGCCCTGCAGGGTTTAGCTTAATTTTTAAAGCTCTCAATGTGAATAATTCCTTGCTGAATGCAGATCGCAAGAGGGGATATTGATTTAAAGCTTTAAAGCTGGTGGTTATGGATTAAAAAAAAAAAAAAAGAGAGAGGAAAGAAGGAGATTTACTGTAGTCAGAGCTGGTTGCCTAAATGTTAGTCCCTTACAGACAGGCTTTTGCTGAGCTAGGTGTGGGAATGGCAAGGAAGTCTGGTGAATTTTAGCTTTAAATTGTTGGCTGCTGAGAACCAGCCCTGGGATACACTTGATAGCTGTTTGCTGTGCCAGAGGAGCATTTACTGCTGCCCAGGCTCTGCCCGGGTACAGACATGCTGTGGGGCTGTAGCAGCTAACCTGGACCCTTCCCCAAGGTAGGAGATCAGGGGCAGGATGTGTTGGGCTGGGCTGATGCTGCTGTGCAGCCATGCAGAGGGGTGTAACTGGGGTGGCAGGTGGGGAGCACTCAGCAGAGCAAGGGTGTAGCTCGGAAAGAACATGGTGAGAAAGGAAGCTTTGGTAGGGAATATGCAGTGGGAAATAAAGAGAATTAAAAGCAGGCTGTATGTCCAGTTAGCAGACAGGGCTCTGAGGTCACTAATGCTGGTTATTTGGATTTCAAAGAGGATCCTATTAGCTTCTGTGGCAGAGAACCATTAATCAGTGGGGCGGGAGCTCGGGCTGGCTGGAGAAATCAGTTTTCAATGTCCTTGATGTCCTGCCGGGCTGGCGCTGCAGAGCATCCTGCACAATGGTGGGTTTGTCTGGGATGAGGCACTTCCAGCCAGAGGCTCTGTGCGGGATGGGGAGCGCCGGGCGCCTGTGCCTGGGATCAGTGCGGGGATAGATGGATGTTGTGTCCGTGCAGACCCCATTGCAAATTCCCACCTTGATGCTGCTGTCCCAGGGAGTATTGCTGAGCTGCTCTAAACGAGTACAAAAAACTGAGTTACATACCTTTGGCAAGCATCCAGTTAAATTTGCTAAATGGGATTTGGGGGAAAAAAACAGTGTTTCCAGGTGTGACTGTTTGTGATCCTTTGGAAATATAATCTCTGGCCTGCCTTTTTGTTCCAATTGAGAACATGTGCCCAGGAGCCATTTCCAAAGGAGCTTTAAGCACAGGGCTCAAAGTAACATTGGAAACTTGAGTTGGACTTGCACAGCAGCCTTACCCTCCAAGCCTGGTGCTTTAAAAACCTATGAGAGAAGCCTCTTACTATTTGGAAGAGTCATTTGCTGTAGAAAGATGCCATGAATAATGCAGAAGGAGACTAGAGATGGGGTCAGAGAAGAGTTGCTTAGAAAAAAATCAAGATGTGGATATGGTAGCAGAATCTGGAACAAAATTTTTGGTAGTTTTTTCCTCAAGAAAAGTGTCTGAAACCTCCTTGCTTGAAATATTTAAATTTTTGCCAAAACTTGTTTATCCGGGATTTGATCTAACACTTCATTGTTATTTAAATCCTCCAGATGTCATCAGAGGAAGATAGTTATCAACAGTTACTAGATCCAACATCCATAAACCCCAGTAATTTCTTTTGCATTTAGATTTAAACCCCCAGTCTGATCCATTGAAACTTTGTAGGGAGTGATAAGCAGAGCTTTTAAAAAAAGAAAGGACAATAAAAATGGTTTTGTGTATAAATTATGGCCATTGCTTTGAGAAACTTGATTAAGATCAGCAAGTCTCTGGCTGGACTGAGTATACTTAAAATCCCTAATTGCCTGGCTTTTTGTCTGCAGAATGAATTTGTAAGAAAAAGGAGAACCCAAGCCTACTATTTCAGCATGCCTGGAATTCATGAGTAGAGCTGGGTTTCAGAGACTCCTGCCTTGTTTTGGCTAAGTCCTTAAAACGGAGATCTGGAGATTAGCATGGTGGGTCTGGGGTCATCTCTTTGCAGAATGTGTAGTCTCAGACACACAAGATCTTTTTCTTCAGACGTCCATTCTAGTTGTGATGTTTGAGCCTTTGCTTTGCTTCCTGGCTAACAGCAGCAGTTAATCATAGGACTGGAATTTGTGACTTAACCAAAGAGGAGTTTTAATGCTTTTCCTGTCATCGATCAGTGGCTGGAAGCCACTGTCTCGGTAGTGTCCACATTGACCTCTGTGTTGGTGCTTGATGGGTTCCCGTCCTTCTGGGTGCCTCCCAGCCCAGGAATGCCTTCCAGCCTGCCTGCCTTTCTCCTTTGGAAAGGGATGCTCTGAACTTGGACCCCTTAGAGACAGAAAAGAGGCTTTTTGTGCACGCTGCAAAGGGCTCTTGTGTCTGCAGCAGGGCATGACAGAGACCTTCCTTCTGAATCTGTACTTGGAGAACAAAAAAAAAGCCCTTGCATCAGAACTTGCTATTTATATTTCTAGCTCTGAGACTCCTCAGCTGCATTATTAATGAAGCGTTTACCAATTAAGATAGATGAGTCTGCTCTTGAGGGTGTTTGTTAAGGTAAGGAACCTTATTAGCATATCTGATAGATACAGTGCCAGGTGCTGATTAAAACCTTGTTGACTCCCCAGGGGCAGAAGTCTTGAGGAAATAAGGTAGAGAAAGTTGTCCTCTTTCCTGGCTTTGGCCGTGCAGGGAGCAGGAAGAGAAGAAATTCAGCATCCCTCCCCAAAGACAGAGCCCTGAGCCTGTGAGCAGCTTGAAACGGGCATGGGAAGGAAATTAATCAGCCTGGATCAGAAATTCCAATAGCTGGAGTGATGCAAGTGTGATTAATGCCTCCTGAATGTGAGAGGTGGCAAGATGCTAGTTTTGCTGCTCTTGTGAGGCTAGCAGTCTGTCAGGCGAGGAATTAGTTTCCAGTGTTGACCCTATGGGTTTCGGAGGTCTGGAATCGATGCTTGCCTATGTAACAGTGTTTCAGCAGCTCACTAAATTAGGTTTGCAGGCAAAATGATGCTGTGAGGTACAGTCAACCCACATATGAAACCAATTTCCCTTTGAAGCAGCACTAAAGAGGGCGACCAGAAGAGAAACGAGATCATCTTTAGGTCTCTCGTGACCTACAAGAGTTGAGAAGTGTGTATTCACTTTCCGTATTTATTATAATATGGCAAAGGCACTGTATTGTAGGCATTAATGATCTGCATGTGAAGAGTGTCTTAAAATAGACTTCAAATCTTCTTGGAACATACATATGTGTTTATAATTTCACAGCTATAAAAATATATATTTACTGAATACATGTACTTTGTTTCTCCATCTGCTAAATATAGGCACGTATGAAAATTATATAGAAAATGTAATTTCCCCCCAAATTATCCTGCTGTCAGTCTGCTTCAGTTTCAGCGTCGGCAGAGACGAGGCGGGAGTGGAGATGGGCACTGTTGTGCTGCCAAGCAGGTGTCTGGGAGCAGTTTGCCTCTGGATGGGGATTACTGGAGGTGGGCTTGGTAGTACCAGCGATTATGAAACTTTGTCCAACAGTTCATGAGATAAGATCCTGTTTTCCGATTTGCTTGTAGTTTTCTCAGGGTTTTAAACATCCATCCTTTGTATTTTCATGCTGGATGTCGACCTCAAATGGTTTGATTTTAAGAGAGGGGGAAAAAAAAAAGATTATAATATGGTCCTGCCATTTTGGAGAGTAGGCTTGGAGAAAAATGTAAAAATGTTGTATTTACCTTGTTGAAGAAGTCCAGAGAGCATTTCTTAGAGCTTGCTGTGAGGCTCAGTGCTGGGGAATGGAGAGGAGGTGCCCATTTTGCGAGATGTCTGTGCTGTTGCTCTGCAAACATGGTCAAATCCATGAAAAGTTGGAATTTGCATGTTCTCAGCAGAGACTTTTTTGATTCCAGCAGCTGGTAATTACCCAAGTGCCTTCACAATGGACAAGGCTCCTTCCCACATGGCTCCCCAGGGAGGCAGGGCTGGATGCTGGCCATTCCCAGCCAGTGACTCCTGTCACTGGAGTATCTTGTCCTCTAATAGGTGCTTTGGGGAGCAGACGCGGAGTAGGAAGTGTGTCCCTGATCACAGCAGGGCAGGCAGGAGGGGCTGGGCCTGGCAGAGGACATTGGAATACAGAGGTGTTGTAGGCAAAGGTAGAAAATGGCACAGTGTCTGGAGGAGGGAGACTTCCCAGGGTCAGGGGGAATCATGGGATGGCATTGTGCAAGAAGGACACGCTAGGTCAGTGTGTCTCTGGTATTTCCCAATTGTGCAGCTGGAGTCTCACAGTCCTTCGCTGGGTGCTGTGTCTCCTGTGCACAGTCCTTGCAGAGGGCTGCAGAAATGCTTGCACCACGTTTGGGAGATCAGCAGATGGTTTCTCTAAAGAGAGCCTGAAATGTGACTGTTGCTAAAATCGGTTTTTACAAAAACCACAAGTTCTTTAAAAAAAGGATAATTTCTCTCACAAACTCCAGCTCAAATAGTCTTTAAAATAAATACACTTCTGCGGCGTCTGCAGTTGGGCCTGGCTGGAGAGCCAGGAGTCTGCCTTGTGAGAAGTGTCATGACTCTTGAGTTTGTTTTGGTTCATTTTTGGAATGTTCTGCTGAGAGGGAAGGAGCCAGGCAGTCATCAGAACAGTCCCTGGGTAGGATCTGGAATGGGTGACTCCACCATTCCTGTTTCCAGTCCTCTGAGCTTGGAGCAGGAATTTGAAGAGCCCTGAGAAACCAGCAATATGTCTCCAGACAAGAGGCTGCTGAGGAAGATGATATCTCTTTGTGGTTTATTCCTGTCTGCTCTTTTGGGACCCCATCCCTGATGGGATGTGAGTGTTTCTGGTTGGTTTCTGCAGCAGAGCTCTTGGACCTCCTGCTTCCCAACTTGCTGGTGTACTGTGATGGCAGCATGGCAAGTCATGCTGCTGTCTGCTGATGTGCTGAAGCTCCAAAAATGACCATTAGACCTCTGGCACACAAAGGGAGATTTCAGCTTTGCACCCCTAAATGCCAAGGATCGACCTGTTCCTTGCATTTGAGGTGATGCGTGTCCAGCTGCCAGCATGGAAGTTTGTAGCTCTGGGGAGTGCAAAGGTAGCAATGTATTAACTTCAAATGGTGTTACTGGGTTTTTCTTTCAAAACCACATTTTGCTCTCAAAGGAGCATCCCAGTGAAGGGCAGCCTACCCATTCCTTTGGCCTGTCTTTGCCTGCCACGTGTGTGCAGTGGTGGAGTTGGATGCTTGTGGGCGTGGGTGGGTCCTGTGTCCCAGACAAGTTTCTTTCCTCAAGGATGTGATTTACTGAGAGACAACAGAAAGGATAGTTAGTGGGGTAAAGCCTGAATGAAATGGGACCACATTGTGGTCTTCCAGGCTCTGCCTGTGGGGAGCTGGGTGGGTGGCGTGTTTGCTGGTGTTTTCAGGGATTCCTTGTAAGCATTTGAAGAACATTTGCTCAAAACTCAGAACCAATTTCTTTCTTCCGTTGTACAAAAATGCTACCAATGAAAATAGACGAGCTCTCTGGGTCATTTCCAGATGCCCTTACTAAGACAGAAGTGTTTATTTTTTATGGGCCAATTTTTGTAGTCTACCAGAACGTCTTGTACCGTTAATGCCGCATGGAGCAATAGCTCTGCAGAGTGTGTTTAATAAGAGCAATGTGCTCTCAGGGATATTCAAATCTGAGGTAGTTTCCTCACATGTATGCACTCGATAGCGTGTTATGAAACATCTGGGTCCAGAATTGCACTAAAGAAATCAAATGGCCAAGTCAACCTGAAAGTCGTACCAGGGCTGTACCTGGAGAATCACCATGTGCAGCCCTCGTCTCTGCTGTAAGGCCCTTGAGCAGATGGCCTGGCTTTTTTTTATCCCTTTTCCTCCTCCTCTCCAGGATTTGCAAGTCAGGAGTAAAACTCAGCTTTGAATTTTCCATCAGCATAAGGAACTGTAAGTCCAAAAGGCTTTCTGGCTGCAGTTACATGGATGTGTGGGAGGCAAAGAGCCCTCAGTTCTCCTGTCTCCATGTCTGCCCTTCTCCTGCTGTGGTTCTTGGCTTTACCTCCAGGTCTGGACTGCCTGTTGGCAGTGGTGCTGGAGCAGTGGGTGGCTGGTGTAGGAGGATGTTGGTGGCAGCAGCTCTGTCACGGCATCCTGGCTGCCGTGGTGCCTCCAGCCTCTAGGTTCCTGCATCTCAGAGGTTTGCAGCATGATGCTGGTGACTCTGCTTTGTTTTGGGGCTTCTTGTGCCTTCCACCTGCTCTGTGACCTCAGTGTCTCCAAGGGGAGTGATGGTAGGTGTCTAGGGGAGAGCATACATGTAAGAGAAGCTCACAAAGATGCTGCCTCAGAGCCCTCAGTATGAGCTGTCTTGCCATTGGACATAATCCTGACAGGGCTTTTCCATCAGCCTCATGAGGAATGGAGTTGCTTGCCTTATCTGCTTTTCCTGGGTTCTCTGTGCTTTTACTGCAGTAATGGAGAGGGGTGGGACAGGCAGTGGCTGGAGGGCTGTGCAGCTCTGTTGAATGCCATGTCAGTCATGGCACCACAGGCTGGGACATGGTCGTTTGGCTGAATTTCATTCTTTTGTTTGGCTTTAAAAGCTGTCTTTCCCTTTGGGATGAGTTTCAGGGAATGATCTTCAAGATTTCCTTTCTGATAGGAGACCTGCTCAACACTGGCTTTCATCATGGCTGCTGTTCTTCAGAAATGTCCCTGGCATTTCCATGTCCCTGTCTGGTGTGACTTGTTTAGAAGATTTTGCTGCAGAGATGGAGGAGGTCTGTATGTCTATCTTGCTGAAGGAGCTGGCAGAAAAAGCAGGAGTCGAGGAGTTGTGGTGCTTTTTCTGCCTTTGCTTCCTGAAGGAAAGCAAGACCAAGAGCTTGGCTTTAAGGGTGTCTGGAGTTGCTATCTGCAGACTGGGAGAACATCTCCCCCTTGGCTTGGAAAGGCAGTGGGCTGTGTTTTACATGAAGCTTGCTCAGTGTGGCTGGCATTGCACCATGTACAACAGAGAAACCAGCTAGCTCTCCTTTTAGATAAGGATGGGAGATGCAGTGGGAATCAGCCCTGGAGCAGACTGCTTGTTCCGGGCGTGGGCAGCTTGCCTGTGAAGTGTGTCAGCGTGGGTGAGGGAGCCAGGAGGGACTGAGCTGCTCGTGTCCAATGCTCACAGAGGGTCCTTCCTTTGGTGCTCCACCAGAAATTGGAATGACATCTGAGTTACTTGCTGAAACCTGCTTACAGATGTTGTAAAGTCATGCTAAGTCCTTCCTGGTGTGGCTTCCTGAAGGGACCAGGTTCCAAGGATCTGGGACCCTTCTCCCCTTCATGTTCAATCTCCATGTTCTCAGACTATGTGCACGTGGGATGGGCTGTGTCTGCAAAAAGCTGGGTTTAAGCCTTAGCTATTCCAGTCAGTGTTGGTAGGCTGGGGGCCCCTGAGGGGTGTCTTATACTCTTGTATATGCTGTGTGTGCTTCTTGGGGCTGCTGAGAGGAGCAAAGGGAAAATGATGGGCTGACCAGGAAAAGCATTTCTCCAAGAATGCAACACCTGGTTTCCCCCACCTCCACAGCTGACATTCTAGAAACCAAGAGCCTTTCTCTGTGCTTGTAGATCCCAGCTGCACTCTCAGCTGTCAGCAGGAGGAGGGGATAAATCAGGGTCTTGCTGGGGGAAGCCCAGAACAGTACAATTTTGGTTGAAATATTATATAGGTGTCTTGATGGACCATGCAGCTCTGTTCACCAGTACAGCTGGGTGTGCAGTGGTGGAAGTGGGTCTTTTCTTGTCCGTGCAGCTAATAGAGAGGACTCCTGCTGACTCCTTCAACAGTGCAGGTTTTGGTGTAATGGCTGTGCTTGGGAGAGGTGATATTTTTGTACAGCTCAGGTGGTGTGCTGAACCTGAACTTACCAACGTGGAGAAAAATCACATGGGTTGTGGTGAGTCCATGCTTTACCTTACAGTGTAGGTAAAGGGCCTTCAGTCAAGGGCTGTCTTCAAGATCTGGATGGTTAAATAACACTTGAAGGAGAAAGTACTTGTGCTTAGATGGTGCTGGATCCCTTGTTCTGAACAGGCCTCACAGCTGTCTTTATCTCTTGTATGGCTGTCTGCAGAGCAAGAACGATAACTAATGCACAGTGGCTCTCCTGGGTTCTGCCAAAGCCAATACTGGCTTTCCAAAGTCAGCTCAGAAGTACTGAAAGTGCAGTTTTAGGTCAGACGTTTCTCCATTTGGTTCTTGCTGCTTTGATTGTCAAGAATCACTTGAAGCTTTTCAGTCAGCATTAGAGTGAGAGCATCAGTCTAAACCGAGGCAGTCCTGGACATCGGATGTTTACACATTTCAAAAAATTACCGCAGCTTGACCTTGAACAAAGGGAATGGTCAGCATCACATTTATATACTTTTAATGCAGCTTTTAATTTTTAACTTCCTTCAAACTGTCTTTTTTCCTTCATAGATCTTTTCTTCCACAGCAAATGCACCAGTCATATCCTAAGGAGCTGAACTTCAGCCTGCTCCTTAAAAGACCCCTGTGAGTCCCAGAAGGGGCATTATCTCAGCTTTGCAGTCAGGGAGACCAAAGCCCAAAGAGAGTGAGAGCTTAGTTTCAAAAATGCCAAGTGGTTGTGATCCATGTTACAAGCAATGGAGACCAGGGATATTTTCAGTGGGGTTGAGTCTGTGGCCCCTCGGAGCCAGGTGGAAGACCAGAGGCTTTTGGAGAGCTGGAGCTCGTGTCTGCTTCAATTCCTGCCTGCCAGTAGAACACTCATCTTGAAGAAGCAGTGTTGGCGTTTGGTGGGAGGGTCTGTGTCTGGGCTGATGTGGCCTGGGTGGTTGGTGCCACATCACCTCCCCAAGCGGTGCAGAGCAGGGGTGAGGATGATTCTCAGAGCTTGCCAGCCAGCAGGGCCAGGGAGAGTTGGGTGCTATAGGAGTGGGTGCAGGTTGTTTGACAAGGCTGAGACCACACAGTGGCTGGTGGTTTCACGTGTGTCTCTGAAGGAAACGATGAGATACATACCACTTGCATGCCTCTGCTCTGGCTTGATGTGGTCTCCCCAAGTGAATCAAAGCTTTTGCTTTGAAGGCAGAGGAGGGGAAGGGGACTGTCTTCGTTCTGCTTTTTGGAGAGTGCTGGAAATCCTTCAGACCAGAAGACTACACCCTTCATTACCCTCTGGGTTATTTTCCCCATATTGGAAGTATGACTCTGTCATGTGAAGTATTTGATTATTTATATAGTTAATGTTTAACAGAGTTGGAGTATCAGAATTAAGCAGGGGACGAGCTTCCAACTTTGCATGGTTAAGGGCTAATAAAACTTCTCTGATCCAATGTTTTCCTTTCACCAGAGGGGATTTTTTTCATTAGCTTTGGAGTGTTAAAAAAGAGATCTCCTGTATTTGAGGCAGATTGATCTGTTGGCTCCAGACAAAGAGAATGTGCAAAGGTGTCAGCTTAACTATCCAGTTGACGCAGATACAGGAAGCCAAAAATTTCAAGGTGAGTTTAATTGGTATCTTCAGTGGTAGCTGGATCCAGTGTCTGCCTTGGATACTGTGCTGCTGGTATCTGTAGCCAGCCCCAGGTGTGGAGGAGCTGGGTGAACAGTGGTAGGTGGAGAGTAGCAGAAGGCTGGACTGCCCCATGCTGGCCTTGTCACTTGTGCCAGGCTCCACCACACTGTTTCCTCTGTCTCCTTGCTGCAGGACAGCTTGGAGATGTGCCCCTTCAGTCATCACATCTTCCAGGGCTGTTGACCTAGAATAGCATTTCCCAGCCATTGGGAAAGGATTGCAAAGGTATGACCTGGGAAGTCCCATGACTGCTGTGGTCCAGGGGTCCGTAGGAGAAGGGAACAACAGTTGGGATTGGCTGAACTTCAGAGCCTGCAATGGTCACAGGGGATTTGGTTTTCATTTTTTTTTTAGTTTAGTTCACTCAGACTTATGGGTCTGGGGTGTTGCCAACACACTTCATACCCATTGCCTGAATCCAGCAAGTGTTTTGGTGGCACAGAGCTCTCAAAGCTGTGGTTCTTACAATAGTGTGGTTGGAGATGATGATGCTAATGTGAGGTTTCACACCTTCATAAAAGGGGAGGCTGAGGAGAAAAGGCTTCATTGCATCCTAGGGGTCCCAAGACTGTGACTGCCCCAGAGGCATCCTCAGTGCTGTTCCTCTGCATTGATGACTTAAAAATCAAGTTGATTTTTAGCAAACTACCAGGACTGAAGGGAACCATGACTGCAGACCTGCCACTTGTGATTTAGGTGTCCTGATTATCTGCTGTGAGCTTTCTTCCCTTTTATCTACCACGTATTCCTGTCTGCACAAATGCTGGATATACTGTGGACATAGTTTCCTTTGGGCTGGTGTACTAATGCAATTGATAACTCGTACTGGGCTGGAAACAGCCATTTTTAACTCTTTTCTTGTGACTGGAGAAACAAGGGGGGATGTATGGAAGCAAGGCTTTTGGAGCGGCTGTTGCATGGGTGGAAAATCCACAGATTATATTTTGCCTTTGCAAATGTACATTGTGAGCATGAAGGAAACTGCTCCTCATCCTTCCAACCACTTCTCACTGTAGATGACGTAGGAAACTGTACTGAAGAGTTTTGTTCTTCCAGTTCCACCCACGAGCATCACCTGCTTGTTGACTGAATGGAGTGAGGCTTCGCTTTCAGCTCTCCTGGGAAGTGTTGGTCTCTTCATCCATGCTGAGTTCCTCTCTAGGTTTAACAGAGCACTTTCTTTAAACAAGGAACAGAATTGACTGTAAAAGATTACACCTCCTCTACAAGATGTCAAGGTCGTGATCTGTGAGAGCAACCTGTAGACAGATGCACTCATCACTCAGATGTATTTAGCTTTTATTTAAAAATTTATATATTTGTAATTGCATTTCACCTGCTAGGTCCAAAATTTGGTGCTTCCTCCCTTCAAAAATGACTGAGCCCTCAACATGACATGGAAGTCTGTGGGGTTTCCATCCTGCACAGTGTGGAAACTGGTTCCTGAGGGAAACAGCAAGTGAAAACTGTAATTTAGCAGAGAAGTATTTATTTTTTAAAGACAAGTGGCAACCCCCTGCCCCTTTGCTGCCTTGTGTGCTCCTGGTCTGGTTCAGACTTTAATAAATTTCTTGTTTATCTTGAGGAAGCAAATTAATAAGTAGTGGCAGTTGCTCTTCAGAGAGAGAGGCTGCTGAAGGTTGGAATCATTTTAATTTGGTATGTGTGTTGTTGTAGGACTGTTTGCTGTTGAGGTGAGTGCATCGGTGTCAGAGCCTGTAAAGGTTGACCATTCCCTGTGCACACAAGTGGTGGGTGTAAAGTTTTGCAAGTAGGTTTCTGAGCAAGGGCTCAGGGAGAATTAAATTTGTCTTGCTGGGAACTTTGAGGCTCTCATCTCCTTTAATTCTGGGTAAATTTGAAACCCAGCACAACTGGACAGATACATCTTCCCTGTGTATCACTGGGCAATCCTTGTGTTGCTCCTCCGAGTGAGCATCGTCATTCAGTGTGTGGTGCCAGTCAGGTCTCAGCCCCCTGTAAATGCCAGAAACCCATAGCTGCTTCCTTCAGGCACCCATCTGAGGTGATGCTGTGTTTTGTTTGGAGGTGACCTTGACCTAAGTGTCATGGGTACCCCTTCTGTGAGAATGTGAAGATGATGGTGCAGTCTGGCTGTGTGTGCATCAGGCTGATATTGACTTCTCTGAGCAACTGAAGTTACTCAGAAGCCATCAGCCATGACAAAAGCAGTTGTATCTGCTTAAAATGTTACAAGCTTTGGAAAGAAAACTGAGTTTAATTTCTGTACCTTGGTGGTTTCAAGATCATGCTTGCATCTTCTTGAAGTGCCCGTGATAACCAGGCTTCTCATGTGGCTCCATAGACTGGGGCTTTTCCACTGCAGATGGTTTGATAGTGGTTGTTCAATGGCATGTGCTGCAGGTTGGCATCCTGGCTGGAACTTTCAAAAGCCCAGCAGAGGTCGAGGTGGCACCTCCTGGAAGAGAAAACGGCCTCTGTGTTATCTCCTGTCTGTTCCTCAGCTGCAAAACCTGAGTGTGAGGGTACTTAATGCCTGACACACAGTGCAGCAAAGGAGTTACTAAGCAGCTGTGGAAGTAGGGTTAGCAGCATCCAACATCGAGGCAGAATGGAATCCACCTGCACAGATACATTTGCAGGTGTCATCTTAGTGAGGGCATCATCAGCCCTGCCACTCTCATTAAAGCAGTTTATTTTGCAGTGAAGCACCATATTTAGTCAGTGGCTGTGGTTCCTGGAAAGCCCAAACACGGGAGTTTACCCAAAACCTTGCAGGTATTACAGGTTGTCTGGGGATAAGGCAGGGCTGGAGGTTTCCTTGCTGGAGAGACAGCAGTGGAGCATGGGCTCCTTGCATACTTGTTCAGTACTTCCCAGCCACTCTGCTCTGGCCCTTGATTTGCTGCCAGACCCCTCTGCCTTGGTTTCCCAAACAGGGGAAGGGAGACTCTGCTCCTGCTCAGCATGGAGCAGGAAAAATAGCACAGAGCAGCTCCTCAAGTGCACTCTGCCATCTGACCAGAAGAGAGACCACTCCAAGCCAGGACGTGTCACCCACAGTATGTGACTTGCTCCTCTTTTCCAGGCGTGCCTATGGACTTGATTTCAAGGGTCAGAGGAAGATTTCCCCACAGTGTTTTCCCATCTCTTAAGTGGGAGTACTGTGTAATACTTGGGTTATGTGATTATTAGGGTGACTCCTAAAACCCTTTGCTGAGATTGTGGGTAAAACCACCTTCTCTCAAATTACTGGCTTCCCTTTTCAAAGGGAAGAGAGGAGTCAACTCCTAGTTGCTCATCTGGTTTTGCTTTTTACTTTATTTCTATCCCATTATGCTGAGCTGACTGCATTTTTGGTTCCTTCCAGTTCCAAATTGTGATGAATGTACTGATAACCCTTTGGTACATGCTGTGTCTGCTGCCAGGGAGCTGTGCCTGGCTTGTCCCACAGAGGATGGGAGGCTAACCAGGAGCTTCAGGAGGCTGCAGAGGTGGAATTTCACCCACAGATAGTTATCTGGGATATTGCAGCCCTCTCCCTTTCCCTCTCCCTTTCTCTCTCCCTCTCCCTTTCCCTCTTTGTAAGAGAACTTAATTACTGAAATAGATCTGTGTTCAGAGGAGCTGGAGACTCTCCATCCACCGCCAAAAGGGCCTCATGGCACGTAATGGAAGAAAACCACCACTAAGTGTTTCACATCACACTTTTCCCTTTGCCCTTCAATCCTTTGTATTTAGCATTAACTTCACAATATAGATTTCCTTTTGTTTTAATTGTGTTGAATTCTAGGGAGAAGGAAAGGATCGTTCCTTTGTTTTTCTTTCTACTGTAGCCCCAGCCATCCTGATGACAGATCTTGTCATTACATGGTGTCATTTTAGATGTTTGCACTGCATCAAAAGCAAACAGAGGAGCCTGCAGTCTAGGCTGTGGGTTGAATAACAATGTTTTTCCAGGGGAAAAAAAAAAATCTGTGAAGTTTTTAATGAGAAACATGAGTTTCACAGAGGCAGCCTGTACAGTGCTCCTGAGCAAGAGTGATGGCTTCCATTTCCCTGGGTATCAGCTTTTGTGGCCCTTTGTGTTTCTGAAGGCTGTGAAGCTGTGGAGTCATCTTGAAAAGCTGGAGGGCTTGTGTTTTCCTGTGCATGGTGGATCTTCCAGGGCAGCTTTCCAGTTGCATGCTCCTTGCTAAAGCAGAGACTGGTGACGTGCAGCTGGGAGATGCTAGGGACGATGTGTGTCTGGAAGGAGCAAGGGTAGTACCGAGGGGCTTAAAATCACTGCACAGGAATCTGCTTTTCCTGAAATGCCTGCATGCTAAAGGTGGTGAAAATTGCTGATGCAGGAGAGCAGAGCATCTTTGTCAGGCATCTGTCTCCCAACCACATTCCTTTCAAGCGAGGACGGCTGCTGGGGAAGTCTCTGCTCTGCAGACCTCCTGCTGCCTTCCTGACTTCTCAGAAAGGTCATGTGAAGACTAATGTGATCAAAAGGGTTTTTTAAGTGTTATTTAAAGTGTGTTGACTGTTCTGCAGAGGGTTTTGGTCATGCAGAATTGGGAAATTTGACTGCTCGTCAGCCATGACCCAGAACTTCTCTGCAGGGTCTCACCAGAGAGGACATACTGGCAACTGAGGGCTTTTATGTGGTTGCCTTGCTTGAGTTGATCTTATCCCTCTTTGATTTTCCTTACTGTGCATGAACACACTGCTTTTCTGTTGCCCTCTGAAGTGCATTGAGGTTCTTGTGTGGTGGTGTATGTACTAGGGAACCATTTGTGGGGCTTGGGCAAATGGTTGTGCCTAGGAAATGGCAATGAGCCTGGCTGCTCAGGCATGGCCTCTGGGCTCCATGGAGCTGACTCTGAGTAGTGTTGGATGTGATGCATAATTTGATGGAACTGGAGGATACCAAAAAAACTCCTTGGTCCATGTAGAAGAGGTGTAAAACATCCACCAGCAGGTTGAGTTGGGCTTGGAAACTGCCACAGCACATGTAGATGCTCTGCAAGGGCTCTCCACTGTCAGAGTTGGTGCTTCTCAAGTACCCTCAACATATTTTACTTGCATGATGGGTAAAAGCTGTTCCACCGTCCAGATGTTGCACCTTGTGATGCAAAGTCCTCCAGCCTCTTGCTGGATGGTTCCTCTCACTTTTCAACTTACGGATTGAAAGAAAACTGGAAAAAGCTTTTTTTTTTTTCCCCCACACAAAATCAAGGTCTGTGCCTTTCCTTTACCTCAGTTTTTGCTGGATGTTGAAATACAGCAGTCAATCTTACCAAACTTAACAACACCTCTCACCTCCTCTTCTGCCATATCTCTGGTCAAGGCTCTCGCCATGGGCTGGTGACCAGCCCAGCCACTGGTGGGCCAGCAGGTATTTGGATAACTCCCTGTCCTGGAATTGAGGTCTCTTTCTTCAGAAATATACTCACAGAGTTTCCAAAAATTATTCTGGAATAAAATGTCAACAGAGGAAGCTGATCTGGAATAGCAATTGCTGAATAATTTATTCTGCAATGAGTAGATAATTTCCCTATATGGAGCAGCCCAAATAAGCTCCAAAATTTAAGCTTTATTGGTTTGGGGGCCAGAGAGGGGAGGAAACCGCTAAGTTTTTGTGAAGTTACTGAAGTGAGCTAAGCTGTTTAAGTATAATAATATTTCTGCAATATAAAGTGTGTGTCTGTGGTCTCCGTAGTGAAATTATATATGTAAAAGAAAAAAAAGATGGGTTTATTCTAAATAAGAGCTGTAAAAGTCGGCAGGAGAGGGGAATCATTCTGGTGTTTTCTTCTGGAGTCTGTGCTCAGCTCCTGAATGGGGAGTGGAGAGCAGAAATGGCAAAATGGTGTCACCTTAGAATTTTTCCACTTTGGGGAAGCAGTTTTAATGCAAAGCCATTTTCTGTGCTTAGAAGTGAGGTTCTCAGAAGGAAGTTAATTGACCTTTTCAGCAAATTTGTTACTGAGACCATTACCACAAATGCTGTTGAAATGCTTTGTAAATACAGTGTTCATTTAACGACACTGCCAGTGACTTAGAAAGTCAGACTTTATGCTCTCTTAAAATGAAAGAGCTATTCTTAGTGGAAAAAGTGTCTTTTTGGATAAGAATTTGGAGCAGATTTTCGTATTGAATCTAGGCTGCCTCATTCCCTTGGAAGGCGTCTGAGGGCCAGGAAAATCATAACTAATAACTTCCCTATAAATTGTAGAGCTGCTATTTTAAGGTCTGGTGTCTCAGGGAGGATCAGGGTGGTGTCCTGCTTCCCTCCATTGCTGTGTGATGCCCTGGTTTGATTCTGGTCCTCGTTAAGCTAGTCCTGCCCCATGCAAAAGCAAAATGTGGCAAGAAAACAAGTCAGGAGGTTCTCAGGCTCAGTTTTGCTTTTGTTTTTCGATATTGGTTAACTGAGCTTGTGTTTTGATTTGAAGATGGCCCACTCCTGTGGCAGCTTTAAATGGTAAAATATGCATTGAATGCAATTTATCTTTGCATATTTGGAGACAAAATCCAAAGCTGCTCCCCGGCCTCAGGCTAAGTCCTGGAAAAACAGCCAATTCAGGAGGGAGGTTATGTCTCAGAAAAGCAGGTCAGCAAGGCGAGCAGATACCTTGAGACAAAAGGATGTCCATGGCTCTGGATCAACTTCTTCCACAAGCAGAGGCCACTCAGGAAGAAGCCCTTAAGCCAGGAGCAACAGATTTAGGGCTCTGGCGTAGGAGGCACTTTGCTTTAAGGGTTGGGATTATGTTTTTGTGGAGCTAAGAGCCTGTGAATCACCACATAAAAAAGGCGATGAAGGGAAGAGCGCTGCTCTACTTGCATTTGACTGTGATGAAGTTCAGTGATCCCATCATGGTGACACTTGAATGAAGGGATAAGAGGCAGTTCCTAATTAAAACCCTTTTATGTGCTAGAAGCCAGCTTCTCAGCTGTTGGAAATCTGGGTGGCTTCATTGAAGTCAGGAGATGACCCCCATCTGAGTCTCGTGTGTGAATTTTGGCATCTCCCATCAGTTTCCTTGAGGCAGCCGAGGTGGTGACAGCACGGGGCTGGGTTTGCTTTGTGGCAGCTCCAACTGATGGCACGCATGAGCCCGGAAGCTGCGGAAAAAGTGAATTTCCTCCCTGTGGATATTTTCTTTCATGCTTGAAAACAACCCTGCATCTGTTGAGCAAACACCTGGGCTGTAACAAGGAGCCATGTTGCTCCTTGTTGGGATATAGTCACTCGTGAGTACAGAGACAAGAGGGCTGGGTGCTTTGGGGATCCCTTGACTGTAGGGATGCTGCATTCGCTGCTTCTGTGAAAAAATGTTCTGTGCATCTTCATCTTTCTCACATTTCTAATTGTTGTAAGAAAAGTCTTTGTATTCAAGATGGCTATGAGTTATACTGTAGCAGTAAAGAGCAGAGCCTTGACGGCATTTTGCCAATATTGTGTGAACAGCACATGTTAACCAGGATGCTGTAAACTCATCCTCTCTTTAAGCCCTTTCTGTTGCTTCAGAACCATCATTTAGATTAGTTTGAATTGGATCTGACCTGCTAGCAGAGGAATTCAGCTTGCAAGGCTACACTTTAGCAGAGGAAATCTGTCCAAGCTCTAAAACTGGTTGTATTTTTTCTTTTTTGCCCAAACCATATATCTTCAGAGCAAGGGTTGCACATCTGGGTAGATTAAAAACCCATTTGCAGGCAGGTGTTGGAAGATTGTGGAAGGTGATGCTGGAAAGGGTGGTCTTGGCTTTGGGGCTGGCAACAAAGACCCAAATAACCTGCTTCTTAAGAACTGTATGGGCAACAAAGAGCACTCCAGGCTGGGGATAAAATGGAGAACATTTTGTAATACTTTTGGGTAAAGTCAGAGATTGGGACTGGTTGTCTGGAGCATGGCCTTGGGCCAGCCAAGCCCCTGAACTGGGTAGGGGGAGGGGAAAAATCCTCCATTTCAGGCTCCTAGATAAACAAACACCAGAAATCTCGTAAGGGTAATAATGGAAATCACTGAGAAATTGAGTTAATACAAGGGCATCTGTGTAAGTCAATGCTCGGGACAGGGAAACGGCTTTGTCCTTTAACTCTAGTAATGCTGGAGCAGATGGGAAGCGCGGTGTGCTTCACGCATTAGCTGGCTTGGATAAAGAGCAAGGCAGAGGCCGGTCCTCTTGGCTGATTAGAGGTTAACAGGGATAGAAACCAGCGGATTGACTCTTCATTTGCAGGAGGTGGTGTGGGATCAGAGCAGATGGCAGAGAGAGCGTCCCTCCAGCTTACTCAGCTGCTCGGAGGAGCTTACGGCTCCCTCCAGCACAAACAGCCCCATTGCATCTCCTCTGTTTACAGCTGCAGCTCTTGCTTCTTCCCCTGGCCTACCCGGAGAGGTGATAGAAGAGTATTTCTCCTAAACCTGTGGTAGTTGATGCCCGAGGCCATAGGTATGTGTGGGGACCCTTGCAGACATGGTGCATATTCTCCAACTCATCCATATCCTTTTGTTTCGTCTCCTTCTGCGGCAGCTTATCTGCGGGCATGGCTCTTTCCTGGGGTGGTATTAATGGTCTTTGTTAGCTCTGTGAAAGCAGAGGTGCTTTTCCAGGATGATAATGACTGGGTAAGGACAGGAGCATGGAGGGGACAGGGAGGAGGGCTGCAGAGGGAAAACCTTTAGCAGCAGGAGCGTGGCTGTGTTCTGCTGGGGCAGCATCCTCCTGGCCAGCCATCACCTGCCTCCTTCATCCCTGCCAAAGTCTGTCTCAACAGCAGCACCTTTGCCTGTGGTCACAAAACAGAATAGCTTTGGGGAGGAGGGAGGATGGAAACTCATAGCAGCTCTGCTCATTGACTCCCTGGAAGCCTGGATTCCCTATTTTGCAAGGGAGAAATGGCAATTGATTCAGCCTTACCCTCTTTCTTTCTGTCTGCCAGTGCTCTGAAAAGGCACATTTTATCTGTGTATGACAACACCTGCCTAGGGTGCCTCTCATTGAGCCGCTGAATCAAAAGAGCAACAAGAAAAGTGGGTTTAATTGCACACATCTTCAGCAGAGTCTTTCTTGCACTGGCAGCACAAAAGGCCAGCCCTGTGCTGGTTGAATGGAGCCCGGGAGGGCTGGGGCACACCGTACTCTCGTTACTATCGGAGCCAGATGATTCACTTTGCTGGAACATTGTCATGTGCAAATGAGTTCATGAGCCCATCTCCTTTCCAACTGCAAGGTCAGGGACTGAGCAATTGTCAGCATCAGGCGGCTGGAGGAATTGATCTACAAGCCAGAAAGCTTCAGGAGATTTTACTAACCTTCACTTCCCACCGCCCGAGTACACCGACACCTTCCTCCCGTGGGTGTTGTCTACATTACAAATATTGACCAATTTTAAGTTCATGTTTAGAAAGCTGCTGTTTCGAGGCATGGAAATGTGACTGAGAAAAGCTTATAAATAACACTCGGTGTGGCAATTATTATTCATTGCTAGTTATGGCTTTCACACACTGGAAAAACAAATGGTTTTTCCACTAGGAGCTGGAGCTGCAGTCCGTTTAATCACTAAAGAGCTTGGAATCACTTCAGTTTAAAATAACTTTCCGCTGTGGTTTGGAAATTTTAAAAAAAATATATTTGGGTCACATTAACCTAGTGTATACAACTTGCACCGAGAATTTCAGTTTACGTCGTCTACATCTGCTGAGCCCCATAAATATCTGTTTGGTTTTGCAGAGCTCCTGCCTGCCTGAAGATAGAGCTCCCCAAACACAGATTTGGAGTGGGGTTAGTCTGGCTAGAGATGGAGAAACCTGGGAGCTGAGCACAGAATACAAGAGCAGTGAGCAGCCAAGCTGCTGTCTGCCACAGCCACCCCTTTCTGGCCACAATGCAAGGGGATGTGGCTAGTGCCTTCAGGAAGCTGCGTGGATGGACTTTCCATCACGTTGCTCCAAACAGAGGCTGCCCAAAATACCAGCCTCAGGTACTAGGAGGTTACTTGAGGTTTTGACAGCCAGGTGTGGCTGTGAGTTCTTTATGTACACTGTTCAGCCACATCCCACCAATGGTCCGTGCTCAGGGCATGGATGTGGTGCATGTTTCCCTCTGCTAAGCCATTCCTTCCTCTGTTTCAAGGTTTCCACAACGACAGAGAAAAGCCTCTGGAGAAGACAGAAGAACCTCAGTGCCATGAAGAAATGCTCTCTGTGTTGCCCTTGTGTTACTGGCCCCCCTCCTCTCACACAGCAATGTCAGTGCAGCATCCTCAGGGTTAGGTCCTGCAGCTCTGTGGTGCTTTCCACCCCTGCGGGACTGTGCCAATGCTCCAGGAAAGGACTGCCACGCCTGGGAAGAAAGAGCTAATTTTTTCCAAATGGCACAGCTTAGGAAATGACAACTGTGACTTCTGCCTGGGCTGCGGTGTGAAGTCTGAGGGATGGCTGTGAGCTGCAGCTGCCGGGGGGAGCAGAGCTGAGCACTCAGGTTCCCAGCTAGTGTGGTAGGTGTGGAGGAGTCCTCTCTCTTGCAGGTGTTGGTGCCACAGTTATGAGAAGGGAAGAACTATGCCTGGGTTTCGCTTGTTTTTGGGGTTTAAATTTCCATCTGGGGGTCTTCCTGTCTCCAGACTCCAGGTATTTCATTGTAACCAGCCAAAATGTTTGCTTTATCTTCAGTGATTTGCTGGAGGACGCAAAGTAAGGGTTCTTTGCAGCTGGCCTCATGGTAGGTTGGAGCTGCAGGACAGGCTAATGGTTTCTGCTGATGGTTGGCATACGGATATCTGGGTTAAAGATATCCTGTTGAAAGACTCTCTGCTCTTACAGAGCTGGAGGGGTTTGCACAACTCCTTTTG
This sequence comes from Acridotheres tristis, assembly GCA_037013685.1. Taxonomy (NCBI): domain Eukaryota; kingdom Metazoa; phylum Chordata; class Aves; order Passeriformes; family Sturnidae; genus Acridotheres; species Acridotheres tristis. The sequence goes on from CM072895.1 coordinate 10,436,602, forward strand.
GTCAAATAGGTTTAGAAATCAAAGAATTTATCATCTTGGTTAAAGATGCTTCTGTTGATGTGTTAAAGCTTTTGTCCTAATAGCAAAGTCTCCTGCACTGGGGTCTCTACTAAAGGCTTGACCCTTTGTAGCTGTTTGAGAGCCCAGGATACTTTTTTTTTTTTTTTTTGTGGATCCATCATCCTCCCAGCCTGCAGGGTTTATCAGCTCCAAAGAGGAGAGTGCTGCCCAGCTGACAAGTTTTTAAGTTCCACCAGTGTGGAGCTCACAAACTCCTGGAAAACAATTCTAGGGTGTGTTTTAATTTATGTCAGAGGTGCAAAGTCCTGTAGCAGTAAAACAAGGAAGGTTCTTGCTCCAGTGTTTTGTCCCCATTTGATGGGTTGGATGACTGGGATTAGAAAGAGATGAGCTCATCATACCTTGTGTGCCCGTGAACATTCATGGCACCTTTCTGTGCCTTTTCTGGGGCAGTTATGAACACTCAGCTCCTTTTAGAACCTCGATCAAAGAGACATCCACTGGGATCTTCTGTGGTAAAAGTAGGAGAGGGTGTTCTGGGGCAGGGAAAAGGCGGTGTTGTTCTTGGGACAAAGCTAGACTCTGGAGGGGCGTAATGAGTCTGTAGTTACAAAGATGATATTTAATTATTTCTTTTCCATGGTTTTCAAGCCTTGGCACTGTCACTTTGCTGGCAGCAAATCAAACACCAAGTTAGCTTATGTTAAGAACAGAAGATGAAGTCCTAGATAAGCACTGGGCTGTAGGAATGTCTTAAATTGAAATGTACAGGGAGGACGCAGAGGAGAGTGTGTCTGTGCTCTCAGTGCTATCCAGATCTTGTGTCAGTGATCAGGGCTGTATTTCTCTCTACTGAAATGCTGGTATCACAGCTCCTAGGATGCAAGATGAACAGAGAGGAGGGTACAGTGACAGCTGTAATTTTCCAGGGTTACCTATAGCTTTTTGGTGATAGCATCAGTGTTTTGTGTGGAGCAGGAGTGTGTGCTTCAATGGACAATGAAGTAACCACACCTAAAGCCACCTTTTAGCCACCACTCTTCTCTGGGACAGTGATGCCCATCACTGGTGAGCTCATCTGCTCAGCAGCCGTAGGTGCTGGGGTGCAGACCTGGCTGCAAAGTGGTAGCTGAAGTCTGACCTCACATTAATGTAAATATTCACAAATAATGCCTCTGTTCCTGCCAGCTCATCTCTCTTCCACCCCTCCATGTTTAATTTCTACTCAACTTTTGATAAATGTTTTGTAGAGTTCCTAGTTTATCTTAAATAGACCTGCTGTCACCACGGCTAAAATCTAAACCAACACTTGATTTGGGGCTCGAGTGCCAGATGAACTTGGCAGTTGTTGACATACTGAATGGTCCTATTCTATGTGCAGACCTGATCTGAGTTGTGAAGACCAACTCTTGCAGCAGATGGGAGAGCACAGCTTTTGGGATGCCTGAGAATAGCCTGAGAAGTATCTAGACAAATATTTTGTCTTGAGAGGCTGGATCAGATCACAGTTGATATATTTTCAGACTTATACCTGTCTGGAACAGGTCATTTGGTTAAATGAGTTCATCCAGCGTTACACCAGTTAGCCCCAAGTGGGGTCTGGCCCACGGTCCTGTTAAAGTAAGCATTTCAAGGCAGTGTTTATGGCCAGTAATTTGTCCTAGAGTGTTTTATATTTGTGTGTGCAGGCATACATACGAGGATATACATACATAGTTGCTCAGGAACGCGGTTTCCAGTCCCTTTAACTTGTTCAAAAAGTAAACTAGGGAGAAACTGGCAGTGAGTTGGAACTGCCTGCCAAGCATTGCAAACCAGAGAAGTGGTAAAACATAAACACTTTGGAGTTTATCCTCTGGATTTATATAGTTTGGCTGCCGTGGCACGGGCTTTTGTGGCGGGGGAGGCTCGTCAGCCGCTGGCCGTGCTGCTCCCGCGGCGCTGAGCCCGGCAGCTCCACAGCCACGCTCCTGCTCCGGCAGCCTGCGAGCAGGGAGGGAAGGAAGTGCAGGGCTGTCCATCCCTCCCCTCCCGCTCTGCTGGCCACATGGGGTGGCTTTTGGGTGATGGCAGCAGAACAGGTCTGCTTTTCCCCCGCCCCTGCACTAAAGTAAAAGCAGACCTCCTTGATGCTTAATCAGATTTGAATGTGGTTTTTGGCGTGGCTTTAAAGAGACTGGCAGTGAATAGCTGGTTTTGATGCCATTTATTAAAAACCTCTGGTAGAATTTGTCTCCGAAAGCCTTTGTAAGAGCTGGCAAACGCACAAGGGTTTGATGCAGTTAATGTATTTTAATCTTCACCCCCCCACCCCTTCTCCTTTTCTGCCACTAATTGTAGGGCTCTCAGCTGTCTGCTGCCTTCTCCAAGGGGATGGCAGACTCTGCAGGGACCTGTACATACACAGGCTTAATAAGGTTGCAGTGGCATGGAGAAAAGTGAGCAGCCTCCCCAGGGAGGATGGCTGGGATGGGCAGTGTGGGGTGCCAGGTCCCACACCGTGCTCTGACATGGGGACACTGGATTGCTCTGGCCATGATTAACCTTCTGGTGCAGCCTCAGTCTCTTTGAAGGAAGAAGGCAAATGAATGTGAGAAACAAAAATATCCCTTTTCCGGGTGGCTCAGCAAGTGCAGAGTGTTGGTGTTGGACCCACTCAGCAGCTGGATTGTGAGAACTCCGTGAGGGTCTCATTCAAAGTGAGGTTGATAGGCATCTATTGGTCAGTCTCATCTCACTGACTTAGTCCCTCATTTGCTTGGTACATCCACTTTTTTTTGGACCCATGGGACTTTCTGAGCCCATTCCTCACCTGCATTTGGGACTTCTGAGGGCTTTTTCTTTTACAATTTGTGCCTGAAGGCACTGCACCCCCTTTCTGCATGGTGGGAACTGCCAGGAGCACCATAACATTGGTGTGAACGATTTGTAGAATGGTTTTCCCCTAGCTATGGTTTGGACTGTGCATAGCTCCTGTCCCTGCTCTTTATTTCCACTGTGTGGAAGAGCTCAGAGCTGTGACCAAGCCCTGGAGCACTCTACCTGGTTGAGAGGCCAAAGCTGGAATTGCTTTGCATTATTTTGTGGGTTTTTTTGTCTGCCTCATCAAAGAAAAGCAAACGTGGTCTTTTTCTACCAGCCCTCACTCATGTGAGTTGCAAATTCAGCGAGAGGGAGGCGTGGATGGAAATGACTCCCAGGAGAGAAACAGTCTGAGATACTTAAACAAATGGGAACCGAGCAGCTTCGCTCTTCCCCTGAGGGTTTGGCTGTTAAATAAACTCGCCGATGAGTCTGGCTGTGTGTGTGTGTGTGTGTTGGTGCAGAAGTGTGTTTGTATACACAGGCTGGGTGTTGCTGGGTGTAAGCCACGGGAATGGGCTGTGCTGGGTGCTGCACTCCTTGGCATATGAGAGAGACACACAATCAGCCTTGGCTTTCCTTCCTTCCAGAGCTGGCATGGGTGGTTGTGGTTAGAGGGAAGCTAACCTGACCTTTCCCTCTCCTTCTTTCCCTTTCCAGGGTTCCACCTCAGCGGAACAGTCACAGAGCCAGCGACTGCGACAGAACCAGAGATGACCTACAAGGTGGCCATCAGCTTCGACCGCTGCAAAATCACCTCGGTGACATGCGGCTGTGGGAACAAGGACATTTTTTACTGCGCTCACGTCGTGGCGCTTTCACTGTACAGGATCCGCAAGCCAGACCAGGTCAAACTCCGTCTTCCCATCTCAGAGACCCTTTTCCAGATGAACAGGGACCAGCTCCAGAAGTTTGTTCAGTATTTGATCACAGCACACCACACCGAGGTGCTGCCCACCGCCCAAAAGTTGGCTGATGAGATCCTGTCATCCAACTCCGAGATCAACCAAGTGCACGGTAATTCCTCCTCCCTCCTCACCGTGTGACCCTGACTCTGTGTTTGGGGCTGGGGCGGTGCTTTTGGTGCCCATGGTGATGTCCTTCATTTTACATCTGTCTTTTGCCACACAGCAAGAGCTGGCAGTGTCACAATGATGTTAATGCATGGGTGTTGGGGCCACACGACTGGGGTGTCCCCATCCTGCCCTCTGCTTTTCTTTATGTGTTTATCTGTCAATCATGGGCTTCAGCAGGCAGGAGAGGCAGAGCTGATAGGCTGGTGGTGCACAAGGCGCAGCTCAGAGTAGAATGGAGAGGCCAAGGACGTGGTGCTGGGACCCTGTGGAGTGGGAGGTACAGTGGGAGTGTGGCTCCTCCAGAACGTGGGGACAAAGTGTCAGCCCGAGCCCTGCACTAAGTCAGATGTGGCTGAGCTGGCAGGAGATGAAGCTTTAATCTCCATGGGCATTAATTTGCCCATAATAAATGAGTGCCACTGTTCTTACCTACTGTACAAAGGCAGTGAAGATATGTCCTGGGGCTTTCTGTTTGGAAGATGCTTTTGACTTCCTTCCCTGAAAATCTGGGGGACAGTGCCCAGTTCAGCCCTGCTTCTCTGGCCCAGGATGTGGCCCAGGCTCCTGGAGATCTCCCACTGTGTCTTTTCAAGGAGCACAGGAGCTGAGGTTGCCCAGGGTCTGCAACAATGAGCTGTTCCCCACTGTGCCAGTCCCACCAGCTGTAGAGCAGAGATAATAAACACTTATCTGCCACGGAAGGGCGTTGCAGGGATTAACACGTGCCTGTTAAGTGTTCTGAAGATGAAAAGCCCCATATGCAGCCTAAAATACCGTCTGAACTAGTTGAATCCACATGTAGAGAAGTAAGGCCAGAGCCACCGTCATTGTGGGGGTGATGGCAGCTCTGATCTTAGATGTGTTCATCTTTCTCTATCTGGTCATTCCTGTTCCTACCTTGGGAAAGGCCTTTGTCTCCTCTGCTGGGCCACATCTGCTGCCATGGGTGGTTGTACTCTAAGTAACTGGTTTTTGCGGGGGGCCTTCAATTTTTGGCATTGTAAAAGAATGAGGAGCTGTGATGCTGCAATGATCTGGTGAGGGCCATCTACTCTCTGAACTGATCTACTGAAGCTGAGGCTGAGCAAGATCCCTTCTTGGCCATTGTTTGAGGCTGCTTTCTCTTAAGCAGATTGAAGTAAAGCTTTTAAGGCTCTGAATATTTATTGCTCTAGAGTCAGCAAAAGGCTGGTGATTGAGAGTCTTACAAAGATACAGATGTTGGCTCCAGTTCAATATCTGCTTCTTGTTTTTACAAATGGTTTAAAAAAGAAAACAAAGCAAAAATTTTCACTTCCTTCAGATTTGTGCGAATTCACACACTCGGGTGTGCAATTTTGAATCAACAGAGACGTGGTCACTCTGCAGAGAGTGGCACCTATCTGACACCCCTGTGACTGCCTGGCTAATCACAAGTGAGTAAACACCTCTGCAAGCAGGAGAGCAGAGGAGGAGGGCTTGTCTCACTCTGGGGGAGGATGCAGATCAGCCTTCATATGATGACATGATCTTAAGGTAATCTATAACTCATAAATTTTGCATCCTGTGAAAAGAAAGACTCCAAATCCCTCACATTCAAGTTTATAGTGATGTTGTCCAGGGCTTCGATTCTTTCTTGATCCTGGACAATGTTGCATGTTTTGCCCTCCTGATCCTGCCAGAAGCACAGCCAGAGTGCAACCAACTACGCTGCAGACCTACTTGACCCCAGGGTGAGGAAGGGCTGCAGCCATAGGGGTCTGTTTGTGGGAGAGGAATTCTGGGGTCTCCAGGTGAAGTGGATCCAAATTTGTCCCCCATCTTGGCCTTCCCAGCTGTGGATCATGCATCTGTAGTGGGTCACTGATCCTGGGATTTGTAATTCTTCAAGATGTGCTCTACAGAGAGCTTTATGTGCGTTTCTTGACCATGTACATTTCAGACCTTTGGAGTCACACCCCAGCCTTGGGGTTGGGGCCAAGGTGGCTTTTGGCAGGCCAACCTCTGCAACCCAGACAGTAACCCACTATGCACACTGGACACCTGAAGTAATTACATCCTGGAACAAAAATGTTCTCTCTGGAAATCCTGATTTTTTCCCTGCCTCTCCTTCCTTTGAGGAGAGGTATGTTGAGCTTCATATCAGCATCAGGTCTTCCTCACCTGCCTCTGGTCACCCAAAGGATTCCTCTTCCCTTATTTATATGGTGAGCATGTAGGATTGAGGAACAGATTTTGCAGCCTGGCTGGGGAATGCCCCTTGTGCAAGGGGGTTGTCTGGTTTTCTAAAATAAGGCTTTCAGGGATGCTTCTTTTCCTCCTGCAGAGCCTGAATGGCAGAGAAAATTACTGTCCATTGTCTGGCACGCTCAGCTCCGGGCATTGGAGCTTTGTTCCTTGCAGGAGTCTGCAGCCGCGGGCTGTGCACGGCGTGCCGATCTTCCCGGCTGTCTTCCTAGAAGGAAATGCAAACTATCCAGTAATGATGGAGCCTTGGAGCGCAGCCAAGGCGCTTGCGTGTTCCCGAAGGATTCAGTCCAAGCAGAGCCTAGGTGTGCCTGCTGCTCTGCTCCCCACTTGACCTCTGCCTGCTGAAGTGGGTCACGTTTCTGCTCCCGTGGCGTGGCTGCAAAGGGCAGCGTGTGCCAGCGAGAGCATCCTGCGTGTCTGACACCTCCACGCTCGGCGTCTGGAGTGGCAGCTGGAGGGAGGAGACCAGGGTGGGTTTCAATGCTCCTCCCCAAGGGGACAAAGCCAGCAGTGTGGCTGCGTGACACAGAGCAAGGCTGCAAGGATGTCACTGCATCAGCAAAAGTGACTCGTGGCTGCTTGGTCTGTCCTGGTGGGTAGAATGCTGGGGGCAGCCAGAAGCTGCAGCTGGAAAGTTTGGATCCAACAGCTAGGATTCCAAGGGAGTAAGGATCATCTGGTGGTGGCCACCTTGGTGCCTCTGCTCTTCTTAGAGCCTAAAGATGGGACAGTGCCTGTTGCCCCAGAAGATTTGGGGCTTAGAGGTATCCTTCATGCTTCGTCGATGAATTCACCCCCTTTGTTGCAGGAGATTTTGGCAGACCCCGTGTTTGCAGCTCTGTAACTCACCCAGCTTGAACAGCATGTGAACATTGCAGAGAGTGCTGATGCCATCAGTCCTGGAATTGTGGCTGGGGTCACGGAAATGCCAGTGGATGACACTGTATCTGTGGTGCTCAGCTGGTGCTATCAAAGGGCTTGGGATGCTCTTCTCAACCAGAAGTGAGAAAAGCCACAAAACCTCTGCTGTTGAAAGGTGCAGGGGCAACTCCCTCTGAGGACAAGCCATGTGGTTCTGGAGGGTCTTGGGAGCTTCCTTGAAGGAGAGGACTTTTGGAAAACCTTTAAAGGGAATGATCCCTCAGGCGTTGGCATGGGAAAAGCAGATCTCCTTATGCAAAAGCCATAAGAAGCCTGCTGCCTCATCCATTCCCTTTTGTCCCACATGCATTCTTGACCACCTTGAGCTTCCCTTCAGCTCCTGGGCTAATACTGTCCCATCTCACTCCTTGTGCACAGCAAGTTGGCTGCCAGGTCAGTGTGCAGGAAGTCCCTGCCTGTCCTGTCACACCGAGCCAAGGCTGATGTTTGAGGAGTCCTCGGGTGCTCTTTGACTTTCAGGTCATCCCGAGACAGCGTTTGGAGGGCAGCACCAATAAATCTATTTGAAATTCTGCCTTCCCACAGGGGAGGAGGAGAAGGTCAGATCTCCAGGGCATTTGTGTTCCTGTTTGCCGAACTGTTGTGGATTTAAGGGAAAAAACACACCTGAGTGCTGAAGAGAAAGGCAACTTTTCCCCTTGTCTTGCAGAGCGACTGGGGTTGCCAGATGACTCCCGAGCACGAGTGGTGCTTGACAAGCAGCTTCCAAAGTCAACTGCACCAGATCCTGGTACCAGCTGGACCAGATTGCTCCTGTCCACCATGCTGGGAGCCAGTCTGGATTCCCTTGCCCCGTTGCTGTCAGGTGTATGTGAATCTTCAGGCTGCTCTGGCAGCTCACTCTGACTTGCCTCCACTTGAAAACGAACCCAGAGTCTTGGCGGAGCTGGATTCCTTGCTTTGCTGCTATTTTTAATCCCTTGTTAGAGTTCATTTCCTTTCTGGTGCCTGGTTATTTTCTCTTCAAGGTTTTCTGCCGTTTGCTTATTTGTCCGTGTTCTCCCCACCCCCCGCCCTGAGCTGATCCTTCACATCTGTTTTCTCTCTGGACGCCGGAGAGGAGCCCAGAGGCATTCAGCAACACCACCATGTGCAGTCATGAGATGGCCCTTGTGAATGGCCACCACGACAGCCAGCCCTGTTCCAGGCACCACTGACCCCAGGGCTGGCAGGGACAGGCCCCAAACCACTGATGGCTGCCAGGCACAGTTGGGTGAAGTGACCATAAGGGAGATGCTGGAGCAGCCACCTTTATCACTGGGTGGCTTTTAGCATCACTTTATCAGCTCCAGGTACTGATTAAAAATAACAATCATTCCTTTTTCTTTGTATCACAAATCTTGTTTCAAGTCAGATGTTCTGGGAGTGCTCTCCACACTACTCACTGATATATCCCCCCTTCTTGGGTTCAGGAGCTTTGGTTTGGGATGTACCAATGCTTTGGCATGACCCACAGGGTTGTACTGACTCCTCAGTCCTGAAAACCTGCACCTTCCCAGTCCAGGAGCCCCTTTTATTTTCTTCATATTGGGCAGCTAATTTCTGAGCAAGGAGTTGAATTTTCCATGCCTGACTTCACTCTATTTTCTAATTTGTAGATTTTTCCAGTCCTTTTTTCTCTGTCGTTGTATTTGCCAAGTCTCACTTGGCTGTCAAACAGTTAAACCCCCAAGCTCCCAGCTCAGGGGGAGCCCAGCTCGGTTGTGATGGATTGCATTTTTATCTCAGTTTCTACAGCCAGTGTAAACGGGCTGGTGAAACACTCTTTCCACTCAAGATGTGCAATGGTGTTTCCTTAAATCTGAATCCGGCAGGACCAAGATCCAGCACATCTGAAACAGGGTTCTTTGGAGCACGAATGCTGCTATATGAGAAATGTGTTATGCAGGCGCCGGGCTGTTTTACATGCCGTTCCCAGCTCCTTTGGAGCTGAGTGAGACATGGAATCACTCATCAGCTGCGTCACGGCATACCGCTGCCGAAGCCCCCATGGTGTGAACGCTGGCAAGGGGAAGTGGACAAATCCTGCCATTAATATTTAAACCCAGCACAAATCCTGTTGTTTGCTGTTAAATGTTTATCCAGCTCCCCAGCGTAATTGGGCAGCCCGTTATCTGCGGGGTTGTGCTGCACGTGTGGGAATTTGCTATTACAGCCTTCTCTCTGAATCTTTTATAGGAGAGAAAAATACATTTACAAGCAAATTTGGGCTTTATTTGGAGGCGCGGGAGGCGCGTTGTTAATTTGGCTGCGGCCCGAACCCCAACGTGCGAAGTGCTCAATGTGTTGCGTGGGAGGAGGAGGTTTTATTTAGCTGCACACTCCCTTCCTTGCTGCTCGGGCTTTCCATCGCTAACGCTACGTGTGAGCAGCAGGCAGCGAGGGGTAGCCCCGGGAACCCCCAAAAATGCACTACTTTTTGCATTTTGTGACCTCCTCTTTCCTAATCTGTCACAGTGGCTACGGTGAGGGATGAGGGATGAGCTGAGCTCTGGTGGGATGAATCACCCCAGGCATCCATGTCCTCCTGGTCCCTGTCCATGCAGACAGGTGACCCTGTAGAGGCAGTCGAGGCTGCTCTGGCTATAGCTGCAGCTGGGAGTGGCTGGCAGGATGGTGGGGAGGAGGATATTAAGAGTGCAAGCGTCTGGGATACCTAGCAATGGGGCCGGATAAGCACTTGTGGTAGACAGATTAGTCATCGGTTCCTGATAGGGGATAATCACTGGCTTGTCTGCTCTTTATCTGTGAGATAAGGATGAGGCTGGGGGAGGGAAGCAAAAGGCACAGAAAAGCTCAGAGGGCCGGCATGGACTGTCCCTGTCCCTGGCTGTGATTGTCCCTCCTGGCTTATGGCAGGACTCTGAGCTGACTGATGGAACACTGAGCAAGACTCTCCCCTTGCTGGGAGCTAAGGGTTTAACTGCTATGGCAGGGGAGTGGGATCAGGATCAGGGCATGTGCGGCAAAAGTCCTCATGCTCATCCAGGAACTGTGATTTCCTTTCTGCTGCTTCAGCTCTCGTCCCAATTATGTGGTTGTGTTGACTATAAATTATTCTGCAGAGGGAGCAGCAGCATCCTGTCCCTTCAGCATGCCTAGAGCTTGCTGGAATTTCTCTCAGGCAGTGACTGTTAGCAGAAATTAAAGTAATTTTGTAAAGGACATTAAATACAAATAACTGTATCTTAGCAGGTCAGGAGTGTTCTCAGCCTTTGCTGGAGGAGTAGAACCCCTGAGGTTGATGTTGTCTTGCTTACAAGCCAGGAAGAGACACTTGCCCTGCTGAACATGCATCCTGGAGCACAATTTTCATGAATTGTGTTCGAGCTCCTAGTTCAGCAACACACAAGGCTGGTGCACAGCACACCCAGGCTATATCTGTAGGAAAGTGATGTCTGCTCCCCAACCAGATCCCAGTTTTGGAAAAGACATCGTGAAGATTTAATTTGGAATGTATTAGCTACAGCATCCCATGGCTCCTCATGCAGCACCTTGCTCTTGTGCTGATCCTCTTCCTCTCTTGAGAAGGAAATTAGGAGAAGCAGACCAAAGTAGAGTGGAGCATCCTCCAGCTGCAACAGTCCCTACTCAGTACTGGTTTTCCCTAAGGAGTTTCTGTAGAGTAGGATCCAAAACCAGACAGCTGAAAATCCAAGTTTCTGTTCCATTTGGTGCTCTTGGCTGCTCACTGGAGTTGTGCTGCTGCCTGTCCTGTGAGCCCTGGAACTCATGGCTGGGATGTAGGGTAGGAAAATGGGAATTGAAAGGGGCAAGGCAAGGGAAATTTGGTCCAACTTGCTTAAATCATTTGTATGTTTTCTGTCTTTATTTTGTTCTCTGGAAGATGAAATGCAGCCTGTGAATGCATATGTGTCCCTGCCAAAGGCCCTGCTCTGGTCACAGTTTGCTCCTTGAAGGATTATTGATCCTTTATTCTTTCTCATGGAAGGTCTCTCTCAGGCAGGTACATTGATGCCCAGGGACTTGTCCTCTGTCCTAAAGCAAGTGAGGGGCAGGACCAAGTGTTTAACCCAGGGCTCTGGAGCCCTAGTGCAGTAGTACCTTTGTTAGACTGTTCCAGACATGGGGAAGGGCTTGCAGGAATTGGAGCTTTACTGATGCTTTAACAAACCGGTGATGTGGAGCAGGAGCACGCTGGGCAATCCCTGGAGCCGCAGAGCGCTCCGGGCTCTGCAGCTGTGCTGCCTGCACTCCTGGGGCTTTGGAGGAAGGCAGGTCCCTGGTCTTCCTCAGCCTCATTTCACATGGGGTGCAGAGGATGAGGGGCTATGCAAGCATTAGTCCTGTGATCGGGATCCCTCTTGATGGCTGTGTTAGAACAACACAGTGCTGCCAGCTGAGCTCACTGCTGAGGAATCAAGTGGTTTTCTGCCACCTGAGCTGATAAAGTAAAGGTGTGTCCCTAATAAAATAGAGGTAGGTCCACTCCTTGCTAGTGGGACTGCTGACCCTGCTGCCATAAACATGGTTGTCTCTCTTCTCCCCCCATCCTCTCAGGTGCTCCTGACCCAACTGCTGGGGCCAGCATCGATGACGAGAACTGCTGGCACTTGGACGAGGAGCAGGTCCGAGAGCAGGTGAAGCTGTTCCTATCTCAGGGAGGGTACTACGGCTCGGGGAAGCAGCTCAACTCCATGTTTGCCAAGGTGAGGAGGAGCCGGCTGCTCTCTCCCATCTCTGCTCAGCATGTCACGTAGCTGGCACTCACTGGCTGCCCTGGCAGGGTGCCCATCACAGCTGGGAATCTCTGCTCCAGTGCCTTCTCGCCCTGTCACGGAGAAGGCAGTTGTAATCCAGGCTCTGGGTCAGGCCTGGGTTGTCTCACCTGCTATCCTGGCAGGTTCCTTCCTCCCATGAGTGCTGTGATCCCTGTGCAAGGAAGGGCATTCCCCCATCTCCCCTTCAGCACAGCGGGGAAAAAGCCAACCCTGCAGAGCCTACCAAGACCATGGGAAGGCGGGACCATAACCCACAAACCTCACCAACCTATGGGCTTTTCTCTTTCTTTGCAGAAGGGCTTTGCTTTCATGTTCTTAGTCTGAGTCTCCTTCACAGCCTGGCTGTGACTGCTACTCAGTTGGGCTCCAATCAGCCTCATCACAGCCATTGCATAAGGATTATAATGTGTGACTATATATTATACACACATACACACACACACATACATATATGTATGTTTGTATTTACAGTCTGGACCTTCAGGGAGGGAGCTGTGGGTTGCCAGCCAGGTGAACATGTCTCAAACACCTCTTGAGGGATCATGGCTTGTCTCACCCAAGATTTTCTCTTTGTCCTTTCCAGGTCCGGGAGATGCTGCGCATGAGGGACTCCAACGGGGCCAGGATGCTGACATTGATAACAGAGCAGTTCATGGCTGATCCTCGGCTCTCCCTCTGGAGGCAGCAGGGGACAGGCATAACAGAGAAGTGCCGGCAGCTCTGGGATGAGCTGGGTAAGGGTCACTGCCTGGCAGAGAGGAGCAGAGTTACCTAGGCTGCTGGGCCAATGGACATCATTACAGAGGCCCTATGGGACTCTTTTTTGGGAACAGAGGCCCTGAGACATGCCAAGACCTTCCTGTATGCTGTGTTAGGGAATCACTGTGAGACAGCTGGATCAGGCCCAAACCACACAGTTCAAAACCTTAAACCTGCCCCTCTCCTGCAAAGGGATCAAAGATGACAGGTGTGCTGTGTATTGCTGATCCCATGCTTCCAGCAGGCTGGTGTTTGGTGAGCTGCCTCAAAGCCTTTGCAAGGGAGGACACAGGGCTGGAGAGCTCCAGGGGCTGGATGTAGCCTGGATGTGGAAGTTCTGTTCCTGAAGGAACCATGATCTAGAGAGGGAAAGGCAGGTTCTCAAGTCTCATCACATCTAACAGATTCTGTCTGCTGTAGTGCACGTTTCCAGGCTGAGGGGGCCGGATGGGCAGCACAGAGCCTGGCTGTGAGAGAAATGCAGTTCTGGGTAATTCTAGCTAAGCATCTTAGACACCAGCTCAGCTGGCTGACACTGTAATATCATTAGAATAAAACATTTAGATGACGTGAGCTTGGGGAGTAGGGTTGTGTGGTGAAGTTAACCCTGCAGTTCTGGGCTCTCCTGGACATGTGGGATCTTGGGTGAATAGTTTGACTTAAGCCATAGTTTGATGAGTGAGTTTGAGCTCCTCTGCAGCCTGCTGGTAGGAGGTACTGTGCAAGGGCAAGGGCTGATGGGCTGGCACCAAAGGGATATGGTAGAGCTGGAAGAAGGATTAGGATGGTCTGGGATCTGGAACAGCTGGGAATCACATACCCACCTACTAAGTGCCCAGCAAATGCAAACAGAAATGAAGCTGAGAACCCTGGCCAAACTATGCAGACAAGATCTGGGCAGGGCTGGGATGTCTTGTTTCTGTATGAAGTTTCCTGGATGGAAATAACCACACCAGCTCTGGAGAGCTCATCTGTGCTTGCTTGCCAAGAAGATATTTCCAGGATTTTGGGATGCTGCAGCTAGACAATTGGATATGCAAGGATCCTGCAGAGATGGCCAAGTCCACCAAGCCAGAATTTCCACATGGAAGAAAGCAAACACATTGGTGATATATGAATGGATGGGTGTGTGGGCAGGCCTGGACTCAGGAAGCAATTTGCTTAAAATTACAGATTATTTGGCCAGATTTCCAAGCTGCTATCCAAGCCAAGAGCCCTCCCTCCCTTCCTGCCCAGGCGAGGGGAAAGTAGTTGGGTTTCAGTCTTGGTTTAACTGTACAAGGACCAGGTTGGTGCACGCAGGTTTGGTCGGCAGAGTGGGAGGAGGTGGCAGCATGTTCCTCTTGGCAGATGGCAAAGTGACTGGGGAATGTCAGGGCCCTACCAGTGCTGGATCAACACGACAGCAGGGGAAGGGTGGTGCCAGCCAACACACGTCAGAGCAGCTCGCCTGGCATAGGCATGTCACACGTGAGGGTCTGGGCATCTCCATGCTGAGGAGAAGCTCCCGTAGAGGACACAGTGATGTTCCAAGAAGCAGCTCCAGGATGGGCATGGACTGTACTCAAAGCAGGAATTACTCCCCCATTTTATGGAAACCTTTTGCATTTGCCCTTGGGCAGTGTTTGCTGTAGGAGCAGAGCATATATATCTCTGAAGGAGGTGTGGAGGCACAGAGAGACCAGAGCTGTTCTGAATTGGGGGTAATCACCAGTAACAAACATCAGGAATGCAGAGAGGTGTCCTAAACCATCCCTGGGCAGGTAGCAATAGCCAGGGCACGTGGGGCAGTGGAATCACCACATCCCACTGCCTGTGGGCTGTGGATGCCTAAGGTGCCAGCGTTACCATTACTGCTGAAGGGAGGGATGAGTGGCCTGTTGCCAGCTGCCACGGGAAGCCCTGGCACAGACCACAATCCACCACTTAGAAGCAAAAAATGGTCCTTTTGGAAATTATTTTGGGCACGTGTTTAATTATTAATGATCGATTTTAGCAAAGACTGCTTCACAGACTTGCGTGGGATTGGAAGAAGATCAGCCTTAAAGAAGATTGTGGATTTATGCTGGGGAAAATGTAGAGGATTTTACAGGATTTCAGAGTTATAAAAAAAAAAAAAGAAAATTAAAATAAAAACGGGATCGTTCGCTTGTGCATGTGCTGCCAATTGAACCTCTATTGCCCCGTCTGCTGGGAGCCAGAGGAAGGACCTGCTGGATGGAGAGCTCAGCAGCGTGGGAGTATTTGCCCTGGCGCATTAGTACTTACGATTAAAGCCTAATTACAAAAAATAGACGAAAAACCAGCTGAAGTGCAGCCTGACCTTAATCTGCCTGGAGACGGGTTTATTTATCTCGGCCACTTGTTTACAGTGGGGAATTTCAGCAGATTAAGCCGGGGAGCGACCCTGTGGGAAACGGGAGAATTTCTTTGATGGCTGGGAAACTTGGGCACGGGATTGGAGTGCCTGTCTTCTCTGGGGCCAGCAGCCAGGGCCACTGGGCTGGGAAGGCTCTGACCCCGTCTCTGCACCCAGCCCCATCATCAAAAAGCATTTTTGTTTAGAGGCTTAGCTTAATCGTGATCTGCCGCTTTGTTCCCCACTTAACCTCTTGCTATCAGAAAGTTCAGATGAAGGTTTCTGCAGCATGTGAAGAGACAAGGAGTCTGACCTGATGTGGCATTTCGGCTCAGGACAGGAGTCACTTGTGCTGTCAGCTGATGTCACTTGACCACAGGGCTCAGAAAACCACTCTATTATATCTCCCAGATAATTATCATGACCGAGACAGATGCAAATCTCACTTCCCTCCTGGTTCCCACCTCCCCACCACTTTGTTCTTTCTGCAGGAGAGCCCAGGGGCATAATGTTTTGGCGTGCAAAGGATGCCTCAGAGGGCTGTCAAAAATAGGCAGCAAAGTCATGAGGCTTCCAAGAACACATATTAGCGGAGCTGTGGGAGCCAAAAATCCAGCGAGTGCATCCCATTCCTGGGGGCGGTGAAGCTGGAGCACCAAGCCTTGTTACTGCCTGCCAGCCAAGCTCTGTGCACCCTCAGAGGCGTGAGTTGAAACTGCCCGAGGGTGCTTTTCACACAAGCACCCCCAAAGTGGGCGAAGAAGAGCAATGACAACAGGGAGCACTGATGGGAAGGCAATGCCTGACACCCAGAGTGCAGGTTTTATCTCATGGCCACCTGAGGAGGTGGGAAGTTCTATCCCCTTCCTTAAGGAAGACTCATTTTCTGGAGCTGAGACTTGATTTTTAAAAGGATGCCATGTATAAGTATCCTCCGGGGAGCCTGCAGGAGCCTGGGAGTGAGTGACATAGACCTGCTATGGTAAGGATGGGGCCCCTAAGGAGGAACCTCTTTTACATGTTAATTGATTGCTGATGTTGCAACTCAAAAATCAGAAGGAAGTGAGGTGTTGGTGGGGTTTCCTGGGAGCAGAAATTGAGTTGAACTGGCAAGGGCTGCTTTGGACATTTGCTGATGCTTGTGCCTGCAATTGCTTTTCTGTGCCCATTCCTGGATGCTGCTGCCACCATCTGCGTTGTGACGCGGTGACGTCTGTCCTGCTGAGCCAGGCGGCTCCAAGGAGCCAGACATGCACAGCCTCCACGCCTTACTAATGTTTTGAACCAGACATGTCTACAAGTTCCAACTGGCAAAGGATTGGTCTGGGGACACGCACCCCAAAAGCACCACCAAAGCTCAGCTGTAATGCAGAGGAACAGAGACGCAGGAGCCAGGGCCAGGACATCGCTGCTCAGCCTGGGTTTGCCTCACGTTGTCTGGCAGAGGGACCAGCTGCTCTGGCTCCTGTTGGATCTGCAGCCTTGCTTGGGGCTGTTTGGCTCAGTGGCTGGGCTGTGCAGCTGGGGAGCTGCTGCACAAAACACAGCCAGTGAGGGAGGTGGTTTGGGCTTGTGGAGGAATCTCCTTGTTGTGCAGTGGAGGCGTGTGGGTGATGTTGTCGTGCCATTGGCTGTCACTTTGGGATGGGAACTTTGGCTCTGGGAGTGATGGAGAGGTAAGGGACAGCAGTAGACTGGACAGGGAGAAAGAAGGTGCTCCAGGTCTCTGTTGAGCCTGTGGAGGAGAGGCGGGGAGGGTATTTCTGCAGGAAGCTGAGTTGTCCCATGTGTGTGATAGGATTTGACATGGGCAAAGAGAGGAGCAGCAGGAACTGCTCAGCCCAAGGGGATCCCTGGGGATACTTCACATTGCAGCTGTGGCAGCCCACAGCCATCCCACCCTGTAGGGAAGCACAAGGGAGGGGACATGCTGCATCCTGGCAGCCCTGCAGGGAAATTTGGGTAGAAATCGAATTAGCTAAAGAAGAACTCATGGGTTTGCACTTAGGTTGCTGTAGCCCGTATCGGAGCAGTGAGTGACTTGTCTGCAAGGCTCAGTTAGCAGCACCAGTATCAGCCCTGTTTTATGAAAGCATGAGGTGGATCTTAATGATGACAGATGGTGCCCATCATTGGTCCTGGTTTTGCCTCACACAGCAGACAGCATCATCAGCATCATGTGAGGTCCCATGTTTGACCCAGAGGGTGTCAGCGTGGGTGTCCTACTGGTGAGCAACTTGGCTTGTGGGATCTAAAGGACTCACATCAGGGTGGGCTCTTGCCTGCAAGACATCAAGCCAAGCTCCAGGTTCCTCTGCTGGTTTCTCTGCAGGCTGGGGGCTACTAGGGATTGAAAAAGGAAAAAAAAAAAAAAAAAAGAGAAATAAAATACACCAAATCTCCTTTTTAAATAGTTGAATGCAAATGGCCTGAAGAACAATGGCAGATGAAATAGCATTCAGAGCGGGTTTTAAAGCGCTTGGAACGTGGGTAGGATCAAAATCAGGTTAGTCTTTGGAGATACAGACTCTGCAGCTTGCCAGGGTGTTTTTAAGCATGCTTTGATGTGTAGTTCAAACACTAGATTTGTCCTGGCAGACAGAAGCACTCACAAATTCATACACAGCCTCTCTCTCCTTCCCTCCTCCCCACTGTCCCCCATCTCATGAGATTATAATTTAGCTTCATTATGGAGGAGTTTTACTTTGTCCTGGTTTCAGCTGGGATAGAGTTAATTTCCTTCCTATTTAAAAGCTGTGTAAATCCCCCTCCCGGGTCCGTTCGTTATTCTGAAATGAGTTTACAAACCTCGATGGAACCTTGCAGGCTCTTGGGGCAAGCGCAGCAGCAGGAGAGCTTTGCCCTGCACGCATGGCAGTGGCACCTCCGTGATTTCTTGGCTTTGTTTAGGGGCACTGTGGGTGTGCGTGGTGTTAAACCCACACTGCAAGCTGGAAGAGAAATCCTGCTGGCTCCGGCAGCTGCGCAAGTGGGGCGAGATGGACGTGTGTCCCCTGGAAGATGGCAATTACGGTAACGAGCTTCCCAACATCACTAACGCGCTTACGCAGAGCTCCGGTCACAGCCAAGGTGAGTCCGGGCAGGGACTGGAAATCCAGCTGACAGCCACAGGGGTTGGGTCCAGGTCAAAACTCACCCCAAAACTGAGAGAACTCGCTTCAGCTGCTGGTGACGTTTCTGCGAGTCATAGGAACACAAAATATTTGTCTTCACAGCTTCTGGTTTTATATATAAATGCTTGCTTCTTTGCTACAGAGTAAAGTTGCCTGTGTTTTTGAGTTTAGAGACTGTTTTAAAGCAAGTTGACTTTGGGGGAGTTTAGACCCCTACAGTCTGTGCAGGGTGAGGCATGAAGTAACAGGAAAACAGTACGGCTTGCAACAGAGCAGAGCTGAGCTCAGAAGTCCTGGCTGTAATGTGAGAGTGAGGAGCTGGAGATGGTGCAGAGCCCATTTCCCAGCCCTTAAGCCTCAC
Source organism: Acridotheres tristis (assembly GCA_037013685.1). NCBI lineage: Eukaryota > Metazoa > Chordata > Aves > Passeriformes > Sturnidae > Acridotheres > Acridotheres tristis. The sequence goes on from CM072895.1 coordinate 10,455,087, forward strand.
TTAAAGGCTGTGATTCAGGTGGTAGGGAAGTCATTAGCCAGGAATGTTAACGCAGTTCAAGTGCAGAGCACAGACAGAGCAATACAGTTAAGGGGCTGTTCCTTCGTGCTAAAATAGTTTCTCAACTGCTGACAAAACATTTGATCCCTTTGCATTTAAGCACTCTTTTCCCTTCCTTTTGCCTGAAGTTGACATTAATTGAAAGTTACTGCTCTTCACATGCCTCTGTCTGCTGCATTGGAATTGCTCTTTGGTGTATTATGTGTGATCAAAGTGGGTGGAGGAGAGGGGGACAGCAGCTAAGCCACAGGGAAAACTTCATTCTTCTGGGTGGGATTAGTCCCTCAGCAGCAGTTTGGGAGCGTGGATGTCCTGCCAACCACCCCAGCCATGACCAGGACCACGTGCCTGGCCTCCCTTTGCTCTTCCTCAGGGAGCAGCTTAATTTAAACCTGGCCTTGCTCCATGTCCTGCACCAGCCTCAGGACTACCCCCTCTGGTGTTCCCTACTCTCCTAGGGATTTGCTCTGGCATTTGGGGAAGATTACTAGGGCTGAACAGGTCACTTACTTTAGATCTGCAGGGAGTTCCCAAAGCACATGCCAGGGATGTCCCCTTCTCCCTGTGCTCCTGCCTCTCCAAGAAGGGGACTGAAAGCAGCACAGATCCTGGAGGTGTCCTGGGGTTCATGTTTGTGCATATGCAAATACTGCTCCAGATTGTTGACAGCCCCTTTTATTACTGAAGAACAGCTGATTCTTGAAATCCTTCCTGGTAAAGTGAGCAGGCTTGGTTCTCAACATACAAACACCTGTTTAATTTCTCTCCACCTCAGGGTGCCTGCAGCATTCCGGCTAATTGCTTGTTGCCATCGTTTCCGGAGCATGTTTACCCAGCCTCCCTGGATCAGCTTTGAACAGTGCCTTTTGTTTTCCACCCTTGAAGGCATTTAACTCGGCCCCTCTTGCGAGTTGCAGGACCTAACACGGAGCATTGCACCCCCTTTGGGGCTTCCCGTTTTGCAGCCTGCCAGCTGTGTTTGGCCTCCATGATCCAGTGTGGCTGGAGTGATAGTGGGATTGCTCCAGACAGGCTTTTTCCTCATAACAAACCCCTTGTCTTCATCGGTCTGGATGGGGTGAAATGCTAATCCAGCATTTGGTAGTTTCAGAAATGCCCATGAAGTTACAGAGCAGCTCTGAAGAGGAGCACAGATATCTGGTGCAGGGCAGCAGTGAGGTTTCAGATGATGCTGTCTTCTCCCTTCCAGCTCTCTCACCCAGCCCGCAGAGGTTGCTGGAGGGTGATGGTTCCACCCCATCACCCGGGGGCGATAAGATACACTCCTGTGGTTCCCTTCATGGCTTCATATGCTGCTGATCAAAGAAGCTGCAGTTCAGTGAAGCTGAGACTTTGTGTTGGAGCAGAGGAGGAGAGCTCATGGTGTTTGCAGGGCAGTAATGCTGAGGAAGCCCAATCCTGACCCTGGGGCAGCTGCCTGCATGCTCAGTGTCACAGGGGAGGGAACTCACTGCCAAGTTTCAAGGCATCAGTCTTGTGTGTGACAGTGGATTGTGGTCACAAAGCAAAGGGACGGGTGGTCCCTGCCTCTTTTCTCACCTCTCTGACCAAGTCAGCTATTCTAGCAAGTCACTTAGCAATGCTGTCTGAGGAGACCATAGTCCCCCTCAGAGATGGGGTAGGCAGCAGTAGGCAGAGGTATCCAAAGTCAGAGCCCATGTCCGTCTTGGCAATTGCTGAGGTGAGACCAGGTTTTGCTCTCGTTGTAAAGGCAGAGCTCTGACCAGGGAGGTCATGTTTGGGAGGAGGAACAGGCTGCCCCTGCCCCACCAGGGCACTGATGGTTTTTCTCTTTGCAGACTCCCTGGCCAGGCCCAGACGAACTGTGTTCACTCGGGCGATCGAGGGCTGTGACCTGCACTGGCAGGACAGCCACCTGCAGCGCATCATCAGCAGTGACTTCTACGTGTCCCCCTCCTACCAGCGGGAGGGGGAGAGCCTCCTCTTCAACTCCCAGGGACAGCCACTGTGGCTGGGTGAGTGTCCAAACCAGCAGCCCCTCTCCCGGCCTGTTTGGGTAGGGCTGCTAGTGGAGGGGAGTCACCTGAGTGAGGCTACCCTGGGTCCTTGCAAGTTTCTACATTCTAGACTGAAATTGCTGCCCTGGTCCTTAGCCTGAGGAGTGGGGGGAGCAGAAGAATTTAATGCCCACCCACACCCCAGCCACAGTCCTTAGAGCAATCTCCACATATTGACAGTCTGGGCTTCTCTTTGGGCAGTTTGGACCAAGCTCATCATGTCCCTTTTCATCCTGCCAGTGTTTGGCTGTCCCCAGAGCAACCTCTCACTGTTTCCAATACAGGGAGTCTAGACACTTAAAATCTCTTGAAAATTGACTGCAGAGCACAACTGTATCCTCTGGATTTTCTCTTTCCTGCTGTCACTTCTTGTTAGTCTTCCCTTAAAGGCAATTAGCAGTCAGTACAAGTAAGCCTGATGGGAGCTTAAGTTATATAGGACCAGGCAAGCCAAGAGGTCTCCTGTGTTGTAGACTTTTAGCCCAAGTACCTCAAGCCACACAAATTCTCTCCTGCCAAGTCATGACCCTGGGCAGGTCTATGACCCTTGACAGCTCCTTGTCTGGGATGGGAATGAGAGAGTGAAGGGCTTGTGGGGGAACCTGGTGTGGCTGTCAGCCCTAAGGCCCCAAAATGAGAGACAGAAGTTTCCACCCACCTCCAGGAAGGGGGATTACTTACGCCCTACAGTCCAAGAGATGAATATATGAACACAGAACAGGTCAAATCCCACCATTTCACTGTTGTCCACTCCAGAAGCTGGGGTCTGCCACCAGGAAAGAAAATAGTTAAAGTTGTCTAGAGATGTAGTTTCTGGAGTAGCAGGCACTAAGTTGCTGTTAATGCCAGGAGACAGGAAGGGCCCGTATGTAGGCTGCTGGTACACCTTAGCTGCAGCAGGAGAGGATATTTCTGCTCTGGAAGAGTTCTGGGCAGCTGCAGGCAGGAATTCTCCTTCCTACACGGCCACAGGCAGGGGTTGTAGGTTAGTGCATCCATGGACTCCATCTGGAAGGGACATGGTGGCCACAGTTCCCCTGTCCTGAGGCTGATCTGGGTTCTGGTGATCTCTTTTCCCCAGCTAGTTGGTGCATGTTATTTGTCTGATGTATTTGCCATGATTTTTGGATTTTGCGCTTTTGCTTTCTTGGCACCTCTTCAGGGACTCAGTGCTGGGAGAGAAGGGTGATTTGTCAGCAACTTCCAGTGATAAATTCAGTGAGAAGATGAATATTTCATCCATTTAGCAAATGAATAGAGGGAGCAACAAGAAGCTCTTTTACAGATGTGTTTGTTCTGAAATCTCTTCCTCATGTATTCCTTGTGGGTGACCTTTGGGATGTGGATACCCCATTTGTGGAGGTGGTTGTCTGCATTTCCAGAGCTTTCTGAACTCTTCCAGGAATAGAAATTATCCCTCTACAATAACCTCAGATTGTCTGTGTTTGCCTGGGTTTTTTTTCTCCCCTTGGTAGGACATTTTGAAAGAAAATGGGATTTTTGCTGCTTGTTATGCAGCATGTCATGTCATCTGCTCCTGCTAATTTCTCACTCAGTCATAATCCTCTCCACAGTTGCTTGTGATTTCAGGTGAGCAATAAGCAGCAGGAGCAGATGCATTCCTAAGCAACTGTGAGTCTTGGGAGGGGGTTTCGTGCAACTGTTCCTAATAATAAAACACCAGGTAGGAGAACTGCAGAAGAGACAGGATGTCTGTAGAGCTCTCTCCATGGAGGTGTTAAGGAGTCAGTTCAAAGCAGCACCCCAAATCTACCAGTGTCCCCAGCACAGTGCTGAATGCTCAGCCTCACCCTGTGTATCATCACCTGTGCCATGAGAGCAGTGAGAGAAATCGAGACAGGCCATGGAGATTTTAGGAGAAATGAGCGGCAGGGATGTTACAGCCTGTGTTGGAGCTGTCGTATTGCAGCAATGGTGTGCTGGAAATGCTTCCATTAGATAAGCTTTGCGGAGGTGGGGATTTAGGTATTGACGTGGCTGCTGTGGGTTGAATGTGGCAGGAGTCCCGTTAGTATTCCTGGTAGGCATCCTTTCCAGGAGCAGGGAGAAAGGGATGAATTCAAGACAGGAAGCAGGAGTTTAGTTCGGGTGTGGGGAGCATGAGTAGAAGATGCCCCATGAGTACCATCCTGTCAGTGCCTGTGCTCCTCTGGTTCAGCCGTGCCCCTGCTCTTGCCTTGCAGAACATGTCCCAACAGCCTGTGCTCGGGTGGATGCGCTGCGCTCCCATGGTTATCCCAGAGAAGCTCTCCGACTAACTGTGGCCATAATCAACACCCTGCGACTGCAGCAGCAAAGGCAGCTGGAAATATATAAGCATCAGAAGAAAGGTACGAGTAGAGCTACGTGAGAAGTGCCTTGTGATGTGTGGCCAGGGTGTCTCAGTCAGTTGGAAAAGTCTCTTCCAACTTGACGAGGCAAATGTCCAGCCTAGATGGGCAGTGAGGTTTTGAAGGAACTCAGGAATAAAAAGAGGATATATCATCTTTAGAAGGAGGATCAGGTCTCTCAGGAAGCATTTAAGGGGGTTGCTAGGACATGTAGGAAAAAAATAAGAGGCCAAAGCTCAGTTTGAACTTTATTTGGCAACTTTTGTAAAGGATAATAAAAAATGTTTTTACAAATATATTAACGGCAAAAGGAAGGGTAAGACCAACCTTTATTCTCTACTGGATGTGAGAGAGATCTTAGTAACTGCAGATGAGGAGAAGGCAGAAGTGCTTAACGCCTTCTTTGCCTCAGTCTTTAGTGGGAAGACAGCTTGTCCCTGGGACAACTGCCCTCCTGGGCTGGTAGATGGTGTCAGGGGGCAGAATGGTCCCCCTGTTATCCAGGAGGAGGCAGTCAGAGAACTGCTGAGCTGCTTGGATGTTCATAAGTCTATGGGACTGGATGAGATCCACCCCAGGGTGATGAGGGAGCTGGCAGGTGATCTTGTGAAGCTGCTCTCCATCATTTACCAACAGTCCTGGCTCACTCGTGAGGTTCCAGATGACTAGAAGCTGGCCAATGTGACACCCATTCACAAAAAGGGTGTGAGGATTTCTAGGAAGAAGGATCCTAGAAATTACAGGCCCAATTAGCCTGACCTCAGTACCAGGTAAGGTAATGGAACAGTTTATACTGAGTGTCATCATGCAGCACTTACAGGATGGCCAGGGTATCAGATCCAGCCAGCATGGGTTTAGGAGGGGTAGGTTGTGTTTGATCAACCTGGTCTCCTTTTATGACCAGGTGACCCACCTGGTGGATGCAGAAAAGGCTGTGGATGTTGTCTGTTTGAACTTCAGCAAGGCCTTTGACACTGTCTCCCACAGCAAACTCCTGGAAAAGTTGGCAGCCCATGGCTTGGACAGGAGCACTCTTTGCTGGGTTAAGAACTGGCTGGATGGCCGGACCCAGAGAGTGGTGGTGAACAGTGCTGCATCCAGCTGGAGATCAGTCACCAGTGGTGTCTCCCAGGGGTCTGTGCTGGGGTCAGTTCTGTCCAATATTTTTATTGGTGGCATGGATGAGGGTATTGAGTCTTTCATTAGTAAATTTGCACACTAGGCTGGGAGCATGTGTTGATCTGTTGGAAGGTAGGAGGGCTCAGCAGAGAGACCTGGAATGGCTGGATGGATGGGTAGAGTCCAATAAGATGAAATTTAATAAGTTCAAGTGCTGAGTCCTGCGTTTTGGCCACAATAACTGAAAGGTGGTTGTAGTCACTTGAGGTTGGTCTCTTTCTCCTCTTTCTCCAGGCAGCAACTGACAGAACGAGAGGACACAGTCTTAAGCTGCTAAGGGAAATAAGGGACTAAGGGAAATATAGGTTGGATATTAGGAAAAAGTTTTTTACTGCAAGAGTGATAAAGTACTGGAATGGTCTGCACGGGGAGGCAGTGGAGTCACCATCCCTGGATGTGTTTAAAAAAAGACTGGATGTGGCACTCAGTGCCGTGGTTTAGTTGAGGTCTTAGTGCATAGGTTGGACTCGATCATCTTGAAGGTCCCTTCCAACCTAGTGATTCTATGATTCTGTAAGAATTGTGCTGCCCCATACAGAGTGGCAGAGGTGGAGGATGGTCAGCACTGCAGAGGGACTGCTCATGTCCTCAGAAGACAAACCAATTTGCTTGAGTTGATACCCACATGCTAAGGACAGAGCTGGCCACATGCTGTCTTCAGGCTGCTCCAGTAGGGATGTTCCTATTCCCACTGTTGCTGTGTCTGGTTGCCTGTAAGGGTTGCCCAGGCAAGTGCTGCCCGCATTGAAGAGGACCTGTCTGACTGCAGAGCAGCAGTAACTGGCTGTGTGTGCTACTTCCACCTTGCATTTCCTGAGTAAATGTACCAGGAGACAAGCCCAGTGTTGCTCCTTTTGCAGTTGCAATTGGCAAGGAGCCGGGGTCAGTTACTGCAGTGCTGCTGAAGGTCAGCGACTCCTGGTCCTTGCCAGCTCAGCCGGCTTGAGATCACCAAAAGATGGAATTTCTAAGATTCACTGAAAGTCTTTGTCATCTCAGGAAAGATTTCTGCTTGTGTTTCCAAAACATTCAGGCTACTATTGCAAATCAGTCTTTGAGCTGCAGTTCTGGCATTATAGACCTTTTCTTTGGGACTCTGCAGACCCTCATGTCCTCTTGGAACAAAGAATGAGTCGCTGCATCTTATGTGCCCTTAGGGACACCTTTTTTTTATGTGTGTACCTGCTCCCCCAGTTGTCTGTGCAAAGTGGCTGCTCTTTGCTGCTCCTTGCCCTTGTGAACTACCGTGCCAGAGTTGGCCCTAGAGGTCCCTGTGACCCAAGCTGTGGGACGAGAAAGTCCTCTGGTCTCAGAAGCCTCTCTGGGTGTAGAACTTGTCTTTGAATTCCTTACTTTTACCATTATCCTGTTCTGTTTTATCCAGAGCTGCTGCAGCGAGGAGCAACAACCATCACCAACCTGGAGGGCTGGGTAGGCCACCCTCTGAACCCCATTGGCTGCCTCTTTCTCACCCTGACCGAAGCTTGTAGATTAGAAGAGGAAAATTGCCTTGAAATTTCAGGTACCAAGTGCTCCTCCTGGATCCCTTCCTGGTGGCTGTGGCTGAGGTGGGTGCAGATCTGGGGCTCTGGACGCCTGGAATCTTGAGTCTCCCCCTCTCTGCCTTGGCAGGAGCACCAGGGCAGAGCTGCAGTGCAAAGAAGGTAGTGAGTAGAGAGAAACAGATTTTTCTCAGACCCAGGGTTTGCAGCCAGAGCAGAGCAGGTCCATGGGAAGGCTCTGGTGTAGCTGTGCACCCTGTTGCACATGTCTTGGGTCTCCTACATCTCCTAGCATCTCTTAACGAGAGCAGCAAGAGAGGGTGAAGCCCACATCTCCCTCAGGGAGCTTTCATCTGTTGCTTCTGGGTAACTGAAAGCAGGCAGGAAGGGAAGAGTGAGTCTTTCTCCTGAAGTGAGAGGTTTTTCTCTGCAATGATTCTGCTGTCTGGGAAGACTCTTTTAACCCCACTGCATCTCCTCTTCCTCCTTTCAGACGCTGGGGACTCCAAACCACCAGTGTATCAACATGTGCCCGTCGTGACCGGCAGCCAAGAGGGTGATGAGTCCTACCTGTCCCTGGCCTTAGAGGTGGCCCTGATGGGGATGGGTCAGCAGAGAGTGATGCCTGAAGGTCTCTATGCCCAGGACAAGGTGTGCCGCAATGAGGAGCAGATCATTGCCCGGCTGCAGGACCTGGAGCTGGACCCAGTGCTGGTGCAGACCCTGCGGAAGCAGTGCATCTTACTGCTGGAAGGTGGGGACTTGGCTCATCTAGCTGACTTAGTGTCTTAGCCGAGTGTTGGTGACATCTCTGAGGTGCCCTTTTCAAAATTTATGCCCATCCTTCTTCTTCCTCTCTGGATGTGGTGCAGAGCCTGTAGGATGGCTGCTCTGCCCCATCACCTGGCAAAGCAAGGGTTTGTTGGCATCCCTAGAAAAAGACCAAGTCAGAGGCAATATGGAGAAGGGTGCTAAGCACGTGGCTTCAGTTTCTTATTTTCTTTTAGAGAAGGAAGGACCATCCCTGGATCCAACTTGGGTAACACACCAGGGAGCTGAACAGCAGATCCTCACAGCTTTGGGGTGGTGCAAACCCCAGCCACAGATCCTGCTGTGCTAATTATGGCTGATGGGCTCTGCTTCTGCCTAGGTGGTCCCTTCAGCGGCTTGGGAGAAGTCATCCACCGGGAGAGCGTCCCCATGCACACCTTTGCCAAATACCTGTTCTCTGCCCTGCTGCCCCACGATGCTGACCTGGCATACAAGCTGGCTTTGCGGGCCATGAGGTTGGTGCATGTTTAATTCTGTCTCTGCTCCCCTTTTTGCCTCTCTCCTATGCTTGTTGGGAAGCTGGGATACTTTGCAACTTTAGAGCAGGGATGCGAGTGGAGACAAGCTTGGAGCTTGCCATCTATGGGATCTTCTGCAGTGTGTAGGGCCACTGGGCACAGCAGCAGTGCAAAGAGGTTCCTGCTTTCTATTTGCGTGATTCCTGGTTTATAAACTCCATCCATATGGATTTTCATGGGTCCAGTAATGTCTGCTGGCCCATCCCTCTACCCAGCCCCTCGCTCCAGGCTGGACCACCACCTGCCTGTCCCTGTGACAGTCATCCTGTGCCAGAGCTGGTCCCAGGCACACACAGAGCTGTCATCTGCCTTCTGTCTGCGAGGCCTCAGGCACCCTGCAGCCCTCCCTGCCTGCAAGAAGGGCTGTTATCCTGGCACAGATGGGTGGATGGTTTGCCCTGGGCTCCAGGGTGTCACAGAGCCAAGTGGAGAACACAGTTATACTCTGTTCTCCGTTAAAACCCATCTCTGTCCCTGAGACTGGGAGAGAGCTGCCCTATCTCCTTCCCCAATCCATGATACACTTCAGACATCAGCCTGTGTATTGCATTGTTTTGACAATAAAGCTGGGACTGGATGGGTCTTGGAAAAGCTGGAATTTCCTAAACAAGTCAATGTTTGGAGGACTGTCAACTCCAGAGCATCCCAGTGCTCTCTCTCTCTCTACCACCATTAAAAGTGCTGGCCCCTCTAGAGCATCACCTTTTTTGCAGCATTTCCACACAGAAATGGGTCATCTCTCCCCAACACTGTGGGAAAAATTAAAATCCCCCTATCCTGGGAAGAGCTGCTCAAGAAGACAACCAGGTTTAATAAACAGCCAAAGGCCTCTGTGGTCTGCAGACCTGAGACCTCTGGCCATTGAACAGCACCGAGGGCCTCAGAGATGCCATCTGTACCCATTCCCTGCTCCCAGCTAGGACTCCCTGTGTTGAGGTATCTGTGTCTGGGGCTGGAAAGGTTTGGCTTCTGCTGCCCTGTAGTTATCTCAAGCCTGCCAGTGAAGATAACAGAGACACTTGGATGTCTAGGGTGCAGTTTCTGTCAAGTTAGCAACACCAGGGGTTTAGGATGTGTCATGGCTGGTGACTTGAAACTCCACTCTCCTTCTTTAGGCTTGCTTCTTACCCCAGGTTTTCCAGGCTTTTGGATGTGCCCACAAAAACAGGCAACCTAACCTGGCTGCAGAGGCCCTAGGGAAATGTGCTGCTGCTTCTGATCATAACCAAGCGTTTTAAGAAAAACCAGATGATACAGTCAGGAGTTCTGCCGGGTGCTTTGACATGAAAGGAGCGGGAGGGGAGGAGGGATTTTACTTTTTTCTTCCTTTTTTCTTTCTCTGAGGTCTGTGCTTTTCCTTACAAGTTTATAAATCACTCCACGGATCTTTCTCCCCCCTTTCAAGTCAGTCTCAGATTGATCCCTGTGCCCATGTGTTGAGCATGCAGCCTTGGGAGCCCCACACGTGCACAGCAGCAGGATGTGTTCAAAGGCATTGCTGCAGGCAGCAGCCTGCAGGCAGCCCCTGCCTCGCCTTGGCAGCACCACAGGGAGAGGAGGTGAACCTGGGGCTGGGCTGAGGTCTGATGTTGCCTCCTCCTGCTTGCCCTTCAGGTTGCCTGTCCTGGAGACCACGGCACCATCCGGCGACGTGACTCACCCTCACCACCTGGTCTCAGTGGTCCCCAGCAGGTACCCACGCTGGTTCACTCTGGGGCACCTGGAGTCACAGCAGTGTGAGCTGGCCTCCACCATGCTCACAGCAGCCAAAGGTTGGTGGCAGGGCAGTTCTGGGGCAGGGTTGATGGGATGATGGTGCACAAGAGTATTGAAGAGTTTTTCCTGAAGAAAGGAAGGAGCCTTTGCTTCTGCTGGCACTGGCAGAGACTGGCTGGGTACCCCACTGGCAACCTGCTGTGGGCAGGGCATGATAAGCTGGCTTTGAGAATCTGGGGTTTCTGGGATTCTTGTCCCAAAGGATTCACGGTCCAGCAAGGCAGGATGGGAATGTCCAATGAGGCACAGGCAGGCCTTGCAGCCACACTGCTGCAGGTCCTGGGTATTGCCCCAGGTGATGTTGGACCATGTCTTCTCTGCAGCACAGCCAGTACCCAGGCCAGCAATCCCTGCCAGGCATGTCATGAGGTCATGCCATGGTTTAAATTGAAGCTGTTTATCCTTTCATCTCTGCTTTGTCTCTTCCGCCCTGTGGTAAAAATCCTGCATAGGCTGTGGGAGGGAGAAGACCTCCCTGTGCACCAAACCACAAGTCCACTTTGGTCCCAGCTGCAAAAGACTTGTGAAACACCTCACAGGTCTCTTGGGCCTCTCCGGTTCCTGCCCAGGCACTATAATGAAGGCGAGCACAGGCTTTTCATTAAACATCCCCTGACCAGAAACCAACCTCAGCAGGATAGCAAGAGTCTTGTGTCCCATGAGGGTCAGTGAGCCAAGAAGTTATCACTGCCCTCTGATGTCCTGGTATTGCCAGCCTGACAGGCAGCTAGAGGGAAGGGAAATGAGCTGTCAGAAAGCTCCAGCCTCACTGCTTTGGCAGCCTCTTCTCTCCTTCGAGCCTCCTCCTCTAGACTGCTTTACCAGGGCTGATGGTGTTCTGCCCAGTTTGCAGTGCCCAGATGAAGAGCTGGTACTTGGCTTATCCTTTAGCTCTTTTTCTCTCTTCCAGTGCCTAATGGGATTAGGTTTTTATGCCAGGGATGTAGGGCTGTTGGATTGCATTTATTTTTACCACTGTCCCCTTCCTCAAGTGCTCCTCTGCTGCAGCATATCCCAGTGTGATCCTGCAGCCTCTCTTGCCCATGCCCCCACAAGCCATTTTAGGGAGGCTTGGATTTTGGTGGCAATGCAAGTGGCTGTGGTGGGTGGCAGGTGATATCTTTAGCTATGAGTCACCCGAGATGTCTCTGTGTGTCCAGGTGCAGCACTGGGTTTTTCACACTGCTATGCATGATTTGGTTGTCTTTGCATGAGGTTCATCTGCTCAGTCTAAGACTAGGAGTAGAAATAAAGCTGGAACCTCATGTGGATTGTTGCCAGCTCTGGTCTGCGCACAGCCCAAAGGTCTCACTCACCACACTGTGCCCCACAGGGATTGATAGGAGGATTTCCCAAGCTAGCTGCAGGATCATGATACTGATATGCTTTGATGTGTCCCTCTTCCAAGATCCTGCTCATCTCCTGGTGCCATTACATATCCTAGCACTCACAATCTCCTGTAGCAGGAGACCCACAGCACCGTTGGGTATTGTGCCATGAACCTCCTTCTTTGGGGATAGCTCAGCCTGTCTCAGTTGAGTGCTGTGTGCCTGACCTGGCACATCGAGGACCAAGGTGCAGCAAGTCTGGGTAAGCCCAGCCTTGCAAGAGGGGTCTTGCTGGGCAAGACAGTGTGTGTGCAGCAAACAGCTTTTCCTCTTCTTCCTAATGATCCTGGATGAAGAGTGATGTTTCTGCAGCCATTCAATACTAGGCATCGCCCCAAGCCCCTCCTTTTCTGGGAAGAAGCTGCTGTACAGCTGTCAAACTTGAGGCCAGGGTGGAACATCCAGGTGCCTGGAGATGTCTGCTAAAGACAGGACGTGTCTGGGATCACTCAGGTTTGTTTGTCCTCTCTGTGAGAGGATGAACTTGAGTGAGGACACTTGCCGTAGGATGTGTCACTTCCTGGGGAGGGTGCTCCATTTTGGACTGTTGGACTGCAGGGCCTGATCCAGGATTGCTGTGTGTCCAGAGGGGCTGGCCGTGGTGAAGGGACTGTTCATCACGTGGCGCAGGCAAGAGATGAGGCTCCAGGGCAAATTGGGGGCATTCCTGAGCCATCTTACCGTTCATTCTTGCTCCCAGGGGACATGCTGCGCCTCCGCACGGTGCTGGAGGCCATCCAGAAAAACATCCACTCCTCCTCCTTGATCTTCAAGCTGGCTCAGGATGCATTTAAGATTGCCACGCCAGCTGACAGCAACTCTGACACGACACTGCTCAATGTGGCGCTGGAACTGGGGCTCCAGGTACGGAATGATGCTGGGGATGCTGGTGGCCCTTCTGCCCCACTTCTGCTGTGGCAGCCATGCTGGTTATGGTCTTCCACCAAGCATGGTGCTCCCTGTGGATGGAGTAAATTGATCCCTGCATGGTACTGAGCAGGGGACCTCAGCCCTGGGAAGCCCCTGTGCTCACTGTGGTTTGGACGGCAGTGAGGCAGTGCTAGGTAGTTGGTAGTCAGTTGAACCAGAGGGATTTCTGGGGAACACAGAGGAATTTCTGTTGGGTGGCCTCACTGGAGCCCTGCAGGGCAGCCAGTCACCCCAAGTTTGCCTCACAGGTGATGCGTATGACCCTGTCCACCCTCAACTGGCGGCGGCGGGAGATGGTGAGGTGGCTGGTGACGTGTGCTACCGAAGTGGGTGAGTTCTGTGTGCGTTGGAGGGTCTGGCCTGCATGCAGTGGGAGCAGGGTTGTGCATGGACATCCTAGGGGCATGACTAGCTCTGAGCATCTCAGTTCTCCTGAGTCTCTCATTTCTTCCTGGGTAACTGAATTCACCTCATAGCACCAGCTGACAGGGTTGGGACTGCAGCAGTGGCCAGTTGTGGGACTGGGATGGGTGACCTGTACCTGGCCCAAGCCAGTGGTGGTCTCTGTGCCCTGCAGCATGGCAGTGTGGGTTGGCCTCTGCCTGTCCCCCTGTGCCCTGTCCTTCTTAGGGCAGAGGCAGCAGCACAGCATTGCTGTGGGCTGGTTTTGCCCTGTCTCTGGGTCTCAGAGGAGCCCCATGAACTGAGTCAGGTTCCAGAGCCGTGCTGTGACCTCAGTGTTTTCTTGCAGGAGTGAGGGCCCTGGTGAGCATCCTGCAGAGCTGGTACTCACTGTTCACTCCCACGGAAGCCACCAGCATTGTGGCAGCCACAGTGATGTCCCACAACACCATCCTGCGCCTGAGCCTGGACTACCCACAGCGGGAAGAGCTGGCCAGCTGTGCCCGTACCCTGGCCCTGCAGTGCGCCATGAAGGACCCCCAGAACTGCGCCCTGTCCGCCCTGACCCTCTGTGAGAAGGATCACATTGCCTTCGAGACCGCCTACCAGATCGTCATTGACGCCGCCTCCACCGGCATGACCTACACCCAGCTCTTCACCATCGCCCGCTACATGGAACACCGGGGCTACCCACTCCGAGCCTTCAAACTGGCCTCACTGGCCATGACACATCTCAACCTGGCCTACAACCAGGACACTCACCCAGCCATCAATGATGTGCTCTGGGCTTGCGCCTTGAGCCACTCTCTGGGCAAAAACGAGCTGGCAGCCATCATCCCACTGGTGGTGAAGAGTGTGCACTGTGCCACAGTGCTCTCGGACATCCTTCGCCGCTGCACCATGACAGCGCCGGGGCTGGCTGGCATCCCTGGGCGGAGGAACTCGGGGAAGCTGATGTCCACTGACAAAGCCCCCCTGCGGCAGCTGCTGGACGCGACGATAAGCGCCTACATCAACACCACCCATTCCCGGCTCACCCACATCAGCCCACGGCACTATGGGGAGTTCATCGAGTTCCTCAGCAAGGCCAGGGAGACCTTCCTCCTGGCGCAGGATGGGCACATACAGTTTGCCCAATTCATTGACAATCTTAAACAAATCTACAAAGGCAAGAAAAAACTGATGCTGCTGGTGCGAGAACGGTTTGGGTGAGCCCCGGCTCCTGCCATGGTCACTGGCAGGGTCTGGCCGCAGCATGGTGACTTGGGAGAGAAGAAGGAAGGAAAGTGGAGATCAGCTTCCCCCCCATTGGTAGAGGCTGCTCTGTTCTGGTCTTCTGGGTTTTTTTTATTTGTTTTGTTTCTTTCTTTTTTTTTTTTCTTTTTAGTGTTACTCTTTCTTGGATTTAACGATTTCACACACTGAGAGGATCCAGAGATTCCTTGGGCACAAACCAAAAGGCAACCACGGGGAAAAAGGATAGTTTACCCAGCCCCCTGCCCTCCCTTGCCAATACCAAAAGCTAACCTGGAAATCTAATACCTCTTTCCTAAAGGACGTGGTCGCTGGAGGGATACGAAGGTTGCAAAGTGAAAAGTCTTTAAAATTATGTGGGAAATTTAACAAAACAAAAACAAAACAAAAAAAAAAAAAAAAAGGAAAAAAAAGCGAGCAAAGAAACCTGCGACACTAGAACCTCATGCGTCACCAAAAGCGATGGCTTTGCAGAGCGCTTCTCCTGCCCGCCCGAGACATGCAAACTCCTCTATTTGTGAAGATACTTCAATAAAAACAAGTAAAAGTAACTGTTCTCAGGGATTGCTTACTAAAAGTAACACAAAAAAAAGCATTTATGATACTGTAAATACTATAGTATATGTGTCAATTATTAAATTGTAAAGTTATAATTATTTATAATTCTGTCTTTTATTTGGGGGATACTTGAAATTGTTGTGGGCTGGGGCGATTATTTTTATTATTGCTATTATTATTATTATTGTTATTATTATTATAACTATTATTTAAAAAACCCACACAAAACCACAGACAAAAAGAGGAGGAGGCACGCGAACGTTTCTCAGGTTCCCATGGCATCGTCAGCAGCAAGAAGGGTGTGGGGGGGAGGCGAACATCTGCTCGACTCACAGCCCTGGGACGGATGGACAGATGGACGGAGGAGCAGCAGCCTAGCGCTGGACGACAGCGACAGAAGGAACTGGGGACGATGCTTGCTCGGACACACGCAGATGCTGGCGGACTTAGCCCATCGCAGGGCGGGTGCAGGGTGCGAGTGCCTGGGCGGGCACCAGGGCTGCCGGCTCCGGGGGAGGGAGGGGCAGCCGCGTCGCCTTCCCGCACCGTTCCCAGCTCCGTGGTGCAGCCAACGCTCGGCCCTTCCCGGCTCGCCCCGCGCTCAGGGCACATTCCAGCCCCGAGCTAGCGGCTCTTCAATTTTTGTTTCTTTGCCAGCAGGTTGGGAGGGCTGGGAGGCCAGGGCCGGTCTGGAGGGTGACTTGTAGTTAGAAGAACGTGCGCTAGTTATCTGCTGTCTGGTTTAATTTTTTGGCAAGTGACTTGTGTCCGCACTCTGGCCAGGAACCCAATTGTACTCGGTCTGTGTCGCCACCGAAATAGCAGTCTTCAACCAGTCTGTTTCTCTCTTTTTTTCCTTCCCCTTTTTTTTTTTTTTTTTTTTTTTGCGTGCGTGCGTGTATGTGTGTGTGCGACCTCTTCATCTGATGTTTAATAATAAAAGGGATGAACGTTACTGCCTGTGTCTCTCCTGCCTTTCTCTGAAGTCAGGGGGGCTCACCACACTTGTGCAGAGCAGTGTTGCAGCACCCTGTGGTAGGCAGCTCCTGTGCCCCAAGGAGGTGGACGGAGCAGGGACAAGGCACCCCAGCTGTTTCTGGGTGCAATTCCCTGCCATGTACAGTGTTAGGTCCTTGACTGTGCTGGAGACACTGCCCTGTCCATGCCAGCTACAGCAGCATTTCTGCCCATATCCTGATCCATCCTGCCACCAACTTGGACCACAGTGAGTGTGCTGCAGTGTGGGATGGGGTAGCAAGGAGTTGTAACTCAGGGTTCCTGGGCTGCTTTTTGCAGGGTTTGCTGAGCCCCAGGCAAGCTTAGCCCTGAGGATGAGGGGAGATGGGGAGGTATGCATGGGGGCACTCTAGGACCAGGGGGATGGTCCTAAAGAGCCTTTGGGAGCTGGAGGAGGAGGGACATACTGCCTCTACTGCCATCCTAGCCTGTGTGGCAGGGTGCTGGTGGTGCTGTGTCAGAGGTTCTCCTGCCACTTTGCCAGCTGTCTCCCAGGTGAGTCCTGCTGGGTCTCCCAGCCCCTTGAGACTACCCTGGGTTGAAGATACATTGCCCATTCCAACCTGAACAGGACTGTGGAACAGCTGATGCTGAGCCTCTGCCAGTGCTGGGCTATGACCCTACCAGCCTCAGGCAGCCCACCTTCCCTAGCAGGGCTGAGCACATCCATCCTGAGGAGATGGCTCTTGTGCCTTGGGCTCACATCCTCTGTTGCAAGCATGGACACTCCAGCCTGGCAGGGAGAGGCATCCTCCACAATTTGCTGTCATCCCTGTTTCCCCATTTTGACCTGCAGGATGGGGCTCACGGGCTCCCCCTCACCACAGATGCTCCTCTAGCAGCCTGCCATGACTTCCCATCTCTTTCAGGGCCGTCCAGTTCCCCATCCCCCCCAGCCAGAGCCACACGGCTGCTGCAGAGAAGGTCCTTGTTTAATGCTGCAGCCCAGCCTAGAGTGAACCCTGTGACAACACAGGTGACTGTGCCCAAACCAGAGTCCTGTCCCCAAGACCCCAGGGTCAGCTGTGCTTGTTGATATGACGGGAATGAGCATGCACGGCTTCCACAAAGGCACCCACATGTTCAGGGTTCATGTCAGGGTAGAGGCCGTGGCCCAGGTTGGCAATATAGCGTTGGGTTCCAAAACTCTCCAACATCTTCTTCACCAGCTCGCCAATCTTCTCCTATAGGTATGGTAGGAAACCATGTGTCAGATTGATCAAGCCCAGGGTATTTCACCCCTACCAGTCCCCCCAGCTAGCCTAGGGGACTGCTGGGATATGACCCAGTGCTGCAGGTGGGGAAGCTGAGGCAGAAGGCCTTTGTAACAGGCTATAACTAGCCCTAGTTGTTGGCAATGGCCATGGCTCACCTTGGGTGCATAGAGAGCACATGGATCCAGGTTCCCTTGCAGGGTGACATCTTTTCCTATCTGTGCACTGCAGCAGGGAGGAAGCAGGTGAGTTGCAGCATGTGGTATAAAGGCTGAGGGCAGCCAGGTGCCTGCAGCCCCTACCACAGGACACCCAGGACCCCTCAGCCTTTAGAAGCTGTAGCATGGTGGCCCAACCATCCCCACCTTTGGAGCAGTAATATCCAGGCCTGGGATGTCTCAGGGCAGAGGAGGAGGTCAGAGTACCTGTCTGGGATCCTGCCCAGACACCTGAGCCCTGTGTCAGACTCTTACCGAGCTTCCTGGGGCCGGATGGTCCAGTCGAGACCAACAACCTCATAACCAGCATGGGCCAGGTCACGCAGGGCGTAGTGTGCATCTTTGGCAAAGATGATCTAGGGAGGGAGGAGATGGGCAGCAACTGCTGTGAGTCAGACCCTTCTCCACAGGCTGGATTGAGGGAAGCAGGTACCAGGGGATGCACCCCTCTCCAGCAGCCCCCAGATGTCAGGGTCAATCCAGGCAGCCCTGACTCACCATGGGCACCAGGGGCAGTGCCTCCTCCTTCAGCTTGCTCTTGACAGTCTGGGCAATGTCTCGGATGTAAGGCAAAGCAAAGTCCTGAAACAGCTCTGGGCCCAGGTGCCCTGCATGGGACTCAAATAGCTGGAGCGCCTGTCAGGGTCAAAGAATCCTTTAAGCTGGAAAACACCTTTAAGATTAGTGAGTCTGACCATTAACCCAGCACTGCCAAATCCACCAGTAAAACATGTCCCCAAGTGCCCCATCTACTTGTCTATCAAATACCTCCAGGGATGGCTACTCAACCACTTTCCCAAAGGACGTGGAGAGCAGCACCTCAGTCTCTCCTCCTCCTTCCAGATGCTGGACCCTCTCTGCTCCCTGTCCCCAGTCCCTGCCTTCCTTCTTGGCCCTGTCCCCACTACCCCAGGACACACCTGTGCTCCAGCAGCCACCTGCCCCACCAGGTAGTCAGTGATGACGTCGGCCAGCAGGCGTAGCAGCCTGTGGCTTGCCTCAGGGTGACGATAAAGCCAGCTCTTGGCCTTGGCCATTGTAGTAGAGCCACCACCTTCAATCATGTAGGACATGAGCGTCCACTGTGGGGAGGAGTGAAGAGAGTGATGGAGATGAAAGAAGACACAAAGTCCCAGTCACAGTGCTGAAAGTAGGACCTGTGAGCATCCCAGAGCCTGGGGCACAGCAGCTCCTGCATTGAATGCCCCCCTTATGCACCCATATAGCACCCACATTTGGGAGTGCCATAACTGGTCTCACTCCAAGAGAGCAGAGCAGCCCATCAGGGAAACCCACACAGAGGAGCCACGTCACTTACTGGTGCTCCCGAGAAGCCGATGAGGGGCACCTTGCCCTCCAGGCTGTGTCGTGTCAGCGTGATGGCCTGGAACACATAACCTAACTCTGCGGTGACATCCACCTTCTGTCGCAGTTTCAGCAGATCTTCCACTTCCTTCAGGGGCTCTGTGAATATGGGTCCTTTCCCAGGGACCATGACAACCTCCATGCCCAGTGCCTGGGGACAGGGGAGAATGGAAAAGCAGAAATGAGGCAGCCCTGAACTCTGCCCTGTTACCAGCTGCTGTCCCGCATGGCATTGGCCACGGCTCTCACCTGGGGCACCACCAAGATGTCAGAGAAGATGATGGCAGCATCCAGGGGGAATCGTCTTAGTGGCTGCACAGAGGAAGAGGCAATGTTAGTGAGTGCAACTCCCTTCCCATGGAGGATTTGGTCAAGCACATGAGGCCGGAGTCCTGAAGGCCTGCACAATTTACTGAGAACCAAGGTTTCTCCCCATCCCCATCTGGGCAGGGAGAGGGGACACACAGACCCCTGAGTGATGCTCACCTGCAGTGTCAGCTCACAGCACAGTTTGGGGGTCTGGCAAGTGGCAAAGAAATCCTGTGATGCCCGTGTCTCCCGAAACTCTACAAGGAACCACCACAAATGTTACTGGGTGCTTGCTGAGGCCCCCTCGCTACACCCCGCACACCTCCACCTCTCACCTGGCAGGTACCGCCCCGCCTGCCGCATGCACCACACCGGGGTGTACTCCGTGTCCTCCCCGCGCGCCGCCCGCAGGAACGTGTCGTTCTTCAGCTTGGGAAAGCCTTTGGGGCTGCGGAGCAAAGAGCAGGTACAGACTGTCACCCACGAGGGATCTGGGTGCCCTGCCAGGCCCCCACGACTGGGGCAGAGGGTGCCAGAGTAAGCGGCTCCTCCCCACTCCCTGATAGAAGAGCCTTGCGCCCAGCTATGACAAATGTGATAAACTCTCCTCATCACAGCCCAGGCAGGACTTCTTCCTGATGAAGACCGCGGGGCTCCCCGGCGGAGAGGCGATGCGCTACCCAGGTCCGAGAGATTAAGTTATCAGGGCCACCAGTTGCTCCCGCCTGGAGAGATTTGGGACGAAGGAGGCGCGGGGCGGGCAGTCTTGCATTCCCCCCGGTCTGTGCCAGGCCACGCGCCCTCAGCCTCCCCGTCCCCAACCTTCCCGCTGTGGGGCTGCAGGAGTTCAGCCTGCGCCGGGGAGGGGGAGCCCGCAACCGCGGAGCCTTTGGGAACAAAGTCCCCAAAACCTCCATTTGGGACCAGTAACTTAACTATCACACTAGTAGCCCAGATGATCCTTCCCAGTGCAGGATCACCCCCTCCCTCCCGATCCAGAGCCTCTCCAGTGACCCAGTACTGGACTGGTGTGCCAGCACCATAATCCCAGGGCCACTCGAGTGCCTCGGCGGTGTTCCCAGAGCCACACCAGTGTCCCCAGTACAGGATCTCAACACGAAAGCACTATGCCCAGCGCTCCCACAGTGCCAGATCGCTGCTCCCAGAGCCACACCGGTATTCCCCGTGCAGGCCCCGGAACATGGCCCCATTACCACACCAGGAAGGGACGCAGGCCTGCCCGGTCCCGGTTACTTACATGAGCCGCTCAGCACCCTCCATCCTCCTGCGCCGCTCCCCGGCCTCTCTGTTGCTTCCCGACGCGGCGCGGTCCGCCTCCGTCCCGCCCCCGTCCCGCCTCGCCTCACGCCGCCATCTTGCCCCGCCCCCTGCCCGCCTTCACGCCCCTCCGTACGCTGCCATCATGCCCCCTCCTTGCTCCTCTGTACGTGACACGGGCGCCGCCATCTTGCTCTACGTCTGCCCCGCCGGGCGTCGCCATCTTGCCTGTCTGCGGGCGGGGTTCGCCGTAAACCGGAGCGGCGCGGAGTCGGTGCTCGGAGCGCGATGAAGTCGGACGGGGAGGCACCGCACCAGGTGCTGGGTCGGCTGCGGTTCCTGCTGCAGTGCAGCGAGTGCTTCCGCCGCGCCCAGGCGCTGCCCCCCGCGCTCTGCTACGTGCCGCGGGAGGTGCAGTACAAGATCTGCAAGGACCCCTCGGCCACCGCGGCCGCCGCCGCCCGCAGCCTGCTCAGCGTGTGGGACAGCCCGGGGCCGGCGCGGGGCGGCAAGCGAGCGGCGCGGGCCACGATCGAGGTGCGGAAGGGCGGCTGCCTGCGCGCCACCGGCGAGGAGTACTGCAACGGCGCCGGGCTCTGGGTCAAGCTCAGCAAGGTAACGTGGGTGCGGCGGCCCGCGAAGGGCCCGGCCTGGCCTCTCCTGACCGCCGGCTGTCCCCACAGGAGCAGCTGGAGGAGTACCGGAGCGGCTGCGATCTCGAGGAGGGCTGGGTTCTGGTGTGCAAACATGCTGACGGCGGGGACCGGCTGGTGCCCGTGGAGTCCACGGAGCGGATCCAGCGGCAGCAGCAGCTCTTCGGGGTGGATTACAAACCTGTCATCAGGTGCGGGCCGCCGCGGTGTGCTTGCTGCTGGGTCCCCGGAGGGCGAAGGTGCTCACCTCTGTGCGGGCTTGGGATGCTGCCCCACGGCCTCTCCTGCCTTGGGCTGGGGAACCCCCGACTTGCTTTGACAGGTTTCATGGAAGTGAGGCAAGAGGGATGCTGGATGTGGAGTGAACCGAGTTTGGCTTGGGCACTGTGCTTGTCACATGCCAAGCGGGATGTGGAAGGAGTAGACATAGCTGGAAGGGAAAGGGCAGCAGATGATGCTGGAGGTGATGGAGGATGGAGCACGATGGGGCTTTAAACCCAAATCTTCTCCTTACAGCTACTTCTCAATCACCAACTTCTTGTTCCTCCTACGATGTTCTTATTCCATTTCTCTGTGTTGTTTCAGATGGGAACAGGTGGTGGATCTGACATACTCCCTGCGCCTCGGAGCAAAGCCCAGGCCCATGGAGCAGGATGAAGCTGCAGTAGAGAAGCTTCGGTATGAACTGGGTTCTGCTACGGTGGGGGACAAGCTCTTATTTCTTTTGACTGCCCAGACAGCTGTATCCTGCAGACTTGGGAGAGAGGGGGCAAGACAAGCAGGATGTAGACCTTCCTTTTTTGACCCATTAGCCTGGCTGCCTCTTGCTCTCCCGACCCAGTAATCCCTTTTCCCTGCTAGGTTTGTGCCCCCAACATGGACTTACGAATGTGATGAAGACCTGGTGCATTTCCTGTACGACCACATTGGGAAGGAGGATGAAAACTTGGGCAGTGTTAAGCAGTACGTGGACAGCATCGATGTCTCGTCCTACACGGTGGGTTAAGGGTCAAGGCTACATCAGCCCCGCTGTGCCATGGGGCTGGGCGGCATGGATAGTGCTTGCTGTGCTGCTCTGGCCTGGACTGGATTCAGTTTGAGGATGTGGTAGAAAAGCCTGGGGAGTATCATGCAGCATGTTGTGTAATGCAGCCCCTGGCAGGACACTGGTTTGAGAAACCAGTGCTAATATTAGCTGCAAATCTGATTTTAGGGAGGATTTGATATACTGTGCTGTGTGTGTGACCCCCAGAGCACCTTGGAGGGTCAACCCCAGTGTCTTGTGTGCTCTGTACTCATGGTGACTACCCACAGCCCAGCAAAGGGAGCAGGCCAATGTGATGCCATCTGACACCAAGATTCATTATGAAAGTAACCACTAAAGATAAGTTAATCCTACACCCATCTGATTTTGTTTCATTCACTTGCCTTCTTCCAGGAGGACTTCAATGTGTCATGCCTGACCGACAGCCATGCTGACACATACTGGGAGAGTGATGGGTCCCAGGGCCAGCACTGGGTGCGGCTCAACATGAAGAAAGGCACCATTGTTAAGTGAGTCATCTCTACTCTACATGCTGGCTAGTGACTAGGGCAAGCTTTGGCACTCCCTCTCTGCCTGAGTGTCATGACCCAAATTTGCTCATGATCTCTGCCCCTCACCCCTTACACTGGCTCTGGGTTTGAAGGGGTTTTAGCATTGTCACAGGTACCTGGGAATCCCAGCTTGGTAGCAACATGACCAAGGGATGAGAGGGAGTAGCAATAGGTGCTCAAATGCAGTTGCCTTCTTCTTAATTTCCTGCTTCCCTTTGCAGGAAGCTGCTGCTGACAGTGGATACCACTGATGAGAACTTCATGCCCAAGCGGGTCGCTGTGTATGGGGGCGAAGGGGACAATCTGAAAAAACTGAACGATGTCGGCATTGATGAGTGAGTGGGTGGAGGTGCACAGGGTGTCATGGCTCTTGCTGGGGCCCA
The DNA here is from genome assembly GCA_037013685.1 of Acridotheres tristis. Lineage (NCBI taxonomy): Eukaryota > Metazoa > Chordata > Aves > Passeriformes > Sturnidae > Acridotheres > Acridotheres tristis. The sequence goes on from CM072895.1 coordinate 10,477,908, forward strand.
AGGTGCTGAACACTGGCCTTAAGCAGTCATGCAGCACCAGCCAGGCTCTCTGGGATGTGGGTTCACTCTGCCTACAGTAGCACAGTATGATCATCAGGCTCTCCTCGTCCAATTGTGGGACATAACAGGATCATGGTACGCGGACCTGAGTCACCAGCACGTTCAGGCATTCGGCTCTACTGTTAGCAAGAACTGAGTCCTTGCCATGGGCTCCCATTTCAAAAGATGCAAACCATCTTCCCTTACAAGTGTCTGAGTGGATTTTGGCAAGATGGATGAGGGAACAGCCCTTCAGTCCTCATCTGTGCTGTGTTTGCAGGAGCTATATTGGGGACGTGTGCATCCTTGAGGACATGACAACACACCTGCCCGTCATCGAGATCCGGATTGTGGAATGTAGAGGTAGGAATGGCTGTTGTGGTCACATCCATAATGCACCTGTAAAATACTGTACATTAAGAGTTTGTTCTGTGACTTGTACTTCTTCTCCCTGTGGGCTGTTTTAGATGAGATTCAAAAGAACCATGGGAAATTCCTGGGAGATCTGAAGTTTCGAAGTTCTCAACTTTCATCCTGTTTTTCTCTGCCTTCAATTATTTAATTATTTTTCTCCTGTAAATGCCCTGCTTCTTCACAGAAGTATATGAAGCTCTCGGTGCCCAGCCCCGGAGCTGGTACATTCCTACTGTTTTTGCTTATAGACCTCCTACACTTTATTTAAGGCTTGCTTTCTTGTGATCTTGGCATATCATCCATGGTCTTCCTTGGCAGATGATGGGATTGATGTTCGTATCCGAGGCATCAAAATCAAATCCTCCCGACAGAGGGACTTGGGGCTCAGTGCTGACATGTTCCAGTTGCCCAATTTGGTGCGTTACCCTCGTCTAGAAGGGACTGACCCTGACCTGCTGTACCGACGGGCCGTGCTCATTCAAAGGTACTGTGTGGAGGGGAGCAGACAGGTGCCATTGCCTGCAGGGATTGATGCCATCTCCAGCATGTGCATGCCTGGAAGCTATACAACTATCACAACATTTCTCTTGAGACAGATGTCCTGGACACTGGAGAAAATAGCAATCATTTGAGAACAAAGTGGGCTCTCTGGGGTGGCTCTCTTATGCTTTCAGAGGAGTTCTGTAACTCAATTTACAGTGTCTTGTATGTCACAAGAACAACATATCTGTGCAGTGTCGGGGGCAGGTATATGCAGAGTCACTTGTTAGGGATGCAAAATGCCTGCAGTGCCCAGGGAGTGGGAATTTAGTACCAAAGGCTCCATGATGTAAAAAACTCTGCTGGGTTTGGTTTGGATCAGTTATTTTTCTGCTTGTGTTCAGGAGTGTGTGGTCTGGAATAGACTTGTACAGATCCCCATCACTCCTTGTTGCAATACCTTCTTTGGGATTTAGGTTCATCAAGCTTCTGGACAGTGTCTTGCATCACTTGGTGCCAGCCTGGGATCACACTGTTGGCACATTCAGCAAACTCAAGGTGAGCAGTTGGCTCTGTGTTTAGTTGTGGCCTCAGTCTGGCAGGGTGATGGTGCTCATGCTTTGGCAAGGGAGGCAGCCAGGGTTTGTTGCCTTTAAAGCAGCTGGAGGGAAATACCTTTCTGAGCTGAGGTCACTAACACTGTGAAAGGTGATATTATTTATTTTCCTGCTAAACTGCTGATGTAGAAGCATGTAGCTGTGGGCTAACAAGTGGATTCAAATCAGAACATTTCACCCTCAAAGGGACTTGAATCATAACAGTACTGGGCATGCAAGCTGGATGCACGTCCTCTCCAAGATCTCAGCCCAGGACGCTCTGTTCCTGAGCTTCCTGCCAGCAGCTTTGAGCTGGCTGTCCAAACATCAAGACTCCTACCAGTAGCATTTTTCCTGGCTTTAATAAGCTTTTGCTTTTCATCCTTTGCATAGTGCCGAGTTTATCCCTCCATTTGTCTGTTTTCCTTATATCCTCTCCAAGAATACCCATCCTGGACATTACCAGGATAGTCCCATTCTCTGTGTTTCCAGGACTAGTGTCAAAAAGCACTTTGGGTCCCGTGTGCCAGGTCAACATGAGACCAAAGCATTTGAGAAGGATTCTTTCTTTAGAGGAGCTGGCATTGATTACAACTAAAAGGGATAGTAATACCAGTGTTCTGGTGGGAGTGAGGGTAAAGGAGAGTCTAAGCAACACTGGAGTGTGAGCATCTGACGACAGCTGATGGATTGAGGGCTGAGCTTGTTATCTCTCTTAAGCCAGAATGCAGAATCTTTCAGAGGCAGAGGAGGACCAAATACTGTCAATGTGAATCTGGCTCTGTGGGAAGGCCCTGGGAGAGGGAGAAACCTGGAGGTGCGATGGCTTCAGCAGGAAGTAGGTGACATGTTTTGTGCATCCCTGTTGGCAGCACATCAAGCAGTTCTTGCTGCTGTCCAAGAAGCGCACAGCTCTCATTACCCAGTGTCTGAAGGACTCGGAGACCAGCAAGCCCAACTTCATGCCAAGGCTCTACATTAACCGGCGCCTGGCCATGGAGCACCGGGACAACCCTGCCCTGGATCCTAGCTGCAAGAACGCTGTCTTCACCCAGGTACTGTCCACCTGCTGCTCTGGGGAGAGTGGGGCATCCCAAAATCAAAATGACCTGTATTAAGATGTGTGGAAGGGACGGCTTGGAGTTGGAGATAGACCAAGCCTTCAAGGCCTCTTCATATGACTCACAGGCTCTATAATTACATGTGGTGATGGTCCCTTATCCAGAAATAACATCTAGGAGGCATTTGGGATCTCCGAGTTGAAATCTATACTCTACCCTGGATGCTCTCTTTGGCATGTTGTTAATGGAGAGTGTTACAATCCTATTGCACTAAAAAGGCAGCAAAGAATGTGTGACAACAGTCAAGTAGCTGCATACAGTTCTATGTGATTTTACATACAGTTCTAGCTGTGATTTTAGAGCAATACTGATTTTCCTGTGTGCATTCTCTCCCCACCTCTCTGGAGCTCTTTGTGTGCACAAACACCCCAAATTGCTGTGAGACTTGATGTGTTTGATGTATCTGTCTTCATGTGGCACCGGTTCCCCTGGAGAAGGGATACCAGCTATGATTGTCTCTGCTTGTTGCAGGTATATGAAGGCCTGAAACCCTCAGACAAGTTTGAAAAGCCTCTAGATTATAGGTAAGCAGTGTCTCAGGGAGAGAAGGCACCATGCGGTGCTGGGGACTGTGTCCTGTCACAGCAGAGTGTTTGGGAAGCCCAGGTCCTGTACTCTATAGAGAGGGTTCTGCTAGGATAGGAGCCAGCTCAGCCATGGGATCAGGGCGCGTTCCCCAAGCTGTCATCCCCCTGTTGAGAATGCAGCTGTCTCTGGAGATTGAGATCTTGTCCTGTCCTAAACTCAGACTGCTCCACCTAGTCCCTTGATGTCCCTGCTGTGCCTGTCCCAGCACCTCAGGGATGCCTGGTTCTCCACAGGTGGCCGTTGCGTTATGACCAGTGGTGGGAGTGCAAATTTATCGCAGAGGGCATCATCGACCAAGGTAGGGGCTACAGGAGGCCAGAGCTCCTCTGGAGCAGTGGGGGGGTTGATGAGGTGACTGTTGCTGTAGGTGCTTTTGTTTTAATTCCCATGTAGAAGAGTGGGAAGGTAGGTTGCCTTGTCCTGCCACCCCTGGCTATGTCCCAGATAAAGAGTGCTGTTTGCTGGGAGGGGGACCAAACTTCCATTAGTCACTAACAGTAGCTTTACCAGTGCCAGTGATCCTTCTGGCTGTTCTCCACAGGCCAGGCAGGGATGTTATTTCTCTTGTCTTACTTTCCTCCAGTGCCATAAGGCTCTAACAGGAGCCTTCTGCCCAACTCAGGGCCAGGTTGGACCAGAAATCCTCATCTTTGCTCTATAACTCTGAGGATCAGCACATGTGGAGTTCACATCACTAAAAATGCCCTTTTGGGGTTGCAGGTGGTGGTTTTCGGGACAGCCTAGCAGACATGTCAGAGGAGCTGTGCCCCAGCTCAGCAGACACCCCCGTGCCTCTGCCTTTCTTCGTGCGCACATCCAACCAGGTGCTGTGCATCTTGATGTTCGGAGCAAACTCTTCCGTGCCTGGCAATGCAGCACTGTCCCTGTCCCCTTGCATGCCAGGGACATACCTATTTTAAGCTTTTCTTTGTGAGGGGTTGAGTAGTTTGCTTTGCGGCTTTTCCCTTTAGAATATGCTGACAAGTGCCTTAATAGCGGCCTCTCACTGGGAATATTGCCAAGGGGGATGGGGGCTTTAGCCCACTTCTGCTCTGAGAAGTGCCCAGAGGCATAGCAGTAGTCTGTGGTGTTTCATGCTGTGCTGAAATGATGACTTGTAGTTTTGCCTCTCACACCTACAGGGTAATGGCACTGGAGAAGCCAGGGACATGTATGTCCCCAACCCCTCCTGTAAAGACTTCCCAAAGTATGAGTGGATTGGGCAGATCATGGGAGCAGCACTGAGGGGCAAGGAGTTTCTGGTAAGTTTTCAACCCCATCCCTCTGAGAAGATTTGTTGCAAAGGGAGTTAGTTGATGGCCCTCTCCTGCAGCCTAATGGGAGCATGGAAAGGTCACACACTGGGACAAGAGGTGTTTGGGGCCAAGCAGTTTGGAGAACTCACAGCCTGAGTTTTGGGGGATGCTGCTGAGAGCTTGGGAGATAGTGTTTTGTCTCTATTCAGCTATGGTGAGCTGTGCATGTAGAGGGGGAAGTAGGGAAGCCTCCTTGTGTCTGCATTGTTGAGTCGTATCTCCATCTTTGGGGAGGTGTCATTTTGACGCAGACTCAGTAAAGTCTTCTCCAGGTCCTGGCTCTTCCTGGCTTTGTATGGAAACAACTAACAGGGGAAGAGGTCAGCTGGAGCAAAGACTTCCCTGCTGTGGACTCCGTGTTGGTGAGTTGTACCTATCCTATTCCTTGTGTCATTCAGCAAGGTGCTGATTTCCTGATGTCCCTGTCCTCATCTCCTTGCTTCCTCCTGTATGTCAAGTAAACACAACAAAGGGCAACTTTTAGCTATAAGGATGCACCAAATGCTGTTATAGAGATGCAGCCATGCTGACTGCTGCTTCCAGGATACAATGGCCCAAGGTCTGCTAAACAGCTTTAGGGTAGATATGCCATGTTGTGTCACTGTCACTTGTCTGAGAAGGGAGAAGATGAGGACTTGGGCACATCACTGCTCTCTGGCCATCTCTCTAACATGCACTTACTTGGTGCCTGGACAGGTGAAGCTCCTGGAGGTGATGGAAGTCATGGATAAAGACACCTTTGAGTTCAAGTTTGGGAATGAGCTGACCTACACGACAGTGCTGAGTGACCAGCGCATGGTGGAGCTGATCCCCAATGGCAGCAACACCGCTGTGCGCTACGAGGACCGCAAGGAGTTCATCCGCCTGGTGCAAAAGGCTCGGCTGGAGGAGAGCAAGGAGCAGGTGACACTGTCCCACCCTGTGGGTGCTCATTGGCTCCCAGGGACCTGCCCCCAGCCTGTTTCTGGTAAAATGCACTGTGGTTAGTGTTCTTATGCTCATTAGGGCAATGGTATCCAACCCTTTTGGTGGGGTCCTGGATCCTATGGAGTTGCTGAGAAGCAAAGTGGCTTCTAGTAGAATGCATGATGGGGGTTTTATTCACAGCTCTGACACAGGCTTTTTGAATGAATGAGGATGCATCTCTCTGGGATTATATCCTTTTTCTTTGGGTTCCTTGGAGTATCTGCTGAGCAGTCACATGTCTTGAATCCAGTAGAGTCCCTAGGCTCAACCATGAGTCAGAGAAATGGGCAAGATGTGCTGCTTACCTCCCTTGTCTCCTTTTCAGATCATGGCCATGCAGGCTGGGCTGCTGAAGGTGGTGCCCCAAGCTGTTCTTGACCTCCTTACATGGCAGGAGCTGGAAAAAAAGGTCTGTGGAGACCCTGAAGTTACAGTTGATGCCCTGAAGAGACTCAGTAAGTGAAGGGCTTTGCTGAAAACTCTCTTCCTGAAAATAAGACTATCTTCTGTCTGTGCCAAAGAGGAAGGAACTTAGATCTTTATTAAACTAATTTTCTGTATCCTTTCTGACAGCCCGGTTTGAGGATTTTGAGCCACAGGATACCCGTGTTCAATACTTCTGGGAAGCACTCAATAACTTCACCAATGGTGAGCCATTTGCTCTGTCCATGCATATATTGTGCCATGACAGTTCCTGCCTGCTGGGTGGGAGGGAAGCCACTCAAGGAAAACGAGCAGCTAGGCTGAAGCGACTGCTCACTAGTTCTGGGGATACCTGGAAGCAGCTGTACTGCATCTCACATATCTCTAGGGTTTGCTGATGTATTTGCTTTTCCTTCACAGAGGATCGCAGCCGCTTCCTCAGATTTGTCACTGGCAGAAGTCGCCTTCCAGCACGGATCTACATCTATCCAGACAAGATGGGGTAAGTCTGTAGACTGCAAGGCTGACAGATCCCACACCAAAGGGGTGGGTTGTCTGGGCTCATTGCCTTGCTGGCATGCTGGTTCTAACCAGTTTGTCACCTTCTCCCCAGCTCAGAGACAACAGATGCTTTGCCAGAGTCATCCACCTGTTCCAGCACTCTCTTCTTGCCCAACTATGCCACGTAAGTTTTGGTGCTTCCCTGTGTCTGGGGGACTGTGTGTGGGTTCTCTTCTTAACCTTGGTGCTGACCCATTGGGCTCTATCACTTTGCTGTACTTATATCCCCTGTCTGTCCCACGTGGCTGCTGAGTTTCTCTCTGAGAGCCCCTGGTGAAGCATATCTTCCATTTCAGAAAACATCTTGTCCTTTCAATTGGCAAATGCAGCAATGGCAGCTCCTCCTTATCTTTATTTTTTCTCCTTCTTGCCATCTCTAGAGCCAAGGTATGTGAAGAGAAGTTGCGCTATGCTGCCTATAACTGCGTGGCCATTGATACAGATATGAGTCCGTGGGAAGAGTGATGTTGCAGCCTGACCAAGCAGCATGGACAATTGTTCAAGAAAACCATGCAGTGGGAAGCATTCCCTTGTCCCCACGGGATGTGTATATATAATAAATATATTGGTGTGAAGCCTGGCTCCCAGCAGTGGACATTAAGGGTTGGGTCTTCAGCAGGGTGGGAGCTAGCTTGGATTGTAAATGTGATTGTGACGATGGAACCCTGGCTGAGCCCTCATGCCTCAGAAAGGGCTGGTAGGCTTTTGTAATGAGTTTCTTCTCTACATCTTCTTGTAGCTCCACAATGCTTGCTCCTTCCAGGCTGCACTTTGTACAAATGTAAGTGGGGTAAGGAGACAAAGCTGCACAGCAGTTTACAGCACAGAACAGAGAACTGTTGCTGAGACTATGGGGTGGCCAAGATGCTCTGTGTGTCCTGACTACACTCTGTTGCCTTGTTCCTGCTCTCACATGAGGTCAATGGAAATTAGATCATCTAGGATTAAGATGAATGGGGCAGGCTGGTGGCAGGTGCTGCAGGGGTGCCTTTGGCCACCAGGTGTCACAACAGACCTGCACAGCAGGACTGTGAGTGCTTCCAAAGGGACTCCCATGCTTTTACATCACACGAAATCTGAGTTCCTGTCATTCCTGGCACCTCTTGTACAGCGACTGCTGAGGAAGCTGCTCTCTCACAGTGGGTGGGAACTGTCTGCTTCCCTTTTGTTCTTTTAGTTCTGCGTCCAGCATGGTAGTGGCCTGGCAGCTGTTCTCCCAGGCTCTTTGAGCCTCAGTTTACCTCTGAATGGCAGTATTACAACTATTCTAGTTCTCATGGAGATCTGCTGTCAGGGCCAAGTTCGTCTTCCATACTGCAGAGGTTAAAGCAGTAGTAGGCATGGCAGTACCAGGGTATGCTCCCCGCCCCCTCTTGTCCATGGGAAAGGACATGGAGGTTTCAGGTGAATAGGAAAAGTATTTGCCCTAGGGTGGTGTAGAAACTGGGTATTAAGAGTTGGAGCTCCTTGAGCAGATGGACACATGCTGTGTGAGTGAGGAGTGGGCAATGAAACCTTTACAGCTTCCTGGAAATACTTGTGGATCTTCCCAGCTCTGGGCCAGGCTAGTCATTGCCTAGCACTGGTAGCTGCTGGATGTTAGTCTACATTTATACCCCCAGCACCATCTTCCTTCTTCTTGTGTGGTCTATTGGACCTCCACTGCTGCGAGTCACAGAGTCATTGGGGCTGCACTGGAGCAGGGCTGATGCTGTGAGTTAAGATTTATCCTCCTTTATTGTTTCATGGCTTTTTCTCCTTTGTTGAAGGAGTCTGTAATCCAGAAATCAGTTCCAGTTGTAAACAAAGTCCTTCCCTTCACAAGTTTCTTGTGAAACACGTATTCCCAGATCTGCCGAGGAGAGTTTTTACTAAAAGGGATGTAGGACCAGGAAGGAGCATGTGCTGCCATCTCCTGCATCCTGGTGAGTGGAGAGAGCACAAGGTGAATGGGGAAGCTGTTTATGCAGGCCTTGCCTGCAGCAGAGCCTTCCATGCTCAGTTGGGTGGGTATGAAGTCCTGTCTGCTGGAGGAGGTCTTTTATGAATCCTAGAGTTGTCTCAGAATTGATCTGTGTGGCTATCTGTGGCTGATTTCAACTACCAGTGTGGAGGGGAACAGGAGCAGAGCTAGTGCGATACTTTTCTGTGTTGGTGGCTGAGTCATTTCCTAGTCTATTTTAAATGGGCATGAGTAAGCTGGTGAAAGGATTTTGATCTGCTGGCTTGCCCTCAGTCAGGAGTGTTGAAGAAGCCTGCCAGCAGCAAGCTGAGATTTGAAATGAGCCATCTGAAAAGGGACTGACATTGAGATGAAATTGATACTGCTTTTTCCAACCTTGCCCTCTCGCCTCTACCAGAGATCAGCAGGAGGCCGGAGCAGAATTAGAAGCAGCAATAAAATAGAGTCCTCTCTTTATTGCTGGGCAGGAGTTTGTTGGTAAGTAGTTCAGGATGGGATGGATAAGATGGCCCTAGTCTTTGGTAGAGGGTGAGCTGATGTCACCTGTGGGAATGGGCAGGTTAGGAGCCAGCTAGGGCTGCTTGGGGTGATCAGTTGTGGGGGAGCAAGCACCTCTGGCTCCCCTGCCCTTGGAAGCAACTGAAGCTGAAGGAGGATAACTGAGGTAATTACAGAGGTATACCCAGAACACTTCAGGTTTCTCACTGAGATGTGTTTAGACAGCTCTGTTCCCTCTCATTACCCATGTACACAGCCCCAGCCTTCCATGATGAGGAGAGAGCTACTGTGCAAGGTAATGCTGAGAGCAGAACCTGGCTGAAGTGATGGGATCCTTCCCTAGAAGCATTGTGGCACCTCTGTGTTTGGAGATGCTCAAGACTTCTTGTACATCACAGCCCTGGGCACTGTGATCAGCCTTCCAGACTCATCCTGCTGGCTTTAGATCTAGGCCCTCCCTAACCTGAAGCACGTGATGACTATAGAGTTATCAACTGTTTTTTCCCACATTTCCTGCATTTCTCTACTCCTCCTTCCAGCAAAGTCTTTTAGCATCTGACCTCTTATTTCCTGCCACTGAGTGCTGCCCAAGGGCTTGCTAGAACTCTGGGGAAAGGATCTAGCTGGTGACAGGGATTTTTTTTTAAAAGATGCTTGTAGTAACAGGACCCTGGCCCTAGCAGAAAGGGAATCACCCAGGATGATCTGGATTTAACTCCTACAAGCATACTGAGAAAAACATTTTTTTACCATGTAAACCATTGTTTTACTGTCTATTTGGTGTTATAACCCCATACCTAGTAGAGAATTGCAGTAGTTGCTGCTGTGTAGTGTACTGGGGTGGAGAGACTTATGAAAGCCATTCTAGTAAGAGGAGGAGCCCACTGCAGCAGCAAGATTGTTTGGTGCGTGGTTCAGAGGGTCTGGAAAAACATGGCTGCTGTGGAATGATGCCAAGATAATCCACTGATTGTGCTGTTCAGTTCACTGTGCAAAGGTAAGCTGGGAAGGGGGAACTGGGAGCTAGCCTGGATGGCCTCTGCGTGGTCCTCTCATCTGCAGCATTTTAAAGCCAATCACAAACTGAATTTCTGCTGTGACAGCCCAGCGAACTATGTAAAAGGTCAGCCTGGCTCAACTCTTGCCAATCTCAGGGGCCCAAAATAGGTGTTATGTCAGTGCTGGGTCACGTTTCTTCTCTGACCTCTAAAGGTGTGGGTAGGAACTGTCTCCTATCAGGTTTGACTAGGCACAAATCAAGTGCCTCTGCCCTGGAGTCCTGCTGCGTATGGTCTGGGGTGAGAGAGTCCTGAGCATCAGGAACCAGCGCCTGCACGTCCTTGCCCCAACAACCAGTCTCAAATCAGTGGAGATGGATTTTCAAGCCAGTGCCATCCTAAGTAAGGTGCTGGTGTCTCTGTGCTGCTGAGGAGCATCTCCGTGTGCCAGAGCTGCAGCTCTAGAGGGTGGATAGAAGTGAGCTGGGGGAGGGACTGATGTCATCATGGCTCCATGTAACCACTTGCTCTCTCCTGCCTTCAACTTGCTGGATTGTCATAGAATAGTTTCAGGTGATTAATAACGCATGTGTAGTCTAGCTGTTCTTGTTATGCTACTAATACCTCTTAGTAGTTTGACAGGTTCTGTCTGTCCCTACCTCATGTAAGATCTAAAATAAAATAAATTAACTAACTGCTCCTGGCCTTCCTGAAGATTTCTCTGCTCTGTCTGGGGCTCCTATGTCCTTTTGTTTGGTTACATAGTGGATGTTACACTTGGGGACATAGTTTAGTGATAAACATAGCAGTGCTGGGTTAACACTTGGATTCTATGAACTTAGAGGTCTTTTCCAGCCTAAGTGATTCTAAACAGCAGAAGACTGGTGTCGTGAGAGGCAGCTGGAGGTGAAGCAGAAATCGCCCCTGCCATGTCTTGCACACAAAGTAGTGTCACAGAGGTGACTCAGAGTATTAACGAGCTCAACCCTTTGCAGCAGCTCTGCAAAACAGTGGTTACAGGATGATGTGGCTGCAGAGGGAGGGCCCAGGACCTTCCTGGCTGTGGTTACTGCAGGTAAGAGCAAGGCTGAAATCTGCATTTCTTCTGCACTGTGGTTCATGGCAAGGCAGGTGGCCATTGCTACAGTGAGGCACAGTCACTGTTGTTCAACAGACAACGCTGCAGGGATGAACAGATGTTGGATATCTCTACACTGTGCCTTTGAAGGCAGGGATGGAGCTGGACTCTGACCTGCCAGGAGAGTAGGCAGGCACAAGGGCGGTGTGGAGACCTTTGAGCTCTGCCAGCCTGCTTCATGATCCTTCAACTCAGCCCTTTATGCCCAGCCTGAACAAATTAAGGTAGCATGGGGTGGAGCTGAGTTGCTCTCTGCCACCGCCTTGCTGTGGTATGCAAGAAGCAGACATGACATGGGGTGACACACTGCCAGTGCTCGGGGCAGGGTTGGGTGCTGCTGGGTGTCATGCCCTCACTCCTGCTGCCAGGCTGCCTCTGCTGCCTGGGATAAAGCTGTTCTGGGCAGGGAAGCCTGTCTTCCTCCCCAGCAAGTGCTTGGAGCATCTCTAACTGCCACAGGCCTGCCCAGGTCAGGGATTCAACAGTCAGAAGCTGGTTCTCCCATACCAGAATTCCCACTCATCTCTTCTCCCTATCCATGCTGGAGATGTAGCCCTGTGCCCTGACGCCACAGGATTCCGTTTCTGCAGGAAAGTAGGCAATGACAGAGATGTTGGAGGCTGGGAGGGAGCAGAGTCCTATGCCACAGGGCAAGGCGATGCCTGTGACCCGGGTTAGCTCTTCCCGGATACTGAAGTGGGCGTAACAGAGTCACATCTTGCCAAAGGGGGCCCGGAGCTGAAGAGCGGAGAGCCGACTGCCCGAGAGTGATGAAGTAGCGCTTGGGCGTGCCCGGGGCACGGGCGGAGCGGCGCTTGCCCGGCGAGGAGGCGGCAGCCGGGAAGCCAGGGCTGCCCGAGGCGGGGCGGCCCCGGAGGGAGGCGGGCACGGCAGCGCTCCGGGGTCGGCTCGGTCGGGACAGCCGGGGGCGCAGAGCAGCGGCGCGGAGTCGTAAACCGGAGCGCGATGAAGGCGGGCGGGGAGGCACCGCACCAGGTGCTGGGTCGGCTGCGGTTCCTGCTGCAGTGCAGCGAGTGCTTCCGCCGCGCCCAGGCGCTGCCCCCCGCGCTCTGCTACGTGCCGCGGGAGGTGCAGTACAAGATCTGCAAGGACCCCTCGGCCACCGCGGCCGCCGCCGCCCGCAGCCTGCTCAGCGTGTGGGACAGCCCGGGGCCGGCGCGGGGCGGCAAGCGAGCGGCGCGGGCCACGATCGAGGTGCGGAAGGGCGGCTGCCTGCGCGCCACCGGCGAGGAGTACTGCAACGGCGCCGGGCTCTGGGTCAAGCTCAGCAAGGTAACGTGGGACCGGCACCGGGAACCACCCGGGCATGCCGGGTCCCGACGGCGGTAACACGACGGGATGTGCCTTCAGGAGCAGCTGGAGGAGTACACGGGCACCCATGGCCTGGAGGAGGGCTGGGTGCTGGCGCAGAGGTTCGGAGAGAGAGGAGATAAATTAGTCCCGGTTGACTCCGTGAAGAGGATCCAGTGTCAACACCAAACTCTGGGGGTTGATTATAGACCTGCTGTCAGGTATGGCCCCGGGCAGCAACTGAGCTCTGAGCGCTGGAGACGCGTGTGACCGGTCCCACAGAGGACATGCAACCCAACCATCCCAAATCCCTTGGGCACGCCCAACATAGCCTACTCACTCCCTCCAGCGCAGGTGGGACACATCCCCACCGAGCACCGTTGGGCAGGTGGGTGCTCCCTCATAGACCTCCCTAATCCTGTTGCTTGTGGCAGTGCCTGCACTAAATAAAGATGATGCCAGGGGCGTTCTGAGTCATTTGGATTTGGGCTGAGCGATGTCACAGAGGTAGTGCAGTGATCAGAGAGCTCAAATTTTATTTCCATGATGGAAGGTCACGTGCAGGGCGGGATTCCCCTGCTCTGTCCCAGCCTGTACCCGGGTGCAGGGACATTCATCCTTCCCACAGCTGTTCCTGGGTGTCACCTTCAGTGCCCCACTACTGCTGACTACACTTCAGGCTAAGGCAGTAATGGACACACTGAGCACTGACACATCTTTTCCATTGTGTGACTCCTCTGCCCCTGCTGCTCCAGCTGGGAACAAGTGGTGGACCTGACGTACTCCATGCGCCTTGGAGAGATGCCCAGGCTCCTCATGGAGCAGGACGAGGCCGCGGTGCAGAAGTTTCGGTATGAATGCATCCCCTAGAGCAGGACTGCAGCATCCTGAGGGGCTGCTGACCAGGGCCTGGACATGCCTGCAGGGCCAAGACTGGCTTCAGGGTCTGGTGGGGGGAGGATGAGTGCCATGAGGTGCCTTTTACATTGGTACCTTGGCACTGCTCAAGCGAAGATGGCCTTTGCTCCACTGGACCATTGGAGTGATTGTGTACTGCAATTTGCACTGGGCTGGAGTGGCCATAAATACCTGGTGTGCTGGTGATGAGATACAACCGTGCCATCTGTCTGCTGCAGGGATAGTGGCTTGGCACCATGCCAGTTTGGTGGCACTGCAGCCAGTCTCAGCTGGGGCTCCTGTACCCTGCTGGTGGGCAGGTTTGGGGCACAGCGTGGTCTCCTCGTCCTGTTAACATAGACACTCCCTGCAGGTTCGTGCCCCCAGGCTGGACCTATGAACATGACATGGAGCTGGGACGCTTCCTGTACGATCACAGCGAGAAGAGGCTGCAGCACGTGGACTGCACCAAGGAACACATCAACAGCATCGAGGTCTCCTCACAGATGGTGCGTAGTGGGGCTCCTCTGCAGCCTAAAATCAGCATAAGACATGTGAGCATCGCCACAGATGTGGGGAGGGATCTGGCTGTGGCTGTCCCCTCTGTGAGGGGCAGGGGATAGTGGGGAGGTTTTGCTGCTCTAGCAAAGCTGTTGGGAGCAAAACTCTTTTGTCTCTCGGGCACTAGGGGTCCACAGCCATGCCCAGTTTGCTATGTCAGGAAGCCACCCTTCACCCACAGCCTAACAAACCAAGGGGCTGGCCTGCTCCTGACCTCCTTTGGACCCACAGAACACATCTCAGAGAAGGCCATGGTGTGTCCAAGGATACTCACCTCCCTCCCTCTGCTCACTGCACTCTTTCAGGAGGATTGTGTTGCAGCCCATCTGACAGACAACGTGACATACACCTTCTGGGAGAGCAATGGGCCCCCGGGGCAGCACTGGGTGCGGCTCAACATGAAGAAAGGCGCCATTGTCAAGTGAGATCTCGAGGTGTTCCCTCCATGCAAACAGCTGTGCCAGGGAAGGGCAGGGTGTGGGGCAAAACACCATCTTCCTCTTCAACCCCAGTTTCCCCCAGCCTCAGCTGGGGGTGTGAGGTTGAGGTGGGGGACAGCTGCTGCCAAAGGCATCCCAGGAAGGCACAGCTTTGCCCCAGGCCTGGGACAACTCTGGGGGCATCTCTGGGCCCAGGCAGCTCATGAGGACAGGACAATGCTGTTCCTTGCTCTTCTCACCCTCACCAGGAGACTGTGGCTGATGCTGGATGGGCAGTCCAGCTCCTATGTACCCAGGCGAGTGTCTGTGTATGGGGGAACACTAAGCAGGCTGCAGCACCTGAGAACAGTCCTAATTAATGAGTGAGTAATGAGTGAGGAGCAGCCTGTGCACAGCTTGTGCCAAACTCCTGAGCTGTCTCTGCATCCTGAGCATGTGTTAAGGATGGGGCTGGGGTTGGTTCTGAGTGACTTGCCAGTGGCAGTGGCTCTCCAAGGGTCGGAACTCTCTGGCTGCAGGCTACATCTGCTCCCACAAGTATGGTGGTTCCTTGTTCCTTGTGCTGGTCAAGTGCCTTAATCTCTTCTCCTGCTCCTCAACCATGATGCAGCAGCTGGTCTGCAGTGTGCTTCCTTCTGCCTGGTGACTTTGGTGGGCCTCTTCCTCTTCACTTCTGGGAACATACACCATTGATGTCACCTTCCTGAGTATCTCTGCCATGCTGTAGCCAACAAGTCCTGAGGTGCTTCACCTCTCTATCTTCACCCTGGCCTTAAGCATCCTCCTCAAGGCAGCCAGGGGCTTACACAGAAGTGCAAAGCTCTCCTTCACCTTCCCCCAAAACGTGCCTGTTTGATGTTTTCTGTCTGAGCAGTGAAATATGTCACTGAAGAAGCACCCATGAGACTGCAGAGTTGTCCTTTGCAGTGGCAGGAGCTAGCTCCTCACTGTGGATGAATACTTGCAGTGGATTTTCCCCATGGGCTCACAGGACTTTGATGGGACTTTGACAAAGGCCTTGAAAATACACTTAGTAAATCGCTCATTTACACAAATCCCTGTTTCTTTCAAAAACACACCACCTTTGCATGACCAACTCCACCTGAAGGATGGTTCTGCCCTGTGAGATATGCTGGGACTCGTCCCAAGAATAGTGATATGCTCTTTTGTCTTTCTGTACTGCTTTGAATTTGTGCTCTTTTCTGGCTTTTTGGATGCAGCTTCCACTTTCTACAGAACGTCTCTGTGCCTCTGACAGCCACTTCTCTCTGCTTGGGCACCTCCTGCCACAGCCCTGGTGAGGTGGGGGGGCTTTTGCATGGGTAGAAGCACATCCTTGGCTGGGGGCCAGAGTGGACTGTGCCTTGCTGGCCACCTCACAGTTGTCTATGCCTCATGGCTCTGCCATCTCCCTCCATGCTGTGTGCAGGAACAGCTACCAGAATGTCTGCATCCTCCGGGACATGAAAACCCACATGCCAGTGCTGGAGATCCGTTTCCTGGAGTGCCGAGGTGAGCCTGTGCACCCAGACTGCGGCTGCCAGCCCAGCCCTAAACCCCCAGCTAGTCCTGGCACCTGCGGCCCTTTCTAGCACATTGGCTGCTTTTTGAGATCCACTGGTGGGAAGGTTGAGGAATGGGCTTCATATGAGATGCTGCAGGTGCTGGGGGCACCTTGCCCCTGGTTGCAGCATCTGAGCCGTGTTGGCTGCAGCACACACAGCATCACTGTTCTTTCTTGGCAGACCAAGGGTACAATGTCCGTCTGCAGGGGATTAAGATCATGTCCTTCTGGGAGTGGGACCTGATCCTGAATGCTGACATGTTCCAGCCAGCCCGGCTGGTTCGCTACCCTCTGCTGGAAGGGGTGGATACTGCCGTGCTGTACCGAAGAGCTGTGCTCATTCAGAGGTACAGCACAGGGATGCCGCAATTCCTACAGTAATCTCAGTCCCAAAAAGTATCATGCCCTGACCTGCAGGGCAGCCTCAGGCTGGGGTCAGCACTGACCCCAGAGAGACCCTCTGCAGTGATTCAGCTGCAGTACAGCAGCATGAGCTGGGCTGCCCTTGTTTGTAACATTTTCTTGGGGGAAATTAAACAAAGTGCTTAGCCAGGGGGTGCTGGGTGGGTGCTCTCCTTGTCTGGTGTCCCTCCATGGGGTGGAGGAGACCCATGTGCAGGGAGCACAGTGCCCAGGAGTTGTGGTGAAATGCCACTCTCCTGCAGCCTCACACTGCTTCTCTCCTGTCTCCAGGTTTGTCCAACTCCTGGAAAGTGTCCTTTCTTACCTGATTCCCCTTTCTGAGGACAGCATCGGCACCTTCAATGCACTCAGGGTGAGCATGTGTCAGGCTTCCCTGGGATGGTGCCATCAGGGGCATCTCCTCACAAGTTCAGTTTTTCTGGGGGCTGTAGTGTTTCCTCCTTGATCCAGTGGGGACAGACCAGCCCAGGGCTGACAGCATGTTTGGCATTGCCTGGGGGATGGAGGAGCATCCCCTGTGACACCAGGGCTGACTTGGGGAGAGGAAAAGACAGGTGGTGGCAGGATCAGACTTCTAACCATCCCTGCTTGTCCCTTGTTAGAGCATGAAGCCATTCCTGCTGCTGTCTAAGCAGAGTGAAGCCCTTATTGCCCACTGTCTGCAGTCCTCGGAGAGCTCTGCTCCTCACACGGTGCCAAAGCTCTACATCAACCGGCTCCTGGCCCGGGAGCACCGTGCCAACCCCAAACTGGACCCCAGCTGTAGGAACGCCGTCTTCACCCAGGTTAGGTAACACCGTGCCCTGTGCCAGGTACCTGTCACTGCAGCGGGTATCTTGTCCCCATCTCATCCCCTTTCTGCTCTACTACTCTCCAGCTGTATGATGGCCTCAGATCTTCCAAGAACAATCAGCCCCTGGACTACAGGTAGTGTCATATTTGTGGGGTGTCATTTCCCCAGAGCAGGGTGCAAGGGGATTTCAGGTGCTCCTGGTATGCTCGGAGGAGGGATGTGCATGGGGCTGTTACTTCCCCACAGGTGGCCCCTGACCTACACCCAGTGGTGGGAGTGCGATTTCATCACTGAGGGCATCATTGACAATGGTGAGAGGTCTCCCCTGGTGTCTCCTGTGTTGAGGTGCAGCTCAGTGGGTGCCCACGCTGTCCCAGCTGTTCTGGGAGAGACAGCCCTGCTCTGCAAACATGAGATCATCCCTGTATCTCCTCTACCCCACCAGTGCTGCTGCTGCCCCACGGAGGGGGGCAGCTTGGCCAGATCCTCTGGCTCAGTGTCTGGCCCTGGTGTGTCAAGCACTAAGCACTAACCATCCTGTGCACCCCCTGCAGGTGGTGGCTTTCGGGACAGCCTGTCAGATGTGTCAGAGGAACTGTGTCCCAGCTCCAGCGATGTCCCAGTGCCCCTGCCGTTCTTTGTGCGCACCTCCAATCAGGTTTGGCATCCACCTGTCTGCCTGTCCAGGCCAGGAGTCAGTCACAGAGCCTGGATGTTAGCTGTATCTTAATGCTTGCAGGGCTCTTGGCTGGGGGAGCTGTGCTTGTACCTGAATGGTGGAGATCTGGAGGAGTGTAAAGGGCTGGAGAGGCAGGTGGAGGGATGATTGTGGGGGAGGCTGCAGGAGAGACCATGCTGGGCTCGCCAAATCTCTGTGTCCTAAGCGTCTCTCCCACAGGCTAACAGCAGCAGTGACACCAGGGACATGTATGTGCCCAACCCCTCCTGCAAGGACTTCCCCAAGTATGAGTGGATCGGGCAGCTGATGGGAGCAGCCCTGAGGAGCAAAGAGTTTCTGGTGAGCACAGCAGAGCCTTCCTGGCCAGTGAGGGGGCTTGGCAGAGGCCACCCTGTCTTGGGCAGAGGGGTTGCCCATGGGTGAAGGAGAGGCAGGAGGAGAATGCTTGTGTCCACTCCTTTTGCCAGATTCTGTCTTTGCCGGCACTGGTGTGGAAGCAGCTGGCAGGGGAGGAGGTCAGCTGGAGCAAGGACTTTGCCACTGTGGACTCAGAGCTGGTGAGCAAGGCTGTGTGCTGGCAGGGAAGCACTGTGCTCTCTTATGGCTGCTCTGGCTCCACTGTGGTGGCTATTGCTCATCTGGATTGCAGGTGAAGCTGCTGGAGGTGTTGGAGAGGGTGGACAAGGAAGGCTTTGAGTTCATGTTTGGAAGAGACTTGACCTACACGACAGTGCTGAGTGACCAGCGCATGGTGGAGCTGATCCCCAATGGCAGCAACACCGCTGTGCGCTACGAGGACCGCAAGGAGTTCATCCGCCTGGTGCAAAAGGCTCGGCTGGAGGAGAGCAAGGAGCAGGTGACACTGTCCCCCGGGGCTGACAGGGCTGCAAGGGGACCCTGCTCTTGTGGCAAAACATCCTGGTACTTGTGGGACTGGTGGTTGCCAAAATGTGTCCCCCAGCTCCAGCTGGGTGGTTTCTTTGTGCATCCCATGCCCAGGATGTCCATGTACCCTGGGGATCCCTTCTGGGGTCCTGTGGTCGCTGTTCCCAGAGCCCTAGGTGGCTGCCCAGGGCTCAGACCCACTGTGGTGACATGGAGCCTGTCTTGTGTCCCACAGATTGCAGCCATACGTGCTGGGCTGCTCCGTGTGGTGCCCCAGCCTGTGCTGGACCTGCTCACCTGGCAGCAGATGGAGAAGAGGATCTGTGGGGACCCGGAGATCACAGTGGCTGAACTACAGAAGTTCAGTAAGTCACAGGGCCAGCCCAGAGCTGCTTCCTGCCCTCCACAAGGGCAGGGGATCTCCTTGATAATGCTTGTCCTGTGCATGCATCCTGGTCATGAGGTGCCTGAGAGCCTGGGGGAGGATAAACCAGAGGGTCCCTGGATGCTTCAGGTTTAGCAGCAAACCCCACTGGACCCCACTCTGGTCCATCTGGTCTTTAGCTGCTACGGGCAGAGGCAAGTGGCCACTCTGCAATCTAGGATCTCTGTTTCTCCACCTACCATGACACAAGGTGCTGGTCCCACTCAAGAGTGCCAGGGTCTCTCATGGGCTCACCGAGGAGCAGAGGGTCTCCTCTTTTCCTTTGCTTTGCTGGGAGTTTCTAATTAAGCCATTGCACATTCTTTGTTGCAGTCAAGTTTGATGACTTCAGCTCTAATGATACTCGTATCCAGTATTTCTTGGAGGCACTCAACAACTTCACCAGTGGTGAGTGACCCCAAGCCTTTCTCTGCTCTTCTTGTGCAGTAGGATGTGCCAGAGTATGGGGTACCCACTGCCCTGTGCCCCAGGGGTGTTCACCAGGTGCTTCCCTGGGAAGTGGCTGAGGTCATCCCTCCTGGGATTCTGGGATTCTGAGAGCATCCCTTAGCTTTGCCCCGTGCTCCTGGGGTGATTTTGCAAAGCAGATCTTGCTGTGACAGCAGCAACTGGAACAGTCCTGTCTCTGAGACCTGAGCTCTGTCCTTCCCCTCAGAGGATCTCAGCCGTTTCCTCAAGTTCGTCACCGGCCGGAGCCGTCTCCCAGTTCAGATCCACGTCTACCCAGAAAGGTCAAAGTGAGTCCATCCTGCCTGTGCTGGGATCCCTGTGCTATGCTGGGGTCCCCACATGATGTGAGGTCCCTGAGCTGTGCTGGGGTCTGACTCTCCTTTCTCCCAAGCTTGGATGCGTTGGACCTGATGCCACAGGCCTGCACGTGCTCCTGCACCTTCTTCTTGCCCAACTATTCCTCGTGAGTTGAGCTGGGGATAGGGATGCTCCCCACTCTCTGGATATAGTGTTGGGGTTCCCATCAAGACTCCCAAGGTCTTCCCCTGGGGAATGTCCAGGCAGGTGTGGGGAGGGAAGCCTGAGGTTTTCTGTGCCCATCATAGCTGTGACCTAGCGTTCCCCCCTGCCAGGGCCAAGGTCTGCGAGGAGCTTCTGCGCTACGCTGTGTACAACTGCATGTCCATTGACACTGACAAGAACCCCTGGGATGAATGAGACCCACATGTGCCACACACCATGGGATCCTTGAGGGCACTGGATTCAATAAAATTGCAGGGCCAGATCCTGCTGTCCTGCCCCAGGTCCTGTTTGTGTCTGTGCTTCTCTAGGGCTGGGACTGGAGCGAGTGGCCAGTGCTGCAACTGAAAGGGTCAGCATGGCACTGGCCTCTGGGTGCTGTGCCTGCGTGCTCCTCTGGTGGAGAGCGAGGTGTGCAGGGGCAGGGGACGCTGTGAGTCTTGTCCCTTCTCTGGACATGGTGTGGGGAGCACAGCGGCAAACGGCCCCCCCAGTGCCCCCACACAGAGCCCCCGCTGTCCCCCCATTACCCCCTGCAGTCCTGCCCGCGGCCGCCTGGGGGAGCTGTTCTGCCGAGCGCCCCCGCGTCTCCTCAGGGATCCGTGACTCGGCGTTCGGCAGAGCGGGGCCCATCGCTCGGTGTTCCTCTCGCCGCCCTGGCTGGGTGGAGGCCGCCCGCAGCCCACCGGGAAGGCGGATCGATTCTATCGGCGCTCGCCTGCGATCGACGCTCTCGGCTGTCCCCGCGCAGGCGCAGCGCGGCCGCGCCGCCATTGCTGCGCTGTCAGTGCCGGGAGCGGTCGCAGGGACCGGCGTAGTGAACTGGCCTTCTCTCACCTGTCCTGGTGAGGTCCTGTCCTGTCTCTGTGTCACTCCGCCACACGATGGAGTTCCAGGCCGTGGTGATGGCGGCTGGAGGCGGCTCCCGCATGACGGACCTGACCTCCAGCATCCCGAAGCCACTGCTCCCGGTGGGAAACCGGCCTCTGCTGTGGTACCCGCTGAACCTCCTGGAGCGCGCCGGCTTCGAAGGTGAGACACGGCGGGGTCTGGGCGTGCTGACCCTGGTGACTGCGGACTGCCCCTGGTCGCTACGGGCTGTCCTGGTCACCGCCGCCGCTCCCGTCCGTTCTCCCGCCGTTCTAATGCCGTGTCGCAGGTGCCCTGTTGGACGGGGCAGGTGCTGTAGCACATCTCTCCTCTGCGCTGGAGCTGTGCTGTTGGCCTCTATCACATCCCTTCCTGCCATCTCCACTGCACTCTCTGTGCCTGCACCCTCTACCTCTCTTCTCACCAAGGGCCGGGGGGTCTGAAAGGAGGTTGTAGAGAGGTGTGTGTCGGTCTTTTCTTGAAGGTAACGAGTGATAGGACGAGAGGAAATAGTCTCAAGTTGCACCAGGGGAGGTTTAGATTGGGTATTACGAATTTTTTTTTCCACTGGAGGGGTTTTAAACCATTGGAACAGATTACCCAGAGAATTGGTGGAGTCACCATCCCTGGAATTGCTAAAAAACCATGAGTACATGACACTTGAGGGTATGGTTTAGTGGTGAAAATGGTGGTGCTGGTTGTTTGGACTTGATGATCTTAAAGGTCTTTTCCAGCATTAGCGATTCTCTGATTTGAGGCTTTTCCCAACTTTTATGCCTTTCCCTGGGTTGCTAACCATGAGTCTCCCGTGTTTATTTCTCGGAGTCATTAGTGGCAGCAGGATGAGAAGTGTCAGCTCCCTGGGGTGGCTCGTGGTTTGTTGTTTCAGCCTGGCCCGAAGTTCAGGGTTAGTGGCTCTGTCTGAGGCGTTCAGTCCGTGTGGCAGTGCAGAGCCAAGGCTGGGGCTGGGCCAGAACAGGGCAGACTTGTGTTGCTCACCTGTGAGCTTTGTTTCACAGTGGGACTAAGGTGGCATTTAGTACCTGGTCAGTTTCTTCAGTATCTTCTGAGTTTAGGCTTTTGTTCACCTTTTGAGTGCTGGACCAAATCTTTCTATGGTGTCCCTCCCAGCTTCCTATAAAGTTTCTTCCTGACACCTTTCAAGCATCTGGGGTTTTTATGTTTGTGTTTGTTTTTTGCGTTTCTGCTTCTCTGTTTTGTCTCTGTGATTATTCTTTTTTTTACTGAGTCTGTGGCTTTTTTCCTCACTGCTTCTTTCTTCTGTGAAGATGCAAAGATCAGATCATGATTGTCCATGTTAGCCTCTTGCTATTTTAGTGTGAAGGAACAAAACTAAGAGCAGACTTTACCTTTATTCTGTTTCATTAGAAAATCCTAAAGAACTGTTGTTGTTTGGATTTGTTTTTGGTTGAAATCTGTATTCTGAATATCTGCCTTCTTTGCCTATTCTGCTCTTTTTTTTTTTTTTGCAATACTTTTATCCTTCACTGGAAATTTAGATAGCTAAAATCTTCTGTGTAATCAGTATTGTGCTTTGTGTGGCTCTTTATTCAGAAATAACCATTTCCACTTGATTCTCTTGACCACTAGTAGCTGCCCTAGTGAGGCTGCATCTGGAGTTCTGTGTCCAGTTCTGGGCTCCTCAGTACAGGAGAGATTTGGAGCTTCTGGAGCAGGTCCAGTGGAGGGCAACAAAGATGATGAAGGGACTGGAGCATCTCCCTTCTGAGGAAACACTGAGGGAGCTGGGCCTGTTCAGCCTCAAGAAGAGACAACTGAGAGGGAACCTCAATGTCTAACAGTCTCTGAAGGGAGGGTGTCAGGAGGATGGACTGGGCTCTCTGCTCAGTGGTGCCAAGCAATGGTATAAGAGGAAACAGGCAGAAATGGATTCCCAGGAAGTTCCACCTGAATATTCAAAATAACTTCTTTAATGTGCTGGTGACCGAGCACTGGGACAGGCTGTCCAGAGTCCATCTGGACTGGTTGTATCCATCTGGACACAATCCTGTGCAGTGTGATTTGAGATGACCTTGCTTGAGCAGAGAGGTTGGACCAGATGATCCAGTGTGGTCCCTTTGAGCCTGAACCGTGCTGTGGTTCTGTGATACTGCTGCAGTCAGACCTGTCTCCAGTTAAAGTGTGGACGTGCAGGGTTGTATTCAGTAACTGTATTCAGTTTCAGTAAGCAAACTGCCACCTTCCTGCTCCTTCCTTGCTTCATGCCCATGACCAAGCTGTGCATTCCTGCATTAAATGATCCAGTGGCAAGAATTCTCTCCCTGGATGATTATTATTAAGTACTACATGCAATTTCAGTTCCTCATACTTGCTTATGTAAGTAAGTGGGTGTTCCATGGGCTGACTCATTATGTCTCTTTTGCCCTAATTCCAAGTGCTTCATCTCTCCTAATACTTAGGACACTGCCCAGCTCGCCAGGTTTATGCTGAACTGCATGGGCTTACAACTTGCATCTGACACCAGTTCCCTCTTCATCAGTTAATTCTTTGCCTAATTCAAGGTGTGCTTTCAGTCCCTTTCTCTAGGTTCTTCAACCTGTTTTGAATCCATGTCATCATCCAGTGTGGGAGTGGAAGAGCAGCCATGTCTATGGCACCAAAATGCCACACAATTCCCATGTTTACAGTTCCTTCCTCTTTTCTTTATTTAATAGATTTAAGATGAGGTGAATTTTGATTGATGCAGATTTAGTCTTGATGTGTTTTCATCTTGCCTATACTATTATTATCATTATTATTAATTATTTCCCATTCTTCTCTATTAAAATTCCATGTGGAATACAATGTTATAGTGTTGGGGTGTTCTGAGAGGATATTTTAACTGGAAAATTTGATAGTTGCTTTTCCTTCCTGTTCTTGAGACTGAGGGGAAAAGTTTCTTGTCATCTTGTTTTTCAGTCTTTTCTTTGCAGAGCTTCTATTCTCACATTCTTCATTTTGGAAAATATGCTTTCATGCCAGTGTTGATTTCCTTCAAATATGCATTTATCCTTTTTCTTTTGTAGATGGAATGAGTTTGTTGCTCATATATTACTCCACTTTCTTGCCAAGCTGATGCTGAGAAATAGTTTAACCATTGTATTGTAATAGTGTGGTTGGTGGTGGTGTCCGCAGAGGATTACACAGGATCGGGGCAGCAAAAGACAAAGCTCTGAAGTGTTGGTGACATGAACACGGGGTCTCATTGGTCTCTTTGAGGACATATGGTTTGAGGTTGCTGGTTAATGATAAAAGTGTCTGTTCTATCTTGCTAACTCAGGCCACACATGCATGCATATGTCCCTTTCAGTAACAACCTCCACCCAGAAAAGCAGGGGAGATTGTTTTCATATTCATTACGAGTTTAATTCTTTTCTTGAAAAATTACTGTTGCCAAAAGAGCTTGGCTGGGTGGAGAACCCAGTTATGTTACTCAAGCCTTTTGACAGTTCCATCAGCCTTTCTAAATTAAAAAGTGGGTGTATCCTATTTGTTATAAATGTGATTTGGATTTTTTCTGCTTCCTCTCATCTCACTCTCTTTTGTCCTAGAGGTCATTGTGATTACAAGGAAGGAAATCCAAAAGATGCTAAACCTGGACACAAAAATGAAACTTGATTTTGTGTGCATCAGTGACAACATGGACATGGGTACAGCAGATTCACTGAGGCATATTCACCAGAAAATTAAGGTATTACTGTCTTTTATTGAACTTAACTGGAAGTTATTTATTTATATGTTTTTTTGTGTTGTAAGGGGTGTCCTTTATAATTATATTATGCATAAGTGAATTTCCTGGTCTTCAAAAGAGCTGAATTTTGTAAAGGTCACCTCACGGGGGAACTCGCACAAAGACTCTGAATGATTGGAATTGAGAGCTGAGAAGGCTGGAATCTCTTCAGGCTGGACTCTGGCTGCTTCTTGGTCAGTGTTAGCTTTCTGGCAATGTAATTAAAAGGTTGTATTTGTTTCTATGATTTTTTGATACAACGTGTGATGGTTGCTGTCCACCTAGTGCTTGGGTAAGTAGCTCTGCACAAACTTTCTTTGGTGTCTTAGGCAACGCAGTGATACTCAAGAAAGTTTGTGTTCACCGTTGGCCCTGACACAGGCATGCCTGCACTGTTGGGTCAGTGAGTTGTGCTGGGCTTCATTTTTCTGCTTTTTCTCTGCTTTTGCTCACTTGGTCTTACAGTAAGCTCTTCAATAAACAGTGCCCTGATGTGATAAAGGGCTGCTGTTTGAATAAAACCAACAGTTCACAGAATTTTAATTTCCAGCTGCATAATTAAAACACTCCCATGTAAGGCAGAAATGCTGCTTGGAGCTCTTGCTGTGATCTGGGACAGAATTTTGTTTTTGTTATTGTCATGGACTTAATCATACGACTTGTTCCCTGTCTGTTTAGGCCATCTTAGCCAAATTGCCTGTTTAAATAAATGTTGCAACAGAACTTCAATGAGTGCTTAAGTCCTGAGGTTTCTTTTTGAAGCTAATAAAGTGCAGTGTTACAGGCTTATACTCCCAAGAGAAAGACTTCACTTGAGACAAGGTGAAACTTCGAGACAAATACGGATGTGTTGGTGGCACAACGCAACAGATCCATCAAGGGATTAATGCACAGACTAGACTATTTAGAGGATGAAGAGAATACATAGCAAAGAAAACCAAAATTTACAAAATCACTTTAACTGAACTGAACGTTTCTGTCATGTGGAGAATCCCTTTTTGTCATAAAACAGTTTGGCAGTATTTGTTAAATACATGTGTGCAATAAGGAAATATCTGCACTGAAAATTGGGACCCTGACCTTGCAGTTTTATTGCCTGATCAGTGACGAGTCTGTGGTCGAGGTGTCTCTCTTTTTGGTAATGGAGGCAGGTCTGTTTAGGGGCGCTGGGAGACAACCAGCAGAG
The DNA here is from genome assembly GCA_037013685.1 of Acridotheres tristis. NCBI lineage: Eukaryota > Metazoa > Chordata > Aves > Passeriformes > Sturnidae > Acridotheres > Acridotheres tristis. Next base: position 10,503,783 of record CM072895.1, read on the forward strand.
CGTCTGTGAGTTAGAAAATAGTGTGTCTTCACAGGCGGCAGTGTTGATCTTCTGTTTATTTTTCAGAAAATGGCTTAGAGAAGATGTGAGGTAGTCCTGAAAACCACACAAGTTTTCCTAAGTCAAATGCTGTGTATGAATGGCAGCAGCTGCTTCTGCCCTTTTTATTCCATGTCTGCTTGTCTGGGCACAGAGGACAAAGTGGTCTCTTATTTGAAAGAAGCCTATACTAAGTTCTTGAGCAGATTGCTGCGCTGTGTATTTTGGAGTCATTCCTCTAGTAAATGCATACCACTGGTGCACCTCTTACAGGGTATGCCCTCTCCTGTGTGATATAGGTGAGAGAACTCCACAGCAGAGGTAGCTGAAAAGCTGCTGTATGTTGGCTCTGTTTGCAGTGCAGCGGGAGAGTGATCTCGTTGAAGAATGAGTTTCCCTGGTGGAAACAACTGCTTCTTGTGGCCATAGTTTGCTGGCAGGCTTTTTGCAGCCCATGCCAAAGGTCTGATGAGAAGTTTAAACTGGTTGCTGAAACTTAGTTGTCACAAATTGAGTTAATTGCCCACAGACAGAAGAACAAGTATGCTCAGTGAAAGCAAGGTAACATGGCACAGTATAGACAACTTGCTTGTGTGCAGTGCAAGTGACAGGTAGTTAAGCCAAGATTATAAATGCACAGTAAGAAATATGTCTAAGGGTGGCAGAACTGCTGATCACAAATTCTGAGATGTGCATAAAGCGCTCTAAAGCATAACATTTCATGACTTGCTGCCTTGTCTAGCTTTGACTGAAGGAGTCTCACTGCTGCTTGCTGTGCCTGCAGTTTTGGGCCTTTTTGTTGTCTTGCACCTTGGGGTAATGAAGCTTGATACTTTAAAGATTAGATGGCAAGATGACACAGAAATGCATGCAGAAGTAGCAAGAGAGCGTGTACATGCAAAACCTGTAAGGGCTAAGGAAACGTAGTTTCCATTGTTTTCTCTCTGTGGTGCTGGTGTTTCTGGTGGCGGGTAAGACTCTTCATTCACAGTAACAAGCATCTGACTCTGCCAGTCTTACTTTTTGTAGGTTGTTCGGAAGTTCATGAGAGCAAAGGAAGCTCATTAAAGTTTTTGTTTGCTGTTTGCCCACTTTGCACGCATAATAATGTTTTTGACAATTTTGCTTCAAAAGTTGATGTACTAAATGCAGGTTCTTTGCTCTATTGGAAGTCTTCCTGTTATTTTTGGCTGTCTCAGCCTATACCTGATTGACAAGGTAGCACTTCATTAGGGTTTTCATGTTCATTACAAAGCTGAATGTCTCCTTTTCTGGGATCCTTCATACAATAAAAATATTATGCTAAACTTGATTCCTAAAGGCACCTGCTTGAAAAGTAGTGAACACCAGAAAACTTGATCCTGTAAGTTTCACTTTGTGTATTCCTAGGCCTGGGTGTCAGTCTGGCCTGTTCTTTACCAGTAGTTCTCTAACTGACTTGCATAGCGGGTTGTTTTGTTTGGTTTTATGAAAAATTCAGTTCTGGGGTCTCAATAGCAAACACCATTAATCAGTTTGTCTTCACAATTCTACAGCTGAGAACTGAGGCGTAATGAGGTGAAGTGATTTACCTGGGATCATTAAAGAGGTGTGGACCAGTATTGGAAGGCAGACTTCTGTCTCAAATCTCTTACAGTTTCATGCATAAAATAACCTTATGATATTAAATATTCTGTGTAATATTACATACTCTGTTTCCCCACCTTCAGAAAGCCGGCAGGACAAGATATTAAATACAAGTTGAAGCTGTCTTAAGTGAAAGCAGTTAGGAAATTCCATTAGAGCTGTAGTTCAGTTTCTGTATCTCCAATGTTGTGGTTTATTCAGTGTGTGCTAGACTATGATTTTAAAAAGGTCCTCAGTCTGGAATGTGTCAGTCTTAATATAAATAACTGAAAAATAATTTTGCAGCGTATGGAGTAGAAACTAAGGAATTTTTTTGCCTGTGTTTATATTACCAAATTTAAAAAATTACACTTATCAATGTTTTACACTAAGTGCACCACTTAAAATTATGTTGTCAAAAAGCAAAAATGTGGGTATAGGACCTATTTATTTCTTAAATGTTTTGATTTATACAGGGATATGAAAACAGTATGTTAAAGAACATTGTGAAAACTGTTGATCAGATCTTAATTGCCATCCTAGGGACCATCCCAGCGTTTCCCTGGAATGCAGTTTGTTTCAGGGTCCTGCTATAGTCGGTGTGCCTTATGGCAGCTTTCATGGGTATCATTTTCATATCCAATCTTAGGGTTTTGATAGGATTTTAATATCATTGTCAGTTTGTAGTTTTCTGCTCATGAATGGCTTTTCAAAATATGAAAATGAAAGTAGAGCTCCAAAGACTTAATTATTTTCTTGTTTATATGTAGGATTAGAAGTGGTAGAATCTTGTTAATCTCTTGTTTGCACTAAAAACCTGTCAAGAAGTGTTTGAAAAAAATTAGTTAGCAGAGGTATAAAAATTATTTTTGTACAAAAATAAATCAGACTTCCCTTTATGAAATCTCATTTTCTACATCCAGATTTTTTTCCTGTCACTTTTTGATTTTACTCTTTTTAAATATCCTTCCTCAATCAGGCTGTTACTGGTTGCTGTTTCACCCATTACAGGCATGAGAGGCATGTTGCCTTTGCACACTTTTCAAGCAGTCTGGAGAATCTGTGTGGGGGAAGAAATAATTTGCTTTCTTAAGAATCAGGTCCTCTAAAAATTAAACTTTCGTTAGGGACAAAAGACCAAACAATTTGAATGTAAGGAAGGTTTAATCTAGCCCTAGCATGAACGACTAAATACCTCATCTGTAGATGATAAGAAAACATTAATCTTGCTTTGGATTTGTACTCAAATTTCCTCGTACATACTGCTTCAAGATTAAGGGGTTTTCAAATATGATCAGTGTTTGGCATTTTTAGTAAAACAGTAAGGCTGATTTTGCAGGTGCATACAGCAGGTGTTAAGGTGTAATGTAATAACTTCCATGACCTTGTTTTTATTTATTTTTATTTAGCATCCTGAACTTGCTAATTGCTTGGAGCAGTATGGAAGGGGTTCTATGTAAGAGATACGGTTCTATGTGAAGATCTTTCCTTTAAAATGATATATAATTGCATTCTCCTCAATAACTATTACTAGTCCTTGTTTCTGGTTTTCATTGGTAAGCAGCACTGGCTGGAGCGTTCAGATGAGTTGAATGTGAGTAATAGAGAAGTCAGTAAAAGTTTTGATTGTTTCAGTGGTGATACGTGATACACTTTCTAGCAAGAGAAGAGACTGAGTGCTGTCTGCTGCAGGCTGTGCTAGCAGATGATGCAGTTTTGTTTTGTAGGTAGCTTGTCTTTCAGTGGTAGGGGTTTTTTTTCCATTATTATGGGGAGAGTAGCCTTTTATAAAGTGAACTTATTTTGATATTCCTTGTAATTTTATGTAATGAAATCCCATAGCTCACTTAGGGAGGCTTTTCCTCTGTAGCTGGTGTTAGTGGGCATGCTTTTATCAAGTCATATTGTGAAGTCTTTTGGTACATCCAGTATGGTTTTTGCAGTCCAGATATAGGTCTTCATTTATTTGACTTCTACTGCCATTCTTAAAGGCCTTCTCTTGCAGTTCACTAGGCTTCCTTTGGATGATTCACAGGATCAGTATGCAATGTGAATGTCATGATCTGCCATGTTCTAGCACAATTATAGCACATAGAGTTTCGCTGGAAATACAGAACTTATGATTTGGGGGGATACTAACAAGAAATTTGTGGTAGGAGCTGGAAGCTCAAGAGTAAATTTCAATGTCTCAGAATGTGCTGGTTGAAATAGTGTGATGATAAGCAGCCACTCTTATGGAGGAAGGAAAAGTTAATGCAAAACTAGAATGTATCAGGTAAAGCATTCTTTGTGGTAGAGATGAGAAATTAATTATATTGCTTAAGGCAATGAGAAGGGGTTGTTTGCCAGGAATACTGAGCAGGTGTGAAACTCAAATGTATCAAATGTGGGACAAACACTAGAAAAGGAGATAAGATATTCAGAGTGGAGTATAAATGGGTTTGAATTTACTGTGAGAAAACATAGGCTTTTTTTTACAGAAAGGTTTTAATCAGAGCAGAATAGGATTGTGAGACAGTTTCCAGGAGTAAACAAGATAAGAATCTGCTAATTTCCTCCTAGAATGAGATCTGTTTTCTTGTTGTTTTTTTGTTTGCTTTTAAATAAACTAAGTAAATCGATAGTTGGAATGACAGGAGGCAAAACTCTTGACTCAGGAAACTCCTTTGAGAACTGTGTTTCTGTGACCATCTGCTTGTACTATTCATCAGGCTACTAAAGCCTTTTTTGTGGATTGTAGATTACTGTTGATGAAAAAAATAAATGGCAAGGAGTGTCACTATAGTTTACAAATTAGTTCCTCTGAAATTTAGGCATCTCTAATATTTCACCATTTTGTTTCCTGTGCCAAATTTTACCCGACCCACACAGCTGCTGTCTGGCACCACCTCCCAGGCTGGGGCTCTCCAGGCAGCAGGTTGAAAAACCTGGTTAACTCATGAATCTGTGTTTCGGGTGTACTGGGTGTGCCTGGATCAAACATTTGTCTTCACTGAGTCTATATTATTTTCATCTTCTATTAAGCATTTCTCTCCCTTGTGTCACTCAACTATACTCCAGACAGTGATTAAAATGTGGCGTTCCAGCAGAGTAACAGCAATGGAACAATTTAATATTTTCCTCCCTTGATGAGCCCTTAGCTGTGTTAATGGAAGCCCTGAATAATATGGTGTGAATTAATCAGCTTGTCTTCTGCTGCTATCGCTGGTGAGTGCTTGTGAGAGAAATGTTTCGTCTCAGGTGGTCCACCTGGTTTTCTCAGTTTCAAAAAGTAAGATTACAAAGTAATATAGCTCTTTAAAAGCAAAGCAAAACAAACCCTAAAAAGCTACTAAAAAGAAGAAGAAAAACCAGCTTTCTTTGAACAAATAAATAAAGATTGAAACTCTAGATTCTCTTGGTATGTGCATCTTTGGGATCTGTGTTGTGGAAAGTGTGATGTCACGGTGGTGGTCTGTGTGCTGCTGAGGGTCACTGATCCATGGAGTCTTGGCCAGCATGGCGAAGCGCTCCGCTTCCTCTGCTGAAAAATCTCCTTTCCAAACACATGATGTAAGTAAGCTTGCTGGAACGGCTGGAAGATGGAATCTGAATCCTTTTGGTACAACTGAGCAGAGTTTGGTGAGCATGGAAAGAAAAACTCAGGTCTCCATAATACAGAGTTACGTGGTTTTTTGTACTGTCAGTGGAAATAAAAAACCCAAATTAAATTCATTTGTAAGAAACAAGGTCTCTCTCTGTATAATAGCAAGACTGAACTAAATACTCTGTTAATCTGTTTTGAAGTAGTAAAAATAATTTCATCATTTTCGTCTAGCACAGCTGACAGCAAACATTGTTTACTTAAGTGTTTAAAATGCAAATAAAAATGCTGTCTTGGTGGTTTTTCTGAATCTGCCTTGCACAATGTTAGTAGAGAAAGTAGATGTATCAGATGGCAGCTCACGGGGTATGTAGCATCTTTTTTCTCTCTTCCTCATACTGAAAGCTGCTACCACTGAAGGCACTAGCGAACATTTATTCCAGATTGCATGCCCAGGTCCCATTCCAAAGCACAGCTGATTGTCTTGGTAGAAAGCAGCACAGGCAGGTGCTCAAGCTGTGTGGCTATGGGGAGCTATACACCACTGCCTGACTCTGTGCTTGAAGAATCTGTTCAAGACTTTCAGCTGATCATTATTTTTTCTGGCAGGGTAAGAGAGAATTCAGCAATTGTTGGGGTTTTTGTTTGTTGTTTTATTTTATTTTTTCAATGTTGTTCAACTTTAGAAGACTCTAGCTAATTAAATTATTTTGCTGCCCAGGTTTACTATGGATAATGGCTTTAACACCAGAAGTTTGAATAAGACCATTAGCTGTGAAGGTTGGATCAAGAATGATTATTAGGGCATTTCCTATTCTGCCCATTGTCAGCTAAAGAGGATGCCTTCCATTATACAGGCAGGCAAAACCTTAGGTGTTTTGCAAGAAGAGTCATTGATAGACCTGAGATGCCTGTCAGTTTCAATTGTTGCATATCCTTATCCTTTTCATGCTCCTGGGAACTCTAGGCCTGTGCTCATTATGTTAACCAATGCCTCTTGTTCCCATGTAGAAGTTAATGGTCAGTGCTTTTCCTGTATTACAGTGTGTTTTCATTTAGGCCCTCTGTGGTTTCTGATGAATTACACAAATTCAGCCTATTCTACTTGCAGACACAGCATGCTCTTTGCACATGCACGTAGCTGAAGTAATTTATTTAAAAGCATCCTGGTAAAAATATTTTCCTGGTTTTGTCAGCCACTACTAGTTTTCATTTTTGGGGAGTAACTAGTAGTGTTCATTTTGGTAAATCCTCTTTCATTTTCCCTATTTAAAATATATACAGCTGCCCTATGTAAATAACTTACTGTGCTTTAACCATGACACTGTCATGGTTAACCATTAACTCTGACAGCTGTAATGTCCACAATTGCCATGAAATGCCCAAACATTCTCTGAGGGAAGAGCTGTTAAGATCCAAAAGTGGGGAAAATGCAAACATGGGGAAAAGTAGAAAACCCACAGGCTAGAAACAAAGTAAAAAAGTCTACATGCAGCAAGGAATGTTCTTCCAGAAAAATGTCCAAAAAAGGTATCATTGCAGGTGATATTCTTCCCCTGAAAGAGAAAATGGAATTGTTCAGATCAGACCCAACCGGTAGGTGTGTTGGAGCCGAAGTACCTAGTTCCAGTTTTTGGGGAATGTGGGAGGAAGGAGATGCCAAATGTCAGCCCCCGGACTGTGCTGCTGGAGAAGGTTTTCACCTGTGTCTGGTTTTGCAGCTTGATACAGTTGTGTAACACTGATAATAGGGATGTGGTGCTGTGAACAGCACAGACTATCCCAGAGGCTGTCACTCATCTCTGCACTGGTTTTCTGTCACTATTTAATTTGGTGAAAGCCATGGTGAAGATCAGTAGACTTTAGGATGCCTGGAATTTAATTTTGCATTTTTGTCATGCTGTGCTAACTGGGAAACCCAAAGAGGTTATCTTATTTTTCCTTGGTTCTGTGCTGAAAATGGAAAAGCAAATGTGCATTCAGATTTTCTTGAAGCGAATTTAGATATTCTTCTGTAGTATAAATTCAGTCAGCTTCTTTGGGCAGGTGGCGAAAATTCTGGATGTAGAATATAGTGCTGGAAAAAGCAGTGGAGGCCTTGAAGTTTTCATAACATTTTTCTTACAACAGCAGTTGCTGCAGACCAGACACCATTGGAAAAATTAGAAAGGTGCTAGAGGAGAAAATGATACTGGTGTGGAAGATAGTTTATAATAGTGTGTTATTTACCATGGCATGAAAAGTGTTTAGAGAAGAAGAGCCCCAGAATTTGAACAAGGCTGATGGGGTTTCAGGCAGGTGGTTGCCACTCCTGTGCAGACTGGTGCACAGTAGCAATTCCACTGAGCTGTCTCACAGAGCCTCTGCTTTGCAGAGTACATTAGAATTTGGGTTTTCTTTTGAAGCAGTGTTGAAACTGGATTTTGTGTAATGACTTGTTTTGACCTTGAAAAGAGTTTTTTAATTTAAGATCATGATGATACTAGCTGCAGGATGGCAGAATGGTTCCTGAGGACAGCTGCTTGTATGTTTTGGTTTTTATTGACTGTCTAGTTTGAGACTGTGAGGAATCATTATGATCCTCTAGTCTGTATGGGGGTTTACACTCACTAGTTGGGGCTGTTAGCCCCAAAACTTAGGGATGACTTAGTGAAAGCATTTCTGAAATATAGCAAGACTTTCTTCATCTACTAGAATGTATGAATTGCCTATTACATACTTCAATATTTTGTTCCGGGTTGTATTTATTCTTCCTCTTAAACCACTTTGCTTTTTATTCCTATGCTGATCACTGGTTCCTAGCCCCTGAATCCTGTCATTCCTGCTTTTTGTTGTGCTGCTGAGTTTTGCAGTTGAGCTGATTTCTGGCTGTGGTCAAAGGCCTTCTTTCCCTTCAATAAGTTGAGCCGATTGAGCTCCATTAGGACTACTTTTTATTATTATTGTGTGTATGACTGCAGCACCTGACTGCCTAAGGCTCTGCTTACATTAAGTGTTAAGCCTGGGCTTGAGCTCTGGGCTTTGGCAGCAATTCCTGCTGTGCTGCTGCTGTTGAGGTTGGAGCCCGACTGCTGTGTTCTCCTTTCTGTTCATGTGAGGCAGAGTCCAAGATCAGCTGCACAGCAGGTCTGGTAGTGCTGCTGTCCAGGTAGTCCTGGAAACCTGCCTTCCAGGAATAGGAGCGACAAGGAGAGTGCCATTTTTTTCTGGAGTTCTGCCTGTGGAGAAGGGATCTGTCCATGTGCTGCATTGAGCCAGGAGAGAATTTACCTTGCCAGGCTTACCTTCCATGAACTGACAAATTCTTGGTCTGGCTTCTGGGGTGCTCCCCTGAGTCCTTGAAGGCACGGTGAACACTTCTGGATGCCTTTAAATGGGAAAAACAGTCTCTTCTGTGGCATACTCAGGTTTGGGACATAAACCCAAGAGAATGACTGTGATCTCAGACAAATGAGAGAGCCTACTAAGACAGGATCAACTGTGTCACTCCAGTGCCCCAGCATACTGATGGCATGACAATTGTCAGTGTAGCTTTGCAAGTATAAGGGTAGCAGATTTCTTTTACTAGAAAAAAAAGAAAAAAAAAACCCACAGCAGAGGCTAAAGCCACACCCTTCAGAAGATACAGAAGTAGATATTAGGGCTGTCATCCTGTATTGAAGTGAGGTATAAGTAGATTTGCTAAGTGCATGACAAGTGGTTGGGATAGGCTGTTAAAAGGACAGTGAACAGCTTGTGCTTCATGTGATAGAAAACAGAACCAGTGAAGAAGGGTAATGTGGGTAGAGGACTAAGCTGGGAAAATTACTTTTGGAGTACTGTTTAAGTAGGACAAGATTGATTTAGTTGAAACCAGATGAAAAGGTGGATTGCAAAGCTTATGTTCCAGACCAGAAGTTTTACAGTTCAATAAGTGTCATAATATCAATGTCCTGCTTTGAAAACATCCTTAATAAGTTTATGAACTTTTGTTCATCTTTAAACTTCTGGGTTTCATTGCTGAGAAGTGTAAATTACCCTCTTCCACTCCACATGTCAGTTTGAGCATAGGTAACAAGACTTCCTTCTGGGAGGAGACAGGATGCCTTCTAGGCTTGAATATCTTTCCTGTTCCTAGCTTATATGTATGTAAATTAAAAAATATTGATTTTGGATGGTAGCTCATGAGATGCAAAGATAACCTAAAATGGTGTTTTCATTGTATGATCCCATCTGATACAAAACATAGGATGAGCCATATGATGGGACTGGGGTTAAGTCTCCTCCTCAGCTTCTGGCATCTTTCTTGCAGCTTTCTTTGGGAAGATAAACAGTGATGCTGACAGGTTATGTATGTGAAGGCATTCACATTGCCTTAAGATATCCTCACCTGATGAATTCAGGGCCATCCAAGAAATTAGAAGAGACTCCCTTGGCTCTCTCATTAGACTTTCCTGTTTTCTTTTTTTTGAAAAAAAGGAAAAAAAGAAGCCTTTAAGAAGCTCCTTTCACGTTGCACATGACTTAAAAAATAATTATTCCATCCTTTAATGAGGAGAGGTTGCTTCTGGATTTCACATTAAGGGACATTCTGTGCCTCCACTGTCCTCTATCCTCAGAATAGTTATGAAGGTGCTAGTCTACAGAAAACTTCCTGCTGCAAGGTGAGAGCAGAGAAGATAAATGCTTCATGTCTGCTAGCAAAGTACGAAATCATGATTTCCTTCTGAATCTTGCCATCAAGGACATTACAATAGGAGAGTGGGAATTCCCAGCCAAAGGTGGCCGTTTCAGTTGGTAGCTAACAACAGACATCAAAAAATAAATGAGGTTCCCTGCTCCAGTTGCATCAACGGCCATGGAGCTTCAAAGAAGTCACAGGTGTGGAAATTGGAGGTCTCTTAATAGAGACTGAGATAAAAAGGGGTTCTCTAAAGCCTTGGATGTAAGTTTCTGATCTGAAGAGTGGTGAGTAATGCCATTGCTGGGAGATATCTTTGACTTTGCCTGGAGAATGCTAACAAGCAATCAAAGTGCTTGCCCACAGCCAAACTGTTTTTTCCCTTTCCACTATTTAGAATAATAAAAAGCATTACACACAAACCCCACTGTTAATGCAACATGTGGGTGAAGTTCCAGGCTATTGTGTATAAAACTCAGTCCTAATTCCAGCAATAATTATAACTTGTTCCTCTCTCTGTCCCCTGTTGTTTGGTGACACTGCAGGAAGTGATGCAAAGTTCTCTGTTTGTGCATTTGTTAACTTAGATTGAATATATCTAGTCTCTTGATTTTCTTTCTTTTCCCGTCAAAGTCTCAGCTGTAGTACTTTGCATTTGGAAACTTTTAACATTTATCTTCAATATTTTGTCTGTTTTCAGTTCTGTTAGAAGCTGATTCTACTGCTTGTGGATGTTTTGCTTCTTTTCTGTTTATAATGCAATCTGACATTTGTTTTCCTCTTTCTCTTGAGGCTGATTTTGTTCATATTACGGTTTCCTTGCAACACATGTTTTCTCATTTTCTAGTCTGCTGTTTTTGAGGCCATCAGCAGTTTAGGCTGTGAGGTCCTGCCCTTGTCTATATTTGACAGAAAAAGCATACTGAATACCACTAAAAATTCATAATTTGCTGCCAGCTATCTGTGGTAACCTTGACATCTCCTGTTTGATCATAAGGGCTCCAGCAATAATTGCTGAATATAAAAGGGTTTTTAGCATTGCCTTTGTATGTGGGGTGTGAGAAAGTCCAAGGCTTTTTATTTATGCTGGTATATTACACCATATAATTGCATCCATCTTTTGATCTGTGGTATGAATTAGTTCCATTGAAAACATGTTTTCTATTTTTAAATCGGCTGTCTTGATCCGAGTTCTTGAAACAATCTGCTCTTTGGTCTTGTTTTTTGTGTATATTTTCCATATTGTGCTGGGTTTAATATAATTGTTGACATACTGGTTTTCAGTGTTTTTTCCTTACTGTTTTCTCTATTCTGTATAAATCTCTTCATGTTTTATATTACACTGTTTTATTTATCTGGATCAAGTATTTAACTTCATTCATATCTGATCATTTCACAGTTCATAACTTTTGATGGTGAAGTGCTGTTAGCCGATGTTGGAAAGGTAGAGTGGAGATTTTAGAGGGGACCTTAGTGCCATTTTTTCATACTTGACTTAACTGAATACTCTGTATTCAGGGATGGTTGGACTGAAAGCCCAGAGCTCCAGTAATTTATGAAGTCAGTACGGATGCAGAAAGATCTTCTTGAAACTCTGATCATAGGTGGGATGATCTCTGCAGAATCCTGCTTTTCTCCACTAGGTCAGTAGCCTAGTCTCAGTTTTTCATTTGAGTGAGTGAACTGCAAATCTGAGGTTAAAAGGGATTGCTAAGGCCCAGGTTAAGCTTCCAAGGAGCATTATATTCTCCTTGTCTTTTCTGTGGTTCTCGTGATGCTCACAAAACCATGAGCTGTGCTACCAGCAGGGCAGGGCTGCTGTCTCTGTGAGTAGCAATACAGTGTTTTCCTGTGTTCCTCAACCCAAAATAATTTGCTGTTCTCTTATGCTTGATGGCCTTTTCACCTTCTCTGTATAGCAGCTTCTGTTATAGAAGAGCTATATAGAGCCCTGTCTGTGATGAGGGCTTCTCTTTGTCATAAAAGTAGTAGGGACAAAATGGCATGTGTCAAGTTTGGCAGAGCAGGAAAATACCAGATATTCCAAGTATGTTTCATGCTCCATCCATTAGATGGTCCTTCTTGATTTAAGACCTTTGCCTTGCCCTGCCCGTGGTTGTAATGTGTGTTGAGAGTTCATTTGTGTGTGCATTTTTTTCCTTTGCAGTCGTTCTGCTTGAGGTGTGTGCTTGCTGGGGTTTTTTTAATCAGTTCATGTTGATTCTTATCGTCTGTTTATATAATAGTTTGGGGTTGATGTAATCATTGTTACATGTATTTCATTAAGAGATGTGTGTGTACTTAGGTGTTTGCATAATTCATGAAGTCAAGTATGTTCACATACCCCTTGTTAGCACGTGAGTGCATGTAGTAAAAACGTACTTCTCTTCTTTGTATCAGTGGTTCATTGGGAAAGGTGCACTGCATTTATTTGACATGTATATATGTAAAAAAACCACAAGTTCTACCATTTATTTTCTTTCTTCTACACCCACCTCGAAAACGTAAAGAAAAACACACACTTCTGCTGAGGTTCTAGGATAGTTTATTTTTTCATTTAGCCATTAGTTTATTCGTTCAGGAGTTGTACACTGGGAAAAAAAGTGCATCCATTAGACAGTGAGGGCTTTATTTATGAGGGGGGTGGTGTTTCAAAGGGGAGGCTGTCAAGTCCCAAAAGAGCCTTTCATAGTGTATTCTCAGCGTGCTTCTGAGGCCACTGCTCTGCTCATCAGGAGGAGAGGCAGAAATGTGGGCTTTACAGAGCAACTGTGTGTTTCACTGGTCCCTGTGCTCACTGACGTTTATTTACATATTGGGAGAGTAAATGGGTAGAACAGATGGCAACCAGACATTTGGTGGTTCTGTTCCCGTATGCTCCTCAGGGGTCTTGCATTCAGTTTTTGCAAAAAGCTTGTCCTATAGGGAGAAGAAAAGACCCAGGAGCCTGGTCAGAACTATGAAATGCTTGTTGGGTTTTTGCATTAGTGACAGATTAAAGCATTTAGTAAAAAGTGAAATAATTACAAGGTTTGTTTTACAAGTCCAGATAGTCATTCCTTAGTATAAGACTATTGGGGTGTCAGTGTCTCTGATTTTATTATTTCTTATTTTCACCACTGGAGCGAATGCATCTAGATTTGAAGCTGGCAATCTCTTCTTTCTATAAAGTGAATTTGAAAAGTACAGGTCTATTTATATGGGTCTTGAATACCTTTTGGCCTTTTCTATAAATGTCGTAATTCATTCATGCTCTTGTAAAAACAGAATATCTGAAAATTTTGCAGGATTTTTCAGGATATTTAATATGTGTTTCTTCACAGTTTACAATTGTGAAGCAGGAGATTTGCTTCCACACCAAGCTGAATTTTTTTCTTATTTTGTTTGTACTCCTCGAAATGTTGGAGCAGGGCTGCTCCAGAGTGCTGGGTAACTTGTTTCAGTGGTTTGGGTTGTTGGGGTTTTTTCCAGTGTGTGCATGTTGGGGTTTTTTTTAGAGAAGTGCTAATTAAAACACTTTTCTTGGGCAAAACTGTAATATAAAATAGACATTTTGAAAATATGTTAGAAGGAGTGATGCAAGTCAGGTTTTGAACGTGCAGAATTCTCAACCTGCAGATTGTTCCTTACTGTGAAGCAGCCAGGTGTTTCTCAGTAAAATGGGGAGAAATCACATGAAAATGGAAGAGCTTGACCTTTTGCACAGCATGCCAAATCAGCAGCTCCAACAGTTTGTGACATGATGAATTCCAATGTCATATTGGTAAACACATGAAACTGCCTAGCAGTTATAGGAGAACCTGTCAAATAATGTAAATACCAGACCTCAGCTAATCTCAACAACAATGTGGAATCTCCTAGTGTTAGATAAAGTCTGTAAAGCAGACTTTTCTGTAATAAACATTTCTGGAATGAGAGGCAAATCCTGAAATAGTTTGCTTTAAACCAAGATAGTTTTCAAAAGTAAGAGTAGAATTGCTAATTGATCCTATGTGGATTAACTCAGGTTTTTCTAAGTACTGTCTAATGCCTTTCTCATTAAATACTGTCTTTTTAAAAGACAAAACTAGGCAGCCGTGTCACACTGCAGGGAGGCTTAGCATGGGAAATGGTAGCAGAGAAAGTGAAAATGGTAACTGTCAGGAAAGAAACACTGTCTTCTGGAGAGGTCTTTAGAAGGTTGATCATTAACAAAAAGTGGAAATTTGCTACTTTTCTGTAGGCCATGCTGCACAAATATTATGTTAGGATTAGTTTAAATGAAGCTAATTGCTGAACTCAGAGGTTTTTGGCAGCATATTCCATAACCCATGTGAAATACAGAAAATTTTTTCTAAGTAAAAGTTTTGAGCTGGGTTATATTGATAGTGTGCACCATTAAGGAAACTTCTGTGTCTTGCTCAATATGTGACAATGTTCCTGTGCTTTGTGCACCAGTTCTCTTAAAAACTGTATAAGGCACTTTGGAATCCTTTAAGATCAAAATTAAGTACAAGCCTCTTATTAAATAGGACCTAACATCCTCTTTTTTTTTTCTTGTAACATGGAGTATTGCTGGTTTTAGGAAATGTATTTCTAAACTGAGCCCACCATCGCAGTGCAATTGCTGAGTAAATCACATACTAGATAGTCTTTGGGTTTTTTTGTCCCCCAATAAAATAACATAGTTTAAATATCTTTTCCAGTGGTTTGTAGCCAGATGCAAAGTCAGCTAAAAAAGAGTTCTTCAGAAAGATTTCTTTCCTACATCATTATATAACTGAAAGTAGCTGTTGAAAATACTGCAGAATTTCTTGTTGGTCTTAAAAGAAGGACACACATGGCTGCTGTCTCCTTAGGAGCAGATGAAGACAATTTAGATGGTCACATATTCTTTATGGTCCAAAGCTGGATAAGCATTAACCAAATAACAGTAACAGCAGGACTCAAGAAAAACGCACTGGTAAAAATCTGGAGCTATTTTTGGCAGTGGTAAATTTAGGGAAAAGAAAAAAGTTAGTGTGTGTTTGTTTTTGGGTCCTCAGATGCTAGTCCATATGTGGTAATTTGTATCTCTGAAAGGTTTGCTGGTTTTTTTCCTTCTTTGACAGACTGATGTCTTGGTGTTGAGCTGCGATCTGATCACAGATGTTGATTTATATGAAGTTGTGGACCTCTTTCGGACACATGATGCTACTCTCTCCATGTTGATGAAGAAAACTCATGAACCAACAGAAGTGGTACCAGGACAGAAAGGGAAAAAAAAGCCAGGTATGTAGGTAGGAATACACATTTATTAATAAATTATAGAGGAAACCACTGGTATGTATGATATGTTTAGTTATCAATCCCAGAGCAAATGAAATAAAAAAAGGTACAGACACCCTGTTTTTCCTCAGATTCCCTGGTGAGGGTGTGACTTGGTTTTTTCCAGCTCAGAATTAAGTATTAGACTCGTGTAATCTTGAAGGCTGTGATCCAAAGCTCACAAGAGTTAAGGGAAAAGCTCCAGGTGACTTCAGTGAGTTTTGGATGAAACCCTGAATTTTTGTTCCATATGAACATTAAAACCGTTAGGTTTTTCAAGAGCACTAAGCATCAGCATCAGCTGGGAATTTTACACTGACTGTAGGGACCAGCATTAGGTGGGTAGCAAACACTTCTAGAAATTCTTCCCTCTCATTGTATGTAGTGAATTACTATTCTGAAATCACTTCCAGGAGCCTTTTGCTAGGCAAAACTCCCACTGATTTCAAGGAGTTGATTAGATGCTTATCTTGTCCCTCTTACCATAATATCTTAGTTAGTGCCTTGTAATCTTTAATGTATCTGTTCTCACAACACTGCTGTAAGGCAGAGCAGGGCTATTATAAGCATTTTACTTATATGCTAAAAATACTAAATACCACACAGTTGTTCCCACACCATACTTCTCATTTTCTTTTAATGATATCTGTTAAAATGCTGAGCCTTGATTATTCTCAGCTTAGTGAGTCCTGGTCTTTGATTAAAGCTTGGAGGCATTACTGGAATACAAGTAAGAAAATATAGCTTCAAACTATTTGAGAGAGGAGTGAAATACAAGCCAACAGTTTTCTGAAAGTGGAGGAAATACATTTTTAAAAGAAAACTTCTTAGGCTCTGCATGAAGATTTTTCTGGAGCAACATGTAAGGTTAATAGGGCTGAAAGCATTTGGTACTTGGACTCTCAAACAGCTCTAATAACTTATTTTTGAAAATGCAGTCTAAGTGTTAATGACACATAAAACATTGTCAGGAGCACTGCTTCAGCACAGAGTTGAGCATTCAGGAGTTGTAAACTAATGGGTCTATGATTAAACATCATAGAGCTGCCCAGCATGTGAGCTCTGAGCACACCGGGTGGGGATGAGGAGGTCTGTGAGAATAAACAAGATTATCTGAAGACTCTTTGCAAATATAAACACATCAGATTGTACATGTATTCTTATTTTGCTTGGTTTTTGTCTGTGTTCTTGACTTTGTAGCATAACTCTTCCTACAAGACTTGTTAAAATTTGTGTGTGTTTTTTCAGATCTGTAAAAGACCAAATTTGAAAAGACTAGAATTCCATTATGTAGAAGTGTTTTGTCACCCCTGGTGTTTTTCTGTGGGGCCCAATGCTAAGATCTCCCACCCAAAGCACCACTTGGGCTGCCGTGGACAGCACTAGTGACATGTTTCCTTTGAACTGCCTCAGATAAGACATGAACCCCACCAGACCTGTTTCAGTAATTTGTTAAAAGCCGGAGAGTGCCAAAACAGGACTTTTAGGTTCTTCTCCAGGTTCTGGAGGAGGAAAGTACATTTTAGGTAGCAGCAGACTCTCCTGGCTTTCATTCCCACTTGACTAAATGCACCTTATTGCTGTCAACATTACCTTAGCTCATCCATCTTTCTTTTCCTATGCTTGCTTCTTGCTGCCATCAGCCTCCATTCTTGTTCTCTTTCCTTAGTTTCCTTCCTCAAGGATCCTTGTCGAGAGCCTGGCTTTTCTTTAGAGCATATATTATATATATATCTTAAAGAGCATATATTGCTCTTTTCTTTCACTGCCAGTTTCATTCTTCTGTTCCATTTCTGACTTCTTGTCTTCATCTGGTTCATTTACCTGCCTATAGTCACCTGTTCTCTTCTGATTCCTGTCCTGTCTAGTGTCCTTTAACAGACAGTCACAGTTTCCAGTAGTTTTCAGGGGCTGCTTTCTTTCCCTTCCAGCCTGTCTTGCAGAATTCTCGTTTTTATGTTTTTTATTTCCCCTCACCCTTGTGAATTTGCGACTTTTATTTGCTTGCGAAAAACAGACTGCAAAAAGACAACAGATTAGACTGTTTCCCCTGGAACAGCCATCACAGCATCGCTGTGGAGCCTCGTGGCTCGTGTGCTTTGCTTGCACCACCTGATGGTACAGAAAACCTTAGGTAGCACCTGCTGTTTGATCAGTCCTAGGAGCTGAGGAATTGGAACAATCTATCCTCAAGAATAAAATGTGCAGAAACTTTTGCAGCAAAAATAGAAGGCTAGAGAAGAATACAGCATGTGAACGTGCAGTTTTTCAAAGATTGATTAGAGCTTTGCAAGGGAAGGGACACCAAACCATTTCTGCTTATGCTAAACACTTTTCCCCCTTAGCCTTAGAACCAGCTGAATGGTTTTTGCTGAAGTATTTCAAATGTTCCTCTTAAGCCAGGCACCTAGCATTGGAAATTTCATCCCAGACAGTTAAAACTTGGCGAAGTTCATAAGCACCTAAAGACAAGATATTAACATGGAGTATGTTAGGCAATTTTTCATAGTAGCTGGCACTATTAGCTCCTTCTCTAAATTGTGACACATACAGGTTTTTATGTACTTGGACTGTACTGTTCAAGTATTTGGATTAGAAAATGGATGCCATGACAAGCCACTAGATTTATTTTTTCACTGTTTCTACAAAGCAATTCATTTTTTGAGAAGGATCAACAAGATTTTTTTGTATGTCATGGAATCTGATACAAAGTTGTTGCTTATGGGGTATTATTGAACATTCAAGAACTGTGATATAAAGAACAGTTCTTAAATTAGCATGAATTGTAGTGTGTTAAGTGTTATAAATTCATCCTGATGGTTTCCTGTAATGTTTGACTCAGCTGCAAATTACAGGGTCAGGTTCATTGGGTTTTATATTTAAGGGATCATATATTGTCGATAATAATCTCACTGGCTTTTTAAATTGAGCACTAAGAGCAATGGCAGTAAAAAAGCCCACAACATGAAAATGCTAGTCAATGATAGTAACCCAAATAAACAGAGAGTGTCAGGAATTCAGAAACCCAAAATGGAGCTGTGTGCTTAAAGATGACCTGCGAGGGATTAAGTGGAAAATAGTCTCTGAACCTTTCTGTGTATAAAGAAAGGCAGAAAAGATGGGGATGGTGACTCTTTCCTGCTTATTTTTCTTGTCTTGAAAGCAGCAATGTCATTACTGGTATTCTCTGTGTTTGCCAGATGACCTCTCGGTGGTCTTGAAGGCTGCTACATCGTGTGAAATCCTCTCCATTTAATTGAAAGGGTAGGGATACTGAATCTTTAACAAAAGTGTATTTTTCTCAAGTGTCAATTAATTATGATTGATTAAAAAGCACTTTTAAAAATATGACTGAAATTTATTTCTTTTTGTCACTAAAGTGCATAGCATTCTCTTGTAATGTCATGATTTCTTTAGATCATTAAAGCCCTTAAAATTGATGGGCATCTAATTTGTAAGATAAATAATAAATTGCAATAGCAGTGTCAATTCCTTATTTATCTATTGTGAGGGGGCAAAGCACATCCTCCTTTTCTATTTTGTACTTCAAATGATTTTGTTAAGTTACTATAACTTTAACTCTTCTCATGCATCCTTGCAGGGATTTTGTGAACTAGTTACATGTCTGCTCTTCCATTTATTTTTTCCTTGCTAAGTGATGCCAGCAGGATTTGAAACAGCACTCTTGTATCTCTGGATAATTGATTTTAGTATATAAGTTTTGTCTTTTAAAAATTACTTAAATAATGTTGTTTATTGCCAGTGTACAAGGAGAAACCTGACCTGGCATCTGTTACAAAAAATCCCACAGTGCACTCTCATGGTTTCACTGTTTGTTTTTTACCTATCCACACAAGCAAGAGCAACAGGTTTGGTGTCAGTCATGTGCTTGGTCCTGCTCTCATCAAGTTGCTCTTTTCCCTTTTTCCATTGCATAGAGTTTTGCTGCAGCAGTATAATATGTTACTGAACAGCCAAGAGGTGGGCAGGCAGAACCTGAACTTTTAGAGAAGTGTTGGTGCCTCGGTGGAGGGAAGTCAATCACTGTTGTATTTCCCGCCTGTCAGGAGACCCCAGTTAGGTGGCAGAGGTGAAGGTTCATTTGCTTCTAAGTGTCAAACTTCACTGCCCTCCACAGAATGAAAATAGGCACTGCTTTCAAGACTTATTCTGAGTTTTTGCAGCAAGTAAGCTTTATCATAATTGTATTTATTTTGTCATGGTGTTAGATGTTCAGGCCTTTTTTTAAATTTCTTTACTGTATAATTAATTTCTGAGAAGAGTTGGGGGGTTTTCTGAAGAAGGTATGTTTGATCACTTACATCAAAGATTGAGCAGGAGAACTTTCAACAGCTGCATAGATTTGACTGTTTTAACAGTAGTTATTACTGTGGTAACTCTGAAAGAGCAGGTATCAGTAAAACAAGGGATGGACCTGAAAAATAAAGTTAAAAATAGTTTGTCTGGAAAAGATCTTAGAGAATTAGCTACTTCTAGGGTATGTTCTTACTCCAGTATGGTTAACTTAAGAGATCAAATATATGCCAGTTTGACCCAAATTAATAGTATTTATTGGGAGTTTTATAAAAAAGATATTTAAACCAAGTTAACTCTCCCAGAAACATGCATGGTAGAAGTCGTAGAGTCTATACTTTTCTGTGTGTTTGTCATTTACGTATTGGTATTTCTCTAAAATAGATGAGTTTCAAAATACTTATGTCTTGACTGAAATCATAATCCTCTCCAGACCCCCTATGTGGAGTGACATTATGAGAAGAATCAGTTGGATTTGAGAACTTTTTGCTTGACTTGGGTTTGTTGTTGTTTTAATTCAGGAAGCAAGGATTTTTATTTAAAAAAAAAAGGAAAGTACAGCTCAAAATTGAGTGTTGGGTGTCAGGAACCTGTAGTTGGCATCTTCATTAAAAGGATGCAAAAACCTTTCAGGGCCAGTGTTTTGAATGCCATGACATATATCAGCTACCCCAACTGACAAGAAGGTGAAAAAGTTATCAGCGATATTTATTAAATTTATGGATTTGCTGGGATAGTCAGATTTCGTATTTTGGGGGTGGTTGTTTGTCCCATTTGCCTTTCCAGTCTGCATTAAAATGGGGTTATATAATGATTTTGTTTGATTTTCTACTTCAGTGGAGCAGCGTGACTTCATTGGAGTGGATGACACAGGAAAAAGATTGCTCTTCATGGCTAATGAAGCTGACTTGGATGAAGAACTTGTCATTAAAAGATCCATCCTTCAGAAGTAAGCTCATGAGTCCTTGTAATAGAAGCTGAACTTGGGATGAGATAAAATAATTGTGTAGTAGGAGAGATAGTTAAAGACAAAGTAGGATGAGAAAGAAAGAGGGAAAGCCACTTTTGCAATATTCAGGGAGCAGTATTTTATTATTTGTTACATCATTGGAACCAGTTGATAGGCTTGTCTTATACCTTTATTAGGAAAAAATCCAGGAAAAGAAAAGGAATGCATGAAAAGGTAACTCTTCTTGAAATAATACCTATATTGTGATAGATCAGTTTAGATTCAGAGATTGTGAAGTGTTAGACCTATGTCCATAAATGAAATGCTAGTCTCACTGATTGAGTCCCAAATTATTTGCAGAATATCCATGAGAGGTTCTCAGGATTTCATGACCCTCTTATGAATTTAAGGCACAAAATCTCAGCTGTCTTTCCAGGCCCCAAAAGATTAATTAGAGGCTGTGCTATATCCACCACTGAACTTCACTGGGGACTTGGATGAATTTATCAAATATGCCAGACAAGCTGAGCTTTCTGCACGGTGTAATTCATATCCATTAGTAGGAGAAGGAAGGATGACTTGTTCTTTATGCTCTCCAGTACAGTGATTTCGGTTTTCTCAGGCACACGTTGTCTGACGTGTTCTGTGCAAAACTGTGTTGCCTCCTTGAGAGGCCAACCTTTGTAGTCTGTCCCAGGCTGACAGTCCGACTTTCACCTCTGTGAGATGAGACACCTGTGGAACAGCCATTTGAGAGCTGGGAATCCATCCATGTGGACCTTTTAAGTCAAGGATGCAGACATCTGGGGTCTGCTCTCAGATAAATCTCTGCTGTGAAAATGCCTCTGGTGTGTGCTATAGGCCACAGCTCAGTGTAATTTTTCCTTGAACATCCTGCTACCAGATGTGAGGGAGATGTTCTGTGCCTGTGGAAAGATGACACCTCCTCTGCCCCAGTTTAAGGATTATCCTAGAAGGAAGGTGATCAAGAGTGGGCCCTATTAACTGTTGTAATGGAAGGAGCCTGTCCCAGCATGCTTCCACTGGCTCTCTCCTGGGCTTACCTTGGGCATGGCAGGCAC
Source organism: Acridotheres tristis (assembly GCA_037013685.1). Lineage (NCBI taxonomy): Eukaryota > Metazoa > Chordata > Aves > Passeriformes > Sturnidae > Acridotheres > Acridotheres tristis. The sequence continues at coordinate 10,525,301 of CM072895.1, forward strand.
CAATCTGCAGGCAAGCCTTCTGTACATACACAGCAGCTGATTTGTATAGAGTAGGAAATTCATCACTGATGCATTCTGTGGGTTTGTGCACATGAAGACTAATAGATCTATTTTGGGCTAGGGGAGGAATATTTTATCTATTGTTGGTGACAGGTTTGTCTTTATGGCTTCCTCCTGGCACTAGAGGGTGGCTGTGGTATAATGACTTATAAATTGCTATAACATATGTGATCTTAGTTGACCCCTGATTTTACAGGTTCGTCTAAACAGAGCATTCTCATTCCTGTAGCTAAATTAATCAGGCTTTATCCTGCAAGCTAAACTTTGCCCTCGGTAGCACCTGTTCAGTTACATTGTCTTCAGCAGATCTTGAGCATAACTATTTGGGATTTGGTAAATAGAGTGTTGATGATATACAGATGGGATAAAAATCTGTCTCCCTGTCTTTCTTACATGCACAGCTACAAAAGCGAATGTAAAGTGTTAGCCACCCTCCAAGTAAAGCCCAGAGATGCTAGAATAGTGTAGAAGAACAAAAAGAGATCTGCTAAGTGTTAAAAAGAAGAAAATTTAAAAAAAAAGATGCTTTGAAGCATCAAGCAGAAATATTGGGCCAGTACCCACCTGGGTGAGCCTCTGGCATCTGAAACAGCCAACTGGTGATGTTGGTGTGCTCTCTCTGTCCTACAGCTGCCATCTTTGGGAAGCTCTGAGGGAAGCAAAATATATATGGAAATCATCAAGTAATTTCATTTGAGGCAAATCCAGGGTAGAAACAACTGTGGGAGTTCTAGGAGGACAAAGCGTTGGCAGCTAATGGTGTTTTAAGCATGGAGTTGTCTAGACCTGCTCAACCCCTGATTTTCTCATGTGAGAAACAAAAGCAATGCTTGAAACAATCTTTGAAGTCTTTCTTTCATACATCATAGTAAAGAAAGAGGAAAAAAAAGAGAAAGAAAAAAGGCAAGCCCAATCACATTTTCTTCATGGATCACTTGATGTGACTGACTTTCAGCTGCCATGTTGGCTGTTTCTTGATCTCTGGACTTTGTTTTGATGAAATAACAGACTTTGTGGCAAGATGGTGGGAGAATTTCCAGTACACTCATTTGTTCCTCTGTAAAATACAATAGACATCTTGAGGGTGTTGCTTTTGTTTGTTTTGCTTTTAATGGTCCCTTTGAAGGGCTATAGTGGTCTCATTACATGAACTCTAGAACTCCTCCAGTGCTTGTTTTGTTCTTCAGATCCTTTTTCTATTTTCTTCTTCCTCTCTCTTTTTAAGGAGGGGAGTGGAAGGAGGGACAAGGAGGGAGTGGTGAAAGGAATGGGAAGAGGGAAGATGAGCTTTTCTTTAAAGCTAGGAATCTTGTTACTGGTAAAAATCTAGACCCCATACAGAAATGGTTCAAAGGCCCTTTGGCTTCCCCTCCTCACAGGAGGGAAGTTATGTTGACAAAACATGCAAAACTGTAGAACGCTAATTTAAATCCTTGAAGAAAAACCTTTTCCCTGACCTTTGCCTTCTTCCTATCATTGGATTTCATGCTCTTCACTTTCCTGCCATAAAAGAGCAGCTGGTGAGGAGGGACAGGGGAAAACACACATTCTCCTGAGTACCTTTTGAGTATTAAATACTTACTTTTTTGCTCTTGACTTGGGTGTTTTGTAATGGAAGTGTTACAGAATGAAACATTTTAGTGGAATTTCCAAGCTCATGGTGTAACCTGTTATTCTCTTTCTCAGTTTGGTTAGGATTTCTTTTCCAGATTTGTTGTTTTGATTTGTGTTGTGGTTTTGTAAGTTGTGGATAGCCATTTTGGGTTTGGGATTGCATCTCCTTGTTACACCACAGAAAGGAGTCTGGATTTTGCTCCTTTCCTTGCCAAAGCAAATCTGGCAAAGCTTTCAACTTGGCAGGTAAAATTATCTTTTATTTTCCCTGTGCTGTTAATCACCCTGATGACAAGTCCCACAGGTAGCATCCTCCCTCAGTAAACAAGTGGAAAACAATATCAAATACATCTATTTAGGCACGTTTTGGAGTGCAACAGGCTGAGCCAAAAGACAAATTTATTGGTGGTGCCTAGAGAGACTAATGCTGCTGGGGAAAGCATTTTCAAGGAAATGGTTCCCTGTTTGGGTAATGAGAGCTTATAAAAAGCCATGAACAGCCTGTGCATGTCATTCACTTTGGCAAATAGCTGCAAGATGAGATACTAGAATGAAAGAAATACAGTTTGGGGACGTTTCAAAACCAGCTTAGGGCCTTTGAAGAGAAAAAAATAAAGTTATGTGCTCATCCCTGGAGCCTGGTTTTGCCAGTGACATCTCTCTGACTTGGGTCTTGACAGGATGAAGGAGTGAGGAAATGATGAGAATTCCATAGCTGCTGCCTCTGCTTTGGGAGGGGGCAAAGGTATTTGTTTTCAAAGCACGATTACAATGGACAGGGAGCTTTTTACTCCACCTCTGATATTTATGGTCATGCAAAGTGAAACAGTAAAAGACACCTGTTGGAGCAGGTCTAAATTTGGAGTGTTTCCTTTTAAGATCTTGTGGGCTGTATAAGGGTGAGTTCAGCCTTCGTGGGTGTTCTGTCTGCACAGATGCAGGTGCAGGGCTTCTCCTAGAGAATATGTTAATAAATCACCATGACAATTCCAGCTACTTATTACCTCATGTGCTTCGGACAGAAAGGAATACCTCATCTATAAATATATATAGTACTAACATTAGTAACCTTGAAGTAACAATGCAGATCTGTTTTTAAGGTAATTTAATAAAGAGAGGGGGTAAGATTGGGGAGTTTTTTCTTCCTTTTCTCCTTGCATTATGAGAGTAAAAAGGAATGGTGTAGTATAATTTCAAAAGTCAGCCAAGTGGGTAGGTAATGGGAGCTCAGAAACAGCTTTGATAGACTTGATTTCCTTTCTGTTGCCTTGGGATATTGACCTTTTTTTTTTTTTTTTCCCTGATGATAATTTGTTTTAAATAAGTGGATCATATATAAACACACTGCAACTTCCTTAATGTTTCTGCTCTCTAAAACTGTTGTTCTGGGAAATTGGTGTCTCTGAAATACTCTGCTACTTCTATGGTGGTTCTTTTTTCTTTTAAAATCTCTTTCCTTTAGAAAACCTGAGAATGACACTGCTATAGGCAGATGCTCTACAGTGTGAAGCATCCTAAACTAGATCATGGGCAGATGTCCTGTACCAGATCCAGCTGGTGAAGGGGCCCACCACGCCAGGCTTATGCCCAGCTGGACATACAGTTGAGTACTCCATAAGCCACATGCGTCAAAAAGAGCTTTATGAGTTCTGATAGATTAAACAGCAGGACTTTGATAACTTGGTTCTATTTTCTTTGTGCATTTGGGAGATGTCCCACAAGCAGTGCCACTGGCAGGGAAGTGGGGGATGTAGTATTGCAACTCAGTAGGAAAATCCTGAGGAGCAATTCAGGACAGACCAGGGAGCAAAAACTCTTTGCTGGTCTCAACTGTGTACAGAATGAATACAAATCTCAGCTTTGGTGGTGGTCTTCTCTTTGAAAAGACAGGAGTTTTCACTATTAGCAGAATTTTTGTGACTAAGTTTCCTTTGCATTCAAGTGGTATTTTGAGAAATGCCATAGAAAGTTGTTGGATATAACTTCTTCTCTCTAAAATCTTACCTCTAAAGAGTGATGTCTTTTCTGTTGATCCAAATCTGCTTTTTCAATTAGTCAAGGTCTGCTCTTCTCAAAATAAAAATAAAATTTTCTGACTAGCATCCAGAAAATAAGTGAGGTTTTTTTCTGGCTTCTTTAACAAAAAATAGAAATTGTATGTGTTGATTTAGGTAATAATCCTTTTACAGATGCACAAGCCAAAAAAGAATCTGGTTCCTCTTCCCAGAATTGAATTGGTTTCATGGTACTAATAGGAATTTAGAAAGCTGTAAAAAGTTATTTTAACCAGTAAAGCAAGCAGATCTGACTGAATCAAAACAGGGGAACTAAATCTATTGAATAAAAGGGTGTGATTTTTACACACTAACTTCTCAAAACTATAATCACAATTTAAAACTGTTGATGTAGCTTTAATCATATATCTTTAGAAAAGAGGATTGTGCCGAACATTTCAGAAAAAGATACTGACCCAAGAGTTGTTGTTTGAGACATGAGTTTGGAGTAGATGTTCTCAGGATGCCCTGAGTAGGTCTTGCATGCCTGTTTAATTTCTCAGCTCACTAAGAGTAGCTGCTGTAGCTAAAAGGTGTTCATTTTCTCGGAAAGTTTGCTCTTTTTATTATGCATTTAAACTTTGCTCAGCTTGTTCTGTTTTTTCTGTAAATTCGTTGGGGATGAGTGTAGCCTTTAACTTCAGAAACAGAGTCTCTTTAAAATTATTTGCTATTTCTAAAATCAATGTAGCCAGATATAATAAAAACTATTTAATTTGGTGCTTTTATATGTTACACTTGTATAATAAACATGAACATAATATGAAAGAAGTTAGTGAGACATTGACTTTATATTTTAAAGAACATTGTGCTATTGCTGATTGTAATACTGTTGCTTCCACAGGATTTTATTGTTTTTCTGCTGCCATGTTATTTTATTCATACATTGGCAGGGGGTTGAAAGGAAGGTACAGCATATCCAGGTCCTATTAATAAAAGAAAGGTCATGCTGTGTCTTGACAGCTTGTACAGGTCACGAATCTCAGAATCTGGAAAATTAGCAGGAGTTTCTATTGAATGTAGTTATGGAAAGGCTTATTGTCAATGGCTTTCATTTTACTGCAAGATTCTAGCCAGTGTTCTAGTACACATAAGGCTAAACACAGTGCTTGAGGCTCAGCATTTGGTTTCTAATCGGCAGTAAATGTATGTTGCATGTGTTGTCATTAGTCATTTGTCTGTCTGTCTGTCTGTCTGCTGCGGTCTCAGACCAGCACTTAGCCTGTGATTCGGTTTTACTTTTCAGAGGTTTCGAAGGAGGAAGGGATGACTGTATTGCTTGGACACCCTTGTGTCCATGTGACTTGGTAAATGCAGTACTCTGCATGAGTCATTCAGTCTGGACAACACTGAAGTTGAAGCTCATTGTTACTCTTAAGCCGGGCTCAGGTTTTAAAAAGATGATAAATGTTCTGTTCATTTTAGAAAGACATCTTAATGCTTTAATACAGTTGCCACTGTGTACTTTTTAGCAAGGCTGTGAGTTACTTTTTTTCAGAGTTGATGAGCAAGCCTAGCCATAGTTCTTTTTGTGACATACTTGCCCCAGTTGATCCAGATGTAACCTGTGTGGTTAAAAGTTCCTCTGAATGGTTTGCTTAGGGCAGAGAAACAAAACGATCAATTTCTTGCTTTCAACATACATTTTAAGCCCTAATGTGTACTCAGTGTAGCTGCCTGTTGAAATGTTAGGGTTTCAGCTTGTGTCCAGTGATCCCAGAGTGACCAGTAGGCGACAGAGAGGCACAGACTCCTCATTGTGCAGTTGGGATGGTACAGAGAGAAAAAAAGCCAAAGGTCAGAGGAGTTATCCCTGCTTGTGCGAGTGCTGTCAGGCTCTCCCCTACCACATGTCCGCCATGTGTTCCTCATCAGCGGGATGTGGAACTCCATGACGCAGAGCAGACTGGAATGCAGAGTTAGTTAACACCCGCCGTTGGGGAATTTATCAGCCAATGTGGAATATGGCGGGGGGGAGGAAACAGCGTAGTTTAAAGCAAAGTAAGGGTGAAATGAGGCATGTGACTGTTCCTCTTCAGTTAAAAGGTCTGATTCTGCATGGGGATGAGATCCTGGCTCATGAGCGCAGCCAAAGTTTGTGGTTCCCTTACTGTTCTGTGTTACTGATGCATTTTTAGTCCTTTAAATTGTCATACTTAGCAGAAGGTTTTTGCAGTGGCAGGAGTGAAATACCCCTGGGATTTTTGCAGGGAACCATTTGTCTAGTTTATTCTAAGAAATCGAGATTTCAGAGAGCCTTTCCTTCATCCTGGTCACCGAGATCCCAAATCACTAACTTGCAAGGATGCATAAAAGTGATAGCCTCTCCATTAAAATTAGCTACACTTGGTATCAGTTGAACTGTAGTTGCATAATATTTTTAGTGCTGATTTATTGCGATTAGTTCATGGCTTCTGTGAACTCTAACCCAGGTGATTTACTGTGATGTTTCACACTGCGAAGAATATTGTGAAAGTCATAATGGAAAGAGTCACAACTTGCAATTAGCTGATTGAAGGTGTATGTGGGCTCACATCCTTACTGGGTTTGCATTCTACTTTAGTTGCAGCAAATATATATCTTTGAGAAAGTTTCCATTCATTCAGAATACAATGCCAAATTCCCTGTTGAATAGCTGTAGTGTGGTTCTCCCCAAACAGCATTGTGCTGGCAGTTTCTGGAATTACACAGGAAATGAAGAGCATAGCAAACTTTCCTTTCTCTTGCTAAGACATGCTCCCCAGGAGTTCTTCCACTAGATCAAGTAAATAGCAGAGATCTATTCCTAGGGGCAGCATGTTTCTCTGTGTTTCTGCTTTGAGAAATCCTAATTTTCTCTGGCTTTAAATCCTTCCTTTCTTCATCAGATTTATTGCATCATTTCCCCAGCTAGAGAAGATGAGAGAGAGATTCCTTTTACAAGCAGTAAAACTGCTTATCCACTTTCCTTGGAGATTTCTTATAGAACTCTCCTTCCTCAGTCACCAAATACTATGTACTCTGTTAAGAATGAAGAGGAGGTAGCTATTAGATCTTGACATGTGAACTGGCAATACAGAATGCTGTATCTTGCCCCGTTACTGATTTTAGTATAAGTTGCATATACCTGCATATTGCCAGCAGCAGCTGTTGGTATTTCTTGGGTTGATCATCTTGGAATTCTTTAACCTTCTTAAAAATGTGTGTGTGTGTGTGTATATTCATAATCAGGTTGGTGAAAGCTCAAGAGTTTAAAAAATCTGAGTCAGTTAGTACAGGAAGATTTTAAAAAGGAATAACTTACATCCTTCAGAAAAATTTGGCTGATGGAGTTTAATTAAAGTCCTAAGGTTGGAAGCAAACCAGTAAGAAAGCAGGGAAATCGAAGTCAAAGCTCAACTTCTAGTTTTTTTCCATATAAATCATCTGGCAGCTGGTGATATTTGCAAGAGCACCAGAGACTGTCTTTTAGTATTCCCTTTGATTTTCTTTTCCCCCCCTTTGCTTTATTATTCCCAAGGTGTAGCATTAAATATCATTTCAGAGGCCATGTGTGTCCTTAGCTTCTCTGTCCCATCTCTATGGTGCATGTGTTCATACATGTATACATACATGTGTAATATATAGCTTTGTTCACTGATGCATTGGTACAGCATTTGTAGACCTAAGTAATTTTTTTTGGTTCTTTTTCTTCCCCCAGATGAGCTACACCATTTCTGAAAATACCTCTGAAATTCCCACTTCTGTGACTTTGAGCCTTAGCCAGGTAGAATAGTAATAACAGAATCATGGCCAATGGTGCCATAAATTTCAACTAAAGTATCGGGCAAGAAGTCTGATTTCTGTTTGTACTGTTGTTAGAGATATTTATGCAGGGCTGGTCTTTCAGCAAGTGTGATTATTTTCAGAGAGGCCCTCTCTCCATTCTTGCTTTAGAATGTGCTGAGGATGTGTGTGGGGAACAGCACCTGACAAACAGCAGCCAGACAGAAGGAATAAAATCCCTTGGGAATGAGACTTCTTTTTATGGCCATTTTTCACTTCTAAGGCCACTTGAAAAATATTGTTCTTCAGGTAGATCTTGTTCCTAGATCCCTGGGTTAGCATTTGGGTGCCTGCCATTTTCCCAGACCAAGGAGCTACTGAAGACTTAAGCTTTTCCAGTAGGAAAGTATGCAAGTACATACTTCGCAGCACCAGACACTATTGAAAGAATAATGGACCCTTCCCACATTCAACTCCATTCTTCTTGCACACACTCCCAGACCTCTGGAGCCACTGTGCTAGCAAATGATTACATTCTGTTTTTCTTCCTTAACTCTTCCTAAACAAAATGTTAATTGAGACATTGATTTATACAATTCAGACTCCTGTGTTAAGTCAGCATACTTAAAAGTAGCCTCTGGCTATCGAGGGGATAGATCAGTGAGACAAATTGGTGCTTGCTGGTATGTTTTTCTGTATCTTACCCTTTGAGAAAATAGTATATATTTAAGATTTAGGGAATATGTCCTTTACCCATGTTTGTTTTAGATGTACCCCATTGTAGTGTAGCTTTAGGACACAGGAGGCCATGTGTTCTCTGATTTACATTGTTATATGAAGGAAGCATACTGGAAGACAAAACAGATTTTAGCTTTTTTTTTGTATGTCCTTGATATTTGTTTGAAAAAAAATATTGCAATACTGGGGATATTATGTAGATTCCAGGCCTTCATATGTAATAGGGATGACTATATGCCTGGGGGTAAAAAATTACTTCTCCTATCCTAGACAACTGTTGAATTAAAGGATTTGCAGAAAAGTTGTCCGACCTTACTTCTTCCTAATCTGTTCTTCTGTTAAAAAAAACAGAAGTGTTCATCTTTTTGTTGTAGAGAACCATTAAAATTAGCGACTTTTGTGTTTTCAGAGGAAGAGTTCTCTGGGAGATCTGGTGCTGGAAGGGATAAACTTCATGCAAATTGGTGTTATCACCTGCTAGCATTGAGACATGCCTTCTAATTTATACACAAAGAGATCTTACCTCTCTACTTGGCTTTTTGGTTTGAGAAATCCACTTAATGTTAGTGTCTCATATTTTCTTTGCTTTTTAAAATGAATGCAGTATTACTGCCCTGTCTCACAGGGGCGTAACTTGTGAACATTTATGTCAGTAGTGTAAATGTAAAATGCTACTCTGAGTATAGGGTATTAACTGTTGGCTTTCCCACACTTTGAGTCAGAATAATACTTGTTAAAATGACCTGCAGGAAACAGCTGATCTAACACTGCATCCAGCCTGAACTACAGGTCGTGTTTGAACTCAGATTTTCATTTTCAGCACTTGTATTTTTGTATGTCAAACACCTGTAGTATTTATTATTGTGTCGTGTATTGTGTGTTACATTGTTATGCACTGCTGTTCTTACCATTCCACTGGCTGTAATTCCCTTTCAGTGTACTAATTCTCCTTTTTTTTTTTTTTTTTTCTACAAAGGCACTGGGCATGCAGTGAAAAATTAAATATATTTTCTTTTCCATTAACAGGCTGCTCCTCCTGGGTGTGCAGGAATTTGTATATAGGTGGGTGGCTCCTTGCATGCATACGAACTGGTTTTACAAATGCTGGCTTGAGTCAGGCAGGGTCAAGCAATGCCCATGAGCTGACACCCAAGTGCCAGGGCCGGGCAGAGCAGTCCCAGGGCTTGTGTATCCTGAGGGAATACCAGGAGGACTCCTTGGGAGGAGCCAGTCCTGCTGCAGAAACTGTGTCATCTGGGCATTGCCAGGTCCATATTATTCTGCATAAAGTAGAAAAGCTATGTTTATGTATCCTCAATTCTTGCATTTGTTTGCTGCTCTCTGCTTCCAGTTTGGCCACGTGATGGCAGCTTTTAAATTCCGTGATGTGAGCTGCGGTTTTGTTACCCATATGCATAGGTTTGGTCAGCACTTTCAGGATCCAGCAGAATACAAATATCAGATAAGAGTATAATCTTTTATAATCCTTCAAATAGTTTATTTTCACGGTAGAAAAGTAATTCCCTTTAGAAGGTGATCACTCCAAAGACTAATTGTTTTCATTTCTCCTAAACATTTTAAAAACATGACAGATATTTTTGCAAGCAATCTGTTGTAAAATATCTTCCAAGCTGTGTATGATCTATTTCTTCACTTTTTTAAATGACAGTTTTTTCCATAAACAGAGTAAATGTTCTCTGAATGACAGGTTATGGTAATAAAACAAAGTGATATGCCCTACTAAATAGTGGCCTCATAAATGTTGTGTGCATAAACAAAGTTATTATGAACCACTAAATCAAGAATGCCACGAACAGCAGAAATGCCAGACTCTAGAGCTGAGATAACCTTGCAGTTCAGTAGCCTGCTGCAAAGAAATCCGTCACTTTACCTGTTCCATCATTTCTGTGTTTTGGAGTTCTAGCTGATTGATTCACCATCTTGGCAGCAGTGCATGAAAGGATATGAACTTGTCGATATGAGAAAGGTGTCTAGTACTGAGTATGAGTGATAGAAGGATCGTTGCAAACTGCAGCACAACAATTCAAAAGTTCATTTTACTCTGACACTCTGTGCTTCGACTTCTTAATTTTTGTACATGAAAACATGTTGTGTTCACAGTGGAAGTGACTCACAAGTTCCAGTCAAGACTTCTGGAAGACTTCAGTCTGCTACCTGCCATATGCCTGCATATCTACTGCTGCTTTCACTGCTCTTCCAATGGCAATAAAAAAATTGGCCATGAGTGTTAATTCATGTCTCAGTGGAAATATCCAGAGTCTTAGGTGTCTGAGGATATGGCTGTTTCCTAAGTTCTAGATACACTGACCTGTGAATGTTTTTATCATTAGGCAGTGCCTAAAAAGTTATTGTATGGTGAAGAGGTAAAGGCTGAACCAAATTGTTCAGCATCCAAAAGCTTGAAATGAGCAGGGGTTTTGGGAAGGTGATGTGAGGCCACCACTAGCTGTGTGCTGTGCACACAAGAGCATTAAGGAGAACCACAGTGTACACAAGGGAAAGATGTTGTGGCTGTGTCTTTGCAAAGGCTGATCTGACTTCTCAGTGTAAGTTTACTTATCAGAATTGTTGATCCTTGCTTTCTGGGTGGTGCATGCATAGGGAGAACTAGATGAGGTTATAAAGAGCAGAAAAACTGATGAGCTTCAGAAGTATTCAAGGTAGACACTGACTTGAACTTGTATGTTGTCTCTCAAAGTGAATAATATCTTGTTTACACTCACAGTTGAATGTTCATTCCCAAAATTCTGGGATGTTTTGGCTTTTAAATCTACCATGAGGAAGGACAAGCACTGTCTGTGCTCACGGGGACCAAGATGCAATGGGGAGAAAAGTGTATGAGAGCCCGTTCTTAATAGTCCTGTTTGTTACTTTAAGCAGGATTGTCACCCTCCCTGCCACTGTTTGTGTCCTGATGAGAATCCATTGTTCACGTCTCTGAGGAACTCATGTTGTCATCTGGTTGAATAGTAAGACCCATGTGGACACACACATTTAGAGAGCTAGGGAATTACAGCTTGGAAATTCTTTTTCAGGCCTGAATTTCTCCTGACTCTCTGGTCCATTCCCAGGCTGATAAGCTGACTATGGCTTCAGTTAGGGAGAAAGTCTCCCAAGGTGATAGTATGGTGAAAAACAGTGGAATTCATAATAAAGATTGACACCTGGTGTCTTTCCCCTGGGATACATCCTGAAGTACTGTCCCGAGGATGTTTTTCCCAATTGTCCAATGAGCTACTGTCCTGTCCTAACTCCACGTAACACACTTTAAATGCGGGCTGTCCGTACAATAAAGTTGTCCCTTTTTCCCTAAAGAGGCCCATGTGTGTTGCTGTCCTTTCTCTCTCTTTTTAGCGTAGTGACCACAGACCCTAAATTGAGATTAAGAGTTACCAAAAAGCAAGAAGCCAATGTTCTACTGTTACTTGATCACAGTGGGCTTATTTGCTAAACTAAGATTTTAACCACTTAGGGGTTTTTAGGCATCTGAGTACTGTTCATTAATGTAGTTATTTCATTGCTGAATGACAGCATGTTTTCATGCACTGCTGTCAGTTCTAGCACTGTTTCAAAATGAGAGGTGTTTCTTGTTGCCAGAAGTAGAACTGTAATGTGGTTTGCACTTCCAGAAATTCCTTCATGGCTTTAGTCTGTGTTTGATTTTTGTCTGGTTTGCAAAAATATATGATCTAGTCGATCCAGTCATGTTTTTAATTGAAAACATGCATAGTTTGTGTATATTAAAAAAGGATCATTTGCATGTAGGGAAGAGCCCATGAAAGTGTGTTTCAGAATTCCTACTTGCATCTGGTATAGAAAAAGTTTAGGCAATTATTTTGTGTGTGTCCACTGTGTATTTTTTTTCTTTTGTTATCAATGTACGTCAGAGGTCTGAACACAAATAAAGCATGCTATGCAGACTAATTGAATCAATGCCTCTGTGGAAACAATTTAGTTTCTGGAATTGCTCTTCTAAATCAGAGATGTAAACAAAAATCTAGTTATTTTTATATAATTTCCCTTTGCCTCATGTATGTGATTCTGGAAGTTGAAGAGTTATATGTTTGTGCCTTTTTTTACAGCTGAATATTTGTGGGGCTGAATTTTTATTGAAGCATAATTCCTGGTTTCCTTAAAGCTGAGCAAGACTACTGTACAGTGGGAACACACATTAATTTGAGTTGCTCAGAAAGGCTTTTCACGTTAAAGCTGTCAAGGCAGCAAATTGTCCTCAAGTGTTTTTTCATTAAGAGTTGTTTGCTGCTTTTGTAGAAACAGCTGCTTCAGCCATAGAAAGTAAATGAGAAGTTTTTCCTGAAAGAAGGGTGTGCAAAGAACAGTGTTCAGGTCATAGGCTCTTACTGTCCCTCCTTCTTCCTTCTCTGCCTACCTAGGGATGATACAGGTACCATTGCATTTTGTTCTGTCCCCAGAGACTCCTTTTTTTATCTGAGATTGGCTTCAATTTGTTGTTTCTTGGTTGTTGTTTCCTCACAGACTCACCATGAGCTCATTGTGCTGGTTCCTTTAAAATGTAGAACACAAAGATGTTATCTGTCTTAAAAGTATAGAGGGTAAAGGACTGTACCCTTAAAGATATGCTCCCATCAAATGTACAATTCCAGCTTTTCAGAATAAAGCTGTTTTCTAGTGCAGTCCAATATAATAATAAAATCTATTTGTGAAGAGTGCAGGCTCTGTGGTGTGAAGAATCAGAACTACCTCTTCTGTCTTGCAGTGCTAAAACTTCCTTTTATTTTTAATAGCAAATTATTTTGAGAGCAGAGCCCAGAAGCATGGAAATTTTAGAAGTGAACTGGTCTTTTAAGGCTTCCTGTTCATTTTTGTTGTGCTTATTGCTTCTTACCTCTCTCTGTATTTACTTTTTTAAAACTGTCTTTGCAAAAGCAGCCATTGTAATTTAGGCCTTTTTTATATTACTGGCATAGTCTAGAGGGTTAGCACAGGTCATTATAGTTACAGATTGATTCTAATACATTTTTTTTCCTTATAAACTAAGGGCAGGACTGTACACGAAATCTCTGTTATTGTATTTGTGCTTTGTACTCATGCACTTGTTGACTGTTTTACAAGCCAGTAACGTAGTAGCCACAGGCTAGGAAGCTTGCCCAGAAATCTGGCATATTTAATTAGTGCTAGTAAACAAGCAGAGTTTCAAATTTAATTTTTCCTTCTTTAATTCCTATAAACCTCAAGCCATTTAAAACTTAATTTTGACACTAGTTTCGTTTATGCAGTTGGATAATATTGAAACAGTCTACAACCACAGACAGAATGGTCCCAGTCTTTTCCAAGCAAGAAGGGAATAGAAGTTGTTTTGTTTTAATAGTATCTGAGGTTGATGTAAAATTGTAAACTATAATATTCGGGTCATCCACTACCCATTTTCTTTCTGTTAGGCTAAATGTTTCAAGACAAGGCAATTGTCCTACCATGAGTTTAGCCTTGCAAAGGACAGGGACTGGATTTGTTGCTGCTTTGGTTTTTGTGCAGAGAGCTCTTCTAAGAGCAAGTGATGGAATAACTGAGCTCTGGTCTTTGCCGTGGCCAGTTTATTGCTTCTAAGCTGTGAGGTTTTAACTCACTGCCCCACGTGGTATAAACAACAGAGGATTCAATTGCTGTCTTCTCACTTGCTTTTCAATACCAGCTTGTGGTCTGTGCTGCAAATGGTTCTCTACTGCTGCTTTCACTGTGAGGGACTACTGAAGTCTAGATTAATGACATTTCTCCTATCTATTTCATTGCTGAAGCCACTCTGTCTCCAGACAAGTCATGTGCTGGGTGTCATAGCAATAAAATATTTGGTAATTTTGGCCAAAAACTGGACTTCATAACTGCAGCTAAAATTTTTAAAAATTAATATTGAAATTGTGAAAATACTCAGATAAGCAGTGTTTTATTAGCTGTCCAGACAGCTTTTCCTTCAAGAATGTGTTCTGGGGGGTTTGTTGTTTGGGATTTTTTGCCTACTTATTTATAAAGGCAGCTCCCACCTTAGCATGTACTGAAGTGAGAAACTTCACTCTAGTGTGTGTGAAGTTTCTCAGTCAGCAATAACTGTTCCAGAGAAGGAAGGAAACCTGCTCAAAGTACCTTCTCACTGCATTGAATTCGCCATCATTTTCTTCTACAGTATTCTAATTTTATGATCACTGTTCCAAAGGAATAAAATTCTTCTGGCTCAGCCTTAAGTTTTTATTCAGGTGCTACTAATGGGTGAAAGGTGAGATAGATTCTTGGAAATCCATCTCTGTCTTTAGTGCAGTATGTTTTTGTTCATCTGGGCTTAATGCTGTAGAGCTCCAACTTTAGCATCTTCCTGAAAGCATTTTTGTTATAAGTTCAGTTTCTTGTAGTAATAAGAAGCAGCAACTTCTGTTATAGCTATTAACAAGCCTGGAAATTTTAAATCATGAGTAATCTGGTCTAACCAGAAACTAATCCAGTGTGGTTGTAACCACTGTAATTACTTGTTTAAAAAAATGTAAATTTGGACTTTCGGTGGATGTTAAGGTCGTCTTGTGGTGGTGGTACTTTTTTTGTGTCTAGTCTTTTTTCCTTTTTTTTCCCTCTGATACTTATATTCATCATTCCGCGGTATTTCTAAGGATGTTTTGTAAAATGCCAGTTAGCTATTGAAAAAAGTAATCATAAAGTTATTTTGGGCTGAAAAGATGAGTGATGTCTGTCAATGGCTTCAGTCTGACTTAGTTCTCCTTTGGCTTTTAATTCTGCTGTCACTCTGCAAAAAGAATGTTGCACTTGCTAATTTTAATACATTCTTTTAATTAAGTTCTTGTTTGATACTGTCAACATATTAGTTGATGAATTGTATAGGTTCTTTTAAACTAGAAAAGTGCATAAGTATATCTGTATTTCTTGTGTGATGTTCGTATCACCAGGGGTATTTTTTTACTGCAGAAGTGGGCTATACTCTAAAGTTGATGATGTCCCAAGCTCTGGTGGCTCTCAGTGTCCTGACATCTCACAGCTCAGGGTTGATGCTGCCTTAAATCTGAGCTAGCATGTCTCTGAGGATGTGTCTGAATACACAGGCTGAGTCATGACTTCAGTATAACCAAGTCAGGAAACTCCAAGTCTGTTTCCCTGTAGGGAAGCAGGATTCATGAAGTCTGAATGCTGATTCCTTAGAATAATTTCCTCTAAAATGTATTTTTCTTTTATGTACCCTTTCAGCACTGCTGAGGTGTGGAGCAGCGTGTGCCCTGGCAGTCACAGCCAAGTTCCCTCCACAGTGGCCACAGAACCAAGTTCTGTGCCGACTTGAATTTCTACCTGAGATAAAGCTGTTCTCATTACATAATTAAATATTTGACACTCGCAGTTATTGGGATATTGTCAATATGAAGAGTGGTTACTGTGTCAAATGCTAAAGTGTTCAGTGGAATTGAGATGTGAGTAGATACAGCAGTAAAAGCTTATTGTAAATCAAAACTGAGGCAGAAGCAGTTGCCAATAATCAAGAAAAACCCACAGGTCAAAGCATCAGCTAAGGAAGCTACAGACCAGCAAGGAGCTGGAACAAAGTATAATTCGCTTACAGTAAATGAAGAAAATTAGCATTGCCAGGTTTATGGCAGAAAGGCTGGATTTATATGGGTTGGATTTGAGTAGATTTTAGTAATATAAACCATAACACTTAAATTTTTCCCATCTTTGGACTCAAAGCTCATGTCTCCTTCCTTTCTAGACTGTATGTTTTGGTGGGAGCCAGATGCTGCTTTGTCTAACATGTATTCTTTTCTTCTCCACTTCTCCCTTCTAACCCTAATGACCTGCTATTGGGCTCTTCTCAGGTTGTTCTTCAGTCTGGTGAAAAAATAACTTTTTTGAATGCAAATATGTTCTACAGAAAGTCTCACAAAGGTGCACCTTCTGTCATGAAGAGCCCATTTGCTTGTCAGGCAAAGATCCTAGCAAAGGGAAATGAGTGATCAGCCTATGGCCTGTGCGTAGTGATGGGTTTAAAGAGAGATTTTTAATTTTAATAAACTGGTGGTGCAGGAGTAGGTGACTCTCATGAGGTACCTGGACAGCAACTCACAATGGGGAACCCAAGGATTTGTGTGGCAGCTTCAATTTGTTCTGCTTCTGGGCCCTGTGAAATGCGAGGGAAACATTAATGCTTATTTTGACTTTGGAGGGTTTTTTTGCTTATGCTTTTACCGGCAATTTAAGGTTGGGGGAAGAAGAATTTCTTTTTGCCTGTGTATTTTAGTAGCCCAAGGGTATGCCCTTACCTTAAATTCCCTAATTTTGCAGATTGTATATTCTATGTAGGACCCACCTCACCTGGAAGGTGCAGAAGGTCTTCAGAGCCTTGCAAGGCTCACGCTGCAAGTGCAGTTTTATTTGCCTTTGAATCCAAGCCAGCGGCATGAAGAAGTTGTGTCAGCCTTGTTGTGTTTAAGCTATATATTGCTAGTGACCTGCAGCTTTGACCTAGTATTCAGTTTCACTGTTTCCCATGCATTTACTGTAATTATTTGATTTTAAAAAATATATCATATGTCTACTGCTTAGTCCTTTGGAAACTGATGTAGGAGGGATCAGCAGGAGCTGCTGTTCTTCAGTAGCCTCTATTCAATCTTCCAGCTGCAGTTATTTTCTTAAAACTTGTTCCTCTGAAGTGTTGTCATCCTTTCAGCCCTGGTGATTTTAGGGAACAATTATTTACTAAGGTGAATTTCCATGAAGTAGGAAGCAAAATGAGCTGAAAATTGGAAATGATTAGGGTTGCCAGGTGCAGACTTTTAGTTCTTTCTCCTTCTTCAGCAAAGAAAGCATTTCCCAAAGCTCGATTAAATCTCTTAAATCACAGTTTAGCCCAGCATAAGAAAAATAAGCTCAAACATCAGATCTGAACTAAGTGACTAAGCCATGTCCCGTTGTGTTGGAATTGAATTGGTTATAGCACACAATAATCTACTTTATTGTCATCCTGGCTTTAACTGTAGCATAAGATGATTACATTGAATGTGTATAATAATAAGGCTTACACTTTGTATATAGCCCTTTAAATATTTTGGCAGACCATAGAAAGAACCTTTACGTGCAAGGCTTGATTAATCCTTTTCCTCTGTGTATAGAACAAGTAGCTGCCAGAGCTCAAGGGTAAAACCTATTAATAATGTCTCTGGCAGTCCCCGCCCTCTTTCACAGTGTATTCTCTTCTGTTCACACCAAACTCCAGGCTTATTGTCATTTTGGTCTCTCTCTTTTGCTTTCCCAGTTTATACATAGCAATCAGGGTATTCTAGCAGAATAGTATCTAGTATAAAAGTGTCTAGTATAAAATATTTGCATGAGCTCTGTTTTTCCAGTGACAGGGAAAGAGAAAAGGGGTGGTAGTGTTGTGGGCAGCCTGGCCCCTGCGTTATTTCCTACAGCTGTTCACACTCAGTATGTAGAGAAGACTCTTCGAGCCAGGTTTAGGGAAGTGCTTTCACGGGCAGCTGTGTCTGGTGTGCTCCCAGGGGGGTGCACGTGGCTGCACAGCCCCCAGGAAGCACTCCTCTGACTTGGGGAGGGTGAGGAATTACCGTTGTTTTCCTTTTCATATGGGGAAGCTGAAGTAGGATGAAGAAAAACATATTTTATAGGTTCATGTGATGGAGTGGCTGTGCAGCCATTGGCACCCTTGATCTTCACCATCGAAGTCAAAAGAGATATTAACGTTAAAACTCTGCGTTGTTGCCAAGAAAAGGACTCTTTCTAAAGGGAGGTCACGCTGGCTTATTGTAGACCATTACTGACCTTGAGCAAATATTAATCCTGAGTTCTGACTGCTAACCTTTACTCTTTATACTAGAGAAAATGATTTAATCTTTGGCTTTCAATGAAAGTTAGTTCCTTTACCAAAAAGTTTTCACCATGTTTTTGTCAGAAGTAAGTTCAGAGTTTGTATTGTAGTCTCATGGGTATATTAATAATATAATACAACAAAGAAAAATGGCATGTGGTGAAGGTTTTAAATGAAAAATATTTATTATTCAGAAGACTTTCAAGCAACTTAGTTCACTAGATCAATAAAACATTTTCATTTGAAACTGCTTCCCATTTCTGGTGCAGTGTCTCTCTAGCAGCAGCAGCTGTAAGGACGGATAGTGGGTAGTTCTTAACAGAACTGTAGTGTCCTGTCCTCCCTTGCCAGATCCTCAATGGGCCAAAGCAAATCTTGCCCTCCTGTCTTTTTAAATAAGGTTGTTACAAAACTAGAGGAAGGAGAACAGTGAGGGGATGCCCCTGAGCAGGGAAACAGAGGTCAGGGTCATCCGGGGCTCATGACACGTGTTGGGACACACCTCATAGTAGCCTATGCTGTCTTGAACTCTTGGAGTCCCATTGCTGAGGTGTTCCTCAGCCGCAATTGAGGCAGTCTCACCGAAGAAGCAGCATTGTCCAATTCCCCTCTGCCCACCCTCCTCTGCAGGGCGGGGGGGGCCCGGCCGGCCCCACCACCGCAGCTCTGCAGCCCAGAGGTGGCAGCATTTCACCAGTGGGCAAAGGAGCCCCGCCATACAGTGAGGACATTCATGTGGCTAAG
The DNA here is from genome assembly GCA_037013685.1 of Acridotheres tristis. Taxonomy (NCBI): domain Eukaryota; kingdom Metazoa; phylum Chordata; class Aves; order Passeriformes; family Sturnidae; genus Acridotheres; species Acridotheres tristis. The sequence continues at coordinate 10,544,123 of CM072895.1, forward strand.
TGCTTTGGGATCTTTTTGGCCAAAAGCACAGTGTTTAAAAAAAAAAAAAAAAAAAATTAAGGTCGTAAGGTGTCTGGGATTTTTGAAGGGCCAATGTAACAGTGGTCTTTTATTATTAGTGAGTTTACAGCCAAGAGCTGTCCCGTAAATGAGCAATGCGATTTAGGGATTATTTTTTTTTCCTTTAAAAGCAGGAATGCTTGAGACATTAAAGGTGGTCTGGCAGCTTTTGCTGTGAGACTTCTCTTCATGTTGATCTGTACACTGGCTTTGTATCAACACGAGAGCACCACGTTCTTGCAGACAGGCAGGGGTCAGCACTGTGTTTGAACTGGACCGCATGCTGCTTCATGCAAGAGCACAGTTCATGGTGTGGGGGATAGGAAGAATGTGATGGAGTGTTTGGCTATATGGACTATGTGAGCTACATACCATTAGTTAGAAAAGATGCAAGTGTGGAATGCATAGTTTGCACTTAGCTTGCTGTTATTTATTTACTTTGGAAGGATGGGGAGGAAGATTAACTAATACCTGTGAGCCCACGGTGGATGTAATTCAGGTGTAGGTTTAGGAGCCAGGTTAATAGCAAGTATGATTAGATTTTTATTGTGTCATTGCTTGGATTAGTGTTAGAGTACAAACAGCCTCAGGTCCTTGAGTGTATTTAAAGACCTACATATTTTCTGTCAACAGCTGTATGAAGTTAGGGAAAGGGAGGCCATGGGATTTCTCTTTCTCAGCTAGTTTATTTGTGAGGTGGTGAGGTTAATGTGGCAATATCCCATGCTTAGTAGAGAGGCTTTTTGGCTTTAAGCATTGTGAGTGCTCCCTTCAGATTTATGATTTTGACCCCAGCCTGGCATTATCACACTGTCAGTGGGAGTATGGAGCTGTTGGAACCTCCAGCTCTTGGTGGTAATCTCTCTTAATTAGTTTACAGTTGAAACAATGGTCCGTCTTCTTGCCTTTAAACAAGGGAAGTTTGCTCTATCAGTGGTTGATTTCCCTGAGGGAGGAAATCCTGAGGGGGGTTATCAGGGAAAGAAAAGCTCTGGGCTCCACTTTCAAAGCAATGCCATGTATGAAGCATGCATCAATCCTGTTAGTACTGCTTATTATTTCACAATGGCGTGTCAGGAATTACAGGCACAGACTTTTCTAAGGACTCTTGCAGACCTTTATGCACTCTCATCCTGAGTCAGGATTCTGTGGAATTATGTGCTAATAAAAGCTAATTTTACACATTAAATTGCATTCTTTGAAATTGCTCTTTTAGTTGCTGATCTTTCCCTGACTTCTCCACAGATCTCCCCTAGCCTTCTAATTGTCAACTTTCTGCCAGGAAGCCCTCCATGCCTCATCATTAGGACTAAAATCTGCCATCAGTTAACACGCAGAGCTTATAACTGGGAGCAGCCCCCTCCCTTGCATGGGAGCACAGACAGTAATAGATACTATAGTGGCAGCACCAAAGGGAGTTTTACTGTGTATTTTAATGACTTGTGCTTGATTACATTTGCTAGATTGAACCAAAGTTCATTTAGTAATTGGTATGATTCTTAGAGGGTACACATTTGACATTCCTCCCTCATTAAAGAGCTCCAACAATGGCTGTTGCAACTTTCATCTCAAGGGTGACCCTCTCAGATACATATCCAGTCTTTTCCTTTTGATAAACCACCCAACCCGGCATTCATTAACACTTAACCATCTGCAGCCAGCCCCTCCTAGTACCTTCTCTCTTCCTTTGATGATATAATTAAAAGCCTTCTGTATTATCTCCCTCGAAGCAATAAGTCTAGGTGCGTCAGCTCCTGCATTGTTTGTTATTCGATTCTCTCTGTATCAGCTGTTCTTTCGAGGGCTCATTTTTCATATGTTGTAAAGATTAGCTGATGGAGTGGGAGATCAGAGGCATGAGACAGGAGTGTGGCTCTCGATATTAGTAACCAGATGCTCATTTGAAATGGTGATGGGGTTTGCTGTTATCTGTTAGATTATTTGGCTCCTTTGCTTTTACCTGAAGATAAACTGGTTTAAGCACTAGTCAATGAAAATGAGCATCATCTTTAGTGGCTTGTTATGATAGAATACTCTTATCAGTCGGGTTTAGTGTGGCTATTCTCTCCTTGAGCCCAGTTTACAGAAATCACAGCTTTGTTTATGCATGTGCCCAAACTTGCCTGTTTGACCTTTGAAGCTGTGATTATAATATTAATCTATGAGACTATTCTGTTGCAAATCACTTAGGTGGTCTGTATTTCAGAGAATTTCATTGTGGGACCTCCCTCTTGTCCAGCATGATGTTCCATTATTGCTAGTATATTCTACATTGAAAGCTAACTCAGACTGGTGTTTCAGTACATCTTGTTGTCTGGCTGCTTTTTATGGGGGGTTTTGTGTGTGATGGAGGAGCTGGGATAGTACTGTGCTACTGTTTGTCCACTTGCACTGATTTTGTGTAACTTTATAACGAGTTGCTTAGCTACCGAAAAACTTGGTACAATACTTGCATGCAGATACAAACTTCAGCCCACAAATCCTCAGTGTCCTGTGGTGTAGCTAAATGGCATTATTCCAGTTTGCAGGTGGGGAGACTGCGTGTGTCAGAGCCACACAGACGCTGGCGACAGAACCAGCATTTACTGGGGAATTCTTGTTTTACATCATTGCTTGATGCCTAGCCCCTGCAGCCTTCTTCTGCCTGGTGTTCAAGGGGAGGTGTATGAAAGATCTTAAATAGGAAGGGAAAAATGTGGCATTCTGTCACTAAAGAAATTTTGTCTTGTTTGTTGTCTTCAGGTTAAGAATTGGTTAAGATTTTTTGCCTCTCTTTCCTATGTTCTGTTTATTTCTATATTTTTAGGTATTTATTGCCTTGTTCCATTGATTTGTTAATTTCCCCAGCAAACTATTGTATTCATTACATAAATACAAAGGAACCCTTCTTAGAGAAGATAGGAAATTTCTCCCTCTCATACATACACAAAATGTGGCAACTATTCTCAGGATGCAGAGCAGGAGGGAATCTGCTGACTTCCAACTGCAAGATCTCATTAAAATTAGTGGATTCTCTCTTCCTCTTTGCATAAGGAACATTGCTATTTGGGCTGCCTTCCACAGCAACATCTGGGCCACTGATAACATCAGTACTGGAGCATTGCTGGGGGAGCTCATGTTTTGTTAATGAAGTAATCTACTGAAAGTGCATATATCATTTTCTAGTACCACATACTTCGCTGCAAAGTGTTGTACTACTATTACAGGAGCTTTCCTTTGCAAATGGGACTTAAGGAATTTTGTTATAGTCAAAAATATGCGTAGCTTGAATGGCATCCTTGAGAAATGCCACATAAGTCATGAAATGGTAAGACTTAAATACTTCGGTAGTTCAAAGCATTAATTGAGAATGCACTGAAAAATGGCTTACTAAAGCACCTGATGTTCTTGGTAGCTTTGGTGTTACTAAATATTTGATGTGATAGTATTGGTTTACTATTTATATTTATATGCATGCCTAATTTGTGAGTGATCCTTCTGCTGAGCTAACTACATAATAAAAGGGATCATGATCACAAACATCTGACTTGAGCATGTTCTGGAATAAGCAAACCAAGTTGGATAGAGTACACTGATAAAATATGTTCATTTGAACTTAATTATGAAATCCAGACATCAAAGGAAGAACAATGAAAACAGAGACAATTTCAGGTGTGGATTGAAATGTCTTTCCTTAATAGCCTCTGACCGTGAGTGCAGTTATGGATGTCATGAACAGCTCAGTGTAGTCCCTGACTGTTGTTGTGTTTTGTCTATTTCAATCTGCAGGCTAAATATTTTTGTGGCGTTTCTGTTCTGAGAATTAGTGGCAAATGTTCAGACGGCCAGAATGCTCTCAAATGAGGCCACAGATTTGTGGAAGGGAAAGTAATATTGGCCTGGAATATCTGGCTGGTTTGAGACAGGTTCCAAAAAGGGTTTCCATTATCCAAGAATAGAGAAAGCATAAAGAGAAGCAATAGAAGCAGTCAATGAGTCTTTTTTATTTAAACTTTGTTCTTAAAATATTGAAGCTACCAGAGATTCCTGAGGTTCTGAAATATTGACTTGACACTGCTCCGAAAGCAAAGACTTCTCTGTTTGGCTTATGATGAGTGAGAGTTTTACTGATCTTTCCCATCTTATTGGGCTGGATAGCCAAATGCTTTGTAATTGGGCCGTGGCAATCATTTGTAATGTGTAGTGTAGGAAAGGTGAGCAGACCCTATCTCCTTCCCTCTTTCCCTCCAGGCAGTGTTGGAGAAAATACAGTAGTGTTGTTGTGTTTGCTAGCAGAACATGCCCAGCCTTGCATATATATTAAGGCAGGCACTTAGCCAGAAGCTTTGAATTATTGTACCCTGACATTACCCACTGTAACTTTTAGCACTCTGGGCCCATTACTTTGGCTTCCTGCCCAGTAATGTGCAATTTCCACTTACATGAGAAGATGTAGCAGGAGTAATGACTCCTTGGAGGAGGTGTTTTCTTTTGCAGCAAATCAGCCCAGGGCCAGCAGGTGTAAGTTTATAGACACAGCCCAGTAATGGCAGCCTGAGCTCTTCTGTTCCAGCAGTAGATGAAAAGGAATAGACCCTTGCACAATTGTCGCTATCCCCTGACTTCATTGCAAAGTCAAGTTCTTGTAAGCAGCCATGCAAAAGCTCCATGATTTCCTCTTTTTATTCTTTTCCAGGCACCCCAGAATGCACATCAGAACCGGGCTGATGGATGCCCATCTCTACTGTCTGAAGAAATATGTGGTAGACTTCCTGGTAGAAAACAGGTAAGAAACCAAGCAACAACACACAAGGTGGTAGCAGGCGTTTGCATTGACATATGGTTTGCACCAGAGCTTTTAAAGAAGATTTCTTTTCATTAAAATAACTAGCATAAAATAGAAATATAAAAGAAACCAGTTTTCAAAATATTTTAACTGTACTAAAAGGAATGCCAGGCATTATGTCTGAGCGTCTTACTAGGATCTTTTTGAAAAAAACAAAACAAAAAAAAAACCCAACGTAAGTGAACACTGACATTTTTGTCTCTTTTTATGCATCCCTTCTTTTTCTAATGTATCTGTTCTTTTTGGCTGCTTATTTTACCAGGGCTTCCCCATTGTTAGTCTTGTGAATACATTTCTGACCTTTGATTTCCCCCACCACAGTCTGTTTTGGTCTTTGCAATCACCTTCCCTCTGCCCCTTCACATCCACCACCACTGCAGGTGGGCTATCTCTGTAGCATCCTATGTTTTTAGCTTGTGATATTCCTCTGTCAAAACTCTGAGACCACCCACTGAGAGTAAGAAAAACATCCATTTATGGAAGTGGAGAAGGATCTTAGCTATAATATTTCATGAAACAGACAAAAAAAACCCTGTTTGTCTTTTAAAAACAAACAAATGTACACTCCCCCTCACAGTAAGTAGTTCAGTTTTGGAATGATGTCCTGTTCCTAGACTTTTTATAGCCCTCTCATGCCCATTACCTATACTGAATGCTCACTGAGTTCTCAAGAGTTTTTCTCCCTTTTAAGTAAGATAAAAGATACAGGGGCTAAGTGTTGTGTTCATAGTACATTTTCTTAGCAGATAAACTGACATGTGAAAAAACACTGAGGGTGGGAGATTTATGTTAGTCTTGACTATATACAAATCTGGTGATATAGCTGGATACATGCTTGAAGGAGCTCTTCTAGAATAAGGGTCTGTGAGCGAGTTAAAATTAAGAGTAAAATCTGTGTTAACCCTGAGGGTAATTTCTTACCATGCATAAGAATAAGGCTTATCTGACACTTTGACTGGTACACAGGCACATTGTACCAGTTATTTTAGTTCCCACTTGTGTACAGAAACATGTGGAAAGTGAGAAAGTTTCAGGAGCAGCAGATGTTTTATACCTGGAATAAACCATTTATTTAGTGTATTTTAGAAAGTTGGTGAGGATTTGGAATTCTTATGTTTCCTGTGGTAGCATGAAGCAGTGTTTACACCTTTCTTTTGTCGTAATGCAGTGTGTAGGACTCATTTCTTGAAATCCTAATATCTCATTTTCCTGGGATTAGACATTTCTGGAATATTAGATATTTCACACATTCAGTTGTTTTTCCCTGGTATTTCATTTGGTTTTGAATTCAGATCTGTGGGACAAGGATGGTCTTTGTCAGATATGTCACTCAGAGAGGTCTCTGAGTGTAAATAGCGGTACCTTCTTATTTCAAGGCTTTATGTTATTTCAGTGGAAACTGGTGAGATCTTTGTGAGTCAAGATTTTACCTTGTATTAAGCAAAGCCAGTAGAGTAAAATTCTTCTAGTTGCCCCCAGGTCCCCATAGAAAAAGTCTGCAGACTTTTTGCAAGTATGACCAACTGGGTTTTTTTGTTGTTGTTGTTGTTTTCTCTAGTGAGGTCATTATCTGTCTTCACTATTTTTAGAAACTATGCTGCTTTTCTGTAACACTTCCATGACAAATAGCAGCTAGGCAGCATTTCTTAAGACCTGATAGCAACATCTGGCTTACTAATGGTAGATAGCTGCTTCATTCTCTTTATTACACAAATGCTGCTTATTCATTCAATTAACAGAGTCAACTGCAAGTAATGTGCTTAACTAGCATATCTGGGGAATGGGAATTTTGCCATGAGGAATAACTTCAGCTTTCAGACTTCTGGCAGTGGTGGGCATTTGCAGCTTGTTTTTCTTCTCTGAGGAAGGGGAGGACAGTGCATACCCAAAGATCTTTCCATGTTTGGCAGCAATATGCCAAGACTTTTGAAAGACTCTGGGGAATTTTTTTTTTTTTCCTCAGAAGTACTAACATCTACATAATTGTTTGGGTTCAAGGATTCTTTTTAATGCTTTGGTTTTTAGTCTAGAGAGAACCTACAGTAAGATTTTGCTTCTCTGCAATTCTGCACCAGGACTGGAGAAGCTCAGATGCCTTGTTTAAGTTGTGCGTGTTTAAAACTAACAGCAGGGACTGAAGGGAACAGTGAAGCTCTTGTACGGTGCCAGGAAGTACTGACACAGTGTACTTCCTCAATATTACAATATTTACATTGTGTTAATATTTTAACAGCAGGGTTTGATGGCAGACAGAACACCTTTTTTCATTGTTTGTAGCTCAGTGAAGCATTTACATTTTTTCAAATGTTTTTTTGACATACAAAAGTTGAAAAGATGTTGCCCAGAAGTAAAAAATTCAGATGCTACAACTGGCTTTTGTAGAGGAAAATTATGATTACTTCCAGGTTGAAGCATTACGTGTAAACTGATGTGGTTATGTGTATGGGATCTGTTTCCTCTTCAGTGAGTCCCAGCTTAGCTGCAAAGATATGGGAAGAACAAGCTCTGCCTGGGTAAATCTACTTTATTTATAGCTATACCTATAAGAATAATTGGCGTTCAGATTAATCTGTGTATTGTAGGTAAAGTACAAAGTCATAAGCAACTAATACGAAAACAGGGAAAAAAGAATATGAAATGACTAAACCTTGGTTCTGTCTAAGTATATAAATACTGCTTTAGGATTTGGAACAACTTTGTTGTGTGGCAGCTTTGGAAAAAGGCTGTATATTCAGCTCCAAGATGAAGTCATGATACCAAGGGTTTTTTCATCAGCTTTATCAATGTCTTGCTTTGTGATACTAGATAGTTCCTTTGATTTTTCTATGCACTTGTTTCCTCTTCTCAGTGGTATTGTTTGGAAAATAATCGGTGTTTGTTTGGCAGCAGTGAGATTCTATGATGAGGGATGTTAGGAGAGGTCAAAATACTGTTTGGAAGCCTGTAACTCAGTTTGTAGTCTTTTAATACATTTTTATGAACTATTTTTAAAGGCCTGAATTTATGATTATCCTGCCTGAAGTTTTATTGCACTATAGCAAATCAAATTCTTCAGTTTTAAAAGGCAGAACTTGCTAGTGCCTTTGAATAAAAGTTAGAGGAAATATTCTTTTTATTAGAACACCCTCAAATATCTATGTCCAGACAAAAATAAAAAATATCATGTCCCTAATGTAATTTAAACCTGGGGGATTTATTTTTCAGGAGTGAAACTGCTTTTTCTTTCCTCTCCTAGGAGGAAAAAATGCATTTTGGCAGTTAAATCTCCATCTATCACTCATCCACTAGTTCAGCACTGGATCCTAGTGAAATCAAGCGTGCAAGGGTCGTACCCTGTCCAGATCTACCAAGCTCAAACGCTCATGGTTCCGTGCTGGCTTGGGCAACAGCTGAAGAAATTCTTGCCCATAGCAGTTTATTTCCTACAGCTGGAATTTGTTCCTTCTCTTCTTTCCATACTTCTGCTTCACCAGGATAGGTTGGTTAAAGAGTGCTCTTTAATTTGCTGCAGTGCGCTGCCAGCCTCTGCACAGCGGTGCCACTATGAGATGGGGAGCTCTGCCCTCGGATGAGCATCTCCATCCCTGCATGTGCAGTGGATATCCAACACTGGTGGCTTCTGAGTCCATGTGAGATTCACAAGAGGTCACAGACCATACCCTTCTACCAGCTGGATTTATTCTGTCTGAACAGGAACTGTGACCTCAATGTGAAGCACCTCTTGATTGGGTTGAATTTTCTGCTGGTGGTACCTGACCCTGGGGTTTATTTCAGTGGAGGCCTTTAATTCTTCACCAGGTTCCTTTCTTCATCCGGGAAATTTAGAGTTGCTGAGGTTGGTCTTAGTAGAGCGCGTGGAGTTGTATCACACCTCCACATGGAAGGGAAGTCAGTTAAAAATATGAGTTCTTTGTATTTAGGTGAGAGCTTTCCTTTCCTCAACATTTTCTCTTTCAGAGCAAAGCCAGCCAGGGATCTCATAAGTGCCATGCTTTGTGGCGTGGGAAGACCGGCAAGCACAAGCTATGTGTGCTGCTGGAGCTGCTCTGCCAGCACAGGGCAGGGATAGTTGAAGGTGAACACCTGCACCACATGATGAACTGCACAATCTTGCTTTTCTTGAAGCGATCGTTGCGTGCGCTGAGCCAGCAGCGAGACAGCAGCAGAGGCTGTAGCTGGCTGGGGGCACGGCTCCACCCCACAGCTGGCGGGCCTCACACCCCTGGGGCCCTGGAGTGGCAGCCAGCACAGTAGCCAGTCCCTTTTTTGGCACTCTCCTGAGTGCTAGGTTGGAATCCTGCCTCGCTGCTGCATTCGGAGCAGATGGAAGAAGAGAGTCCTTATTCCCTTTCCCCCTGAACTTGATGTGTAGCAGCGGGCAGGATGTGGGCCCGTGCCGGGTGAGCCCCGCGTGCTGCACAGACATGCGCTGGTATTTCTTTGCTGTGTGCTGACAGTCATCTCGCTAGCAATCCCAGCAAAGCTGCTACCAGGAGAAATGTGATCAAAGGGAAATTGCATGGTAGCTTGTGTTCTGTTTTTCCTGAAAATTTCTAAAGCTTTGGCCTGGTGAAGTAAGATACGTAATTTAGAGGAAGGCAGAGGGGAGATAGATATAGAGCAAACCCTTTCCTTGTGAAGTTTTAACATGGAAAATTCAAACTTGCTTTGGAAATTTAAGTCTTGAAGATATGTCTCTACATATCCTGTGAATATGCTTAAGAACATACTTAATATGCATTTATAGTATATGTATACATGAATGGCATTGTGCCCAAAGTCAGTTGTGCAGGTACCTATGGCAACATTTGTTATATTTGTTAGACTATTTCCATGCTCAAAGCTGAAACCTGTAGGCATATGCAGACTGCTGTTTTCACCCCTCTTTGAGGTAGACCAGGAAGTCCTAAGCCAGATCAAGGCTGCCTAAAGCAAAGCAGTATGTGGTCCTAATCAGTAAGGTCCCCAAAATAATTTTTCTTAAATTTCATCAGTGCAAAGCTTGTCAGGAATATACTAATCAAACCTTAGTTACAGGTTAAGCATACAAAAAGCCACATTTAAAAATACTAACTTTGTAAATTGTAGCACTTGCTAATTAATAAGTGCCACAGCTGGGGCTCCCTATGCAATTTTTTGCTTTTGTTTTTCCCGCATACTATGGTACAGCCTCATTTACATGACTTTGTACCTTTGTACCTTTTTGTACTTTATTTGGGGTTTTTTTTCCTGCTCTGTGACCGTTGCTTCATTTATTGCCTGAGATGTTTATTGAAAGAGATACTGTTCAGTGTTGTATATAACTTCTGTAGTTCAGGTGAAGGCCACCAGCCTTATTCCCTGTTTAAACCATGTTCTGAAGATAAGTTAAATACTTTGTTTTGGAAAGGTAAAAGTAAATACATTCCTCTTGGTGCTCATCACTGATTCTGTAATACCCATTAACTATCTTTTAAGCACCTCTATTAGTGAAGCAGTGGTTTTCCCCCTTCCGAAAGTGGGAAGTCAGGGTACACAAGAGCTGAGGTTTGAAGCATCTTTGTCTTAAGTATACCATTTCTCAATTCTTAACATTATACAGAAGCTCATAACGTTGAAAAAATGTCTTCCATTGATGATAGCTGTTGCAGGATGATAATCAATCACAACCTGCAGAAATCAGAATTGTATTCTGCATTCAGCACCACCCATAGAATCCTCTGACAGAAGGGAATTACAAAAAAAAAAAATTAAAAACTAGTTTTTCAGGCATCATTCATTTGCCTTACATCTTTGCAGTTCTCTTCTCCTCTTGCAGCCCTCTGCCTTGTACATTTAACACACATGTTCTAACAAATGAGGCAGTCATTCTTCTGCCTCATTACACAAAGGTGATTCATCCCCAGGGCAAAGTCCATCTTTGCATTGGGTGAAGAAGAGATTGAGGAGAGAGGAAGGGTAGGTGTGATTTTAAGGATTATATCATAATATGAACACACAAAGTCTTAATTGAGGTATAAGCAACATGCTTCTAGTTTTTCTTAATTTCAGTGTCTAAACTATTACCATGATATTCTTAAAGTGTGTGTATATTTGTATATGAATTAATCAGTGAGCCTGCTGTGACTCTTGCTAAAGGAGTAGCTGTTATCAGCATAGATTTATCACCTTTCAGGTCAGCCACCAGGAGATGGGATGCTGTAAACTTCAAAGTATATCCATCTCAGCATTTATAACCTTGGCCTGGAGCATACTCTGTTTCTTTGTGGAACAGTGCACAAGTACTTCAATTACCTTGCAGAAAAGAGAGAATGGAGCATGCCCAAGGTAGAAATACTTCTACCTTTTCAAAGTAAAAAAACCAAAACCAAACAGGCCTCTTCCAAGCCTGTGCAAACAGTGTTTTTTCAGACTTTTAGCCTGATGTAGTATGGGCACTTTTCCTGTTTACAAATGTAATGCCCAGATGAGAAGACAACGCTGTGCTGTGCCAAATTCCAAGCATGGAAGTGCAAGAGCTTTTCAGCAGAGCAGATGAAATATTTTTAACATGGTCAAAACAAAGGGGGTTTTCCATAATTTTGTTCTTGGAAATAGCTGAGACATTTTTGATGATGCTATCCAAAAAATAATCAGCTTGAGGGAAACACCTGGCATGGGTAATTTCAGCCAAAATAGTTATACTTTGGCAAAGTATACAAACAGATGAAGGCAGAAACTTAAAATAAGAAGTTCTAGGCAATTTTTCTTTAGGCACCCTAGTTGCACCACTTCTGAATATTGGTCATTTCAGATTTGGTGGAGGCAGATGCCACTGTTTGCTCATATGTTCTGGGTTCTCTGTTCTCCATCTGACTGTCACATGCACTTTGTGACATAAGATCTTCAGACTTCATTTCTAAAGACTGTGTAGGCATATGTAAAACAAAATTGACCACATACATATTCCTCTTATGTATTAGGACATTTCACATACTTTTATGATGTCTTTTCCCCCCACCCCTCTTCCTCCTTAAAAAATGTCAAATTTTATTGTGTTTAGTAATGTATTTTGCAAATCACCATTTTGTCCAGAATCTGGTCCTGAAGTTTTGGAAAGCCACAAAAAAAGTGGCCAGTTTTCCAGGTACTGTCACCGGGGAAGTGGGCAGCTCTTCCTGTGGCCAGAAGGATCATGTGTGGTAAGGCAAGAATGATAAACAGCAGCACTGTGCTTGCTTCAAAAGGTCTGAGTTAGCAATTCACAGTGCCGTATCCTGGGAATGCTGAGCACTAACATCTTGCCTGCCGCCAGGGAGATCCACTTTCCCTGGGGAGCCCTCCCCTCAGGGTGCACCCCGTGAGAGTCTGAGCTGTAGCTAAGAAAACAAATCAGCTTTCTGCAGTTCTTCCAGCGCTGGAAAGCTGCCTGCCAGAATGTGCCAGTAGAGAAGCTTTTTTCTGAACTGAGCAAATTTGCAGTAAACTTTATAGCCAAAGTCAGTATGATTTGTTTACAGAACTAAACACTGGGGTTTGTTTTGTTTTGCTTTTTTTTTTTTAACTGCTGAAATAAATAAGAGCAAATTGTGTGAGGTCATAGTGGTCTGCCTTTTCAAACTGCTTCAGCTGCAATCCCAGAGCACACGTCTCTGCTCAGCTCCCCTCTGCTGTCTCCAGAGAGCCTCTGCTGGGCCAGGACCAAGAGGGGAGAGGAAGGTTTGCTGTCTCAGTGCTGTGTTGGGAGATCTGTGGCCATGAAAAGAGCTGCAGCAGAGCCACCCTTCCCCTCCCTTGATAAAGGGCAGGGCAGTGTGAGATCTTTGGAAACTGGAGGTGTGAGCCACTGGCTCTGGAGCTCCTGCTTGGTTGGCTGTGTGCTATGCTGTACACAAAGGCCCCTGCAGGTTTATATTAAGGTGCTGCCCAGACTAAACCAGCGCATTTTTTCTTTTTCCCCTCTAAATGCCTTTTTATCATTCAGGCTGTCACCTGTGTTTCCTGGCAAGGGCTGCTGGCTGGGGGAGGTCTGGCAGAGCTGAACACCCAGCTTTGGTGGTCTTTGTGTGGCTGCCTGAAAGATGGCTTAAAACAGAACCTGCTCTGTGAATACCTGCGAGTTAACATGTGTCAGCCGTGTGGCTGGAAGGTTTCTCCTTTGCTGTAAAGAGAGATTTTATAATGAATACTTTCCTTGTGATTAAAACGGATAAATAAACAAATAGCTTCTACAGGAAGTATACTGTGTGAAGTCAGGGCAAATAGATTGTAGCTTTTCAAACAAGGAAGAGAAAAAGGGAGAAAAACACCCCACACTCAACCCAACTCAGGCTCCTCCTTAGTGCATTTAATCTATTACAATGTGAAATGGCAATTCATCTTTCCCATTTCCTTTCCTTGTCAAACATATCCAGCTGTTAGAGCTTTCCCTGCTCCTTACTAGAGATGCCAGGATTTAAAATTTGTTGATCTCCTCCTCCAGGGTATCATTACTGTTATCATCTTTCCATGGTACCAGTCAAGCTTACTCCTGAAACCTCAGGGGGAAAAACCCTAATGATCCAATCTAGATTTAAACACATTATGATTTTCAGCAAATGCCTTCTATAAGAAATACAATTCCTTTTCCTGTTGGCAGACTTCCTGAGTGTAGCCATGTATTTGGATATGCTGAATTGGAGCTGATCAACTTCATCAATAACTGCAACCTTTTTTGTGGGACCATGATACTCCATAGTGGCCACGTGCCTGACATACCTAGGAGTTCTTGGTCACAGCATAGTATTCTGTGCACCCAAGCTGCTCCTAACAGTTTTTTCTAAGGTAAATGTTAAAATGTCTTAATTTTGTTCTCTTACTGCGAGTTACAGCATCATGTTATGACCCTTTGGATTCTGTAAAAAAAAGTGAGTTTAGGGAGGACATGAAAGACGTCATTCAATTATAGAATCATAGAAATATTTAGACTGGGGAGGGATGTCTAGCAGGATCTAGTCCAGCCTCCTCCTCAAGACTAACTTTTGTGTTGCTCAGGGCTTTTTTTGCAGTTGAGTTTTGAAAATCTCTAAGGACGGAAACTGGGCCTTGTCCCAGGACCGTACCACTCACTGAAAAGTTGTTTTCTTTATGTCCCAACTGGAATTTCCCTTGTTGCAGCTTGCATCTGTTGCCTCTTGCTCTCTCACTGTGCACCTCTTGGAAAAGTCTGTCTTCTGTATCACTTCACTTGTGGTAGTGGAAAACCTTAATCAGATTCCCCTGCAGCCCTCTCTTCTCGAGGCTGAACAAACCCAGCTCCCCCAGCTTCTCCTCCTGTGTCATGTGCTCTTGACCCTCTTGGTGGCCTCAGCTGGGCTCGCTCTGATCTGATAATAAACATTAAAAATTGTTAACTATTTTTTCCACCGTTTGATGCAGTTTCAGTTTCCTTGGGTAACCTTCAGTCAAGTTGACTTTTGTCTTCACACAAGATGTGAATTAGGAAACAAGAAGTAATTTGTTTACCCATCTTTGTGTGCTTTTTTCTCTCCTTTATTTTTTCTTCTTAAATCATTGCCACTTGGGCAGTATCACCCTAAGCATTCTTTTATCAGTGCAGTATATTTTCTGTACCCAGCACTACTTGTATGCATGTAAGAAAGTACTTTGGGTAAAGTTATTATCTTGCCTTGCTGGGCATTTCCCTGTGAGGATACGTTAAGATCTAATTGATTTAAGATCTTGTATTAAATCTAATAGATATATGTGTCTTGCAGTGGAAAACGTAATTTTTTTGTATTCTCCATTCAGATGATCTGAATGTACAATTTTCAAGATAATGTTTTCCTTTCTGCCCCTCTCTGTTTAGCTTCCAAATCTCTCTTCCACAACACCTCAGTCACTGACACATTCTTCTGAAATGCTGAGTCTCCTGTTACTGACAGGTTGAATTTTGGGTGAAGAGAGAAAACAATTACTGTCTTCCTAGTATTTCACTTTTTCTTACAGTTTTTTTTTATTTTAGGTGTTAGTTCAATGTTAAATTTCACTGTGCCTTAGCAAGGCAAATGAAACATAAACAATCATAAATATGTCTGTAACACTGTTGCCGACTTTATTACTGCATTGAATTATTGTGGTGGGAGACTTTTAACTTCATGACTATAGAGGGGACAGTAAATGCTACCAGTGATGATAGGCACACATATATGAATAGAGTAGCTAAGAAGTGTCTTCCTTAAGTTAGTGAACCATCATTCAATCAGTAATAGTGCTCTGAGTTCCATTTTGAATGTGATAAGGAGCCTAGAGTGTGAGGTAAGGGTTGATATTAGAATAATCTTGAATCAAAGAGGAGCAACTGTGAATTTCTTTAAGTGAAAAAACAACAACAAAAAAAAAGGTGCATAACATTTTAAATAGTCTATGGGAAATGCTGGATGCTGTCTGGTTAAGCTACTGGTTTTGAAAAAGTCCAAGAGCTGAATGGAGAGAAGGAGTGATAGTTCCCCTAAGTCAAAGATGCAGAGATGAACTGTAGCTCATACAGCATTTTACACCAAACTTTTATGGATTAATACCACCTGGAAAGAACATTATGAATAAAAGCTGTCTCGTGAAAAAGAGAAGATGGGATTCATTGGCCAAAAAGCTTTCAGAGCTCTTCAAGAAAGGATAAAGTGAGGACTAAAAAGAAGTTTAGTCTTATCACAGACAGGAGATCTTGCTAATACTATGGTTAAAAGAACAGAAGAGTTATCCTACAGGAAGGGATGGAGCAAGGATTAGCAATCAGTATAAAGGATAGGAGTTAAGGTAGAGTGATTGCTGGGGAGATGGTGTAGAAATGGTACTTGTATTGGTGGAAGCAGGATTGAATTACACACCAGAGCTTTCAGTTTATTTCTCAGACTGCTGAGAGAAATTAGTCAAACTGAGTATGGGTGCGTTTCATTGCAGACCACCAAACACAGTATCTGCATGGAGAAACAGCAAAGTCATTTGGGCATCTCCAGTGCCTGTAATGCAATACCAGTGGAGTGGGGTGGAAGAGGCTACATGTGAAGCTACAGCCATGTCTGTATTTTCTGATACTTACACATTTTATACAAGTCTGAAGTGTTTAAATCTATTTAACTAAATATATAATTATGCACCCAAAGTTTATGTAACTCATAGGTTTATGGATACATGTCAGCCTTATCAAATGCATAGTATATTTATGTTTGTTTAGGCAAATTGTCAGAATTCCTCTGTTTCTTTTTCAGAAAAGGAGCCTAATTTCAAAGGCACTTAGAAAAAAGTTGGTAACTCAGACACAGATGGCTGCAAAGGCGGAGGTGGGAGAGAAACGGGAAAGATGAGTTCTGGCAAGGAATCACATTTGTTGCAGGTGCGCTTGTTTTAGAAGAATGGGATGCTGTCTGGGAATGAATGAGATCCATTCCTCAGCAGTGTGTACAACCTGCCAAACACCCTGGGTGGCCTCCGACAGCCTCAGAGACTTTTGGTCAGAGAGAAGTTCTAAAAATGTCTAAACTTGCTGGCATTCCTGTGCAAAAGCTGCATTAGTCGGGAGCTGTGGGGTGTTGCTGGCTGTTTGGCAAGTGGGCAGAGTTAAGGTTACTTAGATGACCTGAGCTGAGTGTGCACACGCTTTCAAAGGATTTGAGTATGTAATTGAGGAGTTTTAATTTCTGTGGTCAATTTTTCAGAAAGCTGCCTTGTTTCCCAAAGGGCTTTTTGGCAGAAGTGGAAGTTAGATCCCTGCTCCTTTAACTGCATCCAGACTTGGTGGAACTTGAGAACAGCTTTTATGTGGTTTGCATCCATACCATCCCTTTCATACTTTGATCTGGTTCCTCTCTGTGTTATGGTATTTGTGACTGTCACTTGCGTGTCTTCTGCTTTCCCCTCATCACCCGGAATGTGGGGTTTTGGTGGTGATTCTGCAGTTTTGGGAAGTCATTCATAAACTTGAGCCTGCAAAGCAAAGCTGTGCAGTTTTACTGGCTTGATGTGTAATGGCTTTTGAATGAGTCATGCACGTTCTTGTGAGCATTGGGAGTATGTTGCTGTCAGGCTTGAAGGTTTTAGTTAGAAGATAGTATGGAAAGACAAATAAAGCACAAATACAGTCATGTGGAATTACCTTTTAGTACACCATTTTTTGAAGTTTCCTTGTCTTCTCTCTAGGCTTTTAATTTAAAAAATAAGAGAAGCTGACAATTAATTAATATGAAATTGTGGCAGAGTGTGAGAAATGTATTTACTCTTTTTGTGGTCCAAATGTTGAGAATAGAACAGGAGAAATAGAACATAGCAAGATATAACAGATGTTTAATGCTGTGAGGAGTGCTGCAGGTTAATGAATTAGGCACAATTGCCTGGTAGTTTATTGGCTTGCCTGATTATTTTGGAGTTTTCCTTTACTATAATTGGTCTTGGGTACACCAAACAAAGGCAGAAGGATTATTGCAAGATGTAAGGGCAGAATTAGCCTTCTGCAGAGATGTGGCACACCCTAGAGATTTATCACTTGATTTTTTTTCCTTTTGTGTGTAGTCCTTCTCTGCTTTCTCCTCATTCTTAGCATGTCTCAGAAATTCCAGCATTTTTAGTAATGAATCAGTGAGAAGAAGGGAAAAACTCCTGTAATTCTTTTTCCATTGTGCTTGTTAAAACGGCGTTGTGGGAAATGGACCCAAACACTGTCTTTTAAGTGGTGTTGAGTCTGAGGCAGGTGGTATTAACTCAGGACTGCATTAACTCCTTTCAAATCTCTTTCCTGTTTCCTTGAGGAAACATGTCTGCTGTATATATGTGGCATGAGCTGTTTGCCTGCCTCTTGCATTGACATTTTAATTTGGTCCATGATATAAATATCATTTCCCTAATCCCCCTTGCCCTGACCCTGTTTTGTCTGTTTTGTCTTTTCTTCAAAGTGAGTTGACTTTTTTTTCTTGAAGGAGGGGGGAGGAGATGGGAATGGTGGCTGGCTGCTCTGGTTTGGAGCAGTAAATGCTCAGGGAAAAAATCTCAGAGTAACTGTTGTTTCTTTCTTTGTATTCACATGGAAATTTTTAATCTCCATCAAAGGATCAGGAGAAAATAACGTTGAGATTCAACAAGAGAGCTCCCAGCTTACATGGAATTTTTAAATGTTATTTGCCTTTATCCTTTAAACGATGAGAACCATGAACTGTGTACCTACAGGGTTCAGAATTAACTTTTCTTTCTTCCAACACATCCTCTTTTTTTTTTCTTCTTCTTCCCTCCCTTTTTCTTACATCTTTATTGTTCTGTATAAACATGCCTTTCTGGCCAAAACTGTAAGTTGCCTTAGGATTTGTTTAGTTGTATTTATGTGTACATTTCTAACATTAATTATGAGCACTAGTCTGAAATACAGCCTCATGTTCTTTTGATGTGATCTGAAGAATCTCTGTTGAAGGCCATGGAGCTAAGATCAGAACCTAGCCCAGTATATGCTTGCATAGCTGTACAAGAGCTAACATTTACCTGTTTTAAAAAAAGAAGAAAAAAAAGGATACAAATAGATACAAAAGGGTTAATGTTCTGCTTGTTTGAAGTGGGGAATCACAAACACTATCTGCACCTGTAGATGTGGCAGATTGTGCTGACAGTGATAGCAAGGGAACCCCCCTGCAACTACCCATGGAGGGTAACAGCAGATTTCACAGGTGGGTGCTGACAGCAACAGTAGATTTCATGCTTCATCACGGATTAATAAAACAGGGAGGATATTAGAATGCTAATACTCATTAATACTATTTTATGGTGTTTAACATTAAACATGGAAAATGAAAACGAATGACAGCCGGTAAATGGAACTGACAGTTGTGTTCAGGGTGTTTGAAGCTGGTGAGAATTAGCTGCAGGAAGCAGAAGCTGTAGATGCTCCTATTCCTGCTGTGGATCAAGCCAAACAGCACCTACAGTTACCTAGACTTGTGCAAGGTCACCTAAACATAGATTCAAATCGACTCTTCTGTTATTGTAAAATATTTTATGATTTCCTTTCCTTACCGTCTTTGGTCAGAACCAACCATTATTTTCTGTGTCCTATGACAGAGTCTCCAGCAATACATGTATCTAAGAGCAGAAATCACAGCCCATTAAAGCATAATTGTGCAATCCTTTTTTGTCTTTTTTTTTAAAGGGACAGTATTAGGGTTTTTTCCCTCCAAAACTCTTCTTATATTTCAGTTGGCTACATTGTTCTTAATTTCTTGCTGACGTTTCAGCAAGCTTCATCCCAGAGGCAGTTGCATTTCAGCAACAAGTAAAAGTTGGCCCTCTGTGGGCCATAATGTAATGTAATATAACATCCATAGAAACAAACTTAATTCTGCCATGTTGTAGACTGTTTTAAGTTTATTTTTGGTTAAAAATCTCTGAAAACCTCTGCATGGCTGTGTTTAAATACTAAGCTTATTGACCTAGGTGTTTTCACTCAATGTTTTTTCACAAGTTTTATAATTTAGCATGAACCTTATCTGTGCCTTTACTGAGATTCAAAAATCTGAGAAACACTGGGAATATATAAGAGTGCACAGGGACCAGGGATAAAGGGATTCTAAAGGTGTAGTAATTATGTTTTGTTGGTAATAACAGTACTTGGTAAAATAACATTTGTCTGACCAAGTAGCCATTTTTGCACCTTAATGTTTTACGTTTTAAATAAAGTTAACCTTGAATATTTTAGGTTTATATTGCCTGAGTCTGAGTCTGCAATCCACATAGCTGACTGCAAGTGTGCTCTAAGCTCTTAGGTACATTTAATACTGAATTTTCCAGGAGGTTCTTTCGATTTCTAGGTATTTCATCTTCACTTGAATTCACAGTTTTTTCTTGCACTTGCACTATGAATTTCAACTGCCCAGTTGTCTCCATTTCCCCCACTTCTGCACCATCTCTTTACAACATCCTTTAGTTGTGACCTGCTGCATGAATGGCAGATTCCATGCCAGAGATACTTATTTTTGCATGCTTAAAATGTGATCAGTATCAACCCCTTTCAAAATTGCTTCCAACTCTTGTTCTCAGGAGCCGCATAAGGTGCTTCAGGGATTGCTGTGTCTCCCTCTCTTCATTTACAAGCAGATATTTAACAGCATTCTCTATCTTTTGTGGTTTCATTGAAAGCCTGCTACTTTCTGTTGAGGTGAAAACAGACAGATAAAACTTCAAAAATCAAAGTTTAGGGAATGAAAAGTCATGAAAAAGGGCCTGTCACTTGGGCTAGATTTTATGAAAACATATTTATTTTGGCAAATGTTTCTCAAAGGCAGGTTCATGTTTATGCTCTCTACCGTCTGGAGTTTGCTCTGAGGTGTCAAGAGCATGCTTACTCCACGTTGGCTTAGAATTGGATTTCTGCCAAAATTCTGTGTGCCCTCCTCTCCTTCCACTCACTCCTTTACTTTCTTTCTCCTGATTGTAGCAGATTTTTCCTTCTATGGATCTCAGTGCATATTTCATTTTCATTTCGTGGTGCTAATGAAAACAACGAGCTTTTGAAACCAGGGGCTCCAAGTTTTAAAACCTGAAGAGAATAAAAAAAATTTATTTCTTCAGCTTATACAGTCTTATGTTTATTTCTTCTTAATATAGACATGTGAAATTTGGGATTTGATTATAAGGAGTTTAAATACACTCGACCAGAAACCTTTTTGGTTTGTCTTCTTCTATAACTAGGTTACAGGGCAATTGGTTCTTCCAAACTCCTGCTAATTTTTCTCTTGATGAAGGGTCTTCAGTCCCTCTGATGTCCTTTGATTTAAATTCCTTTCCTAGTTCCAGCTAGATGTTTGGTTTCTCCCACTGTTGACAGTCAGATAATAGTCTCATGCTATCACTTAGTATATCTTAATTTTCAAGATCTGTTGCAAAAAATTCCCAAATCTTTCTCACAGAGGGCCTTACTGTGTATTTTTACTACTTTCCAAAGGCAAATTCCTTTAATGTTGCATATAAATTGCTTCAACAGCAAGCAGAGGCAAACCTTCCTGGTTTTCCTTTTCCAGTAAGAAGGATGTGTTTCTGAGCCACATCTTATGGATGACCCAGAGATTTGCTCCACCTTTGGCAAAGGAATGTGGCTAGCACTTCAGAGAATTGCAGGAAAGCTTCAGGAGTTCGGCCAAGAAAGATTAAACCATCAAAAACTAAGCAAAACTGCAAAACTTTGTCTTTTCCCCTTTCCACTGCTTTCATTTCCTACCGTGTTGTGTTGTCCTCTGCATCAGACTATTTAAGACTGCCAAATACTTGGGTATTTTATAGGTAATATATCTTATAAATGCCATAGCCAGCCTCTGAGGGAAACAGAGGATTGTCGGTTTTGGATGAAGTATAAAACCCAAGCAGGAAATCATTGCTGAATGGCACAGCTGCAGGCAAACACTGTGAGCTAGTAAACTGCCCATCTGCAGAGCCACACGTGTGTGGGAGCGCGGGGCTGGCGCGGCCGCGGCAGAGTGCGCCTGTAAGTGGTTAGCAGGCAGAAATTCGGTGATTAAAGAATGAAGTGTTCTGCTTTGTTAGTTCCTGAAATACAGCTATTTGAGGTGATTATAATCTTGTTTTCAAGCAGGAGGAGAAACTAAAGACTAGAGCTTTTCCTTGTCTGTAATAAAACATGAAAGCAAAATTTCGGAGGTGGGCTGCAGGACCGAGGATGTGACACAACCTGCGCTGAGGACTGAAGAAAAAGTTTGCAAGAAGGAACACACTGTATTTGTTCATAGGGCTGAACTGGCAATCACATCTGAACCTTCTCTTCAAAGCTAGAGAGAGGAAAGACTGTTTTGGTCCTTAGGTCTGCTTCACTATCATTGACCTGAACAAGGACCTGGGTGGGCTTTGAGCTGGTCTTAAAGTTTGAACTGTGTAAGATCCCCCTGTGCCAGAGATTTTGCCAACCAAAATAATTTTCACTGTACCTACTCTAGTACTTGCCTTTTGTAATTTAATCTATTAGTTAGTTCCTAGTTTTGCTGTCTTCCATTCTAAACAACTCCTCTTTCTTTGTGGGTTATTATTTGTTGAGTTCCTCTAGCCAAACTCACTGTGTTGGTTCTCCCAATCCTTCCTCTGAAGTTTAGCACTTCCTCTTGCACATGCCAAGTTTGAGTTCATTTTCCGCATGATTTTCCCAAGTACTACTTTAAATAATCCACAATTCAGTAACTAAATTGAGATTGTTAAAATAATGAAACTACAGCAATAAAGCTCTTTTAAGACTGCACTCCAACTGTAAAAACTGTTGATTTGGATTTTTCTCCCAAATAGTTTATTGAAAAATAAAATTTTCTTCTCATAGTCAAAATTGAATCAGCAGGGTTATAATCCCATTGTACAATAGACTTTCTACACTGATATTTGTCTTTTGGGAGAGTTTATTGTTGATTAAATGCAATGTATAATGCAAGAGTAGAGATAATCTAGTGATTGGGACCCTTTTTTAAGGCATAGGTGGTTTGAGATAAAACCCCTCGTGATTTCCCCACCTCCTAGTATTAGGGTATCAGAATGGATATAATAAAAGTTGAAATTTGTACAAGGGAAGGTGGGTCTATTGCCAGCTGAAGCCTCTAGAAGCTTTCCATCCATTTATATGTTTTGTATTGGAGCATCTAAAGAGCATGAAAGTCTTGGGACCTAAACTGAAATGTCCTAATTTCACATGGTTAAAGAACTGAGTCTTTAAAAGTTTCTGGATGTATCATTTGAGTAGGAATACCATTAATGTATGTATCATAAAGATTTTAATTTAAGGATCTGATATCTCATATATCCTTTTCCATATTTTTATCACAGAGAAAAGGAGCTGCTTTGCTTTTTCCTCTGTGGGCACTTTATTCTCTCTTTTTCTGTCAATTGATGCTGTTTTTTAAGCTGCATAAAGGGACTTCGGTTTTTGTCATTACCATGTTGGTACTTTCTGCATTCCATCTGCATACAGGTATGACTTGTAGCATGATGACATATTAAATTATAGTTATCTCTGTTAAAATATAGGGGATATAGTTCTGAAAATGAAGATTTTTCCTCAATTTGAATATTTCTTTATATTTTAATGGATTAAGGAAGCTGGTGACATAGGGACATTGTCTTAATATCCTGCCATTTTGATTCATTCTCATGAAGTCTGCAAAATGTCTGATGATGTTATGCAAAGAAAATGAGGCCTTAAAAGTTTTAGCATTCACAGACTTCATGTGTCTCTTTCTTCAGGACAATCACATCTCTCCGGAGTGAACTGATTCCACATCTGGTTAGGAAACAGTTTTCTTCTGCTACATCATTGCAGCAAGAACTAGACAACAAAGAAGAGGACCAAAAGAAAAAAGAGCAAGCATCCCTTGGTCAGTACAATATCAAAGATTTGAGTTTATGGAATTTTAAAGCCCATATGCTACAGCTGAGTTATGGAGTAGAGTACAGAACTAGCCTGAAACACTATTTTAGTGATTGAGCTTTTTTTTCCTCAGCAGAGGAAGCTTTTTTTCCATAGCAAAGATTCTAGTAGATTTCTTTTTCAAACAGTATTGTGTACTATATAAATTTTTTTTGTCCTCCCTTATTTTGGTGTAAACCATAAGCAAATCAGCTAGGGTCTCTGTGGTTGTTTTTTTTCTGAAAAAAAAGTTAGATTAATTTTTGAAAATGTAATTTCAGGAGGGAGTTCCTAAAATTGGGTAGGACAACAGACTAAGTCTTAACCACTCTGCATTGGGAACTGGACAGGATCTCAGATCCTGGAATTTATTTTTATCATTTCTGCTGTCTCCTTGTGTGACCTTGGGCAAAACATTGCAGCTGTCCTGATTCCTTAATTCACACCTGCAGAATAGAAATAAGCACCTACTCACTACATGTGATAAAATCTTTTCATGATTGCTGAGTATCTAGCCATGGAGATGAGGTGAGGCAAAGATTTCCCTTCACCAACAGTATTTAAATAGTATTCCTCTTCAGAAAGTATTTCATTAAATCCTGTCTAACTTCATGCATGTGTGTGTTCTCCAGACATTTATAGTTTCATAAAGGAAGATAATAGCTTGCTGAAACCTGCTCCAGATAACTCTTGTTGGAATGATCAGAGAGGAGATATGAATGAAACTCTCCACGAAGGAAAAGTGCGCTGCTACGTCCATATCATGAAGGAGGGGCTGTGCTACCGAGTGAATACTCTTGGGCTGTACATTGAAGCCAACAGACAGGTGAGGAAAATACAGAAGTACCACCTGGGAATACAGCAGTAGCTTAGAGGACGTTTCACCCTGCAGGAGTGACTGCCTGTGATACAGCTGAGGAGTATGTAGGAACTGGGACGTGAGGCCAGGAAAGAGTTTTGTTGCTGATTTACTCTAGATTTGATTTAGCTGAGAAAACCCTCACCCTACACATTCTGGTGATTTTTTGGGAGTGGCAGGACCTGCAGCCAAAGAGCCACAAAGTGTGGAAAATAAGAGTGGAAGTAGCTACTCATTTAGTCAATGTCCTCCGTGTCCTAAAAGCAAGATCAGTTCTGACTGGACTCTTCTTCACAGATGTTTGTTTGTGATAATAACAAAGATTATTAACAATTTGAAGAAAGACCCTTTCATTTAAATTGCCTAATGATTTCTATTATAAAAGAATTCTTTTATGAATAGGTTTTCCTACTGTGGTACTCCAGGTACACAGAGAGGTGAATTCTTGATCTGATTGCAGCATCTGTTGCAACTTTCTCTTCCACACTACTGAGAATTTGTAAAATAAAAAAATCACAGATGAGAATTAGGGAAATCCTGTATTACCTAACAAGATGATGATTAAAAGTTCTTAATATCTTTTTTGGGCAGGGATTTGGGTTTTGGTGGTTTTTTACTACACTGGCTGATGCAATGTACAAGTTCTCTCTATTTTGCTTTGTTAGTGATGAACTTCATTGCTATCAGGAATGGACACTTTCCTCTAGTTTTGAAAAACCAGTAAGGAGTGCAGTAAGGAAAGACTCAAGATTTCTGGAAGTGAGGCTGGAATGGTGATAAAGTTGTATTGGGAATTCTGGAAGTGGTCACTGCCTTGCCTTTGCTCTCAGACTGAGTTGATTTCTTTTTGACAACATTAATGAATTAATTAATGCAAACCAGAATTGCGGAATGGCAGCATGAGTTTGCACAGTGGAGCTGTGCTTGTAGAGGAATACAGAAATAAAGTTATTTGCTTTGTGCTTAGGGAGATGAGGAAGATAGGCAGCACTGCTGTGTGAAAAAGAAAATTTCCCCAAAAATACAGGAACAAGAGTGCCCAAAGGGTTAAGGGAGAATACCACTTGCTAAGGGAAGTGTGCGTGTACATTTGGCAGCAGCCACTTCTGTAAAAAGTTATTGAGTTAAGCCTGTCAGACTCTGTGTGGGTTTTTTTGTGTTGGTTTTTTGTTTTTGGTTGTGTTTTTTTTTAACCTAAATATTCTACATTTTGGTTAGTTCAGGAAATACGTTTGCTCCTGGGTGGTACAAAGAATTAGTGTTTTGAAGTCACATTGGGGCCTTCAACGTTGGAAAGGATTTTCTTTGAATTTTGAACTTTTTCAGGATGGTAAAATTTCTAAGGAAATTATGTGGAGGTAAAACGTAAAATGGAACTTAATGAGGAGTTGTGAGAAAGTAGTTCCTTTTTTCAGTGCCACTGCATTTTGTTTCTCTTGCTAATCCTCATAAAAGATGCACATTTAATTTGATGAGTGGGTGAGGTTACCTGTTTTGTTGGTCTCTAAGGGAGATTTTGGGTGTTCAGTTTGCTGAACCTGCACAGACCAGATTCTGATCCCCTTGCAGCAAAGTTGGGACCTATAACTTTGAGGTCCCAAAGGACAGACTCACGCAGCAGTAGCAGTCCAGTCCAGTAGCTGTGGGAAGGAATGGCATCCTAACCCATTGCCCTTCTGGTGAGGAAACACTTTGCTCACATCATTTCACTTCCAGCTGGGTTTCTGGATGCCTGCAGCCTGTGTGTGGGCAGGTGGGTTCAGGAGGGAGTTATCTTCAATAGCAGGAAATAGTTTCTTTGTAAGATGAATTAAATCCAAACACATCTTAAACCTTCCCTTGACCCAGGCACTCCCTCTGACTCCTGCCCCCAGTCTAACCTTTCTTTTCAGAGCAAAATGCTTGAGCTTGTAGCTTTTGTGGGTTACCCCTCAGGCTGCACTACCACTGACTGATTCTAATAAGGGCTTTGCTCTGGCCAGTAAAATGCTTTATTTATTTCACCACACCACCTTTTCACTGAGGAGAGCAAGAGCCTTTCTTCCTTTTTTTCCTTTCCTGTAGATCAACACTGGATAGTAGGAATCTTTCCAACCTATGCTGTAGGTATGCTTTAGTGGATCTTTGTGTCAGGTGACATGTCAGGATAACATCCCTTCACCCAACCAGCATAATCCAGGCAGATTTGCCTAGTTTGTGGTGTTCTGGTAACCTGGTGGTTTTCTGTAGGGCCTGGACCTTGGACTCAAGGATCTAATCTACTCTTGCTCTTTCAAAAATAAACAAAATCCAAGTATAGTAGGAAGGACCAACTTCAAGATGTAAAGAGCTACAGATATGAAAATGTCTACTGGGGACAACAGGCAAATTGAAATGATAGCTCAGAAACGTGAGCTCATCTGATCCCATCTTCTTCAGATCTGTGGGATTTGCTTCTTGAGGTTCACCCCTTAGCCATCAGCTCTTGTTATCCCAGCTTTCTAAGGAAGTAATTTTATACAATTGTACTGTATAGCAGTTCCTTACTACCAGCTTTGGAAATTGCTGGCAACATTCAGCCAAATTTAACAGAGCAATAGAGATGTCCGAGATAAGCTTTTCTAAGAGTTTTGTAAAAATAGGTGCTTGGGTAGAGAGAAGGGAGATTTAATGAGTGCTGCCTCAGAATACTGTCTTAGGGAGTAGACTGGACACAACCATCTTTTTATGCCAGTTTACTGATTTATATCTGTTACTACTTGCTTCCCTCCTTTACTTTACTGGACAGTGTGAAACATGCTGAGCTGCATTTGGAATGGCAGATGCTGGATATTGTGGTAACATACAGGATGTTACTATGTTCAGCTGGAGCCAGCCTGCTTTCTAGTGCTGATCCACTGCTTCTCCACAGGTGGGAAGCTGAGTTGAAAGGAGACATGTAGTGCACTGTGGTAGCAGTGTACCTGTCTTCTTTACAAAAGTGGGAGGTGATAAATTACACACAACTGGTGGACATTTGAAATGCAGTGACCTGCCTTTTTCCATAAGTAAAAATGTTTATGGCAAGTACAGTAATGCAATGGAACCTTTGAGTTGTTTATGTAACTTGTGGGTACAGCCCTATCATGTGAATTTGTGATGTGGGTTTTTTCATGCAGGTTCCCAAATTATTGCTTAATCTGGGTCTGGAAGAGCCACTGGTTCATGGGTCTGCACAGATCACTGATAGAGGCATGGTAAGTGTTCCCTTTTCCCATCTCTGCTCTTTCAGTAGTCTGCAACCATTTTGTTTCAAGAACTGCTTGCTAAAATTCAGTCCCACTGTTAGAAGTGAAGCCAAGTTCTGAAGTGTGGAATGGTAGAATGTAGGTGATTCAGCCCAGAGTCTTCTGAAGGCTCACCCATGGGTTCCTGCTATTCAGTCTCGCTCTTTTAAAATGTTTGGTAAAAAGTCTGTCTTATTCCCAAGTCTGACACTGCAGCCTCTTGTTCCTTAATGGCAGTTCCTGGTAGGTGAGCTGGTAGTTGATGCCTGAGGGCACCAAACCCAGAGAGGATCGGTATTTTAGCTTTATTATTTGCTAATACATTTCGGCTGAATACCAGCTTCAAGCCTCCCTTTGACAGATCTCACTGAGTGAAACCAGTGAGTACCAGCAGGGCTGTGCCTACCTTGCTTACCTTTCTGCCTACAGAGCCTGATCCACTAATGGAGTTCTAGCAAGATAACAGGCCTTGGGAAGACTGTCTGCCTATGGGGTGGCCCCTAAATTTTCATGTCTTTCCTCTGCCAAGGATCCCTCAGGGTGGTGCAGGGTAAACTTTATTGATGAGCACTTGTGACATGCTTTGGGAGAGGTGTGTGGAGAACACGTATCTGAGAACTCCATGTACTTTTGCTAGTTTCTGTTCTTTTCTTCCCTAGGTTGGATCAGACAGTATCATTGGGTCATCCACACAAGTTGGGGAGAAGACATCCATCAAACACTCCATCATCGGCAGCATGTGTACCATAAAAGGCAAAGTTAAGATAACAAACTGTATCATCATGAATTCTGTTACAATTGAGGAAGGGTAGGTTACCTTTTTGTACCTTAGTTCCCTAAATTTGCAGTTTCTTTTTCTAGATAGATCGTGAGTCAGTAATTTTTGTCCTGTAAAGAATCCTCAGCCAGAAGAGATAATACCAGGGGGTGTGTTTCTAAAGAAAAGTAACAAATAAGTCTCTATAAGTGGTCCAGAAGCGCACAAGTGAAATGAACTAACAAGAGGGCTGCAGTCTTGGAACAAAAATTTCTTTTTTTTACAGTAGATCCTGTCATCTTCAGAATGTGTAAGTAAGTTAAGTGGATGTATGAGTCTGTATGAGCTTGTGTGTCATTCTTCCAAGCTTTATTTTAGTGGCTGGATCAGTGAGTATACCTAAAATATTTGAGGCACAAAGCGTATTTTAAAGTGGTATGCTTGCCAGCTAGAAATGTTCTTCTCACATTTGAACATTACAGCTTCACCTAAAATGTCATTTTCTTTGGCCCTTTTTTGTCATTCTGCAGCCTTTACTTTACCATTGCCTATGCTGAGTAATAGAATAAATTAATAAACTTTTCAAAGAGAAAATCTGCCAGCTAGTAGAGGTTTCTCGTGCACTAAAGATACTGACTAAATAGTATCTAAATGAACTGTACATTTCTAAATGTGGGAAAAGTGGCCTGTCTGTAATTGTTGATGTCTGCATGCCCCCATCTTTCCATACATGCTGGCTTCCTGTGGATGTCAGTGGAAAGGAAACTGCTGATTGAGTCTGTGCAGACCTGTATAAATTCTCTGCTCCTTCATGGCTTGAGGTTTGCTTAGGGCCTCAGGAAAAAAGCCAAACTCTTAAAAAATGCCAAGTTGGCTCTGAAAGTTGCATATCTGAAAAACATAAAACCCAAAGGATGTGGGGTCTATGGAGGATACTACTGTTACATAACTAAATTACAGGTAAGTATGGTACCTTACCACAAAGTGTTTGTCTTTAATAGAAATCCACAGTAGTTTCAAGCACATCATAAATCAGAATTCCATTGAGTATAGAAAATAGCTGGTTTCCAGTTCAATCACAGATGGATCCAGTATGGCTGTATCACAAGCACTACTATCATAAAAAGTAGAAAAACCTCTCTGATTTGATTATGAAACCCTCTGTCATTTTGATTAATGAAATGATGCCACAATCATAATGGTATGGTTTTGCATATGAGGTAAGCAGCTCTGCCATTAAATCTGCAGAGGCAGCTAAGTGTATAAATAGCACTGCTTTTATGAAGAGTCCCAAATCATCTTGTATTTGTCTGCATTGGCATTTAGTAGTGTTCTAAATCCTAAATTGATCCCAGAGCTGTTAAGCATTTCACAAAATTCCACGAGCATCGTAAAGTTGGTGATATATTATTTTTAAGAGAGATACACTGACTTTTGGGGTAACATTTTTGTGAATTCTAGAAAACAATGTGATCCCTCGTCACTCTTAGTGAAAACAATATAGCCACCAAAGAGTGAAAAACCTCACAGTCCCAGGGATTTACCCCCTTTAGCTGCTCTATGGTTAATGCACACTGAAGCGCTGGAGTCGAATTTGTAATTGTTCCTCTCCAGCTGGAATTAAGACTATAGACCCTGGCTCTTTATTGCAAAGCATACTGTAATTAATATTATGTAGATCTACACAGATACTGAGCTGATAAATTATTTTTTATTGCATCATGGTATAAGTCTTAAGATTAGGGAGACATGAAGTCATACATACACAGGTAGTGAGAAACAGAAATACTCTAGCTGCTGAGTTTTGAAAGAAGCCTTGCTTGCAGTAAAGGATTTCTTTGTGTTTTTAGTGTATTTTGACTCTCTTTCATTACTTTGGTTAAATCTGATGGATTTTTATTAAAATTCTAATCATTCTTACTCGTGTTGATGGATCCATTTGCAACAGGTGGATAAATTATATGTGGTTTTGCTTTAAACTGTCCACAGTAGACAACTCGTTACAAACACCTCTTCTCCCAAGTGTCTCTAAAACAGCTCAAGCTTTATCTAATCACAACTTCAGAAAATGTCTTCATCTTTAATTGGAAAGTCAGTATGTGTTGGCTGATACGAGTCAAAATGAGCATAATAAAATGCCTTGACAGATTTAATTCATTTTTTTTATTGCACAGCAGATGTCCTCCAAGTAAGCCAGTTTTACCAACTAAGGTATTGTGTTTTAGAAACTTCTGAAATTGCATTGAGAAGTGGATAAAAACTGTGTCATTCAAAGAATATACATTTTAATGCTGACATGAGCAGCTCAGCCAGACTAATTGTCTACTAATAATGCTTAAGTCAAATGTGAGTGGTAACTGAAGGCCATTCCCAGGAGTGTTCATTGCAGTAACACCAACTTGAAGCAGTAGGCTGAGAAGACTGCAGTAGGACATTTATGAAAAAGACAAAGGTGTATAGATAACTCAGAAGAAAGAAAGAACAGATAAATCTTTTATTTTAAAGTTGGGATACTGGGAACAAGCAAATGCAAAAATTGCTCTGCATTCTAAGTTCATTTATCACAGGCTACATGGCACTGCCTTGGTATTTCCCTTGCCTCTTCCATCACTTCTAGCTTCTCTGGGTTGAATCTTTTGGTTTTTTCCTGTCTCAGCTGCAAAAGTGATCTGAGCAGCTTCAGTTCACTATGTCGATATAGAAAAGATGAACAAACAAACAAAACCCACCAAAAATGAAATTTAAATTGTTTATCTCTTGGTAGTTTTCCTATAATGTGATTGAGAATCCTGTGCTGTAATTCTTGCAGTGTCAAGATCCACAAATTATATCTCCAAACCAGAAAAAAGCTTTTGAATAGCTTCACCACATTTAATACCAGCTTTTGAAATGGATAAATTCTTGTTATGCAGGTGGGAACACCACAAGGTGCTTAGAACAAAACCAGGTATCTCTTGTTAGGCAGTGGTTGCCTCGTTATTGGAGGAATGGAAGTCATGGCCTAGGTGATGATAACTTTCCCAACTGAATGGATCAAGTCACTGGACTTAGTTTGGACAGTCCATTGCATACTGTTTGCAAGTTATGATCTGTCCTCCAGCAATGGCTGGTGCATTTGATACTATGGAGTACCAGAAGCTGGATTTTTTGTTTGCTTTGGTGTGTAGGGCTTCTGTTACATTATATATGTATCCTGTGAAGTCATTTGAGTAGATATGAATCCCCCCCTTAGAAGAGATTACAGGGGATTAAAGAAGTTAGTAACAGGGCAAAATAATTGGTAGTCCTTTCTTAATGTGTTTCCCACTGTGCAGATAATTCTTCCATCAATGAGACAGTAAAATAGCAAAGATTACATATGTGCTGAATGATGGACATACTTGACCAAGCTGGGAGAGATGTAATTTAGACAACAGCACAAGTGCTGAGAGATGCTGACTGCCCAGGTGACAGGCTGCAGTGGCAAAACGGTTCTTTTTTCCCTCTGGATGGCTCCCTAGAGCTCAGTGACAAATGACACCACTGAGTTACATAGTTGGAGAAAATCTACTAATCGAGATAAAATCGTAGGTCACTTGAAAACGCTGTCTGTGTGGATGTTCCTGCAGTAGCTGTGTGTGTCCTTAGTCTCCGTAGTGGCTCGGGACTGCCCCTTCTCTTTGCTCTGTTTTCATCAGGGCTGGAGCAGCACAACAGGGTCCCTGCATTGCTGCATCTTTGGTGCAGGAGTCCCCTCATTGTAGCTCTCCTGCAAAGGGGCAGCATATAACACCCACAGACTGACTGAAGCTGGTTGCCCAGAGGGATTATGGCATTTGCAAATGAAAAGTAGTGCCTGGTGGATTTAAATCCCCTGATAAGCAGGGCTGGCAGGCTGCTTACAACTGATGAGAAGGCTGAGGTACTCAACCACTTTTTTGCCTCATTCTTCACTGTCAGTCTCTCTTCCCACACCTCTCAGCTTTATGGACCATAATACATGTGATCAGACATAATACTGATCAGAGGGCTGGAGCACTTCTCCTATGAAGACTGAAAGAGCTGGGGCTGGTCAGAAGAGAAGGCTCCAGGGACGCCTCATTGTGGCCTGTCAGAACTTAAAGGGGGCTTCTAAGATGGTTACAAACTTTTCCGCCTGGCCTGCTGCAATAGGACAAGGGCTTTAAACTAAAAGAAGATAGAGCTAGACTAGATATAAGGAAGAAAGGGTTTTGAGAGTTTTGAGACATTGGCACAAGTTGCCCAGAGAAGTTGGGACTGCCCCATCCCTGGAAATGTTCAAGGCCAGGCTGTGTGGGGTCCTGATCAACCTGGTCTAGCTAAAAATTTCATTAAGGGGGCATGGTCTTACATAGCCTTTAAGGGTTCCTTCCAACCCAAATTACTCTGGTTCTATAACTTTGTTTCATTTGGTAGACTTAGGCATGCTCAGCTGTTTTGAAATGAGACCTAGATATGGATGGATTACTTTAGTTTCAGGTTCGTGTTCTGGCTTTTGTTTTAGCAGTCAGCGGTTGGTTTGTTGGTTTTTATCAAACATTGACTTTATTTGTAACAGTCTTGTTGTTTTACTTAGTGGGCTACCTTCTGGCACTAATTGCTCTGGTCATACAGGACCTCGTGCTGAAGCACTCTGAGCATTACAAATAATATTAACAGGAAAAACATGTTGAATTCTTTATTCCATCCCTGCAGATAAATATTTCAAAATATCTTGTTTGTTAGTAAAACTATCCCAGTGTATACACTTACGGGAAGGAGCTTGGCCATTTTATGTGCACATTATATCCTTTTTCCTTGGTCATGGTAAACGAATGTTTCCCAGGTAAAGATTCAGGGGAAGAGACTGTTTAGTAGCAAAAAAAATCTGGTCTTTGAACTACTTGTAGGTTGAGAAGGTGAGCATGAAAAGCTCAGAAAAATATTGAATGTACTGTAAGCCATGCTTTGAAAAGGTCTTGTTGACATGGTGGTAGTCAGTACCATAAGGACTCTGTGGTAGATATAGTCTGAAATGAAGTATTTTTCTGCTTTTTTTCCATGGAAAAACAGGAGCATTCTGCTTCAAATTATGTTTTTATGGAAATCATAAATAGGCTGCTCTCATTATCAGAGAGAGCAGATGACCCAGGATTTGCTTCTAGATTTCACCTCCACAGCAAGAAAGTACCAGATCTTCACAGAGCAACCAAGGAAGCTGAACAACTAAGACAGCTGAACCTGTCTCACCTGTAATTTTACCAGAAAAACTATATCCCAAACCAGGATTAGCAGTGGGAAAACGAGAGAGTTCCCTCCAGAAAGGAGTTTGCAGCAAACAGTTGCCAGATAGCCTGATGCAGCAGGCATTTGGTTCAGGAACTGTAAGAGTAGGATTGCAGGTGTGACTGAGGTTATTGAGTTTGTGCAGGAGCAGGAATGATTGAACAATAGCCTCATATCTTTGTTTGTAAAGTTTACAGCATGTCGTTGGAACCACATACAAACATACTACTCGAAAGAACTGAACTGAACTGCTGAAGTTTCCCATGTGGCACATGGCTAAGGTCACCTTTTGGAAAGGGAAGGGGTTAAAAAGACAGGCAGATATTTTGGCAGATGTTTTGGGTCAGGCTGCACTGTGATGCCAGCAAATTACAAAGTGTTGCAGCATCAGGAAACTTGGAATGCAAGGGAGGTGACACCAAAGGTTTCGAGTTACAAACTGCAGGGAGGTGATGTGAATGTTGAGGACAGAGGGAAAGTTAGAAGAGTCCCACAGGAAGGTGTGGTAAACCTTGGGGAGTTCTGACTCCCTGGGCAGAAGGAACAGACTGGAGTAAAAATTAGTATGGACTAAAGTACCCAGATACGTGAAGAAAGAACTGGCACCGAAAATGTTTTGTCAGCAAAAACTAGCATCATCCTTCTTCAGTCACGTGAAGACAGTAAGTTGCACACTGCATTTTGTTAAAGGTGTTCTGGCTACCTGTGTGATAGGTGGACAGATGCTGTAACTCTGCTCAGTGAGGGGACTGGAGAGAGACCACGTGTGACTGGTTAAGGCTACTCTAGTTTACCACATGTCTTCAA
Organism: Acridotheres tristis; assembly: GCA_037013685.1. NCBI lineage: Eukaryota > Metazoa > Chordata > Aves > Passeriformes > Sturnidae > Acridotheres > Acridotheres tristis. Next base: position 10,578,302 of record CM072895.1, read on the forward strand.
TTTATTGCTATTTTCTATGAGAAAATGTACAAAGGAAGAAAACAACAAGCAAGGCGAGCTGAATTGACTACTAACTGCAGATTGATTGTGAAGTTTATTGGTTGTTTCCTCAATAGTGCCAAATCAGCACCTGATGTAGAAACAGTGGTTTGAAGAAAGTTCTAATTAAAACCAGGGTGGAATTGAGTATTTATAGGGGTTCAGTGCATAAGTAGTCTTTTTCCCCTTGGACAATGGCAGTACAAAGACATGATCCTATTGCCAAGGCAACATATTTAACAGTACATAATCTCATGAAAAGGAATGAGGAGGTGAAGTTATTTCCAGCACCATAGCTTGCAAAGCTGAAAATAAAAATCTGCTTATGCTGAAATTCCCAAACATTTTGTATCTTGAACCATTTTTAAGATGGCTGTTGTCTCCTGGACACTTTGTCTCGCGTTGCTGGTTGACTCCCTGCCTCCCTAGAAAAAAGAATGAGTTTAGAATAGATATCACAGAAAGCTCATGAAAAGGGAGAACTTCATTCAGCAAATAATATGTAGCAGTTCTGTCCTTGCTGTCTCACACCTCTTGGTTTTAAATTGTGAACATTTTTGGTCAGGAATTATAATTTTCATTCTACTATTTAATTCACTGCACATGCTATGTAAGATACTGAATAGAGACAACCTCTGGCTAGGAGAACTTTCTTTCAGGAAGATAAATTGAGGAAGGAAGTGCAAAGTGGGAAACTAGTAAGTAAGAAGTAGTGTAGCTACTTGTGGAACAGGTTTTCAGTTGCTTTCAACTGCAGTCAAATTCTACTGCATCTAATGTATTGAGGAAATTTCTCATATAATACCTGTTATCTTGTGAGTGTCTGAAACATTATTACTAGCAGCTCCTCAAAAAAATTTTTCTTTTGGCTAGCTTCCTGGTACATCAATCTGTCTTAAATAAATCACCTGTTCTTTCATCTCAGATGCAGATGTTTCCCTGATAGTGCAAAGCTCATCCCAGTTTTCCAAACATCTTGTACATCAAATGTTGAACTTAAAGCACAGATGAGCCCTGAAAAATGGCATTTTAAAATATCCCCTCTCATTCTGCTGATCTACTTCTTCAGGTGGACAGGGTTATGTCTGACTTCAGAGCTATAAATAACCTGTCTCCGGCTAAGCACATGAGTCTAATCGAAGAGAATGGAGATTTATCACAAGCTGTTGGATTTTGGTGGGAATCTGGGTGTGAATGTCTCCAACGCTATTTAAAATCTTCTCCCACCTGGCTGTGGAAGAGGAAGAAATTATCACGTGCCTCTTAAGTTCCTAAGGAGACAAGGGTTGAACAAGTTCAGCTTGGATTTAAGAAGCCAGATTCAGTTTTAAAGGTGACATTTACAAAAACTTTTTCCATGTCAACCTAGTTCACATGATATGGAAACTGACTTAACCAATAATATCTTATGAAGGGTCACAGCTCTCAACCCAGAACTGTGCTTCGAATACCCCAGAGAAAGTGTCCTTTTACTGTGCTTGTTACTTTGCTCAGTCTGACTGTGTGAGCTGGTGGGAAAGTGAAGCAAAACCAGAGGTAGTAGTGAACATATAATTTTCCTGCTTTGTTTCCTTCACATAGACATGAGTAGCATTTCCTGGCCATCAGTGAAGTGTCTGTAAAATCAAGTAGGACCTGGCCCTCCCACTCTGCAAAAGAGAATCCAGAGGGTGGTCAGTTTTCCTGTGCGTGGGGTTTCCTGGTAGAAACTCCTTGCAGCATACTTTCGCTGAAGTGTGCAACCTTGAGCTTGCAGCTACGTAAAAGGCCACCAATTTGTTTGTTCCAAGATCATCTGGATGTAACTGAAGTTTCAGAGGTGAGGCATGACCTTCCTGGCGACCTCCCCCCGCACCCTAAGTTTCACTTAATAAAACACATTAAGGTAGGTTTGAGGCAATCCTTTAAGGTCAGTTGAACCTTCACTGGAAAATACGAGTGCTGGCAAGTATATGCAATATGTAATGCAAAATGTTTAGGGTGTGGGGAAGAAGCGTAAAGGAGCCATACCACAGTGATGAGCTTGGCTAGAAAAGAGACATGAAACAAGTTCCTTAGTGAAAACACCCTCAGAGACGGGTGAAGAATTTAGAGGGGTTGGTAGAATGATTTTGTTACCCCCAAGGGGAAAAACAGGAGATCAAAGCCCAAATTCGCTTACGAATGCTTGCTTTGAAATGTATCTATAAATTATAGCATGTACTGCTGGCATCTATTGTAGGCTTTGGTATTTACTTGAGTGTATAACGTGAGATTCATAGTGCCCGGAGTTCTTGTGTTTGTGTGTAAAAACGTATTGGTGTGTAAAGCATGTTGGCAAAGGCAACACTTTAGGTTCCCAAGTTCCCTAATAGTGTTTTTGCCTCTCCCCTGTTTTTCCATGGTCTTTGTGCCTCACCCCTGTGATCATGAGTCCCAGCCACTGGCTCACTAGCTAGCTGGGGATTCCTTCAGGGGTTGCTGGTAGGTTTTAGAACTCTTCCTGACTCCTTGCCACCTCTTAGTGTTGTTAAGGTGCCTGTGGTGGCTGTTATCTTCTTGGTCAGGGCAGAGGGGATGTTACTCTCAGGGGAATTCACATCTGTTACCCCTCAGTCAGCAAAGTAGCTGCTGAGGCATGTCACCCTTTGCTTTTAACTCCTGTGTCAGTCTCTCCGTTTCGTAGCTCATCTGGAGGCGCAAGAGACCCGACTTCTTGGCACGGCAGAGCAGTACCAACAGGCTGTCCTAGGCTTTGTGCTCCAGGCTTTCTTTCTTGTGAGTCTACAGTTTAAAGCATTGCATTATAGACACCTCATTTGCTTTGCTGCCCAACAGAGATTATGTCAGGGTTTTGGCACAATTGGATTAAAGTACCAGGCCTGGATAACTTCCATTGGCATTTCAGGAGATTTGCTGTAAGGCAAACCTGTGACATTCATACCTTCCTAAGCTTGCACAACCAGGGCGAGAGCTGCAGTTGAGGTCTTGACCTCAGTTACTTAAGCCCCTTTCTCCCAGGAGCGTTCATCACTTTAATCACAGAGTCCTAAATAATCAGTGGGTAGCCTGTAATTAGGGGGTTGTGTCTTGGACTCCTGCTGCCTGCTCCCGGTGTGCTGAGCACTGTGTATTTTGATTTCCCGTTCCCCCAAAGGATGTTTGATCTCAGATTTACACTTTAGAAAATTAAGAAGGGTACGGCACCTCAGTCCCCTGGCAATCTTCCTGCTTTTAGTGGTAGGTGCCTTGCTTTGCCTGGGTATCACAGTGCTGCAGCGATTGACACACTTGATTTAAGAGTTTGATTTATAGACCGATACTCGGGCTGAAAGTCAGCAGTTCCAGAGCTGCATAAATCAGCCTGTCTCTGGGATTAATACTTCCTTATTTATAATTTCGACAGGAGATGGAATTCTTTCCCAATTCTTTACATTTCTTTCAGATGTAATCGACCACCCTGTCCTTTGGTTTAAAGCTATGTGACTTTGCCACAAATAGAGGGAGGGGAAAGTAAGCCGAGTCCAGGAATTGCTGTGCTATAAAAGCTCCATATTGTGTGCTCTTGGACTTTGCTTTCTCCCAGTTTCCTTCAAGCCCACACAAGAGATGGACTTGAGGTTTTTTTGGCTTTCTTCCCCTCCCCCCCTCCCTCCATACATACGCTGACCTTTTAGAAAAATAAATAAAAGATAAAGAAGGACCTGGAATGTTGCAGAATGTGTGTACATTTTGCTCTCTGTTGTTTTCTGCTGGGATTAGTTGTTTACAATGGGGGAGAGAGGGAGGGCAGAGGAAGGGAGGTCTGTGGCCTTAACTGAAATTAGTGGCATTTCAGAGTGATCTTGTTAGGTGGTCTGCAGTTTAAAGACCTAAATCCTTGTAATCCCCCCATGCCTCCTTGGCCACTACTCCTTTTGCTCTTGTTCTCTCACTTTCAAAAAAACCCACCCCAAAGTCAGGCTCTGTCTCTCAGATGCAGGCACGTAACGGACACACAGACGTAGGCGCACACTCTCTCATAGGCTCCCATTTGCACGTTGTACCTGTAGAACAAATTAATGCTTCAGCTACATCTGTTCCCACTACAGGACTGGGCTTGTAAAATGTTCTCTCTAGAATGCAGACGCACACTGAATATTTTTATTTATTTTCTGAAAAACACCCAGCTGCCAGACTTTCAGTTTGTGATTACACTTAAAACAAATTCAAATTGAAATTTCAGCCGTAAATCAAATGCCCCAAATTAGTTCCTCTTGTGGGTTTGAACATGCTCTTTGGATTTTAAGGTCAGGAGATATCCGTTTTCACCGTGCTGAAAAGTTTAAAAATATACTACATTTTCAGGGGAAAAAATAAATATGGTTTGCATTATAAAGGAGTACATCAATGTGTGCGTATGCGCACACACACCAGAGCTGATGAAGCTGGATGCTGTCAGAGCACCTTTGAGGGCTAATAGCACCTAATTGTTATGGAAGGCAGGAACTGTGGTGGCAGTTTAGCCAAGGAGAATACAGCAGTGCCCTGAGAATCTGATATTTACCCTGTAAGAGAATAAAAGTTTATTCCTGACTCTTCAACTTGAAAAAAAAATAGTAAAAATTAAATAAACACACAAAATACTTCTCTTGGCAGGCTTTATAACTTTTTTTTTTGTAAAAAGGCATTTACAAGTGGTTTCAAAATGGCTGTGTTACATCTGTCAGCGAGTGAAGGGAACACCCACAAATTGTGTTTTTATCTCTTGAAGTTTTGTTCCACTTGAGCAATAAAAGCCGGATTTGCTGCTGGTTTGTGTGATTGGGGTAATCTGAGCGTTGAGTATGGCTTTAAAACTTCTGCAGTTGGTTGAGTTTATAAGTTTTAAGAAACTCCTGGGGTGGTAGAGTTCTTGGGTTTTGTTTTACCCTGGCACCAGGGAAGGGTTGATTTGCAAGCACCTGGCACAGACAAGTTCATCTTGGTTCCCTGGCCTGTGCCTCCCAAAAAATGGTTTGGCAGGAACCCCTGTTATCTTTGATGTTAATGTCATCAGCAGTTTCTTGGTTACAATGCTATTCTTTCTTGGGGACTTGAAAGCCTATGCTCAAGTAGGCTCTGAACACACATGCAGTATTCTCCAGCCTGAACTCCAGACCAACAGCTTAAATCCCTTCTCTTTTGGGGAATATCCTCCTGCATGAGGGTAGTGCTGAGAGGTGTTGTGCACTCACAGCTGCTCTCCTGCTCAGGAGAAGTGATAGATGGTGGGAACCTGAAAGTTTGCAAGGGAAAGCTTTCATCTGACTGGCTCAAAGCAACGGAGGAGGAGGTATGCTGGAGTGCACGTTTTGGATAGGAGCCATTTCAGTGGGAAATGAGCAACCTCTCCCATTCCCTCTGCTAGTCCTGTTGAAAGCTAAGTCAGGATGGCAGCACTGGGCAGTCCTGCTTCCACTGATCCCTTCCCTAGCCCGGCATAAATGTCAGGTTGCTCTTGCTCTCAGCAGTTGCTGTTGCACAGGACGATGGCCTGAGCCGTTGTGCAGGCACACAAGGCTATTGGAAAGGAAGCAGATTGTGACAGTGTGAGAGCAAAGACAGGCAGGGGTCTGCTGTGTATCTTTGCCGCTTTTTATCTTATTAACATGTTAGTAAAAACCTTGCCAAAGCAACCTGAGCTGGTTGTTTGTAGAATAATTGCTCATATTGCCTCCTTATAGGTCAGGAGAGGGGGAGTTTAAGTGAGTTAAAAGAATAATTGTTCAGAGGGGACAGTCTGTTCACGGGGGGTTGTAACTGTGAACCACTGCAACTGAGGTCCAGTTTTATTGCTTTTTACCCCTGCAGAATTAATGGTGGTTTTGTGGGGCAGATGGTTTCTGCTCTGACTCATACAGGCAACAGAATTGTAATATGTTTAATGACAAATTCTTTGTTCTAGATAATAGTGTTGTGTGAGCAGGAAGATACTATGAATTAATTTTGGGATCAGTGGTCTGGAGTGAGGATCGGTGTTTCACACCTCTGAGGACCTCAACTGACTAGCACTCCATTCAGTACAGAATTGAGGCTCGGGGCTTTGACCTGATACCAAAACCCCTCTGTTAGTTCAGACTCCAGGCTAACAGTTCTATCCAAAAGCCACCTTGATGGTGCACTGCAGCCATACTTCACTAGTGCAGAGTAGTGGTGGTGCCTGTAACCAAGGTGGAGAATGACTGCAGGTTGTTAAACTGTGCAACTCCCTGTGCAGAAGGTCATTGAAGCCAAAAGCTGGTTTTGACAGAGATCATTTGTTGGATTGATAATATTCAAAGTTATTGTAATTAATATTGACAGAAATACTGGGAAACAGATATGAGATGCTGTGGTTCACAGTAGGATTAAAATTGGGTTACCTAGGGAGAGCAGATTACCTGCATCTCTCCAGCGTTATAGATCTTGCTTATACCCTCTTCCCAATCAGCTGATTTCGATGAGTGTTAGTATTTTTAGATACATCTTAGCTGTGTTTTCTGTCCTTCAGTGATCGTCTACCTTTGCACATGTGAAAATAAGGGAAGAAATCATTTGATTCACAGCTATTTTCTTCTCTGTAGCATTGAAAGAAATTGCATTTAATGCTATTTAACATGACTCATCGTGCTGAGGGAACAGCATTTCAGGACACATCAGATACTAGTAAAGTTTGTCAAGTTCCACCTTACTGGAAGAAGGGGCTCAAAGCAATACAGTAACTCAGAATCTCTCAGAAGAGAAGTTACAAATCCAGCAGTTGGACTTTGAACTCCTTTCCTCTCTGGACAATGGGATTGGCAGATTTGAATGCTGAGTATTACAGATTCAAATACATTTTCGAATAAGGTGGCTTTTGCTAAAGTGTAGGAATCCTGTGTAGCATTTCAGACTTGGTGTCAAAGGCAACATGAGCGTGAAGATACCCAAGGCAGGTAGTGTAGGTCTAGTGTGGGTTTCATTTGTTTAGTACTGCAGAATAATATGTTTGGGTGCTTGAATGTAACATGAACAAAGCCAACCAGCTGAGCTATTGATCTGCCCTTTCTCTCCACCTTTTCTTAGTGCCTGGCAAGCTGGAATGTATAAAACTGCTCAGCAAAATTTGCACAGAAAGACTGGGCTGCTGCTCCTGTTTTTAGCTGGGGAGCTGAGCAGAGAAGCCACCCCCACAGTTACCCAGACTGTCTGTGGAAAATACAAGACTTGATCCAGGTCTCAGGTCTTTATTTATTCAGTTAAGTATTTATTCTGTTGATGAAATGTAGAGGAAAGCTGTCCTAACAGGAGGTAAAACTGCAAACTCTTTTTTGCAAACCCAGTCTGACACCTGGCATTTAAGTTTTTCCAGCAACTGGGTGTGTGGACCAAGAGAAGAATGGAGTTTTTGAGAAAAGAGCTGAACTGAACCTACTTACAGGATCATGTCACAGAGTCATTAGATATTCCAGCGGATACCTTTGTTTTGTACCTGTCATTTAAATTATTTTCTTGCTTTGCTTGTGTTTATGTTGTAGGTGCTGTCTTCAGGGCAGTGTTATTTGTCATAATGCTGTAATAGAGAAGGATGCAGACATCAAGGACTGTTTAATTGGAAGTGATCAGAGGCTGGAAACCAAAGGTAAGTACAAAAGCTGTATTTACTGCGCATTTGTAATAATTTTCAAACCTTTTCCTTGAGATTTTACTTCTGCTTCTTCATGAAGTGCTAGTTAACTGTGGCAGTTCTACAGTGGTGTGTCCTATAATATCAGGATTTGTTTTTCATGGAAAGTACAGCTTCTTGGCATAAGTTCAGGGGCTTGCTCCTCTGAAGTTGGCAGCAAATCCCTGATGTTCTTATAAAGAACAAGATTGGGTGCTGAGACAGTCTTTTCCCAGAGACCACAATTAGATCAGCCTGAGGTTGTCCTCAGCAGAAGGAGCCATTATTTTGACTAGTAATCTTTGTCAGTGACAGGGGCAAAGCAGGCAAATTATTGATCGTACAAACTTCCTTCTCTGTAGATGCTCCCAACCCGCAGAGCCAGTGTGCTCCCATTCACTTTGCTCCAAGCAAAAGCCCAAGGTGGAACATCTTATTAGGAGCTGCTGCGCTCAGTATGAAATATAAGAGCAGCTACATTCAGATGTGCTTTACTGCCATGATGTACTATTTTGGGGCTTCAGAAAGGATACAGCTACGTGGCCCTCATTTATCCAAAGTTCAGCCATCCAGTGGGAGTGCGCGTGGTGAGGGCTCAGTGGTAACCGCATGAGTGGAACTGTTGATTTCCTACCCTAAGAGATAATGGGCAGGAAATGGCTGTTTCAGTGACTGCATCCCAAGCAGAGGCTTTTTAATGAATATTTATGGTTGGGGTTTGGCAGATCCCTGCTCCAGTGTGTGGACTGAGGACAAAAGTGAGTTCCTTTGCAGGCTCCATGTGAAGTTATTTAGTCAGATCAGGATTTATTTGCTTGCTTTGTCTTTGTGGGTGGATTCCCAATTCTAAGTGTCTTGATATGGAGCAAGGTTTGAACTTAATGTAGTATAGCGTAACCTATTGTTGGCTTTGCATATGACACGTTTTCCTTACATTGAAACTAAAAGTAAAAAGGACTCACGAAAACAAAGTATTGATCTTGCAAGTCTCTGATACTGTAGGTAACACAGTAAGTTCACTGTGGTCTTGGTCTCTGTGTGACTGTGTCTATGCCCAGCTTTGCCCATCACACCAATCTGAATCTGTGTCCTTTGTGGGGTTCATTGCTCTCTGTCGTAGAATCATTTAGGCTGGGAAAGTCCTTTTCATATCATCAAGTTCAACCATAAGCCTAACACTTCCAAGTCTACCATTAAACCACGTCCCTAAGTGCTGCATCTGCACATCTGCATAGGTCACCAGGAGAGGTGAATTGGGTCACATTTGGTTGTTAATTTGCAGTGTGAACTACGAGGACACAGCCAATATTTTAGGAAATAGGAATATATTTGATTTCTTTAGTAGATGATACCAAACAGAAATATGGACCTTGATCACAGCTGCTTCAGAAGTATCTTCCAGGGCACAGATCCCAGTCTGGCTGATTGTAATATGAAAACTGGTCTTTCTTCTTGGTTGTCCTTGTCATCTGAATATTTTTCAGGGTCTGTAGATGTATTTGCAGAGAGAGTAACAAAGCTGTACCCATGGATCATTTGCCTATTCTTGAGAGTCTACTGCTCCCCTCTCCAAAGCTTAAACCCATTTCTTGGATTAACTAGAGTCTGGGGGCCCTCTAGTTAAACTGTTTGGAAATGTATGATTGAAATTAGCAGAGACATATTCAGGTAGATTATAAATACTCCATTATGCTGAGCAAGAAAAAATAGTAAAGACTCAGTTCATTTTCCTGCCTCAGTTTCCTAACCCCTCTAGAATTTCTTTGGGCCGGGGGTCAGGTTTGCCTTGGTGGTCTGGGATCTGTCTGTGAAGTTCATGACTTATTTCCTGCACCATGGAGTCTTTCTAGCCCAGCATGTCTCTTCTGACCTTGACTGGTCCCATAGTAAACTGGGTCTTCTCTTTTTCACTGTGAAAGCATGTCATGACTTCCTTTCCCCTGCCCAAGACTTCCTGTATCTTGTGCCAAGCTTTTGGTGTGGCCCTGTAAGTCTGTTTCCATATTGCCCCCTTCATCAAGACTTTGGCTGTGTTTTTCTGTTTGGTAACTTTTCCTTCTTCAAACTTGAGCTTCCATGGCTGGATTAAGAAAAAATCTAGTTCTCTTGGGTAGGAGCCACCTTTTCTTGCAAGCTGATCACCCTTCAGCAGACATAAGCAGTAGCTGCTGGCTGCTGACCCTAGTCTGGGAGTTACACATTCCAGTTTCTGGGAGTAGAAACCTCCTCAGTAGAACTCCGTACACCTTCCCAGAAACATTAAAAAAATAAAAATATAGCAGTCCCTTATTCCAGAACATCAGCCAGGATTCATCAAAGGTAGAAATATCCCTGAATCATCCTACACAGCCCCAAGCAGATCCCACAGTTGACTTTGCTGCAGAACTGGCTGTGTATTCCCTGCTCTACCATATGACTCCTGGCCACACTGCCCAGACAGCTTGGGGTACAAGAGCTCTTTGAGCCAGTGGTGCACTGACCTCCTTTCATAAAATGAATTCCAGTCCCAAGCAAGGAGGATGGCAGGAGAACAGCTACCACAAATGATAGGCAAACGTAACTTAAACCAGCTCTCATGCTTCTCCTTCTGCAGAATAATATGGGTGTATTTAGGGTGGTCCAAATGGTACAGCTGGGAGTAATGAGATTGAATTAAACACAATTTAGGTTGGCTATCTGGAGCATTTTCCTAATGATGTGGTCTGGTAGGCTGTGGGATAATCTCCCTGGGGACATGATGGGAGACCTCATCACTTAATAATGGGCTTGGCAAATCTCTGGACACCTAAATAGAGGGAATACTCCGACACTAGTTACAGGGGTAGATCAGAGGCAACCTGGTACTTTCAAACTAAAAAGAAAATTAGAAACACAGGAGTGCAGATAACTGTCAGCAGTGTGGTCCCAGTCCTGCATTGACTTCAGCCCTGTCACAGCACTGGCCAGAGACAGTATTTTTAAATGTCTCTGTTGAAGCCAAGGCATGGCATTTTATTTAACTTCTGGATTTGCAAGCCATGCCTCCTGAGACCCCTACTGTTCTCCTACTGCTTTTATTACCGTGCCTTGGAAGCATCCACTTTCCTTCCTCTTTGATACTTAAAGGAATTTGCTAGCAGAGAATTAACAGATGGGCTTTGTGAAAGCTACCTCACCAGGTAGCAGTTCGAAAAACATGTTGGTACCTAAGAAAAATGCAGTAATTTTCAGAGGAATAGGAAATGGCAGACAGCATTCTGAAAGAACATCATTGCACAGAGCATTCAATCACTGTTTTGAAGACAGTTATTAAGATTACACTGCAGCCTTTTTGATATACCTGGTTTTAAAGAGGAGCTCAAAAGCAGCATGTGCTCAGTGAAGTAGGACTAGAGAGAGGGAGTGCTGGTGATGGGCCAGTCAAGGAGACAGATGAGCCTGGAATCACTAAGTTCAGCTCCCAAAAGGGTCTCTCAGCCAGATTCAGCAGGGAGAACATTATACATCTGGTATCGGTTAGCCAGGGGCAAGCGTAAAGCAGCCTAACCCTTCTTCAAGGTAAAGTGGCCTAAACACTTCTTCAAGCAACACCAGGAACAGAGACAGTAAACACTCAAGCAAAATATAAAACTAGCAAAATTAGTATAAAGTTCACCACCTCATCTCTTGCTTTCATCTCTATTGTCATTGGGGCAGGGATGTTTTATTTGCATATTTATTTGCCGTATGAGACATGGGGCTCCAACTAGATCTATGTCCTACCTGATCCTCACTCTTGCTTCTCAGCTCTCCATTATGGCTCTGTCCTAGCACCGGGCTCATCCCAATCCTATCCTTCTCTTTGGTTTTTCGCCTAGTCTTTCTCCTGTAGAGTCTTCTGTTTTTCTCTCTTACTCAGTTATTTCCAGACACCCACCTGACACCTCCTCTGGTCTGACCATAGCAAGTTGCAGTTCCCTTGCCTAACAGTCCCATACTCCTTTTTTCATCTGATACTCATTCCCTGACTGCTTTCAGTTGGATTGCATCCCTTTCTTTCGTGCCTGGGAAGGCTCATGGAGCCTGGGCACAGGAGGGGAGTGGTTCTGTGCAGAGTGCTCCACTGGTCTAAACAACTTGGAGGAAGCCCTGCCTTCCTCCTGCACTTCCCTGGTCAAGAGTGCCTGCTGCAGTCTCTTCAGCTTTTAGCTGCCCTCCTGAGAATATGTACAACCTTCAGATTTTTTTTCAAAGGCTTATCACATAGCCAAAACTGTGTGGTTTCTCACAAGAAGAGAAAAAGACACATACCCAGTAAGGACTGGCTCCTGTTTCCAATCATTTTCCAAGTCCTGTTCCAAGCTTGGAGTCCCAGGACTTCTCAATGAAACAGAATAAGATTGTTTTATTTTAATGAGGGCCAAAGAGCACACTTTTCTCTAATGTCATCCTCTGAAGGCAGGTACATTTTATGAAATCTCTACATGTGAATGGGTTCCTGCTTGTGAGGAGGCTTCACATGAGCCAAGGTTTAACAGGACAGAGACAGAAAGGAACTGAGAGAATTTCTGACGCTGTCACTGCATTCAAGTAAGGGCAAGCATCTGCTCTTACAAGATGCTGAGTACCTCCTGGTGCAGTCTTCAGGAACTGAAAACACTTAGCACACACAGGGTTGGGATCAGAAAACATGCTGCTGTGCAGATGGGAGTTATGAGAGCTCATGAAGAACAGACACAGACTAAACAGTGCACACATGTATATTGTGCACAGGGGTGCAAAATGAGCTGGAGGTGATGTAGGAATGGTGTGAATTTATAGCAAAACTGAGAGATTGGTAAGATTTCTCCCTAAAGTAGTTTAACTACTGAATGTCCATGACAAAGATATTGTTGGCAGTTAAAACAGACATCTCTTAAATAGTTGACATTTTTGTTTCAGTGACTATGCAGTGACTATATTGCTAACTAATCCTAATAAGCCTCCTTTCCAAGTTGTATAAAAATGGTTTATGAGTTCTGGCCTTAACAGTGGCATAAAACTTCCCTAGAATATCCATCCAGTGATGCTTTGTCCTCCCTTCTGCCTCTGGGGACTGTCACACTTGTGCATACTGTCATTCCCAGCCAGGGAAGTTCAGGCTTCTTGAGTGAGTGAGTTAAATGTGCTGCCACATTCGCAGCATGCTGATATTGAAGTCTACCCATAAGGCAGCAGTTCATAACCTTGTGGAAATATTTTTACATGCTCCACACAGAGAAAATAACCACTTCTGCTCTGCTAGAGCTCAGCCACGTGAAAAAGCCAGGAAGAACACCCCAATGGATGCTGAAAAAGGAAGAAGACTTGTGTCCAGTGCTACAGGCAAATATGGCACCTCTGCTATCATATCAGGAAGTTAAGATGTGAACAATCAGACTGCTATTTTGAGATCACTGCTTGCATTTGCTGTGAGGGAGTGATAGCCCATGGGAGCACATCCCATTATATGGATATAATCCAGTCCATTCTCACACACTTTGCTAGGACTCTGTCCCAGTACAAGGACTTCAAGCATGTCCCACACCCCAAGGAGTTTGCTATCTTAGGCACATCCTGAGCTCTGGATCTCCTTTTCTCTTTACTAACTTTTCTTCTGAGACCCTGACTGATCACTTTCCCATATATCTCTCTCCTGTTCCTTCACTCCCTTAATCTGTCTGCTCCAAGCCACAGTAAAATCATCTCTCATTGGGCACTGAACCATTGTTACCTTTATACTCTCAAATACATCCATTCCCCAGAAGGGTTTGAGAGCAAAGGGATTTATTCTGTTTGAACTATGAAAAATCCTCAGCTGAACCATGGGGCCACCAGCACTGGGAACTGGTGGTTGCTGGATGTAAGGCAGAAGTAAGATCTCTACTGCCTGCCTGCTCTGTGGGCTGGAGGCCCTAGCTATGGGCCAGAACTGATGTGCCTGAAGTTACCACCAGCCCCTGGGGTGAGCTGCACATCCCACCCTGGGAGCAGCTGGAACACTCAGCTTATGGGGATCATCACTGCTGGGGACCCATGGGCTCAACTGATGCCTGCACAGTGGGGCTGACCTGGCACTTGGGAGAAATTGTGAGACACGCCTAGCCTTTGGGGCCATAGTGTGGTCACCCTGGTCTCCAGTGATCATGTAAGTAAAGCTTGGCTGAGAGAGAACAGGCCTTGACTGGAAAGTCCCACTGTTCTGTAAACACAAACAAATCAGCCCCCATCACCTGCTTCCCTTCTTTATCTGTACATGTAATTTAAAACACCCTCCAGCCTCCCAAAGTCAAGCTTCAGCTGCTTCCCATCCCCTTAAGCCCCTTTAGTTCCTCTCCCCCCGCTAACCTGGCTGCTTTTCCAGAGCCAACCATCACTGCAGAGACAAGTTGCTCTTCTCTCCCACTCTCTGATCCTTTCTGTCCTGGGTGAATGTGGTGGGAACCACCCACAGCGTGTTTTCGTGCATGCGTTTCTGCAGCCACCCCTCCCCCCCGCCTAGTTTTTTAAGTTAAACTATCTCTTGCTTTAAAGAGAGCAAATACACAGCAGTGGCTTTCATCACTGCTGTATAATAGAGCAGTAATTCTGTGCCAGGGACTGTTTTCTATTTTATTTTAAAGGGTTTATAAAACAGTGTATGTAATTGAGTGAGTAAACTGAACGTTTTCTGGAGCCCCTGAGGGCTGAAACTTCGTGGTGGTCCTGGGCCTAGGCCCTAACCCTTTTTTTTCCTCTCTTTTTTTTTCCTCCCTTTCCCCTCCTTCCCCTCCTCCTTTACAACCCAGCGTTGCCACCAGCAGCAGCAGCAGCAATCTGTCTGGGGCTAATTGAGCAAACAACAAGGAGATGCTTTCACATGGCTTTTAAAGGAATGCTCCGGCATCCCCTTTCTGTGAGCAGCTTGGCAGGAACCTGCCAGGAAGGCTGGGGAGCGCTGGGTCCCCGGCCCCCAGCCTGTTGGTGGGGTTTGTGCTGGGCTACACAGTCATTTCCGCCCCTCTGTTTATTTGCATTACAATTTGTTTTTAGCTAAGCACCAAAAGCTGCTCTGCTCTCTAGGCTCGCCTTGTGCGTATGTTTTTAAGGGGCTAGTGTACAGTATGTGTAAACAAATGTCTTCCCAAGCAGGAACACATATATAAAGAGTGACAGGTTTTTGATTTACACTCAGTAAAAGTCTCCGTGGACACTCGGTTCAAGCACCCAGGCTGACTTCAGGCTGGGCTGCGTCAGCAAGTTGAAGCAAAGTGCTAATCAGGAAGGTTGAATGTGTTGATCAGCTCTGGATTTGCTTAGCACCAGATGCTCCCAATCTGAGAAGATCTAGTTGAACATGATTTAAGGTTGAAGAGTCCAACTCTTAAGGCTTTCTCAAAGTCCTTTCTCTAATCCGTCTTCTTTCTCTGTGGGCTGAATGCATCTGTAACCCTGCCAGTGTCAGATAAAAGGCAGCCTGGTAAGAAATCCCTAATGGGGAGCTCGGGAAGGAGAAAGGGAGCTGAACAGCAAAGCATGTGAGGTACTTCTCCCTCCTCCCCCAGAGTTTCAGGCAGAGTTTCTGCGGGAACTGAGCTTGCTGGTACCAGCCAGAGCCACTGGCAACTGGCAGCCACGTCTGATAATGAAACACTATCCACAGCTCAGCTCTCTGGCACACACACTGGAATCTGAATTCCCTTCACTCCACGAGCAGGGCTTTGGGAATGGAAGAGGGAAGCAGGGTGAATCCTTATCTGCCTATCGCATCCCCTTGGGGTGCGGAATGGGGCTTTGTTTCTAGCAAAACCATTCCCTTTATCGCTTAAAAACTTTCTCGCGGATTTTAGACAGGCAGATTCATGTGTTTTCTTTAAGCCTTTACAAGAAGAAATTAGTTTGATGATTTCATATGAGTCTGAGGTAGCAGTAACATACCATGTGTGCCCACTTTGGGGAATCTGGGCCACAGGGATCAAGAAGGAGATGAAACAGGCAGAGGGATGAGAGATGAGGGAATGCAGGCTCCAGTTTCCCATGTAGCTTTGGCTCCTTAAGCTTCCTAAACTCACTGCTGCCTCAGTTTCCCCATCTGTAAAAGTGGAATGCTCTTACCCGTTCTCAAAAAGCGTTTTGAACTCACCAGGTGTAAAATACAAGACACCATAAGGCTGCTGCAAGCATGTCAGTGCATAATACAAATAGTTGGTACCAGCTCTGCAGCAAGGTATGTGACAGGACCCATCCCAGCTCTGCACATTTAGGACTGTGAAGGATGCTGTCTGAAATGAAGCAAGAAGTTCCTTATTAAAAAGTATTGCTACAGATAACCTATATATAGAACCATAAATTGACATGGCTCTCTATAAGCCTAGATGAAGGCATGTTTAATCTGCAGAGGCATAATGTAATTACTCTCACTGGATGGTAGCCAGGGTCTTATTCACATCATAGAAATCAACGTGATAGGTAGTCTGCTTGGAGGAGGTTCAGGAATGGAGTCACAAGAGTTGCTACAGGGCCTGTTGAGATATATTGGGAAAGTTGTTGGGGGTGAGGAATGTTATAGCAAGAAATGCTGCAGGTTGGATTTGAGGTACCTTGGCAAGGCTGTGTGGGGTCCAGGACGGGAGGAGAGAGGTGCTGAAGGCTGGACTTGGGGCTATTGGCAAGAGCTGTGCTGGAGAAGTTGTGTGGTGCTACCTACATCATGCTTGCACCTGGCACTTGTACAGTTAGCCCCTCATTTTCCTGAGCATTGCATCCACCTCTGCTCATCCTGCCCAAAGTGGTGGAGATTAAGCTCCAGGATGTTACTGGGAGGCTCCAGGACTGATTATCAGTTGACGATAAATACCCTGAGCAAAGAGCTAAATGTCTCAATCTGATGCTGCAGGTGAGAAGCCCTTTGGTCTCCTTATTTTAGCCTTCACGAAGTGTCTCTGAAAGGAAGTGATGTGGCTCACCCATTCTGTCCCTCAGGCTGAGAAGATTGCATATGATGCGTATGACTGTGGGGTTGAGATTGTAGTGAGAAATTATCTTGACACAGTGCGAAACTCCTTGAAGTTTATGGAGCAGAATTTGATCAAACCTTTAGTGGAGCAATGGTTTGCATGGTACAAAGGTTGCGTCTTGAATTTTAAACCAAGAGAAGCACTATGTTGGCCCGGCCACTCTGGGGATTGCCAGGAATTGCATCCTTTAGCCAAAGATGGCATATCTGATGTTTTGCAGCAGTCTTGCAAGATCCACTCCCCTGAAGGGAGGAGTTTTAGGTGGGTAAGTAAAACACAACTCATCATTTCCATCATCCTTGTCTATCTACCCCCACTGCTGGTGTGTCCTAGCCCCTTGCAGGCCTCGACATTTTATCCCAGGCTCCAGAGCCAATTGTTATTCCTAATTGCAGGAGGTAAGATGAAGAGCCTAGGGGCATGGGACACACCACCTGAGCTCCACCTGAATAGGTGTCCAGCTCCTGAAGAGCAGTTTAGATTCACCACCTCCCCCACAGTACCCTGAGGACACCCACTTTGAGCACACCAGCTTTGTGTTGTGCTCTGAGGCCACATGCTTGGGTTTTTTAGGCACTGGGCTTTCAGTTGCGTGTTTTTATTATTTTGGCTTCAGATCCTTTATTTGCAGTCCTTCCCTGACAAGCTGCTTTTGCATTTTAAAGGGAAGGCTCTTTCAGTACAGTGCATTAACAGTGCTGGGGCAGGGACTGGCACATTAATGTGTCCACTGGGGCTGTGCAGAGCTCCTGGGAACAAGCAAAGGAGTGACCTTGCAGAAACTGCCCCTTCCAACAAATTTCCTCCATAGGAAGGTCAGGTTTAAATTTAAAAAAAAAAAAAAAAAAAAAAAGGAAAAAGGAAGAAGGAAAAAACTGAAAACACAAACACAAAAAAAACTCTTGTTTTTAAGCTGCCAGGGCTGAGTTAAGATTGCTGAGAGGATCTCCCACTGCCTTGGTGATGGCCCCCTGGTGCTGAGCAGCCCCTTTCCTCACAAGCCTCCAAGCAGTTTGGGGCAGACAGTGCTGTTTAGGGCCAGGGTGGATTACTGATCTTTAATTTTATGTCTCATCTCCATGTTGGATGTTGATGGTTCCTTGCCTTGACCAAGGTGTACACCTGTCAGTAGCAGCTGTGACTTCCGTAGGGCCTCTCTTGTTTATTAGTGACACATACATGTGAAAACTCTCATTAGAGAAATCTCCTGATGTTTAGTCAGTTGTTTAGGCTTTCACCATGTGTGTGGGATACTGTCAGAGAGACGCTGGAGTCCAGCAAATCTCTGCTTGAGTTCCCCAGAATCTGCTTTTCTCATCTGTTTTAAAGTTGCAGATTTGGAAAATGCAAGGTCTGAAGCTCTGCTGCAAAACTCAATTGCTCTTCTTTTCCTCCCTCTCTCTTTTCAGCCAAACATGTTAATGAAGTCATTGTGGGCACCGAACAGCTGATGGAGATATAACCCGAGTAGCTTTTAAGGATGATTTTATGGAAGCCAGCAGCAGAACCAGATGTTCAAGCATCATAAGATCACCCGTACAGATCAGTACTGGCATGGTTTACCCTGTCATTGCTCCTTTCCTGTTCAGCTTTATATTTATGTCTTAATAAAGAAGTATTTGCAGAGCAGAGTGTCCGTCAGCCCCTCCCCCCTCATTGGGATGCGCGCGGGTTTGTGCCGGGTTATATCAGTTCCTGCACGCCCGGCCAACGCACTGTACTTTTCCAGCACAAGGGAGAGTGGGGACCACACAGACTGTGCCCACTCCAAAGAATGACTTAGCCGTCCTCCCTGCAGTGTAAACCACGTCCCTGCAGTCCTGCACCACCGTCCCTGAGCCTGGGAGAAACTGCTCAGGATGCTGCTTGTGCATCTCAACACAGCAGGCAGACAGAACAGCGGCAGTGCTGGCTGCTCTGTGCAGCCCAGCAGCTTCGCCAGCCTCCTCCTCCTCTTCACTGTCTCTCATGATGCTGCCCCACAGCACAGAAGTGTTTAATCTGTGCCTCTTCTCTGTAACGCAGTCAAAGAGTTTGGCACCCATTTCCATTCAGGCTGAGTTTGGTCTGATACTTTGAAATCCTGCCCAAGAGCAAGTATGTGAGGGCTGGTGGAGCATGAAGGAGGCATGAGGTGTAAACAGTGAGTACTCCCTGCCTTATTTTGATGGTTCTTCCTGTCAGTCCACTGTTCCTAATCCCAACAAGAGGTCCGTCCCCACACTCGGATGATCTGTGGATGACTGTACCTATGTCTCTGAGATGAGTCGCTCGCGTTAATGTGAAACGCACAGCCTTGTGGTCAGAGCCTGTGCCAGGATTGTAAAGCACCTGGATGGGATTGAAACACAAGCTGTTCTTTAATGTTTATAAATTGGACACAAGTTCCTACCTAAAAGCTGTTTATTAGAATGTAGTAGGATTGAACGGGGCATTTTTCTGCCCCTGGCAGTTTGACATCCAGAGGTGCTTACAGCAACTGGTGGGGATAGTATTTCATTAACTGAAGTGATAAATGTTAAATGTGTGCTTCATGGGCATCTGTGACCCCTGAGGAGAGTTACCATTTCCTAGTTAATTTGACAGGAGAGAGATTATAATCCAGACATTCCCCGAGTTTCATAAACAAAATCCTTCCTGTAAAGTACCGGATTGGAATGGAAATTATGGGTAAGGATGAGCTTCAAGGCCTGTGACAAAGCTGCAGAGAAGAAATGCACTGCAGTTCAGCTCCAGCTCTGTGCTGGAGGTTTTGTCTCGTGTATGTGCGCAAACATGTTCCTAAGGTACAAGGCCTTTTTCATCCAAGGATCGCAGAGGCTTTACAAAGTTAATTAAAGGAGTTCTTGTCTCTGTGTGCGGCAAGGGAGAGAGGCTCCATTTTGGGTGTGTAGAAACAGAAGCAGAGTGGAGTGTAATTACCTGGCTTTGCATTTTACCAGAAGGCTGGCAAAGCCATGAGAGGTTTGCTGGGCCTTTGACTCAGAGTCCTTTTTCTGAAACACAAAGCCTTCTCCCTGTCTGTTTTTAGGATACATCTTAACTTCTGAAAAGTCTGCATTGCCTTGTTTAGCAGCTGCAGCTTTACCTCCTTGTGCCGTAATTATATGTTAAAGTCTCCGTCCTTTTGTTTAGCTAATTTAAGAAGAGGGTGGGGGGCTCTTTACTGTGTCGGTTAGAATTTAGCATTAATTTAGTGTTCTCTGACACTTGAAAACTTGGCTGGGATTTGAGGCATTTTCTTTTCGCCTTTTACGACCTGCAGGTGTTTGGTGTGAGATAAAAGTAGATCCCAAAGTGAGATTTCACAGCACAAATTATCAAAGTGAAGATTCACTCTTGATGTAGTCTACGTGTGTGGCAGTAATTATGAAAAATAGTTCAGGATAATAGGGCCTTCAGGAATCCCAAGGCAGGCACTGGGAGGTTAACCCTTCCTCATCTAACCTGGCCTCCATGCTGCTGTCATCATCAGGTGAGCATGTGATGGGTTGGGTCAGGGAGCTTCTCAAACCGAGTGATGTTACAGTCATTGAGAAAACTGGAGAGGTGACTGAGGACATGAATTTCTGTTCCCAGGTAGTTTTGGATGTGACTGTTTGGTCCCAGGTCACAGAGACATTCTGGAAGGTGTTACTGGTACAGGGTGCTCTTTGGGGAATGGGGCACCTCTCAGACACAAATAAGCTGCTCTGTCACACCCAGGCAGCTGAGCATTACAGCTCGTGCCAATCACGGTGTTACTGGCATCAAAGTGGTGCTATACAGGCATTTCTCTGAAGGAGATGAAAGTTCTCCAGCTCTGTAGGTGCTGGCTCTTTCTGAGCAGACTTGTCCTGAATGCTTCCTTGGCAGGTGTAACGCCAGGGTTGCTGTGAAAATGTTCTTGCAGTGGCTTGTCACATGCTGGAACTGCATGGGGTAAAGCAGAGGTTTGCCGTGATGGCCAGCAGGACCGCTGGCTTGTGGTTTTCCCTGAGCAGTGTCTTCCAGCTGCTCCCAAAAGGCTTTTTCTGTGATCAAGGCAGCAGGGTGGGTGTGGGAGTATGTGTGCACGCCTGGCCCCACTTCTTCCTGTGGGTCCTGCCCCGCTGGCACACCGTGACGGGGGCACCTGAAGCTCTGCCCCCTCACTCTGGCTCTTGTGAGAGCCGGGTGCAACCAGCAGTAGCTCTGCAGCCAGGTCCTTGCCAGGATTTTTGCAGCCAAACCCATTTGTAAGACACAGATTTGGAAGAGCATTTGTTGGGCAGTTGCAGACACCCAGAGCTGTGGCTCACCTTCCTCAGCAGTTCGTGTTTGCTTTCATAGGTGGCTGTTGGGATCTCTCAGGAAGCAGCAGCTCGTCTGATCCCTTCTGCAGTCAAACCAAAGATGGCTCCCATCTTTCTGGCAGCCCTGGAAGAGAGCCACATGAGGTGAAGACAGTCAGCCATTCCCAGGGACAGTGGGCTTCCCACCCCCATGGTGTTCCAATGGACACAAAAACTTTGCACCCGGCTCTGATCTTGCTCTTAGGACAATTTTTTGGCTTGTGGGCAGAAAGGGGAGAGCAGAGCCTGAGCAGTCAGATGGTCTCAGGTACACAGGTGTGGCTCCCCCAGTCACCTATCCAGCTGATACTGTGTGTGCAGTCCTAGCAATAGGACTCTCCTGAACCCCTCAGGGTTAGGATCACAAGGACTTGACAATCTTTTTACTGCCTTCAGTCTCCAAGATTGATTGTGCAGAGCCATGCTCCTGCTGGCTTCCTTCCTGGTTTCTGCACCGCACTATCCTTCCTCTGGCTGCCTGGGAAGAGTGCGTTTCACCATGCCCCTGCCCTTTCTTTGGACTTTGCTGATCCAGAGATGAGAATTTTCCTAATAAAACCCCACAGGTCGGGGGAACGCCATTGTTTTCCGGAGGTGCCTTAGTGCCTTCAGGCTGGCCCAAATCCCCAATGAGGGCCAGTAGTGGCTGCTGTGGTCCCTGCCCGATGTCTTCCGAGGGGCAGAGTGAGATGAAGCCCCACGTGGGGCTCGCAGAGGAGCCGCCTGTGCCGGCAGCAGTGGTGTGACAGGCGCACGTTGCACAGTGTGTGGTGTAATCCAGCCCCAGGACACCGCAGTGCCGCCCTCCCATCACACACAGCCACTCCTGTGGCCTTTGCTTATCTGTTTTAAAAGATTGATTCTTGCAGCAGGCAGTTGGGGCTGGGGCCTTTGGCATTGCAATGCTGCCCACTGTGCCCGAC
The DNA here is from genome assembly GCA_037013685.1 of Acridotheres tristis. Lineage (NCBI taxonomy): Eukaryota > Metazoa > Chordata > Aves > Passeriformes > Sturnidae > Acridotheres > Acridotheres tristis. The sequence continues at coordinate 10,600,173 of CM072895.1, forward strand.
CCAGCCTGTCCCAGTGCCATGGGGGAGCACAGGGCACAGGGATGTTCTCTCTGGCCACCTGCAGAGTTAATTTGTGGATATGCAGATTCCCTCACCAGCACCCAGTACACCACTCCCTGCCCCAGCACCTCTGCAGCAGCCTGCTCACCGAGGCTCGCTTCCTCTCAGCCAGGAGGCTGATTTCTGGATCCTGTCGGTTTTCAGTCTATCTCCCAGGAGCCAAGGTCCACAGCCGCGCCTGTGCCTCCCAGACGGGCCGGCAGACGGGAACTTCCTTCCAGGTCCTATAGACAGACATTTTATATACGTTAAAATACGTGTGTATATAAATATTGAAAGCAAGAGCTTGGGAGAACTTGAGTCTAAATAAACTTGTATGTTTTAGGCTTTTAAAATGCTAATGTTGAATTTCAGGGGACGGGGGACCAAGACAGCTGATGAGCTTGGATCAGTGCCTTTACAATTCAAGGAAAAATGGGATAGTTTGGGAAGGAAAAAGGGATTTTCTTGTTTTTGTTTTTAGTAGAAAATAAAAGAAGCTGCCTTCTTATTTGCCTCCCTCCCCCAGCGCCAGAGCAGCAAGCGACTGGTGTTGTATGCATAAGCTATTCCTTTGTGCAACATCTAAATGGTTAATTGTGTTTGAGGAAGATGTACGGGCGAATGGAGGGACCACCCAGCAAGAGACAGACAAGAAAGAGCGATCTCTGAAATGTTTAACCAGAGAGAGAGCAAAGTTGTTTAAAAATATTTAATTTACAACATTCCACACTGCTGATTATAAATCGGCCGTCCAAAAACACTGCTGCGTGCAGGGAGGGATCCAGGCAGCATGAAACAAATTCTTGTGATTGTTTTTCCTATCTTCCTCCCTCCCTTCCTTGGGGAGTTTAACCCTGTGGCAGGATGCGGGTTGCCCCAGGCAGGGAAGGCAGCACCGTTCCCCAGGACTGTGGTCTCCAGTGCGAACACCTGTGCCTGGGGCTGGGGTGCAGCTGCCTGCTGGTGCTGGGAGAGTTGGAGGGGATGGTGAGGAGCAACCAACCAGCAGCTTTGGCAGCAGTGACGAGTGTGATGGTCAGTGGGTAATGGCCTCGCAGCCCATTCCCTCTGATCTCCACCTCCGTACTTTTTGGGTTCCCCAAAGCATCCAGCTGTGTTCCCAGACAAGGATAGCCATGAATCCCCTGGTGAGGGGTTAAAAGACTCGAGGAGGCAAACCTGGCCTCTATGTGCCACTCATGAGATGTTGCTCACCACGGTGATGATGGTGCCTGTTCTTTGGCTTGGCAACTCAGCCGTGTCACCCAGCCATTTCCAGCGGCGCCAGGAAGGACCCAGCCTGTTACAGGGTCATTGAGCAACAGCAACATCTTCCCCTGCTTGGGCCTTTCTGCAAAGAGGGTGGTTGGTGCCGGATGCCGGGAAGAAGGGATTTGGCCACACTCTGCTTGCGGCCACTGCTGATCCACAGCTGGCTTTGACGCATCCCGCTGCCCCAGCCATGCTCCCTCAGTGCAAGGGGCTGGGACTGCTCTGTGAGGAGTCCAGTCTGCTCTGGATGGTGGCCAGACCCTCCCCCCCAGCACCTGAGGATCACTCCTCAATGCTCTCACCATGATGTCCTTTCTAGTCTTCATAGCCCCTATTCATCTTATGGCAAGAGACTTCTGGGAGAGGAGGCTCCTAAGAATGTCCCTGGGAGACCAGGCAGGTGAAGGATGCACATGGTGGGGGTCTGCCCCTTACTCCTCAGCCCTGTCATCATCCATCCACCCTCATGGATGTCGCCTGTGGCTGGAGAGCCACCATGCCTTGAGGATGTTGGGGAAGGGAGGAGAGGCACAGCCCCTGGCTGGTGACCCCACTCTGCAGAAGGGATCTGAGTGGAGCTAAGGGATGCAAGAGGAACCAGCATCCAAAAGCAGCAGCTGCTCTCACTATAGATCCCTCTTTGGCATCCTCTTGTAGATCCCACCTCGAAGAGCAAAAGCCAGGGTGCTTTCACACGCCTGTTTCCCCAGGAGCCCCGGCCACGAAGCTCAGGAGCTCAGTCAGCGAGGAGGGCAGAGGTGTCGCCTGTTCCTGGCAAGAAGGGGGCACGGGGAGAACTGCAGGGCACTTTGCCGGGGATTGCCACACACTTCCTAACCCCTCATCAGCCAGGAAGCCTCGCTGGCCACCTGGAGGCTTCCTCGCGTGCAGCGAAGGCCTGTGACAGCCCGAGGAGCCGGGGTGGGTTTGGCTGCTTGCCCCGGTGGCGAGCTCGGCTCTCAGTGGCTGCACCGCTCCGGGCCCTGCCAGCCCCAGCCGGTGCCGGGAGCGAGAGCGGAGACAAAAGAGCTTGTGTCCGCCTGCCAGCAGCCGGCCCCGCCGAGCGGCCGCCCGCCCAATTAAACCGTGCCCGCTTCCCATGCGGCAGGGGCGCCCGGCGGGCTCGCTGGCCCCCTCCCACCACCCAGCGGCCCCAGGGGACCACCACCCTGCGGGGCCTCCCCTCCATCCCTGCAGGCGCCAGCGCTTCCGCACCCCTTGTCCAGCATGAATCCCCTCCCTTGGTCCCCCCGCGAGGGCACCTCCACCGGTTCGTGATGGGGATGGATCGCCCCAACCCCAAACATCTCCTGTTCCCCCAGCTTTTCTCGCACCTCGGGGCTTGCAGCACCGTCAGTGCAAGCAATGGAGTACTGAGCATCCCTCCCTGCTCCTGCTGCCCACAAAGGTTGGATCAGGATGAGACCTGGCAGCAGCAAACTCTGCCGCGGCGGGAGCATCCCCACACCCCGTCCCGACCCACGGGGCCGGTGTCACATCCACTTAGTTGGCTTCTAAAATCCCTTGCCCTGACACCTTGTTAAATACCCACCAGGGGTCACAGTTCCTGGGATTCTTTTTCCTGCTTTTCCTTTACCCCGCTGAGACGTTTCGGTTGGCAGGAGCTCTCCCCCCGCTATTAGGTATCTTTCGGGGAACAAGAAACCTAGATCACTTACAAATTAATTTGGAGTTAAACCTACAGAAAATGAGAAACATGCTGCTTTGCAGGAGAGAGTGCTTGGCCAGCGATCAAGAAAAATACATCCAAACCGCCCGATGCGGCGGCTCGGCCGCGGCCGGGATGGGGGCTGCGCGCTCAAGGTAGCCGGCAGCTGTATTTGGGTGCACCTTAACGGAGCTGAGGCCCTTTCCTCGCAGTTAAAAGGAAGTACCAACTTCCCAGCATGTGAGGGAACGTGAGGAAAGCTGGCATGGGGTGCAGCACTGCAGCATGGGGGGGCCTGCCTGCTCCAGCATCTTTGCCAGCAGGATAAGGACCAGCCCATCCCATGGTATATGGGCACTTTTGCACCAGCGGTTCCCCCTATCACTGCATCCCGGGGCCACAGCAGCTTGTGCCAGGGCTGGTTCCCGAGAAGGGGTAGGGTGCCATGTCCCCTTATCCCACTGCGCCTTGTGCCAGCCCTCTGGCCAGCAAGGTGCCGTTGGACAAGGGAATGCGTAGTGATGGAAAGGATCCTGAGCCCTTTGGCAGGCGGGTGGGAGCAGCCCCCTGTGCCAGGCACTCCCGGAGGGTCACGGGTGCGCGTTTGGCCGCCGCCGCGCATTGTGTCTGCTGCGCGAGCGGCTGTGCCGGGAGGGGGCCATGCGGGGGAGGCCGGGGCGGCGGAAGAGCAGTGATAAGATAAAAGGTCTGCTTTCCCATGCCGAGGAGCCGGGGGGGGGAAACGCGGGGCGAGCGGCGAGGCCACCCAGGTTTCAAGCACTCGGCCTCGGCGCCTGACCCCGGCACATTCAGAGAGCACTTCCTAAATTTGTCTCCTGTGTTCCTGACTCACAAGCAATTTCCTCACCCATAAAACGGCGTCGGCATGAAAGGACTGGCCGGGACACCAATTACTTGTCGCCGTTTTACCACCCCGCTGCTCACCAGTTTGCAGCCCCCGGGAGTGCCTGTCCAAGATCTACCCCTTTCTAACGGAGCCCTTCTGCCCAGGAGGACATGACAGCCGAGGTCCCCTGTGCCGGAAGATGCAGCACAGCAGAGCGATTCCCGGTGCCAGGCAGAACCATGCAGTGTTACCAGTGCTCCTGGGCATCCTGAAGGAACCACCCAGCCCAGCCTGCAATCAGGGGGGTGTCAACCATCCCCAGACCCCTCAACCCTGTGCTGGTGTCGTCCCTGTGCTGGCATTGCTATTAAAGATGCTTCTGTGTGTCTGCATAGGAGGAAAGCAAGGCTCCATCATGACAGCTGTGGTGGCAGCATGCTCTGTGCTGAGCACAGCCAACGGCCAATGGCCCTGGATCCACCTTGGCACAGAGCATTGCTTTCAGGTGTCTCTGTGCCCTGCCTTGTCCCTGATCCCTGTACGTCTGTGCCACCTCGTCTGTCTGTCCCTGGTCCCCAGTGCCATGCCTGGTGCTGTCACATCCCGAGCTGTTCCTGCACTCAGGGGATGTGGAGGGGGACAGACTGGTGCAGAAGGGCACAGAGTGTGGAGGTCTCGGAAGGGTCTGAGCACAGCCAGGACTCCTGGAGAGCCCCCATCTGCCTCCTGGGAGTGGGGAGATGCTATGCAGCTGCGCCTGCAGCCCGACCTTCCCCGGCAGCAGTTACCCACTGTCCCCGCAGAAAATCGCTCCAGCTCCATGCCGGCATAGGGCGAGGTTTGCCCAGGGTCTGGCGAGCGCCACCGTGGCTGCTAAACGGGTTTTATGGTGGGATTTAGGGACTTTTCTGCTGGGTAATTGATTTGCCCAGGCAGTAAAAGATCAAGGCAGGGGCTCAGACGGTGGCTCCCCGCATCTGCCCACTGAGCAGGCCGGGGCACGGGTGGCTCAGGGCATGGCCGGGGCCAGCAATCCCCAAAGCCATGGTGCACAGCATGGGGTGTCATGGTCCCACAGCGATGGCGTGGGTGCTACGGTTCCGTCCAGGAGCTCCCTTGCAGCACACCCCCGCTCCTGCATCCTCGCATCCCCCTCCCCAACCCCACCACAAAACAGCCCCCAAAGGAGACAAAAGGCGCTGTTTGGGGACCTGCCACCTGCTAGTCCCCATCCTACAATACCGCAGTAAAGAGGCACCAAACAAAGGCCTTAAAATCCTAAAGGGGCCCATTCATTAGGGTGACAAAGGGGGAAAGAACTACATTATCATAATTAATCCCGGTGCTGGCGGTGGGTGGCAGGGCTCTCTGTCTTCCAAGGTGGTGTGGGGACGGCCGGTGTCACCACGTCCACATACTATTGTGCGCTGTGGCCTTGCGGGGCTTAGGCGGGTTTTAAGCTCTGTAAACACCACAGGACCCCCGCCACGGCTACCAGGGATGCCGTCCTTCCCCCCGGCCCCTCCCCAGCTCCGACTGTTTGTCTTCTTGTTGCAGACCCCCCCCCCACAAAAATCTCAGGGCTGGGATGGGTCCACTGTACCCCCTTGGTTCACCTGCTCCCAAGACCACTGAGGAGTGGGGAAAAGCTCGGAGCCCCAGGTCCTGCTGGTGGTGCTGGGATGGGGGCTTGCTGCCTGTATTCCATGTTGTATTTCCCATGGAGAGTTACTCCAGGTGTGGTGTGCCAGGGACTTCTCAGACTTTCCCTGGCCTCAGAGATGGAGCTTTATCGCTTCCCTGCTATCTTATCCCTATGTGGGGGATGAAGTGGAGTCTGACCTGTGGACCAGCTGTTGGTTGTTCGCTGCTGTTTGGGAGGCACAGGGAAACTGAGGCACGGTGTGGTACACAGAGATGCACAAGTATTTTAAGAATGTTAACACCCTATTTCCGATCCTTTCTGGTGGATTTTGCCTCCCTTTCCATCCCTTGCACAAGGGACACACACACAGTGCTGGCTAAGGAAGCAGTGGGGCTGGAGACACACTGACACTCCTTGTCCATCTGTGGGGCCTTTCCTGCACCCCCAGCTCTCTGTCCACTTCTGGGTCCCAGTTCTGGGTGCTGTGCAGCCCTGGGGTCCCTGAGAGCCTGTGCTTGGCTCCGGGCCGTGGCCAGCGGGCTGTGCCGGTGGTTGGGAAAGCACCATCTGGTTTCCAACTAACTAACGCCCGGCGCTGGCTCCCGGCAGAGGAGTTGCTGCTGCGGCAGCGGCTGTTTACAGCGTGCTGAGGCTCTGGCATGTCCCTGCCAAGTCCCCTCAGCTTCTCCTCCCGGCCATGGGGCTCTGGGGCTGCATGGTGGCCATGCAAAGCTCAGTTCCAAGCCCCAGCCTCTGCCCAGTCTCTGCTTGCCCGGAGGATGCTTCTGCCCGCCGAGGCTGTTGTCCTGGGCTGCCCTTCCTGAGGAGTGCTCGCTGGGGCAGGGCTCCTGCCACGGGGATTTTCACATCTTCTTTGCTCAACAGGGTGGGACACGCAGTGTGGGGACAGGGTGGACTCCCCGGACACTCCATCCTCTCTGTGGGTACTCTGTGGGTGCAGTGCCCTGCACTTCCCAGTTCCCACCGCATCCTGCCAGCTCACCCCAGCATCTCCCTGCGGTGGGCCCGAGGGTGGGCAGAGCCCCGGGTGGCCCCTGTGCGGGGCTCCCGCAGACACCAGTGCCACAGAGACACTGCGCAGGGTGGGGGCTGCGCGGAGCCATTTGCCTTTAATTGAATTTATTTGTTACAACCCCAAACAATGTAAAGCAGGCTTCTCCCAGGCTCCAGCTGCCTGCCTGCCCATTAAAATACCATCTAGAACAGCAAATCCCCCCTCCCGCCTTGATATAAAACAGCCGGTCAGCAAGAAGCTGCAGGAGAAGTCTCCCTGCGTGCGAGCCGAGCTCCTGCTCCCCATCCTGCTCCCCCAAGGCCGGTGGCCTGCAGGGCTCCCAGTCTCCTTTCGGGTGGCTCCGGGAGAAATAAGTGCCCTGCAGAGAGACTCAAAGCTCATCTCTGTGGTGTCAGGGCAGGGCAGGCTGAGCCCTGTCCTGCCCACAGGCGTTTTCCACTTTGGTTTTCAATCCTTATTGGCGTGGCAGGATCTCGTCTGTCACTGGTATTGTCACTCCCGCTGCAAATCGTGGGATCCCCAAACTAGCTCCCTTCTGCTAAGCCCTATGGCCTCTTGCTTGGGGTGCAAGTCACCACGTTGTGACAGTGCTGCCAGGGTACTCAGGTCCTGGGGGAGAGCTGATCCCTGGGGACCACAGTGGCAGTGGGTGGAACAGGGGTGCATGGTGTGGAGCAGGTCGGGGTGCCGGGGGTGATTCTGTGACACAGCATCCTGGTGCCAGCACGTGTGAGCCAGGATGGGGTCATGGGAGCTGATCCTGTAGCACCGGGTGCCCACGTCCTAGGGAAACCCTTGATACCCTGGGATGGGGTAGAGCCAACTCATGCTCAGGTCCTGGTAGACACTGAGCCGGCCTCCATGGGCCATTCCATGACTTTTCCGAGGACAGTGATGACATTTCCTAGGGTGCAGGGCAGGGGTGGGGGAGCCCCGGGTGGAAACCAATGATGACAGATAGGGAGCCGATGGAGAACATGGGGTGGGGGAACCAGCCATGCTGGAAAGGAGGATGACAACTTACTTTTTAAATATTAAGTTGATAAAAAGCTGCAGCTGCCCAGCAGTAGTGCGGGTCCACCGGGAAAGGGAATGGTGGAGCTGTTAATAGCAATCAGGCAGCAGAAGTGCTGAATAGCCGTTTCCCTTCTGTATTTGGGGACACGCCAGATGCTACAGGCCTATCGCTGGACGAGGGAGAAACCCTTTACATGCTGCTAAGGCCCAGGAGAGCTCAGCAGCAGCATGCTGGGCTGAGAAGGGCATGGAGAAACTGCCTCAGGAACTCAGTTTATTTATTGGGGTGTACCCCACTTTTGGCCATGAAAACACGAGGTTGAGCATCTCTGGCATTGCTCAAGGAGTGATGAATGGATTGCACAAGGGTTGGGCGCTGCTCTGTGTTCATTTACCAACCTTCCTGGGTGCCCTCAGCAGCTCCTTCGGGCAGATTTCCTAGTGGGAGCAGCACCAGGTTTATCCAATAAAGAACTGAGAAGGGAGTGAAATGAGCAGAGAATCCTAGCCACTCCACAAATTATGGGTGCCATTTGTCTCTGGCCCTTTTGCACTTCTTGTGCCCCATGGATGGGGTTATTTTGCCCCTGCCTCCAGCTCTGGGGTGTTGGGCTTGGCTCCCCATGGCAGGGGATGGGGCAGTGCTTGTGGGTACACCTAAGGAGTGGAGTGTCTTCCTGCCCCCACTATGGCCTGGAGGAATATCTGGCCTTTGGGGAGCACAACTGGTACTGAGGGTGAGTGGACACCCTGCTTTGCAGGGGGTGGGGAGATTTTCTTAGGAAAGGATATTAATTGCGATGCCTGGTCCTTTAGGGGAGCACACCTAGGTTTTGAAGAAGAGATGCCCATCCCTTGGGATGGCTGTTAGAGAGATGCACAGACTCTGGGAGAGCACTGCCTACCCCTTGATATGGCTATAAGGAGGCTGCCAAGCCCTTGGGGGTGGCCACAGTGAGATAACCAGCTTTTAGGAGGGCTGCCTATCTCTTGGGAAGTAGCTGTGGTAAGATGCCTGGCCCTTGGGATGGTTCTGGGGGAGGTATGCCCAGCACTGGGAAGAGGGAGGATATGGGGGAATGCCTGGACCAAGGAGGATGGCTGAGCGGGGGGGGCGTGCAGCACTCGAAGAGAGGCGATGCGCACAACGCCCTGCCCTCGGGACACCCTTAGGAGGGATGCCCATCCCTTGGGGCATCTCCAGGGGGCTGCCTACCCTTTGCAGGATAGCTGTGGAAGAAGGATGCAGGGAATGCTTTACTCTGTCGGGTACCTATCCTCGAGGGGACAGCTATGGCCGGGGGGGGTGAGGGGGCTGCGTACCCACCCTTGGGGCCGCTCACAGCGGGGATGCCCATCCCCGGGGCCGTCTGTGGGGGGCTGCCGGTGCCGAGGCCGGCGTTGGGGGGCAGCCCCGGGCGCGGGCCATGCCCCGGTGCCGCCGCCGCCGCGCTCCCCCCGCGGCGGGGCCGGTGCGGTGCGGCGCGGGGCGGCGCGGGGGGGAGCGCGGTGTGTGGCCGCCGGCGGCGGGCGCGCCGTTGCTTAGCAGCGGCGATGGGCGCTGCCGCGGCGGCGGCGGCCAATGGGAGCGGCGGCGGCGGCGCGGCCCCGGCGCCCCCCGCCCCCGCCTCCCCTTTAGAGGCGCGGCGGGCGGCCGGCGGCGCACACACAGCCCTCCATCCGCACCGGCACCGGCACGGCCCCGCCGCGCGCATGGGGGCCGCCGCCGCGCTCGGCCCCACATAACGGGGGGTGCCCAGCCCCGCCAGCCGCCCCGCCATGCCGGCCGAGCCCCCCCGCGCCGCGCCGCCGCCGCTCCGCGCCGCCCGCCGCAAGCCGCTGCCCGAGGTGAGTGAGGGGCGAGCATCGCTCGCTCTCGCGGGGGCTGAGGGCCGGGGACGGGAGTTCGGAGAACGCGGAGGAGCCCGGGGCGGGCCGGGCGGGTGCGGGGACCCCCGTGTCCCCCGGCTCGAGAAACCTCCGGCACTCGAGGTCCAGCTCCGCAGCCGAGTGCGGCGGCCGCGGGCATCCCGCCCTGCTGCGGGTCCCCTTCCCCGAGAAGGGGTTCTCCTCTCTCCTCTTTCGGGCTGACCCGATCCTCGTCCCCTCCGCAGGGCAGGGCCGTGGGCCAGAGGACCCCGCTGTGGCTGCGGGCCCGCTTTCAGGCGCTGCTCTTCGCCCTGGGTTGCCGGATCCAGCGGCACTGCGGGAAGGTGCTCTTCGTGGGGCTGCTGGTGTTCGGGGCGCTGGCCGTGGGACTACGGGTGGCCTCCATCGAGACCGACATCGAGCACCTCTGGGTGGAAGGTAAGCGCGGCCCTGCGGGCTCGGCCGCCCGTGGGAACGGTCCCGCTCCCGGCCGCGGCTTTGTCCCCCACGCGCGGCGCGGAGTGCGGGGCCGGCCGGGAGGCAGGTGACAGCGCGGGAGCGGGGCGGGAGGAGTAAGATGAGGATGCCGCTGCCGGGCTCCCGCCACCGGGGCCGCGAAGGACAGGGCTGTGGGAGCCCACGAGCCGGGATCCCGTGTGCGCGGCCGCTCGGGCTGCGCCTTGCGCGGGTGCGTGATGCTGGGCTGCAGAGGGACCCCCACGCGTGCCCCGACGGGGATCTCCCCGCGAAAGTGCAGACACGTGCGAGAGGGATGGTGCTGGACACCCCATTCCCGGTGGGAAGAACCCCCGGGGACGGCCGCAGCCCTGCGCCGGAGCAGAGCCGGCGCCGCGGAGCCGCCAGTCCCGGCCCGGGACCCCGGCCCGGGGGGAACGGGAGCGCGGGCAGGGTCAGGCGGGAGCAAATCCCGGTTTCCGAGTGGAAGCGGCTGATCCCCCTCCTTTGTTATTAATAACTCCAGCGTGGATTTTCTGTCCCCGATCCTTGCAGCCCCGCTTCACGGGTCTGGGATTTGCTTTTCCTGCACCTCCTTTCGGCTTTGGGAGGCCCCCGGGGGGGACAGCACCCCGAATCGCAGCCCGGTCCGTGCCGCCGGGCGCGGCGGGGGGATCCCCCGGGCGGGGTCCCCGCGGGGTGCTGTGCAGGGGCAGATGTTGCTCAGCGGAGGGGTGTCAGCCATCTTTGTGCGGGAGCGCTGCCTCCTCCCCCACGCCCCGCTCCCTGTGTGGTCCTCAGCTACTCTTGGATTTGGTTCAACAATAGAAGCAACTTTGCTCTCCCACCCCCTTTTTTTTTTTTTTTTTTTTAAATTAAAAAAAAAAAAAAAAAAAAAAAGGTCTGCGCTCCCTGGCTGCTTGCACACAGATGCACCCACGGACCCCTGCCCAGGAATGCCCGGCTCTCCCACCTGCTCCCCACTCCCCAGGGATGTTTGTCCCCCCCCTCCCCAGATCTCGTCTCCATCACCCCCTTCCACTGCAACACGTAGCAGAGAAATCCAGTGATACCTCCCGGTCCAGCCAGCGCCTGAGCTGTGGCTGCTGAAGGAGGGACGTGCTCTTTCCCTGGTTCCCTCACTCTGGGTCGTGGCTCCGGCTCCATTGAATTTTTATTGTGCTTTTGGGGTAGCAAGGAGTCAGCGTTTTGTAGAACTGTGGCCAGGAAAGCGGCTGTGGTTGTTCCTGTTAAGGGGAATGGGACTTGCGGCACATCAGGGTGGAGAGCGGGATGGGGAAGGGGCCAAGCCTGGGGACGGCTGCAAGCGCCCAGAAACCCGGCTTTTCCTGTGCCCCGCTGTGCTTCCCTGCCCGCACGGGCACATCCAGGAGCGACTGCGGCTGGTCTTGGGGGATTTCCCCCACATTGCGGTCTGGCTGTAGTGTAGGTGCTGGGGGCCTCTCTCAGAAACCTTTTCTTTCTCATGGCTTCTCATCTTCTTCAGTGTCAGGAGTTGGATTTATTATTTTTTTTTTAACTCCGTGGTGGAACCCCGCTGTCCTGCCCCTTCCCGGGCAATGGGTACACTGGGGTCTGCGCACAGCCCGTGCTCTGGATCTGTGGTGCCTGGTTGATGACGCTGTGCGATGCCGAGGGTGCTGCTCGGAGCCCACTCTTATCCTTCCTGGGAGGGCTCTTCCCCTGGGAGTGTGCACTTGGGGCAGACCCCTCCGTGCCTTGCTCCTGGGTGGCACAGCCCCAGCGTCCTCAGGCGTTGGCACAACCTGCGACCACCAATGACGATGTGTCTGAGATGGCTTTAGTCCCATGGGGTCCCTGGCAGGCATGCACGGGTCAGGATGTGGAAGGTTTGTGGTGACACTCTCATTCTCGTGTATCAGCTGTGGGGCTCCTCCCTTCCCCATAACCATTTGTAGGTCCTTGCCTCACTGCCAGCCGCAGCTTCTGCATTTTCTGGGGAGATCAAAGTATCCCCCACACATGCCCAACCCTGATCACTGCATCCCATCCTGCTGGTGTGGGGATGGGCATTATCAGGGGACAGGAGGGCCTGGCATGTCCCTGGAGAGTGGGACACAATTTCCCAGACTCTGTGGTTGGATCCAGAGCACTTGAAGCTGCTTTGGGATTTTTCTCAGCTGCTACTTTCTCACGTTCCCACGTGTGCGGTAGTGTTGGAGTGTGTGTCCTCTCCAGTGCTGTGGTACCACAGCCAGGCTGAAGCAGCGCAGTTCTTGCTCCTTGGCTGGCAAAGTTGGTATTTCATCAGCTTGGTTCCAAGTGTTTGGGATCACCAGGGTGCTGGGGACCTGCTTCCTCTGGCTTTGTGAGATGTTTGTAGGAGTGCGGTTCATCCCAGCCCTGAGACAGTGCTGTAGAGTGTCTAAGGGGCAGGGTATGTGTGCAGGGAATCCCAGGCCCATAGTCCTAGCCCAGTGGGTCCCAGCTCAGGGGCAGGGTGGTTGAAGGTTCCAGGAAGCCTCTGGTGACTGCACCCAATCATCTGCCTCTGCCTAGCCAGGCTGAGGGATGCGGGTGGTGATGCTCCAGCGCACAAAGTGCCCCACGCAGGTCAAGTCCCAGTGTGATCCTGTGCCAGGCTGTCCCCACTTAAGGCTGAACTCAGATTTCTGGGAGCTGAGATCCTGGTGAGCAGGGGAGGGAAGGAAGCTGCTTCCCATGGGAACATGGTGTTGATGTCCCATCCCCCTCCTCCCCAAACGGGAATAGGGTGGGCAGCCCTGCTTTGTCCCCACGACTGGGGTCATGCTGATGGTATGTCCTCCTGAGCCTCGGCTGTGACTCCGGCCACTGTAGGAAAGCAGAGGGTCCCCTGTCCCAGTTCTGGGAATGTCCTTAGACCAGGGGATTGGCTGAGGGGTTCTTGTGGCGTTCTGGGGTTATGTCTGACCTGTATCCCTGTTCGGGAGATGGAAGGAGGCTATGTCACCCCATAAATTGGACTCGATTGTGGAAATGTTCAATTAGTCTCCTCCGAAGCAATTAGCCACTCGGAGGCTTTGAAATCCTGGCTAGCGGCAAGTGTTGAGTTACCTCTAGACACCTGGCAGCTGTTCCTGGCTTTCCCAGGGCGTCTTTAGGGCCAAGGGGCCAGGGAGGCGAGCTCTGGGCAGGCAGAGCCCTGGGTGGTGAATGGGTCTGCCTGATTTATAGCGCTGAGGGCTGGTTCAAAGGAAGGCCGGGTTAATTCCTAACCGGAACAGCCAAGCGCCCCGCACAGCCGTCGCGCTCTCAAAGAGCTGCTGAGTCTCCCTGGAGAAGACTCTGTCCCTTTCCTGGAGGGGTCATGGACATCCCGAATGTGCTGGTGGGATGAAATAGGACGCATCTTACAGGGTGAGGGGAATTTTTTTCCCTTGTTCTCATCTTGGGGCATAAAGCTGAGACAACCTTATCCTTCTTGGCAGTGGCTTCTGTCCTTCCTTGACCCGTGCAACAGTTCTTGGCACAGGGCATCGCTTCCTCAGCACCCAGGACAGGGCTGGGATGCAGCTTGGAGCTCCCCCCACGGCAGGGCAAGGTGGAGAGGAGATGCTGGCTGACTGTATTTGCAGAGAGAGGGGCATAGGGAATGGGAGAGCCCCAACAGGAAGCCAAGGACAGGACTGAATGCCCTCACCACTGTCTGTGTGGCCCCTCTTCCCAGCCTCTGTCTCCACTGTGCTGGATGTGTCCCATGGAGGGGTGTGGGGCAGCAGCAGTGGGGGTGAGTGGGATGCCACAGCCATTCCTGGGTGGTCTCCTTGCTGGGTGGTGGGTTTGTGGGGTGGGATGTTTGTGCAGGGGCTGAGAAAGGAGTGGGTGAATCTGGGAGGGGGGGTTGTGTGTAGCTGGTGCTGACAGGTTGGGGGGGGGGGGTCTCATGGCAGTTTGTCCCCACGTCTGGGGCAGTAGGATGCCTGCTGGGATCTGGCCAGAGATTGATTCACTCTATGGGGTGGCTCCTGGACCTGCTATGTCCCTGCTCTGTCTCCAGATGGGTGTCCTGGGGAAAAGGGTCCCCATTTCTCTTGGGGTGTGATGACACATTGCTTTGCAGGAAGGAAAGGGACAGCCTGGGGTGCCTGGGCACTGTCTTACCTGGTCTGGCAGGATTTTACCTTCAGGACGATGCTGTTCTCTCTGTTTGTAGGGTCTGGGTATCTGTGGGGACACTGTGCCCCCATCCTTGCGGGCTTGGAGGAGTGAGGAGCAGCAGGGGTGTTGCTGCCATGAAATGCTGAGGTCCCTGTTATTCCAAAAACCTGCCTTCCTGGCTCTCTCCTTTGCTCCAAAGTCCCCTCTGGCTCTGAAAGAACCTTTATTCTCGAGAAGGGGTGGAGGGAAGGAGCGTCACCCAGTAGCCCCCCACCCACCAGAAGATTGGGTCCAGGCAGTTCACCTTTATTTATTTATTTTTGGGAGGTGAATGCAAAATCTCTTGATCTTCCTTTTCCCTTCCTTGACAGCTTGGTCAGCTTTTTTGGGCTGGAAAATTTTGCTAATTAACTCAAAGAGACTGGAAGACTCTACAGATGGCTGTGGCTTATCTGCCCCTATCCATTTTGCTTTGCTTTTCAACTGATACATATTTTTTAATTCCTAGAAAGTGGGGTTTTTTTCTTTTTTTTTTTAATCTTTTTTTTTTTAACTTGGACATATCTACGGACTTAGGGAAGGGGCTCTTTTTTTTGTGTGTTTTAAATGTTATTTGGCGGCTGGGAGGGGGCAGCGCCAAGGCCCAAGAAGAGGGTTTTATTATCTGCCTCTCCCTCGGGCCTGGAAAAGTGGTCTGAGTTCAAAAAATTCATTTCTTGCCTGAATGAAGCCAGCAATGTGGAAAAATTTCACCATTCAGAGGGGGATGAATGTATGTTTCAACCACACATTAAGTGACATTAGCAAGCAGTGGAGTGCCTAATGTGGCCATTTTTCACAGCAGCCAACAGAGGGGGTGATTAGCATAATTAGTACAGGCAGCCCTATACATATGGAAATGGCAAATGCCTAAATGCCAACACCAGTGGAAATTTATGTCAATGCTGACAGGAGTCTTAGCGGTGAATAGTTCCCAACTGAATCCCCTCTCCCCCCCCCCCCTTTTTTTTTCCCCTTCTCTCTTTTTCGGGGGTCGCGCTGTCCCCTCGGCGCTGGCCGGGGCGGTGCGAGCTCCTGGCTGCCCCCCTCCCTGTTCTGGGAACCGCCGCCCCCCGATTTGGGGTAATAAAGACATTAATTTAGCTTTGCCGTTAAACAAAAGAGTTCGGCCGGGGCCGGCGGCTGGGGAGCTGGCCCCAAACGGGCCCTTTCAGCCCCTCCGCCGCTGGCTTTTTGAAGGCATCCCCGTCTTCTGCCGCCCCTCTTGACTTAAGTTGGGAGCCCCTTCAGTGGGGCTGGGTTTAGTTGGAGCTGCTCTGGCAGCGCCGAGCCCTCGTCCGTCCCTTCGTGCTGCTGGGGGCACCCATCTGCCACGCAGCTGCCCCCCTTGCCGGGACCAGCCGCGGGGTGAATGGGGCCGGGAGGACGTGTTTTGACAGGATGGGGCCGCCGGGCTTTTGGCGAGGCTGGCGGTAGCGGCCGGGACAGGTAAAAATGGCTCTTTCAGTGTGCCCTGGGCGAGACTTCCTCCGGAGCAGCATGGGTCCTTTCACTGCCTCCCTAATCCAGCTAATCCGCCCCACAACACTTTGAAGGTGGCCTCCGGCTTGCACGCCGCTCAGCACGGGGAAGCTGCAGCCGAGGGATGCTTGGGGCGGTGCCTCGGGACCCCCTCCCACCGGGATGCGGGATAGTGCTTGAGTTGCAGGATGGTTCTGGCATCCCTCTGGAGCCCCGGCTCTAATCACCCAGGGCAGGCATCTCTGCCAGAGGGATGCACTCGATCTGTGTTTGCCCCCGTGGGTGCCTCTTGTAGCAGGGGGTGCTGCAAAGGGGGTTCCCCGTGAGGATGGCTTTTCCCAGGGGATCTCAGCCTGACCTTGCCCCATTCCCAGCTGTGCTTTTGTGGTAGTTTCCAACCCTAGCACTGGGATGTTGTGCTGTAGAGAGGGGGCTGCTTATCAAGTCCCTTGCTAGTGGGCCCAGCTGGGAGCTGGGATCAGGGATGCAGCATCCCCTGTGCACCAGCCGAATCTGGGACTCAGCAACATTTGTTGCTACATCCCATGTCCCCATTACACCAAGTAGGACAGGGCGTGATTTTGGGGGCCAAGCGAGAGTGTTACCCAGGAGTGCTCCCTCCCTGCCACCCTGTCCCACCCAGGTCACTCAAGCGATGACAACACTGGCAGTGCCTGGGTACCATGTGCAGTGTGGTGGCAGTGCTGTTGACCATGGCCTCTACCCACCCTGATGGGACAGAATGGTCTTTGCAGCATGTGTTTCCTGGGGAGACGCTGGTACCTCTCTGTGGTCCCCAGCACCTCCCTCACCTTCACCCTTGCCAGACAGGGAGGGCTCCGTGTGGGGCTGGCAGCCTGCCCTGACCCGCTGCCCTCTCCGCACCACCCAGACACGCTGCCCTGGCACACTCAGCCTGCTGCCCCCCAACCTTGGGTGCTTGGAGATGGGGCACCACGGGGTTTGTTCACCTCCTGGCCTGGGAAACCATGGTTGGAAGTCCCCTTGCTGTCATCACCGATGGTGGCTGCAAGGGGTCCAGCCCTGGGCTGGGGAGTTTGGCAACTGCACTGTGGGCAATAGGACCCGGCATGGGTTCCCCTGACCCCAAACCGTCTGAGATGGGTCTGGGAGGTTTTGGCGACCCCTGAGGAGATGTGGAATGAGTTAGGCTCAGACCCCTTCCAGCGCAGGAGGGACAGCACAGGGGCTGAGGCTCTGTCTTGGCTGGAGCAGCTGAGGGCACAAGTTGGTCCCACTATGTGAGGGTGAGCTGGCTGCAGTGCCATGGCTGTGGGTGCTGTGCCAGGAGGGTTTGAGGAGCAGTGGCAGGGAAATGGTTCAGGTAGGGTGGCCGGGAAGGGGGCAGGGAGGCTCCAGCCCTGCTCTATAATTTTGTGGCGATGTGGTAATTACGGGGAGGGCTCCCCCGGCATGGCCCATGGATGGGAGGTAGCCACACATGCAGCCACCCTCGCTGCCAGGGACCCTATCCCATCCTCGGCATCCACTCTCGCTGCTTGGGCACGGCCCGAGCCTGTTCTGCACCCCAGGTGTTTGGAGTGCAAGTGGGCGTAGGGTCCCGATGCACTGTCCAGCCAGAAATGCTCTGAGCCTGCACCCCACAACCCCCCCAGCGTGAAACCCCCAAGCAGTGGTTCCAGGGAGCAATGCCCAACCCCGGCGAGGATGCTCCTGCTTCGGGGGACTGCCCTGCCCCCAAGCCCCACTGTGGGATTTTGGAGGGAGCTGGGGGGTCCAGAGCAGTGAAGCCAGACCCTGCCGAGGAACAGAGCAGGCTGTTAGTAAGCAGGACCGGACGCCTGATTGGAACCAGAGAGCTCTTTGCATGAAAAAGCCAAGGGCTCCCTTTGTTAATTGGGGAAAAAAAAAAAAACCCAACAAAAAAACCACCAACAAAAAAAACCAACACAACAACAACAAAAACAACAACAACCAAAAAAAAAAAGAAAAAAAAAAGAATTTACATACAGTTCCTCATTAACGTGCTTATTGTTGGTATGGGGGTGCCCCCCCAGCCTGCTCGCGGGCCGGGGGCGGCGTGGGGCGTCTCGCCCCGCTCGGGCTGGCCGGCCGGCGGGCGCGCGCCCGTTTGAAGTGTCCTTGGCAGCCCTGTGTGCGCTGCCTTGTCTTTTCATGTTGCTCTTTGGTTAATTAGGGTGTTGGAATTTGAGGCTTCCTCACGGCCTTTGAAGCTTGCTGACGGCTCGCAGTGCCCTGTTCCAAATTAACACTAATTACAAGGGACGGCTTTTTATTTTCTCTCTTTTTTTGGTTGATTTTTTTTGTTTTGTTTTTTTTTTTCTTTCTGTAATTTTTCGGGGGGCTCGCCCCCACCCCATGCTTGCAGATGTGTGGCTCCTCCCGCAGCCATGCTGGGCGGAGATGCCGCCGGGGCAGGGCGTAGCAGGATGCATCCCCCGGGAGCAGCAGCGCTGTCGGGCACCCCCTCATCGCTGTGTCCCACCTCCCGCCCGAGTTCAGCGTGGGTGGCATGGCTGAGATCAGAGCAGCTTGGCGCACCTCCTGCCCGACCTCCCAGCCTGCTGGGAACTGCATGGGCATCCCACTTCCCCCCCATCCCCGACACCCACCCTCCCTGTGTCCTCGTCCCCGAGCCCTGGGTGCTGCTATCCCCTCTGACACACACACAAAAGCCGTGGCTATGTCCCCCCCTCCCTGTCCCTGGCACAACCTCTATCCCAACTGGCATCTGATGGACACCAGCTGCTCCCTGGCCCAGCCAGAAACAATAAAGATGCTTTGCCCTCCCCGTTCCCAAAAAGCAGGGGAAAAAAAAACCCAAAACACCAACCCATATAATAAGTCATTAAAAGGGAAGATTCTGCTCCTTATTTGCGGTCTCGCTCTGGCCTCCTCGGTGCTGGCGGAGGGCCAGGCCCGCCGGGGCCCCCGCCTCTTGCTGAGGGAGCGTCCTGGTGCAGATGAATCGTGACCTCCCCCCCGCTTTCCTGGGGCTGGGCAGGAGTTGGCCTCACCCCTGCCAGCAGCACTGCCTTGGGAAGCATCCCACGCTGGGCATCCTGGGGTACCCCGGTGGGTGGCACTGGGATGGGGGCTACACCCCAGATGTGCCAGGACAGCATCCCTCCCACCCTGAGCAGGGGGCTGGGAGCAGGGTAGCGAGTGGTGCTCTTGGGACATGTCTCAAGATCCACTTCCCACCCTCCTCTGGGCTGTGTTGTCTGCCCTTTGCTATGCCAGGAGGGATGGGAGCCCCACATTTGAAGGGGATGGGGACAACTGTCCCTGGGATGGTACTCAGCCACGCAAAAGACCATGCAGGGTTTGGTGCCAGCCCCAGCCACGTTGGCTGGGAGGGGATTCCTCTTCCACGCCGAGGCAGCCACAGATGAAGTCGGTGGCTTCAGCTGGAAACCTTGGCCTTGCTGTGCTTGGAGCTTTCCTGCCACCAAAGGAGGACAGATCTCAGAGCCTTGGTGGGGAAGAGTGATGTCCCCAGCATCACCTCTCTCCCCTGTCCCCAGACCTCTGCTGTGCCAGCCTACACCTGCAAGGACGTTGGGGTGCCTGCCTCTCCCTACACTCCTTCCCTGCCTGCCTTGGGGTGCCATGGAGGAGCTGGGCTGGGCTAGGGTGCCCCCAGTTTTGCTTCGTATTTTGTGGGCTCGTTTTGGGCATCTGCAACAGCCACGGGTGCACGGGTGGAAGTGGACAGGTTGGGTCCACTCTGCTTTACCAGCCATCTGTCTGTGGGTTATTTGTGAGGAAAGCAAAACCAGGAAGCTGCTTTGGGGCTGGGTACAATGTTGGTAGGAGGGAGGATGCCTGGTCCAGTGTGTCCTGAGGTAGTCGTGTTTGGATCCCTTCTGTGTGAGCACCCCGAGGATGCAGCGATTGGGAAACCCCATATCAAGAAACCCCTTTGAGTTAACGTGGCACTGTCTCATGCTGCGCAGCCTTGATTCTGCCCATCCCATTCCCTGGGCATCCTGATGGGCAGGGCAAATTGGTGGGATAGGGGCTCTGCCTGCCCTGGCACTGACTGGCACATCATGGTCCTGTCCACAGCGGGCAGCCGGGTGAGCCAGGAGCTGCGCTACACCAAGGAGAAGTTGGGCGAGGAATCCGTCTACACGTCCCAGATGTTGATCCAGACCCCGAAGAAGGATGGCGATAACATCCTGACGCAGGAGGCCCTGCAGCTCCACCTCGAGGCGGCCTTGGCAGCCAGCAAGGTTCAAGTCTCACTGTTCGGAAAGTGAGTCCGGCTCCAGATGGGGGACCGGGACCCCCGCCGTGCCCTGCACATCCCTCTATCCCTTGCCATGTCCCCTGTGGGATATGTCCATTTTCAGCTCCTCGTTCTGCTTTTCCAGATCGTGGGATTTGAACAAGATCTGCTACAAGTCGGGTGTCCCCATCATTGAGAACGGCATGATCGAGAGGGTAAGTGCTGGTCATGGATGGCCCTCCGGAGCCCCCCCAAGGGGTGGCTGTTGACCCACGGGATCAGTCCATCAAAGAATAGCAGTAGATGGGCGGTGGTGGGGACAGGGTTTGTCAGCCCCAGGCACTGTGAAGGCACTGCTAGCTGGATGTGGAAAGGTGCAGGTTTGGGAAGCCCAGCAAGGCTGGGGGGAGACTGGGGGCTCTGATCCATCCCTGCTGACCTCTCGCATCTTCTCCTGCAGATGATAGAGAAGCTGTTCCCCTGTGTGATCCTGACACCGCTGGACTGCTTCTGGGAAGGCTCCAAGCTGCAGGGAGGCTCAGCCTATCTCCCGTGAGTGCGTGGGGAACTATCCTGGCTGTGGGGGGCCATGGGACAGCTGCAGATGCTGTCGAGGGGCTGTGCTTGACCTCCCTTTGCAGCTTGGCTCTGCCTGCTCCAAGGTACCCTGGTGCTGCTGCAGCTTGTCCTGCTCAACCCTAGGTTGATCCCCACTACCATTGCTGTCTCGTTGGGTCAACACCCTGGGGACAGGTCCCTGTCCTCCCCTGCCTGGCCTCAGTGGCACAGGTAGGGCTGCACCGCTGCAGGAGGAGCCCGCAGGCAGGAACTGCCCATCCTGTCCCTGTCTTCTTCGACCAGCCAGGGATGGGGATGGGGACAGTGGCTGTGCTGCAGGCAGGTCCCTGAGGCAGCGCTGGGTGGCACAATTGTGAAGGGCACCCACATTCCTCAGCTGCGCCCAGGGGCGTGGAGGACACAGAGTCCCTGGGCCGGGTGGCGAGTGACTCCCAGCCAGCTCCTCACACCTCGGTGGTGGGGCTGGGGACCCCGGGCTGGGCTGGGGGAGCCTCCCCCACATTCTTTCTGTTTACGCGTGTGTTTGTCCGGGAGAGCTGGGGCGGCTTGTGCATTGTCAGCAAACGCAGCCCGTGCTTTCTCATGCTAATGCTGCTCTGAAAGCTGCCCCTTGCCAAATAGATGAAATAGTGGCCTTATTCAGGCTGCTGCGGACGGGAGGAGGGGGAAGGGGCCGCAGCATCCCTAGCCAGGACAAGGGGGCTGGTTTTGACCCCCCAAGACCTCAGGTTCTCCCCATCCCAGGCTGGGGAACTGCTGAGGGCAGGAGCAAGTGAGGCTCTGGTGGCTGTGCCAAATGGGATGCTGGTGGCATTGCCTGCCGTCTTGGGCAGTGTTCTGGGACTGAGGTACATGGCAGGCAGGGTGGCACCGGAGCAGCGATGGGACTCCTCTTTCCTCGCAGCCGAGTGAACGGGTGCCCAGGCGGGCACCCCGTCTGAGTGCCGGCCAGCCCATGGGGACTCGTCCCCCTTTTTAATGCCGAGGGGTGAGCAGGGCGGGAGCTGGGAGAACAAAGAGCAGCAATCTATGGAAAGACAAAAGGATTTGCCCTGGCTCAGTGAAGCAAGCGAAAGCAGATAAAAGGGGCTCTCTTTGGAAGCAGCAGCAGCTCCGGTTGGTATGTGGGAATCTCGAGCGGCCGGCTCTGGCCCAGCCAGCCTTCATGAATTATTAGGCTGTGTTTCTCCCCAGAGCCCACACTTGCTCGGGGCTTTTTCTTCCCCTTTCTGGAGCGCTGGGCAGGGTTATTGGCTTTTTTGTGTGTCCTTTCTGTCTTAAAAAAGAAGCTAAGTGAGGCTGGAAGCTGGCCCCCAGCTCCCCAGGCTGGGGTGGAGGGAGCAGAGCATCTACAGGCACTGGGAAAAACCCTTTTCCTGGGTACCCAAATCCCATGCGGTCCTGCTGGACCTCCGACAACCTACTCCACGCCCAGCTCCCAGTATTGTGCTGAGCCCCCAGGACGTCTCTTGAGCCCCAAACTCTCCATCTCGGGGGAATATGGCAAGAAGGGCTGTAAGGGATGCCGGGAGCTATTGCCTGCCTGCTCCCCTCTATCAAGATGTTAGCCCACGGGCAGTAATCGGCCTGACTGCTCACACAAAGCGGGGCCAGGCAGCAGGGCCGGCTCCCCCCGCTTTGTCCCGGACTAACAGGATCAGGCACGCTACTTGACTCGGGGCATGGCCCGCTGTGGCGCACAGGGCACGGGGGATTCCGCGGGCGGCCCCGGGAGGGGATAAGGGATGTGCTGGGGACTGACGCTGCTCGTCTGCATCTTCACATCCTGCCTTTGAGGGCATCTGCAGCATCCCTGGGGTGGGTTGGCAGTGGTGGTGGTACTGCATGTGAGTTTTGGCATCCCCCGTGATCTCAGTGCTGCTCTTTGGCCAGGGGCCGTCCGGACATCCAGTGGAGCAACCTGGACCCTCTGCAGCTGATGGAGGAGCTGGGGCAGTTCACATCCCTGGAAGGCTTCAAAGAGCTGCTAGACAAGGCAGAGGTGGGACAAGCTTACATGGAGCGGCCCTGCCTGGACCCCCAGGACCCCCAGTGTCCCCCCAGTGCCCCCAACAAGCAGAGCCAGCAGGTGGGTCACAGTCCATGAGGACCAGGATTGAGTATGGGGGCTTACTGCCCTCCTACCTGTCCCAGAATCCTGACACCTCCCCTCCACCCACAGAGCCCTGACATCCCGGCCGAACTCTCAGGGGGCTGCCATGGCTTCTCCAGGAAGTTCATGCGCTGGCAGCAGGAGCTGATTTTAGGTGGCACGACCAAAGACTCCCAGGGCAAGCTGCTACGGTAAGAGCTGCTGTGGTGTGGGCATCTCCAGGCACAGGGCGGGATATCTGCCCTGGCTGCAGGAGGGGCTGTGGGGGTGTCGCCAGCAGAGGCTGGCAAGTGTGTGGGGCCAGTGAGCAAGGCAGTGCTTTGGAGCAAGGCAGAGCAAGGAGACAGGATGCATGAGTCCTCTCATGGCTGTCTCTGGTGGGGATGGGTGCTGTGGGGTGGGGGATGGACCCATTCCTGCATCCTGGGGCGCTGCAGCCAGTCCCAGCGAGGTGCGTGCCTGTCTCCCAGCGCCGAGGCCCTGCAGACCATGTTCCTCCTCATGAGCCCCCGGCAGCTCTATGAGCACTTCAAGGATGACTACGAGATCCATGATATCAGCTGGAGTGAGGAGAAGGCAGGAGCCATCCTGGAGGCCTGGCAGAGGAAATTCGTGGAGGTGAGTACCAGGAACAGCCCTCACATGGGGCTGGGCAGGGGTGAGCCTGTGCATGGCATCCCTCTGTGCCCAGGTTCTCATGGGGCCATGGGTCCAGGCACTACTCTGTTTTGTTCAAGTGGATCCCTAGGGGTTCTCTATGGTGACATGGATACCCTGAATGGCTCTGGGGAGGGTGTACTGTAGAGCAGGGGGTCCTAACTCTTATAATGGGATTCAACTCCGGCAGCTGGCACAGGACTCCATCCCTGCCAACGCAACACAGAGTGTCCATGCTTTCTCCACCACCACGCTTAACGACATCATGAAGTCTTTCTCTGATGTCAGCGTCATCCGGGTGGCTGGGGGCTACCTCCTCATGGTACGTGTGCCCCTTCTCTCTGTCCTCTGCCATCCCTCCATCTCCCCCCTGGTCCCTGCTGACCCATTGTGCTCTTCCAGCTGGCCTACGCCTGTGTCACCATGCTGCGGTGGGACTGCTCCAAGTCCCAAGGGGCTGTGGGCCTGGCTGGGGTCCTGCTTGTGGCTCTCTCCGTCGCCTCTGGCCTGGGGCTTTGCTCACTGCTGGGTATCTCCTTCAATGCGGCCACCACCCAGGTATGTGCTGGGGGAAGAGATGAGGTGGGTAGGACCCTGAGGGCTCAGGGATGGCTGGGTCCCATCTCGAGTGGTGGCTGTGTCCCTCTGCTGATGCCAACTGCTTTGTGGCAGGTCCTGCCCTTCTTGGCCCTTGGCATTGGGGTCGATGACATGTTCCTCTTGGCTCATGCCTTCACTGAGACGAGCCAGCACATCCCCTTCAAGGTAAGCACTGAGCACTGTCCAGGGTCTTCTCGGCCTCCTCCTGCCTCCCCATGGTCTCTCTGATCACCCCTTCTCTGTCCCTGCAGGAGCGGACGGGTGAGTGTCTGAAGCGCACAGGGACCAGTGTGGCTCTCACCTCTGTCAGCAACATGATTGCCTTCTTCATGGCAGCCCTGGTTCCCATCCCTGCCCTGCGCGCCTTCTCCCTTCAGGTAGGCCGTGGTCCCTTTCCAGGGATGGGAATGGATGGCCAGACTCCACTCTGACGTGTGTCCCCCTAATACCTGCAGGCAGCAGTGGTTGTTGTGTTCAACTTCGCCATGGTGCTCTTTGTTTTCCCTGCTATCCTGAGCCTGGACCTGCACCGCCGGGAGAAACGCCGGCTTGATATTCTCTGCTGCTTCTACAGGTACTGGCACTGGGCTCGCTGGGATGGGTCTGACCCCACAGTTACCTAAAGAAGATGGAGATACCTCATCCTTCATTTCTCCTCCTTCACTCTCTCCACACAGCCCTTGCTCCTCACGCGTCATCCAGATCCAGCCCCAAGAGCTTGCTGATGCCAACGACAACCATGCCTGTCACCCATCTCCTTATGGGCACCCTGGCGTGGCCACCAGCACTCAGATCACCACCACCGTGCAAGCCTTCACTCGGTGTGATCCCTCGGGACACCACATTGTCACCGTCCTGCCACCCACCTCCCAGGTGTGCACCTCACCTGCCGTCCTCCTGCCACACGCTGACCCCTTGGGCTCGCAGGTCTTTGCCCCATCGAGCTCCACCCGGGATCTGCTGTCCCAGCTGGATGAGGCCAAGGGCGGGCGGGAGTGTGTCCCTCTGCCCTTCTGCCGCTGGAGCCTCGCTGATTTCGCCCGGGAGAAGTATGCCCCACTCCTTCTGCGCACCCGGACCAAGGTGAGGTGGGGGCAGCCCTGGTGGTGCTACTCAAGGTGGGTGGGTGGCACAAGACCCTTCCTGACCCCCCCCCCCGTTGTCCCCACAGGTGGTAGTTGTGGTGCTGTTCCTGGCACTGCTGGGGCTGAGTCTCTATGGCACCACCATGGTACATGATGGCCTCTACCTTACGGACATCGTACCACGGGACACCAAGGCACACGCTTTCATCTCAGCCCAGTTCAAGTACTTCTCCTTCTACAACATGTTCATCGTCACTAAGGGTGGCTTCCACTACCCGGGTGCCCAGGCTGCCCTGCTGAGCCTGCACCAGGCCTTCAGCACCGTCAAGTACGTGGTACGGGAGGGTAACCACGACCTGCCTAAAATGTGGCTCCATTACTTCCAGGACTGGCTGCGAGGTGAGGGACATGCCTCTTCTCCATAACCTCCCCTGCTTGACAGTCCTCTCCCCAGCCTGCATGCTCCCCACTGGCCTGGAAACGCCTTCCCTTGTATGCAGTACCCTGGGAAGGGTGGTCCCGAGGTGCCCAGCCCTGGAAGCTGAGCCTTAGGGTTCCTGTATGCCCATCCCTCTAGCACCACACTCCCTGGTGTGTGGTGTGGGGTGGTGTGCAGGGTGGTGTGTCCCCAGGGATGCTTATTCCCCATTCTGCATCCCCAGGGCTCCAGGCCACCTTTGACAGGGACTGGCAGGCTGGGCGCATCACCCATGACAGCTACCGCAATGGCTCCGAGGATGGGGCACTGGCCTACAAACTCCTCATCCAGACTGGCAACAAGAAGGAGCCCTTCAACTTCAATCAGGTGAGTGGTGACAGGGCTGGGCTGACTGGGCTGGGGATGTCTCTGCCCCAGCTGCCCAGCTCATGCCGGCTCCTGGTTTCTCCTGTAGCTGACCACGCGGCGACTGGTGGATGAGAATGGCATCATCCCCCCCGACACTTTCTACATCTGCCTGACGGTGTGGGCCAGCAATGACCCCCTGGGCTTTGCTGCCTCACAGGCCAACTTCTACCCCCCACCCCCTGAGTGGATTCATGACAAGTATGACACCACCGGCGAGAACCTGCGAAGTGAGTGAGCATGGTGGGCTCCCCAGGGCCTCCCCTGCCCCCAGCATCCTCCTGCAGAGTACCCCACTCCCCACGCCTTTTTGCCCTGAAGGGAACCCCCCCCCCATCCCTTACTCCATCTGGTAAACCGCCTTGCTCCCCCATGCTTAACCCTCATCCTCCTGCACCCCACACCCTGAGCACCCCACTGTGCATTCCCTGTGCCCTTAGCAACACACGCCTGCTCCAGCCCATGAGCATCTATCTCACGGCAAAAAGTAACTCACTAATGCACAAAAATCCTACAGGCAGAGAAATGCCCTGCCTTTTTCCTTGACTCCAGTCTATTCCCTACACACTCCCCAGACCTGTAGTACCCAGCCAGGCATCCGGCTGCCCAGGCTACACTCAGGCTGGTGTGACTGTAGTGCTCTTGTGCTGCCCGTACTCCCATGCTGCCCGTACTGCCTCTTATCATACTGCCTCTGATCTCCTCACCAGTCCCAGCAGCCCAGCCACTGGAGTTCGCCCAGTTCCCCTTCTACCTGAGCGGGCTGCGTCGCACATCTGACTTTGTGGAGGCAATTGAGAGCGTACGGGCCATCTGCCGGGAGGCTGCCCAGCGCCACGGCGTGCTGAGCTACCCCAGCGGCTACCCCTTCCTCTTCTGGGAGCAGTACATCGGCCTGAGGCACTGGTTCCTGCTGGCCATCAGCATCCTGCTGGCCTGCACCTTCCTTGTCTGTGCCTTGCTGCTGCTCAACCCCTGGACCGCCGGCATCATTGTGAGTACGCACCCTGGTGCATGGGAATGTCCTGATGGGTGGGGTCAGGGACATCCAGCCTTTATCCCGTCCTGATGAGTGGCCCTGGGTACCTGTTTCATGGGAATTGGGTGATGAGTGGCCAGGGGCACCCTCGGGGGAAGGGATGCCCATATGAAGGTGGCAGTGGATGGGGGACTCCTGTATGGAGGGATCAGTTGTGTCACTGATGAAGAGAACAGGGGGCCCTGGATACATCACACACGCAGAAGAGTGTGACAAGAACACCCATGTGGAGGTGGCAGTTGGTGGGGGACCCACATGGAGGGATCAAGGAACCCATTATGAAGGGAATGTGTGTGGTGGGCAGGGGTTTGATGACATCCATGCAGAGCAGGATGGGCTGGGCATCCCCAGGAGATGGGACAGAGGAACACCCCAAACAGAGGAGGAAGGGTTGGTGAGGTGAGGCTGCCCTATGTGGAGTAGGATCAGGCTTGCCAGGGAGAGGGGACAGCCAGTCAAAGCCATCTCTCACTAACCCCACCACTCTCCAGGTCTCCATCCTGGCCATGATGGCTGTGGAATTGTTTGGCATCATGGGGCTGATGGGCATCAAGCTGAGTGCTATCCCTGTGGTCATCCTCATTGCCTCTGTTGGCATCGGTGTGGAGTTTACTGTCCACGTGGCCCTGGTGAGTACAGGCTGATCCCAGTTCCCACTCTCTGGCACCCTCACCCCTTTGGCCATGTGCCAGTGGGTGGCCCATCATGGGTGGCACAGAGGGACAGCCCCTCATGACATTTCCGTCTCACTCAGGGCTTCCTGACAGCAGCAGGGAGCAGGAACGTGCGCTCAGCCATAGCACTGGAGCACACTTTTGCCCCTGTGATGGATGGTGCTGTCTCCACCCTCCTGGGTGTCCTCATGCTGGCTGGCTCTGAGTTTGATTTCATCATGAGGTGAGCACTGAAAAAGGGTAAACCAGCCACTTGTTGCCCTACATGAGCCATGGCAGTGGGGACTGGTAGGTGTGGCAGCCCCCCTGTCTGGCGGTGGGGATGTGGGGCAGCTGGTGAGGACATCTTGCTGGGCACTGCCATTCCATCTTGCCTGGAGGCTGGGGAGACATGGCAGGGCCAGGCGGTGTGGCATGGGAACCATGTTTGGGATGGGACAGGTTCGTGATGGCTGTGCCTGCTTACCCCATGTGCCCATGGCCCCCTCAGGTATTTCTTTGCGGTGCTGACCATCCTGACGCTGCTGGGGCTGCTCAACGGGCTGGTGCTGCTGCCCGTCCTGCTCTCTGTTATCGGGCCACCCCCTGAGGTACAAGACCACTCCATCCCACCTGTCCCTCGTCCTCCCCAACCCTGTACCCACGTCTCTCCATCCCCCATTGCCTCTCCCCCTGCCCACCTTTCACCCTTTATCCATCTCTGCCTTGTCCAGTCCCAGCTTCATCTCGAACCCACCTCAGTCCATCCGTTGCCCTGTACCATCAGTCTTTTACCTCATCCTTTCTCTGACCCCTATCCTACTTGCCCCATACCTACCTGACTTCGTTCCTGCTTCATTCAAATTCCCCCATCCCTCCCTGACCCATGTGATCCCATTCCTGCTTCCCCTGGTATGCCCCACATCCCCATCCTCCTCACATCAACCCATACTCTCTACTTCTCCATCCTCCTCTGTCCCTCTGTCCTTGGCCCCTCTGACCTATTTTCTCTCCCCAGGCATCCCTGGTGGATAATGGCCCCTGCCTACCCCCACCAGAGTCGGTACCCCCATGTCTGGGCCCTGGGGGACTGTACGTCCGGTGCGCTCCAGCCTGGCCAGCCAGCTTCCCTGAGCCCTCTGACACGGAGCACTACACGGAGAGTGTGGGGCCAGGAAGCCCACGGGGACCCTTCATTGTGCCCCCTGGTCCAGCACACATCCTACTGGAGGCTGGCAAGGACCCCAGCTTCCCCCGCATCACTGTGAGTGTCTCTGCCCATTGTGGCATTGCAAACTCCCCTGCATCCCCAGGTCACGGATAGATCTGGGAGATGGGGGCTAGTGGTGTTGCCAGAGGGATGCTCAATATGACTGGAGACCCTCATGCTTCATGTTCCCCCTCCAGGTGCTGAAGCCCTACAAGGACAGCCTGGAGGTTCAGGGGAAGAAAGAGACTTCTGGCCCTCAGCCAGCAGCCCCCCTATCCTTCGGGGAGCCGTGCACCACACTGCCCCGAGAGCACCCACAGCCCGGCCCACCGGGCACCCAGCCAGCGCCCCCCGCAGCCCTGCCCACCTACAGCACACACCTGCAGGGTCCTGCCGGCAGCTACACCACCGTCACGGCCACCGCGTCGGTGACAGTGGCCCTGCACCCCACACTGCCTGGCTCCTACCCCAGCTTCAGCCCTGAGGGCTTCACCAGCAGCGAGCGGGACTGCCTGGATGAGCCCAGCACCAGCAGCACCACTGTGCCCAACACCTTTGAGATGCAGAACATGGGACACCACGGGGCAAGCGCTTGGCGCTAGGTGAGCTTGGGGACCCTACCTGGGACTGCTGCATGGCAGTGTGGGGGTGTGAGGTGAGTGTGGAGAGACACAACTGACCCCCCGAATCTCTCTCTCTGCAGATTGCTGGTTCCTGGGCAGAACATCTTGCCAGCACCCGGTGGGCACAGGAGGGTGCAGAGCGGGGTCACCCGTGTCATGCTGCTAATCGCCAGAGCGGTCTTGGCCGAGGAGGACCGGCCCCCTGCACCCTGCACCGGGGCTTGGTAGGGCAGGCTGGCACTTCTATGCAAGCTGTGTGCAGGCCACGCCATGCCTGCGTGTCCCTCACCTGAGGCTGTACCATTGGTGCCGTGTCCCATCGCCCAGGGCTTGGGGTTATCCTGTCCTGGGCTTGTTGCCCCCCAGAAATGGAAGCACTAACTCCCCCCTCTGTTTCTGGAGCTGCTGGCAAGGTGGACTCGGTGCCATGCCAGCTCCCCCTCTGTGGGGTCACTGCCTGCTCCCCCATCACCTCCTCCTGGGACCACCCATCCCAGGCCATGAGCTGGGGTACCCCAACCGGGTGCCCTGATACCCCCTGTCCTGATAAGGGGGCAGCCCCAGAGCCAGCTATGCCCTGGTATGCCATGGGCAAGGCCTAGGGTGGGCACCCCCACCTTTATTTATTGCAAAGGGAAACTATCTATAGAGAGATATATATTTTTAAGCTTATTTTAAAAGATTTATTTCTCAGCCTACAGCCTCTCCTGGCTGCCCAGGGTGCAGGCAGGGAGCGGGCAGACCCTTTGCCCAGTGCAGGGCTGCCCACTGGAGGCAGCAGGAGCCCGGGAGCACAGACCTGGTTCATGCCCCCACTCTATGGGCAGCTCACCCCTTCCAACATGCTAGTCCGTGCCTCAGTTTCTCCAGTGGCAAGGATAGGAAGGCTGTAGACCATGGATATGCCACAGCAGAGAAAGGGAGCCTCTTGCTCCCCAGTGCACAGGCGGGGTTTTGGAAGGGGGAGATCCCTGGAGTGGTCCTTGCTGTGCCAAGTCCCTCAGCTGTCCCACGATCACAGCCCCCTGTGTCACACTTGTGCTCTGCCCAGGGGATGGCACAGGCTTGAGCATGCACAGGATAGTGCACACTGACGTGGGCTCCCATGGTGCCACCAGGCACACCTTGCTGGGAAACCGTATTTCTTACCATGTCCCCGTGCAACGGGGCTGTCCCTGCAGCCAGCCCCTGTCCCCGTCCCTGTCCCCATCCCAGGCACCGTCCGCACCGTTATCCAGCACTTTAACTCCAGCGGTGTTTGCCGTGCCTGCGGCCCCAGGCCCCCCCGCCCCGTGACACTGCCGCTGGGCAGGGGTGGCCTTGGGGACCCTGTCCCCGTGCCAGGCGTGGGCACGGTGGGCAGCGCCCCCCTCCCCCCCCCACGCCATCTAAGTTATTTATATCAAAGAGAGCAAAGGTTTATTTTTGTAGTTTGTACAGGCGGTAGTGGGGACTGAAGGTTTATTTTTAAAGAGTAAATATATATATTATATATAAATTACCTGCTGTGTCCGGCCCTTTCTCCTTGGAAACACAGCTGGAAGGGGGAGGTGTGCGTGCCTGAGACAGACCTAGCTGTGTGCACACACGCAATGGGGGAGTGCAAGGGGGGCTGCACACTCTGTGTGTGGCACATGGGGGGTGGCAGCTTGTACTGTGCGTGTGTGGCCTGCTGGCAGGGCTTGGCGGGGGTTGGGGTGGGAGGCGTCGGTGCAGCGGTGCATGCCAAGATGCCCATGTGTCCCCTCCTACCTGCACCCCCTCCAAGCCCCAGGGTCTCCGTGCCGCTGCCGTGGAGGGTTCCGTGTCCCTGCCTGGGCAGGTGCTGGCGCTCTCTCCTGCTGCAGCACGGGCCCGCTGCCGGCGGAGGGCAGCACAGCCCTGGGGAAGGGGGAGCTCATCTTGAGTTCCTGTAGGGATCTCTGCAGCCCCACCACCCTTGGGTCACTGCCTGGGCAGCCTGCAGTGTCCTTGCACCCATCGCATAGCCCAGCCCTTGCATCACTTTTGGGGGTGACCCAGGCGGCATCATGCCCTTGCCCCGATGCTGTGACGTGGGACAAAGCACCTTATCGATGCTCTTGGTCACGGCAGCATCAGTGCCCAGCCCCACAGCCTGCCCCGCTGAAGAGTCCCTGGTTGGGCTGGACAAAACTCGTTGCCCAACCCCTACTTGGCGTGTGGCTCGAGGTGACGGTGATGGTCGCGGGGCCTCGTGCCCCGGCGGGGGCGGCAGAGGCGGGAGGGGACTCCACTGCCCCTCCTCAGTGCATGGGCACGCCAGGCTGCCGCGATGTGCTCCACCTGTGGGCATGGGGAGAGGGATGGGGGCATCAGCATTGCCAGTGTGGTCCTCCTCAGCCCATCCTGCAGCACCCTCCAGCCCTGGGAGTCAGTCAGGAGACACAAAGAACAGCAGCTCACCGGGATGAGGAGGTCCTGCTGGTTGTAGCTCTCCAGTGTCACCAGTTCGCTGGGTGCCAGCAAGGGCAGACGCAGCTCCCTCACGGGCAGGGCAGCCACCTCTGGCACCGGACGCTCCAGGACAGCCTGTCAGACATCAGGATATGAGGGATGAGGCTGGTGATGTCCTGGGCACCAGGGGAGGTGACACAGCTTCTGTGTGCATCACAGAGCCCTGGGCTCAGGGCTAGGGTGCGTACATTCCCAGCCTGGGTGTCCAGGCACGGCTGGGTGGTCGTTGCTGCATGACACTCACCGAGCTGACGTGTGCCCACTCCCGCACAGCCTGCACCAGGTCCAGCTCATCCACGGCCAGGCGGTCACTGCGCAGCACCCGTGCCAGCACCACGTCAGAGAGTTCACGGAAGCCCTGTGTCCGCACCACTGCCTGCCAGCACACCACAACACCAGGGTGCTGGAATCAGGACCCCACACAACTACCACCCCCGTCCATCAGACACATCCTGGTGCCATCCCTGCCTGGCACTCCAGCATCCCCCAACCCAAACTCCAAGCCCCTGGCACTCCAGTACCACCCAGCCTGCCTCTGCCAGTCACCCAGCATCTTCTCTCCAAATGCTATTTGCTCCTCTCCCAGCCCCCAGGCATCCTGTCCTTAGGGGCTCTGCTCCCTTGCCCCCCTGCAATGCCACGTGCCCCCCATACCCTAGAGTACCCCACACCATGCTCCCCATCACCTGCCACCGTACCGCGGTGCAGCCCTCGATGAAGTCCAGGCAGTGCTGCTGGAGGTCCACCTGACCGTAGGTCACTGCAGCCTGTGAGACAACACAGACACCTGCAAAAGGGGTCGAGGGCAGGAGGGACTTCCCACCAAAGCCCTACAGAAACATGAGCACTCTCAGCGACACAGGTGAGGCAGACATCCCTCTGGGTTGGGTACCACCATGAGAGTGTGGGGAAGAAGGGGCAGCAAGGTTTCCTCCTTTTCTGGCCTGCCCAACAGCATATGTTTTGGTGGCTCTAATGCCCACAATGGTAACCCAGACCCACCCTTAGCAGAACATGTGATTTTCCACCTCTGCTCAGGCACATCACAGAGCACACAGTAGGGGAGAGGCTCTGGTGCTGTTCTCACAAAGTCACACTTTAGGCACATGAAACCACCAGTCCCCAGCACTCCTTCTGCGGGCACAGGATCAGCTTAAAGCCCCCCACAAGCACCCCATACCCCTGGTGCCAGCCCCAGCCTGACCCATAGCTGCCATCCCCCACTGCAGCAGGAATTTGGGGTAGCTCTCATTTTCTCCCAGCCCTACTGAGCAATGCTTGTCTTGGGGTTGACACTGCCCATCTGGTTACCAGGAGGGCACAACCCCATCCCCCCACAGCAGCCCCTGTGTGTGGGGTACTCAGGCCCAGCACAGGCAGGGTGAACATCACCTCCCCTTCCACCACAGCAGGGGACCAGTGCTGACGTAAGTGGGGAGGGCACACGAGCTGTTTTCTTCAGGTTTGTTTTGTTCTGGGGTTTTGGGGTTTCTTGTTTTGTTTCCTCTGGGCCAGTTTTAGCTCTGTTTATGTCGCAGTGGTCTGGCATCACATTTGCCTGGGGCTTTGTGTTCTGGGGCAGGCACCTCACCCCAAGATTGTTTCAGCTCGTGGGAGATTAAACAAATCCCCCTTCTCTGGGGAGCAGCCTTGGTGCCACCAAGTAGCATGGCCAGGGCCATTAGGACCTTCCCAAGGCTATTTTTAGGTGCCTCAGCTCTCAGCAGGGGTTTTGGGACTGGCTCCCCAAAACCCAGTGCCTCCCAGTTTCATGCAGATGATGACAAAGCCCTGGCACCGTGGAGTTCTGGCCAGCCCTGCTCAGGGCAATGTGAAAACACTTCTCTGCCAGGCTCTGGTGGCCCCACTGTCCCTTTCAGCCCTGGTACAATCCCAGTGGCCTGGGAGCTGGCAGGGCAGCTGCTGGGCCAGGGGTGAGTGGGAAATCCTGCCCCACTGTCCAGCGGAGAACAGAAGGGTCAAGTCTGTTCCTACCCCAAAACTGTACAGGTTATTTTTAAGCCTTTGTGACCTTACTGGTGTCAGTCTTACCTGCAGGGCCTCGCAGACCTGCTCCACACTCAGCGTGTCCTTGATGAACTTGACACAGAGCTGGAAGGCAGACAGGGAGAGGGTGAGCATGGGGGGGGGGGACACATGCTGCCATCCCCCTCCCACAACTCTCAGCATCCCCTGAGTCCCCGGCACATGGAATGTGGGGCAGAGGCACCTCCATCTCCCAGGATTTCATAAGCAATGGCCTGTGCGATGAGGTCTTGCAGTGTGGATGTGGGAAGCCAGCTTAGACACTGATGGAGCCAGGGTCCAAGATTGATGTGACCAAACCCAGCCAATCTGATAGTCCCAGGTGGGTCGTCTAATCCTGTCTACAGATGCCATCCATGTTCTGACATAGGGCACGATCCTGGTGCCAGCTGCAGTGCACTGGGTGACCTCAGCTTTGCCCCAGCCCTGCCTGCCAGCTGAGCTCTGGCTGTGAGTGCTGGGGGACCAGCATCTCCAGCTGCATCCCATACATGGATGAAGTAGGTGGGATGCAGCCAGACCAGCATGTTTATCAATGAGTAAGACCTCTCTCCTGCCTATCTCAGCTGCCTACCAGAGCCCCAGGGAAACCCAAGGGGATGTGACATGCAGGGACGAGCTGTCAGCTGGGACAGAAGGGCCCTGAGTCATTTGCAGAAGGGATATGAGGTCACCTAGCAGCTGGGAACACTGACATGGTTTTACCAGCTGTCCTTGGTCAGCCCCTTTCCTTCCCACCCCTCCTCTATGCAGGTCATCCCCCTCAGGATGCATTTTATGAGTGGTGGGGTGTGACTACTGATAGGAGCACCAGGTCCCCCTTTTGTGCTACACCCCTTATATCCCTTCCTTGCCCAGACAGCTGTTTGACAGATCTGTGCCACATCTGGGCTTTGGCTGAGCTTGTTGTCACAGGTCCCATCCCACCACCCTGGCAGGCAGCAGCACACGATTCCTCAGCTCCTGAGGTACTTTCCCGGCGTGATGGGGAGGGAGGGGAAGTCTGGGTGTGAGATGTCAGGTCACGCGTTCAGCCAGGCTGTAATTCAGGAATCAGGCTGATGACGTGGCCTGGCTGCTCTCCCCAACACTGAGCTGCTTCAGCTCCCTGGCTCCTCCTCCTTCAGCTCCCACCCTTCCTCTTTGCTGCTGCTGCCTTCCCAAAACCTTTCCACCAGAAGCAGCACTGCCTTGGCAGCACCACAGCTGGGGTGCTGACTGCTCCCAGGGATAGGGACTCTCTTTAACTGCATCATCCTGTCAGATGACCAGACAGCATGTGTGGGTGAAGACTCAGGGGCTTTCCTTCTGACCTTTGCTGCGCAGGAGATGTGAAACTCCATGTCCTTCCCCATGATTTCTTGGGATTCCCCTGTGGGATTCCCAGCTGCTGCTACTCCCCCTCAAGTGGGATCCCACTGGAGAGACCTTCCAGGATCGAAAACAGGGCTAAGCCTGTGTGATGCACCACGGTGCTTTCCTCAGAGGCATCTCCAGCTACCAGCCATGCAAGGGACTATCCTGGGTTGCTGCCCAGCCCGGGAGTGCTCAGGGACCACTGCCCCCAGCCTAAGCAGCACCTTACCTTGCACAAGTCCTGCAAGCCGTACTCCACCGATGAGGTCAGTACCTCCAGTGCCTGCAGGCAAGAGGGATCTTGTGATCATCAGCATGTGGGACCATGGATGGGCACAGCAGCCCAGGGTAAAGGGCAGGTATGCTCCTGCCTCCGTGGGAGCTCCTTAGTGGGGCATACAAGATAAGGCTGCTGCATGGAGAAAAATTTAGGTCTCCTGCTGCAGTGTCCCCATTCTCACCATCCAGGGTGTGCACAGCCAGAGGTCCCAAGGCTGGGACAAGGTGCTCTGGACACTCCACTGTGCTGGGTTGAAACCCCACACATTCATTACACTGTTAGCCAGCCAGAGAGCATCACACAGACCATCTCCTCCAACTCTGGCACACCAAGAGTTGCAAAGCAACTTCCCCTGCATCCCCTTCTTGTCCCTCCTATATCCATGGTCCCCACCAGCCCCATCCCCACTCACTATGTGGCTGTTGAGGGTGACACTGTTAGTGTAGAGGAACTCAATGACGGCCAGGAAGACCTCAGGCTGCACGTTGCCCAGGATGAAGGGGCCCTGGGGTGGGACGCTGCTGGAGGAATCCTGGCTGCCCACTGGCGCCTGGCTGAGCATCCCACGGAACGCCTGACAGCGGCACACCAGCACACAGCGGTGTGCAAACACCTTCTGCTGCTCCTGGCCCACCACGAACATCACATCGCTGTGGGGAAAAGGGAACCATGAGGAACACAATGCCTGGAAAGCAAGGGCACAGCCTCCCCTGCGCTGGGACAGGGCACACAGGAAGGGACCTGCTGAGTACCCTTTAATTTTAACCCAGGGGTTTGTCCCTACAGGGGAACAGAGGGGACTTTGCTGGTGGCTGTTTACAGCCATTTGAATGCTGCAGGCGAGGTGAGCACAAAGGGTCTTCTGAAAAGCACAGAGAGCCAAGGGTGCTGGCATTGAGCAGGGCAGAGAAAGGTCAAGGACAGCTGGAGAAAGTGACTTTCTCTTTTGGCATAGAAGAGCCAGGGAAAGCGTTGCTGTCACAGGGCTCAGCCTCCTTGACTCATGGGAACTGACTCATCATCTCAAGGATGTGAAGCCTCTGGCATAGCTGCCAGCAGAGCTGGCACTGGCCCAACAGGGTGGCTTGAGGCAAACACTAGAGCACAGGGACCATCATGTTGCCCTATACCCCTTCCCTTCCCACAATGTTTCCCCAGCTCCATGGCCACAGGAAAAGGGGGAAAGATCAGGGGAAAGGAAGCAGGCAAG
This sequence comes from Acridotheres tristis, assembly GCA_037013685.1. NCBI lineage: Eukaryota > Metazoa > Chordata > Aves > Passeriformes > Sturnidae > Acridotheres > Acridotheres tristis. Next base: position 10,636,676 of record CM072895.1, read on the forward strand.
AGACACGGAGTCTCCAGCCTGTGGGCAGCCGTGGCTGTGGCCCATCTATCCCCTTGTCCCTTCTTCCAACCCAGCAGGCCAATGAGCACAAAACATGCCACCCAAACTCTGCCTGCCGTGAGGACATGCACAAATCCATGGCCTGACTCTCAGAGTGGCCCACAGGGAGGTGTATGTGCCCACCAGAAGGAAGGACACCCAGGTCATCTCAGGTGTTTATTAGGAGACACACAGCTGGGGCAGGATGGGTGATGTGAGCAGAGCCCAACAGGTCCTCCATGACTGCTCCTGCAAGGGGGATCATGATAAACTGTTCTGTGATTGAGCTCCACAGGCCAAGAGGGGCACGCTGAATGCAGGATGCAGGCTGTGAGATGTGGGACGCCAGCTGTGATTATGGCATTCAAGGTCTGGGATGCAGGACACAGGCTGCATGCTGGGTAAAAAATGAAGGTTGCAGGATGTGGGATGCAGAACAAAGGCTACAGCGTGCAGGCTGTGAGGTACAGGCTACAGGAGAAAGGATGCAGGATGTGGGATGAAGTAGATGGATGCAGAGCACAGATTTCAGGTTGCAGGATGCAGATTGCAGAATACTAGATAAGGGGTGTGGGTTGAAAGATGCAAGCAGCACGACATAGGCTAAGAATGACCAGGCACTAACAGCCACTCCTCTACTGCCTGCTGCTGTGGCTGGGGAGTTTTCACTGGGATTTCTCTTCTGGGTGGCCAAAACTTTCAGCAGGAATGGGGATTTCCTTAGATAGGCCTGATGTTCCTTAGGCTGGCCAGACCTCAGCAGGAAGTGGGTGAAGAGGACCAGAGCCAGGCAGGACATACCATAAGGGAAGCCAAGGCAGCACCTCCATCTCTGCTTCCTGCTCTGGCAAGAGGTGGCAGGAATGCCAAACCCTGTGAGGAGGGATGCCAGGCTGTTGCATGCCCTCCGGGGCTGGAGTAAAACACCAGTAAAGCCAGGTGAGAGAGGAACTGAGCAGGGAGGGAGCTGCCTCTGCGGAGTTCAGTGTACCCCATCCCTGGCAAGGGCAAGAGCCCTGGGATACTGCCTTGCCCTTTTGGCACCATGTCTGGGGACAGAGGGTGGTCTGGGCACACCCGGGAACTTTCCTTCCTCCGGAAGGATGATGGCTGTCCAGGGTGGGCTAACCTGGGCATACCTAGACTCCTGCTATCATGCGGGTGTGTGTGGGGAGCACTGCTCAAGCCATCAGCTGCCCGGGGCTCCCCCAACTCCAGCGGGCCCAAATCGCCCCTGCAGGGAGAGCTTGGGGCTGCGGGAAAACAGCACGGAAGAGCCGCCGGGGGCTTCAGGGGGCTGGGGGGAGGCAGCACGGCCCGGGCCCTCACCTGAACTGGGGGTTGTTGACCAGGGTGCGCAGGGCAGCGGTGAAGGCGGCCACGTCGCCCTGCAGCCGCGCCGAGCAGGGTCCGGCCATGGGCTGCCTCAGGGAGCACGGCGGAAGGAGGAGCAAGCTGGCGGGAGCAGGCCGGGGGCTGGCGGGACGGCAGCTGGAGGCTGTCGGGAGGCCGAGCAGCCCGGGCAGGCCGCGGGGAGGAAGCCAGCAAGCTGCGTCGTACGGCACGGCCCATCGCTAGGGAAACCTGGCAGGCAGCGCTGGGGCTGGAGGCCGGGCTGCCGGGGGAGCAGTGGGAGGGAGCGATGGGACAGTGAGGCATGAAACACAACCTTGCTGCCAGGGCGGCTCCGGCACTCAGCGGATGGGGAAGCAGGGTTGCCAGTGGAATTCCTTGCTCTGTTTCATGGCTTGGCTCTGGCGCAGCTGGCACGGGGACAAAACTGGTGGCTTTGCTGTGGAGCAAAGAGAGGGGTGAAGAAAGGCAGGCAGCTGGGATTTTGGGGAGGCAGCCCGTGCACGGAGGTCACCCTCACCTCCACCTGCACAACCCCCATGGAAAGGCGCTGGGCGTGGCTGGGTCCCCAGCAGCAGCACTGGAGCAGAATGGGGCCCACGAGGGAGATTTGTCCCCTGAAATGGGGGAAGCCTTCTCTCCTGCAATGCTCCAGGCCAGAGCCCTGCAGCTCTCATGTCTGCCTAGGGTACAGGTGACTGCAGGTAGAAAAAAGCATCTCCAGTCTCAAAGAAAGGCTTGGGTGGGAAGGGACCATTTAGTTCCAACTCTGCTGCCATGGGCAGGGATGCCATCCACTAGATCAGGTTGCTCACCTAAGCCCAAACCAAATGCTGTGCCAGGGGATGCATGGTCCTCATTCTCCAGCCTTGGCTGCCTCAAGCAGCCCAAGGAGGGGATTGCCCATGGAGGGATGCACCCTTGCTTGTCAGTGGGTGGGGTGAGGGAAAGGCAGAAATGGGGCTCAGAGCTGAGGCAGCACCCCAAGGAAATGGGGTCTAGCTGGCGAAGCACTTGGCAGCACTAGCCCGAGGCAGCCTATAAATACCTCCAACAGGAGATAGAAACACAAAAGCCATCTCCACTTTCCTCAAATAGCACGGCAGCTGGGCCAGACAACAGCAAATTGATGGAGTAGCTCTGTCGTACTAGCTGGGCTGGGCTCCACTGGCAGAGAGAAACCCTGGCTAGGGTTGGGAGCCCCCAGGGACCTGCTCACCCCCCAGGAATTACAGCAGCAGCATCCCTGGCATGTGCTAGGGCTGTGCTCCATCCAGTCCCTGTGAGTGTTCAAGACTGGGTTGGATAGGGCAATCTGGTCAAGGGATGGCATCCCTGCCCATTGCAGATGATTTGGAACTAGGTGATCTCTTAGGTCCTTTCCAACACAACCCACTATGTGCTTATATGATTCAATGGGTGCCCCTGGTGCAGTGAGGCATAAGTGCTCTGAGGATGCAAATGTTTGAGCAAAATCAAGCTGTTGGAGGGCCCAGCCCCAGTGCATCCCATAGTCAGGGCACAAAGTAGTGATTACAGTGGATACTCTCCAGCCCCTGCTCTTCTCTTGCACATCCAACACCAGGCTACACTTTTCAGGGCTGGCAGGGAGCTGAGGTTGGAGGGCACATGCCTGGAGTAACCACATCCCTGTGCTGGCACATCTGAAAGTGTAGAGAGGGCAGGAATGAAGGGGAACAGAGCTGTCCGGTGACTGGGGAACAAGGAGTTACAGAAGCCATGCCCCAGAACAGCTCTGGAGACCTACCGTGTCACGTAGCAACACTTCACCTTCTGGTAGCACAACAGGTTTGGTCCTGCTCACAACAAGCTGCAAGACAAAGACTGGTCCTGGGCAGTGACATCCGCCAGAAACAAGTCCCCTGGGTTTACTCTGGAAGGTCAGGAGTGGGACTAAAGGTAAGTGTGGGATCAGATGCAGGAACACTGGGGAAAGAGCCACTCACCTGTGCTGAGGGAAAGGCTGGGGATGGGAGAACAGAGGGCTGTGTGCACCATGCGTTGCTGCACTGGATCAGCCCCAGCTGGCCAAGTCTGATGGGCATGGAAGAGAGCTGCCATAGATCGCCCAGCCCCTCTGCACCTTGCTTCACAGAGACTCACATGCCAGGAAGCATAGGAGTTGCAGAGGGCAGGGAGAAGTGAGGCAGAGAGGCAGGGGAATGGAGAGGCTACAGGACACCTGCCTCACCTAACATTCGGGTACATCTCCTTTGCAGGCCAGCCCTATGGCTGAGCAGCCCTCCCCAGAGACAGCCCTGCTAGCCCAGGTGCTGGCTGCAGACAGCACTGAAGCCCCTTTAGTCCGGACTACACACCGTGGGTCACAGCCCCCAGCCCCAGCCCGGAGCACTGAGGACAGCAAACCACCAGCCCTGCTCTCCCGCCGCAACTCCATCCTCAGCCGCCGCAGTTCCTTCGGGATGATTCCAGGGAGCAGGCGGCCCTCCATTGGCCCCTGGCTGTTCCACAGACGTGTTAGCTTCACTGGGCTCCCCATTTTCCAACCCATTCTCAAGGCCCGCCTTGAAAACACTTACAGGATGGGGCCAGACAAAGGCTGCAAGTTTGATGCAGAGCAAGTACAGCGGGTGCTGGAGGGGACCCTGGCCTGTGCCTTGGGGACCACTGTGTACAGTCCCCAGGGCAGTGCCCCACTAGCCCAGAGTCTGACTGAGCTGCTGCAGAACCAGGCCAAGGAGGTGGTGCCACCCCGTTACAAACTGGTCTGCCATGTAGTCCTGGGCCAGCAGGGCCAGCAGAGCCTTTTGGTGGCCAGCCGGGGACTGTGGGACCCTGAAACTGACAGCTTTGCCTCTGCCACCTTCTCCAACGCCTCCCTCTTTGCTGTGGCCACAGTGTACGGAGTCTACTTCGAGTAGCATATGCCTCTCCATCCTCCCACTCTTGTAGAGTTGTAGGGAGACAGCAGCTGAAATAAAGAGACTTTGTCCAGCTCTGTGTCATACCTGGAGTCTTGGGCCAGAGTGTGTGCAGGGAGCAAGAGATAGATGCTCACTCCAGCCTCAGGTCACACCCACGCTGCAGTTCCCACTACTACAATTTGCAAAAAGACTCAAGTGGCAGCAAACACAAGAGGCTGGATTTCCCTGGAACAGGCAACTGCCCAAGGCTGTTGGAGCAGCTCAGGCTGCTTCCCACAGCATAAGCTGCTCCCAGGCAGATTGATTACACAGATCACCTTCAAAGCAAGCTCACAGAGCTCTTTCCTGGCTTCATGCCCAGCTCATATCCCATCACACAAGATGTCAGTGCAAGGGCCCAGGCAACCCCTCCACCACCTCATAGGGTCATAGCTCCTGCCTTCTGCAGCTCAGCAGAATCAAGAGAGCAGCTGGGTTGGGTCCAAGCGCAGAAAGGCCTGGGACTGAGTCTGGCAGCAGCAAGAAGTTGATGCAGCTCCAGGGCTCCACTAGTGTAAGCAAGAGCTAACTCTGCCCTTTGTGCCAGTCCCAAGAAAGCAGTGGAAAAAAGTGGAGGTACCACATGGGCTCCTCACAGTCATCCTGCTCCCTGACCTTATCCCCCAGCATCAGTCAGTGGCAAGAAGGGTCATCCCCGACAGGCAGAAGCAGCTCTGGAGCAAGAATGATGCTGAAGCCCTTTTGTGACTCCAGCTTCAAACAAGGCAGATACAGTTTGCCCTTACACAAATAAGTTTTTATTGAGACAAGTCAGGGAGAGGGGGAACTGCACATGGACAGACCAACAGGAAAATAAATAATTCCATATAAATAAGATACATAAATAGTCCCACAGGGCAGAGACTGCCTTGAAATAAGAAACAACCCTGGGTCCCAACAAAATGAGGGCTTCTCCAGGCAAGTCCTCAGATCCCATCCCCCACCCTTTATCAAACCTCAAGTTGTACCAGACAATTCACAATTTGGGAAAAGACAGGGCACAGTTGGGCCCAGCACAGCTCCCTCCTTAGTGTAACAGTTGTGGAGTGGCCCACACCAGTCCACAGAGCCCCTGGCAGGGCAGGCAGCACCCTTCACCACTGCCCACTCCTGGGAAGGCGGTTTCCTATCCCACAGCACCCAAAGTTTGAGATCAAGGCTGTACCAGCCATCTCCAGGCCATGCAGAAGGTCCGTGCAACTGATGCATCAACTGGGGCAGGGGAACCTGACCCTCCACCACAGGTAGTTGCCAGCCAGCCCCAAACCCAGCTGCAGGACACTAGCCCACCACCACCTCCCTGTAACAACTTACTCCATTCCATCAAGACCAGCTCCACCAGAGCAGGAGCTGCCAGTGGGAAGACAGCGATTGCCCAGAGCCAGGGAGCAGCAAGGATATCCAGACCCACTGCTGTAACCACATCCACAGGTCTTAGTCCAGAGTCCAGCTGAGCACCGGGATGCATGGTGCCCAGGGGAGTAGCCAGCACCACGTCACATCTCCCATCCCATGGGAGGACAGGGGGAAACCTCTGTGTCCAGACAGGGTCCCCCAAGGTCCCAGGCTAGGCCTCAGCCCATTCTTGGAGAAGCTTAAGGATGTATCTGAGACGGTGGTGGAGCTCAGGAGAGCAGCCCAGCTCCTGGATGCTGCACAGCTTGTAAGTGTAAGAGTTGCGATCCCGGTTGATGTAGGTGACAAGGCAGGAGTGGTCAGGCTTACTAATGATCACCTTGGTGTGGTCATTGTAGAAATTCACCTAGGAGACAAGTTGGGCTTGGTTTAAACCCATGCTTCCCACAGCATGTTGGGAAGCAGGATGGAGGAGACATTTCCTGCCTCAACTCGTTCCTCCTCCCCAACCTGCCCGGGAGCATCTCTGCCCATACCCCAGGGCAGGAATGAGCCAGCCCTAGTACAGGGGCAGATAGAAGCATCCAACTGAAGTGCTATGTCTCCCCATGGGCTGGGGAAGCTGCAACCAGCAGCCCCAGGCACTGGAGCAGCATCCTGCACCCACAGCTGTTTTCACAGCTGGATTTTCCATTTGGACTGTGGCATACAAGATCCAACAGACCAGAAGATGCCAATCTGGCCTCTTCTTCACAGTGCCCCACACATACCTGGAGGGTGCCACTGCTGAAGAGCATGAGCAAGGCTTGGTCAGTCTTCACCCACTGCAGGAGGAGCAGGGCTGGCTGCCCGAGGTCATCTATGCTGGGCAGGTCACCTCCCTTTGAGAAGAGAGTCTGCATAAGCAACTGGTCCCACACCTGGGAGCACTTCCACCAGTCCACACAACACCAAAGCTGGGTACTCCCTCAGTGGAGTCCCCACTCCCAGGGCACAACCTTGTGTGTCCACCTGGCCACAGCTGCAAGCAGGGAGTCCAACCAGCCCAAGTGGTGTGGTCCAGCCCTGGGTCCCAGCACCCACCTTCATGAGATGCTGCTCCATGTAGGATGCAAAGTAGCGCAAGACACTCATCTGTCCCTGCAGCTGCTCGGGGATGGCAGACACAGAGAACACCAGGTGCTTGCTGTTGGTCGGGTTGTAATGTACAGTCCTGGAAGGGAGCAGAGCATGAATTTTGGGGATGTCCACCCTGATAGACTCCCCTTCCTACCCAAGAGGTTTCCCCAGAGACAGAGATCAGCCCCATTCCCACCGCTCACCTGCGGTTAGGGGAAAGTGTCATGTGCGTGCCATTGTTGAAGAGGACCCCAATACTGCGGTTGGAGAGCTGGTAGCCAAAGCCATACTTGTTGGAATAATCCACCCACTTGCTCACCCAGACAAAGTGCTCATGGCGGGCCAGGGAAGCTGGATTTTTCTCCGCTGTTGGAGAAGAGAGGAGGTGAGCAATGCAGCCAGCCAGCCCCTGTCCATCTCACCTCCCCAGCAGCAGGCTCTGGCACCATTTAGGGTGCTATTTGTACCCCAAATAGCAGCCATGCCTTCATCCCATAGGGAAGGGGATGCACAGCACCCTATCCCATCCCAGGGCTGTCCAACCAGTTTACCTGGAGGCATGGAGGAGAGGCAGGTCCGCAGGAGCCGGACAGCTGACTCGATGATGGCAGAGGCAGTGACGCAATCTTCAAAGACTGTGGGGAGAAGATGACAGGCTGAGTCAGCCGGCCCCACTATCAGCCCAGGCATGACAGGAAGCTTGGGGCAGGCTGGGGTGGCTGGGACTGGCATTGCTCACCTTCACAGCTGCTGGCCATCGTTCCCCGGATGGAGGGGGACACAGACTTGTGAGACGTCTCCTCCACCACTGTCTCCACGGGGCTGGAGCTGGCACTACGGCACGACACAGGCGTGGCCTGTGGAGAGACATGGCTCTGTCATGGTCTGCCTGCTCCCCCAAAGAAAGGCATGCATGGCCTCGGAGATGTTCTCACCTCATTCCCTTCCACAGTTTTATAGCTCATCTGCCGACAGATTGATGTCTTCATCAGCCCAGTAACCAGCTTGGAGATGTCATCTCTGTCCCCTGAAGAGCCCTTCTTGGCTGAGGAAAGAGCAAGAGATGAGCACGCTGCTAAGCATAGAGGCTGAGGACATCCAGGCCACCCCTTCCAGTAGCTCAGCCCTCCCTTATCTATCCCTGTGCCCATGGAGGCAAGAAGGGTGTCAGACAACTGCATCCAACTTTCACTTCCCAGTTCTCATGCAACACAGGGCTTCTAGGAGGAACTGCCCCATGGGTTGTGGCACCGTATCCGCTTATCCGCTCTCCAGGCACACATCCGTGCCAGGCCATCAGCACAAGAAGGGCAGGGGCACACCCAGCTTATGCTGTTCCCAGGCACAGGGTCCAGAGAGATCCATCAGAAGGTCTCTCCAGAAAACAGGATCCACTCCTTCCTGAAGGAGGAGTCACCCAGAGGCTCCTTGGCAGGGCACAAACTTACCCTTGGGTTTCTTCTTCCCAAAGAGTGTCTTGGTGACTTTAGCAAACAGAGTCTTTGCAGGATTTGGGGGACTCAGCTCTGGAGTCATCACACAGCTGCTAGGAGGGAGCTTCTCAGGCGTGTAGCCCTGCAGAGAGGTCAGGAGAGAGGTTTGGTTTCCATAGGCCACATGCTCCAGGCAGAGCAGCTGCCTGGGGCTGACCGCACTCATTCACATCCCTCCTGACAGCCAGCTTGTGTTTCCATCAAGCCTTGGAACCATGACTGGCATCAGCACAGGAAACAACCTCTTGCTATAGCAACAAGGCAGCAGAAACACACCAGATCCCTCCGTTCCTCTGGCTGGCATTTGGGCAGGACAGCGGCTGCTTCCTTTGAAGGACTGACACTTAGGACAGGACAAGGACAGCACCCTGCACAGCCCAAAAAGCCTCATCCCACCAGGAGAAGGGTACCTTGACCCAGGCCCCCACCCACTCACCTTGAAGAACTCATGGTCCAAAATCTCCTCAAGGGTGAGGCGGTCCTGGGGATTGCGTCTGAGGATACCAGTGATGAGGTGCTTGGCAGGCAGGGAGAGGAAGACTGGGAGGGTGTATTCTACCTGCTTGATACACCTGTAGGTCTCCTTGAGGTCAGAGGTCTCAAAGGGAGGGTTCCCACACAGCAGGGTGTACCTGGGAGGGAACAAGCATGCCAATGTCAGATCCCCACCAGGCCTGTGACTCAGCAGCACTTAAAGCAAGGAAGTTATTGGCATTTGGCCGGCCACACCTGGCTGAGAGCACCACTTTCAGCCCCGACAGCCACGCTTACATCCGGCCACGCTTCCTCCTAGCAACTGTTTAGAGCAACAGGCAAGGAGCCTTGAGGAAGGACAAAGAGCTGGCAGGCAAAGGCCACCCGCTGCTGCCGCTGCTCCCACCCGTGTAGCCATCAGGGTGGAAAATGGAGCAGGAATCTTGCAGGCAGCAGCCGGGTGAGGGGCTGGATGTGTTGGAATAGTGATCGCTCCCTGAGCAAACAGCGCAGCAACCACGGAGATTTTCCATTGTTTATCAGGTTCAAGTGTGGTCAAGCCTGCTTTGAACTGGAGCTGAGTGCAGCATGAGTACACCTGCCGTGTGCAGGTCCTGCTTGCACAGTCTCCACACAACTACAGGCTACATCTGCTACAGATGGCTACAGGCAACACCTGCTCCAAAGTAAGGCTGGGCAGGATCCAGCCAGTTGCTCCCCTCCCCCTGCCTCTCCACTCCCAGCAACCACTGCAGAGCCACAAGGCACAGCACAAGAAAACTTCCTCATTGGGTTGCCCACAGAGCAGCTACCCCCCACCCCAGGCAGCGTGCCTGGACCCCTCCCCACCCAGCAGCACAGACTTACATGACACAGCCCAGAGACCATACGTCCGACTCTGGTCCGTGGCCCTGTCTCAGCAGCACTTCTGGTGCCAGATAGTTGGGGGTCCCACATATTGTCCTGTGGGGCAGAGTACCAGATCAGTGCATGCTACACATCCCCTCACAGACAGCCTCCCCCTCTCCAAAGCTCTGTGATTTAGCTTACAGCCTTGTCCTCCTCACTCCATTTGGCTCTTTGTGGCCCAAAGTCACCCTCCATCTACAAGGGGTCCCATACAGGACCAGCTCACGGGGGGTCAGTAGCAGCTGCTCTTGGGGAACTGTTGGGAAGAGCCTGTCCCAGAGCTGAGATGGAACAGAGCCTTTGTGTCTCAGCCTATGCAGCCGGCACGGCAGCCGGGCAGGCACAATAGCAATAGTCAACACATTGTTCTCCCTGACGGCTGCAAGCTCAGTCCCGGAGCACCACAAAGCCCCCAGCCCCCTCGCCTTGCCTGCATCTGGAGCAGGAATTGCTCCCTCACCCCAGGAAGGGGCCCTAAGGCTTCCTCTCCCAAGACCAGGACGCACCCCTTGCCCCTCCGCTCTCCTGGGAAGCCACAGAAAGAAGGAGGATTCTGCAAAAGGAAAACCTCAAACTTACTTTTTCTTCTGGTCAGAGACATCCTGGCAAGCAGCCAGCCCAAAGTCCCCCACTTTCAGCTCCATGTTTTCATTGATGAAGAAGTTGCCTGCAAGCCAAAGGTAATGCATTACCACACATCCCTTGGGGACAGTTTGCTCCCCACACAACACCATGTGCCGACCACAGCACCTACCAAGCTTGAGGTCTCTGTGCAAGATGCCCTTGAGGTGAAGGTATTTCAAGCCTGAGATGATCTGTTTGAGGTAATAGCGCACTTCAGGCTCCAGCAGGGTATGGCGGGCCTTCCAGATGTGGGCCAGAGACTGCAAAGGGAGAGAACACAGCTTGTGATGCAGGCAGGGAGAACAGGCAGCCCTGCTGACTAGGCATAGGGTAGGCAGGGTCAAAGCCAGTTCTTCCAGAAGTTGCACATTCACAAACAACCCTTCTTTCACAGTCATGACCTCAGCAGACTCCCCACACGAGGTTGAAGCTGCTCATCAGAGCCATGGGAACCTCTGGACTTATGGCGGCCACACCATGAGCAGGCAGTCCAAGAAAGCCAGACAGCTGATGGAGTGCCCAGTGCCGTGCAAAATCACTCTGCTTATGGTGAGCTCAGAGATGTGACAGCTGACAGTTCAGGAAAAAGGGAGTGCTAAAAAAACACTTCGGTAAGGCCAGTTGCAACCAGCTACAGCTGTTTAGATGATCCTTTGACAAGGAGGCCACAGCAGCACTGACCTTCCTACTGCAGTGCTCCAGAAAGATGTAGATGCTCTCTGAGTCCTCAAAGTAGTGGGAGAACTTGACGATGTGCTTATGGTGCAAGTCCCGATGTAACTCTATCTCATTGGTGATCTGGAAGAGAGCAGCAGTGTCAGGTGAGCACAGGGCCCCCGCTGTCCCCCACCAGTTCAGCACTCCACCAGCCCCACAGCACCCACCTTCTCCCGCTGGTGAGGTTTAGCCACCCGGCTGTGAGGGATGACCTTCACGGCATAGGTTTTGTTGCTGGAGAGGTCTGTCATTTCATAGCATCGTGCAAACCCACCCTACAAGAGAAGAGGTGGTTACAGATGGGTGAGAGACAGCTCCTTACCCCTGCCTGCTTACAAGCCTCCTCCTCCTCCCTTCCCTGGCAGCACAGCCCGGCAAGCGTCACTCGCTCCCTCCTGCTGTATCGCCCACTAAGATCTGAACTATGATGTTCTCAACCAGGTATTTTCTTCGCCCATTTCTTGTAAAACCTCCAGGGCATTTTCCCTCCCACTATGGCCGGACTTTGCATCTTTCCACATGATAGATCAACCTGGAAAGTCCTGCGCAGGGCAGGAAGCCCGGGGACCGGAGGCCATCGAAAGGCAGCCCATGGAGACAGGTTTTTCCTGCCATGATGTCAGCCTCCAATCTGCAGACTCAGCCGCTGAGCCCGCTCGGGCCGGGCTGGGAACCGGCACCCTCCTCCTACACACGCTGCTGTCAGCCGGAGGAAAAGTTGCGTGCAGCGGAGCGGCGCGGGCCAGCACCCCTGGGAACCGGGGCACCCACCGGCCCACGCACACCCCGCGGGGCGCCCCGAAACCGATGCGGCTCCGATAGCCGCCGAGGCACGCAGCCAGCCCGGGTGATTCACTACTTCCAGCACTGCTGCGGGCCCGCTGGGAGAGGCGGAGAAGGTGGGGGTGAGGCCGGCAGCCGAGGGGATGCATCCAGCCTTTGGGTGGGGGGCCAAGCAGGCGCGCAGCCCCCACCCCTCGCCTCGCCCGCACCGGCTCACTCGGTGCCCTCAGCGACTGCCCAGCCCCTTTTTCCCATTCCCTATTCCCGGTACCTTTCCCAGCAGGCGGCCCTTGCAGTAGGAGCGGCCGGAGATCGGGTCGGTGATGATGCGGGTGGTCTCGGCTGCGCGGGGCGGCGGCGCCGGGGCGGGCGCGGGTCGCGCGGGGAGGGAGGCGGCGGGGAAAGGGGGGAAGAGGCCGGCGGACTCCATGGCGGGCGCGGGAGGATGAGGAAGCTCCCGGGCTGGGGCTCCGCCGCGCCCCACACACGTGGCCCCACCGGCGCGCGCTACCGCTGACGCCCCGGGAATCCCGCCGCCTTTATCGGGGGGCCATGACGTCACCCAGGAGGCCCCGCCCCGGGGCGGCCCCGCGCCGCCCTTAAAGGGGCCGCAGCACGGGGAATGGGGTGCGGTTTCAGGATTCTGGGAATGTACTGGTGGCCCTCTGGCAGCTGTGACACTGGGGGGGGTGAAACCCAGACAGCGCCTCCACCGCATAGGGGCCCACCCCTGCACACACGGTGGCACTTACCCAGCGTAGGGTCCCCCCCCCAAGTAGCTGCACACCCCTCCTGCAGACAGACGCAGGGACATTGTCCTCTTGCCTCAGGGTTCTCCTACAGTCACACCGAGACCCCACAAACATGAAGAGCTCCCCCCGCTGTCTCCCAGGACATACATAACCCCCTCCACGCACATCTGTAAATACACACACACAGCGCCTGCTCACGGGGTGTTTCCCCTCACAGGTGTTACCAGTGCGTGGCACACGGCCATCTGTCCTTACACCTCCTTCTCATGGAAAGGTTGTGGCCCAGGGAGGATTTTCAAAGCCCCTGTGGGCCCTGACCTGCCCCCCTTGTGATAAACTCGGATGCAGGTGGACACTCCCCAAGAGTCTTTCACTCTGTGCTAGGTAAAGGGGGTCACAGCCCACCCCAGGTGGGCTGCTGGGCACACAGGGAACAGCAGAAGATGCACGGATGATGGGGTCCACCATCCTGGGCACCCCACTCTGGGAGCTCCGGTGCTGCGGATTGGCCTGGCTGTGCTAGTGGCAGTGGTGATCGGGCAAGGCGCCACAGCGGTGCTGCTCTCTAATGGCCGTGACAAGAATGCGCCTCTCCGTCACCCCGAAACGGGTCATGGAAGGATGCTTGGCATCTCTCTCTCCCCACGGGCGTGGGAGCTGGTAGAGGCGGCTGCAAACCCACAGCTCTCACGAGTCTGGAGCACCAAGAGTCCCTCAATCTTCCCACTGTCCTTCTCTTGCTCACATCGCACACAGGGTGACTCTGTGACCATCCTGTGCTCTGTGCCTCAGTTTCTCCCCACTGCTCAGAGCTCTTACTACTGATGCTCAGTGTGCTCCAGAATATGCCGGGGGTTTTGCATGAGCACCTCTGGCAAAAAGCCCCATTCTTCCCAGCACACCTCCTTTCACCCTGGGGGATGAATTAACTCCATATTTTTTTTTCTGCAGAAAAACTGAGAAAACCTGCCTGAATAGGAAGAGAAACAATATAGATCTGTCTGGTTTTTTTTCTTATGTTTCCAGTTTTTGTAGGGGAAACACACACAAACCCACTGCCCATCAGCAAACGTGGCCCAGGAACAGGCTGGGATGCTGCAGCCCTTGGGTGAAGCTGCCTGTTTCCATCACGGCCCCGAGGCTCCCTGGGGCACTGGTGGCATCACAGGTTTTCCGATGGAGGCCCCAGCTCCGGGCTGCCGGAGCTGAGTCAGCATCTGAAGGCAGTGTGTGGGTGGAGGCACCCAAGAGTGCAGGGAGGCCCCGGGGGACCTGTCTGGGTATGATGTGACAGACAGGGGCTGTCCCGGGGTTCCCCGCAGAGGGACAGTGGGGACCTGCAAGGACTGAGAGCTGCCATCTCTGCTCCTGCTCCCCACTGCCTCTGGGTGAGTTCTTGGGCAAAGGGCATGGATGGACCCCACAGTCCATGTCCTGCCGAGGCTGAGGCACCTCCTCTCCAAGAGGGACGGAGCCTGGGAGCAGTCCTCTGCCACCTGCAGTTGGGGTCCCCTGTGATGCAGACCATCTGAGTCACAGGTTTTCCCATCACTGATCTGGGGCAGTGGGAGGAACTGTGGTTTAAGATCACCAGCCTGTCAGGCCTGGGGAAGGGGAGGCTCTGGGGCAAATTCCTGATTGCTTGCAGCTATTTAGGTGGAGTTATAGGAACAGAGAGTCAGGCTCTCTGGGGAGGTGTACAGTGCAACCACGACAGGCATCCAGCACAAGCTGCATCAAGGGAAATTCCATCTAGATATTAGGACACCTTTTTCCCCTTGTGTATGTGGTAAAATACCACAGGACCCCAGAGAGGCTGTGGGATCTCTGTTCTCCATGATACTCAGCCCTGGCCTGGTTCCCCCACCCTCATGACATTCAGTGATGCTCAGCAACATCAGGAGCAGCGGAGCTGAACCCAGCTGCCAGCTCACATCTGCACCAGGGCTGCCCTTCCAGGGCACTTCTGTGTGCCCTGCTGTGTGCCCTACATGCAGTGCCCAGGCTGCAAGAGCAACACTAGCCAAGCATCGGGGTGCAGACAAGCTCCCCGAGATCGGGGTGACATCTCTGACCCCCTCAGGAGTGAGGTTTTCCCATCCTCAGCTGCAGCCACCCAGGAGGAGGATGGAGAGGGTGGTTAGTCCCTTGGGCGAGCTGGGGAAGGGAGAACCAGCACTAGCAGGGGCCAAGGCACGCCAGGAACTAGCAGGTTCCACAAGGCACCACAGTACTGCACACACTCAGCCCAGGTCCCATCTTACCCACCTCCACCAGTACCCAAGCAAAGAGCTGTTGGTGCATTCCATGTGCCTCAGTTAACTCAATTCACCCTGGAGTGAGCACACATACACTTTCAGTTTGTGAAAACAGAGCTCCCCTCTCCAGCACTACTTTTCTGTGGCATGTAGTGCTCATGTCTGACTCTGCTCCCCCTTACTGGCCTGGGACTTGTGTGGGGTGGAAGGAATTCATAAGGCGTCCAGGATGGAGCACGGTGCTGGCCCTTTTGTCCCCATCCGGCAGGAAGGCCCACTCTGCATCCTTTTCCCAGCGGAACTGGCAGTTGCACCCAGCGGGGCAGAGCCCTCTCATCATCCCAGGAGAGAGATGAACTCAGCAGAGCGCAGCCCAGCCCTTCTCCAGGAGCTTGGGGGGTGATGATGGAGTACGGAGGGGACTGGAGGGACACATGGCTTCTGGCGAGGCAGAGGTGGTGGAAAGGGAGAAGCTGGTAAGGGACATTCCTTCTGGGGAATGAAGAGAGGAAGGATAATGAAGGGATGGGTACTACGGCTTATGGAGGAGGGGCAGAATAAGGGGAGACCCCGGGTTGATTGACTGCAGGGGAGCTGGGTCAAGCGCAATTTGGGGGTACCGCTGCCCAGTGTGCCTGGAGGGTCTATGGCTGGCAAGACCCCTGAGAGTGGACAGGGCACGGGGGGCTGAAGGGCGACCATGGGGCGGGCCGGGCAGGACGGCGGCGGGGCCGGGATGTGGCGGGGCCGCCCCGCGGCGAGGCGGAGCCGGCGGCCGCGCCCGGTGGGAGCGCAGTGGGACGCGGAGCAGCCCCCGAGGATGGGACGAGCGGCGGCGGGTGAGGCTGGGCAAGGCACGGGGGACACAGCCGGGGGTCTGGGGGTCGCTCGCTGCCCGCGGGTATCCGGCCGGAGCAGCGGGACGCTGCGGCACAGGCAGCCCCGGGCTGGACGGGGAGGACCTGTGGCGAGCGGGTTCTTTCGTGGTGGGGAGGAGAAGTGAGGTTCACTTTCCCCCGCCGGGAAGGCTGGAGAAAAGGAGCGGGAGGGCAGGTCGCACAGGGAGTCACCGTCCCTTCTGCTGTCCCCGCAGGCGCCGGGCTGGGCATTGTGTCCCTCTGGGGCAGTCTCCTGCTCGCTGCCGCCCTTGCCCTCGACCCAGCACCGCCAATCTGCAACTGCTCGGAGCCCATGGACTACCAGGCTTTCCGGGAGGCTCCGCTACCTGAGAGCTGCTGCCTCAACTTCACCAGCTCCAACATCACCCACCTGGACTGGGGCGCACTGGTGGGGGTGCAGGGGCTGCGGGAGCTCTACCTCTCTCACTGCAGCATCACGGCCATCAGCAACGCACAGGGAGTCCCTCCTGCCTTGGAAATCTTACACTTAAGTCACAACCTGCTGGAAAGTCTCCCTGGAAGCTTTCTAGAAAATGCCCCTAATTTGAGGGTTCTTTATCTGGACAGCAATCAGCTTCAGGAGCTACCCAGGTCCTTCCTGAAAGCATCTTCCCAGGTCCAGGAGGTCTACCTGGGCTTCAATGCCCTCACCTTCCTTCCTGCCAGCCTCCTGAAGCCATCTCTGCTCCAGCTTCAGCTCTCCAACAACAGCTGGGACTGCAGCTGTGCTTTGCTAACCAACCTGGAGGGTTGGTCCAGCCAGGCTGCTGAGGTTATCTGCCACACACCAGAGCACTACCATGGTCTGGGCCTCCAGAGCATCCCCCGGGATGAGCTGTGCCGCTCACATAGCCTCACTGCCCTCTTCATCTGCCTGCCCCCTCTCCTCATCCTCACCAGCATCGCCTGGTGTTTCTGCCGGCAGAAGAAAAAGACCAACTACAGCCTTCAGAACAGGTCCCAGAGCCACCGGGCCATGGCACAGAGGAGCAATGTGCCAGTGTCTGCAGAGCCCCACCACTACATCCCCTATGAGCTGCCTGCTGCTCCCTCCAAGACTGAGAAAGTGCTGCTGGAGAAACAGGTTGTGCTCCAGCCCTTCGTGGATCCACTGGAGAGTGGCAGAGACCTCTATGAGGAGGTGGAGATACAGGTGGGATCCCCCAGCAGTTCCCAGGTGCCATCCCATGAAGGGCAGCTGGCCACCCCAGCACCAAGGGCAGAGGAGCTGGGCAGTGAGCCAGAGGTGGACACTGTCAGCGTGAGTGAAGTCCTGCAGGACTCTGCTGACCGGGAGAAGATCTACATGAGTCAGTCAACCAGCTATTACAACCTGGTACCTGGTATCGAGCTGGAGGATTCAGACAACCTGGAGTATGAGACCATTGACCTGCACTGATGCCAGGACTTGGGCTTTGTCTGGACATACCAGCAGGATGACAGGGGCCAGGCAGGAGCGAAAGCCAGCAGAGCAGGAGAGACATGAGTTGTCCTGCCATGGCTTACAGTGGCTGTTTGCAAAACTGCACCCCAAATACCCATCCCTTCCCATGTGCTACCATGTGAACCCCTCGCTTGCCATCTGCTGCAGCTGGGCAAGGATCCTTCAGGCTCTGGGAACCCTGCCACAGCCCGGTGGTGCCTGAGGAAGGACATGGAAAGAAGGTGGGGGCTGGTTTTGGGGATCAAGTGATGATGCTGTGTCCCAGACCCACTGATCAGAGCTTCCTCTCTTATTGGAGCCAGATGGTGTCTGGCAGAGACCTGCTGCTCTCCAACCTGCAGAGAACACTGGAGACATGAAACTGGGCTGGCCCTGCCTGTGTGGTCTGCAGGGACTCTCACATTTGGACAGGATGCCCTGGGCTTGTCAGGGGAAGCCTGTGGTGGCTCCGCCTGCTGCCCACCCACACCCCAAAGTGGCACAGGGACTTGAGACAGTCAATGCACGTGTGCTGCTTCATGACGTGTATGTATGCTTGTGGGAGTGGATGTGTGAAATGCACACACAGGGCAGCATTAGAGGGGGCCCCTTGCAGCCAGCCCTGTAGGATCCAGCTCTCAGTAAGAAATATATCATTTTACTCCTGACAGTGTGACTCCATCCCTTTGTGTTTTAAGGCAGTGGGAAGTAAGCCAACCAGTGGGATGTGGGGAGTACAGGGATGGTGGACTTCACTCCTACCACATTTATCCTCCCATGCCCTGGGTGATGGCCCAGTGAGAGTCTAGCCCAGCATCCCTAGAGCCTCTTTGTCACCCTGGCAGAGCAGAGCTGGGCACTGGCTAAAGACCAGCAGAGCCTTTGCTTTGTACCAGGATTTACAACAGGGCTGGGGAAGGTGTCAGCCTGCTGCAAATGCCACAGATCCTGAATAAAGCAGGAATTTGTGGGGCTCCTGGGAGCAGACAAAAGACTGGAGTTGCTGTAAATCACAGCCCAGTACAGGGACCCCCAGCAAGTCTCACCTATGGTGCTCCAGCCCTTCTCTGTGGATGGGGGGGCACCCTTGAGTCCTGCTCCTCCTGCCCAGGGGAACATTCTCCAGGCTGGAAGCTGCACTGGCCACCCTGTCTGCTCTGGAGCTGTGCTGGGCCTGGTGCCCAGGCAGGAAGGGAGGGAGCTGGGCAGGGCAGGACGCGGTGCTCCGGCCGGCAAAGGAAGTGGTGTTTCCTGCAGAGTGCAGCAGGGCTTCCAGCAGCATATGGTGGGACTGCTCAATCCTAACACTGCTCAGTCCCAGCCCCACCTGGCCTGGGGACGAGGATGGGGTGATTTCCCTTCTTGTCTCCTGTCACCCATGGACGTTTCCCACTGTTTTATATCCAGCTGGACTTTTTCCTTCCCTGCTCCCTCCTTGGGCCCTGGGAAAGTATCCCAACCTTTAATAATATCCCTCCGTCACTCTGCCAAGTACTACAGCCAGAGTATCTGAGGTTATCCTGCCTCAAGCCACCCCCACAACCCCACAGGACAGAGGGACCAGAAGCTGCCACAAGGCAAAGGGAGGACAGGCAGGGTTAGCAGGTGTCCCCAAGGATTGCAGATTTTGCCTCGGGCTAACAGCTGCATTTTTTCACCCGTGCTCCAGAAATGCCCGCAGCCCTTCCACGGGTGTCCCCTCTGCTCACATACCCCAGGGTCTCACTCTCAGAGAACGATGTGACATCCCGTCCTTTCCCTCCTTCTCATGAAGCCTAAATTCAGATGCCACGGCTGATACAAAGGGGAGTGACCCAAATCAACCCACTGGGTCTTGTCCCACCCCTGCTCTGGTACCTGCAGCCCTCGTCCAAATCTCCTTCTGTGACAGGTGGCAGGTAGGTGTGACCAAACCCAGCGTTCCCTTTTCTTTGCCTCTGATAGCCCTGGCACACTCAGATACGTTTTCCTTAAGGGTATGTTTAAAATTTCCCTTTCCTGCAAGTCCCCCTTCCTTTAAACTTGTCGAATTCCCTGCACAAGCCAGCCCTGCTTCTCCTCCACTGCCTTCCAGGTCACTGCTGGACCTATTGGAGTGTAACCACAAGGTCATTTCCCAGGTTGGATCATGTCCTGTGAAAATACCCCGAAGTTAATAATGTGTGGAGCTGAGAGAACCACTCAATAGCAAGGAGCAGTACACAGAACAAGCGGCTTCACCTGGGCTATGCTGCAGCTGATCATCCTATGAAAGCAACTCTTTAAATTCAGACCCTTCACCTATTGAGAAGTGGGTAAGATCCTTAGCCCAAGCTTTTGCACTTCTGAAGTCTAGCCAGGCTAAAGCTGTGCTTAACCCCAGCCTCTGACCATCACTTCCTGGCTCAGTGCCAGGAGGTTTGCCCACTCCCAGGCAGGTAAATCCCTGTGCCAACCATAGGGCTGTGCATCCCACAGGCTGCACCACCTTTGGAGGGAAATGCCACACACCCCTGGCCAGCTGCCACTGCTCTGTTCCCATGTCACACCTCCAGGTGCCACTTTTGTTCCCATGGGCAGTTGCCCTTGGCAGCTGTTTCTCAGAATAGTAATTTTGTAAACAGCACGAATTGATGAGCCATAATCCTGCTCATCAGGGGACAGGTTTATAATCCTGCTCTGACACCAAACTGGCATTTGCTCCATAAAGCCTCAGTTTCTCCACCTGCACAAAGTCCCCCAGAAACACCCTGAATGTTGCTTGCACTCTATGGAGGATGACAGGAGAGAAGAAACACACTCAGAGGAAGCAGCCGTGACACATCTGTGCCAAGTGCCCTTACCGCGTCCACTCCACCTCTCTGGAAAGCAGGCGTGGCTGGAGAGCAGCGAAAGTTTACACTGGATGACTATAGAGAAGGAATGTGCTTGTGAAAACATCCCACCCAACCCAGGTCCCACTGCCAGGAGTCCTGAACTGCAGTAGCACCCATCTGGGCTTGGCTCTGCTCAGTACCCACGAGCACAGACCCAATCTGTGAAGGACTGCCAGTGCACACCCACGCCAGAATCTGCTGCCGTGGTCAGCAGGAGCAGGTACCACTCTCCAATGCGCAGCTCCGGCATTGACTCATGCTCACCTCCCTGCCAGCAACACAGGATGAACCCACACGCCCCAGGGCACTTCCTGCTGTTACACATGTCAAACCTGGCACAGCGTCACAGGCAAAAAACTTAAACCCCTCGCCCCAAAACCAAGCTATTTGGGGGACAGAGAGTTGCATTGAGGCTTGGGTCTCATCAAAACTCTGCTTGGGGTAAGATGATCATGGACAACTTCCTCTAGTTCAGAGCTAGTAATTGTGACACTGGGGGTGCAGGAAACCCTGACTTGCATCAGTGGTCCAATGGATAAACGAGGCTTTTGTGAAAATACACAAATGAGATGAAGTGTGCAGTGTGTTCACCTGACAGGCAAAAGGTGTGCAAGCCTGGCCTGCCCCATGGCACAAGACCAGCCCTCAGATGGGCCCCTGACTTCCCCCAGTATCTGCACTATTTGCAGAGATTTACTTTCCTTAAGGACAGGAACCTCTAGGAATGATATCACCAAAACATCTAGAGAAGCTTTCGTTCACCACAGCTTTCCAATTCCACCACAAGCGATAGGGCAGAAGGCTGGAGTTTGTACCCAGCTTTCGAAAGGGACAGACCATATGAGCCTGGCCCTTCTGCTAGAAGGAATTGATCTTGCACTGGAATTAGACCAAGGAGGTCAGGGAAAGACCAGCTGGTCACTGAGCAGTGCCACCTAGTTTGGTTACAAGATACTGGATCCTGCAAGGAATTGTACAACAGGAAGGAAACACCAAAAGGGGCTGTTGGTCTGAACCAGGGGATGGGAGCTCATGTTATGTAGAAGGCAGAGGCACAAGTTACCAGTGCAGAGGCTGAAGGTGTAATAGCCAAGTTTTCAGCCAGACTTAGCCTATTTCCCCAATGACTTCTCCAATATCCCAACTGCAGCACATGCTGACCTAACACAGCACAGGAACAAGGGGGAACTTCTGGGAACCCAACTTAATGGAGGTGGACACTCACACCTTCCTCCTGCTCAGAGTTTTCCAGTACTGGACATTCTCCACTTCTGCCAAATGTGACAACTCTATTTCACACACACTTAGTCCTGCAAGTCACTTAGAACCCACAGAGATGCTTTAGTTGAGTACATGCAGGGTCAAATTTTACCTGAAGACATTAAAGGGGACTCAAGGATTCCCTAGAGTTCCATCTTCTGTCACATTTTACAATGCAGGTGGAGCTACAGAAGCCCCCTCTGCACTGCATACACAAAGGAGCACACAACCTGTTACGGTAGTAGAGCCTTGGTTTTATTCCTTCTTTTAGCACAATAGTTTTTATTCATTTGCCTTTTCTGGCCTTGATCTTCCTCAAGTAGAACTCTAATTCCTTGCCTTCCAACACATAGCCATCGGCTCGGCCACACTGTCCAGGTCTGGAGGCAATGCAGGCTGCAAGGAGAAGTCATCCAGTTAAAGTTTGGCAATTGCCCACCCCAGCGCACACACCAAAGAACAAACAGTGCCCACAGCCTCTCTGCAGCAGCATGGCCGAGCAGCTCATCAGTAACCGAGTCACCAGTCCATGTGTCTGCAGCACCCCTGCCTGAGGTACGGTGCTCCGGAAGCTGTGCTGCTGCAGTCCCTACTGAAGTCTTCCTCAGATCTCCAAACTGTCATCGCTCGGTTCAGTAGCAGAACTGGACAAAGGTCTCATCACCAGAAGACTTCAGAACACTCAACTGTTTGCCAGAGCTTGAAACATCAAAGCTCTTAGATGCCTGCAGCACATTTTTCTGACACACACTTGCTCATTTTCCAAGTCTTGAACCCCATTTCTTTCTCAAAGCCCCAACAGGAATAATCAACTGCAGGAGTCTGGCTAGCCAGATTTCCCCATCCTGCCACAAGTGGGGTATCTCTGCAGAAGATAAAATAACAAGTTACATTGATGTTGCCACAGACTCACCAAGTAGCTTTCCTTGCTGGAACTGCTCCTCAAGAATACTTGCGATCTTGGCATTCTTCTTTCGCTCATCATATTTTTTCTGGATCTTCTTTGAACGCTTCTTGTTCAGTATTTCCTCCTCTTCAGGAGTCTAAATCCAAGACCAAAAGCAAAAAATTGTTTTAACAAATGGTGACCTTCCACTAACACAGGTGTCTTCCGCTGCCATGAAGGAAACCCTTGCATTCTCAGCACTGTACTGTTTTCAGTTATACCTGGCCGAGGTACAAATACTTTGATCTCACAGAACCAGGTGCTGCATTTCACTTTTGAGACCAAGAAATGCAACACTGCTAACCAGAGTAACTGCTGACAACTGGGCACAGTGCCCTAGGGAAGGCTGTTCTCCAGTCAATGAAACTGCAAAGGTTTCCCTGGTGATTCAATCCTCCTACAAAAAGCAGTGAATCCTCTGCAGAAATAATGAAAGCAACTTGGGTGTGGTTCAAGTCCAGGCAGACGAGCTCTCCCACTGCTTCTGCACTACAAAGCACCCAAATGACAAGTGCTTTGCTTTTAATGCAAGGATTAACCTGAATGCTACATGTGGGGTTTCAAATACCTTCTAGCAGTCTAGAGTTTGATTCTTAGATAAATGGTTAAGTGTAGTTTCAAGACACTTAAAAACATGCTGAAGTTCAATTAGCAATCTCCAAGCTTTTCACCAAAGCAATCACTGCCCAGCACAAGAACCTGACCTACAAAGTCTTCCTCAGCATCCTAAATTGTCATCGCTCTCCCTTCAGTAGCAGAACTGGACAAAGGTATCATCATTAGAAGACAAAGATCTTGACAGGCAGGTCCTTGTGCACAAATGGGTGTAGTGCTTCCGGGAGAGCTCCTGCTACTGAGCACTCCATTAAGAGAGCCAGACTTATCCTGGGAACCTATGGGAACACAACTGATATAAGCAATAATGCTAGCACTGCTGGGTACCCAAACATATTCTGGCAGGCACTGTCTGTTCAGGATAAGTAACTGCCTCTGCAGGCAGGCTCTGCTCTGCCAGAAGCCAAAAGGACAAGCCCAAGCGTACCAGTTTGGCGCCCTTCTTGCGTCCCAGGGGCAGGGCGTAGTGGGCCTCGTACCACTGCCGGTATGGGGTGCTGTCAATGAGCACGATGCAGTTCTTCACCAGGGTCTTTGTCCGCACCAGCTCGTTGTTGGAAGCGTTGTACACAACATCAATAATTCTGGTCTTGCGAGTGCAGCCTTTCAAAAGAAGAGCATGAGTTCAGACCTACAGGGATCAGACAGTTGAGTATACAGTTCACAGCATCTCACACATACCCTTTAAGTAACTTTGCACTCAACACTCCATCCAGTATCCTCCAGCCCGCCTGGCACTGAATTAAATTTAACTAAAAGTTTAATCTATTTTTCATCAGTCAAACTTTCTGTTGTTAGGACAGAAATCTACACCTGGAAATTAAATCCCTCCTACATGAAAAACCAGGATCAGTGGCCTTGCTGGAACTCATCTCAAAAGTATCTAAGGAATCCTAGAAAATAAATTTCCAGACTGCAAGATCAGCAGATGCACAGAGGGCTCAATGCTGTACACACTTGCTAGAATTACTGAATTAAGCCATACTGAGCAGGACTGCCCTGCAACACATTCCAGAAATAATTTCTAGAGGATGAGGATTTATGAGTAAATTGAGAAGTCCACTGGTGTTTTCACCTTTCTAAGACCCACTCGAAGCATGCAGTCTTAGCTACTAGATTTAGTAGTCACCTGCTCTGAAAACAGCTCTACACATTACAGAAAGATCATACACAAGACGGGTTTTCTCCCTTCACTCACGTACCTTGTCCTTGTTGCAAGGTACGCTCAGCCTCTTCACATGTGCAATACTGACTGTAATGGCACTTGTCACGGCACAGACAATGCTCTGAGATAACTGAAAGCATGTCCTGTCCCCTCACACCATGAAGGTCACTAACCTACCACCTTCCTTACTGCTGTTTTACTATCCTACTCAGCAACACTAAGTGGGCCCAGGCTCAATCGGCTGAGATACTGTTGTCAGTTTGTAAAGCAAAGAAAATCCACCTTGCTCAGGGGAAATATGACAGAATTACCCTTTTGCTTCTGGGCTTCCTACTTTTGCTTAGCAAAGCAGAAATAGGAAATTGCACCTGCTCATGTAACAGTGTCCTAGAGTCAGGCCTTCTCACAAGCATCCTCAGCACCTTTCTCTTTTGCACAACATCACTTAACTTTTAGTAACCATATTCACTGATGAAAAAAAAATTGCATTTATGAAGAACTACTCATATATAGGATTTCAGCCCCCCTTTAGTCCCCCTCTCCCATAAAAAGTTAAGGTAAGCATGTCACTCAGTGTAACTATGACATTCCTGTCACTGTGAACTTAGTGGAAATCCAAGTCCCTTAAGGCCACGTAAGGTCAAAGTTATCATCACCATGCATGCTGCTTCAGCTGCCAGCTCCAGGATGTTCAATCCAAGCCCACAAACCCATGCCTGCATCCTTCTACTCTGCAGCAGTACAGCAGAACAGCGCAGGTTTGCCTTCCACGCAGCAGGCTCACCACATACTTACATTCTGACCCCCAGGAGAAGTTGCCAACATCCAACCGAAGGGCTCGGTACTTCTTATTTCCCCCACGAACCCTCACGGTATGAATCCGGCGTGGGCCAATCTGCAGTCAGAAACAAATACCAGGCTGCTGTTGCTGCTGGAATGTTGTACGGCCCTCACAGGAGCCCAGGACAGTCCTAACCGCGAAGGCAATGTGGTCAGTGTAACTATGACAAACCCCAGCATCGGCAGATACAGTAAATGACCAGAACGGTCTGTTGCATCTACCTAAGGTGAAAGCTTCATCACTCCAATTGCCTGTTATTGCAAAATTGTATCACTGCTTTCCATCGGCAGAGGGGCAAATACCACCTCGTAGAAGAGCAGAGTCAGATACTGAACCCCGCACCAAACAGCAGGTATTTAAACCTCTTAGCACAAGAGCAGCAACTCGAGTTTGAAAACGCATTTCTGACCAACCTCACCCAATCACTCACCTTGGTGTTGGCGGGAGGTCGCCCCAACTCATACTTCCTCTTCTTATGATAGGGCTTCCTCTTGCCCCCAGTCTTGCGACGCTTATGCCAGTTGTCCCTGGAGATACCTGAATGGAGAGCAGCGTGGTCAGAGGGTGCTGCTACGAGCCCACCCGGCTGCAGCAGCAGGGCGCGCTTCTGAGTCCTCAGCTCTCCAAGGTTGGTATCCGCACAGTGCACTCAGCCTTATGCAGCAGTTAGAGAAGCTTCATCATTGATACTCAGATCGGCCCCGAACACATCCCTTCCAGCAGAGCTGTACAAAGCATACAGAACCCCTCTTCCGAGTCCCCTTCGGGAAGCTGCCTCCCAACGTACCTCGCGTGCTGGGCACTCTCTGGGAAGCGCCCGATGCCGATCTGACAGGCACACTACAGCAATCATCCTATGGATGACGTGGTAGGTCCGCTATAGGAAGGGACCCCCATCCCACCTGTCCGCTGAGCCCCTACGAGATACACCCCAAATAAACTCAGCCTGCTGGGTCCTCAACGGGGACCATCTCTGCAGAACACGCCACCTCCCACAAGGGCACGAAATGCCGACTTGCTCAGTGTTCCACACGGCCATCCCGCACCCCTCCTGCTGGGTCCACGGAACGCTGTTCCTCCTCACCCGCATCTGCTCATCTGCAGCAGACGCCAGGAGCGAGCCCAGCGCTCGGGATCTGCAGGAAATCAAGGCACGGCGAGAAGAGGCCGTCCGCCCTTATCATCCACCAGCCGCCATGTTGGGCCCGCTCACCCTCCCCCTGCCCGCGGCTCGGCGCTACCGCAGCCGCCCCCGATGGCGAACGGGGCAGGCTGGCTGCAGCCCCCGCTTGCCACCCGGTGGGGGACCGGGGCGGATGCGGAGGCGCAGCGGGCGGATGGCAGCGGATGTCGGCAGGCCCGGGGCCCCTCCACTCACCCATGGTGCGGCACCGGCGCAAAGAGGCGGGGCGGAAGCTCGCGGGGCGGCTTGGCGGGGCGAGCTCTCGCGATGCGATGACGTCACCGCGCGCCGGAGCGAGGCGCACTCCGTTGCCTGGAGACGCGGCGGCGCCGAGGGTAGCGGGCAGACAATGGCGACGGCTCGTCGGCGCGGCTCTGCCCGCGGGCCTGGCACGGAGCGCGCATTGTCACGGGGTCTGTCTGCGGCAGCTCTGTCCTTCCTGTCCCGCGGGTCACCGCGCGAACGCCTCCAGGCAGGGCCCAGCGCCCGGCGTCCCGCGGCGGGGCTGAGCGAGCGCAACTCCTTTCCCGCACAAGGGCTGGGCAGGTCGTGATAGCCTAATTAGCATATGTATATTAGTATTCTGCATCATTTGCATGCCTGGTGTGCAGCGCTGGGTTCATTAGCATAGCCATCATTAGTATTCAGATTTATTTCCGTACCCAGGGTGCATTGCGTGCCGGCGGAGCGGCCCTGGCCGCGCTTTCCGCCGCTGCTGTCCGGGGCTGCTGCGTCCGGGAGCGGGCTGGATCCATGTCTATTCCACGGGAACAGACCGGGCCGGCCGGCGGGAGATGTAGCCAGACCCTCTCGGCGTCGCCGTGTCCTAGAGAGGGACAGCTGGGGGACGGTCTTTGCGCGAGCGAAAGTTCTGGCATACTCTGGTTTCTCTTCAGATCGTATAAATCTTTCGCCTTTTACTAAAGATTTCCGTGGAGAGGAACAGGCACGAGTGTCGATAAATTTTTTGAGGCTCCATTTCGGTGGAGCTATCCCTAATTCGGTTTAAAAATAGAAAGAAACTTAGGTGTGTTAGAAGCTCTCCCAATTCCATGGGGGCAGTGTGACATACGTGTAATTGGCTAAGACGTTTTAGGAGTGTTAATTGGGTTCTCCAGGATTATTTGTGTCCTGATTTCATTTGAGGATTTTAGAGATTAGCTGGATAGGTGCAGCCAGAGTGCTGTGCGCATTGACGCTACAGACAGGCAACAAATGCTGTGCTTCAGGGCTGTATCTTGGGACTGGCTGGGGCTTTAATATCTTTGTCAATGACACAGACAGTGGGAGTGAGTGCACCCGCAGCCAGTTTGCAAGGTGAGTGGTGTGGGGGACACACCTGAAGGACAGGGTGCCATCTAGGGAGACCTGGAACAATTGGACCCACAAGAATTTCATTAAGTTCAACAAGTCCAAGTGCCTCGTGCTGCCTCTGAGTCTGGACCATCCCAGACACAAGAAGAACTGGAAAAAGAGAATATAGACTGGAAAACTTGCTAAGAGCAGCCCTGCTGAGAAAGAAATGGGGATTCTTATGGGTGAAAAGTTGGAAATGAACCAAGAGTGAGCAGTCACAGCCCAGAAAGCCAACTGCATCCTGGGCAGCAGGTCAGGAGAAACAATTCTGCCCTTTTACTCCTGAATCCAGCTCTCTGATCCTCAATACAGGAAAGACATGGATATGTTGGAGCAAATCCAGAGGAGGCTATAAAGACAGCCAGACGGCTGAAGCCTCTCTCCTATGAAGACAGTCTGAGACACCTGGGGTTGTTGAGCCTGGAAAAGAAAAGGCTTTGGGGAGATGTTATTGAGGTCTTCCAATACTTAAAGGCGGCCTATGAGAAAAAGATACAATAACTTTTTACAAAGGCATATAGTGACAGGGCAAGAGAGAACGTTTTAAAATTAAAAGAGATTTAGATTAAATATTAGAAAGGAAATCTTCACTATAAGGGTAGTGAGGGACTGGAACAGGTTGCCTAGGAAAGTTGTGGCTGCCCTACCCCGGGAAGGGCTCAAGACCAGGTTGGATAGGGCTTTGAGCAATGCGGTCTAGGAGGAGATGTTCCTACTCATGGCACAAGGGTGGGAACGAGATGATCTTTAAGGTCCCCTCCAACACAGACCATTCTGTGATTCTATTTTATTTCCCTTACCATTTTTAATTTAATATTATTTTGCTTTAATTATTAAACTCCTTAGTCTCAACCCATGAGTTTCTCACTTCTACCCTTCCCGCGGGGTGGGGACATGACCGAGAAGTTCCAGCTGGGGTTAAACCACGGCGGAGACCCGCGAGCCCCGCCCCGTTACTAGCCTGATTTGCATACCCAGAGTGCCCCGCGGTCCCGCCGGTGTCCGGCTCCGCTGCCGTCCAGCGCTGCGGCCGCTGTCCCGCCCCGGGCTGTGGGGGGCTGACCGGCGTGTGCACTCCCCGGGGCTGGGCCGGGGATGCGGGGTCAGGAGCGAGGCGGAGCGAAAGTCGCCCTGACTTATGTAGGGTGAAGCAGACATGGGATATGCCGGGGAGAGAGCGCTGAAGTATACTCTGGTTTCTCTTCAGATCGTATAAATCTTTCGCCTTTTACTAAAGATTTCCGTGGAGAGGAACAAGCACGAGTGTCGATAAATTTTTTGAGGCTCCACTTCGGTGGAGCTATCCCTAATTCGGTTTAAAAATAGATCCAAGTCTTGTTATTGCAAGGTAGAAGTTACCTGTTTCGAGAAAACATTTGGTTGGTGAATACCACCAACCGCCGCTTTTGGCCAAATTTCTGCGCAGTCTGCAGCCATAGCTCGATACCTTACTGGCCCCGAGCTTGCCCTACCTACCTACAGCGGCTGGAGCTTCCTGCGGCTATTCCCAGGAGCGGTGCCTCCTCCCACCCCAAGCAGCACTCACGGGGCGGGGCTGATCACCTCATCCATCCCTTCCTATCTCCCGACAGATCCTCCCACGGCCTGCCGGGAGATGTAGTCCCGCGGCGGCTCCCGGCAGGCCCCGCGGCACGCCGGCGCGCGGGGTTTAAACCGGTGGCGGTTGCCGGGCGGGTGTTTCGCTGCTGGGGCGGGACGCGGTTCCTGTCCCTCTGCCCGTGCCATGGACTCCCGCTGCTACCGCCATGTCTATCCTGGCGCCGTTATTAACATCCAGCGGAGCAACGGTGAGGAGTGGGGCATGGGGAGTCTGCAGGGTTGCTGCCGCCCGCGGGAATCCCGGCGGCGTGGGGCGGCCAGGTTTGGGCTCAACGCTGGCTTTTTCCAGGTGCAATCCATAAAGCGACCGTGAAGGTAGTGAACGTGGAGCTCTCCTGCGTGACCGTGGAGTGGATTGAGGGCGGCGCCACCAAAGGCAAGGAGGTGAGTTGATGGCTGCTCGCGGCCCCTTCCCGCCCTGGGCGCTCCAACGCCCCGGGCCCCGGCGGGATGAGTCCCGGGAAGCCCGCGGCTCATCAGGAACGGCCCTGCTCTTCTGCCTCGCTGGGCGGGCAATGCTTGTCCTGCGCTGCTGCAGCTCGCTCCGTGCTCTCCTTGTGTTACGTGTAATGAATGCAGTGCTGTAGATGTGCCTAGGTAAGGTGTGAGAGCTGCTGTGCCAAAGCTGCACCCTTTACCTTTCAGAGGGATCAAGGAGGTGTTGAGTCTCTCGCACTGTTGACTGATTCCAAGATTCCAGTTTTCTAGCTCTTTGGGCTGTTTGTTGGTTTTCTATGTCTTATGCTATGGCCTTCAGGCTTTCCTTAAAATTTGTTGCTAATAAGGTGTTGTGTTAACAGGCCTGGGTTTGGTTTCCTGAATCTCTGCACCAATATCAAATAAGTGTAAGATGGGATGGGAGAGAGGGGCATTTGAAGGTGATGCAGCTGAAATCCTGGTATTTTTAAAAGTCTGATACTTAGCAAATGTACTTGTCCTGCTGCTGTCTTTAGAAATGTGCAGACTCTAGATTTCACTGAGAATCTTAAAAGTTGCCATTGGCTGGTAGTTTGAAATCAACTCTTACTCTGTGCATGTGGCTGCTGCCTTCAAATATAAAAAATATACAAATTCAGATGTAATTGTTGGGTAAATTGCATGTATGTGTTAAGATGAAGTATCTTTAGGAAGATACTTCAAAATTCAGCAATTTTTTATGTGCTTATGTATATACAATATTCATGTGCTTGCACACCCTTATATTGGCTACATACCTGTTTCTGAGCTAATTCACTTTCTAATTAGCTGCTCATTAATTCCATATGAATTAGATTTCATAGATTACTTTTTTTATGCTAGAAAGTGGTATTTACACATTTTAGAGAGATTCCTCTACGTGCTTTTTTCTGTTTTTGTGGCCACTTATTTAATAATTCCAAAGTTAATTGAGAACTCAAGTACTCCCGGGGGTACTTGTGTTGCCTTGTTAGGTGAATTGCAAGCTGCTGGAATTTGTATGAACAGGTGTTTTCAATCTCTTCGGTGGGGACAGTTTTGAAAAACAGAACAGCGACTGAGTTGTAATATTTTTGCTCAAGCATGCCCTATCCCTGCATTTGTTAGGTGCCCCATGATGAGGTGAAGGCAGGATTATCATTTCACATGAGGGTCACTCAGGAAGTGATAGCTGGCCCCAGGTGAAATCGTTTACAGTAGCAAGTGAAGATGCAGGTGAATTAAGTTATGGATTAAATGCTGAATCCTTCATTTCCCAGAGTCTAAGCAACTCTTTGACATTCATTTCGGTAAACATAATCACACAGTAAACACTTAATGCTCTCCTAGCATAGAAGTCACAGAGCTGCTGAGATTTACTAAGATTAGTAGTGGGAGATTAGAGCAGGGGATGCCAAATGGGCTTTGCCCTTCTCTTCAGAAGTGCTCTATGGCACCTGCAGAGCTGTGTGGTGTTTGGCAGGTGAGGGTAAATGACTTAACTAGCACATTTTGTCTGGTGTATTTAGATGTACCAGATTGTTCAAATGGAATAGGAATTACTGTTTTGCTCTTCCAAGCAATTTTAACATAACATTTGGCAGGCAGTGAGTCAAGTTTGTTTGACTTCACTGAAAGTCCAGATTAGAAAAAAACCCAAATTTTAAGTGGTAGCAGCAGTATTCTACTATGTAAAATCCTGACTTTGCTCTTGCAGGTTGATATTAATGATGTGATTGCAGTAAATCCTGAATTATTAGAATTACCTCCTGCTGATGTGAAAGAGAATGTTCCTTTGCAAGACAATGTAACTTTACAGGTAAGTGCTTTAAAGTACTTTAGTTTCTTCTAAGGTACTAATGCGTAGGTATTGTGATATATAACATCAATCTTAATAATAACATATAATCTCAATCTTAATCTTAAATCTCTAACTTGTCTTTTCTGTCTCATAGTTAGGCTTTGGTCAGAAATTGTTGTTGTATCGAGTTGCCCTGAAGAGCAGTGCTAGGTGTTTGCTGCTTACTCCAATTGCTTACAGCATTCCTTGTTTTTCAGAAACAGAAGCGCAGAACAACCCTTTCAAAAATTCCTGCTCCACGGGAAGGTGAGAAAATGTTTGGTTTTTTTTTTCTCTGCTATGCCCTTGTGGAACTGTGCTGGTCTTTCATTGTAGCCATAATATTGTACTTTAGTGCATCATAAGGCTGCTCATTCAGGCAGTACTAATGAAGATGATACTGTCTCACACCAATGTTTTGGGCTCCTTAGGGCATGAACTCTCCTAGGTTGCTGTCCTGCTTCTGTGAGCTGGCGTTTGTTGAGGTGTTCTTCTCTTCTGCAGTATTGCTGTAGCTATTCCCTGCTTTAAATGTTGCTAGGCAGTTGCTGTTGCAGTGAGTTTTAAAGTTCTATATGGAGCTTTGCAAATGCCACAAACTACAGAAGTTAAGTGGCAGTTATTAAGATGAAGAGTGTCAGAATGAGAGTGGAAAGGACAAGAAAGAAATAGTGGTGACAAATGTATGTCTCCTCATCAAGTAGTCTCCCTAGACAATAAGTAGAGCTCTATGCTTGCAGACGTTTCAGAGCAGGCAGCCAAAGTGCCAGCTGGTGTGCCTAGCTCCCTGATTGCATGTCAGTACAATGTGTTGAGCAAAGCCAGAAGAATAGATAGAGATGTCAGTGTGAGATTGCTAAGAAATTGTTCTTCCTGAGGTGTCAGGAGTTAGAAAAGGCCCATTTTTCTACCTTCTCTTAGCTTTATTAGCTGTCTCTTTAGGCTTTTTGAATTGTAAATGGCAGCATTACAGTTCTATTTGTAATACACTGTATGATGCTGAGGTTGAATGATTACTAATTTAATGATTCTGTTTAAAGTGCATAGTTAGCCAAAACTTATGCTTCTCCATTCAGCTGAGCTGTAAACGAAACATCTGGGCTTGTCTGGCCTCTTCTGTTGCATGCAATGCAAGGCAGGGAAGCTAGTCCCAGAAGACAACAGTACAAATTCCCTGGCATCAGAGACGCAGGAGTTGTTCTGGACTAGAATATCCTGATTTTTCTCAAATTCAGAGAACTCCATAAATTTTGAACTGACAAGCAAAATGATGTGGTAAAGTCATGACTATCTATATATATAGGTTAATAGAACTGGATAGCCAGCTGGAAAACACAAGGTGTTTTAATCCAGTCACTGGTTGATGGAAAGATGTGCTTGCAGAGGTCACAGCTCTCCTGAAGCATAGAATCTAATTGCATATCTAAAATACCTGTTTCTTGTCCTACTGGCAGTCTTGTCCCTGAAGACCTGCTCAGAGCTTAAGAGCAGCAGTGTTTTCATATTCATCAAGTAATTTCTGTTGTTATAACTAGCTAAAGCCCTGGAGTATCAGAGCATCTATCCTGTTGCAAGCTCTGCACTGCACCAATCAGAAAGCTAACTTTGGCTTCAGACTTCTTCTTAGACTAAACAAATTAAAGAAGATCAGCAGGTGTCTGTCTCCATCTTATTCAGGAAAGAAGCAGAAGCAGTGCTTTCAGAATTAATTAAGAAATAGGTATTGTCTCAGTCCCATGAATCAGTATGAATTTTTGAGGATTCTGAATATCCTCACATACAAGAATCACTTAAATCAAACCCATTTAGATGGAGTGAATCCTCCAGTTAATCTGTCTGTTCAGAAGCACCAGCATTTATTGAAACAGTGCTGCTGAGTGTGAGATGAGATCAGGACTGGGCATGTGGGACAAGACAAAATGGAATAAAATGCCCTTTCTGAGTATAATGAAACTGATGCTTTTTGTTTCTAAAATTGCAGCAGTCACATCTAATGTCTATGCACATGAGCAGAAGATTCAAGGTAAAGAGTTAACAGGAGCAATGAATTTTGGGTATGGTTCTAAGGAATTTGATTCAGAATTGCAATGAACCCTTGGTATCCAACAGATTTGGTGTCCTTTGAAATAACAGTGATTCATTCTGGATAAATTCTGATAATTGCTAGCCATGAGAGGTGAAGGTGATAGCTTGCATATCACGCTTCTTTTCATATCACATTTGCTTTTTTTTTTAAACAAATCTATTGAGGTAAACATTCCAATCCTTCCCCTAGGAAGCTTTGCAAAGGATGTGATCTCAGTGAAAGAAATACCTTGGCATGTGAAAATGGAGACTGCCTACAAATGGACCTTTTTCAAAGATTTGCTGTTGTGGTTATACAGGGTCTTTTACCTGAATGTAGTGCCATGGAGCTCCCAGCCTACTGTGTACCACACATGGTCTGTTTGTGGGTGCCCTCATGGTGGGTGGCACAGTGCTGCCTATGGCCAGTTGCCAGGCTGCTGTACCCTTGTCACCATCAAAGAGTTAATTCATACAGCCCTGTAAGTGTGAAGTTTCAGAGGATTTAGTGTTCTTTCTTGAAACTTCCTCCTTCCTAGGTATTAAGTGTTAAGGTGCTGGAACTATCATATCCTTATGCGAATCCTTAGTGGGATCTGAAAGAAATTCACTGGAATTGCAAATCTGGAATGAACTGTTTACTTTTCTGTAGTAGTGGGTTTATTGATCACTTTTCACCCACTTGCATTGCTTTGTCCTGCACTTTACTAATGGAAAAGATCCTTATAACCATACCTTGTTCTCCACTGCTCTGTACTTTGTGAGCAATTGATTAACTTCAAGTGTCTGAGTGTCCTTGGATTCCTGTTTCCAAAGCTGTGCGTGGCCGTTCCAGGATGTATGCTATCACAGAATCCCAGGGCACCCTCCAGGAAGATGAGATGGTAGTAGATCCCTGCACTTCTTTGCAAACCAGAAGATATTCGTCAAATCTTGGTAAGTGGAGAAATGTCCCAGTGAATTCTTAATGTGAAACAATTTTCACTTTGTGTGCATTTAATTATTCAAACTGCAAATCCCAGTGGGAGAGCAACCTGAACTCTTTGATAGATAAAATGAGAGACCTAGAGGTCTGCCACTATGCAAATATCCAGGGCTCCAACTTGCAGTGTTTTCCAAAGGACTTTGGAAACAATGTTGTGCATAATGATGTATTTTCTTAGCCAGAGAGCTGTGGATGTGGCATTTCCTTAATGGCATAAGATGGTATTCATAGGGCTAGAGTGGGAAGAGAAGTGCCTTAACACTACTGACAGCACATCCTGTAACTATACTGTTAGTAGTTTTACCTATACTGGTTGAGTAAAGCAAGAACTTGAGCCTCCTCGAATGACAAAATTCTAGTTATTTATTTTACTAGACTACCCCATGAATAGCTGAGGGCATGTCTTGCATATTAACTTCTACAAAAATGCTAAAATAAGAGGCTTGATAGGAAATTCTTGTCTAGTTGCTTTGGCCTTGATTTGCAGCATTGCTTAAAAGTTGATGATTGGCAAAGGACTTGAAAGTTTGCCACAGGTTTTAGATAGTTTTCTCTCCTGCTGCAGGAGTTGAAAAATGCCTGTGGTCTATGAGGCTTTACAAATTACAAAATTATTCTTGATCTTTGCAATCTAATTATTGGTTTTGGTCTGGCTTCTTTCTGCAGCTGGCCAAACCAGGGGTAGCAGGCTGGGTTGTGTTCCAGAAGCCTCACTGTCAAGTGTAAATGGAAATACAGAGAATCATCTGCCTGCTGCTAGAACGAGCTCTTCAGAGAGCCCAGGTACCAGGGAGCAGTGGATAAAGACTGACTCATCAGTCAGCAGTGAATCACTGTGATTGCTGCTTTGTGTCAGAGACTAAAGCTTTGAAAAGGTGACTTTAGCAGCAAGACAGACTATCTTGATAATTTTTTATTACAGATGTGTAATTCTGTTATTCTGTATTGCCTCACAAATGCTGCCTTTGCTTTAGGGTGGTAGTATGACTTTTGAGGCAGTTTCTGTGATAGATCTGGTTTGGGAAGGAAGTGCTACAAAATTAATGGCCATCGTTCTGAAGGTGATTCTCCTATATGAACTAGTCTATCAGCAGCCTGGAAAAGTTGAAATATTTGTCTTGTGCTTAAAACCTAGTAAGAAATTTTAACCCAAGAAATTGTTTTCATTTTATCTAGTTCGAAGAAGATCTAACATTGTGAAAGAGATGGAGAAAATGAAAAACAAGAGAGAAGAAAAGAGAGTTCAAATTAGTGAAATCAGGCTAAAACGAGCGCAGGTGGAGTACTCTACAATATACCTGTAAGGGGAAATTCTACAGGACCCTGTACTACAATAGTTGAAATCAAAACATATTTTGGACAGGCTTTGTTCTTAGAAAGCTGTACATAAGGGTGGATTGATTCGGGTTTCAGGAAGTTGTGAATCTCATAAAATGCTTTGAATTTCATACAGCTGCTTGTTTAATAGGCTCTGGAGCCTTTTTTGCTGTAACAGATCAATTACATTCACATTCATGGTTTTTCCATGCAGGAGTTTGACAGCGCCTATCCAAACTGGGAGTTTGCACGTATGATCAGTGAATTCAGAGCAACTTTAAAATGCCAGCCAATATCTATAAGTGATCCAGTAAGTAAATACTGAAGCTACTAACTGCAGCCTGTGGACAGACTTCTCAATTTTGTACTGAAAACGTTGGCTTTGATCAGTTGGTGCATCACTGCCTCTTGAAAATCCTCTGAGTATATTGTAAACTTGAGGAAGTTGATATCTGTGAGGTCACTTGCCTTCCCTATTTAAGGCTATCTTGTTTTACTTTGCTTGTGTCACTAGTGAAGAGCCTGTGGTTCAACAATTATCATGCAACGATGTGTGACCATCAGTTTATAAGTGACATAGCCATTGTTGTAGGAATAGGTATAATTTAAAATGGTCTGACTTAGTACAGAACATGTTAATATAAGTAAGTAATATGTTAACTGATTTCAAATAGGTCAGAAAGTGGAGGGGTAGAAGTAGAGGAGAGGAGTAAAGAACCCTGGCTTGGTCAGTACCCTCAGCCATGAAAAAAACCCTGTGCACATATTGTGACAGAAGAAAAGCTTGTTACCTTTGCCTTCTGTCTCACCTAATGGCATATGAACTTCCCAGCTCATCTGATTTGTAGCTGTGTTGCACAAATAGCTCAACTTGCTGCATCAGTAAAGAACTCCCAAGTCACCAAGAACCTCTGGGGTAAATGGAAATATTAATTTCCTGATTAATTATTGTACCATAGCTTCAGTATTGATATTACAAATTTTGCTAGAAAGCATTTCCACCTTATATGTTGGAGAATGCTGCATAAAGGTAAATTATTTGTAGTGTTGCTTTTGCACTGAATACTCTTTAAGACTGACATCCCTGCGTGAGTGGGTTGGCTCAGAAGCAACTCTGATCAGCATATAGAAAAATGGATGTGAGGGACCATTGGATCTCTCCGTAGTAAAGAGTGAGTATAACTGGAAAATAATTACTTATTTTCTTACTTTTCTTTCAGATAGAAGAGCACAGGATTTGTGTCTGTGTGAGAAAGCGCCCTCTCAATAGGCAAGGTGAGTGTACTGACCAAACAGCTATCTTGAACAGTTTGACTTTGTTAATTTTCATTAAAACTGAAGGTCTTTTCTGTCAACAGAACTTCTAAAAAAGGAATGTGATGTGGTTACTGTTCCAAGCAAGTGTGTCCTGATGGTGCATGAGCCAAAGCAGAAAGTGGACCTAACAAAATACCTTGAAACCCAAACATTTAGATTTGACTTTTCATTTGATGAAACTTCTTCAAATGAAATGGTATACAGGTAATGCTTGCTGTTCACTGGAAATTACTTTCAGATTAAAGTGTGGAGCTTTGGCTAGATGGCATCTAAACTTAAACTGTTACTTGAAATAAGTATTAGAATCCTTTTTGGAGGAAGCCGAAGGACTGAAAAGTCTAAGGCTTATTTTTGGCATAATCTTGATGATTGCCTAAGCACTTGCTTTTTTTTTTTTAGTTTCTTTTCTTTTTAAAACTGATGCTGATGAAGCAGTGTATGAAATATTTGCTTTAACTATTTTCTATCTTTTGAATATTCAGATTCACTGCTAGACCTCTTGTAGAGACCATCTTTGAGGGTGGGAAGGCGACATGCTTTGCATATGGCCAAACAGGCAGTGGCAAGACACACGTAAGTTTTTCTCCAAGGTCTCAAATTTTCTAGCTTTGACAAAGTAATTCAAAGCTCACTGATGTTTGAGCATAAGTAGGATTGTGTAAGAAGTTTGGATCTTGGTTTTATTGTCCAAAAGCTAATACTTTATGTTAACTCTTTTTCTGTAGCTTTATTTACTAGTGGGTTTCCTTTGAGGTTGTGAGGAAAATTGTACTGACTTTTCAAAAGATTTAGAAAAAATATTTTTAGAAAAAATAATTAGAAAAAATATATATTTTTTTCTCTTTAGAAGAAAATAGAAGCTGGCTTTTCAAAGATTTAGGATGTCCTGATATGTCAGTTTTAGTAAAGGCTATTCCTTCAAATGCCTGTTGTTTAACTCTTGTCTGTAAAGTGGGGCTATTAACCTGCATCTGTGACAAAGGCTATGTTCTATCTTGTGCTTTGAGCTTGGAGTGATTCCAAAGAATTCGGCAATTATATAAGAATAAGCCTCTTGATGCACATAAATATTTAAGTGATCTGGTTTTGTTTGTGAAGTGGCTGAGTTAGTGTGTTTGCTTTCTAGCCACTCCTTCCAGTCTAACAGTTGCAGCTTCAAGAGTTATGAAAATTCTTTTGTCTCAAAAGAGAAAGCTTGCTCTAAATTTTCAACAGCTGTGTTGTCTTTAACTTTCTTCTTCTGGGAACTATGGAGAAAAATCCTCACAGCATGATAGTGGAGTCAAATGTGCTGTCCTCTTTTGTAAGAAGCATTTACTTCAAACCACAGTGATCTGCACTGGACTGGGCTAATGCACTGCTTTGAGTACTCAGACAGTCATTGCTATCATCCACTGTTAGAGGCAAGTTTTAGGCTAGGATTTCTTATATTTAGTGTTATGTAGTGAGCTGTAGATCTTTTCCAGTAATCCAGACAAAAACTTGTAGCTTTATAGAACTTTGAACAGGGGCTGCATTCATTGTACTGGAAAGGGCAGAGAAACCTGCTTGCCTGAGCATCATTACAGGAATACAACTGTGATGCACTAAAATCATAGGTGAAGTTGCTTTCCCTTCCTGGTCCTAAGGCAGAACTAGTGCAGGGACAACAGCTGTACCTTGAGACTGGAGTGCTGCACATTAAACTCTGGTAGATTGAGAACATGTCATGGGATTGAGCTGTGTTTTAAATAACAGTGGTAGGGCAAGTCATTAGGATAGCATTAGCTAAAAATTTTGTTGTGATTAAAGATGGCCATACTCCTTTGGCCAGAGGAGTTAAAGATATTGTCTGCTCTGAATTTGTATTTTCATGTCTTGTTAACTTTTGCAAGTAGCTGCAAAAATTTATTCAACCTAGATCCTAACAAATGAAGCTTTGTCTCTTCTGACTAGAGGTTGTTTGGTTGCACTGTCAAAGCAGTTTCCTTGGAGGAACAACTGCTTTGACTCTGCACCCCAGAGCCTTACAGCTGCACTGCTTTGTGTAGGCCACATCTTCTCTCTAAACTGATAGGGAAGTTGCAAACTAATTTGGCACTGCGTTCCAGTAATCTTGCTGGCATTGGGGCTTTTCTATGGAAACTTCCTAGCCTGTTTTTGGAACTAAGATTAGATAGGCTGACTTGTTGGTGCCATACCTGACCTCTGGCCTTTTTTCTTCACAGACTATGGGTGGAGACTTCTCTGGGAGAGCCCAGAATGCCTCAAAGGGCATATATGCTTTTGCCTGTAAGTTGATTCTTCTATAGAGACAAAAATCAAATTAATGCTTGTTTTTCTTAACTAGGTAAGATCTGGTTTTGTATAGTTATTTTAAACAGGTCCAGTAGAAGATACAGAAAGTATTTGTGTTTTCAATAAGAAGACTTTGTGCTTACCTGAAGTATGATTTTTTTTTTTTTTTTTTTTCCATTCATTTCACAAAATATTTTTTCTCTAGCCTGTGTCTACATCCATACTGAACTCACCAGAAGATACTTGTTTCTGGTACAAAGAAATGACACATTTTCTAATTAGGCATTTGCTGGGCAGAGCCATTTAATTTTGATTCTTCTGCTTTGCTTTTGTCTCAGACATCCGAGTACAACACAACTCTACCCATTTGTGATATGAAACTTGTTATGTAAAAGGATGTATGTATTGTTTCTTCCTATAAGCCTTAAATGCAAAAAAACCTATTATGTCCAAAATTATTTCAGAAAATGGAAGCCCCTCCTTCATATAATCCCTGGAAAGTACCATGAAAACCTGACCTTTACCTTCCCTTTAGAAAGACACAGTGTGAACCTAGTCAGCAGCAAGGCAGCTGAGCTAGGAGCAACTATTGGCTGATCTCTGAAAAATAGTTATGACTGGTCCTGAAGGAGTCTTTGCTTTTCAGCTCAGTTTCAAAGTTTGGAGCCTAATTGTGAAAAGATGCACTGGATCCAGCCACAGGGTCAACTAATCTGGTATATTGTCTCAAAACCTCAGAAATGCAGATGTTCAAGGATGCCTGTTTTTCTAGACTTTTTGCAAGAAGCACTTGAAACACAAACACATGATTTTTCCAGGCCTGTCCAAAACAATAGAGGATCCCAGTGTTCCCTCAGAGCAGTAAGGATTGTTGTCTGTGGGTGGCATTAGCAGTTGAAACTCCTGTATTTCCCTGCTTTCAGTCCCTGGGTAAGGATGCTGCTGAATCTGTTCTCCAGATGGTAGCACAGCACTGGTCATTAGCATTTGTTTGGATGACTGTCACTCAGTGCTAGACACTGCCTTATAGCTGTGCAGTGTTTGAAAGTAGATCAAGTAGCAACCAGTTAACTAAACTTCTGCTTTTCCTCACTAGCACGAGATGTCTTCATCCTCCTAAACCAGCCCAGGTACAGGAATCAGAATCTGGACGTCTATGTGACTTTCTTTGAAATATACAATGGAAAAGTAAGACTTTTTAAATTTTTAGATCTTGACCTGATTTCTTTGGTTGAATATTTCATAAATAGCTGGGTCAAACTTGATACTTTCTATAGTTCTATGTATTCTGTTTTTATTGCTGTATTTGGAATTGAATTTGAATCTATGTTGAAGATGCTGTTGCTATATAGCTTTGTATAAAGACAGTGAAAAATACTTACAAGGAGTCCTTGTTCGGGTTTGCTTCAATCTTTTTGCCTAAATATAGGTGTTTGACCTCTTGAATAAGAAGGCCAAGCTTCGAGTCCTGGAGGATGGCAAGCAACAGGTCCAGGTTGTTGGTCTCCAAGAAAGACCAGTTGGCTGTGCTGAGGATGTCATCAGAATGATCACAGTTGGCAGTGCCTGCAGGTTTGGTGACTTAAAACCTATAAGAGGAGTCATGTCCTGTTGCATCTACATGTTTAGAAAAACATATATGATGCCTGTAGCTGGTGCCTTGAGATTTAAACAAAAGCTGAACAGAAGTTTTTAACAGAAGTTAAGTGTTCGCAGTAAAGGCACTGAGCAGCACCTCTGCATGAATACCAGAAAGTGGTTACACAACAAAGGACTAGAACGGATGGTTTAGCCTGTCTTCCATAGAAAACATCAGAGCTCCTCATTCATATGTCCTCATGGAACTCCAATAAGAGAAACCATTCACATGAGGAGATGGCTGCCTTGGTGCTTTCTGGAAGGATCAGCTAGTTTACAGGAATACATGTAGCTCCCTGTGGGCTTGTAAGATCAAGAATGGCACCTGGTGTGAACCATAGTTACAAAAGTGGTTTGGCTTAACTGCAGGCCAGATGAGCTATTCCAACGGCAACAAAAATACTGCATGTTGTTCCATAATCTTGTCTCAAGAATCCTTGAAAGCAGGTGCCAAGGGACAGCTGTAGGCTTGGTGCATCATCCTGGTAGGAATGACTGTAATAGGGGCAGCTCTGCCATCATACTGGTATCTTTAATTGGGAGCTAAAATCTGTATTACCAAGTGTTATCTGCTTCAGTGAAGTTGCAACTGCTATGGGAATGTTCATAGGCAAATGAGAGCTCCTTGGCTTCTTTACTGCACTGTGTGGGCAAATATGCACATCCTAAAAGCTTATTCAGCATTCTGTGCATCCTTTTTGGCTGGCAATTTAATTGTGAACTGTTTCTATATTTCAGGCTACTCCCTCCTTTTTCCCCAGTAGTAGGGATGTGGGTGGAACAGTGAACCTGCCAGCATTCGCAGGGAATAAATGATGGTGAAGGTCACAGGGAGATTTAAATTAAAAGATGGCACTCTGTGCCTTGCAGTGAAGGGGCAGGTGCAGCTGCACAGCAGAGGTGAAGTGCCAAGCCAGCTTGGCTGGAGAAAGGGATTTACCATGATTGTAATGTGCTAGCACAGCTAATGCTGTTTAGTGGGGAGCTTGGCTGAGCTTACAGTATAATTGCAGATGCATTTGGAAAATAATATGTGGTGTGCTGAAAGTGTGATTTCCAGCTCAAGTGCAAGTGAGGCTTTAGCACTCAGGCATTCTAATGTAGGCTGGCTG
Source organism: Acridotheres tristis (assembly GCA_037013685.1). Lineage (NCBI taxonomy): Eukaryota > Metazoa > Chordata > Aves > Passeriformes > Sturnidae > Acridotheres > Acridotheres tristis. Next base: position 10,678,646 of record CM072895.1, read on the forward strand.
AGCTGAGCCAGGCAGCTTAAATAGTCTTAAATTTCTATAATCAGGGTGCAGGTTTGTATTTTTCACAAGTAGTTCTGTGCTCTTATATCAGAAGCAATTCTGTAATTCACACAAACTTCAAGTATTAATGTGTGGGATAAACCCTAGAAGGTTAATTGGCTGCACGTCTTAGTACTGTCAGGACCTGTTGACTTCCTTGATACATTTCTAAGGCTTGTTTGCATCTTTGCTGTAGGACATCTGGGCAGACTTTTGCAAATGCCAGCTCTTCACGGTCACATGCCTGCTTCCAAATAATACTGCGCCGAAGAGGACAAATGATTGGCAAATTTTCCTTGGTGGATCTGGCAGGAAATGAAAGGGGAGCAGACACATCTAGTGCTGATCGGCAGACACGGATGGAAGGTGCTGAAATCAATAAGAGCTTGCTGGCTTTGAAGGTGAGTTACAGCTCCTGAAGCAGAGTGATAATCCACATGTGGATTCTGTTCAACTCTGGGGTTATCTGTTCTGTTTCTTTCCAGTACAAGGAAAAAACAACCAAAAAAGTACTAGTTTAGGATGTGAGCAACCTACTAAGCAATCTAAAAATAGAGTATACTTCTATTTAGAATGTTTCCAGGAAAGTAGTGCAGTCTTGTCGGGCCACACACTGGTATACTGATTTCAAGCTTCGTTCGAGTTGATGTTTTTTGGGGCGGGAGGGAGGTGGGTTTGTGACATATGATGGCTACTGTCCTGTGACAGTCTGGTACCTGGAGTATATTTTAAAGACTATGAGGAACTTAGAGCAATATATGTGACCATTCTTCAGCCTGTTGGGTTTACCAGCAATTGGTGGTTGATAGCTTGCAGAGCTGTGTGAAGAGAGATGCCAATACTGCATTCACAAGACTTGTCTTTTCATAGGAGTGCATCCGAGCTTTAGGGCAGAACAAGTCTCATACACCTTTTCGGGAGAGCAAGCTGACGCAGGTACTAAGAGACTCTTTCATAGGAGCAAACTCAAGGACCTGCATGGTGAGTATGCACATGTCAAACACAAGGCTTAGGTTCTAGAATTCGACCAAATAGCTGTTTGTTCCTCTGGAACAAGGGGGTTTTTAAGTCAGAAGCTTTAGATCTTTTAAAAAAAAACAACCAAAAAACTCCTCCAAAAAAACCAAATATCTTCCTCATGGAAGCTTGCCCATGGTGAGTGAGATGATAAACTGGTGAGTTATGCTTGGTTGCATTAGAAGCAGGGCTGTTGAAATCGTCTTTAACACAGTAAATCTGTAGATCTGTGAATCTCTGCAAGACAGCTTGGTGTGCTCTCAAAGGGCTTTGCTTTCTATGGATGGTGGTGCACAGCAGGTGCACACAAAGACAGTGGAAAGTTGGATACAGGAATGCTGGCATGTCCCACAGAATCCATAAATAAAAACGGACCTGGCTGTCTCAACTCCAGCCCTTTGTCCTCGAATGTCCCAGCTGTGTGGTGAGATCAATAAGCAAAGATCAGATAGGAGTCACTAAGTTTTCTTTTGTATTTGCAGATAGCAATGATTTCTCCAGGCATGAGTTCGTGTGAGTACACCTTAAACACACTGAGATATGCTGACAGGTAATCGCCTTTCTGACCTGGGGATACTAATCCTATTGTAAAAGGTGTTTTAGCTGCTTTTACTCTGACCTTTGGAACCTCAAGTTCTCTTGTATTGTTTGTATTGGCAACTTGAAGGATGGTTGTTAGGAGCAAAGTATCTTAGGGCTGTCGTATGAAACTAACCTGGGTGTTCTGTGTGAGACATAATAGAGATGATGTAAAACTATGAGTAATGTCTCCTTTCCTCAAAAGAATCACCTCTCATGCTAGACTTCAGACTGCCCTGGTTATTGTAGGGAGTTTACCCTGTCCAGAATGGTTACCTCCATGCCTTTTACTTTTTGTGGTACTTTGTGATCCATCTGTAAGAATGTGTGTCATGAATGAGTGTTTTAGTACACTCAAAGAATCATTGGCAAAGGTAGCAGCAAAAACAAGTTTAAAATTAAATGAATGACAAATTTTGTTGGTGAGGTTCACTCTACTACTTACTGGGTGGTTAAAGCACACAGAGAAGAAAATTGATTGATTTTAGTCAATCTAAAACTAAAATCATCTTAATATTATCTATCTTGAAGCCTGGGGAATGGAAAAATAGGTAAGGATAGAAAAAGAAAGGGTAAGGATGGAAAAGGACTAAAGGGTGACCCTCACCTTGAGTCACAAGGTTTATGTGACACCCTTGTCAAACATAGCCCTGAACTTGACGAATGGTTTAGGCCTAAAGATTTTAACTGCACTTAAGCCATAGCTTAACTTAAATAATTTAACATAAGATTTTATTGAATTACTATAAGCACAACAGTAGCTCACTTCCAGGCCTAGTTTACTTTAAAATACTTAATGCACTTAAGAATCTAAGACAACCTTTATAATATATTTGCTATAGCATAGTCGCACATACCTAAGGGACTGTGTACAAGGTGTACATAAAGGTGTATGTACCACCTGCTGTGAAGAGATTTCAGTCCCAGCTCAACTGATGTGAGTGTAACTGCCAGAGTGGCTCCTGGATGCCCAGACAGGAAAGTTTCCATAACGCCAACATCTCCTGGCTTTCCTTCCCACAGTATTCAGGGGTTTCTGCCCACATAAGCCTGTTCTGGGGATGGTTAACTGTGTAACTTTTAAAGTGCAACTGATTGTTTCCTGCTGAGTACTGATTGATTGCAGTAGCTGTTTTGTGATTCTGTAGCCAATAAACTGATGTAAGATGAATTTGAGTGACAAATCTTCTTGTTGCAGAGTGAAAGAGCTCAGCCCTCATGATGGAGGTGGTGAAACTCAGAGTCAGATGGAGACTGAGGAGGCTGAGACCAGTACAGAATGCTCAGATCTTCAATTCAATGTATGTGTGTGCAGTGGGCTAAACAGAACTGAAGGCTGGGAACAACTTGCTGTTCTTACCTGGGCTGTTTCTTGCAGTTCTCCAGGGATGAGGAGGAAGAACTCTCTCCCCACATGTTCAGCTATCGAGAAGTTATGACTCAAATTAGTGAACGGGAGGAGAAGGTTGTAGAACAGCTCAAAGAACTGAGACAGGTATGGGGAAGCAGCAAACCTAGCCCAGGCCACCTTCTATATGTTGATAGCTGCTTGCTTTGTCTGAGCCAAATGCTGCTGGGGAGGCAGCAATGCAAGATGTTGTACCAGTGGTGTTACTTTTTCCTCACTGCCAACTTTTTCTTGTATTTTCTGGCTCAGCTGGTTAAACTGGGGCATTTCAGTGCTTTTGCCACTTTCCTTTCTCTTCCAAATAGCAACCTCTACTTGCTGCCAATGAGCACTAACTGTTCCTGGTCTGTAGAAGCTCAGCTATGATTAGACTGCCAGATTTGAAGAAACTAATTGAATTTACAGAAAGTCCATTTCTCATCACTGTTACTCTTGTAAATACAGAGAATGACTACTGAACTTGACTACCTCTTGGGAATCACAGAGAAACCAGATTATGATCTTGAGACCTTTGTGAACAGAGCTAAGTACTTCATAGAGGACAGCTCAAGAAATTTCCTCAGTGTCAGAGGTATGTTAGAGCCTGTATCTGACTAGCACTGTCACGAATGCTTTTCCAAAGACCTGAAAGTAGCACGAACATACCTGTGGGAGCTTGAGCACCCAGTCCTGCATAGCTCTGAGGTCTGCTGAGAGCGACAGCTGGGCTGAAGAGTTCAGCTTCCAGATCAGTCACCCTGTTGCTCTTACCTTTCTTACAGAAACATTGGATGCCCTGGGGACTGCCATGCAACTGGAGGAGCAAGCCAGCAAGCAGATAAGCTGGCAGAGGCCTTAGTCATTACAGCAAAACCTGGTTCACAAGCAATCTTGCATGCACTTGTCTTGTCTTGCATGTTCGTCAGTGGTTTGTATCACTCCTGTTTTAAATGTGGTAGGGTTTCTGCAGGTCACATGCCCAAGGGCAGTGGACACAGCAGCCTTTTCTTCATAGCCTGTATCAGGGTACTCAGCAAAGTGCTAAAATGCATCCACTGCAGGGCTTGGACAGGGGGCCTGAGAGTCTGCAGTCTCTGCCTGAGATATCTGGCATTTGGCCCTTTGCTAGTGACAGTGGTCTCCCCTAAGAGAACTAAATACACATGTACAGTACATAACCTTTTCCAGATGTGCTTGAAACATTGCAAAACTGTTGCAAGTTTTGCTTTTCTAGAAAGAAAATGGACTTTGTGATTGTGAAAACCAGTATTTTAAGAAGTTGAATAAATAAATGTTGTTGGATCTCATTATCTTATCTGTCCTATAAAAAATATTTCTTGCTGATTTTGGTAAAGTTTAACCCCTCCTAAAGACCAGCTGGTTTGGTTGTTGGTAGGGAGGCTGATTTCTTGGAAGAACTTTCTTTTCAAAGTCTTTATAGTTGTAATGTTTACAAAAAAATCACTCAAAATACATCTTGTCTCTTAATTTTGAGGTGCTGCTGGGATCTCCTAATGGGGAAAGCTGGCTTTGGTGTAGCTGTCTGCTGCCATGGCCCTTGTGTGCAGCCTGGGTCCAGATTGCCCTGCAGACTCTTCCTCTGGGAAAGAGCAGGTTAGGGGAGGAACAGTTGTAAGGCATGTGCTGATGCCTGGTCTTTGTTATTTATTCAGCTCAGTTCAGCATTTGTCTTCAAAAGCATGAAATAGTTGTGTGAGCTCTAGGCTCAGCAACACAGGATGCAGCTATGCAAACATCAGATCACAAAGCGACCCTTCTACCATTAATCCCTCTTTTCTTCCAGCTACCTGCTCCCTCTGAAAGTCAAGGGTGTAATTTAAGCAACAAGCCCCTCCTAGCTCTGCACCTGCCAGCTGTGGACTGCATCCTTGTTTTGTTGGCATCTCCAGACACTATATTGGAGGCCAGTTCTTCAGCCTGGACTGGATCAATTGTGTGCTATGTTTCAGGGCTGGCCTGGAAAAAACAGCAAAAGAGTTAGGGATCTTTGAGGGATGTGAGCAAACATTAGTCATAAGTACTTAAAGAAGGGATACTTCAACTGAGGCACACTCCTCCTCTGCAGATGCACTTTGTGCTCAACAGTTTAGGTTCTGGGAGCAGAGTGGGGCTGAGCACTTTGAGGGTTTCTGAACTGTGAAAGCTGACTTGGACCTGAGCTCTGACTGCATCATACTAAGATGGCACAGCCAGATAAAAGGGCTGTTATGCCCTACTAAGTCTGGACAAAAGCAAGACAATCCTTTCCACTTCAGGTGTTAGTAGTCTTGGATTATCCAGCCTTTCCCTGTGCAAGGAATGCAGTATTGCCTACTGCCTTCCCTCTGTGGACCTAATATTGCTTATTTTCCCTATATCTGCCTTAAGAGTCAGAGATCTGAGCTGCAGGCCATCAGCTTCTACCCTGGAAGGGGGAAGAACCACACAATGACCTGAGTCCGTGCCTCTTGGTGCAATCTCAATGGAAAATGCTGTGTTCCTGTCCTGCCTTAGTAGCACCACAGACAAGAGAGTGTCAAAATAAAAAATATTCAGCTGTGCATGGATTAATAATCATTTACTACTGGGGCTTGCTGAGAGCCAACTGTTTAATGATCAGCAAGAGCTTCCTGGTGTATATTAAAGTCTGGCAAGTTTCTTGTGTGACCATAAAGACCCTTGGACTCAAACATCACCACCCTGACTTCTGTGTGGATGTCACTGGAAAATTCCTCAGGTTTGCCTCCCTACCCACCAAAATTTTCTGTCATCTGCTTTTGCAGAAAATATGTTCTGACAGCACTATCTTGTGGACGCTGCAGGAAATTCATCTAGAATGAACTGATTTTAGTGCAAATGGCTGAATTTCATTAAGAATCGTGCAGTCAATCATAGGCAGTGGGTGGCTGATGTTTTAAAAGGGTGGTCCACTGCTGGCTGTGGCTCCCAGCTCTGTGGCCATGAGCACTGCAGCACCCTTCAGCCCTATGCAGGACATACATGGCTTCCAGGCTCAGCTAAGGGTGACAATACACAAGGCCAGTAGCGATTTCACATCTCTATAAATAAAACTTCAAGCCAGCTCCAGTGCCAGTAGCAGGGACAGCCTGAGTACTTCTACCTGCAGGCGCTGACTCTGCCTTATTTCCCAAACACACCCATCTCCAACCAGCTTCAGGCTGGAGATTTGAGAGAGCTGGGATACGCAGCAGTGAGTAGTGCCCGAGGTGAAGGGGTGAATCTTTCCTGGGAGGGAGAGTAGTGCCCGAGGTGAAGGGGTGAATCTTTCCTGGGAGGGACATGTCCCTGTCTTTCCTACTAAAAGGATGCTGCTTCTCTAAGGTTCTTCTTATGGTCCTGTAACTTCTGCTCCAGTTTCTCACCGAATGGTTTTTGTGGCATCTGCCTCTTACACATAGTCCCTCAGCTAAAGTGTGGCTGTATGTGGACCATTAGGAAGAATAACGCTTTGAAACACTTCTAAGGTGTTAGAGGTGGAGTTACACTGCTAGGATGAGATGGATGTAGTTTTTCAGGAACCACTGTGGCTACATATAATCTATGTAATCTAATCTATGCACATTCTACAGTTCACACAGCCTGAGCCTACTGTGGCCTGTACTGCTGAGCCGGGACAGGAAACACCCAGCGCTGGAACTGTTCACCATTCTCACCCAGCAGCCCTCAGCACATCTCTGGAGGCCTGCAGGGTAACATTAGTGCTGCAGGCAAGCCCCGCCTGGACCCGGACAGCCCTTGCTGCTGCAGCCCTCGCCTCAGGGGACAGCCCCCTGCACTTCCCCTACCTGTCAGGGTGACGGCTGAGCCCTGCAGGAGATGGCGGACCCTGAGTAAAAGACCCTGCTCGTCGCTCTCGAGGATCACTCGGGGACCCTGGCCAGCGCTCTTACCTTTCGTAGTCCAGCCAAAAGGCGAACAGCCGACAAATTGTAACGACCCCTAAAAAAACCCGGACTGCCTAATTTAATTGGCCCGATTTTTATCTATTTTTTACCTCAGAAAATGTAGCTCCCCCGAAGGGGAGCCTCAAAAAATTTATCGACACTCGTAGTTGTTCCTCTCCACGGAAATCTTTAGTAAAAGGCGAAAGATTTATACGATCTGAAGAGAAACCAGAGTATGAGCGCTACCACTCTACCTGACAAAGCCACCGTCTGCTCCACCCCACATGAGTGAGGGCGATGCTCGCCTGCCCGCCCTTCCCGGCCCCGCATCCCCGGCCGGCCCGACCCCGCATCCCCAGCCCGGCCCCGCGGGAAGCACACGGCGGACAGCCCCCACAGCCCGGACGGGACAGCGGCCGCAATGCCGGACAGCAGAGAGGCCGCGGAGCACTCTGGGTATGCAAATCAGACCGGTAAGGGGGCATCGGTAATGAGTAGGAGGAGCCGACAGCGCGAATGGGCGGGGCAAGCTAGTTTCGGTGACATCAGTGCCGCAGCAGATACATTATTCCTACCATCCGAACCGCGCTGACCGCTGATACTCCCCCTTACCGCAATTCATTGCTAGCAACCCAACCTAATACACGCTCATAATTTGTTCTTTCTTTAACCATAAAAAGTTAGCTCCACCGCAATGGAGCCACAAAAATTCTATTAAAACTCGTACTTGTTCCTCTCCACGGAAATCTTTAGTAAAAGGCGAAAGATTTATACGATCTGAAGAGAAACCAGAGTATATGGCCACCTTTCCCCGGACATATTCCGACTCCCCGCAGCTTCCCCATAGGACACGGTGACCCTCACTCAATTCGTTTCCCTGCTTCCCACTCCTTCCAAAGCCTCACCCGGCTAGGCACCAGCCCCCTGCCGGTACCAAAGCCCGGCTGGCCCGACTCCAGGGCCGCTCCAGCTCGGAGCGGTAGCGCCCGGCTGGCCCGGCCCGGCGCTGCCCGCACTGCATCCCGGGTATGCTGATCACACCAAGCGGAGGAGGCGGCGCGCCCCCAACAAGGCCGGTGCTTCCTGCCTTCCTGCCGGGGTAGGGGGAGCGGGGCGGGGCAGCTGGGCACAAAGCGAGCGGAACTGGACGGGGACGCCGCGGCTCTCGGGTCTGGTCGCATCGTCGCCACGAGCACTACCGCGCAGAGACAAAAAGACGGCTCCGAGAAAGGCCACCGTACACCGCCGCCACGGACCGGAGCTCGACAGCGAGGGGGCTTGGGTTAGGGGCCCCACGCGTGATGCTGAGCTCTGGGCAGGCGCCAACACCTCTCCTATCCTCCTGGGGGGGCTGGAGTGCCCGGGACTGCCGGCCACGTCTCCCGACTGTCCTTTTTCCCGGAACCCGAATCGCCGGCACGCAGCTCCTCGGCTGCATCGCCTAGGCCGGGAGGAGGAGTTGCCCGAGCGCCGCCCTGTCATCGCGCATCTGCCGACCAAACAACGGCAGCGAGGCGGCCGCCTCGGCGGGGACAGCGGCGGTGCGGATGGACCCGTTAAACAATGGCCTAGTGCTGCCGGGAACCGGGCCGGAGCAGGCTGCACCTCCAGCTTGCTGGAACACCGCACACGTATCCGGAAGCCAACTTGACACAATATTGCAACGTGAGCACTTCATCAAATTTATATTCATCGCTAGCTCGATCTATTTTTAACCATTATAGGGATAGCTCCACCGAAATGGAGCCTCAAAAAATTTCTCGACACTCGTGCCTGTTCCTCTCCACGGAAATCTTTAGTAAAAGGCGAAAGATTTATACGATCTGAAGAGAAACCAGAGTATGCCGAGAGAGCCCCCTCGGCAGCTACCGATCCATGGCTGTCGCTCCAAAGGATACAGCGACCCCGGTTGTCCCCAGGTTCGACCCTCTGCTGCCCCATCCCGTTTACCCCGGCAGCGGACAGAGCCCGTTCTTGCACCGGACCGGCGGTTCCGGGGAGCGGCGGCCCGAACTTTGCCGTGTCTGAGGCACCCTGCGCGGTGCACCCTGGGTATGCAAATTATCCTGACTACTAATACGGCGCTCATCCCCACCCGGCCCCGTATCGGTCACAGCCAGGCAGGATCGCTCGACCGGGACTTCCTGTGCCTGCCCTTCGCCCCCGGCACACGTGCCCAAGCTAGCCCCATAGCGCTCAGGGTGTTCCTACCTTTGTACTGGACCTCCAGGTATACTGAGCACAGCACGCCCAGCATGGGCTCCATGAACACGCAGGGCACGTCTCCCATCATATCCTGGGGGAAAAGGGCAGAGTGACAGGGACAGTCTTCACACAGTTCTCCAGACTGTTCTCTTCCAGGCAGTCGGGCTACCCAGTGCAGCCACAATGGCAAGGAGACAGACAGCTCCTGCCTGCGTAGAGATGGACACAGGTGGTAATACTGCCTGTTGCCCCCAGCAAGACCCACTCCTCACCTGCATGACCCCGAGTGTGTGCAGAGCCCTGTGCTGGGCCTGGGGGGAGTACACAATGGCACAGCTTCGAAGCCTTGGGAATCTTGGCTCTGGTATTTGGGACTGCTGTGGCCCAAAGAGTCCAGCAGAACCTGTGCGTCTTTTTGACCTTCTGCTGAGTTGGAGGCATTTAAGAACTTGGTCAGGGCTTGCACCCTTGTGCAAGAGCAGAGATGCCAACTTGTGTGCTGGATGAGCCTGGATCAGCCATCTCACCTGTTTCACTGTCACTCAGAGAACCCAGTACCGCATCCGACTGGAAGTGTGGCTCAAACAATCAGGACGAAATTTCTTTGTCCGGAGTCACAGCTAGAAAATCAGTTAGCAAAATTCTCAACCAGTTAGCAAAATGGAGTAAGTAGCCAAGGAAGGCCCTTTACAGAAACAGAGTCTGACAGTGGCATACCAACAGAATTGCTACAGATCCCGCTACTGAGCCTGCTGCTTTGTCTCTCTTGGAGGAAGCTAAGATGGCATATATCACCCCATGGCCTCTAAGAATGTCCTCTGAACTACAGAACTAACTGGGTTTGACCTCCACTACCGAGGAGGAAAAAAGGGGGGAAAAAAAGTTATAATGCTTTTAAAAGATACAAACTACAAAATTCTCCTACCCCAGAGAGGAACTCTGGGAAAGTTTGCAGTAGGTGAATGCTGCAGGTAAGGATGGAAACTGTTTTGTGGTTTTAACAGGAGGAATTGCAACCAGCAAGGCAGCAATATCACACCAAAATGACTGTGAAGAAAGTGAGCTTGTTAAGAAATGAGAGGGGATGAAATGCAACCTCTCAACAATAGCTGAGACTCTGAACTCCTTCCAGCCAGAGCAGCACTGCTGGATCTGCCATCAGCAGGCAGAGGGAAGGGAATGGCTCAGTGCAGCAAGCAGCCCCAGGGGCCAAAGGTCAGGGAGAACATCCTTGCTTGAATCAGGACAAAGCACAAATGGACATGCTGCGTACCACAGCTTTCACAAATGAGCTCCTTATACTCCCTGCTAGTGTCTCCAGTGTGCAACAGCAACTTTACACACTCTTTTGTCCTCTTCTTTCAGGTGGTTCAGCCCTAGTATTTCCAGAGGAATCAAGACACCTCTGATCTCCAGAAATTCGGTAAGGTATCTGTGGCAACAAGACTGCAAGAATAAGGGGAACAAGGCCAGAAACATCACTTGCCTTGGAGCCCATCTTCCTCTGCCAGCATGCCGTCTCCTGGGAGCCATTACGTCCCATCTCACTGCAGTGGGTAGAGGTCTGAACTGGATACTGTCTCTGCAGAAGAGCATGGACCATTCTTTTACAGTCAGGCAGAGGCAGCACACTCATCCAAATGTGAGAAAAACACTAATTCTAGGTTCTTGAAAGATGGGTTACATGGCTTTCCCTTTGGTTCCATCTTTTGATAGCCAGGTTGTTTTTTAAACCTGCAGAATGTGGCTGGATGTGGATGTCTCTGTACAAAAGCTTATTCGTTAAACAAATTTTCTGTAGGGAACTTGTCCATTCTTTCCGTCTCAGTACCACACAACCCCTCCAGCTGTCCAAGGAAATAGATGCATCATCCTGAGCCACACTGTTAGGTGAGCCAGAAACCAGCTGGCTCCCTGGGAACTCCAGCTCCATCTCTGGTTCTGCCTTGCTTTTAATAAGCTGTTCAGGATGCAACTTTGAGCAACTTTGTGGGCACTATCCCCTTCCTGCAATAAAACCATGATGGCTAATGGCTTCCGGCTCTTTGACAGATGTCATGATCTCTTTTGCCTAGAGAAAAATGAGAAAGAAGTTTAAAAAGGTCTATGAAGAAAGACTGTACTAATGAATTACCACTAAAATCACATTTAAAATCTCTGATAAATAATATTAAAGCACTTAGTAACTATTTAATCTTTAATTATTATATTAAAATAATTTTCTCTTAATTCATAGATAGGAAAACCATCAAAAGGAGAGTTCCTGGTATGTCTGAAGCTGCATAATGAATCTGTGACAGACTTGAGATTATTTTCCTGGGGAGGTGGTTTCACCACAGGAGCTCTCTTCTTTGCTCTGCTAATAAAGTCATTTTGATGTTACCCATTACCCAAGCCCTGTTTCTCACTAGCCTCATGATATGAACACTGCATCTCATATCTGACCTGCCAGGGAATAAATAGAGTGAAATGAGAGCAGAAATTGGTATGGATTTATGGGGGGTGACAGGGTCAAGGGGGCTATAAATGCCTGTTAACACAGCAGCACAGCCCTCACTCACGTGCTGGAACAACAGCCATTTGGACTGGGCCCACATCCATCTCAGGAACATGTGCCGGGTCTTGGCAGTGAGAAAGTGCTTTGGCACCCTTTAGCACGACAGACACTTGCTCTGTTTTTTCCTTATCTAATTTTCCTGGCATGTTTTTAAACAATCTAAGAAAAGCTAAATGATAAGAGCTATGAGCAAGAAGACAGAAGCTCCAGAAACATCCTTTGTCTGCAATTCCTTCTATTTCTTCACACAGGTATTAAATAAAGAAATCTACATTTTTCCAAGTGTATTTGGCACACTTTTGGCTCACTATGATATCCCCTAGTGCAGCTTGACAAAAGTGAAGGTGCACTTAGTAAGGGAGATGGAATGTTAGGGACAAAGCTCTCCATTTGTGTGGCAATCCCACAGCAGTGCATGCTTTTGGCTGGAGGACACTGACCAGTCTCAAGGAGCCTCGCAGTTAAACACCAGGATCTGTGCCCAGAAAGAGGGATAAAGTCACAAACAGTGGCATTAAAACAGGTGTCCTGTCCTATACCAAGCTGTATCAACATGCCTAAGGATAAGAAATGAATTCACACCTTGTCTAATATACTTCTTGGATTTCTTACCTAACAGAAGCACCATTTGAGGTTTTATTTAAGTGAGGTTTATTGAGAAAAAGAGTTAAAATTACATAAATCATTGTGTTTCAGAATAAGAAATCTTTTCAATGTAATACAAATCATCAAGATTACCAATTTCCTACCTACAAAGTTCTTAAGCCTTTTCCCCTGGTATCTGGAGCAAAATTAAAATCAGTTCCAAAGTATCCCCAAGATAGCTACTCAAAAGTAACTTTCTACTCCTATTAACTGAACCAGACTGAAAACAACGACTAAGATGTAAGCATGTATCTCAGTGCCTAAAAACAAACAAGTAAAGTCTTCAAAAAGCTGGCTAAGAAACAGTGCTTGAGAATTAAGATGAGATGAAATTTCATTTGGGAATTAACGGTCTGTGATCTGTAAGGCATCTGTGTCCTTGGCAGGGCGTTTTCAGAACCTCCTTTGCAGGGAAGTAGGTTTAAAATAAATCCATTTTCCCAAAATAGTTGTGATTGAAAATGTTATTAGCCATAACAAATGTTAGTGCTGACAGGAGAATGGCCTGTTAGGGGCCTCTGCTGAAACAGTCAAGTGAAAGTCATATTTCACATTATTGCAAGCATTTTCCTGTGATTTACAGAATATTTGTGAAACATTACTTACAAGGCATATGATTGATATTGAGAGAACAGCTCTTGTGTGGGGGGAATCTGTATTTCACAGAGACTGTTTGCATGAAATTTACAGTCCCATAAAGTGCTCTTCTGTCCTCAACAGAGATCTAGTTAAAAGAACTTTACAGTCTGAAACATCCCAAAATTGATTCTAAATTAACGTTTCCATATTTATGTTTAAGATGCTGGTGGTGTAATGCTCTCCCATTTTTATTACAAAGCTGCAGTAAACCCCCCCGCCACTACTCAGAAATATCAGCACCAGCCTCTGGATGTGAGGATTTTAGTGATACAAAGGGCTTGCCTATGAACCAACGGAAAAAAAAAAAAATGATACAGTGATGACATGGCTTCAGAGGATACAATGGTGCCTGTCTTTGGCTGCTGTAATAACAGCATTTGCTGACATAGGAGTCTTTAAGCCAACATTTCAAAGTACTCTAAAAATGTACATTAATGTTTTTATTATGACCATTTCACATATGGGAACATACAGACACAGGGAAGTTAAATTACTTGCCTGAATCGTTTGTCAGTGCTAGCTAGCATCAGCATGTAACTCCTGGTCGTTGGCTTCAAACTCTGCCGTGAAAAGTGCTGGGCTGCCACCCAGTCCACTGGACCTAATAATCAAAACAAGGCTGGGTCAGGGCAGGGCTTTATTCCTGCCAAGAAAAAAACCTCAGTGATTTAGGAACTGGCTCTGGCAATTCAGCAGTTATTTAAATCCAGAGTACTGCTTAATCATCAGGTTGAGATCAAAAGGCAGACTGGTGCTGCTTCAGCCTCAGAGTGAGCGTGAGGTGCCAGGGAATGATAGCCTTGGACTTGTGGAATGACAGAGTGGCAGTGATTTGGTGTTATCTTTGCATCTTGCAACATCAAGGTTGTGCCCAGCCTCAGGCAGAACTTAGGGTTTGTTTCCCTGGCAGGTTTCACCCTTTCCTGGCACCCCTTAAGTCCTCCCGTGCACAGTGCACCTTCCTCAGTGTACCTCAACATACTCAGCTCCTCAACCTCTCTCTCCTTCATGTCCTGTCCCCCAGCCCCACTGCTAAGGCAGCCACAGCCCCAAACCCACCCCTGCACTGCCCCACCCCCTGCCAGGCCCCCTGCACTGCCCCCTGCATCCATCCCAGCCCCTGCCCCGTCTGATCCACTGCAACCTCAGCATTCCCTGCCCCAGACCATCATCCCACAGGCCCGATCCAGCCCAACCACAGGCCCTGTGCTCCCTCACACCCAAACCCCACTCCAGGCCCTACAGTCCCTGACCCGCGTGCCCAGCCCCTCCTGACCCAAACACCCAGATCAGGACCAACAACCCCTCCGGCCCCCCTGACTGCAATCCTCACTCCAGGCCCTACAATTCCCCTCATCCCGGCCCTGCGGCCCCCGCCCGCCTCAGCCCCCGCTCCCGCGGCCCTGCCCCGAGGGGGCGGTTACCCCGCAGAATGACTGACACGCGGCTGAACCAATCGCTGCCTTATCTTCTCCCCCTGCCCAATAGGTCATCAGTGGGCGGGGCGCTGGGCCGATGCTAAGGGCGCGTTGCTAAGGAAGTGGGAGGCGGGTAAGGGGCGGGGCGGATGATGAGACGGGGTGGGCACTTTCCTTCCCCATTGGCTGCGGGGAGGGCGGTGGGCGGAGCTTCCGGGGGGGCGGAAGCGGCGGCCGGTGCGCGGAGCGCGGCCATGGGCACCCGCGGGCTGAAGGAGGCCGTGGTGGAGCTGAAGCCAGGACAGGCCCTCGGTGCGGAGGCGAGCGGGACCGGGGACGCCAGTGACAGTTGGGACTGGGGGGTCTCTGCGGGCGGAGAAGGGAGGAGCGGGCTGGGGTATGGGAGGAGGAGCTGTGGGGCACTGGTGCTCTAGCAGGTGTCTGGCAGTCCCTGGAGGACAGGGCAGGACGCTTCCCTTTTCCCCTTGGAAGTGGCAGCAACTATCTCGCCGGGAGGTGCGGTTCGCCCCCCGTAGGGATCAGTTCGGTGCTGGCTTTGCGTCGCTGGAGAGCGGTGAGAACTGCAGGGGCTGAAGCTGTGCTGTGCTGCAGGGCACGCCCACGTAGTGAAACCGGGGTGAGGCAATACTCGCAACTGACCGAGAAGTCAAGCTTATACTTGCTTCACCATTGCCTTTAAACTTTACTAACCAACTGAACTAACTAACCGGACAGGCTGCTGTAAGTTCTGACTCGGGTAGGCTGGAGGGCAGTTGCTGTAACATTGTGATTTGTTTCAGAAGGCAGTGCAGAGACAGAGCCTGCCGATGGCCAGCCTGTGGTGATCCTCCTAGGCTGGGCCGGCTGCCAGGACAAATACCTGGCCAAATACAGCACAATCTACAGCCAGAAGGTGAGTAGCCTGTCTGTATTTTCATGACACTGTCATGCTGTGAAACTACCTTATTTTTGCATGTTGGTAAGGTCTCTCTGAAGCCTCTCTGTCTCACTCACGAGGAGTGAGTGAGAGTTCTCCTGTCACTGAAAGCTTCTTGTCTCTAACAGCTGCTGATGTCACCTTTGTGTATGCAGCTAAGATAGAAATAGAAATACTTCCTTGGAGAAACTTTCAGCTGCTGTGTGACTCACTGAAGTATCTTAAGGCTTTTAAAGTTGTGGGACTATTCAGAAATGATGTGAACTGTGTTAGTTTTCCAAGCAGTTAAACATGCAGGGAAAGATTCTGTGTTTACTGCTTGCTGTTAGGCCACAGCACAGATATGGTGAGGCTGGGGTGGGAACTGACAGAATTGGGATCTCTTGTGCCTTTGGCTCTTCCTTCCTGTGAAAATGATTCATCTAAATGTTGTAAACCAAATTAATTTTATCCTGTCTGTGAAACAGGCATCCTGTCATAGTCATAGCTGCACACTAGGAATTCCTTGTGTTTGAACTAGAGACATCTGTTCTACTTCCAGTTCCCTAAGCTATCATATTTTCCTTTCTAATACTGTATTTTACTGGAATGACCCCAGCTTGTAGCATGGGGACCTAGTGAAACATTAGATGTTTTTCTTGGTCAGCATACAAGGAATCTTGTATTTATCCAAATCTGTTCCAACTATAGGTGGTAAAGTTTGTACATTAACAAGTCTATTGTTAATGTGTAATCCAGTGTAAGAGTCATTAATTGGCTTGATCTAATGAAGAATTAGTTGTTAAGTGGCTTTAAGATGCTGCTGAGCGGATGAGGAGCACGTTACAGGGCAGCATGACAACTTCTTGGAAAATACTTTTCTATCAGAAAGATCATAGAAATGGGAAAGGAGAGGATGGGTTTTCTTAGCTCACTAAGAGGAAGTGGCTGTAACCATGGCAAGATGGTAGAGAAGGCTTTGATTTGAGAACTTGGTATCCTCTTCTTCCTCGTTTACTGTTTAGGGAGCTCTGGGGGGATTGTTTTGGTGCTTTAGCTTTGAGCTTGTCAGTGTGTAATGTCAGTGACCTCAGATGATAGAAAAGGCCTAAAGTATTTATAAATGTAGTTCCATCTGCTTTATTTTGAAACTCCTCCAAGATCCTGTTTCCAAATCTATACCTAAATGTAAGGACTTAAGCTTGAAGGCAGTTGCTCAGGAGTTCTGAGTCGTTGAGCCAGAGCTCTTTGTACAGCTGAAGTGTTTCAGGAAGATCTACAAAAATCATTTTGGTGTTGGCTGGTGGTGAGTCTCAGAGACAGCTGCAAACAAGTGCACCCAAGGAGAGGAGGAAATTCCTCTTTCTCCTTATATTTGCTTCAGTGTGATGAGCTGGATGTATACCAGAGCAGGCTCCTCATACCAAAATGCCTGATACTGAAGGACTGTGAATCAAGGAGATGGCTGTCTTCTGGGTGAGGATTAAGACCTATAAAAATGGGTGACAGTGTCTCCAGGGGTTGTGCCAGCTAGCACAAGATTTGAAAGGATCTCAGACATGACCAAAGCCAGGCCTCTGCCACTGCAGAGGCCTTTTCATAATGATTTCTATAATCTCTATTCGTGTCAGTGCCTTGCTGCTGACACTAACGACTTTCTTCTGGCCCTGTGGTTCCTGTTGGAAAACTGTCCCAAATTTTCATGTTCTTTGTACTGCTGCTTGCCTACTCTCTGTAATTTGCAGCACAGGTTAAATGTTTGTGGGATCTCTTTCTGTCGTTCTTAGGGGTGCACGGTCATCCGTTACACGGCTCCATGGAGGATGGTATTCTTCTCTGAGACCTTTGGCATCAGATCCCTGCAGACCCCAGCCAGGCAACTCCTGGAGCTGCTCTTTGACTACAGTATTGAAAACAGACCGGTTCTTTTCCATGTTTTCAGCAATGGTGGTGCCATGCTGTACCGTTACATCATGGAGGCGCTCCACACCCACAAGTTGTTTAAGAACCTCAGAGTAGCTGGCACCATTTTCGATAGCGCCCCTGGCAGAAGAAACTTGCGAGGAGGCCTTCGTGCCCTGGAAACTGTCCTGGCCTCCATGAACGTGCTGCTCAAGTATTTCCTGCTGTTCACGTTTGCCAGCACGGCCGTGGTGCTGCGGATCCTGCTGTACCCCCTGACCCGCTCCATCCACGAGAGCCATTACGATGCCCTGCTGAAAGCGCCCTCGCGCTGGCCCGAGCTCTACCTCTATTCCCAGGCCGATCTCATCATCAGGGCCAGCGAGGTTCAGCTCATGGCCGATGCCCGGCAGCAGCTCGGTGTTCCTGTGAAAGCTGTGGACTTCTCAGATTCGCCTCACGTCAGCCACATGCGGGTGTACCCCACCTATTACTGCAACCTCTGCACGACTTTCCTGTCTGACTGTGTCGGGGGCTCACCTTCTTAGTGCTGTAATGACCTTCAGTGTTTGCCTCTGCTTGCTCAGCTCCTATGGGAAATGTCAGCCCCTTTGCTTTTGTGTCTTTGAAGCGAGGAAAGTAGAGGCTTCTTGTTTGGTTTGGTTTTTTTCCCCTACTCTCTGTAAGTCTGAAAGCCTCCAGCTTGGCCTTTGGACCAGCCACGTTAGAGCAGAAAGTAGATAGGGATTAATTTAAAGTCCTGAAGGTGATATCCTGTCATGGTTCATGTTGATGTGCTTTACCAAGGTGTCACAGACCAGAAGCTCATACTGAGTATTTTTTGTTTCTTCCTGTCTCTTCTTGTTCTCTGCTTTCCATGTTGTCTCCTTATCCCTGATGTCCAGTGTGCATGTTCTGTTGCTTGTACTAATTTTACAATACAGCTCTTCCATGTCTTTGTTCTTCTTGTTTTTTTTTTTTTTTTCTCTCTGCTATTTCTTTCATCTTGCAATAAGCAAACAGAGCCAAGTCTGCAGGACTTTTTGCTTTTCTCATTGCATCCCAGCTCTTGTTGTTTTCTCCTTGCTGGAGATCAGGCTCTGAAACCAAGTGTAAGACCAGGAAAAGGTGTGTGTAGGGCAGTATGACCAGACTGTTATCTGGTTCCATTAAATAGCTGAGATAAAACAGTCAAAGCTCTTTGATACTTGGTGGGAGCTCAAATGTTTGTGATAACTTTTGTGTTCTTCAACCCAGAGGTTTAAATTAACATTTTTGAATGTGCTTAGTATTTTGTTTCTCTTCCTTCCAGTCTTTTGTGTGTTCTACTGAGTAGTTTTGCTTTCTTGGACGGCTACTTATTTGTTATTGTATCTTTTTGAGCAGCCTATATTTTGCATCTGGGATATTCGGGGAAACTTTTGGATTACACCTGTGCCAGACCCCAGAAACAGAAAGGTGGAATTGCAGAAGAAAATGGAACTGTCTATTGGAACTATGCTTTATACTGGGTATTTCTTAAATCACCTCCAGCCTACAAATGACCATGAAATAGGATGTTTTTGTCCATAATGTTCTCTTCAGATGATCAGTCTTTGCAGTCCATGCAATGTGTATAGGAAATTAATTCTTTCCACCTAGTGAAAAAGTAGCTCATTGCACTGTACTTGATCCATGTTTGGGTTTAGGTTTTATTGTTTATTTGGGGGAGAAGTGGGGATAAAGACACAGGAGAGCCTGCTGATAGATTTATGCTGTCACAGCATAGCAAGTTAATTAATAAAACGGTGAACAGATTTAGCCAACTTTAAATTGCCAGGAAGAAGCTCTGGACGGCTGTGACATGGGCCTGCTTGAACAAGGAGCTGCCCTAAAGAGGTAGGCACTTAAAAAGCAGGAGTTTTGCAAAAGGTTCTGCTAGCGGGTGGCTCTGCTGGTCTTGCCCACTCTTGGGATGCTGTGATCCACAGCTACAAATGTCTTACTGTTCTGGATTGAAGCCCAGAGGGGGAAGTCCTTGGGAAGCACTAAAATAATTTGGAAGTTTAAACCAAGAGCTGTAACACCTCACAGAAGTGAAAGCACAGGTTGAGTGGCAGTGGTGACCACACAGCTGTTTGTAGCAGACTATTGTGACAACACTCATTTACAGCAGAATAACCCTCTCATGGGCATGGTTTTTGAGGTAGGGTTGGGCTGTATATGGGATAAGTGAGAATTAACTGAAAAGGGCCTGATGACCTGGGTTGTCTTTGGTTTTTTTAAAAGTGAAAACTGTCTCCAGGCACAGGAGCCGTTGTTGCTCCGTTTCCGTTTTCTGTGGGTGTGATCCCAATTTCAGCTCCCACTGTGACAGTGAGGTGTGAGGGCTACCCTGTGGTAAGAGCCTTCAGCCTTCCCCTTTTCATTGAGAAATTCTTGTTTCTAGGGTTTGGACCCGTAAAATCCAGGCATGGTCCCTTATCTCCAGAAAGCCCATCAGAGATCTCTCAGCTTTTTTAAGCAGGCCCTTGGTTTGTGCTGTCATTGTCTCCTGAGCTGTGATGTGTTCATCTGCCTTTTCAGAGATCTGGGCTGAGGCTTCTCAGCATCCAGCCTGTTTGTGGCACTGTGAACATTCTTGGGGAACAGAGGTGATAAAGGCTATTTAACCAGCACTTGCCCTCATACTGGTTTCTACAGGTTCAGTATTTACAGAACAGTTAAACACTCCATAATATACGCCTCTGAATTAATATAGTTGTTCCTGGGAATCTGCTGTTCCTGTTTATTGCTGTGGGTGTTGAACTTCTCCTGTTTAAAGACTCGGGCTGTTGCAGAACATGACTGGCAGGATCGGGAGCTAAACCCTCTGCCCCTGCCTGACAGGATGGTGAGGCTTCCTCTGGAAAGAGGCTCACATGTCAGCTGCACCTTCCTTTCCCACTTTGACCTCCCCACCACGGTGTTGCCACTTCCCCAGCTCAGTCCAGCTCAGCCCAGGGCAGCAGGCAGGGAGCAGGTGCTGCCTGCTGGAGTTCTGGAGTCAGAGTGTCCTGAGCTTTGCAAACAGGAATGTGCTCACAGGCATTTCCACTGCTGCAAAAGTGAATTGAAATTTGGAGGTGGTTTGATTACACAGCTCTCTGAGAGCAAGATGATCTAGGGCAAGCCAGTGATTTACAGCACCAGTCTTCTGAGTGGGTTTTGTTTTCTGAGTCCCAGCAAGTTTTAATTCCGATTGTGAGCACCGTGTGATATGCTGGCCTCCTGTACTGCATGTGCCCCCACTTTCCTGCCCTCTGTATTTCTGTGGCTTATTTGAAATAGAAGGTTAATAACTTGGAGCCCGAAGGCACATGGCTGAGAACTGATCCAAGCACTACTGGATTTACAAAACCCCAGCCTCAGACCCTTAATCCTTGCTAAACTGTCACGGTTTGGCGCAGCCGGTGTTCCTAAAGAGCTTCAGCCTGAACAGTGAAAGCCCAAAGGTTGTGCTATCTTGGCAAATCCAGGTAAATCTCTGAGATGAGCTGTGGGGAGGTGGGGCACTGCAGATCTGTTCACTGGGAGGAAAAAATGCAGCATCCCTGGGCTTGCCTCGAGGGTAGAGAGTGGGATGTGGCCCAGAGCTTGTTTTCCTGCATTCCGGCCCTATGAGCAGACTGTGAAATAGTGTGGGTGGAACACCAGCAGTGGTGGGAGAGGAGGATGCTCACAGCTGGCTGCCACAGTTGTGGTAAAGCAAAATTAACTTTCCCTCAGTAAGAAAATCCATTTAAGTGTTTCCTTTGAGGGAACTGGCTTGCTCCTCTGTGCTGCCTTCTCTCCCCAGGCAGTGGTGATGCTATAGGATGGTTTTGAAAAACAAAAAGCCACTTAGTGGTCAGGGTGCCCCGTGTGGCCAGGCTGGAGGGTGCTCAGCTGCTCCTGACAGGACTGGGAGGGTGTCTGTGCAGCCAGAGCTCCCTGTGGCACTGGGGGAGGCTGTGATGGAGAACTGGGCAGGCCAGGGGCCCAATCCAGCCAGACAGGGGTTTGGAGCTGGGGGAACATCTTGCAGCACAAGTAATTGAAATTAGGCTCCTGGGTGCAGATTGACCTATGCCCACACTTCATAAAGGTGTTTTAAAGGTGTGTGGGCTGAGGTTCCATTTTCATGCATTTTGGGATGCTGCAGGCATATGCAGGGAGTTCTGCCATTGATGGAAATGTGGGAATGGATGGGATGGAACCAAACAATCCAACCCCTGCGTCCCAAAAAATGAAGGAGGGAGGCTGGTGTCCATTGCCTGTGGAGGTGACAGTGGAGGAGCTGGCAGAAGCGGCTGTGCAGACCCCGCGGGAGCCCCGTGCTGGGCGGGAAGAGCTCCACGAGATGGCAGCAGGACCTCTCTTTCCTGTATGGAGAGGTTTCTAGTCCAGGAGACAGTTGAGCAGATCCTGGCCAGGACCCCAACAGCATGGCTCAGCCCAGTGCTTCTGAGAGCCTGAGAGCATCTCCTGCAAAAAGTCTCCTCTTGGGGCAAGGAAAAAGACCAGCAAGAACTAACTCCGATGACAAGAACTAGAGATTGTGAGCTAATACGGAATAGCATCTCTCCCTAGGGCTGCCTGCCTCTGGAATTTGTACTAGATTCCATTCCTCAGCTTCAACTTAAAACCAAAACCCTAACAGCAGGAATAGCTTTCCTGCCCTTCTCACCTCAGCAGACCGGATCACAGCACCTCCCTCTCCAGCACCCAGGGAAAGCTTTCTGTTTTTTAAGTGAATCTGTGTAATAATGTGATCATAGCCCAGCCTCTGCGAGCACCACGTATCAGAACTCCGGAGCTCTCTTGGGTTCCCGGTAGTCTCCAAGCCCTGGGAAAGGAGCTGAGCTTAGTGCTGCTCTTCTGAAAAGGCTGGCAGGAACCCCCAGCACACAGGGCTGGGGGCTTAGGCTGCAATAAGAAACAGGACAGCACAAATGGGTCCCCACAGCCACCACCGGATCCGTCTCCTAATGTTCCCTGGTCCAGCACACCCACACAGCTCCTTCATCCAGTCTGGAGCACGGGCATCCCTCCATCTCCTTCCCTTTGAACTTGACCCCCCCATCCTCTCATTTCTGCATCCTCACATGGCTGCAAGTGCACCCCTGCACCATCAGAGACAGGCTATGTGGGCACAGCTGGGATGGGCAGAGGTGAACATAGCATCCTTCAGTCACCCTCTCAAATCTATGGGGGCTGGGGCAGGGAGAGCTTGGGCAGCCCCTGCCCCCGTGGAGTGATGGATGAGCTGACAATAGGGTATTGATAAGGAATTAACCTTGAGCCCTTCTTGCTTCAGTGTCAATAGAGCAGGAGCCAAGTACACACATTTGATTGGAAATCTGTGTTTGGCCTCTGCTGCCTCTGAGCCCATCGAAGGAGAGAGACAGAGGGGGATGTGAACTGCCCTGCTGCCCCCTCCCTAGATGGGACCCCCCCCAAGGGGACCTCTCTCAGCTTCCCCATCTCCCTGCTACTGGAGTTGACTGGACACTCAGCTCTAGAGGCTGCAGCAGCCTCTATGCCCCCAACCTGGCATGTGGAAGGCTGGGTACCAGGGCCCCCCTTGTCCCTAAAGGGCGTGTGCCCATCCTGCACTGGCCTACACTCCGAGCAGTTTGTTTAATTAAGTGTTTTGCCTAATGGGATTGCCTCATTTCCATAACAAACTGGCGGGCTGTCATTAGGTGGGCTCCCTCATTCATTACTGTTAATTAGATATGGATCCCCCAGAAGGCGGCTGGGGGTGATGAACGAGGCCCCTGACACACGCTATTACACATTAGCATTTTCTCAATATATGCGATACATCATGGTCCTCCGCTTCCTAAAGATATTTTAAATAAAATATTAGCAGCCTGCTGTGGGGTAGGTGGAGAGGGAGGGAGGGTTTCTGCCCCTCACCCTGGCCTCAGGCCTCCTCTGGGCTGGAAGTGGCTGGGAGACTGGCTGAGATGCTTCACTGCTCCTTGCCAGCCAGGAAAGTGCCTAAATCCCACCCTTTCCCTATGCTTGCCACAGCAGATGGAAAGAGGTCTCTGACATCTTTCCTGCCTCCTCCCACCAGCCTGGGGACTCCCAGCACCCCATCCCTGGGGGACACAGTCATGGAGAGGGGTTTGAAAACAGCCCATTGACCCATCTGCAAAATGTTTGTAAACCAAAAGCGTCGGCGCCAGCCGCGTGCCGAGGGGAACCCGACCTCTGTCCCCCCGCCCCAGCAGCCTCCCAGTCCCTGTGTCAGGGTAACCCTAGACTGCACCAGAGGCCCCTAATGCAGCACGTATAGATCTGTTGGGGCTGGGCGTCTCCTGCCCCCAACTACCGCAGCCGATGAGACTTCATTATGGGGGTGTCCCCTGAGGGGTGCCCTTTGCCCTGCCCTCCTGGCTCTACAGGGGGAACCAGTTGGGGGAACACATCCGTGGTGGGGTCTGGCGCATGTCCCAGCATCCCCCTGCATCTGTCACTGCATCCCAAATAGAACCAGGACTCCCCTCTGGGACATTACTCACATCCAGGGGCTGCAGCGTGTGGGGGGTGTCTCTGCTGCCTCTCGCCTGCAAAGGGAAACACAGAGAAGCAGAAAGCATCCGAGAAGATTTATACTTGTTTAATTAATGTCAAATGTAGTTTACAAACGGGAGTGACAAGTACCTCTTTGTATAGTATACACTGACACACAATCATTGACACACCGGAATATCGCTTTGTGCAACTGGGATTCTTTGGGCAAAGATAGGTGTAACTCTTGATATCTCACTTTTATTTATTTTTTTTTTTTAAATCGTTTAAACTCAGAAGAGGGGAAGTGGCAGATGCCTGTTATAAACTGGGATGCCTCTCTCCCCAGCCTTCCCCCTGCAGCTTCCCCCTTGAAAACAGGGGATGGCTTTACAATTTAAACAAAAAGAATAAACCAAAAATAAACCCCAAAGCGAAGAACCAATGACTAGTTACATATGGTTTTACACATAAAGCACATGGCTGGTCCACAACACCTGCCAGAAAAGCCCTGGGAGGGAGCCAGGCTATTTCCAAGGAAGTGCTGGGTAGGGGTGTGCTACCCTCTTGCCCTTCCTGGATGCCTCTCAAACTCATCTGGCTGCACCCTCTCCATCTCTGAGACCTCAGCACCAGCACACTCCCAGCTGAGCCATCTGCCCTTCAAGTTTTTCTCCCTTTACAAATCCTGCCTGAGCTGTGCACACCTGCCCTTGCCCCGCCTTGTGCTGCTGGCTGCAGGGTTACCCTGCAGTGACAGCCCCTGCCTACAGTCTCCCTGTGAAGGCAGGACCCTCAGGGTGCCTTGGCTTCCTCTGGTTCTCGTGAGCTCTGCTGGCACAGAGCAGCTCTCTGGTCTCAGAGGCCACACACAGCTATAAGCTTGTACACAAGAGAAACTCCCAATTAGGAACTGTCACCTTTTGATGAGATGTTTATGCAACAAGAGCTCCGTCAATTTCACTTGGGTTTTTTTTGGGTGCAGTGGGATCCTTCTGAAATCAGTCAAGAGATGCCAAAGCGGCAGCTGTTCTCTGCAGAAGAGCTCAGGGTAGGTTGTACCCCCTACATATCCTGCTTATCCAGCCCTTCCCTCTCCAGAAACACCCCAGCAGCCCAGAAGCCAAACTCCAAATCCCTCATCCACTGCTGTTCCTAGACTGTCTTAAAATGCCCCAGCCATGTTGTGCTGCCAGGTGGGATCTGCTTGGAAAGGAGTGGGGTAGATGAGCTTTCCCATCTCCCTGTCTTCTGGCTATGAGGAGCTGGCACCTCACAACCGCCCAGGGAGCCGCAGCAGGGATGCACAGTGTGGGGCTGGGAGTAGTCCCAAGGTCTTGGGAAATAGGTCAGTATCTGTTTCTTGGATCCTGACAATAAAAGAAAGAAGAACAAAAAAACCAGGCCAGATGGCAGCTTTGGTTAAAGCTGAGGATATGGGAGACAGGGACAAGCATGAAGGACTGCATGGAAGAAGCTGGGGCTGTGGGGGAACCTCGGGGCCTGCTGGACCCTGGGAGTGGCAGTGGGGATGAGACAGGGCTGGCTTGGCTCTCTGCCCTAGTGCCAAAACCACTTAGGAAAAACAGGCTGCAGGAGAGTGGGAGCTGGGGGAAGTGAGAGCAGGGCAAGGCTGGCTCTGCAGGGCTTGTATGGCTCTGCCAGGCAGCCCCACTAGGGAACTGGCTGAGTCTCTCTGGGCAAAGCCACCAGTGGGACCATCCCGTCTCCTGCCCTCCCCACTATCCTGCCTCAGCATCATCCTGAGCAGCCCAGGCATCCTCAGCCAAAAAACGCTGCCCAGAGGAGGAAGGCAAAGCCAGGCAGGGCAGGGAAGGGGCTTTGGCCTGGAGGAGCACAGGTATCAGCCAGACCCTCGAGCAGGCGCTCCCAGCCAGGGGAGAGGGAAGCTCTGACAGACTCCCTCCCTCCAGCTTCTTACCATTTGCCCGTTCCCCGGCTGGCAAAGATAAAGGGGGCTGAGCCAGATTCCCCCTGTCCTGCCTGGCCCCCCGGTGAGGAGTTAAAAGCTGTGTCTTTCTGGGGATAACGATTCTATTATAAATAGCCCCATTAGCTACAACTAATGACAAAAATCCACCTCCTCTACTCCCCATAAGTTCTGTAAGTTATGGGCAATGCTACAGCCATTACTAAAAGCTGTTAACTTCATATCTGAATGAGGAAATATACACCACAGAACATTAAACCATTTATATTATATATATGTATATATATACTTTTTTTAAACTAATGACTTTAATGCCAAAACTTTGCTGAACCAAGAAAAATATGGGTTTAATGTTCTCTGCTCATTTTTCTTCTTTAAAAAAAATACAACCCAAAGAAAAGAAAGGGAAACTTATTAGTATGTAATGTTTGAGTCTATCCCATTTATACACAACATTGTAAACATATATAATCTATATTACATGTGCTTCATTTCTGCCTGGGTGTGTTTTTTTTTTTTTAAACCTTTTAGTCATCACTAGAACACCACAAAAAACCAAAACAGAACCAAACAAAAAAAAATCAAACCAAAACAAATAAAAACAAAACAAAAACTGATCAAGGAACACAAGTTACAGGTTATTGAACATCTTTCTGTCAAGGGTCCCTTCCCCAGTCTCCTGGGGATAGTGGTCAACAACACAGTCCAAGGGAGGGCTCACGAGCCATCCGCAATGCAAAGCCAGCTCCAGGGAACGGGTGATGGGGAACACTGGTTTTAAAAAAGGGGGCTTCACAACAAAGGATTCGGTTTTGCCTGCTGCAGATGCTGAAGGAGGTCTCAAACTGTGGGACCTGGCAGCCGAGGCTCCCCACTGCTCCTTATCCTTGAGTCCATGTCTGGAGTCTCTGGTTTGTTTTTTCTTTAAATTTTAAAACGTGGGTTTTTTTGTTGTTGTGATCATTCTTCTCCCCCTGGGTGTGATGAGCTGAGCCAAGTAGCTGGGTCCCGCCCTCCTGCTGGGTCCTTCATAAGTAGATGCGCCGAAGGTCTCCAGGAGACGTGATGGTGTTACACTGAGGACAGAGCTTCTTGGCACCCTGCAACCAGCAGATGAGATGCACAGTGTGAGAACATGAAGGACATCCCTGCCCTCGGCCTGGGATTGCAAGAGCAGTAAGGCCCTCCAGGCAGGGCCATGGCCTCTAACAGTGAGCACAAGATGTGTGAAGGGGGAGTCCCAATGCCTTCCTTGCCTGTCCTGCAAGCCCCTTGGTCCTGCTCCAATCCCTGGCATGAAGTAGCTGGACAAGCAGGAGCTCTGCAGAGGGATGAAACCCAGAGCCAAGGTGCTCAACTCAGCACCACCGTCACTACTGTTTGCCAGGGAGATCTGCTGCTTTTTGTTTCCCTTGCTCACCTGCAGCCCTTGACGAGCCAATTCAGGTCACTGAATAGACAGAAAATCAACCCAGCTGGAAACAAGTGAAGTTTTTAGCAGGGATGACTGAGCTGGTTCATGGGGGCCTTGGACCACCCCTTTGAGAGCAGCAGAGTGGGGCACTGCCTTGTCCATGAGCTGCTGGCATGAAGGAACCCTCCATCCTGTCCTCCCCAGCTCACACAGATACTGCAGAGATGAATCTGTTCTGCCAAGGTGAACTGGAAACAGCAAACTGATATGAGCTGGGGTGGGGTAATGGGTGGCCGACAGGAACACTATGCGAGATAAAACAATGGCTGATGTGCCATCTATCACCAAGCCTGACAGCAAGAGGGTGTTAATAAGCCTCAGAATCGGGGTCAACCTAAGCTGGTCATCATTAGATTGGCAGATGTGACAGACAATTGATGGGAAAAATGACAGAAAGATAGCTCTGCTGTGAGGCAGCCTCCCAACTACAGCACCAGCAATGTGGGAAATTGGGATGGCCCTCCCTGCTCCCACTGCACATTATTCCTTGCAGTCATGGACTTGGCACACCTGCCATTCCTGAGCTTTGCACTTCTGAACAATCACGTCCTATTTGACAGCCCTCACTGCCAGTGGCTCAGCTGTTGACGAAACACATGTGGGGACCATAGGCACCTACACCTGATCTAAACGAGTCACTCACAAAGTTCTGTTGAGCTAGAGTTGAATGAAGTGTAAAAGACACCCAAAACACCCTGGGCATTGATCTAGGGGTGAGTGACAGGCTGGCATTCTGAAGGACAGACCACTGGTGGTCTGGATGGCACACCTAATGCTGGTGCTGATGCCTGTGGGCATATCCTTCCAGTTATCTGGGACAACTACTGTGTCCTTTTACATTTTCAGCCTTCCAGGGCAGGGACCATCCCACTGTGCCTGTGCAATGCATCATGCAGCTCTATGCAGTGGTCTTCACTGACTGGACTTGGCATGCTGATTCTGAGAGGAGCAAGTGCAAACTGTAACTCAAAGGAAAGGCTTAAAATGCTGATGAAATGAAAACTTGAGTGCACTGGACTTTAGCAGAGCCTGTTTATTCAACATGCCTCTTTGCTTATGCTCAATGCCTCAGCTTTGGATCTCCAGAATTAGAAACTGTAAGCTCTACTCTTCATGTCCCAGTAAAAACTTGCTGCAGTGGTGAAAACATGAGAGAAAAATCTGAACATCTGCCCCTTCTGCCACTGTGGTGACATAGCACTCCCAAGGGGCTCACTAATCTGGATGCAAATGCCACAAAATATCCTGTTTCAATTGAGTCTCTGCTCAGTTTCATGCAGTTCCCTCTTCCTTGGAGGCACCTGCTGCATCTAGTTGCCCTCTTGGCATCATCTTTGTAGCTGGAGGGGGTCCCACAGGAAGTGGCAGAGAGGTGCTGAGGAATTAATTCACAGCATGTTATCGAAGGACAGCAGCTGGCAGCTGCCTTTTCAAGCTTTCCTGGGTGCCCTGAGAAGCAGAAGTGTGCATGGGTACTTTAAGCATTCCAGATGTGACTAGTGCCCACATCTGTGTCCATGTTCTCCTTCCTAAGACAGGCTTACTGGAAAGAGGCAGCAAGGCATTGAACCGAAGGCTGCAGGTGCTCACTATAAGCACTAGTCCTCTGCACTCAGCCCACAGGGATGGCAGAACAAGCCCGATGAAACCAAGTGCATCTTTACTGCTCGCTTCCATAGCAAAGCAAGGCCAGGTATGCAGTTCCCTCACACTATAGGGAAAGGGAAGATTGCTGGATTTCTCTTGCCAGACCTTGGGATCTTTGTCCCAGAGATCTGTTTTCTGTACTATATGCTTTAGGGGGTTTCACTCTCTCCCCTCAGGCTGAGAGCTGCACATGCATAGCCAGGGACAAGTTTTCAACCCTGGCATAAAGCAGAACCCAGCCACATGGAGCTTGACCTATTTTCTGCAAAAGCCACAGGATCACGGATTGATTAAGGGCAGTGGTGGATACTGTTTCACCTGCACGTGGGAAGCACAGCTCATCCTTGAGCTCTGAAGCCTGGGTACACTGAAGGGAACAACAGCAGCCGAAACCTTCAGCAGCCTGGCCTGAATGTGGTGCAGGCTGCACGTGGCATGCTGGGCCCAGGGCTCTGGGTCCCTCTAATACTTTGGACACTCGGGGATGCATTTTTCTTTTATATTATATGAAACTGCCCTCCTCTGCACAAATAAGCACGTGTGGAAAATTCAGAACTAAGTCTTGATTTGTTACTTTTTAGATTGAAATTGCTCAGAACCTTGTTCCTTACATCTGACTTTTCGGTGTAGGTATACAACATTTATCTGCACCAGTGATTAAGCTTTCTTCTCTTGTGGAGAGGCACATAAGCTTGTACACACACACATGCTGGCACAGGCACAATGAAAAAGCATTTGCTCCCCCACTGCTCACCTGCCAGCTGGGGTTACTAAACTTTTCCCTTGAAATAAAAATGCTGTGGAATAATAAGTCCCACCTGTCGGCCATTTCTTTTTCTTTTTTTCCAGGTCCTTCTGCTCCTTTCATCATAGCTACATGGAAAAGCCTTGATGTGTTATAGCTGTGTGTGCTGGAGTAAAGGCCACCTCAGCTTTTCCATTATAAACCCCAGTTTTGAGGGGTTTATAAAACTCTGCTGCAAGAAGTTTGCTCCAGGGCTGTTACAAAGCAAAGAAATGGGGCTGGAACCAGGATGGAGTTTATTTTTTCTCCTCCTTTCTTAATTAAAATTTGGCAAGTGATTGATCCACAATACAGGCTAATCACTTGGGGTGGTAGTTTGAAAAATGCATTAACGAGAGCTGAGATGTTGAAAAGTCGTTAGGGCTTACATGGTGCCAGGAAGGATTGGAATAGTTTGTCTTAAAGTTGCCTCTTAAAAAAAATGGTATGATGTCTGCTATAAATTGGCTAAAGCAAGGAAACTCGATTTAGGCACTTCCTGCTGTCCTGTGGGTCTAAAAATGGGCAATTTCCAAGCAGAATATGTTACCAGGCACACAGAATAAAGAGACACACAGAGCAGGCAAAGAAAGTAAATTCGAAACAGAGAGATGACAGGAAGGACCCAAACCAAGAGCCAGCTTCTTGCCAGGAAAGGAACTGAATGCCAAGATCCAATTCTCAACCAAAACATCAGCCTCCTCTCCATGCCTCCACACAAAATGTGGAGCTTCCTCTCTGCAGATACTAATTCCCAGAGAAACAGCTGTCCTCCACTGCCATTATGGGGCTCCCTGCAGCTGTCAGGTAATGGGGTTAAACCACCAGGAGAACAACTTTTATCACAAAGCCTCCTCAAAGGGTGGAGCTCATCCCCACAGGCTGCTAGAGGCCAGAACTGAAGAATGCTAATTAATAACCAGAGGACCTCATGGCAGATGACTCAAGCACAGCATCCATGCAGCTGCTGACTCAGGAGGTCCCTATATGTTGCTGAAGCACTGAGGAACCACCCAGAAGGGCTGCTTTCTATCTGTGCTGTTTTGTAAAAAACCACTCCAGCCCACAAGGCACATATGGTACTAGAGCCTAGAAAGAGTGGCAAAGCTAAGAATGTACTAATTACCAAAGATATAAATGTGTCAACTGCAGAGCACACATATATATCTATGGATCCCCTGGAAGCATTCTGTGATGAAGAAGGCTTTTTAGAAGTGATTTTTTCCTGCTCTTGTAGTTGTCGTGTTCAAATAAGCCCAAGACAGGCAGGCACAAGCCTGAAGTCAGCAAATACATGTGGGAAATGCTGGATCTGGCTTGTACAGGTGATGGGAGAAACTGCATTTGCTGAAATAAACCTGTTGTCTTCCAGCCCTTGCACCCACCAATAGCTCCATCACTGACAAACAAGAGCCTGACTTAGCTTTCAGCTCCATTTATTTAGTAAAGAAGGATAACAGAGATTGGGAAATCACATAGCTACAGCTCAAAGAGACGTCAAGAACTCACCAACCCATTCTCTGGGCAAGATCACCTGTTCTCACAAACCTCCAAGGATGGAGGCTCTAAACCTCCCCAGCAAATCAGTACAGCAGATGGCCAATCTCTTCTGTTAGAGAACTCTCCTCAGGAGAATGAAAATATGAATCTCACCCACCATTAGCTGTAGGGTCCCTCTCAGTTAATGGGGAAGGATGGAGATGGGGCAGACTCTTACAGAGGGAGATTCATCCCTTACCACTCCTTGACTCAGGCTGCAGTCCAACAACAAGCTGAGGATGGACACCCACCATTAAGGACTGTCAACATTCAGGGAAAGGAACTCCACCTGCTGCTGCCCAGAATAAGTCTTGCTCCTGCAACACCATTTCCTCTACTATTTTTGAAGAACCTGCACACCTTTCAGGAAACCTTTCAGGGTTTCCAAAATGGACCACAGGTAAATCACTCCATGATCTTGGTTCTCCTAAGGCATCTCCAGGGTCCCTTTCTGGGAACCCAGCCTTTGCTTCAGAGATGGAGTCTCCTCTGGTCAATGTTTCAACCCCAGAACTTGCAGCCTGTTGACGTGCTGAGCTCCAATATAATTACATCTATGCTAGAGAGTCCAGCAATCATTTGTAGAGTTAGTGATTAAAAGTCTCTTCCTCGCCCTTACCAACAGAACAATTATAATTTGGAATTGAACATCAAAAGCCAAAAGTCCAAAAATTTCATTTTCATAAAGTCTAAGCATTTTAAGATCCAATCCTCACCAGTGCCCTAAACACTATCAAGTCAGATGCTCAGATCATTGTACTATTGTATCCTAAAAAATATTTAAACCTTAGGTCCACAGACACATGTGAGCATCAAATTTCACCCTGTCTTCAACACTCTGCAGAGGTTTAGAAGGGCTACCAGGCACTCTGAGCCTTCAGTTCCAGGGCCTTGTTCAATACACGATCCTTGCTCTCTCAGATACACTCACACTCTAAGTTAATATTAGATCTTAGCTGGGCATGTGAACCAAGGCACATAGGAGAAAGGGGACTTTTCACCAGCATGGATGGCAGATCTCCAGATTGTTCAAAAGTGGCCGGAAGCCTGACACAACCCGCCTGCTCCAACTCCTATTAACTCCAACAAATTGTTTATTGCACAACAGAAGAAAAATGCTGCCCCTCTCCCCCAGCCGAGTCTTTCCATGTGTGCTGCATGCACAGGCTCCCTCCTCCCAACCCCACTGGGGAGCCAGCTTTATACCCAGGAAAGGTAACAGCAGCGATTATTACACACACTATCCCACAGCTCCTCGCTTGTTAAAAAAAACAAGAGTCTCTTTTGTGCCCGAAATAAAAGGAGATACCTTAATTAGAACAATGCAGGTTGGTAAGCATTAAACACTGAGCCCAGCTGCTGTATGCCATTAAATTCATAAAAAAGGAGGGGGGAAGGAGGGCAGTCTTAACGAGATTACACACATTGACTTTGATCAAGACACAAAAGCACCAAGGCGTTCCAGGGTTTTTATTGCTGTCTTCAGGCTACATTTTAATGGTTACATTAGAAACATGCGAACACAGGCTGGGAGATTTTTTTGAGATGGGAAAGGGAGTGCAAGCATGCCTTGTGAAAAAGCCTGGTTTAATAAATTGGGGGCTGCAGGGAGAGGCTAGGGCTGGGGAACACATGAATAGTCACTTATTAATTGCTTCCCCTATGCAAGTGCCAAGTCCTAACACGATGTCTTGCTGGACTATTCCCATCCTGCCTGCCTGGTCAGCAGAAGAGCCGTGTACAGAGCACACAGAGGCAGCCTCATCACCACCTTTCTCACGGAATTCTAGGGGGAGATGGCTTCCCCACTGCAAGGGAAATGTTAATCCCTGGGCACCTGGAGTGACTTTACCTGATCTCATGAGTGGCTGTGACTACTGAACATGCCAAAAAGGGACCTGACTGAAGTTGAACTAAGTTGCTGCTGAGCCTAAGAACAGCTTGAAATTGGTGCCACAGATTTAGAAGATGACTTGAGGCTAGGGGAAGGGGAGAGGACAAAGACTTCAGAATAAAGAATATGAAAAGGAAATTAGTGTTTTATCCTGTGCTTGTAGCACTGCTGAAAGACAAGATTACTCTTCACTTAGCAAAGGTGGCAGAGCACATATTTATCCAGACACCTGTCTTTTATAAATGCTGCTAAAATGTTTACAAAAGCTTGTATAATGTAAATAGTGACGGGTGTAGCTGAAGAGCTATAAAATACAGCCCAAGGGATAGCCAAGTTATTGAGAAGCTATTAGTACTCAAGCCCACAGGCACTTCACCATCCTGGTAACTTTTCTTGGACGAGATTTTTAAAAGGCAGGATTTAAAGCATGATCAGCTTAATCATAATTCCAAGCACACAATGTGTTTTATAAAGTAGAGTAATGCCTTCCAGGAACAAGTTTTTAGGAGTGGCATTCCCTTACATTTTTTTGCAACCCAACACTGTATCATCTTGCTAATGGGAGAACTAGAAAGCACAATTGACTGTTTTCCACTCCCCAGCCGGAACAAAATGAAAGCTTGAAAATCAACTGTAGAGGAGACGTTAGAGGCTGATTATAAAGCCCACAGTTTTAACACAGGAAAAGAAAACACTTTATTTAATAACACCTAAATTTTAACCTGATGTCCTTTAATAAATGTATGAATTATTACTCTACTGGGTCACCTATTCAATATTCAAGGTAGCTCCCAAGCTTTTAAACAGAATGACATATACTTGAAAACTACATAGTGCTATTCCAAATAACTTAAAAAATATAGATTCACATTATAAAAGCTCCCTTCCATATCCTCTCTCCTGAAGATGATTCCCTTTGCTTCTGGGGAATATTATGTTTCTCAGAAGCTACCCATTCCAAGAAATCTCAGTGGATTTGGCCTCCATTCTCACAGGCTTACCTCTCTGCATGGATGCTCCACAGGAAATTACTGAAAGGCAAGGTAGTCCCTGGCACAGAGCTCTTCCCACAGGAGTGGAGGAAAAAGCAAGAGGCAGGACAGAACTTGGGTCATATTGACTCAAAACTCTCTCATGTCAAAGCTAGAGTGGGGTGTTAAACAGCCAGGCTTGGGAAATCTGCAAGCACAGCACTCAGATTGTTTAAAATAAAACAAAAAGCACCCTTCCTTGTGCAAATCTAGAATAAAGTATCTGAGAAGAGAGAAAAAAGGCTGTAAGTCAACAAGAAAGCAGTCAAGAGCCTCACCAGGGTCCGCAGCCAGCATTCTTCACAGTGCACATGCCAGCACTGAATAGAAGTCAGGGGCATTGTGTAGGAGTCCTGAGGAAAAGAAGCAAACAGATTATTTTCATAGCCGTGATCTAGTGATTTGTCACTCCCAAACCCATCACAATGCCTTTCTTTGTGGGTAACACTGTCTTGTATTTTGTTAAAAAAGTTGGTTAAAAGAACCAACTTGTGTAATATATAAGATGTATTTTTGTAATGTTTGTATAGAAGTGGCAGAAAGTCTCCCTCAATCCCTTTTCTTGGCTTCCCAGAAGTCCTGTTGGAAGCCCATAATCCACTCAAGTGATGACCTGGCTCAGCAGAGCTATTGCAAAAGCATCTGAAGTTGCTCCGGCCACCTGCCATTATTCTCATCAAAAAGGTCACCAGATCATATGAAAATCAGTGACAGGGTAAGATCAACCCTTACCAGAACTCAGCTCTGCAGGAACAGCTTAACTACATTCCAAGAATGCTGCTGCTATTTCAGCAGACATTCCTTCTCAAGTATCTTCTATCTTTGCTAACAAACCTCTGGAAATCAGCAACCAAGTTGTTGTCCCTTCTGTGGGATGAGTGACAAAGACTGCACTCCCACACCTCCAAGTTGTGAGCTGGCTGGGAGAGAGAAGCCTCTGCATCAAGCTGAAGTTGCAGAGGGAGCTCTCCACCAAACACAACGTTCTGCCCTCAGCAGAACACAAACCCAAAAGGAGATGTAGAGCCCTGCAGGCTTGGACCATCAGAGGGAGCTGCTGCCCTTCCTGAGGAAGGCCACAGCATTACCAGAGAGCAAGGACGCTGGCAACTTTTAAATGCTCAGGCAACAACCCTGCTCCCAAATCAGAGAAAGTGAGCCTCTGATCACAGATTCTGCTCTCTCCTATGTACCTAAATTTGCACATGCAGGAAAAGTATGCTGGTATATCTGGGAGTTTTCTACAGGAAGGCAGAAAGACATCTGGAGTTGGGCCTTTCTTGCCCCTGATACAGAAGGACAGCTATAAATACGAGTGTACAATGTAATTTGTAGAGAAATTTGAGTTCTTAAGACCTTAATTTGGAAGGCTAATCGGTGATGAGTTCCCTCAGTCTGCCTGAAAAAGGAGAAAAGCTTCTCCCCTCCTCGGCAAAGATACCAAGACATTTCTGATTCATTACCACGAGTGGAGTGCTACTCACCATGCAAATGAGACATTTATAGCGGTCCCCACGGGAAAGCTGCCTTTCTAACTCACGGACACGAGCCTTTAACGCTTCAAATGTTGTCACTGCAGAGTCTTCTGTAATTCTGCAAAAGATGATGAAGAGTGAACATCACTGTTCTGAGACTGTTAAGAGTTTGGGGGAAAAAGGATGTCACAACAGGTACTGCACAGGAAACGGCATCGTATTTCAAACTAATACATCCAACTTGGGTTAAAAACGAATTCCTGAAAAGCCTAGTGTAAATTCTTTGAAGCGTCTTTCTAAACACTTCCAAACACATCACAAAAGAACACAACCACTGCTGAGGTTGCAAGCTTCATGAAGAGCAAGACACAGACATTTAAAGAACAGATAATTTTGTTGGGGTTTTTGTTTGTTTTCTGCCTTTTTTCTTGTCTTCCTTAAGAGATTACTTAGGACCACATGCTTGAGACGAAGTTCTGTATGTTGCTTTAAAGCTGCTGAGATAACTTTTTGTGGGCAATAGGAGCTGTTCTTCCCCTTAGAGAATGGAGGCCTTTGCTGGCCATCAGCCTCGTGAAATGCAAAATCAGCTCATTACACAGGATCAACACAATGGCTTATATTAATGAAAGCCCCAGCTTTTTGATCCTAATACTGAAAGAACAGAGAAACCAAAAGCACTGGATACGGTGCCAACAGGGTGGCTATAAAGGCAGCTTTACAATCTCAGCTTTCCCATTTCCTAGGGTCATTTTTGATGGGCAGCATTATCTCTTTTGTCACAGAGGCACTGTGCTGAGGCCAGGCAAGTGTATTTTCATGGTTCTGCAAGGCTGGTGAAAAGAGCAACTTGCCAACCTAAAAGCAAGGCAGACAGCAATGCTTAGCAAATGAAATGTAGGGAGCATTACAGACCAGGAAGAATCACTCCAGTATGCTGCAAAATCCGAGTTCTACATGGGCAGACATAGGGAGGGGCCCTCAAGTATTCCCCAGAAAAGATTTACAGCATTGACATAAAGGCTCTTACTTTTTTGAATAAAAAGAAAACCAACAATTTTCACACATGTCAGTGAATTTCTGGTATCTCCCAGCAAACTCCAGCTCAGAAGAATCTGAAGAGCATCTCGACATCAGAAGCTACATCATCAATCACAAGATAACCCATGGTAGCACCTATGTCTTCTACCTTTTTAGAGGATGATTCATCAACAGGTGGCTAAAGCACAGGTCTAGTGGAATTACTACAACCAGTAAAGTGAGCTGCAATCTCAGCACTCTCACTGCAGGCAGGCACTCACTCCTTTGTTCATTAGTCACTTGTCACGAGCACGCAGGGAGGGACCTGGGGGGAATCTCCCACAAGCTGATTCTGATGGTTTTTCCCAAGGCTTTGGTAACAGAACTAGTCAAAGAGATCCTGGATGATTTTCCTAATTATGACACTTCAGAGGAAAGTGAAGCTGTTGGAATGTATATAGTTAACTACCAGTGTTATAAAGCTCCTTCAACTTCATTCCCGCCTTTGTACTGAGACACGCTCTGTATGAGCTGAGATCTTCATCAGAAGGAGTTTCATTGCAAGTGACAGCTGCCTGAAAACGGTAACAATTGTAAAACTGTAAAAAAGGTAAAGAAATACAAATGTCCCATGATAGCCTAGTGGGTGAGGACTGTCTGGGGACAGGGACACTGTGGATTCAAGTCTTGGAATCCATAAATATGCTTTGGAGCAAGATGAAAGAGTTTCAGTTGGAGACAATTCTCCCTGCTGTGAAAACACCCACTTGCTCCTGCTTGTTGGTATAAATTATTGCTATATCCCAGCTTGAGTTCTCACCCTCAAGGAAGAGTTGCTAGCATTTTCAAAGAAAGTCTAGAAAGGTGTTAGTTTTGTCCAAGGAAGAAACTGATTTATTTATTTATAGCTTGAAGATTATTGTTGGCTGAGAAAATTGTTTCTCTTCCAGTCTGGCCCACCATTTAACTGATGCTGGCTGAAGACCGCAGTTGAATTTGACTTCATGGAATCAATTTCTCCTTTCTGCATGCACAAGGGCACCGGAAGTGCAAAGACAGTGAGTGTGATTCCTGCCCACAGCAGGTGGCAAGCAGAACCTCAACCCTTGCTAAATTCTACTTTTATCATCTGTGGAGCTACCTGTCCTCCTCAGATGGGTGGGCAACTCAGAAAGGAAAAAGTTGATTCCTTAAGCAGATACTGACAAATGCCTGTTCATCCCCAGTCCCAGCCCAGTAACAGTCAAAACCTGAAAAGGAAAAATGTGCCACTGCAACAACTAGAGAAGATAGAAAATGGTTTGTTTATAGAAATTTAAACAGCTGACCCCCATTGGCCAATTTCGGAAAGTCTCTGAGATAATCGCACCTGTCTAGTAATAAACGAATGAATCAGAAAAAGAGGCTGAATAGAGGTATAAGCAATAATGCTCAGAGGCTGCCTGATACAATGGCCAATCAATAGGAGGGCTGTAGATCAGGGTGCTAGTTAGCTGGAAAATTACCGCACCGCTGCGTGCGTCACGCTGTAGGGATCCTGGACAATCAATGTGGGAGGTATTGATTTAGTTATTATCACTTCATACGCTCCAGACATTGTTAAATATACATTTATTAACAAGACTGGGGTGCATTGGTAAGAGAGGGATCTTTAGCCACTGTGCTATCTCCCAGCACTGATCAAAGCTCAGCTACGTCAGAATTTAAACTCTATGTTCTCCCTGCTAAGCAAACTCACAGGACAAATCCTGATGCACAGCACAGTGCTGAAGACACAGCTCCTACTTCACATGAGAGGAGTTTTGGTCGTAACTGAATATTTTGCACTTGAGATTTCAGGAAAACCTCTCGGAGCAGCAGCAACAAGGGATGTGGCAGCCAAGGGTCAACTCAAAGTGAGCGATAATTGCACGGTTGCTTTGGAAAAGCTGGAGGAAATGAGGTCAAGGGAAATAGGCAGAACATTAGTAAATAAAGGAAACTGAAACTACCTCCAGGGATGGAATAAAGACGAGAGTCACTTCCCATGTGTCTGGCTCCCGTGGTGGCCAGTGCACTTGGGACACATGCCATTCCATTTAGTGTCATTTTACCGTCAACCTGCTGCTTGTATCCTAAAGATAAGAATCGCTTAGGAGCAACTCTTCCTGCAGCAGCAATCTTAGGAACTCCCTCAGGATTCCCTCTTGTGTGTGCACCTTTTGTGCGCTTGCCTGGACACAGCTGGGAGCAGCCTTGGGCAGAATTTTTACAGGGTAACGCCAGGGTGGAGTGAGGATCAGAAAGCCAAGTGCCACGGACAGGGGAAGGCTGTGTACAAGCTACCCTGCCAACTGAGGCAGAGGGAATTACGGAGAAGGAATTGGCTCTCTGCTTTGCCTTGACCTCATGCTGGATGCAGGAGGACTCTTAACAATTTTGCGCCCTCAGCACTCTGATTCGACGTGTTTGGATAACGTCATTTATCAGCCTCCAGAGAGACCTGCTGAGCACAACTGCTGCCAAGAACTATACCTTGAGCTCCAGTGCTCATGCTTCTCCAGCAGGTGTGAGAGGCCTCACCTGAACTGTCCTCCCTGGCTGAGGATGTACCAAGAGGGCACCTCCATCCTGGAGTAGAGACTTGCTGTGACACCACCACCCACACGGCAGCCTGAGTGAGAATGTTTATACAAGGACAAAATCAGGAAGGGAGGGCTCCTTGTGGAAGAAGATGGGTCCTGGACTTCGTGGTGAAGTTTTCCACACCCTGGCAGTCACAGCTAAGGATGCTGGGTATCAAGAAGCAAGTCAGTGAGACTGGGCAGACAGCATGTGATAATTTTCAGTCTTTGTGCCTAGTGCATATTTTTCTACTATTCACAGCATTTTCTCCCTGAGTACTGAAAATAAGAATACTTTTTTTTCTCTGAGAAAATCCTTGCTTTGTTCAGGTAAAAGGCCAGAAGAAGTGCACAGATATACTATGGAAGAGGAAAAAGGACCTATCTGTAGCTTTGAGCAGCAATCGCTTCCTGAGAAATCTCTTCTGGGAAACAGCCACCTCCTTCTTTGCTAAAAAACTTTAACCCAAACACTGGTTATTTGTTAAACATTAGCATGCATGTGATCTTTGTTTCTCCAAATTAAATCGAGCAATTCCTACCCGCTGTCCCAGTGGGCAATCACAAGCAATTCCGTTAATTAAATTATCTCTGATTCTGCAGCTCTGGAATCTCTCAATTGACTAAGTCTGTGCTTTATCATCAACAAAATACTGGACCAAAAAGGAAACAAAAAAATGCTGATGTCAGTGTGATTGGCTTTGGTTAACCCTTCCCAGCTGGGTATTAAGGGCTGCTCAAGAAACTGTTGTACTGGAACAAGCCCAAGAGCGAGAGCCTTGTACCACAGATACCAGTAGCAGCTGTTCACTTGTGTTTCCTTTCCACTGCACAGAAAAACACAAACACCACACTGTCCCTGCATCCTGCTTATTTAAGAGCCACAGAAAGATGCAAACTGTTAGCTGCTGAAGAAGCAGGAAAACACCTCAAAGAAGCCTCTGCAAATACCCCATCCTCATCCAGAACTCATTTGATGAATCCTGCTGTTGAGGTGTGTCCATAAAACATTCTCCTTTGGTTTATTTCATCTGGATATAAATTTTCCTTTCTTCATAAATGGCTACACTGTACACAGCATTCCATAAATTTTTACAATTCCACTGTTTGTATGTACCTTGTAAAAAACACTTAGCACTGATTAAATGCACCACCAATAAAATTTCATGGGCTACTTTTGACACTTGATATTCTGACCTTCTCTCTTCCTCATACATTTATTTTTGCTTTCCTATGCCTGTAAACACAGACTGGCAGAGAGGAAAATGTACAGTACCACTGACAAACCTGAAAGTGATGTATTTATTTTTAAACAAAGCCTTTATCCTCCCTTGTCCAATGCAGAGAACCCAGCAGAACATACATGCCACCTCCCTGCACCAAGGGCAGAAGTCATGTCACTAGCAGCTTACATGTAATAAATATTAGAAACAGACTGGTCGATGTTTTGAAGGCAAAGTCAAGTTAAAGTAATATTCCAGGAGCAGAGAAATTGCCCCAGGCCACATCCAACCTCAGCTGTAGATGACAATTATCATAAACACTACTACACTGCAGGGGAGAATGCCTGGTGCAGTCCTTGCTTTGTGGGACACAAATCTTCAAGACTTGATAAAACGACCCAAACATCAGTGCACAAGCATGCAATTGCAAGCCTTCTCTCATAGCCAATTTACATCTGGGTGAGGAGGGCAACTCTTTCAGAGAAGGGACTCTGTTTTATTAGCCTGTAACATGTTGTCACAGCTCTGTGGCACCCAGGAGCACTGCAGAATGGCAGAACACGGTGATGCTGTCTCAGCTCTCACTCGCGCATCATCTTCAACACAACTCCCTCACTTGAAACTTGAGTTTCAAACACTAACTATAAACACCCTCCTCATGCTGTCTGGAATAAGAACTGCTTTTGTTTTCAACCTGATGAAATAATCTGCCCCTACTTTCAATTTAATGAGCATCACCTGCAGTAAGTACAAGAGCTAAAGATACAGGGAGTTTATTTTGGCAGATGTGGGTGAGCAGCACTGAAGTCAATGGGAGATCCACAGACTGAAAGAAAGGACTTTCACGCTTTCTGGAGTGCAAGAACATAACTTAAAAGCTGAAAAAGCCCCTTTGCTACTAACAAGCAAAACACTTTAACTGATATGTAAGTTTTTAAAACGATAAGTGACAGGTGGCTTTAAAAGAAAACAGATACAGCTCAGGCATTTTCAGTATCTTAAGTCTCTGGAAGAAGTCTCGTGCCAGGCAGTAGTGGCAGATTGACTGTGAATCACCCCACAACATGTGGGCTACCAGACTGGCACAATATACTGAGATTTTATTTCACTAGATGAGCTGGTTATAGCAGAAGGGGTTTGCATGCCTTGATGTAGAAAACTGCCCAGCAAAGCTGTTTACAGAAGAGCCATGTCAAATCACACCAAGTGAAGTTTAGACCCTCTAAAGGGTCTGCAAGACTGCCAATGCTAAAAGCAAATCTCCTGGCAAGACATCAATGTTTTAGGAGTTGGCTTCCCCTTTATTTAGCTAAAAATCTCATTTATTTGGTTTATTTGTTTTTAGACTAACCTCCTTTAAAGAGGCTGACTTATAATCCTGTAAAATGTTGTCACATGTATTGAGGAAATTGGCAAGGATGCTAATTTATTGTCCTCTAGGAAAAAAAGCCCTCTTTCCTTGATTAATGTATGTTTTTGTATTGTAAGATATTAAAGAATGTTGCTTCACCTGTAATTATAGAGAATAGTTTACTCTGGCAAAGTGCCCTGGCTTCTGGTTGCCAAGTTATGAATAATGCAATGTTCCCCATTCTAATTTCCGTGTTCTAAGTTGTGAATTTGGAGCAGGGTGCATGCAAGGGCACACACACGACTCTGAGGCGCTCTCAGTCACGAGTGCCTCTATTTTATACTTGCTTGCACAACTTGTTAATACTGGCATCTGCTTGCCAAATTCAGAGTTTGCTTCTGACTAATTTCATCTT
Source organism: Acridotheres tristis (assembly GCA_037013685.1). Lineage (NCBI taxonomy): Eukaryota > Metazoa > Chordata > Aves > Passeriformes > Sturnidae > Acridotheres > Acridotheres tristis. The sequence goes on from CM072895.1 coordinate 10,720,784, forward strand.
GATGTAAACCAAAAATGTTGTCTCTTTTTTTCCTCACAGAGGAATTATTTCTCTTACACTTGCATGCACCATTGCAATACCACTGAGGGGAGCTTACCACTGCAAGGAGGCGTTTTAAGCTGCATTTAGGAGGGACTTGGGTAAAGATTCCCTGAAGAATTTAATGACAGAAGAATTCATTTTGCTTTCATATCTTCCCCGCCTCCATAACACAGAACCCAACAATGTCTTTACAGAAGCGGGAAGTAAATTTAGGCACTGGCTCTTTCCCTTCCCTTTTTTTGGCCTGTGTTTTGCTGGGACACATGTGCCCAGCCCCAATCAAAACAGAGACAGATGGCAGCGCTGATCATTCAGAATAGAAGGAGCCTCAGAGTCAGCATGTTTAGATGCATTTGTAGGGCTACGCAGTATCCACTGGCCACTGGGACTGATTTAAAAAGGCGGCGAGTGAAAGTCTGAGCTTGTGCCAAAATTTTTAATGTGCCATTTGAGCAATTATGGTTCGACATGAAAGCTGGGAGAAAGAATGCATAGGTCATTCTGATTAGATTTAGAGACTATGTTCCCTGTTCCAAAGAGAAAATAAATGCAATCCCATTGCTTTACTGGAGCAGCTTTGGCGATAAAGAAAAAAGCCATGTTATGGAAAAGTGGTTTGCTGCAGCAAGGTTTTGTTGAAGTAGCACAGGCTGAATCAGAAAATGATTCTCTAAACAATGTTCCTAAAGAGAAATAATTACTCATCTAATGTGTTGATATCTCAATTCACTTTTCAAATGTATCCTGGATCCTGGAGACCCCAACTGTATTTCTAATAGATCTGCGAAAATGCATTGTGGTCTCTACCTCAGTACAAGCCAGGGGCACAAAAGGCAGCAGGTGGAAATGGAAAATGCAGCTCCTCTCCTTGCTGAGGCACGCAGGCTAAAGGTTCCAGCCTATGGACACTTGCCTCCATCCACAAGTAAACATGTTTGGATTATGACCAAGCTCCATGTATAGCTAGGCAGGTCTATTTTTCTACTGGAAGACTTATGGCAGCTGTAACTTGTCATCTTACTATGGCCTGGAGCTGGTCTGGGATTATTGGTAGCTTTGGCTGGATGATCAGGGCACAAAATTATAAAATATCCATGAAGTGAAAGAGGAATAGCAAATTTCTAGGGCTGAAAGTTGCTCAGAAGGTTGGACACGCAGCTGAGTCTTGCAGCCAGTCTCTGTGAACAATTAAATAAATGTCTTCTACTCCCATGGCCCCCATCCAAGCGACTGAAATAAACAGGAAATATCTATGCTACTACAGCAGCACTTAAGATTCATCTATAGCCTTTTAAGGGCTTTACTGTGGAGGTGATATGTGTTCCAGAACCTCCATTCATGACTGCTGATTGGAGGCACACAAGGGCAGTGCGATAACACATCCTCCGGACAGCTTCCTACAAGTGCTGCTGCCGCCCTAGAGCTTTTACACCGCTGCTGTTTCCTTTATAGGGAAAGAAAGAATCAGAATTAGCATCATTTAAGGTAATCATGCCTTCAAAAAGAAACACAAAGCTATTAAAGTAGGCCAGGGCACATTAGTATCATATAACCAATTGTGATCCCAGAGCTAGAAAAGGAAACCAGCAGCGCAGTGGAAGGACAGGTCATGAGCCAGCTGAGGGAAAAGCAGGAATGCTTATGTAACTGTGTGGGAAGCAACAGCTTTTTGCGGATAAAACCACCAAAAATGAAGAAAGAGGATGATGGAGAAATAGGATGAAGTGCCTATTAACAGTAGGCTGTAAGGTTAGAAAAAGCATCGACACTCAAATGAGGACAAAAAAGTCAACATGGATATTAAACTACTTTAATTACATTACTTGCTATTACTTTGTTTCTGTAAAGGCAGTGCAGGGTTCCGTGTCACAGAGGCAAAGGAGTTATGAAAGCACAATGAATTCTTCTGTCATCAAATTATTTGGGAAATTTTTACCAAGCTCCAACTAAATGTGACTTAACACTCCTCCTTGCAGAAGTTACCACCCCCCTCAGTGGTACTGCAACTGTACATGGAAGTGTAAGACAAATAATTACCCACTCTACAGTTGTCCCAGACGTGGTTTAATGAGAACTAAAAAAACTGGTCCTTTTTAAAGTACTATTTCATATTTATACTTACTAACAGTAGCCTAAGAAATGCATAAACTACCAAAAGCTGTAATTACAACCATCCTGTTGTCATACAGCAGCTGGCACAGTACAAACACTTCCTGAGTTGTGTCACAACAGTCAGCGAGTGCCAAGGAAAGCAGCAGCCCTATCACCACCAGCAAACAGCCAGCCTGTGCAGCCAGGGCTGCCCCTTAGCAGATGCAGTAGAGAGACAGCAAAATGGCAATGGATGGGGGACAACATGATCCCTTTTCTGCTCTGCAAATGAAAATTTTAATCCAAACAGGGAGTGCAGCCTACATAAAGATAATTGTTACTTTTCTCTTGAGAGTATCTGAGCACCATACAAACATTTCCTAAAAAAATAGTGTCAGTCTCTGACTCTTAATTTTTGCAGCATAGCTAAAGGATGTGAATAAACAGTCATATCCTCAAAGTATTTTCAGAAGGAACATGGCAAGATCCACAATGCTCCATCTGAGGCAATGTTAAACACAACAGGCTAATTTTAGGGATGAGTCTTCTCTCTGACAAGTTGCTTACATATCTAAGGGCAGAACTCGTCTGCTAGAAGGCAGCTGTTTGTGTTTTATAAGCTAAAGTTTCTCTTACCTATGGAATAACTCCAATATTTCACAGGGAATCATCATCCATCTAACTGAAGTACCCTCTAACAGACCATCAGCTTCATATCCCCTTTGAAATAGCACAGCTGAGCACTTGCTGGGCCACGATTTATTTTTTACCTTCTAAGACATCTTGGTAACTCTATAGCTCAATACTGACAGTCGAATTTCACACTGCGATAGCCCCCCATCGATTTTTCATTCCCAGGAAGCAACTCTACAAATTAAAGTTAACAGCATTTCTGAAACTAAGAAAAGAAAAAAGAAAAGAAGGGGCAGGCAAAGAGACATAAATTGCAAGACACCTAAACCGCGCCCCCAACGTAAGAAAAAAATTCCATCTTGGGTTTTTCACCAGTTATGAGATAGGGATGCAGAACCTACTGCCCCTGAAGTCAGCAGATCCCTTGGATTTGCAGATGCTTCAGCTTTAAAACATCACAGGTTCAACAGAAATGAGAGTCCCTTCCTATATGAAGATGTCAAAATCTATAGAAAACTGCCTCAAGGCATGAAATTAGACCAGACCTCTGGACAATGCTGCACTAAACAGAGAAACCACCTACCCCAAGGTCTGAGCTTGTACAGTCATAGCCTGCCTCGCTGAGCTTCCTTAACCACTGGCCAGTGAAGAACTGAGCACTGATACAATTTCAGTTTGCACAGTGGTTATAATGTTTGAGATCATTATTAGCACATACAACTTCTCTCCAACAGTTAAAAGAGGGAGCAGAATAAAGAAACACAGCCAAGCAGCCTGCTCTCCACTGTCACATGGCAGAGGAAGAAGTAATGCCAAAGCTTCACTTCATAAAGAAATGAAGCATCTATCTCCATACCCTTTCATCACTGAACACCAGTATATAGTACAAACACAGTATTATATACTACTGAATTTCTGAAAAGGAGTGAAATCTAATAAAGATAAAAATCTGGACACAAGCAGCACAGCCCAGCAGCTCTTTCTCAGCCTTTGACAATCCCACACTTCAATTCAGTGTCCTGAATCCTCTCCCAAGTTCACGTGGGCTGCTTTAGTACTGGACCCACCAGCAGCATCATGATCTTGGCTTAGCAGAGCACAAAGGGTTACTTCATTTATGACTCGGGTTAATTTTTTAATTCTGTCTTTGGTATGAGATTTTCTTGTCTCCCATCAAAGCCTATTAATGGTGTGACACTGTGGAGAAGGGCTGGGTAGTGCTTATCCTATGGTGTGAATTCTCAACAGTTTCTGTTTCCCTCTGACATATCAGCTTACACGTGGCTCCTTCTCTTTCAGGCCTCTGCTAATCTCCTGGCTTCACACTCCGCTCCCATCTGGATGTGTCTGCTTGGGAATAGGGTCTCCCCAGCAAACACTGCTACCTCTCTGACTGCTCTCACATGCCTGTCTCTTTGCATAAGGACCCCAATCTAAACTTTGTTTAATTGATGCTCCTCCCTATATTGCTGCACCAGAGCCCCTCCAGAGCCAACATTTCAAAACAGCTGGATTGGAAAGAGGTGAGGTGGGGGAGAAGGGGAATAAAGAGGAGAGCGGAAAAATAAAACAAATACAATTGCTTTTTGTCTCTAAAACCCTCTTTTTAACCCAAAAAGCGTCTCATCCAATGAAGCATGATAAGCATGAAGTGTTATATAAAGAAGATAATTATAAAGGGATTTAATGCTTGGCAGGCTTGTATTGCAAGGTTCAGAGCAGAGGTAGCATACTCACTTAAACAACCTTGTGTCTGGGTTTGCTATTATGCGGGTAGCATGGCTGGGGCCAAGCGAAATCAGAAATAAAATAAGAAATAAGATTTGTTTAAAAAAAAAAAAAAGAAAAAAAAAAAAAAAAAAAAGCACAGCCTCCTTCCCAACGAGGATGGCAGTTTCAGTCCCACCTCCTTCCACTTCTGTCCCATACCTGATTAATGATGTTGTCTGCCTGATTTATGACCCACCCCAACAGATTAGAGTTTCCCTCTTCAACCTCCCCCCCTTTCACCCCTCCCAGAAGGCACAGCCACACTCCGCTGGAAATATTAGAGAATTATTAAATAAACATTCATACGTCATGTCTCTTCCCATACTGAGCTCATCGTAGTCAATGCTCAGCGGCTGGGCCCTGTTTGCTTTGGGGCTGACACCAAACAGCTGGAGTGATTCATGGAGAGGCTGGCTACAATGCTCTGTGCCATATATCATGCTCGCAGCGCTCCCTGCCCCGGCGGAGATAAACTGATCAACCACAACGGGCTGGAATGAATTTATGACAACACAAAATTGAGGAAAACAAATGGGAGGTGACCCAGTGGGCCACTAACCCAGACTCTCTCGCTGGCCTGCAATCTAGTCTGGTAGCAGAAAGCAAAATTGAACATTGGCACTCTGAATTAAGATGCTGGCTTTTAACCCCGGGGAACCTCGGTTTCAAAATGGCATCAGACCCTCACAAGGCAGGGAGAAAGACTTTTTGTGGGGAAGGTACTTTTTGCAGCTCTCTAAGCAGCACTTCTGCTGAGAGTCCGACGTCAGTGGAGGGTGCCTGGGCAATTGGGGATCAGCTGCTCTCCGAGAAAAGCTGCATCTCAAGCTGAGCTAAAGGAGCATTGCACTGGCTGAGCTTTGCCTTGGCAATGGCTGGGGTCTTCAGCAGACAGGCAGGGCTCAGATGGTGTGATGCTCCTTCATCTCTCCCCAAGAGGCTTCAGCACCCCAGTATCTCTTCCAGACACTGGAAAGATTAGAAAAGCGCAGCACTGAGACACCTCACAGTGCTGAGAATGAGAGCTGGGACCAGCACCATGTCTCCCACTACCCCTGGCTGCCACCTGAAGTTCAACACTACACAGATGAGGTCAACTTGTCCAAGTTACTGATCATCTGGCACAGCACAAGGAGCAGAGCAACAAACAGACTTACCCCAAACCCCATCTAGCTGTTCTACATGCAAGAGACTCTCCCAGAAAACCCCATGTTTAGATTAATTTAAACCTACTCAAGTGAAGAACTTCAGCTGTGTGCCAAAAGGAGAACTGCTCACAGTACTGTACTAATGGATTAAAAACCAAACAAAAACACACTACTCTCTTTGCCTGGACTTATTTTTGGAAGAGGGGAGGAAGGAACGTCATTCTTATAAGAGAAGGATCAATAGGCAGATCACTGCTAACTCTATTACCCACTGCTCTAAACAGAGAGCACGGCTGACACAGGTGCTAAGCCATGTGCTTCTGGACAATTTAAAAAATGCTAATCAGGTGCTACACAAGGTTTAACATGCCAATCAATAATGCTCAGATTTAAAGGCAAAAATTTAAGTTACAAACAATGGAGTAAAGTGATGCTGCCAAAAATTTCCTGTAAGCACCACCCAAAACAAGAAAAATGAAACCAATTTAGCACCAGATTAAGAAACAGGAACTAGAGATGAATCAATTTAGCCTGTTGGGCTAGGTCGCCATATATCATGGCTCAGCAGTGGAGTGGGAAGTAGCCAGACAGTGAGAAACCCTTCCCCCTCCTTTTCTGTAAGCTTCTAGCTCTGATCCCTGTTATCAATTAATTTAACAGAACCCCTCTACACAGAAAAGCACACAGAGCATTCAGACTCCTTAAATGGCAGGACAGAAACTATTTATCACACATGAATCTCAAAGGAAAGGAGAGAAAAAAAAAAAAAAGGCAGCTAGGAATTCTCCACCTGAAACACCATCTTGTTTTCTGAACCTCAGTGAAATAAAGTACCTTAAACAAAAAGATCCCTCTGCTACTTTCAAAAATTAACATTATTAGAAAGACTGAACAAGACATTTAAGGAATTTCCTGTAATTTCTTTTGGGTTTCACTGACTTTTAGCAGAACTGAAGCTTTAGCAGGCAAGGTTATTGCAGAACAAGGTGTGTGTGCACAGACGCACACACACACTCGCTCTCTGCACTTCACAGCAGTGTTAGCATGAGAGTTGTTTGGAAAGGATTCTGGGACCCTTCAAAACGTGCTAGCTAAAGCCTCTTTGATCAGATTATTAAAGCTATGTCAATTTTATCACTTGAGCTCAAGTGTTCTGGAAAATGTCAAATCCTTTCAGCTCCTACAGTTTAAAGATTTTCAATAGGAGTGGATCTGGGAGGATGGAGGGTTGCTGGGCAGACAGGCAGGAGGCCCAAAGGGAAGCCAAGCAGCAGCTGAGACAGAGGCTGACAGATTAAGGCAGAAGGGATGAGTCCTTGCCACCAAGACATCATGCAATGGTTGGCTCACTCTAAGGACAAAGCTGGTTCTGCACTGACCTGCAGCCTCCCAGACTCAGTGGTCCTTGGCCAAAGTCTGCTGACCGAGAAGCACCAAATGGCAGACAGCCAACATTTGGGACATGCTAACAAAAGGGCTTGTAGAAAGGAAAGTACCGAGACAGCAAAGCAATGTAAAAGTTCCCTCTACAGCAGGGAGTTTCCCCAGTTAACTCTGACTATGAACATACGCTCTGTCAGGCTGCCTAAAATGTCAGAGATCCAAAAATGCGCCAGGGACACAACCTCTCAAGTCAGGATCATGGGCAGGAGAAGAACAAACTACATTAGAAAAATGACAACTTTCTGTAAAGTCAGCTTAATGCTACACCACTAGACTTCCCCCCATCCCAAACTATCCATGGACATCACTCTAAAATGTAATATTTAAAACCCACAGTAATTGCTTCCACCTCATTCAAGTTGTTTGGTATCTCATTTGACCTTAGGGCAATGTTTTATATCACGCAATAATCAACTTAAAACACTGTCCCATCCCAGCTAATGCAGTCCATGGCAGCAGAGAACAGCCTGTAGTTTTAGGTTTGGACCATCAAATCTGCCCAAGCAGTAAGTTACCCTAGCAGCATGTGGAATAAGGTTTAGAATAGAGGTTGTTAAATGAATAGTGCAGATAAACCCATTTATTTCTATTTCAGACTAGACTGCAGCACATTCAGTGAGCAGAAAGGGACAGGAAAGGAGATGTCCAGCAGTCCCTCCACTACTGCATATTCAAACAATGGGACTTAAACTTCTGAACCACGAAGGGGCTGCAAGGAAAAAACTCAGAAACTGAGACATTATTTCTGTTAGGAACCATATAAAGGCTCAATATAGATCTTAAGGAAAAAGAAATTCCCTCTGTGAGACTTCTTCCAAGTAACAGTACTGCTAGGGGGAGATTTCCTTTTGTTGAGAGATGAAAGGTGGAACATACAGAAAGAAAGCATGGATATCTTTATTTACATAATTTAAAAGAAGGCAGTTTGCAGTGGAGAAGCCCGTCAGAAGCTGTGCCCAATTCCATGACACTGAGTACCTGCCCTTCATAGATATCTGGTGGAGAACTCCCCAAAAGCCCCCTGTGAACATAGCAGTGGTGAGTGCTCCAAGATCAGGTTTTGTGGTGCAGCACAACTTCCCTTCTTAGTGGTAAAAGCTTCAAATATGCCTACCTTCAGATTACCACCAGGTGGGACACTGGTTCTTTAAAACAAGAAAAAGGGAAGCTACCCACTTTACACTCACTTTTCAATGTCACTGTTTTTACAGGTCTTCTGCATGGTCTCCTGTTTACTGCATTCACCATTACTCGTTGAGGGCATTTCTGTTGAGAGAAGAACAGAAAAAATAGTAAGAAAACGTTAGATCATTGCGATGAAATAATCTGAGCAAGTCACAGTTTCAGAGGACCTCAGTGAGTCACTTTCATGCCAGTTCTTGGTAAGAGAGAGAAGTGACTGATGCTAAGTGTCCCTGTCTGGCAGGGGGCCCCTCTGGACGGTGTATTTCTATGATTCAGGGCTCAAAATACAACCCTTGCTCCATCCCCACTTCACAGTGATCTGACCCCCACTGAGGTACCCATTGTTTAAGCCAGGATTTAATTCAGAAGGGTTGATGCAGCTGCCATATGGAAGTGTACTTCTAGAAAGGTGGGTTTGGAGTAAATCCACTCAGCCCAGACCCTGCTTTCAGCCTCTCCCATTTGCTGAGACCTCACAGATACAAGCAGAAAAACACATGCCAGGTAAGTAGAATGACGAACAGTCTGCTCATCATGGCTGCTCCCAGCACACGAGAGGGTGTGAGACACCAGCTGGAGATGAGAAGAGGAACCAGCCCCAGGGTTGTAGGTTCATCACCGTGGATTTGGGTAAAAGGTATGAAGAAAACAGCTCATAGCAAATGCCATCAGGGCTGCCTCCTCATCACCTCCGTGGCTGTAGCTATTGAAGCTGATAATACCTACAAGCAAGTGCTTCTACATCACAGAAAATAAATGTGATTGCCTATCCCAGAGAAGGAAATGCCTGTGATAGATATCCTATGCTCTCCGTTTAACCATCATGCCTCTGGCAAAACTGGTTCTATTCCCTTCCCCCACTCCCACTGGCAAGTAGTTACGTCTTGTAGGTACTTTCAAGGCTGGGAATCAAATGCCCAAAGCATGACAGGAACAGAACAGGGAACAAAATCATTGGGACATGTCTCTTCAGGTCGCTGAGCTTCAGTTTCCTTCCTAAGGGAGCTGGAGCAGCACTGCCCAGCTCTGAAAATGGATTTGGCATCTACAGCTGGAAAGCGCCAGGTTTTATTACTTTCATATTTCCACTAGGTTGCTGCTTACACTTACAGTGCTGCCGACATTGAATAAAACCCCCCAGCAGTCAAATGGGAGTAACACTTCGCCCTTCCTTCTCAATCTGGTGAGCTTTCAGGTAAAGTATGCAAAGTTATATATTCACATTAACTCATTCACTCTGGAGTCTCAATTATAGGTCATGAAGTAGAACAGATCCTAGAGTTCCCACTCCAAAGGTGAAGCCTTCAGAGCAGTAGGCTTTTCTTGCCATACAAAGGCCAGTAAGGACATGATCTATCCTAAAGAGGCAAGTTTTTAGCATATCCTCTCAAAGAAGGGAAGAGAAGAAAGCAGTTGAAAAACACCCAATAATAGGTGCACCTGTGTAGTTTAAACATCCAGCAGCTGAACACCACCATCACATTGTCATGCTCTGCTGGCTCTCTCTGTAATACAGCAGTTTGCCTTTCGGTGACATGACATCAAGTCAATCCAAACTCTATCTCTCATCACCATACCAGTTAAGGTGGCATTTTTGGGAACTTCCCCAGGTGCCATTATTGACAATTAATTGTGCTGTAAAGTTTCAAAAAGATAGCGTGGTTTTATGCGCACCTGATGACACTCTGCAAGAGCATTAGTAACTACCTCTCCTAAGTACTGGCAAGCAGAACACATGGACTATCTACCTGCCCTCCTGTAGTACATAAATTAACAATTTACAGTTTCAACACTCACCATCACTGGCCCATTTAGAAAACTCCGGCGTTATTCGAGTACTTGGTGTGCCACCACTAAAAAAGAAAAGGACAATATGTTAAAAGTTGAATTAAAAAAATTTTGGTGCTCAGGAAAAGCTACCCCTTCCACCAACTACTTCTCTCCTAATACTTCTATCCATCAGTCTAAGTTTTAAAATATGAGCAGATAGCCAGCCAAAAAATCTCAATGCTCAATCTTCATGGCATCAGTGACACTACTGCATTTCTACAGAAACTTGACAGAATTTCAAAGTGTTTTTACAACCAACATCACCTCTTAAGCTTCAGAGATGGGCAAACAAGTCCCAGAAACGTGCAAGAAGGACCTTGTCCAAACAGCAAAACAATGTGTTAGGTGCAAGCCACATGACTGGATCTCCTGGCCTCAGGTCCTCAGTTCTCTCACCAAGCACTAAGTGTCCGTATCAACTGATAACCAAGTATCCTCCTGCTACAATACCAGAGTTCTAGCTGTGAAGGAGCTGAAGTGTCTTTGAGGCCGTGCTTTTGGACTAGCATGGCTAGCAAAGTATTGAATGGACCAATGGTTTGGATCCAGGGTGGCAAATGCCACTTTTCTATGGAGTGAAACCTAATTTTGAACTAGTGTTTGCGACAGGCTAAGCAGTAAGAAAACTTCATTTCACTGCTCTATCAACCTTGACCCCACAGGATCACTCAGTGAAAGAGATACAGGGGTAATTTAAGTCCTGTTTTATGCAGGGCAGAGGGCTTAGAAAGCAATCCTAGCTCCCTGTTAAGACTCATTTTATTTGCCTGGAATGCTTCCCTGAGTGACCTGAATGCTGGCTGCCTACATTCTCCACATCCTGCCCCAACCCAGAGCTGAATACAGAAGGATTAGTTTGCATGCCCCACAGCATGTAATCAGATACAGTGAAGTCCCGTGTGGGGTGCCAGACTCCTCCTACACGTGGGGTGCCAACCAAGATTCCGATGGCATCATACTGTATACTGCTCAGAGGCCACATTTCATCATGAATAATATGATGCATAAGGCCTTAGTCCAGCATAGTTTCCTCATTGCCAGAATTCATCCTCTGTCCAGCATTGTTCAGTGCAAAGATGGCACTGGCTGGGACGTGGGGTAGCTCAGAGAGGGAGAGTGTACAGGGAGGCTTTACTGAAGCTGCACAGGTAGAAATGGAGACCTACCTGTCGGACTGTGCTTCTTTTTAAGTCTCTTGTTGCAACCCTTGCACTCAAGTGAACAGGTATTTTCCATGAACTGAGCCTTCCCAAAAGTCATGAATGCAGTAATTTAGAAAGGCATGATACTTACTTTAAAACAGCACCTCGGAGCGCCTCCCTTTCTTTGGCTTCACCTGGCTCTTCTCCAGTGCAAGGGATAATGTCTGCCTCTGTGTACCTGAGCACAAAGGGTTAAGGAACATACAGCCCTGCCTGCTGCAGACAGTGGAAAGGTTTTTGAGATGGTTAGGACACTGGGACATAGAACAAATTAATTCCAACTGGGAACACCTTAAAAAAAGAGAGGGGTTGGTATCCACGAAGGGGCCTGCTTTTAAATCCTGGATTAAAGTTTTGTTTTAGGTGGAAAGAAACAGAAATCTTTTGATAGTAACATGATTCCACTGCTTCTTGGAAAGGAAAAACCAGTTCCTGAACCTGTGAAAACTTAACCTGCACAATTTCACAAATTCTATTTGAAGTATGGAGTTCTTTTACCAGTGGAGGGTTGGAGATTCAATCCTAAAGGCTGGTACAGTTTTCAATAAAACCTAATTCTATAGCTGTATATAGCCCCTCATCACAGCTAAGGCAGTGTCTGTCTAATGCCCTTACAGGAATTCTTCCTTGATGCCTATTACAACTGCTGTGGGGAAGAAGTCTGCTCACAAGTCTCCCAGAGCTGTGCCCAAAAAGCTTGCTTCCAGACGGAGAAGCTCCCAAAATCCGCCTTTAATGATAGTTCTGCCCATGAACTTTCGTGTCTAATGAAAGGGGGGAAAAAAAAATCAAATCTCTCAGAGTGGAAGGTGAATTGTGCTTACTGCACAAACCCCTTGAGAACAAAAGGGTGTCTTGGGGAAAATAAACTCAATTCCTACTCATGAAACAGGAAAAGCTATCCATACAGAACAAACCGGGATGGAGGCAACATATTGTTTATGAAATAGAATAGAGAAACTCTAACTGATCCCTTGCAATGTCTCCTATAGATTTCAACCAGGTCTGAAGTAGTGCTGTATCAACAGTAGGATCTCAAAAGAGATAATAGGGAACCCCTCCTAGTTCAAATAACATGGTAACTGTAGAAGGCTGTGTCATTTCCAATAGGGCTGGACACAGATTATCCACCATTTCCCAGGGCAGCTGCACCTCTGGGTTCCCTCTTGGTAAGAGCCTTTCAAAAACGATACTGTGGTTTCCCGTATTCGAGTGTGTCGTCTCCATCCACATCCAGGTCAGCGTCGCTGTCTGGATTCTCCTTCCCGCTGCACATGATAAACCCAGAACCTGAAAGAAAATAAAACACACGGATGAGCATTTGAATTGGAAATGAAGTGTTGGAGATCTCCCAAGAAAGGTGCTACAGCACCAGTTTGCAGGCTGTCCTTTACTCTTAACAGCCTCATAAAAGGTGCCCTCTCCAAAGACTGCACAAGAACACTCACACAAATGGTCGAACTTCCTAGATTTTATGCTCAAAATGTCCCCAACATTGAAAATGGAACATTCTTGACTTTTAGCTCTCCACATGAATTATTTTAGAATTGAAGTCACTCTAAGGGTCTCTCTCAAAGGTAGAAAAAGCAATGAAGCTAAATAGGAAAGAATTATTTTTCACAGAAGTAGTTAATGCAAAATTCACACTACTAGCAGGTAAGAGAAAGGACGTTCTGAATTACTTAATTCAGATGGAGAGGGCAGGCAGAGGCTAAAATACAATTAGAAACATCTTTTCCATTTTAAAATACATTTAGTCATGGCTAAATTTTTAAAATTTAAAACATTTAAGAACAGCAAACCTGTTTCTACAAGAGGGGGAAAAAAACCACAGACTTCTGTCATTAACAGCTTCTTACAAGCACTTATATGAAAAAATTGCAATGCAACTCCTCAAGAGTTCTGCTCTTCCAGCACAGGTGGGTCAGGCACACATCCAGTTCCAACTCCAGCAGGAAGCAATCACTTACAGTTCCACCTGAGGCTGACTGTGCATCAACTCCCACTTTCTAACAATTTATACATTTACTTTGGTCCCAAGTATTTTGTAAACTGTAACCAGGCTTCTTTTAATTGAATCTGCACAAACACCTACAAAGATGAATCTTCACATGGTATTTTCTGCACAGGTTTTATTAAGAGAAGGGAAACTACAGAAAGTGTATTTATTCTTTATGAGAGCTAACACTGAATATGCTTTCTCCTGTAAGACTGGATATTAAGCAAAGACCTCCTGAACTCTAGGGGTGTTGGTTGCAAGGTCCTCATTTGTGTTCAATTTTGCAGCAGATGTAAGCTGTTTGGGTATGTTAGCTATGCAGATGTTCCTTCATCTAAACCCCTGTCCAGAGAGCAGAGCTGGACACCTGGCTCAGACAGAGCCTCAAGGCACATCCAGAGGACTAGTGACCTAGGTCTAGGGTTGTAGATCAGGGAATAAATCCCAACTGCAAAGACTGAAAGAAAGAGTAAGGTAGGTATTGCCTTGGCCTTGCACCAATGCCCCAAAAGGGCGACTGTGGTTCTAAATAAAGAATATAGGCTAAAATTATTGTAGAAGCACTGAATATTATATGCATGTCTGAAGAATGAGGACATTCCAAAGCATTAGGACAGCCTTTTCAGGCCTTCAGATGTCCGAGTCTGTTCATCCCACTGGGTTCTCACCACCAAACTTAACATAAGCCCAGAAGCGTGAACTATATTTCTAACAGCCTGCATCTGTGCAGACAGCAGGGCAAACCAAAGGTCTCATTTCCAAGGACACCATGCAGACACAGTTCTTTACTACCACTCTCTAGGAACGGATGCTCTCACTGATTCATTAAGCACCCAATAAAATTTGTTTATATGGATTTGATATTTCTCTTCCCTGAATATCAAGAAGGTCCTTAACGAGTGACAACTACAGCATGACAATGATTTTAAGACTAACCTTTCCCTAAAAGCATAAACTACCTTTTGTTTCAGAGCAATCACCAACCTTAATTTTTAGCAACGGTAACACAAATAGCACCAACAATGCCGCACTCACATCTGTGCCAGGTACAGTGGGAGCCATGGCTGCAGGTCATCCCCATGGTGTCACTGGGGTAGCTCTTTTCCAGCAGACCCCTTTGGAAGTCTTTCACATACTGGCTGGACACTGCCAGCCAACACATGCCACAAGCTGCCTCCTCTTGCTGCAATGGCTCATCTTATAAATCTTGACTCATTCAGTTCATCACAATGTTTGGGAAAAGATTTAGAGTGCCAAGAGAGACCTGTCAAAGAAACTGGATAGTCTTTCAAAGCTGCTTTAAAAGTCAAGAGTGGGTGATGGGGTGGTAATTTACAGGCATGGCATTTAACCTGCAGTAACACCATCCCTGCACCTGGCATTACTTTAGCCCATCACTTCTCAAAGGCCATAAACTTTGGACACACAGGTCTTCATTTTTCTTGTAGCTGTGGGAGACACAAATCATGCAAAGCTGGAGCTGTGACTTGGCCAGTCCCAGGAGGAGATCTGAACATTAGCCAGACAATGAATACTTGGAGCAAGTGCCTAGGTCGGGGGGAGGTGGCCAAATGAGTGAACATAAGCGGGACCACCCCCCCGTGTTACTGTCTCTGCAAGCATGCCAAGCACACAGCAGACATGTACCTTTCCATCAATTTTGTTTCCAAGTGACTCAAGCCAACTGGTGGTTTATGGCTAGAGCTTAAGATGAGAAGATCTGCTTACTGCAATACAGTTTACAAATATTAAGGCACCTTGACTTCAGAATCCTTGTGTCCTTGCTCTCAAGACCTTTGTATTTAAGAAAATCCCTATTAAGTCTGCAAGGAAAATATTCCAGAGCTTTGTCTGAATCTAGCTCTATAGCCTTGCTGCACTGCCAGCAGACTACTCCCTAAACAGAGAGTGTACAAGGTGAGAGTTTGGACAGTATGCGTTATGATGGCAAATATACACTGGGATGATCTGAGAGAGCCTTTCAGTCAGAGAGGACAGCACTGCAGAGAAGTTCATAGATTAAAACGAGGGGCACAGGAATGGTAAATTTTCTTTTCTGATCAAACAAGGACTCCCAGATTGACACCTAAAGGAAGGTGCAATTAGGTGATCCAACTCTCAGTTTTTTGCTTAATATGGAATTTTTTTTTATCTGACCAAGTGCAGTCCATTGCAATATGGTAAAACCCAATGATTCAGAAACTGCTAAACAAAGTAACCTATATGAATCCAAAAAATACTCTGAATACGAGTTGTGCTATCAGTTTTAGGACTTCAGAAGCTGCCTCAAATAAAAAGGAAAAACGAAAGTCACAAAATATGTTACTGATACAAATCAAAATATTCATAAATCCCAGTACTGCTCCTGCATACAACAAAACAGTAAAATATGGGATGCAAAGTGTGGCCCAGCATCACCTGGGGTACAAACGGCTTGCAAGCAGTATCCTATAATACCTTTTCATTCTGCAGCAGGGATGGATTTTGAGGCCAATTCCAGTGGGATCAGGTTTGGTGCCACAATTTCAACCTGACCCTCTTTGTCGAACTTCCTGGGGTTGCTTCCATGCACAAAGCCAGTGAAAACACCCACACAGCTGTTCAAATATTTGACGTCTGAACTGCTTGACATTATTCATTCATCTCAGGCTCATTCAAACCAGATTTCTGGACAAGTGCTGTTATAAATGGATTAAGAAGACCACTAAATGCAAGGAAGGCCCAAAAGGATCACACCTGCTTCTCACTAACTCAGGCCAAATGTAAAGAGGGCTCACAACTTCCAGCTCCTGCTGGTGGTATACAGTGCCATCCAAGAGAAAGGAAAATGTGAAATGGAGTACAGAAGACAAGAGCTTCCAGAAGTTCCCCTACCAACTCCATTCGGATGATTCACAATTCAATAGTGTGCACTGAGATCAGGGAAGAGTTCCTCCAGCAAGGCTCTGCTTTTGAAAGTCACACAGTAATTCACAGTCATCAGCAATGCTGCCTAGAGTAGAGCCCTCTAAAGCCAGTGTGTTATCCAGAGGTCAATGCTTGGAACCACAACTTTATTCCCACACGTTAACAAAGTGAAATCCGACAACTGAATGCTAACTTGTGAGTTTGACCTAGGAATTCGTAAGAGATGTGATCTGTTATTCACAGAAGCAGCTGTGACTCTTAGGAGTCACTCAAAGCCTGAGGAATTTAATTCCACATGTGAATTTGAAAATGCTGCTTTTAGATGAAAAAAGAACAAACTCAGTGCAGACTTTTCTATACCTTTCCTGTCCCTTGCTGTACATTTGGTAGAAGGCAACCCCTTGTCATATGCTGCCAGCCCCAATACAATTAGCCTCCTGGTGTTAAAGCAGCACAATTCTCTGACAGTCTTAATCCCAGTTGCCTCCTTAAGGACCAGACAAACAGGAGTTAACAGGCAGGTCAGACGCTGGGCCATTAGGCAGAGAAAAAACAAAGTTACAGCTCTGTCTCCAATCCCCATTGCTCTTGTAGCCAGGTGCTCTGACATGCAATTCCAGCGCTGGTATTGAGTGGCACCTCTATAAACCCTGTGACAGTTTGGGAGACAAACTCGCCCATCAATCAGAATGTACCTATCAACATCACTTACCTAGCACTGTGTACACAGCTTTCTTTGCTTGGGCTGGTCTCAGAGCAGTCTGCCTGAGCATCAATTCTAGTTACTTTCTGAAAAATTTAGGTACTCTACACAAGCAATAGTGTTTCTGAAATACTAGCTCAGAGGTCAGAAAAGCAGGGAAAATTCGCATGCCTCTTAACTGCTGCCAGCTTCAAGCACTAGCAGGCTACAGGAATCAGCTGAGCTTGAAGGTGAAAATACTTCCCATTCTTTCCATGTACCTATTAATAATGTCTGCAGATAAATCTCACCAGAAATCCTTTCCTTCCCCATCTTATAAGTTATCCCTTATGCCTAAGCATCCTCTCTGACCTCTGCACTGCTTCTCAAATCTTACTTCCTTTGTGCAGTCCTCCTGATGAGTGGTCACCTGATCAACCCTCCAGTGAATGGTGGCCCAGGTTAAGATATAAGCAGATTCACAGAACAGATAAAAGGACTTTACATTCAAGTCCCTCCTTTTCTCCTTCACACTCAGTAGCAGATGGTCCAAGTGACAACATATGCTGCTTCAGGTGCTGATAGCACTGCTGTCTCCTGCACAGGCACGAGCTCACAGAGACTGGCAGTCCTAGAGGCAGAATGGTAACACAACTAGACCACAGCAGACCCAAACGACCCCAGCCTAATTTAATGAGTGCAGGTAGGAAAACACAGACCTACTGTGCCTCATCCCTGCTCCTCAACTCCTATCTAGGCACATCAGTTTTGGTGACCAGCTGTTCTGTATATATATATGATTATATGTTTGTATTTCATTATCACTCCAAAGAAAGCCAGGGAAGAAAACTAAGATGTCTGTATTATTATTTGCACCACCACTGTGAATGCAGCTACTAGATACTGCTCATGCAGAGGATCAAACTCATCTGACTGACTAACATTTCTCCAGTTTGGCCCCCAAGGAATGGGATAGCATGTGTGTGAGAAATCTATACTGGAAATATTCTAGAAAACCCAAATTTTGTGTAAATTCCATAAATGGGTCTAAATTCAAATCCATCTCAGAGGCGTAGAGCTCTACTACTTTGGATGGGAAGAGGCATTCATTCTGTTTGCAGGTAGTATACGTGTGCTCAGGAAAGAAGAAAAGCCTCCCATGAATCTCCAGAACTGCATCCTTTTCTAATTACACTCCTTGCAGTGACCCCTTTCTGTACAACCTCCCTTTCCAGCACTTTCACTCTATTTTCTTATCACAATGTCACTCGTTGGCTTTGTGGAAGGTAAAAACAATGAAGAAATAAAAGTAGTTTATGCAGACTCATGGCCAGACCTCACATACTTCTAAGAATGGCTCTAAACTGGGTTTATTTCATCAGCTGCTGAAGTATCCCAAACTAGTACTAAGATGACAAGGTGGCATGGATGCCATATTATTGTAAGAGAAATCTGGGAAGCCAGAGAAAGCCACTAAAAATTCTTGAAAATGAGAGGAAGGCAAAGATGAGGCCATGTTGAACATCAGTCTTTCCACCGATCCATAATGCCTCTCCAGCCTTATTTTTCAACAGTGAAATTGCTCCCCCACTTTCTCCTAGCACCAACAGGGATAGAATAGTTCTGGTGATGTTCCCAGCCTGCTGCAGAAGAAAAATGACATTTAGAACCCAAGAAAAGCTTCTTATAAAACAAGGGTTTTATTTCTCTGGAGCCAGATCCATTTAAAGGTAAAGAGTGATTTACCTGGAAAACTGACACCCAACTGTGTTGTTACAGCACACACCTGAAACAGCAGATGCATCCATCTGATGCTGTCTATTAGCTCCCACAGAGGCACAAATGGGCTGTCAGAGACCTGACTGTTTACCAGTGTGGATGCTTACAGTGATCTTTGCTAACAGATCACAGAAACAGCTGCCTTTAAGGAAAGGGGCTATATAATTTTATGACCATTACCATAATTTTGCAGCAGCTTGCTGAACAAAGGGCAGGCAAGCATTGCTGTACAGGGTAAGAGCCAGCTGCTGCAAGGCTCAGGAAGAGGCTTCCCTACCCTTTGCAGTATTGAGAAGTATTCCAGAGATGTGTTTTATGCCTCCTGTAACCCATCAGACTATGGCTGCAGAGGGGAAAAATACACTCGGACCGAAGCAAAGGTCTGATCTGGTCTGGCAATTCATGGCTGCCTCCTAGAGCCTTCTGCTGATGTGATACAGGAAGGTGAGAACAGCCTCGTGTATCTCAAAGGCTGCTCTTCAAAACCCAGAGCTGAAGTACAAAAGCAGCAGCAACAGCCGTGGTCTTTGCAGCTACAGCTTGTTTTCCACAGTTAGGGAAAGGTGGATCTGAAAGCTTTTGTTCCCCTGGGGAGAGGGTGGAAACAAACAAAAAAAGGAAGAGGGAGAATTAAAGTAATCTTGAATCACTAAGCAGATTCACATCACTGGATCAATAAGCACCACTGACAGGGATCACAGGAATGTCGCAAGTTTGCCAATAATAAAGCAGCACAGCAGAGCTCGGAGGATGACTTTTCTAAGGCAGCCGAGCATGAAGCAGCAAGGCTGGTGAACAGCTGAATGTGACACCCTGGCTTACAGTGGGCTGCTGCCAGTGGCAGGGCTCGATGCAGTTTGCTTTAAATAATGATGAGCACAGAGATTGTATTCATGGGGGAAAGGCAGCCAAGGACTGGAAAAACCAAGGGCTAAATTTCATAGACCAAACACATGTGCTCTTCCTCCCAAACTAATTCTTCTCTAGGTTGGAAAGAAGAAAGAAAAATCAGTGCTAATTTAATCAATTGATCAGTCTATTGATTGCAAAACTGGAGCTGCTAGTTAGCCATGTGCTGTAATGCCCTCAACTCTGAAACCACAAAACACACCATTGATTTCTTCACTACCAGCTCCAAAACAAGAAATAAAACCGGGCTTTCATGAAAAAACAACTTCCTCGTTCAGGGAAAGGATGCAAGAAAAGAAGAGAGGCCAGGAAACAGGGACAGCCACATCTTGCGAGGTTCAAACTGAAATTAGTTACAGATGCAGTCACAGTGTCTTGTGTAAACTCCATCGATTGGGTGGCTGACAGTCTTGGGAGCCTCCATAGTAGGACAATCAATCCGGCTGCAGTGTCACCTGCCACTTTGCTGAACAGTTGACAATGCAATTATCCAGTGTGGAGGCAGGGAGTTGGCGCGTGTCAAACGCAGTTAGCCACTTTCCGGGCACTACTCGATAATGCGTTTCACCGCCGCGTGTAGGAGACGACATGTGGAGACAGGAGCTGTTTAGAGCCATTGAGACCTGTGCTCCCTTTTTTCTTTAGAAACATCTCACTGCCCCTGACTTAACAACTGTATTCTAAAATGCTATTAAAATCATGTCAATCAAGTATTGTGTGCTTAAAGCTCAAGTTTGACCTGAGTGTCCAAGAAGTAGGTTGCAGTTCTAGCAAAACTGCACACCCTTGAGGGAAAAAAAGTTAAAAGTTTATCAGATTACTATCTTAAAGCCTGAGATTTTTAAACCCACAGCTAACAGACCAGTAGAAAAGTGGATTGCAGAGCAACTAATGTCTGAGATCTACAAAAAAACTGAAGTTTAAAGGAACTGTGAACTGAAACCCAGTCTACTTCAAAAATTGAGTAGTTTCAGGTGCTCTACTTGCTCCCAGGTGCTCACCCTGCTAATTTTCATGGTGTTACAACTGCATTTTCTGTTTTCTTTTTTTCCCCCCTCCTTCCTCTAGGAAGGGGTTGACAGGCATCCCTTTTCATCCCCCAACTAGGATAGGTAATACTGTAAAATGGAGAGAATTCCACTTCTTCCCACAGAAAATCTTCTCCTGGTTAGAATGGCTGTGGGTGCTACATAAATCAACCACCAAGGTTTAGTTGATTATACTCCTTTCAGCTAATGCATTCTAGCAGTTTGAGCATAAAAATTAGATTCTTACATTTTTGTATGCATTCAAATTAAAGAAAATGTAAAATCAACAATGAGAAATTTTAATGACTACCCTCACCAGTTTATTTTTTTCCAGTTAAAACGATTTTTACTTTGCTAAGTCCCACTGACTATTCTGTGTTCCAAAATGAACAAAATGGTGCTCCTTGAAGAATTATGTAAACTTCAAACACACGTGACATTGGGCACCAATTACATGGCAGGGCATGCTGGCTTTTGTATGTAAAGTAAGAGGTGTTTTCTTCTTAAATCACATACTATTCTAATCTGTTTTTCTGGCTCACTAGAGCCAACTTGCGGTATTAATATACAGGACAATACTTAAGAGATATTTATTAACTACAGAATCCTTCAAATTCTATACGCAGACACAAACTACAGAGAAAGAATTAGGTGCAGCCCATGTGATTACCGTATCTAACACTATGCAAACAGACTGTGTTAGCACTGTTAGGTCAAGTATTACCTTAAGGGCAAGTACTCGCTCTCAAAGAAGAGAGGTGTAAATGTTAAGAAGTGGTTGGGCTACTCCATCAGACCAGTCCAAATTATTGTGCTTCTGCAATGGAGGGATTACCAAGATCACCACTTTTACAGAAGGGCTGAGGTAAGGGATACACGTGCTCTGGGGCTCAGCAGCCCCTCCTCTATTAGGGGCATAAGCACTTGAGAAAAATGAAATTTATAGATCCTGCCCACTTGGAAGCTTACAGCAGGTAGAAGTAACCAGCAGAAGGTAGCAACCCAAGAATCAGAAGGCTAAAATTCAAGGATTGAGAGGCTGTGAAAGATGCTCAGATGTACAGACACATTCACCTTAGAGAGAAAGAGGCTGACACTGGAAACATGGCAGAGAAATGCACTGAATTGAGCTCTTGCTAAATGGAAGGAACACTAAGAATTTAATTTCAGCAAAGATTCCCTGTACTCTTACCACAGATTGTTCTTGTATCCAAGCTGAAGTTTGTTTTAGCCTGCCAAAGTAAAAGGAATGAATTATGGCTCATCTACACAGCAGTAGCAAAGATAATTCCAGTTACTAGACCACTATTCCAAAAGGCCAAAATATGCCAGCGACATCTTCCATTTCCCACACAGTCTCTTAAGAGAAATTGCACATTTACTGTTCAGCAAAAAATACTTTTGCTGCATTTGAATTGATCAATTTATACCCTCTTACCAGTATAACCTTAAATGCAGCCTGAATCTCCTGACATGGAAAAAAAGGAAGTCTCCTTGCCTCTTGAAGCTTTCCTGTATATCTCATTATATTTTATCTGAAAAAGAGGGCACACTGGCTAGTAGGTGAGATTTCTAGAGCAAGCCTTTTAAGATTTGTCACCAGCTCTGCTACTATCTTTGTAACACTAGAGAAGATGCTTCTCCATGCTTCAGTTTCCACACACATGTCAAACACAGATTTTAAGAGTTCTGTTGTAGAGTTCCATTTTTATGAAATTGCATAGAGAAGCACATGTGAGCTTTCCTTCTCTATTTGAAGCTTTCTGCCAGGCAGTTACCAGACCCAAGAAGTCACTGTAATCACAAAAACCTGTTGTTGAGGTAGGAGAACTAAAAATTATCTATTTAGATTCTGAGGCCAGGACCTTGCACATGAAATAATGATTCTAATGTGCTGCATGGATTTGGAAGGAGAACAAACTGGAGGAGCATACAGCTACTGCCCCAATGCTTCTTCTGGACAAAACCCACACTGGATGAAGGCTGGCCTATAACACTTGCTGCTCAAACTGAAACATATCTTGATTCTGTGTCAATAGAAAGCTGGCAGTGGGAGGACTGCAGCCATTTGCAAGAAACTTTTAAACATTTTAATACAGTCCTGCTTTCCAGGCAGCTGCCCTAATTGTACACGACATGAGATCCAATGCAAACGGACACCCAAGGATAACTGTAGTTTGTTACAGCTTATAAAGGCTTTACCAAGTCCCTCTACGCATACACTTAATTCTGCTGTTCTTTTCCCTTGGTAAGACATTAGCAAATAGATTCAAGACCTTTGCTAGCTTGGGAGAAAGGCAGCATGGAGAAATAAAAAGAAATACCAGAAAAATAAAGAGAAACTTCAGAGTTAAGTAATCCCTGTCTGTTTCTCCTTCTTCAAGAGTATCACAATCTATCAGACAGATCCTTGTCATGTTGATCTTTCTTAGAAAGTATCCTTCCCTGAAAATGCCCTGCTTGCCATTTTAACATTTTCAAAGTCTTTCTCTCTTCTGTATTATTTTTGATGCAACTGATCTGCTGAAGCAAAAGAAACTGAGAAGAGCAGCGGTGACTAGCTTGCTACCGCACCTAGAGGAAGGCTTTTGCGTGGGGGAACTTGAAGGGAGAAGAGGAGGACGGGGTGGGTGGAGAGAACTTAGCTACAATTCTTCAATTCTTTCATATCTAAAGAGGACAGCAACCTCTGTTCTATCAGACCGCACGGTTCGTGCTTTAAACGGTACTTGCTGCCAGCTTGCTTTCCCTGTCTCTCTCCCTTTGAAGCAGACTGGACAGCTTCCTCAAGCTGGCGTTATCACTCCCTCTAACCACTCTTGGCAGGCAATCTAATTCCCCCTGAAAAGGTCACCGCCATTTTAACTGCCTTTCAATCACATTAAGCACGCTGCCGCTCGTGCTCAGAGCACTGCGCCTGCAGCTCTCCTGACTGAGGTGCGATCGATAAACTGACATCCCGCCCAACACCCAGCTCCCCAATCGCCCCAGCCCTGCTCGCCTCCATCCCCTCTCCTGGGCAAGCTGCCTCCCAGAACACACGGAAAGAGACCAAGTGACAAAATCCTCTCCTCAAATCTGAGGCAGCAGAAGGGAGCCGCTAACCTGGCATTTACTAATCTTTGTCCCATCTGTTAAGAAACAGAAGGGTGCAAGCATCCCCCACCCCCCCGCCTTCCCTAGACCTACAGAGGCAGCAACTTCACAGGACAGTTTGCTTAGGCACCAGTCCAGACACCTTTGAAGCTGTGTTACAAAGAACAAGCCTCCCTCAAGCTTCCCTCAATGCAATCATTACCGTTATCTCTCCCCCTGAGTTGCTTTTTTTTGCAGTTACGAGCTATGTGTTCCACCCATCGATCCCTGTGTAAGACACTGTTTTAAGTCCTCTTGCCTTTTGACTGTGCTAAGCTGTTTAAGAGATGACAGCAGCTTCTATCAGTGTGAAGCTGATGTGATTCTTTTCAGATAAAGCACTTTTTTTTCCACTTCCCCCTCTCCCTTTCCTTCTTTCAAGTAAGAAACATACACACAAAAAGAGACACTGAATCTTTCAAAGAAAAAAAACCTTTTGAACTTCCCCCAGGAATTCTTTAAAAGGATAACCTTACAGTGTAAACACTGAGGGTAACGTGCATCCATTCCAGACTGGAATAGAAGAATTGCTACAAATATGTTGAGCATTAAAAAAAAACCAACAAACCCCACATCAGAGAGGAATCCACTTGACGCTTTCACTTGAGAAGCCTTGTTGGCATCCTAAACACAGAAACTCATTAAAGATGGCATGAAATAATCCTGTGCAACAAAGAGCTTCAGAGAGAGATGATTCAGAGACATGGGGAGAGATGGTTACTGAATGTTCAGGTATTTCAAGAGAAATTTTAGTCTCGTGACACTGTACTGCGGCAGGGGAACATTTGATTATTTTATCTGTACAGTTTTACACTTTGAAGTACAAGCTTGATGTAAACTGAGTTTGGTATTTCATGCTGGTATTTTTCTGCACCTACCCCCAAACAGAACCACAAACTCTCCTGCAAACCCCTACTTAAGCAGGGCCTCTACTGAAATGAGGTGGTTCCAAACTCTATATAAAGTGCCAATAATCTTCATTTACACCCTGCATCCTTCCAGTTTTGGAAAGCAAACTGAATGATGGTAAATGACGCTTTAAGAAACCAGGAGGACAGTTAGAAGTACCAAACATTTCCTGACTGAAATCCTTCACCAAACCAAACAGCTTCAAAGACAACACTCTGGTCCCTGCACTTCTCAGGTCATATTCCTACTTGCTGTCACAGCCTGTTATTTCTACCTGCTGCCTCTTTCCACCTGCATGCCAAGATGTGGCAGCCAAGTAGGTGTGCTTTGGCTCTGCTGCACTAGATCTGACTGGGGGCTTGCAGCTGTAACACCAACAAAGAAGACAAAGAATTCCTTCTAAGACAGCCTTTCAGGTTAGAAGAGCAAGTTTTCCCTGTAAATACTTTGGAAGCAGGAAAGTGTCATCCAAGGAACTTTACAAGTGAAAGTTTCAGCCTGTGGTTGCTTCCATGTTTTAGACATCTTCTAGAAAATCCAAACAAGGCTGTTCATTTCCCTGATGTTTCTGTTTTTAAGAAGAAAAACCCCAAATTCTCTCAACCTTACTCCAGTTGAGAATCTGTCAGGATTTTCTAGATAATTGGCAAAGAATTTTCCTCATGTTGAGAGTGATATGATCCTTGTCCCCTAACCAAAAATGATAAAAAGAAGCCAGGATCTGTGTTAAGTTTGAGACATTGCTGTAACGCTGCCCAATGGACTTACGTACAACACACACTGGCCACAGTGTCCTGCTCCCCCTTCACCCAGCTGTGACATCTCCTCAAAGCAACACACCATTAAAACCAAAATTAATGAGACACATGACCATCTATTTTCCCCTCCGGTTTTATGTATTTCCCCATGTCATCTCTTTAGACATTGGTGACATCCTTGTAGCCTGGCAAAGGCTGTCTGGCATTATAAAAGACATTTGATTTCCACATCACTGCTACTTCTCAGCAAAGGGAACAGAGCCAAATGCAAAGCCTCAGGTGACAGGGGTTAACGAGGGCATTGCCAGCTCCAGACAAAGCAGTTTTAAGCACTAGAAAGCATCTACAAAACGTTGTGCTGTGCTTCAGGGCTGTAAATTAGGAATTCTGTCTAGCAAGACCCAACACTGGCAGCAAAAGAAAAAAGATGGTCACCTTAAGATTACCCGAGAGTGCACATAGCAGTCCTGAGTGATGGAGACCTGTGAATGCAGTAGTCAGAGACAATAGGAGAGCCACAAAAGAGAGCATGAAAAAGTGTAACTTAATTAAAAATAAATGCAATCAGCCAGCTGTAGGAGATCACTCCAGCTTTCCTTTGGCTTTCCGAATTTTACCACTTCTTGCACAGAGTAGGTAGGTACCCTGTACATACTGTCTGCTTATCCCAAAATACTAGGTAGAAAGTTGTTAGGAAAAAAATCCCCTACTTAGGGAAGAGGACACTTCTCTAGAGAAGCCTTGGCAGCTGTTGAATCTAGCTGCCAGCAGAGGTGTGCTCTGGAGGAGGAAGGCCAGGAGCTAGAGACCTGCTAGCTGCTCAAATATAAGGAGTCCCTTCTTCAGCAGTGGTTCAGCCACCAAATGCTGCACAGGGAGGATGTTTCTCACTACTAATACTACAGGGAGTGTCCTGTGCTTGTGAGCTGATCTACAGACACCTTTCATCCAGCACCACCAAGGGAGGAAGTTTAACCCAAAAGCCTTGTCAGCAGGGTGACTATGGAGGATTTTAGAACTCTATGTAGTTGTATTCTGCTTTTCTCCTGGACTTCCAATCTTTTCCTGGATCTGTCCATGTAATTCCTGAAGGTGTAATGAAGGTCTCCAAAAGGAAAAAAGAGACAGACCCTGCATTTCCTGATGGAAGCAACGCCATCTCTAAGTATGAATGACGTGCACAAGTATCTGTTCACGTGTGTGTAGCCATCTGGCAGATGTTACAGCACTCACTGATGCTAGGACCTATCTAACTTCTGGTGGAGGAAAGCAGATGATCAACATAGTGACAAGTAACACATTTGAGAATTCCTTAAAATAATGAAGAAAATGCAAAAAAGAACAAGTACTTTATATTTACCCAGCCTAACTACATCAATTACACGCATTTTGTCCACCTGAAGCCTCATTTGAAAGAGAGTCTCCATATAACCAAGGCAATGTGGAAGGTTCAGATCGCTTCAGGGAGTTAACTCAAAAACAACTGGAAACATTTACCACGAGAAGACAGCACCATGTCCACACTAAAGGAAGTGAAGATCATGCTCTCCTCAAATGCAGGTGTTTAGTGGGGGTGAAGAAAAAAAACACCCATGCAAAAAGAGAAGGAATGAACTGAACGGCTTTTTCTAACCAGGACTAGCATTGATAACAACAGAGACACACAGACATCTCATGCTTCCCTGCTACAGGTTGTAGTGTCTATGCTACGTATACATAGTCTAAGATCCTGCATGCTCTCATCAGGCCTCTATATGGAATCATGCACAGACACAACTCTCCATGCAGTCACAAAAAAAAAGTTAGGCTACTGACACAGCATGTAATAGTGTGAGAGTCACTGGGGGTCCTTTAAAGCCCAAAGAAACTACTCCTTCAGCTCTGTGCTCCTGATCATCTGCTCTGCTATAACCCAGCTACAATTTCATTTCAGAGGAAAGCAAGTGCAGATCAGGAGTGCCTGGTTTTAGCTGAGCACATGGCTGGCTTTTAAGTCCAACTCCCTTATGCAGTAGCCTTTCCCCTTGAGATATTTTAAATTAAAATCCAAGTTGATATAGGAAGAGATCACATCCCATCCTCTTTATTGAACGAAGGGAGCCAGCATTCCTCCTCTCATTAAGTATGCGCTACGTGGATTGCTTGCAAGAAACTCTCGTGAGTGCCTGAGGCTGATGCCAACAAACAGTTTAGTAAATCCTCCTCTTTGAGGCCAAAGGGCTGAATGTAAGAAAGGGGCCTGGTTTCTAGCTAAAATTACATTCACCAATAAAGCTCACGAGAGGTCAAATTTTGCCATAACTCACTCTCTCCTTGGTAACTGATTTCCCCGTCACTGGGGAAGGAGCAAAAGAAGGAGGAAAAATAAAATGTGTTTGTCTGAGAGCCCTAAGGGCTTGCAGTGCTGGAGGTGTAGAGCAGGTTCCTGGATTCTCATTTATCAACCTTAAAAGGGATGGAGTGATAAATGCACAACTGGCCCTTTAATATTTTATGCAGGTGCTAAAGCGACTTAGCTGTCACCTCCAATACATCACCAGAGGCTGATACACCAGCTTTCGTCACTCCAGGCTGAGAATTTTTACAATTTCATTTCTATTTCCCTCTTCGCATATTTCCATGTATTTCTTACTATGTGTGAGATATAAAACGTTATTTTCCCCATATGATCTACCCATTCCCTCTTCAGCCACATTCTTCGAGAAAGAAAGAACCCCATGCTTTGTTCAAGATTGGCACAAATTTTGACTCTCATCATTTAAGAAGGACAAAAAACTAAAACCACTTTACATTCTGGCAAAGGCTGATGATTCTACCTATTTTGGAAGCGAAATCCCCGTGTCCCTCCCTTTAAAGACAGGTAATGATCAACTTTCACAGCAGAATGATTTACTAGTGTCCCCAAAACACCGGCGCACCTCGAAATCCTCCCTCCAGGAGAGTAGTAGCCCGTATCCTCTTCTGCCCACACCACTCGTACTCTTCAAAGCGGTTGCCGTTCTCGTTCTCGATGTCCACAGAGTCATCCTCAGTCATGCATGAACCTTCTCTCTGCATGGGGTAAATCAGGGGTAGAGTGTTGAGATACACAAAACAGCTCTTTGGGATTCATAACTCATGGTGGGATGGGGAAGAAAAGCTGGACTGCTCTCAGGACAGCTAAGTATAGAGCATACAGTAGCCTTTATTCCCATCCCTGCTCCTACTAACCTCAACTAGAAGCAAATAGGTACTGGGAAAACTTGACAACCTAAGATCAAAACAAATTGCAAGTTTCATAATTTCTACTCAAGGAAATTTAAGGCCCCTACAACAATGCTGGTGTTCATTTCAACATGCATTCCCTTGCCTTGCATGCAAAATTCCTCTATCATGGAGGAACATGATACCACAGAATCCTTTGACCCCTAGCAGAAGTGGTCTCCTGTAACACAGTTTTGGGGCATACTGATCAAAATACACCTCTCTTTATACTATGCACCTCTTGAGGCAACAAGTCCTCTACTGAAGGTTTTTCCTGAGAAACACGAGCAAAAAGCCCTATGACAAAACTCTCTTCCTTCCCCAGGGCCTGTTTCTTCTTCCTTGCTGTCTCTGGGATGAACAGCATGAGAACAATTCTGCTTAAATGCACTTCCCTGGAGTAAGATGGTCATGCAACCTTTACAAATCCCAGTCTGTCACAAAAGAACCCAACAAATAATAATTCTAATGTTGTCAAAGGCACAGATTGGAATGAACTGCTCTTCCTGTGCTACACAGCCTGTAGCCTGAAGTCCTACAGAAGGTTCATAAACTTCAATAGCTCCACCTTTAAAATCTACAAATTAGACTTCTGTAACAGCAGAAGGGTGCATGAAGTAAAAAGTTACTAATGAAACATAACAAAAAAATCCAGAAGAATCCATTTTCCCAGACAAAGAAGTGACTACAGATCTTAGGGAGACAGTTAGCCTGCAAGCTCAGCAATGTTAGTTTTTGCCCCACATTAGGCCAACTGCAGAGCTGGGAGTAGGGAAAAGGGAATGGCAGCTGGTGATCCTGCTGCGCCTCTACCTTTGCAAGGCATTGTTCCACATGCCTACTCATCTCCTCCTCGGATCCTGACAGAGGTCGGCTGCAGAGGGGACATACCTGCCCTTCGTCTTGCTTCCTCCGTTTCATTTTTCCAATCCGAGCTGCATGGGGAAACCAGGGAAAGAAAACAAACAAAAAAGGAAGACATGTCAAGTTTGTAGATCCAGTCTTTATTAGCTCAACTCCAACAAATAAACCCGCAGCAGAAATGGTAAGATTTCACACCAGAAAATCCCTCTGTAACTCCCTATTCTGACCTCTATGAACAGTACAGAGACTGTTACTTGGCACTTTTCAGAGGAAATCTATAACCTGTAGCTGAGTGCTCTGATTCCACACAGGCAGATATTCACAATTTAACAGCTAGGAGAAGGAATATCTGCTGCACATCCCATGGTAAATTTTAGAATGGTTAAAATCTTTTCCTTGGAAACCTGAAATTGCTTTCAAAGTTGAGTAATCAAGCCACTGAACCCTGTTTTGGATTTTACTTTCTAAGTCTGAGGCCCTTCCACTAATATGTCTATTCCCTCTACAAAAACTTGCTTAGAATGCAGAAGGATGATGCAGCACCTGATAGGCTTGGACGAGATATTTAACAATTACTTTCAGGACCACAGAGCCACCTGCGCCCCCTGAAAAACCCCTCAGACCACCACAAACAAGTCAGAGCACCATCTTGGTAGCAGGTAATACTATGGAAAGGAAAGGTATTTGCTACAAAAAACACAAGACCCATGCTAGATAGATTCTGTCTCTCTACTGTTTTATTTCATGAAAACTAGGGGCTACACTGCCTTCTTGAGAGCATGCTATGGGAAACAAATATGTTAGGAATCACGATGATTAGAAAAAGCAGCCAAGGTAGCCTGTTGCTTAATCCAATAGCTGGTTAATTTGAGCCATCGTTTAATGTGATCAAAACATCTGGAACCAAATCATTTGCATTAAAAAGAACTTCTGTCTTTTATTATGATGGCTTTAGGCAGATATTACTGAATAACTCAATCATTGGCTGCAGGAAAGTCACTGTTTAATTAATAAGGAAGGTCAAAATTCTGAATGAGAGACAAGAAAAAGCCCAAGGAAAGCCCATGTGATAATAAGAGATGACACCACCAAAAAGCTGCATTAGCCAGAAATCGTTACTGACATTGTGAGCAGTGCAGCATGCTCTGAAAGCCTTCATGCCTGAACACGATGGGATCAACAGCTCCCTGCAGCCAAGGAGTCAGAGAAAGCTTCTGGAATTCCAGGATGAGAAGGACCAGTGTGCAGGAAAGTTTCTATCGATTGTTTTCTCAAGTACTTCAGTTTAGAGCACACACATCAAGTGAATGATAAAGTTTCAACTGAACACATCAGCACAGATAGGAAAGGCCTCGTTCAAGACTTCGTTGTTGGCTTCCCTGGACTCAGCACCCTCTGGGTTAGGATATACTTTCCCACAATCTGGAACTAGGAGTATTCATCATCCCCTATACTCTGTCATGCTCCAGCACTAAGAAAGCTTAAAATTATTCCATGGGCACTGTTTTTCCTCATTGAAATACATATGTGTGAAAACTCCCTGAAAAATACATCTCCACTCCTCACATCCTGGAAAGGATTTTGTAAATGTGACATTTCTAGAATAAGAGACAGCAACCTGAGACCAAAACAAGAACGTTTTTGATATCTGGCACTTCGAACAACACAGACTCTCAACAGACACAGCTTTCATTATTTATCTAAATTTTAATTGCTGAAGCTCCACAACCCTCTCTTGTGCTGGGTATACCACAGTGACAGCTTCACAACTCTCTCATTTAGGCAGAGTTAAGCCACACTCTTTCTGGCTTGTACTTTAACACTCAAGAGATTTCTGAAGTTCTGGTTTACTGCATACCTATATCCTTCAGCTCTTTCATGTAAGTTTAGGATGCTCTTTCCTTGCCTCACTAGCTCTGTAGAGCCAAAAAAAAAAAAAATATGGATGGAGGCTGGAATCAGACACGACTTGAGCATTCCTCAGCAAACACCCCTCTGGAGAGAAACACTGAAACAAAGCCTTCTCTGTCCTGATCATAGACACAAATTTCTCTCAACTCACCTTTTTTTTTTTAACAGGGAAATGTAGTTTAATTATTCTGGTAGGACTCCCCATGGCCAAACAATTCAGTTAGAGCAGTCTGTCTGGTGAATTTATTAGCATTTTTAGGGTTTTTTTACTGCCATCTTCCAGTCCATGCACTGTAGCAGTGACAAAAGGAAGACAACTTATTTTGGGTCTTCTGCTGATAAATTCTTGGGACTATTTTACCAGAACAAGCACCTGATCTGCTGCTGAAATGTTAGAGCAGAGCTGGGAAGAGAACCTCACTCTGCTCAAGCTCTACACCAGACCCAGCAGCCAGTCCCTATCTTAGCTCATTTAGCTCCGCAGAGAAGCAGCCCTTTGAGTTACCATAAGTGAAAAAAAACACTGGAGGAAAGAGGTGTTGAAAACAAATCTCCCTGCTATTTTCATTCTCTGGTCATTAGCAGTGGCAGTGTCGTGCCCAGGGACGCCAAGGGTGCTCCTGGTGACAGGAGGAATGGAAAGGGAGCAGCCTGGAAAGCAGATCCGAGCGGTGCTGTCCCTGCCCGGCACACGCAGCCCGGCCATCACTTCCAATCAGCGCAGCAGGGACAGAGCGACCCCAAAGGCAGGGGCTGATTGTGGCGCTGTCCCGAAGGGGAGCAGCTCAAAAGAACACTCGAGTGAGACCACAGGATTGCTAATTAGTGTTGATAGATGCGATCATTTCTAATTAGCTCACTAATCCCTCTCCCCCTCACTCCTGTCGAAGGAGCATGGAGAGGCGAAAAAAAAAAAGAAAAAGTCATTCCCTCCCGTAATTCAGGAAAATAAAAATGCAGCCAGTTGAGGACTGGATGTACAAAGAGGACAGAACAGGGAGGGAAGTTTTTGCACAAGCCTAACCCATTCTTACCTCTGACTGAACAAAGACTCCATAGTTATTATTCCAACCTTCTGCCAGGAGGTGAGGAGTTCACCAATTTTTATTAGCATTAATAATTATTATTAGGCTATCAGAGGGCTTCCAGCACCTTCGAGGCCTCACTTTTAAAGACGTACATTACCCTACACACGGCTCCTGCTGCAAGTGCATGTTCTCCTTCAGATTATATGAAACCATCAGGTACCCAGGGAGTTTAAAGTGATCACAGGAGATGAATGAGAAAGTAGCACATGGAGGTGAGCAAGAACTGGGATCCTCTGCAAGGGGTCTGTGTTATGGTCTCTGACTTAACCTAGGAGCTGTGCTGGCTAAGGGAATGGCTCTTCCCTTCACTGATACCTAGTTCTCTAATATGGGGCTATGCAAGGTGAGAGTCTGCTTGCACTAGAGGAGCCAAACTGCACTTGACAAGGCCTCTGCTGCTGAAGGCACACTGGTCCCTGCCTTCTCACAGGCGCAGAGACGAGGAGCCAACCCACCACTGCTGCCTTATTGGCAGAAGAGACTGAGGATTTTTTCTAACAATGGGCTCTCCTCATCAAGGCTGAGCCTTATTAATGCCTAAAGATCATATTACTCTCTAGTCCAGCCAAACTTCCTGTGAGAACAGCTAATGGATTTTAGTTTTCATTGGTACTCCCCTCCCCAGGCAAAAATTCACCTTCAGGACAGGGCACTAATTACCTTAGAAGTGCTCTTACACAGCATCTAGCAGCAGACATTGCACCAACCTCTCCTGCAGCATCAAAGGAGATGATTAAGTTACTAGGAATATCTTATGGTTCCCTCCACCAGTTTGAGTGGTCCCTTGAGTCCTATGCAGACATCATTAGCAGCTCTTGCAATGGCAGGCCAATCAAATTAAGTGGAAACATTTTTGTCTCCTTTCCAGTGAAAATCATCCATCTTTATTCCTCCCCCACCCATGAGCTACAAAAGCACGGGACATGGTGGTGGTTCAACAAACTGCATGGTCTGTTTGGAGAGACAGGCTTAGGGTAACCACCAAAACTGGACTCACCTTCTCAGGGAGGCACAAATAGAGCTTTGCAAGGACCTATTTATTTCACAACTCACCTGAGAATGTAAACTTTGGAAATAACCCTAAATTTGAGTCAGAGATAGTCAAGCACAAGATTGCTCTACTGCAATCTACTAGAGGAGTCCTGAGGAGTAGTTACACCTACTTTTGTTAAATCTGTCACAAAAAGCTTTTGTGAATGATCAAACTCATCCACTGCATCTGATGCAAGGGAATAATAGCAGTAGTGGCTGAGCACAAAAAGCCATCTCAAGAATAAGCAAAAGCAAGAAAACAGATGGTCAAGAAGTAACCCGTTTCAGACCTTAAGTACGATTTGCTGCTCATCTGCTTGAAAAAGAACATTAAGGGCCAGATTCACAAAAGGGTCTCAGTGCAGCTTTCAGATTTGCATGGCCAAAGTTCCACACAGATGATTTTCAGCAACCTTCAATCTGACACTATTCTCTGAGGTTGGCACCTACTTAACCCATGTTCTGATACACTAAGCCAAACTTTGTGCCTCTAATTTTGAATGACTACATAACCTGCTCTGCACTGCTAAGCTCCACAAGCATCAATTTACAGGGTGGCTTAAAGTTTCCAGTTTGGCAACACTGGAAATAAGGCAAATTAAAGAAATGCTTCCTTTATCACACAGGTTCATCAGGAACCAGCACCTCATACTCCTGGGTTCACAAGGACACAACCTCTGGAAAGTGAGTTTAGCACAGGTGAGAAGTGCAGGATTGACTCACTGAGGCTAACAGGGAAGTTGTGATACAAACACTCAACCAAGAGCCTAACAGACAGAACATTAATCTCCTGCACCTGAGCTTGAAAATGCATTTACCTTACTTGCAGCTCAATTTAAGTCACTAGTTTGACTTACAGAATTAAAATTCTGGCCAGTCAGGTACGTGTGAACCATGTTACCATCAGGACCTAATCATGCTGCGGCCAGGCCAACAGCAGCTCACAGAAGACATTTTCCTCTCTACCTTCTCTTCCCTTAGCTCCTTTTGCACATTCTCAAATGAACACAACAGGATGGAAAACATCAAGGTCCAAACAAAACTGAGTCACAAACAGCCTGGGCAGCCAAGATTTGAGTCAAGGACAATGTGGAGGAAGAGCAAACACTGTGAGCCCTTTTTATAGGAGGAGTTTCCAGAAGTGCTTCTAGAACTCAGCTCGTAAAAGCCTGACAGAAATACGAAGATAAACTGGTTACAACAATATTGAAAAGTACACATAAAACATAATAAAAACAAATGAAATAGATTTTTTTTGACAGACTGTATTTGCTATATCTTAAGTTTCTGCTGTGTCAATGAGAATATGAAACAAAGAGCCACCTGTCTTTGGACAAGTCCTGCACAACTTCTATTCATGTAAAATAATCAGGATTAGGAAACTAAAGCTGCATGATTGATTAGAAGCTCATTAAAATATGAGATATAGATAAATAAGGGGATTTTTCCCCCTAAAGCACTCCAGTGTTCTCCATCTAAAGCATTACTGCTCAAATTACTCTTCAACAATAAGGTGGCAAAGCTTACAAATACTGCAGTTATTTTAGTGCAAACTAATGTGGAGGAAGAAACTAAAAAGCAGGCAGAGTTTGTAAGTACAAATGTAAAGGCATGCAAAGAAAGGAGCAGTAGAACCCACTCAATCACTTGGCTGGGTGCAGACTGGACCAGATATCACTACAGGTATGTTCTGGGAACAGCAGTAATCAGTCACAAAAAGGCAAAGTCAAAAGGAACCAGTTCTGATCTAATCTGACCTTTGGGATCCAAAGCACTCCACCTGAATTTCTGCAGCCAGCACCCTAACATCTGGACCCTCTTCACCTCAGGGTGAAGAAGAGAACGAACAGGAAACCCCAGCATTATTACGGCAGCATATATGTTCTTTCATTTGGAATATGGCTGTACAACAAAAGTTACATACAAAAAGAGTAAATCGTCCAGCAAAAACAATGTAAATGCTGTACAAAACTACCTGCCTCCCTTTAGATGAGCTAAACAAAAACATCCAACAAGATAGGCCAAGAAGAGTTCCCAAAAGGAGATCACATTCTACCCAGCTTGTGTTGCAGTCCTGCTTTGGGATGGAGACAAAAGCACGAAGCACTACTGAGCCAGTTCAACAGAGCACGCTCTCACCAAGAGCCTCGTCTCATACTGAAGGACTCCACAACACCAAGAATTTCACAAGTCTGGCTCAGACTTAAAAAAAAAATATTTAAAATAAGGTGACTGCACATTGTGGGCCTGAAAAAGGTGGAAGGAGAGAGCTTAGCCCTAGTTATCCAACTATGATAAAGGAACAGTTTGACATCCTTGACTCCAGAGACCTCAGTCATACAAAACAAGTCACCACAGAGCACACCTTGGTGTATCTGAGCCATCTGAAGTCTCTGTGTCTGCCTGCTAGCACTGGCAGCTCTCTGCACTCATCTTGGAGTGCAGAGTGAGCACCTGTCAGCAGTTACCCGCAACTGGTACAAGGTAACTAATTTCTTTGTTCTGTGACTTAACAGACTTTCTAGAGTTCAGATTTTTGGCCCTCTGGGTCGATATTTAAAAATCCTGAGGCTAGCTCTGAATTCACCTATGTCTAACTTACCAAAGATCTGGATCTGTAGCTTCTATTTGCTTAAGAGCACACTAAACATGGAGGGCTTCAAATTCAAGCAAACTGTTTTGCTATCAGCACACTCTAAACCCTTTTGCTACTTTGTTCAGTAGATTTTCTTCTAAATAAACTCCAAAAGCACAACATCAGAGGTGTTATCATGAACTACCATCAGGAAGCTTGAGATTCATGAGACTTGTATAAGCCTGAATTACCAATTTACGACTAAATGTTACATACTAAAGTAGCTACAAGCAGTACAAAACCAGATGACAGAACATTGTTACTGTGTACAGGGTAAGTTCTGACCTCTGAACTTTGAGAAAAGTTTCAACTTCTTCAGGTCTAATAAAAAGACCTTCCTTACAGCTTTTCTTTCCAATTTCAAAGCAGAGAGATGGGCTTCCTCTCTCTGAAATAAAGCGATGTCTGATTTGGTTTGTTTAATACCAGGCTGCTGTTCACTAGAAATAGTTGCTTACTTGTTGGGAGCACCCACAGATACAAGAATAAAGTATCGCACCAGCATCTGTGGATTTGAAAAAAAAAAACCAAAACCAAACAAAACAAACCATGACGTCAGATGACACTCAGGCTTCTTGAAAGTTTACTGCACGACTCAGCCATGTGAGCTGTGAAAGCTCAGCAGCTGGGGCCCCACACAGAAAGCACGGGTTTTGGGGCCTTTTTTGTACCGGCTGGGGGGATCCCGGAGGTGGGAGCCGCTTCCCTGGGGACCCGGGAGTGAGCGTGGAGTGCTTCACCCGAATGCCCCCTCCAACTCCTCCGGCACATCGAGGCTGCTGGCGGCTCCTGGCCTGTGGTGTGGGGGGCGTGGGGGTATCACAAAACTCGACCCAACTCCGGAAACTTCTCCGGAGAGGCAGGCGCGAGGGGGGCCGCACTCACCGTTCAGCCGAGTCTGCCGGTTCGCTCGCACCCGCAGGAAGGTCTGCAGAGGAGACAAGAGCGGAGAAGCGTCAGGATTCGGATTTAAACAACTCGGCCCCCGCCCGTGCACAAGGCCCGGCCCCGTCCCCCCGCATCCCCGGGACAACGCACCGTCCACGGGCCTCCCACCCACCGCAGCACCCACCTCTTCCCGGCCCCCGCCGCCGGGTCCCCTCTTGCCGCTCTGCATAGCCGCGGGCGCCGCGGGCGGGCAGCGGGCGGCGGGCCCGGGATGCGGGTGGATGCGGCGCGGCCCGACGGGCGCCGCCGATCAGCCCCCGGCGGCCGCCGCCATATTGGCCCCGGTCATGTGACCCGCTGCGCGCGGGTGAGAGTTCACCAGGCAGCTCCCATGACAACCGACAGGGGGCGGCAGCGCCTGGCGAGCCCGGCCAATCAGAGTCCCGGGGCGGCTGGAACCCGGGGGACTTGACCAATCAGAAATCAGGGGTTACGGGGACCCTGGGGTGCCTGGCCGATCAGAAATGACGGGTTACTGAGACCCTGGAGTGCCTGGCCAATCAGGAATCAGGACCCACTGGAACCAAGGGGGCCATGATCAATCAGACCCCAGAGGCAGGTTGCTGCCCCCGGCAATCAGAGCCTGGAAGCAACTGGGAAGCAGATTTCCTTGTCCAATAGTGATTGAGCACCCTTTAGGCCCAACATCACTGACCAATTAGACCAATTTGGTCCCAAAAATATCCCAAAAGCACTGGCCAATCAGGCACCAGGGTGGCACACTCCAACTTACTCTGCCCAGTCAGGGACTGGAGCCCAAAGGCTCTTGGCCAATCAGGGTCCGGCATAATAAGACCCAAAGGGAGGTGGCCAGTGGGCTCTTCTGTGTCCCCTGCCCTGCCCTGGCCCTGCCATGGAACCCCCAGGGCCTGCCCTGGAGAAGCAGAGCCCTGGGAAGTGGAGCCCCATCCTTCCTGCCTACTGCCACCATCTGCATCTGCTGGGCCAGGCTGAGCATCCACCTCAGCTCCAGGGCTCCAACACCTGCCTGCCCTACCCAGGCATGGCCCCTACCACGGGGACACCTTAGCTACAGGCAGAGCCTGCGCTTTCCAGGCACTCCTCCCCCTTTTCCTTTCCACGTTTCAGCAAACCTGGGTGGTCAGAGCTGTCTCATGGGATTCTCTCCCATATCTGCTGCACAGCTGTGGTGGAGGATGGCCCCAGCAGACTGGCCTGAAGTTGGGACAGAGCTGGCGGCTACAAATTGGGCAGCAGAGGTTCCTACACACAAATCCCATCAGTTCCCCTCTCTGCAGACTCCTCAGACTTTGTTTCCTGGAATCAAACCTACATTTTGGGTCTCCTCTCTGGCACCTGACAATCTGTTGCTGCTTCTTCAGATGGAAAACAAAAAGCACCCTGATATACATTTTGCTGTCCCAGATGATGATGGGCAGCTGGACAGTTCAGGTGCTGGCTGGTGAGCTTTGCACATTCTGTTCCACATCCCAGCTCTGCCTGCCTGCTGAATGTGCAGCTGGATTTTCATACATGTGCTTACTTACAAAATCAAAGCTGCCGATTGTTGGTTTTACCCTTTTAATGAATTGAGCTGTCTTTTGAGAGGCACGCTTACCTGAGTTCGGGGAGAGAGAGATGAGCCTTCCCTGGACAAGCATTTTAGGCTTTTGGCTACACTACACTTGCTATTCAGTCACAAATATTCTGTGGGCTCCCTCCAAGCCTGAAATGCCATCTTTGCAGTACAATGTATCATTTGTAATTTGCTGTTGATTTCTCCACTGGGTATTCAGGGTTTTATCTATATGTAACTAAAATCGCTTTGTTTTTACTCAAAGCTCAGTCTGACAGAACATACTGTAAGAGGAGCAGCCCCTACTGACCAAATCCATTGGCTGCCACCACCTCAGTCTGAGAAGTCTCCATGTACCAAACTCCAGCAACCAGGCTTGGCACAGGGGAGGCAGGAGGATGCCCCCTCCCCACATCCAGGAGCCACCCCACTGCCTTTGCTGCAGCTCCCTTTCAGCATGGGGAGCAATGCAAGCAGCCCAAGTTCTGTGCAAACCCCAATTTCCGTAGCACTTCTATTCATAAATCTCCTTCCCTAAGTAGTCCCATGGTATATAAGCACAAAGACTAGGAAAACTGAGCCACAGGAATTCTGAAAACCTGAACACCAGTAACTCACGTTCTAGCATGTTACTAATACAGTGTATAATCATGATTAGATCACAACACAAGGGACAGTCATAATTCCAGCACACCTCCGCATATGGAAAGCTAAATTTTGCAGCCCTTAAAATCACTACCATGAGAGTCTTCTGCTCTGCTTCCTGGGCTTTTTCCCTTGGTAAGCCAGGCAGACTGAATTCTCGTTCATATTGTGGCTTTATTAAGAATACACTGAGGCTTTACACACCCTTGGCACCCACTCTGAGGTCCCTTTACACTGCCAGTGCAGCATAACGCAGCCAGCACAAGCGTAAATGAAAATCAGACCCCAGAAGTGTTTTCTCCCTGCCATGCAGACTTACAACTCCCATTACACATTTGCATTAAGGGCTGCAACCCTCCATAAAATATGCTCACAAACTTAAAGCACATTAGAGAGTAGCTGGACTCAGCACATAGAGGGGCTTCTGCTAAGAATATTTGAGTATGACATAATAAAATGTACAGGAATAGAGGGCTGCAAGGGGCTGCCAATCTCACAGAGACTGACGTCTGGCAGAGTAGGAAGGCAGGGGAGTACTCCAACAAAGGGGGCCATGGCAAAAATCTCTTCCATGCCCTTTTGAAATGAACGTAATTTATTTATTAGCCTTAATAAACAGGCAGGAAAGAGAGCAAGATTATCTGAAACAGGCATTTCTGAATCTTCTGCATGTTTTCGCTGCTTTTACTTTGCACCAGCTTTTATTGTTCATAGGAGGTAAAGTGGCTGTAATGTGACACCAAGTTATAAACTCAAAGCCATGTGGCAATATGATCCACAACTGATAATATAACCAATAAATAGGCCAGAGGATGGAATAATGGGCAATAAATGTAAGAATCTGCTACTAACAGGACTCATCTTCAGGAGCATGTTATAACTGGCTCAATAAGAGCCTCAGCACTGCTCATCAACCTCTCTCTGCAGGTTCAAACACACACTTGGCACGTGCAAAGAGGCTGATGCAGGAAGATATGAGTGCCTGCCTGACCCTGGGCACAAGCTATGGCTGCAAACAAACCACCACAGAATGGAGAGTGATAGGCGTTTGCCACACTGGTACAGCCTCAGCCCACCCAACCTGTCCACATAGCAGGTGGACACATGCTTGGCCTGTGCTGGTGACCAACACTAATTTATTTTCTGCCTTTCAGAGCCTAGTTGAAGCCAGTGGCTGAGTACAGGCTTGCAGCCAAACAGTTTAGATGTGTGTTGAGTTGGAGTCAAGTGTGCCAGCCTGCCCCAAAAATCCAGACAGACTTACAACCAGCCAAGCTGTACTTGTGCTACTGCCCTTTTCTTCATTTCTTGCTCCATCTCCCTCAGGTTTTACTCATTGCATCACCCAAGTAAAGAACTGCTGCTCCACTGGGAAGAGAGCGTTTTATAAAACAGGCTGGCATGATTGTGGATTGTCCAAACTAATTTCTGTCTTGAATGGGAGTCATGAGCAAAAAATGTCACTTCTCTGAAAGTTCCTTAGTGGCATAGGATGGGTGATGACAAACACAGCCACAGAAATGAGACCAAAATGGTGAATATAATGCAACAGAAACCTCTACAAAGATTTTAAAACATTTTTAAATA
Source organism: Acridotheres tristis (assembly GCA_037013685.1). Lineage (NCBI taxonomy): Eukaryota > Metazoa > Chordata > Aves > Passeriformes > Sturnidae > Acridotheres > Acridotheres tristis. The sequence continues at coordinate 10,761,724 of CM072895.1, forward strand.
CCACAGTGTTTCTAATTGGAGCTGGGAGGACTTTGCAGACAGAAGTCCACCTTTGCAGTCCTGTGAGGGGACAAGTGCTCATGTCCCCATGATGCCAGCAGGAAAACAAGATGATGAGGGCAGTGATTGCATAGCCAAGAGCAAGGCTATCACACAGAGAGCTGTGGGCACTGGGGTGTGCTGGCTCCCTGCCTAAGGCTAAGACCAGCAACAGCATCTACCTGCTTACCTGGTATCTGTCTGAGTGATGGATGTCATCTGAGGAGTGGGGTGACGCTGTCGGAGAATCTCCTTCCCGCTTGATTGAGGCCGACAACAAAATCGACTGCAAGAGAAAGGAGAAATTCATGTTGTGGGCGTTGTTGCGCTCTTTGCCTGTCTCTAAGCTGTCCTCAAAGCCACGGAGAGCATCTGCTGAGCTGTGAGACTTGCTGGGATGGAATACTGGGCTGTGGGATTGGCTCTGCTCTTTCCAAGGGGGATCAGGCTGCTGGGTCTAGCAAAATACAAATGAATCATGCAACAACGGGACAGTCATTTTTACCCCAGGTCGGGTGGCTGGGGCAGAATCAGGCCCTGCTGGAAATGATATGTGAGGACCACACCAGAAATTCTCATGGTAAGGCACAGGAGTGCTGTGGTGGAGCAGTGCTTACATGTCCTCGTCCGCCCTTTTTAAGTGCCACTAAATCTCTCAATAGCTTTGTAAACTGCTCTAAAGCTCTCAGCACCTCTGCAGTGCAACTACCTCTTCCTTCAGTAATGATGCTACTTATTTTAATAAGTAGTACAGGAAAAAAAAGGGCCTTTTTAGAAGGTTAAAAAGCTCAGTGATATTTGAGACCTAAGAGATCACTGATAAACTTTAAGTCCATAGTAGGTAAGTCTAAATTCTACACACAGTGAACTCTAGAAGGAAAATTAGTGTGGGAGTTTGACAGCATCTAAAGAAATGTACACTGAGTTACAACTGAACTTTATGATTAGAGTACTTTGAGGGAAAAATACAATTTAAAATTCTAATTTAAATTATAGTTTAGCTACACTAGGCTTAATATAGCCTATTACATTGTGAAAAAATGTACACTGGAAATGCAGCTCTGCAGATGTTTGTTTCTGAGAATCAGCTGGCAAGATTTGACAATAAATGACTGCTTGGAGATGTGTGTGTTTGTGAAGGGAAGTGTAGATATCATCTGAATTGGACAGGTCAAGTGTGGTGACAACATTATTAAAAAGCATAATACCTTGGAGAAAGCCAAGTATTCCAGAAATATTGCCTCTGGGCTGAAATGAAACGCGAAAAAATGTGCATTTTTTTGGAAAGATATGAGAAAGTGGAAAAATGACTCAGCATACAAATCGGTTCAGTCAGCAGCAAGCAATCCCCCAGACTTGGAGAGCTCTCCACGAGAACAGCACAGCAGTGCAGCTGGCAGGGGCATGGAGGGAAGGCAGGCTTGGGGTGGTGATGGAGAAGGGCAGTTGGGGATACTGAGTTCAACCCCATGGGTATGAGCTGCCAGCCCTGCCACGAGGGCAAGAGGCACATCCCAGTGTGCAGTGGTGATCTCTGCCATAAAGCACAGCTGTACTGGCTATGGGGAGATGTGATGTCCTGGAAGGGGTCACAGAGGGGTTGCCTGCTGGGGTGCTCAGTTATTTTCTTGGAAAAAAACACTTCTGCCAACTGAGGGCTGTGCTGACCACATCTTGGGGCTGGCTTGCTCCTCAGCTCAGCCCAACAGGGATGCCAGGCACTGGGAGGGCCAGTGGGAGCCCACAGGGCTGGGAGCACCCATCAAGGGCTGCCTCAAGAACCCAGCCTCTGCTTTCCAGGTTCGGATGGGCAGAGCAGGGAGGCTCTCTGGCTTCATGTGTTGGCTAAATCTAACTGTTAATGGGCTTTGGTGAACAGCTCATTTATTTCTGGAAAAGCCCTCTGCAGAATTTCTGCAGAGTGCACACCCCAAGCTCCTGCTGTTGTTTAGTTTCTTTATTTTCTAAATAGAGAGTGAGGACCATTTTTGAATAAGCAGGGTTGCACATGTCCTAAAAAACACAGTGATTAGGCTCAAAGCCTTCAGTTGTGACTCAGAACAGCAGCTCTGACTGCAGCAGTGTAAATGCCCTAATAAACCAAGCACCCGGGAGCTGGGAGGGTTAAATCTGTTTTGTCTTCCAATGTATTCTAGAAAAGGGGGAAAAATACCCATCTCCCCATTCCTCGACGACAGACAGACAAACCCTGCCCACCTCCCGCTCCCCCCTCAGCTTCTGGTAACTCTAATCCAATATTATTATGTGAAAAATGGTTGGGCTAGCTATGGAGACAGTAAATTAAACGTTATGTATTAGTTTTTAGCGTGTGGTCCCGGGAAGAATGCTGGCCCCATTTATTCCACAAACCTCCTGAGCACCATGGCAATGACCTCTGGAAAAACGCAGGGCTAAACTAATCCCAAAGATGTCAATCTTGAGGCCTCTTCTACATACACTTGCAGTTTAGATTAATAAACTGTCTATTTTTAAATTGTGTGCAAGCACTTCAATTCTAAATACCTTGCCGGCATGTTAAACACAGTGTTAGAGATGCCAAGTCACACTTCCCCTTCACTCTCAGGAAACTTGACTTCATTTGTTTTTCTCATTTCCCTGTGCTGTGCCACACTTTGCCTCTCGGGCAGCAATGGGGGCTGGCAGGGATGCAGGCTCAGAGGCTAAGGGTTTACAAAAGGCATTCATCATCAGGGTGACTTTCAATCCTGCATTAGGCCAGCATCCGCTGTCCCAATTTTGGCCTCTTTTACCCCAGATTGTCATGTTGAGGCTGTTTTCCAATGGCTAAGCAGTGAGGATGCCTGACCACAGCATACCAAGCCAAGGATTTGCTGCTCCCTGCATCACTCTGCTCATTCCTACACTAGTCCTGGCAAGCAGAGAAAGGGTAGCAATACAATTCCCATTCCTCTCTCCTCTGTGCTCTGGGAAGATGGCTGTGGAGGGAAAAGGTGCTCTCCCAGCCCTCATGCATGCCCATGCATGGAAGACCCAAATTCTGGCATCCCAGCCCAAAACCATGGTGCTGGGTGTTCTGTGTGCAGACAGGCCTGATGTGGAGATGCTCTCTACTGTGGGACCAGGTTCTTCAGCATGGTGGAAGCAAGCCTTGATGCTGAGATGTCCCTTTTCCCTTGCAGAAAGGCCACCAGCCAGCTCATCCATGCCTGGCTGCCAGTACATCCCAGCTGCTCTTCAGAGTGTGTCTGAGTGAGGATATTGGGGAAAGAGGACCCTCCTCCCTCCCTGGTCTCCCCTCCACAACTCCCACCATCAAAGATGGAGCAAGGGCTGTATGGGAATGGTGTGCAGCTTCATATTTCTCCCTCCCCTTTAAATCATCTCTCCATTGGGTAGAGGCACTCTCTGTGGAGGTTATAAACCCTGAGAGGATCAGACTGAGCATTACACCTGGGGCAAGCTAAATAAAAAAAGGTCACTGGCGCTTTTTAAACATGGACAAAAAAGCAGTAAAATGTGTTTGAAAAAAAAAATCTGGCATTAAATCATGACTTTTTGCCTGCCTTGCCTCATTAAAAGTGGCCTTTTGGAAGGTAAAATTATCATTGTAAGTGATAAGATCTTTAAGAAAATAATTCACGGCTTCTTCACCCTTTAATATGATAGCCGCCACCGGCTAATTTTTTTCTTAATGGCAACGAGGCCATCAATCTTGTCCCAGCCCTGTACTCCCTCCTTCCTCCTGGCCCTCCTGCCATGCTAGGCAGCCATGGCCCCACTCAGTGATTCCTTCCAGCCCCTTGGAGCCCAGCTGTGCTGTGCCAAGGAGGAGAGATATGTCTGGATGTATGGCTTTGCCCACTTGTGTGCGCAGATCCCGAGGGCACATCAGCCTTGCTCATGCTGCAAGGCTCACCTTGGCCGTTCCCGACAGGCTCCATGGACCGTGCAATCCTGCAGAGATCACCTGGGAATGTTTCAGCAGCTCAGGAACTAGGAGCTACACCTAGTTTACGTATACAGATACAGGGGTGGGTTTCGTATGAATCAAATGTGCATCCTGCGGCCTGTATGCCAGCTGCTGTGATCCCAGGCCATCGATCCCAGACCTGCTCCTCCCTCCCCGGGTGGAGGAGCCGTGGGCAGTGCTGGGGCAATGTCGGCAAGGACACACGTGCCAACACGCCACCGGCTTCTGACCCACAGGCCCGCCAGGCGTGGGCCCCGGGCAGCACGAGGGGAGGGGATGGGTGTCAGGGTGCAGCCGCCAGCCCAAGGAAATGGATGGAAATTGCCGGCACACGCCGCCCCCAGCTCCCAGCGCGGCCTCTCGCCGGCAGCCGGGGCAGGTGTCAGTGTGGGGACAGCTCAGCTGGTGGCTCTGACATTCTGCTGCCTCTCAAGGCCAGTCATTTGAGAGTATTAAAGTGCTGGACTCCTGCTTTCTGAGAGCCCTGGAAAAACATAAGGAGTCTATTTTTCTTAAACAATCCATCACAGCTGCTGTCAGCAGAACAAATACCCTAACCCTGCTTTTTATGTATCTATATGGCCTTTTTAAATTTTCTTTTTTTCTTTTTTTTGGCACAAAGTGTTCCCTGCTTGATGCATTCAGCCTTAACTCTGCCGTCTAAATAGGTACTTATCACTTAACATGGAGGTGATGGCTTGACATGTTTTCTGTCTCCTGCCCTTCCCTCCACGGTAGGGAAGACGTCAAAGTGTTGCTAATAGCTGTTATCACTTGGGAACTGTAACCCGAAAGCAATAAGTGATACCAGGGCTTGCTGTGATTTTCCCCCTTAACTCTGCTAGCCATTTTTTATGTTATTGCTGGAGGATCCCCGACACAAAGATGCTACTATTAGAGCTGAGTTTCCTAGAAGCTTTTGCAGGGTCCACATTTGCTCCCAGGAAAAGTTAGAGGTAAAATTATCTAGTGGCTTTTAGCTGGCAGAGATAAAGGTGGGATGGAGCCGGGGATGAAAGGCTTAAATGTGAGAAGGGTGTGAATGGCAAATAGAAACAATGTTATCAGCAGCTTCTGGCCTAGGTTGTAAAATTCCAGTGGTTCACAAGCAGAATAAGCTTACAGAAATGTGAGCTACTAATTAATTTCTGTGCATGTTACAGTGACACCTGGGATTGTAATGGAGCTCTGCGTCCTCTTGGAAGAGACAACAGCTACAAGGTGGGAAAAGGGGCCCCTTCCAGCAGAACTGCCCACCAGCACTCTGGAGATGGAGGGGGAAAGAGGTCTGGCCCAGGTCCGCCCCTCTCTGTTCCTTCTGCCAAAGGCAGTGGTTTCCCCTGGTCTAAAGGGAGGGTACAGCTGTTTGGCCTAAGGGGAGTGAGGGGCTTTGTTTGATCACAGGGTAATTTGTTTCATGGAATAAAACCTGGCAGATATGTGGTTTTGGAGTGACTCTGGTATTCATCACCCCAAACTGCAGGAAGCACAGCCAGCTAACACTCATCCTACATAATTTCCTCTCCTTTACATATCCGTGGGCTATTCTCATGTCCCCAGTTTGGCCATAGCTTTGCCACAACACCCAGATTTAGCTTTTTAATCTTTCCTTGTAAATCACAGTTACAGAGGGAGGGAGCACAGATACAGTGAATGACTTTGCCAGCCTCAAGTCTGTCAGTGACACAAGAGAAGGAGTTAAAACCCCAGGGCACTGACACCCATCCCTTGTTCCTACCACCAGACATGATATGAAGAAGTTAAATGACTGTGCTAGAAATTTCATCTCAAGTGAGGCAGCTGGGAAGGGCTTAATACAGACATTCTGTCAAGGTTTAAGGCTCCAAATCTTGCTTGCTTCGAAGCTCTTTTTCCTTGGAGGGCTTTAGTGGTCAAATTTCCCACTAGATGTTGTAATTCTCTCTCAAACTGCTCAGTGAAGCTGTAAAATCACAGGGGTGGATGGGGGAAGCAAAGAGCTCTGGCATTGTGGCTTGGTTCCCAGCTCTGCCGGAGGTCTGGGAGCAGTGTGCTGGCTGCCTGCCTGCGGGCACCCTCCATGGAGCTGGGTGCACACCTAAACAAACTAGCCTCAGGCATCTGCTGGGTGCGTGGGATCGATTTTGCTCATGGCCACTCACGTCAGTGTTTTCACTGAGCAAGAGCACAACCAGGACTGGAAGTGGGAAAGGCAATTTGCAGCCATGTATTAGGAAGAAGCAGTGGAAAACGAATGCTGAACCCACCACAAGAGCTGAGATGCTTCATGGAACCTAGTTTCTTCCCCTTCAGTGATGAGTACCAGCTCTTCCAAAGAGGATGTAAGTTTACCTGTTAGGTGACAGGTAGCAGTCTGTAGCTAATACCCTGAAATACAGGCAGTAGTGAAGTGCTCTTAGGTAGCAAGGAGGACTCGGGGATGCTGACTTTCCAGTTACCACCAGCTGCTCAAGGAAGAGTGGGAACAGCTGGATTTACACCTCACTAACATGGGTTCAACCCAATACATGCTCCTCTCCTGCCTTGCAAGAGGCAGCCAAGGCAAGGGGAGAAAGGCAAGGGGAGAGCATGAAGTCCAGGAATGATTCCGAAGGGAACCTCTCGCTGCTGACAGCTATGTACAGACTCCTGGGCAGCCACCAGTTCCAATGGCGTCTGTGGCGTTCTCCATATGCCTCTGCGAGATATTCCTGCTGCCTGCTCTACCTGAGACCCAGGCTCTGGCCATGCTGGGGAGTGCTACAGCGAAGCTCTGGCCTCACAGACCTTCAGAAAGGGACCTTCTGAGTGACAATCTGCTTGTCCAATGCCTTGTCTACACTGGTGTATCACCATCTGTTAGGCTTGGTCTCTAATGGCAGATGAGGATCCTCAATGCTGCAGACCTGTGGTGTTCAGCACTGCCCTTCGAGCCACCTTTGCAGAGAGGGAGACCAGGCACCAAGCACTGGTGCTGGCTGGAGTCCCAGCTTGCAGCCCTTGCTTGGCTGTCACTGCCTCAGTCGGCTGTGGTAATAGAAGAATCTGATACAATAATCCTGCATTCATCACATCCCATGTTGAGTGATTGGATTTTCTTTGACATATTGCCATGAAAATTGACCAAGTGCAGTGAGTGAAGCTCTTCAGGGGCAGGGGAGCAGTGAGTGAGGAACATGCATTTACATCTGGGCTTTTATTGTCCAGAGAGATGTTTGCTGGGGCAACTGTGGGGAAGGGATGCGAGAAGAGCTAGGATACAGAGCACGGGAAGATTAAATCCCCAGTCCCAAAAAGAGCCTCAGGCCAGCACAGAAGTGGCAATGGTAGCGATGCTGTAGGCAAAGGTCCTAAATGAGCCCTAAAGTGGAGTTAAAGCCATTGGTGATGACAGAAGTAAATACCCGCAGTCGTCCCAGTTTCCATGTCCCTGAGTGGAATCAGCTTGTTCTTGTTTGTTTTGCCATTGGATACTCCTGAAGGATAGGGAGGTGCAGCCCCTTCTCCTATTGCTGAGCTGCTGAGCTGCTGGCCTTTTTGTTGGCACCACGAAAAGGACTAGCCAGGAAACATTGCAGAAGTCCCCTTCCACCAGTTCCAGAGTGGTACAGATATTTCCTGGAGGCGCCTGCCAAACCTCTAGTGATGCCTGGGTGCCTGGACATGGACTTCAAGCCCACTCTGGGGGTCTGTACCCCATCCCTCTGCATGGAACTGTATCAGAGGGACTTCACAACCTGATGGACTATTCACACCCCATGTTGCAAACATGCAGTGGACACAAAGGAAAAGAGCAGCCTTCATCTCCCCACTGCCCTCCTCCTCAATCCCACCTGGTTATAAAGGGGTCTTTAATACCAATCTCAGGTGAAGGTGACAGCACTCTGCCTTCCCATACCACACAGGACTTGTCTCCCAGCAAAAGCCACATAGAAATAATGAATTCTCCTGGGCTGAGAAGCTTTCAAGCTCTCTGAGAAGGGAATGAAAGATTTCCTGATTTCACCCTCTCCCTCCCTGCTCTCCTGGCTTCTTGAAGTTAATGTTCTTAGTCCCAGACGTGACGGGCAAAGGGAAAAGATCCATGTGGTGACAGGGGACGATTGATCTCTTTTACATAGAACGACGCTCCAGTCCCAGTTTAATCCCCTCGCTCAAGGCAAATGGGATTCTTTGTCAATGGAAACTTCAAAAGCCCGGCCCTGCCGTGAGATGGACCTTCTTCTTTATCTGGTCTCTGTCAGTCATTCACTGTGTTTGCCTCCAAACAGCTAATCTGTCTTCCTAGCCGTCCTTCTCCCTCACAGGCGATATATTTGGGACTGTTGAGTTATCTACACTGAGTCCTGATGAGGAGGGAACAGGAAGATTTTTGTCCAGATGCTTTATTTTGCTGGTGCCCTTTCCAGCTCCTTCAAGACATCCCAAGGCAGCCTCACACTGTGAATTATCAGCAGTGGTGGGTTTGGGGGATTCCTCTCTGCTCTGCTTCTTTTCATGGGAGAAATAGTCAGGTCTCCACTCTCCTCCTAATGTCCCTGGGACAGGGCACAGGATCAAAGTATAGTCATGTAGGAGACAAAGATGTGGAGCGCTATGGAGTATCATTGCAATTTCTTTCTTCTCTTGAAGGGTTTGGAGTCATCCCTACCTGCCAAGAACTCAGGCCAGCACAGTGGCTCCCAGGCCTCTCCCTTGGTGGGGCAGGCAAGGTGTTGATGTGCTTGGCAAGACACCCAGCACCAAGGAGAACATCTAGAGCTAAAATGTCAGTCTTCGCTTCTGACATCACATGCCAAAAAAATCACCATAATCTTCCAGAAAAACCAATGGGGAATGAGACTGGAAGTTAATTCTAACAGAACAAGTATGAAGACATCTTCTGTGAGAGATGCTGAGATGCCCTGCACTTGTCTGGAAGCCAGGAGCCTCCCTCACTTGGACTGTGTCATCAGAAGTGTAGGAGAACCTGAAGCACTTGCCTCTGCACACCTTGGAGAGGACAGCATGGTTTTCAGAGGCTGTGCAATGCCCTGCAGTGCTCCCTGCCACCTGCTCACTTGTCCAAACTCTGATCTTTCCAACCCCTGTGTCACTGACAGTCCAGCTGACAGCAAATCAGTAAATGATGCCCTCTGCAGTGATGCCATGATGCTCTGTGAGTTTTGTATTTCTGCATTCTGAGCCAAGGGGGTGGGAGGTGGGTCCTGGGGAGGGGGTTGAGGCTAAGATGGGGTCTTTTAGTGATTTGGGCTCCTCCTTGGGTGTGCTTCAGTCCCTTGAGGCAGACCCACTCTCCCCTTCCAAAACTGGCATATGGTTCTGGCTACAGGAACTCCCACATGTGATTTCCCAGGCTGAGCTCAGGCTGTGTGTGATCAGCTTTCATTAGCTGTCATTAGACACAATCTGGAGTCCCAGAGCCCAGCAGCTCCTTCAGCTCCACTGTTCCTCAGCTGCACAAGGAATGCAGAGCCCTGTGCAGGGACTTGGCTGCTCCAGCCCAGTGGCTGAGTGGGGACAGCAGCTTTCCCCAGTGTCACCAGTCCCCAAAGTGTGGCCACCTCCCCAGGAGACATCAAGTAGCAGGACAGGGAGCAGGCTGGGAAGGTGAAGGGGTATAAAGAGCATCCCTTGGGGGACAAGGAAAATATGCTGAGGTTTGCTCACTTACCTTGGGAGTGCCTGCTGCCATGGCATCCTTCAGGATGGTGCTCTTGCTGCCAAGAGAGAAGAGAACGAGGTCAGTCACAAAACTGGCAGGCAAGGGTGGGAGTGCTTTGAGAGATCTCATAAGGTCAAATAGCAAAGCACATTGTTCCTTTTCCCTGGACCAACAAGAGCCTCCTCAGGCTGACTGGAGCGGCATGGGGCAGTGCCAGCAATTTCTCCAACTGTAACAAAATGGTCATACGAGTGGAAGTCCCCAAACCAGCCACATGAGTCAAACACCGACTCTCCCCCTGCCTGGGGCTTGCAAAGCTTCTCTCCCAGCACTGGGAAAAAGCAGAGAGCAAGTCTGCAGGGACATAGGTACGAAAGGCAGGGAGAGGGGAGCAGAGGTGGTGAGCCCTGTGAAGGGTCAGGCACAACGAAAAAAAGGAGAACAGGAAAGAGGAGATTAAATCGGTGTAAGAGCAAGGGAAAAAAGATTTCCTCGGCTCCAGGCACACTGGGGAAGCAGCAGCTCTGCTGGAGGCTGGAATGATTTGTTAATTCAGCTTGTTCCCCATTTAGCAGGGAAGGAGGTCCCTATTTGGTGCTCCTCCTCGCCTGCCCTCGCCAGCGGGAGATGCTATAGATTTAATAACACCTTCCCCCCTCCAGACAGGTTAAACTTGAAACAATTACATATCAAAGCCGACATGGCGGGGAGGCCTGCACTGTAATTTTTTGGTTATTAAAGTAATCTCTCTCATGTAAATTCTCCTGCTAACATGCTGCAAACAGCATTAAGAAATAAATTATTTCCCCATGATTCGATTTGTCAATGCAAAGCACCTGCAGCAGGCAAAAAGCTCTTGAAATATGTTGCCAAGCCCAGTGCCTGTGCTTGTAAGCACACACTGGTGGGGCTGCTGGCTCCCAGCTCCCCATAGCCCCGGGGAGATGATGGATGGGTGGGTAGGTGGGTGGAGGGGGGAGGGTAGTGGGGGGAGGCGGGGGCTGGGGAAAGGGGGGGAATGGAATTGTGTTTAATAACAAAATTTGTATGCAAGCCTGCATCCCAGGCTAAGGATGAGTGATCGGCAGCCAGAAAGTATTAAAAAGCCTCGCTAAACAGATGCTGACAATAGAACAAGACATATCAAATCAGATCTACTTCAGAAACATTAATATACACACGCACACACGCTCGCCCGCGTGCGCGCACCCGGCTCCGCACACCCGCGCTCCTTTCTTCTCAATCACAGCAATATGGGAGACATCAATAAATTTTTATGAGACTTTTAGAAGATCAACACGGTACTAGATGTGACAAAAAAGCAATGTGCCTGTCATGTTCGCTTTGTCGGGGACACTTTAGCCCCAGATGCCGAGCTGCAGTGCCAGCAGGGAAAAATTGAATTTGGCTGGCTTTAATCTGCCTTGATTTGGCAGATGGCTGGGTGTTATGAAATGAGCAGGGATGGAGGAAGAAGGTGTTTTCTCCTGGGGCTATGGCCCCCCTCCTCTCCCAGTGCCACTGCCTTTTGCCCCTGGCCCTGAAATGGTGGAAACACACAGTTATCCACTGCCATCAGGTCACTCCATACGCCACAGCTCTCCTTGCACCTATGGTTCCTGGGGACCACGGATGGATGGGCTGGGGCACCACCTCCCACACAGCCTCACTTCCCTGAGTGAATGTGCTCACCACGGGTACAGGATGCCTTCTGTGTCCTGTCCCCAGCTCTGCTCTCTATCCTCAGGAGATGTGACAGACTAGAATTAGTTCCTGCTGCCCACTGAGACACAGTCCTGGCACCACCTCAAGCCTGTGCAAGAACAAGCACGATGGGAAAGATTTCCATCCCCTCTCCACCCCCAGCTCTACCCTGAATTTCTTAATCACATAAAGTGTGAAAAAACTTTCTTTTTCCTTTTATAATCCAAATGCCTTGTTAAAAAAACCAAGCCGTTTCCTTCCTTTTCTTGTTAAAGGTGTTTAAAATTATTTATTTTCAAGGGAAAGAGGAAGAATATAATTAATTCCTCCTAGAAATGGTGTTGGGGCCAAGGAACTGAAATTTTCAGAATGAAAGTCTCTCTGGTCAGCCAAAAGATCAAGCCTCTGCTGTTGGGACCGATAAGGAAGGGGACTGCTTTAGACAACTTGGCAGACTTTATTTTATTCTTCATCTGGAGGATTATTAATACTCACCCCCTTTCTTGCAATGTAGCTCTACTCTATCGCTAATAAGAGTTTTTAATTTGGTTTTTTTTCTATCCAGAGATGGGTTAGGAATAGGCATAAGCCCAGGTCATCCAAGCACCCAGACCCTGCAATTGAAGGGTCCTTTTCCCCATCCCACCGAAGAGCCCCCTGCATTACGAGGGCTGCAGCCCCCTGCACCTCTAAGAACGCTGGCAGCGGGCTCAGGATCGAAAGGCTGTCAGTAAAGAGAAACCTTCCCCTCCATAAACACCGCAGACAAATTAAAAATGGTAAAAGGGAAATCAAGACCTTTAAAGTTCAAACACTTTTCAGTGCCTTTTAAAGTTTTTTTGCTCTAGGCCCTTGCAGACAGCACAATCTTTGGAGACCTTGGGATTCTCTTTAATCACCCAGCCAGGCTGCAGTGGTCTGAAATGATTACACATTTACATAGTAATAACCCCAACACTCCTCACATTATTTCATGGCTAGCATATTTCCACTCAGCGAGTGATCCATGTGTTTTAAATTATAACCTGTACATAGGAAATTAGTTACTAAGTACGATATTCACGGGCTCATCTGACACTTCTAATTAAGGTGATTTACACAGAATTATCTTACGAAATAAAAAAATGGTGTTTTGCTAGCTAATAAAATATAATTACTACCCGCTTTTCTAAGTTACAGTTAGTTTTAATCTATTTGGGGAATTGTTTATCTAGTTCATTACAGCAAAACAACTTCTTTACCTTGCAGGCAACCCCCCCAAAGTACCAAAGAAGAGCAAGGAACGCTTGGGAAGACCCAGGGATTTTGGCAGCATCCTTCTCTCTCTCCTGAAAACTTTGCACTTCCAAGTGATACAAGGCTGCTTCCTCACTGGCTCCCCTTCTTGGAGCTGAGACACCAGTTCTGCCAGTGCATTTATGCATCCTCATGTGTTTGGATGTCCCCATGGGGACAAACTTAGGCCCCTGCCCTGGTGTGGCCAGAGGGCTCTGCCCAGTGCTGCAACTGCATAACCCGGGAGCAGCACAGCCAGATCTCCACATGCTCCAGGACACACTGCTCCTTTCGATTAGGGACCATCAGCTTTAAGAGCCTTTCCTCTCAGTAAGGCTCTTCAGAATGAAAACAGGATTCAGGCTACACCAGAGACATGCAGATGTCCTTTAATGCTAGGCACATATTTGGTTAGAACCATCCCCAAGTACAACTGGGAATCTCCTCAAGGGGCCTCAAGGGGCTGTTTAGGCCCAGTGCTTCTGTCATGATTTCCCAAAGGGAAGCTCACAAGCCAAGTATGTTCCCTCCTTATCCACAGTCTTGGGGTTTCCTCTACCCCTGCCATGCTTGCTATCACACACAATGACCTTCAAAACCTATTTACTTTGTTGGTCTTGCCTTTTGGGGTGTGCTTGTCATAGGAAATAAAAAGGCAACATGCAAGGAGTGGTCCCTTATCACCTCCATGAATGCTGCTTCTTCCTACAGGGAAAAATCAGGTCATTAGCTGAAGGTTAAGTTCCCTGAGCTTGGGCAGCTACAGTTGTTTCTGCTTGTCCCTGAAGGACACTGAACCAGTAAGGAGCAGGTTAAAGAGCTGCTGCCATGCAGCTGGAGTCTTCCAGTTCTGCCACTCTTCCACAGAATCCCTTCTCCCTGTTTGACAGGCATCAGCCTGTGCAGCTCCCACATGAGATCCTGCAAAACCAAAAGATTTCTACAGGCTGCAGCCAATAGATGTATTTCACAAAAAAAGCAAGAAAATCAAACAATTGGAAACAATTAATTTTTATCTGTAGGACTCGTGGCTTGAATATGCAGCCTTGGAATGGGAGTCCTGGCAGCAGAGAAAGCTCCAGCAGAGGCCATGTGGATGGCAATGCCAGCTGTAATGGAGCAGTCGCTGGGTAGAGAGGGAATTGGATTTTTGTGAATGCCAGTTTAAATAAATGGAAGTGTCACTTGATGCTTAAACAAGGAAATGGGAGTTTGATTTTACACCTAGCTGCAGGTGACAGCCCTCAGCATGGCCAGGTGAGATCTGTGCCATCACAAGAAACACACTGGGATTTTTAACTTGCTGTGGCTCCCCCAGTGGCACCTGCATTCCATGACAGGAAAAGGGGCTGAGTGATGGTGAAAAATTGCCGAAGAGGCTGCAATCAGGGCTAGAAATGTTCTACACCTACAGTTCCAGACATGCTTCCCACGTGCTCCCCCAGTCAGTATTTGTGAGACCTCAGTGACCAACACAGTCAGTTGTGACAAATCTGACTCACAGGGCAGTCACCCACCTTCCCCAAAGAGATGAAAAGCACCATAATCATAAAACACTGTGGCATGACCTGATCACACTGAAATCCCCTATTTGCTCTGTCCTGTTCACATCCCCAACTCTTTCTGCCTTGCTGGGTTTTCCTTTCTCAACCTCTGGTACCCCATGTCCCTGCTCAGACTGGATAACAGATTTCTGGATGAGGATGTGATGGCCCATGGATATAGGGCCAAACAGGAGACTGTGGCTGAGGGGTAGTTTCATTTCTCTCCCACTATTTGAAAAGGAGGTGGCTGGAAAAATAAAAAGGAAAATCGGAGGGAAAGGTCATGCATCAGATTGATTTGGGGGACTCTTTGCTACCATAGCTATAATGACTGTTTAATTATTCCCAGCTCATGTGGCAGTTCAGAAGAGGCTCTGCAGAAGACATGCATTGCTCCAGGGCAAATAACTGACCGGAGATTTATTTCTCACCCTCGAGTTTCCACACACCCCTTTCCAGGCCTCCTGCTGCCTGAGAGTTAGCAGCAAAGGAAGGCATTGCCCTCCAAACCTCAGTCTTCAAGTCCATACCCTGGAGTCAGGGAACGGACTGCAGGTACCACAGGTCTGAAGGCAATTTAAGGAGTGTTCATAGCCCTTTCAGGGCACTGCATGAGCAAGGGAAAACATGACCCACACATTTTTTCACTTGCTGTGCTACCCTGGAAGTTCTGAGCCAGGAGAAGTGCTTCTCACCTACAGATTACGGACAGCAGCCTCTGCCTTCCCTGGGATCTGCCAAGGAGGAGAGGAACAGGGAATCTCTAAGCCGGGCAGGCAGCTGCCTGGCTTATGCTTTCTCCGTATAAAAAGCCATGGGTGAAGGGTCCAGGCTGCTGTCATTGCCACCCTCTAAATGCACAGGAGGAAGCTGGAGGTTCTCTCTTTCCTTTCTGTCCATGATTAATCTGCCACAGTGAGGGGCAGAGACACAAATCAGAGGAGGAATGAAAGAGGATAAATCTATGGTATCAGCAGCACCACATTGGCTAGATAATAAACAGACTCCTCTCCTCATAAATTTCTCTCCATTCCCACGTTTCCCTGCCATCAACTGGCACACCTGGAACTGGACTGCTCCTGGCCTTTCTGGTGTCCTGGCTGGTGGAAGAGCTGTGGCTTTGCCAGGGAACCTGGGACCCTCCACCTGGTCTGGCATCCTTCATTCCCTGCACAGACTGGGGTGCAGCAGGAGCACCAGGATGCCACAATCCAAGCTCACTGGAGTTTAGAGGATGCATGGGACACCAGAGGTGGCTGTGGCTAGGTGATCCATATCAGCACATGGAGTAGGTGGGAGAAGCACTAGAGACACAAAGCACGCTTCAATTTACTTGGTAGTTTCACTCTATGTCTCAGTGCCCCAGGGCAGTTTGTTCTCACTGCCCTGCTGTGAGAACACCACACTGCTGTCCTTACTCGTCATTCTGGTAGCAGCCAGCTCACCCAGTTCTCTGCACCCCACACAGGGATGTAACCCTGTTTGCTGCCTTGTGGTGGCAGGTTGTCCTGGCCTTGCTCGAGGATCATCAAGAAGCTGACACTTCTAGCAAGTTTAACTTAAATCTGACAGGAGTCAACCTGCTGGAGAAAGCTTCAGGTGATACCACCCAGCTGGAGATGCATCTGTGCCTGAAACTGGAGACCCCTGACTCCAGGGCTGAGGCTCTGTCCTGAACACCAACACCTCTGCTGTGAGTGGCATGGAATGCCCCGCTGCTGCTGTGGGGCAGGACTCTCTCCCCGAGGGAATCAGGGCAGAACAGGATGTGAAAACCCGTTCTGTGTCCCTAGAGCAGCTCCCAAGCTCCCAGCCTGTCTCCGCAGCCTGTTTTTGCCGGTGAACATTGGCTGCACGACAATGATGGAGGACTTACACCCAGGAGGAGCACTGAAGAGACATCACAGGCTATTAACTGCTTGACTGAACTATGGGGGATACCAGAGCCCTTTGGGAAAGCCCCCGGGAGCACTGGGAAGGCACAGCCAGGGAGAGGGTGCTGCAGGAGGGTACCCAGTCCAACCTGCAAAGTATGCTCAGGCACTTAATAGCACCTGTCCCCAGCATCTCCCGGCCTGGATTTATGCCTCGAGGGGTCACCTCTGGCGAGACTCTAATAACACGACTTTATTAGCTTTCTTGTTCCTTCTTTAAGATACAGTAGCAAGGGGGGAGGAGGGCAGCAGCACCTCGGAAAAGAGCGGGGGTCGGATGGATAGGAAGCAGCTGCCCTCGCAGTTCCCCTTCTCTGTGACAAGGAGGAGAGGGAGAAAAATGATGCTCCCTCGAAATTTATCATGCACCCAATTACAATGTTAATTGGCAAGTCCCAGAAATCAATTAATTCGCAAATTTTTTTCAATTAAAAATTAAGATAAATCATAAAACGTTATTAAGCAAAGGCCAAACTCCATGAACTTTTTTTTTTGTAGGCATCTGGGTTTTTTTTTAATTTAAATAAAAAAAAGAGCCGTGTTGCCAAAGCCCGATGCCCTTGAGTGCCTTTGCTGAAGCGCAGGGGGCTGTCATCAGCAGGACTGGGCTGAAGACAGATAAAAAAATATCGACCAGTCGGACACACTGCTTCTGCTTTATTGATCAGGCGGGAATTTAACTTGCTGTGCATATCCACCGTGTCAGCAAGGGCCACGGGCGAAATTAAAAGTACTTGGCTTGGAGATGTCGCCTTGATACCGGGGGGTGGGGAGAGATGGAGGGAGGGGGAAGAAAGGGAAGAAAAGAAAAGGAAAGAAAAGAAGAAGGTGGAAAGAAAAGAGGGAAAAAGAAGGAAGAGACAGGGATAAGTTGAGGAGCAGGAGGTTGCAATGCCTGCTTGCAATCTCACTTGTTGGTCAGGGCTCCTTCCTCTCTCTGGAGAGCCCGCAGGTGTCTACTGTGTGCAATGAAGGGAATCATGTATTCCAACAGAGCATTGGAAAAAACCCTTCTCACTCCATTTCTAACATCTCTCCATTGAGAGGCTGGGGGACCTGCAGCATTTGCTGCACAAGAAGTCTAGGGAAGTACCTGGTCATCAAGTTAAAGTCCCCAGGCATAAATCAAGGAGACCTGAGGCGAGAGCCATGACCCTGATGTGACACATGACAACAGAGCTAATTCGGGTTTTACACACTCTATTTATCCTGCTGGGCCTGGCAGCACAGCCACTCGCCCTTCCCACAGCAGCCACCCACGCTGGCCCTGGGAAGGTCTCCTCCAAAGGTCCTTTGGAACAACACAGCCCTTGGCAGATCCACAGAAATGAAGCAAACACTTCCCTGGGACAATGCGAGGAGCAGCTGTATTTAAACAGAGGCTCTCTGAGCAGGAGAGGGGTGTGAGCCATATCTCATAACCTGCTCTGGGTCCTTATCGTGAGCATGAGAAACACACCAAGCCCCTGTCGTTTGGGCACACAGGGACCACAGGGATCATGTGCTTGCCCACTAGTTCATTAGAAGTCTCCAGTGCAGATTCTGAGGGGATAGCATGGGATGACTTTAATCAGAAAGACCATGAAACACTGGGAAAGCAATCTGTGAAAGATGTGAAAAGCAGGATGCATTTCCATAGGTCTGGAGACATCTCTCAAGAACAGTCAACTTGACTTGTGACCAGTTTATCTCCCAAGGTCCCATAGCCTTTGTGTTTCAGCTATATTGCCAGTTTCCTCATTATTTCTTATCCCACTGGGCCCAGAGCTGCCTCTGTCCCCCGAGAAGATCTACTGCTGTGCCTCTCTCCATGAAAAAAGCTGGAGCTGAAGCTCCTCATAGCAAGGTAAAGATAACTCTGTGCAGTGCCAGGAACTGAGGAAGCACTTTATGCTTCTACCCCAGCTGCAAAAGAAGAGAGGATTAAGAACAGTGAGAGGAAAAGAGTATGTGTGCAAACAAGGGAGAGGAAGCTTCAGATGGAACCCAAAGGAAAACTTAAGTCTGGGCAGAGGTGCACTGATTGCTGCTGCAGGAGCTGGAGCACTATAGTCTTGTGGTTGGCTCTTTTCCTCTGACATGAATCAAAGCTGGCTCCAAAAGTCAAGCTAAATCCCTCATCTAGGCACTTCACCTGCTTTGACACAGGCCTTCCCACTGCATCTTACTCTGCCCTCCTTTGCCTGACACTATTTGGTTCTTTGTGACAGCATCTTTGAGGTCACAGAAAACAGCCTGCAGCACTTTGCATTCACACCAAGGTGCGAGACCCCAGCGCCCTCTGTGCTCCGGGAAATGCTTCGTAATCACAGAAGCAGAAGAGAAATTATTCCTGGAAACACAGAAAGGTCATTAGGGGAAATCAGTAGCTCCTGAGATGCTGGATGTGCAGGGATGTGTCCCCATGCCCTCAGCAGAATGTCAAGGAGCAATGAGAGCTGCTGGCCCAGGCTGGGTGCAGCCAACAGGTGGGCATAGGCTTTGTAACACAAACAAGCTCAGAATAATTACTGATTGCAAAGGAAAAAAGAAAGAAAAGTGAATGAGGGGAGAGTTTGCTCAGCCATGGGGCACTTTGAGAACATCATCACCCTCACTGCTCCACCCTCTGGACAGCTCTCCAGTTACATTCATACACCTCATCCATTCTGAGGAGATGAAATCCTAGCACTGAAGCATAGGTTTACTGCTGGTAATGCAGGGGAGAATCTGGCAGCTGTCACACAGTGAAATAAAAACACCCCCAAATACTTTTTTTTTAAAGGAGCATTACATATTCAAGAACAGATTGTTATGTTATTAAAACCACTGCATCCAAAGGCACATTTCCAACCTTCAAACTGCTGAACTCAGCAACTGTAATATTTGTAATGTGACTTCCTAAGGTTTATTAAGTGGCCAATAAATGTGTCTTCCCCAAACTCTAGGAAGAATCATTGTGGAGCATCAGCTGAAGCAGGCTCTACAGCTCTTACTTCCTCCTTCTATACTCAAATTCATGTTTCCTCCCACCTCAAACTCAAAACCAGAGCCCCAAACTTGCCCTTCTCCACCCAGCCTCCCCTCCATCAGCAGTGCTCTGCAGTCACTGCCTGGGGACAGCAGGCAGGGATTAAGGGTCCCACTGCACAATGCCACCTCTGCTCACAGTATTTACTGCAGGGTGACACACAGCAATGCACACAGGGACGTGTGTGTGTGTCCTGAGGGACACCCCTGGGTGGGTGCTGCTCTAGAATGCTGTGCCCACCTGCACTCTCTAGGTAGTTCTAGGCTGGGGAAAGGCAGCTGCAGCCAGAGCCCCAGCTGAAGCTTGGAGCTGGGGGCACCGACAGCTCCAGAAAGTCTTACATTTCAGTGTGCTTTATTTTGAGCCTTTAACACGGATGAGGTGTAAAACAAGTGAATATACATTGAGTGAGGAGAGGGGACTCACATTCTGATCAGCTTCATGCATACAAACCAGGAATATTCACGTATTCTGTGTCGGCCAGCCCGGCTGAGGCACAGGGCATAGACATATACAAAGGGTTGCTGTTATTATTTCTTATTTTTACTTTGGGTGGCACTTAGCTGCTCAGATGGGCACCTTTTGCTCTCTGACCGTACAGGCAGAGCAAGGAGAGCATCCCTTCTGCCCCTCATCATGGGGCCACCCCTCAACCCCCCTTCCACTCTCTGCTGCTTTGAGCCTGTGCTCTGCAAAGGTGAGCTCCAAGGTAATTTCTCTTTGGAGGAGGAATACCAAGAGTCTTGCCTGGCAAGAGTTAAACCCCATAAAACCAAGGCTTGTAGTTTTGTTTTCTTTCAATTTATACCTTTCACTTAAAGGGGGGGCAGGTGGGCAGGGAAAGAGGGGGAGAAAAAAGAAAGCCAGGTGACATATTCTAAGAAGGAGCACCGAAAACGTGTTAAGCACTTCAAAATCTCATATATTCAATCGGCCTCTGGCAAGACATCTGCCTAATGTTAGCGCTTAAATATCCTTTTCCATTTTACATGCATTCAAGTCTCATTTGAGCGAAATGAAACGGTATTATTAAAGGGAGATTTTGCACAAATGGCCTGAATTTGACATGTCAAGTTCAATGAGGCTGTTACATATGTAACACCAAAAAGGGCTCGGAGGCTGCCGGCTCTTGAAACAGCGCCAGTGGCTCAGAAATGAAATTTGCATTCAGAGAGCCTTGCTTCTCTGCGTGGAGCTGTGCACAAGGCTCGGCTGGACCCACACAGGGTGGAGGAGCAGTGGGGCAGCACAAGCAGGTCTCTCCCTGTGCTTTGGGAGACTGGACACACCAAGAAGGCAGCAGAACTAGAAACCCAGGTACCTCATTCCCACTCAAAATAGCTTTTTCAAGGGAAAGCTGGACTCTGCGCCAGGGTTGGATCCTCCTGAGTGATGTTCATCACTGGTCCAACAGCTGGTTTTTGTCCCTGGTACATGCACAGGACTCCCTAGGCATGGGTGGGTGCTGCCCTGTTGCCAGCATGGCTCCTCCTGCCTTACTGCATGATGCTTGAGCTGGGTTGACCTTGAGACGTCCCTGTCCTGAGGCCAGGATGGTCACATCAGTACTGCCCACGGGGAGAAAGAGCTCCATCCCTGTCTCTGGGGGATAGCAAACCCCATTCCCACCAGCTGAGAAAGGGGTTTGTTGGAGTGGGTGAGTTGCTTGTGGTGATCTGGGACATCCAGGTAGTGCCTACAGCTTCCTTGTATTTCAGGCCCAAGAAGCTCCCATGATCACCTGGAGAAATCCCTTTTCCAGAGAGTTGTTCCAGTGCCTACCAAGCCTCCAGTGCTGTAGGCTCAGTGGGCAGGTGGGGATCTGCCTTCCTAACCCCAAGCACAGGAAATCTATGATTTTGTTGCAAATCATTAAGGTTTATTAAAACTTAACACCACAAGCCATGATTGGCTGCATCCTCTTTAAATTAAAAAAAAAAAAAAGCCCTTGGAAAGCAGCCCCCTGGTTTGCTTCTCCCCATCAGACTGATAAGTAACAGCTGCTCGGCCATTTCGGTAACAAGTCAGTATTGGCAGGGAGCGGCCAGGGCTGCCGGTGCCCGTCACGTTTATAGGCCTACATTTTATTTTTATGTTTATTGGGTTATTTGAGATCATTATTAGTTTCTCTCTTCTCTTGTTGATGTGTTCTTGCTCCTGGCTTCTCCAGGCAGGAAAGGTGGGGGAATGGGAAACGGAGCAACCCACTATAGCGAGCTGCCTGCTGGGGCTGGGCAGTGCATGCGACTTCAACCCCTCACACCCTGCTGCCTGCTAATCCTGCCCACTATTCCTGCCCTTCCTGCCTGCTGCTGCCCCTGGTCCCTGCATTGGTTTCCTCTGGGACTGAGAGAGCTCATCTCTCTGTGGAGCTGCTGTGTTACAGATTAGCCTCCATCGCCTGAATCCATTGCCTAGATTGAACGTTATCTATCACACTACGGAGGGAGTCGTTATTTAATAATTAATAAAGACCTCTGATTCTTCCTTGCAGCCTGCGTGGCTGAATGGAGCAGGCCAGGGAAGTGAGGGCAAGCCAGGGAGAGCTGTCTCCTCTCTAACTGCTGCTGTTATTTAAAGGAATAATGCCATTCTTTTTCATTTGTCAGCTGGCCCACAATGGCCCTTGTCACGCTTTATGATTTAGGGTTTCCTTTCCTTTCCCATTAAACGCCACCTTCCCATCACCACTTCGCGCCAGCCAGCCTCTGCTCCTGGCTTGCAGTTTCAGTTTCACTCTGATATCGGCCCAACTTCTTTGATGGGCTCCTCTGAGCACTAATTGCTTCTGTTCATTTAAACCTGTTCACTAATTTGCAGTGGCCCTTTATTAAGTTGGATGTGGCCCAAATTACACCATAAATTACACTTGCAAGAGGACTGGGTGTTGCCGGGGATAAATGTGCTGCCTGTTCCCTGCTTCCCCCCTTCCCTGTCTTCCTGTGCAACACAGGGGGGGGCATGAGTCTCAGCCTGAGGGTGCGGGTACTGAATTTGGGATATCTCAACCCAGATCCATTCTGGGAAGTCTCTCTTTCCTTCTCTAACTAAAGCTCCCTCCTGCTCCCTCCATCTGCAATGGCTATCATTGAATCCAAGAAGATTCAAGCCAAGCAGGGATGGATTCTGCATCCTCTACACTGTGCACAGCCATGTGCATCCCTCGCCCTGGGACACACACACACACACACTGACACACACGATGCCTCTCCTCTCCCACCACCTGGTGATGTAACTTTGCCTCTAGTAGGCAGTTTGATTCGTTTTCTCACCTTTTAATGACTGGAGAATTCATTAATAATTGAAATAAACACGCTCTTTCCCAAGGCTGCTGACTTTTATTAAGGCAGGGGCAGGGATCTGCCAACCCTTGGCTGCAGCCATTTCCTAAATAACTGCTAGCAGTTAAAAGGCAATTATTTTTTTTTAAATAGGTGACTTTTTTGCACTGGGGGTAGCAGAAGGGAGCTCGAGGCAGCTGAGGAGCAGCATGCACCAATGCTGCAGGGTTGCTCCATCATGGGATGTCAGCAACATGAGAACTGCTCACTGAACACATGCCCCCAGGGAAAGGGATGTCTGTGACGACAGGAATTTTTGCCTGACTTTACCACTGCAGTGAACTCCAGGGAAATGTTTCTGCCCCACTGGCTAGCACTAGGTCTCACCCACATCTTGTAGGTGTGGGTGCCATCTTCTCTGCCACATGCAGGTGCCCCAGCCAGGTCACCAGGGATGCTGGTGGACCCCAGGGAGCTGCTTACCTGATGTTCAGCTGTGTGAGCTTCTCCAGCTCCTGCTCCATGTGCTCCTGCAACTCCCCAGGGCGAAGAAGGACCTGGCAGATAGGGCAGATCGGAGCCTGGCTGTCAAACAAAGTTGCTTTCTTTTTGCCTGTGAGAAGGAAAATAAGGGAAAAAGCTTTAGCTCAGATCAGTTGCCATCAGCATCGTCTGTGCTCTGCTCTGGTTCCTGCCCTAGCACAGGACTGAAATCCAAGGATTTTCTCATGGTATAGCCCTAATTCTCTCCCCATCCTACAATCCCTGGGACAGGGATTGGCTCTCTTCTGCAGTGGCACAGCAACTGACACGAGAGCATCCCAAGCCTGGCTGTGTGCCCTCCGGTCTTACAGGGAGAGCAGCAACAGCCACATTCTGGAAGTGACCCTGTGCAAACCCAGTTTCCCATTTGAGGTTCAGGTGATATAACTTGAAGTGGATGGATGACACAACGTTGCTCACTGTTCCTATTAACTCATTATAAAGAGCCATCTTCATTCTCCTTGACACTCCTGAAGCTGGGTGGGTCAGGATGATCCTCCCTATGAAGGGCAGAGTAAATCTCCATGTGCACACAATTGTTGGAAGGCAGAGGAGAACCCATGGTGTGAGGCTGTGGATGTGCTAGGGAGCAGGTCTAGATGCTCACCAAGGACTGCTCACCCTGGCCCAGGGCCCCTTGTCCTCCCTGCACCACCAGCAGCTCTAGACCCCACAGCTGCTGTATTTCTGGGCCCCCTGGGGCTGTATCACCCCTGGGTGAGATTTGGGGCAGCCTGTGTACCTTAATCCCCAGCTGGGTTGAGTCTCTGGGGCAGATCTGCAATCAACACATTTCCTCATACTCTCCTTACTCTCAATCCTGTCTTCTGCTTCCCAGCCCAGCCATATCTCCCTGGTTCACTCCCTGCTCTGAAGTCAATTTCTTCCAGCTCAGAAACTTTACTGCCCCCTCTGTAAGGAATATACAGCGTCTATTTAACATAAAATAAAACTCTAAAACAAACAATGAAGTTCCCATAAAAGAGGGAAGCCCGCGGGTCCCCAGGCCCCCTCTCCCAGCTGTACTAGCAGCTCTGCTCATGAGAGGGCGTGCGGAGCCCGGCTCAGATGGCTCTGGCAGGGAGAAACGTGCTTTATAGCTGCCTGTTGTCATCCAACATGAACCCTCCTGCTGGATTATTTATTTATGCATTAGACATGGATCAAATTGGCTAAATCCTAGTCAGAAGCAGTAATGCACAATAAAGCAGCCGGTGCTGGATACGAGGGGGCTGCCTGCAATGTGGCCTTCCAATCAGGAGCCAAAAGGTGCCATTTTATGGTTCCTAAATGGTGGCGGAATCCAGTTAAATGAATCCCCATTAAAGGAATAGACTTTCTCAAAGGGTAAAACATTGGTGTGAGCAGCTTTACTGGGTCCCTGTTTCTCCCAGTATAACTGCCTGGCACAAGCATTTAACAAGAGAAAGGGTCTGAAATAAGTTTGAGAGTCACCTTGGCTTATCTTTGCCCTCCAGCAGGACAAAGTGTATGTGCCTGCTGGAAGCAGGGCTATCACTGGGATATTACTTGCCCTTTCCTTCAGCACCTCTATAGGAGATGTGAGAAACTGAGGCATAAGGGGCAAGTTGGGGCAGGCCAGTGCTAGGGTGCATTCCCTACCTTCCCAGCTTCCCTTTCCTCTAGGAACTCTTCCGTTTGTAGAGCCAGGAGGAAAACCCTTCTGGTCCCTCCTCCGGACTTTGGCCACTCCCAGAGGCTCCCAGGTCTCAGGTGCCTTGGCCCCTCATTCCCACCACCCTTTTGCCAGAGGGGATACACTGTTTTTTGGCAGCATGCAGCCCATGCAATTTGGAACATCTTCCTCTCTCCTTCCTTCATGTTTAAATAATGCCCAGAATCCAACTCAAACCCAAACACCCAGCTCCTGCTGACCCTTGCGGGAAAGGTCGGCATTTCAGTAATTCCACCTTCCTCTTGGAGCTTTTCCACTTTTGTCTAGTGGGGGCCCAAAATAGCCCAGGAGCGTCCCCGACCACCTGCTATTTATAACCCCAACTTCACAGCAAAACAATGGAGCTGTCTGAGTCTCCCTCCCAAAATAAACAGGCAGCCTTTGAGTGGACGGGAAATCCTGCTGGATCCCCGCTGTGGGGTGTGCAGATGGATGGGTAAACAGGCTGCCCTCTGCCCTACTGCACTGCATCCCTGCTCCTGGCCCAGGCCACCAGCATGGGGCCCACGAGTCCCCATTGCCATCCACAGCTTTGGCTGCTGGGGCTGGGATGCTTTCAGCAGCACCAAAGAGTAGAGCAGAGGCTGAGCATCCCCGTGTCTCTGCTTTATGGGGAGCCCAGAGCTGTTTCTTTGTTGGAGGAGGTGATGGACTGTCCCAGACCACAGAACTGGGACTGGCAGCCTTGGATCAGGATGCATAGCCAGGGTCCCCTGCTGGAGTCCAGCTGGTACACCAGACAGGTAGGATATTTAACCTCCTGCACACCCCAGACCTCATGCCCTGCTTGTTCTCTGGTACTCTTCCATGGGGTGCATGTTCCTAAGCAGAGGCAACTTCAGATTTCAATGGCTGGAGCAACCAGGGGGGATCTCAGGCCATGGGAAGAAGCCTTGCTGTCTCCCATAGCTGCTCCCAACCCCAGCCCAGGCCAGCAGGAGAAATGAGCAGTACTGGCCTTACCCATCAGCTACACCAGCGATACAGTGATGAATATGTGCCAAGGAAGGATATGACAGCTGTCACTCCGCATCCCCATGACAGCCAGGGAAGATCCCCTTGCTCTGGTGAGTGTGGGAGGCCGGTGCTTGCACTGAAACAGGGGCTTCCAGAGGGGCAGGAGAATAGGAGCCCAGACATACAGCCAAGTCCTGACGTACAGATTGCAAAGCAGGAGACAGAAGAAGCCCCGGCTCCTGGCCCAGGGGGGCTGACAGCTGCACTTTCACAGGAGCAGGGCTAAGTGCAACTGACAGGCAGAAAGGAGGGATCCTCTCCTGTGCCAGGAGGACACCTACGCAAGCCTCCCCAGGTCTCTGGAACACGCTGCATGCCTGCAGTGCAACAGAGGCTTCTCCTGGAATGCGTCTCCCCAAATCAGCAGCATCCACATCTGCAGCATGCCCAGAGCCTGACACACACCCACGCTGTGGTGTCTTGCTCCAGGCAGTGGTACCCATCTCCACGGTGTAGGATGCTGGGTTGTGAAGAGAGGGAGAGGATGGGCATGGCAAGTCCTTAGGCTTTGTGAATGCCAGGGTGGAGAGAGATGCATACATCCCCCCTCTCCACTCCAGAGGAGGGGACATCCTGATATCCAGGAGCAAACAAAGGATGCAGCATCATGTGTGTGGCTAGACCGTGCTGGGGTGTAAGTGCTTACCCCTCTGGAAGGAGTAGAGGGCATTGATTTGCCCCGGGCAAAACAAAGGGCCCACACCTCTGAGCGGGAGGGACCTATGCCCACTCCCTGCTTGTCCTTCCCTGCCCTGTGCCAAACCCGCTCCTGGGAGACACTGAATGGCTCTTTTCAAGCTTTTGTTTTTTGGCAGCTGTGTTTTTGTTTTCTTTGCCCCTCTCTCTCCCCTTCACTCTCTGGTTACTCGGTAGGCTCGGCTCCAGTGTTTACCCTGCGCGGCTCTGCCGTGCTTCCCTTGCTGCCGACCCCCCGCTCGCCGGTGCCAGAGAGATGAAAAGAAAGAGCCTCGGTGCTCCCGCTGTTTGCACGGTCTCCTGGGCTCCGCGGAAATGTTTAACTCCAAGTGTTGAAACCGAATATTTCCTGCTCTGAAAGCAGAGTGCTCAATACGCAGATGCACCCCTGTGTGGAGGAATTTGTCCACAGCCTCTTTCAGAGTGCATCTGCAAATGGATCTCAGCCCAGGTAGGGACTGGACCAAACCCTCCTGATCCCAACTGGGGATAGAGGGCTGGATCCTTCATTCAGTTACACTGGTACAGAGCCA
This sequence comes from Acridotheres tristis, assembly GCA_037013685.1. Lineage (NCBI taxonomy): Eukaryota > Metazoa > Chordata > Aves > Passeriformes > Sturnidae > Acridotheres > Acridotheres tristis. Next base: position 10,788,592 of record CM072895.1, read on the forward strand.
AGATAATTTCTTTGGGAAAGGTCTGATTCACTGCAAAGCAGCTGGTGATGGGACCTGGGCTCCAGGCTGGGAGCTGGGCTCAGGTTCCGGGGACACAAGCATGATATTGAATAGGCATGGAGCCATGAAGTCATCCCTGCTCCTGCTCTGCACCTGTGCCCTGACAGCACTGCAGGGTGGTAGTGTGTCACTTGGAAGGCAGAACTTTCCCTCACCAGTAGAATGCGAACTACTGTTTTGGAGAGCATTTAAGTTAAAAAACCAAGGAACCCAGCCCACCAACAGTGCTGACAGCACGGGGTGTATACAGCCCCTCACCACTATGCAGCACAGAGTAAACAATGCTCCCAAGTCTCTCAATGAGCAAAGTTTACAAGGCATGAACAAGGCATGAGGGCTCACGGCACAGGAGCTCAGCAAACTGCCAAATGAATGAAATAAATTGTCTATAACTCCACTGCTCATCTGCACTGATGCACAGTCAGGTGCCTCCCCAGGAATTGCTGCCATGGGTGGCACAGGCAGTGCCACCTGTGCTTCCCCATGCTGTCCTTCCTTGTGAGCAGCTGAAGGTTGCTCCCATGAAGACCAGCTCTTCAGTCCCAACTCCTCGGTGATTTCTCCTATTTCAAACTCTTTTCCGCTCCTCTGAGTACCAACTCCCCCTCTTTGAGATGCCTCCCTCCATCTCACCCTCCTATTTCTGCTCTCTCCCTCTCAAACACTCCATCATTTAAACCCAATCAAAGCCAGTTGATCTGAAACTCTTCTGAATAGAAATGACCCCACTCTGGGGCCTCGTGGCTCTGTGCCCTGCTTTGGGGGCTGTGCTGAAACCAGGTGGATGGTAATGGAAGTGCTGACACAGGCTCCTTGACAGCATCACCACTGCCAGTGCCTGTAATAATCCCTCCCGGCTGCTCCGCAACTCGGTTTCCGCGGCGATTATTTTCCATTCGATGATGGGCTTGCTGTTATTTGTGTACTGATAGTAGGTATCTCATGTGACAAGCCTCCTTTCCTTCCAGCTCAAAAAACAATAATTCAAAGAAAGCCCCGTATTAGCTTGGAAATAACAAAACACTCACTCTTTTCCTGGCAAGCCCATGCCACAACTGATGAGGCTCACAGAGTCCTGGCAGTAAGTGGCAGCCAAGTAGGAGAGGTGACAACAGTGGCTCAAGGCAGAGATGGTTCATGTGTCAGTGCAGAGCACCCCAGAATAACAGCAGAGGCAAAAAATATTTGGTAATAAAGTGAGGGAGCAGAAATAATGTTGCACATTGCTTTCCCTTTTATTTACTGGTGTGGTCCCAGTGCTGTCCTCATGGAGCAGCATCCTGCCTGCTGGGCACTGCCTTGGATCCTGCTGGTCGGTACCAAAAGGTATAGGCCCCCAAAAACCTGCACTTGAGGTCAGGGCACCTCCCATTCCTTCCATCAGGGCCTTCCCATCCCTATGGCTCCTGCCTGGCTGAGGGATACAGACCTCAACTTGCTGCCCAGGATGAGGTGCCTTGGATCTGACCCCTGCTGCAGTTGGTCTGCACAGGGCAGTGGAGATCCAGGTGCCAGAGGCAGTGGCAGGCAGTGAGGTGACTCCAGGTTTGTGTGCTGTGGCAAAACACCTGCAAACTCTGCAGACACAGTACTGAGCAGCAAGCACATCCAGACCACTGAGGAATCACCCTGCATTGAGCAGACCTCCCTTGGAGCATGCGCCTTTTGGAGGTCTGTGCAGGCAGGAAGGTGGCAGAGGTCTGAAAAAATTGCTATTCAGGTAAGAAAATGTTTTTGTGCAATCACTCCTGTATCACAGTGCAAATATGCTGCAGAGCACCAGCAGAAGCTCAACTTGGATTGTGCTTGGCACAGCACAGGGCCAGTCCTGCTTTGAATCCAGCAAAGAGCGGCACGGGGATGAGTGACAGCTGGTTTTATACACCTAGGGTGTATAAAACACATAGAGACACAGATAGACAGGATGAACAAACTGGGTCACAGGCAAGACCTATACTCAGACTGCTGCATCCTCACCAAGAGCCTGATCCCTAACACTACTCCCTGCTAAGGTGCAGGCAGCCAAGCAGCTTAGAAAATACACCTGCTTCTCCTGAGAGTTAAAAACTACAGAGGGATCTGAGGCAGAAAAGCTTGCTAAAATATTGATTTCCTTCCAAAGAAAGAGTTGTTCTTGTAGCTGCCTGTGCAGACAAGCTGGATACTGGAGAGCACTGGTGTAAACTGGTGCAGCACTGCTGCCATGCAGTTAACCCCAGCTAAGGATGTTCCCATGGGTCACTCAGTAAAAAAGCATGTTTGAACAGCACCCTGGGCTCTTCAGAGGCTGTTGCACATCCCATTGGGTCTAGTACCATGTTTCTCATGGCGAGTGGCAGCCTGGCAGCCAGAGTGGTGAGGAACCCCTTGTGATCTGACCCTGGCTCTCCATCTGTGGAGATCATGGCTGCCCGGTGTGGGGCAGTGGAAGATGGATTGAGCTGGGCAATAATTTAAGAAACTGAGTGAGTCTGTACATCCAATCACTTTACAAATCAGGGAAAAGGGAGAGAGGAGGAAAGGCAGGAGCGGGGGGAGAAGTGAAAAGGCCGCGCAGGGAAATGCATCACAATTACTGTCTCAGCTCTAATGAGGAGCCTGTCATGAGGCTGTCATCCTGCGGAAAGCCACCTACTCAGAAAGATTCAATAAAAAAGTAGCAGAGAGATAAAAAAGAGATATATTTCAGCCCTTGCTAATATTCTTTTCATTTGTCCCAGCACAAAATAAGATACTGCACTTAACCAGCTCGGTTAAAATGAAAAGGGGGGGGGCGGGAAGGGAGCAGCATTGATCAATACCACTAAAAGCCGGGAGACACGGTGATGGAGTGCAATTTTTTTGTCTGTGCTGAAGCATAGCAGAGGCCCGGGCGGGGTAATTTATGATTCGTACGCATGCTGGCTAACTAGAGGCTGACAAGACAATGAATCCCCGATGAGAGGGACGCAGGCTGCTGGGAGAGCTGGAAAGGGAGAGCATGACAGGGACCTGGAAGGGAGAAGGGAAGAGGACGACTGGGACAGTCTGATGGTGCTGCTCCATGTGGGGATGCTGAACTAAGCAGAAACACTTCCCCAGGTTTCGCAAGAGGAAGGTAGAGAAACACTGAGAGCAAGCCAAGGAAGGTGTTGCACTGCCTCCATGCCTGTCCTCTCTTCCACTCACAGCTGGGCATCCTGTCCGTGCAGGCTTCTCCCACTATAGTGCCCAGCCACACCCCTCACTTGGCTGGAGATTGACCAAATGATGTCAGCAGGGACCAAGGACAAAGACAATCCGTTCTCTGCTCCAGATTCTCTGATGGGTGCCAGTACGGGTCTAGAAAAGCTCATGACCATGGAGTTGGATCTTCTTGCTGCTATTCATCTTCTGCTCTTGGAATGAAACTGGAGTCTCCTTCAACCCACGGATTCATCTCCCAAACATGCAAGTCCTGGGGAGCAGCTAGGTCTCCCCAGCATCAGTCAGGGGTCCCTGACTTCAGTGAACATGGCACGGCAGAAACACTGCTGAGCCATGGGTCTTTTTATACCATGCACCCAAGACTGACCAGGCTGTGGACAAAACAACCAGAGCCAGTGGGACCCAGGGATCATACCTGCAGTTCTGAAGACTCCATGGCCCATGGCCAGTCCTTCCTCAGTGGTACTTGCAAATTGAAGCATTGGGACGCAGCACACTTCCCAGCACATAGGCAGCCAGGCAGAAGAGCCCCGGGCTCTCTCAGCTCCTGTGTCATGTGTGCATCATAGCCAGACAGAGTGTGGGGAATGGTTCTGCTCCACACCATCCCTCTTCCTCCTCCTCAGCTGCCTGGAATGCCTGGGGCTGCATACCTAGGGCTGGCAGCTAGGCAATATTCATCAATGTACCTGGCTTCTGGCCCTGTTTGCTGTTACAAGGGTCACTTCTTATCCCTTGTTGAACCAGTTGCCCAACCTGGAGTTTCTGCTGGCTTGGTGGGAGAGGGTGGAGAGAAGGAGCTGTGTAGCTGCACTGCCAAAGTGTGCCTTAACTATCCATTCTCTGCATCAGCTCTTGGGATGGAAAGACCTGGAGCAAAGAACCTTCTTTAAATGCGAAAAAATAATGGCAGTGGGAACTAGAAAAGGTGGGAGTTTTGCAGAAACATTCTCATATCTGGCTGGGAGACTGTACAAGAGCTGCAGTCTGAGATCTGGACGCATTTGGGGCCTGTTCTGGGCCTTGATTGCTTCATCTGTAGCAGAAACAGGGATACAGTTGAGAGTGGGAGTGACAGACCTGCAAGGGTTTCTCCCCCTGGCCCCATTCCACCATCACATCCAGCTCCCTATGAAATGTGCAGGATGATCCTGCACTAGGCTGCAGCTGCTCAGCTGTCTCAGCCCCACCTGCCTGCTCCTCTGAATCCTCATCAAAGGACCTGACTGCATCCTGAGAGACAGGATCAGCCTGGAAATGGGTCTTTGTGTTCACTACTGGCAGTGAAACAAGAGCCTAGGAACTACCCCACTGCTGGTGGGCTGGGGCATGCTGAGGGTCCTCAACCCCAGAGCCCAGCAAAGCACCCCAAGAGGGGCTCCAGCCCCATCCTGGCCCTGCAGAAGACACTTGCACACAGCCATGCTGCTCCCATGCCCTTGACTTGGAGGGCAGCCTGTTAAGTTGGTGATATACTGATAAAACTATAATTCGAAGGGGTGATGTGGTAGTCTTTCCCTACCTCCCACCCACTCTCTCCCTGCCACGTTCCAGCTCCTCTTCTCTCCTCCCTTGGGGATGTGTGGGGCACATATCGAAAACACAGATATTGAACTGTCAAAACTATTTCCTACAAGAAAATAGATTCATCAGCTTGCAGCACACAGGGTCATTGCCACATTTTCCCCTCGCGCCAGCACCTGCACATGCCGGCGCATACCCAATGCCTCTTCGCAGCACTGGCACTTTAGCTTGTAGCTCAGGGCCCTTAAGTGACTTTGAGAAATGGATAATCGATTATAATTCCACGGGCCTCTCTGCAGATTTATCCAGAGAATGTATAAAAGGCAGGGATTGGGAGAAGCGGGTCCTTCTGGCCAACACGTCAATTGCCTGTGCTTTTCGTGCCCAGCTCGGAAAATCGCATCCCGAGCACGACTCTGTTTAATCCATCAGTACACAATCAATGCACTCTGTAATCAACTCTTGATCACTTAATTTTACACATGTTGGCTGAATCCCTTTGTTTAATCACTAGATCAGGCCGCCTTGTTGCACTGCCCCCTCCCTGCTTAACCCTCCCTGACCCTCATCCCCTGTTGTCGGCACTACCAAATGCAGCCCAGAGCCTTCATTTCACCTTGAGGAAGAGCTCCCATGAATTTAGAGAGTCGTGAGACGGCAGAAAGGGAAACAGAAGGAGTGAAAAATAACACTGGAGAGAAAGAAAATATTTTCCCTTCTGTGTCTTCATAGAGCTCGTGCTGGCCTTTTCAATCCATGTAACAGAAACCACTGCTGGGGTTTAAAAAGGGGCTGGATGTTAGGGGATGCCCACTGAAGCCCTGTAACTTTCCAGGGAGAATGGGCACATTGGGGTGCCACTGGGAAGATGCACCAGCAAACGACGAGCAAATGACGGGCACTCATCACCCAGCTGCATCTGTCCCCTCAGCATCCTCCCCACCCCCTGATTATTTTGACTGTTTTAGCAGCCAGTGCCATTATGAGCAACAGTTCTTGATCTTTCCCTCCCAGAGGCATCCTCGGGAGCATCACTCCCATCTCACCATGGTTCATCTCCCTTTTTATGGCAAGAGCATGACCCTTGGGTTGTGAATGCATGTAAGCACAGCTATTTGGCATTTTTAGCATGATTTGTGTCACTACTCTGATGCCATCTCACCCTTTGCATGTACTCTGCCAGCATGCCAGGGTCAGTGTCCAGGGGATGCTCATAGGTGGAAACGTCTGATGGCTCGACAGTCAAATGCAAGATTGCAGTGGGATTTTGCAAGAAGATTTTGTTGCACTTTAATTGTGTGATGAAAGCCTGCAGCTCAGAGATAGGGGGACCACATACTTGTAATCCAAATGTGGACCATTCTGACTGGACCCGTAGGTCACACAGCACATTCCTCCTACCCCAGCAGCACAGTGGTCATTCTCAACCCAGTTAAATCTTCCTTTTTAAAGAGGCCTTGATGCTGCCTCTGATTTGGCACGTGGAGTAACTGCTGCTCATTCCTGCAAGAATAAACGATGGGATATGCTTGAACAAGAGGGATCTGGAAGCACAATTGCCAGGGGAACGTGCAAATGTTAGCTTTGCACGGGAAACTCGCACAAAACTGCATGTTGACACCAAGAGGCCAGTTATAGGGCAAAGCAGGCACGGATGTTTAAAGAGAATTCCAGTTGCTGTTCTATGGCAAATAGTCTTCAAAGAGCCCCTGGAGCTCTTGGCTTCTCAGCATGGAAAGAGGAGCTTGTGCAAGATGAAACACAAATAAATAGTTTACCATAGAAAAGATATCCAAGGCAAAGAATAAGATGCAAGTTTTAGCTCTCACATTAGCCAGCTGGGGTTTTATTGGTCCCCAAGTAAAAGCTGTAAATAAAATACAAACCTAACCTGCATATTGTCAAGATACATTAAAAAAAGCCCACAACTTAATTTCACTCAAGAGCACTAAGGGGTGAAGCCATGCATGGTGCATCACAAGGCAGCCCACAGAGCTGTTTAGTAGTGTAAATCCAAGAGCTGAACAAGTGGAACCTTTTACCTTGGGATCTGCCAACAGGCACAGATTACCCTGCCTTTGCGAACATAGCTCATTCTGCTCCAAGAACTCTTGGTAATGGATTTGTAAGGAAAAGGAGCACAAAATACCCTCACCTCTGCTCACACTGACATTGGTGGCAAGGAGGAAGGATGGGTGGTGAGTCGGATGCTAAGACTCCATCTTCTTGTTTCCAGCCTCCTGTCTGGCCACAGGCAGCAAAGGTAATGCTGCATTTCAGGAAGGCACAGGCCAGGAGACAGGGACAGCAGCTCTAACTGGAGTACCCCAGCAGGGAATGCATGAGCCACCAGAGCATCTACCCTTCCTTTCCTGTCCCATGGTCTGCACCTTTCCAAGGCAGTCTGACTTCCAGGGGATTTGAGAAAGCCAAACTGGTCATTCTGTCCCCGGAGTCCTGGATGGACCCGCTGAACCCCTGGCCAGGGACTACTCTTCTTCCTTACTACTTGGCACAACACACACTGTTTGGATCGGGGTCCTGCTGTGCAGGAGCAAGGCAGGATGAGGCCTCACATACACATCACAAGCAATCAGGGATGCTACTCTGCCTGCAAAGCTAAGTGCTCAAGTGGAGCATGCAGGATGGGAAGCCAGGCAGCGACAGTATATGCCCAGGCTGGAAGAAGGTACCATCCAAGCTGAGGATGTGTTTGCAAATCCTAGTCCAGCAGCAGTGAACCCTCTAGGAAGAGCAGGAAAGACCTTGCTGCAAGCCAGCTTGGAGGAGAAGGAGCACAGGGATGGAGGAGAGCCTCCCCTACTCTCACCCACATGCCGACACAGGCGGTAATAGTGTCACATCCCTTCCACTGTCTTCAGGTGGAGGGAGGGAAATGACGAAAAAAATCCCAAAACAACCTGCCAAGGACTAATTAATATTTAATTTACTGCAAAATGTACTTGTTATTCCCAAGTAATTGGCCGACTGCACAGCTGTGACCACTAATGAACAGAGGGGGGGCAAGACGAACGGACAGGAGGCTGGTGGGGGGAGCACAGGGGTGGTGGTGTCTTTGATCAGACCCTGCAGCCTGCCTTTTAATGTGCATAATAAGAAAACTTAAACAGCTTTGATTTTTTTTCCTCAAGATCTAAAAATGGCTGTGATGCCACTAATGGATTGCGTTTAGCTTATTGCACTGTAATTGCCCTATTATCGCTGCAACTTTAACGAGGGGGGAAAAAAGGACTTTGGAAGATGGCATTTGCAAATAGGCTGTTGAATAACACTGCTGCTAAACACGGAGAACACAGGCGAATCCTGCTTACTGTGATTTCTAGCATAGATTCCCAATACCTGAGGCACTCAGCATCCCTGCCTCTATTGCTGCTTTTTGCTCTGTGATTGAACTTTTGGCTCATTTAACTCTAAGGATGGGAAATATTTTTTTACTTGCTAATAGAAGCGTGGCTCGGCTGTGGCCCAGCGTAGATTTTTAGATCAGTTTTTCCTGATGGCTTATTCTGTGGAGAGAGTTAATTTCACCCCAGTGCAAAGTACTTAAGTGGGATTTAAGTGGCATGGGAGTCTTTTGCTGACCCTTCAGCACAAGGTGAAATCTGTCCTAAGAGCCTTCCCTCCCCAGAGAGAGATGCTCAGCACAAAGTGGGGATACATCCTGATGCTTCAGCCTCTTAATCTGCTGCTGGGTGTTTCACATGCAGTCCTGACCTACAAAGGCACAGCTTTTGGGCACAGGCACAACTTCATCCCCATACCCCGGGCTGCTTTGCTGATGCACGAGAAAATGTCTTTCCTAGGTTGAGAGGTTGTAGAGGAGCATGGGAAAGGTATTGAAAGTCCAAGTTTCTTGCCTTTTCTGAGTCCTGACCTGCTCAGACCCTTGCCATTCCCTTCCAAGACGGGCAGTCATTGTAGCCATCACTTATTTTCCTGGAGGCTATGGAGACCAGGACTGTCTTCCCTTTGCCCTGAGCCTCATCCCTCCTCTCCTCCACTCCATCCCCCACTCCAATTAAAGGCCTGGCAGTGGGTCCAAAGACTCCCTCAGCTTTATGACAGCACTGAGATCCAGGCCAAGTTCCCATCCCGCTTCCATGGGTGTAAATCCAAAGCAGCATCATGGACTTCAACAGTACAAAAGCCAGATCAGCACTTGGCACCTCCACTCCTCTCGACATCCAAGTCTGTGGAGCAGTGGGCTGGGAGACATTCCGTCACAGCCACCCGCTGCTCCTGCCCGTGGCTGCCTCTTCCCTCCAGCTAAAGCAAACAGCTCCTCAGACACTATCCCTGTGCTGGGCAGGCAGCTGTGGCACACAGTGGTGGGGACAGGAGAGAATCCTGTGGGTAAAAAGACACAGAGCACACACACCCTGCAAAGCCATGCAGCACCTGGAGGGAATGCAGGGAAGGGTGGTGGGAAGGATCAGAGCTATACCTGCAGCTTGGCACAGCAAGAAGCAATGGTCCTGACTTGTAGTGGGCTCCATGTGTCTCTGTGCAGGGACTTTGTGCCAAGACACAGTCTGACACCTCCCCGTGCCTGGTCCTGATAGCTTTTCTACCCAGCAGGAACAGAGGGAGAGCAGGCTGGTGCATGAAGGTTTCGAGGGAAATGGACCTGTCCTGTGCTGACTAACGTGTAGATGCATGGGGAAAAGACAGATTTGAGCTTGGGAAATGTATCTCCATGGATCATTGCCCTGGTTTCAGCTAGGGTAGAGTTAATTTCTACTCTTTTAGTTGTTACAGTGATGTGTTTTGTATTTGGAATGAGAATAGTGTTCATAACATACTGATACTTTGTTTTTTTGCAGAGTTGGGTTTATCCTAAGTCAAGGACTTTTTCCCCCTTGTCTCATGCTCTGACAGTGAAGGAGTAGGCAAAAGAAACTGGAAGGATGCATAACTGGGACAGGTGACCTGAACTGACCAAAGGGATAATCCACACCACAGAATGCCATTCCCAGTACATAAACTGGGAGGAGTTACCTGGAAGCGTGGCCAACCTGACACTGGTCAGTGGCTGGTGAGCAATTGCATTGTATATCATTTGTTTGTTCCCCTTCTATTATCATCATTATTATTTACCATTGTTCTTGCATTTTACTTATTTTCAATTACTGAACTGTTCTTATCTCAACATACAAGTTTTACTTTGATTCTCCTCCCCATTCCACCAGAATGGCAGGGGGAGGGTGGTGTGTGGTGTTTTATCTGCAGCTGGACTTAAAACTGTGACAGTCATGCAGCCCCTCTCATGGAAATGTGGCATCTTGCTGCTCACACAAGCCTAAAAAGAAGGTTGAGCAGAGCAAAAGGAAATGCACTGGGAGCACATGCTCCCTACCTGCATAAGGGCAGGATGCTAGTGTCAAACTCCTCAGAAAGCTGCAGACAAGGATGGGCTGGAAGGGCAACCTTCCAGTGAAGGGTGACCACTTCAGTAATAATCAGCTGAAAACAGCCTCCCATGCAATGCAGTCCCAGTTGATACCCAAAATGACCATGTTTGGCTTGAAAGCAACTCCTGGTCTACTGTTTGACTACACATTATGCATTATTCCCATAATAAAATGGTAACGGCAGCAGAAAGCTATATGCTAACCCAATAAATAGTAACAGGACCCCTTGGAGGTGTTAGAAGGGAGTGTGTCAGCACTGAGCTGGCCACATCAGTACCAAGGGAGCCACACAGCCAGAGGATGCTATAGGCTGCAAAGGGAATAGTAGTCTGGGTGCAATGGGATTGGCAGAGAAGACCCCTTTCCTACTTGCATGGCTCCTCTCAGAGGAGGAAATTCAGACCAAGATGCCAGGTCTGAGTATCAGTGCTGTGTACTCCTGCTCCGTGAGCCTTGTGCTTTTATGGGTGCTGAGCTGCAAGCAGAGGTAATGCTTCTCTTCCCAAATTCTCCATCCCCATCTCTGCCTGAAGCCAAGCAGCTTTTTCTGTGTCTTTGTCTTGAGTTCCCTCACTCCTTCCCTTTCCCTTCTGCACTCTTGCCCAGGCTTAACCAAGAAGCAGACACTGCTTGAAAATCCTTCCCAAAACCACATTTCTGCCTTGCTCCCAACTGGCAGATCTTGCAAAAGAAAAACTGCCACTAGCCCTTCAAGGGGAAAAACAATTTTGGTTGGGCTATTGGCAGGCTGAGCTGGCATTGGCCTCAAACTGTTGGATTTTCCTTGCTGGATGCTGTCTCTCCAGCTTCAAGAAGAAGCTGGCTCTCAATCCATAGAGTTTTACTCTGGATTTTATTAGGCCTGATCAGAGAGGCGCTTTTTTTGGGGTTGTACCTCGAGGCGGCACTCAGAGGCCCCTCAACATTTGCCAAAATAATAATTAACATAAATTTGATTAGTTCCTCGTGTGTGAGGAGGCTGGTACTTTGTAACCATGAATGGCCACTGGCAAGTGGGTCAGCACTATCCCTCTTACCCAAAAACTGGTGCAAAGCGGTGAGTATGGCCTTGTGGCCATGACATGACACAGGAACTCGGGACCAGAGATTGTCTGTTTGATCTCATTAGTCTTCCTGTGCTTTAAGCCCTCATTCCTAGAAAGAAGATCAGAATTCCATGTATGTCCCATGTTTTTGTTTCTTTCTCTGTTCAGTCCTTAGGATCAATGGAACTGTGCACAGTGGTCTGCTGCTAAAGGGGTCCCACCTAAGCCTCAATAAAAACATAAATAACATTATCAATAATAAAAAACAAGAAAATATAATAAATAATACAAGTTCTACAAATTAAAAAAAGGAAAAAAAAGTCATTCTCTGGCTCCCAGCTCTCTCCTTGCCTGGGTCAACTTCTGTCCTGCTTGCTCTTCTGAGCTGGACCAGAGATGATGCTCAGGAGCAGATTCTAGGTTAACCGCCCCCATCAATATCCCCAGTATGAGCACTGCAGCTAGGACACAAACACAAAAATCCAGCATAGGCAAAAGAAAATCAACACAACACCCCAGGGAATTTAAAAATCTAACCAGATAGGAACTATTGATGGAGAAATATAAACGCTGCTATTTCGGTGGCAGCTTCCTGAGCCCTAAACCTGAGCTGCAAAGTGGATTGTTGGATTCGATTTGTCAAACTGGGAGGCTGGCAAGTTTGGGCAGCTTCAAAGACTGTGTTTTATGGAACCTTTCAGGAACCCTCAATAAAAAATGTATTAGATTAGTAATTTGAGTCCCAAATGACCAATTTGAAACGATTGCTTTCTTATGATTTTTCTGAAAGTGCCTGTTTCGTGAGAAATTGCTTGAAAAATCAGACAGAGTTTTTAGAGACAATTGTAACAGCACACGCGAGGGCTGGGCATGATGGGTTAGGAGAACATTCATTTAATTGAGAAAGGGAAAAAAATCCCTTGTAATGCTTCGTCTGTCTTTCTTTGGCTCCTGCATTACCATAATAAGGTTTAATTCTCCAATAATTCTCCAGAAGGGAAAGAGCCTTGCTCAGCCCCGTGTTCAGCTGGGGAGAAGGGTAGTGTGGAAGGGAGACACAACTTGCCAAGGTCACGCATCCTGAGCAGAGCTGGGACAGGAGCCCCTTGCTGGGTCCCCTGCAGGTCCCAGTTCAGGCAGTTATGGCTCCTTCCCAGCAAACTGGTTTTTTTTCCTCCCTGCTCAGCTCAGACCTGCCAGCGTGGGATGTCTGTGAGAGGGGCAAGGGGCAGCCAGTCTCTCGGTGGAGGCTGATACTTCACTGTATGGAGGTGTATAGAATACACAGTTCACATGAAACTGTGAGCTATGCCTTACTATTTTTAATATTAATAACGCTAATGGAAACTGCCATTTAAGTATGAGATGCACCAGAAATTAAGTGTACTGTGACCTCATTAGGCCTCTTTCAACCTAAATTATCCTACAACTCCACCACCCTGCAGTTATCTTTGTCTTTGCTTTCTGGTTTCTATGCTTTAAGGACCAGGCCCACAGCATGTACACAAGCTTTCTGCCCTGACTGCAGGGCTCAAAGTGTGCATATTCTATTTATTTAAAGGAAAGCTGAGATTGTTATACCATCATTCGATTGCAGAGGCTGAAAATTTAAGAAGTAAAATTAAAAAAAAAAAGAAATCCTGAGAGTCTTGTGATAAACTTGTGAAAGTTGGCAGTCCTGAGAATGAATCACTCTTGGATACTGCTACCTGGAATTACAGTATTAAGGAATTACAATATATAGCCTAATTAGGCTTATTAGCAGAACAGGGCTGATAAAGAAAGATGCAGAATTCGGAGGAGAAACCAGAGAAGGACTAACCTACCCTCCAACCTCTTCTCCTTATCCTGTCCAGTAAATCCTTTGTACCCCCTACACCTTTTCTTCTGTTTCCCTCATGCTGCCTATTCCCTTCAGGATACTGAAGGAACTGTGTATGTTTTGGTCAGTGGTTAAGCCCCAGGGAGCATTGGGATTGAGGGCATTTTAGGGTACCTCCAGGTGTGGAGTGATGGAATAAACCCCCAGTTTTATCTTGTTCAAGTTACCAAATTTATCACTAATGAAAATGCAAAAAACTTGCCCAGATCACTGAAATAACTTTATTCTTTTTCTCCTTAATTGCTCCTATTGAAGCAATATTTTTAAACAGGCCATTTTTAAGACAGGAAAATACCAACCAGTAGGTGTTGCATAAATGGCAATTTGCAAAACTGCGAAGGTGACATTTTTGACATGAACATTTAACAAAAAATTAATATTTCTTCTCTTTAATAAATGGGTATTTGCAAGAGAGAATCCATTATAAAAAGAGAGCTAAGGCAAGGTTCTTGGAGCCATTTCCATCAATTGCTATAAGATTTATATGTAAATATGTTAATGGTACTATTAATAATTTAATGGGGGCATGGCAAGCTGTGTTTACATAATAAATATGATTAAGTGTTTCCCTGGAATGAAGTTGCTGAACTGTCACACTACCCCAGGTTATTATCAACATGGTTTTAAAATGTTAATCAGGCAATCAGAAGGAAATAGTCCCCATCCCAACTTGGACCAGCCAGGTTGTTTTAAACACAGACTGTCACTGCGTCAGATGGTCTCAACACCTCCCACCACTGCTGCAGTGATACAGCAGAGGCGTGGAGATTTGCTAACATGCATGGACAATGTTTTATCTGATTTTACTTTTTACAAGGGTGGACTAAGATCATCCCCTTGAATGGAATCACTTCAGATTTACTTGAGTGTAATTGAGAAGAAAATCTCGTCTGAGATAATTAAGTCGCTGAATATGCTTATCGCTCCTTAAATCCACTGTGCACGGAGCAGGGAGAATTACACAGTCCTCGGGTGGCAGGAACAAAGCAATTTATGGGATGAGAAACTGCTGCAAACTTCAGCAAATTCCCACCTTGCTGGACTTTATCCACCTGGACTTGCAGTACCCTCCTTTATTCAACCATCATTCCTCTCTCAGTTCTTGCTGGAGTGAGGTTTTTTGACAGCTCAGACAAAGCCACTCTGGAGCTGCTAGAACTGGACCACAGAGGAGTCGTGGCTGCAGCCCCAGGCTAAGCCCTCATACAGCCACAGGAGCTTGCCCACTGAGTCCAGCTTGCCAGCTTCCAGCAAAAGCCTTCAGTGTGAGCAGGCAAGGGATGGAAAGGGTTAATTTAACCACAGTGCAAGGCCAATCATGCTGAGGTGTCAAACTATAATTTTATATTAGGGCCTGTAATAGTTACTAGAGTTTTACTACAATAACTACATGTCCAAGCAGAGTTTAATGAGAAAATCTATAGTTTTGCTATGGTATTTTCTCTTAGTTTGCATAATTCCCTGAATGCAACCCAGTAAAGCTTTTGACCCGAGATAATAAAAAGGTGATAAAAATGGGCTGTAAAACCCAGCATATATATATATATATATATATATATATATAAAACAGCCACTACAAAATTATGAGTAATTTCCACAAGATAAAGTGAAACAAAACCCCTCTTCAAATGCAACTAAATCAAGGGAGAACAAAACTAAATTAAACTGATACATTTAAACTATAAGCAATGTGGGTCATGGAGCTGGTCCCGCCTGAGCTAAGCCTGGCTGTTTTGGGGACAGCAATTGCTCCTAGGACAGATTCTCCTGGGTGTATCAGGCACACAGGTGTGGGCTGGTGCTGCACATCATAGAGAAGGGATGGGAATTTGCCTGAGGATGGGAGCAGCCCCCAGCAGGAATGTTAATTTTTAGAATTTAACTCATGCTCCGTGAATCAGAAATAGGAACAGTCTGAAGCAGTGTACTGATAGCTGGACTGATAGACAGACAAGATGGTAGCAAGGCAGGCTTTTCTCCTAAGGACATGCAAACAGGAAGACAATTAATGGGCAGTCTATTTGGATACTCAAATCATTCCACAGAGCTCCATGTTTCATTTCAGGCAGATTACACCAGTTTCACCCATTTTTGACTTACAAAGCACTGTCCAGTGGTCTCTGGATGGCAGATTTCTCTGTGTTAGCATCTTTTCCTCCCAGGTGAAAATTCTGGAGTGCAGCTAAAGGAAACCTCATGCAGGAAGGCAGTGGAAGAATTGGAAGATCAGCTTTTAAACATCATCTTAGGCATGTTAAGAAACATCTATATGGAAATTGGTGTTTGTTCAGATCCCAAATGACAGGTCCTGCACCTGCAGGAAGGTCCCAGCCAAGGGCCACACATGGCTGGGGAGGAGTGAACCTGTCCACCATCACTGCTAGCTAAGCAGGGAGAAAATGTGGAAGCATTTGCAGCTCATAGCAGAAATGGTGTTATAGGAATAGCCCATGGTCTGCAAATTGCCTGAGGAGACATGTCTGGATGTTAAGAGCTGGTAAACCACATCAGCTCATCCTGCACAACCCTCACACTGAGGATTGCTTCCTCAATATTCCTGCATTCCTACCACCTTGGTTATTCCCTACACGTATCAGGTACAGATTTCCTTTGTGGCAGTGAGCTCTCATGAACCCCCACATTCACCAAACATGATAACATTCCTAAAAGCTAGTGAGAAGTGCAGTACCTGCCCCAACGAGATCAGGGTACCATTTATTTACACAAAGATTTCACCAAAGAAGACACAAGTCTGGGACTTGAGTCTCCAGGCTCCTGGTCCCCCATTCTGACCTTGGTTAAACCTCTCCTCCCATTCTCCTTGCCCATGGGGGTGTGATCACAGAGCCCCAGAACCCTGCCAAGTGTGGGCTGGTGAAGGAGGAAGAAGGCTCCTTGGCTGAAAGGCACACAAGAAGGTCACATTAAATCATCAAATGCTCTCCACATTTCCTCCTCCACCCTGCAGCTGGTTACAAGGAGATTTGGACTGTAAATACAGCAGTAACTTTCTCCATAAAAGTCAGCCTCTTTGCCAGAGCCATCAAGGGATGGCACAACCCAGTGCTTGGGATCTAATAATAACAGCATCTTTCATTGCTACGGCATCTCCCGCCCTGAAGGCTACTGAAGGGCTTCACAAGCATACTCTGCACATTTGGATCTCATACTGAAATGCACCCACCTCCAGGGACAGGCAAAAAACATTATTTACAGGAAGAATTCATGGGGAGTAAGGCAGAGTGAGCTGCATGGACACCTATTTAGGATATGGTAGCAAACACAAAATATGCCTTGGAGATTTTTATGTGCAAAAGCAGTTTTGCTTGGGATTCTGCATCACCCTGAAGATGGGGACATTTCACACATCTGCACCTTGAAGCACCTGCCTTGTACACAGAGAATGGCTGGAAGCTTCCCTTCCCACCTCCCTTCCCCACCTAGAGGCTGGCAGTGTGGGGGGAGATACCTGGAATGGGCTGCCACCTCGTGAAGAGCACTGGAAGGTGGGTCAGATGTGCCAAGTGCCACCTGCCCTGACCGGTGGCCCCTGAGGTTCATCTCCATTGGGTCCATCTTTCTGGCAAGCTCCTGGCTCTCTGTCACCCTGCCAGCTCTGGGCTGTCCCTGTCCCGTTCCCCCATCAATCACCCACAACGGGGATGATGTGTTAATGTTTTTCCTATAGACAGACACATTATGTTTCCACACTGCCTCTGCACACGCCGTGTTTACGCCCCTTCTCCCTCCAGGGAGTAAATCAAGCAAATTGATGCGAGCCATGATTAATTGTGTATCTCAGACCAATCTTTTACCAAGTCCCTCACACGGGCAGGTTGTTTCCCCCCCGCTCCCTCCCCGATGTACAGGGGAGAGGAGATGGCGCTCCGCTCGCTCCCTCTCGTGCAGTTTGACGGATAGAGCCTGCCCGGGACGCGGCGAGATAAATTTGAAAGGCCTGCGCCGGGCTGTCAGCGTTAAAGATGATGAATGTGGGAGGTGAGGCGGGAGGGACCCGCCGAGCTCGGCGTAATGGATAGGGCTCTTTGGGAATGGATGCTCGCCCGGCGATTCTGCGTTAATCTCCGGGCTCCGCCGAGGTGCCGCCAACTGATAACAAGGAAATAGGAATGACAACAATTTTTAGCCGAGAGATTCTTCACAAAAATGCCAACCTGCTGGAGGTCTGACAGGCCCTGATTGAATGGGAGCAGGGAGGGGGGGTGCCTGTGAGCACCTCTTGACTAACATGCAAAAGATGGATCATTTCATTCCCCTGCCTGACCATCTACATTTATTATCATTTCCCTTAATTCTGCCTCGCTTAGATACCTGTCAGCACCGTTTCTCTTCCAAGGGTCAGCTGATGGGATGTGAGAGGGGCCGAAGACCTGCTCGCTCCTCCAGCTCAAGAAGCAGGAGCATCATGGATGTGGCTGCCCAGCCCTCAGTTTGCCTGGACACACAGACGGACAGATCCCCAGGACAGGCTTTGCTTCCTGAGGTGAGCTCATGGCACTGTCCTGCTGCTGCTGCTCATGCTACCAACCAGCATCTGCATTCCTGGGCTTTCCCTGCCTAGGGCCAGGAGCCAGAGAATGCCCCATCCTTGCTCTCTCCACCTCTGATGGCAGAGTGTGTTCTGTCTCCTCCAGCCAAAGCTTTCCAAGACACATCATGGTGATCACAAGCCTGGTCTCACATGCCAGGAGCCCTTTTCTGGGACTCAGCTTTTGCTCACCCACCGCAGATACCATGGGCTGTTCCCAGCTGGAAAAGACCCATCTGCACCGTGTGATGTGTTTAAGCCAATAGCTTTGCCCAGGCTCAGCAAAGAGCCTCACTGCATCCCACAGTGCTCATGCAGCAGGAACCAGAGATGGAAATACAGTGAGGTCTCTCCTGGCCTGAACACAGTGGGATGGGATGTTGGTGCTGCTGCAGAAGCTTCAAGACCTAGAGGGGCTCTTTGCTGCTGGCAGGAGACATTCCACCTCACTTTTTAAAGTTTTCTGTCAGAGACTGATAGCTCAGACACAGATGGTGTCTGACCCACCAGTCATCATCTTGGTCTCCAGCCACCTTGGGGACCCTCTCACAGGATGTTCACTCAGGTGAAACTCCTGCAAAGGGTCCTCTGACCACCGAGAGATCCTGAGGTCCAAGATCCTGGAGGTAACAGCACAAGCTATGGCACTGACCAGAGAAGGACAGCCTCAAGGACAGGCACAGGAAAAGGGACACTGACAGGCAGGGACACAGCTAATATTCACCAGGTCTGCCTTGCAGACGGCTGTGAGGGAGGGGACCCTCCAAGGTCATGCAGCACCCTGGGGTCTTCCTCCCATGTGCCTGGGCTGACCCCACACAGCATCTCAGCACTTGGAGCAGGAGCTTGGCACTTCCAAGGTCCTCTACAGCTGCGTCAGCTTGATCAGGTGGAGAAATCGCCACATTCACCAGCAAACATCCAGGCACACTGGGCTGCAGAGCCACAGCAGGAATTTCTTCCTTGGGATCAGGTGGGATGCAGACACCAGACTGTCCTCAAATCTCATCCTTTTTTGACTGCTCCCAGGTTGACCTGCACCCTCTTTCTCTCCCTGCAGCCTCCTCTTCCCCTTGTTCTGTCTCTCCCTCTGTAGGCAGTGCTGGTTCTTTAATGACCCTGATCATACAACTATTTTCTGGCCACACATAAACGCTTTCATTCCCCCCCCTCCTCACCCCTGACTGCCATCACCGTATTAAAAAGCAACCCGCTGCTGGGAATACATTAGTGACTTGCAGCAGATCCTTCTTTGCAAGGATAATTACAAAAAATAGAGGGACAATAACTATTAATATTTTATTGCAGTATTTAATGAGCTAAAGCAAATCATCTTGCACTCCACTGGAACGACATGCTTTGTCATTCTTACGTTCCCTCCATCATTTTCTCCAGCTCCCCATCTGAGAAGCCCTCCCTGCCTTCAAGTCCTCCTCACTCACTACAATTTATATTTCCTCTAAGCTGCTTTTCTCCAACTTGAAAAAGGACCTTGCTACTTTCTGGGGCTGGTGAGCTCTCCCTGCCAGTAGCTCAGGCTCCAGACTCACCCACTTGTACCGAATGAGTCCAGGGAAAGAGCAACCCCTTTATCTTAGCAGAGTAAAGCTGCCTTTCAACTCAGGTGTTTATTGTCTCCATTTCACATGCAAGGAAACCATTTCCAGAAGTTAAAGAATGAGTTTTAAAGGCACTTTGGGACTCCGTGGGACTTGTGTCCTTGCTTTTGACAGCCCTGCATGGTGTAGGTCACCCACAGCTCAAGAGGGAGTCGGTGGCTGAGCAGGGGACAGAGGCTTGTCCTGCTGCCAGCCCCATGCCCCGGCCGTGTCCAAGGGCAGCAGTCCCACGGTGACACTCAAAGACAGGGCTGGACAGGTCTCATTCACTCTGGGGACAGCGAGCAGGGCCACTGCTGTCCCTGGGCAGCACTGGCTCACACTCAATCGGCTGAGACTGCAAAGCTGTGGAGAGATAGCAGTGCAGCCCTGACCCCAGAGCATGAGACAGGCTTGCTCCCACAAGGCAAACCCACTGCCCCACTGCCAGACAATCGAGGAGGCTGGGGACATGCTTTGGAAGGCTCTGTGAGGCTAATCCCTCTGCATGGCTCCAATTTGGGCTATCCTCCCCAGGAGCAGAGGATTTGAGGAGTGCTCTGCAGGACACCAAGGCTGCCAGAGTGGCCCTGGGCATCTGCCTCTCCACACACCATAGAAGTCCCAACATCCCCCTCCGATGGGCACAGGCCCATGGCAGATACACACTGGGCTTCCCTGGGGAAAACATCAATATGTCAATGTCTGCTTTTGTATTTCTCTAAATTTCATCATTCCTGCTTTTTGATCCATTCTGGTAGGAGAGAAATACCATGCAAATAGTTCTATAGGCTCCAAATATTAGCTCTATATAATATAATGCAGTATTTCTGTATTTTATGTATATAGTTAAATACATGTATATAGTGCTATCGTTCCAATATAGAGTTGCTCTCTCCTGCTGTCTCTCTGAGTCTATGTAATAGTTCTATAGGCTTCTATATGTAAGTCCCAGCCATCTGCATCACAGAAAGTTATGCCCCAATTGTTTGAACACTTCCTAATGCTCAAATATCTCTCCCTCTTTACTGCATGTTCATTACTTTTGAAATCCACCTCTCCTTTGAGCTGCCCTGGCCTTCCAGGTAATGTCCATTTGTGTTCCAGCCACTCCTGGTCCTTCCTGTCTGCAGGTAACATGAGCATGCAGGATCCAAAAGTCCACAGCACAGCACCTTCTCCAGGCCGGCAATAACCCTGGGAAGAGCATTAGCACAAAGCTCTGTCATCTTCTCAGTGTCATTTCATCCTGCTGTAGTGGCCAAGCACCCAGCAACGGATTTAACACACTGCAACAAAAATATGCTTGAGGGAAAGGCACTATTCCCGTGGAGGAGCACAAAGCCAAACCAGGACATTCATGTATTTGTGTCCCCTAATAGATAATGTTACCATGTGCTTAACGCCTTGTCACACACAAGCCAAAGTCAATCAGGCTTCACTAACACAAGCAGCCCTAAAAGGGTGTCCAACCCAAATACATCTGAAACAAGACAGCTTCATTTTAAAAGGACTTAGCAAGGTAAAATTAAAGTAGGAATTGTTATTGGCACAATGACCTTTACCCATGAAAGTGTGAGTAATGGAATATCTTTCCCTGAAAAACACTAAAAATATCTTATGGATACACGTATGTATGTATGTGTGTAAGCATGAATATAACGCTTCTTCAAAACCACTCAGAATGCACATCCCTGCTCCAAAAGGAGCAAAACACAGGCAGCAGCAGCATAGCTGGCAAAGCAAAGTGGGGGAGCTTTTTGAGCTAGGATCATTTTGACACTGATTTCTATCAGCTGAACCAAGGATTTCAAGATGATGGGACCATAGTAACATGTGCTCCAGCGGGTCATTGTAGTCCATAGGTAACAAAGTAGAGGGTTAAAATTTTTTCCCTGACCTTCAGTTGCAGACGGCTGGGCTAACAGGACAGGGGACACAGGGAGCAGTTTCCTTGTCCTCCACAAATAAATAATTATCCCCCAGCTTCCGTGAGCAGAGCAGAGATTTAATGTGCTGACAGCCTGCATTTTTTACCTTTAGTCAATACAAGAAAGGCCCCAAGACTATGATTCCCAACATCTGGATTCCATCAATATGTGATCTGTCATGATGTATCGGCATCCCTCCCTCTCTCCAGATTGAGCAATGCGGCTGGTTTTATTAATACGTCAAATACATTATCCGTGTAATACACTTGTCTGCCTCTGCCCTCCTGCTGCTCCCACACAGCAGATTTGAATGTATGATGAATCAGTTTGCATTACACGTCTGTACGTCATAATTTGTCAGGATTAATAGAACTGTGTGCGTGGGGTGGGGGAACGGGAGGGAGTGCGTCGTGTGTGTTTGGTGCAGAGATGTCTGTATCACTTGTTTATCTCTGTTCAGACCGCTAGGTTCCCGGAAAACAGCGAGCACAGCACATCTGGGAATCGCTGAGCAACCCATGTGCTCTCACAGGCGCAGTCCTGCCCACTGGTCCAGCTGCAGAGCTGTGGGAAAAGGGGTGATGGGGGTATTTTGGGTGCCACTGACATACTGGGGTTTCCATAGCCCCACGCACAGGGTTAAGTCCCTGCATGATATGTCAGGCACCAACTGCAGAGACACAAGGAAGGTGACACAAAGGCTCTCAGTCTTCCTCCTAGCTCTGTCACACCACTGTTACACGACCTGAAGCACAATTCCTTGCCTCAGTTTCCCTGTGCATTATATTTACCTCAGCCCTCAGTGATAATTCCCTGTGTGCCTTGTAGAAAGTAATTTATTTTCACTTTGCAAGTGACTTTTGGTCTCAATTACTTATGGCAAAGAGTTGGGAGCCATGTGTAACTGATGAGCAGCACCAGAACCAGAGGCAGCTGGTGCAAACAACGTTCTCCCTAACACCCAGTGAAACATGGCCAGAAAAGAGGTTGGGGCTCAGTCGGAGATACTGGTGCCATCATCCCTTTGCATACAGTTCACTTGTTTGCAGCTTTGCAGCTGGACTTCAGTTTGTCCCTGTAAAACACCAATTTCAGCCATAAACTTTATTTCATAGGATTTAGTGGGAGCAATAAAGACCTGAGAACAGAACTCCCCAACGCTGTTGCCTCCCAGGGGTGACCTAGCAAGACCAGTGAAAGTGGCCTGCAGTGGGCACATCTGCTCTGCCACATTGCCTGGCTGCTGGCCCTTGGGGCCCCAGGGAATGCTCACCACAGGGTGAGACACCCTGCCACAGCATCATATTTGGTGTCTCCCAATTTGCTTCTAATGAGCTCAAGTGTCCACCCAGGACAGCCCAGCACTGCATGGAGCTCCTGGCTCATGGCCAGACAGCCCTGTTAGTGCAGCGTATTGCTCCGTCTCATTACCACTGCCTCAAACCAGGACTAATCATTCTAAACATTAGTTGGTCTCTCCTGCCCAATGTGGCATGGCCAAGAGGAGCTGTGAAGTCTGCCTGCTGTCCTTGTGCTGGGTCTTCATCCCAGTGTTGATGGTAAAACTGTTAGGACCACAGCGTCCGATCCCCTATGGCTTCCCATGAAGCTACCCATGGCAATACACTGAAATCGGGGATTTGGGAATATGGAGCAGGGACCACCTGCCTTGGCATCTGTAGGAGTTGAAGCCAGGTCAGAGGGAGAAGGCAGTGAACAGATCTGTGTGCCAACACACATCCTCACTGCCCCCCATGCTTCTACAGCCTGTTTCAGTTCCACTGCATGAAATAAAAAGTGGTAAGTGACCACCTTAGAGACCTACACAGTGTAAATATAATGTCAAATACCAACATTATGGATAAGTACAAACTGTCTCAGGTGAAGAACAGTGATACTTTACATTATTTTCATTGCTGTTACTTTGCTTGCAGCAAAGCTGAGCAGAAATGTGGATTCCAAACACTCATGGCAGTGCTGATGGCAGCACCTCACCACAGTAAGACTCCCTGAAAGTGCCTCATGACCTCCTTGCAGAGTGTGTACCCCACAGCAGAGCACCCCAAATCTTACCTCCACATCACAGAGGTAAGGCTTGCCCCCTCTGCCACTAAACCAAGGTACCACAGAGGCCTGGCTACTCCAAATTAGTGATGCTGTATCATATCTAGTATGGAGTTCTGCAGGTGAGGCTCTTGGTCAGATTCCCCACCCTGCTGAAATGGTTTATGTTGGGCTAGAACTGGGCCTCTCAACCAAAGCACATTAGGATCTTTTAGTCAGGAAACCCTGATTTACACGTTTAGCTTCTCCTGAAGGGCCATGGGATGTTCTGGCTGTGTAAACTCTTCTACCTCCAAAACCCATACCCTGCTGCAAGCCCCAAACCTATCCCCTCTGATGGTTCCTTCAGGAGTTCTAAACCTGCTCTTCTGTGTGGAAGCACAAGCCATGTCCCCAAGGGTCCCTAAGAGTCCCCAGCCGTTTCTCTGCCGGGGTCAGCATGGAGCCCATCCACGCAAGGGCTGCTGCCACCCTCTCTCTGCTCTGGGGACACCATGGTTTCATCCACTCCCTGTGGTCACCATGTGGCCAAACCCTGTCCCCCTCCTGCCTGTGCTGCTTCCCAAGCTCGGCTGGAGGATGTGACGTCAGGGTCCCTGAACAGGCAGCAGTCACCTCGCTGTAATAACAGCTCCCAGAAACAATTGTACATTTACAACCCAGTGAGCGGGCTTGGCACGCTGAGCCCGCTCCCCTTCCAAGGCTTAATTTGATTTTGACATATTGGCTCGAGATTAAAGGGCTCTCATAAAAAAGAAAAAAAAGGAAGAAAAAACAACACCAAAAAAACCCAAACACACACATACACACACAGACGCATCCAGCCCCCCCACCGCCCCCTTTTCAGGGCTCAAGCAAAAGTGCTAACACTGTAATATTTTAAGTAGAGAAAATCCAAGTGTGCTTTACCCCCTGCTGGCTCTTATGCTGGGCTTATAAAAATTAAGTGGAAACCTACACAGCTGTAGGCTATAAATCCTTTGTCGCTAACACAGCCAGGCCTGATACCTGCCTCAAAAGAAAAAAAAAAAAAAAAAAGGCAAACTCCAAGAAGTGAGCAGCCAAAAAAGATGCATGAGGCTGGCTGAGCTGGGCAAGTGCAGGAGCAGCTGTTGGGGCTGCAGGGGGAAGTGGGGAAGAGAGGAAAGTGCCAGAGCATCAGGGAGAACACAGCAAAGCAGTAAGAGCCCTCTCATCTGAAGATCAATTAGCATCAATTACTGACTTCATTTAATTGTCGTAGAAGATGAATTTGTCATTTTTAGTCTGGAATTAATGGGAGACCTTCAACTTTCCCTTGGCAGCCCTATCAGGTCACTGAGTATTTTCTTCCTCCTTTTGCACAGAGGAGAAATGTGGCAGCAGGGAGAAGGGACGAGAGCTGCCAGTGCCACCCAGGCAGCTTCCCATCAATCCCTGTCCATCTCTATCCATCCCCTTGCATTCCCATCCATGGAGCAAGGTGGTAGCCAGCCATGGCAGCTGACTGGTACAAGCAGCTCAGATGGTTCTGGTGCCCTGTTCTTGTGCCATGCTAGGCAGCACTTCTGCCACCACCTTTCTTGTGTTCTCTTTTTATTTGGGCACCTTCCACTTTTTTTCCTCTTTCCCATTTTCCACCAGAAATTAATTTTGCAGCCAAGGGCTGCAAAATGTTTACATTTTCCCCAGCAAACAGGAGACAGTAAACAATGAATGCTCGCAGATGAAATTGAATTTATAACTGCATTATGGGGCCAGATAACGCCCTAAAATAATACAACGATAAGGAAATTCGATTTGATTGCCACCACGAATCAGCTTGGGCCCATCTGCAGCCAGGGCCTCCCATAATAATTTTAAATTGGGTTTGTAAACCTTATTTGTCCTTAAATATTTCTGTCATTTTTCATTGCCAGAGACAGGTCCTTGGGCACGAGGCGGCGGATTGGTCCCGCCGGAGCCACGCCAGGGTGCAGGCAGAGCCGAGCGGGTGCCCAGCGTGCCGAGCAGGCGCCGGGGCTGGCGGTGACAGCCGCTCATCCTATCCATCACCGTGTCGACAGCCAGGGAGGAATCTCAGCCAGAAATTGAGTTTGCCTCACAGGGGACAACTGAACAAATTAATAGACCATTAGCCAAGCGGTGACCTGAGAAATGAGGGTGCTCAGGCTCCCCACAGGTTTGGTAGGGAGGAAAGGGAAAGGCAATGGCAGTCCTGTTTTTGTCCCAGGGGGACAGTCCCAGTGCCTTGGGATGGGAGATGTGGGTGGGCAGCCAGCTCGGCTCATTTGCAGCCCAGCACTGGCTCACTCAAAAACGGCTGTGCTGGTGTGCAGAGGCATGGCCAGAATGATGCAGGATTCTGATGGGTGGGAGACTGCAAGAGGGGCTGCAAGGATGATCCACAATAATATAGAGAGACAGGCAGCAGTGAAGCAAAAGGTAGGGAGTGAATAAAAGTACCAATTCTCTCATTTCTGAGAAATGTCCCATAGAAAGCCACTGTACAGAAGTGCTGCATGAAATGATGCTGCAGCACGCACAAACAGCTCCTAGCTCCTCGGGGGTCAGGGGCACAAGACATCCCCAACCCCAGTGGGGAACAGGCTCGTGGTTCCTGCCAGGCAGGACGCTGGGGTCTGCATTGATCCTGCCAGTCTCAGCTCTCTCCACACAATGAAAGATGCTGAGCTGGGAAAGCACAGGACAACTCCTGTGTCCCAGTCACCGGCTGGAGCTGTAGGACCTTGCAAAGGACTGATCCCAGGAGCATATGATCCTCCTGCCTCCAAACGCCACCAGGTGCCCAGTGCAGCATTGCTCCTCTGCATCCTCCCTCCAGCTTGCCTTTATCATCACCATTCATTATCCAAATGACTGTATTTATTAAGTCCCCTGTCAAGGCCTTACAGAGTGGTCTGTAACAGAGATTAAAAGCAGAATAAAACACCAACATGATCTTTTCTCTAGTAAACAAAACAATAAACAGCCTCAGCACTGGCTATCAGAAACACACCAGCCATGGGAGGGATGCCAAATTCATTGCTGCCACAACAGGGACATACTAGTGCCTCCTCAGAGGTGGGATCAGCCCTACCTGCACTGGAGCTTCTGCTTGGCCAGCTGCTCCCTGCACTGGAGACCCAGCTGGAGGGGTAAAATCTCCATCCACCCTGCATCACACCACATCAGCTGGGATGCTGAGCCCCACAGAATGTCCTGCCCTTCCTCTGCCCCTACAACTTGTAGGGCAGAGACAGCTCACAAATGTTCCTCTGTCAGTACTAACAGCCTACTGCACACCTGAACCAGGCTGGGTCGGTGACTGTCCCTAGGTGTGCCAGCCCAATGACCCCCATGATACAACAGGTACAACAGTCCAGGGCAGCAGGTAGATGGACTCCCATAGTCCCAGTGGCATTTGCCAACAGCTGGGACAGCAGTGGGATCCAGCAAAGAGCCACAGCTCCTTGTTCCTGCCTACTCATGTCTGCAGAGCACAGTGTCAGCCCCTGCAGCATGAGGCTGCTTGCTTTTCTTATTTTCAAAGCTATTATCTAAAGTCTGTGGAACAAGGTGCTTTATGAGGAGGCACCAGGTTTCCTTTGTCTCTGCTGGAGATAATCAGGTGCAGATAGGATATATATTCTGTAGAAACATACACTCACTTCCACTCACCGGTTACCTTTTTCTGAGAGCTGTAAGAGTTTCAATTACCGGATCCTGGGATTTAGTGCCCAGGGCTTTTTGGTGTGCGTTAGATTTATTAGAAGGTTTAGTACCAGCGGAGGATTCACACATTTACTCCCAGGAGCCTAGCTTCCGTTCACAGACCCTAAATCATGAGCTGAGATGGGCTATTGTCACTTAGGACATTAGCATGGTTAACATACGTGGGGATGATTAATAGCAATATACATGCAGCCTCTCCCCCTTCCTTCCCAAATGCTGCTCTGCCACCTCTGCCTGTTCCAGGGGCTGCGAGGAGCATGGCCAGCTCACCTGCCTTCGCAGGGAGGACCACATTGTAACCCCTCACTAGGAGCCCCGAGTGCTCAACACCACCCCAGCACCACCAGTATCACTGCATTATGCTGGATTTTTATTGTTGTTTGGTTTTGATTTTTGCGGTTTTTTAAATTTTTTTTTTTATTTTGCTTTGTTAAGATGAAGTATTGAAGGCACTCAGGGGCAAAGGTATTTCTGTCAAGGGAGGGCTATGGGAAGCCCCTGCCTTCCCAGGGTAAGGGGAAGGTGCGCAGGGGCAAGAAGGGGGCTGGAAGAAGGGGCAGGATGCAGGTTGGAAAAACCTGTGGGGGAAAAACGTATTCTAAGAGTAAACCCAACGTTCCAGGACCTATTTACCACCCCTTGTTCCCCAAAGGGTACCTCAGGCCAAATCTGTCACTGAAGGAAAGAGAAGAGGATGCTTATTAATAAGCAGAGAACAGCCAAATAAGCCAGCCCCTCTGATACAAGCAGGTCTCCCCTGAAAAATCCCATGGGATTATCTCACCTGTCTGCCTCATCCTCACATCTGCAGGAGCACATACACATGTTACGGTCCTTCCTGTTGCCCCAGGATACTGGCAACAAGGCTAAAACTCATCACACCAGTGGTGCCCCAGCAATTCAGGGATACAGCAACCTCTGCACTGAAGGTACCCAAGGCTTGAGGTGAGTCCTTAGCCCTGCTGCACTCCAGAGGAGTCACGACCACACTCCTAACAAGCAAGATCCTGATGGCTTTTGTTCTTTTTCCAATACTGTGTTACTCACATTCCTTCTTTTTTAATTAAAGCAGCCCCAACTGATTTTACAAGCTTGCCACTGATTCTCTCCCAGTCTCTGTATCTCTCTATGCTTGAGTGCTAGTATTAATTATTAGAGCCAATTTACTGTTTATACTCTGATGTTTTAACTAATTACCACTAATGGCAGACACCAGTGGGCAATCAACTTCATTTAGTTCCCAGTGCAAACCACTCATTACCATCTGAGAGGGAAAGAGTGCTCGGGAGGGATAAATAAAGACCAAGCTGCGTGGGTGAGTGCTTGGTGATGAGCTGCAGCACTGGGGAAGTCCCTGCCTCCCAAGGCAGCCCCTTTGGCAGGGCTCTGGGGAAGAAATTAAATCTCCAGCAAGTGTGGGTGGACAGTAGGGGAATGCTGCTGTGCTGAAGTGCCCTGCAGGAGTTGTGAAGATCACTGGTTCTTTAATCCAAGTGCTAAGTCCTGCCTTGGCACCTGGCAAAGGCTGTAAGTCTGACTCAGAGCTACAGTTACCAGAGAGCAATGTGCCTTTTCCTTGCATGGTATATGGCTTCTTTTCCCTTCTAGGATTCATCCCTGGGGGAATGCAGCCCCTGCTCATGTTCTTGGCTTGGTGTGATGCCAGATGGAGCCAGGCTTCCTAAGTCCCAGGTGCCTCTGGTGTTAATCCTGCTGTGAGAGGAATAGTGGGTGATGTGAAGTCAAGATGAGCTGGAGCTGAAAGGTACCTGGGCTGAACTTCCTCCTGTCTGGAGCTGGGCTAATGAAGGTCGCTCATGGAGAAAATTCAGCTGTTTCTGTGTGTAGTGATATTGTCAACACTGATCCTTAACACAGCACATCCCTTAGCCCAGCTTGTCTCCCTCTATGTGTTTCCTCTGGAAACCCAGGAAAGACCCTGAGGCACATTTTACTCCTCTGCACCTCCTAACCACCACAAGAACCTGCGATGTTAAAAGCAAACCACTTTCAGGCGGTAGAGCTCTCCTGGTTGTGCTCCTCTCTGTTTTGGCCCAAGAAACAAACGTGGTGTAGAGAGGGGCCTGCAAGGAGGGATGATTAAATAAGATGGCTCCACCAGAGCTGGGCTGGCTCTGAGAATTTAGAAATAAACTTTTATGGGCACAGTCCAGAGGAGAACACAAGAGACAGAGCTCCTGTGTGTCTCCCATATGGCTGAGAAACACCTCTAGAAAAAGTGGTGTCCAGATTTGTCTCTTACTCCAAGCCATGTTAACTCTGATTTGGAACAAACCTCCAGCCAACTGTATTTGTGCTTCTGGAGATCTGGACTCCTCCAGCCATTGAATATGAACCTTTCCAGGGGACAGAGATTTCTAATGACCTGCCAGATGATCTCATTACCAGTAGTGGGAGTCCTGCCCTAACAAAAGGAACCATGGTGTTTTTAGAGTTCACATTTCATCAGCTTCAGCACACCACAGTGCCACAACAACTCAGCTCAGAAACCCAAAACTGGGCACAAACCAGAGGGACAGGGCTGGGCATGACCTTTCCAATGGGGTCTTCAATCTTTCTCTCTCTCTCCCTTTCACGTTTTCTCTCATTCTTTCATTCCTTGATTTGCTCTGTTGAAATCGTGCTTTTGAAAGGGAGACAGGGGATGTTGGAGACCTGCTCCGCAGTGGTGGGGACATGGTTGCCTGTCTTGCAAGGAGAAGGGGTTATAACTATGCACACATCTGAAATGTAATTGCTGTCAGCTCTCTCCATTCTTGCAGCACGAGGCCTTTAATCTCTCCCACCAGACCCATCGGCCCTGATATTGCAGCTCCAGAAAGGCTGGTTTTATGTACTTTAACCCTGCGACCTTTACAAATCCCATCATTCCAATCAATACGTCTCATTAGCGTTAGGTAAATGTATGGGATGGATGGGGAACTGTGCTGGCAGAAGCCCACAAAGGGTGGGGTGGAAAGTGCTCCTGCCTGCCTGCTCTCAGGGGGCAGCACAGCCCCACCATGCTCCCTGAGATCCTGGGGGCGTCCTTCTCCCCACAAGCATCCTTGCCCCCAAATATCCCTCCCCACAGATCCACACCTTGATGCAGCCAGAGATGGGGGCCAGCTAATGTGGAGTATGAAACAAAGTGCCTGCAAAGCCAACTGCAGAGTCAAGAGCCCAAGTTGTTAACTGGACCAAGCTGTTGGAGTAATTTTTTTTCTTCTCCTCGGGAAGCAGGCATATGTTTTACAGCTTTTCCCTATGTTGTCTGAATGAAAACATACAGACCCCAAGGCAGGTGATGGGAAAACAAGATGGGGTGTGTGCAGGGCTGCATGCCATCCCTACCTATTAAGCAGGGAAGCTGCCAAGGAAGGCAGTCACTGTGGATGTCAGGATAAAGCCATAGAGTGGGGTGGGGAAAGGGAATCTTTGACACTTCCCATGAAAATGAAGGGCTTAATTAATCCATGGAGAAGCGTGAATTTACACCTCACCAGCATAGAATGCTCACTGTACCAGGTGGGACTGACGAATAGGTTCATGGAGCATCAGTCCACCAAGGATGCTTCAATAAAAGGATGGGGCCAATCCTGCCTTTGGGAAGGCTGAAAGCCAGATACTGTTGCAATTTTGTTTTTGCTGAGTTGGGGGGTCCCCCTTCCGTGTGGATCAGGGCCTCAGCCAGCAGGGCTGTAAGAACAATTACTGCCCATAAAGCTACCCAGCTCTCCTCCAAAATCTGCTCAAATGTTTGACTCAAGCAACCCACTGGCACCCACAGATCCCATAGGAGCAGGCTTGGGGGCTGCTCTTGCTGCAGCATGCCCATGGTAGGGATAGCCTGCCCTGCTATCTGTGCTTCCTTGCTCCTCGTGCTGCCCCCAAGGTGTGGGGTGGCTTCCCAGGAGTTCACAGAATGAGTGGCCTCCAGACCTTGGCACTGCCAGCTTGCCTGTGACATGTGCCTAGCCGATCTGCACCATGTCAGATCTGTGTCCTAGACCTTGAACTGAGCTAGGCCATGCCCAAACTAATTCATACCCAGGAAATCCAGCTCCCCAAAAGGAAATACAATTACTTTAAGGTTTTCTCCTCCCAGCAGGGCAGCTGGGATGCCTGAGGAGGTGAGTGTCTTCCTTGTCCGCCCCAGGCAGAGCAAGCTTTCTCAGTGGCATCTGGAGCTGAATTTAGTTTCTGAGCTCTGCTATCCCCATCTGCAGAGCCAGCACGTTACTGCAACATTGTTCAGCCCCACCAGCTCCAGGCTCGCCTCAGCAGGAAAAGCATCCTGGTAAATACAGCACACAAAATATACATGTATGTCTATTTCTGCAAGAGCCTACAAAAGCAAGGGCTTGAAAAGTACAGGCCAGCTCTGCTTGTCCACATTAATGAGGCTTAAAGAAGGCTTTTCCATGAGGTTTAAACTTAAGAGCTGGGCCAAATACAACTCTTGTTTGAGTGTGGGGCAGCCAAATTTTCTAGTGGGGATACATGGAGCTGGATATGCGATGTTCCCAGGTATGCAGGTGCTTTGGAGATCTGGCTCATGTACTTCCCCCTTCCCAGCACTGGTGCCTGCTCTCCTTGTCTCCCTGCTGCTCTTTTGCTGAGGCATTTCAGCAAGACTTCAGACTTGTTGACAAGCACTAAACTTCGCTGTGGCATGAAAACCATTTAAGCACTAAGCTCCCCTCGGCTTTAGTGAGATGACTTCAAGGATCTCGGCACAGCCCCTGTCAGGAGGCAGAGGGAAGGAGAAATTAATAAATCCTCTGGTGAGGCCAATTTCTCTTGACATGACACTGTTCCTCCTGGAATTAAATGTGCAAGTTCTAAAGTGTCTCTTGAGACTGGTGAGCCAGTTCCCTGACTGCCAAGCAGCCATGAAACCTGGATCTGGTCCATGACAGGAAAAAACCAGTCCATTGCTCAGAGTGGTCCTCTCCAGCAGAACAACTGTTGGGTCCAACAAAGCCCCTGCTGAGCAAGTCCCCAGCTCTGCCATGCACTGGGGCACCTCATTCTGGCTAAGAGCTCCCAATAGCAGGGTACCCATGTGCAGGAGGCTTATGGGATCTTTCAAGAAGGGTTTTTTTTTACACCAATAGTGTGGAACCAACAGCAGAACCTCCCAGGCAGCTGCAGACCCTCTGCAAGCCTTTTGGAATAGTGCTGACCTCCTCAGTACTGAGGTTCCTGCCTGGCCATCCCTACCTGGCAGCAGGGTATCCCACACAGCCATTGCAAAGGGGAACAGGGCGACAGGGTGGAAAGCTGACACATCCCCCAGCTGCACAGTGGCTAAAGGAGGACAGAGAAGTGGCCTTGCTGCTGTTTAACCTTCTGGGGCTTGTCTGCCAGACAAATGCTTAGCAGGAGCAGAGAGATTGTAGATAGACAAGGGGATTGGTGGGGCCAGAGATGCGGGGGACTGCAGCAGCCTTCGATTTTATCTGCACCTCTGCAAGGCTTGACGACCTTGGAATCCCAATCAACAGTTGTTAATAAATGAAGGGAAGAAGCATGAGCGGTTAAAGGCAGAACATGCAGCAGGGCACACAGGGAGCCTCTTAGAGATGAGGGTGCTAGCACTATGTACTCTAATACCATCTGGAGCATGTAAGCTTAGCAGCTCCCTTTCCCTTACCCACTGCTTTTGAACAGCAATGGGAAAAGAGAGAATTCCCAAAGGCCTGATCCCTGTTAGTGCCATTGGCTCCTGGGAACCTGGGTTCCTGTGCTAAACCCCTTAAAGGAATGGAGCTGAGCCCAGCTCAGGGGAAGATGGAAAGAGGCTAGAGGAAGCTGCAGACGTGGGAACATAAACTTCCCATTTCTTTCTTTCAGTCTCTTCTGGAAATATTCAGCCTCAGGACTGCTCTTCTGGGTGCCCCTTACCACCATGCATGGCCTGGATGTGCTGGACCCATTCCTTCACTGCATCTCATCTGTCACCAGGAGCTCCTTTTCTTTGGAAGAAGCTGGAGAAAGAAGCTGGGGGCAGCCCCAAGGCTAGGAAAAGAAAGCTGGTTTAGAGTGTCACTGAAGAGCAAGAAGGTTCTCAAAGCCCTGGAGCCTCACTCCAGAGCCACAATTGCTCCCTGCTGTGCCGTCTCCTCCTCACCTCTGGTCTGCAAAAACTTGACTCTTACTCAGGCCAGCATTTCAGTCCCAGCCATTACAATGACAAGGGTGATAAGAGATTCTTATCGAAGTGCTCAGAATCGATTTGAAGCTGAGCCCCTTTCCTGCACTCCTCCTTCTCACATCTGCTGGAGCAGCAGTCAGCGCTGCACAGGGACTCAGCAGCTGGGCTTGCTGGAGAGCAAAGATGACAGTTCAGGGCTCAGATCCCTCCGGAGATACATCCATCAGCCTAGCAGATTCAGCTAGCATACACCCCTCAGCTGGAGACAGAGCATGGGATCAGAGCCAGGATGCCTGGGCTCCTTCCTGACACATATCTGGGGGAGACCTGCTCAGTATCCCCAGGCTGCAGGAGGGACAGTGCAGCCCTGCATCCCTGGAGGACACTGTAAGCCTCTGTCCAAGGGGATCTGAGAAAAAAGTATGGCCTCCCAGCTGAGACAGGAGCTTTTTCTCTTCCTTGTGCTTGGCTGAAAGGAAAGTGAAGATCCTGCTGACCCCACGACAGAGACGGTGCATCCCGCAGTCCTGAGTCTCAAGCCTGGGGCTCACTGCATGCTGTTTTACTCCAGCCTTCCAAAGAGCTCTTACTTTCTTCACCTTAGTGTGGCCTGACTTTGTTCAGATCTCCTCCCAGTCATACCCACACACCCACGCCTGAGAGGGACATATCCTGCCCTCCCATAAGTAGCTAATGGGGACAACACCTGGGGAGAAGACATTTCCTGTTGGCAGAGCAAGGGGCTTCTAGGCTGGAGTGGGTGTCTGTAAGCCCCAGTCACAGCAAAATTGCCAGTATCCTCTTGGCATCACTGCAAGCTGCTGTCCCATCCTCTGCCCAGAGGCTCTCTATGTGTGTCCCAGAGCAAATAGAGACTGCACACAAGTTTCAGTGATGTTTGGGCTAATTTTACACAGCTGTCTTGTCTTTTGATCTCTCTCTGCAGCCACTGTCTCCACCATTTAGAAAAACTCAGTCCCTCCCACCAGTCTCAAAGGGTGGCCAGATCCCTTCTTGGAGACCCCTCCTACACAGCAGCCCAGGCTTCCACATTTCAGTTTCCCCCTTCTCATCTGCAAGATGGTCACCACAGTCCTGTCTGCCCAGAGGGAAGGCAGAGGACCTGGCAGCACAACTGCCCTGGGCAGTTGGCACTGCACCCCAGTTTTTGGGGTTGCCTTAGCTCAAATGCATACACCCACTTTTTGCTGCACACCTGCAAAGGTGAAGCAGGACCTCAGCCACTGGTGAGGAAACGGAGATAGGGTGGGTTCTGGTCTTGCCCAGCCACATAGCACAGTTGCTGAGGGAACTGAGATGTCCTGGTCCAGAGCTGCTGAGGGGACTGAGACAACCTGGTCTGGACTCACACGAGAAGTCTCTGTTCCTTTTGAAACTTTCAAGTCCCAGCAGCTCTGATCATGCAGATGTTGTGAATTCTCAATTTCCTCCCAGAACTATCTCTGTGAAGGGCAAAAGCACAAGGCAGCGGCAGGGGAAGCATCTGAACAATCAGGGCTTGTGTGGAGATGAAGAAAGGCCCTTCTTAGTGGGTGCAGTTGGGGTGAAGCCGGGGGCATCGCAGGATGGCACACCAGGTACTCCAGCTGTGCCAACTCTCCAGCCCAACAGAGACGAGGCTGTTGTGAGTCCAGCCCCAGCACAGGGTGTCACCGCCTGCCTTGGTTAGCAGGGATGCTCTCTCTTTGTGCCTGCTGGTTTCTGCTCTGCTGACCCGCTTTGCTCCATCAGCTGGCACCATCCATCACCTCTGGCAGCTGCGTCAATTCCAGGGCTCCGCAATGCCATTCCCCAGGCGAAAAAACACATTTTTTTAAGGGAAAGGAGAAGAATTTTCTCTCCTGGCTCCCTGCAAGGCTCCCTTCCTCTCCTCAGAGACATCTAATGCTCAGTCTAGCCCAAGGACAGGGACACAGCATGTGACTGCATTCTTCATTCAGGCCAGCCCCAGCCTTCTGGAAACCAGGGCCAAAAGGGCTGCAGTACCTGCAGTGATCCTGGGGCAATGTGCACTGGCGCTGTCAGGAGCTGGGAGAAATCAGTCTGGCAGTGGCCCAGCCCTTCATATGGTGCCTTATCAGGACTGGCTGCAGCAGCAGCAGCTCAGGAAAGGTGCTGTTTCCTGTGTCTCATGGCAGATGGTGGTGGTTACGAGCCAGGGTGCCAGGGCAGCTGCAAGCTGAGTCAGCTGCAGGATCTGGTATGAGAATGGAACAGGGTGTATTCACACCTGTGTCCCTGAAAGCCCTTCTCTAGGAGATGGTGAGTTTAGAGCATATGCTGGCAGCAATACCCCATGACTGAGTGCTCACCACACAGAGCTGGAGTGTACCTATAACTGAGTGGTGGGAAAAAGTAAGACACTCTTCATCCCTTCCTCCCTGCTTCCCTGGGCCAGGGTCAGTTCTGCAGTGCTAGATGTTGCCCCAACTCTCCCCAGCCTCAACTCACTGTCCTGAGGTCCAGATGTGGGACAGGACTCAACATCTTATCAGGGCTTTCTGCCTCTGTCTCAAGCAGTCCCACCTCAGCAGCAGAAACATATGCCTCTTCAATCAATACTCAGCTCTTAACAGTCCTGACAATTCGCAAGAAAACAGGGGCATTAAACGTTAATTATATCTATTTGGATTAAAAAAAATTTATTACTGGAGTTAATTACAGCCAGAGTCATAAAAAGGTGCAGAGTAAGAGGCTGTTCTATGGGGTGAGCAGGACTGAACAGCCCGGCCACCCCAAACTGCTGCTGGGCAAGGATGGAGGATGTCCCTGCCATACCCACAGGGTGGCTGGACACTGCTCATCGTGAAGGGACTGCCATGGGAAGGGGCTGTGTGGGGGCTGTGCTGGGGGGTGTGCAGAGCCAGCAGTGGAGTCTCGGGGCGCACGGCAGGTACTTGCTTAGCTGTTGTGCTGGCGGGACCTGGCCTGCCCCAGCCTGTGGGCTTCTAATTTACTGCTTTCCTTTTACCATAAAACTGAAAGGGGAAGGTGCACCCTTTAATCACTGCCTTCGGGGCCCCGCCTGAAACCACACAGAGACCAAGCGAAGGCTAGGAGTTAATGCTCCTTCCGACACCTTTTTATGATTCACGGGCCTGACCTTGAGCCATAAACCGCTCAACCTCCCCGCCACGCTGCCAGTATTTACAGCCTGCAGGGGCCATTGCACGCAGCCACCGATGCAGATCCACGGCCGGCACAGGTACACAGCTGGGGATGCAACAGAGATCCAGCCAAAGATGCACAGGCTGGGATGGCTGCATGTCCAGGGCTGGCCACGTGGATGGGCAGTCATGGATGGATCCTAACACAGCACTGGAGGTGGAGATGCACCCAGTACACTCATCAATCCGTGCTTATGCACACCTGTGTGTGTGCACAGGTAAATGCACCAAGATGCCCTCACCAGGCAGCCCACACACATCAGAGCATGTTTCATGCAGGCAGCTGGGCACTCACATACCCACTCCCTCGGCATTAGACACTGCACCATGGTGGGGGCTTTCTGCCTGTTGCAGCAGGGCAGGGAGACAAGCACTGTGGGCATGGCTCCACAGGAAAAGGCCAGGATGAGCTAGTATACCACAACTCCTACAGTGAGAGTCCCACTCCCCAGCAGGAGGAAGAGCTGCTGCCTCAAGAACCCTCAGTGGTACTCCAGAGGTAGGCCCTGGAATCAGGATTCGTCCCACTGCATCCCACCAGCCCCAGGTCTTGCTCCAGAGGTGAAACCTACTAAAGTCTACACTGGTCCAAACTGGAGCTGAGGTCTGTTGATTAAAGCAAAGGGTGCCCCTCTGAGTGGGTTCAGGTCAACACGCTCCTCGCTTTATGCCTCAGTTTCCCCACTGCTGCAGCAGGAAAAATAATCCTGACCTATCATGTTTGCATGGAGTAGGGAGGCCGAGATTGTTAATGTTTGCAAAGTGGGTTTGGCTCCTGTGATAGAGCAAGCCAGAAATGTGAAGGTCATTATTATTACTGGGATTAAAGCAGTTAAATCCAGAGCAAGGGGTTCAGGGGAACACACCAGTTGTGTCGAAGCAGTAACAAATCGCATACATGCATAACCTCAAAATAGTGATGAATGCTACGATTATGGCTCATTTTAAAAACACTGTGCAGAACCAGAGAGCTGCCAGAGCACCTTTTAACACTTCTGCACAGAAAACCCCAAACCCCTCCATGAATGCAGACAGGACTGAGATAGGCTGTTCTGGAGACACCCAGAGCCTGCCAGTGCCCACTCAGTATATGCCCAATGAGGCCACAGCCCGATAAGCATCCGTTGCCAACACAGCTCACCTGGTTCTCACCAGAACCAGGACCTTCTCCTCTGCCCCCATTGGGGCATCACAACACTGGGTAACTTATCCAATACAAGTCTCCAATTTTTTTCCCCCCAAGTTTACAGGTTGTTTAATTTTTTTTCTTTCCTCCTTGCAAAACAAAAGAGGGGAAAAACACCCTTATCTCGGAAAACAGAGTTCAGGAAAAAGCTACTGGTCTTTTGGACTTGGTGAGTCCCCATTGGTAGCCTTGCTTGTCAGGGAGAATTTATCAGCCAAACACAGTGCTGGTATAATGTGCTATATAACTTGTGCATAAACAAACTTCAGCATGATAAATGCCCTGCTTTGAAGCCATAAAGTTATTAGCTGGTGGCTGTTAGCTACTGCTTAGCATGGGATATGCTCCTTCCGTTAACCCCTGGATGCCCTGCCTGCACTCAGAACACCAGGGAGATCTCCGAGGGCACCTCCACACAGCAGGAAAGCAAGAAGGGATCTGATGGGCAGGGATGCTTCTGCTGGCATCTGTGCACACTGTACTTGATGCAAGGGCTATGGGAGGGAAATGCTTGCTGGGAATGGGGCTCTGAAGGCTGGCAGCTCCTTGCAGTCCTATTTGAGTGCTTTGGCAGCTTCTCTTCCCTCTGTCCCTCAAGAGGCAAATGCAGAGGGGAGCAGGGCTGGGGCAGTTCGGCATGTTCTCATAGCTCAGACCTTCTGGGTGTGTACCTGCCTCAGAGATGGAGTGGGAGGAAGTCAGCCACCCCTCCAGTTCCCAGATTACCTCCTTTAGGTGAAGAGCTATTGGAAGACTCTGAAGTAAAAGCCTGAAATTTTTCTGGCAGTAGCCAGGCAGCAAGCTCCAGTGAGGTGTTTAGAGTTCCCTCTGCTGCCTGCAGTGCATGGCTGCCTGCAGCTCCTGGTGAGCGCAGCCTTGCTGGAGCCTGGGAGATGCTGGAGAAGCAGAGCTGTGTCCCAGGGCCAGCACCAGAGAACCAGCAGTGCCACGGCTCCCGCCAGCACCATATCTACAGAGCACCCTCCACTGCACTGTGACACCCACCGAGGACCTCTGGTCCCCCAGCCACCTCCCGCTTTTGTCCCACTGGACCAAGGCAGGGAGCTGGGCATGCAAATGATGGCAGCAGGTCTCCAACATTCAGCCCAAGGCACGGACAGAGTTATGCAGCAGTGAGGCAACTTGTTGGAGACACAGCCTGGAGCCCTGAGCTGCAGTGGGAGATGCTGGTGCCCAGGGGCTAATTGATACCCTTTTCCCAGTAAAACCACCCCTGCAGGGTGGCAAGAGGTGTTTCAGCAGGGCAAGCTGGCGGGCAGCAGAACTCAGGGCTGCCTCAGTGCCTGTTCCTCATAAGAAGTTCAGTGTTGAAAAAACTCGTAATTAGAGTCCTGAGTATTAATTAATCCCCATGACGCTCCTCTCATTCTCCTTCCACCACTCCCACAGGTCAGGAGGTCAGCCTGGATTATTAAAGGAGGCAAGCAGAGGATGGCAAGCTCATTGGGCAGGTTGGCAGACCTTGGGCTATGTTCCCATGTTAAGAACAGCCAAAGTTACCATGTCCCTGCCCAAAAGCACTTCCCTTTCCTCTCTCCTCTCTCTCTTAGCTGGGTTTGATAGAGGTCATCTCACTCACTTGGGCACAGTCAGCACTTTGGGGACAACATTCAATGAGCTGAAGCATCCCAGAATGAGCAAAGCTGCTTCTATGCTAACTTGGTCTAACACAGTCCTTTGCAGAGTGGCTGAGGGCAGACTCCTGCCTCCCAGGAGCCTGAATGAGCCTTGCTGGAGACAACTTACCCTTGGAAATCCCAGCACGATGGAGTGCAGAGCAGCAATCAAACCAAAAACATCACTGAAAGATCTTCAAGCATCCCACCTCTGCTCATCCAGGTCTTGCTTGAGTCTTTAAGAGCCTCAGCACTACAGAGGCATTGCTGGAGCATGAAGAGACATGGACACCCTTTGTATAGCACGGCCCTTCCATCCCAGGGCAGTCCATGCCACTTGGGGTATGGACATGGCTCCTGGGATGGCCAGACTCCCTGGAAAGATGCTGCCCAGTCACAACCCAAGGACTGATGCACTACAAAGAGCTGCCACAGAGCAAGGAAACAAGATATGAAATAAATCCAAACTTTTCTGACTCCCCTGTAACCACCAACTGCTTCCCTCATTTGATTTTTTCCCCTTTTCTGCTGCAGCAATAAAAAGGGGAAAATCAACATCCAAATGATCTTGTTTATGGCGACTAAATAAGCTGCATGTGCTTAATCCGTTAGAGTTTAATGAATTTACGACTTGCTCTGGAATTTGACAAGGGCTGTAAAAGAGTAATTAACATTTATCAGTGTGTTTTTTACACACACCCCACCCTCCTCCCGCCTCCCTTCCCTCCTCCTGCCGCCTGTCGCAAAGCAGCACTGGGTATCGGGGGGAATATAAAAGTGATCAATTAATTCTTAATAATCTCAGGGAAAGATTGTAGAGTCACAGTATGAACTCAGGGAGTGTCAATAAACATGCCAAAGGTTGGTCCCCCCGCTTCCTGGCGCTGCTGCAGAGGAATGTGGGCAGCCAGGGAGGGGATGGGGCTGCAAGGGTGGTGCTTTGGTGGACCAGCTCTGCACCCCTTTCCTTCTCTGTCACACTCCACTGCCCTCCAGAGCAGCTTTCTGTCACTGACACAGTGGCCTCTGGGACAGGATGAGTGAACAAGGGGCTGCTGACAAGTGGGGTTCCATCTAACATTTCAGTGGTGGTGATTTGGAAACACAATCCCAGTTG
This sequence comes from Acridotheres tristis, assembly GCA_037013685.1. Taxonomy (NCBI): domain Eukaryota; kingdom Metazoa; phylum Chordata; class Aves; order Passeriformes; family Sturnidae; genus Acridotheres; species Acridotheres tristis. The sequence continues at coordinate 10,828,866 of CM072895.1, forward strand.
CTAACTATGCCAGTCAATAGCTCTGTCCTAACAGACCTGAACTTGTTGAGAGGGACCCCAAACTCCTCACCCTGGTCACAGGGCAGCTGCTTAGATGAAGAGTCGCCCTACTGTCACGCTGCTGTCACTCAGAACAGGGGGCTGCTGCTGTTTCAGCTGTACTAGACATGATGGTCTGTCCCTGCTGGCCCCTGAGACAAGCAGGGGGGTCACACCTTGCTTGTGCCCAGCCCTCCCAGCTGCTTAACTGCTGTGGTGCAGGGATGCAAGCAGGGATACTATTTGGGGGCTGCAAGGGGACAAGCCCAGGCTCCCCCCACCAGTCCCAGAGTGGGCTGAACATGATCTGAAGATCCCAGGAGTTTCCTGTGCCCAGTGTGCTCCACCTTGGCCCACCTCCCTTGGCAGCCCTGGAAAGCAAAGCCAGAAAGAGCTACAGCCATCACCTTCCTGCTAGGTAGGATGGATGTGTCCCCTGCTTCTGTGACTGCAGCATCCTGCCCCTAGCAGCAGCCTTTGCATCCATTTGTGTGACCAGGGTGTGGGAAAGCTGCATGCCTGGACATCCATTGGGAAAGAGAAGGGTCAGTGCTCCTGGGGGCCACCAGGCTCCATGGAGGAGACAGAGAAATATCTGGGCTTGGCTGTGGGGCAGAGGGTCCTGGAGACCCACAAACAAAAGCTCAAGATGATAAATCCTCAGAGGTTTGAGACTGTCTGGTGATCTGCTCAGGCCAGAAACAAATTCTTCCTGTCGAACATAATAGCCCAGAAACAAGCAATGAGACAGGGATGGAGAGGGCTGGATGCAAGGAGTCTGGAATATCTCTGCCCAACCCCACGCAGAGCACTGGTGGGGGTGGGAGGTGGAGGCAGCAATAGCCTCCTGGTCAGGCTGAGATCCCTGTGCCAGGTACACACTTGCCATCTGGATGGGACAAACTCGGGATTTCTTGTGAGGTGGGAGTTGTTCAAGCCAGCCTGAAGCAGCTGAGTGCAGGACAGGCAGGGAAGAGAAAAAGAAAGTAACAGGATGACTTTGCCTTTATTTCACCTTGACTAGTTTGAATCCAGCTGGCTGGTCTGGGCTGTGGGGCTGGGCAGGGAGCAGAGCTGGGGGGGAGTGGGGCTGAGGCCTCATGCAGGGCAAGTGAGTGAGAGAAGGGGGCTGCAGAAGAGTAACTCTGCATGGCCACATCATCAGAGAGCACCATCTCCCAGCAGCCTCTGACTGAGAAACTCCAACCTTGGGCAGGCTGCACAAAAGTGGCACAAATGCATGTGGGAGGAAGAAATGGAGACACGGGGAGGGGTTTCAGGCCACCAGGACTGGTCCCAGCACACCAACATCTAGGTCTCCATTGCATGAGTGGTGTAGCCAACATCAACAGCCAAGACTGCCAAAATCACTTAGGAAACATTTGCCGCACCAGTTGCTCTTGCAGTACTCTGCACTGCTGTCCATAGACCCCCTGCATGACCTCTGGATCTCTCCTCTGCTGGGGGAGAGGATGCTGTGTCAGGCAGTGAGGGGGCAGAGGGAGGCTGTACTCCCTCTGCCTGGGCTGGCTCAGATGCTCCCACGTCAACCTGTCTAAACAGCACCTCCTCCCGAAGAGACCTTGCGCTGGGGGTTGGCAGCTCAGCATCTCTGGGATTTGTCACGGTGTTCCTGGAGTTACTAAACAGCAGCTTGGAACAGGCATCCCAAAGGGCTGGGCCAACCAAACCCACCATCATCCATCCAGCTGCCAGAAAAGCAGCCCCTGGGGCTGAGGTGACTCAGGTGGCATTGGGCAAGTCTTCCCTGGCCACTGCACACTGCCTCACAACAGGCACCAGAGGGTTCACCTCTGTACAAGGCTGGAATGCCCCCACCTCACCCTGGTGTAGAGGCAGGGAAACTTAGAGAAGGAGCCCGGCTGTGATGGGCAATGCTTGGCCAACGTTTGCTGCTTTGCAGAGGCACCTAATGGATCAGAGACAGCCTGGCCATGCCCCAGCCTTGCTCCTCTCAGGTGCTGCTGACTGTTACAACAAAGAGCATTTATCCAGCTGCATCCCCAGTTTCTCCTGCTTTCCATTTCCCTTTCCTGTTACTCAGGTGTGACAATTTTAATACCCATCAATAATAAGGTGGATGGTAACCATAACAGCATGTGCAGCCCTGTGTTGACTTTTCTCCATCTGAACAGTCACACTTCAGAGGACAAAAGAGTTGGAAGGAGTCAACAGGAGACCCCACAGGTCCTCTAAATGCCCTGTCCAGGGTTTTAAGCCCATAAGCATTGGTGCTAAGGATGATTTTAAGCCATGATTATAAGAACTGTATTGATCCTTTTGACTCTATAGTGACAGATTAAGCATTTTAATAAAACACCTATTAATCATGCATTAACCCTTCTTAGCTATTTATACATTGAATATAAAATCAACAAGGGTGTTCGAATTTCTAAGAGGCTTTTTGCAGGGGGAGGGAGGGGAGATTTCTTTATATAACAACAACAAGAAGAAGAAAATAATGCAAACTTACAGAGGGGGAGAGTTAAAATCATACGATGAGTGGCAGTTGCAGACGCCTGGGGCCCTCTTTGGTTGTCGCTTCTATCTGGCAATCAATTGACAAGAAATTGAGATTATGAAACATTGTGCCTATAATCAAAGGAGGTGGGCATACTTCCCCCATCTGAGGCCAAATCTCCACTCCCCCATGGGAACCAACAGCAGGGAACACCAGTAATTTGGTCTTTGGCAGGTATGAGCCAATGCTGACACCAATTTTAGTGTGAATGTGTCCACCAGCCCCATGGGTCTTTATGGCAAACTTGGAGCAAGGTTGCAACACCCTAAAGGTGGATCCTACTGGAGCATCTAAGATGCCAATGATTTTTTTGTGAGAGACTTCAAAAAAAAGAACAGGAAATGAGGAAAGCAAGCACTCCACCAGCTCAGGCCAGTTGGGAATGGGCACGACTTGTTCACCCCCTCTCCTTGTCCTTCCTTGAAACGCACAGCATCAATGTAGAATGGCTCAGCTTGCAGACCTGGACCAGCACAGCCCTGGGGCCTCTTGTGTAAGTGCTGGAGAGGGGGCAGACAGGGCTTCCTCCTGCCCCAACCGTTGCAGCCTCAGAAACCACAAAGTCCCCGGGTGCATTAGGAACTGCCTGAAGGCTGGAGCTTCCTGCAGGTGCCCCACATTCATGAATCACAGCATGTCAGGGCCTGGGGTGCCCAACGGCTGGGTGACCACTGAGATGCCCAGGAGTCCTGCCCTGGGATGCACCTGCCTCCCCACCATGCCATCCCAGCCAGGCAAGGGTTAAGCAGGCATTAATCACATTGTTTGAGAGACATTTCAAAGCCTCTTCCAAATATTATAAAAAATATCTTTAATCATCTAATAGCATGAACTCTTTTGATGATGGATGGAGAGAAGTCGCCTCTCTCCTCCTGATCCTAACAGATGAAGCTGTAGAGCTGCTGCTCTGGTGGGGGGAAAGTTGGGGAGGGGGCTTGGGGAAGAGAAGGACATTTCTCAACCTCCCACCAGAGCAGTTATAAATATGAGGTCATACAGCAAGAGATGATAACACATTAAGGGCTCTTGAGATATTAGTCTGTCAGCCTTGTTAGACACAGCCTATTTGGGGCTGACTGCATAATTAGAGGCTGGGGTACCCATAACTCATAGGTGTTTATATGGTAGGAAGGGGCTTCAGTCACCATCACCCTCAGCACTCTGAGAAGCCATCTTCATCAAGCATTAAATCCCACACCCCGCTGCAAATATAATCCTCCCACCAGTAAAAACTGCTCCTGTTTCCCTCTGCCTGCTCTTCCCACTAAGCCTGGAGCCCACTGCACGCTCAGTGAAGCCACCCTCACCTCTCCCCTTCCTTCTAGGTAGGGAACAGGGTTACAACTTAGCCAAGGAGCCTCAAGGTAGTTAAGTGAACAAGTGGAAAAGTCCTGGCTCGCAGTTCCCTTCCTATGGAACAGCCCATGGGGAGCAGTCCATGCTCTGCTCTGCAAGGGACTTCATCCCCTGAGAATCCATAGACAACCTCCACAGCAAGTTTGACCTGCTCCCTTGTGCCCTCCAGGGAGTAGCTCCAGGTTGGGCTGGAAACAGCTTGGACAAAGATGGGCAGAAATGAGTCCAAGGAAAGGCAAAAACATGCAAGAACCCCAGGAGAGCTTGTCACTTGTGCCTTGCTGTGAGCATCCCCATGCTTGGTGGAGAAGCTGGTTAGGAGCTGGGCTTTCCATGTGTTCTCTAGTTTCTCTTCTCAGTTCTGTCTAGGTGGCAGCGAGCACTGACACAAATAGGCACTTCCCAGTCAACCCAGCCAAAAATTTGGACAAGTGAAACAGGGAAAGGGAGCATTTCCACTATGAAACTGAGCAGAGCAAAGGCTCCACAAGTGCCAGCTCTGACTCGACAGGGAGCAGTAAGCAGAGGAAGCAAGCAAAAGCCAAACCCAGCCCTATGCACCCCAGAGAGCTTTGCCAGCAGCACATCCCTGTAAGTCCTCTTGCTGTGTGGCAGGAGGAAAACTAAGGCATCAGGAACTGCAGGGACATCAAATGAGAAAAGAGCCCTCTCTGCAGAAACTGCCTGACACTGCCAAGGTCCATGGCACGGCCACCCAATGCCTCATCCCCTCTCCCTGCTTGCCTCCTGTAGCTGAGGTGGGGGCAAGGGTCTGCAGAGGAGGGGGCAACCCCATGGCTTCCCAGGATGAGGTAGGATAATGAATCCTGATGGGGGAAGTGACCTTTTCCAAATGCCACATGTCATTGGATTTTATATCACACCAGGACAATGTACCATGGGTATTAAAATCGTTTTTCCAATAGAAGCATGCATGTGTATGTGTGTGTCAGAGAAAGATGTGAGGAAAATAAAATTAAGATGTGAAAATTAGGCTGCCTCTAAACATGGCCTTTAGAAGAAGACTTGGGTCCTAACAGAGCAGGACTGGAAGAAAAGATCCATGCCCTTCGCTCGAGAGATCACAGATGATTTTGTCAAGAGAATATGACTTGTCCAAACCCTGTGACAGAAAAAGAGAAAAAGGAACTCGAGTCCTGATCTCTGTTTCTAAAATTCTGCAAAGACTTTCAGCTCTACTGAGCTGTGGAGGTACACCTCCAGAGCTGCTCTACCCATAGAGGCACGTACAGATGTACGTGGAGCACAGATCACTTGCACGTGTGCTCCTGGACACCCACAAGTGTTAGTCTGGTGCATAAAGACACAGCCAAGTCCTGCATGATAGACAATACCAACTTGCTCAGCCTCACCTGGGATGCAAAGCAACCCCTATCCCTGTAGGCGACCCCAAGGATGTGTGCAGAGCATCCATGGAGTTACCCACACGCACAGGTATGGACACTCTCCCCATATATACCAGGATACACTCTGATGTGAAAACACAATGTGGAAAGGGAGGCACCAGAAGCCAAATTCACTTGAACTCCAGACTGTTCCCTCAATCTGCAGGGCAATTGTCTGGCTGAAACAACAATTGTCTGGCTGGGACAAAAAAAAAAAAAAAAAAAGAACAAGCTGTGTTTGTTTATTCAGCTTCTTTCTCCCTCTCTCCTCTCGACAATACCCTGACACTGTGTCCTGCCGCACCAGGGCTGCAACCCCAAAGGGCTAAATTTATCCCAGCTGGAGTCCTGTTTACAAGCCTTGTCCTGTTTACAGCATGGTCCATCCTGCCCAGGGCTAGGCAGTGGCCATCTCTGGGGTGGGCAGTTCACGCCTCACCTTCTTTGGCCTCTGCTGTTCCCAGGCTGCCCATGTGGTCCCTGGAAAGATGCCCAACTCCACGCTCTCCTCATGTACTTGCACACATGGCAGCTCTGTGGCCCCCTGCCCATCTGGGAAGCAATGAGGAGATGTGGGCTTGCATGAGCTGCTGCTTGTCCAGCATAGTTCTGTGGTGGTCCAGGTGGCTACAGCCTCCACTGGTGCTGGCTGGTGGCAAACCACCACCCAGGAAAACACTGGTTGCAAGCTCAGCAATGAGGGTGCAGCTCATTCCATGTGAAGCCAGCTGGGAACAACCATGCTCCACCATGAAAGCATTAGAGGAGCCGTATGGCTTATGCAGCCATGCATGGATACTCTGGTCTCCATACTTTACACTGCGGTCACTTTTGTTTTCTTGCTGTCTTTCATCCATCCCTCTCCTCCTGGTGGGCTCACATGGGAGGGCAAGGCTGGCAGGAGCTTAGCTCCCCTTCTGGATGACAGAACTTGGTGTCACTCTAGGAGTCTGAACGGCTGAGCCTGGACAGACATGATGGGTTGAAGGCTTTGTGAACAGACTAATCTTGGGGAGCTGGAGGAGGGGTGATCACTGTCAACCCCCCTTGCGCTCTTCCCACACTGATTCCCATCTCTGCTGGTATGCACTGGCCTTGGTCTGCTGCGATGTGATGGGACCTCACCTGCCTGCCCTCCAGCATGGGGGTCTCCTGCTATCCCAGGCTGCCTCACCTGCCGGAGCTCCTTTTAGCAGGACTCAGTTGGCAACATCCAGGCTCTTATTTGCTGTCTAATGAGTTCCAGCTAATTAATCCAAACATATGAAAGGTTTTCATTAAACCTCTGGCTTGCTATCAGCATTGGCCACAAGTTTGGAGAGGCTGGGAGTCACAAGAGTGGTTTCAGGGGTGACTGAAAACTCTCACCTAGGAGCCTATGTGCCACCTCCTGCCCTGTCACCCTTTCTAGGTCCATAACTGGTCTCAGTGGATGCAGAGGGGATGTGAGAGCCTCCGTCTATGAAATGAAGCAGCTGATCTTGTGCTACTGCAGCCTCCTTCATCAGGGCAGTAAACAGATGCTCACCTCGTCCCCAGTGGCAGGGCCACTGCTCTGAAGTGATGGATCCCTCTTTGCACCTGCTAGGGGCTACCTCCACCTAGGCTTATTGAGTGGGCAACCACTACTTTGTTTGCTCAAGTTCACTAGACCCTCTTTCATTCTGAAATACAAATGGAAGTTTTGGGAAATATTTCAAAAGTCAGAAAATCACCTCCACTCTTCATTCATGTTCACTTCCAAATACAGGCAGGACATTAAAGGAAGGGCTAATGCGGTGGCACATCTGCACACAAACACATATGTGTGTGCCCCTCACACGTGCAGCTCCTCATCTCCGGAAGAAGATCTTCTTGTCAGGAAGTCACGGCCCTGATTACTTTGTCTTCCACGTTTAAGAACATCCCTAACTGCTCCTTGGATAGCTCAATTAGTAAAGTGAATATATTATATAAAGTCTAAAAGATTAAACTATCATAGGCAGCCCATAATTTCATGAAGAAGTCAGGGGAGCATATCCCTCTTATTAACTCTATAACAAATGTGATGAAAATGTTCAAATAGAATGTTAATGCAATGTTACGTGTAATTTTCCCAGGCGATTTTCTGCTGAAATATTTCTTTATTAATAGTAATTGAGGGTATAAATTATGAATGAGGCGATTTTCTCCTTTCACTGGGAAAGACGTACTAATGGCAATAATTCTTTATAATAATTTTTTGGGGGGAGAACGGGGAGGGAGCTAGGGTGAGGGGTTTAAAGAAAAAAAATCTTTAAAGGGATTGCAAAATATATAGACTAGCAGTGCATGTTTTATGGCAGGGCGCTGTATTTCATATCCGTGTGCTGGCCATCAGTCCTGTGTGGGTCTGTACTGCACGTGCACAACAAGGTTTGGGCCTCTGGCAAAGGCGATTTCCTCCTCTATTCTATGTGTAAAGCCTGACATCAAGTACAGAGAGTATGAGAGCACCAATGCTGTGAGTCTGCAAATTCAGGACTCCCTGTTTCCCTGTTTAAGAGAAAGAGTGGCAAGAAGCACTGAGCTACAGTGCTCAAAACGAGCTACAGGCACTTTTGGTTAGTAGGTGAGTACTCAGGGATGAGCAGGTTAGTGGTACAGGCTCTTGTGAATTTAATACAGACTCTGACACATTTCCACATTCTCACCATAACCAAAAGCACTTCTTTAAGCTTGTGTTTGGGGTTTTTTGGGGTGTGTTTTACCACCAATTCAGCCTGCTAATCCTGACCTCCAAACACCTCCATCCAGGGAGATGTGTGGCAGTGATGCTTGGTCCTAGAGCCACTGAATCTTGTGCAGACTTGAAGTGGGGTGGGACTAGGGGCAATGCTGACTTCCAAATTCCACCCCCCCCACCTCTGTGGGACAGAGCCGGGGGACACACACAAGGCCAGCCCAGGGCCATGCGCTTGCACACCACGGACAGGCAGCACCGAGCAGCACAGCTGCTTGCAGAGAAACAAAAAGTCCTTTCGGTGACGCCAGAATGAAAGAGGCATTTTACAAGGATTTCAGAGCTTGCTCTCCTTCAGTTTTGTATGTTTTTTTCAACAGACCAAACGATTTCAAAATTTTTCCACTCAGTTAAAAGAAATGCTGGTTTGAGTGCAATTCTTAGCCCCTTCCTTCTGCACACATCTCTCTTCTCAAAGAAAGACAAAGGACAAAGAAACCCTTAAATTTTCATTACACTTCAATTGGTTTTAAAAAACCTTCTGAAATGTTTAAAACTTTTATAGCAAAGAATCCACTTTCCCCCACAATTCTATTTAAAACTTTTCCCAGGAAGGAAACTTTTCAAACAAGTTCTAGTCTACAAGCATAGGAAGAAAAACTCCTGACTCCAGGCCTTTGCCATTATGAACTAAAGAGCTTCAGCTAGCTAAAAAATACCTCTGGTAAGGACTTCCACTGAGAGTGGCCAGCACATACTAGTACCCAGCAAGGGGTAGAGGTCCTGGACACCCATGCACAGGGGTGCAGATGTGCCCCAGATGAGTGCAGATGTGTTGAGGAGTGGGTGGCTTTGATCCTCCCTGGGGCAGCCCTTACATAGTGGGGGATTCCCTCTGCTCAGGCTTCTCCCTGAGCTCTCCACTGGACTGGAGGAAGAGATAGAGCTGCTCCTTCTGCAGCCAGCTGACTGTGCTGCCCTGTCTCTCCCCTCCTCTGGAGGCACAGACCCTCAGGCCCTGCCCGCGGCTTACTCCACGCCAGCAGGTTGTGCAAGAGGCTGCAGAAAAGCGGACAAAATCAGCGTGATCCGTCACCAACCCTCCTCAAAATTAGGTTAATAATTTATGATGTTAAATGGGACAGTTAATAGCTGGGCCAGATGATTCCTCTGCTAATCTAGAGCATGGGCTGAGCTGCAACGAGTCCTCTGAGAGTTCATTACACTCCCCAACCCTCGGCGCTAGTGCTTTTGGCTCTACTGATACCTACGGGAGGCTGTGGCTGGTGCCGCTGGCAACACGCCTAAGACTTGCCCCTCATCAATTAAGAGAAATAAGGAAATCGACAGGAAAATTAATTTCCAAAGAGACAATGCTTCTGAAACTTGCACTGCCCTCAGAAAGCCGGGGGGTTATCTGGGAATCCGTGCCTGCCTGGGAGGAGGTTGTGTTTGCTGTCTCACTGAACGAGGTCAGGCTGCTTTCCTGAGGGCTGGGAGAGTAGGGAGGAGTGTACGCAACTGAACAAAAGGTGATTTTGCTTCTGAGTCAGTCCCAAGCAGGCTCCTTATGAGGGAGGGTGCTCAGCTGTATTTGTGAGGAGATGCACAACACACACCTGCTGCTTAAAGCCCCCCAGCACATTGCGGCTCACTGGTAGCAAGGATTTACTCCCTGACAATGCACATTCCCAACAAAACCTCAGAGATGAAGGGTCAGCATGAGAAAGTTCAGCAGGTCTCTTCTGTCAAGGAGAGAGCGCAGGCTTGGGACAATCAGGGATGAGACAGCCAGAGTCCACTCCAGGGCCAGCCTTGACCCATAGAACAGCCATGGGTCAATCTTCAGTTGCTTTCCTGTCTCTCTAACCTCTCTCACACCGGAGATCAGATCAAGCTCAGCCACAGAAAACAGGCATTGGATAAAACAGCTTCCCCTCACCAAGACCTCAGCCTCAGTCTGTGCCCTGAGCCATTCCATGTCCACCACTCTTTTTGCTTCCTCCTTGGTCCCAGCAACCTTCCTAGAGTGCAGGACAAGCTTGCAGCCACAGCCAGAAAATGTAAGGAATTACCAAGAATACATCTTGTCAGTGTGATGGAGGTTTTCCATCCTTATCCAGTGTAAACAGATCACTGGGGCCCAGGGCACCTGGAGACAACAACTGACAGCATTTGAGTACTACTTTGTGCATCCTGGTTTGTTTCTTCCTTCACAAAGGCCACATTCTGCAAGGCAGAAATGCTTCAGAAAGCTTGCTGTCTCTTGGGATCATGCTCAAGAGAAACAAAAAGTAAGTAAAAACTCATTGATCTCAGCTGTACATGAAGGCAGGAATCTCTTCCTTTGCTCCAGCATCTCACTGGAGGTGCTGTAAAGCAGTGCCAGCCTTAGACAAATCTGGAAGAAGGTGACACAGGCACTCTTCTGTCTGGAAGAGCTAGAGATGGGTACCCTTGTGTCTGGCAGGTCAGACAGCCTAAATCTATTTTACAAATAGAAAAACTAAGTCACTAAGTGTGAGTGACCACTGAACATCAGCAGCAACAGCAACAGCAGGTGAAGGGAATAATTCCTCCAAAAATCTAAGGTTCCCCAGTACCAGTGCATCCATGTCCTGCCCTTAAGTGGGAGCTTGAGATAGACCCAATGGGCTACGAAGTGACCGGCTGGGCTACAAGCTGGCTGGGCTGCTGCAGCCAGATGTGCACTGATGACTCGTGCAGATGTTGGCCCTGCAGCACATCTGGGCAGTAATTTCCCTTCTCCCTTCCACATTCTTGCTCTGCCAAATTCAAATCATGCACAGTGCAGGGGGATTACCTGCAATTACAGGTTTCACACATCAGGGCTGGTTTCACTCAGCTGGGGAGGGGAGCAGAGCTGCGAGAAGTAAGGGCATCCATATGGTGGGATTCTGCAGCCATTCCCCCTCCCTGCGTTAGAGGCAGCCAGTGCTGTCTCACCCCTGCAGCTCCCTCCCCTCCTCTGAAACCCCCTCCCAGGTGGGAAAACCAAGAAGGCCAGGGCCAGCAGCAGAGTCAGTTTTCCTTCCAGCTTCTGCCCAAGTGGGTATGGGAGAAATGACAATTAGGGGGACAACAAATGAGGCTGCCAGACCCTGGGGGGGGACATGTGCAGTAACTTGAGGCTGAAGCGGAAATAGCTCCAGTCAACCCACTTAGAAAATCATCATTACTGTAAAATTTATGGCTGACATGAGCTTGTCTGAGAGATATGATTATTTAAAGGCAGCCAAAGCCTCCATTTATAATAATGTGAGGGAAGAGGGGATAGAGAGAGACGGGACAGGTTTGAAGATCAAAGGGGCATCTGGGAAAGCAAAGGAGACTCTTTCTGCCTTGGCAGTAGCGGCAAAGCAAAGGCTTCAGCACAGAAAGGGCTGGTGTGGTGGGGCAAGACACTGCATTCTATGGGAATGGAGCATCCTATGGGAATGGAGCAACCCTCTGCTACGGCTCTGCTGTCCCAGTCCCTGAGACCACAGCATTCTCTGTGGCCTCTGCCAGTCATTCCTGCCTTTGGGGCTGACAAAGTGCCACCACCTGGGTGCAGGCTGACCTGGACCACAGCACACAGGTGAGCTCGGCACCATCCAGGCAGTGCTGGACAGGGCCACCATCACCCAGTCAGGGTGTGCTGCAGGATTCGCCAGGAATGTGCTTGTAATTAGATATGAGGAAGAAAGCTATTGCTGGGACAGGGAAAGAAAAAAAGGGACAGGTTTGGAGGACAGCAAGCAAATGTTTACAAGGTTCAGGGTTATTTTTTTCCTTCCATTTGTTAAGGACAGAAATTCAGTCCTGGTGGGGGACACCTGATAGGCCATTGCTGTCCTAGCCCCTTAGCTGTCCTCCTTAGGTGCACTTCCCTCAGGGCTTTACAAAGATCATCACGCAATCACTCAGTGGGGCTTGTTTGGGGAGCACCTCATCTCAACAGTAAAGCCAGAAAGAAGGCCCACTTGCAAGCTCCTTGGACCAGGCCATCTGGTCAACCCTCACCTCTAGTCAAACAGAAATGCTGCAAATTTGCTGGAGGATGGACCCCAGGGATGCCCATCTTGGCTAGAGACACACTGCATGTCCTACCCAGCATGTCCCTGTGCCATGGTTCCCTATGGATATGCAAGAGAATATGGCACCTTGCCACGAGCAAGTTTGAAATGAGCACAGAGGTATGGATGAACTCTCCACTGAGGCACTCCCAGAAGGCTGACGGATGCAGAGCAGCAGACTGCAGGACAGCACTCCATGCCATCCAGAGCAGAGAGCAATTCCTGGAGGGACCACCCTGCCCAGGGACCGCATGGAGCCAGTCACTGGCATTCCTGTCCAGGCTCTCCTCCCCAGTCGGGCTGCTCCCTGTCCTTCGGGGATGGCAATGGCTCCTCACCTGATTGAATTTCCAGGCCATCACTCGCTTTCCCTGCAGCTGCGAGGCACGATCGCCCTCCCAGCAACCCCACGCTCACCCCGCGGAAGGAGGGGCTAATTCAGTTAGCCCAGTGGCATTAGCTGCCGTGAAGAATAACCCGCCAACAAGGGCCTGCGAGCTTGACACAATATTAAAGACCCCACTACCCTCACTTGGGGCAGATTAAGCTGGGCTCATTGCTTTAATGCTGCACTCCTCGGCCGGGCTCCCTCCAAGGCTCTGCACCTTAACTGTATTACCCCAGCACCGATGTGCTTGACCTGACGATATTGCTCCCACTGATAATTCACCTCCCAAGAAACTTTGCCTTTTTGACCTCCTGCTGGAGAAGGTTCTAACCCTATGGAGCAGGGCTACCCCTGCATACCACCATCCAAAGGCTCACTTTCCCTCAGCATCATCTCCTGCCTCCCTGACCTACCAGGGGCCTCGACGTACCTTCTTCTGCCAAGCTCAGGCAACTTGCCCCTGCAAACAGGTCACTGTGGTGATCCCAGGATCACAATCTTTATCAATAACTGCACTGACATGCATAGTGAACATGTGGCACATGCGTGGGTGTGCAGAGGATGGAGAATGTAATTTACAGCACCAAGGATGTGCGGGACATCCCAGCTCACTAACCTCATCTGGGGTACCAAGGCTCTCTCAGTCACAATGTGAAGTGATGCGCAGAGGGAGAATTGGGTCCTTCCTGCTCCCAGGGATACAGATATCTCATCTGACCCAAGGAAGCAATCAGGAAAAACACCCAAATGCCAGCCTAGAAGAAGCCTGGGCTCCAAGTGAAACTCAACAGAGTGGTGCGGGAGTAAGACATGGGGTCATCCTGCTGTTGCCAAGCACAGGCAATGCCAGCATCATCTTGGCTTGGCAGCAGCCACTGCCTCCTCTCACCCAAAAGCTGCCAGCAGCTGTCTTGTGCTCTCATCCCTGCTTGACTTTGTGGCCTGCAAGCAATACAGGGAGAATCCTGAAGATGCTGTCTGCTTGAGCTGCTGGCTCACACAGCCTTGCTTTTCACAGGAAACAGCACCAGAGTGAAATCACTTTCCCACTTTGTCAAAACCAGAGGGTTCTGTGTCCTATAAATCTCCAGAATAAAATTGTCAAACATGGAAAACTCACCTTTTCTGATTAAAAAAAAAGCAGTCTGATTTAGCCACCTATTGACTTCTGCCCTCCTCACCAGAAAATCATAATAATCTACACTGACCTTTCCTCTTACTTTTACCATTGGCCATGATATCACTGATATAATTTTATCATTATGTAAAAATAGGTTGGATTGCTGGATGCTCTGTCTCACCTCCTTGGAAAGAAGCAAGTTAACATCAGCAAATTGTAGCTCCAGCTCTAGACCCAGAACAAGGCATCTGCTCCCTGCTCTGCTTCCTTGCCTTTGGACAGGTAGTTTTTTGTACTTGCCCTGCACAGTCAGTGCTTGGGTAGTGTACATCAGGTTGGATATCAGGTGTCTTTACATAATTAATGTATATGTAGAGACATTACTATTTACACTAAATAATAATAATGACCAGCCAGTGCTCACAACAAGCAAGACCTTCTTTTGGAAACATTTTGCTTCCTTATTTTCTGATTTCACTACTCAAAGGTGAGTTTCCTTTTTTTTCAAGAAACAAAACTAGAAAAAGGAACAACCTAAACTTCCACTCGTAACTCAGACCACAAATCTTGGTGTTTTTCTTAATATTAAAACTTTTGGTGAAGCTGTGTTTGACCTGGTGCTGCTGGCACAGGAAGCACAGCACCCACACGAAGCGTCACAGAGCAGTTGTGAAGCCACATGGTTTGGTGGCTATCAGGACAGAAGGGCTCTATTTTGGGGTCTGCCATCACTCCAAGGGTTCTGTGACCCTGAGGAAGGCACAGCATCTCTCCCTGTCCCAGATCCCCTCTGCCCTCCTCTGGGTGGATGGAGATTTCAGTAAGTGCAGAAATTAGCTGCTGCCACCCATCTGGGGCAGAAGGAGGTTCCCAGCATGAAATACCAGCTGTGCCATCTCACATCCTGAATTTGCTGGCTGGTCACTGCTCAGAAACTGTGCTTGTCTCTGGTGCTCTGCCCAGAGCCTGGCCAGACGTGGGACCTGTCCTAACCTGATACAGCTGCCATCCTGAGCAACACCAGTGGCAGAAAGTTTTCAGAGACATAAATTGGGCCAACAGACAGTAGCAGAGCTGGTATGGTAACTACGTGGGAAACACAAAGGCTTATTCCTTCTACTGTTCTCCTGGAAAGAATCCCTTCAGCTGCTCACACGTATATTGCAGAGCAGAGACTGAATCCAATCCCGCTTACGCAGGCTGTGACGTGGCGGAGAACAGGGCAGATCCACACTGCTGGAAGCAGGAGCAAACCCTGCCCTTGGTGTGCAGCCAAACAGATCGGAAACAAGGAAGGGTATATGGCTTTTACAAGCCTTTCTTAAAAAAAGGTAGGTAGTGTCAGAATAGAGTCAGGCCCCAAATTTAGGCTTAGGCAAAGAGACAGTTCATTCCACATTCTGCAGTTAGCTCGCTTGGGAGGCGAATGGAAAATGGTTGATGTGAACACTTTTTCCTACTGGAGTTTATTTTTTTAAGTGCAATGCCTTAAAACTGAGGCCTCTGCTCTACCACAGGGCCTGAGCTAACTTCAGGCCACTATGCCTCTCCTCAGATCCAGCAAAATCCCCATACCATGCTCCTCTGTAGATGGGCAGTACCTGTGGGCACCAGTAGCCTACAGCTTCTCTCTGATTTTCCACCCACTGGTCCAGAAAGTGATTGGTTGAGCCAAAACCATTTCCACAAAGGGGAGCCACCTGTGCCAGGGGACAGGGAGTACCTTTAGCGCCACCAGGCAGGTGACATGGGACATTGGGCCCTCTGCTTTTCACCCTTCTGACATGACCCCTCCTGCTAGGGGGAGATTTAAGGTGCTCTTATATCTCCCTGCTGTAAATGGCCTCATAAAAGTGACAGAACGACGTTCATATGGATGCTTGTTAAAATTTTATTACTAATCACCACCAAAGTTAGCTGCTATATTTAACCCAGGCTGGGGGAAAGAGGGGAGGGGACACTGCCTGGACAGGATGGAGATATCCAGTTCAGAAAGCAAAGGCAGGACAGGCTGATGAGTGGCCCTGACGTAGCTCACAGACACAGACAAGGGCCTGCTTCAGCAATTGCAAATAAAAACCCCAGAGCCTTCACCCTCCACTCATCAGCAGCAGTCACAAGCCCTTTACAAGCCCTAATCCAAAAACAGGATGGGCTTATGGTGAAGCACAAGGCTACAGATCAAAGAAACCTCAGCTGAACTCCCACCTCTGTCGCAGCCTTCCCATGTAGCCCTGGGCTCTTTCCTGTGTGGAAGCTTTTGCGCAAAGTGGATGGGAACAGAGACTTAACAAGACAGCCAGCTCTGCAGGCTGGGGAAGTCTCTCATTGGTCTGCAAGTGCCTGGCAGTCCTAGGATGAGTGAGGCCTCTCTATTGGGGCTGCAAGGACACACAGTTAAGCTCCCTTTCTCTGTTTCAATTACATTTTGTCCTTGCAGGTAAAAGAAATGTTTAGAGAAGAGTGAAGAAAGCCCAAAGATGCTAACTATCTTGGCAAAGTAGAAAGTTCAACAGTTGCAAAGGTGTCACAGGGCACTTCCAGATACGTCCTTGCTGAAGCACCTCTGGGAAAGGGCCACTGAGTTCTGCTCTCTGCAACGTGACACACGAGGAAGGAGGAAGGTGGGTGAAAAGCATAGAGCAAACAGGTACTATGGGCTCAGCTACCCCTGCTAGACCCACTGATTGTGGTCACCTCCCCAAACAGAAACATAAGAAAAGGAAGTCTAGATGGCCATAAAGAAGATGAAGAAGAACCAAGAAGATGGTCACCTGTTCTGCTGTGTTAGTGGCATGCACATGGTTCTGCCCCACTGCGTGGATGGGATCAGGGGCAGCCGGGGCAGGGATGGCTCTTCCACCTCGACATGATGCACTGAGAAAAATGGGATCAGCTCTTATCAGACACGCTAACAGAGCACTCTTCTGCAGGGGATCATGGAAAGGCCACGATGGGTTTGCTGCTCTGCTGTCTGTCCAATGCTTAAAATGTAAGAAAATATTTTATTGATGCAGCAAGGAAGGAGGCAGAGGGAGAAAAGTCTCACAATGAAAATAAACAGCTTTGAGTGTCTCCTTAATTTGGTAATGGCATCCAGATGACTATAAGTTTCTGGAGAATGAAAGACGAAGTATTGCTTAAAAGGCTTCAGCTACCAGTACGCCTGCCTGCCTGTAGAGCAGAGGGGAACAGGAGAGGGAGACACGCTCCTCTCTCAGGATGCTCTTAGAAACCTCCCCAGAACTCCCCATCTGCATCTCCTCACAGCTTCATAGCACCTCCAGGTGTTTTTGGCAGGTCCAAACATCCTCATCTACCCTCATACTTACTATACTCAAGCATCTCTGAGACCATTGCCGTTTGACTCTCCATCACTGCTTCCCAGTTACCTCGTTCCTGGCACTCTAAGGGAGCTGCTGTCTGTCAGTCCTCCCATCCATCTTTAGGGGCCCTGTATAAATCTCCTAGACGCCTCTTTGCTCCCTATATATCTATCTAATTAATGTTAGTGTAAGTAAAGCACAGCCTTTTCCCCTTAATAAGCAGAGTGCTGACTTTATTACAGGTCCTTTTTTTTTCCCCCTCTTCTTGCTTCAGTGCTTTAAATCATGTTCAGGAAAGCGCTTACGAAGGGAAAGGCTGCGCGTCACATCTTGCCGTGCCTTCACCCCAGCACGGCTGGGGAGGGCCGTGGGGACTGGGGAGCAGAGGGCAGCCGGAGGAAATTGGACAGGATGTGTTCAGAGCGATGCCAAGAGCTCTGCACTGCCAGGTTCGCCGAGGTCAGGGGAGAAGTCAAAGGCCATAGATGTGTTGTCTGGCTGAAGGCAGAGTCCAAGCAAAACAAGGTGTTAAATGTCTGCTAATTAGAAGTGTCAAAACAGGACTGGAAAGGCAGGCATGGGTGGGGAGGGCCTGGAAATGTGATAAGTGGGGTTTGGTGCAGAAGGAGCTGAAATCTTGGGTCTCCAGACCACACAGCAGGTGAAAATGGGAAGGCTCCTGCAGCTGCATTGCTCTTCTCTGGTACTTTTTTGTTCAGAAATTCTAAATGTGAGATGTAAAGGACATGCACTCAGAGGACAACAAGCTCTGTCACATTTCCTATGAATTCTTAGAATTGTAAGAAGCAGAGAAGATTTTATAAATGTGTGATTTGCCTCTTCAATGTTAGCTCTCTGTCTTTCTCTCTCTGAGATCCCCTCATCCAATTTTACTCTGTCCCATGGTGTTGTTCTTCCTTCCCTTCTCACC
Source organism: Acridotheres tristis (assembly GCA_037013685.1). NCBI lineage: Eukaryota > Metazoa > Chordata > Aves > Passeriformes > Sturnidae > Acridotheres > Acridotheres tristis. The sequence goes on from CM072895.1 coordinate 10,846,754, forward strand.
CTCATTGCTCTCAGGCTGCCATGGACTGGGTGCACCAAGCTCTGCCTGCCTTCAAGTACCATGGATGATGCAGAAGGGAGACTCATAACTCCCACCTTCCTGAGGCTGCACAGCAACTTGCTGGTGAGAAGTGATAGAGGGAGATGTGGCCTGCAGGCTGGGCTTGGCTCAGCTCTATGGTGACTCTCGAGCCTTTTAGCAGCTCTTGCTTGTGCTTCACAGGGATGTGGTGTCTGATACTAATCCACAAGCACTCAATTTCAAAGAGTGGGTAAGCTGCTGGAGGGGACACCACTGGAGGGGACACCATGCACAGGCTGCTCAAGCTCCTGGTGCCCAACCACATCATGCATATAAGAAAGAGCATGTGCTGTTAGACCTCTTGCAGCCAAAGAAACACACCTGGCCTCCAGCAAGCCAGGCACAGGGGAGTGGTACCTCACTACTTCCTACTGCTACACCAAAACACAACCTGGTCATTCTCCAATCCAGCACTGGAGCCAGAGGGCTGCCGTGAAAGCGTTAATGCTCCCCCTGGCCTGGGGTGAAAGGGTTACCCATGTTGTGCTCAGATTCTTTGGCTGTAATGTGATTTCTTGGCTCCTGTGTATATATTTATGCAGTTTTGTCCACACTCCTGCCCACTCCCCCCACACGGTGGCTATCGATCAGGCTAATGGAAGGGATCCGATTGCACATGCTCTGACGTGCTCCCACACAGCCTCGCCAATGCTGGCCCAGCCAATCAATGCTGAGGTGCCCCCGAAAATTTCCCATAATCTGATTTGAAGATGTGTTATCACTTAATAAAATCCACACTTGCCCTTCCTCTTCCCTCTCTACTGAAATGCATTTGCACTCTGGCTCTGCCATGCCCCTGCATCCTGGCAGCCTCTGGGAGAAGGACCATGGAGTGGCCAGGGGCTAATAATGCCCTGTCTAGGTAAGGGAGGGACGGAGTATGAGAAATCTGTTATTTCCTGGGTAATCGGCACTGCCCAGCAGTGCCAGGGGACACACATGGTGACACAGGATGGTGTGTGAGGGCTACCTGCTCCCTGCTTCCTTTCATGATGCAGTGGCTGTAAGGATGGCAGTGATAAAAGATGAATAATGTTCCTGTTGAAAATATGGTGAAAAACACCATCGGTCTTCTGTAGCCTGTCAAGAAACATTCCCGTGGTCTTTGGAAAACAATTCACTACAGCATATGAAAACACTGAGGATATTTCTGGTGCAAATAGGTGTCTGCTTTCTAATCAGCCTGCACAGCAGAGACAAGAAAAAAGTCCTGGGCAGTTAGGACAAGACACCAGTGGGGTTTAAATGAGATACTCCCTTACATTGTGTCTTCTCCAGGGAGGGCTGTTTCTCCGTGTTGCATATAGGTAAAGCCTTATAAAGTAAGGGCCTTATTACCTTGTAAAATCATGGCTCAGGCCTGCTACTTAGGCTAAAGTATAAGGGAGCTATGGGAGAGTGATTTAGCTGGGATAGAGGTAAGGAGACCTGAGAAATGTGCTGCATGACTGCCACATGTCCACATAGTGGTGGATGGTGGTTGGTTGACTTGGGCTTGTTGTGCCTTAAAACTATGTAAACTGGTAACCAGCTAACTGCTTTTAAAGGCCTGGTTTTTGCAATAAACCAGCTCTCCTTTGCACCGCCTAGAGACCGTGCATTGCTCTGCATTGTCACATCCAAGAAAAAGTCAGAGGTTCCCCTACTCTAATCAGATTAATCATTCGTCCCTTCCTGGCCTTCAGCTCCAACAGAAGATGTTGGTGCTACCTCGACAGCACACCTCTGTTTCACAGGAGGGGACACATGGGGCTCATGGTTACATATGGGAAGATGGCCACAAACAAGTCTGTCTTCTCCCATCCTTGTCCAATAGAGGGAGGATGATGGTGCAAGAGGCACACTCCAGAGGTGCCATCTTTTAAAGCCCTGTCCCTAAAAAGCAGAGCAAGAAGCCATGCATGCATGCAGGGAGCCATGTCTGCCTGGGGATCCAGGGACAGGCATATGCCAGCAGCAGGATGAACCTGAGACCTACAGATCAATGGTGTGTGGGGCTGCTCCCTGGGGCCTGAAACCCGACACTGAGGTTCAATAATTCAGGGGGAGAGCTATCAATGGCTTCTCAGCTCTTCAGAGAGGAGAGCAAATTGAAAGTCTTGTCAGGAGTCAAAACAGAGCAGGGCAAAGCTGGGCTGAATGTCAGAGAGATTAAACAGGCAGAAAGCCACAGGGATGGGTATGAGCACAGGATGAGTGGGGAGGCCACTGCTTTTTATGGTTCACTTTGGCAACCATTGGAGCAGTCCAACTGCAGCAGAGCAGGGCATTATCACAGCTAGATGGGTGACCAGTGTTCCAGGTAAGCTCATTGTCCAAGAGGGTTTCAGCAGCTCTGATTGCTAAGGTTAAGAAGCCTGATGGCACGAGGCTCTCCCAAGCTTAGACAGTGTGTCACTGTACACCTCCTTCCTGCTGCTCTGCTGGTGCAGTCAGGGGCCGGGGCAGAGTGGACTCATGCCACAGTTGTGTGTTCTATTTCAAACAGTGCTTTGCACGAGGAGAAGGATGAGACCAGTTCTGTGGTAGCCTCCTGTGGTAGAAAATAACTCTTCCAGGCCCAAGTGGGACACTGCACCAACATGGATGATAAATAATGGTGATATTTCAATAGACACAGGTATGATAATGAAGAGCTATTCTTCTTTTGCAAAGATCACTTGTAGAATTAAATATTTATAAATGATATTTAGACTTCTAGTCCTGTAAAATGCCTTTTTTTACACAGATAATATATGTTGACTTGTTGAAGAACCAAACCAGTTTGATATGATTAAATACAGAGCTGAGTGACATGATTCATGCCCTTTCTTCCCCACTTCCCAGCCTACAGCATATGCAAGACTCTCAATACATTTCTACAGACATTCATATAAAAAAATTAATAAAATAAATAAAATAAAATAAAATAAAATAAAATAAAATAAAATAAAATAAAATAAAATAAAATAAATAAAACCACAACCATCCCAGCTGCAAAATACATTGAAATCCTCTCAATACCCTAAATGCCTCTATCAACTTTGCAATGTCTGGCTTGTAAGACAAAGTATTTCACACCACACCAGGCAGCTTTTTTTTATGGACAGTTTCATTTGTGCTTTACATGTGACTTACTCAACTCTGGTGGCTGACTCTGCAGGTCCTCATTTGGGGACCAAGAGGCTGAACTGGCAGTGATGAGGATGATCAGGGATACAGACCTAAGCCCTCTCTCTCCCTTCTCATAGCACTTTGGTACTACAGTCAAGCATGCTGCACTTGAACGATCATTTGGTTTAAGAGGAATGTGACCACAGATATGTGCCTTCAGATATATGTCTTCTCCAGTCTGCACTGGTTTCACATCTTGAAATTACTCTCCACAGCTCCATGAACTAAAAAACAGAGGTAGAAAGAGGCAGAAGAAAGAGGAAGAGATTGCCAAGCTGGTGACACGTGCCCAGGGACACCTGTCCCACAAAGCTCACTTAGACGTCAGCCTGACCACAGCATGGAGCTTCCATTTTACAGTTTAACATGTATGAGGAAGAGAAAACTGTTCCTCTTACAGAAATCCCTTTTTAGCCTCACCTTACATATAATCACTGACCGTTCACACCACACTGTTCTCACAGCAGTGTTTGCCCCTGCCCGAAGAACAGCTGGGCTGGGCAAGGATCCTGGGAGCCATCTGCACCCCGAGGAGCAAGGCTGGTTTCTAGCCCTCAGAGCATGCGGTTGGACTTGTTAAACAGCACAGGCAGCACTATTGGAAGGAGAAGTTTCCATTAATTTGCAGGTGCTGGGGGGAAGGGGGGAAGGAGAGGCCAGGTGCTTTCTGGACGCTGCCCCCAGCAATCTCCCCCCAGTCCTTTCCCATTGTTCCAGAGCTGTCCCACGCAGCCCCGCCAAAGGGGATAACAGGCTCAGGAACAGGCTGAGTGACAGCAGACACCTTATAAAACGCCTGGCCGAGCGGGGCTGGCGCCTTGCTGCACGCAGCGCACATGCCCGCAGCCCAGCCAGGGCCAGCCCTGCACGCAGGTACCGAGGGGGGCTCACATCAAAGGCTCCGGTTTTGCAAGGCTCAGGACGCGGGAGGGCGTGAATTATAGACTTTGATGTCTGAGCAGCGGCAGAGGAATCGGCGTGAAGATCGTTTATAAATCGCTATTTATGGTCTCCACTAAGTACCAGGCAGCCCCTTAAAGCGAGGGATCAGGTTTAACTGAGGCTGCTGCAGAGAGCGGCTGCTGGCGGCTGGGCCAGGGCTCTGCGTGGGCAAGACGTATTTTAGATGCTCTCCATCTCAAACAGCTGAATTCAACTCTGAGATATTTCCAGCTAACTTCCCCAGGTCTTTGCCAATTTTGGGGAGCCCCAGTACGGGAAGCTGGTGGTGCCTGCACAGCAGGAGAGTCACGGCTCCTGGAGAAGCAGACTTGTACCGTAGGGTGGTGGGGTTTAGCACTCACATGGGGCTGATCCTTGTCCTTGCTAAGAGGAAAAGTGGCAAATTGGGAATTCCAGCATACTGTCTCTGCTCCTAAGGGGCCTCTGGCTTTGACTCACTGCTGACTGTTGCCTGATGTAGTCTCTAACAATCCCCAAGTCTGGTAGAGCTGCATGCCTTCCCTTGACTAAGTCTATGCTCTGGCTGCTGTGTTCCTCTTGAAGCAAGGCTGGGACTTCGACCAGGCAGCTCCGTAGCAGAGGAAAGGACAGCATCCAACCATGCACCATGTCACTCCTGTCCATGGTTAGCACTTGGCACCTGGCTCTCCCTGTGGGAGGGACAAATGCATTCTGCTGCCTATGGCACGTCTGGGTATGCTAATGCTAAGAGGTATCTTAGAGATTAAAACCTTTGAATCCTGAGAACATAAACCATTCAGATTTCCATTCACTGATCTGGAATGACCCTGTATCCCACAGCCAGGACCCAGCTAAAGAAATAACTGCTTTTGGGCTTTTCTTTATCTCATCTGAGAATGAACAGCCTGGTTGGATTTCTCCAGTCCCTGTGGTCAGAGGTCAATGGACAGCTGAGCCTCAGCGGAACTGCAGAGCACGGAGAATGCCTTGTCTGGGGCTGGAACACTCCTGGTGAAACACATAAGACCCATCACCCCCGAATGTTCCCAAATGTATCAATGAGTCCACAGAGGTGGCTGTGCTCTCCTTGCTCCTCTCCTCATCCCAGAAAGAAATACACATTACCTCACATAAGGAAGGGCCATTACCTGTATACTGAGAAGTGCTTCTGGGAATGCCATACACTGCTCCTACACATGAGCATCCCTTCCCTCTCTACCCTGACACTATTTCTTTGCCCTCAGTGGTGTTTGCAGTTCCCTCCATTGCAGCAAAAGTTACAAATTCTTTTGCATAGCCTTCATGTCCTCTTCAGCATCACAAACTCTGACATTGTCTTAGGCCAGGTATAATGCCAGCCATTGCCGTTTCTCTGTGAAGGAATGCCATCTAAACTATAATATTTGAGTTGATCTGATTTAGAATCCAGCAGCCAGTTCTGAAGCCCATAGACACATTGTTTGGGGATGCACAAGGATGATGGCCCACGAACTCGTTCCTGTTCAAACAGCACAAAATGCCACTGCGAACAGAACCAGATTTGCACCCTGTCTTCAATTAAAGGTTCATGTCCAGGACCTACACCAAACTTTTCAAATGTAGCTGCTATATTTTGGAAGCTGAGACAGACCATGCTGGATTTTTCAATGAGTTACAAGCCTGAAATCCAGTTCTGGCCCCCCAAATCAGTGGGTATTTTTCTACACTGACTATTATATCTGGAACACACAGACAGACTTCCTCATTGTCCTCTCCTTGCCTTGCAGTCCCCAGCATAGCAGCACTCAGCAGGCCTGGTTCTGCCCTTGCACATGTTCATGTAAACTGTAGATAAGCACATATTTCTCCTTGCTCCAGCCACTCTCCAGGACTTATCTCAACCAGGACAGGGAACCCTCCACCACAGCTCAATGTGATCCCCCTCAGACAGAGTAATTTTTATGTCCAGAAATATTTATATACTTTTGCACAACTGTTGTTTGCAGATTCTCTCTTGGTGGCTTCCACACTTCGCAGCAGCCCCTGTTTGAAGTTAGACCAGATGGGAGCCTGGACCAAACATAAATAAACCAATCAAATCTGAGAAAACAAGCCCCCATCCCTCCTGCCTCCTCCTCAGACCAGTGTGAAGATCCATCCTGGGAGAGGGGGGCAGGCTGTGCTCTGATGCTCAGACTGCTCCCTCCATCCACCCTTGAAGTCCCGTCCTCCGGGCAGAGTTTGGTATGTGCTGTTTGCAGGGGGCTTGTTTTTCTAACATGGTGAACACATGCTCTCTCCCGAGAATCATTTATTTTACATCAGAGATCCTGGGGCTCCTGACCCAGAGTTTTGCAAGATGGTTTTGTACTTTTCCTCATGAGGAAGGAAGACACATTCCTCCAGCTACCACTGAAAGAATGGCAGGTCCCAGATGTGTCCTTCACAGAGCAGGCTGTCCCTCATTTCCCTCCCAAGGCAAAGGTTAAAAATGACACACTGAGGTCAGAGGATGCTCCGAGGGGCTCCACAAAGCTCTCTCAGTAAGAAAGTCCTGTTTCTTTTCCCGATAATAGCCTTCTGCTTGTGGGACACCAGTGGATCAGATCAGTAAGGAAAGATGGACTGAAGGGACAGCGACCAAAGAGACATCTTAATAAATTATCCACTATTTTAAGTGTTTCCCAACAATTCAGACCTCAAAGGAAGGCAAGAAAAAGCCCTGAGGACATTTGCCTACCATCAAGGTCTCTTTAGAGCCACCAATAGCCAGTACAGTACTTGTAATAGCCTGAAGTCAGACCCACCTGCAGTCCCATCAGCAGGCCTGGCTGCTGCTCTGCCCTGCAGAGTTGCTCTGCCCTCAGCACTGGCTGGGCTGCATTGCATGTGGCTGGAGTTGCTGCCTCATAGGACCAAATGCACCATCCAGCCCTGGAGCACAAGACATACAGCTCTCCTCTTCTTGAGGGCCAGAGTCCCATTAAATCCCTGCTATGCATGGACTCCAGCACCCACCTTCCTTCCCAGGCAGGGAAAGGATGACGAGGGAGAGCAATGGAGAGAGCAATGCATCTCTGCGAAACCCGATCCCTTAACACGCAGCTCCTCTGATGTGGGCAGCTTGTGCTTTACAGCATTAGAGGAGCAACATTTCATGGAAAATTCAATAAATACCCCTGTACAGCCAGACATCTGTAAACAAAGGCTTCCAAATTCAATCAGGCTGTGGGCTCAGAGCAGCATTTATAGGCTACAGCATGGAATATTATATAGGAAAGCTAAATGTAGGGGGATGGAGCAGATTCCTGGAAAATGAAAGATCTTTTAGCTCTCTATTACCCCAATGAAGAGTAACTATGTCTGTTACTGTGCCCCTTCTTGACTGGCTGGGGCAGCCTTGTCATTCTCACTTTGCCAGCTGCCATGTCAGTCTGTACTGGGCTCTCAGCTAGCAAAGAAACTGCAATAGAAACCAGAGCAAGACAAGCAGGGAAACGTTGATCACTCCAGCAACTGCCAGCCACACTGTTTGCTGGAGTGCATTCCTGCTGCCAGCCATACCAGGAGGGTGACCTTTGAGATGTAGGTCTGAAGATGGCTCTGAAATACCAAGCCCTGATACAGGAGTAAATGCTTCCAGAAGCTGGAAGTAATTACAGCCAACGCTCAACTCACATTGACGTTTTGGAGTGGAGAACAGTGTCTTGCTTGTTCTTTGGGGCTTTCCTGGGTCATGCCACCCCCCAGCAGGTTGACTGAGCCCAGTCTATCTTGTCTCCTGTTTTATCACAGCCTCAGTTCGCATTTGTACAAAACCAGATAAACTGGACAAAGTGAAATGGGATCCTCCAGTCAAGGCTCTGCTGAGCTCCATGGCGACTCACTGGATGAAGAAACAGTGCTGTGATCCTCAGCCATCCACACCAGATGGCTACTGGCGATGGTACAGAAGATTTGCTCCCAGAGTTGAGCAATACCAGGTCTGTAACACACAACTGAGCACTGCTGGGCATGTTTGTGTATACTTGTGCACAGATACACACCCCCGCCTCAAGCCACTACAGCATCCCTGTAGAATTCCCTCTTCCCTCTTTGACCAAGGTTTTCTCTGTGGATCCTTACCCTCCAGCACAGTACCTGTAAAGGTCTCCAGCGCAAGCAACTGATGCTGAACAGCATGGTACATGGGTCCCTGTTAGTGTCTGCCATCCTGATGTGGTTTTGCCAAGCCCAGGGCCAAAGATCTTCACAGTCAGGAGATCAAAACACTGTCCTTCCTATGCTGACTTGAAGGCGAATACCTGCAGGTGATTTTGGTCCAGGCTACATGTAACTAACATTTCAGACACTCCCAAAATGGTTCATTACCACCCAGTGGCTACACCACCTTGCAGCCTCTGGACTCAGCATCCCCAGAAGTGCTGGGGTCCCATCTGCTGGCAGCTCCAAGCTGCATCTGCATGGTCAGGGGTCTCAATTTCTGCAAGCCAGACTTTGAGGATCCTTGCAAAGGGCAAGCCACCAGCTCAGAGAAAGTTGTTGAAGTCCTGCTGTGCTTCTTCAGCCCTTCAGCCACCTCAGGGGTGGTTACAATGGCAGGGACAACTGTAGTCTTCTGTGGAAGATGGCTATCAAAGAACACTTTTGTGCAGTGGGAGCTGCATCTGAATTAAAAACTTGAACCCTCTTGCAGCACCCACAGAGGTTATCAGCCCATATTTAGGGCAGGCCAAATCAGGCATTTGTCTCCTCCTTCCCCTTGAGTGCACTTTTCCTTACAGCTCAATCAGGCTTTACGAACACACCGCCACACACAGAGGCCAGTATATATAATAAATAGAGCCTAGCTCTGAGGGCAGCAGCAGTACACTATTGCCCAGGGGACAGGAAGGTTAGTGGGATTGTGATCTAAAACCTGAGGCTGGCAGCTTTATGCTCCCCCGGGAGAGATTTCCACAGCTACTGTGAGGAAAACAATCACTATTTTGGTTATTACACTTCATTTATTGGTTTGTTCAAAGATCACAGCCAGGTAGGCCTTAAATTCAGGGACACTCGGAGCATGGGTCTCTAGCCTTGCTCTGTGTGGGGCACCCCAGAGTGATGCCACAGCTTGTGCCCTTCCCTACCCCAGGACAGCTCCATCCTGACTGCCTTTGTAAGATCCCTACCATGACCAGGCAAAGCACAGGAGGGGAACTGTCCCAAGGAACATGTTATGCTTTGGGACAGATCTACAAACAAAGCCTCTCATTTTGTCAACACAAGAGGAGAAGCAACACCTGTGCTCTGAGGGAACCATCCAGCACATACACTGTTGGGAGCATATTCACTTCCCAAGAAGCATCTTTCGTGTTGTGTGAGAAAACATGAGAAATTATGGTCTGGCATGGACACATCCACATCTGTACCTTGGAGGACAGAGAGCAGGATGTGAAACTTGCTGCTCTTCATTGAGCATAGGTGCTCAGGGAACTAAATTTACCCATTTGAGTCATAAAACAGAGACTTTAAAGCTCTGGGAAGAGAAGTGTGTGCATGCAATGAAGAGGTCTGCAGAACAAGCCATGGGCACCCCTTTGCATGGTGGTAGCACAGGCAGGAAGGAGCAATGCAGGGACCACCTGAGCTGCTTTGGTCATACAGACCCCCAAGCACATCCAATCAGCTACTGTTCCTCTAAGATGCATTGAAGAGCACTGGGTGACAGGCGGGATTCAGGAAACATGGGGCACTTCCCCCACTGCTCCTCAGCCAGCTGCCCTGGAAATGTTCCTATAAACTCCTATTAATTAGTTGACACTTGGACTGTGCAAACAGGCTGCCCCCTCCCTGTTCCCCCCCAAGGAGGCAGTGCTGGAGCAGGCCAGTGTGGGGGCCAAGTCTTGGGCACATTCTTCCAGTTAATATTTCAGCCCGCAGTTGCCAAGGGATCGGGGCTGGCGTTTCCCCCCCCTTCCTCCCCCTTCCACCTCCCAAAGCGCCACTGGTGAGCGGACAGCCAGGTTAAAGCCTCCCCCTCTCTTTGCAAGCAAATGTATGGGAGCCAGAGGAGGAGATTGATGGGGTTTATAGAGTCTCCCTCCTGACCACCCACCATGGCTCCAGTTCCCTTGGGCCTGTCCACACCACAGTCACAGCAATGACTCTCCAGTGATGTCCACCACACAGAAAAAAATCATCCTGGCTACTTCTGTTCGGTAGCCTGGGTAGCTTTAGAGGACTTTCTTCAGGTCCCAGACACATCAGCTGGGATGGGCGAGAGCTTGCAGTTCCTCTCCAGCCACATCCATGCAATGAAGGGAACTCAGTGAAGCCTGTATATGAGTGACATCAAGTCCCTAACTACTCATGGCTTTCACAGGTGGAACAAAACAGACTCCTGCTCTCCCAAAGCCTTCAGCAAGTCAACGCACTGCAAACAGTGACCGTACAGAAAGGGCTGAGGAGCTACTCTGGAGAGAATAGTGTTTGGACATGGAGACCCTCCAAAGAGCTGCAGCTGTCCCTCCTGGAGGCATCAAGGTCCTTGGCAGGTCCTGGGAGGCACAAGGGTGGGAGTAAAAGTCATGGAGGCAGGCCAGGCTCAAGATGCCCACATGCTGTAAAGCACAAGGAGAGGCCCACAGACCCCACTAATGGACATGCAGTGCAGCAGCCCTTCAAAGAGGAGGGAGACTAAGTTTGGTGCAAATGCCTGAGGAGAAACCTCAAAAAAACCCATAGCTCAAAAAAGTGCCAGGGATGGCATTTGGTGTGAGAGGCATCATTGCTACCAGCAGCACACTCAGCCAGGGGCACCATCTCAGCAGAGGCTTTCAGGAAGGACCATCTTGGGGACAAAGCCAGCTGCCATTGGATCCCACAATTTCCAAATTAAAGCAACCACTCCCTGCCACTCGTGAAAAGAAGAAACAAATCAAGCTAGCTAAATGTGTTGGTAACATTTGGGCCATTTCCTGTATGTTTAACACATTTTCTATTAAGCCCACGACAAATGGCAAGGGCTCCAGGCGCAGCCATAAAGGCTCCCTCCTGCCGCAAGCCGAAGGGGCTGCAGGCAGGGAGGGGAAGGTGATCCGGTTGAACAGGCAGATGGGAGGTGAGCACGTAATTCACAGCAGATCCACGATTTGATTAATTTCCCTGCTTTTCCTGCTGGAGAATTCCGGGTTTTATTGGCCGTTAAAAGGCACTGTGCTGCCTGATTTCGGAGCTGAGCTGCGCCAGAGGGGGGACACAACACGGGGGCTGGCTGCAGGGACCTGTCCTGGTGTGAATCAGATGCGCAAGTTTAAGGTGGGTGTTTTGGGGACGGGGATTCCCTTCTGGAGGACAGTTCCCCCGTGGCGTGTTTTCTAGAGACTTGTCCTGGGGCCCTGGCTTGGTGGGGAGGGAGGTGGTTAGCCTGGGACAAAGCCTCTCCACAAAGCAGTGGGACCCTCAGCCAGCCAATTTCTCCCTCCCCGCCTTCAGCTGCTCTCCCTCATCCCTCCTCCTCACACCAAGCTGCTGGGATCAGCCCCTGCAGGAAAAAAAAATGCTCAATTTGTCATGTCATGTCCAGCTGTTAACCTCCCGTTGCCGAGCCATAGGAAAGACTTGCTTTCTTCTATTTATTTATTTGCCACCCGGACAATGGACGGCCCCAGGCCTGCTGAGCTCTTCATAATAATGCCACCAACGATCCCCCCTCCCTGCGCCTCCCCCAGCCAGCAGCACCAGCTGAGGAGCTGCAGGTGTCAGCAGGCATTAACCAGTGCAGAGATCCCAGCTCCCTTGAAAGCCGTGGACACCAAGAAGAAGGCAACTGTCAAGGGCTGTGGCCAAGGCTGGGAGGACCCCTTGACTGGGAGGATGCCCAGACTGGGCTCATGTGAAAAGACCCACACTAAGAGAGAGAGGAGAGAAAGGCCAAATGATAACCATCGCTCTGGAAAGTTTATCCTGTTGCTTTGGGGATGCTTGGACAGGGAAGAACAGATCAGTCCAGCCACCCAGACAGTTCCTGAGGGGACCAAGGCCTGGCATAGTCACTATGGCGCTGGAGACACTTAGCAACTGAGTGGGGGGGATGGCAGCTTGGAGGCTGGCTTTGACCCCTGCTAGGGTTCTCCTACTGGGCACAGTTCCGCGTGGTAATTTGGCGGAGTGGAGACTGGGAAAATTGCTCCAGTGGCCAGAATGTGTCCCAGAGAGGAAAGGCACCAGCCCCTCTTCACCCTCCAAATGAGGCTGTGGTAAAGGAGCATTGTGTGAGGCTAGGAGCCAAGCACTGATCAGGAAGTCGTAGGGCTGTTCCCCGTAGTCAGCAGAGCTTAGGGTATGGAGACTCCAGCCAGGGACACTTGCAAAGCCTAGGGGAAGTTCCAGATGTGCCCACCACATCTGGTCACAGATAGGATGCAAAGGGTCCACCATTTCCCACAGAAACTGTGGTGCCTCCCACCCACCATCTCTGGCCATGAACGGGAGGAGAGGAGCAGCCACATCTCACGGACCCAATGCCACACCTGGGGCACTGCCCACTCCTGGCCTCAACAGCGGCAGCTGCCAGAGCTGTGAACACATCGGCAGCAATAGGTTGGGTGTGCATTTGCTGGTCTGACAATAAAACAGCTCTCGGGTTACTGGGAAGGTATCGGCGCCGAGCAGCCGAGGAGCGAGAGCACGCGGGCTGTAACTCCTTCCTGTCTGCCCGGCTGTCTGTCCGGCCTTCCTCCCCCTGTCAATGTCACTTTATTTGCTGCTGGGGTGGTGATAGGATCACTATTAAAAGCACAAGTAGTAGGCATTAAAATGCATTTCGGTTAGTCCGGGATAATAAAGGCACGCAAGGGGAAGGGGGGAGGTGAAAAGAAGGAAGTTTTAACTCACTAATAAAAATCAAATGCAGGCAGTTTGCAGGAGCGAGCGACTCGGCGCTTTGCCTTGCTCTTGTTAAGGGCCTGCTGCCATAAATAACTTCCCTGAGCGAAAGCAAAGGAGAGCCAGGGAGCGAGGACGCAACAACACAAAATTTTTCATTTTTCTCCATAAATCATTTCAGCGTGTGATAATATTTGTTTTTTCTAATGAGTCTCCTGTGATCCATTCCGGGAGCTAACATCAGGGCCTGTCAGGGCATGATGTGTGGGGCACTTCAGTGCTTTACAAAAACTGCCGCCTCTACAGATCCTCCTCTGCCCTTCGCTTATGCTCAGGACAAATGTAGCCAATTTTTTTTGCTTTGGGATTTCAGGCTCTCTTTCCTTTTGCACAAAGTTCTTCAGCATTAAGCCCTGAGAAGACACCTCCTAGAAAAGCAAACCATCCCTCTAGTTTTCTCTTTGTCCCCTAGAACAGCAAACATCCAGGACGGTCAGCTCTCAGGATGAGAAAAAAAAACATGTGAATGGGAACAAACCAAAGTGAATGCTGGCAGTGATCCTCAAAAAGGCAGCTCCCTAGAGACAGCTTAACACCTGATGTCTGCCACCCTTACCCTGCCCCATGGGCAGCCCAGCACAGAGTCTGGAACAGATCCTGGTCTCTATGCCCCCACCCCAGGCCCAACATCTGACTCTACCACTCTACCACACCTTAGGCACCTGCAGAAGCACTATAGTGACTGCAGGAGGTTCCATTTCCACAGAGTACATATGTCTACTCACACATCTTCTTTTAGTCAAAGACCAGCCAGAGTTTCCTCAGGAAATTCTATGGGCTAAAACCTGCTTGTTTCTGAAATGGAGCCCAACATGTTTGTGGAGGTGACTGCATGCCACAAAGGTCCAGTAAGTAGGGATGAGGTTTCACTGAGACTCCTTCCATTCCTTCCTCCTGCCAGCTCCTCAATACTCATTGCTTCAACCCCTAAGTAAGTGAGACATCAGATCTCAGACCTGAAGAGAACAGTTTGGGTCACGGGTAGGAAAGATACTGTGTGCATGCACACCCAGGTGACCAGACTGGCATCAGCCCTGGTTATGACAACCAGCTCAACAGAGTGATGGGCACCCAAGCTAGTAGGTTCAGCTCCTATGGGCATGAATACAGCCCTATGGCACCATGTTCAATCTCCCAGCACAGCACCCATGGATGATGCAGACTGACTTCAGTCTGTGCCTCAGTGACATTAGTCATGCTGGTAGCAGAGACAGAGAATGCTGCTGGTGCCTTTCAGTCTAATTTAAATGGAAGGCACTTATACTCAGGGAGGTCTATCCATCACCAGATACATGGTTGGAGACCACCTCAGTGAGAAATAAAGGAAAAAGAGAAAGTAGTACATCCAGAATGGTGTACAGAAAACTTAAGGGGAGAGGAGCCCAGGAGCATACTTCAGCTGAGATCTATTGCTCAGTAGCTTGGAAATCACCAAAGACTACAAGGATGCTCTGCTCTGAGCATCACACATCAAGAGCAGTTAACACGCCATAATCCTGTACTCAAGAAAGCAGGATATCCCTGCAGGCCTGGAATCTGAGGCCAACCCTTGCTCCTCCGCAGCATGATCCAGGTGAAAAAGAGCTCATTCTGGCTCACTCTGATCCTTCTTCTTGCTCCTGCAATCATCACCATGACTGCCAGAGCCAAGGCTGCTCTTAGGATCACCATCATCAGGGTTGTTATTATTATTATTAACATCATTGTTATGGTGTTTCCAGAGGAGGCTCTTAACTCTGGTCGTCGGGATAAAGGCAAGCTGGTGGCATCTTCAGGGAGTCATAATGGTACGGGGCCCGGCTCAGTGTGTGTTTACTCTCTGCCAATGTATGTGAGAGAGAAAAAAAGAGAGAGGTAGTGAGATAAACACTGTCATGGGCCGCTTCCATCATCTACTCACAAGAGCATAATAAAGCCCTTGTAATATACTAGAACTTGTGTGGTCCCAGGGTCTAATTTGCATACTAATTACTCAGTGCAAATGGGAACGAGGGGTAGGGGGAGGGCGCGCGGGTGAGGGGGACTGGACTATTTGCTCTGCCGTTTCATATCATGCTAACAAGCTAATCCGGCGTGCAGTTAGCTCCTGATATATAACTGCTCATTAGTATTATAATAAAGTACATGAAACAACCATAAAACGTTATATACTGCACAAGTGTTGTTTTCTTGCCAATTATCTGCGGGCGGATTTATCACCGCAGTTGTTGCAAATTCCCCTTGGTGAGGTTTGGGTCGAATAAAGAAAGGTGTTGGTGTGAGGGGGGAGTGGGGGGGCTGCTTTCAAGGGGGAAAACATGTGTTTTCTTAAGTAGCACTTACCGATGCGCCATTTCATATGAGAGAGAGGGGGAATGCTGCATCCTTAGGAGACTGAGACGGGAAGGGAGCCCAGGGCTCAACGTTTAAATCAAACAAACTTCTGCCTGTTAGGGAAATGGGAGCAGAGCCCTAAGGATAGACTTCAACCCGGCAGAAACCAACTGAGGACGAGGCAGTATCTTTTTCCTACTGTCTTCTTCTAAGGTAGAAGGACCAAGACCAGAGAAAAGTAGCTCCATTTGATGCGGAAAAGGGCTTGCCTGGCACATTTGCCAGCAACGAGGCAAATTTCTCAGAGGAGCCAAATCCATCCCAGAATCCCTGCCCAAATCCTGCTGGATCTTCTCTTCCCATTACAGCACCAGCAGTCTGCAAGAATCCACAAACCAGCACCCCTGGCTTGTGCACTGCTGCCTGCCCTGTGGCTGATGTTTCTGCCCTTTCAGCCCATACCACTGCCCCAAAACTGCTCCATGGCACAGGGCTGCTGCCCAACTCTATATGGCACTGAAAGTCATGGAAATCTTGTGGTTCACTGCTTTATCTGGTTGGTCAGAGGACAGCATCCCCTGCTCTCCCACAGGCACAGGGGCAGTAACAAAACCTGACAGACTTAAGTGGAGCGCAGTGATTTGCAACCCTTGGTCTGTGACCCCCGGGGGTCCAGGGATTACTTCTCAGCTACCCAGGAATGCTGAACAAGAAAAGTGAACTGAGGATCAAATAGCGTTCTGCATGTGGGCTCTACACCTTCACTGGAAACCCCCGGGGCACCACAAAATGGGAAGAGGCTGAAAGCTGCTGGGAGGATGTGAATGGCAGAGCACCCGCAGCAGCGGAAGGGGGCTGCCAGGGGCTGCCAGGAAAACTGCTGCACTCACCAAAAGAGACAGGGCACCGAGTGCTAATCCCTGTTTCAGCCCGGGAGGGATAGGTGACATGGCTGCAGCCATCAGAGGGCACATGCAGGAGCATGGACTCGGGGTCCTTCACTTCTGTTCTCTTAGAATATCTCTGACAAGACCATGGACTCTTCCTGCCCCAGACAAGATAGGCTCCCTGCCCTTGAGAGCTGCATGTTCTCCTGTCTTAATGGGACTGTCAGAGCTTGCTGAACGTGATGGGCACTTCATCCATGCCTATGCACAACCAGCCCCCATGCTCAGCTCTTTTCAGAGATGCTCTGTGCTCCCCTAACCTACTGCTTTGCATCTTCCCAGAACACCAGCATTGCAGATAGGCCCATATGAGTGTGCAACAGGTACTTTCAAAGCTTCTACCAACCTCAGCATCCCCCTATGTCCTCACGGTGAAATACCTCTGCAACAGGAACCCCCCGGCTACCCCTCCTGGCACTGCATCCCAGACAAACAGTTGTGACCATGCTTGCACAGCCCCTGTGCTGGCATGCTCTGACCCAGATGTGCACTGGCTGGTGTACACAAGGTTATGTTTCCAAACACACAAAGCAATAGGAAGCCAGACATTCTCTTCTGTGGAGACCCAGTGGCATAAATCCCATCCATTTTCCCTCTTACAAACAGGGGTTACAAATGCAGCCTCCCATGGGTATTTCACACAGAGCCATTCTTCCTCTCTTTCACACACACACACACACACACGCACACACATACACACACACACGTACACGCCCCCTTGCTGTGAAGCATTTGCTTATTTATGGCTTGTTTTTGTCAAGCGGAGGCAGGACTGACAGCTCTCAGTGGTGGGGCTCTGTCTGTCTAACTCCGTAATAAGACACATGATATCCATTCTGCTGCCAGCGGGGAGTGAATCACGCCAACCCTGTCACCCCGCTTCGCCTTGGCGAACTCCGCAGCTTGTTAGCATCACAATATTGGGAGCAAAATGTGACCCAGAGCTGCCATGCCCGTTCCTCCCTCGGTCTGAAGAGAGAGGGGGGAACACACACGCTCACATCTCCACACCAAGGAAAGGCACAAATCCCCTACAGGGCTTTAAAAGGACTTAAAACCATTTTAATAAACTGATCGTAGAGGAAACACCTCCCCTTGGGACAGGGTCACTGAGCAAATGCCAACACTGTCTCCGTCCTGTTTTGCCTTCCCGAAGATGCTCTGGGGCACCAAGGAAGGGGTTTCCCCCATCCTTTCTCCTGTGGCTGGCAAACATGTCGTGGAACAAGCATGCTGGCCGATCAGGATGAAGGAGGGCTGCTGGGACCCATTTCCAACCCCAGCATTCCAGGCTGGGCCTGGAGGAGTCACCACAGAAGCACTGAAGCACCCCAAACTCCCTCTCCAAACTCCTCCAGTTACGGGGAGGGGAACTCCTACTTATAGCTCGTTCCCCGGACATAAATAGACCTCAGTAAAAAGATTGCTACATCCTTTCAATAAAGATTTTTTCCTCTTTCCCAGACAGCTTGTGAAATGTTTTAAAAGCTTCTCACATTTCCAGTGAAACCCACAGAGAAGAATTTTGCTTGTTATCAGCCCTAGAAGACCCTGATAGACGGATGATATTTTCCCCCCCTCCTTTCTCTCTCTCACACACTCTTTTTTTACAAGCTGAAAAGAGAGTCACAGTGTGTTTTATAACCGGCTCTCTGCATTTCAAAAGCTCAACGAGAGCTCTCTGCGAACCCTGATAAGCCCAGGGCTCTTAGTGTCTTAAATACCTTTGACAAGCTATACATTACAACGCTAATAATTTGCCAAATTTGCGCCCATAATATGATATCTGTAAAACGTCAAGGGTGGTAATGCGATTAGCGGCCTCAAATGAAATATCGAACATTCAGCGTTTAGGCCCTGAATAGGGGAGAAAGGAAAGGAAATCAATTTCAAAAGCAGGAGGGAAAGAAGCGATAAGCGTGTAATAAAAAGGGAGAGGGGAGCATGGATAGGCTGGGAGAAAGAGCATCTTGTTTTTCATTCTTCCTTTTTTAAGGCATTCAAGCCTTAAAATGAAAGGAAAAAAATAAAAGGGGGGGGGAAGTACAAACAAACATCCCTGAATTAAGCTGGTTACAACTCTGCAAAATAACATTTGGCCACCCTAACAACCCCAGGGTTTGGTGGATGGTGAAGGTGGGGGAAGGACTTGCTGTTTGGTCTCTGATCCCCCCCCCATCCAACTCCCCGCCCCGAACAGTTCGGGTCCATAAAACACAGGATGTGAAATTACAAGTAGTCTGAGGGTGGGCTGCCCCCTCCCCTCTCCCCCACTCAAGGTGGTGGAATCATAATGTACTAATTATCTGAAACCACTCTGAGTAGAAAAGAAACTGTCACATACCAGGCTGTAGACTAAATAACAAACATCCCACACCTGCGGCTTTATGAGCGCTTGCTGCGCAAGGCAGCCAGAGGGAGGGAATTCCCTGCTCCCCACTGGCATGGCCATCCTGCCAGGATGGGATACTGGATGCTGCAACCTGGGGCTAACCAGGGTCTGATCCCTTCAAGTGGCCTAAATGCACAAGTGAAGCTCAATGATAGTTCTGTCTTGGCTTTGCATTTGGTTTGGCATGAAAAGAAACCTTCTGCCATGGTCTGGGTGGGAAGGAGGAGAACCCACGAAAAGAAGATGATCCACACCAAGGGTAGGAGGCATGGAAGAAGGAAATAGTCAACAGTGCAGGTTGACTGTTCCAGAAACAGATCTGGACACTGACAAGACAGCAACAGTGGGAACAGACTGCAGCAGACTTTCAAACCAGTGCAACCAAGGAGAAAGTCCATGGAAGTACTGCAGAATGTCCCTGCCTCTCTGTCCTTCACCACAGCTGGAACGTGAAGAACATTGTGTCTGCACACAAAATGACTTGTGGGTACTCAACCATGGCACTCTGCTCTCTGGGGTTAAAAGAGACTGCAGCAGTGAGACAGGATCAGCCCACTGCAGCCCACACACCTGGCAAGCTCAGTGCCATGCTGAGAGGCTGCAGGAGAGCTGGGATGCACACTTTGGGTAGCACCAGCTCCATTATCCTCGGTTCCTCTTGGGCTTCAGCTTCTGCACCAAGGCTGACCAGAGGGAGGCAGAGTCCCAGCTCCCATGTGCACATATCACTGGAAACTACACTGAGGCCACCAAAACCCTCACAAGGAGGAATAATGATGGTACTTGGAGAGTAGAAAAGCCACAGGAGCACGACTGGACAAGTCAGAAGCAGGCAACTTCCAGCTGAGGGAACTTTGCCTTAGATTTTGCCATACAGCCAGGGGATTTCAGCTGAAGTCTATTAGTGAGTGGCACAAGGGCTGGAGGGGAATAACCCCAAATTGCCAACTGCAGAGTACTTAGACTTGCTGGAGTACTGAGCTCTGCTCACCATTGCAGGCAAGGTGCTGGATTAAACAGATCACTAACTTGCTTCCCAGCAGGACAAGTCCCAGAGCAATTCTCCTTTCTGAGAACAGTGAAAATGGCCACGGGGATGGGCCTGGCCAGCTGCTGGGCTGACAAGATCGCCTGGATTTCTACAGGCCATGGGAAGGGCATGTGAAAGTCCAAAAGCAGGGACTTTTCTGAATGGAAATCTGTGAAAGTCTGGCAGGGACAAGGGGGAAAAATGCCATCACTGCCTCTCAGCTGCACAGTATGGGACCTACGTGACCACAGGGCCATGTTTGCAGGTGCTTGGTCCCATATGAGTTTCAGAAGGCAAATGTGGTGCTGGTGTCTTGGGGCTTCCGGTTCTCCTTCTAGGCAATGACACATAGATAACATCTTCACTTAAAATTCATCTCCCAGGCAATTGAACTGCCAAGACTGTTGCTCCAGGTCAGGGTGCTGCCCTACTCCCTCCCAGTACTAGCAGCAGATCCATGCTCAGACTTAAACTTCTGGGTCTGCATTCACCTCTCAGCTTAGCCAGCACCTCTGAACCTTCCGCATGCAGGGAGAATTAACACCAGTCCAGCACTGGTGATGGCTACAGCAGAGCCAGAACAAACACCTGGATGGCCACCAGCAGTACACCTTACTGCAACCTGCAAATCCCCCAGACCCTTCCCAAAAGGCACTAAGGTCTCCAGGTGGCCCTGCCTGGGGCAGCTGAGGAGCGGAAGGTGCTGGTCCCATGTGGGAATGAGAAAATTCACCGGTGGGGGGGCAGAGCACGTGCCCCTCGGCCAAGCATGGAATGGCCATTACAGGACCACTTCTTGCGGCATCACGAGTCATTAAAGCCAAGAGCGCTTAGGGAATCATCAGCACCAGCCAAATGACTTCCCCAGATGTGGCTCATTCTCAGGATGTGGGAGCCCCCATGGACACCCACCTCCGATCCCAGCTCCTCCAGACAAAACATTCCCAGCGTTGGAGTCTCCACCCAGAACCCCACTCGCAGGAGCTTTCTAGGCCATTTAGCAGGAGGCACTGTTTTGTTTTGAACAGATGTTGCCTTCCCCCTGCCCCCAAGGTCCCCAGCAGCTCTGCAGCCTTTGAGCTTGGAAGGCAAACGAGTTCTGCACACTTGTTTAAGGTCAGTCAGGTGCATGCGCACAGGCACACACATTCTCGCACACATTAGCTCGACAGTGGGGTGGGCAGAGAGGTACCCCAGACTAAAGAAAGCAAGCACTGGGAACAGTTACAGCTATGCTCAGCCTTTAGTGTTAAAAGGACTTCTCTTCCCCACAACCAGCCAGCAGTACAGGTGCCATCTCTCAACTGGAGTTAAGCAAATTCTCTGTCCTCTCTGGTAGATGTGAGAAGCTGAGACAGCTGAAGGAGTTGGCCAAGGTAAGACTTCTCCAGGCAGACCACAGCAATGGGTGATCTATATGGGCTTGGATCAACACAGAGCTTCTGTGTCATGACTGTCATCTGACTTCAATGAAGAGTAGACAAGTGCTCACAGTTGAGAGGATAGATTAATTTATTTACTCCCAAAACATCACACCAGAGTGGGCAACCTGAGGTCTGCAAATTCACCAAGTGCTCAGTGAGCCCAGGTTACTCTCCAGGACCATGGCACACCACTTCCAACCTAGCTGCAAAGGTTATGGTGCTTGCTGAGATTAGTTTTTCCTCTGCTCAGTTTGGTCCAAATGGCTAGTGATCCCTTAACATGGCAGTAACAAAAACCCTAAGGCATTTTTACCGAGAGAACTAATTTTAAGCTCCTTCTCTCTTTCAAACTGTACTACTACAAAACTACTGGTTTCATTTTGATCAGAATGGGGACAAGACATTTGTACAAGCACCCTTTGGCTATTCCCATGGGATAAATGTACCTGCTGTGCATTCAGGCTGCCCCCTTGGGGTCAGTGCTTGAAGAATATTGTCCAACTTCTACTGGGTGATGGACATGGTAAGCCTTGAGATGATTTACTACATACACTTGGAGGTCCTAAAGATAGGAGAGTGAAAGAATTGGGACCTTTTCAACAAACAAACCAACGTGCAGACCTGCATCCCAAGTGAACATCTTTTGTTCGTAAGACCACCAGCCCTTTGTGCTAAATCCAGCTTAAAGACAGAGGAATTTGTCACTCAGTGCCGTCTGTAAACATCTCAGTATCTTCTAGAATAGCATTGTGATCCAAATTGCAGTAATGCACTTTGTGACTGAGCTGGCACAACCACGTGTGGTGCACTCACTTCTTGAAGGTGACTGCAGAATCTTGTACAAGTTTGAGTCCCTGTCCCAAGCAGAGAATAAGAAATTTCACAGACACACACAAATGCTTTTGGTGCCACACTTCCAAATTTCTGTTTGCAGTCACAGCTCTGCTCCTGTGGCCTCTTTCTGTCTACGTGTGCAATCCCTTGGTACAGAGCCTTTCATCAGCACACACTAATCCTTTCCTATTCCAAGGGAAAAGCTGACTAAGATGTGTTGAGCAAGAAAACGTGCATGGAAGTTGCAACAGCAGAGAAGACATGGGTGATGTTTGGAGACATCAAACTGGAGCACGGTAGAGAACATCAAGCTGGACTTGTGAATGGCAACAAAAAACATGTAAATGTGGATCAAGCCTGCAAAGGAATCAGAGCTTTGGACCAGCATTTTACTTTGGCTGGTGCTCACGTGGCTAGGTTGGAGAAAGAACATTGTCCCCAAGTACCACAGTGCTGGAGGGAGGATGAGATGACCCGGACTGAAGCAGCTAGAGATTCTGGGAGATAATCAAGGAGCTGCCTAGGGCTAGGAAAACTGTGGCTACATTCAGGGAAGGAGGTTCAAAGGGTCTGAGGTTGAGTGAGATATTGTGAACCTCTGCTCTCTGCATACCAGAATAAACATTAAAGGAAGCACAGTGAGCTGAGGGCTAAGAGGCAGAGCAGCCTCCGGACACAGGGCTGCCCTTCCCTGGGTGTACATTCTTTTTCACTGTACATCCTTTACACATCTATCCTTCTTGCTGGACATATATCCTTTTCACTGTCCTCTGCTTGTGCGGGCTCTTACAAGAGACTGAGGCTTTTAGAAGCTCTTCAAGCCACTACAAGTGGAGGTGGAGAAAGGTAGAAGGGATCTCACTGCATGGTGTACAAGGCAACAAGAAGGACTTGACCCTTGCCCATAGCTCCTCTTTTCTGCTCTGGCATTGTGCCCCACCATGCTCCCTGCTTTCTGTGCCACTAGCCTTGGCATGGCTGAGCATCAGAGAAATCTCATGGGGTCCCCATGTCCCACTTCTCCTGAAGGAGACTACAGCTGTCCTGGCTTTCAGCATCTGACCCAGAGCTTTAAAAACCTGGGCGCCGTGCAGAGGGCTCTCTTGTTCAGGGACACGCATTCTGACTTTGATTAAGTGATGGACATGAAAACACACAGACACACAAACACAGTGCAAGGCAATGTCCCCAGAGGAATGGGAAAAAAAGGAGAGATAAAAACCAAACAGCCGTTTTCACCCCCCAAACCGTATAATTTTGTGTAAATTTTTACTTTAAACATCTCTTTTTTTCCTGAGCTGTGATATAGGCCCTGTCAAAACCAGGGCCAATTACTGCCATTAGGTTCCCATTATGTCACTGCTTCTCCCCCCATTATGAAGGTCTTCGGCACACAGAGCTATAATCTTCACTCACTCTCGCTCCATCACTCCCAGAAGGAACAAAATTGTTTAAAAAAAAATAAAGCCTTTATTTTGCCCCTGTCAACTCTGAAAAGGAAGGAAGGGAAAAAGAGAAAGAAACTGGTAAAGTTTTTAACTGTGAGGTTGCCAAAAGAATCAAGAAAAAACGTTCAGCACAGCCAAGGCGTATGAATCGAGGGCTGGCAGAAGTACTCTGCAGGATCACCCACAATCCAGTCTCCTTAACCCTCACAGGGGAGATATTTTTTTCCCTTCACATCTGCCAAAGCAGACCTGTGGTGAGCCTGACACTGCCCATGGGAATGGAGAACACAGGGAACGACTGTTGGGAGCAGCACACAAGACAAAATTCATGTTCCACATCATACTCCCCATGCCACGGGTTACAGCAATTTGCAATTAAAGCACCCACTCCTTCTGATTCCAAATACTGACCAGCCTCTTCACCCAAAGTGTTGGCATTGAGCCTGGAAGGGATCTGAGAACATCCTCAGAGGTACACAGACCTGACATCTGCTGCCATCAAGTCAGAGCCTGCAGGATCATGTCCAAGAAGGATGACTAGCTGAGGAGAGCTGAGATGACCATGCTCTGACTCCTCAAGGATGAGAGTACACAAGACTGTGTGCACGTCTGAGAGGAGAGCTCAGCAAGGGTGTCGACAGCTCATGAAGGATGACGAGGGACAGGTGCTTGAGAAGGCTGCTCACTTGCCAAAGTAAGAGCAGCCCTGGCCCCGGAAATCAGGAGAATGTATCATCCCAAACACATTCACACTTGGCCACAACTGGACACCACCACATGCCTGGATATCAGAAGAGGGCTACAAGGCGTGTTCTCAAAACTCTGCTGGTGCTTTCAAGTCCAGCTCCTCCCTGGGATGCTGAGAGAGGGAGAGCAGTGGCACTTGTCTGCAGTGGGTGATTCCAGGGTGAGTAGTAAGAGGCTCTGCCCCATCACATTCATCATCACATCTCCAAAAACCCTGTGTGTTCCTTGATGCTGTTCACTGTTTTTGCTTGAACCCACTATCCTGCATTTTGTGTGAGGTTCATGTGAAAACCAAGGAGTGGATCTACTCTAGTTTGTTATGAGAGCTGGATATGGTCAGCTCCAATAAAATGAACTAGAGACACTGAAATGAAATACCCAATCCATCTCCCTCTGTGCCAGTTAATTCAGTTCTAGGGCTCAATTTTGGTCAAGGCTGGAGGTAGAAGCAGCATGGGAATCTGATGTGGTATCAAATAACAGCAGAAACTCGACCAAAGCATCCGGAGAGAGCCTGTACTCAAACTGCACGGAGCTCACAGCCCCACGATGTGAGGAAGGAACACGTCCTTTCCAACCAGCTGCACTTCTCTGGGCCCTTGCTCACATGCAGTTCCCCAGACACCGACAACAAATCGCCCAAATCTTTATGCTTTCCCCCTTATATCCTTGCTACTGTATCCACTGAAAAGGCAACATCTCCCCTCCCAAACCAGAGTCCTTCCTCTCATGGCTCCCGCACCCCTCTCTGGGGACCCCCTGCAGATGACAGCATCTGGCAACTCTGGAGCCACAGAGAAGAGGAACAATTTGCCCCTAAACAAAGAAACATCAACTCTGCTAAAGCGATTTCCACCCTCGGTGAGACCTCACAGAGCCATCCTCCTTCTGAATGCAAAGGTCTCGCCCATTCCTCTGCGGAGAGAGGGAGAGAAAGAAAGGGAAAAGCAAAAGAAAAGGCGTGGGGGGGCCGGAGAGGGACACAGTGACAGACACTTTGGCTTTCCTGAGCTAAAGGCTGAGCCAGTGCAATGAAAGCGCTCAACAGCGGCCCACTGAGCTGTCACTTATGCGAGTCTGTGTGTGTGAGACACAGAAGAAGGGCTGCGCCCGCCAATTGCCCCGCTTTCCACCAGCCCCCTTTTGTTTTTGTTTAAATCAAATCAAGGGTCGCTTTAAGATGTGCAGCAAAGCAATTTGCTGAGTATTCTTCCCCCCTGTCATGCCAGCAGCAGCCCCTGGTAACTGGGAAGCTGCCCACATGGAGGGAGAGACCCTCCGGCTGACTTGAGGGTGAAGGGCGGAGGGCAAGCGGGCACTGGGACGCTGCTGCCAGTGGCTGCATTCCCTGCTTGTTTGCCAGCCTAGGAAGTGACAAGCTTCAGCTGCAATGGGGGACTCAAGGGGACCCGCATGCCTCAGCAACCTCCCCTTCTCGCTGCAGAAGTCAGTGGATTGAGGATATTGGCTTGGGGAGGCATATTTTTTGCTTTGTCTGGACCTATCCAACTGCACGATGCAAACCTGAGGCAGGGGTGCACAGGCTGCAGAGCTATGGCTCTGCTGTCACCCACAGCCCCTTTGTCCCAGCTCCCACAGAGTGGGACACAGCAGCCTGGGTCCAGGAACCACCTGATTTTGTTCTGGTGGTAAGCAAATCCCTCCCTCCCTCCCTGTCCTTCAGCAGACAAAGCTGTAGATGGAATCCTGGAGTGTTCAGTAGCCAAGGACAATAATTGGACTCAGGTTCTGCACCCCACCCCTCTGCCACCTCCATGCCCCCAGTGTGAGCAGGTGTGGGGCCATCGCCATGGATCTTTCCCTAAGAACACTGCTGGAGAAAAGTTGCTGCTGCTGTGCTACAAGTGCAGGAGATGAGAACTTCTGAGGAGGAAGGTTGAGGAGGAGGAGGGTGTAGAGCTGGGAGGGCTCTGGAAAGTTGCTGCATGTTTGAGGGGGGAGGCAAGAGATGAGCTGGAGGAGTGAGATGCTGACGGACTGCCTCTATGTGTGCATAGCACACTGGTTACAAGAATTCAAGTTTCCAGGCTCAAAAGAGATGAAAATGAGGGAATGTGCGAGTGACAGGGCTGGATATCCTTCTCAGCTCCACTGAAAACAAGGAGCAGCCTGGATTTCCAGTTCATGGACCAGACTCTGCCATGATGCTGGTTACGTGGTTACTGTGGCTAGTCCTTTGGCTGCCTTGTGCTTTATTTTTCCTTCAAAATAAAGTACTAACAAGGTTCGTTTCCCTAGTGAAGTATTGAGAGTCCTTTGGATCTAAAGGGAGCTTGTAGGAACAAAATAGTATGAGGATTGTCACAACTGTTATGCCAGAGGACTGGAGGGCAAAACATTGGTTATATCTTTCAAAGAGGCCAAAAGACGGCCATGGGGGTTATAGATGAGCAAAGCCCCATTTCAGTGTCCAGCAACTTGCTGGAAACAGTTCCTAAACTAAGGACTGTGTTCAGATGGCCATGATTTAACAAACCCCTCACAGGAAGCCTCCTCTAAAGGCAAATACTCTCAGCTCAATGACTGGCTGACAACTTTTTTGGGCTTTCTAAATGCACACAAGACAGCCAGAGACATCAACAGGAAAAAAGCAAGATCATCCCCAAAAAGCCATGGTAACCATAAGCTGGGTGACCCATACATGCACCAGTAGCAGGGATGCCAACTCTGCTGCAAACAGAAATGTTCACATGAACCACAGCCACCATCCAAAGTTGGGAGTAATCTTTTCCCCAAAAAGAATGAAATTAACTTTTCTGTAGAGAAGAAGCAGAAATGGTCACAAAGGGCATATGAAAGAGGGAGCAGGAGTAGTTTTAATAAAATAACACCTACTATACTTTTCCTCTGGTAAAGGAAGAAGGGAAATAAAAAATATGAATGGCAAGAAACCTTTACAATTGATAAAAAGGCAATAGTTTCAGACAATGCACAGTTAACCCCTGTGACTCCCTGCTGCAAGGCTGAGGCTACAATCCAAGAGAGAAAAAAACCCCACTTAAACAAGATAATGGAAACATCCTGGGCTATAGCAACAAGAGTAAAGAAAAACTGTCAGTGTCATTTTTAAAGGAGTATACACACTTTCAACTAAGTAAGAAAAAGTTCCCCTGTGATCCATTTATTCCAAAACTACATGCAAAACTACATGCCCTGCTGAACCACCCTCTACTGCAGCCAGCGTGTCCTGCACCAGGCAGGATGCTGGTTTCACGGACACTGTCCTGATTTCAGGTGTATGTTTGCACATGAGCCCTGCCCACACTGATATCCTCTCCCTATCAGTAGCTTCCAAGGGGTTAAAATAAAACTTCACCCCAAGAAGAAGAAGAAGAAGAAAAAAGAGCCAGAGAGACAAAGTTAATTGAAACTGCTGTTTAATTTTTCAGCTCCACTGGATTACACTGTGGCACAGATGGTTCATCAAGACAGTCTCTGTCTGTACCACTGTCCGTCCCAGCCTCTCCCCCCATCATGCAGGAGGGAGGGGGAGGAAAAAAACACAGCAGGCAGTGGCTCAAAAAAAAAAAAAAAAAAGAAAAAAAAAGCAACTTAACACAAAAGAGCATTCTGTGCAGCTCTTTTCAAGGCGCTGGGACAATGCTCCCAACTTGATCCTTTCATAAAGAAAACGTTTCGGGGTCAGAAAACAGGACACATTAAGCCCAGAGAAGCACATTGGCCATTTTACCGCTGACTTTCGTGGCTAGCTAGAAGGCTGCACCCGAGTTGGGTTATTTTAGTTGTTTTTAAAGGCAGCAGCCCTGTAGGAACAATCACATTTGGGGTTTGGGGTGGCCTCGACTCCCACCCGCCCACAGCACCCTGTGCTCCAGCACAGCTCACCCGTCCCTCTCTGCTGAGAAAAGTCTAACAGAGATGAAAGGCACTCTCTTTAACTGGATTACCCTTACAAGCAACCAAACCAAAGAGACTAAGAAACAGCTAATTAAAGCTGTTCAGTTACAAAGAGCAAATCCTTCCTCCTGCTCTTCCTTCTCTCGCTCAGCCCAATTCATTCATATTTCCCCTTATGCCTTATTAATTCCTCTATCACTGCTCTAGGGGACAGAGGGTGGGGGAAGGAAGGCAGGTGGGGAGTGTGAGAAAGGGGACCAAACCTATCCATGGGTCAGATTTTCAGCATTGATTTGGCTTTTGCCACAGCTACTACCCATTGATTGTTAAGCTTAAACTGATGATTAGCACTTTCTGAGTGAAATAATTCCTGGATTCTTGTGAAGAAAAAAACCCAACAACCTTTTTTTTGTGCAATAATTTGCTCTGCTAATCATATTTTCCAGAGGCCCAGCAAAGGTAAAACTCCATCAATTTAAATTTCAGGTAAACATCCTATTTCTAGCTAAGACATGAAGAGAGGGCAAAGCAAAAAGTTGAATTTTTGCCCACATGAACTTCTCAGCAGGTAGCTGTTGCCCTTGGGGTAACAGACAAATCTTAAATCCAGAGTGAAATTCTTACTGAAGTTTTTTGAAGATGACATCTGCCTGGGGGATATATTTTGGTTTAAATTCTCCATTCCAGGTATATAAGGCATAAAGGTCCAATCACAGAGAGATTCTGAACTTCTCAGAAAACTCCTGATTGAGAGTTCAGGAGAAGACTGTGGACTCGTTTACAATTGAACCCCATTTCTCTGTTTCCTCCTAGTAAAACAAGTATTTCACTGTCCCCGACACTGCTAGGAAGGCATGAAAAAAGGACTATTCAACTGCTCTGTACCAGGTGAGCTCCCATCACCCCATCCCATCCTGCCAGCACATACTGCATAACCAGAAAACTGCTGAGTTTCCAACCAGAGGAAGTTTCTCCGTTATGAAGGAGACTCAGGCACTTCAGAGGAGTCCACAAGGCCATGTCAATAAGCAATGATTTTTCTACAACAAGATTAGATGAGAAACTGCATTCTTCACTTCCACCTGCCTCTGACAGATCTCTGTCCCTCTGGCACAGCACTTTCTGGACAATTATTAAACAGAGACACAGAATCAGGAAAATTTGGGCCAGTGATAGCATTTCACAGCCAGGGTAACTGAGGTCAAGGAAAACTAAACAGCTTTGTCACAGTCACAGGAGTAGCCCAGAGCCAACCTGCAGTGCCATGCAGGAGCAAGGCTGGTACTTGGCTTACCCCTCCACCAAAAATAAATCTATGGGGAAAGCAATTCTGATGGTTTCAGGCCAGGAAAGGGCATACAGGTGGGAAAAGTGCTGCATCGTCCTCGGGTGGCTGATGCACCAACCACAGCTGCCCTGCTCCAGAATGCTCATTGTCAGCAGCGCAACCACAGCTGCCTTTCATGGTTAAGAGGAGGGAAAGCAGAGCTTCGCCTTGGAAAAATCACAAATGAAACCAGGACATCATGTGCAATTACTTCTAACAGGGTAATTATCCTGTACAGCAGGATGACACAAACACACTCCAAGCCCCAGTACCTTGGGAGCTGTGTTTTAAAAGCCCACCTGCCTCCGTGACCCTTCTCCTCCTTGGCACATCTGGTGCAAGGGCAGCTGCCATGCAGGTGTGGGCACCCAGGAGTATCCTTAGTTGCTGTGAGCATGGGTATTCTCAGCACTGTGGGAAAGCCATAATTTTTTTGGGTTGGGACATGTGCTTCAGACAGAAGGACATGCCTGGCTTTGTATAAGAAGATACTTTCCACTGTTATATTTTTTCTTTGCTTTTGAAGAAGATCTGTGAGCTTCCCACCTCCCATCTCACCTGCCATAAACAGGGTGCCAAGAGGTGGAAGAGTCAGAGCAGCAGAGAGGGAGAGGAGGCAGGAGGGGGAGGGGGAGGAGAGATGACTGGAGGGAGGTCGAGAGAGGAACGAAGAAAGAGGAAAGAAAAGAAAAACCCAGCAGTGCACCATGTTGCATTGTTCACGCTCAGACCTTCAATTTGCTCTCTGCATTCTCCTGCAGCGGGGAGAATGTTACGCTGGCTTAAGAGACAAATCGGACACAAAATAAAGACCAAGCACTCAGCAGTAAAGCAATTATCGCAACATTTTATGCCGGGCCTGTTCCTTTTGAAGGCAGCCTGGTGCTGCCCGCATGTACCTTAACCCGTTCCTAATAACCATAAAGTCACCATTATTTACGGTACAAGACATTAAATAAATAATGAAAAAGCTGCCGGCGACGGAGCGAGGCAAGTGGGGGTTGCAGAGAATCTCCCGAGACCAGAGCTGGCATTGGCTTAACCTGCACTGCAGAAGGCAGAGGAAAACAACTTCCCTGGACCTGGGGAAGGGAGGACACATTTTTATTTTGGGGTGACACCTTAGGCCCTGGGATCAGAGTAAAAATTAGATTGTGGTGATTTTTTCAAAGAAGAGAGAAGCAAAATGGAGTTACATGGGCTCATGGGCAAGCCACAAACCAAAAATGTTTCTACAAAAAGAAGGAGGGTTGGCAGGGCCAGATTCTGACTTTCACCTTGCCAGCATAAATCCTGGTGTAATGCTGCTGGAACCCAGAGCTCCTGAACATTTGCAGGACATAGCTGAGACCAGACATGGGTCCTTGATGAGGAGGCATCCAGTCCCATCTTACTTAAATTGAGAGGTAAATAGATAAAAATAAAACATGGATGTAAATATAGGTCACAGCAGGACTTCCCACAGCTGTGGATGAGGTTAATGTACAAAGGGCATTTACCCTACTTGATCTCCACCTCTCACTGTACGTCCACACAACCCCATCAGGAAACAACATCTGCCCTTCAAGTTCTGCTGACTAGGTTCAGAAATAAACATCTCAACACCTCTGTTGTTTTCAAGGTCTAGCTGCTTTTCTCCAAACCTGTTTCTCTTTTGAACCTCTCCCTCTCTTGACAATCTTCAACATCTGAGCGATGCTGAGTCACACTCTGGCTGCTGTGCCACCCTGGTCAACCCCAGCAGCCTGGGCAGGTACAGGTACTTCCTTCACCCTCATGCCAGCCTTGTGTAAGCACAACAGGGTACTTGCTCCCTAGTGGTGTAGCAGCTCCTACCTCCACTCTGTGGTCCTACAGAGGGTGACAGACACACAGATGGCAAGCAGGACACTGCATGCTATCTTCCACAGAGCCCTGAATTACTGCCAGAGTTCCTGATGATGAGGGATATAAAGCACCTGCAGCTGCTGGTAATGTCTGCCCAGCGTAGGAGTCAACAGCAGGCACACGTTTGGGTTATGGTGATGTTCCTGAAAGAGATGGTCAGTCTTCATTGTCCACCAACACCTTCTTCTAACTGATTTCTAAAACAGATCCTTACAGCTTGATGCTGAGATGGTGAACAGGGCCACCATATCAGTCACCCACTGAAGTTGTTGGCCTTACATCAGAGATAGAAAGCAGGAAAAATTCAGGCATGTCCTTCTATGCCAAGCATCACAGTGGTTCTGTGAGGCTGCTTTATAACTCTCATGGCGACCAGTGTGAATTTTCAAAGTGTTATAAAGACAATAGAAACTCCAAAGGTAGAAAGGGCATACAAGAAGACTACTCTAAGAA
Source organism: Acridotheres tristis (assembly GCA_037013685.1). NCBI lineage: Eukaryota > Metazoa > Chordata > Aves > Passeriformes > Sturnidae > Acridotheres > Acridotheres tristis. The sequence goes on from CM072895.1 coordinate 10,878,503, forward strand.
ATAGGATTTATATTTTGCATTTCTACCTAGTAAGTACAGTTCAGGGGTAAAGCTAATGTATTCTTGAAAACGCACAAACACAATGTGGAGCAATGGACGACACCTGACCCTCACACAGCCACTGCAATGCTGCTGGGGAGCTCTCCCAGGCACTTCTCTGCTGGGGTTTCATTTGGCTGCCCATATTTGTTAATAAACTAAACTTTAAAAGAAAGATTCAGGATTACATTACGCTAATTCCAAACCATTTTTTGTATTGTGGGAATTCCTCCCAAATTATATTGAAATAAAGCTTGGGAAAAGGTGTTGCCCCTGGGGCAAGATGGAAGTTCTGGATCTTCTGGCTTTTTAGGAACAGAAATGGGTTCTTTATATTTGTAGAATAGGAGACCTCCTTTTTTAAGAGCTAAGACCTGCTCCTGGCAACCTTTCTTCACCTTGCTCTGCTATTCTGACAGATGAACAAGAGGAAGAAATTATTTCACTGCCAAGGGCACACTGGTCTGGCAGCACACACACTTCTGGGACACAAAATGTTTCTGATCAGAATCCAAAGGTTATTGAGTTTATTTTCTTTAAACCAGAAATGTCCCACTCTTTCTATGACCTGAGAATTTGGATCCACATCCTAGGATTAAGGATTTTCCTCAAAAATGGCAAATCATCATGTGAAAGCATACTCCTCGTTTAACTAGAGCTTCCACACTTTTGACTCCAAGTTTGTCCCATAAAGAACTGCAGCAACTAGAAGAAGAGGGCAGTGTTTGATTTTTAATATCAGAGATGTGCACCTGAACAGTCCCTCAGGAGAGCTGAGATCTGCTTTTGGAAGTGCGGATTTGTGCTTTTCTTACATCTACCCAAAACAAAGGAAACAAGCTCTTCTGCAGCTGAATGGGAGAGTCAAATGTGCCACACACAAAAGAGGAAGGGCCATCTGCACTATCTGATTCAACCAGGGAAGCTGGTACAGGTGCCCCTCTACCGCTGGGCAGATGGGGGACAAGAACGGCATCAACACGTGCAAGGAACATATTACTGGAGATGATGACAGGCTGGCATGAGTGGTGCTCCTCTACCCCAGGGCTGGCCGTGCAGAGAGAGTAATCCCCTGCTGCCTCTGCACTGTGGAGGGTGTGAGAAGGGTGGGGAGGCAGATGAACCAGCTCATGGAGATCACAGCTTGCTGCTTTCACCCCGAAACGGCGCTGCGAGATTGGAAATTGCACGGTGCTCAACTGAGGGGTGCGTCAGCATCCACCTGAATAAGCCTTTCCAAAGCCTGTGCTGCGGTGACAGCTGTGGCACCGCACAGGAAAGAGGACCATGGTATCACCCCGTGCCCCCCTTTCACCCCAAGGTTATAAAGCAGAGTGCAGGACAGGCAGGCACGGGGGCAGAGGCAGCTGCTCCCTGTAAGATCTGCTCCATTACACCTCCCAGCAACGGGGAGAAGGGGTGGGAAGGGAAGGAGGGAGGAGGCGGATTTCTAGGCATCGGTGGGTCCATTCTTCACCAGCTTACACAAGTCAAAGCTACCACCGATGTGGGGGGGACGATCCGGGCGGGGGATGGCCGTCGCTCCGGGAGGACAGACCATTCAGGCGGGCTTGTGTGTCACACCCAGCTCTCCGGCTGCACATGCCTGTCTCGGAGCTACTGAGAAAGCCACCGCAGCAGTGTCTCACAGTCCCCGTGCGACACCCTCTCCCTGTGCCTGCCAAATCCACAGGCTCTGGGATGACACTTTTTTTTGGATGCCTAGCCCCAAACATCCAAAGCCAAACTGATGTCATTAAAGAGGCTGCCCCCCCCCTCCCCCTAGCCTCCCCAGCGCCCGGCCACCAGGCTCAGCTGAAATGTAAACCTCCCCTCCTCTCCCCGCAACAAAAGCGAAAGGCTTTCAAAGCCCAACCTGATTGAAATTCAAAAACTTTTTCAGCTCCTCTCCCTCCTCCCCACCTTGAAAAGAGAGTGTATAAAACTGGGAGACAAAAGCCTCCCCCAGCCCACCCTCGGCATTGTCTGGCCGGGGCGGGTTCGGGCCAGCGACAAGGGGCACCCAGCCCGGCGGGGGCCCCGCTCCCGCTGCCCGCGCCCCGCTCGTCCTCGGCCGGGGGTCCCGAGCGTCACAACACACCCGCACGCACCCAAAATAACCCGCTCCTGCCTTTGTGCGCACACAAAGAAGAGACCGGCGCTGATGGAGCCGGGCGGGTGATTTACTCACCTGCCTCTCAGGCCCCCGGTGGGTTTCTATGGGGCAAGGGGGAGGGGAGGGCTTTGGTTTTACACACACACACACATACGGCTTTTGTTGCTGATCCCCCCCTTCTCTTGAGCCGGCATCTTCTGGGTGATCCTTAACCTCGCAGCTCGCTGGTGTCCCTCCCCTCCAAACCAGCACTGGGTGTCCCATTTAGTGCTCATGGGCCAGGCATTGAGTTCTGCAGCTTCCTTACCTTTGGGACAGACATTTCAGAGTTCTCTTTTTGAAGTGAGCTCCCCTCTATGCATTTTCAGCTCAAGAGCTGCTCAGATTCCTTCTCAAACATCTTCCCTAGTTCCATATTCCCGCTGCAGCAAGAAGATGTAAGCCCTGCTCACACATGGTTATGCAGGAAGCCAACTCCACTAGCTCATTCAACCCTCGCAGCCAAGCCAACATCTCTCAAAGGCTCTAGAAAGGCACCAGCACACCTGTAGCCTGTTGGGCTGACCCATCTGGGCAGGCCCCATCCATTGTCCCCATTGTTGTCAGTGGGACATCTGAGATTGATAGGCTTTAGTGCTCCACAGTGTTGCTGAGGTGTCTCTGATGCAGTTGGGTACCTGCACACAGCAGAAGAGCAAAACTGCAGTGGTCTTAAGCCATGGGTTTCAGACATTATTCATCTCCCACAGTGGTGCTTCCACCGACGCCATTTCACAGGACCAGAGAATCTTGGCATTTCTGCTCTTAAGACTCTCCAAAGCTCTCTCAGAGGCAGCAGGCTCCAGTGATAAAAATTGTCCCTTTTTATTATGGAGTAATAAAAAAAAAGAAACCAGGTAACTGTGGGTACGAAGATTTCTTCCCTGTTCAACAGAAGGCTCTGACAGGGCATCTCCTGGGACAGGGAGACAGTACAGCTTAACACACACACTGATAGAAGCCCATCGATTTGGTCTTTGCTCCCACACTCTCCTCAGCACTTCTGCTCCACTAAGACACCTCAAGCCTTTCCATTTTTCTTTCAATACTGCTCCTGCTCCCTGTCTTCCTTCCCTAGACTGTAAGGTCTTTGGAAGCAGCTCTCCTCCCTGCTCCATGCTCTCCTGCACAGGAGCCCTAATCCATAGCAGCAAGTCCTATGTTTACCCTCATTAAGACCTGGCTGCACACAGTCCCAAACTGTCATCCCTAAGTGACACTAAGTGGTCCTGTGCTCAAAGGTGACATATTCCTGCATGATGTGACCTTAAAATGCAAGCTGCATCCCTTGGCAGACATATCCAGTTCAGATGTTGCTACTGCGTGATAATCCATTTTAAAACATCTTGAGAATGGCTGATGTGATGCATGAACAGGGAAGAGGGAGTGCAGACATCAGGTTCTTTACTAGTATTCACAGCACCAGTCTGGACAGTTTATGCTTTTCTCTGGATCTCATTTTCCCCCTCAGTAGAAGGGAGCAGTGATTCCAGCTCATTCCTTTAAGCTGCTCTAAGATATTACAAGTGAGAAGAAATAGGTGTACAAACTGCCAAGCAATAGCTCCAGCTCCAGAGCTGGATGACAGACCTGGCTCCCAACTCAGCTGCCTGCTGCACAGCACTGTGGCTATCCAAGACAGACTACTAAATTATGCAAAACCTTTGAGTGAGCCTAGCTTAATTAAGTTTTAATTTTAGTAAATTACAGTGTGGGAGTGGTCGAATCTGTGAACCATTACTCCTCGTTGTTCAGGATTTTATTTGGAAATAAGACACTTCATTACATCTCTGTAAACAAGATCTACCCAGAAAGGAGAACTGGTGCAGAAGATCAATACAGAAGTGGGAAAAGGAGGTGGGGGGACAAACAAGCCAGTCTGGGAAACCGTGGTTAACACAGGGATTTGGAAAAAACTGATCAAGAGCTGCCTATGCTGCATTCAAACTTTCCCCAACACTCCAACATCAGCCTTCAGTCACATCCTGAAACTTGCAGCACTACTGCCATCCGTTGCAATGCTGTAGGCTGCTGTACAAGGGCCTGAGATGTCTTGCCTTGAGATACCTTCTCATCACTGTACTCCTTGTCCTTGAATCAAGGAGATGTGAATAAGCTCTTCATGAGTGCACAGCACTGATCTCCCTAAGCTAAAATAAGCTTGTAAAGTCCAGCAGGTGCACAGTACCAGTAGTGCCATGAGCTGATACTGCCCCAATCCAGAAATCACTGTTTCCACTACAGTACTACCACCAGACAGAGACAAGACTCAGAAGTACTTGTGCCTCCTTTGGCTGGCATGGGAGAAGCCATGAGCAGCAACAGGACATCAACACAGCTTACACCCAGGAATCTGCTCTTCTTTGCCCCGGACACCAGCTCTACCATCATAAGTCCCTAATTGTTTTAACAGCGTGATGATCACCCATGGTACTGCAATGCCTTCTGCTATCACTGTAACTCCTGAGCCCACTGCTTGCACCCACCACCTGCCACATGGCAGTGCAGGACTGGGGTACAGCTCAGAGGCCAATAACCCAGGCAAGCAATGACTTACCCTTCCAAAAACCTGGTGTTTTGAATGCAAACCAGATATGCATTTTTACCAACAGGACTCATTCCCAAGGGAACAAATCTTGGGAAAAATGGGACTAACTTGCTGTGTCTAGTACTTTAATTAAGTTATTTCTAAGATATTGCATCTAATTTTTAAATCGAATGCAGCTCAATATCTTGCTAGCTAAATGTTACGGTATTTATAACTTAAATATCCATCCAGAGAAATTATGATACTTTTACAAATCTCCTTCAATAGCTTAAGTTAAAAGTAAACGAGCCAATCTATCAATCAGCCTTATTCATTCATCTCAGCTATTGTGGGAAGAAAAGAACAACATACGCAAGAGAGAAGCAAATGGTCTGAGAAGAGGCAGCTGAACGTATTGATCACAGTAAAAAAAAAAAAAAAAGTTAGAAAAACCCAGACACACATCATTTGTTTTAATGCAACCCATACAAACAGCTCCAAAAGGCCACAGCTGCCCGCCTCGAGCTCTGCTCAAGTTGGTGGGTGCCTCTCTCCCAACTGACAGCCCTCCAGAGTGGGCAAGACCTCTCACTACTCCTACTACTTTAAAACTACTCTATCTTCCCCAGAATAATAATAATTTTTTAAAATGTAAGACAAAATTGTATCCTTAGGACACCAAAATAACAAATAAATAAGCAGGAATGCTTGAAACCCACCAAGTCTGACAGCTTAAAGTGTACACAAAGAAAAAAGCACTGGTGAGAGAGTGAAAGCCATCCTTTGAACTCCCGCGCCCCGGTACTCTCAGAGGCGACGGATTTATGCTTCTGCTCCCGGCATGCCAGTTCAGAGAGACCCTTTCTATCCATCTCACCCTGATGGGCTCTCAGAGTCACTTGTGGCCTTCTCTCCCACTTTTGGCTTCTATTGTTTAAACTTTCACTGTTTCACTGCAGAGGAAAAGGGAGAGAGAAACACCTTACATTCCTTGGGTTATTTAAAAAGAAAGAGAAAGAAAGGGAAATTTTCTCTCCTGAAAGTTTTAATGTTATTTTAATTTTTTTTTTTTTTTTTTTTTTTTTTTTGTAGTAACCTGCCTGGGAAGGCCCCGGCCCCTGGGCTAGAGAGGGAGCTCGCCATCCCTCTCAGCCTGTTGCATTCAGGCAAGGTGAAGAGGCACAACTCGTGTTAGGCCGATGGGAACAAATCTCCTCTTTTGTTCCCTGCCAAAGGCTTCGCTAATTGCCGTTGGCCCGACCCTGCCTTATCGGCAATCGCTCCCAGAAGGGGAGGGCACAGGCAGGTTCAAAGAAAGGAAGAAAGAAGAAAAGAAAGAAGAGAAAGCAAGGCAAAACATTCCTTTTCTTTCCTCTAGCAGCCAGTGAGAGGCAGAAAAACAGAGAGAAAGAAAGAAGAGGAAGCATGAAAGAAAACAAAAAATAAATAAATGACCCAAGCCTGCTCGGAAGACCCTCTTTCTCTCCTATCAGCTTTTACAGGGGGCAATACATTTTATTCATTGCCAGGTCTGACTTATCGCAGCCTTGTTTTTAATGAGGTATAATAAGGGGAACATTTTGTAACAACACGGTTCCTCTATTTTATCCGACAAACAGCTGTGTCATGGCCGTCGCTGGGAGAATGAATCATATCTCCCTGCCTGCATATGCTAACTCCCATGTAATTACCCTCGAATCTTAAATAAAGCAGGCCCTAAACCTGTCGCTCAGATTACAAGCAAACGGTGCAGACCTCGTAACTGAGGCCTCTATCATTACAATTAATTTATCACAGGAGCGGCTGAGATTAGAGACTAGAATTAAAACTTGAGCAAGGAGGGTGCCCAGGGCTGACAGGGAGAGGGAGAGGAGCTTTATTGCAGAGGCAAGGCAGGCTAATTCCTTAACTGGAGCAATCCTGGATATTTTTTTCTTCCTTTAAGTTATTCACTCAGTTATTTTCCTGAGGCTATGGCAGGACGTTTTTCTCCCTTGAAATGTCAAAAGGCAGAAAGCAAAGGGAACTTTGCCCTGTATAAAGCCCACTCGATAAACACAAATGTATAAAGGCTCTGTTCTGGGTGAATGTACACGTATCCGGATATGTCCATTCCTGTGGTTTTTTGGAAGACACATGTGCTGTGTTTGTATGCAGATCTATATGCCAGTGTATATATACATAACATGCACAGAGACCCAGCTGTGCAAGAGCATGTCTTCTTCACTGCTATACAGAATTGTTTGAAACATAAAGTTTTGCCTTCTCAAGACTTCTCTGCTTTAAATACAACTTGTACAGTAGAACGGGCTGTTCCTCTCTGAAGCTGTCCCCAGCACTAACGCTGCACTGGTTTGCTATGGCATGAGCATATCTCCCACTGCTGGGCTACCCTTGCTTCCTACATCCACGCTCACAGGTATGGCCTCACACCCCCCTGCCAGGCTCCTAGCAATTCTCCTTCTGCTTCCTTGAAAGAAGGCCAGGGCAGCCAAAGGTGCTGAAGAGAATTCAGATACAAACCTTGCCTACAGAGAGTAGCATTACAAGTGCTTTAGAGGGCACATATTTTACTAACACCATTATACAAGTACCCCTTAGGTACCACTGCTATCCTGTAAACTCCCTGCATTTGCACAAGTAGTTTTCCCTCTCCAGGATGCTCCTTTCAATCACTTTCAGTCACCTGGGGTGCTGTGGCACCCAGCACAGCTACCCAAACAGATGATTTACAGAGCTGCAGGCTTCCTCCAGCCTAAAGCTTCCCATCCCCACAGCCTTCCTTTACAGCCCAGCAGCCCATACCATCCCTGCTCAGTGCCTGCCTTCCCAGCAGGACAGCCTGACCTAGGGCAAAACTTGAGCATTTAGTCATATTTACTAATGTAAAGGAAGGGAAGGGAAGGGAAGGGAAGGGAAGGGAAGGGAAGGGAAGGGAAGGGAAGGGAAGGGAAGGGAAGGGAAGGGAAGGGAAGGGAAGGGAAGGGAAGGGAAGGGAAGGGAAGGGAAGGGAAGGGAAGGGAAGGGAAGGGAAGGGAAGGGAAGGGAAGGGAAGGGAAGGGAAGGGAAGGGAAGGGAAGGGAAAAAGCCTTTAAAATCAGTTCCTTTAAGGACTTTTTGCATTAGAACAGCAATTTTTGCATGGTGTGAAGACACCTTATTGCCCGACAGCGTCTTACTTTTGGTATGAAAACCACTCCTCCTTGGCCATGGTCTACCTCTCATTACTTACAATATCCAGCAAAATAAGAGAAAAAAGCTGGTGAGCAATTTTACATCCACGCCAGCACCATGCACTTCTGCACAAGGCAGCTCTTAGTGTCCTGCTTTTTTTCCAGCACTGCTCCCCCCAGAAGATCTTGCCTGGACTCTGGAACATTAATTCTACCTGCAGACAGGCATTTGCAAGCAGAAGACCATTTCATCACAAGACATCAACTCTGCAGCTGGATATACAGAGAAACAGACTCTACAAAGAGCAAAGGCCTCCTCATATCAGAAGCAGTAAGATGATTTTCAATCAGCTCCTTCCAAAATGGATCTAACTGCAGGACTGGATTCTAATTCAGTAAAATAATAAAGAAAGATACTTCGATTAAGATCATATGTATTTTTTAAAAAATAATATCTTTTTTTAGAAACTTCTGTGATTGTTGCACCGGGAAGAATCGTGAAAATCTATTTTATTTTCTACTACCCAGAATTTGGGCTCTTTTATCAGTTTGCATATTGAAAACAGTTTTCCTGTCCTCACTTTTGCTTCCAGTTGCTCTGCAGTGCCTTATCTTTTAGCATTTTGCACATACTGCAAGGCCTGAGCTCCAAGATGAACAGATAAAAGGAAAAGAGGGAAGGTTAGCTTTTAAAGAATTTGTGTACATTTTTATTTCAAATAACTGTTTAGTTTGGCTTTTTATTTCCTTTAGAGGTTTTGTAAACGTTATTTCTTGCCAAAAACTGAACCTGAGACCAAATGAGATAGACACATTACAGAAAAAGCTAAAACACTTAAATCAAAGAGTGCTGATCTGTCAGCAGTGCACTCCAGCCAGCAGGAAGGTTATAATTTTATGGGCACCAGAGATGTCACTTGTGGGTAGAAGAAGTGACCTGTGGTCCTTCCAGCCCAGTATGGTGTCTTCAGCAAAGGCCAGACCAGATGCTTCTGTGAAAGATCAAACGAAGTAAGACAAAAGGAAGACACCACTGTAAACAGTTACAGAGCAGCCTCAATTCAAGGGAAGTTTCCTCCCCAAAAGCTGGCCACTGGCATATGCTCTGTGGTAATGGCAGAAGGCATTTAACAGCATCTTATAGGATTAAGCCCTAAAACTCCACTCTCCAGTATCAACAATGGGACTGAAAAGCTGGTATCTTTTATTTTAATATTATTATTACTTAAAAGCAAAGCTTTTTGCTTCTATTTTCTACCTACTGGTGCTGGTTGTTATGATGTGTTTGCTAACCAGGTACTGGAAATACAGAGCTTTGGGCCTGAAATTTTATGCTTCTTACCAAGCACTGCCAATTTAACATAGGTATCAAATCAGTATCTAAATAACATCTCAAAACTCATCCTGCCCATCCTGGCAGTATTTTCTTTCCTGAACCTCCATGGTGGGATGGAGCCTGATGGCATGGGCAGATGGGTGCATGGCACTGCAGGCTCCCTTTCCCGCAGTGCCAGCTCGGCTGCTCTGGGCAGGACTGGGGGATGCAGCCCGGGGGGCAGAGGCGGACACGCCGCTTTATTTTCTGCTCACAATTGGCAGCTTCGTCCACCCACCCAAACAGACCCCGCAATGTTTTTAAAATGCAGTCAGCAGCTGGAAACTAAGGCAACTTCTGTCTCCTATTGAAAGTCTCTCAGCAAAGCTGCAAGCCTTCCCTGGACCACCCTGGGTCATGTAAATTCAGCAGATTATCCATCCCTAACTCTCCTCATCTATCACCCGCCTCTGTTATCGATCTGCTCCTCTGAGTAAGTGGGGCCCAGGCTGTCCATTGCTGAGTCCTGCAAATCTGGCCAGACGCTCGTGTGACTGCCTGGGAGAGCAAGGAGGACAGGTTCAATAATGCCGGGTTACTGCCACTGCACAGCCTGAGCCGAGCTGATCTATGGGCTCGGCAAAGGAACGATTCAAAAGCAGGACAAGACTTGGCCATAATGCCACAGGACTCAATTTAATCCCATGACACTCAGCTTTAAAGGCAATACTGCCAGCCACCAGCTGCCAGGCAAGGCTGGAAAGTCACTTCCACCACCCAGTGAAAGAGATTAAATGCCTCCTTTCCATCCATAAGATACCAACAGCACCTCAGCTAACTGTCTGCTCCTCCATTTTAAAGATGAAGGCTGGGAAATGCTATCTCCATGTGACCTATTTGAGCTCTTTTTCAGAGTCTCATAAAATCCCAAGACTTGGGACCGTAAAACTTCCCCATTTCAAACCCAGCTGACTTAAAGCTGAGCTTAATTCCCTTCTCAGTTTCACCCAGTGGTCCAGCTGCAAAGTTCAGCAGAACACAAGGTCAAAGGTCTAAATATTGCACACACACCACCTGCACCAAAACCCTTAATTTTCATGAAGAATAAGACCCTGTGGTTTAATTTATAAATAAAATGAAAGATGAACCAAGAGTAGTCACACAAGTGGTGTGTTCCTTCCCCTGTAAACATCTCGCTATAACTGCACAGAGTAAACTCACCCCAGTGGGGTGCTAAATCTGGGAGCTGGAGATTACCATTGCAATGAGAATACCTCCAACAATTTCACTGCTAATTTTTCAGCAAATATCTGTATCTATGATGCTTAATTCATAATCTCAAACTACTTTCTACATGTCCCAAAGAGGTGACAAAAATCTTAGGTGTCTATCCAGCTGCCAAATCCTCCCACCTCCCCGTGCTTCTACAATGCAACTGAGTATTGTTAATATGAAAATCTTTGGCCTATTGATCACTAAAAATATGAGGGAGACAAAAATGCATTGAATTTAACATAAAAATAAACAACTCATGGCTGCTGTATTGACTGTATTATTCATATTATGATTTAATTCATTTGCCTTTCATGCAGCAGCTGCAGATTTTCACCATCTGTGTCAGACCACTTCCACAGTCCAGACCTGGGAGCCCTCATGTGCTGAAAGCAATTGGGTCTCCATTCCAGTGCTACCAGAGCAAAGGCATTAGAGGTGGAGAACATCACCCTGCATGTTGCAAAAGCTCAAAGCAACGTGTGTTGGTGCCTCCTTTTGGATGCTAACCAGTGTTATGGGACATAACTAAGTCTACCTTACTTTCAAAGTCTGAAAAAAGGAGGAAGCTAACCTGTCCTTTGGAAGAACATTTCAGAGAAGTTGTGGATGCCCCATCCCTGGAAGTTTTTAAGGCCACTTTGGATACGGCATTAAGTAAACTGGTCTAGTGGAAGGTGTCCCTGCCCATGGAGGGTTGGAATTAGATGATCTTTAAGGTGCTTTCCAACCCAAACCTTTCTACGATTCTGTGTTTCAACAGCCTCACAGCGCTCAGGCTGGCTAGCCAAACCCTAATCTTACAATGACAGTTCAGCTGGGAACATACAACATGCTCAAGATACTCATATCCCAGCCTGGATTTCCCCAGCCTCCACACCACAACTATGCAGCATACACCTGATGATGCAGATCATCTTTCTTCCTGCTAATTCAAAATCTCTGCACATATTAGGAGTCCCAAAACTCACATAGATGGGGTGAGCACAGAAAACTGTGCACCATTTCCAGTCCTTCTCAAGCCATTGGAACAGCAGGGCCCTGGGGAAGAAAGGCCTGACTTTAAATGGAAAGATGGGGTTGGGACCCCACCTCATGTCCCACTAAGCACCACTAAAACCAAAACAAACCAGGCAGCCCCATAAGTCGTAAGAATTAAAGGCACGATTCCGCCTTTCTAACGATGCTTTTACAGAAACCATTCCACTGTAAAACTTTATGATTTGAATCTTTATAGCTGCCAGCAGAGCACATGTTCACTGCCTTAAATTATAACTTAATCTCAACAGAATTTGTGCTTTCCAGCACTCTGTGGGTAGAGTGAAAGACGAGAGGCAGAACTTCATGCCTGCTGCCCACCTGCCTCCCTGGACCATGACCTCCAGAGGTACCCTGTGCTGGGGTACAGTCCCCAAACCAGCTCCCATCTGGAGATACTCTACAGCACAGGTACTTAAGCAGCACCTTGCAGCACAGAGATAGAGGTGCCCACAGGACATTGTTATGGTGTTGTTTATCACCATGATTGCTAAAGCACTAAAATGGAGAAATGTGGATATCAATAAACATAGTAAAGGGGCCAGAGGAAATATGGCACCAGCATCCCAGACATGCTTTGTGGGATCAATGCATCCTCCTCGGCAGGATCACACACACCAATCCTAGTGGAAAGCACTTGGGGCAGTGAAGAATTTCCCACTTATCCAAAGAGTAGAAAAAGACCAGATCTGCAACAGATGCTGTGACAGAATTGGGTAACAGTAGTCCCCCAAAGGACACCTCCTTCCAGCGGTTGAATGTGCACGGTCTGTCCACTAATCAGCTCTGCTCTCTGCAGGAGAGGTAGTGCTGGCAAGACCCTGCTTAGGCTACAGCAAAGCAGAGCATCCTCCTGTGGTCTCTGACCTGCTTTCAAGAAGAGCATGTTTGTTACTAATGGATTTTTTTTAAACCTTGCTGCACATATGCAGAAGTGGAAGTTGCACTGGCAGCAATGCACAGCAGTGTGGAAATGTGAGCTGCAAGCATATCATGCAATCCTGGAAGAAGCCCATGCCTTGTGAGCATGTTTGCACATAGCAAGATGGCAGCAGAGGAAAAAATGCTGGAAGAAAACTCCCAGCAATCCATAACAAAGAGTGCTCCAGTTTGGTGGGGGAATTGGGAACATGTTTTTTCAATTCATTCTCCTCTTCAGCAACAAGGAAAAGACCGGTCAATCAATAGAACAGTAAAATTTTTAACACAGCTAACCTTTAAACACTAAACAACGTCATACAAAACTAAAACAAACTGCATGAAATCCCAGTCAGGTGTCAAAATCACCCTGGGTCAGCCAGACTAAGAAAACAGAGATAACAGGCTGAAGCATCCTGCCATACTGAGCTCTGAAGTTTTCTCTCCTGAGACGTTGGTACCTATGAACAAGTGGTCCTCCTCGGGCAGCCACACAGAGTGTCTTGATGTTTGTACAAGTTTGTCCAAGTGACTCAACTAGATGGTTGAGGTCACTGCACTCCTGCAGCTCCTCGATTTGAAGGATACAGGGGCTATCTTTACAGCTTCCAATCCCTGTACAATTTGTCCACACCTTTCCCCTTTGTATCTCCTTTCCTTTTCTTCTGACAGAGGGAACTGTTTTTTCCCTTCTTCTGGTTGACCATGAGCTGATAAACTTACACGGAACCATTTTCACTGCCGGCTGCTGATTGCACACTTTAACTTGCTGTGTCTCTTGTTCATCTCCCCAAGCCTCCAGGCTACCTCAGAACTGAGATCACACAGAAACTGGAGTGCATTTCTGAGAGAACATGTGAAGCTCCACACCTCGTGTCTGCCAAATAGTGGGAACCTGATACCTGGACAGTCATAGAATCATGCAGAAGGGTGAACATGAGGTTATCTCTTTCTTTCTGTCTAAAAGCAGAAACAGCTAAATTTAGTACATTCCTGAAATAATTCTGCTTCATTTGGTCCTGAAACTTATCAGTGCTCCCCACTGCCTAGGCAGTCTACTGCACTGCTCTGTCACCTCCATGCTAGAAAATAAGAGCTGACAGAAGGGATTCAGTTTAGGTTCCAAATTTCAGGCCTTATCTTCAGTTGGCACATCCTCCTACTCCTCAACCTGCAATACTCACTTGTCACAATCTTAAATGAGGGTGGATTTCTTTTCCATTCTCCCAAGGAGAGACCAGCCTGACCACCCTCAGCACCTTTGTTTAAGGTAGGCTACAGCTGAAATGGGCATCAAGAAGAAGAAGTAAGAAAGCAAACAGCCCTCAATTTTCTGCAAGACTACCAAGAATTTATGAATAAACCCGGCAAGCCTTTTAATTTATTTTTTCCCTTACTCTGATATTCTCATTTTTTCTAGGAAAAGGGGACATAGATCTCCTGTAGGCAGGATAAGAGACTGCTCTTTGGGAGCTGAAGTTTGCCAGTTCAAACTGGACATGTAGTACCTGGCAGACCTCACCTTTCACAGAGCCATGTGTGACTAAGAGCTTCCCTTTGATGCTTTCTCCTCTGGATCTTTTAGGCTGCAGTCCAGTAACTTTCCTTCTTTAAAGGAAGGCTGAGGAGATTTTGTTTCCTGACTTTTGAAGAGCTTTTCCTCTTCTTTCTTTGATCTGTGTAGTGAATTTGATCTCCCAGAAGAGCAGGATGAGTGTGTCTCCTGGCAGCCCAGTTCCGGACAGTCAGGATTTGATTCATCGATTCGTTTGTTTTTATTTGGCTTTTGTGTTTGGCAAGCTGAATACAGGGCTGCAAATAAGGCTCTTTCCTTAGGTTCGAGAGATGGAAGGTGCTTCCCTGAACCTGGCTGAGTCTGTACTTTCCAGGCTGTGGGCTGGGTGCCAGCACATCTCTTGAGATACTTCCACTGTATGCTTAAGAATGCAAGGAAAGAAGCTCATCTCTCCCTCCCGCTCCATCATGAAACTAGACATCTAAACAGAATATGCTGATAAGATATTTGAGTCTTCCCCTGCAGGGAGCACTTCAATTTCCAACTTGTTCTGTGGCAGGCTCTGGGACAGGCTTCTGCTGACCTTCTGTGCTCCCCGCTGGTCTGGCAGTCAGAGGAGGGATGACAAGGGGACCTTGCCTTCCTGGGGGCTGAAAGGAGGCTGTAACACCTCACACCCAGCCTACTGAAGTATGAGCAGAAGCTCTTTGAAGGTCTTTATCTCAGTGACAGCCCTCCTGGGACTCCAGCATCAGTCTGAATGCTTCTTCCAAAGAGCCATGCATGGTAAGTCCCACAGCAAATTTCTTCCACACCTGCTGGCAGCTTTCCATCCCACCAGGAAGAGATAGAGGTCCTGATGTGCCCAGACCAGCTCCTGACTGGAAGTTTAAAAGACCTGTCCTAGTTGGACACCAAATATTTGGGGGAAAATAACAATTCAGAACAGATGCTCTGAAGTGAGGAGACCCAGGAGAACAGAGCTGGAGTGTCAGTCTGCCTCTGAGGAGCCCTCTGGCAGAACATCCTCAGCTGCATGGGCAACACAGAGTTCCTGCCCACATCCTCAGGTACCTGAGCCAGCCTGGGGCAATTCCTGCTCCCCAGCTGTTGGGAGTCCAGCCTGCAGCCTAGCTCACAGCTTGAACCTGTCATTGGGAACCATCTCATGGCTGCACTGAGATTAGGAACAAAATGCATGTTTCTGTGGGTATTGTTGAAGTTTTTAAGCCTCCTGATTGACTGGTACCAGAGCTGGGATAAGGACAGGAGCCCTTCGGTCCCAGCCCCAAGACAGAGAGCAATGCTGTATATTCAGTAAATAACTGGGGTGTTTACTCAAATGAACGACTCTGAGCCTGCTCCAAGGAGTTAATTTAGTGCTAACTGACTGGATGAAAATGAAAAGGTCTCATTTTACATTAAGAATGATCACCTGACAGTTTTACTGAATATATTATGACAGGATTTATATGGCTATATAATTTTAGGGTATATTTGGAAGATTATTATCCTGATTTAAATAAACATGATCTCAAGAAAATCAACACAGAATCGGGAACTTTTCACACAAGAAGAAAGGCAAGAAACTGGCTCAGAAATGAACCTCAGTTATTTTATCTTGTACCTTCTACCAGACGCTGCTTTGTAAAGAGTGGGATCCCACAGTTCATAGGAAGTGGCAAAAATCTCCCAAAAGTTCTGCTAACTTAGACATAATTAATGAGTATGACACAAAATTCTCACTCCAAATGTCTTATCTGTGCACCAGGAAGGGAGCAGCAACGGAATCCAGTAGATTGTGTGGGCTGGAGGGAGGAGGAGGTGGATAGAGGCAGGAAGGAGAGGCCTGAGTGTCAAAAGTGCCCCTTAAAAAAAAGTGTTGCTTAAAGGGTCTTCTGCAAGGAAAAAGAAAAAAGAAGAATCAAAAGTAAAGATATTGTTGAGTTTGGGAAGGGCATCACTTTGATGTGTCTTATTTTCCAGGAGGCGTTCCCATTCTTCGAACAGAAATGAGGCACAAAGGAGACTTTTGGGAACTTCTGTCTCTTGTGCTCAGGGGCAGCTGGCAGGCTGTGGGCTTCTGGCTCACACCAGGGCAGCCCTAAATGAGGCTAAAATGTGCCCCATTGCACAAAACCTATGGGATGGAGAAAAGGCAGCACACGCCTATGGCATTCCCAGATCTGCAGTACATCAGCACTGCAGCTGGCATTGGTGCAAAACCAAACCCATGCAGGTATGAGCTTCTTTCCATGTGCTCATCTCCCTTCCAGCTTCCACAAGCTGTGGAGGCTTGCATGAGGGATCTTAGTGCAAATAAGTGCCGAGGACACAACCAGCTGCCTCTTTCAGCCTCCCCAGGTCCTGAATCCCTTCTCAACCTGTGTTTCTAAGTGTAATTGCATACAAGAAAAACCCTCTCCAGGCTTGTTCTGTTTTACAGACTACCTGATGGGATTATCTTTCCCATCATTTTGAAGCTTGTATAAGCATGCGACTTACACCACTCAAGCTAAATCACATTCAAGACACTCTGTCTGTCTAAATTGTTTTCAGGATCAAGTAATTTATTTACAGATTATGTTATTTATTTAGGAAAAAATTAATTTAAAACCAGAATTTTAAAATAAATGGAAGACAAAGGTAATAAAGGCATTGCAGTCAAGTACCAATATCCTGTGGATCAGGTAAGTGCCAAATAGCAATGATCTAAAATACTGAGAACAGCACTCTCTGGTCTCAAACCACACAAAGAAAAGCCAAGTTATTTGGTCAGACACAGACTTCCTGGGAGGTAACACTCACTTAGACACTACAGTGATGATAGGCAGCCCAGACATATCCAAGACAGGTAGATCGATTATTCCTGTAGCAGTAACCTTGGGGAAATATTTGTCTGTCATAACCCCA
Organism: Acridotheres tristis; assembly: GCA_037013685.1. Classification (NCBI taxonomy): domain Eukaryota; kingdom Metazoa; phylum Chordata; class Aves; order Passeriformes; family Sturnidae; genus Acridotheres; species Acridotheres tristis. The sequence goes on from CM072895.1 coordinate 10,895,369, forward strand.
AAGCAGATCAACTAACATTTAGGGACTAATCTGATGCCCAGTCCAGTCAGTGCAAATTTTTACATTTATTTACTTCCATGGCTGCTGGATCAGATCTTTTGGGACTGCAAAATATCATACAAGTTTCTCTTTCCACTAGAAGAGCTATAAATGTGCAAAGAGCCAAAGCCAGGAACAGCCAAGGTGGAATTTGGCTCTGGGTTTATTAAGTAACAGAAACATCTCCTGAAGCTGAAGGGCGTCAGTGCCCAGACAGGGGTCAGGGGCACACACAATCTCCTTCATGCACTTGCTCCATGCATAGTGAGATCATAATTCCTATGATAATGCAACTAGAAACAAGTCAGGTATGGGGGCAGATCTCCACCTCCTTACTGGGAAACTCGAGGCAGTCCCAGGGGTCACTTGGGGCACATCTATGGGCAGGGATGCCTTTCAAAGAGCAACCAGATGAGGCCAAAGTCCGTGTGCATTTTTCTCCAGTATAGTCCAAAGCCCAGAGCTGACTTCCTAGGGTTTATTCTTGATTTTAAGTGGTTGTTAAAAAAAAAAAAATCATCACGGAGGGGACTGTGTGCTTTAAAGTGCTTCAGCAGGCTCTCAGAGTCCACTTATTTCTGAGTGAAGATGGATACCTCAAGAGGTTCTCCTCACCAGTAAATAATTCATAAAAGACAAACAAGCCCAGGTCTGTTTGAATTAGAACAAAACATTTCTTTAGAAAAGTGAAGTGATTAAGCACAGGAGGAGCTGGAGATGACAGCTGGTGTCTGCAGCTCCGGATGAGTCACCTTCACTCGCCAAGGCCCCTCTCTCTGGGAAGTGCTGCTGCTTTGTTTTTAACCCTTTGAGATTCCCAGGAATGATTTGTCACCGGGGTTATTAGCATTTCTCCCTTGATATTGACAGCTTGTCTCTCCTTCTTCTAACCGGTGAGTGATTTCTTCACACGCTCGCCAAATATAGCCAAATCACCATGGTAAACGTATCGACAGAATCATATTAACAGCTGCTGAGCATTTACAGGGCTGTAAGTTATACAAAAAAAGAAAGAAGAAAAACACACATGGAAATAAACCAACTCTGATCAGCAGTGACAAGCATTTATTTAGGAGTCACTCGATGGAAATATTTTTTATGTTTTAATTGCTAATTATAGGCTACTACAGAAGGATGGCTTTGGCCAAAATTATCCTTTAAACTGGAGCATTAAGCCAGAAGTGAGCACACCCTACCTGGATGTATCTTAGGGCATCAATAGAAAAAGGATTTCTTTTTAAAGTGCTGTCCTTGTTTAGATCAATCCTGAAGTTTCCCAGTAAAAGTTGCATCTCTCCTGACTTACGAAGCAAGGACGTCTTAAGTGTGAAGTCTAGGTAAGAGGTGAATAAAGACAGGCCTTTTCAAAATGATTTGTTTAGGATGCTCTGATCCTCCTCTAGCATACTAGGCATCACAAAAGGGCCCAAAAGGACCACCAGGTAGTGGGTAGCAGCTAGCAGTATCTTTGCTTCTCCACTGTGCAGCGGAGCATCACCCCACTGCCTGCTCTAAGTCAGACTGGATCCGGAAGGAGGAAACAGCTGTTCTTCTGCTCCCCTTTCTCTGCATGTTCAGGGCACATCCAGCATCCCTTACCTGCCCCCACATTTGGAGGTATACTTTTATTAGGGACACACAGGTCCCTAGCAGGTATGTGCAAGATTCTCAGTACTTGCTTTGACGTACTCAAGTTCCAGGATTGCTTCTGACAAGGTGTTTTGAACCCTTTGGGATTCCCACAAATTTCTCAGGAGTCAAAGCATTTAATTCCAAACAGCTGGGGAAACGTGGGAACTACTGATGAGAAACCAGTACCCCTAAAGCTGTCTCTGCATCACCCTGCACAGGACCTGCTCTATTACCTGAAGAGCCACCCACCTGCCCTGGTGCTCATAAGTGAAACACAAGGTGAAACAAGGTGAAACACATAAGAAGAGCTGCTTGTTTTGAGCAAAGCACAGAGACCCACAGTGAACCCACTATCAAGAAATTTAGATGTAGAATAAAAAGACTGCTCTAGCCAGGCCCTCAAACAACCCAGCTGGGCCATGAACCTATGACCACAAGGAAGAAAGGAAGAGAAGATGAAGCATTTCTGTTGTATGAAAACATCCATAGTTGATACCTCAGGCATTTCACCAAGGTTCTTGCAAGAGTTTATATCTAATAGCTGCTGCTTCAGGATTTCTGAAGGTTGGGGTTAGAAAGTTGAATTTTGTGGGAGCTGTACTGCAGGAGGAAACTGAGTGGCTTCCTTCTGCTGAAGGCAGAAATGGGATGAGGAGAGGCCTGGGCACTACTGACATGAAAACACATTTGCTGAGATCCCAAAGTTGGCTGCGCTGACTCACCTGGCTCACTCTTCTGCAGCAGCCCCTAATCTTGTTAGAGGTCCAAGGGAGACAGCCTTGTAACAGATTCCCATAATCTTCTTGTGCCAACTCAGAGAAGGGTATCATGGAAACTCAGGTATGGTTTGCTGGCCACCAAAGCAAGGACAGAAAGATGGGGAAGGAATGACCACCATCTGAGACACAGAGACAAGAAGCTACCCCCAAGAAAAGTGCTTATTCTAATCCTTCTCACTTTCTTTTGGCATTTTTCAAGGCAAATCTGGGGTATGAACCAAAGTAACTTCTCCTGCCTCTGCTGCTCACACTTCTTGCCTGCTGTAGAAAAAACACAGACTGACTACAAAATGAAAGCCCGCAAAATGTTACTGCAAAATCCTTTCTTAATAAATTAGATGTAAAAGGTGTTTTAGTTTTCAATTTCGTCCCTTCAGCTACCTTTCCCACGCAGCTCCTTACCTTCACACACACTCTTTCCTTCCACAAAAAAAGGGAAAAAAAAACTGAAAAAGGAAAAGAAAAAAAATAGAAAAGCACCCAAAGAAAAATGGTGCTATCTCACCCCATCTGTCCTTAATTTCCCTCCCAGATTAGCTTCTCTGCAACCCTCTTTTAAAGCAGCCCAGCCATCAGACATTGGGGCTGCCAAAGGATCAGGTATTGGAAAAATTAGACCCAGCCTCATTGGGTTGCTCAGAAATGGAATGGAGGAATAGGGCAGCATAACCAATTTTAAATCTCTCCAGCCTGACCCTTGCACCATGAACCTGCTCCTTTGGGCCCCCAGTCCCAGACAGCAGCTTTCTGGACCCAGGAAAGAATGGCACCATCCTGCTTTTATTCAGTCCTCTTTCTAAGAGCTGTCAGGCACTGTGGGCTCTCTCAGACCTCTGCCCCAGTACTTAACAAGTTTTTCTTTCACTCTGTTAAGTCAGTGGGTGGCCTGGAGGTGCAGAGCCAGACCTGTGGCCTCTGGATAGACACATCCCCTCTGTCCTACTCCAGTGGGTACAGTAGGCTGTGAGCTCCCTGTCAGCTCAATCATCCCCCTCACTGATGTTTTGCAGTGTCCAGAGACAGCCTGTCTTGGAGCTTGGAGCTCCCACACCTACTGGGAGCAGGACTGGTGGGATTCCAAGGACTTGGAATTGGTCAGAGCCAGATCTGCCTGTGCACTGGGAAGCACCCTGGCATCATCCATCTGTAAGACCTCCAGCATCTCCTAGGTTCCAGGGAAGGAAATACCAGTTCATCAAAATCCAAAACATTATGGATTTGTATCCAGGTAGAAGAACCTACCTGAGGAGGGTGAGGGGATATGAAGGTATTTAAAAGAAAAGACCCAAAGGGAAAAGCTGAGCCGTACTGGGCTGTGACATCAGTATGTCCAGTATGTCCAGTTGCTGGATTCAGGCTGCCAACAAAAGACCCTTCCTCACCAAGGAGCTCTTCCTCCTCCCACCAGAGCAGGGAGCAGGTACCTGACACACCAAGAGCCATGACTTATCTGTGAGGTGTGATGGTGCTACTAGGAGAAAGAAAATTAGAAGCAACTTCTATTGCCAGAAGAAATCTCTATCAACTTCCACAAGAAGCAAATTCTGAAGAATGAGTGAGGCTCTGGCTCCCTGCAGAGCTGGGACCACAGGAATTACACAGAGGACTTCTCCAACCCTCGGTACATCGCTCAGGGAAATACAGTACCTAGCAGTGCGAGCTCAAGAAGCAGAAGTTTGCTGAAAATACAGACGCTAAAAGCTGTTCGGGCAGGCAGTGCCAAGTCTCATTCTTCATGTAAGAGAGCTCCCTCTAGGTCAAACACTCGGGTATTTCAGAACCATCGCTTGTTTGGGATCCCATGCTTGGACCTGATCTCTTTCTCTGGAGAAGTGCCTGTCAGTCAGAAAGCCCACAGGCACCCCAGAAAATCTGTGGTTTGGTTTCCCTTCGCAACACAGCCTTCCTGCCACGGGCACTGGCCACCCGTGCTATGCATGTGACATACACACACGTGTGTGACACACGTGCCCCACATGTGCCCAGAGCCACCAGTCCTGGAACTTCACCCATCAGAGTGGCTCTGACCTCCGGATGTATTTAAAGCACATTGAGATGTGGCACTTGGGGACATACTTTAGTGGCAGATGTAGCACTGCTGAATAAATTGTTGGACTCAATGATCTTACAGATCTTTTCCAACCTAAGTGATTCTGTGACTCCATGATTCCGATATGTTCAGCTGCAGCTACACCAGGGAAGGAGCCAACCTGTAATTTCTCCATCCCCAAACCCAATCTTTACCCTTCTTTGAAACACTGATAAATTATTCCACAAACTGATGAGCAGGGGGAGTTCAGAAGAGACTTTCAAATTCACAGAGCTAGAAAAATCAGATGGAAAAGACTTAATGCCGGAAAATGCTGGACTGTTCCCTGCAGTGGGATCCCAGGAGCTTTGCACAAACTAGTTTTAAGCCTTGAAGTCTTTAATACAACTTCCTGTTTTATTTTTCTTTTACCTAGACTGGTATTTACTAATAAATATGTAGCTGGCTGTATACAGAACAGCAGGTAGCTCCCATTTACAGCTGTATATAACTGACTGCAGCATTCAACACCCTCACTCTGCTATGCAGTATAATACTCACAATAAAACACACACCGTATTTGCAACTGTGTTCATGCTACTATTCTGGTACGTGACACACATTAAGAAACATATTCAGAACATAGAAAAGAATTTACCATTTACATAAAAAAGATGCACTGGGATTTTCAATAAGTTCCAGCATAATACAGTATCATTTTTATATCCTGTCTGCTGCCTTGGTCTTGCTGATTTAATACATTTTTTTTTCTCTTTGTAACCAGAAACCTATAGGTTGTATATAGATTTTCTTAAGCATAATATATGGTGGCAGTGTATATTTATAAAACTTTACCATAGAATTGTAACAATTGTCAGAATGACTTAATCCAAAGGCCATCCAGGCCAATATCCTGTCTGCAGCAGTTTTTGCCATTAATATGGATTAGGCAGACAATACAGTTTACTACAACCTAGTTTTAAAACCACGTTAGTGATAATACTACTGCCTTGTGTATAAATGGTTATAGAGCACAGAGTGCAGAGAAATAGCATCATCCCTATAGGGCAGGGAGGGAAACTGAGGCAGGGAATATGGAGATTTTTTTCACACATATAAAAAGATATTATATTTACATATATATAAAACTTGATGGAGATTATGTGCAACAAGGAGCTGTCTAGAGCCCCAGAGAGCAGCACCAACCACTCCAGCCCTTGCATCCCCCCATGTGTCCCTGGCTGGCACCAAAAGAAGGGCCACAAGCCTGGGAAGAGTTAATGGTGGAGGTCTCAAATCCAAGCACTGCAGGTGTCTGCTTTTAATTCTTTGCTGCTCTTCTCCCAAACAGCCCAAGGATTTCCACCCTCCCTCTTTCTCCTTTACAAATGAGTGTTTAACATAAGAAGAGAGGCAAAAGGAGCCAGGGCAGCCGGGAGATCTCCTACAGCCCTTTCTAGGCAACCTGAGCAGGCGGGAAAAGGCAGCTGGCTGGAGCCCAGCGAGAGAGCAGGGACCATGGGAAGAGTCTTCTCACATCTGGTTAAGTACTGCTGAACCCTCCGACGAGCTGCCTAATTATTACAACACTTCTGCCGAAAAATTAATGTGCTTGGCCGTCTGCACTGGGGCAGAAAAGGTAGGAAAGCAGCTGTCAGGATGCAGGCAGCAATGGGAGCACCAAGGAAAGAGGTTTGTGGCACAAGAGCACAAGAGAAGGACGAGGAAGCTCTGCCTGCAGGGACCCTGCTGGAAAAACAGCCTTCTCCCTGCTTCTTTTTGCTGCACAGCCCCCAGGAGAGGACAGTGCCAATAGAGTTGTTAATCTAGCAAGAACAGCCCTTGCAAAGAGCTCAACAGTGATGACCTGCCAGCAGCCCAAAATACAGATAATCATCCCAAGGACCCAACAGCAGGGTGAGGAACGAGACCCAGGACACTGAGGTCCCTTCTGCCTGGCCTCTGCTCACTCTTCCTTCTTGCTGAGCTCTCATTTCAGTAACTTCCAAAAAATCCAATTGTGGCATTTTATGTTTGTAGGTCTCTATATGTGCTGTAGGTACAGTACCACCGAGGCAGCATCATTTATATGGGCATCCATATTCATGTGTCTCTGCCACAACCAGCTAAAAAAAGCCTGCAGAGTAGACAGCAGGATCCTGCCCCCCCCAAGGTCAGCTGTCTCTGTGTCAGGTTAGTGGGTAAGCCTCTTTCTGCTACAGCTGTGGTGGGATTAATCTCTTTCCCTAGTCAAAAAGGTGGGCTTATTTCCCAAGAGGTGTCCAAATACACTCAGAGAGCTCGGTAAAAGCAGCAGCCTCCTGGGTGCCTTTTACCCACAGACATTTGATGAAATTAATGACACAAAAGTAAGTATAAAGGCTAAGACAAATAGAACTGGCAACAACTTGAACCTTTGGCCTGTCCTTTGAAAGTCTCTGGCAAGTCTCAAATCTTCTTGATCTGCTCACTAAAAGGATGACTGTCCCACAAGTATTTTCCAAGCATTTGTTGGCAAGTTGTAGGAGGAAAAAGGCATTTCACTGAAGCTGTTAGTACAAAAGCTCAGCTCCAGCCAGGGGCTGGACTCCACTTCAAATTATAATATTTTAAGTACCTGAAAATAAATATTTTGTCAGCTGCTGAGAATTAAGAAGTAGCTTCGACCTTTCAGAGAAGGGAACCCTGCAGAGAGAGGCGAGGCTCAGAGAGTTAGTTGCAAAACAGGCTCTGCCTGAGCCATTCAACCTGTCTAGCACACACACAGCCTTCCCTCCCATACTCCCTGCAAGCTGCCCAGAGTCTCTGGGGCACGACAGACTCTCCTGCATCCAGCAGCTCCTTCCCAGCCAAGAAACATGCTGACAAAAGGGACTGAAGCAGCACTTTACTCTAAACTGGGTGCCACAAGTAAACTGAGCACCCTCGAGATGGCAACAGCAGAGTCACCAGTCCACTCCTCTGTTGCTCACTGGTGCTGTTGTGTCCTATTGTACCACTCACAGACCTAGGAATTTTGTCCACAAGGATTAAAAATATTCACTTTTGTTTTGAAAAATCTGACTGTGACCAAGCACCTGGGTAGATGTACCCATCACTCTGTCACCCCATCACCTCTCAGACCTCTGAGCCACAGTGAACACTGTTCATACTCCAGCAATGGCAAAAGGAACCCACACAAAGCAGGAGATCTCTGTTTTTCCAGCAGAGCTCAAGGAGTTAAATCTCTCTCCCTTCCCCCCCATCCTTCTGCCTTTGGCCTTTAGATCAGCCCTGGTTGCCAATGAGGACTCATCGAAACACCACCAGGCTGGGCCTGTCAGGAAGGAAACCAGCGCGTCCAGAGTTTTGTTGTTCTAAAGACTTTTTTTTAAATTTTATTTTACTGCTCAGGAAGGAAGCCAGAGCTTGCGCTTCACTCCAAGAATGTTGATTACTCATCCTTCCCTGCATTATTTCTTTTATCTCTCACTTGTATCTACCTTATTCCAAATTTTTACCCCCAATTCTTTCTCTACCATTCCTAGCCACTGTTTTCAGCTTTCATCCAAGTTTCATTAAAAAAAAAAAATTGGCAACTGTTTCCTCAGAAAAAAAAAAATCTCAGTTGTTATGTTTACTAAACAAGCCTCCATCCCTCCCCCTACGCGGGGGGAAGCACCACAGTTATGACCACTGCTCTAGGATCTAGGCACTACTAAACATGGCCACAACCACCTTCAGCTGGAGAATATCATAATCCCTGCTTTAGAGACAGACGATGAGAAATTACTCTGCTTGTCCAAGGTCAATAGAGTTCACAACATAAGCAGAACCTATGCTCAGGGCTTTGCCCAGGCAGCCCTTCCCTCTTCCTGCTCTACATGGCTGCGAGGATTAGGCACGCTCAGCTCTTCCAGTAACAGTGTCCTTCATCTTCAACACCCCCCCCCAGCAGTCAGGCTAGAAACGAGCGACACAAGAATCGGTATGTGACAAGCTGATGACACATTTCCTTAGGTGTAGAAAAATGTGGGTCCTGGATCACCCAAATATCAGTGAGCCAGCTGAGTACATAGCAGAAAGACTATCAGCAAGTGGTGTCTAACTGCCTTCTCCTTCCAGGCTCTGCAAAATCTATCACACCACCCGGGGGTTTCCTTTTCTTTGCCCAGGTGCAGCTAACAACCCAGACACAACTGGCAACACCTGGGAGAACACACACACAGATGTTTCTCATTGACATCATAACCTTCCCCAGCCTGCACCAGCATGTACCCATGACCCAGGCTGGATGCCCAGGTGGGAGACACAGATTGGGTCCTCACAGTATTCCCAAAGAGACGACCAAAGGTGGAGGGTTTTTTTTTTTTTGCTTTTTTTTTTTCCTTTCCCCTTTAATTTAAGTTCCTTTCTTCCTTGAGATGAGGCTGATCTGGACCACACCATACTCTGCTTCCCCAGGCTTCTACACCCACAACATCTCTGTTACATGCAAGTAAGGCCAATTCAAGCTCTCTCTGCCCAGCTCTGACTTGCTCTAATACAATCCTCCCCTGTTTCTACAGTTAACGCATTGTTTTCATTTTAAGAGGGGAAAATAACGAGATGGTGGGAACATTACTTCTGGCTAATGGAGACAGAGATCTGCAGACTTTCATAGCTTACTTTTTCCAGTATATCCTAGTCCTGATCCAAATATCATCATACTTATTTCAGTCTTGGACCAAATGTGGAACTGGACACAACACATTGGCCAAATTAAGACAGAAATAACTTGTAGCATTTTTCTACTTCACACTCTAACACCTCTTGCCGACATTAAATTTCTGGTCTGCAGATGCCCCGCTTCCCGCACTACTGAATGTCCCAACGCCTTCAACACAGCTTCCCTGAACACATTAGCCCCAAATCTTGAGTGAAGGCAGGCTGCCCATCACCTCCCCACTTCCATAATCAAAATAGCTCTTTGAGAGCAACACTTTTGTGCACGAACCTAAATATGCAGAAAGGAAGGAGCAGCACAGACTACAGCAACCAGTCCCAAGGAGCAGAGCTGGCAGGAGCAATGCCAGCTGTCCTGTACAGGCTGCATGCTGAGCAAAGTGCAAGTCTGAGGGCAAAGAAGCAGGGTTGTAAGAGTTTGACTGCCCATTCTCCCCTTCTCTCGTCTAAGGGGCACCTCCTGATGTATGAATCTACTCAGGCTGGCAACTTTTTGATTGTAGTCATTAAGTTCCTCTGCTCCTTTTTAGCACAGGGTTATCCAGGTCACTGATTGCTCCTTTATCTCCCCATCAGAAAAAAAAGTGTCAGTGGTCAAGCTGCCTCCTCAGGAAGGCTGAAGACAAGGGCTCAGGAGGTAAAAGCTGCCACCTTGGCAAAGGACTTTGCTAGAGGCTTATTGCCCATCTATAGTGCTGGAAATATGAAGTGAGGCTGGTTTGCAATCAGAAGAATAAACAAGGGAAGGAAGCGAGCTTTTGCAGCCCCCCTGGATGGTGCTGCTGAGTTTGGATCCCTCTGACCTGCACTGATACCCAACTCTCAGGATTTCCACCCATCCACAGCCATCGCGAGATGGCCTCTGCAAGATTCCCCACACTGCAAACAGTGACAAGGAGACAAGGTTCCCTCTAGCCTGCATGGGCCAAAGGTTGGGCTGGGTGCGGGGCAGCTCTGCTGCAGCACGGCCAGGCCACCCTGATAAGGCTTTCACTCACCCAGCCAGAGGTGCAGCACCCAGGGTGCCATTCACTCTACTCCTCCCTCACTCACAAACACCCTCGCATCACCTCCTGAACAACATGGGAGCTCGTGTGGGGCCTCCCATAGGAAATTTTGTGGAGCATCCCCTCGAACAGGACTGACACCAAAAAAGTCTTCAGTATTGAGAGCCAGGTTAGAGAACAAGGCAGATCTGGTACCAGGTCTCTTCCCATCCCTGCACAACTGCCAAAGCAGGCTCTCTGCAATGAGGGATGATTATCCTATGCCTCTTGATAGCGAGGGATGCTACAGGACGGACAATTGCACATTCTAAATGGCTTTGCAAGTTGTTTCCTAAAGCGTGGGGAAACAATATAAAAATCAGATGAAAAGGTTGGTTGAGTCCTTTTTAATTAAAAATACCTTAATTTAAATAACAGTCCCAAAAATCCCAGTAGAAAGAAAGAGGTCCTTCAGGGCAGTGCCCTTTCACTTGTTGCTCTGTTTACAAAACAAATTTATTTTGGGGAGGCTGTCACAGGGAGCCTTTACCCCAGCTGCTCTTCCCAGTGCTTTCTGGTTTAGTTTTCATACAAGTGCCAGGAAGCATTCACCTGCCTCCCAAAGAACAAGTCCGTACTTGGAGAGCCAGCTAGCCCAGCAGCTGCAGCTGGATGTGTCCTGCCAGCCTCACCCTGTCCAGGACTGTGGCACTGCACATGTAGAAAGCCCAGGTAACACTGAAGGATTGCACCTGAGAAAAGCTCAAGTGCAAAAGCTCTTGGGTCCTTCTAAATTGAAAACTTAATGTAGTTACTCTGGTGAGATACAGTTCTTAAGAATCAGTGCTGCTGAGGGATACCAAAGACTCCGTTTCCAGCTCTTCCTTTAAGGAATATCCAGAGACATTTGGTGCCTTCCTTCTCCCACTTGAGAGCAGACCAGGATTCACAAGAAAAAGCATAAAACACATTCTTGCTCTGCAGTTCAGTGCGAAAGCTGCTCTCAGCCTGAAGTTAGCAAAAAAGGAAGGTTTTAAAGCAATATTGATTAGAAACTATGTCCCAAGTGAGGAAAAATAGGATGGAAGTGTCCCACACCTGAACTCCAAAAGTAGTTCTGCATTCAGCAGGACTCCCTCCCCTGTTATCTGCGTTTAGGACAATAAATTTCTCCTTGCTTTGCTCCTCCCTAACATTGTTTTTCCCCCTCTTCTGTTTCTCAGGCCACTGCTGCAATTCAAGATGCCAGCAAATGGTCAAAGGAGAGAAGAAAGCGATGGCTAAGAAGAACCTCCAGATTATCACAACCACCCTTATGTTTTTAAAAGAACAAAGATGAAATTCAAAGAGGAATTCGGGGTGACGAATTTGTTCCAAATGTCTGTCACCTGTGAGTTTCTATACTCAGGCCGGCAAAGCCAAGCAGGCAAACAGTGATGTTGCATGAAACGGGAGAAAGACACATATACAGCTTACACGTATAGACTTACAAATGTGCACATGCCTTTTTTCAGAGGATGCTTTACAGGAATCTTATCCTATATTAAATTTCCCAAACAGAAGTTCATTACTTCTGAAGAATTTCAATTGCTCTGCATAGCTGAAAAGTGTCCTCAAAAGTCCCCAAATATGCTATTCCACCCTGAAGAGAGGGGAAACATTCACAGGCTATCAAGCACACTGACATGATAGAAGACCACCAGTGACATGAATCAGAGGACAAAAATCATCACAATTTGCTGTCAACGGCTGCTTTTCTTGGAATGTAGTATTAACAAGAAATAACTTTGTTTCCCACTATGAATTTGCATTAGAAATCCATAATAAAAATAAAGCTTAATATTATACAAATGGGTACAGTTCTCTACAGTGCTCCTGATGCAGATTAAGGTTAGACAGATTTTAGATGACAGTTATTTACCTCAGTCTAGCACCATGTATGCACAAAAAGAATTTATTTTATAGCTGCAGATATTAGCCAGAAAAAGAGATGAGAGGAAATCTTACGGTCTCACGTAAAATATAATTATGTCTGTTTTCTATTCCTTGGAAAGCAAACAAAGAGAAAAAAATGAATCTGCTGCTGGCATTTAATGGGACTTGTGTAAATGATATCAAACAAATAACAACCAGAAGCGATTCACTAACACCTTCACTTCTATTTTTCTCATTGGGGAATTCCAAAAACATTAAGGCTTTGCTGCCTTGAACGCTTTCAGTCCTACAGGGCAGGATTAGGCCCATGCCTGAGTACGCCCCTTTCTTTCAAGACCTTCAAAATATCAAGGAAAGAAAAATAAATCACAGGGGCACTAAAGCTTATTCTCTCCCTCCTGAAATGTTTGCCCTCCCCTTGCTTCTCCCAATTCCTTATGCAATCACCACCAATCAACCAGGAAACTGTTGCTAACTCTTGAATTTTGCAAGTTAGCAAGTAAAATAATAAAACAATGTTTTAACTGTCAGAGATCCTGGCTCACAAAGTGCACTTTGGTCATTTCCTTTAATAACTGTAGTTTAGTAGTAATGATTTATAATAGTTCATAATATTCTACTAACTGTACTACATTAATAATACTAATACTTTGCCCTTGCCTAGCGTCTTCTGTCAGAAGGTATCAAAGCGGCACGCTCTGCTGTGAGGGAGGTATCACTACTCCCCCATTCGGGATCGGGAAACCGTGACTCCAAGCCATGCCCGAGGTCAGGATTCCCGATCCCCAGCACAGCACGGCAGCCGCCAAGTCTGCCTGCACTTCTCCTGTCGCAATCCTCTGACAGCAGTCGAGTCTGATCGATGGGGCTGAAGATTTAATGTGATTCATTCCTTCTCGAAAAGCAAGGTTTGGCCAGTGGTTTGGGGGCCGTGGTTTTGATGGGAAATACCGAGCAAGGTGGGGGGGTTTCCCTGCAATTGTACGGTAAGTACCCTCCTGCCAGCATCCAGGCACACAGGGCAAAAGAGGAGCAATAAATATTTACTGCATCCGTGCCCATCTCTCCAGCAGGAGATGGATAAATATAACATTTCGGTGCTGCTCAGCACCCTGAAGACAGTGGTTACACCAGCTCCCAGGGAGTCCAAAAAGGAAGAGAGGGCACGAGGCATCTCTGGCATGGCAGAGATGACATGAAGGCTGGCCGGATGGCAGCGGCTGCGCGGGGAAACATTTTGGAGGCGAAAACAGCCCCGGCCCTCCCCCTCAAACGATCAATTAAAAGCCATCCTTCTGCCGAGAGCGGGCGAGGACAGCAAATGAGAGCTGCGAGGAGCAGCGCCCGGCCGGGCTCTGCATGACAATTGATGGGAAGGGGAGGCCGGGGGAGGCAGCCCTATCCCTCCTCTCACCATGGTGATTAGGTATTCCGAGTGCGCCAGATAGCCCCAAATAACAGAAAGAGAAATATAAACTGGAGACCGGCAGATCCAAGGGAGGCCAGATGGCCCCGCAGCCGGCAGGGGCTGCTCCCATCCAGCCCTTCCCCACTTTTAACTGTTCAAACATTTCTTTATCCCGACAAGACAATTAAGCCGAACAGCATGGAAAGGACTCTCGGTAACAGTTTGCAGAGGGAGAGGGAAGGCTGTTGCCAGAAAAGGAGGTGATTGCTGCGTGCTCCAAGACCTCCACGCAGCACACTTTACTCCACAAAGGATAGTGTGTATTTGGTGGAGCAACAGGGATGGATGCATGGCCGTCAGCCCTGCTACTGCCCATCTGCCTGCCCAGCCCTTCCAAAATTCCACTGTTGCTTCTTCACCCCTACATCATGCAGGGCACTGCAAAACAGAAAGAAACATTCCACTCAATTTATTTCATTATTGCACAAGCAGAGTGAAGCTTGCCATTTTCCATGATCGTGGCTGATTATGATTAGCAACCAAGCATCACTTCATGTTAGACCCCAGATTTTACCAGCCTTGGAAGTGGTGCATCCCAGAGGGAAGAGCTGTGAGCAGTGGACATGTAAACATGTGCATTCCCCCTCCAATCCATTGTTCCGCCACAAAAAAAAAAAACAAACCTTCTTCCCCCCAGAACATGTACATAGACACACATAGCTCTCTACATAGGTCAAAACACAAATCCCAACACGTCTGAGAGAGTGGGCAACTGCACAGACAGCCCTCGATCTGATTTCCGAAGTACCACATTATTCAGGAATTCATGCTGTGGTCATCATAGCCCTGATGTCCATCACCTGAAGTGCAATTTACATTTGATCAATAACAAACCAGTTGTTTCAAAGGGAAAACTAACTCTGTGCTAGAGATGATCTTTAAAACCCCAAAGTGGAACAAAGAGCTCATAAATACATCACACGATGTCTCCTGCAGAAAAGAAATCAGCTGCGGCAACAAACTATATCCAAGGTGAAATATGATTATCAAAAATAATATTAATCAAAATAATGTTAATATAATCACTCATACTACACTCAGCAGACACAAGGGATGAGCAAGGATCCCAGCCTGCTCCCAACCCAATTTCTCATCCCCTGGGCACAGCAGGAGCTGGGCAAGGGCCACCACCAAGAGCAGGGAATATGAGACTTGGAGAACCAGACTCTGGCCAGAGGATGGAAACTGAATCAGTGGCCAGGATGTAGAGGATCACCTTCACACATTGGTCTGTGCTCCACCACCAGTCACAGACAATACGTGATGGAGACCAAGCAGCAGACAGTAGTGAGAAACCATCTTCTGTAGTCCCAGGGAGGCTGGGGGCATGGGCTGCCTCACAGAGATAGCAGAGGTCTCTGCTCTGACAAGGTCCAGCTCTTTGTGACGAGGTCCTGGCTTTGGCACCGACCTCTGCCTGTCACTTTGTGGGAAAGCAATGCCACAGGAACTGGGTACTATGACTGAAGGACACTGAGACAGATTTTATTAGAAGTAAAAAACAGGAATCTTTTTTTCCCCGATTTTAAAATAGGGCTATAGATCTCTCTTGCAGAAAGGAACGTGCCATTTATGTCCACTCCTTCTAGGAATCTCAATTATTGTACGCTTATTAAAGCAAACCCATAAAATACATCTTCCAGTGCCTTTAACACATGCTTTACAAGAAGCTCCTAAACTCTAACAAATGGCATTATTTTTCTCAGCACGCACCTGAGGGAATGGGTCCATTCAGTACACGGTATGTCTGCTTATCCCTGGAAAGGCTTCACTTTTCCACATGTTCTCTGTATACTCCATTGCTCTGGATGTCCTAAATACTCACATTTTACAGCAAGAGATGACTTACCTAAATGCAGACATCTCAGCTCAATTTGCTGATTAATAAAGAGAGTAGTCCCACCCAAAAGCACCCTAAAGATGTTGTCCCTTTGTGGGATGCAGGGTATGGGTCCAAGCATTATCCTGCTTTAAAAGTAAGGAAAGGTTTATGCAAAGGGCTGAGCAACCTCTACTGCATGAACACATCTCTTATGGGGCCAGGTGCTAATCTGGAATACACCAGAACATATCACAAATAATTGTACTGAATTCTGCTCATTTCTTCCACTGGTGAAAGCAGGCTGAAACTTTCCTCCCATGCCACAGAGGACAAAATAAGCGCTTTCCAAACACTCCTTGACATGCAAATGTCTCACTTTGATCCGTGTTTTCTTGCAAAGTCTTCCAAGCAAAAACCTATTTTTCAGGGAAATTAAAACTCAGTGATTACCTTTTATTTTTAAAAAATAGAAAAGGGAGGAGAATTTCTCTAGAAAATCATCATTTAAGCTATGAGGTGAAACAAGTATTTTAATGGTCTATTTAAAAAATGCTCCTGTGCAGTGGAACAGAAGACTACACAGGACAATCATAGTAATTCAGCTTGCATGTAACACAAACCCTTTCAGCAATCTGAAAAACACACCAAAACGGTGAAGTTCTGCAAACCTGAAAAGCACCCATAGACATGGGAAGGCGTTCCTGATCTAATAAAACTTTACAATTTTTCCTTGCAGTTATAGAAAAGCCTAATTACATTTTTACCTTGAAGCTACAGCCACCTACCTGCTCCATAAGAAGCACAAGTAGGCAGTTTTTACAAAGGGTTATATATAAGTTACACAAGGAATCCATAAAACTTCTCAGACAACAAACCCTCAAAGTACACATTCCTACAGAAACTTCAAAAATATATCGCAAATGCTAATGCAAAAGAGAATCACCATTCTATCTGCAAACTGTGATCTCTTGAATTCTTCACTTCAGAAGTTTCTGTTTTCTGATGGTCAGCATCAAAGACCATTAGGATCCTCTAAAAGCTCCACAACTCGCTCTCAGCCTCCAGCAAACACACCCGTACGTAGGTATGCACACACCAAATAAACTCGCTGTCTTAATGGAGCGAAGTTTCCGTGGTGCAGTATCTACACGTGATAGGAATATGATACAGAGCCAACAGACATATTTAGTGTACATCATCCTGGTAGTTACAGAAAAATTTTAATGTTGGTGAAGTATCAGGGATGTTGCATTTGATCAGCTCTATCGTGCAAAAAAGCATCTTAAAGAAATTCAACATGGTAACAAAAAAATACAACAAAACACTTTCCACTTCTGCCCAAGTTTTCCAAGCTGCCTACAAAGTTTTTATTCTGCTTCCTTTCCCTGGCAAGTCCCCTGCCACGGCACTGGCAGCAGCACTGGCACTTGGTGTCAACCTGCCTGTGTCTGTGCAAAGCCCCGTCTGCTCCCAGAAGGAGCAGACCCGCGTCCGGCACACGCTCTTGGCAAAGGCAAGGCACAGCGATGGATGTGGACGCGTCTGTCTGTCCGCAGCTGTGCTCCATGTGGTCTAATTCATTTAACAGATTTACTTCTTTAAATGTGGTATCTGACAGGATTTTGCCAGCAAGATCCATAGCAGCTGATGCGCTCTAAATTCATTTAGCCAGCGGACCCTCTCCTCCGCCGCTATCTCTCGGAGTACTCTTTCGAGCAAGCTTCATTTTCCCAGCCAGGTTATATCGATAAGGGAAAGAGCATCAACAAAGATGTCTCTAAGCCTTGCCATCTCACCTGCCTCCCCCATGGGTAATTACACTACCAGCTTCCACATATCCACATGCACTCCCACTTACAGCCACTTTCCCTACAGACCCGAAAGGAGAGAGAGGAGATGCTGAGCAATGAATGGAGCTTACAGCACAAAAAAGTAGCACGGTCGGGGGTGGATCAGAAGGAGAGGGGGGAGAGACACAAGAGATCACACTGGTACTGCAAGAAATACACGGCTCCTGCCATCAGTGGGAATTGTCCTACCCTCACAAACGCCGACAATAAAAGACACACTTGCAGCATATTTCAAAACCAAGGAGCGATGGATTTAAAAGGCAGGTTGATTTTATGATGACTTTTATTGAAAAGGTATGCTGGGTTTAGGCAGATGTCTTTTAGCACCGGTAAGTTAGCACAGTGCCTAATTCAAGGAGACAGCCTGAGGAAGCAGCGCCGACAGGGGAGAGAGAGCCACAATGTCTCTATTACTCTCCTCGGTATCATAAAGGGGAGAAGAAAAATCACATCTGAAAGGGTGAGGAAGCAACGGTGCAGCAGGTTTTTGTTTTTTTAAAAAGTAATAATAATAACAACAACAGTAATAAAACTGTTTTCTATTAATGAAATTCAACAGAACAAAGGAGCCCACATGAAAAGCAAACCACTCACTCCTTGACTACATGTCTGGGTTTACAGGAGAAGTCTAATCATAAGTTAGCGCTTTTCCTTGGGGTACCATATTCTGTTTCTCCCAGACCACTCCCCAGGGCAGGTCACCTCCCAGCTCTGCAAACCTGGAAGCCTACCCTTCATGAAGGACAGCTCTGACCCTCTGTGTAGGCAACTCCACAATGGACAAGGTAATGGGGGAACAGGGAATTACAGTCATGAACAAGTGGGTTCCTTCAGTCCAATCACTGGCCTTCAAAAGGGCACATCACCTTTCAACGAGCACCAAAATGGGGGAAACAGAGAAAGCACATGATGCAACAGCTTATTCAATTGGAAAGACAATTTGTGTTTGTCTTAAAGAGGGAGCTCAATGGCCAACAATATTCTTAAGTAAATCAGAGGAAAAGATACTTTTGTCCTAAGCTGAGGCAGGAATCCTGATGGTCGATAATGCATTTGCTCTAAGAATGGTGTGCATGAAGAAAAGGTCAGAAAGAAACATCTGAAGAAGCACGGGGCACATGCTTGCTGCAAGCTTTGGAAAAGTTCCTGGCTACACTTTCCAGCTGCATCCCTGTTTACACACATACGTGTACCAGCACCTATGGCTTCACACTGGTGCATGGAAAGCTTTCTGCACGGTCAACTTCACCTCTCCAGCTATGTGCTAGAAGGTAAATTTCCTTCAAGAGCACCTCAGCTTAAAATCTGTCAATATCCTTTTGGAAGAACGAGGCAATATTGCATGGCTGAGCTCAGCAGACAGGAAAGGCAGCTTTGCCTCTGCCTCCAGCAAGTCTCACAGCACTCTGGGGCAATCACCTGTCGCATATCTCAACAAGGCACAACTAAAGAACTACCAAGTCAACAGAGGTACTTACATCTGTCACTTCGGTCTTCGGGACTGGATGAAGTCTCACGGTCAGAAATGAGGCCAGAAACAGCAAAGATCTTCTTCCCTGTATCATCAACTTTGAGGGAGCCAGGGGAGCTGGAAGGGAGCTGGGTGCCAAACTCGTACTCCTTCCCATCAGTGTCCGAGAAGCGTAGATGGGGTGAGTCAGTGTCATGGCAGTTTTTGAGGCGCTTAGCCGGCGTAAAGGCTGACTGGTAGCTCTCCCGGTCTTCAGTGGATGCAAAGGGGCGGAAAGCCCCAACGCCACTGTGGTTCAACATACTGATCGGGGTGCAGTCCAGGTTGGGGGGTGCAAACTGGGGGTGAAGATGAAGTAAGGATGGAGGAAAGTCACGGTTTGCAAATGCTCCCGGCACCCCACCTTGGCGGTGATACATGGAGGCAAAAGTATATGAGCCATTGGTAAAGGGAATGTGCACGTCCTTATCTGCTGACACAGGGACCCCAAAAGGCCTTGGCTGCTGGCAGGGAATGGAAGCATCACGGCTGGCTTCAGCAGTGGAGGCGAGAACCATCAGTGCTGGGGAGGCCAGTGGGTTGGGGAGGTAGGGTGAGTTCTCCATCTTGAATGCTGCCCGGTGTAAGTCCATCGGAGTGTCTTTCCTCAGCAGGATCACAAGCAGAAGGATGTTCCTCAGAAGGAAAGCAAAGCGATGCCTAGGAATGGAGTGGGGAAAATTACTGGAGCATCATCACCCTTCGAACACTGCAAGGAAACAGAAAGGGAAAGAAAACACAGCCAATTAGGTTTCTGCACTCATTTCTCTGGGATGCTCCAGCAGCAGAGTGGCCACATGTGTTACAAGCCACCGGCTGGAGATGCACCACTGTTCTCATTCAAGAAAATCAATAGACAACTTCACACGCTAGTGGAATCAGCCCTGGCTCTCCAGGTGAAAGGGTATCATCCACTGCAGAGAGATGAAAGGCAAACCAAACATAATAACATGCAGATTTAATAATGCACTAATAAAAAATGTTCAGTCTAAAATTAACATAGTAACTCCAAATTATAAGTGGAATTTTATATGACAAGTGGCAGGTGTATATATACATCTCTGCCATAAACTTAAGAAAGCCCCCACATACACACACCCTGCAATTTGCTTGAGGGTTGGGGGTGTAGAACCAACATAAAAATATCCATTGTACACAGTTACCCAAATCAGACAGCACACATAATTTTAACTGTGCACGACGCCCGAGATGTACGTAACCGACAGGTATTTTCTCTCACTCTCACAGTACATATGGGTAGATGTATACTTACACACACAGTACTCAATAACATCGTACATATGTATTCACACCACTGGAATGTAGGAACGTGGCTGTGTCTGGGTGTGTGTGCGTGTGTAACACACAAACACCCACGTGTGCACAAACGGTCCCCGTGAGTCAAAGGAGAAGAGACTTCCCCAGTAAAATGCCTGGCGTCTCTGACAATATTTAAAATCATAATGGGTGCTTCTGCCATCTGATCTCTGCAAGCATCTGCCTTTCGGATCGGGGACAAGAGAGGATGGATCAGTAATTTTAGTTCCTAATGCACTCACTCTTAAGTAGATTTGTAAACTGCCCTGGATGTGCCATTAACATTTAGAAGAAAATGTTAACAAAATTTCTGCCTTGTATCTTGCTCAGCCTCCCAGGTTGGCTGCAACCACCCACTCAGCCACAACCCCCTCCCAGGGTGAAAGAAGGGAAAATCCTTCTCTCTCTATCTCCCCCAGTTCGCAGTGCCTTTTTGTGTTATTTTCTCCCCCAATCAATCTCATGCCTTTTCTTTTAAGCTTCCGCCGCCTGCCATTCAGGCCCCACAACCCAGCTTAAAATACAAGGACTATAACTTTGAAACAATATACTAGCCGCTGGAGCTCAAAGGGCCAGAAAAATCATATAATAATAAAAAGCTGTTACAAATTGTGCCTCTTAAATCCAGAGGGTCAAACATCTCAAATAAAACTTAGTGAAAGAGTGTCTCCCTAATGGAGTGCCTTTTGTACTCCATGAATGAGGGAGCCTAGGTTAACAAAGTGTATGAAATCCAGTCTGGGGCTTTAATGCAGTTCAGTGATAGCATTTCCTCTCTCCCATCCTGTACCCAGCCGCTCCACTGACTGTTATGAATTGTGAAGATGAGTGGACATCATCTCTCTGCTTCCTCATTTGGCACTCATCCTTACAGACATCATTGCTAAATTACCAGATTATGTATCTCGCATTAACGGATTTGCTCTCTTCCAAATTTTAAATAACTTTCTCGTTGAGTTCTTGCCACAGACAGTGAGGGGGAGAGGAAGAGTGAGGGATGCCAAGGGCAGCCTGGTCAGCACTGCAGTCCTGGGTACACTTGCTCTGCTGCTTCACATGACGCTGATCAAAATCTGGAGGTCAGAAAACTGCAGCCACTGGCAAATGAGGAGTTTTTGGGGGCTTGTATAGCCATGCAAATAAATATATTATACATATACATATATATATACACACAATTATATATTCAAAGAGATGCATGCAAATAAGCCACTGCTCTCAGAAATAAACTATCATGCACATGGAAACAAAACTGAGCAATCACAGAAAAACACAGATTTCCAGGGGAAAAAAAGAAAGAAGGCAGCCACCTCTGCGTGCTTTTCTATTTTTACTTTTGCTTTCACACCATTACGTTAAATGTATTTCATAAATTAGTAATCTGGCCGCAACACTTGACACTCCTGTAGGATACTGTGAATCACTATGGCCATTTATTCGTTTGCAAACTTCATTACACCAGGAATAAATCAACACATTACAATATCTCAGCCAGCCAAATTTAATTTTTTTCAGCTCCCACTTCCTTTTTCGTTCTCTCTTGCTCCCTTCTTGCCCAGCACCTCCCCACCCCCCAGCAATATGGACAGATTAGGCTGCGGCGGACCAGTCATTATGAAAATCTATCGTTAATACACTCCCAATGTCAAAATGTCATAGGTTTAAATACAGAACCCAAAAATAAGAAAACTAACTGACCTTCTTAATTAAAAAAATATGGATTGTAAGGTAATCAGCTGGAGGGAACACTTGGGTGCTGGGAAGGCAGTGGGCACAGGTGGAGTGAGGAGCTGCTACTTTTCTGCCTCTATGCTGATTTTTTTTAATTTAGCACCTCACGCAAATCCAGATTAAAATAACTCCAGCTATTGATCTGAGCAGTGGAATTGACATTAATTTTAGTTCACTTCTCACTTTGCAAAGGGATCAATAGGAAGTAATAACAGCTGACATCCCCGCTGAAAGGAGGAGAAAAGACGGGCTAGAGACAGAAATCGAAAAGCAACCAAATAAATCAGCAGCTACTTTTCCACGGCATCAGACAAACTCCAAACAGATTGCAAAAAGTCTTTGTGGAATTAACTAAACAAGGAGTAGAGGGAGGGAGGGTGGAGATCAATCTAGGAAGCTATATAAACTGTCTACCAAGTATGAAGGTTAGATGGACATACTGAAAACTAACTCTGTTTTTTTAGTATTTTTTTATGGCTACCTATATGCATACTTACTGGCTTTTAGAGCAACCTTGTTAAAGGTGTACACAAATTACCTGTGTAATCGTGTATGTTCTTATTAACGAGGCAAAACACTCCACGACCAAGGCAAATTGTATCAAGAGCGTTTAGCTCCAAAGCATTAAAAAAAAATCTCTCACCAAGAAACAAGTAGTAATCAGTTCTCTTTGGTTTAGTTTTGAATCCTCTGCTTACAAAGGTTGTAGCATGGTGCTGCATAAGTTAAAAGGAAAGTCTGATGAAAGTAGGAGAAGCCATGACAGAGCTGCATTTATCAGACATCACAAAAACTCACCAAGTGAAGAAAACAGCAGTGACCACTGGTTATAAGTGTAAAACCCACTTGCTAATCAGCCTGCAAAGAAACGCGCTCATATGCACACACATGCACACCCCATACACAGCCACCAGATCTGCAAATCTTTTACTAAATGTTACTCAGAGTTCCTATTACTAAATCACCTTTCTGCTATCGATTAAAATAAATAAAACACACCATTCTGGTTTCTACAACAGGTTGCATTTTTGTGGTCTCTCAACCATTTCCAAATGCCAGAGATTAAAGTAATGGGGCAAATTAACGTCTTTCTCCCTCCAGGAAAAAAAAAAGTTTTCTCGGGGAAAAAAAATTAATTAACAAGATACAGGGGAGGAAAAAAGATTAAAACATTAGAAATCCAGGAAAATTGATGATGCATGTAAATTAGGAAATACCCAGAAAAAAAAAAATCACAATATCCATTTACATTAAAAAGTTTTTCCCCATAAATGTCAAGTAGGAATTTAGAAATATGTTCTGCGCAGAAAAGCCAAAGATTATAAAACAAAATAATGCCAGCTGTTTGGGGATTTAAGTGCTCAAATGGATTATATATTTGAACCAAACTGGATTTCCTTATAATAAATAAAACAAATGCAAGCTCGAAAGCCAACAAAGGAGAGCTCTCATCACTGGATTAAGATACAAAGGAAAAACAGTTAATTTTTTTTCTAACGCGTGAAATATGCCAACTGCAGCCGCACACCCGGACAGCTGCCGTGGAAACCGGTTTAAGGGGGAAAGGAAAAAAATTAGGAGCGCGGTGAGCGGAGGAGGCGGCGGCGGGGCCGGGTGGAGTGGCCCCAGTCCCAGTCCCGGCCCTGGATTGCGCCCCGCTTCTGTTTGGCTGTAAACTTCTTAAAAAAAAAAAAAATTAAAAACCTTTTTAATTTTTTTTTTTTTTTAAGAAAAAAATGCGGGGAAAATCCCCCGGGCCTGGAGGGCGCTCCCGCGGCGGCGGTTGCCGGAGGGAGGAAACACCGGGGGTTTGGGAAGAGGAAAACAAGAGAAAGAAGAAAAAAAAAAAACCCAACCCACAGCCTACCCATGGGTTTGCTGCCGCTTCGCCCCCGGATCGCATTCCCGGCCCCGCTCCCGAGTTGGCGAAATCCAAACGAAATCCGCTCCGGGGGAATCCGCGCTCCGCCGGGCAGCGCGGGCGGCGGGCGCGCCCCGGGCCCGGGCCCCGGCCCCTTACGGCCCCTCCGGCCCCTCACGCCCCCCGCGGGCGGCCAGGCGGGCTCACACTCGCCCGCCTCTCCCCCTCCCTCCCGCTCCCGGTTCTTCTCTCCCGCCTGAGGAGATTGTTCAATAAACCCAAATAAAATAAAATCCGTCGGGGGTGAGCCCCGGGCTGGAGCCTACCAACACCGCCAAGCCCGCCGCTCCGCGCTCCCCGGCGGCGCATTAAACAGGTGTTCGGCGGGGCAGGGGCTGAGGGCCCAGCCCCGTCCGGTCCGGCCCGGTTCGGCTCGGCTCGCTCCCGCCTGGCCCCGCACGTCCCGCCGGGAAGCGGCGATCGGGACGTAGCCAGGGCCGCTCCTCTCCTGCCGCCTCGGGAATTATTCACTCCCGGGGAGGGCAGCGGGAGGGGGCACCGCCAGCCCTGTCCGTACAGCCCGTTAAGTCGCCTTTCCACCCCTCCACTTTTCTTCCTTTTTAAAACCCGAGTTACAAAGATCATCAAACGCGAAGATGCCCAGAGTTGTTTGGATTTATTGCAACAATCACTTACCATACACATTTCCTGTGTGGAAGGATAAGCATTCAATACAACTCTTTAAGTAGACAGTTCCTAATGATTTCATTGTGGTCAACCAGATGGTTTTTATGTATTTACATCTGAAGGTGAAGAATTATTTTCCATGCTTCCAACCTATTTACAGACTTCCCTGGTCTAGAGCTGGGGTTGTTGGTTAAAAGAAAGAAAATCCTGCAATTTCTCGATCGCATCGCTGGATCATCCAGAAAGTTTTCTAAAGAACCTAAAGCAAAAACAGGGATAATTCCTTTCACCTCGTCTGGCTTTCCAAGCTACGCCATTCACATGTGGAGTAATTTTAGCTCATTCGTTGAAAAACGCTGCCAATTTAAACCGCCTCTCTACCTTTGTTTTATCTGCAATAATAAAACCAGAACAACATCGCATGTGAGATCCAGGCACTTGGTTCCTACCTGGAAGCAGCCAGGGGCAAAGGCGGCAATCTTTTAGAGATGAAGGACCCGAAGAGGGGCGAGGATGTTGGACAAACTTCGACCGCGTCCAAAATTAAGCTAAGTGCGACTTAACAACGAGTGGTCAAAAAAGAAATTATCGGTCTTTGAGCGGGGATCGCGCATTTTGGGGACGGTTTAAAACTAAAGTTCACCCGGGGACTGCGCGATCGCAAAAATGAAAGCTTCGGAGTAAATAAAATTGCCGTCTGGGCAGTGTTGCTTGAACGCACAGAAACACTGGCGGGTATTTTGGGTTTTGGTTGGTTTTTCTTTTTTGTATTTTTTTTCCCGCGATACTTTTATTGCAAATAAAAGACTAAGTTTGTATATTTTAAAGAAAAAAGAAAATCCCAAACCAACAAACCCCTGGGTGGATGCGTGGATCTGCTTATTTCCTTTGAAAAAAAGTTTTTGTTTTGCAGCGGCTGGGAAATGAAATTGTCGCTGCCCAAAGCGACCGCGGAGAGAGCGAGCGCCGGGAGCAGCGGAGGGAAGCGAGGAAATAACTGCCCGGCTTGCCCCACCGAAAAATACGGAAGAAAAAAGAAAAGGGGGGGGAAAGAGTTTAAAAAATGGTATCTATTTGGGAGCGAGAGATCTGTGCCGGTCTCCGGGTCCGGCCGGGCTCCCCCTCGCCGTGCGCGGTCCCCAGCCGGGCTGCCGCGGCGGTCCCCGGCACCTGATCCCCCTGGTGGCTACCGGTCCCCCTCGGAAAGCCACCGCGGGGGGAGGATCCGGGCAGCTCGGGGCTCGCCGAGGGTGCGGGGGGGCCCCCTTTTATCTGCCTTTCCCCTCGGCATTACCATGCCGATCCCCACCCACCCGGCCCTCCCCGCGGCCGGCGCGGCTCCCTGCCGCCGCCGAGCCGCCCGGCTTCCCCGGCGCTGGGGAGAGAGAAGGAGGAAGAGGGAAAGGGCACGGGGGCTGGGATGGAGGTAGGAGGGGGGGTTGAAACTTGCCCTGCAAAGTTTGCGTGTGGCCGGGCGGGCGCGGTGGCCGGTACTCACGGTGCGGCTGGCGGCGGGCGCTGCGCGGAGCTGGCGGCGTGCGGGGAGCGGGGCAGTCCCGGGCGTGCTGGCCCCGCTGCCCGCCCGCCGCTCGCATGTAGCAGCGCGGGAGGCGGCGGGGGTGCGAGGGAAGGAGCAGTGCTGCCTCTCAGTGCCGGCTCTCATCAGTGAATGAGCCTCCACTCTCCGAGGGGCTCCCGCCGCACACACACGCATACACACGCGCGCACACACACACGCACACATACACTCTCACACACACGGAGCCGGGCTGAGCACTGCATACATTAGGGCACTCGGGCAGTATGGGAAATGCAGTCCAGGACCGGCGCCCACCCGCCGGCTGCCCGCCAGCCGTGGCCCCCGGAGTTGCCAAAACGGGGCTTCGGGGGCTGCTCCTCTCCCGGGAGCGCCGCTTCTCCTCCCAGCCCCGCCGTGACGACCTCACCCAACCGCCTGGCACTGGTCATATTTTCCACCGTGCAGCTCCCTCCCAAATTGCAGAGGGACGCTGCTGGGCCCCCTGAGCGGCAGCTTCCCCGCTTCGGGGCAGCCCCGTACCCTTCCGGCCCTGAGGCAGCCGATTCCCCTCCACGGGGATGTCCATGGGAACGCAGCCTTCCCTCAAGTACCCTGCGGCATGTTCTGGCATGGGATGGGCATGCTTTCCAGGGCTGATGGGCATCATCCCCAGACTTGCCTCGGACAGCCGCAGCAGCAGAGCCAGAGAGCAAATTAGGGACTTCACACTCCCAGTGTTTCCCAACTGCGGCATGCACGCACGGCACTCACACTGCTGTTTTAATGTTTCCTGGATGCACATCGCAGCTCTGCACAAACCCTTCTGCACACACGCTCCACCTCGGCCACAGGCAACTTCCCTGCCAGCTGTAGGAGTGTCCCGAGCAAAAACTGCCTGTCTAGGAAATGGAAGAGTCAGTTTTAGATGGGGACTCAAAAGAAACACTTGTCTCATTGTTTCTTGTGAAGTACACCAATCATTGATCCAAAAGACTTACTTACTTTGCTCAAGAGCAAAATGTTTTGCATTTTTTTCTTCAACTGCTAAATAATTTCAAGTTGTTCTTAAAAATAGTATGGGCAGCATTTTATGGCTCTTCTCTAACTCTGCACTGGCATTCTCAAAATAGGACTGTGCTATGTGACATACAATGAAAGAAGTCCTCTCTGTCAGCATAATCAACCACTTGGGCTGTATTCTGTGTATGACAGCAAGAGCGATCACATGCTTATGTCATCCAACAATTTTTGTGCAAGCAGTGACTCATAACTAAAGTGTATGGACTGGCTTTACCTGTTACTCCAGGAACACTGAATATACCAGCCCCTATAAAACTGTCCACAGGCACAGCATGAAGTGTCTCCTCAGGCCTGAACTGGATGCAGACTGTGATGGTTTGCTTTTTGCTGGACTGAAACCCACCCATCTTTCCTGCAGAATTTCAGAGATAGGTCTTATGCAGATAGATCTTATGCTTACATTACATTTGAATGACAAAATCTTTTGAAATGTTTATAATAATAATAACAATAAACACCTTCCTTATTTTCACTCTTAAATTTCAAAATAAAACAATGTGCATTTCAAGCTTTTCAACTCAGGAAGAAAGTACTGGGGTGAAGGAGCTTCATATACTTTCTTGACACAACCGTCAGAAGCTCTGCTCCCTGCTCTCACCTGCAGCTCAGCCACTCAGAGGCTGATGATACCCACCAAAAAGAGCCTGCTTCCCTTGAAGGCATCCGCTCCACTGTTGCTTTCCTGCACACCGTGTGCAAGAGCAAGGAGGATGGCAAGGCAGGCAGCAAGTGCTGCCTTCTGCCATGGATCAGCCGTGGCATAATGGTAAACGTGGGCTCGGATTCTGGAACTCCTTTTCTGCTTTGTGTAAAAACTGGCATTTGGATAGTTCAGGTAAAAATCTATCACAAATTGGAGCAAACATTATTGTGCATGCATTTTTGCTCATCAATAACAGCTTGTAGTTACCCTCTGACTGAAAGTTATATTTTTTTTGCACTGGTGATTTCAAACACCTCTCTGGAAACAGCTACCCCACAGGCTCTGCATAGAGACACGTCTCAACACCTGAGTCCTGCCATTTTGTCTGGGGACCCAGAATTATTTGGCACCACACACATTTCCAAGGCACTCATCCTGCAGCTTGCTCATCACCAAAAGCATCAACAGTTCAAGACTTCAGTAAATATTCCACAGGGTAGTGTAGAGAAGCCACATTTTAAATAACATCAGAGTTTGACACCCTTCAGGAAGTCACATTAAAAACCATCCCTTATCTCCCAGGGATCCTGGGGAAAACATTCAGTCTCAGCCCATCTTGTGCTACAGATTCATCAAAATTACAGAATTCCAGGGGAAAAAAGTGCTCTGATTATAAAGCTATATTTTCAGTACTTACAACATCATGAAAAATGATCCCTCAGATTTAAACTTCTTTCTTTTGTTCTTATCCAAAAAGCTTTTTTTTTTACTCTTTCAGCTTCTTAGTATGGAAAAAAGGGATCTGAATCCTGCGCCAGTGTCCAATTTATGTTAGCTGAGAACCAAGCTCCGTGTTTTAAGGCTTGAAAAAAAAGGCAGCTTTATTTAACTTTATGTTACTGCATCATCACACACAAACTTAATACAGCTTGGATTCAGGGAACAAATCTGGCATTTAGCTAGCTTCTGTGAGCAATGTCTTCAGAGGAAAATAAGAAGATACACTCAAGTTATTTATATTTGTAATTACCATTAATCTGTATTACTAATGAGGATTTTGATCCTGAAAATGGATCCATAAACATGGACTCCTGCACCACTATGGAGCTGTGATATGCACAGAGGCCCATAGGAAAATTTTCCACTGAAATATATATGCTACACTGATTATTTGGACCTTAAAATAACTTTGAACATCTGATTTAACTTTGACTGTGTTGCTCATCTCTAAGAGTAATAGAGTACACCTCCAGTTGTGGGGTTTTCTTCACTTAAAATTAAAACAAAATTTGAGATTGTTGCAGGCTATCACAGTGCTGTCCCTTCCCATTGCAAACACTGTTCTAAATACTGAAGTCAAAGTTAATATATACAATCCTGAACCTACAGGGTTGATTGGATGCACTTAACTTTATGCATACAGATTTCAATAGGATTACTAATAATACATAAAGTCAAGTACACATGTAAATTCCACCATGAACAGTGCCTTGACTGGAAATCTGATGTATTCTTACAGTACCAATGTGCATCCTTAAAACAAGAGACCCTCTCGCCCGTCATTATGTCCTCTAGCTGCTATTGTATAAAATAAGACTGAGAAATGTGATAAACTTCAGCAGCAACTGCAGAAAGCAAGGGCAGACTGTGTTGTGTGTACCTGCAGCACATTGGGATCTTATGACAAGGAGTTGCATTTTTTGGGAGCTGCCCTGTTGTGTGCCCTATTTGCTGCCCCCAAAATTGACACCCCAAGAAAGTGCTGAAATTCTCCAGTTATGGAACCACGTCCTGAAGTCACTGGCACCAGTACCACCTATAGCCAGACCCAGACCATTCCTCGTACCATTTCATCTGCAGTATGGGTGGAGGGGAGAAAGAAGGCAAACTAATTACGTAACTAATTAAAACTAAACTTTTTCTCGCAGTCAGTCTCCGAGGCTGCAGTCGCTCCCAGCGGGGTGTGGGTGTCTGGTTGCCGTGTGTAATGTCCATGCCCTCTGCTGGCTACAGCCAGCGCGTCTCAGCTCCGTGCCACCGCCACCCTGCCCCCGCCGCTGCCACCGCGGCCACTCTGGGGAGGAGGTGCTGGGCAGGGCTGCCAGTGCCAGAAGTCCCTGCTGTCCAAATGATTTTATCCCCTGGTTTTGTCAGAGCTGCGACCCTGGTTTAAGCATCCCTAAGCTGGTGGCTACACTCCAGAAGGACAGGAGTTTGGAGGCTCTGCCGTTAGCCATGTCTCACTCTGATGCTATTAGCAAGGACATCTGAGATGAAGGCTGACCTATGAGTTTGGGAACATTATTCTGGTCTTAGCAGCTGATCTGGGCTTTACTCTAGTGGTTGGTATAAGGATTGTCCCAGAGCTCAGAACTAATATGGGATCTCTTCATCTTCTGAGCCATCTGTGGCTGCCCTCTGCCAGAGCCCTCTCTCTTCAAAGGAAGAATTTGGCAGAAGCAGGGCTGAAATCATACTATCTGCCAGAAAATAGAAATTTAGAGCTGGCTCAATCTCAGTGACTAGTCTTCCCAGAATGAAAAAACAGTCCTTTAAATGACTTGTTGACTCATAAGACTAATAGTAAAAAAATTTTCTTCAGCCTACAAAAATTTTCTATGGCGGAGAGATAAACTAATTTTCTTCTTCTTCTTCTTCTTCTTCTTCTTCTTCTTCTTCTTAATCATCATCATCATCACTGCTGTCATTATCAGCATCACCATCACCAAGATCTCTTCCAAACTCTGCTGACTAACCCAGAAGAACCTCTTGGTTTTGCTTTTCATAACACGCTGCAAGATACCAGTATAATTTTAAGCTTTGTTGATCACCGAGTCTCTACAGCAGAATGGAGACCGTGCCTGGTATTTTGCAAACAAGTATTCTTTATATATAATTGTCCTGCAGTATAATTTCCTATACAACATTCCCCTTGGAAAATTCCTTCTCCGAAAAAGAGGTTGTACACTGGATGGCAGATGTCGGACAAGTAACTGTATCAAGTGTTTTAGGAAGACTGCTCTTATGTGAACATCAACCACATTATCATTTCTACAGCTGAAGCCTGACACAGCTAGAGCCCTAAAAGAGGTGCTTCTGGGACATGGGCTCCTGAGGAAAGTTCTCTCCAGAACTCTGGTAGCTACAGTGTGTGATTTAAGCACATGCATGCAGCAACACCCTTCCCTATCAACTGTTTCTAAAATTTGGTTACAGCACTGGGCACTTGTTTTCTTTACAAGCATCCACTCTTTTTTCAAGGCTTTTTAAAATCCCTCTCTGAGCAATATCCTGTTGCTAGGAGTTCCACAGGGTAATGGTGTGGAAAAATATTTCCCTGTGAGAAGAGCTACACCTGTCCAACCCCCCTTCTGTGCACCATCCATCACGCTGACAGCATAGGTAACTTGCCCGGGATCATGTCAAAGCGTGAAATAGCTATAAAGGCAACGCATATGTGTTTGTCATTTTTGTCATTAATGGGATCAAGTAAAACTAAGGCAGAGCTATTGGACTGTGCCACAGAAGCCAGGGGAAGCTGGAGCCATGTCTGAGAGCAGTTCAGAGTGGTGGCTCCTGCTTTGGCCCACGGAAAGTGCATGGGGTGAGCAACACTTTGATTTTCTTATTTATTTGTGTTTGATGTGACTGTTCTGCAGGGAAGATGTTGGGTTCATTTTTGGGGCCCAAACAAGCTGCATAGCCTGGGCAGGGGAGCTCTACCTCCACGGCCTGGACCTGTGGCTCCAGGCTCCTCCTCCTCCCTTCCCAGTTCAGTGGGGAAGGCAAATTCAACAGAGGATGTGAAAAAATACCCACCTCTCCTTTTAGCCAGGCAAGCAAACCTGAGCAGGACAGAGGTAGTGAGCTTTTAAGGCAGCTCTCCGGTGTGATTAGTTAGAGCTTAACATGAGATAAAATCAATTGGAAACTTGTGTGACTTAGGGCTGCTCTCATCAGTCAGAGTTTGCAGCAGCCAAGTGCAGCATGATTGTTATTAATATCTACTACAGATATGTAAGCTGAAATGGGGCTTTACAGTAAAAAGGAGGACAAATTGCTCTTTCCTAAGAACATACAAATTATGCATGTAATTCAGGGCCGTGCTGAGCACCCCGCACATCTGTAATGGTGGGAACTGCCTGTTCTTAGGAGAAAATACGCAATAGGTATCTTATATGCATGTGCATTTTCTCGTGATACTGCATAACACACAAGGATGTTGTTTAAGAGTTTAAAGTGCGGAGTATGATGATGTCTGTGGTCCATCCCAGGAGCTGTGTTAGATGTGAGGTAGCCCACACACCATAGGTGACTTCAATCCTATGCTTTGTGTCTGCCTTCTTTCAAAGGAAAAATGCTTTCTGCCAATGCAGTAAGTAATTCTGTATAAGGCTGGACCTCAACATCAGCTGTAGTGCTCACTACTGTGACTGCTGTGATAATTCCCGTGCTGTCACATGAATGGGATTGCACCATAAACTCACACACCTTAGCCGTGCTGATGGCCAAGCCTACATAATAGCCCAATGCATTGGTGCTAATGATCCAGTGTTTATGGTGGCCCACAGCACCGTTGTCATGCCAACGAGATGGTATTCCTCTCTAGAAAAAATAATAATAACCAAATAAATAAATACTTTATTTCTTTAGACTGATCTGTCTGTTTAATAGGAGTTGGAGATTAAAGCTCAAAGGAGAAAAATCCCAGCTGAAATACAAACCAGTCTCTGTTCAGGAGAGTAGAGCAAAACATCTTTCTCCCTCTCCATCCCCTCTGTGCTGTGCAGAATACTCTGTGCAAAGCTTCCTCTCCAGTGAAGCAAACCCCTCCTGTGGCAGGCTGGGGGGAGCAGGAATTTCTGCCTAACCAGTCTCTCCCTGGGGATTTGGGTCAGGCTCAGGACTTCCATGTGAACCCCTGTATCCTGGTCCCATGGCAGTGTGGCCCCAGCAGGGACATGGCACGAGGAAAGCCTATCCCTGTGGCTGCCACACTGCTCAGCAGCACCCAACCTGCCTAACCTGCCCTCCACTCTTTGCTGCCCCAGCAGAGAGTTCAGCTCTGAAACACCCTTCAGGGTACTTGCAGTAGGAAGGGTGATGCTACAGACCCAACAGAGCATCACTCTTTAGGATCATCCCTTCCCACTCTGAGAGGCTGATGTGCTTCAGAACTTCAGCTCTTCCTTACCTCAGCCACCAAACCTGGCTTCAGCATCCATTTTCACAATCTCTTCTTTAAAATTTGGATTTATTTTTTTAAATTTCATACAGAAATAAACTCCTGCTGCTGAATTCCAGGACTTGGTGCCTGGCTGTCACTATTCTCCCAAGAAATTACCTATCTTCCTCTGAGAAATATCTATCTTCTTTCTACCAGTCTTTCTCACAAGTCACTTCTCACATGCATTTCCCATTCTGTTTTCTTGCCCCTCTCTTGTCCTTTAATCCAGCTTACATTACTCTAGCAGTAAATTATTTAAAGCAGGCAAATACGTGCAACAAGCCAGCTTTCTGTCAGACACGAGTCTGTTCAGAAACTGATACACTCAAAATTTCTTTATCTTGGCCCAGCTTTATCTTGAGCTAGCCTTTTCTCCTATCCAGTTCAAATGCCTCATATCCCATCATACAGTCCCAGTGCCCTATATATGTAGGGCAGAGCCCTTCAGATTCCTGTCTTGATTGTTGAAGGAACATCTTATTGCTTCTGCAGTTTTCCTGTAGGCTCAACCCCTCCATGGGATCAATACTGTAATTCAGAAAATTATTCCAATAACAAGAATAGCTTGAATTTTAAGAGCAAATAACAACAATAAGACTTGGAAGAGGCATAAGGCCTTACAGTACAGGTTGGACCAGCAGCTGACATGAAGAGGAAACTGGCACAGGGAATGTCTTGACCTGCCAGTGTAGTTTTCCCTTGCAAAGTTTCTTGAATGCCTGCTGTGCCCTCTGGCACCAGGGGCAAGACATGGATTAGGTGAGCTCTAGGTCTGGTCCTTCTCCACACTCCTGCATTTTTGATTCCGGTCAAAATTAAAAAATGTGACAGCAACACTCCACATTGGGCATCTCACAGCTGAGAGCCTTCACCTGCACCCACCATGTCAGCCACTTTCCTTTGTTAGCAGTGAGACAGTGAGCTGGTTAAGGCAAATGCACAAATTCCCAGGTGCCTGCAATGCATCATGTATATCCAGTCAGGCTGCATGTATTAATTTCTCCCTGAGAAATTCTATGCGAAGTATGTGAAAGTCAGTTCTTCCAGTCCTGTGTTCTAGGCTGATTTTCAGGAGACTCCTTTGCACCCATCCTTCTATCAGGTCATCAAGCCACCCACACACAGCACTGTTCTCCCTCCACAGGCTGTGACAGTGAGAGACAGTGGTGAGGTTTGACCAAGAGGTGTTAAATAGACCTGAAAATTTGTGTGCTCTTGTAGGAAATCTTGAACTTCAGCAGCATCTGAGTCTTTCTCCCAGTGATCTTCTTGAAGTTGTCAGGTTTGAATCGTCCTGGAGATGTTCAGTGTCTCTTTCTTATGTCTTCAGAGCGTGTGGGTAGTTGACCCTGTTGAGTAATGTCATCCCATTAGACAGAAACACATGTTCATTGAGATAAGGATGAGCTGTCTCCCATAAGGTTTGGAATCAGATCTCAGTTGGTCTTTCTGTTACACATTTAACTGGCGTGATTCCCCCCTCCACTGAAATCCTGCAGGGATATGTTTCAGTGGGCTAATTATAAATTCCTTCTGCCTTGCAATAGCTGGATACAGCATGCCTGGTGGCATGAACCTCCCCTCCTTCATTCGTGTT
Source organism: Acridotheres tristis (assembly GCA_037013685.1). Classification (NCBI taxonomy): domain Eukaryota; kingdom Metazoa; phylum Chordata; class Aves; order Passeriformes; family Sturnidae; genus Acridotheres; species Acridotheres tristis. Next base: position 10,929,785 of record CM072895.1, read on the forward strand.
GTGCACCTCTCTTGCTGCAGGCAAAAGTAATTTCCCCAGCCTGGAAATGTGATTTAATTTGACCTTGTTCACACAGGTTCTGCATCTTTTACATTTCCACCCCCAATGATAAAACAGGATCAGAGGAAATTGCAATGATTCACAGTGATGCTCTGCCTCAGCCTCCAATTCTTCTTGTTCCTTCCTCTCCTTTCCATCCGTGTTCTGCCTACCCATTACAGCTACAGGGTACTTCTGACTGTAGGTGGAGGATGTAAGAAGGATGTAAAGATGTGAAGCCACACGCTTGTGTCATATCTCCTCTGTCAGGAGAGGCAAATTGCATGTCTTTCCTCATGAGACACTTCAGGAGTGAAAAGAAACGAAATGGAGAGCAAGAGTGAAGAGGGAATATTAGCAGAAACAAGGGGAGTGCTCTAGCACTCTGTCAACTGTTTCTGTAGCAGATCCTTACTTGCAGTCCCTCCCTGTCTGGATCCACTCCTTCAGCCATCCACTGCCTGCCCCAAGGCTGCTGTCCTAAACTTCACAGTTCTGCTGTCCAGTGGCTACTGTCCCCAGTCTTCCACTTACTCTTCCTTGAGAGGGTAAGAATAAATTGTCCAGCTTAAATACCTCAGTCCTGAACTCCTAGTGGTCCTGTTTAGAGGAACATCTGAAATCAGTGCGCTCCCCCTGTGCAGGTTCAGAAGGTCTTGTTCGTGGGATTCTCTCTCCCTTGTCTGGTATTTGATGCTCAGCAGTGAGACATAATGGTGAGCTTCTCTAGAAGACATTCTCTCTAGCTGTGCCAGAGGAGTGTTAATAATACAGTTGCTAGAGTGCAGAGTCCCAAAGCATGTATGATGGTTGGAGAGGCACATTCTGGCTGTGCAGTGACTGCCTCCACCAGTAAACTTGGGGACAGCAAGCCTTTATACACCAGCTCACAGAAGCTGTAAGCCATGACAACATACTGGCTATCCAGCAATAAGCTGCTGAGCACTAGGGAAGCATGTTTACAGGATTTTTCTAGTAATAGGGATGGCATCAATTGTCAGCAAAGCAGACAATCTCTCTGCATGTGTCATTCAGACTTGTTAATGCTCTGTTTCTCACCTGCTGTCTTTCCCTTTTGTGATGAACTGTTACCAGAGCCTTGGGAAATCTGCTAGGTCCAGTGCCAAATTGTGTGGATCCTTTCCCTCCAAATGCAGAAGATTTTGTCTCATTTTAGGTGTGTGGGACTGCCATTCTTACAGGAAGTTTCTGAAGGGGATGAGAAATATTTGAGATCCCTTAAGAGATCAGGGCTATATTTAATATTGCAATAGCTTGATCTAGAGAAGCTCATATTTTCATATTCAGCAATTCACATGAAATGGAATATGGTCTAAACAGACAATTTCTAACCCTAGGTTGAAGTGGGGTATCTTGGGCCAGATAGGAAGATTCACAAGTGGTCTCTAAACTGCTGGTAGCTGCAAGTGTTGAATATTGAGCTTTTGCACTAAGAAGAGGCTGGGAAGGGGCAGGATGGAGGAGAAGGAGAGTATGTCCTCTCATCAGCACTCTATGAAGTTGGGAAACAGCTGCCACAGGACAGCTGGACACCACAGAGGATAATGACAAAACACTTGCATGTTTTGCACCCAGTGGGTACCGACTGATAAAGAGTTTTGACCTGGAGTGAGTTCCTCAGACTCACTCTTTAGAGTCTATTCACTCTGTGGACTATAAAGCTCAAAGGTTCAATTCTGAGCGTGTGGTGGATTGTCTGCATGTTGATGTGTTGACCAGTGAATCAGTCCAAGGGATGGAGCACTTTTATAGCTCTCCATCAGCTCAACACTTTCTCTGTCTACCAAACAAGATGCCTTGTTCCCTGGAGCCACCAAAATGCTGGCTTGTGCCTCTCACATGAAGAAAAAGGTCCACATGGAGCAGCCTGGTCTAAAAACCCACAACCTGACTTTAAGAAGTGGCAGTAGGAGCTCATTCCCAGTGAACTGGATGTTTGCAGGGCACAATGCAAGACTCAGTAAGATCCAAGCACTGCCCACTGCCGAGTAATATTGTTGTGAGTAAGAGACTCATATAAGCCATCCATGGTTTCTATTAATTTTCTGCCACCCCCCCAGGCAGCTTGTGTGAGGCTGAGCAAGTCACTTGCTCTCTTTGGCTGCAACTAAACTTATCTTCATTACTGCACATTTTGGCTCACTTTCATCCTCTTTTATCATGGGGAGTTTGCCTCCAACCCTGATCTTCAAGCAGGGATGAGCTTGCTGATGCTCCTTCCATCCTCTCACTTGTGTCTCGTGTCTATTTAAACTGTAATGTTTTAGGGGCAGGGACATTAACCCTCATCTGGATTAGCATTGCTCTAATGTAAATAATATTAGTTACATTATAGATGTTTCTGTAATTAGAGTTCCTGTTTCTATAGGCATTTAAACACCCCATCTCCTCATTTGACAGTTACGTTATTTGATTTGTGTTCTCCTGATGTGGAGATCAGTACAAAAACCCTTTTATCTCTTCTGATGACCGGGTTTAGACTATGATTGGATTTGATTTTTTTAGAACCGTGTGTAGGGAGGAGCTCACAGATACCAGGTATGATGTGATAAGGTGGGATACAGCCATGGAATTTAAATGGAGGTTAAATAACATGGCAAGAAGCAGGGCTTTAATCAGTAGGATTTTTTCAAGGAGTATGAGGCAAGGATAAATCTTTTCAAAAGCATGGGGAAAAATGAGCTGGCCTAGCTGGCAAACTCTTGGAAAAATTCGCCTCCCTGTCTCCATTTGCCTGCATTTTAAGTGGAACACAACAGTATTTGCTAGTACTCTGAGGGAAGCCCACTCATGAAAAGGTTTACCAGAGATGATTTTATCAAAGATGCTTGCCTTGGTAGATGGCTGTATGCTTTAAATTTAAACAGAGAGGCATAAATAGTAGAAAAGAAAAGAGGGTAATAAGAAAAATATTAAACTGCCCAGTGCAAATCCTTGGGGAACTTCTATTGCAATAACTGACCTCCCATATAGCACCATTTATTTCATACACTGGCAGCTTTATAGGTGCTTGTACAGCTACAGACGAACACCAATTTGCCAGTGCAGTTTGTTTTGATAACTGTTGTTTTCAATAAATCTATATTAAAATCAAAGGGAAAATTAAATAGACTGAAGTCAGTGGCAGTAGAGATAAGGTAGCACATTACTACGCTGGCCTCTTCAGCTGGAGGAGCTTTCCCTACCATCCAGTGTGGGTCACAGGTGTGATAAATTTCAGTGGTCTCAGCTGTGCTTTCTGATGGCAGCCAATGTGAGTGAGAATTTCGGGAAAGGAAAGGAATTTTGATATTTCCAAGGTCAGTTACTTTCAGGGCTGTAACAAAGGAGGAGGCTGGGGGAGGATGCCACACTCATTTTCACAAGCTCTTTCTCTTGAGTTTCCAAGGACAATTGCAAGCACAGAGGTCAAGGTCTCCAGCCTTTGAACTCTGTGCTGTGTTTCCCAGGACCCCTTAGGTGTTCCCAGTCTTCTGACAATCCACACAGCTCGTACCTGTGGAGTGAAAGCAGCAGGAGAAGCAGGATCTGTGAATGGTCCCCTGGCAAGTGGGATGTCTGTGTCTTAGATTTTTCTAGACATGGCATTTCCTTCTCCTCTCTAGCCCTGGCAGACTAGGTACCTCCTGCAGCATTAGGGGAAGTCCTGATGGAAGAGAGGGAGGAGAGAAGCGAGAATAGAAACTCTGGGATAATGCTGACATGGAAGGAAAGAAGAAAGAAAGGAAGGAAGGAAGGAAGGCAGGAGTGAGCTAGGGGAAATGATGGGAGGAAGAGAGAGGTTGGAAAAGGAAAGAGGGTCTCCAAACACTGGAGAGGAAAGACAAAGAGGCAGAAAATAGAATAAACAGAGTGGGAGATAGTGGGAAAATTAAAGCAGCGTAGGCAGAAGGTATGTGAGGGCAAGGGTCTGACTCCCAGACCAGGCAGCAACCCCATATTCCCCTCCCTGGTGAATTTAGCTGTCCATTGGAGGTGTGTGTTTCTGGAGATAAAGGTGAGACTTTATTTTGGTGAAAGGAGCTGCTTTGGTCAGGAGTTTAGGAACTATTTTCAAAGACTTGGCCTCTGGACACTTGCAGCAGCAAGGGCTAGAGCTATCCAAGGAATTATTTAGTTTCAAAGGGGCAGTTTAGAGGAATGCTGAATCCAGGAAGTTTTCCATAGCACAAAGCATCACAACTGAGTCCAAATAAATAATGAACCTAAGAGATTTCATGGTAGAGTAAGTAAGTTTTTTTCCAACAGATCAATTTTCTACCAGAAAACAGTGATTGGAGTAACTGGGAACATTTACTAGAGTGTATAGACATTACCCAAGCTTTTGCTGAAAAATTATTAAAAATATTTATATGTCGGGTTTCTCTCTCTTTTTTTTTTCTTTCCTCATCTCCTTCTGACAGTATTGTTTTATTCCTGTTATATATTTATACCCCATTTGGTCCAAGTATTTGGCCTAAAACACGGGCTCTCCTGAGCTGGGGGAAAACCAAGTGCTCTCTGGGTCAAATATTTTTCCTTTGTGAAGCTTTGCTTCCCTGCCTACAGCAAAACTCAAACCACAAGTAATGACAAGCTTGTGCCAGGCCCTTTGCCTGCCAGCCATCAGACCAAGAGCTAGTTCAGGTTTTTCAGGAACAGTCACGTTCCCTGGAGTTGTTCAGACTGTGCCAGGCACTTCTCCCCCTGCTCTAGTCTCTTATGTCCATCTTTTAAAGGCACATTTGAAAAATAATTGTTAAAACCCATTGTTGCCCCAGCTTAGGGCAGGGATCCTTGCTGTTCCTGATATTGAGTTTCACAAAGACATTTAGCTGGTTTAATAGGAATCTTAAAAAAGGGTGGGGATTATGCCTGTCAATGTAATGTACAGTATGAGGAAAGGAAACAGTGTGGTGTAATGGATGGTTTGGGCTTCTAGAATGATGTAATAATAAAACAAAAGAAATGTCAAAGTGGTAAAGTGAAAAGAAATATACTATTTTTATTTGGGAATATGTCATTAAACAACAAAATTTCCAGCACTAAACTTTTTGTCCCAACTTAGGTCAAAAATCATATTTTTTGAAACCTCAGAATTTCTCAAGGGACACAAATTCCTCTGTTATTATTTTTGGCCAGCTGTCTTCCATATGACTGCCCGTGAAAAGTATTTTATCTCAAGTTAAAATCCCACACATAAAAATGTCTCTACCTTCCAGCAGGTGTGCTTGTCCTGTGGGAAGATTTGCTTTATCAGCAATATGTTCCTCCAGGAGAAATGCTTAATTTTAGATGTTTTTTCCATTTACACTTAGAGTTCAAGACACTTGAGGAGCAGCTCAGTATTGGGTGGCCTGTGCAGGCGTCAGAACCCTTCCTTTACACACTGCAACCCTATTAGCTAAAATACTGGCAAAGAGATTTTGGTGGGGTTTTTTTTACCTTGCATTAAAAATGTTTAAAATGTTTTAAAATGTCCCATTTCACTGCTGTTGATGCCCTCACTTTGAAATACAGCTTTCCCATGACGACATAGCTGTAAAACACATTCAGCTTTTTCCTTTTCTTTCCTTTTTTGTCCTTTTTCTTTTTTTACTGGTTAGCAATGGAGCTTTGCTATAGCTATTAAAATATAAAGAATAAACTGCACCCAATTGCACAGTATTTTTTACCAGGGTTAAGCCTGAATTTCTTTGTGGATGGCATTGGAATATCAAGATTAACTATACAGTCTAAGCACAAGGGTTTTACGACATACAATAATGTAGAGGAGCTTGTATTTCTTTAGCAAATTGACATCGCTGTTTGCCCTTCATTCTTTGTACTTCTTGGGTCTGATTTTTAGGAGCAAGAGTTGGAAAAGGCATGGTAGATGATTCAGTGCAGCTCCCTCGAGCTGGAATCACGCTGGCACCAATGGGACATTTTACAGTGCTGTAAGTGACTGCTTTCATGATTCCCACTGTTCCTCTCGTAAGGTGATCCCACAGTTTAATGCATCATAGCCTTAGGAAATTTCTTCTGATGCTCAGCCTATGTTTTCCTTTGGTCAAATATCTTGGGGAAATCCTTTGCTGATGGGTCATTTTATTTTGTGTTTTGGTGCTGACACCTCCCTGACGTGTAGTTTTTCTGCTCATCCCACGTAAAAAGTGGGAGTGAGGGGGAAAAGCTGGATTCACTGGGACTCACACAAAGGGGAAGAGCACTGATCTACAACCCAAGAAACACAGTTGCTTATGTCTGATTTGCATTTCACTCATCCTCTTGCACTTGTGATTAAAGTGGGATTTTTTTGGACACAGGAGCAGCCTGTCTGACTAGGTGTGTGTGCTCAATCAATACAACGTCCATCAGGGACCATTCTGACCATTCCAGAAAAGCACAGACTAGAGAAATAAAATGCTCCCAATGCATTAAACCCCAGAAGTTTGCTCAAATCCAAGCAGATCTCCTATGGAGACATCTCATCCTGATGTGAAATGTCCAAGACTCCCTTGTCCTCTGTTAACATAGACCAGTCAATACCCACTTTCTGATGCCATGCAATGTTTTTCTAATGCACTTTATTTCCTAGCCTGCCAAAGGCTGTCCCTCTCACCTCTGTTTTAACTGGAAAAGGATTTCCACCCCATGGCCCTGATTCTGGCTGAATTAATGGTTTTTGAACTGAATCAGCACATTTGAAGTTAAAACAGATCCCCACTGAGTCTGTACATTTTTATTACTGCACAAGGAGTGCTTAGGAAAATAAAAGGAACGAGAAAGCCCTGAGAGTGGACCACCCTGTTGAGGGGGGAAATGTAGAAATCAAGCATGTTTATGTGAGTGATATTTATAAGGTCAAATGACATATATTGTATGAGGCCTTGGAGCACAGCTCAGGAATACCACATACCAGTCTGGGCACTCATGCTCAAGAAAATTTAATTTAAACTGAAGCAGGTGCAGAGGAAGTCTACTAAGATGGAGTGGGAAATGGAAAGATAAGATGCTAAGGGGATACAAGAAAAAATGGCTTGTTTAGGCCACCAAAGCAAAGATGGCAAAAATGGGATCTGAGAGCTGCCTATGAATACAACAGGAGAGGGAAAGAAACCAACAAGTCAAATCAAAGAATCATTTTTCCAGAAAGAAATTAGAGTAAACTAGCTATAAATACATTTTTTCTGGGAATTAGAGGTTTTTCCATCTATTGGATAGAGAAAAGCTGAAGAAGCCTTCTACTTGATTTAGCATGGGAAAGTAAAAAGACATATTTGAAGACTGAGGTTGATAAATTGGGATCTTGGAGAGGAAATTATATTACAAGGTGGAGGAGAATGGCTCAGTATCCCTGGGACTTCTTTCCTGAACAATACTCCTACCTGTGGATTGCTTTTATCATCTGAAATATTATTTTGCCTTTTCTTTGCTAAGGACATCAGCACTTTTAAAATCTCCTGTCATTGTCATCCAAGAGCCCTGTGCTGCATCTGCAAAGCTCCAAGCCCCACAGAACTGCTGTTGCTCCCAAATTCATCAAGGGGGTCACTGTCAAACAATGAGACACACTGGCTCCCATGGGGTTTGAATGAGCTGCTTTCTTTCAAAACACCCTTTAATTGACAGCTAGAAATAGCTTTCCATGATGACAGGCTGTCATTAATATCATTCACCAGAATGATACCCCAGTGATAGTCTCTGTGTTTAGAGGAAAAGAGAGAGAGAAAGCCTCTGCAAACAAATGTTTCAACAGAATACATGAACTGAGCTGTGGTTTCAAGAATGACAACATGAATATAAAAATGTACATTGTGAATATTAGTATTCCCTTAAATATGTACTCACGTTGGTTAATGAGTCCCACCGGTGGCGTTAGTAACTGAAGGATTTGGGTTGGCACGTTATTAACTTGTTAAGTAGAAAACAGTGATACAAAACTACTTGTCATGTGTATTATAAGACATTTAAAAGTTTCACTCAGCATAAGCAGCTGAACAGTATTAAAGGAGTTGCCTTTAAAATGATCTGATGTTTCTTTGTGCCATAGTAATGTAAAATCCTATTACTATAAAAGGAACTGTGCTCCATGGACCCTTGGGAGGGAGGCACTGGGAGAAGGGCTGGGAAATGTACCTCCTTCTCTGTGCTGACTCAGCAGCAAGCAGGGACCTGATAGTTGATCTTGGGTTAGGATAAGCTCAGCCTTGTCTTCACACAGAGGATCCCTTGCAGCTGCCACATGGGATCAGGGGGGATGTATTCTGTATTTTCTTCCTTACCCTGCCCCATTGGTTTGCTGCTTTCTAATCAAGCTCTGTCCATCCATCAGTCCAGTGGTAGCTTAACATCTGTGCTGAATGAAATGATGTTTTGGTAAAAAACTGTTGGGGTTTTAAAACAAACAAAACTTCAGGTAACTGTAGACCAGGTTGCTGCATCTGCTGGCAGCAGCAGAGGGATCCTGCCAGAGGAGAGAAAGTCACAGCTGGAATCTGAGTTGATTTCCAGCCAAGGTTTGAAGATAGTCCTTCATGTAAATTAGGACAGAGCAGACACTGCCCAGCATGGACCCTATTTCCTATGGGCTTCTTCTAGCCATCTCAAAATCTCTAAAGTAGGACAAGAAATTAAGACACTAGAGTGACTCCTGAAACATGCTCTCTTGCTCTTGGATAGAGTTGGTCCTGAGGCAATGGCATCATGGGACTGACATGGGCTGTGCTGCCTGGAATAAATAAGGTGGCCCTAATGAGCAACTATCAGCCCTTTTAACCACTGTTCCCCACCTGCATGACCCAGTTTGTCAGCATTCCTTGCCTAGGGCCCCATGGCAATTGACTGCTTTTACTGGCAGAGTCCCTTGGGGAGGGGAGCTGTTCCCAGTGAAGATGCTACAGGGGCCATGTGCATTGATGGGCACGCCACAGGGTATCTATCGATCACCCTCATTTATTTTTCCAGAAGCCTGGAGTGAGCCAGATTAATCTGTAGGTGACATTTTCAGTGGCCTGCAGTGTTCATTTGAGGTATGCATGGCCACATAAGGCAGGCTCAGACATGAACAATACAGAAACAGTGACAATATTTCATAAAACATGGCTCTCTCTGAACTGGTTTGGGTGCTGATAGTTGTGCCATAAAAAAGGTTCTCTTTGAAAGTGCAGTTGCTGAAGGGAATTTCATTGCAGTCTTTGGTGGACAACTTGTATGGGTCTTGCAAGGGTCATGGAGGCTGTCAGAAGCCAAGGTGTGGGCCCTAGTTACTGCAGATAACTCAACTGGGAAAAGGGGTTTTCCCCAAAAAACTGGGCAGGAGGAAATCTGCCTGCTGTACCGCCTGGGAAACCTGGAAAACAGCACAAGGCTTGGCTGATGAAGAAAGGATATGCACATACCTATGAGTCATTCATCGTTTGTCTAGACCCAAGAATTACTTTTTAGTGCAAGATGCAGAGGTCAGCAAAGGCGTCTTCTCTTTCATCCTCTTAGAAACACAGGCAGGCTGTGAGCCCTAAATTTCAAGCTTTAGGGCTGCAGTGTAATTTCAGTCAGTTTCCATCCCTGCTAAGGGAAGGCCAGGGACAGATTGCTCAAAGAATACCACAATGCAAAGGCCTTCAATTCACTATCCTGGGCTCCTGGCAAACCATACGTCAGTCACCAAGGACTTGACAAATCACATCAATATAGCTAAGCTTAGAAGTAAAATTTCACATTATCCTTGCTTATGTGGGTGGGAAGCTGAGAGATGCCAAATCTAAGAGGGCTTAAAGGAACTCTTACTATTATTAAATGGTTTGCTGTTGGTATTTTTATAGTTCTAACATGATACTTTCACGGTTCAGGCCTCTCAAGTTCAAGGGCACAAACAGAGGAAAGGAGAAATCCAGCCTGAAGAGCCAGCAACTCAATTAAAGGCAGGAGAACCAGGAAGATTCAGTCAGGCAGCCAGCCCACCTTCTGTGGAGCATCAGTCAATGATCTCTGCACTCTGGTACTTACCTTTGTCCGATATTTTAAGACATGGAGCCAGAGAATGGCTTAAGGAATGATTTGTAGAGGAGAGCAAGATGACAGGTAGGACTGCTCCTGCCTGCAGGCAAAGGATGGGTAAGGCGGCCTCTAGAATCCCTCACTCCTTTTTGCATGAGTCAGTGCTCTGAGTTTGCTCATCACACATATGAGGAATACCAGGGGCTTGCAAAGCAGCTGCTGGCTTGAAATGTGGAGGTGAATTAATGTGAGAAGCAAGGAAGGAAGCAATGCAGGGAATGGCCCCAGCTAGAACACTTGTCATTGCAGCTAAGATTCCAGGAGTTATGGATGTGTCAGTAGGCTAAAGATTAGGTATCATTGCAGGTAAGTTCAGAGAATCACAGAATTGTTAGGATTGGAAGAGATCTCTGGAGATCATCCAGCCCAGTCCCCTTGCCTAGGCAGGGTCACCAGAGCAGGTGACAGAGGAACGCTTCCAGGTGGGTCTTGAATATCTCCAGAGAGGGAAACCCATGACCTCCCTGGGCAGCCTGTTCCAGCATTCCTTGCCATGCTGTCCCATAGCAGCACAGTGCTGGCTGCTGTTCCCTGCACAGCTGGCAGGGATGGGGGCTCAGAACCCTTGCAGAGCATGACAGCTAGCGAGATTTGACATGTCCTGGCTCAGGGTGCCAGCCATGTGAGTGGGGAGGAGCTGCCACAGCTCAGGGGTGTCAAGCAACGACCGGGCACAGTTCAGACACAGCTTTAGGATAAGAGAGATGAGTGAACACAGAGGCATGGAGGCATCAGGAGCTGGGGGAGGCGTCCTGGGACACGGTGGGATGGCCCTTGAGGACACAGAGCAGGTAAGTGGCGGCCGCGGGGGAGACGAGGAGTCGGGTCGGCAGGGAGAGGATGAGATTCCGCCGGGCACGGAGTGTAGGGATCGGCGCCCGGGAGCCCGGCGGGGCCGGCTCGGTGTCGCGCCGCGGCCACGCGGCGGGGCCGGCCGGAGAGAACTACAGCCCCCAGCGTGCCCCGCGGGGCGGCGCGCCGCATGCGCCTGCGCGAGGGGGCGCGGTGGGTCGGAAGCCCCGCCCCCGGCGGCGGCGGGCGGCGCTGCGGTTGGGCGGCGGCGCTGCCGCTCAGCGCGGGGTCGGGGGTCAGAGTGCGGGCGGTGAGTGGCGGTGCCGGGCACTCGTGGTGCGGAGTGCGGGGCGCGGGGCCCGGCCGGGCCGGGGCGGCTCCGCCGCGGGGGTGGTGCGGGAGGCGGGCGGCGGCTCTGCCCAGCCCTGCGGGGCCCGGCCGGCGCGGGGGGCCCCGTAGGCCTGGCGGAGACGTGGGGCCGCTGTGGCCCGGGGCGGGGGCTGGAGGCCCGGCGCAGAGCGGGGAAGCGGCCCGGCGCCCCGCGACGGGGGGGGTTCGAACCGAGGGCGTGGGGCGGGGGTGCCGCTGGGGACCTGAGGCGGCCCCGGCCCGAGGGGAGGGCGTGGGGTGGCGGAGCCTCGTCCGCTCGACGGCCGGGTTGCCGGGCCCTCCGCGCCCCGGTGCGGCCCTGAGGGGAGGTCTTGGGGGTGGCGGTGGCAGCAGCCCCCCACATCCCAGCTGGAGCGGGATCAGTTGCTTTCAGGGCTTGAGGAAAGGAAAACAGCCCGTCTGCCCGGGGTTGGGCACGGGCTGAGCTGGAGACAGCAGCAGCAAGGATTCTTTTATGTTTTGGGATGTAGAGGTAATGAGGGAGTAGGAGGTTTGTTGGGGTTTTTTTCCTGTGTTTTTTACTCTGTGAGATTGAACTGAACGCCTGTCTCAGATCTTGAGTGTGAAGTAAACTTGAGAAAGCTTAGGAGTATAGGCTGTTTACTTGTTTCCTAAGTGGCAGTAGGAATTTCTTCTCTTTTCCTTTTCTTGCCGCTGTGCTTTTACAGGTGTTTTTTTCCAAACTGAGATGTATGAAGAGGTGTTGTCATTTACTGCTTCTGTTCTGTCTTTTACAAGTCCTATGTCTGGTGGATTTACGTGGTCATTGCTGGCCTGTTTAAGTGTGACATTTGTTTTGCTCCTTCTTTACTTATCTAGTTTCTTTATTGAGCTTTTGGTTCCAGAAATGATGGATTGACAGCTGTTGTTTAGTCTGAACTCTTGATATTATTTCAGGTGTGATACAGGGACCAGCAAGTTTTCTAATATGTTAATGCTTACACAGTGTGTCAGGAAGGTTGAGGTATACAGGGCTCCAGGAAGGTACATCTCCAAAGCACTTGTTCCATCAGATGCTGTTAACAGCAGTTTGAGGATTTTACCTGATTTATTTCTAATGGTAACTTGAATTATTTTGTCCGGTAGTGTTTTTTTGCAATATTGTAGCATCTCATATCACTTGATATTAAAGTTGCCATTTGAATTTTTATCCAAGAATGAAAATTCTGAAATTCAATAGTATTAGTTAGAAGTCCAGTTGGTTATTCCCCGCTGTGTAGGCTTGGGAAGTTTGATTTTCAGATATTTTAATTTCCATTTTGAAGCACTGAATTCTGCCCTTTGCAACTGAATTTTCACATTAATTTACACTGTGGACTAAATGCTTGTTTTGTTTCAAAGAGTGGCCCCGTGACCCTTTTATGCATCTTGTTCATCTCAAACTTTGGGTTGCTCTACATGAATGGTGTGTTGGGTTTGTTGTTTTTTGTTGGGGTTTTTTTGTTGGTTTTTTGATTTTTTGGGGGTTTTTTTGTAAAGTTAGTGTGTCTAGATAGATTTGAGTGGTACCAAAATCCAAAAGAAGAAAGTGATTAAAGCCTTTAAAAATTGCCTATGTGCCTGATGCTAAATAAAGAAGACCTTGGATTGAATAAACACTGATAGGATGTAAAGTTTCTGTTCTGCACTTGAGAGATACTTCAGTTTGCTTTCATTAGAGGACCTGATTACAGTTGTTTTGGTGCTTATCTTGTTTTGATTCTGTTAACTTTGGTAGGCCTTGATTTTTTTTTTTTATTATTATTTTTTTTAGCCCCCTTAAATTTTGGAAATAGAGTTCTGGAAGATACTTAAGTGTGTGAAGTATTTGCATTTTACCCTATGTTTGTGTCAGTCCTGTGGCCATCTGCATTGGAGGGGCCCAAGGCTGTAGATTGCAGGTATGGTGACATCCAGGTAAATGGTGCAGGACTGCCCAGTGTACCTGGGCTTACAGGAGAGCATGGACGGCTTTTCTCACAAGTCTTTCTTGCATCTGAAGCAGATATTTTTGCTAGAAATAGTCCTGCTGACACTCTGGTGTTTCAATCTAGTAGTGATGAGCTAATATACCAGTATGGTGCCGTGGCAAGCAGGGGAATAAAAGAAGAAATGGACAAGTTGAGGCTGTCAAGACATAACCTAGAGCAGAGGTGCTGCCTGTGCTAGGGACCATTTGGACCATTTCCTTTACCTAAGAGAAGTGATCTCTGCTGGCCCAAGGCCAGCTGAAAAGTTATGTTCTCTCTAGATGTGTTGTGTAGGAAAAGATACTTCTCTTCCAACCAAAATAAATTTTTTTTGTTGTTTTTAATTTCAGCTGTGTATGTTACAATCATTATTTTTGTTTCGTGGTTGAATATTAGGGTCAACATCTTCCCTGGCAGATTTTCTGGACTGAAACTGGGTTGTGTGGAAACCATACCCCACTGTAGCTGCTACCCTGCTTGGAGCTTTTGCCAGTGTATCAAGACAGAGCTTTGCCAGAGTGCTGGCTTTCTTTTAACACTTCTGGAGCTCATTTGTGAAGATCAAAAGCTACCAGTCTATTGAGCAATGCAAGTTTTGTTTCCCCGAATCCAGGCTGAGATTCATTTGACACTCTCAGGTGTTAACCTTCATTTTTCAGATAACGAAGATGTGCAGCTGTTTAAGTGGTTTGAGCAACTATGGCATTCATGTGTATGGAAATGAAGTAATTATGCATGCCAGATTCCATTAAACAAAGGGTGGCCTACTATGTCTCCTTTCTACTAAATTAGGCCAATATGCAATAGTAGCTTTTACTGACTGTGTAGTAGCTACAAATTTCTAGCTCCTGGCACTGGGAGCTGTGCTGAGGATTGAGAGCACTGAAGTGCCATAAATTTCAGAACTTCTCTCAAAGACCAGGGCTGGGAGAGTTTGAATGAAAACTAAGACATGTTGTTTTTTGACAGCGAATGGATTGACCATTGAAACGAGCTGTCTGAAGGTAGAGGGGAACCTCCACTCTTCAAGCTGCAATTAAAGGCCAGAAACTTTTCTCAAAGATGCTCAAGCCTTTGGGCTCGACTAAGGAAATGGAAACTTTAGGGCCAGCATTACATGAGGTTGAGACAGGATGGTCTGGTGGGCTTTGTGAATTCAAGTTTAATGTGTCTATGCTGCTAGAGCCAAGATAACTTCTCCATTCTCTGCAAAGTGCTGCATCATCCCAGGTGTCTCTGTCCTGGTCTGAGTACATGGTTTGGTGAGCAGCTGACCTGACCAACAGCCCCAGTGGCTCATCTCATTCCTGCTTCTGCCAATGTGGGCCCGTCCTCTTCTTTGAACTTTGGTATTCATCTAGCCTGGCCCTGAGCTAATTCATCTCACTAAACCAGCCAGAAACTATCTTGTTTTAATTGTGTTTTATTCTGGCTGTGTTAGTCCTTTTATAGGTTCCTGTGGTTGAATCAGCTCACAGAAGGGCCAGGCAAGCTCAGGAACTGGTGTAACGTAATCAGCAGGAAAGTAAGAGTGAGATGGAAGGACAGGCCTGCCTCCTTTTGGCCTCCCAGAACTATTGGCTTGGTTAACCTCATTTTGTGTAGTTTCACACTGGTGTGTTTTCTTATGGCTCCCAGGCAGATGCAGGAGATTGGACTAGAGGATTTTTGGTCTGATCCTGTGAAACGGTTCTTTTCCTTAATAGCAAATCTGTTCTTCTTCTTTGGCTTTTGCTGTATATGTCCCTGTTATTGCTTCTTTGTTTTAATTTTTGTTCTTTCCTTTCTCTACGTTTCTTCTAAGTGACCAGTCCTTTGCTGTGTGGAACTTCTTCAGACTCCAGCTTAGACCCGTTTACTCATCTGCAGTTACTCTTGGAGGAGGTTTAAAAATACACAGCAAAGCCTGTCTTAGGAGACCAGTCAAGGAGCTGACGAAAGTGGGTTGCCTAGCAGAGGCGGCCTAATAAAATTGGAGTGGAATTGTACTGTGCATCTTTGGGATGGCTTCTGGGTGGTCTGTTGAGACAAATTCATGTCCTGCTGGTGTGGAGTCTCATGTGGGTTTCACTGTGTTGTCAAGTGAACTGAGATGTGTTTGTTTCCCAGCTTTGTAGGGTGCCATAGCTCCAGCAAGCGCTTCCCTAAGTAATCAGCGCCTTCGGCCTTGCACATTGTGATCTCACAAGCCATCGCGTCTGTGATGTCACAATGGAAGAGATTCTGGTGCTCTGACATGTGTGGTCGTGCCTTTGACAAAATCAGCCAAGGAACCCAGCGGCAAGAATGAGCTCAAGAAATGGGAGAGACCTTCCTTAACCCGAGAGTGCCCTCCATCCTTTAGGCAGCCTTTTCCATGTTCACTTATCTCTTCCACAATGACCATACAGAGGGAACCAGTGCTTGTATAGGGTGAATTATTTTTTTCAGTTGACCTACCAAGATGCATGTTTCTCCCAGATGAGCAGCTGCCTAACTCTCCTCCTGTACCCCTCATTCTTTTCTGTTGTTCCCCTCACTTGTACTGCTTCTAATTTTAGACTGTAAGTTCTTGAGAACAGGGACCACCTAATCTGTAGTCGGAAGAGCCTGGGTGTGATTGTGGAGTACTGTAAAAACAAAATTATGAATTCCAAGTTGTATCTGGGCTGAGTAATGGTGGGGCAGCATATAGACATGCCATGACATTACAGATTTTCCAAAACACAGGCGTGGTTGTCTAGCAGTGCCGGAGACAAAGCCAGCCAAACATGAAGGGAGTGCAGCCGTGAATTGTACTGTTCTCATGTTCAAGTGATGATACTGTGAGGTTAACAAATTAAAGAAAGAAGCAAATTTACCTGTCTAAAATTGTGTCACTTTATTAAACAGTTCTAAAAGCTTTGTCTTTTGTTATTTGTTTTACTTTATGTTGGTTGGGCTTTTTTGCAAATTTGAGTGGTGAGAGTGGGTAAGCTGGTCTTGTTCATAGTCTCTTGTTTCCTGCCTCACAGGCTAGCCAGATGCTGTCATTTTTGGACTGTAGTTCATCTAATGAAATACTTAGGTTTAGGTTAAGGTTGATTAAAAAACACCCTGAGTTATCTCTATTATTCTTCAGTTATATCTTCACACAAGTAAAATATGGGCTCACATTTGACCTCTCAGTATGCATTTGAACAGCTACCAAAATTGAAGTCCTGCATTTTTTGTTATACTGTGTTCCAGGTGTTGCTAAATATATGCAATTTCGTTCTACAGAAAGCATTTCTATTACCATAACTTTTTTCCTTCATAATTCAATAAAATAGGCAAACCTGACTTACATTTTGGATTGGTTTTGGTTGCACTAGCCTTGAGTTCAGTTGTCTGTTGGAGGCAAGGAGGCACAGCTGCCCCTACCCAGGTTTTGCAAAATATAATAAACTGAAGCATTTTACTCCCAGAGCTTGCTTGCTTTTATTTTTTAATTTCAGTTTGTTATTTAGGTTAGTCGGGGGTTTTCTTGTTTGTTTTGTAATATGGTGGAGTGCTGTCTTGCAATGCCAAAATAATTTAACATGTAAGTGAAGTCTCTCATAAAATGTAATTTCTTGGGTCACCCTGCCAATGTGAAGTTAGATGTTGACTTCCTGCCCCTTCCCTACTCAGCTTATCAAACTGGAAAGTAGAGAGGAATATTTTGGGCTTAAAGGCAAACTGTAATTTTAATTAGATGTACTTGTAAAAAGTTCATATTTATGTTATGTGCCAGGAGTCATTAAGCTCAAGTTCGTAGTAGGCTAATTTATCCTGCCATTGATGAATTTGACTCATCTGGAGCTTATGTGGTGCACATCTCTCTGTGGTTTTGGGGCTGCCCTGCAGGCAGGGGGACAGCATTTGCACTGCCCTGCTGGCTCTTGTCACCAGCATTCTTCACGTGGCAAGAGTTCCCTGTCTTGTTCCCTGCTGCTTTGGTTGTCCCTAAGCAACTTTCCCAGGAGGAAGCCTGGCATGCAACAGCCGCCAGTGCAGATTCTCCGCTTCACACTCAGTGGGGCCCCTGGCAAAGCTGATGGCTACAGCTGGCACTTGCCTTTCTCTTGGCTTTCCTTCCTTACTGGTGATCAAACTGTCGTGTTTTAGTATCATGTGCTTGTACTGCTAAAGAAGCAAGAGCTGTGGTCAGCCCGAACTTGTCATGGTACCTGCAGCTGATGTCCAGAGAACATTTTTTTTTAAATTTATTTTTTAAATATAGATTTTAGCCATGTGTCACATGGGACACATGCTGTTACACAGCACAGAACACAAGCTATCTTCCAGCTGAAACCCACCACATACGGCCATTTCCCATCTTACTGGGTGTAGCAAATGTAAAGTGCTGTCACATTTTCCTAGGTCTGTGTACAATCTGTCAATATAATTCCTGAGGTCCAACCTCAGTTCATGGTCCCATTACATTTCATACGTATCTGTGTGAGGAATTTGAGCTGTGTGATACGAAATATTAACCTAGTAGGGTTGACTGCCAGATGTGACAGCTTGCACTGTCTGAGATTATAATCTGATCCTGTGTGTATAAGAAATATATATATGGTGTTTTATATAGGTTTGGAAATGGAATCACTGAACATGTGGATTTATATGGCTAGAGCTGGGTTTTTAATTTTTGAAGCTGCATTGCTTACTTTGTTGTCTCTTGGAAAAAAATACAGGATAATTACTAGTGCTTTGCATTGTCATAGCCATTATAAATGCTTTTCATGACATCTAATAAAGTGTGTTTGCTCACCAGCTATCTTGTGCTCTGAGGCACTCTGACCTTGCCAAAGAAGATGATGTGAGGTCTTCCCAGGGCAACCAGAGCAGTGGCTGGGTAAACACACCGTTAAAACTTCATTTGGCTGAAGGTGCAGAGTTTGCAGTGGGGTTGCCCTTATTTGTATGCTGCCTGTGTAGGGAAATCCACATGCAATACTCCACTCACGCGCCTTTGTTCGGAGCACTGCTCCCTCTGCTACACGGGAGAGTGGGGAGGGAGGCTGCTTTCAGGATGGGGAGTCTGATCCTGTTGCTAGACATGGACCATTGCAGAAGCTGGTAGTGTAAACGGGCACTGGATGTTGGCTGTTACTTCCCTCCGCTGATGTCACATGGTACTTTTGTGACCCTGACCTGCCATGCCAGGGTCTGGCATGATGCTGCTGTGTCTGTGTGGGGATATGCCTGAATCCTGCCAAGGCGTCTGGTTTACTTTTGCCATGGACTCAGTGGCTCAGAAACCTCTGCACCACTGTGTGCCTGAAGATTCATGGAGTCCATGTCAGATACCCTGGTGTTGCCAGTTAAGATACATTAGAGAAGAGATCTTGCTGCGGGTGGGTGGATAATACATGTTTTATTACCTGTATTTGATACAGGCCTGTCTACCTCCCTCATGCCAACTGTGTATTTTACTTGATGCAGTAGGCTAAAGACCAGGTTTTCCTTCAACTAACTTAAAAGTGGCTTTATTCTGAGGGATTATATTTGTTGTGATAGGCCTTTAGACTCATAGTAGTTAGAAGATTTAAAGCATGTTTACCTTAAATATATCTTATCTGGCACATGTTAGAAGTAAATATATGTACTTCTATTTGGTTGTAATGCATTTATGAATGGCAGCCAAAGCTGTAGATGGAAAGGCAATAGGTAGAACTGAGCCCCTTTAAAATTAATGCTACGTTGGTCTCTTCGTTTTTGGTTTTGGAGGTACCTGCTGTCTGGCACACTACTTTAATAAAGCAAACAGCTTCAAAACATGAAGGCCTTAAGCCAGGGGTGATGCATATATGCTGTGGAATTGGCAATGTGGGCACTGGCTTAGTCTTAAACATTTCAACTTCTTTGATTTTTGCCTTTCACTCAAAAGCTTGGAAAGGGAAGGTTACCAAATGTGTGTTTACTCGAAGCACACAAACTGCTTATCTGCAATTATCTCCTAATCTGGTCCTTCCGAGTTTCTCTGGTCTCACAGGTAAATACAGATTTAGCTGTTATTCAAGGCATATTATTTACCTCATTAAGTATGTGTTTTGGCATGTGCATTATTTACCTGACGGACTAACGGATGGGAGAGAGCAAATGCTGTCTTTTGTGCAAACAGTGACTTTGTTCTTGAGCAACAAGTCCCCATTTTGCCGTGGCCACTTTGTCTCTATGTCTCACAGTGGGTGCTTCCATCCCTTTATTGTAGAGCAAAAAGCCAGCACAGGTGGGGGTTGGCCATGCTCATAAAAGGGCAGGTGGGTGGCATGTCAAGTGATGGAGTCCTTCCATGAGCAGTGGGACCAACTGTGGGGATAGATTTAAATATCTATAAGATTGTGTGTATGTATATGCACACACAATTAGAGGGGTACTCCTATCCTTGTTGAAGAGGACTGAGTTGGTGCAATTTGCTTGTTTAGCTATTGATCCCTGTACCCACCCATGTATCACCATAAACTGGTCTTGAATTCTCATCTCTGTAGATCTGTTTACAGCCCTGAGGCTGACCCATCTTGGATAGTTACAATCCTGGCAACTTTTTCCTGCAAAGTTTTAGAAGAAAAGTAGCAGGAGGAGAAATCCTGGTAGTCTCAGGGATAATGCAATTTATTAAATAGTGTTTGTTAAATAAAAGTATCAGAAGGTGATGACTGAGTGAGGTATTTCTTTGGAAGGAAGTCTGTAGCCTATAGAATTATTGTGTGTGATTATTTGAACTGATATCCCCGTCTGAGAGAAATACCTGAAGTAAGAAGTGGAGTGTAGCACTAAAATCATATCTCTGAGAAACCTCGTATACAAAGCAAATGAGAACTTTCCTGGGGAGGAGCCTTCCAGCCACGAGGCACCTGGATTTCTAATGGAAGTGCCATATTTTGGTGCAACTGGCAGATGTTTCAGGGCCAAGCTGTTTGGATAAGTTGTAGTGTTGGTATGTGTATTGCTGCGTTTAATTTTTACCATGCACCAGAAACTGCATTATATATGAAAAGATAAAAGGCCTCAGAAATTTCAACACGGCTTAGATTGGATATTCTGTGTTTTAGTTGGTTTGTGTTCTGCTATAATGAGGTTCAGCAGTGGGGTGTGATCTGGTGCCTGGAGCCATGACTGTTGTGTATCTCATAGTTCTTAATTTAAAGTCATTTGCAGAGGTTAATTTTCAGTTGCTTGTGATTCTGGACAACTTAAGCTCAATCCAAATGTCATCTGTTGCACTTAGAGCAGGTCACTCTATTATTTCAGGTTTGTGATGCTGAAACCTCCACTCTCCACTGGGAAGCACAAAGGGAATCCCTGTCAGAGGAGGATGCAGATACCAGTAGAGATGAGATGTATGTGTGCATGAGTAACATGAGTCTCTCTTCAGTTTCAGATGCCTCTGGATGTTCAATGATAGCATTTCTCCATACTGGAGCAGCAAAGTTTCCCCAAAACTTACTTTCAAGGTCAAGACAAGCTGTGTCCCCCCTCTTCCCAGCTGGTGTTCTCAAAGGGTTCAGCTCCATCGTAAGCAGGAAACTGGCGTCCCACGGCTTTGGAGCTTCCATGGCAGCAATGTCATCCTTCCCTCCACAGAGATATCACTACTTCTTAGTGCTGGATTTTGAGGCTACGTGTGATAAACCGCAGATTCATCCTCAGGTAAATAATTAATCCTGTTAATTATTGCCTTGCAACTTCCTGCTGCTCTTCTGAGAGGTAGAAATTAAAAACACAGTACTGGCTCACTAATCTTTTCTGGTTTGTCCCAACTCCTTTCTGTTGCTGGTTCTCCAGGGCTCTTGCCAGTCACCTGCTGTCTCAGGAGTAATCTCTGGACTATTTGGTGGGAATGAATAAAGAAGTCTTATTTCCATCAAGGAAGTGACAATTCATGTGTTATTGAAAACAACTTTTAAGTCATGTATACTTGTCATTTGTCTGACCTGGGAAGGGTCTAAAAGTTTTTGGCTGGAAACTTGCATTGATAGATGGCAGCCGTGTTTAATTCTTCAAGGAAAAAGGCTATTGATAGTGAACAGCTTTAGGAAAAGAATATTTTGAATGATGGGAATATGTGCAACATAATGGTATTTCTAAGTAGAGAAGAAAAACAGTTTTTAGATAATTTCAGCACGATCAGGTATCTTGCCTGGCTTTTAACCCTGGAGCGTAATGAGACAGGAAGAGTTCAGCTTCAGAGAGATCTTTCAGCACTTTACCACTTGAGATATACAGAGATCCAGATGAAGTACAGAGCTTTTCTGCAAACAGTTCTTCCACAGTACTGTAGAGCAGATTAGTAAAAATATTCTCATCAGGATGGGCCCAGGTTTTCAACTGGAAAACTGTACTAAAAAGAAAAAAATCCCTGATACGAGGGTGGTAGTGAACAAACAGAATTTCTGAGTCTAAGGTGGACTCAACCTCCTTTGCCAAGTAGTTGGTCTGCATATGTTGGTAATACCTGCATTGGGTCAAAAAAACTTCCTTTTGCTTTGTTTTGACTAAATGAAAGGCTTAAGCAGTTTTCAGCGTGGTGTCTCATTACTGAAGTGACTCAATGCATCGTGTTCATTTCCCAGTGCCGCTGTGGTTTCCCTTGCGCTTGTCCTAACAAAAGGTTGCTGCAAGTTAGGATCAAACTTGACTCCTCTCTTCCGCAGTAGTGCCTTGGTGGGTGCTGCCTGGTCTTCGTCTTTCTTGAAAAAGGATAGCAAATTCCCTGCTCTTTTGCTGGCTCTTTGTGGGAGGCTGTTGTGGCTCTGCATCCAATTCTACTAGCAGACTCTTAACTGCTCTCCAAGTGAGATGTCAGGCTATTTCCTGCATGCTCTGCCTCGGGTGCACAGACCTGTCAAAGCTGTAAATTGGATCTACCTTGTCCCTTTGGATATGGGCTTGGTCTGTGCACATTTTGATGCAAAACCATGATGCATGTGGAGCTAGTTTACAGCTGGCAGTAAAAAGGAGCATGAGTGGAATATGATTACTACTGTTTTAAGGAGCTTTGTCCCCAAGTCCTTGCCAGGGAAAGTAATGGTCTGGGCCAATGCAGATCTGCTATATATTTTGTTGGTGAGATGGCACCTTTAAGGTGGAGATGTTCTTCAGTGTTGTTTTTCCAGTCTGCTGTGTTCAGTGCCTGTCTGCATCATATAATGTGTTGAAAGGGCTGTCAGTCCCTCACATCCTCACCAACAAATTAGTTTGACAAATAAAGAAATTACTTTTGCTACATGGGGCTCAATGTAGCTGGAAAAGCTGAAGGTGCCTGCCAAAATTGGGAAACTTAATAAAATGAGGCTTCAGTTGATGTCCTTACCTACCTCTTAAGTCTTTGCTGACCAGCATGGCTTTTGTCCTCTTCACTGCTAGGCTGTATGTCATGGTGAGCAAACTGTGCCATGCATTTCAGCGATGTTTTCTGCAGTTTTAGTGACAGGATCTTTCACTGTGGGATTGATAGACAGGTTTGGAGGTTTGGTATGAGGCCAGAGCTCGGAGCTAGAAATGGTTAGGTGCTGATCTTCATTGTGATACTGATAATTTTTTTTGCTTTTATTTTCATACTTGCAAAATAGAAGTCTAGATGCTATGAAATTCAAATGCATTGGGATTTGATGAGAAGGTTGTGTATACAGAGCTAAGCTAAGCTGTAATATATGTTACTTTAAGTGAGTAGGCATAGCTGTAAATTTAGCCAGTTCAGCCTAAAAATCTTGCAAGAGTTCACTTGCCACCATACAGCACATTTCACATTTCTCACTCACTGCTCTTCAAAATATTCTGGCTTCTTACAAGAAACTACTGAAAGAGCTATCTTTTTGTGTACACTAGGATGTGTGAGTGACACATCTGCTCCCCCTCCCATTGTATTTACTCGTGCTCCTCTGTAACTGGCAGCCTTGCTGACTTTATCCCTGGGGAAGTCCTTCATGCTCATTCGTGAGCCCTGAAGACCCCTTCATTTCCATTCCCTTTCACATTGCCCGATCTCTCTCTGAGGTCTCGTGCTATGGCCTCTGTAATGGGGATCAAGGAGGGTCAAGGACAGTGGTATTCCCCTGGGAAGCCATCTGCATTGTGGCTCCAGTGGCTGGGACTGCTGGCTGAGTGCTTTTGGCTGCTGCCCTGTGCTTTACCACTCACTCCTGTGTTGGGCTTCGAGGGTCCTTCATGTTCCCTGCCCTAAACCCACAAAGGAATGGGAGCATCATTGCAGCCCTGATTTCTGACTGCTTTCAGAAGATACGCCCCTCCATCCAAATGCTTGTTTATATACACATAGAAACTGCTTAGCTTTATTGGTTTTCTGGATGTATGCATGAATAATGGGACCATCCCAGAGAGAAAAGAAGGTGTGGGGGGTTTTAACTGCACAGTATGTGTCATGTAGTGTTTTAGCCAGCCAAAGGTCATTAGGGGTTGGCAGTAAGAGATGTTTATGGCTGGCCTCTCGCATCTCTTTAAAGCTTACCTTGCGCCTTTGGAATGTGATCCGAAGCCCAATGGGGTCAGTTGGGAGCTGTCATTCTGTGGAGGTCAGTGGACCCTGAACAGTGGTGGTGTGTTTCATTTTTCAGCTCTGAGTTTTTTCTTTTACTCTCTGGTAAGAGTTTATAAGTACCTTATGCTTTTATACACTGTCAGCCCATAGAGCTGGGTACATATGGAGCTTTAGCTTCATGAGAAGATGCATTAGGAAGTGAGAGTCTTGCTCTTTTGTCCCTTTGTCCTTGTAGACACCAGTGTTTATAGTGGTCAGTGCTTTCAATGACTATGTTAAGCAGCTCCACAGACTTAGATCTGTGGCTGCCTTTATTAATGCAGTAAGGAGGTGTGCCTCTTTCAGTCAGCAAGCCAAGTATCTTGCCTTCAACTTCAGCCGAGTGGTTGAAAATAAATTATTTGTTTTAAATATAAAAAGTCTGAAGGTAGAAATCAGATCTGTTCAAAGCTGAATTTGAAATTAGCCTTCTATATATGATATTAATCTCTAATCTATTAAAGCCACTTAAATGAAAATCAAATAAAATTCAAGCTCTGTATGTCTGCTGCCTGGAAGTGTAAAAGAGCATCAGACCTCTGACCTGGTAGAAGGAGCTGGATCTAGGAGCTGCTAAGCTGCTAAATGAGCTTTTTGTAATGATAAAGTTGTGTTTTCTCATGTCAGTTTTTTCAGGTCTTCAGTGTCTCAGATTCACTCAAATTGGTAATCATTTGGGAAGTAGAAATTTGCATCTTTCAAACTCTCTATAAAGGGAAAATATGAAATGTTCAGATCTTCTCATTGCTGAAGAAGGTTTTGACCAGAAGCAGAAGAATAAATTGTTTACAGACAATGTTTTCTGTGTCCTCCTAAGCAATACTTTTTAAATGCAAAAATATCTTGATATTTTTTGTAAGTGTATCCTAGATACTTCAACTCTGTTTAGCACATATTTAGTTTGTTATTTTGGGAGAATTTTTAATTATAATTGCTGTCAAAATGAAACTGGATATACTAATAAATACAAAACATCACTCACTGTTTCACCATAAACACTGACACTGACTAAGCAGATGTTCAGTTACTAATTTAAGTGTTCAAACAATTCTGGGTGATCATAGTACATATTGTGATTGGCAAAAGTGTATTAACAAATAGGAGCCAGTCTTTCTGTAAGATAATATTAAGTACAAATGCAGAAGGTTATATCGGGTTCAGTCTGTATTTCCTTGAGTGCTGTCGTAAAAGAGCATTACACGTGTTTGCCCTTGAACATCCATCTCACATCCAGCTCACAGTCATGGGCATGTATAGCTGGAGTGGCTGTGATGATCTGTACAGCTGCCTGTCCTACTCTATCCACGATCTTGTTACTGCAGCAGGGACAACCAAGTCGTGTGTCTCTGCTCCTGAGGTGCTGTGATTTATAGACTGACCTTGTAATGGGAATGGATGTTGATTTCCACCAAATTTAGGCCATATCAACAGATGTGCAGTCCCTGCCAAGCTCTCTGTGTACGGTGACTAGATAGAGCATAGAGAAGCTGCCTTGGGAGCCACAGCTGCAGCTACTTTGTAGGAGGAATTTGTCCTTGAAATCACAAACTTGCTGCAGGAGGAGGCAATGGGGGGATGGCCCATCTGCTGGAAAGCAAGCTGCAAGGTAGCTTGTGTGTGCTTTCCACGTCATTTTCTATGGAGATTGCATCAAGGCAATCCCAGCTGAAGGCCAGGATGGGAATGCAGATGTCTCACACAGTAACAGACATTGTCACAATCCTACCCAGAGGCAGATAAAGGACGTGTGTGCCTGTGCCTGCCTGTTCTGGACAACCCCACATAGCAGCTTTCTTCTTGCACTGGTTTGGCTATTAAGCTCAATGCACTAGAAATCACCTGCCAAAACCTTTATTGAGGATGATCATGAGTTGCTGAAAAATAAAGAAATTCAGGCTTGTTTCCCATGGCAACTTTAACTCAGCATAAGTATTAAAGTGGTATATTAATCTGCAATTACCTATGTTCACGCATCTTAGGCTTGGGTGTAGTTTTAATTACCTACTTCTCAATTCTGCTTCTTACAATGCTGTTTCTAGAGAAATGCTGTCAAAAACGCATGCAACATAGCGACTTAAAAGTCTTTTCTTTCTTTTTACTAAAAGTAAGTAAATATATATATATTTGTCACGTCTTTGCCAGTTATGGCTGGTTTTATGCCATTGTTCTTACGTCAGAATGCTGTAAGTTCCTAGAGTGGCAGGAAACAGCTCATATAAGAGCCCTTTCAAATGGATTTTCCTGTTTGCATTGAGTTTTGAACAAACGTCTTTAGGCCTTGTAGCTTTAGAGGGTTACACTGCACCTGGCGTCTCGGACCTGCACTCACTTTGCCTTGGAGACCTCCCTCATTCTCCCAGTAAGTGGGGACAACCCTGCTGTGACCCATATCAATCTGACAGGGTGGGTTATGAGTTCAGGCAACAGAATTAGCTGTATTTATTTAAAACCTGATGAGCTAGAGAACATGAACAGTTATTGAACCCTAATCTCCTGGAGACCACAACCATGAGACCACCAGGCAAGACATCTGATGTATGAAAAAAAATTCAAAGCAATTTCTTATTTGAAGATATAAACCCAGCATTATTATAGCAACAAGTCTAAAATACCAGGGCACTCAGGTGGCCAATGGATGCCGTCCTAACCTGACCTAACCTGCTCAGCTTTTGGCTGGTTATTGACAGACTGATGAGATGACTAAAGCAATCAGTCATGTTGCCCTTTCCCTCACAGTGTGCAGAGGCCCCACATCAGTTATGAATCCCTCTGTGCAATTCCCCACCTGTGCTGTTTGAACACTGTATCCTTAGCTGTGCAAACATTACACATCGTTTAGGTGACAAGTTGCAAAGTTAAGTAGACTTGTTGTTACAGCAGAAAGTAGTTGAGTGGCAGTCACCCTGAAAAGAAAAGATCCCGGCTAGCTCAGGAATGTGCAAGTCTGCTGGATTGTTCGCCTCTCTATAAAGCCGCTGATGAGGGCTATGTGTGCTTCTGGAAATACTCCCATCGTGCATTTTGAAGTGAAGGGGATGGATGTCACAGGTTTGTACATTTGCTGTGCTAGTCCTGCTGTGTGCGTGGCCCTATGTGGTTGTCGATGATCGTGTGTGCCTGCTGCTCTTTCACAGCCTCTGACGTATGGGAAATAACGTTGCATTGCTCCCAGCTTATTGTTTTAAAACCAAGCAGTATTCTTTCATGACATGGCACCCATCTAGTGCTATTTGGGGATGGTGCTTTTCAGGCTGTTGTGGTTCCTGAGAAATGGTCTTCGATGTTTTAAAGTGGTCTTGTCTTAGCTTTGAACAAAACTTTCCTGATAAAGCAGCAATGCAACTCAGCTTTTTTAGTGAGAAGGACACAGGACATGCCTAAATCTTGTGTGATTTTTCCCCTTTATGCCAAGCTTGCTGTGCAACCATCCCTGTGTTGTCTTTGTTGGTCTATGCAATTGTTAGCTGGCAAAATAACTCTTCATAACGTTACTTTGTTCCTCTCTGTCAGGCAGAAATGCGCTGTCATCAGCAGCTAGTTGTGATGTCTGTAAAACCCTGGGTATTCATTTACATGCGCTAATGTGCCCTTTCTGCCCATCCCAGATGTTTTAGTGTCGTTGGGAACATTGATCATTTGTCCTGCTCAATATCAGGTGAAGAGGTTGGGACTTGAAATGATCTGATAATTCTGCAACTGGGACTGCACAGGCTGTTTGTCTGCCATAGACAAGAGTGGATGTGAAAAAGGATATAGTGTAGTTGCCATCTTGCAGTGGAAAGGTAATACATGGAAATGTGTGTGTGTGTGCTGTTTTTAATCTGGTTTGGGTGCTAAACTTCCCCCAAACTGTCAAGCTTAAATTGTTGTTGACTGTGTCAGTAGAGATGTTCTGGGTGGTTAAATATATGTCAATAGTGCTTGAAGAAACACGTTGAAGTGTTGATGTCTGTTGGTCTGTATTTCTCATCCCATGTGTGAAAAGAGGAGGGAGATTCTGCCTTATTCTTGATGTCTGGGTCCTGCTGGAAAAATCAAAATAGCTTAGTGGGTTTTGGCAGGGAACGATGCTGCTGGTGATGAGAAGCAGCCTAGGAGGAAATGATTACTGAAAGTTTCGTTAAGGATGGCAGGACAAGGGTAGTGATCCTGCTGTCAAGATTTCAGGTGGAATGGCAGGCATGAAAAACTCCCTAGGACCACAGTGGTAAGTTTAGGACAAAAGTATCATTTTCAAGACATGGATCTTCCTTTTGTTGGCTCTGTAAGAAGGGACATGAGCTGATGAAGTATTTCACTATGTATTCCATACTCTCTAGAAGAAAAAAAAGGTAACTATTTCGAGAGAGTGAAGAAGAGAATCAGTGAGTGTGACCAGGGGTCTGCAAAACGCAGCTGTGGCATTGGGGTGTATATATGATGAGGTCTTTGTTGCAAGGCAATGAAAAAGGCAATGTTCTGGCCTGTGTCTGCTGTGGGTAGGAAGAGCAGTTGGGAATTTAAACAACAGCAAGGGAAATTCAGATTAGACATTAGGAAAAACTTTCCAATGATAAGACTAATGAAACAGGAGGATAGAGTGAGTGCCTGGGGAGTGTGTGAGTCTCTCTTATTGGAGTCGGTAAAAACAGCCTAGACAAAGTCAGAAATTATTTAGGGGGTGATGATGCTGCCCTCAGGCAGGTGCATGGACTAGATGTCTCTTTTAAAGCTGAAGCTCCTGGAGGCATGTGATTAGATGGGGATTTCAGCTTCTATTAAAGAAAGAGAAATGGTCCCTTACACTCAGAGTTGTAAGGCAGCACTGGGAAATAAGAGCCACATTTGATGTCAGTGCAGAATGCAAAATGCAACTCAAAATTTATCTTTGAGGAAATCCAGCCTTTGACATTGGGTTTCAGTGCCTGAGTTTTGGGGGTAGGCAGTGTGATTCACCTGAGAGCAGGGGGAAGAAGAAACATTGGATAATCAATGGTCAGGCAGCAGAATTTTTCTTCACGTCATCTTATCCCAGTGTTTCATGGTCTTCCCATATTCCTTCCAGTTCTCTTGTGTTTTGTTTTTGATGTGTGTTTCCCTTCACACTTTTCTGGGATATAGTAGTTCTTTTAAATGTATCAAGTTATTAGGTGTGTGCATATGTGTATTTTAAGCTACGTAGTGATGGAAAAAAGAAATTTGGAGGTCATCTGCTTTCCCAAAGACCTTTTAATAGGTTTAATCAGTACACAGAGTAACTTAGCCAGGACTGAGGCACTGAGAGGCTCCACGGTGTGTGTGCAGGCAGGCATCCTTTGGAAAGCCAGGATAGCCCTGATTCAGCAGAAGTCCTGCTGTTCTGCACTGGAGAGGTGTTGCCTTTATGGTATTTGTTTTGGTTAGTTTAATAAAAATTTAGAAGTGGGGAAAAGACCTATGAGGTCATCTTGGTTACTGCCCCTGAGGGCCAGTGCAAGGCTGCTCATTTGGAAATGGCTTTAGTTAAAATAATAATTAAGGCAGAGAATGGAAACTGGGGAGGCAGATCTGTTAGACTAGTGCTATCCTTACTATGTCCCTTTTCGATTTTAATTGCCTTGGAAAAAAAAAGAAAATCACAAGGCTTTAAAAGCTCTGATTCTTTCTGCTCTTCAACGCCCCCACACCCTCTCCCCGATCTTGGAGGCATCAACTCTCATCTGTCAAAGTGTAAATCAGCAATTAAAACACAAACAGCGAAATGCCAAAGATGACCCGAAGCACAAAGCAACTGACAAACAAGTCCGGACAAATCGGCGGATAATTTATAAGCATTGCCCTAAAATCTAATTATTTGGCAATTCGAATTTGCAGCCGGCCAGGGCTGTGCAATAAATTTAACCCGCCATAAATTATTTAGGAGCAGCCCGTGGTGTAAATCAAAAACACGAGTGTTTGTTTAAGAAATAAGCTCCTTGTGCATAAAATGACTTTTTTTTTTTTCTTTAAAGAGAGGGGGGAGAAAAAATCCTTGAACAAAATGAGCTGATGCTGAAGCTCTGTCCCTCCACAGATACTCTATTGCCTCTTCTGCCCTTATATTTTTAGAAAGTGTAAACGGTTCTTTTGGTAAGAAGTTTTATGCTTTTCCTTATCAGACAAAATCAGTTTCTCTCAACAGCCTCTGCTTGTTTTTATTGCATTTTGAACAGTCAGCTCTGATTTTTATGGGCATCTTTTATTCTTGTGTTTATTAAACTTCTTCACATGGAGGTTAGAGTAAGGGATAAATTATTCTCTGGTAGTTTTTGAACTGAATAGGCCATATGGTCATCTTCATATATATAACTGTGTCCTGAAGTGTGCCCTGTCCACTTTGTACATAGGCATCTGGATTAAAAGGTTTTGAGAGCTGGGGAGCTCTTGCTGGGCACTTTATTCTTTCTCTATAATGATGTTAGTGGTACCCAGATCCAAAAGGATAAGCAAAAAGATTCCTCTGTGGGAATTAGGGTAATTTTTTAGGGTGCTTTCTTTTCTGGCAATTATTTAACAAGTATAGTTGTGTGCTTGTTCATTTCTTTTATTAGCAAGAAGATCAAGACAGCTGAATTGGTGCATCCCTGCTCTGGTGTTAAAGGGAAGGGAGTTTCATATAGGATGACTGGGTAAGGGAAGGCTGGGTTTATAGCAGTGCTTTCACATACCATTAAGAATTTTTCAAATCCCTCTTAGAAGAAAGTCCCTAGCAATTCCACAGTTACTCTGCTGCTGCTCAACCCACTAGCTTGGGACAGTCAGGTTGCACAGGAGACTTCTACCTGGAACTTTTTTTTTAAACCCTTGGTTTTTCAGAAGGACAAAAGTTCTGAGGAAACTGTCACATAGATTTGCTTGAAGTACCTTGAAATCGTAAATGTAGGATTGTTGTAAAGAGAGTGGACCCGGTAATGGATCTGTGTAAGCCTCTGATTCTGTAGGTTCCTATTGTTACTGGGTTTGGGGGCACAGCTGAGGGGAGGGACAGGGTGCTGATGTTTTTTTCTTTAAGCGTGTTAATATTGATTTTAGAAGCTCTTTGTTCCAACAATATAAATGCAAATGCCTGTAATTGGGAGCCTTGTGCAGAATTTCTCAGCTGAAAAACATGTTCAACTTTTCTAACAATGAAAGGAAAATAAAAAGCCGCTTATTTATTGGTGGTGGTTTGAATCCTGGATTTCCTTTCAACTTACTTTGCAGTGCTAAATAAAATACCTAATTGCAGTGCTCGCAAAATTCAAATGAGTGCATTTGTTCTTCTGGTAGCTTGCGGCTATTTGCAGCCTCTGGACACCCTCAGCATTATTTTAGCATATCCATAACTCCTGGTTGTGCTATAAGGAAAAGCTGGCAGTGGGGGCAGAGGGAAGGCTTGGAAGCCCCAAATGCTACTGGCACAAATCACTGCCAAAGTTGGAACATTTACTCAGTGTTGGAGTGGATATATGTGAGGATCTCAAGGTAACACGGTTGATCAGGCTCTGATAGAAGAAAGGAAGTGTCAGTGAATCTCTGCCCTTAACTCCTTCGTGCTGCTTTCCTCCACCTTTCCTGCCTGGGAAGAAGCAGTGAAGGTCCTTGAATAGTGGAGATGGAGCTGAGCATGTTGAGCTCACTGAGCTGCTGTGAAACGTGAGAGAGCACCCGGCTGCCTTCCTGCATCACAGTCTGTTGGGGGGTTGTGTATATGAGTGTCTAAGTGCTCACCATTTCATAATAATTAGTAATGAAATTCTAGATCTGTAATAACATTTCAGATATCTAAAACAAACCATATGCTTGTTAAAAAAAAAAAAAAAGAGAAAAAGTGGAAACAGATCAACTTTAAGCCATAAATTCTTGGTAATAGAGGCCTCTTTTTCCCCCCCCTTTCTGTTTATGTTTGATAGATATTTTTGTTTCTGCAGGAATGTCAACTCTTAATTTCATGATGTATCATGGGCTTAAGAAAATTGAATTTAATAAAGGCAAAAGATGAATGGCACCTTTAAAGGTCCCAACACTTGTCTTTATTAGCAGGACAAACTGCAGGGTCTCCAAACACTGCTTCTCTCCAAATGAAAGTTTAAATGAAAAGTACAGCAGTGTCACAGGTTAAATTTCATTGCAGGACTGGCTAACGTCGTTAGTGAGGAGTGGGGCTGATTTCATGGGGCTGGTATCTGTTGCCTTAGATACCAGTGGAGCAAACACTGCCAGAGACTGGAAAAATCTCCGCTCTAGGAAGTGTGCAGATAAACGGCCTTTTGGGAAAGGTTCTTTACCACTTGCTTCAAAAACTGACCTGATAAGCCCAAGAGAACTCCTAAGGTGTTCTAGTTGCCTCTGGGGTTCCACTCCTGCTCCTAGCCAGTAATTCTGGATTTTGTTAAATTTCCCACATTTTTGAAGTATGGCTTTTTATTTCTTCCGTCTGTCTTAATCTGACCCTCCTGAAGTGCTTTTTGCCTTTGGTTCTGGAAGGCGAGAGACGCCTTTGTGTACCAGATCAGCAGCAGGCTGTCTTTCAGTCTCACTTTGCATCCAGCCAGTTGATGGCACCTGAGGATGTTTGTGGTCCCTTAGGGCACATCCTGGCATTGCAACACAGCCCTGCTATGTAATCCAGCTGGTGTGTGTCCCTCTCTGGAAAGGGAAATGTTCTTGCCTTGCCATGGGCTTGCCTGCTTCCATGGTCACCCTCTGGCCTAAGGGGCAGTGTGGTGCCCCAGACCAATTTGAAAGATGGGATGGTGCTATCCTGAGGTTAAGCCTGGCTCTGTTATGGCAGCCTGTCCGTTGACTTCAAACTTTGCAGTCTGTTTTCCTTCTGAACAGAAGTTTGCTGCTTTCAGAGCCTGTCTGTGGTGGCCCTTTTGAGGGGAGGATCAGCTGTATCCAGCATTTCTTACTCTCTTGGGTTTCCATGGGTCCTCCTGGGTGGCTGAAGCTGGTGAGTTTGGCTGCACCACAACAGGCCATCTGGCTAATACTCAAGTGTTTGGCATGTATCTTCTCCTTCCCTTAGAGCCCTTGGGTCAAGTTTGCTCTCTTTCCTGGGAAAACTTGGTGACTCCCATTGGGGTGGTATGGCTCTGGGGAAGGATGTGCCCAGCCATCCACTCTGCCTTATCCAGCGCAGCATGCAGAGAGTGTGGCACAGCTGACCATGAGGAAATGCTTAAGCCATGCGTTCTGTGTAGCTTCACTGCTCAATGTCTACACCTGGGCACTTCCACACTGTTAACACTTTATTTGATTCTTATATTTTTTTCTAACCCTCCATCTCAGCAGCACGTGCTCTCCACGTGCCCTGATCTGGGTTGTGCCCCTGCTTCACTGGGGAGCTGCTCTGCTATGTCTCTGGGCTCTGTCCACCATGGAAATTGGGTGTTTCTCCTGGCTATTTAAATAATCCATTGTTTCCATTTACCCACCCAGCTTCTTGCCCTCCCGCTGCCTAGTGGGGTGGTGATGTCATCAGCTCATATGTGTAACCTCTTGATAATTTCCGCCTGCAGGTCATGAGGGTTGCAACCATGGTCCAAAAAACTGTGTTAGTTCCTCTGCAGCGGCTGCATTTTTCACATGCTAATTTTACTCACAGGAGTTGGATTCTTTTTTCATTTTTTATTATTTCTTATTTGTCTCTTCCAGATGTTTTCAGGCAGTTTTTTTTTGTTGTTAAACTAATTCCGTTCATGTTTTAAAAATTTATGAAAGCACTAATAAAAATGTCAAAGTGGTAAAAATGTTAGCTTTTGCTCTGCTTTGATTAAATTTTGCAAACTGTTTTTGAATATTAAAAAGCAATATTTTTTTTATTCTCTCTCCCTCTCTCTGTTTTTCTCCAGAAGTGATTTGAGAGGCTTGTTGCATGGATATCACTCAGCGGGCTCATTTGCACTCCAGAACCTTGGTGCCATGGATCTCTATTAAATAACATAGACAAATTATTCTTTAAAGACACCAAACAAATTGTCACTTCTCCTCTTACATTAAACTGGAAAGAAGAAAGGGAGTGGAGAAGGAGGGGGGTGAACACAAAGGATTTTATCGCTTTTATTCAGTGGGCGGCTTTTTTAATTTCATGTATATTTTTTAATAATTGAGAAATCCATCGCAACTGGATTTGTTTAAACTTTTTATTAGCAGGTCCATGTAAATTTTTGATTGCTGATTATTCAAATAATTGAACATTCTTCTGATGAAGGAACGTTTTTATTTCCCTATCAGCATAAATTGGCTACAAAGAGGAAAATGAAGCAGGGCTTGCTACTATGCTGTATCCCATAGGGATGGATCTGGGGGGAGCTTTCAGCTCCTCTTCTCAGTCTGCTGGAGGAGGGCAGTTTTCCTCCGCCTCTCCAGAGATGGAGGTGCTTCATGCAGTAGTCCCTGTTGTCTGTCTGATTATGTCCACTAAAAGGATGGTGGGCTGGAAAGGTTGAGACTGGTCTTGGAGAGGGCACAGCACCTGTGATGTCCTTGCTAAACAGCTGTGAGCCCTTTGCAAGTACAGCTTCACGTTCCTTGGGTAGCACATGGGAGTGGTGTGAGATCACCTTCCTTTAGGTTCAGCTTAGGCAGTGATGTGTGCAGCTGCAGTGCTGAGCACAGAGACTTCCTTGCAGCCTGTCCTTGCTGCGATGAGCATCGGCACCATCCTCGTCTGTTCTAACAGTGTTGGATGTGCTCTGTGCTGCAGTACCACCTTCCCACTTCTGCAGAGTTTTGTGTTGCGTTTATTTTTGTTTGGGACTATCAGGCCACCTTGCTAGATGGGATAATTTCCAGCTTCATCTCTTGTTTGTTTTAAATGAACAGCTGCTTTTCTTTTTGCCCTATTCAGGAAATCATCGAATTCCCTATCCTGAAGCTGAATGGCAGGACGATGGAGATCGAATCCACCTTTCACATGTATGTTCAGCCTGTGGTGCATCCCCAGCTTACGCCCTTCTGTACAGAGGTAAAGTGCAAAGGTTCCCAGGTGCTCCAAGAGTCTCTCTGGGAAGCAGGTTTCCATTGCACTAGGGACTCGGGTCGCCTCTTCATGATGCAGCTGCAAGGCAGCATGTCATGCTAGCCTTGAGTTAATGAAAAAGAGAATATTTTTTTACATTAGTGTGTAAAGACCTCTGTTTGGATTAATAAATAACTCTAGCTTTGGTCTGCTAACTAAGATAATTGTATTTACAGCTAACAAATGTCTTAATTGGGTGACCACCAAATAAACACACTCCTGTTAGCCAATGTTCAAAATCCTGTAACCTCTTTATAAGCTCTTGTGATTTTGCTGTGCTCCTCTGTCGTGGGGGTGGTCGAAGAGAGCATGGACTGAGGAAAGACAGTGCTGTGCAGATGTGTGGTTCAGAGGCACTAAATTACTCTCCTGTGGGCTTGCATGTTGGAATTTGAGGAGTCCTTCAGAGTGGTAGGACAATTCATGTCTGTATTTTCCAGACTTTCTATTTGATGTTGTAATTGTGGGCCACTTGAAATGATTGCTGGAGAAGTGGCCTCTCTTTACTTGCTTACTCTCATTGCCAAGGACAGCTGCTCTTGAGCTGTGGCTGCCTTTCCCCAGATATGGAATGAAGGTGGTAAATGTAATCCCTGAGGGTTCAAAGGAATTGAGGAGCAGGGGTTGGGTTTTGTTGTTGATTTGGGGGGTTTTTTTTGTTTTTTCTTTTATTCAACCCAAAGAATTAACTGTTTTTACAAGTGTGTTTTTCCTCCCTGCCATAATAATCGAAAGAAACTTTAAGTTCCTTTTGCTTTGCGCTTTTTTTCTTGTCAGTCTATTGGTTCAATTTTGGCCAGCTCAATGACTAAAATACTGACTGTGGGAATCAGTGTATTCAAGTTCTTCGTTCTGTCTCTGTCTTGTCTAGGATTATCAACACCATGGTGTGTTTTCCCCTACCTCTGTGGCTACAGGCTTAAGCCTGTGGAGGGCTTGTCCCACCTGTACTAGCCTGATGGAAAATGACTCCTCTGTGTTAGGTGGAGTCCTCTCCAGAACCAACCAACCCCTTTCATATTTTCACATTGTAAAAACAAATACTTATTTTTATTCTCTTGTAACTCAAAACCATCTGAAGGTATTTTATTTAAACTTAAAAAAAAAAAAAAAAAGGCTAAGCACAGAAAACATTATTCCCCGGAGAAGAACTTTCAGAAAGCTATAAATGTGTGAGAACAGAGGGTTACAATGGAAATGGTTTTGCAACCTTAATGCTAGAAGGCTGGACAATTACTTTGGCTGTCCTTATCCCCATGAGACTTGCTGGACATATGCTTGTACAAACGTGATAAATCTCACAGCTTGCACCTGATCTTTGCTAAAGACAACGTCATCTTCTAGGGCTGAGCCCAAAATGTTGGCCTTGCAAGTCACCTAAATTCTGAAGAGAAGTTGTCTCATTAACTCCCACCAAAACACCATTTTCTGAAAATCTCTCCATTGCATCCCTTCTGTTGCTAAAGACTGCATTTCTATTCTTGCACAAGAGTCTGCATGACTTGCTTGGTACGTGATTGTGGTTCAGCTTCGTGAGCTGAACAGAGCCTCCAGCCTGCTGCAATCTAGATATTTAGAGGTTCTCTGGATGATGACCTTGTGACCAGCAGTCAGCCCATCTAATGCTCCTGTACTGCAGTGATGGTTTCTTGGTCTTCTCTTGCTCTCGGGGTCTGGAGCAGGTGTTTGTGTCTCCTGTGTGGAGCCTTGAAGCAAGTGAAGCTGAGTGTGTATGTGTCTGTGATGGCTGTGCTTTTGCAGAAGTCCAGAATGGACACAGGTGTCCCAGGTCAGCATTCTACTGTAGACTCTGCCAAGAACCTTGGTCTGGTATCATGTCCAGAGTTGGGTGAAAATGGGCAGTACTGAGGCCAGCAGGCAAAATTACTGCAAAACCCTGATTTGTGTGTATCAGTGGTACAAAAATGCCCCACTACCAGGTTTGGCAAGTCCTCTGTTAATAACAGCATGGATTAGGACGCTGGTTTTAATCCTAGCCTTGCCATCACTGGTTCCTGGTCACCCCCACATTGTACCCCTTGCTACTTAATGCCCAGCATGGCCTCTGTCCTTCCTGGCTTGGCAGTCCCCTGGCCTGTTGCAGGGGCTGCCAAGAGGTCCAAAGTGGGATCATGCTGGAGGTGTAACTGGGCTTGTTCCTGGGGCCCGTATATGGGGCTGAGTTTGAAAGCCTGCCCTGAGAGCCACAGGTGAACCTTACTAAACAGTGGGGTGCTGCTAGATAGGTGCAGGGATCATCCCTGTGCTGCTGGTGTAGGTTTGTTTGAGACTCCAAGGACACAGCCAGGATGTGCTTTTGCAGAGCTGCTGCCTGAACTGCTCCAGCACTTCTTATTGACTTTCTACTGGTTTATGTTTTCTGAAAAATACTCATTTTGCTAAATGCCAGTAAAGGGCTTTGTCTAGGCACCTCTACTTACAAAGGGTGAGATTTATTGGCCTCTTTGTCCTCAAAGAAAGACCAGGCCTGATTATCAGATTGTACACCAGAGACAAGTGCTTAGGTAATCAGCAAACTGTCTTGGAGTAGAAATACGATGCTTTTCCAGATAAACTCTCTAGGAAAAGCACTGGTGTTGACATTACATGGGAGCCTGTCTGCTGTGCTGCTGATTTCTCCTCTCCCCTCTGCCTTTGCTGAGCAGTAGAACTGCTTGGTGTAGAGGAGGTGCCTCTGTGTGGAAGGGTTACTGGGCTTGCTTGACATTACTCCTTGGGTTTGGAGTACCTCTTCCATCCCTCTTCCTTCTTGAAGACAACAGCACAGCATGGGAAGGGTGCCTGGAAGGATGGAGAGCTCGTTGCCACCCTTAAGACATCACTTTGCTTACCTTTTGATGTATCTGTGCTCTCCTCTGGCTACATGATGTTTCTCCAACTCCCCACACCAATGGCCAGGAGCTGTCTTCCAGTGCTGGCTCACTCTGAAACCTCATCTCGTCCCCTTTCTCCTGACCTGCTTCTATAAAACAACAGGTCATGAACCCTTGGTTGTTGTGAGGGGTGAGCTGAATGCTTAGGTGCAGAAGATGGAAAGTGTTTGCAAGTTGTTAAAAGTTGTTTTTAGGTGTATAAAGCTCATCACACCCTTTTGGAAGATGCAGAGGATTTTTCTGGTTCCCAAGAAGGTTCTTGCCAGGAGCTTAAGGAGAGGTTCCCTCTACATGCAAGGTGCTTGTACAGATCTTTTCATGATACTTTGCTCTCTTTTTATGACTTATTTTTATTGATTTTTTTCCTGAAGGAATAGACAATGAAAATAGAAAAAATAAAGGCATTATAGCTTGCTTATGTTCCCAAGAATCTCATGCTTCTTGGGATAACCAGTGAAATTTTACAATTGTGCAGTTTTATGTTTTTACACTTTTTCAAAGCTTCAGGACCAGATAATGCTGCAGAGATCCAATGCACTAAGTTAGATGTGGCAGATGGACATAACTGATAACAAAATGTATCAGAAAGGGAGAGAGTAGAAATCTGGTCCCGTTTGAGCACCTGTATTGAAATATACCTATGGAAGAGATACATTCCTTTGTGTTCATGTGTGTGATTTCTGCAGTGTGAATTTTGTGTGCATATACTTGGCCATGTGTCCTTGTACAGACAGACTGGTACTTTGCTTGCCATGGCAGGGAAGGAAAGAAGGAGTTTTGGGCAAGAATACATGACTCTTGGTGGCATGTCTGCATCCACCTTCATATCCCTTCCTCCTCCTGATGGGAAATGTCTGGATGAGGCCATTATACTCAGTCCTCCCGTGGCATCAGGGGTGCTTTGCTACACAGATACAGTCCTGAGGGTGCCTGGAATGGTAGAAACCATTTGCATCAGTACTGGCTGAGATAGTGAAACAATGCCTGTCATCCTTAATACAGAAAAGACTTGGACCTCTTGGAGCAGGTTCAGAAGAGAGGCATGAAGATAAGCAGAGGGATGGAACACCTCTCCTGTAAGGAAAGACTGGGAGCTTTGAGGTTGTTCAGGTTGGAGAAGAGAAGTCTCCCAAGAGACCTTATTGCAAACATTTAGTACTTAAGATAGACTTTTCTGCTTGGCCCCATTGTGACAGGACAAGTAATAATGACTTTAAACTAGTCAGCTAAGTATACAGAGGAAGATTTTTATACTGAGGGTGGTGAAGCAGTGGCACAGGTTGCCAGAAGGGTAATATTCAAGGTCAGGTTGGACGGGGTTATGAGCAACCTGATCTAGTTAAACATGTCCTTGCTCACTGTGAGGGAGGTTGGTTTGGATGAACTTTAAAGGTTCCTTCCGAAACAAACTATTTTATGATTCTGTGTTCCTTTCCCAACACACCTTTCAGTCACTTCCAGAGATTTGGGTTCGGCTGCTATCTGAAAGGCAGAACCAGCACTTTGCAATCGGTGAGCTGTCCACCTCTGCCAGAAGAATGCATGGAGAAAAAGATGGCAAGAAAGGCAAAAACCATGCCAGGGAGCTTTAATAACTGCTCTAAAGAGCCATGTTTTAATTCCTCAAACCTATTTGCTTCTCAGAGTATGGAAGTCTGTAGGTAGCAGCTGCTAACCCAATTAAAACACAGATTAATATAGAAACTGTTTCTGAATATAAAAGAGTGCCTGTGTCCCTCCACTTTCTTAAAATTCCACTTCATAATGGTTTGATGAACTTGGGAAACACACCTAGAGGAGCTCTGCATTGTTAAAATTAAAATGCTTTCCCTAAAAGGTATGTATTGCCATTTCATGGGAGTCACTATGAGAAAATAATCTTTCCACTTACAGTTTATTCAGTGAGGCAGGTATTTGGTATTCATTAAATGTAATTACAGTTTAATTGGAGTTTAACATCGTTTCTTTTTCTATGTTCCAAGTTCAGCGCTGTAAGCCAAGCAGCCAAAGAAACTGCGAGGTTGAAACCATTTAGCTTCCTTCAGTTGCCACATACTTAATAAAGCAGAGCCCTGTGATTTGTGAGAGGACTTATGGTGTACAAGTAGGTTGAACTGGTCTGTGTGGAAGAGTTACTGCTGAGTGATGGTGGGGCCATCAGTATCTCTCAACTGGATGATATGGCTTCCAGAGGCATGGATGCTTCTAGGTTGTGCTTGACCTTTATTTTATGAAAACGTGTGAGATATGTAGCATCAGGGAAGTGCCATAGGAAGTGAAATCCCATAGTGTGCACTTGTTTTAATAATGATTCTTTTAATTACTTGGGTGCATTGATGGCAAGCTACTGAACTCCAATATTCAATATGTTAAAAGACAGTTTTGTCAGTTGGAAGGCAGGCAGAAAAATTATCTGTTTTCCATGTGCCTCAAGCTCTCCTGGGCAGACACAGGCAAAGGCCCATGAGACTGCATGTTTTAATGCATGCTTTTAGCTTTGAACAGCCAAGCAGTCTAGGAGAATCAGTAGGACTATCTGTTGGCAGGACCTCTTCCTAAGGAACCTCCTTGAAAACAGACTAGACAGGGTTCTGGAAGAAAGTGCTTTTCTTCAGATTTCATTCCATTATTTTAAATACAGTTTTGAACTACTGAGGAAAGCTATGGTAGACTATGGAAAAGTGCACAGTGGCTGTCCAGCTCAGGGGAGGATGGCTGGCACTCTAGGTCTCACTTACTAATACTCCTCTATTTGGTTCATCTAACACTGACATTTTGGTGTCACTGTGATAGCAGAGGAATGTCTAGAGACCTTGGTGGTTACCTCTGCGTGTGTACATCAAGGTAACACCAAAGCTGCTGAAAGGCATGTTGAAAAAGGGCCTCATGCTGGTGCATGACACTGCTCCCCAGGTGAACCCTGCCATGCTGAGAATTTGCAGTTTTGTGGTGTGGGTAAGAGCCTCACTACATTTTTGTGTTTGGGATGAAGCTGTGCCCTTGCCTGTGGCTGGGGAGCTGCCAGGGTCACTCTGCTGTGGCTGGTTCCTCAGCAGCACCTGTGAGGGTCACATGAGCATGTTTTGGTTGCAGAAAGATGGACAGGAGACTAGACCTCTCTAATGATCTTTTGAGTGCTGCTCTGATGACTGCTTTCCGTTTGTCTCTGTTTCAGCTGACTGGGATTATTCAAGGCATGGTGGATGGGCAGCCAAGCCTCCAGCAAGTGCTTGAGGTAAGCAGAGTAACCTTTAGTTCTCAAACTCTGACCTCTGGTCCTGTAGTCCCCTCTTCATCTCTTTCCCTGCACCCTCCCCTTGCTGAGAATCGAACCGCGTAATTTGACTATGATTACAGCTTCATTAGAATAACATTTGCTGTCACACTGGTGACACACTGCTGAGATTATTGAACCATTGATCTGTCATCTCCAGCTGTTCATGTCAAGGGTGCTGACAAGATATCCAAACTCCTGCCACTAGATAGGATAAGAGGCGATTCTTTCTTGAGCCTGTTTTAAAGGACCAAGACATTGCTCAAGACCACTGCTCCTGGAGATTCTGCTTTCATTTCTTTTCCCCTCCCTCAGCACTTTATTAAATTATTTTTTCTACCTATTTAAATGCTTAATAATACATGTAGTATAGAAAGAAAATGCCTCTGAAATCTAATCTAAAGGATGTGTGAGTGCAGATACATCCCTAATAATACCATCTGCTTAATGTGGAATTCCTAGAGCATTTAAGGCTTAATTAGCTTCGAAGTATTTCTCCATCAATAGCTTTCGTTGGTAGTCAGATAGTAAAGGAGATCTCCTCAAGCAGAGCCTATTTGGGCTGCAGGTTGGTGTTGGATGCGTCGTCGTCTCTGTCAGGATTTCCACTGCTGTGTTACCTAATTGTTCCTAATCAGAATAATTGCAACAATTGCTTATCTGAGAAAATCAAATTAAAGGCGTTAAAATCCTCCATGGAGACAGCACTTGATGGGTGCTCACGTCAGGGAGTTTAGAAAAG
Source organism: Acridotheres tristis (assembly GCA_037013685.1). NCBI lineage: Eukaryota > Metazoa > Chordata > Aves > Passeriformes > Sturnidae > Acridotheres > Acridotheres tristis. Next base: position 10,971,433 of record CM072895.1, read on the forward strand.
TTATCATTGCTGTCCCCAACTCTGGGCAGGCTCATGTGAGGCTGGCTAGGAGATCCTGTCAGCCAAAGGGAGTGTGGCTGAGAGGCTGGATGCTGCTTTTCTGGAGAGTTTTACTCAGAGGGCTATTGTACAGTCGGTCACAGGAAGAAGCATCGACCCCTGGCAGGAAAGGCTGTGGCAGTGACATGAGACTGAAGATGGTGCTCTGCAGAGGTGATGTCTCACATCCATGCAAACCCTCAGCTCTCCAGAGAGCATATAGCAGTCTTGCTTGTCCATAAAAATATGGATGCGTGTGCCTGTTTCCCCCAGGAGGGTGAGCTCTCTTTGCCTGGATGGGTGAATGTAGGTCACTGCTGGAGTATTCCAGAAAATGGTTTGTTCGTTTCTGTGAAAGCTTCTTAAGAGTGTGGAAACACTTGTGTAGAATTTTTTTTTTTTTTTTTTTGGACAGAAGAGGTGTTCCTACAGCAGCGTGTTTCTAGGTTAAAATGAGATTCAGGTCAGGCAGCTTCTGAGGAATGCTGGTTTACTGAGGAGTGAAAGCAAAGGAAAAGAGAAGGGATTTCTGTTGCTCAAGCATTGAAAATTCTGCTAGTGAAGTTACATAATACATCTGATTGCCTGCCACTGCAAGATTTTGGGCATGTTGTTGTTAGTTTTAGCTGGAATAAGTGAATATGCAGGACTTGTGTCTATGCAGGGCTTCTAGTCTAGGTTAATTCCCTAATCTCTGAGGTGGATTGCATCCTCCAGGTTTACATGGCCCTTTTCTGAAGAGGACCCCTGTGGGGAGCTGATCAGACTTTAAATCCACACTGTCCTGAACAAGCATTTCTTCAGAACTGTAAGAAGGAGAGAGGGATCCAACCTGGAGAGGAAGGGGACACCTGGCTTTGCTTGTTACTGCCACACAGCGCCTATGTGTGCCAAGCCCTTCCATTTTTTCCCCCTTCCCATATTCCCCTGCTGCTATATGAATTAGAGTATGTGAGAAATGCTGTGGGGGAGGGATGCCATCTCAATATACCTGTCTTTCTCCTCACTGGAGGGGACACGAGTTACGTTGCCTATGAGCCTCTTTGGTACAGGGAGAGGAGAAATGCCAGGTAACAGCACAGTTGTATCGTCCTGTTAACGCTGCACAACTTTCATCCCTCCACAAGCAGAGCTGCTGCGTGTCTGATAAGATCATCTCTCCTCTGGTTGCCTGATGTCTCCTATCAGAAATCTTCAAAGGTCCAAACGTGCTGTTGTTGAGATGGCAAGCAAAGAGAGAAGAGAGAGAGGGAGAGGTTGGATAAGATCACAATTTTCTTCTCTCTTGATTGCAAGCAGCTTATCTGAGTTAAACTGTTGTGGCTTGGCCTGTCTCTGCAAAACTCATCCCCTTTTCTTGCCTTCCTTTCAGAGGGTTGACGAGTGGATGGCAAAGGAAGGCCTCTTAGATCCCAGCGTCAAGTCGATTTTTGTGACCTGTGGAGACTGGGATTTGAAAGTGATGTGAGTATGGGAGGGGAGGAAGATTTTCCTGGGTTTTATTGCTCCATGCTTGCCTGCAGTGCATATGCCTTTGTCCTTGCAAGCCTCCAGCTGTCCCTAGGCATTGTTTCTTACGGAAATTGTTGTTTGCCATGCATAATTGGGAGAGGAGAATTGTTTCAGAAGACAGGTGGGTGCTGGGCATGGTGCAAGATCACTGCCTAGGATATTCCCTGTAGTGAGTAAAGCCTTTCAGAACCCCAAGAAAAGTTTAAACTTGAGCTTTGTGACTTTTTGCCTTTTATCCAATATACTTTCCAAAGGGATGGATATTTTTGAGTGCACACATGGATGATCAAGTGATGATCCTTACCTGACTTCCTGCATTTAAGGCTTTTTCAGTCATCTTAGCACAGTAACTCAATGTAAATCACAGAGTAGTCTTTGGAACAGAATACAAGAATACAGGTCTGGCATGCTCCAATGGTGCTCTTTTCATTAAGGTTATCTTCATCAGCTGGGTGAATATGTGGCAAGTACCAGGTGGGAACCTGCACTGGGATCTGCAAGTGTCAGTGTATGAGCATGTTTTCTTAGAAAAGTAGCTAGGCCACAACCTAAAAATGTTATTATAAGAATGGAGTAAATGTCCAAAAATTAAATTAGTTCAATCTTCAAAGTGTTTGCAGATCAGTGTCCTACAGAGCTGAATTCCCTTGGATTCATATAATCTTGCTTCAGCTTTTCATTTCCCTGTGGTGCTGGATAAAGATTCCTGTTGTTATCACACCAGTAAAGCACAGGTTTGACACATCCCATCCTAAACTGACAGCCACAACTCGTTAGTAGTGTTACTTGGTTTTCACTGTGACATTGGTTTCCCCAAGCTGGAAGCCTAAATAAACTGCACATCGTCTAGGAGCAATCAGCACCAGTTCTTCCCTGACGAGTAGTCTTTGCAGAGTGTCAGGTCCTTGCCTTTTCTTGGTGTAATTAGTGAAACATGAGATATGGGGTCCAAAGCTCAGCACAAGCACTGGTGGAGATGAGAAATTGGCTCCAGACAGAGACAGAGAGGTGGTATTTGAACTTCTGAGTCAGAATCCGTGTCTCTGCTCAGGTTGTGTCCAGAGTTCATATATATTGCAAGTTCCTATGTTAGTTGCTTAAATTAGGAGTGAGTTATATTTCTTTATATGTAATGTTTAGGCTTCTGTTAGAGACCAGCACAGTTACTGTGCTAAACTTCTGTTTCTCATGTATTCTGTTTTCTCTGTTCTTTACTCCTGTATTGCTGTTGTGAGAGTCCAAATTACCACTTTGTGGATGATTGTGAGAAACAGTTGTCTTTGCTGCAAGCCCATCTTTCCATCACTTTCACAGTGCTCTCAAGATTCCCAGGTAATGACATCCTAACTTGATGTCCATATAGAAGGAACAACCTGGAAGTGTTGAGTGGCTTTTCTTTTTTTCCTTCTTCAGAGCTCTACAGCGGGCAAATAGAGGTAAAGCTGAGCCCCATTTCTGGTGAGTCATAGGGGTTGTGAGGTGAGCTGGCTCAGAGGGACATGAGCTGTTCCAGAGTGGAGATACACTATTCACTGTTTGCAGTGATCTCTCGCATGGATTGTCCCTCACTAGTCAGCTGGAAAAGAAGACTCCACTCCTGGCCATGAGGTTGTTGCGAGTGGTTCATTTCTCCCTCTTCCTTTTAAAATTTTGTTTTAAACCATTAACTTCAGAATTCAATCCTGAAGCATCTCCAGGGCAAAGCAGAAAATACATTCTGTGTTTCCAAGCACATGGATAGCAGGAGTCTGGCTGCAGCTGCCTGGTGAGTAGCACATCACGCTGCTCCATCGCCGATTGGGTGCTGCAGCGTGTAGCGTCACATCTGATTAGCACCGTGCCAGTGGATGAGGCTCGAGTGAGGACTCCCTGCCAGCTCTGACTTGTCTCATTTCCCATTACTTTTATCCGTCACCACAAATGCCGAGTCTCCCTCCTGAACTAATTAAGTTTGCGTGTGTTTAGACACATTGCCAAATAGGGTTTAGCAAAGCAGAACTGAGCGTCTCTTTTTAAAGGAAGAAAGTGGAGAGCTGAAACAAGGCTGCTTAGATGGGGAGACAGAGCTTCAGAGACATGGAACATCCATGAAGTATTCCAGGGAATCACCCCATGCTTCCCTACAAGACCTGGGGTGTAGCTGATGCCCTTTGCTACCACGATGAGACCGCACACTGGTCACAAAAGGTATTGGGGCAGTAGGAAGGGAGGTGGTGCTGTTTGTCCAGGTTTGGAGGAGTGTTGTTGGAAGCACTGCATGGTAGAAAACCTGGCTGGGTTCCAGAGGAATTGAGGACACTGAGGTGAGTGCAACGCTTCCTGGCTTAAGGAGCCACCACTTGTGACAGGTCCGCTCCTAATTTTGCTCTTTGTTTTCTCAGCTTCCTTGGTGATGACAGCTGCTTGCATAGCTGCAGTCCTCTTACCCACGTCTTGAGTGGTTTGGAGTTCCTGTACTCCATTGTCCTTAGCTTAGCTGGTAAACCATGCAGCTTTGTTATGGCTTCTCCAGCAGTGACCTAGGCATTTAGTGTGGCTTCTGTCTGCATGTGCTGTTCTAGAGCTGAGGCATGGTATCTTCTGAACTCGCCTGTCTACTGTGAAGGCTTCCAGTAGGTACCACTGGTAGGTGCCAGGGAGGCACAGTGGGATGAGCAAGCTGAATGCGGGGAAGTGGCTGTAACAAGGAGGAGGAATCTTCAAGCCTGTGAGAGTTAGATATAGGGATAAGGTGGGGAAATAGCCCTGCCTAAGCCAGGAGTTGAAATGTGTGTAGCACTCTTAGCTCAAACAAAAGCGCCAGAGCAGTAGCGATTGTCTGGGTACTGCTCTCTGCTGATGGTGTCTGACACTGCTCTGTCTGCAGGATTCAAGATGTAAACTCAGCTGCTAAAGGATCAGTAAAGCCTCTGCTTGGCTTAGGGATCTTCAGGAAATGAGGCAGTGTTTGGCTACAGACTTGATTGCTCTTGAACACTGGAGCTTCCTTGAACCACAGAGCTGTTTGTCTGTCTTCCCTCAGACAGCAGGGAGCACTAGTCACAGGAGCTGGGTGCCCGGAATAGGAAGTTCTGGGTGCCCAGAACACCGAGCATCTGGGAAGGGCTTATGGAGGTTTAGCATGAGTCAAGGTCCTTGGCCATGCTACCAAAGGCTTTGTTATGAGTGTGGTGCGCCATCAGAAGGTGCACCTGTTGGAGGGATTTGGTTGCTGCTGGAGAGAGTCCATTGTGTGAGAGGGCTCCTAAATGGAGTGCTGATCCTCTACTGGCTGTGCTTGGATCAACCTGCTTTCAGTTCTTGGTGTGTGTGAATCAGGCTGGAGTCGGAGAGACAGCAGCTCTCCTGCCAGCCCTCCCCTTCCCTCTTGTTAAGATGCAATTTCTTTAATGAGGAAAACCTCTTGAGTAGGAGCATCACCTTTCTTGAAGGCTTGTCCTGACAAGGCAGTTCAAGCCGACAGAGTTGCATATCAGCCTCAGCAAATATCAGTCACTCATTACAGAGACTCTTCTACCCCCCATCCCCCACCCTCTAGCAACACCCCTCATTCCCAGACAAGGGAATGAATCACACTTCTGCTCTTGAATACATCATGACAAGTCATGGTTCTAATGAGAGAGGGCCATTCATTCTGGGTGGAAAGTTCCCTGTGTCGACTCAGAAATGTTATTAATTAAAGAGAGCTACCTGAAGCAAAAGATGAAAGGAGCACCAGACCTGCCAAGCTAAAATATGAGTGGGGATACAGCCTCGTTAGACACACGGTCCTCAGGCCTCTGCATGCTCAGTGGGAGGATTCCTTTAGCCTGTTGCAAGGAGCTATAGTCCAAGTTTAACAGCTCCAGGGATGGATTCAGATACCTGATGTCATCTGCTTTAGTGCTTGGACCTCATTCTGCACCTAGGTTGGAACTGACACGAGTCATTAAGCAAATAGCATTGATGTGGCATTGGGTGGCGAGGGTAACGTGCCTCTGAAGGGGCTGAGGGAGCTGCTGACTGCAGGAGACGGGTTTAGTGGAAAAGAGGGTACTTAGTATCTGCCAGAGTTGAGCCCTTGTAATATAAGCTCTTTAGTGTAGTTTATCTCTGCTGAAATGTCAAATTGCTTTCCTCTGTGTGTGGAACCAGTTTGTGGGCTCTTAAACACAATGTGAATTAATCTTGGCAACGAAAGAGGCATTTTTACCATGTGTTCATAGATAAAGAGTTGAAATACGGTGAGGTTAAGTGAGATGCCTGTGGCTGTGCAGGCAGACAGAGGCAGAGCTGAAATCTTATGTCCCAAATCTCAGACCTGCACTGTAATGTCAGAAGCATCAGTTAATCCTTCTCCTTCCAGATTTGGATTGTTCTGTAAATGCACCGAGCATAGCTAAAAGTACATGTAGCCTTTGATCTATATAATTCTGACATGAAGATGCTTGTACTGCACTTACTGTGGCTGATCAGAACATGCTAATTTATGTCTTCACAGGAAACTACTGCTCAGAAGTTTTTTATTTTCTTAAATAAGTGTTAAAAGGCAAGTACTCTTTAATATAGTGATAAAACATAGTGAAGTGTCTCGAAATGTTTATAGCCCTTGGTGCTCTTCCTAGGTTGGATATTAGTAAATTCTAAGCAGTAAATTATACCATTGCTTAATTTTGTCTTACTGTTTTAATTCTTTCCTTGCAAGTTACACAGGCTGGGAGGGTGTTTGTCTTCTCAGACCAGCTCCAAATGTGGCAATGGGTTGCTCTTTCCAGACTTCTGTCCTGCACATTTTTGAGATCAGAATTAGGTCATGAATGGAAAAGAATTGTTAGTGTCCTCTGTATGTGCTGTTCTTTATCACAGCATCAGGAGGGGATCAGTAGGCTCTGCCTCAGAGAGAAATTGCAGATGGCCTTTGACTGGAGTGAGTGGGACCACTTGGGTAGTCATGAGAAAAGACAGGAGAAGACATAGGATGGACTGGCTGTATGGCAGCAGGGCAAGAGGTATGTACAGAGTTGAGAGTTACAAGAAAGATCTGGTAACTGAAAGATAATGTAGTCATCTGCGTTTAAAGCTAATAAAAGAATTCCTTTCCAACTAAGATCTTCAGATTAGCTTGGTGGATGTTTTTTTAGTGGGGATCATTTTGCTGAACAAGCCTATGCTATATCTCTTCACACGGTTATATTTGCTGAACAAAGAGTGTGGTGTGAACTGCAGTGAAGGGATGGGACTGAGTATCCAGGGTCAGGAACCTTTTGAGTCAGCTTTGCTGATGGAGTTGTTCATGTAATTACATCCTAAAGTGCTTTGCCAGAGCTAAGCAAGGGAGCCTTGTGAGCACTTACAGGGAATGACGCTGACCCCATTCACTTCTGCAACCCTGCAGTCCAGCTTTTTGTTTTTGAAGAAAATGATATCACTTACGCAAAAAAAGTTTTGGATTTTAAGATTCCTCATCTGTACACTCTTATTTAAAATTAATATACCAGATTTGACTTCTATTATCCTTATGTACCAGTTACCCTGGCTGACCCCTGTTCTTGTCTTTATTTGAAATAATTGATTGCTTGGGCTTCTGCAAGTTACGTTGTCCCAGATGTCTGGGAATGCCTTTGGTTTAAGCTTTGGACATGAAATCTTTGCATAGGGATCATCATGCAGTGGACTATCTCCTTCAGGTCTGTTCCTTAACTGGCACATCATAGCAAAGACATTTGTCATAGTCAGGGCTGTAGTGGCTACAGGTTTGTTGAGCTGTGGTGCCTGGTGCACTCTGGGGAGCAGGACTCTGCTACCTGGGAATTAAGACCAAAGAAGTTGGAAGCAGTGTGAAAGATGCTGGGGAAACTTACAAACAAATTTTCAGTGTAGGGGGGAGAATGAGACAGACATTGCATCATGTGCTTTATTTCCAGCACTGGATCTTCGGGATGGAGCAATAAGTGGGGAAGGTAGATTTTCGACCCCTGGGTAACTTAACTCAGGCTGTTTGAAAACAGTCACACTGAACTGGATGTAAATCAATGGTCTCAATGTCATCTGCTCATAGAGTAGGTAACCATAATTCCCTCTGCACCAGGAATCACTAGGGTGAATTCTATGTACAATGTTTTAGTGAATTCAGGCAAAATGGTTTCAAAATAAATGGATCTATAATGGGTACTTGGTAAAAACACACCCTAGTTTCTGTCTGTATGAGAGCCCTCTAATAGCAGTTCAGATTGTGGTGATTCTGTGCCTTGGGGAATTGAATAACTGGTTGACTTGAGACTGCAGAGGACAATCACTGGAGGGCTGTTTGCCATCTGAATTTTGTTGTTTGTGGCATGTGTGAAAAACAGGATTAGCTCCACAAAGTGTTTGTTTTCTCTTAAAAGAGCTTAATTTTTCTAGTATTAGACAGCCATAGTGTTCAATGCTGGGTCTGTCAGCTGTCTTCCTTTGGATCCTAGCTCTTCTTACTTCACAGCTGAAGCAGAGCAGTTGTGTGTTGGCACCAGTGCTGCCCTCTCAGCGGCTTGGCTGGGAGAGATGTGCTTATGGCTCCTCTGTCTGGAGAGCTCTGCTTGAAGAATACTGCCAGCCTGGGAGCAGCATCCTTCCTCTTTCACTTGCTCTGCTGTATGAGTCTATAGCTTTCTTGAAAATGTTTTATTTTGTTTGGATGTTTGTTTCCTGTTGGGAGCCATTTTCCTGGATGAGTTCAGTCCCTTTCCTCCTGAAGCTCCTGGATGGCAAAGACCTACTGGGCCATCTTGAGGTCATCCCTGGTATTTTCCCTCCAGCATATTCTCATGTGCCTTGTCCAGTGACAATCTGTGTCCTCAGGAGTGGATGACCAGGTGTGTTCAGGACTGGGAGGACACCAGAGCTACAGACTAACTTTTTTGACCTAAGTCCATTTCATGTTGGAGTCACTTTTTCGGTGTTTGGTCCAGGTGCTGCCATCAGCAGCCTGACACCCCAAAGGTGGTGTCGTGCTCAGACATTGATGTGGACCAGGTGTTAGCAATGATGTGAGGCATATGGAGGTGGGACTAGAAGAAAGTAGCATAGAGAAGTTTGTTGGAAGAAGACAGAGGAAGCAGAGTCATGTCCTCCTGGCAGGGTTGTGTCCAGGAAACTCATACTACCCAGGACTTCATCCTGCATTGGTTCTACCAGCTTTGCCTCTCTTGGAGCAAGGATTTCTCCTCCTGTCTGCCCGGCACCTACACCCCGGGACACTCTTTGTTTTTCCTCCATAGGTGCCTCTTGGTCATCTCCAATTTCCTTGCTTCAGTTTTTCCATCTGAATGTTGGACCAAGTCTCAGTGTTGACTGTCAGCCAGCATGCCCAAGGTGCCTGGGCACCAGCTGAGTTCAGTTCCTTATCCCTGCCTGGAGTCACATCTGTCCCTGCAAACTGGGTGGATTGGAGTAGGCTGGTGGGAGGTTGCCAAGACCTCTCCTCTAGCTCACAGTGCTCCCAGCTCTGAAGAAAACTTTTACATTTTATGGACCATTTAGCTTCCCAGTGGTGATCCTAATTCTTCACAGCATGTATATGCCATTTCTTGGTTATTAAAAGGACCCCTGAAAAGGAGCTGCCCTCTGAGTCAGAGTTCTTCCATGCAGTAAATTGAAGGAAGCAGGAAGGCTTTCCTTAGACTGTGAGGCTTAATTTTTCCAAACTCTCCCTATGCTAAGAGGGTGAATTAATACCCTGGTTTCCCCATGGCTGCAGAGACTAACCCTTGTGCACCATCAGTAAGCAGGCACGGGAAGAACATTTACGCTGGGAGTAGTTCAGACTTGGAATTGCTCTGGAGGAAGTCCACTTGATTTCTACACAGAACTCAAGAGTGCTTTAAAGGTTGTCTGGCCAGATGTCTCAGTCTTTCATCTCTATATCCCTATTTCATGTGACACTTCAAGTGCTAAAGTAGCCTCAATTCCTTGGGGCCCCAAGCAAGCACCATGTTTACTGGGAAAGGAGTGATTACCTTGGACTTACTTGACAGATCAGCCAAAGGTTGGATGGATGGGTGGATGGACTGAGGTGGTTCAATCAGGGAAGTTCTTTGTCAAGTCAGTGTGCTGTGTATGAGAAAACAGAGGCAGAAAGCTATTAGACTATGCATTTCAGGTGTGAGGAAGTTGCTGAGGTCCCCTGGCATTGTGAAATGCCAAGTGAAATGTTGCTTCCATGTGGAGCACAGCAGTGTGTTGGAATTAATGAGTGTGGTGTAGGAAGAGCACATGTGAACAGTCAGGAGGGTTAATGTGTAAGGGTGATAGACTTAGGCAGGGATTTGTCATCAGGATTGCTGTGTTGGGGAAGCACAATGTAATGGCAAGACCATATGAAAAGAAATTGGGACTTGCAAGGAGAGGACTAAAAGTCATCAATTGCCAAAGTTGTTTTGCTTTGCTGCAGGCCTAAAGCAAATTGCTGGCTTAAGAGGTTCTAAGCACCTCGGTCTTGCACTGGATTTACAGGGAAGGTGAAATTGAGAAGGGGCTAAGTAATTAATTCCTCTTCCTGTGACCAGGATGGGAGATGATTCTGACTTGCCACTTCTCCTCAGAAGTTGCTTCAGAAGCTGGTAAGGACTCTGGTTGTGAAACCCAAGAAGCAAAGAGGATCCCTGGGTGCCTGACAATTCCTTTTCTCTGTTGGTTCTTTCTTGCAGGCAGCCTCGGGCTGCCTGTCTCTTTGTTAAGAGAGTGACAGCAATGTGACACCGTGAAAATAATTACTAACAAATCACGGTGGTGACTGCAAACAGCTCGCTGTCTTCAGAGGCATGTCAGGGAGCATTAGAGCAGGGCCGTGGGAGCGGCAGAGCGGCTAGGGGCTCTTTCTCTGCTCTGGGCTGAGGGAAGATCTTTGGAGACCTTTGGCGCCTGCCACCCCCACATCATTCCTTCCTTGCTGGCTCTTTCTTTCCTCCCTTCCCTGCCTTTGCCATCAATAATTAAGCCCATTAATTGGACAGTGAGTTTAGAAAAGCTGCTAATGGTAAGACAGGGCTTCTGCTTTCCCTGGATTCAGTAACCAGACACAGAAGAATGAAAAAATTCTGGAGATGTATCATGGGCAGAAGCACATCCAAGCTGTGTTTTCCATCTTGCAGCTCTCGTGTTGCCCTGGGGAGTAATGTTTATTACCAGCGTACCCCTAGGACTTTATGGGCTGCTGGTACAGTTGGAGGATGGCCCATGTCCTTGTCCTCAGGAGCCTTCAGTCTCGGTGAATCTGAGATAGGTTTGTATTTGTGCAGAGCATCCCAGCAAATGTGCAGTTACCTGGCATGTCCAGCAAAAAAGTGGGCAGAAGAATGAGAATGTTCCAAGATACAGTTGAGGCTGTGCCAATCAGTGTGACTTGAAGCTGCAGGTGAAGGCAATTCTTTAGGGAATAAGGAGTGAACAGGTCAAATGTGAGGAAGGTGGCTTCGGGGAGTTTCTTCAGGGATGAGCTTCTGTGGCTGTATTGGAGTAGGAACCTTTCTTCAGGTCTGCACAGAGTCTGAGGGAAGCTCCCTCTAAAGCCTCTTGTTATATTGATATAAAACTCCCTCCAAAGTGCAGGTCTAGCAGAGTTACTGATAGGAAACTGAAAGGCCACTGCTGAAGTGTCTTTCAGCAGCATTGGTAATCAACCTCCTGGGTAAGCTTTGAAGGGAGCTCACAGCCTCCCCTCCTTATTCCTGGTGGTATTTCATGCACCAGTTTGAGAACGGGCTGTGCTGTTTGGCAGGGCTGTAAGGGGAGGCAGAAGGTGCTGATGGGAGCCTGCTCCCAGGCGCCTGCTCTACTGTGCAGCCTTCATTCCCATTCCCTTAGTTACTAAAGTGATTTTCCTGACTGTCACATCTGTAAATAATGTTGCTGGCGTATCTAGCTGGATGCAGAGTGGCAATGGATGGGGGAGGGCTGACGCTGAGGGTGGCCGTAACAGCCCCTCTCCTCGGCTCATACAATATTTATGCAGGGCTGGGAGTCGGCAGCACTGACCTCTGGGTCGTGCTGTTAAACAGCTCCCGCAGCCCCTGCATCCTAATTGCTGCACTTGTCCTTTGCTCTGGAGGATCCGCTGCTCCTTCTCTCAGGCGAAGCAAATACTAATGGCAGCTTGTGCTTGGAGGTGGGAGTGGTCTCTTCCCCACAAGGAAAAGATAAACTTGTTTTCCCCTGTGCATGTTTAATTTACACAGAAACCTGTGCTCAGACCAGTGCTGACAGCATGAGAGCCCATGAAGCTGCTGTGCATGCAGTTTTGGGTTCTGTATCATAAGAGGGCAGAAGGCAGTTTACCCCATCCCACTGGCTCCTATTAGGATTTCTCTCCTCCCTTCAGTGGAGAGTGGGAAGAAGAAGCAATCTCAGAAGTCAGTTGAGAGTAGAACTGGGTGATGTGGTGCCAGAGGAAGACAGAGATGTTGGCAGGAAAGAAGAGGGGTTCAAACAGGGTCACAAAACATAATGTCATCTTTTCTTGTAGATAAATGGTCTGCTTCAGTGAGTGGAAAGAGAGGTGATGCAGAATGCTGAAGACTCCCTCTGTGGATGAGGGGCTCTTCCCCTTGCAAGTGATACAACCATGGCTGAAGGTGGAGACAGACCTGGCAGACAGGGATTTTCAGCTGATTTGAGTGGTTCAAGAAAGTCAAAAGACCAAACTTTTGATTCCTAGAGTTGCCATGACTTTCCCCCGTGCCTTTTGGCCAGGCTCTGTCCTGCTTGGGGCTTCATGTCAGGTGTCTGCAAGTCCAGTGACCTGGCTGACCACCCACGTCCCTTATCCTGCCTTCCTGGGCTGGCAGGTCCCCTCTGTGACTGGAAAAGTGCTGTTTAGACTGGAGACTAATGGCCTTTAAGTGACATGATTGTATTATGTTAAGCGTCTATAGGCTTTACCATTAGGCACTAAACAGTTTATGACTCATAGCAGAGAAGCTCTTGTCCTGAAGAGTTTATATGCTAAATGGTCTGGACAGGCAAGGCTTGGAAGAGGAAAGGTTTGCTCCTGCCTGTCGGAGAGCAGATCTAAGGAAGGCCTGGGACAGGACAAGTCTTCTTAGTTTAGAGGAGCACCTTGGCTCTAGGTCTTGCATGTTCAGGTTTCCTGGGGAGAAATATTTCTCCAATGGGATTTGTACAGTGGGAGGAGAATCATATTTAATTCTAGCTTTTTGTGCATGTTTTGGTTTTGAGCGGGCTTAGACATGATGTGTTGTGGGTACATCCATTTTATCAGATATATTCCCTATTACTCAGTGTGTAATTACAGTGCTCTGCAGCAGGAGTCTGAATGCTTCCTCTTAAAGCAGCAAGTATGCAGAGAACCAGGCGATTACTAAATTAATGTCTGTATGAAAGACTTATTAAGGGACCATATAGACAGAGAAAGGACAAGCTCCGTGTAATCAGGCTCTGCTGGAGCATGATTCCCAGAATAATTTAAATAGAGGTCTCTAATCCAACCACCTGTTCAAAGCAGAGCTAACTTCAAACTTAGATTAGGCTGCTCTGGATCTTCTCCAGATGAGTTTGAATGTCTCCAGGGGAGGAGATTTTGCCACCAATCTGTTCCAGTGCTTTATTACCTGCATGGTGAAGAGTTTTTCCTGATGACAAATTGGACATTCACCTGCTGCAGCGTGTGGTCGTGATGCATGACTTTGGCTGAGAACACAGTATTCCGTTTTGTACACTCCTCTTCATAAGATGCTGTATAATGTCATGTTTAGTAAGCAGACAGACTTTCACACCCAGTTTATCTGTAAAAATCTGTTTGTAGTGGTTTTTCATAGGGTAAAGTTCCCAAGGCTGGGGAGGCGATCTCAGCCTTGGAGTCTTTGCAGTTTTCTTTTCTGCAGTGTCACGCATTTCTGATGTCAAAGGGAAGTCCACCTAGTTATTCTCCATGTCTGGAAGGGATGGTGAGAGCATTTGCTCTACCCCTCCACCAATCTGGAGTAGTGCAAATCTTCCACCTCCTCTGCTTCTAATCTCAGCTGAACCATGGAGCCAGCAAGCTCTGTTTTCCTGCATGGTAATTAAGTACTTCTTTTAAAAATCAAGAAGCTCAGTTCTGATCCTATTATCTCTGGCTGTTTACAAACTCCAGGTGGAGTTACTCTAGATTTACTCCACATGCCTAGCAGCAGAATCAGGCCCAGTAAATAGAGCTATGAATCTTTTTAAGAGAAGCTGTTAAGAAGTAGCACATAGATTTATTGTAGCATCATGTGTGTGCAATTGTTGATGAACATCTTCTGTTGGAGGCTGAATACCTGCTGTGTTACAGCCTTGCTTTTAATGTTGAGATAGCATCGCTGCCAGCATCTCGTTGATGCACAGACAGATACCCATAAAAGGGCCAGATCTCGCTTGGTGTTAAATGCCTTCATGTTTCATTAAGGTTGATGGCAGTGGAAGGCACACACTGCTTTGCAGGACGAGCAAGTCACGACGAGCCACTTGCCCTATGTGCTTTCTGTGGTAGAATTATGTCCCTAGTGTATGCATTTCTCTGGCTGCAAATGGCTAACACCCTTTTCCATTCACCAGCTAGTGACTTGGAAAGCAAGGGTCTTGAGGTTCTCTCAAATTTCTTAGTACCCATCAAAAATTTAGAGAATAGGGATTGCGCTGTTAGCATGTGATAGGTGTTCAGATATTTCTGCCAATGCTGCTAAGAGTCCTGAATGTTAAGGTTTGCAGCTTGCCTTTTAGGCTTCCTAGGCAGGAATTTGTCTGGTAGAGAGAGAGCGCAACTCTGTCCAGACTTGGCATCACAGAAAAAGAAAGAAGATCTGAAAGTGCCAGGTATTAGCCTTGCTGCTTAGCCTGTTTTTGGCCTCATTACACTAATCCAATTAAAGACTGATGGGAAAAGAACGCACACTCCAGTGAAGGGGTTTGTGTAGCAACTGCTTTCCTTCCTGAGCATCTGGAGTGGCCTAAGTTATGTTGTGCATCACCACACCTCCTCGGGCCCTGCAGACCCACTGGTGCCTCCATGTGCCATGGTGTGTGCTCTTCTCCTGCATCGTGTCTCTCTTATTACTAATGGAGCATGGATGCGTTTTAGCTGCTGGTCAGCCCTCATTAATATCCAGAGATGACAGGTTGACATTTGTAAAGAAGACTTGCATTGACCTTCATGTTGTGCATCGGTGCGGTTGCCATACAGTGCCCTGTGCTGGATGCTTCTCCCTGTGCTGCCTCGGGAATGCATTTGTGTTAGCAAAGGTACTGACTGCTCTATAACCCTTTGCTGCTGTCAGGAATTCAGGCAGTGTGTCTGGATGTCTCTGCATCCCTCTGCCCATTCCAGGACTGGTTGCTGTAGAGCCTCTATCCATCCCAGTGAACAGGACTGGAGGGTGTTGGGGTTGCACTTCTGGCTCCTTGTGGAGGTTTGTTATTTGAATACTGGGGCCTTAATGAAAGACAGCTTTATGCCAATAGCAATGACCCATCTTCTTCCTTTTCTTGGCTCTTGTCTGGGAAGCAACAGAAGAAAAGGCTGTGCTGCCCAGGCATCCTGAGCGCTGTCAGTTGCCTGTCTCTCCCCCAGCCCACGCCATCCCGGCTTGAGGATTGCTGCAGCCTGCTCAACAATGACATTTATTAACAGAGGGGGCTTTGAAAAAAGGCAGGCTGCTCCTGCAAAGGCTTCTTGCTGTAACTCTGTCTCCTCTCACCAGCCCGTCTGAGGCAGTGGCTGCTGGTGTTGAAATTCATTAGTGTTACCTGACAGGCGATGGAGGCTTGCTCTGTCTGTTCCCACTTCCCTGCTCTCATGTCCCTGCTTCATGCATGCTGATATTTAAAGCTGATATGTGGCTCATAGGCTTGTTGCACTGTGACAAGTCTGAGGGTGGTTGAGAGAACTGAGAGGGTGGAAGGAAAGCAAAGAGGGAGGGAGGTAGGACCTGTCTCAGGATTTCTGTGAAAGCCCAGGGCTTTTCAGACCCTCTCCAGATGTACTGTCTTTCCACAGCCACTGCTTGTGAATTTTAAGTACAGCCATGCAGGTGCGGTTTGTCCTGCACTGATGGGGGGCAGAAAGCACACTGTGCTTGGTGAGAGTGGGGTGCAGTCACCTGGCAAGGGCTTATTTGGTAGAAAGCAAGAGCAAGTGGGTTCCTCTGGCCTCTTGGCTGGTCTGTGGGGCTGTGAAGTGTGTGAGTGGAGAGCCAGAGGTCTGGCACAGGGTTTGTCCTTCACTTTGGACAGAAGCCTGTTTGCACTGAGTGGCAAAGTCACTCCAGCACTGAGGAGGTGTCTCCTGCCAAAGCCTTCAGTTACACAGGAAAGTTGCCCCAGTCTAACCTGAATTACTGGGATGAGGGAGTTGGGATTTGGGGATTTTTGTGGTGGTGTATATCAGCATGCTTCAGTTTTCGTAGGCTGTGGTGTGGCTTGGGCTGTTCTTTGTGCCTGGGCCACTCTACTGTGTACAGTTGCTGTGACATCGCCCTAACAGAGCCCTCCTAGTCTGGCACTGTGGTTTTGGCAACCTGCAGCTGCCCCTTTGGGAGGGTATGGATCTACCTAAACTGCTCTGAATTCCTAGCTTGACCCCATCTCATGGAAGTGTAGGTTAAGTGCAGACAGATGCAGCTTTGCCTGTTGTGGTGCCATTTCTCTGCTAAATCAATTCAGATGTCTTAGCATAGGATGTTATTCCCTTGCTAGCTTGCGCTGTTGGGAGAGGACACCTAAGCTCTCCTCTTGGCTGGGCAGACATGCCACTCCACATCAAAACAGAGCAGCACCTCTGAGCTGTGTGGTCCAGAATGTTGACCAGCCTTGCTTTGAATGAAGAGACCCAGCTGAGGTGGTTTGACAGCTCTTCTCTTTCACCATGATGCTGTTGGATGCTTCAGCATCCCAGCAGCTTCCTTCTTCAGTGAAGCATTTCCAGGGCAGGAGCCTGCCAGTGCTCTCCTTTGCATCCCAATGCATAGGTGTTGACCAGGACACAATTAAAATGTTCTGCATCTCTTACAATGCAAGGTCTCCAAGGAATGGATTTTTTTGGACAGTTAAGATCAGGTCTATAAACCCCAAGATTTAATGTCCCTTTATCTTTCCATAGAGGAACTTGTTTTTTAACTGCCTCGATATCAATACACCCTGTGTATAGCAAGTGGCCCAATTTCTTTGTCTCCTGACATCCTGAACCCAGAAGCAGATGGATGTTAACCAGCTCTGATTAGTTGGGAGAATCAAGCATTAATTTTTTATACGCCAGAACCACCTGAGTGACGGAAATCAATTATGGCTGCCCCTCCCCCTTCCATATTAATGTGTTGGCTCTGAGCAGAGATGGAGGGACCTGTTGAAATGAGAAACCCCTATTTCTTCGTTTGACCCTCTAGATAATTAGGGTTAAATTGATATGCTATCGCACTGGTGACACATTTTATCTGCCTCTGTTTGTACAAGAGGATACAATAGTGGAGGAAGGACCAATTTGTGCCCTGCTTTAGCTAACCAGACTGAGATAAAAGGTGTCACTAGTATGATAACGTTCTTGCCTCATGCTCCTTTATTGTTGCTCAATTTGCCTTTTTTTTTTTTTAATCCTGTTCTTTTTCTTTCGGTTCCCTTGGTCATATTTTAACTCCATGCCATCGCATAATGACGCCCTGCTAAATGTGTGTGGAGATAGGCAACTCTGGCTGACAGCCTTCCCTGATAACCGAATTCCAGCCCATCCATCACTAGGCTGCTCTCCCTAACTTAAGGAAAGTGATAACTAAAGCAAGGCCGTTTATCACCGCCAAGCTGTGCGCTTCTTGCTGCCTTGGAGAGAGCTGGCTTCAACAGGAGAAATGCAGCCATGTCACCTCACCTCCTATTTGCATCCCGTTCATCTCCAGGCCCCATTTACTCTGCAGGATGGTGAAGCAGGGCTGGATGGAAATCTGAGCCTGGGGTGGTGAAATGGAAATGGTGCAGAGCTGCCACTGCTGACCATGGTCTAAGAAGGACTTAGACTTGCTTAGCTGGGAGAGGCGAGTGTGCTACCTGATGTCACTTGCTCTTCTGCCCAAAGGGGATCTGCATTTTGGGAGCAGGCAGAAATTACATGCTCCCATCTCTGCTTCTGGGAGGACAGAGCACCAGAGCTGCATTGGAGGCTGGAAAATCCCACAGCCATTTTCAGGTTTCTCTATATTGAATGCAGTTTGGCTGATGGGGTGGTTTTTGAGAGCCAGCTTCCTTCCCAAGGAGTGAGAACTTCAGTGTTTGTGAAGCCAATTAGACCTCATTCAAAAACTGGAATGATCGTGGGATGTTGAATGCAGCAAAATGTGCCATCATTTTTCTTCTCCCTTACCTGAGGGAGGGCCAAATCCTGAGCTCTCTGCTAAAGCAAAGCTGCCCTCAGTGAGCAAGTTGGCTCTGGCAAGAGCAAGAAGCCATACTGAGCATAAAAGCTTATTTCTCATATAAGTGAATGCTCAAGTGAATGGTGGCTCTCATAAATAGACATACTTCCTTAAAGGCCATGGTACTTCAGTTCCACAGGACAACCACAGATATGCCTTATTCAGTCCAGCCTGGAAAAGATGATAGAGAAACTCCTGCCTGGTCACCAGGCTGAAGAGTGGGGGGGACCCCTGCAGGTGACAGTCTTGGAGCTGGGGAAGATATTTTGCAAAGGTATTTTCCTCCCGGTAGGTACTAGGAAACCTGGGTTCTGTGTGGTGATAGCCCCTAGTTCCCTGTGCCAGGATTGCTGCATATTCAGACTAGACCACACCCAGGTAGCGATTCCTCGCTAATCCTTGCTCAGTGACTGTGATCTCAGTGACCTGGAGCCACCAGGACTGCATCTTCCACCTCAGGGATAGACTTATGTTTTGGTCTGTGCTGCTGACAGTCTGCCTGCCCAGGTTATAACGTGAGTGTTGATCTCCTGGTGCTTGAAAAACTTGAAGCCCCTCTGCTGCTGACAAGAAATGAGGGGAGCAGAAGCTTGGAGGGGGAGGGGGAATGTCCTCAGGTCAACAGCTTCACAGGCAGTTTCTGGGGTTGTTACTTGTTTGCAAAAATGCGTCATTTATTTAGTTGACATATTTATTTGGAGCATTTATTTTCTCCAATTAAAGGCCCACTGTCCAGTGCCCAGGGCACACTGCCATCAGTCTCAGGGTGAAAATAGAACCAGACTGTCCAGTTTGCTGGGCCTTTTGGTCCCACAGGGATGGCAGTGCTTTAGATGTCATTCGTTGCACTGGGTGGTTTGCTGTCAATTCCTGTGGCTAACAAGAGCAATGCTGCTCACTTCTTCTGGGTCCTATCCAAATGTTAGGTAAATTGATAATTTTTCTTCTAACTGGAGCTAGGCTGAGACCTGTATTAATGAGAAAGCCTCTTGGGTTTGGAGGCGAAACTAAGTTTTTGTAACATACCTTTTGTTAAGTTCTGTCATCATCCTCACTAGCTAAATGTGAACAGACTGAAAGAGGTTGAGCTAATCAAGCGCCTTTATTTAGACCAGTTGTTTCTTTTAGATGATTCTTTTTCTTGTGATCTTTCTTGATTTGGGCACCAGCAAAAAGCAGCTTTTCTGGAGAAAGAGCTTTCTCAGCATGCTGCTTGGGGCTGGTCAGGTCTGTTCGACTAAGGGATGTCATGGACATCTGTGTAATGGCTGTAAAATGCATGGGCCAGGCTGCTGTTTGTGTGCCAGTGTGCAATTGTGAGGAGTGATTCCAGATGCTTTATTTCAGCACGATGGCATCAGATAAGCTGTGCCCAAGGATGGGACTGTGCTGTTAACTTGCACTACTTGCCCTGCAAAACGCTGTGGCCCTGCTCTTTGCAAGCTCGATCTTTTGAAGCCTTCCTTTGTCCTTCGGACATTCTTATTCAAATCTGTCTGTATGACTTAAATGATTGATCCTAAATCATCACATGTACAAGTTCTCAGGACCAGGCATTTGACTTTGGCATAGGAAGTCTATTACTTTCTTAGCCTAAGCAGGGCAAAGGTAGTGCACAGGTGGGTCCCAGGCATGCTGGCTCTGTTGGCCATATATATCCCAGGTGATTCCTCTGGATATGTTTCCCAGCTTCCTTCCTTTTCTTCACATGGAAATGGAGGAGTCACCAAGACCAGACTGCTCTGGTACTGCACTACCCTGGGTCTCACATTATCTGCAAGTGCATGATCTGTATTGCTCCTTCATCTCTTTACTTGGGGAAATGTCTGGAGAGATGCTTCCCTGTTCACCAAAGGCTTTGTAGCTGGGCTGACCGCTCAGGTACTGCTTGGGATACTGATGGTGCACCTTGGGGTGTTTGCCTTGCGTCCACTTCTCACCAGAGCTTGAGTCTGAAGACTAGTCTGGACTATTCACTCTTTCCTCCTTGGAGAGCAGGAGAAGACTTTGCCGTGGACATGGTGGTCTGTGTTCCAATGTTTGAGCAGCTGAAGCTGGCACTTATAGCTCTTCCTCCTCCCCTACAGTCTCCTCCTACAACTTCCATGTGCCTGAGGAAGTTGGGAGATTCCCCACCCTCTCTGTTTGCAAAAGCTGATTTCTGGGGTTGTGACTTTTAACATGCACAAATGGCGCTAATTTAGTCATTTATTTAGTTGACATATTTATTTGGGATGTTCCTTTGCTTCACTTAAAGATCCTGTGACCAGTGCCCCAGGCATGCTCAGCAGTATGTGAATGAACAAGATCCATCAATTACTCTTGATCAGATCAAAGTGGCCAGGAAATACTCACATAACTCATGTCCCTGCACAGGCTTGGCTGGAGCCACATGGTTTGCAACTCAGCGTTCCCCAGCTGAGGGGCACATCCTCTCTTCCCTGAAAACACACTGGGATTAGTACAGTGTGGGAGAAGCAGCTTTCCTGCGGTGCTGCTGTCCCTTCAGGCAATCTGCCTCCCTTTCTGGTGCTGTTTTGTTTTGAGCCTTATTCCATCGGTTTTCTGTAGGAAGGGAGAGGATCAATATGTGTGCTCACAGGTCTGGCTGCTGTGCTCACATCCCTAGTGAGACAGTGGTGAAACAGGGATTCATCTTGTATCTTCAGAGTTGTGTCTGCTCTCCTTCCAAGCACCTGCTTGGAAAATAGCCCCTGCTTTCTTAGCCCTACAGCTTTGCTATCCAAAAAATGAATGCTGTGGTGCCGTCTTCCCTCCTTCATATCTCTTTTGATGTTTTAACTGTAAAGGCCAAATGGAGAAGCACCAGGGCATGACAGGTGAATTGTCAGTCCTTCTGTCTGCCCTGTAAGCTGCTGGCAGAGCAGGATGGTTTTGCAGGGATTTGTGAGGGGTTTGCTTCGCCCAAGGACAGCCTGGATACTCCATTTGTGTTTGTGTGTTAGCCAGTGTGGAGAAGAACTGAGTGCTGCACTTGTACACACAGCTGTTCAAAATGTTTAGTCTTAAAGGTTTCAGCAGCCTGGATGTGTCTGGATGTATGTAAGTCTTAAGCCAAGCTATACTCTCATGAGATTTTTTGCCAAGAGTGATGGTGTTTCTGATGTGCAGCATGATGTTACAGCAGACTTGAGAGTCTTTTCCATCTCCGAACGAAATGCACTTAAGAAAACAGAGTTTGTGTTGTCAAGACACTGATTGAATCAAACTTGCTCTCTCTTCTCTCTTACAGGTTACCAGGACAATGCCAGTACTTAGGGCTGCCGGTTGCTGATTACTTCAAACAGTGGATTAATCTGAAAAAGGTACTTCTGTGCAAGCTGCCATGGCCCCTGTTTCCCTGCCTCCCTCCTCCCCTTGTCCTTCACTTTTCCTCTTTAAGGAGGTGTCTAATAACTACTGCTGTTTTGCATTGAAATGAGTTATTTTCTCAGAAGCTGGGCTGAGCTGAGTCCTCCAGCTCCCTATTGTATCTTGTCTAATAGAGTCTTACTGTACTTGATGGGATGTGTTCTGCAGCTGGGGAGAATCCCATTGTGGCAGGCACAGTGCAATGTCTCTGCATAATACTGGGACTCCTTTTCAGTGAAGGCTGTGTTGTCACTAGTACTGCTGACTTTGTTTTGTTTTGCAGCCATATGAGGCTCCTAGGAGCATGGTTCCCACCAGATGAAATTCCGGTTAATAAATGTGGAAATACTCCAATATAAAAATCAGCATTTCTCTTTGTGGCATGAGGAAAGGGGGCTGTCTCAGCAGCACATTCAACTAAGAGATCAGTGATCGCTTTGCTAAGCAAATTGCCTTGGACTGAGTACTGTCTAGTGCCTTGTCTTTTGCTCCATGCCTTTACTGGGTGGTTAAGAAGTAGCATGCTGTGCGTCCACAAGGACTCCTGGCACAGCTGCTTCATCTGCACAGAAAAACGTGGTAATGCCATAAGGCACAAACCAAAGTGGGAAGAAAAGAACAAGTGTGATTACAAGCAGGAGCAGGGTGAGGGAGGAGGCTGCAGTTTGTGTACAAGAGAAATTGGGGTGGCCCTCCTGGTTAAACCTTTAGATGAGTAAGATTCCCTTCCTCCATCCAATTTAGTGCTTTATTTGGGTTTCTATGTCTTTTCCTGGTAATTAAGGGTCTCAGTAAGTGGGATTTTCTTATAAACAGCTCGTTGTTCTTGCAGGCTTTTCTTTTGTTCTTTTATTTATTTATTGTTTTAAATGGAAGTGTGAGTGACAGGCTGAGCGGCCCCAGAAGGACAATTTGCATGATCTGTTCCGTCAAATAGGGTAGAACATGAACTTAACAAGGGATGCTGGCAGCACATTCCTGGCTGAACTTGTCAAAGGGTCTTGTATTTCCCTGCTGTCAGAGCAAATCTTTTGGCTGATTGCTGGTCCTTGGTAAATGAAATCTGAAAGCACATTGGGGCATTCTGCAGTTCAGTGACCATTAATGATCGCCATTTGAAGTTCACTAAACTTCCGGTGAATGGATAGCAGCTATATAACCAGCAGGTTGATGGCTACAGAATAATAATACTAAAAAAAAAAAAAAAAAAAAAAAAAAAATCCCTGTGTACTGTGATGCTTGCTAAGAAGTAGGTTGATCCAGCCATGCTCCTCCTCTGGGCCTCAGGATGAATGACTTATGGCACTTTCCCATAGTTCAAGGCTCCTGGATTTATTGTGTTAGGAGCTAGGATTCATCATTATGTAGATGTCCAGGGAAGTGTGTCTTCTTTGAGGTGAGCATTCATGTATTTCATGTCAGCAAATACTCTGATAGTAAGCTGAGGGCTGGTAAGCATCCATGAAGTCCCAAGGACAGAGCTAAAGGCAGGAGCAGGAGGGAAGTTGTTACAGTGAAATGTTCCTATAGGCAGCTCACTGAAAGGATCACATGCTGAGCATGTAGGATGGGGGCACGTGGGTTGGGTTGTCCTCCTCTGCAATTGTGTTACTTGGAAAGTAAAGGTTCAACCTCCTTCAGATTGTGCAGGAAAGAGAATGTGAGAGAGAAATGTTGATCTTCTTCCAACCCCTTTAGTCCCTTAAAAACAATCAAGTTTTTCTGACACTTTAATACCTGACACTCACTGTGCCACGCTCTGCTCTCAGATGCTTTTGGGGCAACTGCCTGTGTGTTTTCACAAGAGAGAATTTCCAGCCTAGATAACTGATTCTGTCCAAGCAGATGGACTCAGTGGAGACTCAGTCTCTATTGAATGAGCTCCCAGTGTGAGACAGATAAGAGTGGACAGGTAACTAGACCCCCATTCTTCCCTGCATAGCTCAGGTGTCCCTTTTTCCCCCTCCCTCTGGCACATTCCTGACTTAGAAATACCTCCTAGGCTGTCTGCCTCTGACCTGATGCATGAAGTAAGTGAAGGTGTTGGAGGGTGGGTGGGGCTTGCAGTGTGAAACTGATGATTTCTCGGTCATGGATAAAGCAGAGACTTGAATGTTTCAGATTTCAAAAAAACAGGCACATATGACAGAGAGCAGTTTCCTGAAGGATGGCCCCACCTGCACCTGCTGCATCTTCTTTAAGTCTTTACTTATGAACAGTGATAACAAGAGGACCTTTCTGAATTAGGGAGCACCTCCTGCAGCTACCAGACAATGCTGAAGTAGGATTACACACAGACAAGTTTGTGTACCAGTGTGTATTGCAGTAGCAACAAAATACGTTCCAGATTCCTCTGCCGATGCACACAGAGCTTCAAGTCCTCTTTGTCTCTGCTTTGTATCCTTCTAAAAAACAGTCTCTTGTCTGGACTCCCTCTGTCAGAGCGTAGGATGCTCCAGAGCTCAGCAGATCTTCTTCCTGCAGCGGTGAGAGAGTCTTTCTTAGAGTTCATTTGCCAATAAACTTCCCTTTTCACTGCTGAGCTGTAGGAGTAGTTGAGGTGAGAACTTTGTTGCCTGCAGGCAGCTTTCACGGTTTCCTAGACCTGCCTCTCGGGCAAGCTGGAGACAGGAATTGCCTCCAGTAGCTGTCACACTTGCTTTGCCTCAAGCAAACCTTGTTGGATTGGTCTGGCCGTTCAGGTGGTGGTGTGCTCCACATGTGATTGCTGCAATGGTGGCCACAGTGTCTTGGGATATGTAAAAAAATCTTCTGTGGAGGAGATGGGGGGGGAGGGAAAAGCTGCCTGTGCACTTGACCATGTTTGCTGAAGTTTTACCTTGCCCTGTGCCCTCCCCAGCCTGCTAATGCATCCCTTCCATCAGGCCTGATCAGTGTTTGCTGACATTTTTAATGTCACTGAGCGATCTTGTATCTCTAGTGAACTGTCAGTGTAGAGCTGACTCGGGGCAGAGAGTTTATCATGTTCTTCACTTCGATTAGCTCAGCCTTGTGGGAGGGGAGCAGAAGGCAGAGGAGGCTTTCTTTGAATGCTGCAACATTTCAGATATCCCCCTAAACCATCTCAATAGAGACCCACCATCCCATCTGCCAGTTCTCCTTAGATACCTGTCATGTTGATCTGTAGAGGCCCTGTGGGTTAGGACTGAGGTGCAGAACCTGAGCTACATCACTGGAGCTGCATGCTCAGGGTGGAAATAACAGAGAGTGCTTTATGTCAGGAGAGAGGGGCACCAGTGGAGTAATGTGTGCAGAAAGCAGGAGGCCATGGGTCAAGATTTATGCAAAAAGGAAAGCTGCTGCAGCTAGCAAGCTACAACCAAGCTGCTGCCCCAAGAGTATCCTCAGATAGCCTGGGTAAAACCATTACTGCTTATTCTAACACAAGGATCAGCTCTCATTTGTGCTCCCTCTGCTCTTTCAGGAGCCTCTGTGGTTTGTTTTCCAGTTCCCACTGGAGTTAGCAGCATGGCTGGTCCCATGGTGAATCATCACCCCTGGGACTGGAACCAGTGCTTGTGTTAGGCTGAGGACGCAGTGCCTGCAATCACAGGATGTCAAGAGCCTGGGAATGAGAAATCCTGCAGGAAGTAGGAGTTGTCAGCACCATTGGGCTGGGAGCATATTACTGAAGGGAGAGCAGTTTAAAGGAGGGAGGAGGTGGAAGAAGAGGGGTGAAGATAGATTTTTTTTTTTTTACAATGAACTTGTGCAAGAAGAATGTTAGAAAGATGATGAGGGTATCAAAATGGCCAGACCAAATATGTAACCCAGATTATCTTTATGCCAGAGGCCAGTAGCCGATGCTTGCAGGTGTAAGAGGGAGGCATGGTTTGAGTCAGCTTTCTCTGATTCCCAGCAATTGTCTCCTCAAGACCTGAGAGCTGTTCCTGGACCACTGTATCTAGCACCCACTGTTTTTACCATGGCCACTAGAAACTTGTACACACTTTTCTGAATCTGCTCATGCTTTCAGTTTCTACAGCATCCTGCGGCAATGACTTTTGCTATTTAATTATGCATCAATTATACTCTGTTTATTCATACATTGTATGAAGATGCAGGTCCCTTTGTTTCTTTTAAACCTATTGTGAGATAATTTTCTTGGACCTAGGTCTTGCATTGTGTGAAAGAACACGTTTCTAGTCCTTCATGGTGTTACTCTTGATTTGAGACCTCAGTCATATTCTTGCTCAATTGTCTTTTCCAGCACAACAAAACGTGTTGGAGGGCTAGCGCAAAGGCACTTACGGGCTCTGCGACTCTAGGACTGGCTTGTGGAAGTTATTCTTAACATGTGTACACTATCCTGATCTTCCCTTTATTTTCTAGATGTTTTGCAGTTGAGTGTTTTATGTATCCACTAAGGGTTTGTTTTATTCCTTGTTTCTCAAATTTTTTTTTTCAAAGAAGACAATCTTCATACCTATCACAGAGCTGTTCCTTTCTCCACACAGCTATCCTGGCACCTTTGACCATCTCTGATTTCTGTTCAGAGGGTGCAGCATGCCTTTAGGTACAGTAATAGTGGCTGCTTTGGGAGTGACAGAAAACTGGTCTTAGTTTGACATCCTCCTGAAATTCAGGGGAGTTTTTATAAAAGGCAAGAGTTGAATGATGTGTGTGAAGGAATGCAGATTTCCTTCTCTGAGCATGATGAAACTGGGTTGACAGAACCTTGGGGAGTACAAAGTGACCATGCTGGGGTGCTGTGGCTGTGCACAGAGCTGGTCCTTTCCAGGGTCAGCCTTTATTGATCTGTAGACTTCCTATTTGGAAGCAAACTGTTAACACACATTCACAAATGTTTTAAGGTCACCTACTTGCATTGTGAAATCTGTCAGAGGAAGCATGTAATAGGATGTTTTTGTTAATATTTGGCTACTAGAAATAAACACATCTTAAACAAACAAAGATTTGCTAACAGCTTTCTGTCTCTCCTCTGAATTAACAATTCCTTCTTCCTTTGGGATGGGAGGAGGGGCTCCGAGTACTTCTCGGGCACTTGGTGCTCAAGTGTCTTAAGTGCTTTGGATGAAGATCGTTGAAATGGGTGAGAAATGGTTTATGTGTTAACCCATATATTTAGAAGTTGCTTTTGTGAGGTCTAATTTCTTGAGGACTTAGAGTGGATGTTATCAATGTCCTGTTTATTGAGTTACTGGCTGCAGGGAATATAAAATGCCTGGTAATGTTAGAAATGCCAGAGAAGGACTCCTCAAGCTAAGTGCTTCATGGCAAGAGCATCGAGCACATGAATAAATGTTGCCTCCCAACTGCAAAGAACTGTGCCCAGGGCTTTGCTGGTTTGCAGCACAGGTGCCTGTTCCGAGACACTATCAAAACTTACTTCAGTGGGAGCTGGGCTTGCTGGGTTCCTCACCCCATCAGTGAAGCTCTTGGCTTCCCAGAGGGTAGAAATGAGAGAGGCTGTGAAAGGAAGCACAAGGAGAAATGTGACTCCGGGGCTAGGAAAGTAAAGGTATCTCTTTCACAGAGATGAGGAAAGAAAAATGTCTGTGGAATGGCATTGGTTGATAGTTGGAAGGAAATGGAAGGAATTGCTTATAACAGCAAAATGACTGTGTTTAATAAATACTTTGCTCTGTATTTAAAGAAAGGCAGAGGTTGCCATATTACTGAGCAAGAGGTTTGGTGTTAAACACAATTTTCTGATAAAGTTGAGTGGTGAATTGGTTGGTATTTTGCATAGCTGGTTTATAGGAGTTTTAAAGACCTGGCTGAGATGACCTGGACTATTAATAAGTCTTTGAACATGGGGGAAGTTCTAGAGGACTGGAAGAAAGCTAATGTTGTACCAGTAATTTAGAAGGGCAAATGGGATGACCGATGAAGTAATTATAGCCCTATCATCTTGACATTAATTCTGGGCAAAGTAATGAAAAGCCAGATATCATAGTTGATTAATAAAGAATGAAAAGAGGGTAATATAATGCCAATCAATGTGGATTTATGGAAACTAGATCTTTTTCAAACTAACTTGATATTTTTTTTATGAGAATACATGTTTGGTTGATAAAGGTAACCACGTCAATGTAATATACTTCTGGAAGGCATTTGACTTGGTACCTTATGACATTTTGATTAAGAAACAAGAGTGATACAAAATCAACATGGCACACATTACATTGATTAAGAAAGAGCAAACTGACAGCTCCTAGCATTTAATTGTAAATGGATAATCATCATGGAGTGCATGTCTTCCTAGTGGGGTCCCACAGGGATCTATTTCTCAGACCTCTTGTATTTAACACTTTTGTCAATGCCCTGAAAGAAAACATAAAAATCATTTTCGGTAACTTGTGCAGATACTGCATCCAGAATGTGGCTGCTGTTGGGTTTATACACAGGCAATAGTGAGAAGGAGCAGAGGAGATGGATCATTTCTTTCTTTGGGTCTGGTTTGACCAGTATGGGATCTGCATCAGAAAGAATTCTGGAAACTTGAAGACTGGATGAAAACTGCAAGACTGGAGGAGCACTGACCATGCAGTAACAACACCGAGAGCCATTTAGGGTACCAGAGAAGGGTAAGGGCTGTAGTTGCCCTAGTTGCTATAGGAAAGCCAAGATGTGACAAGAGGTTCCTTCACAGAAGCAGACAAAAGCATAAGCAGTTCCAGTTCCTGGAAGCCAAAGCAAGATAATTCAGGTGCAGATCTTTACAGTGTGGGGTAATTAACCGTTGGAACAACTTACCAAGGGCTGTGGTGGATTATCCAGCTCAGGAGGGAAGGCTTTTTTCCTAAAAACATCAGCTGTGGTTCAGACAGGAATTTGGAGCAGTGCTGTGGCCTGTGCAGGTCAGGCCAGTTGATGGTGGCTATTTCTCCTGCTGTGATGATCTTTGCCCGTTCGTCTTGCACAGCTTTGGCCACTCTGTTCCCTTGCAGTGAGAGTGCTTTCAAGGGCTCCTGGCTTAGGGAGCACAGACAGAACGAACAACACAAGGCTGAGAATGGAGGAGGAAGCATCCTGGGGAATGTGGCACCTCTGGCATGGGCAGAGGAACCTTCCTGCTCCAGGGCTGGAGCACAGCAGCCATCCACAGCTTCTCCTTTAAATCTGTCGTGCAGCTGTCTGAACTCTGAAATTTCTTTCACTCTCTCCCTCTCCTTGTTAACATGTGTTGCCTTTGGGGTAATCAGGGAAAAAATATTATGTCCTTTTACAATTACCGGGTTTTGGAATATTAAAATGTCTCTCTGCATCGGCAGTGTTATTTTGATTGGTATTCTAACCTTTGACTAGCCCATAAAGCGAGCCGCTCTTCAAGCCAATATTGCGGGACTGAAATTTAATTCCGAAATGATTCCAGATAATAGGGAGACAGATAATATATGCATGAAGGATATTATGTTTGGACTAAATGCAGCAGGGCCAGGGCTTGGGAGTTGAATAATAGCCCAGAGTGAGTTATAATCTGTGGGACAGAAATACCTTACTGTCAGGGCCAGGAGAGGAACTCTTAAATCAAAGGGAGGGATATGAGGAGGGAGTTGAGGATAGTCATCTCAACGGGAAAGGGCATCCAGGAGAGGCCTTAAAGGAGCAGCCCTTTCTGTCCTTCTGCAGAGCAACCTGTCCTTCCTTTCTTACTTAATAAGGAGTACTAAGTAAAAAGGTACTTCCATGGAAAACCAATAGGCAGGGATTCTGGAAGTTCTTGGCAGTCTTTTCCCTTTTGTCTTCCTGGATTCATTAGAAGAAGGTACAGCATGGGTTGATGTCTCAGTTTCCCTACAAATTGTAACCAGATGGACCAAGGGGTTGTTGTTGTAGTGGGTTTGCAATACATACTAAGGTAGAGTGCTCACATAATACAGAGTAATCAGGGTTGATTTTGACATCCACTTTCACATAAACCAAAGAAAGCACAGGCACAGTGTGTGGGCTACGTGGACAGTAGTTGTTGTTCAGGGCTCTTCCCCCAACATTCTCAGCCTGGGACTCACTGCCAGGCAAGGCTGTCTCCCTCCCTCAGAGCTGCTCCCTAAGCTGGTAACTGGAGACACAGAGTAGAATTATCTTCTGTGACAGCAGAGTGACTTTTAAGCATTGGAGGCTTTAAGAAACAACACCTCCCTCTGGACTCTCTGTACCAGGGAAGGGAACTTGAGGTTTTTGCTATGTACTCCTCTACAAGTGGCACTATGTGCTTTGCCAGCAGCTTCCAAACGCGATGGAGTAGTCAGCAGGATACTCTCCACTCTGCAGTAGCTCAGTCCTGTAACTTAACCTGCTGGGCAGGGTGTTGGGAGCTTCCTGTAGCTAGAGTTTGCAGAGCATTGCAGATGACTCTGCTGCCAGCTGTCCTGGGAGGAGGGGAACTGAGCAGGCAGAGATGGAAAATCATGTCTGCCACTGGGTGACACAAACCCATGTCGATATAACAGGCTCTGGCTCAGTGGCACGAGCTTATAGTTTCAAAGTAATGATCCCAGCCTCACATTTCATTTCCTTTCCTCGCATTCTCAGGAGCTGGTCTTGCTACAGCTGAGAGGGGCTCTAGGTGCAGCCTGGAGGCTTCACTGGTTTTGGATGACTTGAACAATGACATACATGCCCATCTCAGGAGGGCAGAAATAAAGAGTGTCAATTTTTGCCTAAATCAAATGATTCTGTGTTTCCCCTCCTTTGATTATTGGTTTTGGGATTTTTTTTAAAATTATATCATCAACATACAGGAGCAATTTTCTGTGGAACTTACGTCTGTACAAATTGTTCGGAGAGACAGGAAAGATATGATTCCCTGAGGGTTAATGTAAGTTATGTGGAAGCCACTAGAGGTGGCTTCCAGGGTAAAGGGGATGCCTGAGTGTTTTGGTCCTATTAACAGCAAGCTCTTCCTGGAACTTCCTTCCATCCTTCTATCCTTCTCGTAGCTATGCTGCATGTTTTCTCATGACATCTCACACACAGGTTAACTTCTTTACCATCAGGGGTTCTCCTACGTTCTCTTTTGCTATACATACTAAAATGTGCTAGGTCCATGTTAAAGTTCACCTCTTTTCCTAGGCAGTGTTTTGCAGCCTGTCTTTGGAACTTTGCAGTCTTACCTTTGGAACAAAAGAGTTTCACATACTGCATTCGGGGAGGACCTAGCACAGGTGGAAAAACCCAGAGAGAGACAGAAGGGTCAGAGAACTGTCCTCCTCCAGAGGAGGACTGAGAGATTTAGAGGACAGAGCCTCCACCTGTGCCAGGGAACGTTTAAGCTGGACATGAAGAAGCATTTCTTCACAGAAAGGGTGATTAGATATTGGAATGGACTGCCCAGGGAGGTGGTGGGATCACCGTCCCTTGGAGGTGTTTGAGGAAAGACTGGATGTGGCACTCAGTGCTATGGTCTTGTTGACAAGGTGGTGTTAGGTCATAGGTTAGACTCCATGATCTCAGAGGTCTTTTCCAACCTAATTGCTTCTGTGATCTGGGATATTCAGCCTAGAGAAGACTAAGAAGAAATCATTTTTGAGGAATGAAAGTGCTCAGTTTCTGACTGGTTGTGGTGTATGGCTCTTGATCACATCCTTACCTGCTGCAAGAAGATCAGTAAGAAGTCTGTATGGATAAGAGCAGGAGTATGGGACCTCTAGCTCTTGTGAGTTCAGAAGAACGTGGTGGGGCTGGTTTGGGTAGAGCTGGTCCTGCCTTGAAGTAATCAGTCAGTCATCACTTCTCCCCTCCTGCTTGCCCTGTGTGCTATGATACTACTTCCTTTGCCCTTGTGTTGGGACACAGGCTGTCTGCATTCCTTGGGACACATCACTGAAACTCAAGAGTACATGAGCAGGGAAAGAAGGGGTATTTCCCTTGGGTGCCATGTACAGTCTCCACTCCCCTCCTGATGATGTCTGCCCAAATCCCAGATGTTTGAACTGGGAAAATCCCAAGGCTTTATTATTTGGTCTTCAATTAACAACCAGGGTCTCCTGTAGCCACATCTGATACAGAGGGCTCTCAGGTAAGGTCAGAAAGTACAAGAGAAAACTGAGGAGCACAATTATGTTCCTTGGCCCCATGTAGCCTGCAGCTACTGGACAAAGCAGAAAGGAGAATTTGTTGCCTTTGAGCTTTTTTTAACCAGGGTGAAAGATTTGCCTTTTAGGTGAAATTCTGAGCAGCTGTTTGCTGAGCACACTGCAATGGTCACTTTACCGAAAACATCCTTATCTATGCAGGTGGTTGGAGGCAGGTTGGCATTTGTGATTCTTTCTATGCACGTTGTTTTAGCTACAGGCAAAAGGCAGAAAGGCAGCTACTAGACCTTGTGTGCTGCTCTCTCTGCTGAGTGCCATATTGCTTGGCTGCACCTCACTGTGCCTGCATTCCCCATGCTGGGGGATTTGAACATCTGTCCCCTGCACCAAGGAGCCTCCTGGTTTCCATCTGGCTGTGTGTATGTGCTGCTGCTGAGGTTAAACATACTCCTCAGACCTTTGTTCTGTGGGTCTGATTGCTGCTTGTGGGTTGAGGAAGGAGCCATGCTGACACTCCTGGTCCTGCCTCTTTATGGGGCTGTGTGCTGTAGGTGCCAAAGACAAAAGTTTTAGAAAGGGCTTGCACCCAGACTTGGTGGCCTTAGCATAGCAGGCCAGGAGCAAGCCGGGGGAACCACAAGAATGGTCAGAATTAGGCGTTTGTGAGCTGGATGTTAGTCTGGCACAGATCTGGCATTTCACATGTGCCTACAGCCTGCTGTGTTGGCAGAAGCTGGGGCCTCCAGTCTCACCTGCCTGTTTATGTGATGCTGTGGAGCATCCTGTATTTCCCCATGTTTCGAGTACTGAGGTCCACCAGAGGGGCTGGAACCTTCTTCATGCCCTGGTATTGTGAGAGGGAAACGAACCCCAGGCCTGACACAGCTCCATGCAGTCAATACCAGAGCAAGGCTGGAGGAGAAGGGATTAGAGGCAGGGCATGTTTTACAATAATCTGCAACATGTGCTGCATTCCAGGCCAGGCGGAGCTGGGAGTTGAAGGCACAAATGTGTGAAAAATAGCCTTTCCTACAGTCCCATGGGAAAGGCAAGGGACAGAGCATCCCTGCATCCCAGTCCTTCAGCTAGAGATTTACTTGAGTACCAGCACAGCTGCCTAGTGCCCGGCAAAGGAGCTGGTTTTCTCAGCATTTATTTGGAAGACAGGAGCTCCATGCAGGAGCATGAAAATAGGCTTTTGCAGTTCTCCAGGAAGGCATGATGGGCTATCAGATTTTCTAGCCTTGGGGATTAAAACACTAACTGGTTTGGTCCTCATTGTCCTACCAAGCCAGCATAGCTACAAAAGGGACTGCTTACCATCACCACCAGCAACAGCAGGCTGGTTTTATGCTAGCCATTGGCTTACTTGTAGGTGGGAAGAACAGTACTTTTTTTTTGTTGGTTTTTTTTTTTTTTTTTTGAATGAGATGTTCCTGGTGCCCTATGCCATGTGTGATGCACTGTCCTATTGAGAGGGTTTGGACTTTGCTACTGGTGTCTTGGCTGGGAAAGTGTGGGTGTGAAGCCTCTGCCCCATTGCACAGAAGCATACCAGGCTTCTCATGGGCTCAGTATAAAGCGTCCAGTGATGGTGAGCAGCGAGATGGGAGATACAGTAGTAGAATTTGTATATTAATAACTTGCAGTACTTCACACTCATTAAATTAATTAATTAATTAAATTCCTCAGAACCCCAAGGCTACTAAGCAAGTTGATTTCAGAGTTAGGATTAAAAGTCTCCTGTCACCCTTCCCCCATGCTGGCATAGCACTTCTGGCTTCATCCTGGCTTTTGCTCTTTCCACTTGCAGGTTTCCGTGCTTGAACTCTGCCTGCAGTCCAAGGATTGAATCTATCAAAGTGGCTTTTCTAAGAACTGGCTGAAAAGTCTACAGATATTATCTACTTTTGTGTAGAAAACAACCCATCTTTTGCCCTTGTCTGGGCATAAACTTCTCTTATTTTTTGGCCTGCTGGGGAGGGCAGCTCTCATCACTCTGAAGCATGAGCTCAGCCAGAGTCTATCCCATAGTAACTGGTTTTCCCAGTTGCCTGGGCACTGTCTCCTACAGACCAGGACTGTCATCTCCTTGGGTACTCTGACATGAGTGTTGCTGCCATCTTTATAGGGCTTCAAAGCTCCTCAGCAAATAGCCATTCCCAAGCTCGCTCTGTACCTTTCAAGCTCTCAGCAGTCCCTTCTGAGTGTCAGTAGATGTGGTGGGGCAAGATGTTTTTATTTACTGACAAATATGCACCTTTCCTTCCTTGTGTTCAATGTTGTGTTGCAAAAGCTCATAATCATGTTGTTTGATGTTTTCCTGGACATCCTATGCACAGCTGAAAATGTAGGTCTTACTCATAGCTGGTGGATCAGCTCCATCCACCTCACCTTTCTTTGAGTCAGATCACTCACTGGCATTTCAACGCTGCACTTAAAATACCTTAAAGCAAATTTCTTACATTAAGCCACGCAGAATGGGGTGTAGTTGAGCTCTTGTCTCTCCTCCAAGCATTGGCTGACATCCTCAAAGGCTTTAGTGGTGTGGATATGAAACATCAATTACTGTTCTGCCAGTGCTCCTCCTGCATGTATCCTGCAGATGTTTTTAAACAAACTGTAGATATTTAGTGTATGGTTTTGTGCCAATTTCAGGAAAGCCTCTTCTCTATGCTCTCCCAGTGTGGTAACCTCTGTCAGCCCAGCCCTGATTGATGCTGTTAATATTTGAGAGATCATTTGGGATCTCTGCCTTGGCTGTGCTCCTCACTCAGGGAAGAGCTGTCCTACATGGACGCTGCAGCTGACAGAGTGTGCTTCTTGCCTGACAGTGTGTTTTGGAGGAGGCAGTTCTACCAGGACTAAGGGTAGTACAAAACTTTAAAAGAGCTCATTCCTAGCTCCAGCAGGTCCAGACTGGTCCTTTATTTCTGTAGGTGGGGATCTTTAAGCCTCCACGGGGCATGTCGTTCTGTTCTTGCCTTTTGGCACCAACTGTATTTGGCCACTGCAGTGGAGGGGTGTCCCCACACCTCTGCTCAGCCCTTCCAGGTACTGGAGCTGGCCTTGGCAGAGCTGCCAAACCAGAAACAACTCTGAGTCTCGCCTGTGTTTTGTGTTTCCCTTTGCCATTGTACCACGTATGTTTTGCCCGTATGGAGCTGGTTCTGCTGCACCAGTCCTTCCCCTGTGGGGACAGTCCATGCCTATCAGGAGGTGACTGATCCTCTGTTGGTAATTCTGCCCCATGCAGTTCCCAGCTACCTCCCAGGAGCTGCACATGGACCATCTGCTCTACACAGTGGAGGTGCATGGTCACTTCTCTTGATGCAGAAGAGTTCTAGCGATACATTCCTTGCTCAGCTTTCCCTATGGGGTCCAGCTAAATCCAGTTGTAAGAATGGGGCTGACGTGCTGTGGGGATAGGGGCTCCGACAGATCCAGGAGACAGTAAAGCCATATGACTGAATACCAGACTGTGTTTGCTCTGACTAATTATCAAAAGTATGAGTTTGTTCTGCTAGGTGCACATTATGCCTTTATTGTGGTGTAATTATGCCAGCTGCCTATGTTTAGTGTCATAAAAAGGAATAAAATGCCCATTACCCGCCTAAAGAATTCTTCTTGTGGGTTTTTTTTATTTTTATTGCTCTGGAGTACACAGTGGGGATATCTTTGATCGGCAATTCTCCATGCAAAATAGCTAGTGAAATACTGTGCCTTTCAGAGAGCTCCTCCAGCCAGCAGCCTGCGAAGGCAGCTGGCCCATGGGCCTCACCTGGCTCTGCCTCTGTTGCTTTCTGCCAGCCCGATCTGGTGGTCAAAATGGTGAAGCCACCCCAGTGCCTTCCTCTGCAGGAGCTCAGTTGCTTTCCAGCAGCATTTTCTTGCTGCCATCCAGGTCCCAAAGCTCCCTCCTGCTGACACAGCACATGAGAGGTGCTTTCCAAGCCTGGGAAGAGATGCAGCCTCTCTACCTACTGA
The DNA here is from genome assembly GCA_037013685.1 of Acridotheres tristis. Taxonomy (NCBI): domain Eukaryota; kingdom Metazoa; phylum Chordata; class Aves; order Passeriformes; family Sturnidae; genus Acridotheres; species Acridotheres tristis. The sequence continues at coordinate 11,006,753 of CM072895.1, forward strand.
CCTATTCAGGAAGACACAATGGTGCCTAGGTCTGGCTGAGGTATTTTTTTGGGCAGAATGCTGTGTTAAGGAGTCCCATGGCATGGGGAAGCACTTAAGGTTGTTGAGGGAGAAGCCCAGTGAGATGTGCAGGTGGGAGCCATGCGCTCCTTTGCTCTGCCTTGTCTGGAAACACAAACCAAGTGTCATGAACCTACCAACGGCCTGCTGGTGCTCTTGCAAGAGCAGGGATACCAAGCCTCCTCCCCCAGCCAGCCCACAACCCCTGCAGTTGGGTTTTGGCTGCTTTGAGGTTTCCTGTGGTGTCTAAATATCTGAGGCCATGTTTCTGTGGTGCTGAGAGATGCCTCAAAGGAGCCACATCCTCCAAGAGCTGAGGTTTTTCTGTGCAAACATAAATTATTGAAACACATACCCTGCCAGGGAACAGCAGCGGGGGGCTTGCTTTGTGTGTGTAAATCCTAGGGGCAATTTTGGTGATATTAAGTAATTTCTGATGGAAAAAGAAATAAAGAAAGCCCCATATCCAAATCCCACATTTTCAGAGGTTTTTAAAAGCTGCCTCTCTGCCTTTCCTTCTTCTAGTGTTTCAGTCTCTAATTGGAAACTGACTTTATTAGCCTCATTAGGAATGGTTACTGCTGGCTATAGATAGCTCTTAAATATATGGTTTTGGTGGATGTTAAATCTCTTAGATTAGTTGGCTTATTTTTCAACTCGATGTTATGTTCAGCAGGTCCCTGATCCCCCCAGTCCATCTGTGCCACAGATACCTCGCACAACGTCCCTTTTAATTCCCTCCACTTATTTTTTACGTCAGGTGTTCCTTGAAGTGGCCTTCACAGTTCTCCACCCTTTCAGCCGACGACTACGTCAGGGGAAGATGGACTTGTGCCTCCCTGCAGCTTCATTGCATATGCACACGCTGTCTGCCCCGGCGGCACGATTGCCTTGGTGAAGAATCCAAGGGGCTGCTGATAGCAATCATTGATTAAGAGGGTAATTGTCCTGAAAATTCAGATTGATCAAAAGGCAGAAATGATAACTTGTGTAACTGTGTTTAAAACCACGTCCTGTCAATAGGGGAGACTGAGACGTGGCGAGCAGAAAGCAGGGAGAATTGGATGTGCAAGCAGGTGAGTGTGCCTGTGGTTCAAGGAGGAGGGGGAGCCATTCTTCCTTGGGGTCCATAGCAGGATGTTTCTTGTCACTGACGCTGGGCTATTGGAGATTCAATCACTTTTATCTTCCCCTCTCTCTCAATCCAAATGCCTTTTCATATTAGAAAATTAGAATCAGCTCTGCTCATGCAAGATTTATTAGCTCTGCTGAGCAATACCACAGAAGAGTAAATGATGTCGCATTTCAGGGGCTTTTTACACATTATGACCAAACTTGCAACTTCTTAAGTATTTTTCCATTGAGCCACTGCAGGATGTTAAAGGGATGAGGAGACAAACTTCTCTCTGGAAATAGTTCTGCACCAGTTCAGATGTCTTTTCTTTATTATCAGAATGATTGGATTTGGATTCTAATACAGATCTTTCCTTTGGGCTCAGTTTCTGTGCTTATTGCTCTGGAAATCAAACTCTGAGAACTGAGCCTGTTTGTCACATTTTTTTCTTGGGTCCCTTTGTAGAAACTCTTTGGTGCTAAAATGGGTGTCTTTGGAGCTTTGCTGCTAGCTGGCACTCATTTACATCTGAAGAAGGCAAATCTTGTTTCCTGCTTATTTTTTTTCCGTTGTGTTATGCACTGGGTGGCTTCTTTTTAAAATGCCTTCTGACCTTGTGCTGTACGCAGCTCATGTTTTGCGTAGTTATGGTCCTTCGGTCTTCAGGTAGTAGATGTTAAAGCTCTTTAAAGAAATTAATGAATTTAGGCTCATACCACTCAACAAATGTTATTGTGGGCATACATGGGGGATTGGATGATTTTCCTGTGAATCCATGTCAGAGATTGAAACAGATATTAGGTCTCATCTCTCCTGCCTCTGGACTTCAGCCACAAGGCTTGTTTGTGAGGATTTTCACTTTCAAATTGCTTTGCAGGCATTAAATCCATGCAGCATCCTCGTGGGCTGGCTGCACAGGGGGGTCACTCAGCCACAAGAGTCAGAATGACCAGTTGCTGAGAGCCTCTGCCTGAGCTGCTGTTCAGTTTTTCTCCCCATGTCAAAAACTAAAGCACTTGAGATACATAGTATTTCACTGATGCTACCTACACAAATCCCTGGTGCTCTGCAGCATTTCACCCCTCTCAGAATGGGCATCTTGTATGTAGCCCTTACGCAAAAATGGCTGTTGTGAAGGTAAACACCATTTTTCTGCTAGATCTGGTTTGGAATGTTCTCACAAGGAGCAAATTTTTCTCCAGCCATAATTATTTAGGAAAGTAGACAGTACCACACAGGGATACTGATGCCACTGCTGAAGTGTCTCACACCAAAACCAGCATTAAACAACAGAAGCTGGAATCAAGCTGTGGATGGGAGTGTTCATTCCTAGCTTCATTTGCTGTCATTATGGTGTGGTGGAGCCCAGCACCTGCAGCTGAGCTTCTGCCAGTCTTTTGTCTATTTGGATCGAACTTTTTCTTGACATGGCAGAGCTGTTGGGAGGATTGCAGTGCAGACAGGGTGGAGGAGAGGTTTGGGCAGCCTCATGGTTAAGGCTCCAAATGCTCAGCAGCATCCTCTGCTTGGCAGGTGTAAAGGGACTTAATAAAAATCAGGCAGTACTAATTACATTTGAAATAACACCATATTTGGACCTGTCCAAGTGCCAGCCTAACTTGGTGCAAAGTTTTGCCATTCATCTTAACAAAAGCCATTTCTGAAGAGCTGTGTGGCTGGCAGGGAGGTTTCTCATCAGGTGCTTGGGAGGCAGATACACTTGACAGGCAGAAGGACTTGACTTCTTCCCCTTCCATGTACAAGCACTATATATTATTCAGGGTCTTCTTAAGTCAATGCTGGGTTATTAATCGGTCGTTTCTCTGCATGTTAAATTTGCCTACTAATTTTGAGGCTCTGGGAGAGGACTGTGGGTATGAGATTGCACAGTATTTTCTTTCCCTGTGTGAGTCTCTGAACACCCGTGTGTGCAATCTGTGGCTGCTGCACCCCCTTGCTTTGGGTTCAGATGACATACTTCTGCCTGCACAGCAGCTGCATGGGGAGGTGAGGTCCAGGTTATTGACGTAATGTTCCTGTTTCCAGATAGTCACGGATGGTGGGAGAAGCAGGGCCAAGGATAGAGCAATAAAAGCATTGTTGAACCTTGAGGTGCCAAGCAAGACCCTCACACACCACCTCCTAAGGACTAGGGGTGCTACAGTCTCAGGTGTCACTCTGGTATGGTGTCCAGGTGTGGGGCAGGCATTGTACACAGGCCAGGAGGGGTTTGATCCATGACATAGATGCTATCCACCTCCCCTTGGCTCCTGCTCTTTTTGCAGACTGATGTAATGAGTTATTTGTAGCTGGTTTGGAGACAGCCTCTTGCCTTGGGACTCTCTCTCCCCTGTACCCCAGCCAGACTTTATGCTCTGGTCTCCTCTCCCTCCACAAGCTCTGGCGGTGCTGCCTGTGGTAGGCAAAGCACGTGGGCCAGTAGCGCCTGCACGTTCCAGGAATCACGTCAGCTGTCATTACTTACATTACCTTGATTGGGAACAGTCAGTTATGTCACCGTTCATCATCGCATCTCTCCCAGGAGACGCTGAAGAAGGAGGAGAGGAGCAGGAATTATAAAGCGCTTCTGCGGTGCTCTGCCAATCCCACTGCTCCGTTGGCTGAACATCTGTCATCAGGCAGCTTGAAGAGAAGGTGCTTTGTCTGATGGATCTTCCCATTGTAGCTCCACAGGGAGGAGCCTTCTGCAACACCAGGAGTGCCTCATGGGAAGAGCACTGGGGACTCTTGGAGAGTTTAACATGAAGGAAATAATGCTGCTGCATGGGAAGCTCTGTGGGGTACCACAGTAGAGCATGTTGGGCAGCTGGGGCCACAGGAGGGGCTCTGCTGGCTGAGGGCTGCTTTGAGCCAGGTAGAGTTACCAAAACTGTCTCCAGTGCAAATGAGTTAGAGCTTGAACTTGGACATTGTCCCCATGTGTGACTGTGGAGGATTTCTGCTCATGTCTCAGTTGGGATTTCATCCTCCCTTTGGCCAGGAGCACCAAATTCCCCAGATGAGAATGAGATCTGTGTTTTGATGAAGGAAAGTTCTTATTTCTAATAGAGAATTATCTGCAAAGTTTCCAGGCCTCTGCCCCAATTGATTTGGGAATTTGACTCCAGTTCCAGCAATGAGTCTCTTTGACTCTGATCCCCCTGGCAGGAGGGGCAGTAGCTGTGTCCATCTCTGGTGGCAAAGACCATGATGCCATGTGTAGGGAGGAAGACTGTCGAGCAGTCTCCTGTGAATGAATTTGTGACTGAACTAACGGTGGGTTTGAGATGATAAGAAGAAATAGGAGCTTTGTGGCTGTAGCCAGGAGGTGCTCCAGGGCTGTAAGGCCAGGGTCCCCAAGGCTGTGTGACAAGGTTGTCAAGGCTGAAAGCAGGAAAAGTTCAAGAAGCACATAGCCCAGCAGGACAAACTGGGAGGTGGGGAAGACAGTCGTGTTTCATGCTACGTGTACTGGTCCTGGCACTGTGACATGGGAGAAACACTGTCTGTGCTCACATTTTCACTTCTGTTAACTGGGCAGAGAGCAAGGGTGGCTTGACAAAAGCTGGACCTCAGTGAGTTCCAGTATGTGGGTATTCAACCCAGCTTGGGACCTGGCAGTGCCTCTCTGGAGATCAAGCCACTAAAGGGGAAGAAAGCCAGGACAGGAGAGGTCTGTACCCAGAGTCCAAATTGGGGAAGGAAGGGAAGTTGTCTAGTTCTGTATCTTTCTCCTTGGAGCAGCTCTGTCACAGGTATGAAGACTCTTCAAAGGGGAGTGGTAAAACACACAGAGGAACTGGCTGGCACCAGCAGTGGCACACAGGTGCTGCACGAGGGTGGCAGGGGCATCACTGCAGTTTCTCTTAGCTGAGTTTGAAGAGCTCTTGCTGTCCCCATCTTTAGGGGTAGGCACTGTTGTGCTGGATGGCCCAGGTGCACGGAGTTTGCTAGGCAAGGAAGAGATTGAAAAGGGTACATGGAAGAGAATTGTTATTGAGGACAGGTGGGTTTCCATTGTGGGTGGATAGCTAGTGAAGTGAGTAAATACTTGCTATAAACATGTTCAGAGCATCTCTGTGTGAAGAACCCAGCACAGCTTTTCTGAGAGAATAGAAAGAGAGCCCGGGTTCCGTTCATATGTCTGTTTTCATTTCTTTTCTTCTTCTGGTCAACTGTGGCTGTAGATAAGAGTTTTCTATTTGAAGTTCAGAAGGGAAGGGAAACCCATTGTTAGAAGGGGAGACATTTTTTTTGCTTGATATCTATCTCCAGCAACACAGTGGAGAAGGAAAAGATTTGCTATGATAAAGGTAGGTTTAAGGAGGAAAAAAAAAAAGGCACATTGAGTGTTGCTTTTCTCTGTACTTCAAAGCCTAAAGTAATATGGAACAGTATAAAAGAAGAGAGAAAAAAAAACAGCCTAGCCCAGCCTCTGCACGGGGGCTGAGAGTGCCATAATAGAGCACCATCCTGGCCAGAAATCCAGAGCTCTGCCTGAGGTGTTCATCGGGGCTTGGCATGGTGGTGTTCAGTATGCACAGCACTCCTGCCAGGAGTCCACAGAGATGGGCTGCAAGAGGGATGGATGCTCCTTAGGGGGAAAGCAGAGGAAATGTTTTGCAGGTGTGCATCCTGTGGCAGGACTGAACCAAGGGAAGTCACTCACTGGAAAGAAAATCAGGCAAATGTGGAAGCAGTATGGGAAAAATGTGCCAATAAACATTTAATTATTAAAATAACTTGAAGAGTGTATGGAGTGTTCAATACAGCGTGGCAGAGTGAAAAAGCTGAACAGCACAGCTCTGGTGAAGGCTGTGGGTGGGAAATAGCTAAACATCTCTGTCCATGTACCTCAGGGCCAGTGGGGTTGGCTTTCTGGGGTCCTGGGCTGTAGGATCAGCATTTCCCAGGGCTCAGCTCCATTTGATTCTGAACAAGAGTAGAGGAGTGCTGGCGATGGGGCACCTGTGTGTGCCATTCCCTTGCTTGCAGCAGGCATGAGCACAGAGGGGGACTGCAGCTCCACAGTCAGTGGGTTTGGGCTGTGAAAGACAGGCAGGGATAGGAGCTCTCTCCTAGGGGACAAGGCAGGGGACAGAGAAGTGTAACCTGAGGAGGTGGGGCTTGTGACACTTCCACTGCAATTCTGCTATCTTCATGCAGGCATCTCCTTTCCTCTGGCCCTCTAGCCAGACTGATGGCGTGATGCTCCATGTCTGCTCTGCTGTCCTCATGGTTTTAGTTTTCATCCCCAACCCAAGCTCCATGCATGATCCTGGCTTCTGGAACAGCCCTTGTTGTGTCAGCTAGTTGCTGCTCTGCCAGCCTGTTTTGGGCTTGCTGAGCTGCTGGGACACTCCTGGAACAGACACCATCCAAGGCCTCCTGTTCTCCTCCAAGAAGGTAGTACCTTAAATAAAGGAGAGAGCAAGGCTGTGCTGGAGGCTTTTGCCTCTGTGGGAGTCTGGAGAGGAGAAGAACAAGAAACCAACAAACTCATTTTCAGTGCTGACCTGAGCAGAGGTTGGAAGTGAAAAGATTTCCACCAAACCTAGGCTGGTCAGGGTTGCTAACGAGCCGTTCCTTTGAGCAATGTTTTACATTCTTTAAGGATGGCAGGGTGCTCTTGGGGAGAATCTGCCAAAGTAAATGGCAGAGTCAAGTGTGCCGGCTCCTTTCTTTCCCTTTTCCCTTTTTTTTTCCTTTCCCCTTTCTTGGTTCTCTTTATTATGTGGAGTTGCTCTGGCTCTTTCTCTCACTTCTGTTTCTCCTTTTGTTCTCTCTTTGTCTATTTATCACACTGTGAAGGTTGAAAGAGATGTTATTAATCTGGGAGAATGAAGGCAGGATTAGTGGTATGAATCGGATTTTGAGAGCTGTAATGATGGAAAGACTCGCTCTGCTGGCGGGCTGCGTGAGTTTGATAAATGGGGAGCACTCCAAACTGACTCGCGCCTTCCTCCGCACTGCTCGCTTTGCCCGCTGGGGCGTGCCATGCTCTCAGATCTGCCAGCCATCCCACACCGCTCCTACCTGAACCAGAGCAAAAAGCCAAGGGTAAATCAGAGACAAATATCTCCCATTGCACTTAAAGAGATCATTTCTTTCAACATCTTTTTCAAACAGAGTCCTGTCAAGTTCTTGGACAGCCTTGTGTGGAGGTAGGATCTTTCCTTGGAGTTTGGCTCAGAGCTGTGGCTGTGAGTTATTGTCTCCTGCCGTGGCTTTGTGGAGAGCAGTGAGGACTTAGTGTGGCTGCAGCAGAGCTCCCATCCTGCAAGACACAAAGAAGCAGAATCATCTCCATAGGGCTGCACTCTGCTGTGTTTGCCTCCTGAGAACTGCACCAGGCTTCAAAGTCCTTGTAGAGCTGGAAGAAAACAGGCTGTTTTATCAAAAGTTGCTTTGGAGTCTTAGCCCTGAAATCTCTTGAGGGATTCTCCTCTTGCATAACATGAGCCAGGTTCCCTGTTACCAACCTTGGGATGGGGCAAAGTAGGCTCTGGGAACAGCCCCAGAGTAACAGCCCCCAGCTGTGGGCCAAAACAGGACTCTCTACAGCATCTTTAGTGAGTAGGGTTCTTTCCTGGGGTCACCCATCACTGCGTACTCACACACTTGAACCCTTCTTCATCCCCACCTTTGGGTGTATGGTAGCCCACATTGCACCCTGCAGAGCCAGAAAAGCTAGGGACAAACTCGTAGGTGTTTGTTGGACTTTGAAGCAAGGACAAAGCTAACTCACTGAAGTTATGCCACCAGGCATTCATATGTGGGGACTGTGCCCTTGTCCTAGGGTCCTTCATGGGAGTCCCTACTCCACCCTCTAGTATGGCCTCTGTGGACATTTTGGGCTCCCTGCTTGGTCATGTCTGGGCTTGAATTTGGTGGTCCCACTCGAGAGCATGCATTTGCTGAGGAGGGATGTGATTTTGTGAAGGCCATGTGCAGTGTGTTGAGAAGGTTGGGTTCTTCAGTGCTCCTTGTCCCAGAGGCTGTGGGAATCGACTTGGCCCAACAAGTCCCTAGGGGAGCAGCAAGTGCCTGGTGGTGGTTGCGGGACAATCCATCATTGCAAGGTTTGCATCTTGCCTGTGCTAAGCAGGGGGTTATTACTCAGTAGAGGAGGGGAAACAGCAGTGTGCAGGAGCAATCCTGCTTCCAAGAGGGAGTCAGACCACCAGGCAGTCCAGAATTGTCAGTGTCCCTTTAACTACAAGGTAATGGACTCCCCCGCGCTCAGGCTGAGCTCTGCTCCTGCCTTGGCAGGAACAGTAATGATTGTCAAGGTAGAGCTAATGAGACGTGCACATCTTTAAAGGATCGTGGCTTCCAAGACAAAATTAAAAGGAAAAAAAATAAAAAAGAGAAATGAGGGAAGGAGAAAAAGTCCAACTGCACTGCCTTGGCCAGCAATGTGTCTGTCCATCTGTCTTGCCTGCCCTTGACAGGATGACCCTAAATGACTAGCAGGGCTTCTTGGCTTGCTGCTGCAACTCCTATTTGGTCCTGAGAGCCCCTTCACCTCCCTGTGACCTTCCATCCAGCACCTCTCTAGGCTCTGGCTAAGTGGGGAGAGAGCAGGGCATTGCTGGGTATGTGACACCTTTGCTGCTGTGTGGCATGGCTGTGGGGACAGTGGAGCTGAAAAGTGGGATAGCAGGAAGGTGTACAAGGAGATTAAGGACACAGGACTATCATGTCCTGGGTCAGTTGAAGATGTGGGGATGGCGGTGCTGTCAGTCCTGGCTCATCCCTCTCTTCATCCTTTTCTCCCAGATCTGGGAGTGATGCAATGACAGCTGGCATTTCCATGCATACATAAAAGTAGGGTCTGGATACCAGAGTTTTAATGATCTCCCAAATGCCTATCCCATTGTGGGTGGGGAGGAAGAGATGTCTCCACTTTAGTGTTGGGAAATGCTCCATAGCCACTCCTGGCAAAGGAGAAGGCTGTGTCAATCAGGCTGAGCCAGGATGTGACCCTTTGGGAAGAGCTGGCAGGGGAGCTGGGATGTTGTGTGCGGTGTTTGGTGTGACTGCCTGCCCACACGTTTCCTCCTGTTCTCACTATTTTGACTTCACAGGTTGAATTGGTTCAGAGCAGCCCAAACTAAATGAGGAGAGAAATGATCAGTCAAATATTTCTTAAATCCTGTCTTTAAGAGATAAGTGCTTGGCTGGAACTTTAAGGCAGGTAATGAGGCTCTCTTCAGATCAGCTTGTGATGTGGAAAGTGCTAGATTGACCAGGCTGCAACTGGAAGAAAGCTCTGTCACAGCCGGGGACAGTGCAGCACAGGACTCCCCACACTCCAGCACTCTGCACCAGCTGCTGCCAGCTGCTCTCTGCTGCCTTTACCCTCCTCCTGGCAAGGAGGAAAATGCAGCTTGGAGCTGTGGGGAGCAGCCTGCTCACACAAAACTGAGTGACTCCTTTCCACACAAGGAATGTCAGTCAGTGCTTTGGACCCCAGCCCCAGTTTGCTCCAGCCATGCAGGCAAGAGCTTGAGTTGAGGTAGTGAGCCGGAGGACCACTGTCCCTTCCAAAGGGCTCTCAGAAGTTTTCCATTTTAAGCTGACAGATTTGTTTTGCTAAAAAAATCAGAGTGACTTCAAGCCTTGCAGTGGCTCTGTGAGGGTTCTCTCAATCACCTCTCAAGCTGGTGCAAGGGGAGAAGGAAAATTATGTCATTTTTCTAGCAGCCTGGTAAAGATGTGTGGGTTGGATCATCCTTCCTTTTCAAGACATTATCCTTCCATCTGCAGTGGAGCACCAGCAGTGCTTGTCTGCCTCAGGATTACACCTTCACACCTACCAGAGAAGAGGAGTTGGTTTGTTGGAGGAAAAGTGGCAGTGCAGGAGCAGCAGAAGAGAAGGGAGCAATGCTGTGCAAGATGGGATGTGCCACTGTCTCTTCCTAGCTCCAAAATACTTGCTTCTCCTTTAGTCTGTGACTGGGAAAGAATCCGGTCTGACCTGCATGCTCTACAAGACAATGCTGGTGCCAGGCTCCTGTGCCCTTGCTCCCTTGTGCCATGCCCACTGGGCAGAACTTTGCCATCCTGCTCTTCTCTAGGGCTCTCCCAGGCAGGAGCTGGGGACCCTCTGAGCTTTCTGGTTTGTATCCAGGATTTTTAGGCCTTCTGTTGTTAATTATTGAGATGTAATAATTTGATTAGTGCACTATTAAAAAAATCGCTGATATGATTACCATGGATTTAATATCACATGATATATCATTACATTGTTACATGGTGACAGATGTAATTGAAATACACTTATTGGAGCCTGGGGTCGTGTTTCATTCAATCACAGCAGCACCTCCAGGGGGCAGAGCAGAAATGGCTAAAAAAAAAATAAAAAGACATCAGGATTGGATTTTGTAATGAAAACAAAGAAACTTGCAGCCTGTTCAAGTGTGGGGCAACGCTTCTCTGGCATTTTCTCTGTAGGAATTTAGAAAGGTACTAGTTTTGAGGATTGCCTGGAGGAGATTGGTCAGTCGAGTTGAACCTGTTTGCTCAGGGGACCAGCAGGAGGATGTGAGCAACAGATCTGTACCCAGAAGGCTTCCAGCCATCTTGCAGCACATGAGCCTGGCACTATGGGCACTATACCACTGACCTCTTGGTCTCTCTTGGCTCCTTTTTAAAAGACAAGTAGACCCAAAGATAGTATTCACTGTGCTGTGGGAAAGCCAGCCAGCTACTCCCCACCTTCTGCCTAATGCATTTTTGGAGTCAGGGATAACTCAGTTGCCTCTGTGTGGCTCAGGCTGGTTAGGCAGTGGTGAGCTCACCTGCACAACTGTGGCCTGGGTCATGTTTCTTTCCATGTCAGTGAGAAGAGGTGACATCTGTCTCTGCCACATTGTCCTTAAGGGCATCTGCACTTGGTCTTTGGGCAGCTGGGGTGAGAAGAGAAGCAGCTCTCATGTACCCTCTGCAGAGGCAGCCAGCTAAACCAGAGCCTGGGCAGGGAAGGGACTGAGCTGTCACTGCCCATGGGGCAAGGCCTGGGCTGTAGAAATGTACCTGCAAGAGAAACACAAAGACCCTGCCTGTTGCTGGCTCAAACCTGCTGCTTCTCAACATGGTGATGGATAAGAAGCTGGTGGTGAACACAGAGGTCTCCTTTTCCTTCATCTTCTCCCCTTCCCAGGGTCACCCACCCTCCCAGTCCCCCACAAGGCAAGTTTGGGGTGTTGCCTTAGACAGGATCAGGGGTGTGGCAAGACCTCAGAGATCCAGCACAGCATACTTAATGCACTTTAATTACTCTTTTCATCACCATGTGCTAAATCTCATCCATAAAGGGGGCAGAGATTTTGTCTCAGTTACACCTGTTCCCACCTCTACTGCAGGTCCCAGGGCTATTTTGTCTTTGCAGCAGTGTGTAGGTGACTTTGAAACTGAAGGGGATGTGTTTAATCTTGCCCTCATCCAAAACAAAGGAAAGAGGAAGAATTTGTGGACAGAGTGAAGGCGACTTTTCCACCAAGAGGGGAATGGCAGTGTGGCAAGCTTGAGACATCTGGATGTTTGCATAATGATGTAGCAGCATCTGGCCCTGGTCACTGGCTCAGCATTCACATGTTCAGCACAGCATCACCCCCTACTCCAATGTGTCTGTCCCAGAAACTAAACCTTACTGATGATTGAGGGATCACTTCTATTTTGGGCTTTCAATTCTGTGTCCTCCCCACCAAAAGTGCTCCTACCCCTCTTTTGTGGAGCCAGCATGCCCATTTTAAGGCCTTGTTTTGCTGGGAGCTGTTGAAATTAATTTCCAACTGGCATGGGAGCTCTCTGGCTGGGAAGACTCTGGCAAGCATCTTTCTTTTGAGGTTAAAAACATAATTTCAGTCTGACCTCTGCGTTTCAGAGCTTTTGTTGGTTTTCTCCACCCCCAGATGGTTTGTGTGTGTGATTTTAAAATAGCCTTCTTCTTCTCTTGGTTGAAGCTAGCTGATGCGTCCACTTCTCATTTGAGGATTGTTGTGTTTTATTAATGCTGTTATTATTCCATTACTGTCATTGTGCTCTTTTATAGCAAATAGCTTAATTTAGTTGAGATACACAGATGCTGAGAGTTTAAGTGAAATCTTCAGCACTTGGTATGCTGGGCACTGAGCAAATATTCCCTAAGCACTTCAGTATAAACCTTTCACTTAAAAACAAATAGGCTCCTGGGGCAGTGCTGGGTGGCAGGAGTTTGGGAGAGGGGAGAAGGGGTGGGGGACTACCTGTTTAGTACTATTACAGAGGACCTCATAGTTAAATGTGACTATAGGTGCTGAAGAATGGAGCTCCCACTGAGGATTTCATCCCCAAGATGGGCTGTGATGGGCTCTTCCCTACCAATGCTGCAGGACACGGGGAATTAAGCCACCAGCACTGCTGGGTGCTTTTCGTTGAGATTTTTAGGGGTGTGGAGGAAAAGTGTGCTGTAGTTTCTTCAGCTGAAGCTGCCTGGATTGAGGTGAGGAATGAACATGCTGCCACCCTGGGCTGGAAGGTACAGTGCCAGTGAAACTCAGTGAATGTTTGAAGAAAAACGTGGCTGCTGGAAAGTTGTACTGTGCTGCAAGTAGATCTTGGAGTAGAGGAGTTGAGAAATAACACTGGTCCCAAACAACTTAGGGGCCAGGACCCTACTATTAGAAATTACTTGGGTGCTTAAGCCTCCTGGGAAGCTGAGGAAATCCAGGCTTTGAAGTACCTTAGCTACTTCTGAAATTTTACCACTTACTGTTGACAGATGTTCGTCTGAAATGGATGCTTCTTGCTCAGTGCCTCTGGGCATTCATTAATACTAGTGATAACAATTTCAGATTGTCTCCTACACCTCTTTCCCTGCCTCCATTCTTTAAAAATAACAAAGGTAAAGCTTGTTAGTATCATGTTATTTGTGCACTTAACTCTTACTGCCTTGGCAAAACCTGCTGATTTTGGTGCTGTTGGTGCCAAAATTTCTTTATGTGGGGCAGAGAAAGCCAAGAAGAGAGTAAAGTAAAATGGAGTGGGCATGTTCCTACACATTGAGGTTGAGGTGGTGCTGTTGGTCACGTTGGCTCAATTTGTCCTCTACACCTGGCCATGGCATGGAAGGTGCCATCTCCCTGCCAGGTGGTTCTTTGGGGTGTAGCAACTTTGCCTTCCCTCTCTACCACCCATAGCTCTAGGACACTCCAGTCTTCCTGGGGAGGGCTCTGCTCCCCTCTCAAGCCCCCCAGGGGCAGCCTCTTTCTGGGTGCACCTAGCAAAGACTTACTTCCCCCCTTTATTCTGTGGCCAAGCAAGGGGAGCAGCTCGTTGTGGTGAGGGACAGTTTGGGGAGAAGAAGCGCTAACCCATGCTGCCTGTCCCCAGTGTGCAGTCATAATAGCTTGAGGGTCTGTGGGGAGTTGCTGGGATCATTTTTATTCCCTGCTTTGTGGCAGCTTTCTGACTTTATCTGGCTTTTGAGACGACTGGGGTAGCTAACAACATGCATGGAGCATCCTCTGTGGAGGAGGCCTGGTGCCCGGGTTTGCTAGAGGTCTGCTTTACCACTTACGAGAAACGAGTTAACCTCCCTTTGATCTCAGTTCACGGCTAACCCTTTAACAAAGTCCGGGATGTGCAAGGAAATCAATACTCAAGGCATTGAATTTAACACCAGCCATCAACTCAAGCGTAACACACACACTGACTGACTCCGATTACAAGGAGCGCTCTGGTTTGAAGCTTGTTTGCTAGCTCTCTAGGGTGGTGCGGGGCAGCAGTGGGGAGGGCAGGCAGGCTTACATGGCTGTCATTCAGAGAGGGAGTAAGAGGGACCTAGTGTGCTCTGCCGTGTCCTCCTGATCAGCTCTGCCTTCTGGTGCCCCATGTCTCCTTATACCTCTGATTTGCAGCCCTAGCAGCTGTTCCCTGACACTGGAGCAGAGAGCTTGGATGCTGTGTGTGATCACTGAATGCCTGTTTGTTTACACATGTAATTGTGCTTTGCTGAGAAGCAATAGGACCCAAGGCAGGGCAGATTCTGCTGAGCTGGACAAAAATCAGTACTGCAGGTTGAAAATTTGAAAAATGAAATGCTGCAGGCGGGAAAGGTTGAGTGTCTGGTCAAGGAGGCAGCCGTGTCATTTCGCCAGCTCCAGTCCTCCCCACAGACATCTAATTAGATTAGTGTTGAACTAATTGGGACACCTTGTTCCATACCAGATTCTTACTCTTTGCTGGCACACTGGCAGCGGGCAGGCTGCTTGCCATGGTTCCATATTGGGAAAGCCAAGTGGTCCACAGCCAAGCACTTTCTGGACAGCCCATGGACCTACTCATTGCATCTCAGCCCTCCAGCCCCCAGCTGCAGACCAGCTCTTCTCTGAGCACATTTGTTCCTAGTTGCTCTTCGTCTTTTCACCAGCAATAGCCAGAGCTGAGAAAGCCCATGTAGGTTAGGGATGGGTTCAGAGGCAGCTGAAGGATGCTGAGGGGGTGAGATGAGCATTCTATGACCCCACAGCTCTGTTCTTGCACCGTGGCTGTGTGGGGGCCATCCCTCTGCTACACATGCTCAGTAATGTTGGGCAGAGCTCCTGGGACTTGCTCCCCAGGTCTGGTATCACCAGCAGGCAGCAAGGCAAATCCTACTAGCATTTCCCAGGCTCACTGGCTGAAAAGAGCCAACTGAGCCACAGAATCTGGGCCTCAGCAGTGGCAAGGAGTGATGGGCCCCTTCCACAGGGAGGAAGACCCAGGGGCGTCCATGTGTCTGGGTGTCACAGACCTTCCCAGCACCTTAGAGAGGAATTGCAGACATGGTTAAAAGCCACATCCAGAGAGTGTCCAGCTTGCTTCTTGGCTGGGTGCAGGTCACTCCCTGTGTGCTTGCAGGACCCCAGCCCAGCCCAGGAGGTCACTGAAGCCTGGTGGCACCAAAGAGCTGTGGAGGCGCCTTAAGCTCTCTTGGATGATGAGTTGAGCACCTGAGGACCCAAAGCCCTCCATTTCATGTCAAGTGTGACATGATCTTCTCTGTCACCTTCTCAGGACTATAACATGGTGCTAGTGCCCCTTTTTCAGTCCAGGGAGCCAGTCCTGCCCCAAACTCCTGCCTAGCTATAGTGGTTTATCCCCCCATGCCTCCTTTAATAACGTCTTCTCAGGACCTTGCCATGTTCTCCTTGCAGGTCCCTTTATTCTCTGCTTTCATAACCTCTCTCCAAATTGATTCTCTCATGATGTGTTGCCCAGACCCTCAGACCATCTCCTTCTGTTTGTTCTTCCATTGAAATTGGGAAACCTCAATTTTGCTGCTGGTGCCCCAGCAGGCTCTGCTAGCTGAGCTGCTTGCCTGGTGTTTGCATCCATCACAGCTCTTAGAGGCGCCTCTGCTTTAACCTCCTCAGTCTTAACCCTGACCTGAGTCAATAATCATGAGGAAGAGCTGCTGCTTAGATGATCCAGTGTAAACTCTACCTTTGATTAGACAGGTATCATCCCTAGGCACTGGTACAGCAGCACCTTGTTAGCTTTCCTTGGTGTTCCTTTACTGCAGCCATGAGAGCCTCCAATGCGGGCAGGGGATGGGCTGCTGCCCTAGTAATCTTTATTGATCTTTTCCCTGATGTCTCATGCATTGTATTTCTTGCTTTTCTCTCATTCTTCCAGCTGCCTCTCCTTTGAGCAGCTTTGCATCTTGTGGGAGTGCAGAGAAACTCTGCTTTTTTCAATTCTTGCAGAGCAGCAGCACTCAGAGACTCCAACAGCTGTTAGATTGTTGCTCTGCAATGAAAACTTGGGTTTTGCTCCTGTGTGTTTGCTGTCTGGGAGGAGGAGGTAAGAAGGAGCAGGGCAGGTATCTCCATGCCCCTCTGGTCTGTTGTGTATGGACCAGTTTCTCTGCATTGCACCAGAGGGGTTTTAGAGAAGGTCATGTATGTGTCCCAAGAAGACCTGACCTGGCGAACATGAAAATGGAAGGGATTGTAGGATGTGAGCTGAGGGAGAGGTGTGTGGTAAGACATGCAGGATAGTAGTGATGAGAAGGTCCTGCAAGATCACTCTGATTTCTTTCCCATCCTCCAGGGCCTGGGTTTTCCAAACAGATTATGAAACTGAGATGTGAACATGCTGGTCACCCAGCATCCCTCCTTTGCTGCCACCTTGCAAGCACCTAACTTTGGCAATGACAAGTAGTGGAAACCAGACAGTTGAATTGCCTTGTCTGGCACCTGCACTGTGAATGGATGTGCAGTTGTACATCATCTCCCCTGTGCTTTTCTCTTGGTAACCTGTCTGTGGGTCTCTGCCCTCTATGGTCCCATCATCCCCATCTGGCATGTTTGTGCACAGCAACTAAACCATCGTCAGAGGCGTCCTTGCCAAAAATGTCCAGACCACCATATGCTGAAACATGCTGTGTATGGTGCAAAGGAACAGTGTGTCTGCTCTGGACAAATGACTTTGTTTTACACTGGGAAAAACTGGAGTCAAAATGTCAAAGCAGTGTTTTGCACAGGAATAGATTGTTCCTTTCCAAAGGGCAGCAGTTATGTCCCTGGCTCTTGTTTTGTGGTTCCCAAGCAGAACTATTCCCATACGGTGGAACATGCCAATACTTTGGCTTTTCCATCGTGGCTTAGGATGAAAAGTAATGTCTTTGGTCTTTCAGTGGGGTGGACGCAGTTCCCCAGCCCTTTACAGCAAGAGCACACTCCCTGCCAGGAGGCAAGGATGAGTCCCAGGGATGTGTTGCTTCTGCTTTCAGCACGTTTGATCCAGCCAGTCTCTTTCAAGGTGTGTGGAAATGAGCTACAATCTCATCATTCCTGCGGAGGCTTCTCGGAGGAGATAGCAGAAGGGTCACAGCGCCTCTGGAAATCTCCCTTCAGGTGATGTGCCGTCGCATTTCACAGCAGACAGACAGAATAACCTTTAGGGCATGGTAAGAGGCAGCGTTTTGAACTCTGAGCTGGGGAGCTCAGGAGCTCATTTCTCTGACACATCATCTGTGTCCCTGCTGGTTCCTGCATCCCCCTGAAATACCTTTGTCCTAATCCATCACTTCCTTAGCTAGAATTAAAAAAAAAAAAAAAAGCTTAGCAGTTGGTCCCTTGTGTGCTGGCCACACAAAAGATAGTCTCTCCTGCAGAAATGCACCCAGACCCTCTGCTGTGGCAAATTTTGCCTTAATTTGAGCTGGTCTCAGTCTGTGTGGTGGTGGGGGGCTGCCCCACCAGGCCAGCTCCCGGCAGCAGAACAGTTCTCCTGCACTCCCTTGCCTTTTCCTGCATTTCAGCCTCAGAGTGTGGGTCCTGAGTTGCGTTCTGTCCCCCCATATTTATCTTTGCAGTAGTGGGGAGATGAGTGGGCTGGAGCCAGGTGAGCTGGGGTATGTGTATGCTGGCACATGCTACCCCTATGAACCAGAGGCTGGGAGCACTGGGAAGAAATTGCTGACTCTCCCTCCTCCCTGCTCTGGGGTAAATAATGGTAGTTTTTATTTAGCTATTATTTCCCAATGGCAGATATCTCCTCGGCTGTCTGTTTAACTATCTTTATCTCGCCCTCCTTCTCTGTTTGATATAGTTATAGATAAACAGATAGCTACCTTATTAAATAACATGTTTTAAGAGACCAGTGGTATGGTTAGCATAATGCAGCAGCTGTTGATTTGTCTTTCACTGTTGGTTTGTTTTTTGGGGTTTTTTTCTTAAGGAAATGCTTTAAATAAGGGATACTTCATCTATTAAAAAAAATACACTTGTAGCAGCTGCTAAGCCCATCCATAAGCCTGCTTTACGTTGTATTTGTGATGGGACTGACAGTGCATGGAGGAGCCTGATTATACACAATTCCATTTTAGCAAGCCCTGCGATGTAATTTCACAGGGCGATCAGTGTTTGAATGTAATAGCAGCCTGTGCTAAGGTGTCAGAATATTAAAGGCGCTAATGGAAAAGCTCCCTGGTACACAAGGGGGACAGCATTACAGGAGACGTCGCAGATGGCTGGGCACTAAACTAATGGGGCAAGATCCAAAAAGGGAAAAAAAAACCTAGAGAAGAGAGAGCTCACGGGAGCACAGGCACCTGCTTCCCTCTCACACGGAAATTAAACAGCGAGCGAGGGAGAGGCAAGCGTGTGCGTGTGTAAAAATAGAAATTGAGGGGGGAAAATAGCCCCTCTTGAAAGGCTTGAAGGTTTTGACAGCAAGCCC
The DNA here is from genome assembly GCA_037013685.1 of Acridotheres tristis. Taxonomy (NCBI): domain Eukaryota; kingdom Metazoa; phylum Chordata; class Aves; order Passeriformes; family Sturnidae; genus Acridotheres; species Acridotheres tristis. Next base: position 11,025,141 of record CM072895.1, read on the forward strand.
AGAGTCAGCTCTGCTTGGGAAAGGCTTGGGGTTAGATTAAAAGGGTGTGTGGGGCGGTCTGAGCATCACAGCCATAGTCCGCCCTTGAAAGAGTGATGGATGGATACTGTTACCCACCCTATGTAATGTGGCAAAACTGCAGCTCTCTTTGGTGGTTGGTCATCTCTAGTTAAATCCAAGGAGGCTGAGTTGTATCCACTTTGCAGCTGCCCTGACAGCTCAGTTCTGCAGTAAGGTGCATCTGGTGGGGCCATCATGCTCATTTCTATCTTCATGTCTACAGGGGCTGATTATGGGGCAATGTCAACATTTTCCTGTTTCCCAGCACAGTTAGAGGCATCTTCTCCCTCTGTGTGAGCCCCCAGTTTCCCAAGGAGCAGCCAGAATTGGACCAATCCATTCCTCTCTGTATGGAGAGGCTTCTGTGCCTGTGGTGAATCATCCATGAAGTGTGCTTGTGGGTTTTCCTTGGTATCATACCCAGCTTCCCGCTCTGCTGGCCACAAAGCTGCGGTAGGGAAAGGCTTAGCGCTGCTTTCCTGCTTGAATTGGCCCCACAGGGGCTGGGGTGGTCGGGGGATAGCACTGCAGGATGTGAGCCTGTCCTTCCAGGGCTGGAAGGGTAAATCAGCCACGTGTAGGTACTCCCTGGAAGCTGTCTGCCATGTCGTCATGTGTCTCTGCCTTTCAGGCACTAATCGGGAGCTGCTTGTGTATTTTAGTTCTGGGAGCCAATTGCATACATCAGAATAACCCAGCTTGGGTCTGTCACCCTGCAGTGCCACCAGGAATGCAAGGACACCATGAGAAGTCAGCCCTGCCACTTGTCCCAGACTGGGAAAGGCACTGGGCACGTGTTGCCCAGAGCCTCTGTTCATGCTAGTAGCCCCCATCCTTGGACTGCTTTCTTGGTGGTTTATGACTCTGCTTGTCCCCTCTCCTGGGCCAGCACTGGCTTGTGCACGCCCCAGCTCTATTTCCCAGCCCTCCAGGAACCCAGACCTGTAGTTTTGTTTTGCTTTGCTTGTGACCAAACCCAGGGCTTTGACCCAGATCTCCACGGCATTAACCTAGTGTGTCACCAGCCACTGAGCACACAGCAGTCAAGAACATTTTATCCAGGATAATCCGTAGCCTGAGAGCAAGGCAAAGACTGTTCTTGTTCAAACACAGGGAAATGTGAAGCCTAAACCGCTTGGCACTTTGACACCCTGGGGTCAGGCACACCAGTGTGTTTCTATTGCAGCCTAAGCCAGGGCACATGGTAAACCTGCATGGCACCAGGGACACCTTTCTGCTGCCTGATGGGACCACAGCATCCAAATACACCCTGGAGAGGGGCTGTTGGTGGCTGCAGCGTCCCTCCTGCCCCTCCTGAAGTTCAGAGGAGTTTTAGCAGTAAATTTGTACAGTTATGGCTGAGCTGAGATATTGGCTGGACACAAGCAAGATGAGGCTGCTCAGATGTGTCTGGATGGGAATAGGCAAGGCAAGAGATCACAGTGTGCCTCAGTTTCCCTTTTGCAGAGCTCCTATGTACAGAGCTCTGATGGCATGGGCTGCTTATTTTAGTAAGGAGAGAGCACATATAGTTATGCTGCATCCTCTGCATCTTCTCTGACATCTTGGTGCCTTCCCTTAAGATTGACCTGTCCTTCTCCCATGGTCTGGGGGCACCTTATCCTCTGTAAAACATTTCCCAAAGGTGGGCAGAGCCAGGCAGCTCCTGTGTGCCTAGCGCTCCTCTTTCAAAAAACAGACCATTCATCTTTTTATTTGTTTAATTTACTCCTTGATGTGAGGCATAAAGTTGTTTCTGTTCTAACAAGCAGCTTTGCAAATGGACTGAAGTGGACACCAGCTGGGCTTGCCAAAGGCTCCCAACATCCAGGACACGAGGGAAGCTGGCTATGTGGCACTGATCTGTGAAAAGCCCTTGTGTGAAGAGGGCAGAATACCAGGCAAAGCCTCAGCACCTTTTTAGCAATGTGATAGGATTTTGTCCAGATCTCATCCTCTTACTGGCAGGAATTTCCAATTTTCCCTTTACTTCCACCCAAGTGGGGCCAGACCCCATGCATGGTGTCCTCTTTTTCAGTGTGTCAGCTGCTCTCCTTCCCCCAAAAAGCTCTTGGAGGGTTTGTGCTCTGGAGAGTGATGTTCCCTGGGGAACGGCACTGCTCACTTCTTCTCCAGCGTCGTCCCATATCGAAACCCCAGCCAAACCATGTCCTGCAGTGGCACTGCAGATGTATTTGGCAAAGGACATAATGCTTTTGTAACCCCCACCCAGTAATGATTGGCACAGATGTTTAATTCAAGGCTTAGGTTCACAGGTGCTACATTGGGCAAAAGTTGTTTTTGTGCACCCTGTACCACTCATGAATGTTATCAGTGCACAGAGAGAAACTAATTAAACATGAGTGGTGTTGATGCTGTACTTGGTCAGTCTGGAGGCCCCTCTTGCCACTCTGTTTGTAGAAATTAAATGCTTCTTGTTAGTGGTACAGCAGAGATCTCTAATATGTGTGGACAGAAAGGCAGGGATGGATGGAGTTGGTGTCAGGGCAGCAATTGCTTATCGTGCCTTATCTGGGAATATGAAACTGTATTGCATGACATCCAGAGGCAGGCTGAATAGATATGCCAATTCATCTCGAGCCCAGGCTTTGACAAGCTAGACTGCCCTTGTTGAAAGGCATCAGTCAAACAAGAGCTGCTGGCTGCTTTTCCCTTTTTTATACTTTCTCTCGCTCCCGCGCTCCCTCTCCCTCTCTCGCCACCTCCCCTCCCTCCACCTCTTTTTTCTAAGCTTTTTCCACACAAAATTGAAAAGCTTTGGAAATAATAATAATAAAAGCTCTCCAAACTAATACCATTTTAAGTACACCCCCCTCCCTCCCCAAATGGGATTGATAAGGAACCCCAGTGTATGAAGGCATGTTTAGATAACATTGAGAATATTATAGCGGGTGAGAGAAAGTAGGGGGAAAAGCTTCCTGCCGCGTCTAAGCCGGGAAAGGCGACGGCACCCGGGCTAATACGAGTGTTTAATATTTGATGTGTTGGGATAAAGCAGGATCACCTTCGAATTGAATTGAGTGTCAGAATGAGAATCTATTACTGAAATTCTTGTGTGATTTGACAGCAAAGCAGACGATGTTATTCTTCACTAGTTACCGCAATCTTCTCCCCTACATCACTTAAATATTTTTTTCTTTGCTTGAGTAAACACACATTATCCTTTTTTCCACCTCCCTTTCCTTTTTTCTCTCCCTCTTTTATACTTATTTTTTTATTTATTTTTTTCTTAAATCAAACCTGCCTTTCACAGGGCTGATGGAGTAGATTGTTATTTCTTTATTTGTCCTATTAAATGGAATTCCTGATCATTTAATCCTGCTTTTGTAAGTGATTTAAAAATACTTGAAAAGCTGTGAATGTGGCAGCACTTCTAACTAAACTGCTTAAAAGGCACACGTTATACCTGGGTTTAGCTCCTGCCTCCTGACAGCCAGTGAGGGTAGCAAGCTCCGGCGCTGCCGGAGCCATCCCAGGCTCTGTGCCTCCATCCTGCCAGGCAAGCTTTCCTCTGTGCCTTCCCTGCCACAGAGGAGTTCTGCTATTGTCAGCTGGGGCTTGGCAGGCTGCTTACTCATTACCTGACTCTTCTTTAATTGCATTCAGCCCTGTTCAGGAGCCTCCTACTAAATTATTTGGTGGTGGGGTCAGCCCCTACGTGGTGTTACATTTGCCTCATATCATGCTGGTAAATTTGCATGGCAAGAAATCCCAACAAGAAATGTCCACCTGGACCGGCATGCAATTAAAATGGGAACACTCTGGAGCCTCCAGTGTGCTGGGTGCTATTCAGGGATGTCCTGCAAGACAGTCCCAGCCCTAAAACCTTACAGTCACTAAAAACATTTCTAACTATGTTTAAAAGCCCACTTAACCATAGACATGACCTCTTTTTTCTTCCCACTGTACGAGGTAATAAAGAACCTTGACACGTCATTGTGGCAGCAGTGGGATAAGGGCAGTTAGATGGGAAATGCTCATTTTGGGTGGATGCTGTGCACAGTTGACATGACAGGAGGAAGATGATTTTGCTGTTCCACAGACATTTTCTCCATTGCAGAAATGTCAGGGGGTTCACCTTCGATCAGCAGGCAGCTGTGCCAGCCTAATTCTGGGGAGAACAGCTGGTACCTGCTGCTTGCCCAAGCTAAGGGCAGCTGGGAGTTCTCACACCTTCTTTCTGTGTATTTAAAACCATGTATTTTTCATGTATCTTTTTGAAATTCTTAATGGAGATTTTCAGCAAAACCCACCACTTTTCTTATTCCGTAGTACCCACCCTTCAGCATTTTCTCAGACTGCTTAAGCCCCTTTGCTCCTGGGAGGATTTTTTCCAAAAGGAAATATTTTCTCTGTGTATTAATATTAAAATCACAATTAGCAGATGAAACATAGCATATAAAACCTCTTGGTAGGACATGTAAAATAAAATTAGTTGCCCAGCTGCTCAGGGCAGGACACTCTGTGCCAGTCCTGGAAGTTCTCGCTGCCGTGGTTTGTGAACATGCTCATGCCATTGCAAAGCACAAAGATCTGCTTCCCTCCTGCCCTTCATCTAAAGCATCCAGGGTGATGCAATGCCAGCAGCTCTAGTGGAGGGCAGAGGGGCCAGGAGCTGGCCAGCAGGTCACAGCATGGACACGTGTGGAAAGAACAAGGCTGGCTCTGCTGACATCAGTGCATTAGAGCTCTGGCAGCTCTGTGAGGACCAACTCTGTTCCTCCCTCTGCATGTGGGAAGGATTTGTGGGGCTCCCTTATTCTGACTTCTGAACAGGTGCCTGTTTATATGCTGTGGGGTGTTTAATTTTGCCTTAATGTGACTGTCGAACACCGGTTTTTGTGAAGTGTGCTGGGCACTTCCCCATAAATAAATGATGGAGCATTATTCAGTCCACTTAGATCAATACATCAGCTTGACAAGTTCCAGTTCTGGGAATTTTCTGACCCCCTGGAACATCTTCTCTGCAGCAGTGCTGCTTATAATCCATGGTGTGCAGCTTAAACAAACGCCAGAGAGCAGCACATCAGGACCCAGCTATGTTGGTGCTGTCACTTTGCCAGCCCGGGCGTTGCTGGGGATGGGCACTGATGTGCATTGGGATTGCAGCAAGAGCAGGAGAGTCAAACTCGGTGCCAAACTGCACAAGCAACCACCACCATGGGATTGCCCAGCCTCACTGGCACACCCTCTGTCCCAGCACAGGGGACCATCTTTGTACACCAGTGCTGTCAGAAATAGGACACAGAACATGTTTCAGGCTCTTTTCAATCTGAGGCAGATGTGTTATAGTATAGCTACTGGGAAGGTCTGTGACCTGGTGCAACAGGAGGTTGGTTTCAGACCTTTTTTTACTCTGTTATAAAGCCAGCCTCAGATGCTGTGATTCTGCACAAGTGTCATGTCTATGCCCCATGTTTTATCCCCACTTCTGGTTTTAGGATTTTCTGCAGGATATGTGGGGTGCAGGTTACCAAATTACCTACCTCCTCACACCAGCATTTGTTTAACAACATGTGGATTATCTGTGGTGCTTGCTCTGTGCATAGAAACACAGTATGTTCCTAATCTCCTGCTGCTATTAGCTCACATTTATCACAGGAGTATCTGCTTACCATTGATTCGAGATCCCTCCATCAGGGACCCAGAGCAGTACTTGTCTGTGAACTACTGTGTATGCCTATGGGATTGCATAAGTAAATAAATATAATTAATAATCATCTGACTTCAGAGCAGCATTGGTAGAGAGGTAAATGCAACCTTCATAGAATTGCAAACAAAATCAGGAAAAAAGGAAAATCTTTCTAGGAGATCGTATGAATGAAAATAATTGTATTCAGGCTGCTTGAAAATTATTCTGTAGACATTGTTCAAGTGTTTTTTAGTAGATTAGAAACATTGAGTTTCTCTCTAAATTGGAATTTTGGCCAGAACCATTTTAAAATAGATTTTTAAAAAGATGCCTGCATTATCAATTAAAATGCAGATAAAAATAAAGAAAACTGAGAGTCCTGGCCCTGCTTCAGTGTCGGACCTTAAAGGGAGCAACCCAGTCTCTGGCAACACTAAGACTGAACCAGACAGAGGGAGAAAGTAGTGCAGTTTCCTCACAGAACGGGTTTCATGGCAGTTTTTTTGGCTTGCGAACGAACTAGGAGCATTTCAGACTTTCTCACAGTTTGCCACGAGGATAAGCACTGAAGAGACAGCGGTCTGCACCACTGCTGGGTCATAGAGCTGGCAGGGAAGTGGTTGACACCAGAGTCCCAGCAGCTCCAGTGAGCCAGTGGCCACAGCCACCCCTGCAGGCTGGGTACCCCTGATGCTGGTGAGCCACCGGCGCTTTCTGCCTCGCTTTAACAGTCAGAAGAAGAACTTTCCTGTTTAAAGATTAAACGTTGTCTTTAAATATTAAACAGCAAAGCTCCTTGCTCTTGATTGTGTAGCTGCTGCCAGCAGGCGGCTCAGAATTGCCACTTTTAATTAAAAAACTTTATTTTCCATCGCAGCCCAGCAGTGGCTCCTCCTCTCGGCCAGCGGTGGCTGACCTCTCCCCTGCCTTCATCCCTTCATCATCGCTGCCTGCACTTCCCTCTGCCTGCAGCAGTGATGGTCCCTGCCAGCCCCGGTGTGTGAGCAGCCTTGTCTGGGACTGATCAATGCCCCTGGCACTTCCTTCCAAAACCCCAGGAAAAACAATTAAAACCCGATCGATCCTGCAGGCAGCTTTGAATATGCATAAGTGCACACTTGACCTTCAGTGGTCAGGCCAACTTCCACCCCAGCTGCTTAGGTAGTTTGCTCAGGTATTGTGGCTGTACCGAATGACCTTGATCAGGAAAGCAGAACGCGATGCAGAGATGGGCCCAGTGCTGATCCGGGGGCTGGGGCAGTGCTGCCAGCTCCCTGCTGCTGCTGCAGAGCCAGGGGAGGCAGGCTGAGGTTTGCAGTAGCACCCAGCTGCCAAGAGCTTTCCAAAGCTGTCCCCGTGGCTTTCTCGGGGTCCTGCCAGTTTCCCCCTGTGCTCCTTCAGTTGCTTCTGGCCAGAGTCCAAGGGATGTCTGAGCTAGGAAAGCAGCCTGTGATATGGTCGCTCCCTGTCCAGGGACACGGACACCCTTGTCCTTCCCCATCTGGGGATATCCCTTCCCGAGGATGGCCCCCACCGCTGTCCAGCCAGTGGTGCTGAGCATGGGAGCCTTCCTGTGCTCTGCCTGTGTTTGCTCTGTGAGATGGAGCCCAGGAGAGGGAACAACACGTGGAACCACTTCTGCCACCTGGCAGCTGGGTGGCAGGATCCCATCCTGCACCCCAATCTCTGGCTGCCCCCACCCTGTGGCTGGCTGGCCAGCATCCTGATCATGGCAGGGAACATACCATAGCATGTTTGTCAAAGGCAAAGGAAATCTCCCCGTTGTGTACACAAAGTGTAATTTCAGTGAATTATGCATAGACTTAATTAGGAGTTTTAATTGCTAATCATCTCCCAACAGGATTAGCAATGCTGTCTATTAATTATCTGTGGAGCCCCCTGTTTTGCTAAGGCAGGAGAAACAAAGCAGCATGAATGGCTACATGGGCCACTAATAAATTAACTCCCCCAAGCCCTGTGGCTCCCGGGGGGGCTGCCAGCAGAAGGGGCTGCACAGGCACTGGACCTGCCTGCTCTAGACAGAGCAGCAGGTAGCAGGAAAGAGGGGCTGGCAAGAGGTCCCAGCAGCAGGCAGGTGGCTGGTGGGCTGATGAGCTGGTGGGGGACACCTCTCAGCTCTGATCACCCAGTTCATCCTCATTCCTGCTGCAGAGAGCATCTCCCTGACACTTGCAGCCTGCAGAGGGTGTCAGCAATGCCCTGCCACACTGTGGCTGCGGTTAGCGATGATCCCCCGCTGCAGGAGGGAGATAGGGGCTGCTGCATTGACCTGATCTCATCTGGGGACAATGGCCCTCACGGCAGCAAAGATAGTGCCAGCATGAGCAACGCTAAGCCAACGCACCCTTCTTACTGCTCACAATGCGTTCTGAGCTTAATTCCTCAAGATGAAGAAGATATGTGGCTGTCAGGCTGTAATTACAGCCGTGCGTGTGACATGGAGGACCGGCTGCTTTTATGTTTGCATTGTCCAGTGGGTTTTTGTGCTGCTTTGGCTCCCAGCTGCCTTGCTCCTCCTGGAAGCCCTGCCAGAGGATGCTGTGAGTATGAAGCAGGCTCCCTCTGGCCAGGCAGCAGGCTCTGTGCAATGGGGTGAGCAGTGCTGGCTCCCAGTAGAATTTATCCCAGTGATGGAGAGCACCGAGGCAGTTGGGGCTTGAGGGTGGAAAGGAGAAGGAGCTGGGAGGGCTGTGCTTGTCGGGGCCTGAGAAGGGGCCTGCTGGCCAGACCAGCCTGGGAATGAACACCCCTTTCCAAACCCCCGACTCCTGTTGGCAGCCCTGTTAAGGCAGGAGTGGGTGGATGATTTTGGAGCAACTAATGGACATAGGGCATGAGCTTAGCCCCTGGCTTGCCCCACCACAGCATGGCAAAGGTGTCCTTGAGTGATGCAAGCCCCTCAATCACAAGGTTGTCATGTGTACAGGACACTACCAGAGGCTCTGAACACCTCTAAAGAGAATCAGGTGGGACAGGGCAGCGTGAGAGTGCTTTGCGTGGGCAATTCCAGAAGAGCTGCTGTGAGGGTGATGTGCGTGTCCATACTGAACACGGTGAACACAGACACACGCCAACCCCTGAACACAGACCTACTCCAGCCCCAGGAGCAGTCAGACCTGGGCAAGTACAGGGCATGCTTGCACATGGGCTATGTCTGACCCTCTGCTTCTCTCTTCCAGGCGTACAGCTTTGCCATGGGGAGTTGGCCAAAGAACGGGCTCTTAGACATGAACAAAGGACTGAACCTACAGCACATAGGGAGGCCTCACAGCGGGATAGGTGAGTGATGCTGCCCCGTGCCATTTCCATCCCCACAGCTGCTGCTCCGGGTGTGTGGGACATGCCTCAGCTCTAAGACATTGTCCAGTCTGGGGTGCTGAGAACAAACCAAAGGGCTGCAGAGTCCCCAACTGGTGGAAGGGATGAAGATGTGTCAGGACAGAATGGGCACATGGATGACCTCTCTGTCCCTTGCACATGCCAGTGTGCCAGACATACCTGCCAGTCCCTCTGGCTGGGGAGCTGCTTCCCTCCTAGACTTCTTTAGCAGTGCTTGGATTAGGGTTGGGTGTGAGCAGCACCATGTGCCTGGAGCACAGCACAAAAGGTCTCCAGGCTGGGTGGGATGCTCTCCCTGTTGGACCAATCCTCCAGTTGCTCTGGATGCTGCAGTCCTTGGAAAGGAGGTTGTGCTGCCTGGCTTGGGAAGTGGCTGGAAGCACACTGCAGAGTGAAGATGCGTGATCCCAGCTGGAAAACTGAATCACTGTCCTGTTTGTTAACATGTATGATGAGTTTCGTAGTCCTGCAGCATGCTCCAAGATAAACTGATAAACAATGCTCTGAGATAAACAGTGGCAGAATTTCATGTATCCCCCAACTCCTCTGCACCAGAGATCAAAGTGATATGAGAGAGCCCTGGCCCAGGACACTGAGGCCATATATCTGCCTGATGCTTAACAGTGGGGATGCAGAGCTGGTATAGCAGCAGGCTGTGGTACTGGCAGGAGCTCAGATTTACTGGGCTGTAGACAGTGCTGTGACTCAGGGCTGCATCACTCTTATCTGTCTTGTTTCTCTGTGGAGCAGTAGATCGCCTCTTGGAGACCAGTGGTCAGGTATTCTCTCTGCCTCCCAGCCCTTCATCCACAGTGACTTTTGAGCATTAAAGGTTGCAAGGAGGTAAGATTTACTTGGAAGTCACTGGCTACCTGGGCCTTGAAGAGACTGTTTAATATTGTTTCAAGACTCTAACCATTAAACTCTCCAATCAATCCAAGTTAGGGAGATGAATTATTTAAAGCTCACCAGCTTTTAATTAGCAGGCTCCTTTTGAACTATGGATCTGGTTGCATTATTGACAAAGGTAGCATTAAAATTTGCTTCTCTGCCTGGGAGCAGATTTGCCTGGATTGTGTGCCATGTTGGGAGGATCATGGGGAGGGAGCAGGAACTGCAGGAGCTGTGTGTGCATGTCCTGCTCTGGGGACTTGGGCTTTTTCAGGGGTTTCCTGGTAGATGCAGAGTTGGTTTCTGCCTCATCATTCCTCATTCTGTTTGTGTGATGAGCTCTCTTGTTGCTGTCATCCCTTACTCCAACAGTGTCCCCATTCTCTGGAGTATCATCTGTCTGCTATTGGTTTCTGCCCCTTTATTTCAGTGCTGTGGTCTTGCCCAGGTGTGACTCCTCTGCCTGACAGAGTTCAGGGATTTGCTGCTCGTGTCCTTTCTTACTCCAGTCCTTTAGGAGAGTTTTGCCAAACTCCGTCTGTGGAGAAGCTTTCCCAGTACAGGGTGAGCCATAGGCTAATTGCCCATGGAAAGTGAGGCCCAGCACCCGAACTCCCTTCTTGCAGCTCTCCATCCCAATGGCAAACCTGCCTTTCCCACACTGCTTGGAAGGGGTTTTACGTGGGTGCTGTGAAGGATGCCAAGCCAGCAGTGTGACAGTGTGACATCTCCTTGGTACTGCCAATGGTGCACATGTACCCTGTGTGTTACAGGCTGCTGGCTGCTCCATTTGAGCTGGCTCCAGAGCAGATCTGTCCTCAATGTCTACAATGCTCTGACTGCCTGCAGAGGTGGTAGCCGCTGGCACCATGTGCCTGCTGGCTTTACCAGCAGGCTGAGTACCCCAGAGTGGGCTGGAGTCAGGGAGAAGAACTCTTCCTCCCAGCCAGCTTGGCACCAGCAGGTATAGCTGCTGTCAGGGCTGCTGGCTTCATGGCTTTTTGCCTCAGAAAAGGCTTGAGTCAATGCTGGTGTCTAGAGACATGCCTTTCCTGGCATTTTTTCAATGAACCAGCTTCCTGGGTTTCTGGCCGCTTAATTTCTCAGCCTGGCCTAGGCATGGATCAGGTGTTGGTTCTAGTGACAGCCGAAAAAATTCCCAAGTCAAGGGCTGAGGAGGGACTGCTCACTGCAGAGGCAGCCTGGCTTGCTTGGGTCCAGTGTTGCTGCCTCATCCTGGAGACAGTGTCAGTCTCCACAGCCAAGTCCTTCCATATTGGCCACTAGGACTGGGCACAGTCATCCAAATTGCCGATGGTCACCCTGCACCCTTACCTCTCTCTTATTCATGCTTTTGACTGCCCGTGCATCAGTGTTGGGAGGAGCCATCCATCCCTTTCCCTGCTCAGGCTGCCCTTCCCTTCTCTCTCTGACTATATGGAGCCTTGGTCCCAACACAGCCCTGCCTTCTCAGCCGAATTTTTTTTATTTGGGCCCCTAATCAAGGTCTGCTGCAGAAGGAAGTGGAGAACAATGAAGACTGTTCTCAGCTGCCAGCCTGTCCACAGTGAGACAAGGAGCTGGCTGTGGATCTGGGGATGGTCCCATGCCATCTAGAGCCTCCCTTATCTTTGTGCTCAGCTCTGGAATGCAGCAGTGTTGAAGGAATGTTAGGGAGCTGAGAGGAGGTTTCTTGGGTCATCTAAGGAGCCTCTGATTTTCATGGCCCTCATGGGTCACTGATGGCCAAAAATCTGCAAGCCAAAGACAACTGAGAAGCGAGCAGCAAGGAGATCTGACAGCCAGTCTCACCAGTTTCACAGGTACCATGCACTGTAAGAGTGTCTGTGCAGCTCCTTTCTTAGCAGTCTGGGCAGCAGTCCAGGGAGATGCAAACATTCCTGTGAAGCCTCAGTGTGCTTATGCAGGAATGCACAACACGGATGTTTCCCTTCAAATCTGACAGAAAAATTGCAGTGGATAGCCACTTGTTTTTGCAAACAAATTGCAAGGAATTTTGCTGTCTTGCCTGAAAGATTCTGTATTGCTTTGTTTTCAAATCATCCTCTGCTTCACTGTCTCATCAGGTATCTGTTCCAAATCCCTGCACTTGACATGCTCTGGAACCAGTCCTGCTCAATGTTTCATCTTCTTTCCTTCATCATGTTCAAAATCTGCAGAGTTCAGGGTGCTTGACACCCTGCAGGGCCAAGGCTGGATTCTGGATGGGAACCACCTTTAGCATCCAGTTGATACAGGCAGGATGGGCTCGTGCTGGAGCACAGTGGAATCTCCCTACATCCCCTGGAACACAGCTGCACATACAGCAAGCTGCTGCACAGTGCTCAGGTTCTAGCTTTTGTCTGGTTTCTAATCATGAGCAAGTGAGCTGCAAAGCTTATTGAGAGGTTAGAAAAGTGATTTGTGTTCCCAAATACACCAAAATGTATCTGCATACACTGCAAATACAGCTGCCTTGGGGTGGGATGGGTGCAGGTCTAGTGCCATTTTGTTCTTGAGAGAAAAAATGTAAAGGAACGGGGGAAAATGTACAGATTTCAGGATAAGGAGATAGAAAAGTCCTGCTCCAGAGGGTGAGGATGCAGGAATTCCTTTGGAGATCAGGAAGGAGCAAAAGGAGTATGAAGCCTATTCTTTCATGCTCTTCCTCAGGTTGATATTTCAACTCTAAGGATTCCCTCTGGGCTGAATGTGTCGCTGGAGACTAAAGAGGACATTTTTATGCCATTTCCATCTCTTCTCTAACACAGGTTAGATATGTGTCAGCTCCAGTGTGGGCTGTAGAATCTTGGGGTGAGGAACTTCTCTTTGTCTGCTGTTTTATTGGCCCTCAGCAAAATGAAGTTGACTCTTGCCAAGAAGTTACTCAGTCTTACATATATGGGGACATTGCCATTCTTAACACATGTGTTTGAGGCAGTGCTTGCCAAAAACAAGCTTCATCTTTTAATGGGAGTCTTGGCACTTGCAGGCAAAGACCGGCATTCACAGGCTCCACACCAGTGGAGCTGGGTACCTGTGTTGGGATCTCTCTGCTGAGAGTCAGAGACTCCTACAAATCACAAGGATTAAAATCCCAGGTTTTAGTTGTGATTTAAATAAGACAGCAGATCACCTGCATTCAGAAATTCTTTTTTTTCTGGTTTTGCCTTTTTTAAACCTGTTTCCCTGGAAAAAAGGTCAAATTTCACTGAACAGCACCTATCAAACCAAGTACAGCTTTCCTTACTACTGCCCAGTTGTTAAATCTGGTTATTCTTTTACTCATTCAACACTCTATTTTTGCTACATTTATTTTGATCGATTATGTAACGTAATATGCCTTTAGACCTAGTTTTTAAATATTTTTTGCACTAGAAAAATGGTGAATTACTATTTGTTCTTGAAGAGCTGGTGATTAAATTATTACTCATGATTGCTCTTTTGGATGAAAACTCTAATGCCATGTTAATGCACCCCAGTGGTAGTTTGAATTGATTTTATTAGGAAAATCCTCTTTCCCTTGCAGATATTCACTACAGAAGGAAAAGTAAATCTCAGAATACTTTTTAGGTAAAAAAAACCTGGTACATGAAACCAAAGCAAGAAGTGATCAGTGAGCGGGAGGAGTGTTTCTAATACCTTTCAAGGTATTAGAATGAGTACTCTCATACTCTCTCACCTTGGTTGGTTGGTTGGTTGGTTTGTCTTCATTGATTATTGGAAAGATAAAAGACAAACCTTATTTTCCATTTTCAATCTTTTGTTGTTTCTCAGCTCTGAACTAGCCAGTTCTTGAACTGAAAATACACAAAAACCAGCAAAAAATTTTCAAAACTGCAGAAGTAGCAGCTCCTACTGGAAAAGATTTTTTTCTCATTTGTCAGCTCTGCTTCCCTCTCCAGTGCATTGACTGTCTTTAAAACATGACATTATTCCTTGCTACTGATCTTTTTTGAATCTAATTTAATGTAATTGAATCTTTAAAGTTTAGGTTTTAGCACATGTATTACTGTGATTTTAGATTAAGTTTTAAATGTCTGGTTTGGGGTTTGTTAGGTTTTCTGGGGTTTTTTGGGGTTTTTTTAGGGGAAAGACATTAACTCGCTGCTGTGTCTCTTGCTAGTGAACCCTCAGTACCCATTCCAGGTGACCAGGAGATCTGGTCCCATAGTAGCACCTGTCCTGACATGGTGCCCTCACTGGGATGTTTTACACCAGCTGTCATCATCCTGTGAGCTCCAAGCCTCTGCACAGACGGCTTCACCATCTTCTCTGCTCCACAGTTGCCCTGGCCCGGGCTGTGCCGTGCTCCCTCTGTGGGGGGATCTCTGCCCATGCCAAACAGAAAAGCCTCACTTGCCTGGGCAGGTCAGCAGCCCATGCGGTGAGCGACCCAGCAAGCCACCGTGCCTTGCCGGCTCCATCTCTCTCTTTTCTTTTACTGATTGGAAATCTCGGAAGGTTAGGGTGTGATATTGTTCCTGATCCAGAGCATTAATTAGGCCTCGAAAAGAAGAAGAGGAATTGCGTGTTTTTAACAGTGAGGTTAATGGGATGCTCGCAGAGTAGACAGTTTTAATGAGCTTCAACTCGATGTGCAGTGAGTTTACTCTTTGTGTTAAAAGGGTCACACTGCAGTAGTTTGATGTGGATTGTCTCCTGGCCCCCAGTGTCATAGGTGAGCGTCTGTCAGAGTCCAGTCAGAGCGCATTTACTTAGTGACACGATTCTAATTAACTACCTCGAGCTGCCACCGCCGCGGGGAGCCGGGGCAGCGCCTGCCGGGGCGCTCCTGCCCGGCGGAGCCGTCCCTCTGTGCGCCCGCTCGGTCTCGGCGGTGCCGGGCTGCTCCCGCGCTGACAGTGAAGGGGAGGGCGGTGGCAGGTGACGGGCCACCCGCCCTAATGGGGACCTCGGGCTGTCAGCCCAGCTCTCCCCCTGGAGCTTGGCGGGGGCAGATGAGGCTGTGCTTCACCCTGTAAGGTGCTGGAGGTGCGTGGTCCTGGCAGTTTGCTGGCCTTATTTCAGCCTGATCTCACTCTTCCCTGTTTTCCTTTCCTGTCTCTCGCAGCATCTTTGTGATCCTTGGTCGTCCTTGGTGCCCATCTGCCTCCTCCACATCAGGGCAGGGGGAACAAGGAGGTGGGACAGCATTTTGTGAAACTCCCCTTCATGTTTTTGACCACTTTTCATCCCACCCCACGTGGCAGAGTCAGTCTCACCCTCCCGGTTCATCCCAGGGTGTGGGAAAAGCCCCAAAGAACCTTGTGCTCCCCTAGAGCAGACATACCCCGTTCTTTTTGAGCTCTTCGTTTCTCAGCGGAGGTGGCACTTGCACGGCACCATCCTTCTGCTGAGGGATGCTGAGAGAGAGAGCCGAGAACGGGGCTCATTCCTGCGGAATGGGGCACTGCCCCGCACACAGTTGCCCCAGCTCAAGGCAGAAGGGGAAGGACTCTGAATTAAATAATTAAAAGAGACTTAAGTACAAATCAACAGAAATGTCACCAAATGAGCAGTGTCATTTTGAATTAGCGCTCATAAAGGTCATGCGGATCCAGAACAGGTGGAGCGGCCAGGCAGCGTGTCCAGCACCCAGGCAGGGTAGAGGGACCGGCACAGCCACTCCGGGGGACCCACTGGGCCGTGGGCACAGGGACAGCGCGGCTGGAGGGGTCCGGCTGCGGGCACGGAGCCCCAAATCCCTGAGGAGCGGCGAGCAGGGAGGGCTGGCCGGGCCAGCCGGTTAGAGGACGAGCAACTGTCAGAGTCCAGTCAGAGCACATTAACGCGGTGACATGATTCTAATTAACTACCGTGAGAGGTGTCACAGCTGGAAAAGCAGTGAGCAGAGACAAGCTTTTAAAAAAAGAAAAAAGCAATGTGACAGTCTTTTTTTCTCTCTTTCTTTTTCTTTTCTTTCCCCTTTTTTTTTTTTTTTTTTTTTTTTTTTTACTCTTGTGTGCTCTCTCCCCTCCATGTGGGAGTGGATCTAAAGATAATTAGGATGTCTGGCTGCCTGGGAACCTGAGCCGGGGCTCTTTTGCTTTCAGTCATTTAAGTTTTCGACATCTCTCTGAAGGGACTTGGTGGCGCAGTGGATTACTGCGCGCCAGAGTGACAGAACACTCTTCTAATCGTAAACCCTTTTTAGAAAGGATTCTGCTCTCTCTTTTTCCCCTGGAGCAGCAGGGGGTATGTTCTGATCACTGCAGCTCTGTTCCCATACATGCTACAATGGGAAACTCAAGGTCTTTCAGCTGTTTCCTGCAGTTAACAAAGGAGGCACAGAAGAAAGAAAGGAAGGATGATTGAGTGTTTGTGTTGACTGCACTCACCCCTCCATCCTACCCTGCCAAAAGTTGGTCGTGTGCCCATCTGACCCCACTGCCTGACAGGGGTGTGATGGGTTTGTCACACCTTGTCCTTGGCTGAGGGCTCGAGGTCCCAGAGAGCAGCCTTTGGAGGGACCATGAAGGCTGCAGGGACTTCACCTGCCTGAGAAAAGTCAGGGTGCTTCCATGTGCTTCTCCCAGCCCCCAGGCAGGCAGTGGAAGTTCCTGCTCCCTGGGGATATGTGGAAGGTAGGCTCGAGTCCCCTCTCTTCTGTCTGGAAGCAGTTGTTTGCAGCATCAGTGTTAGACTGAAGATTTAAGAGGGATTTCTGGATTGTTTGCTATGCTGCAGTGCCTGGGAGGCCCAGCTGCAAACCAGGACAAGTCTGTCTCAAGCCTCAGATCTGGCTGATCCCCAGCAGGATGGCTCTGCCATCATCTTGGAACTGCCCTTTGGCACAGCAGCAGTTCTACCCTCTTCCTCTGGCTTCTGGTTTTAGGAATAGTGGTGGGGACTGTCTCCTTTGGTAAGAAGATTTGCTGTCCTTCCATTCCTCCCTTCCACCCATGCCAGTTGTGATCCTCAGCCCAGCACCTGGCCCAATTCCTGTCCCCAGTGACATATGAGAAACCTTTTAAATATATTTTTCATATCACTCTCAACTGTTGTAGTGGGAGCACAGGGAGAGGCCGATGGTTTGTATTACATTTGTATTATGTCTGCTCTGTTTTAGTGATCAGCCAGTCCCAAAACCAGGAGTTTGCTGACCTGAACTGATCTGTGCTGTAGAGACCCTTGCACTGCCTTGTACTCATTGTGCTCCTGGCTATTTGTCCAGTCTTTTTAGTTATCTGTGGCTGAACCTTGCAAAATATCCCTCTCACTGCTACTGGAACAACCTTTGCACTTCCCAAGCCCTGTCCAATGTTGTGCTGGGCAGGTAGAACATCTTTGCTAGCACTTGTTCTCCTGCCCCTGCAACAGACAGCACTTCCCAAGCACCATGATGCACCCTCTGACACAGTGAGATGTGTTAGGTGAGAAACCTTGGAAGATCATTAACTTTCTACAGAGCTTTTTCTGTAGAAAGTAGCAACGTAAAACACCGAGTGACATTTTGATTTCCCGTAGATTCTTTTGGTGCCTTGGTGTCTCTGCAGTATGTCCCAGACAAAGCTAAATAGTAGCGTGTCTTCGCTTACCTGTGAGGAGGGGAAGAGTTTCCTGTTAATGAACATAAACATCTCAGTTAAGGGCACGGATTACCTGCCCTGCTCCGCCCTGGACTCTGGTGGAAGGTGTCTTTTAATGTCTTAACTGTCCTGCAACAGCAGTGTGTCCCCAAATCTACCTTTACATGACTGCATCCAGGGGGATCACAGGCATGCTGTTGTCCCTCCTAGGTTAGCCCTTGCGACCAGAGTTTGGGCATCTACCTTGTCCCCTCTCTGTCCTCCCTAGAATGCACAGGGCTGGCGAGCACTGTGGTTTGCCTTTGCGAGGAGGAGAGACTCCTGCCCAAGTTTTAGTAAGGATCTGCCTTTAAGGAGAGTGATGGCAGAGGTGCAGAGGGAAGGCTGTGTCAGCAAGGGACGCCAGGTTTAGAGCTGCCCTGCTTCACCTAATGAGAACCGATTGCAAGGTGCAGGAGGGCAGGGGGTAGCAGTCAGCCAGAGAGACTCCACCGCAATTTAACAAGTTTTCATTCCCCTGAGTTCCCTGATAAGACCCCCCTCGAAGTCTGTACAGGAATTCATAAGAATAGGATAATTAGGATGTTTCAAAGCTGCGACCCTCAGAGGAGTCCTTGGATTAATCTGTTTTTTCCCTTAAAGACATCTGTAACTACAATCTTTGTTTCTCTCCTCTTCTTCCCCCCCTCCTTCTTTTCCCTTCTTGTCTGTCTCTGTATCTCCTGTCAAACCGTGGCAGACATAAATGACAAAGAAATCAGAAAGAGAGATCAATGCAGTCCAAATTAGCACTTGGAGATAGACTGTGCTGGAGATGTCAGAGCCTGACCCCAGTTGATCTGCCAGCCTCCACTGGTGATATTATGCAAATTGCATCCATCTGGCAGAGCCCAGTAAAGGACTAATGGGGCAGGGAGGTGGCCAGGACCAGGCACCTTTGGGAAGGGGAGAGAGATGGGGGTCTTTGGGGAGGGGGGGTCCATGATCGACGGGGGAGATAAGGTACTGCATTGGCTTTCTTTGCACTCCTGGGCGGATTAAAAGCCAAACTCCAGATACAAGATAACCAAACTTCATTTTGCTTTTTATTTTATTCCTTATTGCTCCCCCCATGCAACCTAGTACCAAAAAGAAGTGGGGGAAAAAAGGTGATTCTTGGTGCTCGTTTCCTGCACGTCATTACCACTAATGGCAGTTTGAGGGGAGAGACAAAGTCAAGGAAAGAAAGCAAAAAAAAAAAAAAAAAAGCTGTCTGCTTAAAAGACTGTTGTAATAGGAGCATGGATAATAGAAATCTCAAATTACGGTGATCGCCTTGTTAAGAAGTTTGAAAATGCAGCCAGATTGTCTTTAATGAGAGAAATATGGCTGTTAGTTAGTGAAGGAGGAGGGAATGGACCTTGTTTCAAGATCTGTAGCTCGCCCATCAAAGAGGCACTGTCTGTTTCATTTCAAAATCCTGCTCCTCTGCCTGATATTAAAAATAGTTGTTAAAGGCTTTGACTAGCAAGACGATTCTCTTTGACTTCCTACTCTCTTTCCACCTCCCCCAAAAGACTTTGCTAAGATAACTTCTGCTTTAAAAAAACACCTAAGCAAGGAAAGAAAGAAAGACTAAAGTTTTAGGGGCTGCAGGATGATACTGCCTCTGGCACTCCAGGGTGCCTGGAGCTTTAAGCCTGAGCACTGCCAACACCCGCCATGGCCATTCCCACCATGGCAGAGGGGAGCCTCCTCTGCCACGTGCTGCTGTGCTGGGATGAGCACTCAGATGTGGTACCACCACTGCTTTCCTCTTGGCAGCCCTGACCCAGGCACAGGGCGGCAGTGTCTTTTTTGCCATCTGGATTCCCATTAAGTATCATGATGCTGCTTTCCTTTGGTCTGTCCCGAGCCTGGGAAGTGGCACCAGGCCAAGGTTGAGGATGCAGAAAAGGGCTCTGACAGAAGCCAGGTCTGGCAGCTGCCCACCACCCCCACCTCTTGTGAAGAGCTAAGGGGCACCTCTGTGCTGTTAGGCTCTGACCCGTAACTCCTGCCTCGCTGTGGTGCTGACAGTCCCCTCTTCATTCTCCCCTGAAATCAAAGGATCACATTAATTGGTTTCAGGATCGTGGCCCCATTTCCTGAGTGGCCTGTTTAAGATAACGAACTCAGAGTGTGTTAATAGCTGGTATAGCTCAGCAGAGGATCTAGGAACAAGGCCAGGATAGGGAAGATGCTGCTGGGTGGGGAAGATGGGCATTGACATATCTAAAGTCTGTCCAGTGCTGTGTTTTACTCTGTCCCTGATTTGTGAATCAGGGTAATTCCCTTACTCCCAAGTTGCTAATATTTTGAAATCCCGGGGCAAAGGACACTGGCCAGAGGGGAGAGCTGCACCAGCCAAAATTGCCCTTTCCCAGTGTGGCCTTGCTCTTTTCATGGGTCTGCAGCGGGATCAGAGGGGATCTGCTTGTATCCTCCATAGCTTGAGGCCCTTCCCAAAGGTGAAGCTGCCACTGCACAGGTTGATCCCAGCTGTGCCATTAATCACCCAAGTTCTGGCTTGTTCCTGATTCTGCAGGAGATACCCGCAGTGGGCTGCACTGGGATCACAGTATTTCCATCTGTTCCCGAGAGTCATGAGCAATCCAGCTCCAGCTTGGAAGCTGCATTCTTCTAATACAGAAGAGCCCAAGCAGTTTCTCCCAGCCTGGGCCCTGAACTGGGCTACCAGTGTACAGGACCTGGAGGGGAGGCAGGAAGGGAGGGTCATAGTCATTGCTGAGGGTGATTGTATCCCCGTTCTGCTGGCACCAAGATTCCATGTTCAGTACTGTACTCTGACATGTCTGTGCTTGAAGATCTCTGAAGAGATGGCATGAAGGAGGGGCTCAATGACTCCTATGAATTTTTGGCCAGCTGATGGCCCAGGGATGCAGCAGATCAGCTGGCTGGGCTGTCGTGATGGGTGGGTTGCAGAGCTGTCCTTCCTCATCCCCTCATGGCACAGAGCTGATTTTTAACCCCTACCCAGAGATGCAATCCAAACCCCCCAGTGATGGAGAGTGCCTGGTGGTCCTGGGTCACTTCTCCCACTATAATTAGCCTCACTGTTAATTACTTGCAGGCCTGTGGTGTACAGGGGTAGCATCCACGCAGCCACAGGGGCTGCCTCTGCACAGACCCTCCTGCAGTGCACCAACCCTGCATGGCCCCTTGTCTCCTGCCCACCTCAGCAGCAGGCATGGCACTGGTGCTGTTGGTTGCCTTAGCTTCCCAAGGTATGCATCTCCCTGCCTGCTGCCATCTCTTAGCCAGGCCCCACAGGGAAGGGGACCTGTGCCCTGGCACTGCCACCTCAGGAGCCTTTCCCCAGGGGCTCTGTGGAGGGGTGAGCCTGCAGACAGCAGGACTCCCAGCCCGTTGCCCTAAGGTGGGCACAGCAGCACCACCTTGCCAGGAAGCCCACTCCAGCCCTTAGCTGCCAACTGCCTGGTGTTGAGGGTGTTGGAGCCGGGTCCCCTCTCCCATGCTGTGTGCTTCCAGCCAAGAACCACTGATTTGGCTCTATGTGCCTGCCCAGGAGGCTTAGGGCTTGGCAGCTGGGTCCTCTCCAGTACCCACAAAGCCTCCTGCTCATGCTCTCCCCCTCTGAAAGTACATACATAACAGCCAAGAGAGGCAGAGAGGGAGAGAAAAGGAGAAACGCCAGCTTTGCCTCCACGCTCCCATCCAGAGCAGTCTCCTAATGAGAAGAATATGGCTGCTAGTTAGCAGAGGGGTGTGTCCTGTAGGCTAAAATGAGATAGTTACACTGCACTGATTGAAGGTTGAGGTTAGAGGGCAGCACAATTATGTTCAGGAGATTCAAGGGCTCTGTTTGATGCGGCAGTTCTAAGCTCCCAGCCAGTGTCAGTAGTTTAGCTCAGGGTTTCTTTTTTTTTTTCTTTTTTTTTTTTTTTTTTGTGGGCTAAAGACAGGAAGGATAAAAACTATGGGAATGAGTTGTTTCTATTATTATAAAGTGGTGTGAGTTTTCTTTTTTTTAAACCACTAGTTCACCCCCCTTTTGCTTAACTGTTTCCTGATCATTATTTTTTAAGCTGCTCAGAGGGAAGAAGAGCACATCCCTTTCCCCCTGGAGAGTGGCTCTGAATTTCCCCCAGACAGGGAATGTGATTTTTTTGTGTCCACTTCTGCTCAGTTCACTGACTATGGATCAGGAAAGCAATTAGCAGTTCAAATTATGTCAGCACCAAATTCTTTGTCTCAAAATCATGGGTTAAGAGTTGCAAAAGAACGTTAATTGTCTGGTGCTGAACTAGATGTTGGTTTTTTTTTCTGAAAGCATTTCCAGTGCTTAGGGCTGTTTATGGGGGAAGCCTCTTATGTTTTGAAAATTGTGGGTTCTTTTTCCAGAGCCTGCAGCAGCGTTCAGGCTCTGCAGCAGCATCTCTGGGCTCTCCAACCTGTCTCCCATCAGCTGGCTAGCTGTCTTGCAGGCAGCCATGCACCATCTCAAGATGATCCTGGTGACTGTCACCTATCTCCACTGTCCTCTAACCCATGTGTAACTCTCTGGTCACTGCACGCAGCCTCTGCCACCTGCATGCACTGCAGGGAGGTGAGGACCAAAGGGACTGCTGGCCTGCAACAGCAGCACATGGCAGCTCCATGCTGCCTATGCAAGGAGGCTGTTGCTCTCTTGGTGGCAGCACCCAGTCCTGCTGGGCTGAACACTGTCCTGCCCATCTCTTCCTTAAGGCTGAATGAAGGGATGCCTGCCCCTTTTTCTCCTTGCCTGCTCCCCAGGGCCCATTTTGTCCCAAGCCCACACTTTGCATTGCCTTTTGATCTGAGTGACAGCCTGGTTTATTTACTCTAATGGTTCTCAGTTTTAAATGTTAATTCCTCCCTGAAGAAAATGTCTTTTCAGGATGAGTTGCCCATCAGCAGAGACATGGGTGTGTTGGCATCCCCAGCCTCTGTGCAGAGCCAGGCCTTCCCCCAATGGGCAAGAGCCTGGGAGGTGATGCCCAGGGAATACCTAAGTCCCTGTCACCACTGTGGTTGGGCTGTCCCAGGGACATCTCATTGCTGGGCAGATCAAGGTGGCATGAATGCATCCCTAGCATCTCAGTTTGTCCCTGTGCAGCCTGTTTGGCACAGTGCCACACATCACTGCCACAGCCCCCCATAATCCTGGCTGCAATTAGGTGTTGATGGATTGTCCCTGGGCCAGGGTCTCAGTACAGTCCCCTAAGAGGGACGAGGCACACAGAGAGACGGGCAGGGGCCTGCTAGGCTGCCGCCATGCAACAACAATTTCTAATCTTGATTGGAGAGGGGGGCGGTGGGCTAGGGCGGGGGGAAGAATCAGAGATAAATGTTAGCTCATTTCTTAAGTAATTAGTTACCTCCTCATCCCCATGTTGTAATTGTGAACAAGCTGTAATGTTTAATTAGTGTGTAAATGAAACCCCAATTTCATAATGGCTGCGGTGACAGCGCTAAGTGAGACAGGCACAGAAGGGGCCGCATTGTTTCAGCAGGAGATGAAGCTGTCGCCCAGCAAGCCAAGCGTCTCTGGGAGAAAATGGAAATGATAAACGAAGTGAGGCTAATTAGCAAAATCCTACAGGCCCCACTGATGGTTCTCATCAAGGGGAGGTAATGAAGCGGGCGGGCCAAGCTGAGGGGGGATTAATTGGAGCTGATTGCTGCACATACAGGCAGTGTAGAGCAGTGGATGCAGGGATGCAAACTTTCCTGCTTTTCTCCTCTTGCCTTTCCCCAGCCCAGCTGTGGGTAGAGCCTGTAGGGAGGACACAGGTGAGAGTCTGGTCCTGGAGCAGGCAGGACACAGATACACAGGGGTGTTCCCTGCCTGCAGGTGTTGGGCCAGAGGCACATGGGCACCCATCCCACATGAAAAGCATAGTATGAAGGATCTGAAACACTGGAGAGATGCTGCAGAGCTGGTTTATAGCACAAGGAGGATTATAGCTCTTCGATAGCTCCCTTGAAGTCCTCTTCCTGCGCTGACTGTATTTTGAGTATAGACATTTGGAAAGTAAATAAAGCACCTCTGCATGATGGGTGCTAGGGAAGGCATGAGTTCTCCCTGCTCCCCCTCTGGGTGAGAGTTTCTGCAGACCTGATACCTGTGGCAGCACAGTGTGGCAACCGAGCCAGAGCTCACTGTGGTGGGGGAACCTGGGGCATTGTGGAGCTGAACTTTATCCTTTCAAGCTGTGTAAGAAATGCCCTTTCTGCAGCTGTTGGCACACAACCCCGATCACATTGCATTACTTAGTGACATTTCAGGGAGCACACGGAGCTCTGCTGCCAGTGGGCTCGGTCCCAAATGTCCCATCCCTGCTGTGGGTGGGGTTCATCTGCCTGTGGGCCAGACTGCCACACAACTTGCTCTTTACCTGCTGCCAAATCAATATCAGAAGTGAGCAAAAGCCTTGCCAAGCAGAAGAGAGGACAGCAATACCTCTCTGAGCTTGCATGCGTTACTCTGTCCAAGCAAGTTATTCATGGCTGCATGTGGAACCATGGTACCATGAGCAGGTCTCTTCAGCATCTCAACCTCCTTTTCTGACAGAAAATGAGAGAGTGAATTGTCTGCTTGACAAGTGCCCGTACCTGGGATGTCCAGTGCCTGCCCAGAGTCATTGCATCCCTTCCTCACGGCATCTCCAAGCCCCCTGCTGCCTCTCTTGCTGAGTAATGAGAGATTTCCCTGGGCCTCCAAGGGCTCTAAAGAGGAGCTGAGCAATATTATTTATTCAGTTGTTTACAGAAGCGTTTGATCGGGAATAGTTCTTCACTGCCAGCCTGTTGTGTATTATTCATTGCAATAATCTCTGCAGATTGTGATAAACTGTAACTGCGGTGGGGCAGCGTGTAGCTGGGTTGTACTGCCACCACTGCCTGCTCCGGCCTCTAAAATATCGGCAGCTGCAATCATAAATCTCAATTTACAAGTGGGACTATTGCACGGGGAGTTATAGTTATACTAATGATTACTTCTCTGTCTTATTTTTCATGTTGCAACAGAGTAATAAATTTTTAAAAATAGCCTGGGCAAAGCGTCAGCAAAGACTGTGCGTCCTCTCACCATGCTGTCAGCAGAGAGGGGCATTCCTGTTCTCCAGCAGACATCTCACTGGCAGGGCACCGGCCCCACTTCGCAAGGAGGTGGCTCAGAGAAGGGGGACTTTGTGTCCTTACACTGGGAAAGATGCCATAGAATCTCCCTGGGCATGGTGGGGCAGCAGGCTGGAGTGCGATGTTGGGATTAATCCTAATGCTTGCTGTACTGGAGAAGAGAGCTCAGCTCCCTGCAATGTCTTCTCTGCTGAGAATGGGGACTGAGCCCTGCATTTGTCACTGACCTAGTCTTTCTCAGTCAGATTTAGGATATCCTAGGATTGATGGGGCCAAGAGGTGGGGATCTGATGGCCTAGAGTGGAGCTGGCATTTGAAGGGTGTATCTTATTCCTGTATTCACCACACTCCCAGCACTGGGGCTTTCCCAGATACAGAGAGTTGGAAGCTGTCTTTTTGCAGGCAGTGTGGAAATGGGGTGATGGCTTGGATGATTCCACCTGAAGGAAAGCCCCCCTTTCCTGGAGGACAGCAAGGGTCAGAAGGAAAGGCTTTGGGTTAGAGGAATTCAGACCTTGCCCCCATCCCCATCTGGGAGCAGTGACTCAGGAACACTCAGTGGCATCTCTCCTGGAGGAGTCACCATGGGGGGCAGCCACCAAAGACCAAGTCTCTTGCCCTGAAGGCAGCAATGGGGCGCGGGGTTCAGCGAGCATTTCCTGAGTGTTTATCACAGCTTCGAGGTCTGTGATGTGAGGTCTCTGATGGATGCCTCCATTCACAGACTTGACATTATGATGTACAGGGAGCCTAGAGATATATAGATTTTCAAAGTGGCCACTTTGAGCATAATTATAAATATCCAGCCTCTTTACATAGTGAATTGCTGCCAGGAAAAGAAGGACCCCTGGAGCTCTGAAATTTGGCATCCAGGATTTCTTGAGAAAGGAGCCTTCGCAGAGGTTTTACACTCATTTTGGGGCCAGGATGGCGTGGGTGTTAAGGGATGATGATTTTCCCATCCTGAGCCCCCCTGGCAAGTCCTCCGCCATTCCTCATGGTGCTGGCAGTGTCTCTCTGTGAGGGACATCTCCAAGGCACTGTCTTGGACCCTCACCTCCCCTACTTGTCTGCACCAGCACACTGTAATATGATTTTAACTGCTTCCGAGTGGCTGGCTCCCCTTCCAGATCACAGCACAGAGCACCAGGGGCATAACGGAGCTGAGAGTCAGTGCTCCTGGTCTCTGTGCCTGATCCATGGCCCCAGAGACACAGCAAGGGAGAGATCTTCCCCTAGCTCAAGGCTGGCTCATCTCCTTACCTTGCTTTTGGAGCATCCCAGCCCACAGAGGGCTGCGGCTCAGCACAAAGGGATCAGTTTTCACGTGAGCAGAAGATCCCCCCAGTGGGATGGGTGCTGGGTGCAAAACCAATCAGGAGCACTCCCACATGTCCTCCTTGGATTCACAGACTCCTAGAAGAAAGGCAGCTGTCCTTTCCGGGAAACCATCTGGAAGTCCCCTTATCATGCTTTTCTCTTGCCATTTGGATGATAGCAGAGCATCACCACTTCCATTTCCATGCTGGAGCTGGAGTGAGTGTGCTCTGGGGAAGGTCTCTGCAGGCAGCTGTGTGCCCATCACTGTGCATGAGTGTCTAGGCTCAAACAGGCACCAGTTATCGCCTTCTCCACCATGGGACTGGGGCATGCTGGAATATTGCAGGGAAAAATGAAGAGTGTTTGAGGATTTGTGTTCTGTTTGCGAGCAGGATCTGGAGGAGAGAAGGTCAAAGAAGAAAATTGGAGCTGAATTTAAATCAATGGCCGGTAGAGATTAGAGCAGTGGCCCAATTAACTGCAGCAAGACAGGTGGAGGCTGGGAGAGGGCTCCAGCTCTCCAGGTTAGGACCTTTCATTGGACCTCAGTTCTGGGTCCATGGAGATGTGAATGCCACAGACAAAACAGGGAGCATGGCCAGGGACTTGCTGGTGGGCAAGAGCTGGAGTAGCTGGAGGCTGTGGATGGTAGCAGGAGACCTAGGTGGTTTGGTGTTGGATTGAATCCCCCTCCCTCTGTCCTTCTCTGCGCATCTTGCCAAGATCAATCCGCCTCTACATCCACACACCAGCTCTTTGTCCTTGTTTTCTTGTCCCAGTCTCTTCCCCCATGCCCTACTATCATCTCAGCTGTTCCCACCACCAGCCCCACTAGCTCCCCGGCCTCCACACCCCATCACTGTTTCCTCCTGCTTGTCTGTCCCTTGACTCCAGCTCTTGTTGGTGCAAGTGTTTCAATGAAACAGTTTCCTCCCTTGCACTTCCTGAGGAAGTCATCCAGCACTGAGAGCTGGCTCCCCACTTCCCATGCAGGTGTTTAGCATGGGTGCCAGGGGAGTTGCAGCAGCTGGGAGCAGGGGCCAGCATTGGTGGGATGGGTGTCAGTGCACGTGCAGCTGCCCAGGGCCACATGTAGCTGTCTTTGCCCAAAGCTGGCTTGATTCTGATGGGAAATCCAAAACATTCCAGGTTCCCAAAATCACCTTCCCAACAGACTTCAAGGCTTTGTTCTTAAACATCAGGGTATATACAAAAAAAAGCTTGCACTGACAAGTAACTGGAATTTAAGTGAAATAGTGACATTCTTGTCATTCTTGTTGATGGTAATTTATTAATGGTTCGTGCTGGAATTTCCTAGGAAAAGAATTCAGTGTGAGTTGAACATCCAGCGTGGAATATTTCAGCTGAATCACTAAATTTTGGGGAAAATCATGGTAGGTCACATCAGAGCAAGGGGAAGCCACCAGCCCCTCCTTGTTCCCAGCAGACATCCCCCATGTGTACCTGGGGTCGGGGCAGCCAAGAACACAGCTCCCATGTCTATAGGCCTACAGGGGTCAGGCTTTGCTCTCTCCAGCAACCCTGTGCACTGCAGCATGTTTTACATCACCCAAGGAACATTAATTAACATTGCTGGAAGATCTCAGGAAAGGTGCAATTTGAATGATCTGGCACCACAGTCATTCGGATGCTGAGTTAATTCAATCCTTGCACACAGTGCTCCTACAGATTGTTGGCTTTAAACAAACAGCAGTGACAGATTTGTTGCTGCGGAAATGTGGTCATTAAGTCAGGAGCGTGTGTTTGACCTGAAAGCGATTGAGTGATGGATGCAAGTCATTTTAAAGCTGCAGCAGCCAAAAGGATGCTCCTTTTGGAGAGTAATCTTGCATCTAAGGAGTGTAAATAATTTAAACAAACAAGTAAAGTAAGGTGAAAGCACTGCTGTGTTGTGGCACTAAATGCAAAGCAGGGCAGTGATGCCAGTCCTGTGGTGAAGGAGAGCTCCTTTGCACAGTGCTGTTGTAAAGAGGTGCGAGGTACCAGCTTTGGGGCTGTCTGTGGGGATAAATGGTACCAACCAAGCTCCCATCACTTCATAGTCACCGTGGGAGCTGTGCACCTGCCACACTCTGAGTGTGAGCAGTGCAAGCACTGTGGGATCCCCAAGGAACAGTAATCAAAGTGGATTGGTGGACATCACTTTCATGTCCTGGAAGAGCAAGCTCCCTTGGCTTCCAGACAAGGTCTGGCTTGTCTTGTCCAGCAAGGACGGTTTGGTGAACCAGGAGCTTGGCATGCTGCTGCTCCATGCCAGCCTTGCTCTGAGCTTTCCTCTCATGGCTGTTGAAGATCCTGTCGCCCGCAGAGTGTGAGCAGGGAGGGAGGGTTCAGTCCGCACCGGTCACGTCACATGGGTCTGCGCATTCTGCTGCTGGATGTGGTGTTCCTTTAATGGGGATGGTAGTTACTGTGCATTAGAAGCAGCCATTGCTTAAGCCTCAATATCTCGGCCATTTAATTTAATGGGTTTTTTTAAATACCAAAAGCAATTAAGTTCACATTGCGGGCTAATCGCCTACAAAATTTCATTTCAAAGATGCTCAGACTGTTTGTGAGAGAATTGCTGGGAAGCAGCCCAAATACGCCACAATGTCTGTCTGTTTGTCCTTTGCCTTCCCTCTCTCCCAACCAGAGTTAAGCAGACTTTTCAAAAGGAAACAATCACATTTTCAGTTCTCTGCTTTTCTGATGGTTTTTCCCTGGTATGAATTTTGGATGTCTTAAGTTAAATGCTATTGATTGGTGATGATTATAGTAGTCAGCTGGTACTACAAGAGTTGAAAACAGGGGTTTGAGGTTTGGCTGATGGGCAAGAGCCAGGTAGCTGTTGTTGGGGAGTGAGTGGGCACACAGCTGTGTGCCCAGGCCAGGAGGATGTGGCGGGAGTTCTGATATTAGCTTGTGTTACCACTGCCTCGAGGCCATGTGTCTGTGCTGTGTCCCTAGGGGTATAAGAGTTGCCTGAGCAGTAACACCTAAACTTTGCACAAGCCCTTCTGTGTTGGAAATGTGTTCTGGGTGAGCTGTTTGCAGCATGTCCACCGTATCCCATGGTGGCTCTCCTCACGTCCCTGCCTTCCTGATCCTCCTCCTGCCTTAGCAGCTCCAGCCCATGGCATTCATCCGTGGCAGTCCCTTCAGGGACCAGCTTGCCTGTAGGCTGCAGGGCTTTATCAGATTGGAGAAGAGCCGGAGTTCTTTGACAGAGATTACTTGTTCTCCTAAACAGCCATGTTACTGAATACGGAATAATCCCCCCTCAACATCCAGCTGGGGATTTTGTTTCCTTCACTGTGAGCTATCATGTTAATGCTCTCTGCTTAAAGCACCTTTGCCATCAGAGTCACCCACGTGATGCCCATCGCCCGACCAGCACAGTGGGCAAGGGCACACTGCACACCACTGCCCACCAAGCTGCCTGCCCCCACTGTGTTTGGCTGAGCCATGCATGGCTGCCATCCCGTTTTGGCTATGGTGTTGCCTTCTTCATGCTCCCATTGACATCCCCCCAGCTGGTTTCCCTGGATGGCAGTGGGGAGGTGATTTATGGAGTCCCACATGCACCCGGTGAGTCCAGCTCTCTGCGTTTCAGGGAGATCCATCGCACAGGGAGGGGAGGTCACTGCGTTGCAGGTTTGCTAACCTTGCCCGCTTATTAAAAATGGTAAAAGCCTCCCTCAGGACTCGTGAAGTATAGATCCAAAGAGCTCCATATGCTGTTCCCCTTAATGAGATGTCTGCCTGAAGAGCAATAGCAAAACACACCATCCAGTGCAGGGTCCCTATAGCTAGATGGCCTGGCTGTAAACAGAGCCGTCCGTCTTAATGGGCTATCGTGTAAAAACTTCTCCCAGTCAATAAATCAAAGGGGCTCCATTTATATCATGTGCTGCCTTCGCTATTAGGCTGCCTCTGGATGGCATGTTCTGATACAGAGCTCCCTGGGCCTGCCAGACGAGGCCAGAGGCTCTAATAGGCATTTAATTTAGGCTTCCCCTTGCTGATACCCATGCAGAGTTCAGCATCTGGGACTCAGCAGGGGCTTCCTCGTGGTTTGGGATAGCCCTGCTGTGCAGGAAAGGGTACCCGTGGATCAGCACCTGGCAGGCATCACCTCCCCTGCCCTGCTGGGTAGGAGCCTCTGGTGTACAGGGAATCAGACCCTCTCTGTGAAGGGGTGTGTGGGTTTGGTGAGCACCCCTACTTGGTCGGGAGCAGCAGCCACAGCCTGGCGCAGTTATTTATTTTTCATCCCCTCCCTTGTGCTGCTCGGATGCCACCGGAGGGAAGTTCCGCTTCAGCCACCATCCCAGGCAGAGATATTAGTCCTCATTACTAATTAAAGGAAGCAGGAGTAATTGACGGATGGTGGATGGCAGGGGAGCCAGTGTGATGAACAGCCCCTGTCCCTGTGCCGGGGACGCATGCTGAGCGCTACCTGTTAGCTACAAATAAACAAACCTGATAAATAATAAATAGTTTGAGAAGAGTGGGCAAGCATTATTTAAATTAATAGGGATTAGAGGGAGAGGTCTGAAAGAGCATTCCTCCAGATGAGCTATCCCTGGACAGACAGGGACTCATTTGTTGCAGACTGGAGTAAACAAGGAGAAGGGGAGGATTCATCACAGCAGGGCCTCGCAGCGCTTCTCGGGCTGGTAACAGCATGGCTGTACTTTTCCTGGCCACCCCTGCACCTGGGCTCCCTGTGTCCCTGCTGCCTCACCGGTGTCACTGTGCTGTCACACCTCTGGTGCCATGCTGGGCACTGGGTGCTCTGAGGGAGTCAAGGTGCTGTGGCAGAGCAGTGGGGAGTGGATGCTGGGCTCCGGCTGCTGGCGAGGCCCCACACCACGACACCTGCAAGTTTTCCCAGACCGCTTGATGGCCACCTGCAGCCTGTCTCCACCCAGGCACTCGCTGTCAGCCACAGGTTGGTCCCAGCCAGCGAATCCAGCTGCAGAGAGGGTCTCTCCTCACCCCCTGATATTTGGGTACCATCCTGCCTGCGTAGGGCAGGAGGCTGGGGGTGGTGGAGGAAGGAGGAATGCTGTGGGAGGCGGGGGAAAGAGGGGAGGACAAACGCTCTGCTCGCTATCACATCTACTCCATCTTATCACCACAGTAATTTGATGATAAAAAATAATCCAAGGCTGGAAAGGAAACATGTGTAGTGGAGTAAAGATTGAATATAGGTGGATTGTGCCCTGGGGCGGCGGCTGGGAGAGAGAAGGAAATGTCCTTCTGTTTGACATACTGCCGAGTCGCAGCCGTGCCCCCGCCTCGCCTCGCCCTGCCCGAGGCTCTGGGAGCCCGCTGGCCCGTGGGCCATGTGCCGGGCTGGAGGGTGCCTGTTGCGGCTCCCCCGACACATCCTAGCCCTCCGCCTGCACCTCCTGTGACCCCTAGTACCCTGTGGGGTGCTGCCCCCCACCCTCCCACCCCACAGCTCGCTCCCAGCACACTTCTGTTTGGTTTTTTTTCCCCTTTGGTTATGCTTCACAACTCATTTTATCAGCTGTCAGTAACCAAATGTCTTTTTTAAGGAGTGGGTTATAGCCGCTAATGTACTGAATGCTATTGCACTGGCTGCAGTTAGTGTTCCACAGCTAAATTACTATAATTAATGTTCCACTAGAACTGTTTGTAACAGGCGGCTGCGGGAGCCCCAGGTCTGGGCTTTCACAGCCACTGAATTATCTCTTCTCCCCGGAGAAAGCGCCTCTCACAAAGGGGAGGGACGAGGTCAGCGCTGGGACAGGCAGGCAGTAGTCGAGCCAAACTCCGGCAGATGAGTGGCCTGGGAGCTGTTCCCGGCGTACAGACTCCCCGTATCTCCCCATCTCGGCTGCTGTGCCCCGTGGGAGTGAGGCTGGGTGTGCGGTGGAATTCCTGCTAGGATTCTCAGGGCACTGCTGCATCGCCAGGGCTTCGCTCATCGCCCTCTGCGACTGCATTTTAAAGATGGAGCACAGCGCCTAGAGAAACGCTTCCAAAACTCGCTAAGGGCAGTCAGCAGAGATATTTCCCTGTGCCAGGCATGGCACTTCAGCCCCACTCCACACCAAGTCTGCACCCAAAACTATCCCTGCCCTCCCTGCTCTCCGTCTCAGTGAGGCAGAAGTGCAGGGGAAAAAATGTGCTCGGCGGGCACACACACCCCTTGCTTCGCTAAATGCATTGTTCAATACCTGCAACAAACAGATTAGCCGAGGCTTTATCAGGGACAAGAGAAGGGAGAGCAGTGTGATAATGGTTTTCAGCAAATCCTCGGGCTGTCACAGATTAGAGCCGCGGCAGGAGCATTATCAGCCCTTTCCTCCTCTCCCCATCACCTCCCCCTTTGTCTCTTCTCACCATCGGATTTCTCCAGCCAATCTATCCCTGAGAGAGCCGGGCAGATACAAGAAGAAGTCGGTTTCCATCTGATCTGCAATTGGTTTTTCTCGGCAGCCGATCCGTGTCGCAGCATTGATCCTTGGGTCCCCCAGCGCTTGTCACCTTGCGTGTCTGGAGAGGAAGGTGGCCGAAGGAAGGGGGGCTGGGGTGGGGATGCTTTAAACTTGCTGTGTGCCATTGATTTGCAGGTGAGAGCGTGGCCGGGCCTGGCCTGCTCTGCCACGCAGGAGGGCATGAGCCACCTGCCCTCATCAGAGGAGTTTAAATGGCT
Source organism: Acridotheres tristis (assembly GCA_037013685.1). NCBI lineage: Eukaryota > Metazoa > Chordata > Aves > Passeriformes > Sturnidae > Acridotheres > Acridotheres tristis. The sequence continues at coordinate 11,057,815 of CM072895.1, forward strand.
GTGACCGTATTAAAGAAGAGGAATGTCTTTGGAAGACCAGTGGAAGAAGAGGGCCAACCCCAGGCCCTGGGCAGGTGGTTGGGAGCTGCCCAGCCCTCATCATCTCACCAAGGGACAGCTCAGTGAGACTGGCGCTGGGGTGCTGGGAGCCTGCTGGGTGCCCTCCTCTCTCCAAGGGTCACCCACTGCACCCACATCCCCATTTCTGCTCTGTACCTCTCTGTGCCACTGCAGCATGGCCAGGCATGAGTAGAGACCCCTGTCTTGGCTCTGCAGCTTGCCTGAGCTTGTGGGAGAGAAGCTGCCAGGTGGGAGCTGTTGCGTTAACCCCAGTGGGTGGGCAGCTTTCTCAGGAGACCTGAAGCTGCAGAAAGTTATGTTTCCCTTCTAAATGTGGGACACAAGGCTGTCTTTTGTCCCACTGACTGCAGCCAGGGCCTGCAGGCCCCATCAGGTGGAGGTTTGTTGAAATACCTGGATGCTCAGGAGCCATGGCCCAATGGGCAGGGCAGCAATGCTGTACCAGGCAGGACCCGACATCTTTGAGTCAAGCTGGGACGTCGTGTCTGTGTCACCTGCCCCACCCTGCCCTATACCCTTCTGCCAGGTTCCTGCTAGGGTAGAGCTGTGGCAGCTCTGCCTTACTTCGCCTTTTCTGCCTGACCTGAGGGATGGCATGCTAGTTGCTGGGAGGGCAAGAGGGGATATAACAAGTAATGGCCCCAAGTGTGGAAACAGTGTTAATAAAGTGTATTTCACTTTTAATTTTAGCATATAATGTAATGATCTTTTTTAAGGCCCTATCATATTATCTGCATGACTAGATTATTGAGTCTTCATCATCTCCAGATAAATTTATGACCAGGATGATGCTTGGAATTTATTATCAGTCAATAGAGCTCAATACTGTAACAAGGCGTGTAATAAGATATACATATTTAATGATCCGGAGTAAAACAGCCCCGCTAATGGGCAGGATGAGACGGAGGCTGGAGCGTTAATTTCCATCCCTTGCCCCTTTCCACGGGAGCCTGCACCATTCAGATGAGATGCAGCCCCAGGGTCCCTTGCATTGCCTGAGGTCAGGAGCAGGGACTGGCTGGGGGGCCATACAGAGGAGCACAGCCCTCATGCTGCTGTGGCTGTGAGCATGTGCCTGCTGCACGAATGCACTCGTGGGAAGGCACGTGTGCCACCCATCCCTGCAGAGATATGCAGCTCTATCTCACACAGCATACGGCTCTTTTACATGGCTTTGCAGGTCTGGCTGACATCCTTGTCTGCACCAAGTAAGGACTGTCACATATCCACTTTGCAGGTGGCTCTCTCCAGTGCAGCAGTCTGGGCATGCCTTGTACAAAGCTGCTGCTCCAGCAGTTGCTGAGATGGCTGGAAAAGCCACAGAGTGATTTTTATGTTCCAGGGGCAAGCCTGAAATCTTACCTCTGGGACAGTGCAGGGCTCTCTGGCTCAACAAGGGGAGCAGAGCCTGGGGCAGACAGATGCCCTCTGTCCACACCACATGAGGACATCTCTGGCCCAGCAAAGCCCTTGGTGGGGACACAGTCCCATGCACCCTCACAGAGTCCCCCACGCTCTGGCTCACCTGGCTGTCTTCCTGACAGGAGACCAGACAGCACCAGAGCAGGCACAGCCCAGGGAGGTGGCAGGTCTGTGTGCCCAAGCACCCTGGCGCTGTGTGCAGATGCCAACAGACTATGTTGAACAGGGGGCCATCTCCTTTGCCAGGCTATATTTTGAGCTGCCAGCGCTGATTTTTCCAGCCTTTTGGGATGGTGTTAAATTACTTTCCAAGGACTTTCAATAAGCACTTTTGATACCTTTGAAGCATGCAGCTTTGTGGGAAGATTACAGTCCCGCATCTATCTCGCTGGGAGAGAAACAATGGCAGCAGGGCTGGTGTTTGATCTCTCCTCCAGAAGGCAAGAGAGGGTTTGGGTTAGACAAAGAGGTGAGCTGCTGATTTACAGCTAATGTTTAAAAATAGGTAGGTCTCCCTCCAAGATAGAGAGACTGCCCTCCTCTGTGTAATCGCCTGCCTCTGCCTCGCTGGACTTGCAGAAACACAGCTCGCTTTATTTGAAGGCTTCGAGTGCAGCATCGCAGTTTGATTCTTGGTCCTTTTAAAGCAATAACTAGGCCATCTGACCAAGCTTTAAAGAGCAGGAGAACTTTCCATTAGGACTTGCGACACACTCTTGGCAGCACTGGAATTACATTCTTGCCTTTTATTTCCTTTCTCTGACATCTCATGTCACTCAGGCAGGAGAAAGCCAGCTTTATAAACTCACTCATCTCTACCTTGAAATTTCTTCCTAATTAGGGTCCCAATCCCAGTGGTGGGACTGGGTGTCAGAAGCTGGATGTGGAACAGAGCCAGCAGCAGTGGTGGAGGTCAAACCAAACTGCTCCCTGCAGCCCAGGGACCACCTGGCCCAAGCAGCATCAGTCAGGGGCAGGGAGACAGCATCTCCCATGTCTGTACCCAAGACTCCCACAGAGGAAAAACAGAGCCACCATCCCTGCCATGCTAAGCATCTGCATGTCTGGCCCCCCATACTGCCCCTGGCAGGGACCATCAGATGAGTTACAACACCACGAGCACCCAGCTCCGGCCAGGCATGCCTTCACTGCAGGGAGAAAAGGTGTCAAGGGAGTTGAATTCCCTTTATCTGTGGATAACTACTGCTGCCTTTAACAGCCTGGAATAAACTAGCCATAAATATCATGATCATAAGTGCTTAGATATGGCAACTTTACACTGAACAGAGGTTTTAACCTTCCCTGCGGAGGATATCCAGCTCTACATCACTGACTGTTACCATTCAGCTGCACGGCCAAAGACAAGCTCTTGATGAGCTGCTCAGAGCAGCTGCACCAGCTACTGGCCACCTTGCAGCCCAGTCTAACCCAGTCCTTACCCCAGTTTTGGGGTAGAACTCACTCCTGTTTTCAGGGCCAGACAAGAGTCCTGCTGCCCTCTCCCCCCCGCCAGCATTCTTTCCTCCTCTTAAGGAATCACCAGCATTGGAGCCTGCAGTTTACTGGGTTCCTGTGGGGATGCATCTTCCATTCACATTCCCGCCCACATGAGGGTCTGAGCCACCAACTTCTGCAGCAACTTGTCACCATCACCTTGTCCCTGAGCCAGGCCAGGGGTCCAGTATCAGCAAGAGGGCAGTTTGCATCCTCCCTGCATTTTGCCAGTGCCCTGCCGTGACTTTATTTTGCATGGCGACTTTGAGGGGAGCTGTAAAACACTCAGACGAGTTAAATAATACACGACAGTGTACGGTATAAATTACAGGAAGCCAGCGGTGGAGCGACATTGTATGCTGAATAAATTAAAGGCTGCGTGACTTACAGGCAAGATTGATCTGCCAAGCATTTTGTTTAGTGACGTGCTTGTCATAAGGGAGAGCTAATTACAGACGCGGAGGCGCGCAGCTCTGGCACTCGGGAGCACAGAGCAAACTGGGCTTACGAATGTCAGCGGGGTCCCTGCACGTCCAGGATTTGCTCTTTCTGAGGCCAGCCACATGCCAGGACCCGTTAGCTGGATGCCTGCTGTTTTCCCAGGGCCATCCAGCACTGTCACAGCCCAGGAAAAGAACTGTGCTGCCACAGGGAGCTGCCATGGTTGGGAAGTGGATGTGCTGGTGTGGGGGACGCAGGCAGCTGGTGGCTCTGGGGTCTGCCCTGAACAAGGGCTGGCATTGGGACTGCCTCAGCAGCTTAAGGGAAATGGAGATATTCAATCCTTAGCCTGTTCTTAATGGAGCAGAGCCATATAGGAGCACATCCTTTGCTCCTGTGGCATTTTTGAGCCCAGTGCTGCTCACAAGGTGACAGGGATTTCGTTGCTCTGGGGTACCCAGGGCTGGCTGAGCAGCAAAGCTGAGAGCTGTGGGGGCTGATTTGGCCGCTGAAGAGTACAAAAACACAAACATAATTCAGAAATTAGGTAGGGATCCTGTAATAGCAGGATGCTGCCATGAGCCACCGAGGGAAGGGGAAGTCTTCTTCAGGTCACAGTTTGGACTGGATAATTTTGGGGAAGATGTGCTTTACCCACAGGGATGTGGGAGTCTGGTGAGAGGCTTGGATTCAGCTGGGTGACTCTAACCACCAAACTTGGGGCTGAGTTTGGAGGCTTGTCCTGCTGGGCTCTAGAGCAGGGATGGCTCCTGTGCCAGGAGGTCTGTCCCCGCTGCCCCCACAGCTGAGCAATGCCGTGCAGGCTCGAGGTCACGGCAGAGGCTGGGCCATGGGGCTGGTGGAACGAAGACCTCCCTGGCCTGTCACAAGAGCGCTGGTGGCTGGAGACCGTGCTCCGGCCATCGAGATGTGTTCCCCTCCGGCTCGGCCGGCTCGGCGGTTGTCTGTCACTCGGTGGGATTATGAGTAGTGAGTGTAATGCATCGGCGTATGAATAGGGTTGTCTGGCTGATGGTGATGTATCGTTTTTCATTACTGCCTCTCAAGCCCTCCTTGCTCCACGTGTGGAAATTCTATTTATTCCCTAATTTGTAAAAATTCCCTCCTTATCTGATACCAATCAGGGAGGGGTAATTGGCTCTCCAGGGCTAGCGGCTGGGGTCCTGATGAAGAGATATGTGTGTCTGCTCTGGCTGTCCAGGCACCCTGCCCTGCTGCACCAGCGACACGGGCCACAATTAATAATGATTTGCAAATGGCAGACAAGCAATAACGCAGAAAGATGTCCAGCCAGCCTCCTGCCCGCCCCTTAATTTCCTTCTGTAATATAAATGGCACAGGAACGAAAATCCAGCGCTATAAATTCTGAAATTAGTTATTCACCGTAATAAATGGTTCCCTTTTTGGTGCATGGTTCTCCCCTTCTCCCCATCCTTCTCCCCTGAACATACCCCCCCCCCCCACTTCCTCTTCCCCTCCCAGCCCCCTTGCCTGCTACCTACTTCATTTGAGTCCTAATATGCAAATGCTGTAATTTAACGGGATGGTGAAGTTGATTTTCATGTTAACTTAATTACTTTGATTTATGAAGGGCTGGGATGTAGATACAGCTCCATCCTTGCCCACCTCCCACACTCACCCCTCTGCAGTCCTGCTGACCCGCTACCTCTCTTCCCTTTTCCTCCCTTGGCTCAGTCCTCTTTTCCTCTTCTTCCCAAGTTTAGTGTTTTATTAGCTGCCTTTAAGTGGACATAAGTCCTCGCGACAATCGCATGATGCGGAGGACAAATTCCCCGTCCTGCCTTGTTTAATCGTGCCTGGATAATGGATGTATAATTGACTCATTTGAATGCTTTTGCCTACAGGAGTGCAGAGCATTAAATGTTTGATTGCCTTAATTTCCAAACAGATCATTATCCCCTTCTTACCCGCTCTTAATAAACACTTTATGAGGATTTTTTTTGTAAAGGAAAAAAATCTCCACTCCTCGTACTTCTCTGAAGTGATAAACTCTAATTAAGTCTAATATTTAAAAATATGGTAATGGTGACTTGTTTGAATAAGTGGCCTGCATTTCCATAATTTCATTATTACGTAAAACACGCTAATTATTTGAAGTGTGCTTATTACTAAAAGAGAAATCTCCTTCTAATAAAGATGAAATTGGCTTTTTTCCCTGTATTGCTGTGCGTGCCGCTCCCTTTCTCTCCTGGACGGTGAGTGGCCACAGCCAGGAGCAGGGTGATGGCAGCATTCGCTTTGTTTGCACAGGCAGGGGATGCTGGAAGTGCAGGGTCAGGCACAGAGGCTGAAGGACAAGCTGAGGGCTCTGTGCACCCTGTGTCACCCTTGGCTCCAGCAACATTGGTACCCTTTGGACTCATGGGCTCCAGGAGTTGCTGGGAATGTTGCAAGACAGCTCAGCCCCTACTGCCCATTCCCTCCAGCAGGGCTGCCTAGCTGTCATGGTTTCCCCATATGGCATCACCTGTGCCAGGCTATCCAGCAGCCTGTGGGGCTGGAAGGTGTCTCAGCAGCCTTGTGTCTTGCAGTGCAGAGGCACCAGCCACCCAGCTCTGCCCTGGGAGGGGACCACCGTGATGGGTGCGTGATGGGAAGAGGGATTCCCAATGCAGAGGACAGGAGGAAGCATCTTGTCTCCTATGGGGTGACAGTGGCCAGTCTGGATGGGAGAAAGAAAGTGCCCAAGGCACTGCTGGTTGATGGTCAAGACTGGTCCCCTTTTGCTGCACTTCCTACTGACCTGTGAACTGCGAGAGATGGGCCCTTCCTGCTCCAGTGTCCCTGCTGGGGTAAATTGGATTTGGATGTCTTGCTGACCCCAGTGTGCAGGGAGTGGGACAAGCATCCTGTCCCTCTGGGACAGACACAGGTTGAGGGAGGATGAGTATGAATTGTGTCCAGCCCCTCTTCAGAGCCTGTGCAGGTGCTCTGTGGCGGGGCAGGCAGGGAGGCACTGGGATGAAGTCAATATAAAACTAATTTTCTTTTCTTCGTGAAGAAATGAGGTGTGTGGCAGTAACGTAATTGCAGATAATGAGGTAAGTTATTCTTAATATTCTGCACGTCGCTGTCAGCTGCACCTAATATACCTGCCGGCTGTGCGGGACACGCACAGCCCCTTGCCCCATGCACAGGATTATGAGGCCATTAATTTGGGAGCAGCTCAGCAGGACCATCCCTGGCGTCCCTGTGGATCCCTGGGAGCACTTGGTTCTGACACGTCCTTGTTGCCACTATGGCGGGCATCCTGATGTCCCCACTTTGGCCAGAGTAATGGGGATGGATTCAGATCAGACACAAAATTCCTCCCAGCTCCAGTGTGGACAGGGTGAGTGACACAAGAGCCTGTCTCTGTGTGCTAGGAAAATGCTGTCACTCCCTGCCCCGACAGTGACATTCCTGCTCACAGGGAGCAGCACAGCCCACTGTGGGGACACAGCACCCAATGCTCCCATTCATGGTTGCTGGGGACGCCAGCAGCAGTGCCAGACTGTGTGAGATCTCTGCGGTCCATATGGCTGCTGCCACTCACAAGGCCACCTGCTGTCACCCGGGGGCGGCAGTGGGGAGACTCTGGGTGGCGGTGGCCGGGCGGCCCTGTTTCCACTTTGCAGGGAGCTGTTATACAAAGGCAGCGGTGATATTATTCATTAACAGTAATCTGCCATTAGAACATTGACAAATGGCCCCTCGGTGCCTGAGCATCAGTTCTGGTACAGCCCATAAAGCATGGGGACAGTTTAAATATGGACCTGCTCAGCTCGGGCCGGGGGTGATCTGTCTTCCCGGCCATAACACAGGTGCGGTGGGGTTGCCTCCAAATGAGCACGTTTGGGGGGGCCCTGCAATCCCTGACCACGCACAGCCCACTGGGGCAGCTGCTGGGATGGAAAAGCTCCTTCTTTGCACCGGGAGCATCTCGGCCCAGTGCACAGCAGTTGCAGCAGCTCTCAGCCCCCTGAGCTCCCGTGGTGGAGGTGTGTGTGCGATTTGATCATGTGGGGAGGTGGGAGAGGTGGAACAGATGCTGGCACATATAGGGATGCAGCCCTTGCCCTTCTCCCCAGTGCCTGGGCTGCGTATGGAGGTAATGCTCTCCTGGAGTGAGCCCGATCCAGCAGCACAGACTCCTGCTGATGGAATCCTTGAGCTCATGTTGGGTTCACAGCAGTGCCGCCGTGCAGTGGCTGGTGGGAGGGCACACGCCAGGCAGTCAGCCCAGTGCCATGAGCTGGGGGCTTTCTGCTTCCATCTCAGCAGAGGAGTGCAATGGGAATGTTTGTATCCCTCCAAGGACAAGGCGACCAGTGATGCTGAATGGTCACAAACTCCAGCCTAAACTAGGAGAGCGTCCTGCTGCCCAATGTGTGTGCATGTGTTGCTGTCCTTGGCTGTCACTGCAGTGAGAGCTTGGCAGGACATGGAGAGGGCTGAATCGAGGGTGTGGAGGCAGTGTGGTGTCACAGTGAGTAATGCTGAAACACATGGGGCAGGAGGGTTAAAACCTGGTGGACTAAGCCAGCCAGGGTGAGTGGAGGCAGGGGTGTCAGGTTACCCCACACTGCACTGGCAACTGGACCAAAGGAGGGTCTCAGAGGTAGCCAGCCCCAGAACATATCACCTCAGGGCAAGGTCAATCCCAGCCATCCTGGGCCACTGCACGGGGACATGGGGCAATGCTCGGAAGCAGCACAGCAAGGTGAGGGGCAGGGAGGCAGGGCAGAGTCACTGCTCTGTTTGCATGAGGCAGGATAACCCCAGGCTGACCCCTTTCACACACACCACACAACACCCCTAAATCAATTGCATCTTATTATTACAATATCAATATACAATATTCCTACAATAACACCATTGATTTTCTACTCAGAGGCTGCACCTAAGTCTGTTTTAAAGAGGAGGGAGTTAATAGTGCCCTCATTAAAAATCTATAGATTAGCCCCCACCCCAAAAAAAAGAAAAAGCAGTTTATATTCATTAGGGCTATTGAATATAAAGTAATATGTTTGTGTAGGACATTGGAGTAATGTGATAATCCGTCCGCATATCAGGGAGAAATCCACTTAGCAACCCTGTCAGCTTGACAAGAAAAATGTGCCCATAAAGTCGGGAATACATTGAGGGAGTGAGTGGGAGGAGGGCGGGGGCGCGCCTGCGTGTGTGCGCCTGTGCAGAGCCGTGCTGGCCATCAGCGTGGGACCACCTTCACCCCATCCCCCTGCTCAGCCTTGGGACACAGGCGGGCACTCCTCAGGCTCCTGGAGGTGTCTGGGACTGGAACATGCCAGATGTTCTGGGATGGGGATCAAGTTGGGGGGTTCCACAACCTGCCAGCCTCCCTGGCCCCAGGTTGGGTCACCAGATGGAACAGGTTGGTGGTACTAGGCGGGGTGCTGGGGCAGCACCGCCACAGCCATGTGCCCCCCAGGGAGAGCTGGGCTGGGTGGGGGCTACAGGGTGGGCAGGGCTACCTGTGCCCTCCTGCCAGCTTCGGACTCTGCTTGTCCCCCACCCCATGGTCACCTTTGCAATGGATTAAGCCCTGAAAAGCAGCAGAGCAATCCTGGTCGCGCTCTCTTAGGCTGTCAATTGCCATTTTTGTAATAGAAATTCCTTTCACAAGGTAACGACGGCCAGATTTAGAGGATTTCATATTGTTAATAATTCCCCAAACAGCCATCTGACTGTGTTGTTTTAAAAGCCGCTTAGTTTTTTGCTTTGGAGTTTATGAAAATCTCCCACTCTAATATCCCGAGAGCCAGCCTATAATTGTGTTATTAAATCAATTGGAGCAGATTACATTGTAAAATCAATAGATGGCTGTAATTGCATATTAGAAAGTTGTTCTGCTGTTGTTGATTTTTTTTTTACATGGATAATTATAATAAGCGTGTTTACCTTAGTGCTGATTTGGAATGAGTCTCACTAAATGACATATGATGAGCTTGGCACACTCACTGCCAGGGGCCCTGGCATCGTTTGGGACAACAAGGACAGCACTGGCGGCATGGGCATGTGGGTGGCATTAACCCAACAGGGTCCCACGAGGGTGGCAGCTCACAGTTCAGGGTGTGTCCCAGCGGTGGCACCTGGCAACAGAGCACACTGGGGTTTTGGGGAGGCAGATGATGAGGTGCAGGGAGCAGAGAGTGGTTCCAAACAGTGTCCCCAGGGACCAGCTTCCAAATCCCAGAAGTGCCATGGGGTCTTGCTGCCGCTGCCTAGTCTCTGTGCAGTTCTCCCTCAGCAATATGGAGCACTAGTCAAGTCCCAGTGCCCATTCCAGCTCGGGGCAGTGCTGCAGGCTGTGAGGTTGGCACCTGAGGCTATGTTTTCACATCCAAACTGCTCACTTGCCACCCACCTGCCACAGCTCCAGGATTTGCTTTGCTGTTACTTTTTGGGGGGTATCAGGCCAGGGCTGGCTGGGCAGGGGTACTTTGGCCACAGACAGTTGCACTCCTCTTACCTCTGTTTCCCCAGCTTTCAAGCCACTATTACCCTGTTAGATCCCACTGGGGATCCAAAGGCTGAGGGCTTTCCAAGGGGCTCAGGTGTCTGGGGGATGAGATAGAGCAGACGATCCTAAGGACAGTGAGAAGATCGCTTGAGTGGGAACAAGTGATAACAGCAGGAAGTGGCATTCTGGCTTGGCTGGGCAGGACACCTGTCACCTCCAGGGGCCTTATGCAGCCATCAGTGTCACCTTGGGCAGCAGAAAGGATGATGGCACAGAGAGATGGGCTCACCTCTGTCCCCATGCCAGCCAGTGGGCTAGGGACCCCCTCCTTTGTTGGGTTGTCCTCATGGCCAGCTGCTGTCCCCTGTCTGGCACACAAGTGACAGGAAGGGGTTCCATGAGAGGGTCTCAGGGGACACTCCAGAGGCACGTGGCACTGATGGAGATGTTATTTGTTTCACTGCCAACCATCAGCCAGGAGGGTCCCTGGCAGCTCATGGCAGCCCCTTGGGGAGCTGTGCATGGGGAAAGTCCTGAACCTCCAACAGGCTCTGGTGGACAGGCGATGTCTTTGCCAGTGGGTCACCGGGCACAGCAGGGCTGGGCTGTGCTGTGGTCTGGCAGGGAGCATCCAGGAGGCCGGGCAGCCCCATCCCTGCAGGCAGATGCCTGGCAGCAGGACAGCACTGCCCGGCTGCGGGAGGCCCTCAATCCGGCACGCAGCACTGTCAGCAGGCAGCCTGCTGTCTCCTAGACAGTGAAATATGGCCACAATTAGCCCGGATACAGTTCAATTATGATAAACAGCGTTTGCACCCTTTAAGCTGTGATTAAAAGGCCTCCTCCCGTTGATAGAGAGACCTAATTTCACATTATTATCGCTGTAGCTTGATTATAAAGCACTCCCTGGATTTACAGTTGGGAGATGGATGTGGAGGCTTCTTTATCATTTACACATCAGTAATGATGCAGCCTTCCCTCCACCACAACATCCATCCAGCAGCAGCAGGGAGAGGGGGGCCTTGCCTGCACCCCCCTTCCGGGGCACCCTCTCCCCGTGTCAGCCAGGCCCCGCTGCCACACGCAAGTGGGCAAAGTCACCCTTACGGTAACAGCTTGATAAATGGGCGGGCGGTAATGAAATGGAGACATCAAGGCGTGGGGCGAGGAAGAAAGAGTGGTAATCGGAACGAGTGGAGCTGTCCCGAAACGGAGGGGAGCGGGAAGAAGGATCGCCTCTGCGCCGTGTGCTGTCAAGGGAGAAATTACACATTTACTCTTGCTTTTTCTTAAGGAGACGGCCCTCATAGATCAAAACATGGATTTACAAGCCAATTTTCAACATGAAATATAGACACTAGGAATCAATTTAAGCCCAGCTTCTATTTTAGCAAACGGTGCCTGAGTTTAGTCCCAGGTAAATAACACCAGAGCCTTCTCCTTCCCATCTTGCTGCTCTGCCATGGCCCAGCACCAGGAGTGGCTCTGGCTTGCCATCCTAGCCACTTGTCAAATTCTGGTTGATTGGGCATACAGAGGCACTGTGGGCTGGCTCTGATGGGGACATGGGTGACCCGACCTTCAGGTCTAGGGCATGGATCTATCTCAGGGCAGCACTGGGTCATACTGGGATGCAGGTGGCCAGTGCTGGGACTGGGAATTCTGCAATCACACCACGTCACTGCAAGGTCCTTGGGACAGAGTACCTGGACTGGGGAGGACACAGGCCCAACATGGGATTCAGAACTTGCTCCAACAACTCCTGTTTGGATCATGCCTCTAACCCAGTATCTCTGTGCTTTCTCCTTAGATGACTGCAAGAACATTGCCAACATCATGAAGACACTGGCCCATAGAGGCTTCATCTTCAAGCAGACCTCCAAACCTTTTTGATCCCCGAGGCAAGCCAGGCAAGGGCTGCATGTGCCCGGTGCCGGCGAGGCGGGGAGGACGGGCTCCAGCATTAAAAAAAATCCGGCAACCGAGGCCAGAGGAACCGACACAAAAAAAATCTCAATTTCAGCTGTTAACTCCAGTAGAGGTTGTATATATGGGAAGGCAAATCTGTGTAGACCTGATGTGACTCCCTCTCTGGGCTGCTCCGGACATTATGCCATGCTAGCGGACAGCCGCGTAGGGCGCTTGCACCACATTTTAGACTTGTAGTTCGTTCTTTTTCTTTGGCTCCTGATTTCCGTCCCTCCCTCCATATCCCACCCCGTCCTCCCTCTCCCACCCCGTAGCCAGAGCATCCCCCATCTCCACCCTGGCATGGGCCATACCCACCTTCCCTTCTTCTTTCTCTTCTCTGGTTTTATGTTTTCAGGCCTCATCGCTGCTGCAGCGATGCCGGTGTGTGCCTGCACTCGGGCAGCACTCGTGGAGGCTCAGCGTGTCGAGACGGCCCCTCGCCCTCCCCGCCAGCTCCCCCCGCCTCTCCCCTGAGCGCCTTTTCCCCTTTTTCAGTCAACACTAACCCCTCTCTGACTCCTGTATGTGACAAACGCGATCCGTCTCTTTATGTTCAAGGTGAAGTGCCTGTATTCTCCGCTGCAGAGCCCCTGGCAGCCCCACCGTGGGCTGCAGGGCCCCGGAGGGCTCCCTTCAGTGAGGCAGGGGCCCAGCGGACAGGCGGGCGGCAGGAGGGAGGTGACAGTGTCCGCATGGAGCCCCGTCCCGTCCCCGTTCCGTCTGCTCGTGCCTCTTGCGGGGCTGGGTGGGACGCCCAGCCCTGCCTCGTCCCCGCCGATCAATTCCAGCTCCATGGGGGACAGGCCCGCCACAGCACCGTGTCCGTGTCCAGTGGTGGACGTGCCAGCGCGCGCTGGCCCCCGGCCCACAGGTACCTGAGCAGGGGAGCTGCAAATTGCCCCAGGCCCCTGAGCGTGCTCCCCGCAACCTCCCTCGGTTCCCGAGCTGAGGCTCAGCCCCCCCGCCGTGCTGTGCCCCTCACAGGTCCCCGCGGACGCTCAGCAGCAGCTGGCTTGTTGCCTGAGAGAGTTGCCGAGCACATCCCCTCCAGCTGGGTGGGCTCCCGGCTGGCCAGGGCGGTTAGGGGGAGCCGTGGGGCGGGCTGAGGGCGCACATCCTCTCAGTGTCACCCAGCCCCAGGGCCCTGCTGAATGGAGCCCTCGTCCGGGCACTGACCTGCAGGGAGGCTGCAGCCCCAGGCCCGTGCGTGCATGGCCTGGAGCGAAGCCGGTGACGGCAGCCAGAAGGGCAATACAGGCACTGAACTTGGCGGTACATGACTGCATGGTGTGTGGTGTTCCAGTTAAACCAACCGATAATGCAACCCCAGCATTTTCATTGTCTAGTTATTCCAATCCTTGCTGTAAATGTGCCACATGAATAAAGTTTGGGGGTAAAGGAGCCCGGGCTGTGCCCATGCATTTGCAAGTTTGTATTGGGGGGGGGCAGAGGGCAGGGAAGTGCACCTGGCTATGTGGGAGTAGGGTGCTCCTTGGGATATGGCACATCCATGTTCCCCATAAAAGGCAAAGGTTTTGGCTGTGAAAGGGCAGTCAGGATTCCCTGCTGCTGGGAGCACTACCCCACTCTCCAGCATGGGCACTGTGGGTGGGCACCAGCCCCACCACCACCTCGGGTTTGCCTGTGCCCCAAGGCAGCTCTGCCCTGAGGGTCCCACCAGCCCATCACAGCTGGGCCTTATGCACGGGTGCACCCCATGCAGTTTTCTCCCCGGTGCAGGGTGACAAACACCACTACATCCCACTGGCACCTGTCACCCCAGCCTGTAGCCTGGCACACTGTACCCACACAGCTGCCACTGCATTTGGAGCATCTTGGCTACAGGACAGAGCCAGCATGGCTCTGCTGGGCCTTGGGGCACCTGCTCTGCCCTGGCCAGCTGAGCCAGCAACACTAACTGCAACACTGTGGGATGCAGGAGCCATACCCAGCTATGCAGAAAACACCACTGCAGCCAGGTGGCCAGGGAACCTGCCCTGTTCCAGAGTGCCAATGGGTGACAGGGATGCAAGTATCCAGCCAGCACCGAGTGGGCAGCTCCCAGAGGGCAGGGGCAGCCCACTTGATCCATGCAAAGGTCACAGGGGTTTTACCAGTTCCCTCTGTGCAGCCCCTGATCAGCTTTATTGACCCTTTTTCGATGGGAGTCGTCTAATTAGTTTTTTATGAAAACTAAGAAGTTGGCCTTTGTCCTCTACTCCTCCAGGCAAGAATGTGACTCAGAGGACACTGTCACAGTGGATCGATGATGGCCAGTTACTCTTGGAAGGCAGGTGCAGGGGACACAGGGTGGGCAGGTGGGCAGCAGCCCAGAGCAGGGCATGCAGCCAGGGCCACCAGTGCCCACAGTGGGCAGCACATAAACACAGGCTCCCATTGTGATGCTTCAGCCCCTCCAAGGCCCTGCAAAACATGAGAGCAGGGACCAGGGGCCCCTCCCACCACAGACTGAAGCCTTGGGTGGGCAGCAAGAGGAACAACTCTACTGACAGTGAATGCTGGGGACAACACAAGTGTTTCCAGCAGGGGCAGCCCCTCACTCAGGCAAGGCAGCACTTGAAGGTGTCAGATATGCAGGTGTTGCTGCAAGAGAACAGCTAGCTACACAAGGGCTGGGCATATGGGATGCTGGAAGGAGCTCTCCAGCCTCGTATGGGTAACACAGGAGCAGCCTGACTCAGGACATGGTAGCCTCAAAGGGAGCAGGGGCTGCAGCAACTCCAGCTGTCACCTGGTGACTGAGGCAAATGGGCTTAGGGGCAGCCACTAGCAGCCAGCAGCTCCCAATAGGGTCAGTGGCGCCTAGGCTGCCTGGGATGGGGGTGAGACAGCTCCATGCAGGGCTAGTGGCCACAGGGCAGCCATGGGTGGCCTGGGGCAGAGCCTTGCACATCCCTGGGGCAGCTCTCCAGCACCTGCTACAAGTGCCTGGAGGCTGCACTGCTCTGGAGGTCAGATGGTGTACAGCACTGGGCAGGAGATAGCTCCCCACTTTTCTCTGGAGCACTGCAGCGTTTGCCCCAGCAAGGCCCCTGTCCAGTCCCATGGCTGCAAGCAGCCAGCAGCCCCTAGGGGGTCCAGGACAGCCAGCACTGCCCCTGCACCTCCTCATCCTCACCCTAAACAGAGTGCTCATGGTTTCGAGCTGGAGGCCAACTCCCTTTACTTTCCCCCAAAAGGGAGACAGGAAAGAAGAAAAACCAGGAACAGCAGGTGGGAGCACTTGGGTTGTGGCAAACACACCCACCTGTCCCAGAGCTAGCCCCAGGGAAGCACTCTAGGCAGTGCCAAATGGACTACACTGCCTGGCTGAAGGCAGAGCCAGGTCTCTGCATGACAGGAGGGACAGAGCTAATCCAACAGTGAAAAGGGGGAGGGACAGCACCCTCAAAAGGGGATGTTACCTCCCTGACAAGAACAGGGCTTTGGGATGGTCAGGAGGAAGGGGCTGAGCTCTGCAAGAACTCGGTGGCGCCAGGAGCCCTGACCAAGCAGCCAGCATGCACCAAGCCCGAAGGAGCAGGACACTGTGAGAAGGGCAGAAGAGTTCTGTGCTATGGGCAGTTGTGTCAGGGATGCTTGACATGGGACAGGTCAGAGCCTGGAAATGATCCTCTGCCATCCACACCTGCTGTGATGCGGCCCAGGAGCAGATCAGGAGGCTGACAAAAATCCAGGGCTCCTCAAAAAACCCACCCCTTTTCTGGACAGTGCACACCAATATACCTGCATGAGGCTGGCAAGTTCCAGGGAGCTCCCCTTCAGAGAAGGTTCAGGGCTGCACCCAGCCCTCAAAAAGCTGGGGCCACTCTCACCAAGTGGGACATTCCCTCAGCCCCATCACTGCATTGCAGTGAGACTGTGCCAGGTGCCACAGGGACCCTGTGCCCAGAGCCATGGCAGGGTCAGCACCCGGAGCTGGGCTCTGTGTGTGGTGTGCCCCAGGCATGGCACAGCTACCAGGTGTGCTGGGTGCTGCAGGGACAGGAGGTGCCAGAGTCCCCGTCCCCAGGGTACAGCAGGCAGTGGCACAGGCCAGCCCTGCACTGGCACAGTGACTGCAGCCTGGTGCTTGCCATGCCCAGCCCCGCAGCCCTCCCGTTCCCACAGCCCTGCAGAGCCACTGCCCCAGCCCGCAAGCACCCAGGGGATGGACAAGGCAGCAGGGACCCGCTCTCAGGAAGGAGCTAGCCCTGTCCATCCCGGCTCCCGGCGGCAGAGCACATCGTGGGAGGCCCCGCTGCCTCCCCTGGCGGGAAGCGGCCCCCAGTTCCCGCCGGGCAGACGGCAAACAGAGCATGGAATTTGCACGGCTGAAAGTTAAATACAACACACACACGGATTTCGTCAGAGGCCCTGGCACCGCTGCCTTTGCGGGATCCGATTAACAGGGAAATAAAAGGGCCAGAGAACCCACACAGCAGAGTGAGCAGATGCCCTATAAAAATCAAATACAGGGTAATCAAGGGGACCGAAAGGTACATTTAAAAAACAAAAACCCACCCTGGAAACAAAGGAGCTGGGCTTTGTGGCTTTCCTGGGAGGGCTGCAGAATTAATGGGGAAGAGCACATGTGTTTGATAATCTTTATATGGCAAAAGACCCATCTTTCAAATATGTCACAAATTCATATTAATCACCTTCCTATTGCCTTCCGTGGCACAGCTATTCCAGTTGCCTCGGGCAAAATTGGGAACTGTCTGGTTAAAAAAAATGTTTTACATTATAATTTACAAGAGCTTACAAGTCTAGTTTCTTTTAATGGAAAGAACGATTAAAAAAAAGAGAAGAATATATATACACCCTGGTATATATACACTATATATATTAAAATATATATATATAAAAGACAGATATTGTAACTCCATCTGGAAAGAGAGAATGTTTGATCTTAACAATGTAACTTCTAGCTTTCAAACAGGCTCAGAAAACAAGAAGTCAGCAGGAGTTCAGATAAAGGAAGCTTAAAAGTCAAATAATTCTGACTCTGAACCCGAGACTTCTTAGACTCAAGGTCCTTTCCTTTACCCATTAATGGGCTGACTTGTGAGCTCAGGAACAAAGTGCTGCAATGTGAGGATTTCTGAGAGTCACTCATTACAGATCACTGAGTGGAGTCTGAGTTGTGGAAATCAAAGGATCCAATCTGGAGTAACTGGCTGAACTTCTGCTTGGAACTAATTTGTTCCGAGTTCGGCTCACCTTTCACCTCCTGAAGGCCCCGAGTAAAGTCCCTACCAGGGTCAGCCTCAAACAGCACTGGGGGGATCCCAGCTCAGCTTTAATGGTCAGCCATGGGCACTGCAGTCCCTGGGAGAGGGTGGACAGGTAGCCAGGGTAGGAGAAAAGTGGTGGACACAGCAGGGCAGGACAGCACCAGGCTTCCCACTGCCCCATGGGCTCTGAGACAGATGCCTCTCCCAGCTTGGCTGACACACCCTGCTGACATGTCCCCATCCCCTCTGATGGCCAAGCAGGGTGCTGGCAGACAGCTGATGACAAAAACAGTATCTCGAAAGATCCTGGTGTGCCTTTGCCCATTCATTCCAATTCCTGGAAAGGAATCCAGGCATGCCAGGCAGCGCTCAGAAGTCAGGACTCTGAGTCCTATTCCTGGCTTTGCCACTCATTCCCTCCAACATCTGGAGCAAAATACTTCTCTCCAGGGAAACAAATCTGGCTTCAGGGGAGCAGCTGGTTTGGAGGCTGAACTAATCCATGCTTAATCCAACATGTAGAGTGCTATGGACAGGCAGTGCTAGACAGCACAAAGGGATTCTCCAACTCAGAGGAATTTGAAGGAGGGAGATTAAATGATTCCCCCAAAGGCCCTGGCAGCTCAGTGGCAAAGCACACGCTTGAACTTGGGAGTTCAAGGCTGGCATGGCAGGGTTAAACCACTGCAGCAGGACAAAGGCAGGTGTCATGGCCAAGCACCCACTACTGCAGGAGGCGAGGGTAGGAATGGCCATCAAAATACACTGCTGTGCTCCAGAGCTGCCTGCTCCCACCACCAGCCACACTGCTGCCCTGCTGCCAGCACTGTGGGGCGGGGACAAAGCACTGTGCCTCCACAGGCTGCTTCCTCAGCACCTTGTCCTGGCCTTGCTGTCCCCACCACGGCCTGGGACACCTCAGGGTCATCGCTGTGCAGGTGGGGACACGTGCATGCACCCATCAGCCATTCCCCTTCTCAGTGCTGAACAAGCCAAACGATCTTCCAGAGGCAAATTTCAGCCATGATGTTGGACAAGAGGCACTGGAGCTGCATCTGCCAGCTCTGGGCAGGGCAGGGAGGATCACCAGGACATGACCTCTACTCAGCTCAGCCTATCTTTGGAAAAGCTGGGCATGGGCTGCAGGGAGTTGTTCTCTCCCACCACCACACAGCCCAACAACCATAGAAAGGTTCAGGGGAAGCATAGTGCCAAGCCCTGCCTGACTCTCCAAACATATCTGAACCAGGCAGAACATGGTACAGCAGCTCCATCCTCTTCCTCTCCAAAATACCCCTCCAGCTGGGATGTAATTCCCCCCCCCATCAAAAGGTAGCAAAAAATGGTCACAGTGTGAATGTGCTTGACCTTTTGTCTTGGACTAATCTAATTGTGTCGTCTTTGTGTAATCAGCCGGTAAAGGTCAGTGCTGTATTTAACATGGGGGCCCTTTAGGTACTGAATTTGCCTTGCAGTGAATTAACTTGATTATATTTCTTTCAAATATGTCAGAGACCAGGTCAGTTTAACCCTCTCTGTACTGCCTGGGCCCATGCCTTTGTTTCCAATTCCAGGAGGTGGCACCGAGGAACAATGTGGTCAGAAACACGCACGGGCTCCCTCCTCCTGCAGTTACAGCCACCACCACCATCTCTCCCACCTTCCCAACAAGCCAGTTCTCAAGGGAGACCAAATGTACTGTAAATCAGCCCAAAAAGTTTGCAAACCAGGACACTCCAGACCGCAGGGAGGGAGGGGTGAGATTCCAGATTGAATGCAGTAGGGAAAAAAAATAATAATTCAAAAGACTCCTTTACAAACATGAACCTGTCTCAGTGGAACTCTTCCTTACGACTCAACATTGTCACAATCAAATAGGACATCACTCAAGTCCAGGTTAACGTGTCGCCTCTGCCGTTGACAGATAAGGTGTTCTCAATATCCTGCAATACATTATACATTTTAGAAAGTAAAGGTCTGTGCCGCTACCAGGGGCAGTGCATCGGAGGCGTCAGGGATGCCACGGTGTGGAGATGGGCAGCTTTCATCAGGCAGTTCAGCTCAGCTGTGCCAGGGGACTGCACAGAGGGGAAAGCAGCCTCAGCTGATTCCCAGGCTTACCCTTGGCCCTGAGGCAGTGGTGAGGGGCTGGGCAACCTGCCCTCTGGGAGGCAGGGAGGAGAGGCCGGTGATTCACATCCTGCAGAGGTACATGCACAGGACATTGCCACAGGGCTTGCACCGGAAGAAGCCCTAGGCCTGGCTTTTCTTTCTTGGCACTGGAAGTAGAGTATAGAAACCCTCCTTTGCTCTTCAAATACCTCTGTCCTTCCCAAGCCTCCTGCTCCAGGCAGGGCTACTGCTTGACTCCAGGGTCTTGGGCAGGTCATGTATCATCACCTGAAGACTGCTTTCCCCACTCGCTTCCCTCCGCTGAGCAACCCTTACGAGGCTGTGTCTAGAGGGAATATGCCTCAGGTTTGCAGCTGTACTGTTGCTGCCTTAGAACAAGCTCTCATCACCCAAAGCCTCACCGCTTTGGTCCACAGTGGCACCCACACCAAGCCATCTGCCTGCATGCAGGATGTAGAAAGCCCTGCTGACCCCACCTGTAGCACCAAGAACACTGTCCAGCACAGGAGACAAGCCCAGAGAGCAGCACTGGGACTTGGGGGGGAACAGGCGTGTTCTGCTCCCTTGGACGCGCATGCCTGGAGGGAGAGCAGGGCAGCATCCCCAGCGCTTGTCAGGGCATCTGCGTCGGAGACCTGAGTGCGCCCTGTTCTGCCCCCCCGACCTTCCTTCTCACCGAGTTGGGGGTCAGTGGTGCTCCTACTACATCAATGATCTGGTCCTTGGTATCTCCCTTGCCCTCCTCGATGCCGAGCCCTGTCTGGCCATCTGGATGGGCACCTTCCACGCTGAGGGGGCCGATGCTCCCAGCTTTGGCCAGGGCCTCGTAGCGATGCCGTAACATCTGCAGCTCATACTCGCAGTTGGCAAAGGCTTGTTTCAGCTCGTACAGCAGCACCAGGTCACTCCGCAGCTCATTGAACATCTGCACAATCTCCTCTGTGGGCATAGGGTTGAGATCTAGGGAGAAAAAGATGTCCTGTTAAACACCCAGACCTACAACCCTACAATGAAAAATCCCTATAAAGGTCTCGGCTGCTCTTTTATTCCCACAAGGATATGCCAGGAGCCTTGCTTCAATCACATGGATCAGTAGCAATTGGTGTCCCTAAGGGCTGCACACCTATATTTCAGGCTGTCCTTTTGTTCTGATCAAGGACTAAGGGCGAACCTGCGAAGTCCAGGACTCTGCAAGTGAAGGATGATGGAAGACCAGATGATTCAACCTTGCCACTCACCAGGTCACATGAAGAGAACTCTGTCTTACAGAGAGACTGGATCCACACTACTGCAAAGGGCAGAAGAGCTTCTGCTGTTCCCTACACCTTCACCAACAATGGATGGACAGGCTGAGCTCTGCTGCCTCTCTTACTGCTCCTCCCAGGGCAGGTCCAAGGCAGAGAACTGCTCTGCTGCTGTGGTTACAGACCTGTTTGTAGCAGCAACTATCAGATCACCTCCTCACACCTTGCATTCTGCTGCACCCCACCATGCACACACATAGAGCCAGGAAGAGCTGCAATTGCTGCAGAAGGATGAAGCTCTGCATGTTTGCCCTGATACATAGCAGTAGCCCCTGTCTGCAGGGCTGCCCACATGACCCCCTTCCTGCTGGCACTGTGTTCATCCCCACAAAGCCCAGGTGTGGTTCTGCACTCTGAGGTACAGCAGGGCCAGATCCCCAAGAGACCCTCAAGATATGTTTGTTCTGTGAGGCAGGAGAGGGGAGTCAGGAACCCCTCCTTACTCTCATGGAAAGTGAGCTCCAAGAAGCACTCACATGCTTCCCCCAGGCTTCTCTAGCAAACACAAACAGCAACTCCCTTAGTTCTACAGCAGAAAGAGGAAACCATCCTGGCTGAGCCACTTTCACCAGCCAGAGGAGCCCTTCAGAATGGCACAGTCTCCGAGACAACAAATCGAGCCATAAAACCAGCTGGTGCAAAAAACTAACAACACTTAACAGAAGTCAGTGCTGGGAACAGACTCGGTAATCTCTTGTAAACCATTAATAAAGCTTCTGTTTTTCTTTCTATTTTTCTCTTTTCCTACCTTTAAATAACTCTTCAGCCACAGTGGGGGGGAAAGGGAACATCAGGTGCCCAATCAAGAGACACTGCATGCTGGGACCTGTAATACCTGCAAACTGTCCCCTCTGCATGGAGAGCAGCTGCTGGCCATAGGCTGCACTTCTCCCCCTCTAGCCACGAGCAGGTATTGTACATGTTAAGTGAACCCTTCTTTCAGCTGCTAAGACACTCGAGTTCAAGAGTGAGGGATGTGTGTTTACTCGCCTTTCAGCAGAGATGCTCCAGATTTTCACACAGCATGCAACCTATAAAGGGGGGATGAACAGTCCCAGATGCATTTTGGACTTGCCACCGTGAGCAGTAAATTAAGAGGAAATGAAGCTTAAAAGCAAGACAGGGCAGCCCTGAACAATGCTCGTGCCGTGGTCACTAACACGCTTAGAAGTACCTCTCCCGGCAAGGCTGAGATTTGCCTTCCTAATACTGAGCTGCCTCTCTTGATGGTTAAAAAGGCCCAAACAAGAGAGAAACAAAGGCTCTTTTAAAAGATTTTTCTACTGGGAGGAAAAAAAAAAAACCCTGTGCATCTTGTTCTGGCTTTTACCCTCTCTTTTTTTTTAAACACATAAAATATTTTAAAAACCATTCACATACTGTTATTCAAGAAACTGGCTGTATTACTAGGGGAAAAAATAGCCCATCTTGAGAACAAAGGCTAGCTCTGTGTGTCTCTTTCTCTCTCGCGTGCCCCCTTTACTCACCTACTCCGAGTTCCATCAGCATCTGCTCCAGGGCTTTAATCTTCTTCTGTCCCACCGAGCTTGGCAGTTTCATCTGGAACACAAAGGTAACAGAGCCACACAGCTCAGAGATAGCCCTCACTCACAGCCGTCTAGTTCAAAAGGCAAGAGAGCTTTTCTTTTTATAGTGCAGGGGGAACAAAAAAAGAAAGGGAGAGAAAGGAAAATCAAGTGGTAAGAGAGGGAGACAGGGGCTGAAAGTTTTCAGACTAGGTCCGAGGGCAGGTATTGAAAAGCCCGGTCGTGAGGGCTTTTATTTTCTCTCTCGTGTGTGTGCAAGACACGCTGTTTTACAGTTTCCATGTGTCACTGAATTAACAACAAAAGTTCTTCTTGGCTTCAAACCCTCTCCCGCGGTGCCCAGCCCATCAAAGGGCTCATTTACACAGTGGCTAATGTGCAATGCTGCCCTACTTTATTCGCTTTAGCCGGCCTGATTAGACTCATGCGCTAACAGACTCACTTCTCCTTTTACCTGCTGAGCCCCAGACCTGTGGGATTCATTTACAGAGCAGGCTTTGTAACAAAGGGGAGAGACAGAGAGAGCACAGTTACTTGACTGGCAGAAGTGTGCACACACATTTACATCGGAGCTAAGGGGCTAGGTGAGAGAGGAAGCATCAGATGTGAGCTATGAAAGGGAATTGGAGCTGGCCAGGAGAGGAAGAATGCACACACTTAGCGGGGTCCTTCCTCTGCATTCATTTGGGCTCTAGCAGGAGTGCTAGCTGCTCAGACCAAGCATTTATTAGATTACCAGCAGCACAAACGCAGCTGGCACAATATGGCAGGGAGAACAGGTTTCCAAGCCCTGTGGATATAGCCAAGAAAAAATGAAAGCACTCAGCTATGCTAGAAGATGCACCAGGAAAGAAATGGCTCTCAAGAGTGCATTGTCAAACACCCTTCTGCACAAGCACAGGCTGCCCCTCCATATCCAGTCCTGGAAAGGTGATCTCACACCTCAACCTGGAGATCCCAATCACCAACCCAAGTTGCCTGGCAGGCCTTTGAGCAGTCAGGAGGCAAGAGCATCCTGCACACTCTACTTACTGACCAGGGCCCCAAACCTCAGCCAAAACAACCATGAGTCTGCAAAATTACCTGAAGGAAGAAACATTATTCATTCCACCTTAAAACTGGCCTCTGAGGAGAGCTCACTGGGAACGTCTGTGGTCACCTTACTTCCCGTAAGCCACAGGCTGAAGTTGCCCAAAGCAGGCAGCCCAACATCAGTCTCCCACATTAGACCCATCACTTCCAGTGCTCACTGCCCCAACACAAAAATGCCAAGAGGCTCCATCTGGAACTTCCTAATTCCTCTGAATGCAGGAGCACTGCATGCACACACACATCCCCAAATGGTGAGAGCTCTAACCTTAACTCAGCTATGTTTATGTCCCATCAGTTGCTCCACAGCACCAGTGTAGGACCTGGGGGAAATCCTGCCTTCTCCATGACATCACTTCAGCCAAGAAACCAGAGCATGGATGCCACAGAGCACCCTAGGGAAATGGGCCTTTCACGGTATGTGTTGAGAGGCACCAGGTCCTTTTTGACAGATATTAGCACAACAAGAAAAATTCCAGCAAAGGACCAATACGACTATCAGGGGAGGATTTCTAAGAAACCAGTCTGACCCAGAGAATCCAACAGGAGCACTAGAGAAAAAACAAAAACACACCTTCATGCAAATAGTTAGCACAGATAAGGACTTTAGGATGCCTCTGCCTTTTTTTTTACCCCAAAGGTCTGTGGCTTAGTGCTGGGGGTTCTGCACAGCAGTCAATTTCATACTTCTTTCCTACTTGTAAAAAAAAACAATTCTTTGCAAATCACCACAAAATTATTGTTTTAGCAGAAGAAAGACTGTCAAAATTATGACATATTTGGATTTCAGACAAGTCTTCAACCCAGAGTCTCAATTGGAGCAAAACCTCACTAAAAGAGGGTTTTCCAAGGAGCTCTTCTGCTGAAAAGGACAGGGTAGAGCCCTAAGATAAGGCAGCCCAGAGCACTGGAACAGTAGATGCTCTCTTTATTTGATGGGTACCATGCTGCAGCTAGCAGCAGGATGCCAAGGAAGGAAAGGTCACTTTGCACAGCTTAGCAGAAGACTGAGTAGTCAGTCTAGAACATCAAGAAGACATCCCTGAAAGCAAGAGGATTCAGCCCAGAGAATTGCACCATGAGGAATCATACAGAACATTTAAATAGGTGACATACCCAGCTCTGCCTCAGCTTGGGGATGTATGGGCTGACCTAGTCAGTAGTTATTACCCTTAACTTGGGGGACACAATGAGCCCAGCATCTCCCCACTGAAGAGCCTGTGGACACACAATACTTGTGTGACTATCACAGCCCTGAGAGACTGTCTTCACCCCTGCCCAAACACCAGGCATTGGAGCCTTTTTAGGCAAAGGCAGGATTTCCTTCTGTTCATTTCCCTTCTGGCAAAAGCATGCTGGCCACCAAGACAGCTTCAGGAACAAACGACAAAAAAAGTTCATCTTTGGCTAGGCTAGGTAGACAGACAGGAGGTCTCGGTTTGTTGGTTAAAGGAAGAGCACAGGCTTTCCTCTTGGGAGGCCTCCACTAGCTCAAGCAACTACTGGCAGTGATAACAACCTGGCAAAGCCTTCAACTGTGATGTGCACATCTGGATCATGTCCCACAGGACTCTGGTCTTCACTGACACTCTTGAAGATTAGAGGATGGAGCAGGGAGAGGCAGGACAAATTAATTTAACTTCAAAGAAAGGAACACTAGAGATGCAGAGGAAGAGTGAGATGACGAGTTTAGTTTAAAACCACATCAATTAAGCTTCCTTTTAATTCAGGCAGAAGGATCTGCAAACAGGAAGGCTTCATTGGTTTCTCAAAGCAAGAGTATATTTTAATTTTACCATCATTAAGAAAATGTTATGATTTATGTGGCTGCTGTCAGACTAATATCTTTAGAATTTAGCTGGCTAAGCCAATTCATCTCTAAGACTGATGAAGGCTGATTGCTCTCTATGCAAAATGTATTAAAACTAAATGAGCAGTCTATTACTCAAATGCTGCTGATAATCTGTTAGCCAAGGTCCGTTAGTTGGGCTGCCTTGTTGCAAAAGAGAAGTTTTCATGCTCTGTACAGCTCTGATAAGACCAAGCTTACTTCAGGAAGCCTTTCTTTGTTTTGGTCTTTCAAGCAGATATCCAGAGAAGCAGCATAATGCTGGAAGTGGCACTCACTTGCCCCTCATTCCCAAAGGATGAGGCAATCTGCAGGAGCCACAAGTCCCAGCCAGCAGCCCAGAGAAGAGCTCTCTGGCTCACGATGTCTGTACTGGGATATGTGGTTTCCGTGGACTTATCTCTGCATTAATGAAAACACCCCTTCAGACAACCTTACTGCTGATACCACAGCTCCTGGAATGTTCTTGGTGTTGTCATGGATGGAGGCCTCCTCAGGGGCTGAGGAAAATTATGTTCCTTGGAGAACTCCAGTGAGCAACCACAGCTTCTGAGGTGAATGGCATTTGCCCTTTTCTTTCCTTCCTCATAGCAGACTATTATTGTTATTTATTATCTTTAAAGTCCCCATATAATAATAATACCTGGGAAACAGATTGCTCCCGTCAGAAAACTGATTAGCCGGGATTTTTGAGGTTACTATATTTTGGATGCTCTTCTCCTTTGACAGCCTCTCCCTACAGCCCTCTTTGCAACACCAGCCTGTGCTTATAATTACACCAACATCACTTTTGATTTAAGGACTGTAATCCTTTGTCCTTGCTATAAACAACCTGCATTAAACACATGAACTGCGTGTACCAAGAGAAAAATAAAGAGCTACAGAAAATTGTGAGTCAACACGAAAGCCACAGTAGTAAAGCCTGCCTATACAGAGAGAACCCTGGGATACACAGCCTCTGCTGGAATGCACTTGGTCTGGGAGCATGGAACACAGGGCACTAACCTGCCCTGCTCTCCCCTGAAGGAGGAGGATATTGCTCCAGAGTTGGGTCATGCAGTTTAAAAAGATCACAACAGAGCACCCACGACACCTTCACAGCAAGGGCTGGGACTGGAGTGGACCCTCTGCAGTTCAATTTCTGTACAGGATATCACCATGGAGTACCCTTGAGGTTTTGCATGATACAGGGTTTTTATTTAATGTTCGAGGCATTCTGCCAACAAAACCTTGCTAATTCACACTAATGACTAGGAGACCTACTGCAAATTAATTGCTAATTGGCAAAATTCATTAAATGAACAAACAGGATAAGAAATAACTGAAGATATAGCCTCCCCAAACAGACTCAGCTAATTTATTTTTGCACACGATTCAGTTTTCATGGTTTATGCTAATACTTTTAAGCATAGTTGTAAGTGTATTTGAATCTATTTTAGTAATGAAGCCTAAGTAACAGCAGAGCTTGCAACACAGTCCTGTTATATCTCACAGCATCACCACCTGGCAGGTAGAGACTGTCATGGGGACCTGCAGCAGGAATGGAAGAGGTCTGCAGGATCAGATTCAGTCAGGGCCCTTGAGTGATTAGATCTGTGTGGCCATCTTAAGTGACCTGCTTTCAATTCATGACTTTCTTCATAAATGCTCCTCTTCTGATGCCCCCAACTTCCCACTCCTCCCCAAAAAATCTTCTTTTGTGCTGAAACCTTTTGTTTGGTCTATCACCAAAATAGAAGGTTTTTAAAGTTAACCAGTGGTTATTTGAATATTTCACATGTACCCTCCCTGATGCTGCACTTCATTTTAATTCAATTTTAAGGTAAGCTTCTCCTTAAAATCAGCCTTCCCCAACCCTAAACAATATAACTGTCCTAAAAACATTAATTCTAAAATCTTCACACATCTGACCTGTGTCTGTACAGCTGTAAACTGGTTTTATGCATCAGCACCAGTATTGTTCAGCATTATAATAGAACTCACTGGCATTGAAAACCATCTTCCTTGTGGATTTCAGCAGCAAGAAAACTTTCTCATTAGGCACTTTCTTCACGGATATCTTTAGAGTACTGAACGGTTTAGTAGATTTCCAGGAAGGAGTGCAAAAGTTTCAAATTAATAATGCTTTTTGCATTTTCTGCCTGAAGGTCAAACATTCCTGGGCTGCATGGCTCTACTCTGCAGGAGCAGAGAGCCTCCACTCCTGTACAGTTTTAAGACTCAAGGAAGGAAAGAACCATATTAAATACTTCAGTCTTAGAGCTCTGAAATTTGAAAAACCTCATCTGAAAAATTCAGTTTTAGATATTAACCTGCACATTTCTGAAATTCTGAAGTGCTTTACTGCATGGAACTGAAGTGCTGCAGTGGAAGGTGGATGGGCAAGTGCAATGAGTATATGCAAAAACTAGAAAAGTGTGAAATTGCACAGGTATTCTCTGCCTCAATGAACATACATGCTCCCCTCTGCCCCAGCTTACAGCTATGTCTTCTGTCTGTGCCTGCTGGTCTGCCACGTTAAGATCTTGCACAGGTGAAAATAAGGAATAATACCACTATATGCCATCTCTCCGATGCTCTGTGGGACATTAAACACAGCCATCTCTCTGGAGTGGCACATGACCATCAGCTTGCTCCATCAGTGAAGCTTAATGCCAAATAAACCAATCTTTTAAAAAGAAAACATTTCTATAGCAACTTATGTAAATGGTTATTTAAGGGATTTTTGGACTGTGGTTAGACATACCTCACAAATTCCCAAATCAGTTGTGCAAAACTATAAATTCTGTACTTGCATCCTCCTAGTAAATTAACCCAGTTTTACAGGAATATACCCAGCGAAAGCTTTGTCAAGATGAGGGAGGCCAACAGGTACCAGAGAAGCTCAGCACACCTTGGCATAGGGCAAAGAAGCAGCACACTGGTCCTATAAACATTAATGCCTCATTATTCACCTGTAGCACTGATTCAAGGGGTAAAGCTAAAGATTTTCTGAAGGAATCAAAGTTCTGGGGCATCAATGTCTCAGTATGAAGGGTTTTCACCAGTGCAGACAAAAGGGTCTTCAAGGTTTTTATACTCTCCCACCCCTTCTCCCCTGGAAAGGGGGTATAGATTGCTTTGAAACAGTACAAGTGGCCTAAAATTAGGGCTACTTGGAATCCACACAATTATGGCCGAGAACCTGGAAAGCACCAGCTTTCTCCCCATTTGACACATAGGCTATGACAAGAAACAAGACACCTGAGAAGACAAGAGGAACTCACACCTTGCCAGGACTGCCTGCCATTTTGAAGATGGACATCCTCTGGCAAGCAAAGTATTATCAGCCACTTACCAATCCTGAGATTGCTTGTCCTTAAATTCCTTTTGCTTTAAAAATAGTGCAAACCTATAAAACAATGCAAAAGGACTACAGAAAGTGTTTGTGTCGTAAAAAATAAGAAAATACATGGTGCAGAAGAAAGAACTGCACAGAACATTTTGACTGGTGGGTATTTTATGCTAAAACAACATTGCCAGAATGACACTACAGTAGTTTGCTTTAAGCAGATCTGCAGATTCCCAGATAGTCCTAATCTTGCCTCTCCCTACAGGCATGGAGACCAAGCTGAGACCTGTAGAGGTGGCTGCAGAAAATGGAAATGTCTGCAGCTTCTGAGCTGCATCTGACTGAAACAAATCAAGAGCACAGCAGTGTGTCCTGTGATTGCAGGGAGGGCCCTAGGACAGGCCACAGGAGGGGGAATTCCAAGGACATTCTACCATAGTACAAGAATGTCATGTAAACTTTCAGATCAGACACAGGAAAGTGTAGCAACACATGCATCTAGTCTTGAATTGATGTTGTTTTTCTCTTAAATAATTTAACTGAATCTGCACTTACACAAATACAAACAACCACAGTGACTAATTACAGTCCAATCATTATATTGGTTACACTAATGAAAGAAAAAAGTGATATATGTGGAGCTCTGCACATGTTACACACAATAAAACTGGCTGATGAATGACAATTCAGACTGTGTCACTGTGGGCACACAAAGGTAGTAAAAGCTTCTCAAATCCAGGACTGACAAAGGTCCCTGAGGCCTCATACTGCATGGACACTGTTGGCACTGGATGATTCAACAGAAGCAGCAACATGGAGTGTCCTTTCCAGAACTGCAATTTATTTTAAAGATCCCATTCCTGCACCCTAAGTGATCCCACTCCTGTACCCAGAGTGCTCTCCTTATACCCAAGAACCTGCTAAGGCTTTGGTCTAGATGCTCTCCCACATCAATGACCTCCACAAAAAAGGTGATGGATGCATTTTCTTTCAGCAATTTAACACTAAGTGTCTTTTGGTTTAGCTAAAAATAAAAATGGAGGAAAAGATATGTTGGATTCACCTTCTCTAGTTCATACACGATTTTGTATCCTTTGCAGTTCTCTTTAAAAATAAACACACCAATATTTTCATCTTATTTCATTCTCTACCGACAGGAGTTTGATTAGGAAATGCACCAGCACTCTCTTGGCCCTAATTAAAGGGCATGTAATACAACAAATAGATGGCAATGCCACAACATGAATTCGATCCAGCCTGTGTCATTTCTTCATAAGTTTTATTCACAGAAATGAGAGAACTACTTCCCTTCTACACCTCTGTCAGATTCCCCATGGAAATTACTCCCAGCCACTCTCTTGTAGAGAGACATACAACTTCACTAATGAAAAATTGCTAGCAGAAGCAACAAGCACATCTCAGCTAACTAATCCATGGGATGCTCAGACCTGGAAACATAAACTTTCCCCACCTAATAAGGGTGTGCTGATCTCCACGAGATTGATGTCAGAACGCCTTGGAGTACAATCAATACAAAGCAAATAAATAATTAATTGCTTCAAGTAATTAAATTTATCAAATCCAAATAAGAATAACTGGTATTTTATGGAACTGCTTCCAAAAGCTGAACCTCTGAAGGGACGATATTGATCACAGGAGGACAGACAGATGTGTCACATGTTCACTGCCTATGAGGTCTGAGTTTGCATTAATGATAGGGAAGGAACAGAGCCAGCAGCCTCCAATGCAGGGTAAACAATCAGCATACTTGGCCATTTAATTATTGGTCAGACCAAATATAGAGAATAAACATGTCTAAACACATACATACAACCCCATCTTCCTCTAGAAGTATTGTTCACCTTGGGCTTGAAGGAAACACTTCGTTCTCACTCCAAGAAAAAAAAATGAAGAACTCACACACATGCTTTCCCCACACAACCACAGTAAATTCTTATTCATTAATCAGTCCTAAAAAAGTGCTCAGAAGGCTACTAAATATTTAAAAGCTGGTGAGTGTGAATACTTGAATCAATGGGTACTAAAGCTCTACTTGTAATTTTCCTTCCTTTACTTCTTTCTTAATTTGTTCAACTGGCAAATTGTCTACAAGATCCCAGTTTAGCAGATGGAGTCAGGCTGCTGGCTGGAAGCCTCTTCTGAGGGGAGGAGGCCAGCTTTGAACGACTAAGCTGGAGCATCCTTCAGTCCCTTCTGCAGACTGAGAATTCTACAAACATCTTTTCATCACAGGGTTTGGTTTTGTTTCCAGATGAGACATCACTCAATCAATTCTCTTCCAGTTCCTTTGCTTCCAAACCCACGACAACAAAGCAAGGACAGACATACACACTTCAACATGCAGGAGATGGTACAAACATCCACCCTTTTTCCATGTATCACCTTCCTTCTTAAAAGCACTGCTGCAACAATTCAACAGCATTACCAAAATCATAAGTTAAAATCCACAGACAGGGCTGAGAGAGAAGAACAACTTAAACCACACTGCAGAGAGGTTAAGTATGCTAAAGTCAAGTGCTCCAAACATAACAAAGTCAAAGACAAAGGTTATATTTAAAAGAAAGCTGAACATAACATTTCACTGAGTTGAAATCAGAACAAAATCAGTTCTGCCTTACTGAAGCAACATCATGCCCAGATCACAAACATGTGGTTACTGTTGGTTTGTCTGGATCCTGGAAAAGATCCAAGTTCAACAGCTCCCATTTTCCTTCAGGCAGATCCACAGCAAAGTATTTCTTCCTCATAGTTCCCTGCTTTCCCTTTAGTCTTTTCCTCACCTTTCCCTGTTGAAATTCCCTACACATCTCTCTTCTTCTCTGGCTCTTTGGCTGTCTTGACCTCCCAGCTGAGCAGAGCTGGTATAACAGGAAGTTCTCCAGAAGTAATGCTTAGGATTAATAATACACTTCTAATGTTATTTTCATAACACTGTTTTACTAACATCAAACGCAAAGGTCTAAAATTCTTTTCAAGAAACTCTTGGAAGACTCACCCCTTCCCAAACATCTGCTACAGCCTCTTGTTCTCAGTGGCACCAAGGCAATACACGGCCTTGAATTAAGAGGAAGCTTTTCATAATGCCCAGCTTCCCACTGCCTTAGAGAAACTTGTAGTCTGTGCTGTCAGGAGGCAGAGGGAAATCCCATGCAGAGCAAGGGCACGGGGGCTGTGGCCTCCTTTGCCTGTGGCCACAGTCCCATGGAGAACAATGGGAGACTGAGGCCAGTCTGATAGAAGGCAGCTTGTCGAAGTCACTGCAGAAGATTACTCTTCAGCGTCTGCTGAAGGAGAAACTTTCAGTTATGAAGAATAATGGCTGTAAGTGACCATTAATCCTCTCAGGAAAAAAAAAAAAAACAGTCTTCAAATTCAGCCTGTCCATAAGATTGTGTAAGCTTTAACGACAGGGGGAATTTGAAGAGCCATGGCTATTGTCATAAAAACTACTGGGAACAAATTAAGTTGAATACGGATTCCTAACTTTTTCTTCAAGGACTCATTTCTATAAATTAATTTTAACTCAGATTTGAGACTAATTGTAAATCCTCAGGGAAAAAAAAAATCTCTAATCAAAGAGTAAGTGCTATTATCCTGGGGATGATATGGTACATTTTTCACACATGACAGAGGTTGAGCCCTATCTCACTGCAAAATCACCTAACCACGAAGGCGTAAAGCACAGTAGAAAAGTATAAAATAAAGGAGGACAACAGAAGCCTTTAGGTGAGGAACTCTTTAGGTCTTCAGGCAAAAGAACTTACTGCAGGACAGCACAAGCTTCTAGAAATCATTTTTCAATGTGCTAAGGGCAAAATATCTTATGCTGGATGTTGCCAAAGTATGAATTTCCAGCACTTCATTCCAATTCCTCACTTAATCCTAGTCAGCCTCCACCCTGATCAATTCCACATCCCTGGAGTTCACAGGGTTTGCCATATAAATCCCACAAGTAAAATAATTTGGATTAGCATGGACTATCAGCTCCATAACATTTGGCACTTCAGCACCTGTTACCAGTTCAAAAGGCCTGTACTGACCTCATGTAATTAATTCTCCCCATCATGCATCTGTGAAGCAAGTGAGTCTAAGAGCTCCTGTTTTAAAAACAGAGAAGGCTCGGATAAAGAAGTCAGGTGACTGGCTAAAAGCCACAAATGAATTAATTTTTCTAGGTTAGAGGTAGGTTTCACATTTCCAAACTGCAAAGTGTTGTTTTTTCACCTATATCAGTGATGAATCATCTTTCTAATTCACAAACCACTGGTAATTCTAAGAAAAGTATTTAACTCCTTAAAAATTTCAAGAAAAACATAGAAAGTTGCTGTAGGTCACTCCAGAAGCTCGGATGCTACAGGCTAAAAGTTGCTGAATCAGACTGCCATGCCTCAGCTTAGCACTGCATCTTGTGAGCATTAAAGGGAACAGATAAAAGAATGTACCACCCATTTTCATGAAGGCTGGGATTTGAATTGCCTATTTGGCGCACAAAAAGGCTGCTGGCTTTGCCAGATGGTTCCATCACTGATACATTATTGCTCAGCTTCTCTTCCAGAGGGGGTAAAAAAAATAGAAAAGATCAACCATTACTTATTAGTTTTCAAAATCCAAATCAATCTCCATAAATTACTCTATTTATCTTAGTGCCAAAGAACACATCTGCCACGTCTCAATAAATCTCAACACTTGCACTGCAGTCTTGCTTGTCTCTGGACTGGGATCTCCTCAAGGCTGTAGCCCCTCACTCAAACAGGTATCCTGCAGATGGTGGCACTGGTACACTGAGGGAGCCCCTCAGCAGTGACCCTGCTGAGGCACCCCACCTCTAACACACACATGCACCAGTACATCAAAGTAGCATTATCCCAAACACATTTCTATTAACAGCCAGCAAGATCTGAAACCATTCTGATATCAAAAGAACATTCCATAAAAACCCTTTTAAATTTACTAGGCCAAGTGAGGATGCCAGGCAAGGAATTTACTAATCCAACTTCGCTATAATAAAGCAATTAAAATTTTTTTTTGGCTAGGAAAAAAGCAAAAAGTACTTGCATGGGCACACAGGATTTTGCTATCAAAACTTCTCTGAAAACATTCAGTTGACCAAGCAGGTTTAAGTTATTTCATATCCGAAAACCTGTGGCTAAGAGTCAGGTGTCAAGTCTTGCTGATATAAGAAAGCAATACAAAAACAGCAAGAAAGTTCTTTACCCAGGAGTATCTCTGCAATAGATTGAATACAGGGGCTTTTCCAAAAAATATCTTCTAAGATAATGTAAATAGAAAAGCTAAAAATTCTACGCATTTATGTGTTTCTGTTTTTCTCAAGGCAACCTGAACATCCAGTTCTTAATCATCTTAACTAGATTATCTTTTAAGGTCCTTCCCAGCCCAAAACACTCCAAAAGAACCTCTCAGCTAGTAACACACGTGCTCCAAGGGGCCCATTAGCTCTGGCTGTGAACTGTGTTTGGACTAGACAGCTCCACTTGGTTCTGTTACAGCTGTCTAACAGCAGAGCAGGCACACTAGTGACAAACACCAGTAAGTTCAGGTGCCTCTGCAAGGCAATGAGTTGGCTTCCAGAAAGCCAGCATTCCAGGTTTCTGAGTCTCCACGTCTATGGAATTCCTTTCTTATTTTAGAGGCAAGAACTTGACTGTCTTTAGCTATAAAAGGATGAGGAGAGAGCCAGGCAAAATGAAAGACGTTAACAGGGGTCCCATGGGAACAGGACAAGAGCCTACCCTCTGGCTCCTCAGCGTGACACCTGCAGATTTGAAGTCAGGAAACTTGATGCCAGCAGTCTCAGGAACAGCCTGAAAGAGATTGAAACAGGATGTGTTGATGGAGGAAACACAAGAAACACAAGATTTCATACAGAGACTATCTGAAGGGGAAACACGATTTCCTATGACAGAGAACCACCTGCCACAGCCACATGCCAGACCTGAGGCAAGAGGAAAATCCCAAGCAAAGGGATTCAGTGGGAAAATCCCAAGCAATTCATTGAGAAAAATACTCCAGTTCAAGACATCTTTGGGAAGCTCAAACATTTTTGGTCAGTTGGTTTAAATGCACTGCTCTGCACAGAGACTTACATCCACCCACACAGAAACCCTGACCCTACATTGTATTCGTACGTATTTGTACAGTATCATCCTTATCCAACTTTGACCCATTTCACTGATCAAAACAGCCCAGGACTTCCCTAAATCTTGCCTTTTGACTGTAAACTCCCTAAGGAATGAGCTAAGAAACCTCTGATCTGTAGACATGAGCCCACTAATGAGGATGCAAGGACTGCCCCCTCCCAGGGAGGCCTGCTGTTCATCCATGTTTTGCCATTTGTCCATTCATTAGACAGTTTGCTTTCTTACTTTGTATTTTAAGCACAGCATTAAAATGCAGCAAACTTCCAATACTTCTGCTGCTGACAGTAGAGCATATGGTTTCAACAAAATGGAAAAAACAAATGCAATCCTTTATAAATCTATGCTGATCAGCAAAGTAAAAGGTGAGCAGACTTTTAAACTATTAAAAGTGCACAGGCTATCTGAGCACTGAATGGTTTGGGGTCCCCTGAATGGGTCAGCAATACTTAGGATTCAAGTTAAGACTAGCCACAACCTCTGCAAAACACATGCACAATTGCACTTTTTCCAAAACTAAGTCACCTCAAATCTCTCCATTTCTTTGGAGACAGCATTTGTCTTGCTGCTCCCAGATTTTTCTGCAGAGAGGTTATGCAGCTTGCTCTTTCTTTGTTCCAGACAGGGCTGAGACAGCCAGGGCTGCCCCAAGATCATAAGAGATGCTGAAGGACAGTGACTCAATTTTTCAAGTTCCCTGTCAATAACTCTCTCATCCCTATCAGCTATCTCTAGGTCTTGGTCTTGAGGTGGCATCCTGTAAACCACTCTGCATGGCCAGGCATTAATATTATATCAGTTATCTGTTGTCTGCCCAATAAACAGAGGACCCAGGAAAAGATTCCTAAACATGACCATGAAGGAAAAAGTATTCTCTAACTACCAACAGGGCTAATGAACTTGTAGAGATCACTTTGCTCTTTGGTAGGATATAGCCTCCCTGCTTGCATTATTTATGACAAACAAGGCTGCAATCAAAAACCAATCCTCTCTGCTTCCTTTGAATGAAGCCTGGCTTCCAAACTCCTCCAACTCTGCCCCTCAGCCTGTTGCTGAACACCCTCACACAAGCAGTGTAAGGAAATCAGCATTGTTCCCTCAGCCAAGCCAACTCTGACTTGCATTCAGCAATAAGCAATTAAATGGGTTCTTTTGCCTGATGTGCTTGTACAGCCTGTATATGCTGTAAACGCTTCAACCTCAATTGACTCTTTGCTAAATGATTTTCCTTTGTTGAAATGATGCTGATGCAGCTCCCGATTCAAATTCTTAGTTAAAATGCAATTTTTTTCTTAACATTTCCTGGCTATAGTTGGTAATTGACTCCTAATGGACTCTGTCATGGTTGAAATGATGCTAGTGCAACAACAGAAACTGCTTCTCTGCCCACCCTGCTGTGCCTGTGCACTACATGCCCGCAGACAGGCCCCAGCCAACATTTAGGGGTGGACTCCCTCACTTCAGCATCCTCAGCATCTTTATAGCCCCATTCTCTAGCCCTCTTTTTCTTACTACCACCAATGACAAACTGCTTTCTCTACAGGGAGATATGCCAGCCATGGCTGAGCTTTCCCAGAACAACCCTTAAGGGAATTCAATGCACAAGGTGCCCAGTGATACTATACTCATCACGCAGCAGGGACACACATGGGACACGACAGAGCAAAAGAGTGTTTTGAGGAAGTGGTGGCCATTAGCCAGACTTCAAGCAATAACTGGCTAGAATTCACCGCTTCCCTCCCCTCTCTGTAAAGAATCTTTTGGAGAAAAATGGCACAAGTGCTCTCTGTTCACAAGGTGGAGGGACAGGAATTCCCAGGGACTCACTGGAAACATCTGAGATTTTTTTAACAGCCCTTTCCTACTGAAGGTGCTGAATTTAGATCAGTCCATGCTGTCCTCCTCTTTCCAGAAAGGGAAACTGAGGTAGCATCAAATGTGAACTGAAAGCTGTATTCTGGGCTCCTTAGACTGCAGCTCAGCTCATGGAGAAACAGCAACACCTCCCAGAATACAAGAGTCCCACAGCAGGGCTACTCTGATCACAGCTGAGGATCAGGGGAGGGGCATGTACTGAGCTTGGGGAGATGCTGCTGAGATCCAGGAGCTGGGGAAGAAAGGAAAACTTGAACTAGAAAAAGAAGGCAGGTGAAAGACAATGGGTTTGTGGGCCAACCCTACACAGTAGTAACAGAATACACTTGGAAAAAGCAGAGAGACGCTTCTCCTTGCCATGATGCATGAATGGTTGGCATTATTTCACCCCTTTTCTCAGGCAGGGAAAGAGTAACAGGACTTAAACCAGCATTTTTCAAATGGGGGAGAGACCAAGAGCACACTAGGGGACTCTGACAATGGCTGCCTTACACCAATCTGCCTTCCAAAGATGTAACCAAAAAACATCTGCCAGAAGGCAGCCAGAAGTTACCTCCCCATCCAAAAAGGGCCTGATACCCATAGGACTGCTGCAGAAAACATATTACCCAGCCAGAACATAAACAGGGTGAAAGGGGAAAAAAGGAGAGAGAAATGTTTACAGGCTTCTCTGTCTCCTTCTTCTGTGGCAGCTTCTTCTTGGGAGCCTTGCGCTCAGCACGCCTCTGCTCAGTGGTGGTGTCAGCAGCTGTGATGAGCTTCTGCAGGTCTTGGGTTCTCTTTTCTCTCTCTTTCTTCCTGGTTTCAATTTTGCGGAGCTCCTGGATGAGGTATTCTTCTTCTGCCACCTGCAGACCAGAGCACGTCAGGGCAGTCAGAGAGCAGAGGCCTGGCAAGGCAATGGGGCCATCTACCGATAGCAGCTCTGCCCTGGGTCAGCCCGGGAATGATTTTATGCTCTTGATTAACTTCTTGGATTCGTAGAGGATGTTACATTCCATAACCTTACTGTGCACCCATGGCAATGCCACTCTACAGTCTGGCAGGTATTGTATCACAACGTTTATGATGCACTCTTCAACAATCCATAAATTACTAATCCCATCTTTCAGAGACCAAAAGCACAGACAGAAGGGTTAAAGCCCAAATATGCTGTAGTTGCAAATAGAGCATTGTGAAAAGCTAGATCCCCTCCCTAGACATAGCATAGAGAACCCAGAACAGCTGTGCCTAGTACTGACACCTATAAATGGGGAGGAAGCAGAGTAAGTCACATACGAACTTTCCTTGGAGGCAACTAACTGAAAAGGATGCTCTCCCCCAGCCTATGGAGAACACACTTTCTTAATGCCTAAACTGTAGGATCTTTACATGACTTGAACATAGAGAAAAACTAAGCATGTAGATTTAGTCTTTGATGTTTTCTGGAAAGATTTTTAAATAAATAAATA
The DNA here is from genome assembly GCA_037013685.1 of Acridotheres tristis. Classification (NCBI taxonomy): domain Eukaryota; kingdom Metazoa; phylum Chordata; class Aves; order Passeriformes; family Sturnidae; genus Acridotheres; species Acridotheres tristis. Next base: position 11,095,721 of record CM072895.1, read on the forward strand.
TCTCAAATAAATAACTCTCTCTCCACAAGACTCCTGTACCCATAAGGACACTGAGAATTTGCTTCTATCAGATGACTAATACAGTCAGTGTCACTGAGAAAGTCCTGGCAGCTACCAGAGACCATTACTCTGCTCATGTAGGCCTTTCTCCTGGATAGTCAGATTTCTCAATTATTGTCCTTTTAAACTCCCTAAAGGGACAAAAACTGTACTTGGGCGTTGTTTTTTTCTTACCCAGCCCTTCTTTATTTTTCCCGCCCTCTGGCCTGCATCATACATCTCGTAATTCAACTAATTCAACTTATCAATCTTCTGGAGAAGTGATGCTCTCTTCCCCAAGTTACCTGTTCTGGTGTCCTATTGTAAAGCCTTTCCAGCTGTTCCTTCCTTCGTCTCTCATGGCCAGCATCAAAGACTGGGATTTTTAGGTCTGTGCCTGGAGCTGCACGAATGTTTGCCAGCTTGGCACAAATGTGGTAATACCGTTCCTTCAGGTCCTCCACTGACCTTTTCTGTGGAAGACATCACAGGAGGACAACATTATGGAAGAACAAAGCAAAACCTTGTGCAGTAGCCACCTAAGGACCACCAGCTGAAGGATGTCACATACAGCACAAGACACGGTGCCTGGGAGGAAGGCCAGCAGAGGCCCTTGCAGATGCTAGGGGAATGACAGGGAAGGAGGAGTTTCTCAGTGAATGAATTAACTGTCATGGGTTCACAGCTACTGCTTTAAAAACACCCACCAAATGATTCAACAGTGCTGAGGGTTTAGAGACAATACAGCAGTAAAGCATCCCAAGCAGTGAAGATAAAAGGATGCAAGGAGAATTGAGAGGAGAAAGCCTGTGAGCAGGAAACTGCAATAAATGTGCAGGTCTCTGAGCCGCTCCAGACAACGGTCATTCAAGTCACAGCCAAGAGGGTATCAGCTGCATCAATTCACTGCCCATGATTTCATGAAGTCTGAGCTGTGTTCCATTAACCCAAGCACAAAAGACTTTGGGCTGCTCAGCTGGCCATACTCTTGTTATTTAACTTTGCTACAGGCACTTCATGTGAGCATTTCAGAAGATAACAGAAACAGCATTTAGTGCTATTCTGTACATGTCACATTTTTCCCTATGTCACTTGGAGGCATGGAAGCAGTATAGGAGATCAGCAATCATGACTCCAGGGCTGCAATTTCAGACTGCTGATGGTCCATTTCACAGCAAAGATGATGGAAACCTGCACCATGTCAGACCACAAGTCAGGAGCAGCACCACAGAGAAGTCCCAACCCCCAGGGTTCAATGGCAGATCTTTCTCTAAGGGCCTAGACTGAAATCCAAAACATCTAGCCTGCTCAATTAAACTCCTCAACTGCCTTATCTTCAAGGAACAACAAGATGTTTTCCTGGCAGGTGTAAACCTTCTAACTTTCTAATAAAACACAACAAGGAATGAGAACAAGTCACAGCGGATTTAATTACAAACAAAGCAAGCAGCAATGTCTTGTGCTGGAAATTCAATATTCCTTGCTGCCAATAATTCATTATTTTCCCCTAATTAAGTTGATACGAAGGGTAATTTGGTCTTTCAAGTGCAGAAAACCCTGCATATGCCATAGCAGCAGGTTACTAGCAGCAACTTGGCCCCCAGGACTCACCTTGAACTGCTGGTGATCGTAGCGGTCGTGAATGACCACAAAGCGCAGATCAAAGCGCCGAGCCAGGTCAAAGAGATGGTCTGTCTCAGCTTTGGTCCACGCATCATCATGGAGATACATCTGGTACTCCTGCTCTGAGTAGACAGGAACCTGCACTGTCTGTGGAAAGAAGAGGAAAACCATGGTAGCTCTCCTGCAGCACTGCCCTCTTCACTGCCAAGATACTTGAGCCAAGAGCATGAGCACAGCACTGACAGGAGGGGGCTGCCGGGACCCTGAGCAACGAATCCTGACAGGAAACATGAGGAGCAGGCAGAGGACTTGATATGGAGCCATGTGTGATCCCAAGGCCATAATGAGACATTCAGGGAAGCCTACCAGGAATTACTGCCTAGGAGGTTGAAACCTATTTCAAATGGTTGACACAGGCAGAGGTCAGCAACCCACATCCTGACTATGGGTTTCAAAACTTCAGGCTAACATGACAGTAAAACCAAGGTTCAGCCAGCCTCCCTGCATTCCTCCCATACAACTAAACCAATACCTTGGCACAAAGTGCTCTGACAATTAACTCTTTACTTGGGTTGGGACATGCTCACTTGTACAGGAAGAACAGGAAAGGCAAGGAGCAGTAATCCCCAGCCTTTAGCACACCTTCTGCTTTGATACTCAGACTACTTCTTTCATGTTTTGTGCAGACAGTATCATGAAGATCTTGAAGACTGTGTACTGTACAACTGAAGGCCATAAACTTGGCAAGTAACTTTGTCCCTCCCTTCCCCATAGATCTTCTCCCCAGCAGAATGACAGAACCAAATGACAGCCCAGCTCTCACAGTGTCCCATGTGCCTAAAAGACCAAGCCCACACTACTGCCATTATCCTGGAACTGCTCTGCAAGGGCTCTATCCAGAACACAGGTGTCACATGAGTACTAAAGAAACAGCAAAAGTACTTACTATACAGGGGAAATCCTAGCATGTGGTAAAGCAAAAGCATAAACAAGCCTGTGCTTTTCTCCCTTATTTCCCCTCACTCACTTCCTCAAGAAGCAAAACTTTGCTCAGCCTGAGGAGGTCCTGCCTCCAGAAGAAAACTGCGTGCATGCAAGCAGCAGATGTGCTTCAACAACTCAGTGATTTTGTGTCTTGTCACCAGAAAAGTCATCCTCATGAACTCCATACAGCTCTGATGAGCATTTCTGAGCCTCCAAATAATAGCTACTTTAGGTCTACTGCCCTTCCTCTATCATTTAGACACAAAAACTCAAAGGTGAAGCAGATCTCTTGGGGATGCACTGAAACTAAACCTTCAAGTACCACTTCCAGCGGGAGCAAGGTCATCTTATCAGACACTCTAATGATGTCTCATGCACATCATGAAACAAAATAATTTCTAGAGGAACACATACACATAAGAGCCAGCAGGGCCCTCTGCAGTGGATGGAAGGGAAGGTGGCAGATACCCTATCAGACAAGAGAATGCAACAAGAGCAAAGACACTTCCAAAACACTTCCTCAGCCCCCACTCATGGCTGCTCAGGTGAGAATCACTGAGAAATCAGAAGGTGGGAACAGATGGAAAGCTTGAGCCAACCACCGGTTGACTATACATTCAAATGCAACATAACCATGTAAAGGCAAATATGACCCCCAGAGAGGGATTTCCAGCAGAAACTGGCAGGGTTTCAACTGCAAAACAAGAACACTGGCAGGAATACCAACTACAACACTACTGATCCCTGGTCAGGAAAGATGCACTGAAATGGAAACAAGTACAATGAACATGAGTAATGGGGTGGTGAGCTTGTCTTCCCACAGCAGACTGGAAGAGAATAGAGCCTAGCAAAGGAAGTCTGAAAGAGAATCTGACTGCAGGCTTCAAGTATGCTAGATGAAATGAAAGGAATACTCATGGGAAGAAAAGAACAACTGAAATAAGAACAAAGAAATTGACTTGCAAAGAAATGCCAATTTAACATGGAAAATTTAACCTGGAAATGAAATGGAGCAAAGACAATCTAGAAGAGCTTCCCAAAGAAGCACAGGGGCAGGAAAAGCCAAGTGCTTTTCAAAAGGAACTTGATCAGTTTATGAAAGGGACTAGATTGTGGCAGGACCTGAAAAAGCAAAGAGGAGGATTCAATGGCCCAGAAACCCTCTCTCAGTCCAATATTTCACACTATAAACTCACAAAATTATGAGTATTAAATTAGCTGAAACTGCTCAGCATCCTGGAGCCACAAGACAGCTCTGTGAAAACATCAGCACAGTGCCTAATAGAGGTGAAAACACAAATCAAACAGTAAAAATTATGAGGGAAATAGAGAAAAACAGCCCAAATAAATCCACCATGCTCTCCTAAGCGCAACACTCACTCCTAGTCCACCCATTTCAAAAGAAAGGATATTTGAGAACAAAGGAGTGCACAGGAGGGCATGTCACATTACAGAAAACACAGTACACAGCTAGGACAATTTACTACATCATGTAACACAAGATCTCAGAGGGACTAAACCACAAGGCAGCAGTTTGAAATGAGCAGAAGAAAGCACCTTTGCACACCACACAAAATTAACCTGAAGAACTCATTAGCATGGGTTACTCACAAAGCAGCTCTCTGCCCTGAATGTACCTAGCAAGAATTATTAAATACAAATTTAAAATTAAGAAATCCTTAAACCAAAGACCACCAGAAGGTAGGAAAATATGTATTTGCCCTCTTCTCATACTCTTTGGCTAAGCCTTTACTGATGGTATCCAAAAAGAACAGTATTGGCTGAGAGAAAACTTTGCTCTAACACCAGCAAAGCCGCTTTTAGACGCCTATTTCACACCCTGAAACAAGGCTCAGTGTGCATGGTGAAACCCAAGTTCACATTTTGGATCTCACAAAAAAGAGGAGGGAATTGTACTGGAGACTGGAAGCACAGAGAAAAGGAAAAGCAACTGAGCAGTGACCCAGAAGCTTGGTTAAAGAGCTTGAGTGACCAACAGGACAGACTACACAGGAAAACAGGCTCATGCCAAGGAGAGAGAAAGATTCAGCCAGAAATATCAAGTATGTGAGAAGAAACCCACGAAAGAAAAGTAAGTAAATTTCCTCTGATAAAGCAAATATCTGCAAAGCTCTTCATCAGTGCCTTCGACTTTGTCAACTACAGCACCACAAGGATAACAACTTGCTCCTGATATCACAGAATTGTGCATCTGCAGATGGCAGAGGTCTGTACCACTAATCTAAAGGTTACAGCCTTGCTGAAGGCTCTTCTGTATGTCAGTTCAAAGTACCTGATAAAGTTAAGGAAACGAGAATCTCATAATTAAAACACCCATATGTGATGTGTGGCCCCCTCTGATAAACTCAGTTGAACTCAGCCAAAACCAGTTCCAGCAGTAGAGTCTTAGAGACAATTAGCCTGACAAAGTTTCACTCAGACAGCTACATAGGTGCCTCAACTAAGTGAGTCATACTTCAGACTTCCACCCCAGACATCAGAGAAGAGATACCACAGGAGGCTCTTACCAATGTCCCAGCTAGAGGAAAAGCATCAGTCAGCGCTTGAGCCTTCTAACATATAAGGTCAACCAACCACTTAACTCTGCAGGAAGCCAAGCTTTGTTAGAGCTGATGCTCTGTGGGTTACAAACTTAAAATATTGTATACGGTTACACACAAGCAGAGCTTTTGTGGAATCATGTTAGCACACGGTTTTTTCACTCTTTCAGATTTGCATCATGAAGGGAGTTAAATTACATTATGGAAGCACCCTAACTCCGCTCCTTCCTAACTTTGGAGGTCCTGACTTTGAAGTATAAATCTTGATGTAGTTTTCTTTGTGCATACACATGAAAGACCCAGCCACTCAAAGCAGATACATCTGGGACAAAAGACAGCAGGAGATTACAACAACACATTGTGGCAATTTAATGTAAGACGCAAAGAACAGGGGACTGCACCACACTGATACCAGGAGAGCAATTTCAGAGGGAACGCAAAGTAATTCAGCATCTGTGCTGGAATCTGGCCAAGAGGTTGCAAGCCACCTTTTTGGCCATGAAGCTCAATCTATTTTTTTCATACTGAGCAAAATAACAAGACTTATGACTTTCATGTCTCACTCAGAATAGAATACCTTTTAATACCCTGAGCCTGTAATCAGGGGGAGGATGTTGGTCAGGAACAGAGGTAAGTATCACAAGTCCTCCTCACCAAATCCATGACTACACACCTGAAACACTGGGGTCTCTAGCAAGCTCTGACCACATACAAAGCCCACTTCTCCTGAATGATATGGAGATATCAGTCCATGGTCACATGGGTGCAGGTCATGGTGCAATACAATTACCAGATCTAACTCAGCCTTCACTGTTGAAAGAATCAGCTTCCTGTCTGGACAGCCAAGAAACTGGCTGAAGGGTATTTTCCAGCTGCTATTTATGTGCTTTTGTTTGAATGTGCTCCCACTTACTTTATTAAATCTGGCAAAAGGGTAATCCTTCCCTTCCTCTGCTGCTCTTCTCCAGTGGTAGAACATCGCTCCATCTTTCCTTGCTGGGTTGGTGAAAGGCATCCACTTCCATGGCCGGACTTTCTTGGAGCCCAGTTTTGCTTTTACTGTTCGATAACCCTGAGTTGTATCACTTGGCAGCAGCGGAGGTGCATCCCTGTGGCGGAGAAAAGTGCTATGAGAAGCAAGGAGCAGCTCAAGACAAACCCAAAGAGATTTCAGGCTCAGAACTCTTTTTGCAGATATAAAAGCAGTTGCTGTTCCCAGCTGAGATTAGGAAAGAATTAAATTTCCTATATCAAGCAAACCCCTCAAATTTAGAAGAGAGAAAACAGACACTGTCCATGACTAAGAGAAGGGCACAAGCATGGGCTGAGCACAGAGGGGAATCCATCTGGGAAGCAAGACTGCCCCTGGTTTCAAGAGGATGCTGCCCTGCCACCAAAAGCCCAGGCCACTCCACAACCTGCACATATGACCATGTGCTCTTACTTCTTGTCAGAATAGAGAAGTGCATAAACTTCTCGGTGCATTCCTTCTGGCCTCTTAAACGTCAATGTCTCTGAAGATTTCTTGGATTTTTTCTGAAACAAAAGAATTGCACTTTAGATTCAGATGCAGAAATTCCTGAGGGAACATTAAAACTGTATAACCTGGTGCCCTGTGATGGTCTTTACTTTTATCTGGTTTTAGACACCTTGAATTTCTCCAGAAGAGTGCCTATTCCTGGTGTAAGACACTGACAGACAGAACGTACCCACATTTGCTCTTGCTGATAACACACTTAAATTCCAACCTCTGAACATCTGGCTGTAGATTGCACGGGCTGGTGCACTAAGTCCTTTCTTACTAGGCAAGCACTGTCCTCCCTCAGAGGTATTAATGCATTTAATTAAGTGATTCTCTACCTTTTCAAGAAGACAGTAAATAAGAAATATCTTCCCAGCTTTTTATAGATTTTGTCACTTTGTTCTGCAGCAGCTTCAGTTTTTACCATCTATGATTAAACTCTTGGAATAATCCCTTGGCAAAACCCCCAGTATCACCTACCAAAGCTCTCTGCTCCACTCTCCCATTTACACAGCAAACAATTTTTTGACAGTTTCTTCATAAGAGGAATTCAGTGTACACAACTCAACCCGGCCCCTAAACTCTTGACAGAACTGATGGTCACACAGTCCAACTCATACCCATATAAAAGTTTATCAATAATCAACTGTATCAGGTCATCAGCTTTGGATTCAGGTAGGTACAGTAACAGCAACACTAAGAAGTTACACCTTATTTAAGAGGGAAAAGTTTACTGAGCATTTGGTCTAACTGTATCATCTTTAAAACTACTACTAGCCCAGTCACTACTATTACATACTTGTTTACCAAATCTCTACCAAATTTTAAATCAGAATATTTTCCAGTAGTAAAACTAACACTGTATCATAAATTGTGTTAAATCCATACAGTCACTTACAGCAAGCAAATTAAAAATTCCACTAAAAAAAAGTCCCTGTCATCTTAGACTACAACTACTTTCCATAAAACTTCATGACAGACATGCATTATATCAGCACCTTTTCATTGCTAATCAAACACCTTTCTCCTAGTGGGTCCATCACTTTGCCCAGGAGCAATGTAAGGCCAACCAAGGCAGTTACCCACAGGTCACCACATATCCTTGTGTGAACACAGGCTTCTGGAGTTCCCCCTAAGTTCCCAGATTTATTAGAAGTTAATATCAGCAGGCCAGAGATCAGCTCAGCCAGCTCTTTTAGGAGTTGAGAACAAATTACTTGGTCATGCTGATTTAAATGTTTTTATGCCTAGTAATTTTTATTTTAACATTCTCAGTCCCTAATGGACTGGAAAGGACTTCATAGTTCTCTTGTGATTTCAAGACATCAATCTGTTTCTTTTCTAATTGAGAACAGATCTATTTCCTGAGCAAGTGCTGCACTGTTATTAGCAACTTTGCATTCTCCATGTGATAACAGCTTACACCTTTGGTTTGGCTTAGTTTCAGTACTTTGCAGAAAATCAGAATGTTTCATTCAAGTGGCCTCCTGCACCCCTCCTAAAACTTTTCACAGTACCTTCCCTTCCTCTCTTTTCCCATTACAGTAAACTTGAAGAGAAAACCATCTTGGTCCCTGCTCCAAAGACACAGCCAGCAACCAGTACTCCTTTGGCTCTCTGCTGCCTAACACACAAGTATATTTAAACCAAAGAACTCATAACTCCAAAGACTCAGCGGCAACACTGCAGGCTGAATCCAGCCAACAGGCTGCTCACCAGACACCGTTCACCAACACAGCTGATAACTGGGAATTTCAGCATTTCAGCCTTTAAATGACTGGAACTCACTGATTGTCCATTACACCAGCGTGCCTTAGCAAGGCAGTGAAACCACAGTGCTTCTCTTCAGAAACAAACATTTCAGTGGAGGCAAACAGTAACAGCCAGGAAGTGCTTTTGGGGATGGAGTGGTTGTGTATATTTAGTTTTGTTTTGATTTTTTTCCCTGAATACACAGGCTTTACTTCAAATCAGACCATCTCTATAAGACAGCTCCCTGGGCTCCTTTCAAAGCATCTCCACATCTCATAACTACTCCTAAGTCAACCTTCCCAATACACCTTGCAAAACATGGGACACCCACGACTTTGCCCAAATATAAAATACAGAAGACAACAAGATACTGTAGCACATTACCACACAGAATGCAGCACATCATGTCACATATACTTAACAGAGCTTACTAACTTGCCACGTTCCCACAGGCAATGCATCCCAGTTGTCCAAAACCCCAGCCACACACCTTCCCCACACAGGTTGGAAGACCTCTGTCATTCAAACTAGTCAGACAATATTTTCTTACTTCTAAAACAAGACTGTGTTATATTATTTCCATTTGCTTTGAGGCTAGATACCTCACAAAATTAGAATTTTAGAGACAGCAGAGAATGTCCTAGGGCCTGGCCCAGCTCAGTAGGACACCACTTACACAGCTCCAGCTTAAATCCCACACCAGATGCCATAGCACAAGTAATTAAGAAGGTACAGGCTTTATTCCATCTTTTCTTCCAATATTCACCCCAAACACCACAGGCAAGGTCAGTAAGTGCCCAGAAATCACGCAGCAGCCCCTCAGGGCACTGCAGGTCACCTTATCCGAGTTGATGATGTCCTTTTTGTTGATGGTGCCCGTGTTCTCTGACTCCACGCCTCCCAGCTCCAGGATGTCCCGTACATCTGCCCCCGTCGCCATGTCTCCGCCTGCCCTGTGGCCTTCTCTGCGCCGTCCTGTCCGTCCCCTCCAGCTCTGGGAGGGCGGGAAACCGGGGGTCGGGGGTTAACTCCCGCGGGGGTATCCCGGACTCATACAAACACGCGTAGGTGCGTGTGTATATACATACACACACGGATATCTGCGCACACACACGCATATACATGCACACGCACACTCACACATTTACATCTACATAGACACACACCCCCCTCGGCCGCCTCCCATCCCCCCGCCAGGCCCAACAACGGGGCCTTGCACCCGGCGGGTCCCGGGGGTTCCGCACGCCGCGCCCGCAGCCCGCAGCCCCGCGGGGGGATCCCGGGAGGCCCGCGGGAGGGCGTTCGGGACGCGGCGCTCCCCGCGCGGCCGCGGCCGCCCCGCTCCAAGCGGGACCCGCGCACCCACCGGCGCCGGCTCCGCGGCCACCGGGACGTGCGGCGCATACGGCGGCCCGGGCAGCGCCGCTTCCGCTCCCGCCAAGAGGCGCCCGGAAGTGCCCGGAGCGCTTTCAGGGACACACCACACGAGGATGAGGGCGAAGGATGGCGGGTTCGAGTCCAGCTGCTGGTAGGTCGTGGCCGCTCGGCCCGAGGCCGCCGGCGCCGCTTTTTTTGCGGCCCCGCGGCAGCGCCCGGCCCCAACCGGGTCTCGGCACCTCCGCCCCACCCAGGGCGTACAGCTCGCTGCAGGCGTAGCTCGCTCCCGCGCCAGGAGGTGGCAGCACCGCCGCGCCCGACCGGCGCCTCCGAGCCCGGCCCGCGGGGCGGGGAGGGGGCGCCGCAAGTCCGCTCGTCGTGCCTGTCGTGGACCCCGCTGCTTCGACCCCGTTCCCTCGGGGACTCTGTCGTGGGTTGCAGCTCTCCCGGAGTCCCGGGGCTGACCCTAGTTTTCCGCAGAGCTCATGAGGAGTTACTCCGTCTCCTTTCCCGAGGCGCTCGCTGGCGGCTTTGCCCTGTCCAGTTCTCCCCGCCAGCCGTGCCAGGGGCCAGCCCGGTGCCAGCCGCACTCAAGCTGCTCGGCCTGGCTTCGTGTGCCACAGCATGCGCTCGTCGTCCTCATGGTCTGTGCCTCAGAGCTGCAGCGCTCACATGAGGCAGCCCGGAGTGAAAGTTTTATTAATCAATAAGACTGTCCTGTTTCCTCTTTCCTGTGGGAAGAGATGGGGGAACAAGGAAATGGGAGAAAACAGTGTGGGGCCAGGGGGACTTCGAGAAATCACCTTCCTGTCAGATCAAAGCACGGCAAGGCTGCCTGGTAGAGGTTTACCTGAAGCTGATGGTTTCTGCACAAGGCACAGAGATTCACTGGGACCTGCTGGCCACTTTGGATAGCCCAGGAGAGGGAGTGCCTCTGAGGGGAATCTCTTCTCCTGTGCAGCCCTGGGATGAGTTAAGCCCCACTTGCTCTTACATGGAATCCCTTAACGCCAGCCTGGCTGTGCTGCAGTTAGCACCATTCCCATCCTGTTGGTGAACCCTTCCCACGAGGACTGGCACATCTCTGTATCAGCGCCCAACCAATGCCACTGTGCCATTATAGGAACATTATGTGACACTCCCCAGAGTACCATCTGTTGTCCCCAAAAATCATTTATCCCTTTTCTATTCCTTTCCACACTACCCGGGATGACTTTTAGCATCTTGGCCCTTCCACAAGGACAGAGCTGATCCTGAGGTTTTCCCTGTCCTGCCTATTTGCTCTCAGCTCTGCCTCATCCACCCAAGTCCTCCCCCATCAGTGTGTGTGTGTGGACACTGCTAATAATTTCTAGTACATTTCCTTGCTCTTTGCCGCAGCTATCCTGGAAGTGGGGTCCACATTCCCCCAAGGTGGGCTTGCAGAGGGAGACAAGGCTTTCCCAAGTTTTGCAGTCTCCTCCTGCCTGGCAAGCCTGGTACTGCGGCTGCATGGACAGCTTTGTAAGACCAAAAAAGCGGCCTCTCTTTTTGCCACTCATGGTGGGGGAGGGTTGTTCACAGTCCGTTCCCCCTGTTAAACAGCACTTAAAGAAAACAAAAACCGGTTCCGAAAAATAAAACGCAGAGACAGATGGGCCATTCAATGCGTTTTTTTGATTATATCTCCCACTTATCGGCCTGCCTCCCCCACATCTCTGTGAGCCTCAGGAGCTGTGTCCCGCAAGGAGCTGTATGGACCTCCAGGTGAAACACATTAACTAGGTGCTTCTGCTAATGGGCTCATCAGCAGAGCAATTAGCACTGCTTCAGGGGGGGCCTAGAGTTATTGTTTCTGGCCTGGAGTTATTGTTTCTGGCCACTGCATCCCAGAGCTTGCACAGAGCAAAGGAGAAAGGCTGGAAACCTGAGTCATGTACCTGGTCTATCATTAGGTCCTGCACTGGGACTGTGCCAAGACTGTGACCACAAGGGTCCTGCCTCACCAGGGCACAAGGAGAATCGAGAGAATGAAGGGAGTCAGGGAAAGCCAGCAACGAGGACAAGCCCAGTACTCCTGTGCCCTGGAACTCTGGCATCACTGTCTTATCACTGCAACACCATCTCCCACTCCCAGCTGTCCTGGATACCAGGGATGTCCGGGGTACCAAGCCTGGGCAATCTGCCACCAAGCAACTGGGGGAGACATGTGCCCCCAGATTTATCCCTGGTGGGAAGACCCCTTCCAAGCCAGCTCCTCACCCACCTCAGGATGCTGGGGAAGGATGAACCTCACGCCCTTTGCCCATGCCCTGGCTGCCGAGCATGACCGAAGGTGGCCCGAGGCCAGAGGTGTGCGTGCCTTCGGACCAGGGCTCAGGGTGTGTGTGTCTCCCAGCCTGGCACCAGCGGAGGAGGACAAGTGCAAACACTGTGGCCAGTGGAGCAGGAGAAGGTTATCTGGGGCCCGGCAGTGGAAAAACTCTCAGTGTGTGACTAAGGCACAACAGCGCCAGGTGTGGGTCCAGGCAGGGCAAGTGAGCCTGGAGTTATCGCTTCCCCGTGGGTTCAGGTGCCTGAAGCCAAATGTTTCCTAAGGGTGCGGTGACAGCCACAGCCCCGTTATCATGGCACCTGGCCCACCCCAAGCGGCACGGACATGGAGACGGGTTGCTGGACCTTCCCCCTGTGGCAGGGATGGGGCACTTCCCACTGCTCCTCTGATGAGAGACTCAGCCCCTGGGAGTGTGCTTCAGCAGGGACACCTTGGTCCTAGGGACCCCAAGCTCTGACCTTGTGGTGATGAATGGTCTATGTCAGCCTGTGTCTAAGTACCCCCAAATTATCCTCCCACCCTGGACCATCCAGGCTGCATCCCACCCACAGCACTCTTATCCCCTCCCCAGCTCCATGCTGTCCCCATGGACCACAACATCCCCAGGGTCAAGCCCTAGCCAAGGAACCCTCAGATCTGCAACATTCCTTCTCCCTATAGATCGACAATCCTAGACCAGCTGTGGGACCTGTTGGCTGTAGCATGGGGGTTTCCCCATGAGCTGGGTCGTCCCCAGGCAACATAAACCCACTCAAGCTTCTCTTTCACCCCTCTCCAACTGGCAGGTGACTGCATGGTGCCAGGTCATACTGTGGCCACACTTCTGCTGTGAGGTGTTTCTCCATACCTTGCTCCTTCCTTTCTTTGCCCACTTGCCTCCTCGTTGGACCAGGTCAGCTGTACCCCAAAAACCATGGGGCTTAAGAGTTATAGAGGGTTCAGGGACCTCTGCACAGTTCCCGGGTTCTTTTTGACAGGACGTGACCAAGGTGGAAAAGGAAGGGAGACATGGCCTGGCTCCGGGTTCTCCCGCTGACTGCAGGTGCACGTACTATAGGGATTGCACCCCAGCCATGCCTCCTTCAGTGCTGCCAAAGGTGTTTTCTTTGCTGCTCTCATCACTTTGCCAGGCAGGTTTTGCTGGGGAGAGGACTGGCCTCCCTTCTCCAATGGAGAGTGTGTCTTGGCCCAGGCAATTGGAAGAGGGTGTTCTTTGTCAACAACAAAGTAACCATAATTGTCTTTTCCACTACAGCCACTCATCCCCTGCCATGCGGTGATTCCCAGCCATGATGGTCCATTTGACTCCATGCCCCATTGTGTGCCTGAAGGAGTGCCTTGCCTCAGGCACAGGGAGCAAACCCAGATCAGCTCCGTTTGGAGGAGCCAAAGCACCTTCCCCTGCTCTTGCCTCCATGTAAGGTAGCGGCAGCAGAGCCGGACCTCACTCCTGCCCTGGCACAGCAATGATGAAAGGCGAGAAAGAACTAGTTTGTGCTCTGATCTCAGAGCTGAACCTCAAAACAACCGTGAACCGTCACTCCAGCTCCCAGGATGCTTAGGGAGGACAGGACAGCAGAGCCAGCCTTTCCAGTGGGACGGGATGGTTGGAGAAATTCATCGTTCCCCTGGAAATAAAAATAATAATCATAATAAAAACACAAAGCCAGAGATTACTTATACGCACACAAACACGCAGGCACGCACTCTCCCCATCTGGCTTTGCCAGCCTGACTCATCGCTAATTCAAACAGCCCACACCTTTCCCTCTCCTTCCATGTGACGTTTTGAACAAGTCTCCAAGGAAGAGGCAGAAGTTTTGTCCCAGTTATCCCCTGGCATTGTAGCTTTGTCCTTGGGTTCTGGTGGTCCCAGGAGCAAGACTTCCCCAGTACCTTATCACAGGCCACATGTGTCCCAACACAGTCACCTCTCAGAAAGTGGGGCAAGCAGAGTGTGGAGGCAGCAGTGGAAAGGACAAGTGATTGAGCCTGATGGATCTATGACACCTGTGGATGCAGCCCCATGGTCCTGATCTCAGGCCTACAGGCAGAACATGATGTCCCAAACTCCTGCCACCCTGCCTGAGATCACCCATGCATTTGTGCCTACTCAAGGACAGAGCACAAGGCTGGGCTCTGGTCCCAGAACAAAGAGCCCAACACTAAATATTAGCCACTCCTCAGGGGAACATCAGACCTGCTCTGCCATTCCCATCTGAACAGGGAAGAGTGGGATCAGCCCAGCTACATCCCACTTCCACTTGCAGGGCATACAGCCCCAGGGCACCCCCCCAGCCCTGGCAAGCCGATGGGGATTGCAGTGGTGAGTACAAGAGGAGGGAACTGCTGCCACCACCACCCTGGGCCAGAGCATCATACAGCCTGTGTGCTCCTTGCACTGCCAGCATGGTGTCAGGTCTGGACAAGTTCCTGCCTTCAGAGGGATTCGTGCATCACAGGTAATCAGCTGTGGGAGGGAGGGATGGAGCCAGACCTGCTTGCTGAGCTCAGGACCTGCCAGCATGCTTGTGCTGAGTCACCACCTATTAACGCAGGGAAACCTCAGCACCTGAACCCCACCAAGCTGCCAGGCCATCCTCAGGAGGACAGTGGAGACAGCACCCAGGACCAGGCAGCTGACACCAACCTCCCTCCTGGTTGTGACCACAAGGCCAGTACTGCAGAGCTCCCACTGTGAGGCACAGCGGGACAGGACTGCTCGGGAAGAATTCAGGACCAGCAAGGCTCTCAGTTGAGTTTCGGCTGCCATTCCCCTTGGAGATGACTCACTGCAGGACCAGTCACACCATCCCAGTGCCACAATTGCCCCATCTGCAGATTAGGGAAACTGAGGCACAGGGAAGTGGGGTGACTCAAGAGCTGTTGCACAGGAGATGCTACTCAGATGCCGAGGCTTGGGCGTTCCCCATCGATCCTCCGCAGCTAACTTAAGCAGAAATGAACATCGATGTAAATATTTACTGACAAACAAGCTCAGCCTCACCCTCTCCTCTTAGAAGAAACCTTTAAAGTAAACTCTCCTGGCTCTTTCATGTTTACATCTTGTTTATTTATTATACAGCAGATCACAATATTTCAACAGTTTGCATATAAAGAAAAGTAACATTTCAGAGTGCAAGAGACCTAATGTGCCCAAGCAGAGAAATGTTAATTAACAATATACACAGACAGGAACAGTGCACTTCCCAAAGCTGAGACTCATCTGTGTTCCCAGCTGGAAGAAAATATATTAAAAAAACAGAAACATTTATATATTACTGCTTTGTTTAATTTACAACTTGCTTTGCAGAAGCTGCACATAAAAAGACTCATTTTCTTCTGAGCTTTCTTTTTTGTCCCCCCCCTACAAAAGTTTCAAGTATAGCAGAGACCTGGGCATTCATAGCTGGACTCACTGTCCTTTACATACTAAATTTAAAAAAGCAGCACGGGGAAAGGCAGCTGCAGCAGTACCTGGTGTCATCCTGAGGGGAAGAACAAGACAAAATAAAGCAGACAAGAGCCAGGAGAGACAATTTAGGCTCTTGAGCAGAAAACTGGGAATGGTCAGGGCTGGACTGCCCAGAAGGGTCCCAGGCTGGTGATGGGGGCATCCCTGCCCTCTGTGCAAGGTGATGCTGTGCTGCCAACACCTGCAAACCTTTATAGCCATGAGCCAGTCAAATCCCACCCTCCCCCCATCCACTATGGTCTTTGGGTCAGGAAGTTTGTTCTGATGATCACAACCGAGACAACCAGCAACCCATTTCCCAGCACCACAACCGACGTGCCCGACTGGCATGGCTCTTCAGCCGAAACGCAGCCAGAGTCAGCCACCACAGCCCCTAGAGCCGGGGGGGGGGGGGGGTGCCAGAATCTGGGAGAAGGTTAAGCTGATGCCAAAACAAGCCAGGAGTTCTGGGGACAGAGCCCTTATGCACCAGCCCCGCTACTCACCAGGTACCTGGCTGGGGGAAACCCTCCAGGCATGGGGAGCTGAGTGGTTATGCCTGGGCAGGTGTTTCTTCCAGTTTTGCTCCCCACATATATCCCCAAAGCAGCCCTTCCCCACCACTTGGCTGGGCCAGCTCTCACAGGGGCAGGAGGAGAAAACTAGTTATCAACTACAAGCAGAGAGGGCTAGGCGGCCAGGCTGCTCCCCCATTGCTATCCCTGGCCCGACGCTATTTACACCGTGAGCTGGCTCTGAGGACATCGAGTCCGGCCGCAGGCACTGCTCACATGTGCCGCTTCATGTGGAGGGCGAGGTGGTCTGAGCGGGAGAAAGCGCGCTCGCAGAGGTGGCACTGGAATGGCCGGTGCCCTGTGTGCTTGCGGTAGTGGCGGGTCAGCTCATCGGAGCGGGCAAATTTCCAGCCACATCCTTCCCAGGTGCAGTGGTAGGGCTTCTCACCTGCAGAGGAGAGGGGGTGTCAGTGGGCTTGTAGGTTCCTACCCTCCCTATGCCCTCAGCTCCGTGCCATCCTACCCCGCATCCCCTTTTCAAGGGGTTCCCTGGTCCCCACCCTTTGGAGATGGGAGCCCCACTACACACCTCTGCCGGCCCAACTTTCCCCTTCTGTCCCCCATTTTTCTGCCCTTCCCCGTGTGCAAAGGTTTGTTCTCTGGGCATTCCTGCCCCATTACAGCATCTGTCCTATGTGTCCCTACTTCACTTTAAACTGTGGGTGGTCCCCAAGTCATCCTTCCTGTGGCATGGCACCATGTGCCCCGTCCCAGCTCGGCCAGAGGGTCTCACCTTACAACCCCCCAGTCTGTCTCCCTATTTTGTTTGTCCCTAGCCCAAGTGGAGGGCTTCTCTATGTCCCCAAGTCCCACCGCCTCAAGCACCCCCGAGGGCCAAAGCCAGCAACTGGAGGCGCCACAAAAGTGGTCTCGCTACGTGCCTTGGTTCCCGTGTGTCCCTGCCAAGACCCACCAGGGGGTCCTTCTGAGCACTTCGGGATCCATCCCCATTGCCCCCTGCCCTATACGCAGAACGCCTTCACACAGCGCCATGCTGACTGCGGGCTATCTCTGGGTGCCCTCACACAGCCCCACCACGAGGACCCACCGTGCACTCCCTGACATACCGCAGGAATCTTCTCCACGCGACACGCATCCCGCCGTGTCACCTCCCCCGACGCCCCTTCACATCCCCGGAACCGCGCTCGCGGGTCTCACCACGTGCCGCGATACCCCCGCCCGGGACCCTCTGAGAGCGTCCCCGCCCCGGCGCGCCCTTACCCGTGTGGGTCCGCATGTGCGCCTTGAGGTGGGAGCTCTTGGTGTAGGTCTTGCCGCAGCCCGGGTATTCACAGTTGTGCGTGGCCGTTCGCTTGCGCGCCCACGAGCGGCGGCCGCGCTTGGGCTTGCAGTCCTCGGGGGCAGCCCCGGCCGGGAAGTACTCCAGCACCGGGGAGTTGGGCGGCGTGACCAGCAGCCCGGGCAGCCCCGCGGGGCCCGGCCCCGGCCCCTTTAGGGGCTCCCTGAAAACACTGAAATGTCCATGAAACTGCGGTGGCGGCTGGGGGGCGAAGTGGGGCGCATAGCGGTGTGGGGCCACGGCGTAGTGGGGCGGCAGGTCGGCCAAGAGGTGGGGATCGGCGCCAGGCAGCGGCTCCTCAGGGGGCCCCAAGCGGCCGTGGGGGAAGCCTGGGTAGGGCAGTGGCGGCCCCGGCACCGGTCCCGGCCCGGGACCCGGCGCCACGCGTGGCTTGTGCTCGCCGCCGCCCGGTCCCAGGTACTCGGCGGCGGACACCCCCAGCATGCAGGCGCGCTCCTCCGGCTGCTCCTTCTTGATGCGGGGCCCGAAGGACTGCGCGGGGTCCAGGGGCAGCGGGCGGGCTAGGGCCGGGTGGAGAGGCGTGTGGTGATGGTGGGGAGGGTGGTGGTGAGGGCCGCCGGACACCCGCAGCTCCGTGTACTCCCTCCGCTGCAGGTCGTAGTGGCCGGGCAGGTCCGGGGTGAGCAGCTCAGCCACGTAGCTGTGGCCCTGGCCCTCGGAGTAAGGCGCCGGGAACTTGCCCGGCGTGGAGTACGAGCCGTCGCTGTCGTAGGTGGTGCCGCAGCTCTCGGGGGTCTCGGGCAGGGGGTAATTGGGGCCGGTCGGCCCCTGTCCGCCGCTACTAGTGTGAGCCAGGATGAAGTCCAAGTCTACGAACTTGCCCAGGTCATCCTCCTCCCTCTTGACGGCAGCGGGGCCATCCTGTTGTAGCATCCTCTGCGGGAAAATGAAACGTCAGGATCGGCGGGCAGACGGTTACGGCGGCATCCGCCGCCCCAACACCGCGGCTCGCGCCTCCCGCTGGGGGCGGCGGCTCCCCCCAACCCGTCCGACGGGTCGACACCACGCCGGCTGCGCTGCGCCGCGCCGCTCCCGGGGCGCCCTCCGACGGCGGGAAGGCGGCCTGCCCCCCACACCCCAGCCCGGCTGAGCCCCAGCCCGGAACGCTCCGTCCCGTACCCACCTTGCCACCCTCTTCCCGTTGCCAGGTGCTTACGTGGAGCATGTCGGCGGGCCGCTCCTCTAGCGGCATCAAGTTGGCGAAAGTGGAGATAGAAGGCAGGGCGCTCTCGTCCACGGCCGCCGCCATGGCGAGCCGGGCCGAGGCAGCGGGGCCGGGGCGGGCTGGGGGAGCGCGGTGCTCGGAGCCCGGCACCACTCCGCTCCCCGTGGCAGCAGAGCTGCTCTGCACCGCCCCGCGCCCCTAAGCTGTTAACAGCATGGCTGCGCCCCGATTGGCCCGGCCGGCATTGATATTCACCGCCGCCACTTGCCATTGGCTCTGCTGCAGCCCGAGCCACGCCCCCTCCGGCGGGTCTGCCCCGGCGGGTGGGGGTCGGCAGTTGCCGCTGTCCCGACCGCGCTCGGAGCCCGCACGGGGTGGGAGAGGACGGGCAGAGCGGTGGGGTCTCCATGCCTTGTTTTGCCTTGCTCTGTGAGAGTGTCCCACGGGGGACAAGAGATCAGGGTGCTGTTGTGGATCGTGGAGGCCAGAATCTTGCCCGCGACGTGAACAGGGCAGCGGCGCCCTTAAGCCTTGCCCACACTAGGAGCAGCGAGGGAGGCTGTGGGCGGCAGGGCCGGACGTCCCCCGGCACCCTGTCCCGAGTGGGGCAGGGGCAATGGCCGTGTCACATGCCTCCAATGTGTGGAGGCAGAAAGTGCCAGGGAGGTCTGGCGCAGGAGTACAGGTAAAAGCATTTCGGCCGATATGCCGGGCACTACACTCGCCACGGGGGCCACCGAAGGTGGAGTCCCAAAAAAGGGTACTTGGGCCACCATAGCTGAACCAGATAGCCGAGCCCCGGTGCCCCCACGCTTCATGTAAGCGCACCCGTGAAGTCGCGTCCTCCCGCGCCGCGGCTGTCGGTGAGGCAATCAGCAGCGCAGAGCGTACCAGCTCGCATCTGGCTGCGTGCAGGGTGCGTGTGCGAGCCGAGATAACTCCTCGTCGACCCTGTCGAGAACTGGCACCCTGCCGGCATAGCTTCATCTCGCCCCACAGCCCCCACAACACGTTTGTCTGCCGTCCCTAGGGACCAGTGCTGTGGCTGTCTCCGACCTCCCTGGCACAGGGGGGCATGGGCCGGCTGTCCCACCGTGCCCACCCTGAGCAGCCCCGGGGACAGTGCTGTCCTCCTGAGGGCTTCCTCATGGCAGGGCACGCAAGGACAGCAGGTTATCCCACCTTGCAGGAGACATTGAAGTCACCCATCCTATTCTGGCTTGTTGGATGACGGTACAGAGACCCAGGGCACTGAGCTGGCCTCCCCAGGGGCTCTCTGCCTCCCTGTCCGGCTCACAGCAAGATCTTCCCCGTTTGGCCCCCATCCAGCCAGTACCAGGAATGGCCTTGCTACTGTTGCACTCCTCAAGCAATGGCCCTTATCTCTTGAAGCCCGTCTCCCTGCTTTCTGGAGCTGTCCACCTCTAGATACCTTTCTAAGAACTGAGGCTGCTGCCTGCTCTATTCAGAAGCAAGGAGTCAATTTAAAAAAAAACAAATATAAACACCAAAGGTGAGGTGTGCACACACACCACACGCACATGCCGCTTCTGAATCCAAAGCTACTCTACCAGTTGCTTTCATCACCGCACTTTAATTATAAGGGTGGAGCATTGCAATAAATTATTTCAGTAATCCAGTGGAACAACAACAATTCAGATCTTCCCCCTTTTACCAAGAATCCCTGCCCTGGTTTCCAAAGCACATGTTAGGCTGCTGCCTGGGCCCCATCTGCTTGTCTGTCAGCAATGCAGCAGGTTTATTAATGGCACCTACTGGGTCGAAACACATGGGCTCCAAAGTCCTTCCTTAGAAAAAGTCAGCTCCAAAGTGGCAAAGAAGCATGTGGGCATTACTTTAAATTACTTTTAGCTTGCCTCCCAGAGTAGTTTATTCAAGTCACCAGTTAATCCCATTACTTGATTCTTGGCCAAATAATAATTAATAGCAAAGCAGTTCCTGCCCCAAACTTTTACAGATAAGTAAGAGAAGATGCCATAGGAGACAAACACTAATTCCTCTTGGGTTTCCCCTTTTCCAGGCAGTTTTGGCAGCTGCACCCATGCTCACTTATTTTGAGAGGTGTCGCCAACAGATCAGCTTAATTTTTACAGCCAATATTTCTTGCAAATGTGGGATATTCCCCAGGAAACTCATTTTACTGATGCTCTGGTGGGAGGGCCAGCACAGTGGGGAGCGGCAGCATGCCAGGCACCACAGCAACATAAGCACTGCCAGCGCTGACTGTGCAGGGAGCCAGGAGTGCGTCACGGGTAGGGTTCTGCTGTGAGCCATGGGGTGGGCACAGGGTGTCCCTGCCATAGCCTTGTCAGCCCCTCAGCCACAGAAACCCCCTCTGAGGTGAGTGGGAGGCGAGCAGGAGCAGATAGTGCACATACAGCCCCCTGTTGACAGAAGGCCGTTTAGGAAATGTGGGCTATCTCCCACACCATTACAGCAGACTGTAAAGTCACTGGGATCCCAAGAGATCAAACAGCAAGGCAAGAGAGCAAACAGAAGGTGGGAAGGGCCACTCTCCCAGGTGATGGCTAAAGAGGAAAGGGTTAATCCTTGCTTTTGCCACATCTGGCAGCAGAGGCGTGGAAAGAGTGGCTTCCCAGCACGGTGTGCCAGAGGTGGCCCCGTCAAACCAAGAGCATTGTCAGCCCTGCCAACACTTCCACAGTGCCATGGCACCCACCCCAATAGCACAGAGCACGTGTGGGATGGACAGGGAGACAATGCTCTGTGGCACTGCCAGAGGTGGAATTGGTGCCCAGGTTGCTCAGCAGGGCTCCCAGGAGACCCAGAGAGGTGCCCTACCCCACAAAACATTGGGGACTGAAAAACACCTGCACTGCATCCCTTTCAGTGCTGTCACCTGGAGTTGGGAGACTGGAGTGAACCCAAAAACTCTCCTTCAGATGCATCTCCAGTGCCCCCTCTCCAACAGCACCTACAGCATCACAGCCCAGAGAGCTTCTGCATCAGTGAGAGGTAAAACCCAAGTCCCAAAAGTTTCACAGGGGTCCCCATGAGAGGTGCCAGGGAGATCCACACCACAGAACAGCCTAAATAACTGTGACACTCCAGGGTTATATCCCTGAGAGCAGAAAATGAATCTGGCTGGGTTTTACTCTCTGTCTTCCCTTCTGCCTGGTACTGGCCTGCCTAGAGAAGGGTCCAGGAGCCCCCAGATTTGCCTGGTATCCCCAAAGCCCCCTTCCCCTCCCGAAAAGAAAAGAGGAACTGAAAATGAAATTAAAGCATAATTCAATCCGGAGCAGGTCCAGAGTAAAGTCATCTGCTCTTATCGTGTGCTGGCAGGCTCTTCCCGCTCCGAAACAAACACAATGTTATCAGGGCACAGAGGGCAGATTCGTTTGCACCGGCCGAGCAAGCTGCAGTGTCCGCCCTGCCTGCCCTGAGGTCTGGGGAGCAGTGGGATGCACGGCCAAGGACCGGGGCTGCCAGGGGCCCGAGGAGGCAGGCAGCACCCCGGCAGCACCGGCAAGAAGCTCAGTCCCAGGACGGGGTGCTTTGGCTGGAGGCCATATTCAGCCTCCCTGCTCATCTCTCTGGCCAGGGGAGACGGGTCAGGTTGCTTCCAGTGAATGTCAGCACAGAGTAAAGACTACAGAGGGACAGGATCCGAGAGTGATATCTGCGTATGGGAATAGACATGGCCTCATCTTCCATGAGTGCTGCTCAGCTCCTTGGCCAGGAGGCTGCCAAGCTGGCAGGTCTTGGCGTCCCACCCCCTGGCAGAGCAGCCCAGTGGCACCCCCAGACCCCACACAAAACTCCCAGTCCCACTGCATCGCCTGGACCGCATCCTGCTTTGATCTCTGCCTGCTGCCTGGCTGTGCCCTGGTGGCTGCCGGGCCAGCACAGCCCTCTCAGTCCTTCTTTATATACCCCTGTTATTTTTAACTCTGCCTACGCAAATCCCGAATCCGGAATGAGCAGCGGCCGGGGGCCAAGGGGAAATGGACATGGTGCAAATTTCCTGCCCTTTTTACCTCTCTTCCTCTATAACATACAGCAACGTTTTTCCTCCAGTTCTTAACTTTCACTGGTACAGGAAAGCTGAAAGCTCCAGGCTCTGCATAGAGCTACAAGGTCCAGCATGGCAACGGACGGGGTATCCCACTTGGAAGGGACATTGCACTCAGCATGGTGCCAGGAGATGTCCCTGCCTGCACACACCACCGGCTCCATCAGCAGAGCAATGTGCTGGAGGCATCCGGACAGCCCTCAAACAGCAGCAGCAGCCTCACGTGCAAACATGTGTGCTCACGTGCCAGCCCAGGGGCCAGTCCTTCCCCCTGGCCCAGCAAAGAGCTCTGGCCCCAGCCACAGCAGCTGGGACTGGACCACAGCCATGGGAGCCATTCCCTTTTACCACTCACAAAAATGCTGGACATGACCTGTGACACCCCAGCAGCTCCAGGAGTATTTGCTGTTTTCTGGTTACTTGTGAGCAACAAGAAGGAGGAACACAGTAGGAACCCAACATCTCTGGTTTAATCTTTACCAAAAAAGCCACAAGAGAGAGTGCCACAGTGAGTTGCACAGGGAGTTTTGCAGAGGATATCACGGTATGGCTGCAGTGCCCAGGGGATGTGCATGTTTGAGCCCTTCTCTCACGTGCTGGAGATTAATAGCTGTACCTCATGTAAAAGCAATTTGTCTACAAAAATTCCAAATTATCCAGGTAAACATCTCTTCCACTCTTCCCTGAGCAGTGTCCATCCCTCCTCCTAGCTATACTCTAGGGTATTCAGTCTCCAATGAACCTGAATCCTCAGTAAGTAAGGAAAACCTCTCTTGCCATGCACAGTCAGGAAAAGTGTGGATGCTGACGCCAGTGCTGGTCAGATCTGATCTACCCAGATATATACCATTTCTCAGCATGGAGAAAGCCTGGCTAGCTCTGGAACCCGAGCACTGGTGTGGCTGCAGTACCCAAGCACTGCTGGGCCAGTGAGGGAACAATTTTCCAATGGGAGCTGTGGGATGGGGTTGAGTGAATGGTCTGCACCATGAGTCACTGGTACCCATGGGGACACAGCTCCGTGTGAGGCAGTGGGGGCCAGAAGACCAAGCAGAGAGCTGGAGAAGTCTGTGTGGAAACTGTTTTCCAGGTAATTTGATTTTGCTCCCGTGCAGCTATCTGCCCCGCCAGTGTAAATCACACACCATAGCACATAGCATGGAAAACTCATCCTGCCACCATCCCATGCCCCTGGGACACTGCACCAAAGTCACCACTGTGGCACAGGATGCTGGAATCAATCACAGTCACATGTGGCTGCTGCAGTGGTTTTACAGAAGCAGCCCACAAAAGTGCATCCTCCCACCCGCAACACTTGTGGGGTGTCTGGCAAGATCAGTGGCCACCCTGTGTCGAGAGCAAACCCCTCTCCACTGGCATTACATAGGGTGCTTCATTCTGCTCCAGGAAGTGGCATTTAATTACCCAGCCTC
Organism: Acridotheres tristis; assembly: GCA_037013685.1. Taxonomy (NCBI): domain Eukaryota; kingdom Metazoa; phylum Chordata; class Aves; order Passeriformes; family Sturnidae; genus Acridotheres; species Acridotheres tristis. Next base: position 11,119,897 of record CM072895.1, read on the forward strand.
CTGGTAGTAAATAGGTTTCCAACACATTACAAAAGGCTGTATTATATTTTTTTTTATCCCCAGCCTTGCTCATGCTCTGCGCCGGTGAACTCATCCCCTGGGAATACTGTCTCCAAAATAGATTCACTCCCTTGTTGGAAATAACCAAATGGGAATCCAAGCTGCTGAGCCCAAGCCCAATTCCTCCCTTTGTTCTGGGGCTCTGGCAGTGAAGGGGTTTGGAGCAGGGTGACAGGAACTCGCCTTCTTTTTAATTGACCTTCGATGATGAAACAATCAACCAAACGATTTAGAAATGTGCATCCAGTGAGATCATCAGGAAAACTTCTCCACAAAGGGGCCTGGGGAAAGGAAGGTGCAGTAATCCACCTGCCCCAGCCGCCTCAGCGGGCCTCACTGCATGGCACAACGTGGCACAGCATGGCATGGTGTGTCACAGCCACCCAGCGCCTCTGGGGCTACCTTGCCGTGGCTTCATGCCAGAAGCTGCCTCACTAGGTCCAACACAGGGAAAAAGTACAAATAGATGTGTCCCAGTGAGGACATCTGCTCCCATGGGACATCTATCCTCCTTGTTTCCAGCCCCAGCCCATCCTTAGCTACTGGGCACCCATTTATCCCAAACCAGCACCAAGTGGTAGTGCTGCCTGTCTCCACTCCCAGACTCGCTGCAAGTGCTGCCACCCCAGTGGGCATTTCTAGAACAAGATTCCATGATGTTGTGGGGGAAAAGCCCTCCCAGCCCCACGAGCACTGCTTCCCTGGGGATTTCCATCTCTTGCACCCTTTCCCCAGCTTTCTGTATCCTGGCGGGAGGGCAGCCACCCGGGAAGGGCTGTGCCACTGGGGCTGCCCCGGCTTCCCCAGCCCCGGTCAGTGCACACTCCAGCTTGGCATGTGGCAGGCTCTAATTTTGGCCCAAAGGGTTTCCCTTCAGCAGACTCTGCCGCCAGGGTGGTTTTGAAGACAATCTTAGCCGGAGTCTTCCTTCCTCAGCTGCCAGCAATCCGGAGCCAGGCTGGTGTGTTTGTGTTGTGTGTACATGTGTGTGTGTATCTCCAAACCGCAACAAATATTTCATATTCGTTTTCTTTCTTTCCCTTTTTTTTCCCCTTCCAAGCCCTTGGCTGTGGTATTTAAATAGTAGGTGTGGTCCCGGTGCTGTGTGCCAAAACCAACACCAGTTCCAGAGCAGATAACCCTGCGAGCAAACGCAGCAGCAAAACCACACTGAACTGCTGGGAGAGCTGTGCCGGGATGGGCAGTGCTGCGGGGTATGGCCATGGCATGGCCCTGTGGGCAGGCAGGCAGCAAGCGGGCACAGTGGCCACATGGCTCCCTGGCCTCACAGGAAAGCTTAGCCAAAGGGTCCAGGTAAAGGGAAGACGTGGTGGAGTCAGCATGTCCAGCTGAAGGGCCACACACTAGCTGCTCACTGTGGGCAACCAGGAGCTGTTTGGGAAGGATTGAAATAGTCTTTTGGGGTTTTTTTAATAAATCAAGGTAAAACATGTTACTTAATCATCTGTTTTCTATGTTATAAACAATCAAAAATATTTGTTTGTTAAAAAGGCTACTTTTCTTCCCTAAAAATGTAGAGCGTGAGCAAGTGGGAAGAGAAGTCTCCCCAGTGTTTTAAAAGCAGTCCACAAAGAAACTTTCTTACGCCCTGATGTTTTTCTCATCCAAGCTGAAAGCTCTGAAATATGGTGAACGTCATGTATTTCAGCATGAGTCACCCAGAGAGAACCAGCTGCGTCACCTTCCCTGGCAGTGCTAGCTGTGCCTGTGTGTACTAGGGACAGTGGGGATGGAGGGAACTTCTGGGTGCTCTTCATCTAAGGGTGGATAGAGATAAGTCAGTTCAGGCAGGAGAGGAATGAAGAAGGATTACTGCAGACCCAGAGCTGGAATGCCACCCTCCCCTTCCCTGGGGCAACTGCCATTTTTGGGGATGGAGAGGGTTGCCTTGCAGTAGCCATGAAGTTTTGAAGATTCATGGTGTGAGCATAATCCCCAGAAAGTTCACAAACTCATCCACAGAGGAGTGTGCACACAGTGCTGCAGGCAGTCAGGTGAGGGCCACAGCACCTCGACTCCAGCAGAGGCTGTGCCTGGCTGCTGGTGTCCCCCCAGAGCAGCACCCACATCTGAAAAGATAAAGGAAGATCTTTATTACAGCCTTCAATCCCCCAGCCTTCCACAGGGCTGGTAGGGCCCCAGGTTTCTCGGAGGGTTGTTTCTCATAAGATTTTGCTCCAGATGGGACCTATTTGCCTTCAGCAACCTGTGGGAAAGTGGGCCGTGTCCTGGGACAGAGACTAGGGGAAGCCTGAGCTTTTCAAGACCTGGCACTCACAGTCCACTCTCCTCCTCGCTCCCTGGGTGACATTGGTATTGCCCTGTTTGCTCCTGCTCTAAGCGAGTGCCTTGTGGGAAGTAGGCAGAAGGGGCATTGCCATCCTACAATTGTGGGCCCAAGCAGAGACCACTTAGGTGTACCTGGAACACTCATCTGCTGGGGACAATGCCAGGAGATGGGGATGCTCCTCTCCAGATGAAGCCCAACACCCTGCCCCGAGGACGACCAGGAATTAGTGTCCCCTGGCTGGACAGTGCCTGGGGGTGGCCACAGGTTGCTTGTCCCTGAGCTGAGCTGGTGCATGGCCACGGCCAGGCGTGTGGCAGGCACAGCCAGCACACCTCTCCCTGCCTCCCGGCCCCACCGCAGCTGCAGCGCTGGAGAGGAGCCGGCCAGGCGTGCAGCACTTTGCCAGCAGCACAAGGTGCACAGCGGGGCGAGGATCCACCCAGCCCGTGGCAGAGTAGGAGGGTCCTTGGCAGACAAGTTCTATTTTAAAATCCACAGCCAAGCCGGCTCGCTGCCCAACCTCAGCGCGTGTTCTGGCTATGGGCAAACAGCCTCGAGCCCAAACCCAACCTCTAGTGGCCTCCATTTTCCCTGGCTCCATCTTCCCTGACATGTTCCACCACTGCCTCCCGTGTGTCAGCTCCGTGCGGTGTCCCATGGCTCCCCAGGGATCAGTTGGCCCCACTGGCACGTGTCCCAGTGTGGAAAGGAAAATAAAGTTCGGATGTCACCTCCCCAATCAAGAGTGGAAAAATCTTTCCCAAAAAACAGCCTTTTAATCCCTCACTGAGAGCAGCCCATGTTGGACTCCCCAACTACACAGGTTCAAAGCCAAACAGGGAATTTTCCACCTACATCAAAGCAGACCCATATGGTTTTACAGGACATGGAGGTTGTATCCTGTGCACCTGCCTGCCTGCCTGTCTTCTTGTTTTGGAAAATTGCAGTGGCCATGAGGCACTGTGCAGGATACCGAGGTCCCCTACTCCACACCATGTTGATTCAGCCCCTCCTGCCTCTCCCAGCACCCTATGTACTGAGGTGTAGGGAGCCTGGGGGCTTTCCCAGGAATGATTACTCTAAATTCATCTCCCCTTCCAGACAGTAAAATGAATGAGGCCTAAATGAACTCGTGGTACATGTGATGGTGAGGAGGCTGCTCTGCCTACAGCATGGGATAGGAAGAATTGAAGGGAGTGGAGAGGGGATCTCAGTGGTTTAGACCTGTAAGTCTGCTCTGGCCCCACCACTACCCCCCATGCATGACCCTGCATCCCTGCCTCTGCTCTGAAGGGGAGGATGCTTGGGGGGCAGGGAGAGTTTCTAAGGGGCTGAAGTGAGGTTCTGTGGCACAGCGGAGCTCTCTCCACAGAGCCAGGGTCTCCATAGGGCTGTTTGTTGGGCTTTTCCTGGGTCAGTGGGCAAGGGATCACATGGGGAAAGCCCAGCCTTGCATCCCAGGCTTTCCCCAACACCGAACCCTTTGTAGAGCCTGCCCTAACAAACTTACAGCCCAGGAGTGGGGAATAGGATCCATGGGTTGGTGGGCAGCTGCCAAATCCTAGTGGCCAAGCCTTGCTCGTAGCCCTTGGGTGGATTTAGGAAGCCAGGATGCTGCTAAAATTACTTGAACCCAGCTTTGCCCCAGTAAGCCTGTTCCAAGTCACTTGGTGCACACGGGGCCACAGCAGACACAGGGACTTGGGGGTACCCGGCCATGCCTGGTTACCTCCCCCACAACATCTGTGCCCTGGGAAGGGGTATCGCCTCATCCAGCCCTCCAGTGTGGGTCAGGTGCTGTATCTTCCCACCAGCCCAATCTGATGCACTTCAAAGCCGGGGCAGGAGCACGGGCTGCCTGCCCCGGGGACATTAGTGTCAGGCAGGGGGACAGGCAGGCATCCCTGGCTGGCGATGGGGATGGTAGGAAATTGCTCCGGGAATCTGCACTTCCCGTAAAAGGGTTGATTCCGGGAAGGAACCCTGGGCCGGATCCATCAATGGGACCATTACGGGCCACTCCAGCCATCTGGAACTTTTAGTCTCCAGCCAGGTCTGTTTCCACGGACGGTGATGTGTGGGGATTCTTCTGCCCTCCAAGTACACAATTGCAGGGTCATTTGCATCTAAAATGGGAGCTGGGCCCTTTAGCGGCTCGTCTGCTCCTGATAGCGGGGCTGGGAGCCTGCTCGGGCACTAAATGCGCTAATGCAATCAGCGGGGCCGGGGCTCTGCACATCAAAGATCCCCGGCTCCCTTATAGCAGCCTCCCGGCCACAAACTTCCCCTCGGCCACCTTTCATCACTGCCGGGCTGGCTGTCACCCCTCTCCTGGGGAGCCGTGGCTGGGAGAAGTCCAAGAAATAGAGATGATGAAGGGCCACCAGCCCTCCTTGAGTGTAGGATCACTGCTGCATCCTTGCCTGCACCCCTCTCATACAATCATAGAATGATTTGGGTAGAAAGGGCCCTTAAAAAATCATCTAGTTCCAACCCGCCTGCCATGGACAGGGACACCTTCCACTAGATCAGGCTGCTTAAAGCCCCATTGAGCATGGTCACTCCCCTGCTGTTGTAGTTTCCTTCCCTATAGGACTTCTTTTGTCCCCATTCATGTTGTGGATGGAGAAACTGGGGAGGGGGCCACAGCCCCCACCACTGGCCTGAAGGAACCATGGGGCCAGCACAGGACAAGAGCACCCACAAGCACTGTGACTCATTAATGGGGTTACTAATAACATCCGAAAGGAAACTGGCTGAGGCAGCCCTGCCCCACATTCTCTGCATCAGGGAGTGGCACCGTCTTCATCCCACTGCAAGGTGTCCCTAGAGAAAGGACTGGCAGTCCTGGGCTGCTTGGCACCTACGTAACAGGGTGCTGGATGCTGGAGGCTCAGCTGCGTGGTTCAGCCAGCACCTCAGGGTGTCCTGGCTGGGGCTGCTACATCCCCCAAGGCGTGCTTGCAGACCAGCCAGCATCTCCTCCTCTTGGGAAAGTGCTTTCCTCCTTGTTCATCCTGTGCACCCCCAGGGTCACCACAGAGAACCTTCCCTGAGAGTAGAGAGGACACTGACGAAGGTGGCAGCACCTGCAGACAGGACAAACCTGAGCCATCCCTGAATCTGGAGGACTGCATTGGGTGCTCCCACACCATGGGCTGGTGGCCCTACTCCTCCTGCTCAGGTAGACCCTAGAGCCCCCTTGGGTCACTGCATAATCCTTGCCATAGGCAGGTACTGGAGACCATGCCCTCCCTGGATGGATGGGTACCTGGCTACAGCTCCCCTTGGGTCATTCTACAGCAGGGTCTAGGTCTGCTGAAGGGACAGCACAGTGCTCCTGGAGGGACATGAGGACACCTACTTGAAGGCACAGGGGTGCTGGCTGTACTGGCTCGGAGACATCCAGGGCGCTGGCCCACGGCTCCTGGCCAGCAGTCAGTGCTCATGGCAAACACAGCTGCTTCCCCATCCTTGTCCAGACCCGGCTCGTGGCGCCAGAGACCGTTGCCATATGGTGCTGGTGTGTACACAGCGCCTGGGTACACAGCGTGCCAGGAGCGCCTGCATTGGGGTCTGCCCGGCCTCAGCACCCTCCAAATGTCTGCACCCTTTGGCAAGCAGCGGGGTGGGGGCCCTCAAGTGCCTGTACAAGGGATGGGGCCTCACCAGTGGCTGAGCCATGTCTGATCTGGCCTGCTGGAGATGGGCTCCGGACATGGTCAAGAGCTGCCCCCTGCCATGCTGATGGGGAGCTCTTGGGGCAAAGTTTTTTCATGCCTGCTGGTGGTTTGGTGCTCCCAGTGCAACCAGTGGGATGTCAGGTGGCTGCAGTGGTCCCACCCTGGCAGGGAAAGCTGGCAGTGACTCACTACCCACACTAGCCCTGCCTGCTAGATGACTCCTCCTGCAACCCATCCCATTGCTACTGCCAGCTCCTGCTCCCTCTATGGGCCCAGATCCTTTGGGGTGCTGGGAGGATACTGGCTGGGCTGGCTGCCACCCATGGGGGACATCCCCTGAGCCTGGGGGACCCCACACCCCATGGCCAAGGCTGCACCATTGACACTCTGTTCCTGTGCCCTGGATTGATGGTGCCACATTCAGGACAGGGGGAAAAGAAAGTCATCCCCCACTCCTTCTCCCCTGTTTTTCCACCCTCTCGAGGGGAATCCCCAATCTCTTCCACAAGATCCCTCCATCCTCCTGCTCCCAACCAGTGCATGGGACAGAGAGAGGGGGAGCCCTGTTGGAACTGTTCTGGTCCCCAGAGCAGTACCTGGGGCTGAGTCGAGCCCTGCTCAGCCAACACCTCACCCAGCTGCCCCAGGGCTTGCAGGGATGTGTACATCCTGGGGGAAGGATGTAGGCAACGTTTGCATGAATCCAGGGAGAACGGAAAGTCATGTTGGCATGTATCCCAGCTATAAGTTGCCATTTTGGGAAAGGAGTTGTGGGTCTGGGTGGGGCAGATGGGCTAGGTAGGGGTGACACAGTAGGCAGGAGGTGGGGAGAGGACTGGCTTTGGAACCCTGTAGGTTCTGTAGAGTTTAGCTTCCCTGCACTTGTGGCAGCAAGGGGGCCCCTACAGAGCAACAGTCTCCTGCAGCATGTGATGTGCTCTGGTGAGAAGTAGGAAGTTGGACCCCATCTCTGCTGGGTGGTGGTGATGGTGGGGATTTCAGGGTGGTTTGCATTTTTGGGGGTCTCCCTGCAGCCCTGCTGGGAGGCTGGATACAGTGAGGGGAGGAGCAGAGGGATCAAAGAGGTGGGGGAGAGCTGAAGCTCGTGAGTTGTGGGTCATTATCTGCTATTAACATCTGTAATCTCCCAAGAGCAAACTGAGATTTACAGCCTGTTATTAGGCTGTTACTCAACCTGTTGTGCAACAGCTCAATTAAAAAAAAAAAAAACAAAACCTGAACGTGATTAATAGCCTGCTAATAAGGGGGAAATCTCTCCTATTTAATTCAAACAGCCTCTGCCTAAGCACTCCAGGAAGGTATGGGCTCTCAGCCCAGGTTCCCAGGCTGACTGCTGGGCTCCTGCTGGGATTCCCCCAGGGAACTGACACTGGATAGAGGACCTGGGGGGCCGGTAGGTGCTGCTCCCCACCACAGATCTGGATTCTGGGTTCCCAAGGGTATTGGGGTACAATTGCCACCTCCTTCCAATACTGCCTCCATGCAAAAGGGGTACCAAATGGTTCCTGGCCATTCTTTGTGGTCAGTCTCTGGAAGAGGTGGAAACTCTGAGTCATCTGGAGTTCTTATCCAAGCATCTCACCTTTTCTTTGGCCATGACTCGAACCTGAGTCACTTTGACCCCACAGCTTCCTGCCCTCCCACTTTTCACTGCCTGTGGTCCAGAGGGTGCTCTCTGACCCTAGATGTCCCTACCTGTTACAGCTTCACCTCTTGACTCCCACTCCCTTTTCCAGACATCCAAACCAGTCCTCCCTGTAAACACCTCCATGACCTTGAGACCACTCCACTGGGAGTGCTCTCTGGCTCCTGGGTCTTTGTTTCTTCAAATTGCCCCTTCTTAGGAGAGGAGAAGCAGGCAAGTGTCACATGGCTGTTCCCCTCAAATCCAGTCTCTGGACACCATGTGCACCCCACTGGGGCCCCAAGGGCTTGTCCCTTGTCCAAGATGGGGTCATCACCACAGGCTTAAGTAGAAGAGAAGATACCAACAGACCCACACTTTGCAGCCTGGATTCAGCCCATGTCACGAAGTCAATGGCCTCACTCATCTGGCGCTTGACCCAGTGACTGAGCACCATGGTTAATTGGATTGCAGCCGGCCTCGTTCCTATCCCTGCTGCCAGCCCAAGTCCAGCCTGTGATCCTGGGATGCTTCAGGAAAGCCGCTGTCAGGGATCCACCTCTCTGCAGCATTTTCCTCTCCCTGCGGCATTAAATCCCTTGGCCACTTCCCTCTAAATGCACACTGGCCCTGCCCAGAGGGACTCACAAGCTGTAGCTGGTCTCCAGGGCCATTCTTTACCTGTCCTGGGGTGGCTGGAGGCACCTGGGATCAGAGAACAGCCCATGCCACCTCCAAATGTCACCCAGGGAGGACTGAAATGTCCCTGAGCAGCTTCTTCCAGAATCTTGATGTTGTTTGGGGAGCAAATACACCTGGGGAGGGTTGAGTTGGGATATCACAGGGCAATGTAGACACAGACAGCATCCATAGGCACCAGGGCAGTGGCACATCACAGGAGGGGACAAAAACATAGAGTTGGGGTCCCTACTCCCCACATCTGACCACCCTGCAAGCCAGGCAGCATCAGTTCACCCAGCCCACATGCTGGTGATCACCACTGGAGCTACCACTCACCACCACCTCCAGCCCAGGGCTGCAGTGGGCCGGGGCTTTGTTGGTGGCCCCTGGACTCCCAAAGCATCCCGTCGGGTTGCTGCTGTGGGACGTGTGGGCAGCCACACTATGGCAGTTTCCCGCAGGCTTGCTCAACACCACGGAGGAGGGCGAGCTGAGCCCGTCCTCACAGCCCACGCGGGTAATGAGGGCTCTGGCAGTGCCTCGTCAGCAGCGCCCTCGCTGCCCCAGCCACGCATCCATCGCCCAGCGCGGCACACGCGGCTGCAGCCCGGCCGCTGGCAGGCCCAGCCCTGCCTGCTTCTCACGTGGCATTGCGTCCAGGCTGCATTTTCCACATTCTGTCCCACTCTGAGTCATCGACACTTCTGCTGCCAAAATCTGTACTTGTGCCTGGCTGTGCCAGCAGTCTGTGCTGGCTCCAGTGGCATGGCTCCATGCAAGGTGATGGGCATCTATCCCTGTGTGTTTGCTCCAGGGCGCTCTCCTCTGCCTCAGAGATAAGTTTGCCACCCCTGGCCCCAGGAGAATTGCGCAAATGCTCCTGCCTTCCCTGCGGAAGCTTTGGTCCCGAGGTCCTGTACTTCATGGGGAGCACCCAGGTTTGTAGCCTTTGCCCCAAGCATCTCAGGGAAGGGGTTTGCATCCTTTGCATTCCCCAGCTCCCTAGCTCCAGGCACTGCATCACTAACCTCCTGCTGCCTCTTGTCCCAGCTCACTGTGGTGCTTGACTCTTTCAAAGAGTGCAGCAATGCTGCCAGCAACCTCACCCTGCTGGCAGCCAGCCTGCCCCGACCCTGGCCCTTGCTCAGCTCCATGTGCACTCTCCCGTGTCCCCATCCAGACATGCCAGCAGTGCCACCCCCCCAGCCCCAGGCTGCACTGGCATTTGCAAAAGTAGCCATGACCAGGGTCAGGCACATGGGAAGCACTTGACTAGGGCCACTGTGTGCTGGCTGTGGGGGTCGGGTGCAAGTGGAGAGATGTGTGGGCTCCCTCCCACCCACAACCCCCTGGCAGCACCTTGCAATGGCTGACTGTCTGTAAGGATGGCACATGCCTCTCCTGTCACCTGTCTCTTTAATCCACTGTGGAGCCTGGCACAAGTATGCCAGGGATTGCCAAGACACAGCACCAGAGCACTGTGTGACCTCCAGCATGGACGTGATTCCACCCCACCGTGGGGCCCTTGGCTCACACTGGTGCCAGTGTGGCAGTGACTTTGCCAACCATGGCTGAGCCCAGGACAGCGTGGGCGCATGAGTGAACGAGTCTGGGTGATCAGCACTCCATAGCACCCCATCACCCCACCACCCCACAGTGAGACAGCCCTTCGGGAAGCAGCCAGGGGAGGAATCAGTGTGAGTGCTGGATGTACAGGAGCATATGGGGATGTGTGGCAGGAGTCTGTGTGGTCTGTGGGTGTCCACGGTGGTGGACCATGTGTCCATATCCCCATGTGATGTGCAGGCACATGTGAGCCCAAACTGAGCCTGTGTGGGTGGGGGCCAGGGAAGGAGTGAGGTGAAGGGGGTTGGTGAGTGTGCACACGGGGGTTTGCATGTGAGGAGTATAGGGAATGTGGGGGGGATACACAGTGTGGGGTCTGGGCCCACCCAGGCATGCACGGATATGGTGGGTGTGTATGTGATCTATGCATGTGTAGGGCATGTGTAGGCATGTATACACATGTGCAGGGTGTGCATGTGTGTGAGGGGTGCACATGCATTCCCATGGGGGCATTTGTGTGGTGCAGATGTGTATGGGGGATACTGATGTATGCCCAGCATGTCTAGAGGGGTCTGGGGAGGCTGTCCAGGCGTGTGCCTCACTGTTGGGGGAGACAGTGTAGAGGGGGCTGTAGGAGCTCTGTGTGTAGGTGGTGTGTGGGTATACACAGCATGTGCACTGCAAGGTGTGCATTATGTCACCTGGTGTCTGTCCACCTGTGCCACACGGAAACACGTGCAAGTGTCCACGGCAGCAACTCCCAGCACTCAGCAATGTTCCAGGGAGCACCGCTGGCTCATTCAGTGCCAGCAGCCAGCAAGATCTCGTGCAAGCAGGTGGCTGGGGAACAGCCCTGAGCCCTTCCTGGTGCCTCTCCCCACAGTGGTGGCTCCAAGCTGTGACACAGGGACCAGGCTGTCTCTTTCCGGCTGTTTCCCAGCCTGTCAGGCGAGTCATGTTGGGTCTTGCTGCGATTTCCCGGATGGTTGCTTGGCACCTTCCTCTTCCCCATCCGGATGGACAAGTTCCTGGAGCACCAGGCTGGGGCAACGTATCTCCTTGGCTCCTGCCCTGCCTTTCCACCTCCGTGCCCTGGCTTCAGAATCCTTCCCCACTGCTGGCCGGCTCCCTGCCTGAGTGATTTGAGGGGGGTGGTGAGGCAGGGGGGCTGCGAGCTCCGGCTGCGGGCGGGCACTGAGTCACACAGGGCGGGAGGCAGGGGACAAAGCTGCCGGCGCTGCCGGGCGGTTGGGGCGGCTGGACTGGCCGGGCGAGTCAGGCTCGGGCGGGCAGCGCGTTCGCCACTGTGGCTGTAGGACGTGCCGGGAGGAGCAGCGCTGGTGGGCACGGGCACCTCCCGGTGCTGGCGCTGGGGACACGTGCCCAGGGCTGGGCAGGAGGGCTCCCTGCCCAGGCCCGGGAGCTGGGCAGCAGAGCTGGGCTGGGATGGCTCCAGTGAGCTTGGCTCTCCCTTCCACTGTACTGGATTGGTACCGGCCATATGGGGATGCTCAACCCTGGGGAGAGGCCAGATCTCACACTGCCCGTGGAAAATCCCTTCCTTGCCCGGAGCCACTCGCAGCTCCGTGCCGGGGGTAAGGATGCAGTTTTGAGCAGAGGGTGTAGCCATGGCCACAGGCAGGCTCGTGGAAGCCGCTTGCCATGCTGAGTCCTGCTGTGTCTTGCTGTCCCTGCAGCCTGCCTGGGGTAACTCTCACCATGCCACCACTCCTACCCTGGCAGCAGGATAGCTCGCATGCCTGCTTGCCCACCCCTCCTTCTGCACATGGGAAAACTGAAGAAGAGAGTGTGGCAGAAAAGACACGTTGAGTTAAGCCCCAGAGAAGCTGTGGGCACTGAGCCATCAGCCCTGCCCAACCCCACACACTGCAAGAGCATCCTTTGGGGAGAGCTGGAATGTGCAGCTCAGGTACTGTAGTAATGCCAGATCCATTTCAGTGTCCCCAACAGCCAGGAGACTGCCCTGGGTACATGCCCCTCAAGCCATGCTAAGCTGTGGTTCTGTGCCCTCCTGGCCACACGGGCTCTCAGTTGAGGCAGGGGAAGTGCAGGCCCTCAGGCATTCAGACCTGTTCCATTTATTCCCACAACCTGTGATTAGCATTGCTGCCAGGGTCTGTAATTACCCACAGCTCTTCATAGCAGGAGCATGGTCCTGGTGGGAAAATACCCCTGCAGGGAGCCAGAGGGACCCCCAGGCTAGAAGTCCCCTCTGCTACCTTAGGAGACCAAGGGACTGCATCTCCATTGGAGGGAAAAAGGGTTTCCTTCATTCCTGGTGTTTCCAGCAGCCCTTTGGCTGTGGTGTCCCACCAGCCACTGCACAGGGCACCAGGGGCAGGAGACAAATGGAGTGAGGATCACTGGCTCAACCCAAGGGATGGAGGAGTGGGGCTGACCAGCCCCACTGCTGAGTCAGGGTCTCCTCCCTGGCAAGCAAGACCAGATCTAGGAGGGGTAGAGCCCCTCAGTGCCCAGAGGCTGGGACATTGAGCTCCACTCTCCATCCCTAATGAAGTCCTTCCCACCCCTGCCATAGACATCTGGTTAATGAGCCCCATAGTTCCTGCTGAAAAGGTGCTGGGAACCTTGTCCTTCTGTGGTTGTAACCTTTCCCAACCTGGGCCCCTGCAGCCTGCCCTGTATCCTCTCCTGGCTGGCAACTGGAGGGTGAGCTTGTACCAGCTATAGGAATCCAGACTTCACAGCTATTGACAAATCTGGGTGCCCTAGCAGAGCCAGGATATGTCCAGCTTGTGTGGTCCCATCCAGTCCCACAAGTATCCTGGAGGATGGCTCGGGGGAGGGCCATGTTGGAGAGACCCAAAGGACCTTGTGGACCCCACGGGGCAGTAGGGTGGAGGTACAGGAATGGGGCAGTGGTAAGGGCCAGGCTGCACTCTTAGTGCAAATCTGGGGTGCAGGTCTACCACTGCAGCCAGTGACAAGGGCATGCTGTGGTGTAAGGAAGCCAAGTGCATTGCCCCAAAAGAGACAGCAGCAATTTTCATCACTGGAGGAACCTATTCCTGAGGGTGTCAGAGCCTGGCACACCTGTGCACAGGGCTCTACATGCCTGGCACACACATACAGGGATGTGGAGATTCCCTGGAGCAGCATGTGGGCAGCAACTGCAACCTCTCTTCTGGCTCTAGTTCCATCAGATCGGTGTACAGAGCAAGGGTGCTAGATACTAAGACCCAAACAAACCTATCATGTTCCTGTTGTCCCCCACATTGTCCCACCAGAGCCTTCACCCCATGAGTGATGCTTGCCTGGGGCCAGGACAGGTAGAGCAGGATCTCTGCTCTGACCTGTCATTTTGTCTCTAATTGGATCCCCTGCTGTTCCCTTTCGTCAGGACTGAATGAGGGCTGGCTAATGAGGGGAATCTGATTTGCAGGGCAGGGGGCTGGCTCTGGGCACAGGAGGTTTCCCTGGGCCAGGTAATGACAGGCTTTTGTCCCCTCTGCTCCAGCTCCCAACAGATGCAGGGGGATGAGGACGCCCCAGGCAAGGAGTGGGTACCAAAGGGCTGAACTCAGCAAGTCCTGGCTGTTCCCACTCATCTGTAGTGTCCTGCTAAGGGGATGCCTCAGCTGCCGGAGCCTGACTGGGGACCCGGGAGTCCTGGCTCCAGTTCAACTGGCCAGACCCAGTGTGTCAGCTGTGGGGACATCCCAGCACTGTCACCCCCCAGGCCTCAGGATCCTGGTCCCAGCTGGGAAACTCATCCAGTCATCAGATCCTGTCTTGAGACACCACATTTCTAGTGGCCAGGGTTTACCAAGATGGGACAGATGCCTGGACAGCAGGCTCCAATTCACTTCAGTCCTGGGCCACAGTGCCACAGGCTGCAGAGTCACATTGGGCCAGTTGCCCCCTAGGCTGCTCACCTGTGCAGGAGCCAGCATGAGGACACATCAGGCAGCACTGTTTGGGAGACACATTGGAGCCCGTGGCTGCTGGGATCCAGGAACAAGGTCTGGTTCTTGTGTGGGCTGAGCTGAGTGTTGTACTTGGAAAAAGCCAGGACAGAACCAGGAGAAGAGTAGGACTGGCTCCCACTCCTGTGCATGCTGAGGGTGCTCTCAGGCCTTGGGGGATGGAGGTGTGGGTCCCCACCTTAACCAAGGCCCCATAGCCAGTGCTTGGTCATACTTCAGCACTGCTGGGGTCTTGCACCCTGTGAGGCTGCAAGGATGTGGGGAACCCAGGATGGACATGGTGTGCAGAGGCAGGACCCTGGGAAGCCAGCATATGGGACAGGTGCTGTGCCTGCAACCTGGCAAGCAGGAGAGTGGAGAGGCAGACAGATTGCATGTGACAGGTCGGGGATAATTCACTGCTCCTGAAGAGTGAAATCTTCTGCCTGGAAAGGAATCTTCCCCCCGCCGCCCTCAGCCCAGGAGGCTGCAGGGCCCAGAAGGGCAGGGAGGGGTGTGCAGGTGCTCACTGCTGCACTGTGAGCCTGGACAGGCAGGGCAGGGAGTACCCTTCACTGGGCAGGGCACCTGCAGCACTGCTGTATCTGCATGGGTCCCCTCTGCCCCACGAGTCCTGACTCTGATGGATGCTGGGATAGAAGCTGGAGTTGGTGCCAGCTTCTCACCCACCCTGCAGCTGAGCATGCACACCCACCACAGCCAGCACTGCCCCTATGCCAGGTGCACATGCTGGAATGAGGTGGAGAGTGCTTCCTGATCCCACCAGCTACTGGTCACCAACAGCCTGGAACCAGTTCCCGTCCTGGCATGATCCTGGTGGGGTGCTCAGAGGCCCCAGCACGGTGCAGTATATGCACTACTTAGGAAAAAGGCTGTGGAAAAGGTGCCAGGCAGTGCTGAGAAGGCTGGGAGCCAGGGTGGCTGGAGGGCTCATGGGGAGGGTATGGCCTGCGTGTCCCAGCCCATCACTGCTGTGTTAGGGAAGCTGGCTGCGTGGCAGGCCCTGGCATGAAGCAGCGTCTTTGCTGAACACTTCTCATGTCTTAGCATCTCCCAGGAGAGGCAGTGTGTTCCTCTAAGGGTGTCCAGGCCTTCAGGCTGCTGAGTACACACATATGTGTACACATATGTCTGAGCATGAGCATACTGGCTGTGCATGTGACACATCTTCAGTCAGGGCTGAAGTAGTGAGCTGATCAGCAAATGACCCTGAAAGCATTGGCTTTCTGGGGACAGCAAAGGAGACAAATGAGGATCAGTGAAGACACAGTTTCCCTTACAGCATCTCTCTCAGCCACACCTGACCCACAAGCAGCCTCACACCAGAGTCTCCTGAGGGCGGGATTTTCCCCGCCTTCAGCCAGGTACACCCATCCCTGTTGTCCCCAGCTCTCTGCCTCGTTGGGAAACAGGCTGAGATGATGAGGACAACATGCCAGCAAGGATGCTGGAGCAGGCTGCTAGCATGGGGAAGGCTGGGCACCCATGGAGGTTCCCCAGGGTGGACAGACACACCAGGGGGACACAGGGACACCCTGCTGAGCTGAGGGCACAGGTGGCCATGCCAGGCACCCTATCTGCAGTGGGCAGAACTGCAGCAGTGTGAGCAGTCCTCTCCCCAGCACTGTCACACTCCCCTGCTGGTCCCCGTGTCGCCTCGCCGTCGTGTCCCGCACAAACATTCCCTCACTCCTGGCCATGGTAAATATTGTTGCAGGGCAAACAGTGAATCAGCCCTCTTTGTTTGAGTGCTGCTGGCAGCCCCATCTTGTTCGACTGCTGTTTAATGACCCTCCAGTTGTGTACCCTGGAGGTACTCATTAACCTTGCAGATGGTGAGGAGGATGGATCTGAGCTAGCCAGGAACGGTTTGACAGTGCTGGAGACAAGCTCTGGGCAACTTCTGGTGACCTTTTACCAGGAGCGGATATGGCAGAGGTTTCCCCTCACACCTCTGCAAGGTGAGGCCAACCTGCTGACAGCTCAGCATACCCACACGCTGATGTTCTTATCACAACCCATGAATTCTATTTTATTTTCTTTCCTGATTCTCTTCCCCATGCTCTTGGTGGAGGAATGGGAAGGGAAAGTGAGCAAGCAGTTGTGTGGTTCTTAGTTGGTAGCTGAGGTTAAACCTTGGCACCAGCCCACAGTACAGCACAATGGCCTTCACTTGAGCAGCATCCCCTTTAGAGCATCCTTCTTCAGCTCAGCCCAAGTTCCTGGCACAGCCGTGGGGTGCAGAGAAGATGCTGGCTCTTGTCGAGGAATGCTCCAGCCCCTGTGTGAAACAGGAGGGTTTCAGAGGCCTCATGATGGTATCTGTGGATAGGAAGGCTGTGCAGCGCAACTTGGGCAGGTTGGTGAGAACCATGAAAGTGAACAGCAGGACATCCTGAGACATGCAGGATGCAGGACAGGGGCTGGAAATGGGTAGTCCAGGAACAACTAGGAGAAACATGAGTGCTGAGCCCATGGGAGCCTTCTGCCACTGCAGAGAAGCTGCTCCTGCCACTCTGCCTTGTCCTTACTTCCCATTCATGTGTTCCTGGCTCTCTCACTCGAACTCCACCCTATATTGTAATCTGGTTCCTTCTCCCATTGTGGTCCAGGCCTCACCCCTAATAGTGGCAATGGCTCTTGACCCATGGTGGTCAGTCTCCAAGGGGCAGTGCCAGCACAGCCCAAGGACACTCCGTGCACCAGCTCTGGAACTAGGCCCAGGATGCCTCAGGGTCCCCAGGGCTCCAGCACTGGTGGCACAGCCCCTACAGTGACGCCCACACGAGCAACAACAGGTGCCAGGATGCCAACCCCAGTCCTCTGTGCCCCCACACAAGCTCAGGAGCCAGGAAAACCGGGCTGGTGGCAGTTGACAGAACAGAGCTTGGGGCCATCCCCACTCCCACTAGCAAACTAGAGTCAGCAGTAGGAGTCAGCACCCCCACAGGAGCAAGTGCCTGCTGGATCTTTACCTGAGGGCTTAGTGGGATCTGAGCAGGGCCATGGTGTGGGGCAGGATCCTGTGACCATGTCCCTGTAGGGCTGTGCAGGACCCAGCTGTGCTGCTGGCAGAGGGGACAGCCTGGGGAGAACCACAGAGGCTGTGTGGGGTGCTTTGGCATGTTGGATTGGGGCTGCCAGGAAGGCCCCGATAAACATCTAGCCTCTGTTTATTTATGACTGAGGATATTTATACCGCAAAGTCCTTTAAATTTAGCTGAGGACACACCCAGGCACCATCCAGTGCTGACGGCCGTGGGGAGCTCCTGGCGCAGCCTGAGTTGGCACACCAACTCCAGCAGTGGGTACACCAGCAGCATCACATGTGCCCTGGAACTGTCACCTCCAGGACTGACATCCACTGTGGGGTGTGAGGCGCAGGAGCACGGCTGGGGGGACAGCAGCACTTCTCGTGAAGACAGGATGAGGCTGCACCTCGGAGGGACGGGGTTTCCAAAGATGATGGCACAGGCTCCATGCCCATGCAGTGAGGACCCATGCAGGGCAGGTCCATGTCTCCTCTGACACAAACCGACACCTTCCTATCCTATTCCTACGGCGATCAGTGCTATGTGAGGCTGGTTGTTGGGTCAGAAACAATCTTGGGGCTACATCCCGAAATTACAGCCCGGAGCTCAGCCGGGTGGGTTCGGAGCAGCCCATGGCCATGGGGCACTCTGTGCCACCCCGACTCAGCCGCCTGTGCCCTGCGCTCCTGTCGCTGCGGCCGCTGGTGCGGGGCCGTGCGGAGCATCCCCGGCCGCCCCGCGGTGTCTGCCTCCCTCTGCCGGCAGCGGACACCCGCCTCTCCCCGCTGCCGCTCCCGGCTGCCGCTCCCGGCTGCCGCTCCCCACTGCCGGAGCTCCGGGCTTTGCGGTGCCTTAGCGCCGAGGCAGCACGGTCCTCTGCCAGCTAGGCACGCTGCCCCCTTCTCCACCCAGCTTTGGGTGAAATGCGGCATTTTGCTCCCACAGTTTCCAGCTGCTCCATGTGTGGCTCTGTCCTCGTTGCCACAGCATTGTATGGAGAAAAGGGTTTGGTATTTCCCCTGCTCTACAGTGAAGCACAGAGCAGCGTCCAGGCACTCACAGACCTGAATGCCCCTTGTCCCGTGTGGACCCTCTGTGTGGCGCCATGGGCACTCAGCCAAGCACCCTTTAGCACCTGCAGCTCTGTGCCGTGTGGACGTGCCACCATGCTCATCTTACCAGACTCCTTGCTGGTCTACCCAGTGCCTTTAAACAAGTTAATTCCTTGTCTTGGAAACGGACTCAATAGTTTTGGACAGGCGAGGTCGAGTTTACACGAGGCAAAGGCAACGTGCATTAGGATCCCCACCCATTCAGTCTTAATTAATTAGATCCTATTTCAAACTCTGCTGTTTCTCTAGGACAAATGCCATACCCACCTGCCTATGATTGTCCTTGACAGCTAAGACAGCCAGCCCCGTGTCTTTCCATAAATGTGCTGCACTTTATTCTACTCTGACACCAAGACTTTTACCTTCAGCTTGTCCTAAAATCCCTGCCTCACAGATCAAAAGAAGTCCTAAACGACTCTGTCTCTCAGCAGTGGGAGCTTAGGGCTGGCCAGTCTGGACAGTGCCTGCATGCCCATCTCTCCACCCCACGGGGACCATGTACCCGGCTGGTCCTCAGGCCTGGCCCATCCTTCTCAACCATCTTTTCCAGCTGTCCCCTCTGTTCCCTGCTTCCCTTACTGCTGCCAAGTCACATTAACAGCTGCAAAGCTGCATGGTGGAGCTTGCTGGGGTGAGTGTCCCTAGAACAGGCAGCTCTGCATGGCAGAGCCTGGCTTTGCCCAGAGGCTGCTTATCCCTGTCCTCAGACGTACCAGAGCTTGCTTTCAGATTTGGGAACACTCTCAGCAGGGATATCTGGATTTTATCTGCTGTGATATCTGATTTTATCTGCTCTCCGTCCATCCAGCCTTACACATGGAGCTTCTGCAAGCTCTTCACAGGGAGGGTTACGAGCTGTTGTGGTTACAGGGGTGATGCGTGCTCGGCAGCACCGGCACATGCCAAGTATGGGACACAACCCAGGGGGAGACAAACCTTGTACCTGCCAGCAGCGAGGGCTAAGGGACCCAGGCCGGGCTGTGCCTACCGCCCGTGGGGGACAGTACCCGTGGGAGCAGTAGGAGCCTGGCAGGATCGGGACCCGCTGCTTTGCCGGCGGCTGCAGTGAGCAGCGGCTGCCCGCAGAGGGAGCGCGTTTCCTTCCCGGCCGCCCTCCCCCTCCCTCTCCCCATCCCCCTCCTCCCCCTCCTCCCCCTCCTCCCCCTCCTCCCCTCCTCCTCCTCCTCCTCTCCTCCTCCTCCTCCTCCTCCTCCTCCTCCTCCTCCTCCTCCTCCTCCTCCTCCTCCTCCTCCTCCTCCTCCTCCTCCTCCTCCTCCTCCTCCTCCTCCTCCTCCTCCTCCTCCTCCTCCTCCCGGCTGTTCCCCTTCAGGCCCCGGCACCTCTGCCCGTGAGTGTGAATGCTCAGCATCCCCAGGGGTCCCCTGCACAGAACCAGGGCTGCGGGACAGGGGGGCAGAGAGGTGACCCTCACTGAGCAAGGTTGGGTCCCGCCTGAGCTTTGTCCATGTGGCATGGCTGCCTCCATCTCTCTGGGGATGTTCTGGGGACGTCTCCCCCCAGCCCCAGGTTGCTTAGGGGATCCCCAGTGTTCAGGTCTGGACATGCCTGCTGGCAGCAGCCATAGAACCCGCTCATCTCTGCCAGCGCCAGGAATTCTATTTAAAATTACCTGTCCCGAGGTCCATGGGCTTCAACCATGGAGCTCTCCAGCCCCTTCACACTCTGAGACTTCCGCTGCTAATGCAATTAGTGTCCTTTTTGCACTAGAATGTGCTGAATTGTCATAATTCCAGTGAGAAAGGCACTCAGATGAATGAACATTTAAAATACTATTTAATAGAGCTCACACTATAAAGTGACTACTTTATAAATAATCTTAGATCCCTTGTCATACAGGAACCCTGAGGGGCCCCTCATTGAACAGACCTTCAGTCCCCACATAGCACACCATGCAGATCCTATCAGTAGAAAAGGTTATGCCAGTTTAGTCATTTGAACTATTATAGAATTTCCTTAGAAAAAACAGCTCTATTCAGTATTTTACTTCCAAAAAGAAAGATGTAAGAAGAAGAGAAAGAAAGAATAAATGAGAACTTGCTTTGTTTCAGATAAAGGCACAGATATATATGTGGCAGGTACCAGGAATGAGGTCCCTTCAGACTCCTCTGTTACAGGCTGTTTTCTGACCTGGATGAGCTTAGCCTGGAGCCAAGGGATGCCCACAGCATAGCTCTGGGCCTGTGCAGGCTTGCTGTTCCATGGGTCACTAACTCCTCCTGCCCAGGACAACAGCAACACCTTGGCTGTAGTCTGTCAGAGCTGCAGGGGAATGGGCTGTTTCCTACGGCTCCTGTCCCAACATGTCATTGTGTCCCTCCCCCATGGGGATTCTTGGCTGATTTCCCCAAAGGGAATTTCAGCAGAAGTCAGAGAGTGGGTGAGGAGAAACGTCATGGATATTCCCCAAAGGGAACTGAAACCCCTGCGTCATGCAGGGTAAGCTGGGTGGACAGCACCTTGCCCTCTTCACTGCCCTTGGGGATGCATCAGAGATGGCCTTGGAGCCTCTCTCCAGGGATTTGCACAATGGACAAATGTCGTATGGAGGCAAGTACTGGCTGCTGCTTTGCCAGGCTGCTGCAGCCACTCAACGCGTTCTCTGTGGGACTGCCACTACCCCAGGGACGCTGTCCAGCCCAGCCTCAGCAGCCAGGTGTGATTTATGCCTGCATCCCTGCCTACCCAGCACTCCCTAGGGATGCAGCACCAGCCCTGGGCAGGGAAGTAATGCCATCCCCTTTTGGCAGGACCCAAGAGCCAGCTGGCCAGGCCGGGGAGAGGAAGGTGCTTGAGGCAAAAGGGGAACAGCATGGGGAAGAGGAGGGGGGTTGGGAGATGGGGACATGTGCACCCTGCAGCAGGTGGCTGCCTACCAAGTTGCAACAGGAGATGGGAGCATTTCTGCAAGCCCTGCTGAACCTCCGGGCACCAGCTATCCCTATCTGGGAGGCAAAGGTAGGTGTGCCAAGGCTCAGGGTTACGGCTACACACCCTCCCCGGGCAGAATGCCCAAGGGTGCACTGGGTCATGGCAAGGAGACAGGCCCTGTGGTGATGCTTGTCCCAGCTCAGGGTGCTCTGCAGCCTGTGGGTGGCAGGCTGAGCATTACAGCGATCGCTTCCAGCTGGCTCCACATCCATGGGGCGCTGTCATGGGATAGCTTCCAGTGGCTAGGCAGTGGAGGACTGGGGGCAGCTATTTTGGGCAGCCCAAGACACCTCAGCTGTCATGCTCTCTGCAGCATAGTGCACTGGGCAGGGACCTGGGTGCTGCCCTCAGAGAGGAGGACATGCTTCTCACAAAGGACACAGCACCTTGTTGCCCCCCATGCCTACGGGAGAGCCACATTCCAGGGATGAGGCATCCCAGTCCAGAGCTGACCTGGGTGATGCTGAACCCATCCAGACGACTCTGTGCCTCCCAGACAGGTGCCACCAGGGCAGAGGGGGGCACAACAGCCTCAGGACCTGAAGCCAAAGTAGGAGCTCCCAGCAGTGAAGTCCTTGTCTGTATCCAGGACTGTCCTCACCAGCCACATGTAACCATGGTGTTAAACACAAGCTCTGTGTTGTGAGCTGGGTGCTGTGTGTGCTGCCAAAGCTGCAGGAGGGCACAATGGGGCAGTGTAGGGGCCCAGCTTCAACCCCTGTGGCTGCTGTCCCCTGGGCATCCACACCCATCTTGCTGTTCAGCCAAGCCAGAGTTTCTCCCAGGCTGTCTGGATACTCCGTGAGGGAATTTTCCCAGGTCATTAGCAGGCACGCAGGCACGGGAGTGGAAAGTCCCCAGGAGCTGCGGCTGCTGGGGATGCAGGTCTCTGTGTACCACAAGCAATGATGCCTGTGGCATTTCCTCCCGATGTCACTTGCCTGTGCTGGCACTTGCCCAGGCTGTGGGCACTCAGTGGAAGCCTACAGAGGGTGTGAGTTGCTGGTAAAGCCTGGGGGAGGGCTGGGGGAAGCGCAGCAGGAACAGGGGTCCCAGGATGCAGAGGGATGCCAGAGCAGGAATATGGCACTGCCCTCACAGCATTGCCAATATGCCAGATCTATGCTGGGGAAC
The DNA here is from genome assembly GCA_037013685.1 of Acridotheres tristis. NCBI lineage: Eukaryota > Metazoa > Chordata > Aves > Passeriformes > Sturnidae > Acridotheres > Acridotheres tristis. The sequence continues at coordinate 11,142,038 of CM072895.1, forward strand.
AAGGCAGCTCTCACTAGATGGCTTTAAATTGCTGGCAAATCAGGGACAGCTTGGGGGGTTTTCCAAGAGTTTTAATACTATCAAAGTGCTTTGGGGCAGAAGATGACATGCTGCCATAGAACAGTTCAGTTCCCCATGTGTCAGGCAGGATGAAGATGACATGCCAGAGAGAAAAGAAAGATGGGAAAGCTGGGAGGACAAAACGCGAGCTGGTGGCTCTTCTGTGGCATTTCTGCTGCTCATCTTGCAGCATCCTTCCTGATAAGACAGGGCCAGCTGTGAAATCCCCAGAGTGGGCACAGCCAGCCTGTGTAGGGACTTCTATCCCCATTCCTCCCATCCTGAAGGCAGAGGTTGTTCCCCAGCAGCTCCTACCCCAGGGTACACACAAGCACTGGAGCTGTCATTCCAGGAGGGGTGGCTAAGGAGCCCCCAGTCCTGGATGCAGCATCCCACTGCAGGGAGACCTCAAGGTCAGATCCAGACCCAGCAGTCCTGGGGCTCATGGTGCTTAGGAAGTGCTTGGGACACAACCCCAGGATCTGTCTGGGGAGGTGGAGAGCCAACCTCCACGTCAGGCACACAGCAGGGACAGCATTAAGTCCTGCTGCATTTCATGCACGCCTGAACTCAAGGACAAGCCCTGGACCACGTCAGGGCTTCAGCCACTTGGGGATTATCACAAGCCCGTGCTGCAAGCCTGGTGCACGAGAAATCTTCAGATACTGCTGGTATTACTGCTGGTATTACAGCAACCAGCCCATCCCTCTCGAAGGTGCTGGGAGCTGGCATTTTCTCCCCACCCTTCACCCCTCTGGATCCCTGCCCACATTTCCCCATGGTTTTCCAGACAACAGCACCCGTGGAGATAGGAGGGGAGAGGCTGTGCTGCCTAGGCAGGGGTGCCACCCACATGTTGACCCATATCCCCCACAGAGATGGCACTGATGCCAAGAGGTCGCTGGACCTGCCCACAGAGGCAGAAGCTTCCAGCCTCACAGATTTGAATGGCACTGGGGTAGGGGTGCTGTGGCCCCACCAGCATGCAAGGATTTGGGGGACATTGTGACACCTGCCAGCCTGGGGGAGGGATAGCAAGGAAGGAAAGAGACGAGTGCTCCAAAATGGGGAATGAGGGGATGATTGCAACCAGATGGGGAGAGAGGGCTGAAGAGAGCACAAGTACGGGCTGGAGCACCTCTCCTAAACCCATTTGGGATTGCAGCCTCCCACCTCACAAATCACATTTGGCCTCTCTTCCTGCTGTGTCTCGGGGCACCAGGAGAGCCCAGGAAAATTCTGACTTGCGTGGTAGGACCATGACCATGGATACACAAAGCAGCTAAGCTCCTGGAAAGAAGGTGTTTACACTCAGGTGTAGGCTGCTAGAAGATGCTGCAACATATCAGAGACTGGAGAGGGGAAGGAGCAGCCCCTTGCTGACCCACTTGGGGCTGCAGGGCACTTCCTCCTCTTTCCCCATGTTGAGCACACAGAGGAGATGCAGAGAAAGTGAGAGAGATCCTAAGAAGGATGTTTGAAAGCGTGAGTTTCATTAATGGAAATCCACCCCTTAAGGATCAAGTCTGCAACTCCACAGCTGGCAGCTCATCTCCAAAGCCTAGATCCTCGGGCAGGGGTGTAGGTTGCAGCCACATTCTGGCTCTGACACAGGACGCTGGGTGTGGAATGCTCGGTTCAGGAAGCCAGGTGTGGGATGCTGGATTCAGGTTCTGGGTGCAGGATTTGGGCTGCATGGTGGAGTGTGAGGCCACACGCAGCTGGGAGCAAGGGTGCTAATGATCAACCTGGCTCCTTGTGCAGAGCAGCCATGCATAGGTGCTGGGATGGTGTGGGAGGACCCGAGCACCCGACAGTTTCGCTGCTGTCTTCCCCTTCCTGCTGTGGGAGCCCTCACTCTGGCTTTACCATGCTTAAAAAACGAAAGCAGTGCCGGTGCATAACTGCACTCCCATCCTGCAGCCCAGCACACTGGTGAGACTGCTGCAGTGAGGCCTGGACAGACACAGCCTGGAGCACCACTCCATTACTGCCCTCACATCTACCCTATCCCTGCAGAGGATTTTCCTAACTAGACATCAACCCTCAGGGACAGCAGGGATCTGTGGAGAGCCTGGTAAGAGGTGCTTCCCGAGTTGGTTGGAACAGGGAGGTCAGCCCTGGGATGGTGTGCAGGGCTGTGGAGGCAGAAAGGATTCTCAATGGGATGTGGGAAGGGCTGTGCTGTTGCTGTACTTGGGGTGTTGGGCTGCACCCCTGCCACGGTCTCCAAAACAGCTGCTTCCTGAAGATGCAAGGTGCAGTGCCAAGGCCTCAAGGTGCAGGAACTGGAAGGGATTCAAGGAGCAGGGCAGGGTGCTGGAGAACAGGCATACATCCCAGCACGTGGGAAGCCCATCGGGATGCAGAGGGAAGGGAAGAGAGGCCTCGGCAAGAGGCCAAGCAAGGGGTGGTCCCTGGCTCACTCATCATGCATTACTGGAAACATCTGGCCTGGGATGTGGGGGCGTGTACTGGCTGTACACACATGTGTGCACGGGCACATGGATATACATATACACACATATGTATCTAGGTGTACTTGTGTAAATACACATGTGTATTTATCAGCACATGTACCCACACCTGTACACGTACCCATATGTGTGTACCTATGTGCCCATACACGTACAGACACACATACACAGGCATGAACGTTTGCACTCCCATGTAGATACCCCCAGATATGTGCGTGCATACAGATGCAAACATGTACAACTACATGTGTACACACCCCTAACCACATAGGGATAAATGTACAGATTTGCATGCATACGTGTTTGTGTACATGTGCCAGCAAACACAATTGCTGCAGCATGCACATGCATGGACACACAGGTGTGTGACACACGTGTGCAACAGACATCCACACGATGCTCATATGCACAACAGACAAAGCGACTTCATGCATCTTGGCCAGAGCTTGTGGCCATGCCGCTGCCTGGGATTGCCATGGCACTGTGCCCTGGCAGTGTGTGCACACTGCATGTGAAGGTTCCTCTGTGTGTGAAAATGTGTGTGCAGGGATGCATATGTGCCCAGTGGGAGCCTCTGTGTGACCATATCCCACGTATATTCACATGTGCCACATGCCTGTGCAAGCCTGCATATGCCCCTCCACGTCCACATACCTGTGGGCTGCATGTGGGATACCGGGCACGTTCATGCCCAAGTGCGCCAAGTGCAGAGTGTGCCCATGCATGCCCATGCGTGCAGCATGTCCGTGTGTGCCGTGTGTACTCGTGTGCCCACGCGCGTGTGTGTGTGCCACACGTAGCCCGTGTGCCCGCCGTACCGCGTGCGCTCTCGCCCTCCGCGGTGCCCCCGGTGCGGCGAGGCGCCGTGCGGGCGCGGTGCGGGTGCGGTGCGGGTGCCGAGGCGGGGCGCTGGGGAGCGCGGAGAAGCGGAGGGCGGAGCACGACGGCGGGGGCGAGAGGCGGTGCCAGCCCCCACCGACCTCCAAACTTTCATTAACTCGGCAGCACCGGCGGCGGCGGCGTCTCCGGGCCTGGTGAGCACCGGCACTGACACTGACACTGACACCGACACCGGGCTGGGCGCGGCGGAGCGGCGCCCCCGCAGGCCCACCCGGCGCGGCGGGAGGGGCCGCGCGTCGGCATGGGCACGGTAAGGGGCGCGCACCTCCGCCGGCACCGGGTGCCCGGCCCGTCCAGCAGCTGTAGTAGCTCTGGGAATGGGACGGGAGGAGGAATGGGTGGGCTGCCCAAGTGGGATGAGAAGGGGACGAGGGCGGCGAGGGCCTCCGGAGCGGCGGGGTCGGGGGCATCGTTAGCAGCACCGGGAGCGGCCAGCCGTCAGGATGGTGTCGGGAGCGGAAGAGCGGGATGCGGGGCGGTCCCGCATCTGTTGCTCTCGCGGCGCGGTGCCGAGGGAGCGCGGGGGCGCGGCGCACAGAGCGGGACCATTGCCACCGCACCCGGCTCGGGTGCCGGGCACCGGAGCGGCCCGGCTCGGTGACGGGCCGGGGGGGTTGGCGGTAATTTTCCACGGGCATGTGCCGGGGCGGGGCGGCGGAGCAGCCACCACGTGGCGGCTGATGTAACCGGGCCCCCCCGCCACCGTACTGCACCGGGCGGCGGCGGGGGGAACCGGGCGGCGGGCGCGTCGCGGCGGGCGCTGCCCGCGGAGCCGCCGCCGGAGCCGCCCCCGCGGGGCGGGAGGGGAGCATGGCGGCGGCGGGCCGGCCCGCTGCCCGCCTTCCGTGGGCACCGGGGAACCCCGGCCTCGGTTGCGGTGGGCCCGGCGGATGCTGGCGGAAGAAATGGCCTCGCAGGTGGCAGCGGCTGCACCCGTGCATCGGGCCGCCCTCCCGCCGGGCGGCAAGGAACAGGGGCTCCATCCTTCGGTCGGGCATCCCTGGCCTTCCGCTGGGTGCCGTGTGCTGCCTCCCCGTGCCGAGGTGTGTGATATCCTGTCCGGGAGCCTCTGTAGGTGCCCAGGCATCTCCGTTTCCACGATGCTTGCCACCCGTGCCGGCTCTAGGTACGAGCTGTGCTGCCCTCTGGTCTGTCATGGCATCCCGCAACTCTGGGAGAGCCACACCGTGGCACCAGTGTTTTGCATCCTTGTCCCTGCTGAGCTGTCAAAGGAGACGCTGCAGCCTCGGGCATCCTTGCATCCGTCCCATTGCCACACCACCTCTGGCTTCGCGCTCGGCGCTTGTCAGGCTGGGAGCCAATGCCAGCGGCATCTACGGTGCTCGTGGAGGCTTATCAGCACCTGGCAGACCCAGAGAGGAGTGGTAGCCGTCCGGCCCCGTGGGCACTTCCACTTCCCAAGGCACGGGATTAGCTCCCGGTGTGAATTCAGGGCCGCGGGGTGGACAGTTTTTGGATGGCTGGTGGTAGGTGTGTGATGGGGAGGAGGCCTGGCTACTGAGCCTGCACCTCCCACCTTTGAGAGGTCCCTGTGCCATTCGAAGAGCCAGGCTTGTGGCAGTGATGACATCTCAGCTCCTCTGGAAATGCAGGCAGTGCTGAGGAGGGCATTGGCAGTGGGGTGCAGTATCTGCGGTATCTGCCGGCAGCAGCCTGTCTGTGCTGGAGGGGCTGGGGGCTCACAGCACAGCCCCTGGATTCCTGCCCCTTATCTACCCTGCCCATGCTCCTTCCTTATGTCTTAAGGTCTTCTGCTGATTGCTTCAGAGTCATGGCAGCCTGGGGATAAGCCCTGGGGTGTTTGACTGCTGCTGGTGGTGGTTGGGGACCCTCAGTGCAGGTCAGGGGTCCTTCTTCAGCCAGCAAGGGTACTGAGCACTGGTGTAGGATCTGCAAACACCAATGCATGTTGCACAGATAATCAAACTGGTGTTTTGCAAGAGTGTGTGTCCCTTACAGTGAGGTTAGGCCTCAGTGTCCCCCTGGGGCCTCCAGCAGCCCCAGGCTGGGGCAGGGGTGAGGGCCAGGGAGACAGATGCCTGTGCCCATGCACTGTCCAGCAGCACCTGGCACCCGGCAGAGCCCAGCGGCTCAGCCCCGCTGCACTGCACGTGCATGCGATGCACCGGGGCAGAAGGCAATCGTTTCCCATCTGTGTCCTGCGCGGCAGCTGAGCCCTGCGCTGGCCCCGCTCAGCGCCCAGTCCCGGCGCTGTCGTGTGCTGCAGCCACTTCAGCTTCATCTCTCGCTGGGGGAGAGCTCAAGGGGCCCCTGTCCTGCCCACGGCCCCTGACGCCCACCTGCCGGGGGGCCAGCAGCCAGCTGTCCGCAAGGTCGTCTGTCCACACCGGGTAAATCTTTAACTGCTTCTTGGGAAACACCTGGGAGCCGCTCGTGTGGGTGCCAGGGGGTTCAGAGACACTACAGGGGCTGTGAGCCAGCAGGAAGAGACCCTGCCATCAACCTACCCAGCCCCGGGCCCTGCATCCTCCACCAGGAGTCCTGCTACCCAGTAGGCAGGTAGAGGGGAGCAACTTGCCTGGCACAGCCCCCCAGTTCCTGGAGGGAGGGGGAGACCTGGGGTGGGGATGTGCCCACCACACCAGTCACATCTCTCTTGGTGTCTTCTCCCCTCTGCCCAGCTTGCTCTGACGGAGAATTGAAGGACTCTAGTGCTGGTGCTGCAGCCAGCGTGACAGAGAGCGGGCAGGCAAGGGACCCTGCGCTGGGCAGCCGGCACCGTGCTCCAGCCTCCAGGAATGGCCGATAAGTGCAGCGAGGGGCTGCTGGTAAGTGCAGGGGTGTGGGGAGCGGGCTGCTGTGCGCCACTGCCTCGGGACACAGAGAACCTGGTGCAGGGAGCAAGACCCTGGGGCTCCTGTAGGATTTGGTGACCCCTCCTGGGACTTCCAGTTGGGGTTGTGGCACCATGGTGCTCTCCCAGCATGATGATTTTTGGGCTGATGCTCTCTTTCTGTGAGCCTGTTGCCTGTGGGGCTCTTCGGGTGTGGTGTCTCATTGTGCCTGGAGATGCTATCACCTGTTTTCAGGCACTCTGCCCAACCTTATCAACCACCCCAGCTTTGCAGGCAGGCAGCTCTACAGCCTGGTGTTGGCAAAGGGTGCAGGTGTTCCTCCAAGCCAGGTGCCTCCGAAGGGGCTCCTATTGTGGGTGCTTCTCCTTGCATTCACCCAGTGGGCTCTCTGAGACTGGGCTGGTAAGATGATGCACTGGGAGAGGAACGTTTCTCTGGGCACCAGTGTAGTGCCTGACCTTCCATCCTCATGAGTGGTGTGTTGCAGGGTACTGTGAGTTTCCGTGCACTTGCCTGTGCCGGGGTGGCTTTGGTGTTCCGGGCAGATGTGGGATGTGCCCACTGCATGTCTTTGAAGGAAGGCTGCGATGGCCCCATGCTTGTGGTAACTCAGGTTCCTGTGACAGGCTGCAGTGCCGCCTTGGGCAGGTGAGCCCCCAGGCTGGGCTTGGCTTCTTTGCTCTTTCCCGAAGGATAGGAGCTGAATGCTGAGATTGACATGGTCACCGGGCCCTCCCCTTCCCGGGGGGCTTCCTGAAATAGCTGCACACTCCAGCTGGAGGGCTGGGAGCCAGGGTTTGCCTGGGAAGCCAAGAGCCAGGGAAGCGGCATGCTCCAGCAAGTGCTTCCAGCGCTCCTGCGTGCACACAGTTCCTCTGCTTGTGTGTCCCAGCATGGCCCCACGGCTGTGCCAGCAGCAGGGAGCCCAGCACCCATCCTACCCCCAACAGAGATGGGGTTGAGGCAGCTGGTGGGATAGGAAAGCAGATTTCTTCTGGAGAAGCCGTGGGCTGGTAACAGGGAGGTGGTGAGGATGTGTCTGGGCACAGTCGCGGGTCTGTCATGAGGACACACTTCTGCACATGGCACTTGCAGTGACTCCATGCCGTTGATGTTTTCTTGCTATGACCAGAACAGTCAGCATCGCACTGGGGAGAGGGCTGAGCCTGACACCCGTGTCAGGAAGCCAAACATTGGAGTGCCCACCCCACTCCTCATAAATCTTTAACCCGCTTCTCAGAAGTACCTGACCAGCCCACCCCAGGGCCAGGGTGTCAGGTGCAGCAGGGTCTGACATGTGCTGTGTTGGCCACCTTGGCTCTCAGACCTCTTCTTGGCCCTCCTCTGATTGCAGGTTGCGAGGATACCCCTGCACAGGGTATTGCTGCTATGAGGTCTGTGGGGAGAAGGGTAGATCCCTGTGAGAGCATCCCTGCTCCTAAAGCATCCCCATTCCTGCATCCTGTGAGCCCTAGGAGGAGCTGCCGTGGGCCAAGTCCTGACTACTGAGCTGCCTGAGTCCCTGGGAAAGGAACATAATCTCCTTGGCCTGCCTCCAGGGCCCTCCCAGTAACCTCGTAAAGTTTGCTTCCTGCCTGTCCTCTCATCCCTACCTGCAGGTGCAGCTCCCACCCCCACCACCCCCAGTCCAGCCGGGCTCCCACTGTGCAACTCCTGCCGAGCATTGTGTGCAGTGCCTGTGGCTGGACAAGTTTACAGTGCCCACTGTGCCCCACCTGGGTAGGGATAGGGGTGATTGGAGGCAGCAGGTGGGTGATATGCAGCTGTGCCTTAGTTTCCCCAGCCTGGAGAACAAGGCTGATGTGTACTGCTTTTGCAGGATCTGTGTTTTCAAGTGTCCCTGTGAAGCTCTGAATGCTTACTCCAAAACAGGAGGCAGTTGGACGGGGCCGTGCCCATCCTACTCTCCCAAGCCCCAGAAATGCTGTGACTGTAGATACCCAACAGAGTGCGGGACAGCTCCAAGGGTTTGGATCAGTCCCTGTGTAGCTGGGCAGAGAGGATCCCTGTGAGCCACAGGGGAGGGTCTGACTGTTTTTCCCTCCCAGGCCTTTAAGAACATTTTGTTTTGTTGTCCTTGGGTGCTTTGTTCAGGCTCCAACATTACCAGTGGCTCCTGACTCCTAGGGCTGCCTTGCTGGCACGGCCAGGCAGCCTTTGGCTGCAGCTTGCCCAGCTCAGGTAGGCTCCTGCTGTCACCCAAGACCACCCTGAGTACACACTGGGATGCTGCTCCCATTGCACTGCAGGGGGTGGTAAGGGCTGGGGGGGTCCCTGCCTGTTCCAGACACCCCCAGCGGCGCAGTGCCACTGACCAGTGGCAGGAGCTGCGGAAGTGGCTTTTGGCTGCGGGAGCCCTTCCCGGAATACCAAGGGGCAGTGATGGGGGGGCTGGCGGGGGATTTTTCTGCCTGAACGCCCCAGGAGAATCATGTCTGCCCTGGTAGAATGGGGCCGGAGAAAGGCAGCCCTGTCGGGAAGCACTCAGCTAGGCACTGGGACAGGTCCCTGGGCATCATTCCTACCCCAGTCACCCTGCAGTCCAGACAATGGGCTGGAAGAGCTGTGGGCCACCCTCCATGCATGCATCACCCTTGTATCTCTAGTTGAGCCCCAGCACCACCAGCCAGTCAAGTTGGGGATGAGAATGCCAGGGTAGGTGAGGCCCTTTGTTTCCAGCAGTGTGCCTCCGTGCAGCTGGCTGTCCCCTCTGTCTGCTGGCTGGGCTGCCAGGGAACTGGTGGTTTGCTCCCACAGGACAAGGCTGGCACATCCTCAGGACAGGGCGGTGGGTCCTGTTGTGCTGTGCTGTTCTCAGGCTGCTCTGAGGGGGAGGGGGTGCAACGTGCCCAGGGTAAGACATGGTGGGGGCACACAGGTGGCCCAGGCAGTGTTGCAGCTGAACTGGGTCGTGGAGGGATGCCCACGAGGTGCCCACACATCTTGCAGGGTGTCTGGGCACAGAGCTTCCTGGTTGCATGTAGGGCAGGACTGGGCTGGAGTCACTGGGGCTGGCACAGCATGGGGTGGCTCTTGGCTTGCACATCTTGGGGGGCACAGCTGGGTGCTGCCATTGCATGAGTGGGACATATCCCAAGCTACTGGGTGGCTGGTGCAGGAGGGGACAGGACCACGCTACTGGGTGCTGACATGTGGGAGGTTGAGTGCCCAGCCCGCACACGTGTGCTGTTCACGTGTGCGCCCACGGCTGCTGCTGCCCGGACCCCAGATGGTCGCCCGAAAGCGCCAGCCTGTCCCCCCCCGCCCTCGTTGCACCATCATGCGTCGCTGACGCCTTGGCCACACTCCCCAGCCGGGACACAGGGCTGGGAGCAGCTGGGGCACCCCAAGCCTGGCTGCAGGGCACCCTCTGACTGGCCTCCAATGGTATACAGCACCCCACCAGGGTCCCACCTCGCACTGGCAAAGGGGTGAGCAGGGAGGCTGTGGGGTGCCTGGTCAGTGAAGGGGTCGTGGCAGCCAGATGGTCCCCCTCGGGGCAGTGACCTTGTAAGGGTTGCCATGGAGGCGCCATGATGTCACCAGTAGTATGACGTTGAGTGAAGTAGCATGGCACCAGGCTGGGGATGGTGCCAGTAGAAAGGCTTGTCCCTGTGCTCCTATCCCCAAGGATGGCCATGCCCTGTTCCTGCAGCCCTTGAATACCCACTGTTGGGATTGGACATGCAGGGCCAAGCTGCTCTGTGGATGATGGGCACAGGGGGCAGGAATGCATGCTGAGGCACGGAAACAGGGGGCTCTGAGGGAATGTCATCTTCTGCTATGCTCCAAGAGCAGCTCCTGGCCCCGACCAGACGGGCAGCGGTGCCCGCAGGGAGGGCAGTGCTGCCCACTGGAGCGTGCAGGGCTGTGAGCAGCTGGACCCCGCTAATGAGGCCTCATTAAGTGGGACAGGGCTGAGCCCGCTGTGCAGTCTGCTCTGCCTTGCCCTGCCTACTCGAGCTAGGGAGGGCACCTGGCTTTTGGGGGTACAGCTCGTGGGGGGTAGCAGAGGCACGGCAGTGCCTGCGGGGTGGGCCAGGCAGGCATGGTGCCAGGGCAGGTGGCATGGTGGGGTGCTGGTGCTGCATCGGAGCGGGCGACAGGGGGCCGAGCCTGGCTGGGAGGCAAGTGGGGAGCAGTGCCAAGCGCTGGAGGCAGCGGGCGGGGGAAGGCGGGAGGGCGGGCGGCTGCTGCTGCGCCGGAGCCCGAGGTGCCAATGAAGCTGGGGACTCACGGAGCCGTCCAGCCTGGGCCCCCGGATGGCAGCTGCGAGCAGCCAGGCCCCCTCGGACCCTCTCAGCAGGTCAGTGGGCAGGTGAGAGCAGGGTCTGGGGGGCAGACTGGGGGGCGGGCCAAACGGAATGGTGGCCATGCCGGTGCTGTCCCCCCACCGTTCATGGGTCTCCAAAACCCTTTGTACTGTCTTCGGGGTGGTGGATCTGCAGGACTGAGCTGCAGCTGTAGATTTGTGCCATGGCATGCTGGAGAGATACCCCCAAGCCCCACAGCCTTTGATGTGGGGTGCTCCAGGGAGGGAGGGCAGAGCATGGCACCAAACCCCTCCATGGCTGCAATTGTGTTGGGAGCAAGAAGTGATTGCCTGACAGCTGCGTGTTTGTTATCCCTGGAATCTACTGATTTTGCAGAAGGGGTTCACAGCACCCGAGTTGCAACTCAGTGCTGCAGGGGCATAGTGTAGCAAAGATCCTCCTTCTCTTCTCTTCTCCTCCCCTCTTCTCTTTCATTGGTATTAATGTCAAAGTTTGCCCCAGCCCCACCATGGCACCTCAGGGCAGTGGCTCACAGAACATGCTCAGGGCTGTCACTGGGACTGGACAGACTTCTGCAATGAGAGGTGGTGAAGGCTGTGTAATTCTCCTGAGAGGTCCTGGGATTTGGGCATGCCCCTCATCACTGCATTATCCCAGCTCTGGGACTGTCCCCAGCACCATGCTAGATGCCTTTTTCCCCACAAGATGCCTCTGCTACACCGGGACAGGGGCAAACATGGGGCTGGGCACCAAAGAGAGAGGGAAGGGAGAGTTAGGATGTGCTGGTGAGGCTGAGTCAGGATGTGCAGGGCACAGCAACCTCTGATGCAGGGATGATATTTGTGGATTCATTACCCCATGTACCAGGGACAAGGAGTGGAGTGCTAGATTATAGGGCCCCCAGCACTCAGGATCAGTAGAGAGTCAGCAAGGGCACCCAGGACACCCCCTCTCTAAGTGACCCCATCCCTTCATCCCTTGGGACCCCCACCTCAGGCTGGGGTTCATCTGCCTCCAACATCCTGCACCTTACTTTGTTGCTCTGGAAGAGCCACTTTTGTGGCAAATGATGTAATTAGCTTATTTTTCTATCTTCCAGCAGCCCCTGCCTAAAACAGCCATGAGTGTGTTGCCATCGCCATGGCAATGAGCAATGACATCAGGCTGATGACATCAGGGGTACTGGTACCCTCTGCTGGCATTGCAGGAGCATCCCTGACAGCCCCTGAGTTGAAGGTTGGATGGAGAAATTGGGAGTCTCTTAATGGTTCATGGGGGCTGGATAAGGTTTGTGCCCCACAGAGTGCCTATGCGAGGCTGGCATACCCCCATGTGGACAGTTTGAATGGGAAAAAAGAGGAGGGGGTTCATGCTGGAGATGCCTCCCATGAGGACATCCCCTTCCAGTATCGACCCTGCCACCATCACAAGCTTACCAGCCATAAATCAGGGCCCCTTAGGGAAGTGGGGCGCATCCGGGCACCCCAGCCAAGCTGTCATTGTGTGAGGCAATGCTGCTTAGCATGAGAAAGACTTGGTGCCAGGCAGGGTGATGGATGATGCTGCCTGCTTTGCTGGGCTGGGGAAGTTTTGGCCGTGGTGTATGAGGGGTTCCCTGGGGAAAGGGGAGGAAGGATGCCTCGGGCACCCCGAACGTCCCCTTTTGGGAAGTTTTTGGATATTCCCTTTTGGAACTTCCCTTCTGGAGATATTTGGGGTGCCTGTGGCATCCTTCCTCCTCCCTGATGTTATCACCGAAGCCAGGCATCCTTTGAAGCTGCATTGGATTACATGCATGGAAAATTTGGGGCCTGGGAGCAGGACCTGGTGCCCCCAGAGACTGCACTGTTGCTGGGTGGCAGCTCTCCCTTTGCATTCCAGCTCTGTCTTTTTCCCACAGCAGGGAAAGGGGGGAGTTTGATCTTCCCAGATGTCTGGATTCTCTCTATCCACCCCCTTCTTTTACCATGTGGGGTTGGGAGGGTGGTTAATGAGTGTAAAGGACAGGGTGACCTTCCTAGATTTGGGGGGTGGGGGGGGATTAGCGGGCTGATGGGTGAGCATGCAAGTGTTTGCGCACGTGTGCTCACTTGTGCATGCATGGACACACATGTGGCTGCCCCCTTACTGGGGACAAGTACACCAAAACCCAGTGCTGCAGGAAAGGAGGAGGGAGCAGCACAGGCCTGGTGGTTTCATTGCACTGGTGCCAAACAACTCAAATTTGGGGTGCTCCATGAGGCTTGGGAGTGAAGCCAGGGTCACCTGAGCAGAGTGATGTCTTGGAAGAGGGATGAGGTCCCCTGTGGGCACCAAGGCTCCTGACTGAGCTGGAGCCATACAGTGTATCTGGTCCCCTCACTAGAGCCTTTGTCAGGGAGGCTGGAGCATTGCCCCACTCCTGCTGGCTGTGCTGCTCATTAGGAGCCTTGTTAGTGCGAGCAGCTTAATCAGAGCTTCCCGGTCGGATCAGTCTGCTCGAGTGGGCAGTGTGCCCTGGCATGGGGACACTGCCAGTGTCCTGTCCCCCGCTTTTGTCCCCCTGACTCTTGCTCTTTCACAGCACCCCACAAGAAGAATCTCTGCTGGGAGGGAGGTCCCTCAGCACCTGGAGCTGCTGTGAGCTTGTTTCCAATGGACCCTTGGCTCACAGGGTCAGGTGGGGGCACTCAGGTTCCCCGTCTGGGCACGGCAGTGCATTGCCCCTGTAGCCCTGCCCCAAGTGCCCTCTGATCCCCGTCGCTCCTGTCGTGCAGCCCTGCTCCCCTGCAGCCCCCCCGCAGCCCGCGGCGCGTGCGGGCCCCACTCGCAGCAGATGGCTTTGTTTGGCAGCGCGGTGCCGGAGTCGCTGGGCATCACGTCCCGGCTGTGCCGGCCCTAATCAAATGATACGGTTAGGTGCACCGCGCCTGCTGCCTGCACCCCGCTGGCGTGAGCAGATCCAAAGTGACGGCTCCCATTTGTGGCCCGCTCACTGCTGGCATCAGCCATTGTGGGGGGCACATGTGGAGGTGGGCATGGGCACTGGGGTGTCCGTGGTGGTGAGTCCAGCACTGTGGAGTTCCAATAGGCTCCTAGAGTTGCTGGCACCCTGTGCTGCTCCTGTAGGAGCATGGGTGCTGTGGGATTATGAACTGGCAACCAGCACCCTCACCCCCATGAACCCATCCATCACCTGGGCTCGGGAGGGGAGGGCTTGAGGCATCCCTGCATTACAAAATGCCATCTACCCTCAGCCTAACCTGCCAGAGCTCCACAGCATCCATGCAGGGCATTAGTACGACCCTAGGGCTGTGCTGGGATGGAGCCATGGGGTGATGGGTTCCATCCCTGCTGGGGTGACAGGCACTCATTTCCTTTGTTGTTGTTCTCCTTGGTGTGAGCTCACATTGTGTGGCAGTCTGCACAAAGCGCCCTTTCTTGACCTCTTTTGCCCACCCCCCCTCCCCAGTCCCCTGCAGTGAGAGACAGCTAGGCACTGGGACTGTCCACACAGGGGACCCAACTGCATGGGACCCCCTGTGACCTGCCCCAATCATGGTGCCATTGCTTAGTGCTGAGCTGGCAGCAGGACCCTGACTGAAGCAGGGTGCTTTTCCTCGGGGGGGTACCCAGGCCCCTGCCAGCTCTAGTCACTGCACCTCATTTCCCATCAAGAGGGGCTTCTGCTTCACCCCGGGGGTCCCACAATTTCCCCTCCTGCTGTGGGCAGTGGCCACCCAGCAGGACCTCTCTTGCTGGGCGCAGGGAGGGGGGGCACGAGAACAGAGGCCCCTTTGTGCTCCGGCGCCTGGACCTGCTTTGTATGAGTTGCAGGCTCTCCCTTTGCTGCAGCCGGGCTCTAGGCAGAGCCATTCATTGGGGGGGGCCAGCACTGCTGCCCTCCCCCTCCTTGGCACTGCCTGTGCGTGGCGGGTGGTGGGGGGTGGGATAGGGAAGGATGCCGGGGACCTCCCAGCCCCGCTTGGTGGCTGTCACCCTTCCAATGGGGCCAGCAGGGGGGTCCCCAGTTGACACATCCCACGGCATATCCCTGCAGAACGGTGCCGTGCCTGGGGAGCAGGGCAAGCAGGAGAAGAGCGTCAAGCGTGGCAACTGGGGCAACCAGATCGAGTTTGTGCTGACCAGCGTGGGCTATGCTGTGGGCCTAGGCAACGTCTGGCGCTTCCCATATCTCTGCTACCGCAATGGAGGAGGTGGGTGTCAGGGGGCCAAGGAGTGGGGTTCTTCTGGGCAGGTGTGGGGCTGCACACCCCAGCCCCGCATGGTATTTCTTGGGGTGATGCAGGGCATGGGAAGCACAGCCATACCTGGGGTTACTGCTTACTCATCCTCTGGTTCCTGCTCACCAGGTGCCTTCATGTTCCCCTACTTCATCATGCTCGTGTTCTGCGGCATCCCCCTCTTCTTCATGGAGCTCTCCTTTGGGCAGTTTGCCAGCCAGGGCTGCCTTGGCGTCTGGAGGGTCAGCCCCATGTTCAAAGGTAAGAAGCTGCCTGTCTGTACTGGCACAGGCAAGCATGGGACACCTGCTGTCACAGTACCTGGCAGCTGGTGTGACCCTCACACACCATGGGATGCATGCACACCTCTGGCACATCACATGACCCGGTACAGGCACCTGCATCTTGTGCAGTCCTGCAGACGCATGCCCTGCACATGGATCCCCGTCTGCATAGCACTGGTCCCCTGTGCACATGCCCACCCTGGCTACGCTGCCCTGCACAGCCTGCCTTGCACGCATTACATGTGCCCCTGCACATGCATCTCCTGCGCAAACCCCAGCCCTGCGCTGGCATCCACTGCAGGCATTACACACGCATCCCTGCATATGCCACACGTGTCCCCAGCACATCACTCCTGCAGAGGCCGCTCAGGTCCTCTGAACACACTGTGGCATGTTCATGCAGTCGTCTTCCTGAACCATAGATAGCAGGTGCTGTGCCCACGTGCTTGCCTTGCCATGGCTGGACCCTGCTCCAGGTGCATCTCCTGGCTTCCTGGTGTGCTCCCATGCTGCTGTCTCCCCTGGCCCACACCTGCAGGTTGTCTCCTAGATGACATGCCCACAAACTCACATCTGAGTGCAGGCAGCCTATGCACACACTCTTGTGTACTCTGCACAGTGACATGCCGAGCCTGGGCTGCACTTCCATGTATTCATGTGGCCTGTCACATGCCACCACATAACTGCAGGACTAAAATTGCTGTAGCCAGAAGTGACCCCCACCCAGTTGTTCTCTTGGGCTGCAGACCCCAAGGATTTGCCTGCAGTCTCTGTGCACTGCCATGTGTCTCAGGGAACCCTTAGCACCACTAGGCTTGTTTGGAGGTAGAGGACTCCATGCAGTGCTCCTCACACCCATGCCAAAGCCAGGCGCTGAGCTGCAGCATGGCTGGAAGGCTGCTGACAGCATCGCATGCAGCCCACCCCTCCCATGCCACAACCCCTGGTGCCGTGCCGCCGCACCCTGCCGCTCACCCCTCCCCGGTGCTGTTCCCAGGCGTGGGCTACGGGATGATGGTGGTATCCACATACATCGGGATCTACTACAACGTGGTGATCTGTATTGCCTTCTACTACTTCTTTGTGTCCATGACGCGTGTGCTGCCCTGGACATACTGCAGCAACCCCTGGAACACGCCTGACTGCGTGGGGGTGCTGGACGGGAACCTCTCCAGCCGTGCTGCCCTCAACATCACCCAGCTCCTCAACACCACCCAGAAACGCACCAGCCCCAGCGAGGAGTACTGGAGGTACCAGGGCTGCGATCAGGGATGGGGGAGGTGATGATAGTTGGGTCCCACTGACGCTGCTGCCCCCTCCCCATACAGGAGGTATGTGCTGAACCTGTCGGATGATATCGGGAACCTGGGCGAGGTGCGGCTGCCCCTCCTGGGCTGCCTTGGTGTCTCCTGGGTCGTTGTCTTCCTCTGCCTCATCAAGGGCGTGAAATCCTCGGGGAAGGTACCTGTGTGTTCCCTCTCTAGGCCCCTCTCTGTGGGTGTGGACATGCCTTCAGGATAGATGGCTATGTCTCCTCTAGGTATAGCCCCTCCCCTACTAAGAATGAACCTCCCCTTGTGGACATGTCCCTTTTGCTTCTGGGCACAGCTACTCCTCTTCTAGCATTGTCCCTGCCCTCCGTGTATGCTCCTCCCACTCTGGGAAAGGTGACACCCCTGTGACCTGGCCACGTCCCTTCTGGACACAGCTCCTCCCATGTGGCCATGGTCCCACCTCCGTGAAGATAGTCCCTTCTCTGGACCAGTCCTCTCCTCCTGGTCTGCCACTCCACACTCTGGACCATAACCCCAGCCCATAGCCACACATTAGCCACAGCTGCCTGTATCCCCACCCCTGCCCCCATCCCCACCTCACTGAGGTGCTGCCCCACAGGTGGTGTATTTCACGGCCACCTTCCCGTATGTGGTGCTCACCATCCTCTTTGTGCGCGGCATCACGCTGGAGGGGGCCGTCACTGGCATCATGTACTACCTGACACCCCAGTGGGACAAGATCCTCAATGCCAAGGTGAGCAGGGATGAAGGGTGGTGGGCAGCCAGGGCTGAGCAGGCCTAGGGGCACAGCATTGAGCATCCCACTGCCACAGGTGTGGGGTGACGCGGCCTCTCAGATCTTCTACTCGCTGGGCTGTGCCTGGGGTGGGCTCATCACCATGGCCTCCTACAACAAGTTCAACAACAACTGCTACCGGTGAGTGCCCGACCACTGTCCCCCAGCTCTGCTACTGTCCTTGTGTCCACTGCCAGCCTTGACTCCTCTTCCCATAGGGACAGCATCATCATCAGCATCACCAACTGTGCTACCAGTGTCTACGCTGGCTTCGTCATCTTCTCCATCCTGGGTTTCATGGCAAACCATCTGGGTGTGGATGTCTCCAAGGTGGCTGACCATGGGCCAGGCCTGGCCTTCGTTGCCTACCCTGAGGCCCTCACCTTGCTCCCTATTTCGCCACTGTGGTCTGTTCTCTTCTTCTTTATGCTCATCCTCCTGGGGCTGGGTACACAGGTAGGTCATGGTGGGGCCAGCTTATTCAGATGGGATGGCATGGTGGGACCAAGGAGGTGACATGCTGCCCTCTGCCCCATATGTAGTTCTGCCTGCTGGAGACTCTGGTCACGGCCATTGTGGATGAGGTGGGCAATGAGTGGATCATCCGCAAAAAGACCTTTGTGACGCTGGGAGTGGCTGTGGCTGGCTTCCTGCTGGGTGTCCCACTCACCACACAGGTAGGTGACCACAGGGTGCCATTGCTTTGGCCACCTTCATCAGCCACATCCACTTTGTTGCCACTGTGATGGTAATGACAGCCAGGGCCTGGTCTTGCCAGGCCAACATGGGTGATGGTACCCAGAATTTAGTGTCTCCATGCTGACTTTGGCATCAGGCATTGCTGTGCCAGCTGTGGTGGTGGTATTCGAGCTGTGTGCTGCCAGCACAGTCAGCATGGCTGTGCTGTTGCCCTGCCAGCAGTGGTGGTACCACAGGGGCAACTGTGCCAGTGTGTTTGTCTTCCAGGCGGGCATCTACTGGCTCCTGCTGATGGACAACTATGCTGCCAGCTTCTCCCTGGTGGTCATCTCCTGCATCATGTGCGTGGCCATCATGTACATCTATGGTAGGTAAAGCTGCCTGCAGCCAATCAGATGGTAGGGCTGACCCAGCCAGCCAATGGGGAAGTGTTTGTCGCAACATCTGGCCAATCAGCAGTTTGGTCTCTGCTGCATGGGGAGGCTGTTGCCCAATCAGGGGCTGGGGCTGGAGCCGGGTGGGCGGTGAGGAGGCTCAGGTTGTCACCAGGGCTGATGGTTACTTTTCTCCCCAGGACACCGCAACTACTTCAAGGACATTGAGATGATGCTGGGTTTTCCTCCCCCGTTCTTCTTCCAGATCTGCTGGCGCTTCATCTCACCTGCCATCATATTTGTGAGCATCACAACCATGGGGCATTGGGCTGTGGGAGGAGGGGGTGAGGAGCTCACCTGTACATGACACTCCCTGGAGAGGAGAGTGCTGGGCTCAGGAGAGCAGCAATAGTGCAGAGTGGGGAAGCTGTGGGGGCACAGAGCAAGCTTCCTGCTCCTCACTCTCCCTGCCTATCCCTTCCCAGTTCATCCTGGTCTTCACAGTGATCCAGTACCGGCCCATCTCCTACAATGAGTATGTCTACCCTACCTGGGCCATCAGCATCGGCTTCCTCATGGCGCTCTCTTCTGTCATCTGCATCCCCATCTACGCCATCTACAAAGTGTGCCGTTCTGAGGGGGACACACTGCTTGAGGTGGGTGGCCAAGGGCTACACCCTTTTGTCTATGTCCCACCTGGGGCTGCCATCAAGACTGTCCCTGACCTCACTGGAGCTGTCAGCATGTGCAGGCAGCATGCGTTGGGTACCATGTGTCTGTACACCCCTGGAAGCTGCTGGCAGCTTAGTGCCGACTGGGGCAGGGGAGCATGGTGGGTGCTAATCACTTCTCCATCCTCTCCCTTTCTAGCGCTTGAAAAATGCTACCAAGGCAAGCAAGGACTGGGGCCCAGCGCTGCCAGAGCACCGCAGTGGGCGCTATGCCCCAGTGTTCAGCCTTTCCACTGAGTCCCACCTAGAGGTGCAGCCTCTGCAGCCAGAGAAGGGCCAGAATGAAGCAGCGGCTGCATCCCCCGTGCAGGGCAGCAATGGCTCAGCCCACAGCCAGGACTCCAGACTGTGACCCCCCACAATCCCCGCACCCCCTCTAACCCCTCTTGCACCTTCCGCTGGCGGAGCCTGGCTCCGGGCCGCACTGGACCATGGGGGCTCTCAGCACCCATCCCCGAGACCCCCCCACCTCCTCGCCGGTTAACCCCTCCCGCCCCCGCCCCCGTGGCGTTCGTTAACCCTCGTGTTTACGGTAACCTTTGTGCTCGACGCTGGGACAAGAGAGGAGGGGGCACAGCCCCGGGAGGGCCGGGAGCCAGAGGCACTTTGCAGGGGCCTTGACCTGGGGGTATGCACAGGATGGGGGGGTGGGATGTTCCCAGGCTCTCATCCCCCCTTCCCTAAGCCAGGCAGCCTGCCCTGCCATGGGGCACCCTCCAGACCTTCCCATGGGGTGGGACCAGGGTTGGGCATGTCAAGATTGCCCACGGCCTGTGTGTGCACAAGGCCATCGTGGCAGGGTTTGGCACTGCAGGGACCCCCAGCCTGTGTGCACACTCACCGTGGCTCAGAGCCTACTGGGTCTCACAGGTGGTCATACCCAGGGGTGCTGCGAGGCACCAGGCCAGCACAGGGAGATGGGGGGCAAGCATGTTGCTTGCACCGGCAGGGGGATCTGATGGCACAAGACACAAGCACTTAGAGCACACGTGTGTACACGTGTGTGTCCGTCACAGACACAGGATGGGCACAGATGTGGCGTACATGGGCATGCACATACGCACGGTACGCCGGGGCTGTGCAGGCAGTGAGCTGCTCCTCTCCATGCACCTCTCCACCCTGTGGCCCCACTGGGTTCTGTGGGTGTCCTTCTGGGTGGCCAGGCATCGCCTACAAAGCTGGGCACAGCCACAAGCAGCATGGGCACAGCCCCATGCCGCTGCCTGCCCCACAGTGGGGCAGGAGGCTGGGGAGTACTTAAGCCTGGCCGGGGGGTAACTAGACAGGGATGAGGTCCAGCTCTCCCTGGCAGCCCCAGCACTGGCAGGGGAGGACCCTCCATGGTGCTAAGGGGGAGCAGGATGGACCGGCCTCCCCCATCTGCTGCTTAGGAAGAGGTACCAGCGGAGACACGAAGGGCTGCACCAGCCCACTCGCTCCGAGCCATCTGGGGATGCTCAGTCCCTAACCAGTATTAGTGGAACAGGATGCACTCGCAAAGGCTGGGTGGTTTTAAATCTGTCTTCCAGCTTCAGCCAAAGGGCTTGGAGCTCTTGATTTGGGGTGGATGGGATGAGACCCTTCCTACCCCACTTGCTCCCCTCCCAGCCAGCACCCTGTTTTCCCTATGTTGCAGCCCCGAGGCTGGCACAGGGACATGGCACAGCTTGGCACAGTGGCGGGCGGCGGTGGGCGGTGAGCCCCAGCAGGATGTTCCAGCTCCCCGTCCCGAGCCCCCCGTCGTGCCGCGGCGAGGGGCGCAGGTTCCCGCATGGTGCCCGTGCTCTGCCCCTCGAGTCACGCCGCTACTCTTCACCTCTAATTGTTAGCAATAATGCGCGCGTCCCTGGGCAGCGCTGCCTGTGCCAGTGTCTCTGGGCAGCACTGCCTGTGCCAGTGTCTCTCCTGGTGTAGAGTTCTAAAGTATCCTAGATTTTAATGAGATTTATATTCCTGAGGCTGTGTCCTGCTGTGGCCTTCTTTGGGAACTATATGGAGGGAGGGAAGGGTTGAAGAGTGGGGGCCCATACTTGCTGGGTGCAGCTCTTTTCACCTCTGATACCAGGTATTGACACTCAACAGCCAGCTAGGTCATGGGGAATTCTTTTCCCTACCAACTGGAGGTAAGGCAGAGGATGAAGGACAGGCTTATTCTTGCTGGGGGAGAGCATTGTCCCCAAATGGACAGAAGGGCAACAAAGTCCATGGTACAGTGAGGGCAGCTGGCTTTGCCCTGTGTGCTTTGCCCTAGGTGGGCACCTTGTTAGGCCCCCCTGCATTGCTGAATGAGCTGAGGGGTCCCCCAAGGGTGGACAAGATGAGGCTGGGGCTCTGCCTCCCAGCCAGCAGCTGGAGGTGGTAGACAGGACTTCTTCCCCTCTATACTCCACAATCCCACTTCCTCATCAGATGGTGCTTTCTCCCACCCCCACCCACCCCCAGAAAGCCTGCCAACTTTTCAAACTTTTATTAAATACAAAACCCCTGGTCTCTACGACCAAACGCTGCATTCAATGTACGCTGAAAAAGGGTCAGACATTCAAATGTACAAAAGTCGCCGGTGCCCCCCAGCCCTGGCGAGCTGCCCTGCTCCCAACCCCACTGCTCCCAGCCCCCCATGGAGCATGAGGGGTGCTGGGGCTCCCAGTCCTATGGAGGGGTACAAGGCTCCCGCCCTGCATGGTCCCAGTCTCTCCTGCCAGCAGCCCCCCTGCCCCTGGCCTGGAAGGGGGAAGGCAGACAAGGGGAGACCTTAAAGGGAAGATTCCCTCCCTGCTAGAGGGGGGCTGCACCAGCCCCCACCGAGAGGGGCTGGGGGGTTCAAATGAGCCCTATTTCCCCACCAAAGTAGAGGGGGTGGGCAGGCGCAGGCAGGGGCTGCACACACACACACAGCACCTGCCTTTGGGAAAGGGGGATGGGATACAGCTGCCATCCCCCCAGCCCTGGGGAAACTGAGGCACAGCGAGGGGCATTCGCTAATCAGAGGTCTCTGTTTGGCAGAGCTGAGACAGGGCCCGGCTCTAAGCACCAGACTAAAGCAGAGGAAGACAGCAAGCCACGTCTGTGTGCCCAGCAGCATGGGCAGTACCTGGCCAGGGCAGCAATCTTGCCCTGATCCTGCCTGCCTGGGGGCCCCGGGCTGCTCCCATCCCCAGTTGGGCAGTTGTGGCTCCAGCGCTAGTAAAGGGGGAAGCCTGCACCCCACTTCTCACAGCGCTGGTGGGGACCCTCCAGCTCTCAGAGAGCAGTGGGATTTCACCCTCCCCACCCAGGGTGCAGGCAGGAGCTGGCATGGACTGGGGGATCCTCGCCAGGCCTGGGGTTGCCCCCTCCCTCTGTGCCAGAAGCTGCTCGCAGGGCAGCCGGGCTCATCCACCAACACACCACGTATGGGGCAGGGGTCCTGCAAACACACTCGTGGGGATGGGGGAGACAGAGAAATCCTGGGGACCAAAGGGCCGGCTGGGGGGCAGCCGTCTCCAGAAGGCAGCAGAGTAGGCAGAAAACATCCCTGTCCAGTCCTGGCTCTTGAGCGGAAAGAAAACCCGCCATGCCCAGCCAGCCCAGGCACAGGGGTTCCCGGTGACAGGAGCACTAGCCGCGGGCCAGGCGGGGCGGTGGCCTGCCGATCTCCACCGTGATGTTGGTGTACATGGGCTGCCGGGAGATCTCCACCAGCCGGTACTGCAGAGAGCTGATCCCGTCCCGCTTCATCGTCATTTTGGTGTTCTGGATCTTGGTGAATCTGGTGGAAAGAAGAGCAAGATGAGGATGGAGGGATGTCTAACTGTAGTGCCAGCAGTGCTGGACCTCTGTGGGGGTGAGCAGCCACGTGATTGCCCAGCATCCCAACTTCCCCAGCCCTGTGGCTCACTCACCTCTGCGGGTTGGGCTCATTGTGTTTGTCGCGTTCATGCTTAATCATGCGGTACCTCCCAATGCGGATGTCGGGCCTCGACACCTTCATGCCATTCAGGGAGATGCTGGGGGCCAGGAGCAGGGTGGGATCAGTGTGCGGGCACCAGGGTGGGACATTCCCCAGCCCGGAGACCTCCAGGGTCAGACCTCGGGCAAAATAAACCTGTCCCTGGTTAAACAAAGCTGTGCCAAGCCAAGATGAGCAAAGCCAGGCCCCACCCAGGCCAGTATCATGACCTAGGGTGCCACATGCCCCATGGCAGTGAGCCTAAACTGCCACTCCCGTCCAGGGACTGGCAATTGCATTCAGCCTGTGCTGCACACAAGCAGCCATCCATGTGCAGCCATCCATCCCTCCCTCCCTTCCTCCCTCCCTCCCTCTGCGGCCCCTGCCCTTTACATTCCCTGAATGCCACTGCCTAGCCCTTCCCTTGGAGCCCTCCCCTCAGATCAAGGGCTGCCTGAAGCTCTTCCAGAGCTCCACACATTTCTTGTCCCCCACCCTGAGCCCACCTTGTGTGGAAATCGCAGCTGGGCCACATGCCCAGGGTTCCCACAAGGGTGCTTTGCTTGTCTGGCCATTACAGGCTGGTTACACTCCACTGGCTGTACACTGCTTCCCTGGGCAGCACCATAGGGGAACCCACAGGAGGTGAAGGGGGCCACTGTCCAGCTCTGGCACCCAAGGCAGGGTGTGGGGGAATTGGGCTTTGCTCAGCATGCAGGTGTACTGCTGCCTGCTGGCAAGAATGGCTGTGTGGCTGCTACACGGCCACCACTGAGATGCTTCCAAGTTTTTAATCTCAGCCCTGGAAACATCCAAGTCTAGTATCCAGCCCTTGTATGGAGCAGAGCCCACAGGCACACCACACTGTGGATGCAGTGCATACCACACTGCAGGCTTCAGCCACAAGGGAGGCAGAGGGGTGTCCCACAGTCCTCCAGCACTCTGGGAAAGGCCAGTTCCATCCATGAGGGTCATCAACCCCAATGCTGGAGTGTAATTCAATCCCTCCCTGACATGTGGCACGGCCCGTGCACATACATCCCCCACAAAACAGGGAACACCAGTGCTGTAAGAATGCTAATTCAGTGCTTCGTGGGGAGCCTGGTACACACCAACCAGTCAGTGCTAGTGAGGGGTTGGGCACCTACCGATTAAAGATGTCATCGTCCTCTCCTCCCCAGCCCCAGTACTCATTGGGAAAGCCATTGATCTTCAAGAACTGGGACTTGCTCAGCCCAGAGACACCACCAAAGTAGCCGGCATAGGGCAGCCTGCAAGTTGACAGCAAATGGGTCAGCCCCAGGAACAGGCAAAGATGGAGGTGAGCCCCATGGGGACCCTCAAGTACAAGGACCAACTGTATCACCCTCCTACCCAGGGCTCTGTGCCCTCTCCCATCTCAGGTCCACAATTTCAGCCATTGACCTCATGCCTGCCCCAGGTGACAATTGAGGGTGGTTGCCCTGATGCCACCCCAGAGAGATATTCCACCCCTGTCTGGACAGAAACACCCCAGGTTCCCCAGGGCACCCACCTAAACCCAAACTTGTCCATGCCAACAGCAAAGTGCCGTGGCTGCTCATAGCAGCGATAGAGGTTGCGATCGTCCATGGGGATGAGGTCCACGTCGCTGAAAATGAAGCAGTCATACTCCTCGTCATCCTTGAGTGCCTCCATGAATCCCACGTTGAGCAGCTTGGCCCGGTTGAAGGTGTCTTCACCGAACTGCAGGGCAAAGCTCAGCAATGTCTGCTTGTCTAACCCAGCCCTGCCACTCCCTTGCCCTTGCCTCCCTCACCTGGTTGATGATGTAGATACCATAAGCCACCTTCTGCCGGCGCAGGATGGGGTGCAGGTAGTGCAGCCAGTACTTGAGGTGGTGCTCACGGTGCCGGAAGGGGATGAGGATGGCCACCTTCTGCCGGGGTAGGCAGTCTGGGGGGCTGTACTTGCCGCCTTGGCGCACGTCAGGGTTCTCCCGCTGCACTCGTTCCATGCTCATGGGAGAGCTGAACTCGATGAGCAGACGCCCAACTGTGAGAGGGAGGGCAGGGTGATGCACACAGGACAGTACATGGTCAGGGTCATGGTCACCTGCCGCTCCTGCCAGGAGTAGCAAAGCAAACAGCGAGGGGGACCTGCAAGGGGGACTGGCACTGCCGAGGGCAGAGCGCACCCAAAATCGTTCCTGAACAGGGGCAGAACGACTGGGCTAAAAAAATCTGAAACCAGCTATCCTGATACAGTTCAAGGCTGGGGTTTCTCTATTATTTCACGGGGAAGCCATGCCCAGGGGATAAGGATGTCAGCTGTGAACACCCATCTTAGCCCCATGTTCAGAGTCAGAGCCCAAATTCACCCCCAACGCTCACCCAGCATGTCTCACCTAAGCCAGGAGGCGTCTCCTGACAGGGCTGCAAAGGCTTCTCAGTGGTGGACTGGTTGGTGCTGGGCTTGGTGCTGGGTGACGGGGCCTCAGCACTGGCTGGCCCGTAGCTGGGAACGGTGCCGTTGGGGCGGGAGGAGTTGGAGAAGGGGTGGGAGCGCGAGGCATTCCTGGCGTTGAAACGGCTGAAGAAGTCCAGGTGCTGCGCGTAGACGTCAAAATAGAGGATCATGATGATGACAAAGTGGAGCAGGCAGAGCAGCAGCACGGCCTTGCAAATCCTTTCCAGGGTCACCCCCAAGAGCAGCCTGGTCATCTTCTGGGCACGGGCAGGCAGACATGTGCGCTTGGCGGGGCAGGGGGGCGGCTCCAGCCACGGTCCTGATCCTGCCAAGACATCTCACACTGAGGACACCACAAGCCTGAGCTCCCAGCCCAGCCCAAATGACACTGGGACAGCAGGAGCAGCACAGACCTGATGCAGACATGAAGAGTTTGCAGGCTGGTATGCCAGAGAACACCCCAGGGGAAATGCTGCACCTGGATCCCTGCTTTGAAGGCACAACCATGAAGATATGAGAGGTCCTCAGTCCCATATAGTAAGTCCCCTCCTTGCTTTCCTAGGCCAAGTCCAGAACAGGACAGACTCACTCCCCTTCCCTTTCCCCCACCCAGAGAGAGGATGCAGACACCTCCAGACATGCCACAAAGAACCTCCATGGAGGTTGGGCTCTTGACAAAGGCTACGCTCTCCAGAAACATGGCCCGTGTGGGATGTCCCAAGGGCACCACAGGTGTCCCCACTAGTGACCCCTTTCCCGCTCCCTCCCCACAGAGCTACACCCCAGCAGCAGCACCAAAGTGGGGTGGCAATGACAGTCATGCCGGCAGGGGCCCTCCTCAAGGCACCCAGCGGGTGAGCAGCTGCACAGCAGACACTGAGCCAAGACAAGCCCAGCCCAGCTTAGCAGGACATCCCAGCCCCCCTGAGTCAGGGTTCCCTGCCACATCCAGGGGGGTCTGGCTTACAGCCCGTGGTGCAGATCCTCTCCCCTACTCCTGATGGTGAGGCCTCCTGGGACACTGGACTGCTGGAAGTCAGGGTCCCCTTATCTCCCACATGACACCTGGAGCTGGGCCAGAGCCCTGCCGGGAAGCCAGCTGAGAGAGTCACTAGAGAATCCCAGACAATCTGGCCTTTCCCAGCCCTGTCACTGCCAGGGCTCAGGCCACAGCTCAGCCATGCACCTCAGTTTCTGCCCTGATCCCTGCCCTGCTAGTCCCTGCTTTCAGGGAAGCTGCTAGGACATGACAGAGCAATCACAAGGGACAGGCACTGGGGTTTACAAAGTCCTGAGAACCTCAGAACAGGCCAAAACTGCTGCATGGTCCCTGGGGGGGACCTTAGTGGCTGGGGATCTGCAGCACGACCCCCAGCAGCAGTGCAGGTAGCACCCAACAGCACTGGCAACCAGTCACTGGCAGCTGCCAGCCCTGTCCAGTGGAGCCCCCCAGGGAGCTGCAGGGCACTGAATCGGCAGCAATGGCCACACTGGATGGGTATGGGGATTGGAGCTGAGGTGTGAAGCGGGATCCTTCGCCCAACCCTGCTCTGGGGTGTCCTCTCCCAATCGCAGGACCGACCCTGGCAGGCAGACCCTGGAACCCACTGCAGGCAGAGAGGTGCTGGAAAAGGCTCTGAGCCCAATGCCCCAATTATATCCACCCTCCCTCTGCAGGATGCAGAGCAGTATCCCTGTGGATGCTAGTGGATAGGGATGTCCTGGCATGTGTCAGCAGTCCAACCCCACATCCATTTTTTTTCTAGAAAGTAGCTCTCTGAAGGAAAGCTCGCTTTGCTGTTGTTGCTCAAACTTTCCCCCAATCACAGTGCCTTGTCACCCGGCACAGCCCGTAACACAGGCACCTGGCTGCCCCCAGCACCTGCCATAAACCCTCCCCAAAAACCTGTGCAGTATATGGAGTGGTGGTGCCCCAACAGCCAGATGGGGATGCAACAGGGAAAAATCAGAGCTGGTTTGAGGGGCCCTTTGGCAGAATGGTCCACGACGCAAGTAGAGAGTGAGACACTCAGAGACACTCAGCAAGAACAAAAGCAAAGCACGCCATCGAGCAGTGGCCACAGGACACCACGAAGATGAGTGGGCTTAAACTGCTAAGGAGGGGGTTATGAAATATGTTGTCATCTCCCCTCACCGCAACATCTGTGCAGGATGTGAGAGGCCAAAAGCAACCTGGGGCTGGGGAACTGGTCCCCAGGGTTTCAAGCCAGTGCAGTATGTACCACGGGGCTGGTGATACTCGTTTTGGAGGGGATGCTCAAACCCGTGGACTCAATCCTTCTTCCCACAAGACATCCCACGGCTGGGAGAAGGGAGGCGCGGAGGGAGCCGGGGGCCTCGATGCCCTAAAGGTGGCCACCTCCCTCCCGGCCAAAAGTGGGGCGAGGGGCCGCATTCATCACAACTAACGCTCCCCCGCCCCCTAATTTTTCCCAGTCTCCGACACATGCAAAAACTTATTTAAAAAATGAGAAACAACCTCAAGATTAGGCTTTTTCCCGAGCCGGAGTGGTGCCGCCCATGAGTGACCGGGATCGCATCTCCCGGGTCGCATCCCGGGCCTCCCCCGCCCGGCCAGGCCTGCCCGCGCCGCTGCACTCACCGCGGCCTCGGGGCTGCCGCGCCGCCCCGGCGCCGGTCAGCGGCCCCCGCCGCCGCCTCCTTCTCTTCCTCTTCCTTCTCTTCCTCCTCCAGCCCCGGCCGCCGGCCCGTGGGCTCCCATGCCCGGGGCTGCGGGGGGCCCAGCCGGCCGGGCCGCCGCACCGCCGAGAGCCGCAGGGAGACGGGGCCGCGCCCGCACGCCGGCTCCGCCCGCCGCCGCCGCACCGGGCGGGGCCGCCGCCACCGCCCGCCCCGGAGCCGCGGGGCGACGGGGGCAGTCCCGCAGGCACCGGGGCCCACGGACGCGGATCCCACGGATGCAGACGCACCCTGGGGTGCGCGATGCCTCCGGCTCCGCCACGGGATGCTCAGCCCTTGGCTACAGGAGCGGCACCGGGGACCCCCTAAGCGCCTCCGGGACACAGGCACAGGGTGTCCCAGCCTTTCTTCATTCCCTTGCTCCTTGTTGCCAGAAGGCAACGCTTCCATGGACCCACCTGCGGCGACTCCCACGCTCCCGGCCGTTGGTGCTGGCTCGGTGTCCGTTGCAACCTATTTGTGTCTCCTTCCTCCCCACACCACCCTTTCTGTTTCATTGCTAGGAAACACTGGGAATCTCACTCTCCTTACCACAATGGCATCAGTGAAAGATCTTGGTTTGGTCCCACCGCAAGTTTGGCCCACCACAAGTAGTTTTTGCACTGTCTGCAGCCTTTCCCTTCCTGCCACCCCCTCAGCTTGTGCCTGTTTAGAGCAACCCTGTCCCCTGAAAGCCTCTCCTCCTCCTATGCCTGGCTGCTCACCCAAGCGAGGACTTTCCAGCTCCCTTCAGCAGACAACCTTTCAGAAGAGAACCGAATGGCACCCACTCAGCCCAGTCCTGCTCCACCCCTGCAAACCAGCCCGGCTGAAAGCAGTCCAACTTCTGCCTCCAGCTCTTGGTTTGGCTCCTCAGCAGGTGGCATTTTCCTCATCTATACCTACACATGGTTACCAAAATATCTTTTAACTCCCGCTGCTGCTGCTTCTAAATGAGAGAAGGTGTAAAATCCTGGAGCCTCGTTTAAGCTTTCTTCTCTGCTTGAGCAGGTGTTAGTCCAAGTCCTGGAACCCAAGCATCCACACCTAGAACGACGTGAGCATGGGCCGTGCTCACCTTATCACTGCTGGCTATGGTAGGCAGGCTGTGGGTCACCCTGAGAGTAGCCCTGGTGGGTCTCCTATCCTTATAAGGGGCCTGTGGGCAAGTCTGGAGCCCATTCCCCTGCCAAAGCTGTGATATACACAGGCAGGATTGGGAGAGTGGAAAAGCACCTCACAGAGACACATTTCTGACAGTAGATGCATTTCTATCTGGGCAGGGCAGGGCAAGGTCCGTCCCTGAAAACCAAAGGGGTGTGTCTTTCAAGACAGCTGCTACCCAGGAAGACGGTTAACCCATGCAGCAGCCTCTCTAAAACCAGTACAGCCTCTCTAATCCCAGGCATCTCCTTCCTGAGCTTGGTGTGGGTCTGATGAAATGGTTCTGCAGCTCCCACACAGGACAGGCAAAAGTCCACACCTGACACTCGTTCTTCAAACCAGGCAGGGCCCGGTTTGTGTCCTGCCACTACACAGGTCTCACATTGCTCCTGTGAGAGCCTCCAGCCCCAGGGGACAGCCAACACAGCTAGCAGGGGCAGCAGCTTGGTTTTTCCCCCACAGCTGTCATGCACCCAGGGCTGAAATACACTGCAGTGCCAAAACTCATAGGACAATGTGGAGCAGAGGCAGGAGAGCAGCAGATCTCAGAGGGGTCATGCAGAGGCAGCTGCCCTAGTTCAAGGGCAAGAATCAGCAGTCTCACTGTTGCCCCAGCCTGTGACATCCACGTGGGAAGAGAGAAGGGGAGCTCTAAGTGTGCATCTGCTCTGACACAGCACTGAAGAGCAGTGCTTTCTCTATGAAGGTATACTGCTAGAAGAACAGGATGAGGGCCCTGTACTGGATACAGCAGAAGCAGCAGCCTCCAGGCTCTCTGCAGAGCACATGCAGAAGTGCTGTTCTTCCCTTCCCCCAAACAGCAGATGACCTGCAGGCCCAGCTGTCTACAGCCAGCTTCCCCACACTATTCAGCACAGCCAGGGACAAGGAACAGAGCCAGCACAAAGTGTCCCCACCCTTGGGACCTCTGCCAGGGCCCCTGGACAGAGGGGCACTGCAGACTGGAGAGCTCCAGTATGCAGCCAACAGTTACACATGGAGCTGCTGGCTGGAGGACATCCTTTGAAGTGCCAGAAGTTTCACTTATCTGCCCTTCTGGTGCTCCCCAGCTGCACGATGGTGCTACGGACACTTTATACCTCCACTACACTAAACTATCTAGATGGGAAATGCAAGGCCCAAAGCAGCTTGTGTTGGACTCATGCTGGACTGCTAGGAGCCTGGCAGAGGCAACTCAGAGCTGCCTGCTGCCTGTTCCGACAGGCTTGTACCTGCTCCAGGCAGCAAGGCACAGTTCAGCATTCCCACAGCCCAGACAGGGTGGCTCTTGCAGCCTGAGAAAGCAAGAGAATTAACCCCAGAGGCAGGACACCACCAGGCTCCTGATACAGGACAGGGATTTTGCCAGAGGCAGAGAGGACTCTCTGAGGGCAGCCCAAACCAGCACTTGCTCTCTGCAAACCTCCCTAGCATGCACAGGGAAGAGAAAGAGCTGGACGAGAACCATATTTATTTCACTGACACAGAATTGCACTGATGGTTGATTCTACACACCGGGGACAGGCAGCAGCAGGGCCCCACGGGCTGGGCTAGGCTGCTGGGGACAGAATTCACACAGAGAAATCTGTTTCTTCCAAGGGGCCGATTGATCTGCAGGACGGGGCTCTACGCAGTCAGGCTCCTGCTCCCGACGCCAGGAATCTCCCACCCCAATCAAGTATAGAAACATTAAATAAGTATATACAGAACCTCTTGGGGTGGGCTGGAACAGGCTGAGTGCAAGAGGGCTCAGCCCATTTTTACTTTAGATGTCTAGAAAGAAAGAAGAGAGGTTAGGTTGTGGCCCACAAACCCCAGCTCAGCACCCCAGTCCCACCCAAGCACCCCAGGACCATCCAGAAGCTGCAGACAGCTTATCAGTCCTACTGGTAAGACATGATCATCACACAAGGTGCATCCAAGGTCACACTCTGGTGACAGAGGGGCCATTGGAAGGGTTCAGAATGTTGCAAATAGGCACAGTATGCTGTGGGAAGAGGTGTGCCACCCCAAACCTTGTAAGCAGCCTCCCCATCCCAATGCAGAAGATTGTGCTGAAACCCAAGTGTGTCTCCCTGGGGCTGGAGAGCATCCAGGGTAACAGCACCTTGTGCTCACGTAGGCCTGGTGGCCTCAGGAAGCAGGTACCTGCAGGATAGCAACGATGACTCCAAACAGCCCTATGGCACTGCCAAAGATTTCCACGATCAGGATCTTGACGAACAGGCTGGCATTCTGGGCATCAGCCAGGGCAGCCCCGCTGCCCACGATGCCCACACAGACGCCACAGAAGAGATTGCATAAACCCACGGTCAGACCAGCTCCGAACATAGAGAAACCTGTGAGAGAGGAACACTGCAAGAGCAGGGTATAACCCCCTTCCACCTGCACCCAGGACATGCTGCAGAAGCTCTGCCTCGAGGTAACAGGAGACCTGGAACTGCCAAGCCCCAGAAACACCCTGTTTGGGAAGCAGGACTGCTCTGAGGTGTGCCCCAGCTCCCACAGTGCCAGACCACTGCTCCACCCACAGAAGGAGCAGTGCTGCTGCTTGGCAGCACAGCCCACTGGGTGCAGGACGACCTCGAGAAGGTAAGTAAAAAGCTGCCTTTTGGCAGAAGAGTCACATCTGCTTCAGACACCAGCAGCAGAAAATGGGTAGGTCAGAAGGTGGGGTCAGGGTGTGGCAGTGCTACAGCCACAGCACTAGGGACCCAGCAGTCCTTACCTGCGTGGTAGTTCCTGGCTCCAATCTCTTCTGGGGTGACTCCGCTGAAAGGCTGAGGGAAAGCACAGGACCTGGGTTAGTGACAAGTCTGTGGTCTCTGGAGAAGGTATCTGTCCCCAGTACAGCGTGAGGCAGACACATTTCGGCCAGAGCTGGTCCCTGACTCCACATTAGGGTGGCTTCACGGCACCTGCCTTGTGTGTGCTCTCCCAGCCCTCTCTTCATCACAGGCAAGGATCACTACACAGACCACCAGTCCAGGGCCTCCCAAAGCCACAATAGAGTTCAAAGTCCCTACAGGGCTACCCCTCACAACATGACCAGCTGCCTATCCCCACCACAGCCCTGAGGCTGGTACAGGGATAGCATGATGGCAGCCCATGTGCTCCATACCTCAGCCATGTTGCTGATGACTATTGCCATGATGATACCATAGATGGCCACGGCCTCGCAGAAAATGATGCTGTGGGAGAAAGGCAAAGCCTGAGCACAGTGTTTCAGTCAGTCTGACCAGTGTCCCAGGGGAAACCCACCTCAAGGAGCCCCTGCCACTTCATGCCCAGCCAGTCAGACACCTCCATAGCCATACGGGAAGCTACTCAGTGCTTTCTTTTCAAACTAGGGGGAGCTGCCAAACACAAAGGCTGGATGCTGGCTCTGCTGTGGCACCTGATTAAGCTGCAAGGATCCTGTTGGAAGTAGGCCTAGGAAGCCCTGCCCTTCACCAGCCTGTTTCTGCTCCTCGTGGAAAGGCTGTGCAAGGAGAACCCTTGCCTAGGCAGGATGTGTGATCTCAGGGTGTTTGTTTTGAATACACTGGGCTCATTCACAGCATGATACCACACAGTGACCCTTCAAAGCAGCACTTTGGCTCCTTTAGGGCTCTTTGTTTTGAAAGCAAACAGCATCATTAGCTCAGCAAGGAACAGTCTGCCAGCACCCAGCTAGAGAGCAGACAGAAGCCTCTTCACTGGGTTGTGACCTGCTTCACTCAGGTGCAGCACAAGAACTAACCCCAGGTCTGTGCTTACCTCACCAGATTCTTTGTTTTGATCCGCGGGGCTTTGACTCCACCACCAATGATGCTGGAGCCCGTGATGTAAATCCCCCTGTAGCAGACAAGGGTGGTTGGTGGAAGGTCTGGCACTCACAGAATTCTATACAGAAACCAGGATCTTTCAGCTGAGCAAAGAATCAAGAATGCAGCTGGGGGACACTTAGCACTCAGTCCAGCCACTCCCGGGGTATGAGTGGCCCCAGGCTGCATCACCTACACCAGCAGAACTGCTGGGGCACAAGAGCTACCACTGGACAGCCCAGGCTCAGGGGTACAGCTTCCAGAGACTTCCCTGTCTTTCCACTGCCACTGTTGCCTGTGGGCTGATCCACCCAGACCACGCAGTGGCCCAGCAATTTGGCCCCACTGCTGTGGTGACCCACAGCCCTACACGCATACACTGTTCTACCCTGCCCTGCTGTGGGAAAACTGCAGTGCATACACAGTTATCAAGGTGGGACAGCAGGAGAATGCTGAAGAGCCAGTCCCACTCACCAGGCAGCTCCCACCACAGACAGGGAGATGGCCAAGCCAATGCCCAGGTTGGACCACATGTAGGGTGAGGTCTCCGTCAGAAACCTGGAGAGGAAGAAGCATCCTGAGTTAGCACAGAGGCCGAGTCCCATAGTCACATCACACAGCCTATCTCAAAACAGCTACCCCTCCACCAAATTATGAAGCCCAAGATAGGCTGGGCAGCTGGACAGCGGGACATGAAAACCTCTCTCTGCCAGCCAGAAACACAGGATCCCCACCTGCATGGATCAAGATCTTCCTCCCAAACCCTCACTCTGAAGCAGAAGCCTGGACTCAGAGATGTGGGGGGCAGAGGAGCAATAGCTGCACCAGGGACCTTGTACAGAGCCAAACCCTAACCCTAACCCTATTTTTTCCACCCCCCTTCCCCAGGAAGCCACAGGAACATGTGGGGGGCACAGCAACAATAGCTGCACCAGGGACCTTGTACAGAGCCAGCCATAGGAACATGTGAGGGGCAGAGCAGCAATAGCTGCACCAGGGACCTTATACAGAGCCAGCCACAGGAACATGTGAGGGGCAGAGCAGCAATAGCTGCACCAGGGACCTTGTACAGAGCCAAACCCTAACCCTAACCCTATTTTTTCCACCCCCCTTCCCCAGGAAGCCACAGGAACATGTGGGGGGCACAGCAACAATAGCTGCACCAGGGACCTTGTACAGAGCCAGCCACAGGAACATGTGAGGGGCAGAGCAGCAATAGCTGCACCAGGGACCTTATACAGAGCCAGCCACAGGAACATGTGGGCTGCATCCATCCCACCTCCCGGGGAGCAGAGGCCCTGCTCACTGTAGCTCTCGCTCTCCTGTGATGCAGTGACCACTGCCCATCACTCAAAAGCAAGCGCTGCTCCTGGGAGGCACTGCCAGCACCACCTGCCTCCTCACACAGCCCTGAGGATGCCCGTCTTTACAGGGAACTCACCAAGCCACATCGAAGCGGAAGCCCAGGTCAAATATTGTGTAGCAGATCCCTGGAAAGCAAGAACAAGATGGAAACCTCCAGGGAGGCACCAGCTGGATCCAGCACTGCTGGTTCCTCCCACACCTACAAAGCCCCAAGGCAAAGGAACACAGCACAGCATGAAGGAAGGTTACTGGGAAGACTGGCTCAGGTGTGTAGAGCTGTGGGGCAGGATATCCCATCCAAATCCTACCCCCGTGATCCCAACACTTCAGGACAGACACTTCAGGACAGACAGACAGCCTGGGCCTATGATACTGTCAGACCCCATCCCAATCCTGCCCAGAAGATGATCATGGTTGTTGTCATGCCCATTTTCTATTCCCTGGTCCTGCTGAGCACCACAGACCATGCTGAGCTACATGGTCTCAAGGGCAATCCACAGCCCCGTGCCCTGACATGGTTTCCACCATGGCTCTCCAATGGCTCATCTCTGCTGGAGAGCCACAGCTCCAGGGGACCAGCTGTGAGCCCCTCCCTGCCACAGGAGGGAAAGAGGAGTGAGGCTGTGCCCTGACTGACCATCACATGCTGCTACATCACCATCCCATCAGTGTTTGTGTTGCTTCCCAGGTGCCCATCAACACAAGAAGCTCCAGTTTTCCTCCAACATTCCCTTTCCATGGTTGTGGGTTCAAGACAAGAGTGTTGTCCTCAGCATTTTCACCAGAGTAATTTCCAGATAAATTTATACTCCAACACAGGTGGGAGACACCAAAGCACTACCCTGAGAAACTCAGAAAAGCCCTTCCTTTCCAATATGCTCATTTCCCACCAGGAACCACAGCCAAGAGTCACATGCACAGCCCAGGCACATGCAGAGGTGCTTGCATCAAAACCCTGCCTTACTCTGAGGTCCTGAGTGGGAAACATGGCTGCAGATCAGAAGAGACACTTGCTTTTTTGGAAAAGGGAGGGTGACCTAGCCCTAAGGAACAGATAAGCACAGGCATCATGGCACTATGTGCTCCACACCAGACAGAGGGTGAAGGGACACCTTTACCATATCTGACTGTAACCAGTCAGTGCCTGTGTGACGCTGATCCCGCACACAGTTGGGAAAAGAGGAAATGGGAGACTTCTGAAATGCACAAATGCAACGAAGAGGTCACTGCATATGTCCCACTGCTCCCTTCCACCCCAGAGCAGTAGCCTGGAAGTAGGGGATGATAGCAACATGCCCAGCAGAAATATAGGGACAGGACCATGCCCCCCAGGTTGGAGAAACCCTTCCCTGAGCACAGCCAAGACCTGTAAGACAATTCATCCCACTGGAAGGCCTAAGCACTGCAGATCCCTTGCGGCAGAGATGTCCCCATTATTCCTGTGTGCTCCTCCATGTATAGCTCAGGTCTCTGCACCCCACTCACCACACTCAGGGGAGCACACAAGCACTGTCAGGCAAGCCAGTGAGCCCCATAATGGGAGGTGGTAACACTGGTCACTCTTTCTTCCACAGATTTGGGGTGCCTCCCTCCCCTGCAGCGACACACAAGAATGAAGAATGTGCCACAACAGCCAGGGAATACAGAGGAAAGCCACAGCCCAGCCTGCATGTCTGGCAACCTTCAAGTATGATCTCTATTGCTGGGCCTAGGCAGTATGTTACTTGTGTTTTGGCTTTGCTGCTTGGCTGTCAGAACAGGAACTGAACCCAGCCAGTCTCAGCTGCCTCCACTCCCCAAAAGTGGTAAAAAAGAGCTACAACCAGCTCAGGGCAGATCTTCAGGGCACCTTTCATCTCTTCAAGAGCAGGTGTAACATTAGATTCATATGCAAAAGAAACAGGGTAAAAGGACACTCTCCCGTGAGCTCTGACTTGCAGCCCTGAAGCCAGGACAAAAGACAGGGCAGCAGAACCGGAGGATCAAATTAGGGCTTAGGACGAAGACAGAAAACACAAAAAGACACTGCTGCAACACTGCATGGAGCAAGACCACTTCCTGCTCATGGCCTTCCTCAAAAAGGGATTGCAACAGGGCAGGGGAAATTAATAGCAACTGGGCTCAGCTCAGCCAGATTTTCCGACAGTCTCACGTTCACAGGGTGAATCTGCACTAGTGTGAGGTACATGATTCAGAGAGCCCACTGAGGCAACCCTAGGCCCATACTAGGTTCACAGGCCCTGGAAACACGAGGGAGTGAGACACCCTTCACATCAGACTCATTCTTTCCCTTCACCCTAACACTGAAGCAAGGGCCAAGGTTTCCCCAGCCTCTGCCTGGTTTGTGGTCACTTCATTCTGTGCTAAGAAAAAATAACCAGCAGTCCCAGCACAAAATCTACCTGCTGGCCCTAGGGCACTAAATTAATCTTCCAAAAGCCCAACACCTTCAGCAGCAGAGCATGGGCTGCCATGAACTGCAACAAGGCCAAGCAAGGCGATCTCTCCACCCGAGACACCAACCATCACAGTCTGAAGGACTAGGCTCCTCCTGCCTTTACCTCTTCTAATCTACCAAATTCAAGCACGATCCCTGACTGGCACCAGCACCTTTCTGCTCTCGCACACACAGAGAAGTAAATCAAATGCTCAAGCCAGACAGGCTCAGAGCGCTGAAATCTGCACATCCAACAGCGACTGGGCCGCCGGCACCGCCGGGGGCTCTGAGGGAACAGCTGCAAGCCCCGAGGGGTGATGCCCAGGCTGGGAAGCACCATAGCAGCACTCCCAGTCGTGCTGTTGACCACGGACCAGCCCTGGAGAACACCGCGGCAACCGGGGGTCTGACAACGCTGCACCCCTCAACGTCCGCCTTCCTTTCCCACACCAAAGCAACCCTCCCAGCTCCTCTACAGCAAAAGGAGAAGCCTCCCCTCGGGCCCGGAGACCCCTCCTGCCCCACGGCTCAGCCCCGCAGCGCGGCCCCCTGACCCCCGTTCTCCGCGGCCTCGCGCCTCCCCCGCCCCGGCGCTGACCGATGCCAAGCAGTGTGGTCCAGAAGGCGAGGCCGAGCCCCGAGTAGAGCAGGGCGAGCCCCGTCATGGCGGCAGCGGCGGCACCGGGCGGCGCGGCGGGAGCAGATCGGGCCGGGTCACCTGACCCGCGCGCCGCACGTGACCGGAACTGCAGCGCCCGGACGGAAGCAGTGACCGCTGCCACCGCGCCCGCTTATTGGCTGCCTGGTTTGACAGTGGCGGGGGAACTACATACACAATAATGCACCGCGATCAGCACATATTTCCATTGGCTGTCGTCCCCTCTCAGCCCCGTTGTGGTTGGGACGTCTGGGGCGGGGAAGGCAGAGCCGAGCTTCCATTGGCCAGCGCCGCGCCGCAGCCCGGAAGCGGGCGCAGGGTCCCGCGTGCCACCATGGCCACGGCCTTCAGCAGCGATGGGGAGGCTGCGCTGCGGCGGGAGCTGCGCGCGGCCGTGGCGGCGACACCGCGGAGCGACCTCGATGGCTTCTACGAGATGGGTCGGGCCGCCGCCTTCGTACGGGATGGCGGGTTCCGCAAGGTGAGTGGGACCGAGGGTGGAGCCGGCCGGGGTCTGCGCCCCTTCTCCCAGGATTGTTAGCGTTGGAAGGGACCTCTGGAGATCATCCAGTCCAGCTCCATTGCTAAAGCAGGGTCACCAGAGCAGGCTATACTGCAACGCGCCCAGATCCGTTTGGAATGTCTCCAGTGATGGAGACTCCCTGTCTTCCCTGGGCAGATGTTCCAGTGCTCTGCCACCCTCAGTGTAAAGAAGCCCTTTCTCATGTTAACATGAAACTTGTTTTGTCTTAGTTTATGGCCATTGCTCCTTCCTCTGTCCTGATACTGTGTCTGCTGGGCTCCACTGAAAAAAGTTCGGCATAGTCCTCTTGGACCCACCTTTGAGATATTTATATGCATTAATGAGATCCTGTCCTTGTTCCAGGCAGGTCAGGGTTAATTTTTGCAGTAGCCAGGAGAGGGCATGGCCACGACCCAGACGTTACTCTGTACCACCTCCCATCATGTTCTGGGGACAAGGAAGGTGTCCTTCCCGGGTCCTGTAGTGTGGCACGGTCAGATATTGTCAGAGCCCTGCATCGAGCACTCGTGTGTGAATCATTTGTCTCTTGGACATTATTATTAGTAGCGTTGCTGTTACCGTTATTTAATTTGCTGTTTCCAGTAAATCGCTCTGATCTTGACCGGTGATCTTTACCCTTTGTGCCTCCAATTCTCTGCTCCATCCCGCTGCAGGAGCAAGGGGAGGGGGAGCAAGCGAGTGACAGCATGGTTTGGAGAGGCTCACTGGGAGCTCTGAAATGGGGAGTACCATTCCTAAACCACAACAGATCTCCTCTCAGTCTTCTCTTGTACAGACTAAATGGGCCCAGCTCCCACAGTCTCTCGTCACAAGAGAGATGGTCTAGACCCTTCATCATCTTTGTGGCCTCTGCTGGACCTTCTCGAGTAGCTCCTTGTCTTTCTTACACTGAGAAGCCCAGAAGTGGAGACAAAACTCCTGATGTGCCTCACCAGGGCCAACTAGAATGGCAGGATCATAACTCTCCACCTGCTGGCTTCCTATTGCACTCCAGGATCCCACTGGCCCTCCTGGCTCTAAGGGCCCTGCCAGTTCATGGTCACCTTGTCACCTACCAAGACTCCAGGTCCCAGGTCCTTATCTGCAGAACTGCTCTCTAGTAGGTCAACCCCCAGCCTTTCTGGTAGTTGGGGCTATTCCTCTCTCAGTGCAGTACCCTGCACTTGCCCTTCTTAACCCTCATTAGGTATCTCTCTGCTTAATTCTCCAGCCTGTCAAGGTCATACTGAGTGGCACATCCTTCAGGTGTATCAGCCACTCCCCTCAGTTTCATATCAGCAAACTTGCTGAGGGTATATTCTATCCATTCTATCTCCTTCTGTCTTTTCATTTCACCCTCCCCAGTGCCTCATTCCTGTCTGCCTCACCCCTTGTCCCCACCAGGTTGCCCTGCAGTTCCCTGACGAGCTCCTGGCAGACGCAGTGGAGGTGGCAGGCCGGATGGAGACAGCGACGGGGGCCGAGATGTACGTGTTAGGAGACACCACGTACGGCAGGTCGGTGTGTGGAGGGTGTCCTGGGGCTCCCCTGCAGGCAGGAATGGGGCGGTGCCAGGGAGGAGGGAGAGCTCCTGAACCTGCTGAACCTCCTGCTGAACCTGTCTGACACCGGGTTCTCGTCGCAGCTGCTGCGTGGATGAAGTGGCTGCCGAGCACGTGGGTGCTGAGGCAGTGCTGCACTACGGCCCAGCCTGCCTCAGCCCCTGCAGAAAGCTGCCGGTGCTGCACATCTTCGGCCAGCAGCCCCTGGACGTCGGGCGCTGCACAGAAGCGTTCCGGGAGCTCTACCCCGAGCAGCAGAGCTTTGTGGTGGTGCTGAGCGATGTGGTCTATGCCCATGCCATGGGTGAGTGCTCCGGGACAGGGAGGGGGCCTCTGCTACTGCTCTGAGCTCTGCAGAGCTGCCAGGGTCAGACCAAGGAGGCATTCATTCCCCAGACAGTGGCAGCTTTGATTTCTGTCTTTTCCCTTGATCTGTTGCACCTTCTCCATGTCAGGGCTACGGCCAAGTTTTGTTCTCACTCCTCTCTTCCTTCAGGTGAGCTGGAGCAGCAGCTGTGCCCCGAGTATCCCAATGTTATCTTCTCCAATCTGGTATGTGGAGACGCTCCTGGCCCCGCAGTGCCTGGGGAGGAGCGGAAGTTTGGTCGCCAGTTCTTGGTGAAGGCTGCAGGAGGGCTGCAGGACTATGCCATGTTCTATGTGGGAGCTGAGGGCCTTACCCTCACCAACTTCATGCTGACCTGGAACTGCTGCCCTTTCAGCTCCTTCAACCCCATCACTGGCTGTGGCCGCCGTGAGACCCTCAGTGTCAATCGGGCCCTGATGCGCCGCCTGTACCTGGTGGAGCGGGCCCGGGATGCCAATGTGGTGGGCATCCTGGTGGGCACCCTTGGCGTGGCGGGCTATCTGACTGTGCTGCAGCACCTCCGGGAGCTGCTGAGCCGGGCTGGCAAGCGCAGCTACACACTGGCCGTGGGGAAGCCCAACCCCGCCAAGCTGGCCAACTTCCTGGAGGTGGACATCTTCGTCCTGGTGGCCTGTGCTCAGAACTCCCTCCTGGACTCCAGTGACTTCTACCGACCTGTTGTGACCCCCTATGAGCTGGAGCTGGCCTGCAACCCAGCCCGTGAGTGGACAGGCAACTACCTCACAGACTTCCGAGACTTGCTGCCAGGTAATAGCTAGAGACAGCTGCCCAACACCCTCCCACGGCATATTCCACCCAGCTGCCCTGCCTGTAAACTATGGTTGCTCCAGGATAGATGGAGCAGGCTAACATTACCATTCTCTGGCAGGTGCCTGTGCACATGTTGAGCTCCCACCAGCTGTTCCTGCAGCAGAGGCTGTTCCAGATGTCTCACTGATCACAGGGAAGATGCGTGGTGCCCACCTCTGTGAACCCCTGACCTCTCAGCTGCCCCACAGCACCACCCTGGCCTGCAGGGACCAGACATGGGCGCTTGCAGAGATCAGCCCTGCAGGTTTGTGTTGGTTTCATGGTGGGGCTGAGCCCTGCTGCAGGAACAGCGCCACCTTCTTGCTCTTGGTAACAATTCCCTTTCTCCTCCCAGCCTCCTTCCTGGAGTCCCGCAGCTGGCGGGGCCTGGAGCAGCAGCTGGGACAGACCCCCGTCTCCAAGGCTGCGCAGGGCCGACGAGGGATTGCCATTGCCTATGAGGATGAAGGGTGTGAGCAACCGTGATTCAGCAGCATTGGCCAGGAGCAGGGCCATGTGGGCATTGTGTCCCACTGGGTGCTGGACCTGCTGTCAGCTGGCACCTTGCTGGACGCAGCCTTGGGTCAGTAATACTGCAGTGGGAGAGCAGGAGTACCACGTGTGTTCAGGAATGCCTGTGGCACCCTGAGGCTCATGGCCAGGGCAGCAGCAGGGCCAGGACAGACATGCATTTGGTCCAGATCTAGTCTCTGAGGGATCCTCCATCCAGGGCAGCTTTGTTCCTACATGGAAAGGTCACAACTTTGCAAGAACTGACAGTGCTGGGACTTGAGGCTTTTGTGGACTACTTCAGCTAACTAAAGCTGAAGGGATTTATGAATGAACTGTTTTTAGAATAAAACATGGGCTGAGGAACGCAAATGGGTGATACCAGCTGTCCCAAAGTGAAAAATGTATCATGGTGCCCACCTGAGGAGCAGAGCCCTGTGTGTCAGCTAAGACCAGCTGGAGGGAACAGAAAACCAGGACTAAGACCTCCGACAGTGAAAGCATAGGCTGGGCTGGGGTACTAAGGCAAGGGCAGAACTCCAAGCA
The DNA here is from genome assembly GCA_037013685.1 of Acridotheres tristis. NCBI lineage: Eukaryota > Metazoa > Chordata > Aves > Passeriformes > Sturnidae > Acridotheres > Acridotheres tristis. Next base: position 11,183,812 of record CM072895.1, read on the forward strand.
CAAACAAGCCCCCCAGCTGCTCTTATGAATGGGAATGGGGCCCACAGATCCTGTGCTGCAGGAAGGACCCCCTGTTTGGCAGGGGTGGAGCCCAGCCCTTCTCATGTGAGGCAGGGCTATTTATGCTCCATGCTGCGCAAGCAGGACAGTTTTTTGCCATCCCTCCCAAAGGCAGGGAGACACTGAGGCATCCCAGCCATGATTTAGCCCCCTCCACTCAGTTCTTCCCCAAAGGGAAGAGGCAGGCAAAGTCCGGGCACTGCAATAATGACAGCCACAACATAGAAATATTCTTAATATAATTAGGTGCAGGGCCTCCCCCCTCCCAACCACACGTACAAATGAGCAGAGGGAAAATTCCCCCTGCCCAGCCAGCCACTGCTGCAGGCACAGGCAGCCTCCCCGCTGCGGGGCACAGGCACCCACAGGGAAGGGCTGGGGAGGGGCTGGTAGCCCAGGGATGGGGCAACCCGTTCTGGGGCAGTTCTGCCCAGGCTTCCCCTGCCCTGCCACCACCTCCTGCAGCCAGCACTCCTGTTCCCTGCGAGGAGGGAGCATGCTGGGGGAAACAAAGATGCTGACACCGAGATGCGGCCACCAAATCTAGCTGAGGAGCGTCCCGAGTGGGTTAATTTTAGGTGGAGGGTTATTCTATGAGCCGTACTGCAGCAGGGCAGGGAGGATGGGGGGGGCTTTTCCTTGTGGGGAAGAGCTGGTCCAGGCAAATCGTCCACGGTCCTGGCCAGGTGCTCAGTAGTCTGCTGTGTATTCTGTACCATGCAGCCCTCTGCATAACAAGGTGAACTCCTTCACCATCTCCTTCACTCGCCGCTTGTTCACACGCTCTCTGCTAAGACAGAGGGAGGGGACAAACATGAAGTAGGAGGCCTGCACAGGCCATGCAGGGGGGTCATTCCTGTGCAAATTGTGGGGCACAGCTGCCAGGGCAAGTGGCACACAAACCTGAGGATCTGCTGGCTGAAGTTTTCCTTCTGCTCTGGAGTTACTCGGGCCGAGGGGAAGCCATCTTGCTGCATGGCCTCCTTGATCCAGATGCTCAGGAGGCTGAAGCAGTGCTTGTTCAAGGCAAAGAGGATTTCTGCAAAGTGATCCATGAGGCTGCGGGAAGCCTGGCCACCGATGCCCTGCCACAGAGCAAAGAACATGCTGAGCCCACACTGTCACTCTCCCTGCTCCCACCCATGTTGCTGGGCTCTCTGGCCCTGGTTCCGCAGGGATGCTGCTCAGGAACAGAGCCCAGTGCTGCCTGGGGAGCCCGTGGTCAGGTCCCTCACCTCCAGCACTGCCTGCAGCAGCGCTTTGCCGTTCTCATGCACGACCTGTCCCACTGGGGCGATCTCTCCACAGCGAGGCAGCAGCTCCGTCTGCAACACAGAGGCCAGGCTCACTCAGTGCCAGCACAGGCTCCACACTGCAGCACCCGTGCCCAGCCTCAGCCCCACTCCTGCCTTCCCAGCTCTCAAGAGAGGACTCCACCATAGCATCATACTCACAAAAAAGCCACAGGATGCTTTAACTGTTGGGGCCTCGGGAAACTTGAGTGAAAGGACACCTGCAGGCAAAAATTGCTCAGATTAGCAGCCAGAAAACCCCTTGGCCATCCCCAGTCAGCCCAGTGGTCCCCAGCTCTTGGCTGTTTTGCACCCAGCTCTACGGGAGGAGCAGGCTGGCTTGGAGCACATCTCCATGCCCATGGTACTCACCACACTGAAACACTGCTTTGACATCCAGGTTGCTACACAGGAAGAGATCCGGTTTCCTTTTCAGAGCCTGCAAGGCACACAGACAGGCAGCATGAACCCAGCGCTGCAGAGACAGCCAGGAAGCCTCCAAGGAACCCGGTGTCCCAGACAGCCTCTGCCTGGACACACACTTACCTGAGCACACCCCCAGGAAAGGGAAGATTCACACAGTACAGCAGGAAACCATCACTTTACCCCTCCCTAAGAATATCATTCAAACAGCCAGGCAGTTTGCTACGCCCAGGATCCACTGACCCCAGGACCTGAGGATAGGTGCCACAGTGGTGTGCAGATACTCAGACACAGAGGGCTCCTGTCCCATCAGAGCAGATCAGGCAGCAGCACCGCTCCCAGGACAAGGGCAGCCATGCAGGGCTCAGCAGAGACCAGCCACCCGTGTACTTTGCTCCTCTCCTGAAGATGCTGGCATCCCTGGGGTCACAGCAACTGGTTCAAGCAGTAGCCCCAGACTGTAGTAGATGATAGGGAGATGCCAACATTTCTTGGCAGTTCCTGAGCAGCAAGTCTGAGATCAAGAAAGCTTGGGGTTTTTTAATGCCACACAGTGATTCCACAAGCCTCTGTGCGGGTCAGGCACTGCTGCTGGAGACGCCCTCAGCTATGGTACCTTGTGCAATGACTTAGTCCCCCTGGTGCTGGCACTGAGCAATTACTGGGTGGGAATGTTTCAGCCTTCACCCTCCACTCAATGGGAAGGGTTTCCAACCTGCCCCAGTGAGCTCTGCTATATTAGGCAGCCACATCCATACCCTGACCACCATACCCACTGCTGCAGAAAAGCACTGGGAATGGCAGCCATGCCTCCTGCCCTGCTGTCACTGCAACGCTAGGGACATCAGCCACAGCACTGGAGCAGCCCCACTGTGTGCCTTGAACTCAGAGAGCACCATACCAGGGCAGGCAGCCCTTGGGCTGAGCTCTGTGTGGGGCCACTGCTGCTGTCTGAGCCTTCCCCCGGGATAAAAGCAGGGACAGCTCTCAGTCAACAGCACCAGGACACACAGCCATCTGCCCCTGTGGTATCTACTTAGTGCAAAACAGATTTAATTCCCACACTGTCTTCTCCAGGAAAAGTCCCTGGAGATCCTTCCAGATCTCCAGATCTGCCAGTGCAGAGCCATCTGCCCAGAGCAGATGCTGGAAAACAAGAAGCTGAGGAGCAAGTTTCAGAGTTACTCTATCTCCTTTCTCACCTTTTCTATCATACACTGAAAAAGAAGATTCAGATACAGAAGGCATCGCTGTACCAGGTGGAGATGGCACAATTGCAGGGACCTGCTCCTGCTGGATACAAGCAGAGAGCTTCATGGGGCGACCAGGGGCCACATTATACCTGTGTGTGTATATACAAGCTATGCACCATTGCTCCTGAGGCACTGGCACCAAAATGGCTTAGCCATTCCAACATATCCACTCATCAAGGCTGCTGCTGTTCAACTGGCCCCATACAGGACAAACAATTTCAAGAGATGTTACAGTTTTAGTCTTGGGAGACTACTCCTGCTGGTGCCCTACTGCGAGCTTCAGAGCAGGGACTATGAGCCTTTCCCCCAGCAGCATGCTGCTCGAGGGCAGCTGGCTCCTGTGATAACCACCCACCTGCAAGTTCCTCTACCCTGCCAGTCCATAGGTTTTCACCTGAGTCCTGCATGCTACAAGTGTTCCATTTGGCACAAGTCTTCCAATGTACTCAGGTTCCCACCTACCTGCAGGGTACTTCTCCCAGCCAAACCAGACCCGCTCCAGGCAGACCCCCCAAGTTCTGCAGATTCACTGCAGCATCTGCTTCTCACTCCATCAGTGCCATGGGGAAAAGCATGCCAGTATTGGGACAGCTCCTTCCCATAGGACACTTTGCAGAGTGCAAGCCCAATGCAGACCTGGGTACATATGCACATGTCTGATATAAAGAGAGATGCTTTTTACCTCCACAAGATGGGGCCCTGTGGAGCTTCTCCCATAAGAAAGCAGCACCCTACTCTTTCCCAACACCAGGTATGTCCAGCTACTCTTTCCTAGCACCAGGAACCCTGCTGCAGTTCTAGGACCTCTTCTTGCCAGCCCATCTTCCCTGTGTCCTGCCAGAGCACCTCTGCTAACATGGGGGTGGGTCTTTAAATGCTTTGAAACTTCCCCCCTCCACATCCTCTGCATGAGCAGCCACTGCAGAGATAGGCACTCACTCTCCCAGAAGAACTGTCCTGCAGGACAGCATAGAGGGAATGTTGGGTTCTTCTCCACAGCAGCTCAGAGACCACCAGAGAGGTCTTCAGGCTCTTCTGTTCCCATTTCTTCATAGGCAGACAGGCATGGAAGGGACACCCACTCCTCCAGTAGACAGAGCACAGTGGGGATTGCACTGCCAGTTCCTGCAGCTCTCCAGACACGCAGCCTTAGTGTCCAGTACCCAATCTCTTCCCAGACCCCACACCTGGCAGAGCAGAGCCTCTTGCTTTGAAAAGGGCACATAAAGCTGGCCAGGCAGGACCAGTGAGCCTCAGCAAGGGGATGCTGAACCCATGTCCTCCATGGGGTTCTCTGAGTCTGGCTGGAGCAGGTGAACTCAATGACTGCTGCATGCAGCCTGGACCAGACCATGAAGGGAGGGAGGTGGGGGATGAGGCTAGCTGTGCTTGGGCAGGCACTGTCTGTGCCATCACAGACAGTGATGCAGGAGGTCAATCCTGCATCTTCTGCCTGGTGAGGCCTTGTGCACCCAGATTGCCCCAAGGATCTGTCAAGGGAAGTCACCAAAATGCTCCCAAGGTGTGTGCAAGCAAGAGGCCCTGCTGGGGTGGATGAGGTGGAAAGGCAGGCTGGAGAGTCCCAAAATCCTACCTGCAACCATGAGCACACATGGGATACCCACTGATTCCTCAACTTCAGAACCTGTCTGCTTTTGCCAATGCAGACCTGGGTGCAAGCCCCAGCCACCATGGCCATGTGGTCCTTGGCAGAGGTACTCCAGCTGCATGGGTGGAACTGAGCCCCATGCCCTCCAGGTGGAATGTTCACCTTGGGCATTGCAGTAGCAATACTCTGCACCAATCCCAGCATGCAGCAGAGGAAGTAGGGAGCAGCTGAGAACAGAACTGCTCTGTGCAGCCTTATGGCAGGCTAGTTATTTTATCCATAGCTTTGAGTAGTATGATAACTTTGTCCATCATTTGGTTTAAGCCAGCAGCTCCCATGATCAGCTAGCCATCATCAAGAGTGGACTGCCAATTGACACTGTGGCAAAAGGATCAGCTGCAACAACTGGGCAGTTCCAGGAGCTAAAACCAAGCCCAAAGATAAAGTCAGCAGGAATCCTGTGACAGAGAGAGATGCTTCCCTGTGTGCTGGTGACAGAGTGCTGATATGCAGGCCTCATGAGCTTCTCCTGAGTTATCAGAAGGCAGGACAGTACCTGCTGGAAGAGAGGGCAGAAACAATGCCTGCAAGGAGGAACCAGACAAACTTGAAACAGGGAAGATGATATTTCCACCAAGGTCATCGACCACAAAAACAGATGGTCAGGGAAGTGGGAAAGTCTCCACCTTTACACATTCTTGGGTCCAAATTCACTGCTGCTCCACAAGATGCGTTACTTTGCCAAGGGCTCTGCAGGCAGAGCAGGCTGGGTGAGAACACAGTTCTTGACACACAAAAATCTGGTCTGAAGAGATCTGCAGTTCCCTCTGAGTTTAATCCTCCGATCTGCAAATCCTCAACAGCATCACTGCAGAGTATGGTCCTCTGGAAGAGGACAGGCTAGACCCATCTCTGCCATCAGACATCCCTCCAAGTCGAGAGCAAGGAGTCAGTCAGGGATGCTAAGGCCAATTCTTGATGAGTTTTAAAGCACCTCACTAGATCATCAGTCTGTGAGAAGTGTCAGGCCAAGGAAGAGGAAACCTTGAGTTCTATGCATGAAGAGAGTAGATGGGGATGGGATCCTTTGGTCTCCATGGGCTTTCAGGAATACAAAGCCCAGGAAAACAACAGGTCTTGAGTGGGCAGTGTCAGGCTGGCAGCATGATGTCAGATGTCTCACAGTAATCCAAGATGGAGAAGACACAGAGGTAGGAGCCTCTCAGCTGCTCCTACAGAAGTGCCTCTGAAGGACATCTGGAGATCTGCATACGAGACAGGGCCAGCTGCCAGCACATTGCCCCAGCATTGCCTGTAGATCCTGCCCACGAAGACAGTGTGTAACAGATTCCCAGCACTTTGGATGGGCGGTGTTTGGTCCCACAGTACAACCCATGGAAGTTCAGCATGGTTGCACTTTTCTCTCCAAGGAAGCACAAATATTCTGTGTCCGGACACAGAGGAGGAACCCAAGCCAGAGAGAAATTCAGTATTTTCCAAAGAAACCACAAGTAGCCTTGGGAGAGTCTTTCAGAGCCACCTAATGCCTTAAACCCTGTCAGGATCACTTCTACCTACCCTCCAAGAGCAATGGGCTTGTTGGGTCCTTTCAAGAGCTTCACACAACAACAGCTCCCCACTTGATCTTCCAGTGCTTTCCTGCCCTCTTAGGAAGACTTGCTCCTGCCAGACCTGAATCTTTTACCATGATTTCCTCCCATTACTGATTGTCCCACTCATGGAGAACAGAAAAGGGTTTTTTGCCTACAACTGGCACATTACCTTTTACAAATTCCAAGACTCTTGCAGCTCCACAGGCTCCATCAGCTTTTCCTCCCCACCATGTGTACAAGGTGGCCATCTTCCCAGATGCTTTTCTCTGTGGTATCTGATATAAATCTACAGAAATCTTGTGCCCCAAACTAGGCACAGTGTTCAAATAGAGGTCCTGCTAGCAGTGAGGACACCACCAAAAACCTCATGCACAGACCCCATTTAAGACCTTCCCATCATGTTCAAAACCCTTGTTAAAAGGGCACAGCTTCCAAAACCAAAAGCAGAGCAGAAGTCTGATAGCCTTGATTATGTTACGTGCTTCAGGATGAAAAGCAAGGAAGAAAAGGCTGCAATATGGCTTTGAGATGTAATGGGTCTCAGCAGGCACGAAGGTGAAAACTGTGAGGAGAAGATCCTGCCTGGGGGAAGTCAGGTGCAGCCCTTTTGCCCACTCCAACCCTCAAGACCCACGAGAGGATCAGAGGGGTCTGACAGCTTAGAACCAAGACATGCCAGGCACCCTCCTGGGGCTGCCAGCAAGGGTAGGATGGCCACAGCTCTGAGAAGAGCCTGGGTGAGTGTTCCTGCACAGCCACTGGTCCAGCACGTGTGGTTAGAGGTTTCCCCATTACAGAAACAGAGCAGAAAGCAACTCTGCCAGGCCCCTCCTCACCACAGGCCCACCCTGTAGGTAGGTGGGCAGGGAACACATCGCTGACAGGGACACTGACTACATCAAGGACATCAGGGGATATCAAGGGACATCAAGGGGGGCTGAGGAGCACCTGCAGGTGTATATACACACACAGCATAGCACTGGCCCTGCCTGCCCACTGCCAGCAGTGACACAAGTGCCAGCCCACGTGCCAGCCTGCAGCCCCTGCCACATCAACACAAATTGTCCCTGTGCACTGCTGAGCCAGCAGCTCCTGCACAGGAACTGCCACCACCCGGACAGGCTGCTGGGGCAGGAGGCAATGTGGCACTTGCCAGATCCAGATGCCATCACAAGAACGTTGCTCAGAGCCAAACCCTGGCAGCTGTTTGCTCCTGAGGGCAGGGGCTTCCTTCCACTGGCCCCTGGGCAGGGCAGCCAGCTCAGCCTGTCCCCACTCCAGAGGACCCATAAGAGGACAGGTAAATGGGTTCGAAAACATCCACTTAATGCTCTGATTTGTCTGTCACCCAAGGGTGACTGCAGCAGCAGCAGCACCAAGCGCCCCATGCCAGCTTCAGCCCAGCAAGGGGGTGGGAGCTGGAGCTGCCCTGCAGAGGAGGGCACTGCCCTGGGGATGGTGTGAACCCAGAACTAAAGGAAAATGTTTTGTTTTCAACTTCCACGGAAACAGATGGAGAAACTCGATATTCAACTAAAAGGAAAAAAAAAACGTTGTCAACAGAAAGCTAAAAATAGGTTTAAATTGAATTAAAAAGAGAAAGAGAGAGAACAGAAAGTGAATGAATAAGAAACTAAAACACACCTGTGCCAGGAGTTGCATAAATGAATCAACAATATCAGGATGATCCCTGGGCCCTAAAATATAATAAAGATGTAACTTAAGAGAAAAATCATACAAACAGCAACTCAACATCATATAGTTATGTGATACAGAAAGAATTTACAAGTGAAAACAGGAGTGTAAGGGAGGAGGGGTGTGTGGGGAAGGGGATGGGCAACATGAGCAGCTTGAAGCAAGTTAAAGAAACAAAACATACAAAAAATCATGAAACTTGGAGAACCCAAGAACAGAAAGAAACTGCAAAGGAAAGGGTCTAAAGCCCCAGGGTCTCCAGCTAGCACCTGCGTGCTGCAGAGCCAAGGAGATCTTAGTTTCCTTGGGGAGGAAGAGAAGGAGGAGCAGGGGCTAGCTGAGCACCATCTCCACAAGGAGAATTATAGCTTTTGCACTGTGGGGACTGAGCAGGTGTCTTCAGAGCACTGTTTGGTCCTGGAAGGTAACTGCAAGTGAACGACAACACCTCAGCAAATGCTTGACAGACCTGGCTGGGCTCAGGCGTGCACATGCTTGTCACCAGTATCAGCTGCTCAGGAGACCCTGGCACAGACACCCTCCCACCCCATTCCCAGATGCTCTCCAGGATGGTGAGTCCAGGACCCTCCTGGAGGTCTCCTCCAGCATCCTCGTGGGAGAGAGCAGCTCAGTTCCCAGAGATCTCTGTGCCAGCACCGCTCACCCTACCTTGGCATCTGATTGTGCACACTCGCTTCTTGGCCCTTTTAGGCTCAGGCATGCCCCCCTTCTCCTGCCACACGTGGGCTCAGCAGAAGGGGCCCGCCCTGCTCACCCACCCAAGGGGTCAGTCCTGGGCACACACCAAGCTGAACAGCCGCTTGCCTGAGCAGAGCTCGCATCCAAGTGTTGGCACAGCTTGGGCTCTGTCCCCTCCCTTTTCCTCCTGCAGACGTGCCTGCTGCTGCCTGGAGGCATCATCAGCTCTCCAGCTCTGAGGCAAAAGGGTTCCAGCACAGACACATCCACATGCCACTGGCACGAGCAGGGACCTGATATCTGAGAAAGCCTGGCTTGCTCGTCACTGACCCAGGGACACCTCAGCACAGTGGGATTTGCTTGGACCGTGGCGTGATGATGAAGCAGGGCTCCTCAAGTCTCCCCCACCTCTCTAGAGAGCTCTGAGGCTTGAGCTGGGGAACAGCATGACCCTACCTGGCACCCAGCTGTGAGCAAAGATAAAACCCTTTGGGGGCTGCATGTAATGCTGAAAGACCAGATCCAGCAGTTCCAATGTACATTGTCTCTGTCACAGGGCACGTCACCAAGATGCTGAGGGGAGCCATGGTGCAAAGGAGCCTGTTCTAACCCCATCTGCTTTTTGTAGGGTGGGCAGCGAGCCAAAGAGGGGCCCCTGCCCTGCAGGAGAACACCAGCATCCTCAGCATCACAGCAGGGACTCAGTGGCCACCAGTGACTCTGAAAAAGTAATTTCCCAGCTGTTCACACACATTCTCCTGCTCATATAAGGGCTTGATTTCAGGCCACTACAAGCAGCAGTGGTCCCTAGAGAAGCCCCGAGATCTCCCTGTGGGCATAGCCTCTCTGCCAAGCTGGACTGCAGTTCCAGTTTGACCCTTGCTGCATGTGATATCCAATCTGGGCTGCTGTAACAGTACAGAGGCCCAGAGCACCCAGGGAATTCCTGCTTTTGTTGCCTGCAGGGAAGGTACCCACCTTCCAGGGGTTGGGATGAATCCAAGAAACAGAGATGGCCCCAATTATTTTAGCTAGGAGTGAAAGCAGCCATTCCTGGTAAGACGCCTCCAGATTCCATGCATGCAAAGCCTGACAACAGCCCCAGCACGAAGACGGGCTGATCCTACGTACCTTGCTGGAACAGGGTCAGTGTGACTGAGGTAACGAGCAAGAAGAGGGCCTTGATGGGAGGGAAGTGGGCAGGCTCATGGGCAAAGATGTGAACCAGCTGCAAAAGAAAGAGAAGGACTAAAGCTTCTGCTGGCCCTGCACATCCCCAGCCTCCCAAGCACAGTTCCATACCTGCCGGGTGAGTTCAATGGCAGAGACCTGGGGTATGGTGCTGTACATCTGCCCCAGCATCTCACACAGCTGAGGCACCATGGGGGCAAAATCATCCAGGAGGGTCTTCACAGACTTCTCAAATATGGCACAGACAGACTGTGGGAAAAGAGGGACTGCATGAGCAATGGGCATCAGGAGACCTTTCCCAGGGCTTAATGGATGGGTCCCAAGGGAGCAAAGAGCTGGCAATGGAGACAGGGACCAGCCAGGTAAAGGGCTCAGACCTGCTCTGGCACTAGTGGCCTGCCCTGCAGCACAGGATGCTCCCAGTGACCAGGAAACACCCTTCCCACTGCAGCAGGAAGGCTCCCCAAGGGCCAGGGAAAAATGGCTGGTGATACGTTGCACATGGGCATTACTGGACTGAACAAACTGGACAAGCACCGGATGGTACAGGTCCAGTTCAGAACAGAGCTGTTCTCTTAGGGAACACAGGTTGGGTAGACCATATCTCCCTGCTCATGGCAGGACGTCAGTTACTGGAAGAATCAGAGCTGATGGAAGAACAAGACAGACAAAAATGACTTGAGGCTGCTGGTGACAGCAAGCAGCACTAGTCCAAAAAACCTAGCAAGACATCCCTCTCACAGGCCATCACCCAGAGTTTGTCCTTTGCTGTCCCCTACTCAGCAAGGACAGGCAGAGCAGCAGGCAGTATACAGGTGAAGCCTGGTTACCTCCACCACCTGGGCATCATTCAGCCACTTGCTGAGAACCTTCTGTATGAGCTGGAAGACTTGCTGCAGAACCACCACCACCTGTAAGGAATGAGACACACTGAAGAGAATTGGCCCCCATGGCACTGGGAAGGAGAGATTCAAGACTAAGCATGGCCTGGACTCAAACCTTCAGGCACCACCCCTCTCAAAGCTGGACAGCTTTTTTCTGAAGCAGCCTGGCACAGCTCACATTTGACAGGTAGCGCCCAGGCCATCCTCCAGAGCAGTACCTAGCCAAGAGGCATCCAAGAGCCAAGTCATCTCTGTCTACCTCAAGAGCGCTGGGATCAGCTGAAGGAGCTATTTTAGCTGGAATAGACTAGCACTACCCTCTTGCTAGCACATGCTGCATTCCCCATTAACCCCCCTCTCCTGCAGTGAGTTGTGAGTCCGTGACAGAGAACAAGGAGCTATTGCTCTACTCACTGGGTTGGGTCCTTGCTGCACTGGCAGTTTTTTGACCTCGGTGCTTTCATGGTCATCATCGTGGTGGCTGATGTCTAGAGTGGTGAAGAGGTTGGAAAGCAGGCCCAGGATGTGAATGATGGCCAGCTTGTTGGAGGGATTGGGCTGCCAGGGAAAATAAAGCCAAAAAATAAAGCCAACTGCACTACTCAGTCATAGTCATGTCTTTGGGATACTGAGGAACTAGAACTGCAGAGCAAAGTGCCAGAGAAGGGTTCCCTGCATCGCCCATGTTTAAGAGTGCTGCTTCAGCACAGCAGCCCCAGGGCTACAGCCAGCAGGAGAAACCACTTCTGGATGGAGGCAGCACTCACCGTTTCATCAGCCAGCTTTTCCAGCTGCTGGATGTAGGGGGTGATCAGGGAGTGCAGGTTCTTCAGGATCTCCTCTACTTGCAGTGCAGAAAGTAGGAATCCAAGAGCCTGCATTAGCCACATGCACTGGCTTGTCTGGGACAGAGAATACACAATAGGCCAGGTCACTGCCTAGCCCACAGCCTGTGCTCTGACAGCTACCAGGGTCCCAGCTGGGTGTGCTGCAGCTCCTGAGCTGCTCTATCAGGGTCCCTCTAGGTGCATCTCACTGTAGGAGAGGAGAACAGCTCCCTAACAGCTTCTGTTCCTAGGGAACACCTAGGACCTGACAAGGAAAGACGAGTTGGTGTCCAGAGATCTCCACAATGGTATCACTCACTGTAACTTGACACACCATCCTTTGCACAGCTTGTCTTAGCCACCCCATCCTAGTCGCAGGCAAGGCTGGGGCTCAGTTCCTACACTTATCTCCCTTCTTCCTCTTGAAAACATGCCTGTCATCTTGGTATCTTTGGGTTTGGAGAGACTGGGAACTGCTAGAGTTAAGCCTCCTCCTCCTCCTCCCTCTCTAGGGGATATACCCTCCCAGCCCAACCCCAGCCCTCAGCCCCAGTGTGGTGAAGTGAAGCCCAGCAGTGCAGCAAGAGGCAGCCAGCAGGCTCTCCTCATCCTGCAGGCCATGGATGCAGTGCTCAGCTCTCCTCTGGGGACAGCTTTGTGTCTTCAGCTGAGCATGACTAAAGGGACAGGGGGAGCAAAGAGAACCAGCAGAGGTGTGAGTCAGCCTCTCTTACCTTGTGAATCTGCTTCATCAACACCTCCTGTCAAAAGGAAAGGGAGAGGAAAAGAGGAGGGTGAGTGCTGCAGAAAGGCCTTCCCTTCCAGGAGGCAGAACTGACAACAGGAGGTAGGATTGACACAGGAGGTCAAGACAACTTGCCCACCAACGTGGGCACAGACAAACATCATGTGCTCCCCATAACCTGCCAAAGGCAAGAACTAAAATTCCTGTCCCCTGAGTCAGCCCACTCAGCCACCCAGGAAGGGGAGCTCCAGGCTTGGACAGGAGTCAAAGTGAGCCAGGGTTTCCTTATTCCAGTGACTGGTCCCCAGGCTCTAAAAGCAGAGATGCTTTTAAGAGCACTTCACCTCTCTGCTCCCATGTACATCCTGGCAGCTTGCCTGCCAAGTCCAGCCCTTCTCCTAGTGCCTCTTGACGCTGAGCCCCATCTGCCCCAAATATTGAGAGTCAAGAAAGAGCATGAGACAAGCTGCCCCAGCACTGCAGGGATCAGCTCAGTCTCTAAGGAGAGGTCTGAACACCAGGGCACTGCCCCCCAAGATGCTCAGCAGTGGCACTGCACTAGCAGTGTGGCAAGTGCACAGCTGGCAGGCTGCTGCTCCCAAGGCAAACAAAACCCTGGGAGAAGGACAGACACCCATGTGCAACCCCAGCAGAGCCCTTGGCAGTTGTGTCTGTCACTGGCTGCCATTTCTGTATTCACAGCAGGACACAGGCCCTGCAACATGGGTTTACAAGCCTACAAACAAAACAGGCAAGAAATCTGCACACACGCAAGATGCCCTGAGCTGCTCCTTTGGCCCCCTGCCCTGATCCTTACAAAGGAAAAGGTGTGCACAGAGCACATCCCAGGTCACCACCGCACATCCACCTGCTCCTACCTGTGACACAGCGACAATGTTGGCAGCATAAGGTGGCAGGTCGTACTTGCACTCTCGGCAGATCTTTTTCAGGGTGGAGACACTGGAGATGGAGAGCTCAGGGTTGCCCAAGGCTTGGAGCACCAGTGGTAACACGTTGTTAATCATGACAGGGTGATCAGCCAGCCACTCAGACAGGGACCCTGAGTACACAGATGAGATCAGACTGCAGGACTGTACCACAGGTTCTTGCTCTCTGCATTCTGCAATGCCCAGCTTTGCTTTTCACCACTGGTACTGCTGGGCAGATGTGGTCTCAAGGGGGCTTTCCCTCCCCAGCCCAGCCCAGCCCAGCCCACTCACCAATAGTGAACATCACAGTGTCGGCAAGCTGCACGTTGCTGATGCTGATCCGGGGAATGAGCCCAATCAGTCCTGGCACCACATCGGAGTAGTTTACATCAATGGTCTCAGCAATGGACTGGAAGCCATAGAGCAAGGCCTCCGTGTGCTGCCAGGGTGGGAGAGGTACTGTCAGAGCCAAGCACTGACCCCTGATGCCCAACCCTGCCCCAGCTCAGCACCCCCACAGTAGCTGAAGAGGCTGATCCCTTGGCAGCACTAAGGACAGGAAGGCAGAAGACCTATTCCCGTCCACAGCAGACCCCAGAAAACCTGTATGTGTGCTGACAAAGTGCTCATGCTCCTCACCTCTGTCATGTCCCTTTGCTTTCAATGCTCCATTGAGGGTGAGACAAGTCCCTAAGGACTGGCTGCTGTCAGCCTAGCACGTGGGTCCCTTTGCTTACCTGCCACGTGGATGGCTGCTCCGTGTTGGTCAGGAGACGTCCCAGTTTGTCATAAAGGCTGCTCAGGAGCTCAGCGCCCAGCATCTCATACACGTACATCAGTGTGTCAGAGATGTCCACTCTGCAGAGAACACGGATGTCTCCAAATGCTGTCCCCAACCCATGCAAGAGAGCTCCATGTGTGGACACATCACTTTCTCTCCTGCTGCCAAGTAGGGCACAGGCACTGCTCATACAAGCACACTGTCCCAACCAATGGAGTGATCCTATAGCCTCTTGGGCAGGGTAACTGGAGCTGTGCCAAAATTTTGCCAAATGAGCAAAACCAACTCCTTTTCACATTACCACCACAGCCAAAACAGCTCTTGGTGGAAGGCATCTCCTCTCTGTCCCTCCTTGGCTCATCATACAGCACTCAGTCTCCAGGGTGGCAGAATGCCATCCCTGCATCCTCACCTGCCTGACAAGCAAATCCACATCTCCCACTTGTACCTGTATATCCGAAACTGCTCCTTTTCATCTGAAGACCAGAAGCCATACTCCTCATCAGAGGGGAACTGGGCTTTGTGCAGCAGCACGTCCACCAGCTGGAAGTAGACAGGCCTGTAGACCTGCTGGTACACCGCCTGCTTGTCTGGCTCAAAGGAGAGGATATCATCCTGGAGGCAGGAGAAGGAATAAATACATCAGGTGTTGCAGGGAAAGGAAAACAGAGCTAATATGCCTGCTGCACAGGGGACTCGGGCACATCTCCCTGGGCTGGTGGGACCTGCCAAACCTTGGAAGGCTGCATTTCCAGCTCCTTAAGATCTACTTGGTGCTGTGCCCTTCTGCAGTGGAAGCATTATCTGGAGGCAAGATGCCAGAAGCCCCAGAAGCTGGGCAGACCCTCAGACAGCATTGTTATAGTGAGTGGCAGTGTCCTGCCATGTCCTATCCTTGGGAGCACACCTACACCAGGAGATGCCTCCGACCTCAATGTGTGCCTCAGACTGCTGTGAGAGCTGAGCACAGTGCCCTCCTGCATGCACCTGTAATCTCAGACCCATTTGGAGAAGCAGCAAGAAGTCGTGGGAGCCTCAGCCTGGCCTCACGCAGCAGAGGAGCTGCTGGCACGGCACTGATTTGGCTCCCCTCCCTGCCCACGCTCAGCCACGCCACATTGGATTGTGGAGGAATGGAGCTGAGGCATGAAAGGGAGCTAAAAATAGCGCACAGTGTGGCAGGGCTGCTCTGCCAATCCAGCGAACACTGACCCTGGGAGAGGGAGCCCACACTGGGCAGCCACCAGAGCCATGCTCTTGTTCCTGCCCGCTGCAGGCACACAGCAAGGAGTTAAACAACCAGGTCTGCTGCTGGGAAGAAAAAAAAAAACCATCAAGTTTTAATTAGTTTTGTTAACGAGCCTCTTAAAGGATGGCTCTCCGTTCTAAGGAGGACTGGTGGCAGAAAGAGCCAGCCACAAAGCCAGCATTTCCTAGGTATGTACCCTGCCCTAGCTGCAAATGCAGGGCAAAGAGCAGGGACATTAGAAATCCCTGGGACCAGTTAAATCCAGGCCAGACCCCAGTCCCCATGCACTGGTGCCTCTGGCCCTATCTGGAGGGCAGAGCCCAGGCAGGCTGTCCACAATAGTCACTGACCTGCAGTGTGTACCAGAAGGTGAGGGTCAAGGAGCTGGTGGTTTCATTGACAGGGTAGTGTCCAGGGATGCCAGTGCAGAACATGATCATGTTGACCAGGGCCAGGAAACTCTGCCAGTGCTCCACCTGGTCCAGGAGGGCTCTGGGAAGCAGAGAGCACGGTCAGAGAGTGACATCTCTGCTGTGAGCCCAACTTCTCTGCCCTGATATATGCCATTGGGTGCAGGACAGGCCCTGGACAAAGCAGCACGTGGGAACAGCGGGCTGCTCCAAGCTCCGTCCCCTCCTAGGGACCATCCCCAGCACCCACCGGGAATGGTTTTCCCCCAAGGCCACAGCGATGCGGCAGATTCCATGCGATGTCTCCATGTCCCCGCTCTGGACTGCCTGGCGCAGCTGCTCTTGGAGCCCCAGCACGGGTGGGATGAGCTTGAGGAGGGTGTTCACGTACCTGCAAGCACAGCCTGAATCAGTACCAGGCATCACCTCCCTGGCATGGGCTGCCATAGCATCCAACCCTCCTCATGCCCTCCCAAGGGCTCCTGCCCTACTTGAAGGCTGCTTTGTAAAATGGGATGTATGCAGGAGCCCTTACTGCTTACATGAACTCTCCTTGCAGGCATTAGGACAAAAGCTGAAGCCCTGAGCACTGCTGCAGCAGAGCCTCTGCAAGTGAAGTGCTGAGCCAGTGGCCATCAGCTCTGGGCAAACCCCCCACGGCACCACAGTGTGGACCCCTGCCTCTGCCCACCCACACCTGCCATCAGGGCTGCCAGCACCTCCAACTTGCCACTGCCACAACCAGCTCTGAGTGAGCTGTGCCTGCACACAGAGGCATCGATGTGGAGAAGAACAGCAGCAAGGGCAGACCTGTGGGCTCTTCCCACCATCCTTGCAGCCTTCAAATTTGCACAGAGACAGTCCAAGCTGCCAGTAGGAAACCACACAGCTCTCCAGCTTGGGCACATCCAGAGTGTGTGCCATGTCTGGGACGAACTGGGCAGCCACCGTTGGGGAGTCCCACCCAGGGACAATGCTGGCCCCTGGCACATCTCGGGCTGCCACAGCCCAGTGCAGCACTGCTCTTCCACATCCCATCCTGCACATCAGCCTCCCCTCCGCTGCCTATAAGGGATGGTAACCACGGCAACGAGAAGGAGGCAGCCAAGGTGAAAGGCAGCCCAGGGCCCCCGGAGAGAGGCCGTGCTGGAGGCTGATGAGCAGCCTGCCTTTTCCCTGCCATTTCCCTGCCCGCCCAGGCGTGTTATCTGCAGCCGCAGCCTGTGCTCTCTGCCCGCCTCCTACACGCAGGTGCAGGGCTAAGGCTGCTTGGAGTGGGAGGCATTCTTGATGTGCCCACCCTGGGGAAGCGAGTGCTGACACCAGGACAGCCAAACATCCACCCCAGGGTGGCAGAGTGCCTTTTGCTATGGATGGTTTAGGAGAGAACAAAGCCACTAGTGCCACCAGCGCAGGGACAGAGTTGTGCTGGTGGTGGCAGCTTTCTCTCTGGGTCAGCAAGAGAAGACAGAGGAAACAAAGTGTCTACAATCCCAGCATTCCCTCTGTGCTGCTGGGGGTCACCTTCCTCTTGCCCTCTCCCCCACAGAAAATCACACAGCAAAGGGTTTATTTTTGCATAAACCATTTCCAAGCCTCTGATGCTATGTGAGTTATACATGTGGCAGCATGGGAACAATGTGATGACAAAGAATTTGGAAATTCAATACCTCCTCTCCCTGGAAACAAATGCTGCATGCAGGGTAGGCCCAAGCGAGCCAGGGCACTGCCCAGACAAAAAGCCACAGAGAACCTTCCACTACTCCAGTGTAAGGCAAAGCCATCCTTCCTCCACAGCACTGGGTTCACATTACCCTAGGGAGGATTTTATGGCTTTATGACTTTTCTGACTTTTTCTGACAAGGATCCTGCTTCTGCTGGTTACCTCGAAATACTCACAGTGCCTGGACGTGATCTAATCCTCTGGTATCCCTGCACAGCCAACAGAGATAACCACTAGATTTGCTTCTTATCCCATATTATTGAAGACTTCTAGAAAATGTTGGGTGAACCATGTCTCCTGAGCACTACCTTGCTCTGCTAACTGTTCTGCAGACATAAGGGCATCCTGGCTGCAAGGGTCCCTAGCCAGGAGGGAACTGCTTGCTCTAGATGAGTTGTTTTAACCACGGTCAAGTCAGCCAGAGCTGAGCTGCTCTATTCCATATCCAGGAGCATGGAGCCCCAGGTCACTTCACCTGGTCAGTGCTGCTTTCCAGCCCAAGGGACTGGCTGATGCCATATCCCTACCAGGTGCAGAGCTTGCCCCAGGAGGTGCTCCTAGCCACCACTTCCCCATAGGCAGAAGAAGACAAAACCATCCCAGTTCAGAAGAGCCCCTGGATGCCCAGCTTGTTTCCAGCAGCCAAAAACTGTGAATGCCTGTGAAAGAGATATGAACGTGGCAGCCACAAGGTGACTCTTGCTCATGCAGGTCCCTGCAGTGATTTGTCTTAGCCTTCCTAAGCAAGATTTGCTACCTCAGTATTTAGGGGCTGAACAAATTTTGCTTTGATGAGTTTGCCTGGTCCCTTCTCAAAGCCCAGTGAACCGCAGCATTTGCAGTTCCCTCTGTGGGACCAGCAGCTACTCTTGCTCTTCCCACAACCCTCTGCAAACTGCACCAGTGTGGGGGACAACCTGCAGAGGGGACATATGGGCATATGGGACAATCTCATCCTTCCTGATCCAAAATCTGAACCACATTTTGATGGGATAATAACCCAATCTTACTAAAACTCTGTTTTTCTAGTGAAGCTCTTGGAAAACTCTTGAAGTGAAATTCCTCTTCAAAAACTCAGCACCGGGTACCAACACCAGAAAGACATGGGCTGTACACCAGGCAATCCCATAGAGACACCTGTAATCCTGCCAGGTCCACCACTGTAGCAACATCCTCCTGCTTCCAGAGAGGAGATTCGGTGTCCAACATCCACACTCTATAACTTCCATCATGGGCATAACCACAGGGAGGTTCCTACCCCACTCTGATGCTACCCACTGCACTACAGGAAGGCCAAGTGCCACATGCCAACTCTCCCCTTGCAGCACGTGCTGCCAAGCTCTCTGACCCATTTAGCTGAGGGGACAATCCTCAAATGAGATGGAAAATACAGCCCAAGCCTCTCCTCTGCAAATTAGATGCAACACTATGTCCATTCCTCCCCTCTTGCAACTCAGGAGCTTCCCACCACCTTCAAGAGCAGAGGTGTGCCCAGAGATGCTCCAGTGCCAGCTCCTGACCCAGCCTCCAAGGTTTCTTCTCAGGAATGCCATGTCCTAACAGAGGAGCAGCATCAAGACTCCAGCAACACTCGGCCTATCCCTTTCTCTGGGTTCACAGGGCTCCCACCCACCTAGCAGGTAAGAGATCACACACTTTGCACCTACACATCTCTGGTGCATCATTTCTAGTAACACCTCAGAGGCAGGAAACCATCCGCTGCTCCTTGCAAGTAGGGAAATGGGAGCTGCCAGCACAAGTGACTTACCCAAGAGTGAGGCAGCACCAGGGCCACGTGGTCCTTACCCACGAGATCATACCTGCCCTCCACCTAGACACAGGTGCTGTGCACCTCCTACAGCAGGAGAGCTGCCTTGCAAGGTGGTGCTCCCCTGGGAAGATGACCCACAAACTATCTAACCCTCAAAGTCAGAAGCCAAGTTCATGAGCCTCTGAGACTTCTGCTGGTGGCAGAAGCACACCTGCATGGTCACCTCTGCAGAAATGTCAGTGAAGACAATTGAGAGGGAGTGAGGGGAGAAATACATAGTGTACAAAGCACTCAGGGAACCCACAGCAAAGTGGTGAGCTCCAGGACTAACTCTGTCATGGACCAATGCCCTAATAAGCTCTGGAGATGACCATGCCAGCAGCCCAGTGCCAAGAATGCTCTGAGCCTACAGCCAAGAGCCCTGTGGAAACAAAGGCGAGAGACCATGGAGGAAGAGAGCAGCTGAAAAGCAGCAGGGATCTCCCAGACTATCAAGATAAGAGACAGAAAGGTCAGGAGACTCCCTGGGGGCTCTGGGAAAGAACTGGATCCACTTTGGCTGAGTGACAAAGCCAGAGGGGTGGGACAGCTGGCACCAGGGGCAGGAGGAGGAACACACTATAGTAGACACAAGAAACAAAGGGGAGGAAAGCACCCACCAGGGCTGGGAAGCAGCCGACACCACACACCGCCTGGCAGGGCATCCCTGTGACAATGCCACCGCTGTCCCCACACCCCGGGGCAGGAGCAGCACCAGGCTCACACACTGGGTAGCCTGTCAGGCCAGCTGCCTGCCTTGTCTTGGCCACTGCCTGCACGCCTACAGACAGGAGGGTGCTCTGCACGGCTGGTGATGCCTCCAGGAAGAAGGATGGAAAGCAAGTACTGAAGATTCTGTAAGGGAGCAGCCAGCATGGTAGGTCTGAATGCGGCCAAAAACTGCAATGCAGGGTCAGCACAGAAGCAGAGAGAAAACCCCACTGTTAGTCACACTTCTCTCCACAATTCACTTTGAAAGCTCAGCAGAAAATCCAGCCTTTTAACGCAACCAAAGAGCAGCACTGCAGGGCCAGGCTCCTGCACAAAGGTATGGAATTGGAATCACATCCAAGGGATTTCTGAGACTCAAGGGAAACGGAAAGCAGGAAGACAGAGTCCAACATTTCGGAACTGCAGGTGACCTTCTCACACCTTCTCACTTTCTGTCCCAGACCTGCTACAAGGATCTGAGTTGGTCCACGGCCTTTGCCAGGCACAAGAAAAAAGTTTGTGGTCACCTTCTAAGCACTGGCAAATGAGGCAACCCCTCCCCCCATCCAGCAACACATTAAAATCCTGATGGTTCCCTCTGTGCACCAGGATTTGCAGTCCACAGATTCAACTCCTTGTCATTGAAAAGGACAGCTCCAGGCTGCCCTAGAGGTGGGGAACATGCAGGCTGCCCCTGCTCTTCACCAAAGGGAGGACCAGGGCTCAAAACTGCAGTGGCAGCATTACTCCCACCACTGCAGAGGGTTGGAGCCTGCACGATGTGCAGCCATGCACAGGGCATGCACAGTGGCAGCAGCTCAGCTCAGCCTTCAAGGAAACCCTCCTCTTCGAGGGAAGGTTGCTAAGCAGCCAGGAAGGGATGTGGCCACGGGAACTGGAGATGTACTGTCCCTTCTGCAGGCATTGGTCCCAAGGGCTGACAGCAGCTCAGGCAATGCAGCCAAGCAGACAAGCTCAGAGCCCCATAGTGCAGCCTCAGCAGGACCAGCTCAGCTGCTCCCAGGGCAGCCATGGCCACAAACAAAGAATGAGTCCCTGGCTGGCACAAGCTGTTGGAGCCAAGAGGAGGGAAAAAAATGACAGATCTGGTTTTATTATCTCTGCATTGAATCAGCTCCTTGGCTGGACCAGCAGCACAAGGCAGAGGAAGGTCTCTGAACTGCTGGCAGGAGTCGGGAGGTTGCTCTCCAGTTGGCTGCTGAAGGATCTGACACGAGGAGCCAGAAGCACATATCCTCATCTGCCTCAGAGGCCAGCATGGACATGGGCTACAGCTGTCCAAGACTTCACGGTCCCTACAAGTCAGCCATAGTGCAAAGCCTTCCAGGACCAACCACGAGAAACCAACAGCCTTCAACTGCTTTTGATACTCTCCCACTTCCAAACCCTGTCATTGTTACCTTCAGAGCCAACGACAGCTAGAAAAAAGTCTGAGATTTTTTCCTTCCCACCCTGTTTCCCTGCTGATGTCCAGGAGCACCAGCCTACAGCACACAGGAGAGGCTGCCCTTACCTCTGGGCATCGGGCTGGGAAATGGCATTGACCACAGCCTCCACTGCTGTGTCAAAGAGCTCTGGGTCCTGCAGAGAGGTGAAAGCTGCCTGGATGAGGTTCTCGCAGTCCATCAGCGGGATCTCCAGCTGAACCCAGCTGGAGAAGCACTTCAGTACCTTCTGCTTGATGAAACCCGGGGAGTCCTGCTGCTGCAGCAGCTGCTCCAGCAAAGGGAACACAGAGCTGCACTCCTGCGCCAGGACGCTGCGTACCTGGCCCTTGCGGTACTGTGGAAGGCGGCTGGTCTGAAACTCCTCAGGCAGCACCGTCAGCAGCTCCAGCAGCGCCAGGCAGCGTGCCCGCCCGTCCACGTTGGAGTCCTCCGCCTGGAACATGCGCACCATGTCTGCCACAGCACAGGGCCAGGCCTCTGGCATCATGCTGAGCGCCAGGGAGGCCAGCGCCACGCACAGCCGGGTCAGCACGATCTTGGAGCCGCTGGCGAAGCGCGTGATGTGGGTGAAGAGCTGCGACTTGAGGCTCTCATACTGGTCAGCCGGGATGTCGTTCCAGTAACGGGAGATTTTAATGTGGAGAGCGCTGGCACCAAAATACTGGATCTCAGGCACCTTGTCCATGTGGAGAAGCAGCCAGCTGAAGTGCCATGCCTGGGGGGACACCTGTGCTTGCATCAGCCATTTCTGAGCCAAGTTCTTGTTTTCGATGTTTGGGTCATAATACAGCTGATGGAGAGCCTGCAAGAGAGAGGGAAGCACCCTAGAGCAGCTGAGGAGCACCACTGTGGCCTGTCCTGCCTGGGAAAGGCTTATCAGGAAGGCTCACTAGGATGGAGCCCAGTGCCCACGCTGCCCTGCACAGCCAGCCCTCCTCCCCAGGGCAGCCTGTGTTAGCTCGCCTCCCTCTTCCCATTCTCAGTGAAGCGAGAGTGATCTGGTAGCAGAAGAGGACCTGCAAAGCATCGTTCCCCTCCTCTCATGCTTCACTATAGAAATGTCTTTTCTTTAGTCATTTCCCACTGTCACCTTTCTCATACTGAATCTGCCTGCTTCCCTGCTGATGTGCCATCACTGGGGTGGGCACAGGACCCTTCTTCCACATGAGGATTGTAAGGGACATGCTGAACAGCACTCCTGCCGTCCACTACCACCTGCTCACTGAAAGGTGCTGTGGTCCACAGCTTGCATCCATGAGCCCATGGAATGCAAGAGTCATTGCAGATCTTTGTATGCCAGGTTATGCAGAGTCCTGAAAACCTACAGTCACTAAATTGAGGGATTAATCTCTCCATTAAGTCCCTTCAAAATATTCCCAAACCGACCCAGTTACAGCTGAGCCAAGAGAGCTGGCATCCCACCCTGCCTCTGCCACCACTTTCTGTGACAGTCCAGTGCTGCTTAGTCCATCTCTCCACATGGAGAAGGGAAACATCACTTACCTGCTCCTGCAGCTTTGTGAGATCTAGTTACTGCTTTGCATAGCTCAGATCCACATGAACAGCTTCACACAGGCTTTATTTCCAGAGGATTATTATACACATATGAAGCCCAACCTTAATTAGCTACTTATCCTGAGTGGGTACAGCCAGCAGCTAGTGAAGTTCTCGCACAAGGAGGGGAAGAATAACTACCCCTTGCCTGAACTCCATCTTCCAGCAGTGAGGATTTCTGCCTGGCACAGCACATTTCATTTCAAATTGCTGACTGCACGCGCCAGGAGCAAGGAAAATCCATGACACCTGTCGGGCAATCAGGCATCTGTCACACCCCACCAGCAAATCAGAGGATGATTGCAGCAGATGCAGGGGATTTTTTGGTGTCCCCACCCTGGCTCCAGGTCTCAAATAGCCTCCCCCTCCCCCTCTAAAAAACTCTATGAAATTCTTGCGGTTCTTGTACCCAGGAGAGGATTTAAACCCTATTTTTAAGTATGCAGAACTGGCAGCTTGGGGCACAGGAACAAGCTTCCCAAGCAAATGCTTGTGCCTCCTGCTGCTTCCCAGCGTGAGACCAAAGAGCAGGATAATATGGTAGGAACTTTACAGAGTTGGCATTGCCTGGGTCATAATTTGAATCACTGCTGTTCAAGATTTTGTGACAGGGGAAAATGAGGATAACCTCTTTGTAAGAAAGAGATTATGAAGTATGTCGTAGGAGACTGAGTCAGCCAGCATGGGCTGCAGAGGGACAGCGTCTGACCCACTAAAACATCTATCCTCACACAGAAAAGGTTAACTCTACATAAGCAGGACATGGGAGAGAGAAATCTGTCCTAACAGAGCAAGCCAAGGGGAGACCATGAGCTCCCAGTAGTTAGCCAAATCTTTGCTCTGTTCCCAGTTATCTTGGACTTGGATGCAGGGAACATCACTCAGCTGATGGGGCAGAGGCATCCCCTGCAAGCAAAGCAACAATTTACTTCACTATAGAGCAGCAGCTGCAGATGTGCTAAAAGCTCAGGCACTCCTGGGGGGTAGGAACCTGGCTCCTACCCCTGCTGTTGTGCTAAGGACTGAGTCATCCTGCAGCAGGGCTGAAGCTGGAGCTCCCAACCATTACCAGCTCAGTCTCTTGCTCCCATCAGAGCTTGCTGCTTTTTTTTCTTCCCAAATAAATCTCATTTGAGATTTCCAGTAAGGCAACAGCCCATTCTTTTCCTTCCCTGATTGCTGGGCACTGTCACAAGCTGAAATGAGCAGTGCCCTCTGCATGCTCCCTACCCCAGGATCTTTCCCCACCTCTTCCTAGCCTCCATTTTTACACCTCCAAGCACATCCTAAAACATTTATTTCTTCTATTTTGAATAGTGCTACTGCTTAGAAAATTCTGGGGAGAAAAAAATCCCTATGCATCATGTATTACAAGGCACAATGTGTACACAGGAGCCCTAACCTCTAAACCTGCACAAGCTTTGTAAAACACAGATCTCGCCATGTGTGCAGGATGGACCTGGCCCATAGCTTTGGGTTTCTGACCCACAAGCTCCCCAGCTGCTCACCTGTGCTAGCAACAGAGCTGCTGCATGCCAGTCTCACATCAGGGAAACTGCCAGGAAAAACCTGGCACTGTGCATGCTCCAGGCACACCACAGTGAGCCCCAAGAGCAATGCACATGCAGGGCAGCAGAGCAGGGGTTGGCAGATACAGTCTGCCTGCTGGGAAGCAGCTGAGGGCTCATCCTCCACCTGGCTGGGGCTGCCAGTGCTGCTGGCTAAGGCCTGATCCAGCCAACAGGATCTGCTTCAAACCAGCAGCCTCTGGTGCTTCCATGTGATCATCCAACTGAATGGAGAGGAGTGAGCAACCAGGAAAAGCCCAGCATGAAGCTGAGGTGCAAGCAGGTACCAATCCTGCACACAGCTCCAGCACACACACATCCTGCACACAGCCCCATCAGAGACTCCAGCACTAGCTATGCTAAAAAACCCTGGCTGCTGCATTGTAACAATGGCAAAGGAGGGAGCACTATCACAGCTGTTCCCCTCAACACTGCGGAGATGTTACCACCTCTGCATTAAGAGGAACAGTGAGCAGTTGGGTTGCAAGACCCCTTCCCAGGCAGGGACAGCTTTCCAGATATGTGGACAGCTCTCCCACCACCACCATCCCAGCACCTTGCCTGCATCCCTAGTATTCCACCCTGTGCACAGTCCCCACTGTCACCACTGAGCTCTCTGGAGAGGCATCCACGCCCAGCAACACCAGCTCAAGCCCTGCTCCTCCCACTCTTCCTGCAGGCTGTCTTTGGGGAGGTTTCCAGCAAAGATCCCCAAGGACACGCTGGAGCCTCCACTGCTCAGCACCTCAGGGTGAGAACGTGAGTGGTAAGATGAAAACGTCTACCAAGTACACAAAGAAATTCAGAAGATGGAAGCAAAGTTAATGCTGAAAGCTCATGCTACAAGCTATTGGAAGTTAGAAGAATATTCTGGAAAAAAGCATCTGCTCATTATCTCAGCCCCCTTTTGCAAGCTCTCTGCCTGGGAAGGGACTGATTGTGGTGGCTCCTGAAAAAAGCATGGCTGCTCCTGCCTGCATGCAGGACACCAGGGGAAAAGAAAAATGAAAAGGAAAAGGGAAAGGAAAAGGAAAAGGAAAAGGGAAAGGGAAAGGAAAAGGAAAGGGAAAGGGAAAGGAAAAGGAAAAGGAAAAGGAAAGGAAAAAAGGAAAAGGAAAAGGAAAAGGAAAAGAGCACGTGTCCCAGAGCTACCAACAGCACACCCCATCTGGTACTCTACACAACATGGGAAACTCTTCCAGAGGACCTCCAAGGCTGGGCATAAATACTGGGACATCCTAACTAAGCTCAAAGCAGCAGAAAAAGCCTCTGGGAGCAGACTAGGCTCTCTCCCTGGCCTACCACACATATTAGCTGAGTACCATCCTCTGCTGAGAGCATTGGGCAGGGGACTGCAAGACCCCATGCCCTGCAGAAGGCCACCTGAACACCCAGCATGCTCCTCCTTAGCAAGGAGGCACTGCCCTCATGCCAGACCAGGCACAGTATCATCTGCTGTTGGACTTTAGTCTGACCACTCTGGTCAGCACCCTGAGGCCCATCAGGAAGCACTGGAGAAGACAAGGGGAACTCATGAGCATCAAGAGGGAGAAGCAGAAGGCATGAAATCAGGTGTCGTCTAACAGGGAGGCTTCGTGCATTCCAATTTAAATGGGTAGCTGACACCAGACCTGCCTTCTCTGCAATTAGACCTGTAATGTGAGAGCTGGTAAACAGCCTGGCTGTCAGCTATGCCCTTTGGCCAGGGAAAGAGCCTTCTCCAACATCAGCTCTGCTTGGCTGAAAATAATTCAAGCTTATTACGATAGCTCTTCCCTGCTCTAAAAAGCTGTGATCAAAGCCTCAGTCAAGCTTTAGTCACTGAAGCAACATCAGCCCCTCAAGTAAGCTGCACTGGTGCAGGGCAGCCTGCCCAAAAGACACGGGTCAGAGATCCCATGCTAGTTCCTTTGTCAGGTGGAATGGGAGCAGTTCAAGGAGAGTTACAGCCAAGCAGAGGCACCTGATCTTAGACTGCACTCAGGTAGTGCAAGAGAAGGGGATCTGCTACAAGCCCAGAATCCCCAGCTCTTACCCTTCAGAGCTTCTGCAGGGAGCCCAGTGCCAGCAGGCTGTGTCCCTCACTGCAATGCATAAATGCATTAACATGGGGTACCCCGCAGAGAGGTGCTGTGTCCATGCTGTTACGGGGTGACAAGATGAGCCTCAGACACCTGGCTCTGATCCCAGAGCAGGAGTGTGCTGCCTCCTGTTTTTGGGGGCTCCATGGGGAGACTGCTACCCTCCAAGGGCCAGTCAGCTTGAGCACAGAGCTGACAGCAGGTACGGCCCTGAGTGAAGTCTGCATAGAAGCTGGGGAAACAGAAAGCTGCAAAATACATTCCTGCTCTGCTCCTGGTAGCGTGACCACAGCCACGGCACGGCAGGGGCAGCGGTGGCCACGGCCCCTTGGCAACCACCAGCCTCCTTCCAGCAGGACCCCCAGGATGTCTCCGCTGCAATCTCTCGCTGTCCTTTCTACTTGAACGCACTCGCACCGTCAGTGCTCCAGGCCTGCAACAGCACAGCCATTACCCCGGCTCTGCCAAGCGAAGGGAACATCATCCCTGCCTCCCCTGCCTGCAGCAGCTGACCCCCCCGGCCCCACTGGGGCAGGCTAAGCAGCCAGCACCCCGGGAAGGTGGCAGCCTGCCGAGGACCGCAAATGGGTGCAAAATAAAAACGGGTGTGTACCACTAGGCATGCTGCTCCTGTTCAAGGACCCACATTTTGCCAGCAGTCCAAAAGAAAAGGGTTTTTCTCCCCTCTCCTAATAAAAGGTGCTGCCACTCTGAAGCCCCTCTTTGAGCCCAGCTTGCCCACACCAAGTCTTCGGCTGTCCAGAAGAGGCTGCAGCCCAGACATAGCTCAGCAGTTTTGGCATACCTCCCACTGCTTCACTGCCATCAGCCCTCTGCAGAGCACAGGGTGGTCCCCAGCAGGGACAGGGGCTGTGGGACACGTGTGCGCTCCCAGCAAGAGTGGGCAGGGGCCTGAAAAAACAAAGGGTGAGAAGAAACCCTGGAGATGCAAAGCCCAGGATGAGTTGCAAAGGTAAGCCAAACACCCCTGTAAACTATCCCTTGTTTCTATTCAATGCTTCCATGATGGACCACACAAGCAATTTGAGAGAGGAATTTCTACTGGAGCCCAGGCACCAATCCCATCCATTCCTGCACCACAATATATCAGAGCTGAGATGAGGCTCCAGCGATGGCCCTTGTAGAGCTCAGACCAGCACTGGACAAGATGCTGCTCTCTCATCCCATCACCACCACACCATGGGAAGGAGCCACATGTTCAGCCAAGGTTGGTTCTGGCTGGAATCTGCTTCTGCAAGAAATTTGCTTAAACATATAACAAGGTGACTCCCTGTTTCCCTCAATTCTGCAAGAATCTCTCCTCCTAAGGTTCCCAGCTTACCATCCCCAGTGTGGCTGCCACATCTCACACATACTGGCTGCCTCTAAGGACTAAGTGGTCGATCCACTACCAGAGGATGCCATTCCCTCACTCTCGAGTATTTGTAATTCTCTTGATCAGGTTTCTGAAGATAGGCAATAGCCTTCCGAAGAAACCAGATGCACTTGATTCCTCCTCCCTATCCTCCCGGGCAGAAGGCAGCCCCAGCAGCTGTCACATCCCCGAGGCTCAGAACCTCGGAGGAGCAGTGATCAAAGCCATCCCTCTCCCATTGCGGTAGGCTCCGGATGTCAGCTCCATGACACCCCGCCTACCCATCCTGCCGGAGAGACTCTGTGCATTCATCAGGCATCTCTAGAGAGGCACAAGGCAATCTGGAAGGCCCAGAGATGCCAGACCGCTAATGTACTAGGGAAAAGACGTCAGCAAATATTACAAACACCCCAGAGGATCAGACGCAGGACAAGGGAGGAAAGACCTGGAAGGAATTAGACAAAAAAAAGAGGGCGAGAGCCTGCACTTGGGAAATTCATGGAGGAATGGCACTGCCTTCTTTCTTATTTCAAAAAGGGAGATACTCCTGAAGCAGATTCGGCTGCACTAAGAACATGTGAGGAGGGTCTCACATTCTTCCTCTCCTGTACAATACTGCAGTATTAAGTGCTGAGGGAAACCAGTATCATAGGGCACAAGTCCTGCTTGTGCACTGCTCCTCTGAGAGGGACAGAGCAGCCTGGATTAAACATCTGCAATCCATCTTCATCATCACCCCAGCACCAGGTTATCAGTCACAACAGGGACAGCTCCTGGGCACACAAAAGCACAGGCAGGTCAGAAACCAGATTGCACCATTTAGGCAATGAAAGGCTGAGCATTCTCACAGCCTGAAGCCCTTGGCTTTCCTAGTCTTCCCGTCCCTCCAACCCCTCCAAACACAGCAAGAGAGCCCCACTCAGCAGCAGGTGCAAGGGAAGCAGAGCCAGCCCAGAACTGCTGGACTCCCAGCAGGTCCACACAGCGTGGCCATGCCAGTCAGCTCTAGCTGTGCTGAAGTCAGAGCAGCATCTAGGTCAGGCTCAGAAGAAAACAAAAAGCAGACAAGCAGCCCTCAGCTAGGACTGGGGGATGTTGACACAGTAACCCTATCAAAACAGCTCAGCCCCAGCGCAGCCACGCTCCTTCCCTGTGCCCTGGAAGAGCTCCCTATGGAAAAACAGAGGAAAAAAATACAGGGAGCAACTTTCAGATGGTTCCTGAAGTGCAGCACCTGAACCTGGCACCTGTCCACAGGCTTTTAGACCTGTCGGCTGGCTCTGCCTTCAGTACCTGCACTCTCCTGCCTCCCTGAAACCACTGTTTACATGTGAAGGGATCTCTCTCTGGCACTGGTTATTCATAAACACAGCAATGATCCTCTTCAGCTACACAGGCACCCCAGAGCCCTGCAAAACCCCACTCCATAATAAACAACAGTAGGGGTACAAAAGCATTTTCCAGAGACAGAATCTTCTCCATGAAAACAGTCAGAAGAGTGTGACAGACAGTCTCGCCAGACTGCCCTAGCTACAACTGCCACACATGATGACTTCCACTGCAGGGGACCTGGAAAAGCTTCAGCCCTCTGATTTAAGAGATAACCAGCTCCTCACGCTATTCCTAACCTCAGCACTTACCACTGACTGACTCAGAGTGGAGTCAAACCCCAACTTTAATCAGTATTCAGTATTATTAATAGAGCCATACACAAAACCTGGCAGGTGGAAGAACCCAGGCCAGTAGGTGCATCACTCATCTGCCAGCATCACTTCTGACAAAGTGGCTCTACCCACCTGCCTCCCACCAACCCCGCTCCCAGCAAGGCCCATCCTTCCTTCACTTTGTACCCCACAGACCTTCCTGGAAAAGACTAACACAGGAAGGCTCTGAGCTGCTGAACCTCTGTGTTTTTTTCTGATCCCACCCTATGCTTCTTCCCCTGTTGAGGCTCTGAGCTGCAGCCCCCCACCAGCAGCTCAGAGCCCCACTGCACCTTCAGAGGACACCACTGAGATGGCAAAGCCTGCGGAGATCAGGAGAGACAGAGGCAGGCTGGGGGAGGGGAGATGAAGCATCCTAGAGGGCATCTCTGCCTCTTCCCAGACACTGGGAGACTAAATCCCGAGCAGCTTGGCAAGGATGAGCTGCCTCTCGGCACAGCCGCACCTCAGCCAGGCTGTGCTGGGTGCCCCCATCCTGGCACTGCCCACCCTTCCCGGGCAAGTGTGTGCCTCATTGTTGGTGCAAACAAAGGAGCGGTTTGTGTCTGAGGAAAAGAAAGGGAGTCAGAGGCAAAATCATCCGGCAGCCCTGGATGTATGCAGATTAAGCTGCAGAAGGTTGCATGAACGCAGCATTTTGCAGACATCAGTTAATCCCCCAGCTGTGCTCTGTCTCCATCTCCCTGGAAGAGGTGGGCTGTGTCTCACCTGCAGCCACAAAGGCAACCAGCGCCCAGTGACAAACCTGACATCCCTGACCTGACATCTCCTGTGAGGCCAGGCAACCTACTGGGGAGGGAGGGTGCGAAAAGCTTGGGGAAATGGTTTAGTGGTGGGCTTGGGAGGGCTGCACTAACCATTGGACATGATGATCTGAGAGGTCTTTTCCAACCTAAATGATTCCATGATTCTATGTGCCCACCAGCACGCCCATGAGTATTGCCTTGGCAAGGATCTCAGTCTATTCTTATAGAGGAAAAATGAGGACACTGGGATTCCCACTAACTGTCTGAGGACCAAGCTATAGATGTGTGTTGGATGTCTGGTTACAGGCTAAGTGGAAGAGTGATGCACTTGCCGTTTGCCCTTCAGGGATGCATCCTCTGCTGCCCTGCCCCCATCACCTCCAAGGTGGCCAAGGGAAGGTTTTTGCTCAGCTGCCCTCATGGGTGTGCTCACTGAGGTGCCTTGTTTAGCCCCTGTGATGAACCCCAGGTCACACATCAACTGCTCAGGGCTCATCCCAGCAGCAGTGTGATGGCAGCAGGCCTTGGTTTGCCGTGGCCATTCCCTGGATCCCAGATTTCAGCAATCATCCTCAGTCCTGTTGCCCTGCAGATACTTTGAAGGACATTGAGCATCAGCAGGAGCAAAGGGGCTGGATTCCTGGTTTAGAAAGGTATCAGTGGACCATCCGCCTGCTGAAGGCTTTTTCTAACCGTAATATCCAACAATTCCCAGCACCTAGCAAAAGTTGCTTCCTTCCCTGCCTAACGGAGACACTGATAATGGGCTTCACATTGATGCAGCTGGTTCAGCAGCCACGACCAGACCCGTGGGCTCTCCCTGCCCAGCGCTGCAGCTGGCGACCTAGAGGACGCCAGTCAGAAACACACACAACCCCTCCCTTCTGTTCCCATTCCTGCCACATCATTTTCCCTCTCCGGGCTGCCCCGGCGGCTCCCCCTCCAGCCCCACGTCCCGGGCCCCAGCAGCGGCAGGCACAGGGAACGCCGCCGCCGCCCTCGCCGGGCCCGGCACCGCCGAGCAGGTGCCCCCCGCTCCCCGAGTCGCATCCCCCGTAGCACCGCGGCACCATCAGCATCCCGCCGCCGAGCCCCCCCCGCCCCGCCACGGCCACGGCTGGGCCGGCACGGTTCGCTCACCTTCTCCACGTTCTCCACGGTGAAGTCGAGGCCCTGCGGCGGCGGCGCCTCCGCCCTCCGCTCCATGGCTGCGGCGGCGCTCAGGAGGCGGCGGCGGGCGGGCGACAGCGGCGGCGCACGGGCAGCCGCATCGCGGCGGGACCCGCCTCCCCGCCCCGACGGGGGCGGTGGCACCGGGGCGGCGCGGCTCGGCGCGGCGGTCGGGCCGGGAGGCGACCGCGGGACTCCCCGGGCAGCCCCACTGCCCGGCTCCGCTTCTCTCCGGCCCCGCCTCGACGCTCCCCGCGGCCCCGCAGGCGCGGACGGGCCGCCCAGGACCTGCCGCAGCGCCGCGCCGCACGCCGGGAGAGGTAGTCCCGGCCCACGCGCGTCCCCTGCCGGGCACAGCGCACCGGCACCGCGCACCCGCGCACCGGCACCGCGCGCCGGGCACCGCGCACCGGGCACCGCGCACCGCGCACCGGCACCGCGCACCGGGCACCGCGCACCGGGCACCGGCACCGCTCCCCACGCGCGGGGCGGGCAGTGCCGTCCGCAGCACCGCTCCGTACCCTCCCGCTGCCACCTCAGGGGCACTCCCGTCCCCGTCCCCATCACGGGCACACGCAGGGGTTGGACGCGCAGCCCATCTCTTTATTGCTACAGGAAAAGGCGACTGTACAAAAATAGAGTTTATCCCTCAAATTTTACAAATAATAGAAAAAGGGGGCGGGGTGCACGGGGCGCTGCCCAGGGCTTTAGTGCAGCGCTGGGGTTAAATTACACCCGGCCCCCGGGGGCCCAAAGTCATAAATAGGAGCTGCCGCTCAAGAACAATAAATAAATAATTTAGAGTAATAAATAGTTTAGTGCCACAGCACCACGGAGCAGCCAGAGGACCCTGACACTATCCTGGGAACCAGGCAGGGGTGGGGGTCCCAATGGGTGTCTATGACTGAACACCCTGCAGAATACTAGGGGCTGCTCCTGGTCCAGGTGCAGGCCCCCCATTCCACACTGGTGCAAATTGGCCCCACTGCATCCCTGCCCTCAGGGACACTCCTTCCCTGCACCATTGACCCCAGGGTCCCCGAGGGGACAGGGAGATTTTGCCCCCTCGGAAGCTTGGGTGATGCTTGGCCACTGGAGCACAGGTGCAGGAGTGCCGCTGATGGACACTGGGCTGGCAGACTCTTAGGAGTGGTGGGGATGGTCCATACTCTCTTCAGCTCGTCTCCCAGGGCTGAGCCAGGGCACCTGGGCAGGAGCCCATGTAGCTGGTGGCACCAGCTGCTTGGCACTGAGCAGGAGCAGGCTTGGCCACCCACATCTCAGTCATGACTCCATCTCACCTCGGTTCTTTGTGGCCACATAATAACAGGGACACCTGCCTCTGCCAGACCCTTGTTTCGAGCAACAGTGCCACTGCACGTGGCAAGCTGGAGTCTGTCAGCATGTGTTGAGCTGGGGCCAAGCCAGTGCCCCCCTCCTCAGCCAATACAGCTGCACTCAGCTGCTGAGAGCTTTTCCACTGTCTGCCACGTGTTCTCCACATCCATGAAGGAGACAGCCTCATAGCGGGTGGGTCGGCAGCAGGGGTGGCTGAGGACCCGCTCTTGTGGTCCCGGGGTGATGAGCTGCTGCCGCAGCAGGCTGCCCAGCGTCAGGTCATAGTTGCTGCGTGCCCGGTGGCAGGATCCACTGCAGTATTTGAAGAGCACGATCTCGTCCGAGTTGAAGCCCAGGCCCAGGTCACGCACCTTCACCATCAGGTTGCGGATGTGGCAGTTGCGCCCACGGGTACCCCGTGAGGGATTCCGTCCCCTTTTGGTTTTTCTGGCGCCTGGTGGTGAACGCTCAGCACGCAGCAGCAGGTCCTCGTTCAGCTCTGTGGTGCCTGGGCTACCTGTTGTCACGTTGTCCCCTACACATGGAGGAGATGGCACTGTCAGGACCCATCCTGCACCCAATGCCCTCCTTCTGAGTCTGCCAGTCCCCACTGTGACCTACAGATCCTTCCTGACCACCCAGCATGGCAATGGCTGGTGCCTGAGAGGGTGCATGGATGTGTGGGAAGATTCTTCCAGCCAGGAATCTTTTCGTCTTCTCATTTCTAGGGCTCTGCCACATGCCCAGCATGAAGCTCAGGGACCCATGCGTTCAGATTCCCTCAGCCCAGCCCCCAAGTGCAGCCACAGCCTCACACAAGCTGGGCCCCTCTCACTGCAGCTCCCAACATGCGCATGCCCCACACATGGGACTACCATGCCCAAGCTGGGGGGCCTGTCCTAAAACGCACCGTACAACTGGCTCCAGGCAGCAGCAAGTGGTGCCTCCACACCATCCTCCGCAGACAGGCTGGCAGTGGCCATGCCCCGTGGCGTGGGGGCTGCGTCCAGCGTCTCATTGCAGTGTGGTGTTCGCAGGGTGCCTGTGGCCAGCCCAGCCAGCAGTGACAGGATGGCAAAGAATCCCCACAGTGTCCCCTCCTGCAACAAATCACAGCACAGCAAGGTCAGCCCCAACCAGGGTTCCACACCAGGAATGAGGCTCCATGAGCAGGGGATGGGTGGGGATGGGGTCATGTAGTCTTGGCCATTGCAGCCAGACAGACCTGGGCTCACCTTGGGCTGCAGGTGAGTGGCAGGTCCTGCAGGCCTTCGCTCTGGTGGCCCCTGTTGCTGGTCCATGCTAGCTGCAAGCACAGAGGTCGAGGTCAGTGCCTACACAGGGCTGGCTGGGAGTTGGCACATGACTCCCCTGCTCTGGCCAAGCATGCCGCCCCCTCCCTCGCCCCCCAGAACCTCACACCTTCTGCACCCCATTCATGGCCCACCCCTACCCCTCTCCTCTCCTGGCATAGCCAGGCATCCTCACCACACTGAACACTCCTTCCAAGAGACTGGGCAACTTGGGCAACCCAGCTTTTGTACAGCATCTCTCCTCAGGGGCAATGCAGCCATGTCCTTGTGTGAACAGCCTGGGATGCCAGGCTGGGCTGTGAGGCAGTGGCTGGGACTGGGAGCGCTGCACGGGGGGGCCCTTTCCCATGGCCCTTCCCTGGGAATGTTTTTCTTGCTCACAGTGGGAGCTTGACCTTGGAAACTCCAAATCCATTAGCACAGGGTCCTCGGGTGCAGCCACCCCTTGGCCCTGTGCTGGCTCCCCAGGCTGCTGCCTGTGCCAAGCTGGGACACACAACCCTTGAACAGCCTGGATGAGTGGGACTGCAAGGGGCAGGATGGTCAGGCAGGTCCTGTGGGGGCGTAGCAGGGTATGCAGCACCATGCTGGGCTCACTGTAGTCATTCATCCCAACACCATTGCTTGGCATCCACGGCCCTGTCACACAGAAAGGAACTGCATCCCTGCTGTGTGTGGTCGCAGTGAAGCAGCAAGCACGGTGTCAGGGGAGTGATGTGTCCCAGGAGGTGCTGGGGCAACTCCCATCTGCAGCATCTTCACTTCCTTCTCCAGCTCCCCTCTATAGTGCAGTGGTGCCCCAGTGTCCAAAGCTAGGATACCCTGGCTTTGAAGGGCTTTAGAAGTGGTTCGAAACGGGCTTGTACCCTCCTTGGCCTATCTGCTGCATACCTTCTCTCTCAGGACAGGACTGTCCTCTTGGAGCTTAGTGACATTCTGCATTCAGGAGTTCCTCCATCCCCTCTATGACTTTGGCTTTGCCTCAGCATGTCCCAGTTGCTTCCATGGCAAAGGAAGCAACGGGGGACGAGGACATGCTGAGGAGAGCACTCCTGACCAAAAAAAGTGAACGCACATGCCTGGGTACTGCTGGCACAAGAAGAAAAAATAATTTCTTCCAGACCCTCTAGGATCTCAGGGGATGGTCCCCACGTCCCATTTGTGGAATCTGATGCCACCCTGCACTGGCCATACTGTGACATGGGTCTATAGTGGGCGCTGCCAGGCCCATGTTCCCCCTCTAGGAGCCGCGCACCAGGCAGGATGAGCCCCCGGTGCCGGCAGGGCTCGCACCGGCCCCCACGGTCGCGCCAGCCTCCACAGCCTGGCCAAAAACAGCCCACGCTGCACTTCGCTCCCGTGGCGGCCCGTGGCCCCACGCCAGCTGCTGCCGCCAGGTCATGGATTTCCCAGGCCGGCACCACTGGAGGGTCCCTGTGCCCTGCTGGGAAGGGACGGACCCTCCGATCCTCACTTCCGCGGCCGGCCACCCCGCTATGGTCCCTCGGCTCCAGCATCCCGGCGGGACCGGATGGGAAAGGGGCGGGGAATGGGACGGGACGGGACGGGACGGGACGGGACGGGACGGGACGGGACGGGACGGGATGGGGACGGGGAACGGGACGGGACGGGACGGGAACGGGGAACGGGACGGATCAGTCGGTGCAATTCAAGCTTCTCCCATTCGGCGGCAGCACGGCCCCGGACTCTGCTGCGGGAGCGCTGCCGGCGGGGCGCCGAACGAGGGCAGCCTCCCTTCGCCACCGGGAGCCCCAGAGCCGAAGTGACGGACTAACATAACCAGTGCCTCCTCAGACGCGGGGCCCCGTCCATGGGTGCAGCTCCCCGAGCGCGCAGGACTGCAGCCCACGCTGGCCCCGCAGCCCCTCTCGGCATCGGCTTTCGTCCAGCGCGGCCAGGCCTGAAGATGGGCACTCCACAGGGGTGCCAGACCGGCACACCCCATAGCAGACCCCCATGTCCCGTACGGGGAAATAAATCTGGCTTAGATCTGTCCCAGACACGACTGCCACAGCCCTGCGGGCGATTCATAAACACAAGTGGGCTTTTTCCCAGGGTCGGAACCGAGCCCATCCACGTGAGCACCTGCCTGGACCCCCACCACATGCGTCCCCCGCCCGGGGCTAAGCAACAGCAATTGTTGGTGCAATCCCTGAGCAAACCACCTCACACTCACTCTTGCAGAGCCCAGCGAGAGCCCCGCTGCCTGCCCAGTGCACGGGGCGCTGGGGGAGGATGTCCCGTGGCTGCATCAGGCCCCCGGGGGAGGCAAGCAGACACTCGCGAAGTGCATCCACTCAGGCCCATCGAGTGCCCCAGGCCCGCGGTGAGTGTCTCGGCTCTTGGACTAGCTGTGCCAACCCTGTAGCCGCGAGTCCCACCTGGTAGCGCGGAGGGATGCCCGGAGACCCCTTCGGGCACCTGCGGGCACCGGCGGAGGCCCTGCATCCCTCCGCGCTGACCCTGGCAGAAGGAATGATGGGGGTCAGAAATCAACCCCACGTATGATGAGAAGCGGGCACCCGCCCCGCAAAGCCTTGGAAGATCGGGCTCGGACATGTGGGACACAGGGCAGAGATCAAACTCGACCTCAACTCGGGGACAGCAGAGCCGGGGGGCACAGGATACCCCCGGCCCCTTGCCTCTCGCCTGCCCAGCGCCTGCACACCTGTCCGACGTGCCCAATGGGCCGGGCGGGAGCCCAAGGAAGAGGCGGGAGAGTCCGTCCCCGTGCCCCTCGGGCGCCCGCAGCGGGGTGCCGCCTCTCCCCGCCCCGGCGGGGAGCCCCGGCCCCGCCGCGGCCCCCAGGGCTTCCCGCCGCCGGGTCGGGCTCAGCACCCCGGTAGCCGACCGGGGAGACTTGCCCGGGGGCGGCCAGAGACCCCTCACCGACCCGCGAGTATTGCTGGGAGGTGGGCGGCGAAGCGGATTCCCCCGTCCCCCCGTAGTCCCGGCACGAGCCTCCGCCGAGACTCGGGGCCGCCGGCAGGCTGGGGCGGGCGCTGTCGCCCGCCACGCCGGCTTGCACTCACCGTGCCCGCGGCGGGGACCATCCCCCGGGCCGCCGCTGCCCCGCATCGCCTCCGCTCCCCTCCGCCCCCCGTCGCCCGCCGCCGCTGCGCCGGGGCGGGGCGCTGGCGGGGGCCGGCGCTGCCCCGCCGGCACCGACTCCCGCCGCTGCTCCCGGTGCCGCTCCCGCTGCGTCTCGGGGTGCGGTGCCGGCGGCATCAGGCGGACGCGCAGTGCAGGGCAGCGGCGGCTCCATCCCGCTCCCGTCGTCGCTGCCGGTGTCAAATTCCAGCCACCGTCACCTGACTGGCGGGGCGGGCACCAGCACCGGGACCCCGACGCGCACTGGCACCAGGATACCAACCGGCACCCCTATCCGCACGTAGTGGCACCGGGACTCCGACCCGCACGGGCGCCTGGACCGCACCGGGACCAGGAGGGCACTGGAATCCCGCCAGCAGCAGAAGCCGCAGCCCAACGCGCTTCAGCACCGGTGATCCGCACCGCCTCCGAGCTCCCGCAGAAACTCGCACCCCGTCAGGAACAGCGGTGGGATCCCCGGAGGCACCCGACCCCTACTACCGCCACCTGCCCGTCGGCCGACCCCGACAGGCGGACCCGCAGCCCGGACGGACGCTCCGTTATCGGTGCTCCCTGCTCCGACATCCCGGTCACAGCGCTGCCAGGATAGACACATGGACACCCTCGGGAAAGGGTTCAGCCCTTCCCGGAGCGCTCCGGGAGCAGAGACCCTCTAGGGACCCCTTGCACACGTGGGGATCCGGCGGGGAGGGGTTGTCGAGCAAGGTCAGGGCCATCCCGGCAGCTCCGGTAGCGGCGGGGCCCGCCGGCGTCTCAGGCACCCCGAGCTGACTCGGGTCACCCGTGTGCCTGGCGCTCGTGTCCGGCCGCGCCGGAGGAGGAGCCCGGCCTCCCTCCCGCCCGCGCCACGGTCCTCCTCGGC
The DNA here is from genome assembly GCA_037013685.1 of Acridotheres tristis. Lineage (NCBI taxonomy): Eukaryota > Metazoa > Chordata > Aves > Passeriformes > Sturnidae > Acridotheres > Acridotheres tristis. Next base: position 11,222,048 of record CM072895.1, read on the forward strand.
TGGGCCGCCAGCCACCGGGCTCCTTACCTTTGCCGTCGCCCTGCCTCCCTCCGCCGGGGCCGCCGCTGGCCCCGGGGACATGGGGGCCGACTGGCGAGTCGAGCCGAGCCCGTGCGAGTCCTTACGTCACCGCCCGGGGCCCTCCGCGTCCATCCTGGGGCTCTCGAGTGCTCCTTGCGAACGTGCCAAATCCCGGGGCCGCCTCCGCTCGGCTCCGCTTCACACGTGCTTCCCTGGCCGGAGCTGATCGCCGGGACGCTCCCCGGGCCAGGCGAGCCCCCCTGGTCCGGCCCTCATGGCTGCGGGGTCCGAGGGCGCCCAGGCGGGCTGCGCGCCCCGCGGTGCCGCCGGCCGTGTCACCTGCCCCGGCGGCGTTCCGCCGCCTCGGCGCAACTCCCCGGACTTATGCAACTCCCCGGCTGGAGCGGGGCCAGTGGCTCGGTCGCCGGCTGTGCCACGGCTGCACGCCGGTTCCCAGGTCGCCCCGACCCCGGGCCACCCGCGTGGCCTTAACCTCCGCCCCGCCGCCCGGCAGCCTGGGCCCCGCGGTCCCGCGCAAGGCTCCTGCAGCCACCTGCGGAGCCGCCGCCTCGCCTGCTCTCATCTCCTCGGATTATCCAGCGCGCGGGTGACACCTCCCGCGTCCTCCTGCGACATCACCTGCCAGGGAGTGTGCGGGCACAGGCGGCATCCACTAAGCCGTCCCTGCCACCGCGAGTAGGGACAGCGGAGGTGGCACGCGGCCTGGAGCTGCTGCTGCTGCACCTGCCCTGCAGCGGCACCGTGTGGCCCCGGCTCCCCCCTTTTCACCCCCACTCTTGTCCTGGCACAAGCATCTTGACCTAGTCTGTGGCTATGGGTGGCTCCCTGCTAGCGGGACTGGGTGGGAGCCTGGGTTCTACTGTGGGACTGGTGCTCCACGGCCGTGGCCTGGGGCTGCTCCTATCTGAAATGTCCTCATGGGTATTGGAAGCGGTGCCCGTGGATGCCTTGGCCCAGCAAAGTTTTGGAGGCCCTGGTGTATCCCTGCAGTAGAGAAACAGCTAGGGGCAAGTGACAGGGAAAAGGATCCTCTGCTTTGCAGGGCTACAGACTAATGCTTGGAAAATTTCAATATGAGTGGCATGTCCTGTTCCAGGTTGCCTGGCTGTCCCCATGGAGCTGGGTTTGGCCACAGCCTCGCCTATACAAGGGAAGCTGCCCAGGAAGAGAGGGTTGCCAATGAAGGGAAAGGTTGCCTCCCACACTGATAACCCTTAGGACTTGGAGACAGCCTCAGCTGCTGGCTCAGCAGAGGGGTTACCCCATCCCCTCCCACCTTCCCTACAGGTTGGGCAGGTCTTCATGTCCCCAGGACACAGTCAGGAAGTTCTGAGGATGTGATGCTGGTTGTATGCAGAAGGCTGTGTGGGGCATGGCACAGGGTATCCAGGGGACTCCATACAGGTGAACCCACAGTGCCCCTGGTCACGTGGAAGGGGTGGTTGTGCTAATCCTGGCCTCTGTCCTCTTCCAGGTGCACCCCCTTCGAGGCTGCTATCCCAAACACCTGAAGGCATTGGCTCCCTCCTCTGCCCTTTCTTCTTGTCCTGGGAGACATCAGCCCTACTAATGTCCTACCAGCAGCACCTCCTCCCTATCCCCCCAAAATCGTGGTGGCAGGGGATGGCATGTCCCAGCTATGTGCCTCAATCCCAGCACTGCTCTCTCCTCTTGGGCTCTCATGAGTATTGGCTCTGCCCTGGAGCGTGCTGAGCATGGGTAAGGCTGCACAGGGTACTGGGGTGCAGCGCAGTGTTCCAGCCCCACAAGTCTCCAGACAGGGGGGTGACCTGCTCCCTGACTGCTGCTGGCACTGCCTGGCTTGACACCTCCTAGGGCACTGCCTGTGTCAGCCCCTGCTGCTGCGTCCCCGCGGCTGGAGTGCCCCCAGGTGCCTTGTCTGGTCTGGAATAAACCCTGCTGAGCCGAGCCAGGACCTGCTGTGACATCTGTCCCTAAAGGTGCCACCCTTGCATGTGGCAGGATGGGGGTGATGCAGACCAGCCAGATGGCAGGACTGAGCATGCTGTGACTGCTGTCCGAGGCCATGGCTGGGTATGACAAAACATACGTGGGAGAGAGCTGTGACGCAGGCTGTGTCCCATCTCAGCAGTGACGTGGCTCTTCCAGGGATATCTCTGAACAAGTCTCCTTGTCTCAGCTGACCTGAACATTCTTGTGTGCCCTGGTCCCAGGCTCTGTGCTCTTTTCCTCCTCAGCCCTCCCCGGACCAGGACAGGGCACGGGCCGTCCCTGGGGCTGGCTCAGCCCGCTGGCAATGGTGGCCCTGCTCTTTAAATGCTGTGAAGAGTGGAGGGATGGAAGGATTTGAGCTGCTCCAGCATCTCCTTGCAACCTGCAACCACGCATCAGGGAGGGCTGGGCAGGTGCTTCTCTGGTGCCCCATTGATGCTAGCAACAACCCACCCCTTGTTTAGAAGCTGGGAAGTCTGGCAGACCAGTCACTCCCCTGGAAGTAGCCTTCCCATGTCTCCAAGGATGGAACTGTCTCCAACATATCCCGTGACTCTGGGAGCCTGGTGGCATCACCAGGGTTTGCCTAAGGGATTACACTCCTCTAGCTGGGACTTGGCAGGTATGAGAGCTGGTCACAGCCTCGGTCCTTGGCTTCCTAAACCATTTCCTTTTCCAGGACACTGTGGTGAGAAGGTCACTTGGCTGGACACCTGCCTTTGTCAGGGCCGCACCCAGCCCAATTGCTGCTTCCCGACCCTCGGCAGGAAGTCATCCTGCTGGCAGGGAGTCCCCAGGAGAGCAGTCATAGTAACGGGCAGCTTGTCACAGGCAAGACAAGCTCTGATGCCTGTGCTTTCCAATGCTAAATGAACCCAATCCACAATCCTCTCTCCCACTTCTCAAAGTGACCTGCAGGGAGGAGGACAGCCCTCTCCCATCTCCAGCACCAGGCCAGTAGTATTGGCCAGCTGCAGCTCCTGGCAGCTGGATTACTGTTCTGGAAGAGTCAGCAGTGAAACCAGGCAGGGGACGGCCCAACCAGGGGAATCCCTCTGCCTCCCGTAAAAAAGGCCCAAGGCAGCAGAAGAAAGAGGCCAGCCAAGCTTGTTTGATAGCTTTATTGCTTCTGTGATATGACTGAATTGATGTGACATAAGCTGGCTTGGAGGAGCCTGCAAGACTCGTACCCTCCCTGCCTAGAGGGGAAATAAAAAAAAAATGCAGAAACTAAAACTAATTTTAAAAACTCATTGAGTTCTTGCATCTTGGTTTGGTACAGTACCGGTGAATGCACTGGCCTTTTCGAGACCACGTGCAGGCTGTGCAAGGAGCCTGAGCCCAGAGGGGCTGGGCAGTGGCCCCAAAGGGCTCCTGCACTGAAGGACACGTCTCTAATACTGTGAGTGATGCACGCTCAGACCCAGAGCACATGCTGTGCTGGTGCCCATGGAGCTCGGCGTGGTGGCTGCTTCCTGCCAAACACTCTGGAAGCCCTTGCCCGTGTCCAGTTCTGCCTATGCCCAACCTAACTGTGCCCATTTGACACAGATGGCCCTGTCCTGACACCTTCCCCCACTCCCAGCAGTGCTCACACTGAGGGGTAGCACAGCATGGTTGGGCAGGGCTTCTCCATTTCTCCTTCCAAGGAAGGACACACTGGAAGCCCAGAGATTCTGGGATGAGGAATGCTGGGCTGGATCCCACTGTTGCCTCATTCTACCTGGCCATAGTGCTTACCTTTGGCATGTGTGAGCTTGAGCCCACAGCATAGCCAGGCCTAACAGGGTGAGCTGGTGGTGGGAGTCCAATGTCAGTGTGGTGGGCACTGCCACAAATGCACAAGCAGCTCATGGTGTGGTCAGCACAGCAGCAGCAGCTCTCTGGCAGCTCCTGTCCTCCAGAGAAGCACATGCAGGCTGCCCTGCAGCCCCCCAGACCTGCTCTCTGCACCAGATGGAGCAAAACCCAGTGTGGTCACTGGCCCCTGATCTCCCTGTGTTTCCCTGGGCTGTCTCTAGGCGGGTTCCCTGCCACCTGAGTGGCCTTTCTGCACCGCAGCGCATCAGAGGCACCAGGCAACCCCGCTCTATATTTAGGCTGTGGAGAATTCCCCTGGGCTCTCCCTTCTGATCTGACAAGGTGAGTCACTGCGAGGGAGAGGCCAAGACTCACATCCGTCCCACTGACCCTGCTCTGACCCGCGTGCACCGCTCTGAGCTGCCAGGACTGCAGCGTTTCAAGGGCGGGAGGTGGCTGCAGGTGCACATGGGGAGACAGCCAAAGGAACAGCACCAGGAGCAAAACCCAGTGCTGTGCACTGCTCTTGGAGCTGGAGCCCCATCACCTGGCCATGGGCTGCTCATGGGAGTCAGTGAGCTAGAGGAGAGTCTTGGTCCCTTAATGCTCTTTCCTTCTACATGCAGGTGGTCCTGACCTACACAGTTACTCTGGGCCATGCACTCATCTATTCAACTTGGACTCCTGCTGAGAGACCCCTGTCAAGGTGGAGGGAAGGCCTTGGAGTCACCTCCCTGGTCTGTATAGTGAACTTCCCATCAGGACCTGTTCATGGATGTGGTGGAGAGCTGGGATGACAGGGAAGGCTGAGCAGTGGCCATGCTGTGTCCTTGGACCTAGAGCCAGTGAGTTGGTAGATAAAAGGGCCCTGTAGCTTTGTAGTATTCAATAAACCAGTCCTAATCAAATTAATGCCATCACAATCCTCTGTGGGCGTACTTCCCCAGTGGGTGGAGAGGAGCCCAGCACAGACACCAAAAGCTCTTTCTTCCTCCTGGATGCAGCTGCCCCCTCTGCCATCTCCGCTCACTGCAGCCCATGGATACAGCCCTAGGGCTCTCATGGCAGCTGGTTAAAGCACCAAGACAGAGAGAGAGTGGATGTCAATCCTTCCCCAGCCACAACCTCAGCCAGATCCACATCCAGACCAAGCATTCCCACTGCCAGCATGGCTGGGACTCAATAGAAGATGGTCCCAAGTGCAGGCCGACACCCAGGAACTGCAAATGGAGTGTTGCCTGATGAGAGCCATGGAAATCCAGTCCCATGGACTCCTCAAGAAGGAAAACCAAACTGTGAGATACTTCAAAGGAGTATCTGCCACAGCATATGCTCAAAAACCTGCTGGAAACCTCACAGAGCATCCTGAAAGGAGGCATGTCCCCAGGGAACAGGGACTGCCTGGCTGGGAGGCCAGAGCAGTAGGGATAGCACATGGGGAAGGTAAAGGGAAGGAGAACCTCCCAGCATGCCTTTCACAGCCCAGAAGAAGCAGGATCTTTGAGCTGCTCCCAGATGACAAGGGGAACAGCAGCCACATCAAGATGCTTCACAGGACTTGCCCCATAGCAAGCTCCTTGGCTACAGGCACAGCAGGCAGGAGAGGGACACATCCCACACCAGTCTGTAAGCAGCACTCAGGGCCATGTCCGGGGAGCTGCCTCTGTCTGCAGCCTGGTCTCAAACCATTCTGTACAATGGTTTGCTTGTCTGCCCCATGCCCAGGTCACTGCTTGCCCCTCCTGTACACCCCTTGGAGGGTCTCAGGTTCAAAGTCACAGTCCCTGCAAGTCAGTGGGTGCAGAGCTGGTCTGTGGAGCCACATGAGCCCTGCTCTGACCATTCCTTGCCCATGCCAGGGTCATGCTCCCTTCAGTCCAAAGCAAGGCAGACTGCAACCCTTGGGCTATGTCAGACAAGTGACATAGGACCATGAGCCCAACCCACACCCCTCTGGGATCCTCCTCCACTGACCCCAGCACCAGCTGTGTGTGCGCCAGTGCCTTGACACCCAGGTACTGGGACAGTGCCTGTGGGTTTACTCCAGCCTGCTCCAGGCTGAGAGAGCACAGGAACCACTTTCCACATGTAATTGCTCATTCCCTTGGCAATCTCCCTTCTGCCCACACTCTTCAGGTGGATGAGACCATCCTGCTGCCCTCGCACTTGGCCACGTTGATCAGTTTATTCCACCTCCTCTGAAACACGTATACAAATCAAATGTGCAAATAGTGCATCTTGGGATGGCAAAGGAAGGACTTGCTCCTGAGAGCAGGAGGAGCAGCAGTGGTAGAGCAGCATGGGAGGAGCTTGGAAATGGAGTGAGCAGGGGCCGAGCAGAGGGTGAGAGTTCCCATCAGGTTCCATCATCGTTGAGGTCATATGTCGCTTAAATAGGGAACATGATTGAGTCTGGAACATAAAACAAACATCTTCAGCAGTCTGCTCTCAAACTGTAAAGCTTGAGATCTCTGCTCAAGATCTGACCTCCTTCCAAAGAATAAATTACTCCCCTCCCACACAAAACCAAAGCGAGATGCTGTCCAGAAACAGTGACACGGACTCCACGCGGGCCCTGCACAGCAGGCACAAACCAAGAGGCCTGAAAGCCTTGAGCACAGCGGGGCAGGCTCCTCTGCACCGTGACAGGCAGGAAGGTGGGGAGGGTCTGCTGTAGGTGGAGGAAGCCACTGGCTCTCTGTTCTACCTTGGGGTCAGGGCAGAGGCAGAGCAAATGGCTATGAAAAACACAGCCAAGTCAGTGGCTGCTGCTGTTGCTGCCTCTGTGGAGGAAGCGAGGAAAAATGCAGAAAAACAAACCCATGCTCATGTCCATCCAGAAGCTCCAAGTGGAAAATGAGAGGAAGCTGTTATTCTCCCTTCGAATTCTAGCAGCACCAATGACACCGAAGTTTTGGATGGATTTGTTTTCCTGGGGAAAGGTCTGACAGTGCAGATGGAGCATGAAGAGGCCAGGTTTTTCGCAGGGTTGTGCACAAGCAGACTTTGCCTTGTACCTTGGTATTTCTAGTATGGTTCCAGCAGAGTCTTTTAAAAAATAATACTTTGTACATTCAGGCTTTGCTGCCTTGGGGCAGCATCACCTCCCATTTGGCACTAATCATTTTATTCACAAACCTTTCTTCTCTCTCCTGAGTCTTTCCTGTCTAATTCAGGATGCAGAAGATCTGTCAGCGATGCAGAGTTCAAGAACTGTCCACTCAGCCCCTTGCCCCCCTCCTGCCAGCTCTAGGCCTGGAGGTGGGAGATGTAACCCTCGTGCAGACTGGCAATGCAAGAGGGTCTTCCCAGAGCAGCTGGGCATTTCTGTGTGTCTTCAGTGAGGTGGGATTCTTGCAGGGGGCTGCCAGTGCTGCTCCCAGAGCTGCAGCACGTCTTTGTCTTCTCCCTAGGATGTAGTTGCTGCAGCCATTCAAATCCCACTGGTTAGGTCAGTGATGACTCGGGCTTTCACCAGCTTTCTCAGAAATTCCTTCTCCCGCTGGATGTTGTGCGTCCAGGACTGAAAGAAAATGAGAGAGACAGGAGGTCAGCAACTACCCTGGCCAAGCATGCTCCTGTCCCTCATGCCTGGGAGACTGTCAAGGACACAGATTCTGCTGTAGATTAAAAGAGCCCTTGCACACCAAGGAGCTTCTCTTATGTAAAGCTGACACCATCAGATCTGTGTACCAGAGGGAGAAAGTTTCCCCATGGGCTGGGGGAAGTTTTTTGGCATGGTGAGATCTGGGCAATCCAGCTCCCTTGGGCAGATGTGCCCTCCCAAGCTACTGCACACAGGAGCCCAACAGCACAGCACTGGTGATGGTTTATACTAGGGAGCAGAGCTGGCAGAGGACACAATGGCAAGACATGTACCCACCACACACAGCTCCCTGCCAGGCCATGGCAGTGCAGTGGGTGCATGCAGCTGAAAAACCCCAAGACCATCCCCATTGAAGCCAGCTCTTACTTCTACTAGCTCTATCAAGAGGAAATCACATGCTAAAGGCTACACTAATACAATGTGAAGGGTGCAACAGCCACATTTCCCAGCAGACACCTCAGAGCAGTGATTGCTATAGCTGGTGTCAGCCCACCCAAATGTGCTCCCTGCAGCAGGCTTGAGCTGGGATCACAGCATCTGCCATCACTCTCCTGTGCTGGGACTACTGAAGCACTTAACGAAAGCAGGAAGTGGTTTGTCACACCATGGAGCCCAAGGCAGAACAGGGAAAAACAACTTTCCCCAAAATCTCCCAACAGGACAAGAATCACAGTACGTGATTTTGGCACAGTGCTCTGGTCAGCAGGTAATCTGAGCTCTAAATACAATCTGGACCATGACAAAAATCACTCTACAGGAGCCTCCCTGAAATGGCCTCAAACCAACAAAGCATCAGCCCCATGAGCTCATTGAGGGCAGTCTGTCATAGGTATGGAAATCCAGTTTACCCACTGCCAAACTGTGGATACCTTCCTGTAAAGCACTGGTTGTATTTATCATGCACAATGTGCATGTAGCTCTCCTGTCCTCCTGCTTGTCCTGCCCTGTCCTGTTTGGGACAAGCAGCTCTCAGCCATGACTGCTGTGTGGCACTGACACACACAAAGCAGGCTGACAAGAGGTCCAAGGCACTGAAGGTCCCTCTCTAGATCTCCAGCACATTTTGGAAATATATTTCTTGCTGCTACTGTGCATTTACAAGCCACTTCCATCCCCTCAGTGCACAGGAATGACAACAGTTAAAGCTGCTAAAGAAACTTCAGGCAGGTATTACCTTACAACCTGTGTTCAAAAGAAGTCTTTGACTTCCTCTGCTTACCTGAACGCTGGAAAGGCTACACCACTACTGGGAACAGGACCACACATGGAGAACTGTGTTGGTGCTCTTTGGGACTCTGGAAACGCATAAGGTCCTATCTCTAAACTGAAAAGATGCTGCCCTGAAACAACTCAGTGCTTGGTTTCAGCTAATGTAAAAGCAGAAACCGAAAAGTTTCACTGGGAATAAGGGTTACAAAGGCTTGTAAAAGGAAAAAAGCATCAGTTCCAGAAAGCAGCAGTGGGAACGATGGTGGCACAGAGAAAGCTGGGAGAGCAGGGCTGAGCGTGTGTTGGAGCCAGAGAGCGAGGATTCCCCAGCGTGCTGGAAACAGTTCCACATGTGGCATGTCAGCTGGGGGCGCTGGGCTTGGCCCCTGCCATGCAGCAGTGTCACTTCTGCCAACACAGCCCCGTGCTAGGAAGGCTCAGCCCCGGCAGAGCGTGTGGGTGAGCTCCTGCCCACAGGCAGCCAGCACTGCCTGCTGCACAGGGGCCACGCTGGGACACCAGGTCTCAATACATCTGAGCGCAGCCACTTGCATCTGGCTGGGCTTCTTGTTGAAACCTGCCTGGAGCACCAGGAGCCCGATACCTCACAGCACAGTCTGAGCCCTCCTCCACGCCTTCCAGCCTCATCACACAGTGTGAGAAGCCAATTGGTTTCAGCCAGGACACCGTTTTGTGTTTGTGTTTTTTGTACAGGTGAACTGGGGAGGCAGCCACTTGTAGGCAAACTCAAACCATCTAAAACGTCACCTCAGGCCACGTGCAAATACCTTATCTGATGGCAAGAGGAAATTTGCTTTGTGAAAAGTACAAGTGGAGCAGGAATTTAAGTCCGGGAGGCAGATAACAAAACTTTGGGTGATACAATTGCAGTCTCTCACATTACAGCTAGGTCTGGCTCCAGCACTCACCGCAAAGCTGCTGGCAAGACCTACCAATCTGTGGTTGTTCAGCATCCAGGCTGCTTTATACCCCAGGCACTGCCACTAACTCCTTTTTACAAGCAGACAGTCACAGGAAAGGCAATTCAGCCTCCCACCTGATCCATGGATCTTAGTGATGTCCACATCAGGACTCTCTAATGTTTTGTGGTTAATGTAAGCCCACAGAGGAAGAGGCTCCCTCGTGAGAACAGGCTTTCATCCCTTCCAAAGAGCAGTATCAGGGCACTCAGAGCCGTGCTGCTCCTCCATTGCCCGACAGCAGCACGGGCAGGAGGGATGAGGCATGTCTTCAACACCAGCTCCGGTTACTGATTACAGGAGAAAGACTCACTCACCCCACTGACAGACAGAGCTGACCAGATGAAGGAAGCTGCATTCCAGCACCAGCAGCGCCAGTGGGGACAAGAGCCAGAGCAGTTTTCTCAAAACTGACAGGAAAGCAGGGACCTCAGTCCCAGTGCTCCAAGAGGAAAAGGCAACAAAATACACCCTAAACCCCAGAAGGTTTCAGGGTGTATACACCTCAAATAGCACCCTGGATATACACCTTAAATAGCACACAGTGCCAGTTGAAAACTCCAGTTCTTTTCTTGTCAATCTGCACCTCAAAGACAGTGATGGAGCAGTTTGTAGCATTCACTGTCACCTCCACCTTCCTGTCCCTGCACACCACCACCACTGCTGCAACCTGGCAGACTGGCTCTGCCCTCTCTCTCCTCTGCTGCTCTTATCCAATGCAGCTTCCACTTGTGGAATCAAACAGGCTGCTTGCCTGAGCCCATGGTTGGAGTAATGAACTTTGAGAGTTCCAACAGGAACATCCCAGGAGGCTCCAGACCCCTTCTTGTTCTCTAGGGATCAGGCTAGGATTTCCTGTGCTTTGGGTCTCTCTATGAGTTGTGGACGTTTGCTCTTTCCAGTGGAGAGAGAGGCAGAGGCAGCAGAGTTACTCTGTCAGCACGGTTATGGCTGTTCATCCCAGGGAGGTGGCAGCGGCTCTGAGTGCTTGGTCACAGTTATTAGATGAAAATTTATCATCAGTTAAAGCCAGCTTTCAGGATTATGCAAATGCAGCAGCCCCAAACCACCTATCCTTTTTATCTTGACAATTCCACAAAGAAACACAAAACATCATCTATCGTTTCAAGAGAAGCCAAGTAGAATAAGCCTAAGCGAATGTTTCAGAGACCAACCCAGGAGGAAGGTAAGCTCCCCGTCTGTAATCAATTACAACTGGGGAATGCCTCAGCTTCAGACCACATCAGTCTTATCAAGCATGCTGCAATTACAAGAAGGCTAAATTAGAGAGAGTGAAGACAACGAGGAATGCATTCAAGAAAAACAGCAAGCTGTAGAGGAGTTTTCTCAGCTCTGTTACATCCTCTGTACTTCTGTACGTCAGCAGCACTTCTCCATGAAAACCTGCACAGAAACCTCAGCAGAGTAAGAAGTGCTACTTCACTGGCAACAGTCGGTTTCCAGTCTCCACCAGGGCTAATTTATCTTTGTCTTTAACCTTCACTGCCTTGTCTTTAGAGCGCTTAATTCTCATCATCATACTGCCCCACTCTGCTTGAACCCCCTTGGGATTCACATGCACTGAAACAAAAGGGATGGCTGGGCTCCCTCACCTTCTTGTCTTTAGGGGATTTACTCACCGCTCCTCTATGCCCAGTCATTCTTACATCAACTTCAAATTTCAAACAGCTGGTTTTGCTCCTGCTTGCTCTTAATACACACACACAGAGAAACTGTATCTCTTTTCAGTCTTCATTTTAGCAAGTTAAACAAGCAATATCTTTCTTCTACCAAAACATGCTGTTCATTTACACCACGAAAACTGAGAAATCTTACAGAATTATAGTAGCTACCTCTGTCTCTATTTACTCCAGATTTATTTCTCACGAATTAGAAAAAAAGGCTCACCAGTGCCTTATGCAGAGGCAATTCCCTCATTGGACAAGAAGTCATTTCCTCTAGTCTTTCCAGGGCTGTATTTGTCTTTTTTCCTGACAGTAAGAGTCTGGCAGCCTGAATTATTCTGTGATTTATTTGTACCTATCTAAGCGCTTTCCTCCTCTGCCATTGCCAAATAATGCAAGATTAGAGTCAAAATGTCTGTTATTGCCCCAAATAGCATGACCTTCCATTCATACTCTTAGGTTTCATGCCACCCAGCTCACTCCTGTTCTCAAGGTGCTCATGGCCTTCCTGGATGGTATTTTGATCCTCCCTTGTACTGACCACACCTGGTTTTGTCTCATCACAAATTCCACTTGCACACCATTGCCTTCTGTGCCAAAAATCATTAAAGCAAACACTAAACAGGACCTCCTGCAGAGGAACTCCCAGCTGTCCATTGAGTGCCTTTTTGTGTTCTCTCTTAGAGAGACTATTCATGTACAGGTGTTGCACCAAACCGTGGCTTCTGAAGCTTAACTAATAATATCTCACACGGCACAGGATTGCACGCTTAACTGAGCTTCTGACAGGCAGGACTGCTACACTTCCTCTGTCCCAAGAAAGATTTTTAAAAAAATCAAATAAAGATATTAAGTACGTTTTTGTAACCTGCCTTTGGTAAATCTATGTTGTGTTTGCTTTCAGGATTTAATTTTTCTTTCATTTAAACTCTGCTCTGAAGTTCTGAATAGTAGCTCTGAGGTTAGTTTAAGAGTTTTGAATTTGACAGGATTATTTTCCTTGAATTGCTCTCATATCCACTCCCCCCCCAAAAGAAAAAAGGGAAAAAGAGGTATTATGTCCACTACAAGCTAATCCTGTGGAACCTGATAGATTTATTGTGGACGTTTTCCTCCGGACTTGCTGCTTAATTGGCTCAAAGTGGAACAGAGATCTTTTGGGCTCACACCTACTGCATTAGCTTCAACAGCTTTTGCCTTTCAGTGCTGACCCACTAATTTTCGTTTTCTGTGAACTTCTCACCATAAGCAACCCTTTCCCTCACATTCATCATATCATCCACATAGAGGTAATAGATATATTCATGTGGTTCCTACTTTAATTCTTCTGCTTCCTTCTCCTCCCTGGATGTCAGCCCTGATAATTCTTTCCTTGCTTCCTTATTAATTGTTTGTTAGTGACACTGTTCAGAATTTGCTAATTTTCCTTTTGCGACATCTAATTGAACTTGACTTTTGCCAGTTTCTACTTTATCTCTGTCCCTTCCAGCCATCAGGAGCGAAGTCTTTTGATGCTCTTCCTCACTCCTCTGTTACTCCTAACATCACTTTGAAACAGTTCTTTATGAAGTTATGTTTACAGCCAGTTTCGCCCTTGCTGCAAATATGAATCACAGATAATTATTGCACTTTCACAAACAAGAGTTCAAGTCTACAATAAGTCCACAAGCTCTTCAGTGAATCTGCTTTTAGTAGCCCATTCTCCAAGGCTAGGCCTAAATTCAGAGAGGTCAGAGTCAGCACACATGTCCCAATTCCACTGAGCACCCTGCCACCACTGCTGAGTCTATATACAGCCCTGCTTATGAAGCTCCCTCCTTTTGGGAGCAAGATCTGAGTTATATCATCCCTTCTGTTGACTTTCCATTTAATTTAACCACGAAGGCACTTGATCAAAGGCTATTTCCTAAAATGTCCCTCTGCAATGTCTTTATACATGCTAAAAAGAGCTGTGAAAGGCCCACAGCTCTTCTCATGCCCTCCCAGATGGTGAGAAGAGCTGTGCCAGCCACTGTATCTGGGAATACCTGGGCTCTCTTTTTGGCAGTTCTAGTGTACTTCCATGACAGTGCCTTTTCTGAGAGCACCCAGTAACCCACAGACATCTGTGTTCAATGCTGGGGTCAGCATCTGGGTTCTAACACACCTCTGCAGATCTTTTACTGCCTTCTCCTACAGAGATCTTGTCCAAACCCCAATTCTGTTTTTGCCCATTCTACAGGCGTACCTTCCTCACCATTCTTAGTGCACAGTGATATGCTGAGTGTCACTGTACTTCTGTCCTTCTGAACAAGGCAATACCTGTGCTCTGGCCAAGGCTGCTATTCCATCAATCTTTTCCAGATTTCTGTTACACAGACACACAGTCCTTATGCACAGGAACAGCATGTGAGGCCTTTGCTCAGCCCCAACGCTGTCAAACAGGTGGCTTTTAAATAAAGACAAAAATGTATAAACTTCATCAGTCATCACCGCCGGCCCCAAGAAAAAGCACTGCCCTTTCAGAGGTGCCCCTACCCCAGCCCCTAACCTCCCCCTCAAAAGCTGACCTCCATTTCAGTCTGCACCACTCCTTGTACTGCAATCACAATTCATCAGCCAGGCTCCAATAGCCATGTTTTCAGTCTATAAATCACCACGCCAGACATCTGCCTGGCTTTCAAAGGAGTTTTGTTCTTCTTGTTGGCTACCACAAACTTTAAGGTACTTGGAAGCCTGAAGCAGCCCTACCACCCCCTCCCAAGCAACTTGTGTTGATTTAAAATGCAAAAGGCAGCTTCACAGAGAGAGCCCAGATGATGATAAAGCACTATTGTTTGTGCCTTTATGGTTCAAGACTCCAAACTCGATGTTTGTGGATTATTCTGAGAGGTAGCTGCTGTCGGGGAGAGACAGAGACAAAGCTGTGTGTCACTGCATGCTGCAGGCCACCTCCCCTGGCCCTTGTGACAGCCCTTACACAGGCTGAATGAGAAGTGTTACAAGACGGTGTCCTCAGCATCCCACAAAGACCTGCTGGGGAAGGGGCCAGTGATCAGAAAGAAGCCATCAAAGGCTGCCACACCACCTCCCCCTCAGGTCAAGCAAGGAGTCACTGAGGAGCTGGACACAGCTGTGTCAAAGGAGCTAACACCTCCAACAGCAGCGCTGGTGTTTGACCTGCTTCTCCAGTAAAAAGGAGACCTGCCAGCAGCTCCACTGTGGGACACAAACACTGCAGACAGGCTCTGGACGAGCAAGGATGGCTTTTAACCATGAATTGCCCTTTTTACCACTCATAAGTGTGTGAGGCAGTCTGCAGCCAACTGCTGAGAAGACATTCCAAGATGCTCCCTGTATGACATCTGAAGTAACTCCTTGCTCACATTCTTGCTCCTGCAAGAAATGAGCGGGGGATAGAAGCTCACCTCTGGATCATGAGGCTTGGGAAGACTGTGTGCTGGGGCACAGCACATGCAGGAAGGATGCTGGGAGCCTGTCTTGTGCTTCGTTCCCATGATTTAGCACAGCCCCCTGCTCTCTCAGTTTCATAAGCCCCTTATGGATCTGTTTTTACTATTCTAAACAGTCACTTTCCCATCCTTAAATAATTTCTATTTCACTCTATTTTAAAATTATTCCTTTTCCTCACCACCATTTCCATGTTTCCTTCACTATGTTCCCAGTGGGTCTGACACTTCCACATTAATAGAAGACAGTGACCTGTGATAAAAATACATTTTTATGGAGTGCTTGGACAGGAAGCATTACAGGACCTGAGCAAGACATAAAAATACAATAAAGCATATGAAAATCCAGCTCCGATAGATTCATTGCCATGAAAACAAAAACAAGTGAGCAGACACCTTGGCAAAGACTCAATTTTTTGTACAGCATTCATGGAAGCAGGCAAGGGACAAAAGCTGTTGCAAAGTTATTTGGAATAGGGAAAACAGTAACTGAACAGAGATGACATACTTGGACATTCTGCATTTTGTAAGCTAAAACAAAGAGATAGGATAAGAGCTGAAAAATCACCTATTATACAACAGCACTGGGTCTGTTGGGCAGTGGAGTCCCCGTAACAGATCAGAGACCAAAGTTTATCTTGACATCACCCAGAAATCTCCTGCTGAAGTGCAGGCCAGGAATCTGCACCCCAGCCATGACGGGGAGCAGGGGAGAAGATGCTGGACTTGAGGTATAGTTTGAATTGCACTGATCTTCCAGCTCACACCTGAAACTGAAAGCACCACTCCAGTGTGCTTCCAGCTCTCCAGAGCACACTGAGGAACAGAAAAAGGTCTCCTCTACCAGCTCTGCCTGGACATACCCTGGCCAGAGTACACTGAGCTACTCAGGAGAGAGGGTAAAGAAGCTATCCAGTAATAAATTGGAGAAATTAACTCTGACAAGCATTCCCAAGCATAGGAGAATCCACACGTTTGCAGCCATTCTACTGAACTGAGTCCCAAGACCACGCTTCTCCTTGACTATTAAGCATGATCAAGCTCTAGTGCATCTGCATCCTTGCAGAGCCTTTTCTTCTAGGGCAGGAAATGCCTGCCCAGCCCTCAAGAGTTGGAGATCCTGGAAGACTCAGTGTTGGCAGCTGGCTTCTGTGGTAGCAATAGCAGCACAATCTTGGACCTTGAGAGCTTTTAGTCCTGCGGGAAAAGCACAGGCTGAGCTAAACTATGGACTGGGTATGCGTGTTTCTCCTTTTGGAAATTCAGCTGCCAGTGCCACAGAGCAACAGGAAAAATCAGATTCATCTCCACAGAGATTTTATCACCTCAGTCTTGGCATGGGAGAGGCATCTCCACCCAGCTGTGAGCAAGTGAGTGCATTTTGCTGGCTTTTTTTATGTAATCAGAACAAATTCCTTAGAGATGAGTCACAGGGTTTCAAGGGTGTCCAGAGAGATGTCAAGCAGCCTCAAGTGTAAATTAGTGACACACCTTGCTGAGTCCTGCTCACCAGCAGGCCCATTTTCCCTGCAGATATCAGGCAAGGGAAGGGGCTTGAGGGATATTACCCAACAGGCTCCGACAATCCACACATAAATGCGTGGCATCTCCAGGACACTGCTGGTGTTTACATTTTCTCTGTAAAGACAGTGATGTTTTCAGGGTGGAGCTGGAGTGCTTCCCTGCAGCTGCTCTCTAGGCTTAAACACTGAAGATTTTCAGACATTCAGGCTGGAGGAGCTTGGCAGTCATTGAAGAGATCTGAACTTCAGAAACAGAGGTTCTGCCCCACCAAAGCCTGGTCAGACTGCAGGGGTTCCTACCTGGAATGTCCATTGTGGTGGAACAGCTGCATCCCATTGAAGTTGTTTCAGTGCTGTGATGATGCCACGTTAAGCAAACCTGTTCCATTCTCCTGCTCAGGAATGAACATTCCAGCCTCTGTGGGTCGGCAGGCCAGAGAACAAAGATGATACTTGCATAATTTCAAGGCATAGCCTGCTTTAGTGGCTCCTTTAGGGGCTGAAATGTAGAGGAGGACCAGGAAGAACTAGGCCTGGACACAACTCCAAAGGTCCAAAGTAACACTGAGGAAAGTCCTGTGGATGCTCTTAGACGTTTGGGTGTCAGAGCAGATGGAACAGACAAAAACCTTGGTGGAGTTTGGTTCTGGGTCAGTCTTTCACTACTGCTAAGGGCAAGGTTTGACACAATGTACCAGTGCTGGCCTGCCTCCCAATTTGCCAAGTTTTCCATCAGGCAGGTGCTTCCAGTCTGGAGTGGGGCAAATCTCTATTCCTGCATTCTTTGAAGGCAACTTCAGAAGACACAACCCACCTATTATGCCCTTCACCTTTCAACTTCACCCTCAGATGACTAACAATTACCAGCTACCATTAATATTAAATAGGAGAGAAAGAAATGTGATCCTATCTTTGCTCTTCACATTCCACAATATCACAAACAATTTGTCATATTGGGAGGGGCAGAGGCAGGAGGAGAATTAATTATTAATACTTGGGAACAGATGGCTTTTCTTGTATCAGGGCAGTGAAATGTAAGAGGAGCCCATGGGTGAGGATGTGAGGATTAGATGGGCAGACACATATCAGGTAACCAGCCTTCAAGTGGAACAGGAACCTTCTTCCTAGAACCAGCTCTCCAGGGCTGCAGAGCTCTCAACAACAGCCCTGGCTGCAGAAACAAATCCACTGACATCTGAATTACTGAGGCTTCACCAGAACCTTTCAACGCTCCCTCACCTCTATACAGAACATCCTGGACATGATGACTGATGGCTTCCATACAGCAGAGGCGTGGCAAATCAGGCACCAGCTGCTCTCTCTAGGAGACTTCACTGGTTGCATTTCATGTGTTCATCCTCATCTAACTCCCCTGTGCCACGCAATGTCTATTCCCGAGACCATATACAATGTCCTAGAGTGACCTCCTCCAGCCTTCCAATGACCTTGGATCCCATTTGGCCTCCAAAATCAGAGATCCAAGTGATGTGGACCTTCAACTTCAACCAGACACTTCATTATCCAACTCTTTTTGCCAACTTTTCCCGTTGATTTGTGTCAGGATGAAGAGCAAGAAAAACTCATTCTTGTCAGCTCTAGTGGTGTCCCTGAGGACAGGGACACATACCAGGTTGTAGAACAAGCTTGGGAAGGACATCTGCTCTGGGTGTCCCCATGTCCAAAAGCTGATCATGGGACTGACATCCTTACGAGACAGGAGGAACAACCAGGCAAGAGTGATTCTCCACCAAAGGCAGCTGATTCACCAAAGTGAAAACAGTGGCACCAAAAGCTTTTCCTGAAAATTTCTTGGTGAGTCTCTATACTCACTGCTGGATTCAGGCATCTGCAGCCATTTTCACTCTGGTGTAGCTCTCTCTTTACTGGAAGACTAAGGGATCAGCTGTACTGCTTCAGACCTGGGCCTGGGGAGCCCAGGGTCCTTTCTCTGGCAGTGGTTATAAGCAGATGCCCAGAACTGGGCAAGTTGATGGTGCTACCTCCTCTACTACTGCAAAAGTTATATTTCTTAGCAATTTTCTATTCAGGGATTTCACAAGGCAGACATCAATTCAATTTACTTCTCTGGACACACCCCTTAAATCCTCAAATAGGCAGTCATTTTCCCAGCAGGGACTGATTAAATCCATGGGACTGATTAAATTAAATCATTACTCTGTTGAGCTAAGCAGACTCTCTTGCCACCTCCACAGGCCCAGAAGAAATCTCAGGACCACAATGTCAAGTCCCTTGGTGTACTGAGGACCTCATCACAGTCTTTTCCTAAACTCTGTTCTCTTAGCCTCTACTGAGAGCTTGTTCCAAAGTCTCATTACTCTGATAATTAGACACACTCTTCTCATTTCTCAAGCTGAGTAATCACTGATTTATAATACCTCTCAGTCTGCCTAGGGTCATGCAGCCTGCAGCCTGTGAGAGTACTAAGACACGTACAGTCTTGTGATTTGGAAAAACACAACTTACCAGCTTCCCTCGTGCTCTGAATCAATGGTAAAGTGCTTGAGGTGAACAAATGCCAGGTGTCAGGAGACAGCTACTGTCCATGAACAATACAACTTTTCACAGTGTGGAGTAGGATAGAGCAAGTTTCCCTACCCAGTGAAGAGGGAGAAGTAATCTTAGGAAGACCTGGACCACATCTGTGCTGGGAAAGAAGGAGCTCCCCCCAAAAAGCAGCAAACTTTCCCACTACAGAAGCTTTGACCAGTGTCACAGTTTGCTCTAGTTTGGTACAGGAAATGGACAGACCTGAAGGCATCTATACTGCTGCATTACACCAATATGAGAGCTTTTGCTCCTCCAAAAATGCTGTTTGTCTCACTGTGATAGTAGCAGAAAATGTGTTTAATGGGAACTAGTCTTTACAGAGCAATCTCCACAGAGCCCAGGTGTGTTTGCACCAGCAGAATGCTGCTGAACAGTCAGCTGAGAGCTCAGGTACACAGGCTGATCTCACATCCCCCCTGCTTCCCAGGCCCTGGGGAGTGGATCATCTGACAAAAGAAGCCTATGGATTAGAGAGCAATAGAATGGGGCAAAAAGCAGGAGAGGGTGCATCTTTTCAACCCCCAAGCAGAATTGCTCCCTTTCACACTTCTTGAGTTAACATTTATGTGAATCCTTTCCCTGCCACTCAAAGAAGAAATTACATTATATACACATTCCAGAGAACTTTTCCCAGCAGTAATAACCATTTTTAACATATATTGAGCTTGGGAGAATGTCTAGAATTTTACAGGCGAATGCATGGGTGGAGCTGTGTTTGGATCCACACAAGAAAGCTGTAAGTTGACATCAGGATCCCAGTCAGGCTCTGGAATCAAGGTGGCCAGCGGGCTTGGGAGGAGGATGTTTTTGGCAGGAGCTCCCTACCTCTTTGATGGCAGACATCTTGATGTTCTCATAGTAGTGCAGCGGTGCATTGGGTGAACTCATGTCATAGCCAAACCCAGCTACTGCCACCTCATCACAGTTGTGCAGCGCCATGGTTATTGCTACGCTTCCCAAGGTGGGGATGTTCTGAGAGGAGAGAAAGCAGGAATGGAAGTCATTAGCAGGTTGCCATTTTTATAATCAAAGATTTCCTCTTATTGTCTCTGTTCATCGGGGCACTGCTGCTGTAAAGCAGAAAATCAGGAACATGGTATTTGGCTATATTCAACCTGTCAGCTTGTACGGTTGATAGTCTCCCAACTTGTAAAAAATTAATGCAAATGGTCAGACTCCCACAACTTTGCTGTCCTGAGAACAGGGCAGCAGATGAACCAGAGTATGAATCACAGTGGATACATTAGCTTTCTGAAATTAAAACAGACATAGACAGTGGATTACAATGTTAATGCACATTACTTGCTTCCAGCTAGGCTAAGGAAGAATGCTTATCCCAAACAGATCACCATAGAGGAGTAAAAGTGAGGAACAGCACAAACTCCTTATTTTACTGATGGCAAAAGCAGTTTAAGGTTGTTAAACAGCTCTGGGAGATGGAGAGAAGATCAGGTAGTGTGTTCCAAGATCCCTTCCTTTTTTCAGAGGCACCTTGACAGTGAAGAGGTACTCTGGCCTGTTCCATTCCCTCCAGACCACACACTGGGAAAACAAGGAGCAGTGAGAAGACAGTCAGAGATGGGTGGTAGCATCCAGGGGACACCACAACTGTCCAAACTGCTGATCTGCAATTTGCACTGAAGTCCAGCCTCAGCCCTTCCCATTTCCCTGGGCTCTGCTGAGGCCCTGTGACAGCAGAGCTGTACAGCTACAACTCCTGTGTATTCTGCTGGGACAGCAAAGTGTTTTCAGTACAAAATCCTAGCTCACTGATTTTCTAGCTTCCCCTTAGCCAGATAAATCCAGAGGCAACTTTGGCCCAGGGGCTAGGGAGAGGCTGAGAAATCCACCCACATCTTCATTTGTAGAGTATCCAACACTGGCTGTATTGGAAATATCATGAATTCAGAGGACATGCTCAGACAGTCACCAAGGGTGACAGGTCTTAGCTGAAATGCAGAAACCAACTGCACTCTTCTATTTCTCATTTACAACAGTTTACTCTGAACTGGTGAGCAATGCTATTGCATGTTAAAAAAGGTTGTGAACAATGCTTTGAGTTTCTGCTTCTCATTCAAAGGAACTGGTTTTTGTCGGCACATGATCTTGCTCACTTCTGATTGCCTGACCAGTCCAAAGAACAATGTTTTCCAAGCAAAGAATGCCACCCATATCCCAGCTGAGATGTGCAGAGCTGGGAGCACAACTCATGTGCTATGTAGAACTCCACTACAATGCATTAGAATTATTCTAACCTGAAAACAAACAGGCAAAAACTGCTTAAGGCTAAATCAATGAGACATTAAGTTCAAACATTTGCAGCACAACAGTAACAGAGCACATCTGAAATGACAAGATCTTCCTACATCCTCCTGTTCCAGCTCTAGATGTTGGGAAAAGCAGCAGAGTAATTTTGTTCTTGCTGCTTAATTTTAGCTGATACTCACAAAAACAATACTGGTTTTATTGTAGTTAGTTTAGTTAACTGCTAATTCACTGGTAGCCAAAAAATATCAAGTAGGGGTTTCAAAAAAACGGAAAAAGTTTATTAGGCAAGGATAAGAACATTGCCCCAAATTTCAAAATATCCAAGAACATCTTGTCTTTCCCGACATGACAGTTTTAATTGTGATTTCTCAGCTTCATGTTTTGCATAGAAGATGACATTTGTATGTCACTGGAATTGCATCAGCTGGTAAGCGGACGTGCCACAAAACCTTTTCCCTCAGCAGAGCTGTAGTTACAGTGTCCAAAACACAGTGAGTAAATGGTTACATCCTTGAGACTGTGTCGTCACTGGGAACACGATGGTGCTAACACCACCCACACTTGCACTGGGCCCATTCCCACGGTACCGCTCAAGGGAGACACGGGGTCTTTGCCTGCAGGGAATTTCACTGGCCAAGTTCACATTTAAGAGCTAACTTTCTAATATGTGTCTTGCAAACCACAGAGAATTAATCACACTACCCAACCTTACAGGAGGACTGCCAAACTTTCTTTCAGGCATACTCTGTTTGGAGAATAACAGCAGACAGAAATTGAAACTGAACTTTCCTTTGGTTGCCAAATATCTGTCTGACTTTATTCTCTCTACAATATATCTAATGGTATTTATGGGAAAATAAGAGGTAATTTTCTCATCTGCTTCTGTTCTTCAGTAGTTCCTGACACGCCACTATCTTAGTACCACCTGCTCTGCTCTCAAAAATGATTAAAATACCAGAGACTACCTACCTTCCCAACCTCTTGAACTATAGTAGATGTATCTGATTTGGCCCCTACAACTGTCAGAAATTCACAGGGTGTCCTTAGCAAAACAGTTTTGCATTACCCTAAAAATCACATCTGGAAACTGATGATCTGATGACAATTTCTTATTGAAATTATGTCCTATTGATGTTAGCACCCTCTAACACTGTAGTAGCTACAGCTTAATATGTGTCCCCCTTGAAGACAGAACTCTGCAGCCTTCAGTGGTGAGATGCAGCCTCACATCTCACTGCTGCAGTCAGAATACTGTGGGCTAGAAGGTGCCTCTTGAAAATACTGTCAGAATTATCACCCCTGCTATTCAGCAGTAATTCTTAGGGCAGCATAGGAGTGCTTGCAGAGCCCACCCACAGTAAATGGTGTGGATAACAGCACCTGCCTAGGAGAAGAACATGTGTGTGTGTGCTCCCGTATCTGCCCAGATCACATAGACGTAACTGAGCACTTGCTCAAACTGCCTATCTTCTTTAAAAAAGAAGAAACCATCAGAGGGATTAAACAGTAAACTGGGGAATTAGACATCTTGAAGAAAAAGGATCTGCCTTGAACAAAACTATAAAAAAAGCACAGTTGTTGATTAACTAAGTGCCATTAGTAAGTCAATACAGTACTTCAGTCCTGATTTGGTTTAAGATACAGAAACTGAGCCCTCTTCTCCTGTGGCAGCCTGCTGAGATTCTGCTACTCCTTCCCCCTGTTGAAAATTAACCACTGCCTCATGCCCAGCTTGCAGCATGGAAAAGACAACACCTTGTAGGATCTAGGGACGTGTCCCAGGCTGTGCTGCAGAGAATGCAACAGAGCAGCACTCTCCAGGTGCAAGGGAAAGAGCTCTCCCCTCCTGTCCTTTTAGCAAAGTGGCAACTAAGAGGAGACACGTATTAGAGAGGAAGTGGCTATAACTACTCCCTGCCTGCATCTACACAGTTTCCAAGCTCTCCTGATTGTATATATAAATTCATTAGCTGCTAACCTCTAATCTGGACCGAATGGACCAACCTATGGGGGACAAATTACTCCAAAAGAAGTTAGGCATCATGGACATGGCTGTGTCAAATCTGGCTTGCTATGCCCTGCACAATGCGTCAGTGCTATCTCACCACACACACCCTTGTGCCATGCCCCAAAGACATACCAAAGCAACCACCACACCTCCTGTGTTGAGTTATGAAAATAAAACTCTCTCAAACAACTGAGCAGGCCTCTTGTTATCTGAGGCCTTTACTAAGAGAAAACCCCCCAAATTCCACCATCTTGCCTCAGAAATAATAATCTAGTGTTAGACCAGCTCAAAGCCTGTCTTCCTGCTCATGGCCTTCTGTGTGCTTGGGTGTTCCTGCATCTCCAAGCATAACTGCTTTCAACCAAATGGTTGAAGAGCTACAGCCCAACAGCAGCCAGTGCCGAGGCAAGAGCCTCTTGGGATGCCTCCCAGCTGCACAGAGACTGCCCAGCGCATGTTAGACCATGAGGCTCCCTGGAATGGTCCAACACGACCACTGCTGCAGATGTGGCCATGAGTCTCTGACCTGAGCTGGTGCCCAGCAAGCAGTGTGAGCTGGGAATGGCAAAACCCAGAAATCATTGGCAGCTCTCTCCCCTTGTCAATTCTCTACCACAAGTATTGAGCTTGGCCTTACAAGCTCTTCATCATCTGCTGTGTGTCAATGATTTCTGTCCAGGCTGGGGCCCATGGAGGTACCAGGCTTAGCATCCCCTCTCCAGCACCTGTAAACAACTACAAGGGCAATCTCACCGGATAACGTGTCCAGAACTGACAGTCCACATTTTCAAGCCTGGCCTGCATGTCTAAGACCAAACACATGGAAAATGTAATATCTAATATAATGCTCCCCAGAGATCAGCCCTTTGCCTGGTCCCATTTGAGAGAACACAGCAGACTGACAGATGAGCCAGGGATGACACTAAAAGGCCATGTGACAAACAGAAGCAGAAAGCAGTGGTGAGTGACACGTCACCACAGTAGTGCTGGGCGAAGCCTGCCTGAGCCTCTGAAGCATGGCTCCTTCCTGGGGTACCTGTCCTCAATGGGTAAGGTGAGCACACGCATGGTGGATCTTGGTGAGAAAAGTGTCAAGGCAAGAGAGGCAAAGATTTCTGGTCTTGTGCTGTGTCAGGGACCACAGCAAGCTCTGTGCAGTGCAAACACCAGTTCGCAACAGCAAGTCAGGGGACAAGGAATGCCTTTAGCAGTACAGACATAGGACAGGCTCTCCTAACTGCTCCTACACTGTTCTCTGCTGCAAGCAGGAAGACAAAAGGCTTCACACCTCAAGACATTGATGTTCATCTTCCATTCTGCCCCCTGAAGAGGCTTTAAACACTGACTTCTACTCACATAAGGAAAGAAGTCAGTCAGCAGAAATGAACACTGGAACTCCTCTGGACTCTGTTGAGGCTGACCATTACCTTGTGGGCTTGTGCTGAAGATCCAGTGCTGCTGACTGAACCAGGGCTGGAACTGCTCTTTGCTTGATGCATGTGAAAAGCTCTTGCTGCTTTTCATTCCATGCCCTGGGTCATTCCTGTGTCACTGCCTGCTGGACTGGAAGGAAATGACTGCTGTAAATCTGTTTTTAGAAATATTTGACTCCCTTAATATGTTAAATGAATTCCAGTTATTTATGGGATTTTATTTAGTTCAGGGCAAGACTTATTGGATTGTTCAGACTATACCAACTGTTACCTTTTTCAATAAAAGGGTAAGTGTTACTGAAGAATAAACTCCCTACAAACAATAATGTACCTGGATATTCAAATTGGTTTGACTACTATATTAAATTATTTGAGGAAAACCCCAAAACTTTGCTTACCTGGGTAAAATTCCTACCTTAGCTTTATCAGTTACAGACCTGATCATCTAATAGCAATGAAGTTTTCAAAACAAAAGAAATACAGAACAAAACTATAATAGTCATCACAACACACACAACAATCACTGTATTTCCTTTCTGTTTCTTTATGTTTGCATCGGAGCAAACACAATCCTACCCTTTCTTTCCTTTAGCTGAAAAGTGTGGAAACATGGCATAGAAAGCAATTTAGTATCATTAATTGTGAACAGGCAAGTGGCTGGCATGCTGTGGAGTGGTCCCTGTAACAGGAGCTTATAATGCACACTGCTGCTCCTATGGCTACTTCCACCCATGGACACAAACAGCTGCAACACTGGGCTTCAAAAGACAAAGCAGAGCATCTCAGTGCCCCTCCTTCAGCTTCCCTGGTTATCCCTTGCTGTGAGTGGGACAGAGCCTGCAGGACTGGCTGTCTGCAGCTGAGCAAAGGGAAGAGCCAGCAGCTGGTGGCTGGAGACAGGACAGCCCAGCAGGTTCCCTTATGCCACTTCCCTGCTGAGCTCCTCAACACCTAAGCTCAGTCCAAGTATTTTTGACATCTAACCTGATGCACAAGCTCTGATACATCATTTGCCACAGAGCAGATTCCTGTGCAGTACAGGGAGTATTTCTAAAGGACCTAAGGACTTAGCAGAAGGCAAGCAAGGGCATGACTTTACTACACTTCACCTGCTCTGTGATAAGCACACACACGCTTACCCCATGCTAAATGAGAGCTCCTGGTCTACTCTTCACTGAGAAGCAAACTCCCTTCAGTTCCTTGGCATCTCTCATGTGCAGAAGCAAGTGGCTGGGCTTGTACCAAGAAGTGGCTGGTATGTATTTACCTGCTCCCCAGCACCAAGCCCAGCACTGGTTTGTCTGAGCACTCCTTTCCCAGCAGCTGATGATCCCACTGCAGTGTCAATGAGTGGAACAGCCCAGCTCACAAAGCAGATGTGCTGCCTTGCAAACCCAAAGCTTTACAGTGACACTAAGTCTCTACCTGCAGGAGCAGTGCCCCCTTACCTGTCCCTCTACCTACCTTAGAAGATGCCATCAGGGTGCAAAAAAGGGAGAACCACATAACAGGAAAGGATTAAGTGGAAGACTGCTCTGCTCCTGCCACCCCCACTTCTCTTCTACTCCACAAAGACCCAAAGGTTCCAAGACACAGCCTTCACACAGTCATGGTGTAATAAGAAAAGCCCAGGAGACAAAGTTTGCTGACACCTGGGAACTCATGAGACAAAAGGTGATGATGCTGAGACAAGGGAACTGAAAACTGCCTAAGGAGCAAAGGATCCCTGCTGGCACCTCCAGAAAGGCTGCCTGCCCACAGGAAAAACCATCTAATAGCTACGAGAAGCCCTGGCCAGAATGTGTTAACACTCCAGCATCAGAGGTTAATCCGTGAGCTGTCAGCATTATACAGAGGTGCTAATCCATGGCTGGGTGCCTGAATCAGCCTCGTAACACCTCCTGCACATGGCTTCTCCTTCACCAGGTTAGTACTGAGGCTGGGTGAAGTTCAAAGAAAGATGCTTTATCTTTTTAGTTTAGAAATTCAACCACTTCCAGTACATGAACAAACAAAAGGCTTACAGAGCTGGGTTAAATAATAAACAGATCCATGGATGCACAGTACCAGTGCAGAGAGAGAAACAAGCATTGCAGAGTGCACTGGAGTCCTCAGACTTTTGACAATTTGTGTCACCTGAAGTGTTCTTCCTGCCTCACACCAGGCTCAGGGCTCCCAGAGGAGCCAGAAAGACACTGCTCCAATGGCTCTGAGGGCTACTGACTGGACAGGACAATTCACTACACAGCCAAAGGCACCACAGCAGTGACCAACCCTAGGGTTGTCTGTGCACCCAGCAGTGACACCTCTGAGATGATGCTCCTGCTTGTCCCCCAGTAAAGTGCCTGCAGTGTAAGTGGTGCTACTGCAAGCTTAAACCACCAGCTGCAATACCAGTGATGTCTGGTTTCAAGCCCCAAAGACCTGTATAAACAAAACTTCCACCTGAACAAAAATCACATTTGGCTAGTGAGAAAGGCAACGTTGCACCCACACCTTAAGAGAATTCTTAAATCAGAGAGAGAATCTTTACTTTTTCACTTCTTTTTTTTTTTTTTTGGTGCTAAACCATCTTCAGGCATTAACAATTATTTTCCCCCAGACATTGCTAGGAGCCCAAAATTTGTTCTTTTTCATCAGCTTATCCCAAGAAAGAGAAGGCCACATACAGTATGGAACAGCTCTCCCACTCTTAAAACTTCAGTAGGACTGAAGAAAATTCTGGAAAAGCTTTACAAGTGTGTGTGAGTTTTGCTCCTTGCTGAGACTTTTGGCTACCATTGCCACGAGTGCAATCAAAACGCACATCTGAGTTGTACCCCACTTCTATACTCCAGGATCATCTGGCCCAAATTATATTATCAAAGCAGAGGATGTTACTACATTCACCCTTTATTGAATCCTGGGAAAAACGCTTTGAGATCAGCCCCAAACTATTTTACCAGCTCTGCTCAACCTTGCTGAAAAAGCCCCCAAATTACAAAGTTAATTGGCAGCACATTGTTACCATATGTGGTGTGCAAGAGAAGCACTGAAGTTTATTTAGGCATCAGAACCAAAGGAGAATGGAATATTACTGCTCTTTATGAGGATTTTGTGTTGGCCTTGATTACGAAGGCATCCCCAGCCTTGATCCTCCTGTGTGCAGCCTGCCCAGCACAGCACAGCACACTGCAGCATGGGGGCACCAGTCTGCCTCCAGCCCCATTTCCCAGGAGGAACTCCAGATACACTGCTTGCTGTGCTTTGCTTACTAGTCCTCAGCATTTTCCTTTTCCATATTCATATACTTCTTTCTTGAGTAAAGTTTTCCAGGCCATCTCTCATCGCTAAATCACAACCCCAAACCCAACCAGCCATGCAGCTGCTGGGTCACACAGATTTGGAACAATCCTCCTTGCTGCCCCACTTGTCTGGCTGGATCTCTCACAAATCTTCAATAAGAGCTGGATTCTTGGTCTGCAGGCTCTGATTTCCACTCCTCACATTTAAAATCTGAGCAAAAAATGTAGCAAATTTGTGTCACCAGGGCATTACTCAGACTCTTCCCTCTTTACTTTGACAGCAATAGCTCCTGTTGGAGCCTTTGCACTTATAAAGCTCTGAACTGTGCAGTGGTGCAGCAGAATTCATTAAAGTGTGAAGCCCCAGCAGTTCCATGACAGAAGTCCATATCTGATGTTTGCAGTAAAATTGTAGCCACAGGCCAGAAACACCCTGTCTGTTTTTAAACTCTGACAGAATCCCTGTATCAGTGTCCTTGCACAGACCGCCCAGGCTATACTGATATCTCAGCCCCACACAGGCACCTGCAGAGCTCCTGTTGCCCCATCTGGAGGAATAAACTACAATTCACACAGTCTAACTAGGGGTCATGTGCAAAGACTGCTTGCCTTAAAGAACCATAAACTATTTTTAAATGCTCAAGTTGACTTTCGTGAAGTGAAACATCAGGTTTCAATTAAGATGCCTTCATTTCCCAATCTGATGTGTGTTAAACAACCTATCAAAACCTCATAAACTTCAGTTCACAGCATTTTCATTTCCGGATTCTCTCTTCTCCTTTCAGTTTAAGTAATAACTTGTGTATTAAAATAACGTGTTTAAAAATAAAAACAAATTGGAGAAAAATAAAGCATGATGATTTTTGGGGTAGTACTCCTGATTTTCCGGAAGACACATCAAGACCACATTGTTCTAAGGGTAAGTTCTGGAGAATGCAGAGAGGTGAAGTAAGTTAATTCCTAGCTGACTGGAATAATTGCAATAAGATACCTTCAGTGCATAGAACAAAAATCCAGAGTTCCCAGAATCCCATGACAGCTTCTGCACACAGCAGTGCATTTTTAAAAAGGCCTGTTCCATGTGGCTGAATCTGTCTGCACATCTTACATTCTGTATTTTGAGAAGGAAACACCTTATCTCCAGGCACCCCCCCATCTGACTTGCACAAAATAAAAGTCTCTAATATTCCAGAAGTCTTCATTTTATAATTAGAGCATGGAAAACGAGGCACTATTCTGTCTAGTCCAAATCCCTGCTGTGACATAGCAAATCTCCTGCACTGATAGCAATGGAAGGACAATGCCAGGGGCAGAGCAAGCAGACCTTGTCCAGCAAAAGTGCTTCTCTCTGGGTTTGTCAGCTGTGCTAATGTGCCCAAAAATGTCACGTGTGGTCTCTATCAACAGCTATATCACATGTGTACATAAGCAATTTACCCACCCAAGTAATACTTACTCTAATGGTTGATATATTATGTAGAGCAAATATAAATACGTTCTGAGGACAGTGTTGCAATGTGAGATAATCCAGAAAACCCAAGTCACCACCTACCCCAACACTAACACTCCAAAAAGCTGCACTGGGGCTGAGAGATGTGAGAACGACCATTAAGGAATTTTGTTAATAAACATGAGCTAAAATGTGGTTTGCATTGTTTTCTTTTGTGAGATTTTATACATAACACTTGTTCGGATAAGATCAGAATTTCTTGCCTCATAAAGCAAACCTTTACCCTCTTCTACTATAAGCCCAGGATGCAACTTCCCAGTGGCTTTCAAGGCACTGCTGAAGAGTTGATGATCCCCTCCAAAATCCTTGGATCAGGAAGGTTCCTGCCTGGGTCTGAAGGAGTCTGAGAGCTGCCACCGTAACAGAGCCAAAGTCACTCCAACATTTTCAATGTCCAACAGTAGAGGCCCAAAGGAAAAATAAGAACAGTGTAAGGCTCCTCTGCTGCTTGGTCTCACATCCTTCCCTGAGGTTTTGCACCCTTTGCTTTATACCTACCCCTCTGCCCATCAGGCCATTGTTGAAAGGCAGTCCGATGAAGCTGAAAGCTGCCTCCTGGATGAAGTAGGGATTCAGGATGCGTATCTCATGAGGTTCCCTTGGGACACGGGTTGCCACTGACTTCCAAAAGCCATCAGAGGCACTCTGGTAACAAAAACAAAAATGGAAACAAAAAGGAAAAAGAAAGCTAAAACAACAAACAGAATTATATACAAAATATAGCAGATTTCTATTATTTTATTTAAAAAAAAAATAAAATGCACTACTGCAGCAGTTCCCATTGTCTCTGCTCGCTGCCACAGGGCAGTAGTATAACACTGTAGGAGACCTCTGTCTCTTGGAGAGGTGGCAGCAGCGTGGACTGATGCAGTTGAGTCAGTCTGGATAGTAACTGTGAAGAAGACAGACAGGCGAGGGCTTCAGCACAAATTACCCCCTCCCTGGTGCCCTCTTTTCACTCTTATTGGCACTTCAGCTGGTTTGATCCATGGATTAAGCATTCCAGCACATTCTGTGATCACTCCCACCTGCCTCCAAGAAAATACACCATTGGATAGCAAATGCTTTTAAGAACACTCAAAGAGATAAAAATGACTCCACAGCCCTACTTGCAGTGTGAGATAAATGCTTCCCACTTTATCCTAGATTTGTCCTCCCCTGTTAAGTTTTATGTGAATTAAGCTGTAAGCTTATAGTGGTATCATCTTATCTTGTGAACAGTCATGAATGTTCATGGCACAGGGGAAGAAACAACTAAGTATGTCTATTATTTTTACCCAGTTCAAGTTTTCACTTAGCAAACATGGAAGAACAGTGGCCTTGATATGTGCTGCACTCCTAGACAGCCTTGCCTGGGGAGGGGCTTGTGCCATTCTGCCACATGGCTCCCCATCCTTGCTCAGTGATGGCTTTGCATCATTGCTTCCCATCATTGACAGTTTTCCAGGTGTCAGTAAGCATAGCACAGAGTGCCCCCAAAATAACCAGAGGCTCTTGTTCACAGGACTTAGGGAGCAATTGCATTCCAAAGTTTCACTTTTGTTTGGGTTAATTCAGAGGAGGCACAGGGAGCATGGAAGGAATTCTAATCTGCTGACCAGCATCTTGGGCAGGATAATCTGATTGAACACCTCCTTCTTGAAGCATTGAGCCATCTTCCCTGAGATCTCCATGACAAGAAACAGACATTACACTACATAAAAAGGACAAGCTCTGGAATTCATTATATATACCAGTTTTGGGTTGCTTGCAACTTAGCAGTGACTTTACAGCTGCTCTCAAGGCACTGATGAAAATGTTGATTATCCACTGCAAAATCCTCAACAGCTTCCTCTGCCCAGTAGTGATCACCCCTGTAATTACAGACTGGAACTCTGCCTCAGCCAATGCCTGCTGCATTTCACATACTCCCTGTACTGTGCTCAGCTCCTGTGAACTCTCACACCACATGTTGCTAAACACCTTACAGAGTGTTTTTTATGGAACAATCCCATGGATATCTTTAGCTGCTGAATTTCATATCCTGAAATTGAAACTTTGGCAAATGGCTCGTGCTACAAAAGGCAATAACAGAGCAAACCTGAGGAGGGTGCACAGTCACCCAAACCAACTCTCTAGGAAAGCCAAATCCCATTGCTATCCCTGCCCCCTCAAAACTGCCCAAACATAAATACACTTCTGACAACCACGGCAAGCATCCCATGGGTTTAAGTTCACATTTCAACAATGGCCAAGCGCCCTTGGGACCTTAAATGGAAAAAATTCTTAATTATCACTCATGTTCTTTCACCATAGTAGAATTAGAAAGAATGTCTTGTGTCAAAGTAGTCTAACACTTTCCACTTTCCATTGTAAGACATCTTCAGCCACTGAGTGATCGCAGCATTAAAAAAAACTTGAAAAAACCTTTACAAATATTAATAAAGTCCAACATCCATTTGACCAAGGGATTTGAGGGATTTGGTATGCCAGCTGGATTTTACCTCTTGTGAAAATTCATTAAAAATTGGATAAATATTAAACCTTTGGAATTTCCTAAGGGTACATGTAAAGTAGAGGCCTTTCAGTTCCAGGAAAGGAGGTAAAAAAAAAAAAAAAAAAAGAAAGGTCACAGACTCCACTTGCATTAAGCATGCTCCAGGTCTCACAAAAATGAAGACGATAAACAAATATCTTGAATAGCTACTCATTCAGTGAAACCATCTTATCATGGACTTAAGTAGGCACACCCTGGAAAAATAGTGTGTGACCCTGAAGCTACAATAAATTTATAAGTTCAATTAAGATTTCACATACAACTGTAAATATGGCATTGTCCAAATTTTGTGAACAATTCAAGCCAAAGGTCTGCAAGCTATTTAAAATGGACAGAAGATGCCTTTTGTTTGGACTTACACTCCATAGGAGATTCTACATAAATTTTGGGATTTAAATAGGTTTTACATGGCTTTTACATTACACATACAACATTAAATAGAAAAAAATTAAATAAAAAAAAGAAAAGCTGTAAATATTTGAGAGTTTTATTCCTTGCTGCTGCTGGAGATGTTTGGAGAGAAATAACCACACAAACCACTACTGTCCATTTTCCCAGTGCTGTGTGAGCCGTGAGGACTACACCTGGGATCCTCTCAGCTGGTTCAATGCCAGTGCAAAATAAATGTGGGTGCCTGTACCTAGCTGGAAATACAATCAGTCTGCTTTACTCCCTTCTATTCAGCTGTTTCTCCTGTTGTTCTTCATGACTATTTCCCTAAGCATTTCCTTCAGCTATCACACTGCTCTGAAATTGCTCTCCCTTCTGTCTCATTTCTATTTGCTCTGTGTTCTTCCCTGTAACTTTCCTGGGCAGTTCCCCTGAGATTAGTTCTGAGGGACACCTGGGGTACTTTTCCATTTCAGTGCATTTTCCCGCTGTAGTTTTTAAAACAATTGTAGGGAGGAACACGGAATCTCAGCAGGCAGCTCTCACTTCCACCTCTACAGCAGGCAAAGCCCCGTGCAGCTCTAAAGAACCAAAAACTGTTTTCCTGGCTTATAATTACTGAAATCCCAGCCTTGTGGTTTGGCTCTCCAAGCCCGGTAGTGTTGAGCTCCCTTCTCAAGCGCTGTGGTTTGGTTCTGCAGCTTGTCACTGGCACAGAGCGCAGCCCTGGCCCCGCAATTCCCGGGGCTGCTGCTGACACAGCCCCTGCCCCGCAATTCCCGGGCTGCTGCTGACACAGCCCCGGTCTCTAACACCGTCCCGGTCTCTAACACCGTCCCGGTCCCTGGCACAGTCCCGGTCCCTGGCACAGTCCCGGTCCCTGACACCATCCCGGTCTCTAACACCGTCCCGGTCCCTGGCACAGTCCCGGTCCCTGGCACAGTCCCGGTCCCTGACACCATCCCGGTCTCTAACACCGTCCCGGTCCCTGGCACAGTCCCGGTCCCCGACACCGTGCCGGTCCCGGGAGCGCAGCCCCTGCCGAGGCTCCGCGCTACCGCTGGTGCCGCGCCTGGGCTGGATGTTCAGCCTGATTGGACCCAGATGTTCAGAGAGGTTTCCAAAGCAATTACTTCCCGTCGGGGAACGCTGTCCCTTTTTTTTTGGCTGGGAGGAGACTCGAGGAGCAGCAGGCATTAGGAGGAAGGGCACGCTTTCCCTGCCAGATTCGGGAGCTCAGATTCGCAGCTGGAGGCTGGGGGCATCCTCTGTTGTCTGCTGCAGTGGCTAAACATGTCGTGCTTAAGGATGGGCTGGTCACAATGAAATAACTCCTGTCTTGATCAGCACAATGATAAACAGTCAGAAAATGAGTCTGAAAACTGCTCAGGCAATGTTCTCTCAGTGCCTCATCACCTCCCGGTACTGAGGTGGAAACTAGAAGGTCCAGGCTGGAAATTGTGTATCCTTCTGTTAAGCTTCCACTGTTACTATTCGTTGGTATTACTGTGCACCTGGAGTCCCAGTCACAGATCAGTATTCACAGTGCCAAAGGCTGCCAAAAGAAGGTTATACGATACAGGCATAAAGAAACAAGCATCACAGAGAGATAGACAGGAGAATATGACTGAAGAACAAGTCTATGATGCATTTTTAAGCAGTCTTGGAGCATTTTCATAATTGTATAATTGCAAAGGACATCACTAAAGGCATTAGAGGAAGCTATTTTAAAAGTACAAAATAATTTAGATAGGCCAGGGCTTTCAAGCCAGTCTCTTGTACAATTCTTATCCAGCAAGAGAGGCAGAAAGAGACACCACCTCTATAGACACCACTCCAGGAATAAACTGGTACAGACATGACAGACCAAAGATAGCAGATTAGGAGGAAGGGATAAAAAATGGCAGGGCTCACCAAATAGCTCAAGAGACAAAACAATCCAGCTGCAACCCCTCATTCTGTCCATTTGCAGAATACTGAAGGGTAATCAGCACAGCCAGTTGTAAACTATTTTTTGTCTCCATTCACTTTTCCATCTCCTGTTCTAAGATTTACCAAGGCAAATCACAACATTCGCTAAAATAAAATATGGAAACTCAGAGCATTAGCCAAGAAGCACCTCAGTGGAAAATACAAACCACTAGAAATAGGCTGAGTCTCCCACAATAACAACATTTCTAATTATACTGAGCAAAATGAGAGGTAATGCCATTGCATCCTGATGATACCGATGCTGCCTCTTTTGTGCTCTGTTACACTACTGGATTTAGGAGTACAAGCAGCATAGCTCACTGAGACTTCTAGCTCTGATGGGAAGGAGAAGGAAGATTGCAAAGGTCAGCTACATGCAACATGAAGTCTGAGTATGCAATACCTTGCTACAGAGCAACCAAAGAGACTGGAGAGGGAGCCTGTGTTAAATGGACATTAGTGCTCTTTTGAACTCTGCTAACACCAGAAATGGAGAGGAAGAAGGACATGAGGCAAAAAAAAGTCAAGGGATGATGCACCAGTCACAAGACCTCACTGTGCCTGTGAGCACATTGCTAACTGGAATCTTTGCCCCCACCAAGGCTGGAATGTGGTTTATTCTCTACCCGTCATCCACAAGCTCTCACTGTCACATAAATAAGGTACAGCAAAACCACTGCAATCCATCTGCAGAGGCTTTTGAAAGGTTTCTGCTCAGGCATGACTGGATTAGATGTGGAAGGTGTGTTTCCACTAGAAAATAACCATCTTATCAGCCAACACTGCATTTCTCAGCGGTCAAGTAGACACAGAGGCCTAGAAAATGCTCTTCTACGAGTAATATAAATGAAGTTGCATCATTTTCACTGATTATCAAAGCAACGAGGAATTTTTAGCAACAAGAACAGAGGTGCTGAGAGCCTGCAGTCTGGGTTAATGGTCAATTGTCAGACCCACTAGCCCACACTTCAGGCATATTTACCCAACTTTCTCAAAGCTATGGAGAACCCCTCACCATCCTCTGCACATGGTTCTGATGGCCAGCATTTGTTCTGAATGAACCTATCTTCAGTTTCTAGAGCCTAGAATTGCTCTAGAGACTAGTTCCACTCTTATCTGTCCCACTGAAAAGCTCTTACTCTGCCTGAAGTAGGAGCATTGCTCAAGCCTTTCTCTCATCTTCTCTTTGTTCTGCTGTCAAAAGAGATGCAGCTCTTGGACTACCCAACAATACTTACAATTTTTTACTAGTTTTGTTTCTTCTCCTGAGGCACTCTCCCCCTGACCAAGTCTAAAATCAACTGGCTGTAATTTCCCAGGCCATTCCCCTCTCAGTATGCCCCACCTGCCAACTGCCTCACAGCACCTAAAAGAACTCCTGGCAGCTTATAAAGCCCACAAATTCAGTTTTTACTAATGTTTCTCAGTGTAAAATCCAAATATATTTTACACCTAGCAAACAAGGGGCAGCAAAGCATGATGGAGAAAAAAGCACCTCAAAACACAGCACTACTAGAGCTTTTTTTTCTCTTTAAAACAGCATTATTTTCTTTGTTGATAGAGCTGAGCTAATATTTCACTACACTGGCTCGAGATAAGTTCTTTAGGCTTGATAACCAAGTTGAAAACCACAAGAGAAAGGAAACTTACTCCAAGCAGCAGCTGCAAACTCTAAACATTGTGCCAGACATGTAACTTACACAGCAGCCTGGCTACACATGAAACTGGAAGCTGTCCTGTGCACAGATATTGGCTCAGAAAGCAGCAACTTCAGTGGTGACAAAATCCACCTGGGACATGAGGGTGGCACTGGAGTGTCACACACCAGTTTGCTGTAACTCAGCAAAGTACTCATTCCCATGGATGTCAGGAAGTTTCTGCCCTGTTTACCTGCAAACATACATTGTAGATAAGCAGATAAGCATATTCAAATAGGCCTACTGAATTTCCAGCTTCATTTAACCTACATAACTGAGTGCTACAGCTAACCCAAATACAGACACATGGGCCTCCTGTGTGGCTGGTCTAATACCAGCTGCTGTCTTCTGATTCACAGGATTAAACAGCACAAGGCCAAGACCAGCTCTGAGGAGTCAGGAGAGCAAAGCTATTTTTATGACATGCTGTAAATGAAAAGGAATTCCTCTTAAAAAAAAAAGTATTCTCGTGGTTTTATCCATGTTATTCATGTAAACTGAAAGCAAAATGTGGTTCACAGTTGTAAGATAACAAAAAAATGCTGTCAAAAAAGAGATTGTTCTGTGAAGAAAACGGAACTTGGAACATGTCAGAGGAGCTGCAGAAAAGCTGAAGATTTTTCTGATGAATGCTGTTTCACAAGTTGAAGCATAAATGATGGCTCACATACGGTGTGTCAGTAGACATGCCTTCTATGTGCAAACAGGGTGATGGATACACTGTCCTACCCACTCTTTTGTTCAAAATGTAAGCTGGATTTTGAGCCAAAATTTGAAGGAATATTCCTGTTCCGAAATGTCTTAGGAAAGATGGAAGTTTTTAGTGAAAGGAATGGATTTAGATAACGTACATTGGCTTTGTGGCTTTTTGTCTGTGAATAATTATCCTTCAATGAAAAAATACCTAAAGTAGTAGAGTTTCAGAAAAATCCTAAAGAAGAATAGGCCCTATATCATCATTACATACAGGGTGTTTTATTCCCATAAGGAACCAGCTCCTTTACTTCATTATTATTTTTATGACAGTTTATGAAATGTCATACTCATGTAGCATCTATTAAAAAGATACCAGGGCTGAAAGGGTCAGATCCAGGTGTTAGTAATTGCTGAAGTAGGACTGTCTTGCAATTTCAGCTCAGGATTGCTGTTGAGAACACTGACTTTCCAATCTTCCCACAAGATTTTTCTTTTATCACCATTTATCTAAGTGTTTTACAAACCACATTTTCACATTTAGAGTATCTCTGCAATACTTTGTGTGTATAACATCTCCTCAAGAGGAACCCTCAGCGTCTGTAACCAGGAGATTGTTCTTCCTCCTCACATTTCCTCTCTGCAATCCACATGTTCTACAGCTCCTGCAACTACTCATACAAGGCTGAATGTCTTACATTACAGAAATTAGTCCAAATCGCAGTCTTCCCTCTCCACTAGATAGACAGCTGTGTTCTAAGCAAGCCAGGATATAATTATGCAATTAAGGATAACATCTGCACAGAAGAACTGAATTAACATTGAAAATGCAATGTTATTTTTTTTCTTTTTTTAACTTTTGGGAGCTTGATTTCTATAATCATACAGTGCTTTAAAAAGTCTTAAAGTGCCAGTGTTTTAGGAATTTCCTGCCAGTTATAAACCTTTACTTTCTCTGCTGTGCCCATCACTCCTGTTCTTGCCATGTCCCAGACCAGGCTACTGCTCCTTCACATTGCCTAGATGGCTGGGAGAAGGAAAAGGGGTTCCTGAGAGTCCAGGAGATATTCCCTGCCCCCTGGTCCCCTGCCCCTGCCCCAAACTTTGTGGAGAAGTAATTGATGAGAAAATTCTACTTGGTTCTTACATACCTGGAGATATTGCATCACAACTAACTGTGTGGGAGGATACCTGACAGGCAGGACAGGGGAGCCACAGCAGGACTGACTGTGCCTGGCACTGACAGCATCCAACAGCCCTCATGGAACATCAGACCAAGCCCTGGGATTTCACATAACAGCAGGAGCCACACCAGGCTGAAGAACTGGACAACCTCAGCAAAATAGGATGGGAGACTTATTTTTTTTTCTTTTTAAACAGGGATATAACTATGCATATTCAGTAGCATCATTTTGAGACATCTGAGTTATTTCAGCTGAACTTTCCAGCTGTGCCAAACATGTGGCACGGAAAACATCAGCTCAAAGGTGCCAGTGTAATAAAATGATAAAGCATTTTCCCCATTGCTCGTAACACGTGAGGTGATCCCACCAATGATCCCAACTACAAGCTCAGCTACCTGCTCCACTTACAACCATATGCCTGCTCAGAAGCAGAAAAAAAACTGAAAAAAAAAATTAAAAAGCTGTCTTTGCAGGCTTGGGTGACAAAGCACAAGGGCATCCCAGGGCATCTGAGGACATTCATCAGCAAAGTCTTTTTTGGGGAGCTGAACTGGTTCATGAGTTTGAATACAAACAGCAACTCATTAAACAACACATATTTAGACTAAATTCTTGGCACATTACAACAAAAAAAGCTAAAGGATCGCCACAGGAAGAATTACGGCCTAAAAACCCTCATTGCTTTCTGAAGTTATCTCAAAGTGAGACTCCAGGGAAATTTTTACATTGTTTTTACAGCAAGAGTACACAGAAAATCTGTCTTCTCCTATTTTGGCATCTCTGCTGAAATGAGAAGCCAAATCATTTGTATATTCACTGAGTGTTCATATAGAATATATACAAATTATTCAGCGTCCTCTAAGAGGAGAAAGTATAAAGGTCAAAATAACAAGAAACTGGGAAGATGCCAGGAAGCTCCTGCCCAACTTTGTTTTCTAGACTTGCATTAATAATTGGTGTTTTTCAGAAGAAGAGTTTTTAAATAAGATTATTTAATATTCTTAAAAGATTAGAAT
Organism: Acridotheres tristis; assembly: GCA_037013685.1. Classification (NCBI taxonomy): domain Eukaryota; kingdom Metazoa; phylum Chordata; class Aves; order Passeriformes; family Sturnidae; genus Acridotheres; species Acridotheres tristis. The sequence continues at coordinate 11,260,875 of CM072895.1, forward strand.
TTAAATAAACTGTAATCCAAACAGAACATTTACATTTAAGGAGTTTTTTTTCCAAATAGCAGAAGTGATGATTGCTTGGGCCAAGCTCTGTATATTCTGTCCTTGTCAGTTGTAGGCAAAGTTCATTTAATCAAAAATGGCCAGAATACAAGTGATGGTCAAGATGAGAAAAACTTCCAAGTAGACCTACCAAGTTCTTCTGCACCCAGTTTGGCCATTTTCCTCCAATTTTATGCCTCTGACTAAATAAATAAATAAAAATTAAGACACTAACAGTTTTACAAATCTGTCTTAATTAAGAAGAGAAGAAACACCCTCAGACACATGGCATAAAATTGCAACTTCAAAAAAAAAAGGCATGTCTTTCCTGAATCCCTCTTGCTTACTGCCATCATATGGCTTGGTCTATTTTCACTTCTGTTGTCAGGACAAGTGTTTGCATTAAATAGCTGTGAGTGTTGAGGTAGAGGTGCTGCTCAGTCAGGAGAGGAAGGAGGTCATGGATTCACACCTCATGCACAGGAGCATCCTTCTCTCCTGCAGAAAGAAGCTGCCATTCCTCTTGGGCAGAACCAGAAGAACCACACACAGCTGGAGCACGGGGGAGAGATAAATTTAGGAAGATAAAAGCACATGGGGAGTTTAGTTACCTCAGTGTTTATTATATCAGATTGAAGATATAGGTCAACCCCCTGTCCTGGAGCCCTCGGTGCTTCGAGGCAGAGAAAATGTTACGAATTGCTCAGACAGCTCTAACTATGCAAGCAATCCATGGAGCCTGCCAAGGAACACATGTGTTTCAGGCATAAATCGTCCAATCTATTCCTTTCTGAATTAACATCTGTCATCATGACACCATTCAAAATGACTGAAGACTGGATCATATTAACAACCACACATCTTGGATAAATATTTACTGTTCAGACTTTCTCCCCCCCACCACTTTAAATAAAAAATGCAGATAGCAAAATTCCTGAAGCTGTGAAAGGGGAGTCTCTTTTCAGCCACTGACAGAAAGCATGTGATTTTATTTACAAAATCAAATCAGTGTTTTTCCCCTCCTCTGTGAGTCTTCATACCCCACACCGGTGAACTTAGAGCATCCTGTGGTGCTGCAATGCTTTCTAAAGAGCTCCTCCGAGGAATTCTGTTATGCTGAAAGTTGTTCACCTCAGAGACTCCACAAAGTCTTCTCCCTCTAGATGCAGAAACAGATCTGGTTATTGTGCCCCAAGAAGAGAAAAATTTGCTGTGACCTTTGCAGACAACTGGATAAAGCAAATAACTTACTTCCATGACAAGCTGTCAGGTGTATTACTGGCTTGCTAACCTGCTCCCCATAGTCAACAAATGGGTCATAGAGAGTGAGGATAGGAGGTCTCAGAGTCACAGAACAGGAGGGTGGAAGGCAACACAAGAGTGCAGCCCTGTCCTTCATACTTCCAAGACACAGAATTTTCCAAGATACTGGATTAAGTCTGCATTACAGAAAAAAAGATACCAGCAGTCAGTGCTCCCCTCTGCGAGTATCTCATCTGAAAATTGTAAGGACACATTTCTAGGAAAATATGTGCGTTCAGAATGATTTCATCTAGTTGAGCTTCTAGACACCACATTCTGCTATTTCTTCTCAGTATGGCTTGAGAAGCTGAGAGAAATCCTGCTGACATCTTTCTGGACGTCCTGCATAGCAGGGAGCAGTGCTCCTCCATCAGCAACTTCTCCTTCCAGACCTTTACTCTCACACTGTTTGAGTGGAACTTGACCAAGACATCCAGTCTTGATTTCAAGACATTAAGGGCAAATTCACCAAGCATGTAGGGCAGATGTAACAAAAATACTGATATGAATGTGCTGCCTTTTTCGGTTGTTTGCCTAGCTTCAGATACGCTTCTTCCTACAAAATTAAAAGGTCTTGTGAGAAAAAATGTTCCGTCTAAGTAGAGAGAGAGACTACAAGTAAATCCCCCCAAAATCTCACGCATAAGCTAAATAAATTGAACTCCATAACTAAATAAATGGAACTCAAATCTCTCAGACTAAGGGAGGCTTTGCAGACTTCAAATGATTCCCGTAGTTCTTTACTGAAGTGTTAACACAGAATATCTTTATTCTAGTAACAGTTGCACTGATAGCTGATACCCTCTGGGTGACGTCTCAGTTTCACACTTGGTGATGTCCTGGCACTTTTTCCATGTGCTGGATTCACCCTATGGAGAGAGGAACATCTGCTGCACATGTGGACCATGCAATACCCTCAGCAGGCATGGGCTGCACTGGTGGTAGAACTCTGTAAGGCTGACTGGGAGAGACACACACCTTGCTGCTGGAGAGGCCAGGTGGAGGTGAGGCCATGCAAGCAGTGGGAAACCGGGGGAAATCCAAGCCCATTGTGGTACAAAAGGAATCAGGAAACAAATCCACAGGCAATCGGGCAATTTTCTTAGCTCTGCTGTTTGCGGAATTGTGTGTGTTTCATTGAGATCAGCATCAGATTTGGAATTACTTTCTTTACATTGGCTCAGCTATTCCAATCAAGGCAGGCAACCTGAGTTTACATGCACTATGACCTTGAAATGCACCTACTGGGATTTGCATAATATTGGTGTCTGAATATTGCCACAGCCTGCCAAACAGTGACTGCAACATGAGCACCTTCCTGGTGCTTTTTCAAAACATCTGCACTAGCTCTTCAGCTGGCCCTCACATTGACTTTTCGAGATGTGGAAAAACTGCAACTCTAAATTGCCCAGCTTTTTTGACTTTGGTTGAGAAGGAAGGAGTGATCAAATATCTAGGCGGGAGCAGCAACTGTCAGCTGGACGGCAACAGACATCACAAGATTGGATGGTGACAATATGAGGAAGAAATTATCGCAGTATAAAGCAGGATGGAGAGGCAATCCCAGAAAGGACATCCTAGGGCAATGATGCAGTCTTTTCAGGGGCAAATCCTGTTTGGGTCTCTTCATTTAAGAACGATGTACAGGAATAGAAACTAAAGAAATAAAAATCTGACTGGAGCTCTCTGGTTTTCACGTTACAGCTGGGATTACTGAGCCAGAAATGAAGACGATGCTGTCTTGGCAGATGTGGGATAAAGGTTCTTTAAGGACTGCTGATGCCTAGCATGGCTAAATGCTTCTCCTCCATTAATACAAGTATAGGGCAAGGATGACTGCTGTTAGGTAACAGCAAGCAAAGCAGGAGACAAAAAAAAGGACAAAACCCATGCATGGTGTGGGAAAGACTAGAAGGGCAGACACAGCAACAATTTTTATTTTAATTTTAAAGAGAAACTGTTTAAAAATTGAGTAATCAATGATGTCATTACTATAAGTATAGATACTTTGCAAACTTTTGCTACCTGGATTTTTTGCATCCAGGAAATAGTTTGGTCATGGCTGTATTTTATTTTCTTCATCTGCCCCATGAGATTAGGTGAATGGTTTCAGACTTGTAGATACTAATGGCTACCCCATCCAGGTAGACAGGTTTTATTGTCTAGGACACATCCATCTGGCAATATTAAATGCTATGAAGGCACATTGCAAAGGCATAAGAGCAGCCACCAGCTGATGCTTGACAGTGCACTTACAGACACACTGTGCAGGCCTGGGTGGGAGCAGCTCTCAGCTATGTAGTGACCTGCCTAATCTCATTATGCTGTTGCATGCAGGTATGTATGAAGAGCAAGCTCCAGCCTGCACTTTCCATATCAACAACTTTCCTTTGGGAATCTGGCCAGGAAGTCTCCCCCAAGGCCCATGTTACAAACTGGGTCATTTGCCTACTGAGGTTCCTGTATGGTCCTCACCAGTGCTACCTGAAAGCTTGTTAAAAAACACAAAATACACAAATAAACTTTTCTCCCTCGCTTGGTCAACAGGAACATTTTTTTATAGCATATCTACATATTTTCCAGCCTCTCTTCTAACCATGACTGGAAAAAATTGGCTTACCTTCTCTCAGAGGGGCACCAATATTCATACTTCTCCTTAATTCTGGAAATTGCTCTGATCTCCTAGGCTAGTCACAGAGAAGGATTTTTTTTTCACATGCAAGTCTTCCATGGTCCCCTGGGGCCATTCCCACCAATGCACTGCAATTGTGAAACAGTTCCTGACCGTGGCCGCACAACCCCCCCGGCAGTATGGACTAGACTTCTACATAGCCAGAGAGATCAAAACCTAAAAAAACCCAAACAATGATGTCAAAACAATCATACCAGAAAGACAAGATAACTTCCAGCTACTCTCTGGCAAAGGAATATGGAATACTCTCCACAGAATGCATCACAGAGACTCTCCCACCTCATCTTCTCAGTCAGAGATTTGGTAGGAGCCAGAAAAGTCAGCCTCATGTTTTCACTTTCTGACAAAGCATTTTCTGTGCTTCAACATTTAGTCATGGTTCAGTTGCCTTGACTGAGGCACCAAACCATCCTGATGATGTGGTAAGGTATTCCCTGCCACAATTCTTCCTAGACTTCCCGCACACTCTGTGACTGGAAATGTTTTTTAAATCATGTGCTAGGACCACAGGGCAACCACTGAAAAGGCTTTCTTGCCTCTTCCTCACTGCAAGCCTCATCATGTCCCTTGAGCAGGCTGGCTGCCTAACTCACCAGCCATGCCTTCCTAAATTATACTTTGGAAGGGATTAGTTATAAATAGCTATTTAGGTGAAAATTCAGATTTGTGAAAGAAATTGAACAACCCTTAAGCTGACTTCTTAATTCAAAAGCCTTTCTTGTTTATGATGGAGCAGCTTCTGTTCCCTTTCAGCTGAGTCCAAGGAGAGCAAGAGGACACAAAGCAATACCCACCCAGGCACATCTGTAAGCAGATGGGCTGAAGCTGTGTTTCAGCACAGGATGAGGAAACACAAACCTGTAACCAAGTTTTGCATTCACAATGCATTAAGAAAACTGGTAGTGGATTTACAGCTCCACCAAACCAGAATGCTGTCCCAAGAATCATCCCACATGTCTTTCTCACAGCTCTTTAAAATCTGAAAAGACCCACTGTATACAAGACATTTAAAGCAGCAAGCCCCTTGGAGAAGGAAAGGGAAAGAAAATATTTGCAATTCAAAAGCAAACTCTGGAGTGAATCTGCCAGTAGCAGTGGCCACTCCATTCGTCAGCAAAGGCAAGGGACAGCACTGGAAAAAGCAGATTCTTCCTCCCTAGTGCAGACCCAGAGAAACCACCTGCTCAAGTGCTGGTCTCGAGTTCCAAACAAACTGAAAATACACACATGTGAATGAAGCTTTCCTTGGGATGGGGCAGCAACAACAGATTCACAGCCTCATTATTTTCCTGAAGATGACAGGAGGAGCATGATGGCTCCTAAGGTTTGTTTTAGGATGTAAACCAACCCAGAGGTAAGGCTATTTCTTAATCTGAGGAATCCACAGTGAACTACAGGGCTGTGACATTCACAGGCTGCCCTAGCAAACATGCAGCATGACAAGGCCATTAACTAATGGAAGAAGAGGAGCTCTAAACAAAAGCTCAGCAGACAGCACAAGTGCTGGCAGCAGTCCGGCCTTGGCTCCAGCACAGCAGCACTCACTGATTGCGCCAGGAAGGTATCATAACACACACATTACCACAACTAGGAGTGTGCTGTTGGGTTAATACAATAATGTAGTTCCCCAATAAAAAGTTAAATAAAACCTTCCCCAGTGCCACATCCAGAAGGTCTCTGCAAGCAGCAGTCACATGCTGTGACACAGGAGCCAGGGTTGTCATGCTGGAGGACAATGGCTGTTGGGCACCACTGCTGTGTGCCAGTTGTCAGACATGTCCCTACAAGGGACAGACAACCCAGCCTGGCCTCGCTCACAGGCAGGTGCTCACTTGCTCCTGTGACTTTCACTATCAAAGAGAACTTCAAGGTGCCGCAGGCGCTTTCTGCACAAGTGACTCCTCCTGGCAAAGGCTGCAGACATTCCCACTGGAATCATCCACAGGCTCATTACCACATGAGCAGGAAGCTTGTGAGCTGCCAATTTCTAGTGGCACCTTTGCCCTCACTTGGCTGCTTTACTGCCATGTGCCAGATGTTCAGGGATGTGAGCCCTGGCAAGAGAGCTCCCTCTAATTCACTAATGACAGCCAAGAAACCACCCTGGAATTGGCCTCAGTACCAGGCTGAGATGGCTGCTTTGCATATTGGAGCTTGTAAATTCCAGTTTGTTTCAGGAAGCATCTACTCTCCATGCAATAGAGAAACTTTCAGCTTTTGACCATTATTTTAAGAAGAGCAATATATGACGAAGCCTCTATCCCTCTGCAATTCCTCTGGGTGCTTTCAGAAAGAGTTTCTGCCACTGAGAGACCAAAGCAGATGCAGGAAGGTACAAGCAGTAGGAAGCAGCTGGGTGGATCACAATATATATAGATTATGTCTCTTGGAAAAATTGTCCAGGAGAAATTGTCCAGGAGAAAGTGTAGCTGTTCTGAGTGGCTGTCCATGAGTAATCTCCCTCTGGGCATGCACTGGAAGCATGTTTCACCAGCAAAGGGCTGCCTGGAACTGTCACAGGATCTTACAGCAACGATTCCAAGTCAGCACTGCCAGACCAGTTACCACGGATGCACGACAGTTTACATCTGTGACCCTTCTGCAACAGCCATGAGTTCACGGAACTGCAGGCTCTGGGACTCCAACCCACTTCCTTTCCACTTGTACACTGACTTATTAGGTCAGCATGGTGCAATACTCCCCTCTGCTAACCATGACACCTTTCTCCATCCCATACTCCTTTTAGCTGCAACCAGTGCAATGATTTTCTCCTTTAATTTATTCTAATGCCTGTCAAATGACTGAAATCAGGTTACCAGTGTTTTAGTCACTCAGATTCACTCACCCTTCCCCTTCTTTAAGGCAGGTCTACGTTCTCTATTGATACACTATGCTCTAACTTCCTACAAGACTTCAACCTGGAGTGCCAGCTCAGCCAGAACTCTGTGATGGAGACCACCTTTGTTTTGCTGCTGACAGTGAACATTTAGCCAAACCTATCCTTTTTCTCGATTAATGTTTTCTCTCAAGTTTTTATTTGCTTCCAGATATTTCTGGTTTAGTGTGAAATAAAAAGCAGTTGAGCTTTTACATTTCCTTAGGTCCATATTCCACTGCTCCTGTTTCTGGAAATATTGTGTCTCCCAGGGCACTAAGGCATCACACAGATATCCGGGAGACCATTGCACCAGACTGTATGTAACACATAAATCCCCTGCCCCACTGTTCTGCTGCTGCTTTTGCATCACACTGATTCTTTCTCCTTATAACATCTCCTGAAAATTCTCCTCTCTGCACAGCACTTACCCCTTCCTCAGTATGCAAGTGCTGCCAAAAGACTAACACAACACGGAGCAAATCCCTCTCAGCTGCAGGGAGAATAAGCTTATCTGACCACTGACCCAGCAATAAATATCCACTCGTCTTTCATTTACTCTTTCTCAGATAAGCTCCCTTTGATTTCACTTACTCAAGAGAGGACTAAGCAAGGATCCCAGTACCTGGCCTGGAATCTCTGGTCCAGCAGGTCCAAGCTGCTCCAGGTGCCTGAAGGAATTCAGAAGGTCTCATTACCCACCTGTGACTGTACCAAGGACATGTGCAGTTGCCATCAACAGTCACAGACAAAGGAAACATCAGAGGGCAGAGATCAGCCCATTTTTTTGAGGAATGTGTCAACCTCCACAGCAGTTGTGTTCTTTAGCAGAATGCTTCCATTTTCATTTTCTCTATCCTGAGATCAGATTCCTGACTGTAACCACTGCTTTGCAATAGGGACGAAGTCTTGCAGATGGACATTTCAGATAAGGAATAAGCAGCAGTGGCACACAGAGCTCTCAGGTCATGCAAGTGCCTCTAGATAAATCCAGGAAAGGAAGACACTCCCCTTTCTCTGGAAAACCATCTGAGCGACAAACAAACTCTTGACACCAGAGAGTGCTGGGCAGGCATTTGTCATTTTGAACTTACCACACACTGATGTAAATACTAACACTCACTACCAGAACAATCAGACACCTGCATGCTATTTCCACAGCACTGCTAGTTCTCCACTGGGTCATTCCCATCTAAAAGAAAGCACTTTCTGCATTGGTTCCCCCCAGAAAAAGCAGCTGTGCGAGCCACCTGCTTGCAGCTAAAGCCAGTGACAGCAAGACTTCAGCCTCAAGTAGAGAGAAATCAGACTAGAGCACAAGACAGATGTTTTCCAGTCACCTGGGCTGCATCCTGAAGTACCTGATGAACTGGCTCAGCAGCCTCAAGAACTAGCATTGATCCCCTTTGGGAACTTGTGTAGAACAGGTTGGAGGTCAAAGGATTGAACATAGACAAAAGTAATGCCTGCCTTAATACAGCAAGAAAGGGAAGAGAGTTAAATTATGATTTCAGTTCCTAGAATAGCAAGATTAATTATTTGTAAGCACCTGAAAAAAATAACAGACTGAGTAGCAACCCAGGTGGATTTGTCAAGAGTGAATTATTTAAAAAAAAGATTCTTTACACAGACAAAAAAATATCATGGGGAGAAGCAAGACAGGAACTGGAATTTAGTAAAACTTCTGACAGATCACTTTCACAAACATGCCAAAAATATTACTGATGATACAATTGTGATACAAGCTCAGAAGTGGCCAAAAATCTATCCAGGAGGCTCAGTGGACTCACTCTAGGAATGGAAGGACATTAATACTTTGGGGTCTGCCTAGGAACCAATGTTGTTTAGTGTTTTCATTATCAACCTGGATGATGAAGTAAAAAGTATCTTTTTTTTTAGTTTATTTAAAGAAGTTTATTAAATTGCAGAGGACATGAATTTGGAAAGAACGACAGGTATGCTGGGAAGCTCTGCCAAAGGAACTTGGCAAACTGGAGGAGTATTCTGGAAGAAAGGATTGGTAGGGACAAGTGCACAGTGCTGTTCTTTGGCATGAGGAGCCAACAGCACAAGCACAGGGTGTGGAGTGGGGGAAGTGGCTCTTGTCCAATTCTTCCTGAGACCTGGAGTGTCCAGGAACTCAACACTCACCTTCAGTTCCATGCCATTATGGAAAAGGCCATTGAAACAGTGGATGCATAAAGAATGAGAACTGTGAGGTTAATTAATTATCTATTTGCTCCTCCTTTTTGTTGTAGTCTGTACATTTTTGGGCACTGCTCTTTAAGAAAAAGATGAATGAACTACAAGCATTCAAAAGAGCAACAGGAATTAAAAGATCTGGAAAACATCACCTAAAAGAACTGAAAAAACTTCAGAGTGTTTATGCTGAAGAACTGAAGGATAATGAGCCAATCACAAGAACACTGAAGTAATGCACAAAGCTCAAATTATTTCTCCTCTCTGCCAAGCTGGGCACTGAAGCATTCAGTTAAGGACTGAACCACTCTCCCCAGTCTAGCAGGTTTTAACAACTATTTGCTGCATCTTTCCAAGAGCAGGGGATACCACCCAAGAATCTAGTGATGATGACTTGACTGCAAGCATCAAGTGGAAATTCAAATTGTTTTGAAGTAAACCAACACATCCTTTGAGCTTCAAGCTAAACACTAGGAGTCCCTGCAACTGCATTTGAGTTGCAGGGCACTGACATTGCCAGGGCTTTCCCTTTCCCTGAATAAGGAACAAGAGCCTGACATAAAGCAAAGAAAATTACTTTTGACTCGATTATTTGTGTTACGAAAGCCCACTTGTGCTTGCCCAGAGGCTGACAGGTAACTTCATCTGTCTGGCAGCAAGAAAATAATTGCAAGTTGGTGCCAGTGTTAGACAAGAGCAAAGTATAAGCCCTTAAGGCCCCCTCTGTAATACACAACTATATTTCCTCTGTAATACACAACTATGTTTTGTTCTGTATGTGGTGAGCTGCCAACCTCTCCTCTCCTCTCCTCTCCTCTCCTCTCCTCTCCTCTCCTCTCCTCTCCCTAAACACGCAATATAATATGTCATCCCCTGAATGCTAATCCATTTGTCTTCTTATTTGCTGAAAAGTCATTAAGCAACATTTAAAAACAGATATATAAGGCTTGTAAAACAAGAACTATACCCACTATTATTTTGGGATTTCCTGACAGAAGAGCCAGCCACTGAATGAGAAGTCATTGATCACAACCTGATTCAATTCTGACTAGGTAAATTAAAGAGAGCAACCCTGACTATTAACAGGTCCATGGTGCTTCAGGAGACCACTCATGCAAATGATGGAGCAAAATTTTTACACGGGGAAAGCAGTGCATCCACCACTTTAGTGTTTTAAAATGAGAGTTGATACTGTTCTTCTGGTACTGATACTTTAACCAAACATAAATCATGAATCTCAGTAACTGAGTAAACTATAATGGCCTGTGCTATTCAGGAGGTCACATTAATTCTGACTGTAGCTTTTTCAACATTTGTACTGCTGCTGTCTTCTCCTCCCCTTCTGTGACATGACATCCTTGTCTTCAAACTCCCATTTCTTCCCATTCTCATTGCTCTTTTCCTTCCTCTGCTCTTAACTAAGAGTCCATAAAATCCATGCAAAAGCTGATCCTTTTAAATACTCTTTAAGATAACTAAAATTAATTTAATTGTTCATAGTACACGCTAACAATCTAGAATAGCAAGCCTCATCTATGATGCAACACAGATTACAGAGAGATGTCTTTGTAAAACATATTTAATTAAAGCTGAAGTCCATGAAGGTAAAGAAAGTCTTCACTTAAATGTAGCAGGACAGAGTGGAATTCTCCTCAGACCAAAATGTGGCAGATATGACAGTGATACATGTCTGCCCATCGTTACTAATTAGGTGACCTTCACAGTGACAGCTGACAGCATTCTTACCACTTTCTCCTTGTAAACAATGTATTTCAGCCACTTGAAATCCTGCCATTTGAAGCCTGCCAGAACAAACAGGGAATCCTTCTCATACTGCTCCATTTTCTGGATTGCACCTTCAGGGTATGTGATCCGGAGCGTTGTCTTGGCACCCACATCTTTTTCAAAGCCCTTCACTGGAGCCGAGTTCAGCCTGCAGGGCAATCAGAGAAGACATTGTCACAGATTCCCACTTACACTCACATTCCCACTTACCCTCCTGTGTGTTGATGACACAGCAATCACTGCTGGGCAGGAGCTCCCTGTAGCAGCTGCTACAGTAGCTAATGATAACTCTTGCAGTTCATCACAAACACTTATGGAGGTTTGTACCAAGTGACAACAGTTTAATTAGAAGCTACATAAATTCTATCACTGAATATAATGCAAACCATTTCTGCATATCAACTCCTGTGATTTAAATAGGGTTGGAGGCTTTGGAAAAGGAAAGTGAAAAATATTATCCCTGCAATTTTAGAGTAACAAACTAAGCATTAATATTTTAACGGCCTATTGCTCCTGTGATGTGTTAGTTGGGTTCTGCAAGGCTGTGCTGAAAGAGATGATGCAGCTCCTCATCAGTTTAAACAAACTGAAACTGGTCTCATTTTTGAACCCTAGCCCAGAGCTTACAACACTCATCTTACCTGCAGTGACGCTGCATGGGGAAATAAGCCAACTAATAATTCTCAAAAAAATCCCTTAGGAACAATCCACACCTGGTTGAATCCCCCAAAGGGGCCCATTGGGAGGGCGAGTTGCCTTGCAATGCCAGCACAAAGGAGGAGGCTGGGCTGGGATGAGGCTCAGCACCACTGCAGTCTCACACACTCCAAGCAGTTTCTGCTGTGGAAGTGCATCCCACTCTGAGAACACTCAAGCAGTCACACAGCTCTGTGCTTGCAGACACTGATTTCTAAGGAGATGTTACGTATTTAGCTGTGCTTTTGTTAAAATATTTCTCAGGAATAAAGTTTTTCTCTTGAAAAAGCAAACTGCTTTGGCATGAACAGCAAATTTCATGACATTAAAATTTTCAGAATTTCTATTCAAAACTAAAAAACCCAAAGCTGAAGAAATTTCACGTAACTTGGAATACAAATCTTGTTGATGTCAAACAGCAGCCTCTGATGACACAGGATTGCTTGCTTGAATTATTGCAGCATTCTTGACTTGGTGTAGTTCAATATACCAGAAAGTGCTTATGGACTGCAAATTTTACCATGTAGGAATGTTAATGAGAATCTGGATTTGTCTTTTTCAGCCTGGGTAAGCATTTTGCATTGGAAAACTTTTAGTAAAATAAAAATCTCTGTAAAACCTGAAATTATATTCAAAATCTAGAGGAATACATTCTTAAGCACTTAAAAAAATTTTCAGCAAAAAAACCTCATTTTATCATCAGGAATAAAAAAGAAAAGAAAATATTAAAACAATAGAAATAATTTATATTAATTCTATTATATTTAATTAAATTAATTTATATTAATTAAAAATAAAACAATATATTTAAAAAAAAGAAAATATAAAAACACAGCTAAATCTTGGAAAACCTCAGTTAGGACGTCAGGCCTCCTTGTACTGCCCATGGACAGGCAGTTTTCTCTACAAGAAGTTCCAGAGTGTTTTTCTCTCTATGTTCACTGATTACATATGGAGACATTAACTCCTAACCTTGGCACCATAAAGATCCTTTCAGATACCACTCAAGTATCACCATCAGGTGAATCCCTACTGGTTCTAACCAGGAATTTCTGATACACACTTATTTTTGCCCAGTCTGCAATCTATTCTAGGGAGGCATTTCAGAGCACTGATGACTGATTGGTGCAAGAAGTCCTGCCAGGTAAATAGTGTGACAGCTGGGAAAAACATCTGCACTGAAATCTGATATTGTCTAGTTAAAGAAAAACAATAACTCACTCCAAGCTCTTTTAGAACTCTTTTAGACAAAGCTGAATTGGACTATCTTCACTGCAAAGAACAAAATTTCTTGCTGCAATTAGCAATCTTCACATGAGGCACACATGAAGCATCAAAGAACTCCACATACTGCTAGATCACTCTTTGGCCACATTTTTTTACTTAAAATTCACTCCCTAGGTCCCAAATATCATGCTTTAAAGGAGGTTTGCAGTGTATGAAAATGGATGTTATAATACATGGGACTTCCCCAGCTTCCACTGGAATAAAGCAAGCAGTTGGATACATATCCAAGCACCTGGCTTCATTTAACCTTTACAGTTGACTTCTCTCTCCTTTATCCATCCCACCAACAGCACAGGTGCTTCACTGCCCTCTTATCCTCTCAGCTTGCAAACTGACATAGATTTACTGATGTGGAGAGAAAAAGTTGAACTTTTCATTTGGAAATTTAATAGCGGTCTTTCTGATGTAAATCTTAGTGGGTGGCTTAGTCCAGATGGATTGAAACTGTTCTTTTGCTACTTTTTGAACAATCTGAGCCCAAGGAAAGGCTATAAACTCCATTTTAATTCAGCTGAAATAACTACAAGTCATCCAACTATGACGAGGAGTAAGAGCTCTTTGTTAACAGCTGATAGTGGGATGAACTAGGAGAAGGGCTGTAAAAATGTTGTCCTGCTCTGAACAGTCATCCCTGTGTCCAGCATACTGATGGAGAAGCAGGGAACCATACACAGGAACCAAAGGGGAACTGAAAGGGATTTTCTTGGTCTTTTTGTCCAGAGTTAAAGGATATTTATTTTTCTCTGTATGTCCTATTCTTTCCTTACACATTGCAGAGAATAGAGACCATGCTAAATAATACCTGTCTTAAATTATTTTATTAATCCCTTTCTTTCTTCTACCTTTAGCTAAGAATTTGCTACTTGCCACCATGTCTTAAAGATTATTAAAATTGAGAGAGATTATATCAGATATATTTCTTTTAATATGAAATCAGTTATCTTACTAAGAAAAAAAAAAACAACCTAGACTATGTTAAATCAGTTTTATAAACTTATATTGCAGTTTATCCCAGTTTTATTATTTACCATCATAATACTTTGTTACTCATGACTGAAAACCTGATGGAAAACCCTGCATTTTTTTTTCAGGTCAGACTAATGGGTCTGCAGCTCCCTAGAGCACATCCTCCCTCCCTCCTACACACACTCTCTCACTCTCCATTAGTACAGGTATTATGTTTGTTAATCTCCAGTCACCCAGAACACCTCCTTGACTTGACAGATTTATTACTAAGAGTTATGACTAGACCTGTGATTTCACATATCAGCACGTTTTTCAAGCATTCTGAGATGGCGATGATCCAGGTCCTCAGCAGAAGCAAGAAGCCCTAACTCTGACTGGTCCTGTACACTCCCTCTGCTTCTGCTGCCTTATTCAACATTATCATCTGTAGTGACAAAGAGCCAAAGTATTGCCAGTTTCTAGGGCACACTCACAGGTGTTTAATCACTGCTGGGTCCTCTCTCAGACCCTTCCTGCTTCCTAAAACCCTGTGCTGCACCATTCTTAGTCCTGCCCATCCTAACTGTGAGGCAGCTCCTGGGGAATGCTACACGTGTATGACCAATAATATATTCTCCTGAGCTACCATAGGGATACATCTGGGAGCAGACCCAACAGTGTGAGTTACTGCTTCACCACCTAAGGGCATCACAAAAACAGCAGCTTTCAGAAAGGAGCCATGAAGGGAAGGTTCAAGTGATATCATAGAAGACACCACATTCTCAAGAAGCTGTGGAAAACAGAAAGCTTGAGGAATGCCTTTACCCTTTGATGTGGTCATTGTTTATAACAAACCTTTTTAGGCTCGTGTCTATCTTTACCCTTCCTGTAAGTTAATGCTTCCATACAAAGGCATATTGTCACTAGCACAGGTTAAAGTTTGCCTGCATAGCAAGGGAATTGATACAGAAACTGAATATATGACAAGAACTGTAATGCCAAAGACTCACCTGACAACAACATCATAGTCATCAATTTTTAACCCTAACGACTTATTTGCAAGTACTCCACCATTTCCCACAATAATACATCGCCGGCAGCTGAGACTGTGGAAGAAACAGAGGAGAGAAGTGATTTTTGTAGCAGAACTTCAAACCCACAAAGAGCACATATTTAGCCTGCATGCATCTGAGAACTACAGGAAACCTCTGTAAACATTAAGAATTAAGAGGGGGACAGAGATACACTTGATCCCCAGCTCACCTCGTCATGCCCAGGCATTACACGTGATAAACTGCTTTCAACACCTCACACCATGTGTAGCCTAATGAGATGAGCTGTCAGGACAAGCAGCTCCTCTCCCCCCACACCCCTGGTATGATGGGCTTGAATCAAACCCATCTGTTTACTTGAACCATCTCATAATTCATTCAGCACTGAAATAACAATAAACCAAAGGCTTAGTGAGGAAGTCTTCTCTCCAAGCAATTTTATGAGTGCAGGCAGATCTTGCCAGGTTATCTGGGGTGTGCTCACCTTGCTGAGAGCAAAATTGCTGCTGTTATTGTAAGACTTTAAGAGATAGAAAAACATTAAACCAAGAGAAAAAAAGACGACCTCCCCATGCCTGTCAAGTAGAAAACATATATGGAGACACAATAGGTGAGGAAAAGGAAGGAAAATAACCTTAATTAACAAAGAAACAGGAAAGAAAAGGGAGAGAACAGTTTCTCGTGGAACCCTGAGTCACGAGAACTCTCTGCAGCAGATGTTAAAAAGCGATTTTGTTTTGAAGGCAGAGAAAGGACTTCTTTCCAGCCATCTAATCCCAAATGCAGCTGGCTCTTCTGGCAATGTGCCTCCATCTCTGGTAGTTCACTGAAGGAATACGTGTCTGCAGAGCCTTTTTCGGAAAGGGTCCAAGGCAATCAGTTGTTTGGAGCAGATCCCTGAACTAGGCTGCCTTCCTAGTCCCAGGCAGTCAACTGGTTGCTTCTAGGCTGTCCTCTCTGTGAAAAGTCTTAAGAGCCAGCATGAGGAAAGCTTTGCTTATGTGGGGACCCTTTTTGCAGAGCAGGGCTGGAGTGCACTCAAAAGACTCAGCTAAACCACTGAAGGTCACTCTGCTGACAGAGCTGCTAGCTGGAGACACATGCAGAATTAACAGCACCAAGAAATGCTCAGGAACAGCTTCCCCTGCCCAGATAAAGTTCCACTGCGGATCCAAGCCTTTCCAAAAGAAAAAACTACCTCATGCAAATGGACATATTAGCCCAATGTCCCCAAGGGCTGAAGAAGTGTGTGTGTTTGTGATAATCAAATCACAATAGAGAAAGAATTTTACAGATGATGGCATAGCATAAAAATCCAAAACACCCCAGTTCCGGCAACAAGGAGAAATCAGACACAGGCTCTGGTTCAAGCAGTACATTGTGACAAAGAGGGAAGGGAGAATCAGCTCCAAGTACACCAAAATGAGTGACAAAGATGGTAACAGCTTTGTCAAAACCTTTAAGGGAAAGGTGCTGTAGGAGGGAGAAAGAGACATAGCACAGTTCTGGCCAAGTGATATTTCAGAAGGAAATACACTCTTTTGATGATTATGACAGGAAAGTTTGACCTCCTAAACAACAGACTGCTGGATGAAATACTTTACCTTCTTCACTGTCTCAGCTATGACTTCTTTTGAATTTTCTGTTTTGAAGAATACTGTGCTGAAATACAAAGGTGCAAGCTCCAGGCACTCCACTCTATCCTCTTCCCACTTACTGTTAGGATGTTCTTACCAATTCTGAATATAGATCTGCTTGTTTCAACCTTAAACCATTTAATTGCTTTCTTCACTTTTCTGCTAAATAAAAGCACCATCTACTGTCAGTAGTCCCTTCCACATCTGCATGAGATCGACTTACAGAGAAAGCACTGTGTATAAACATTTGCCTCTTACAGGACAGACTGAGCACGAGTTGCTGCACACGAGATAAAAGAACCAGTTCCACCAGCCAAAGCTGTTCCAGCAGCTTCATGGCCCTGTTCCCACACAGGACTCATAGACTGATCAAACCCCACTCCTAATCTTCTATTGACCATACAAACTGGAGTGAGCTCATCACATCTTGCATAGTACAGCAGCTCTTCCAGGTCTTGAGTCACACAGGCAGTACCTCCCTGAAAAATTCTCAACTTCTCCCCAGATCTCCAAAGTACTGATTCTGGAAGACCAGCATGGAGAAGTAATACTGCTCAAGGCAGAGTGCCTTTGCACAGAGATTTTACTTACATCATTCCAATCCCCTTCTTACAGTCATTGGTTTGTAGAATATAATCCTCATCTTGTAAACATGAGCTGCATTGTTACCTCTGTGATGCCTGATTTTTGATTTAGCTCCAGTGAAGGATGCAACAAAATAGTCAAGACTGACTTGTCCCTCCTGCTTGTTACTTTACCAGTCTTTGGTTCTGGCAAATTTTCCTAGTGGGATTTCACATTTACTCCAGACTGATTTTAGTCCCTGTGAACACCTGCCAGCAGGGTTACACTAGAAGTGTCACTAAAGCATTAATTCTCAACTCTGACAATAACTTTTTAAAGCTGTGTAACATATCCTATTCCTAAAAAGGATACCTCTAAATGGTCTAGTATGGAATCAGAACATAATGGACTGAGACAAAAAACTAATGTGTGCTTCTAAAAGTTTACCTTTATCATTCAAGCTTCTAGTTTGTCTAAAAATATATTCTCTACATGGCAAGATTTAATTTCCACAAACCCAAAGTAACATAACATCAGTTTTGCTGCCATCCTGGCTCTGTTCTCTGCAGGATTTTCCTTCAAAACCAAATGAATCAACTTATAACTACCATATTTCTCCAAGAATGGCACATTTGCTGTTCTATCAAACATTCCAAGAAGGGCTAAAAAGTAAACAGTAATAACAAAAATAATTCTATATTTAACTCTTTAAACACTCTTCAGTGCTTACTGACTTTAAAAGACATATAATTGTCAGTTATTATCCTTGTAGCTACTTAGAAAAAAAATCACAAAGTATTTCATTGTTGCTGTAAAATGAGACATCTATCTTTACCCCAAAAATGAAACAAATACTTAACTGAATGGTTCTGCCTTTACTCATTGTAATTGATAGGTTAATCACTTTTGCCTAGCTTCATGTCTGAAGCACTCTTCTACCCTCATGGTTCTGATATATTTAAATGCATTCTACTTTTTCCTTAAGTCTGCAGATAAGATTTTTCATTAGTAACTTTCTGACCCTAAGGTCTCATCTTTGATCTTCTAACAGCTTAAATTTCTTTCAAATGTACTCTGCTGATTGTGCCTGAGCATGGGAAACCTGCACAGTCATTGCTGGCTCCAGGCAAGTTCCTGGGTGAAGAAATACACAGTGCAAGCAGCATCAGTTACAGCTCAATTGTTTCTCCACAAAGAAGTGTGCAAACACCTTTGTGCTTGTTTACACAGTACGTCAAAGCCTTATTTCTCTTCCAGAAGAGCTCAAGGATCGAACACATCAGACATAGCCCATGTTTCAGTTTGCTGCCAGGGTTGTATGAAGGACAGCCATGGACTTCCCACAACAGATACTCCCTAAAGCCCTGGGAGCTGCAGCCAGATGTACAGACTCTTGACACAGATACTCCAAGGTTCAGTTCACCTACACGAAAAGCAGGATTTTCTCAAACAATATAGAACTGTAAACACATGTATGCATTGTAGCAATTCCTGTTTCCTCTTCTCTCTTATCAAAGTGCTTTAGGGATTTGTCGGGGGAGAAAAACCACAAAGCCTTTCTTTGAGCAACTTTGGATCTGAAGGCTTTGAGGAAAGATATAACAGAATCATTTAAAAATACATTTTTAGGGTAGCTGGTGCTTAAGGAAGCTTAACATATTCTGGTTTGATCTGGCTGCTGTTACTTAAATGGGTGCTATCACCCTGAACCAGAGGGATGCACACACCTCTCTCATTTTATCAAAACCCTTCCTCACTTGTTTAGGTAATATACTGCATTAGTAAAGATTGTGATAGTTATAAGCTCAAATTCTCAGTTTTCTTTCATTACCAGCTGGAGGCAATACAAAAAAAAATCACTCAGGTTTTTATATTTATGTCTTTTCATAGGAAATTTACATGTCATCACCACAGAGATGAAACCCAAAAACTCACTGAAGTCCAGCCAGCAATGGGCTGTGGAATTACAAACCAAGCCCTGATCCATTAGCAGAATGAGGGATAGGCCACTGGAGGAACCATTAAATCAAGCAGTGAAAATGTCAGCAATATAACTGAGCCTGCAAAAGCCAATGGAGGGCAAGAAGCTTCAAAGATGAGGCCTACTGACATCTGTGTCAGGGAGAAAGACATGCCAGTTCAGAAGGAAGATGCCAATGGCTCTAGAGAAAGTCTCCTGCACCTCTAAAGTTTTCCAGACAAGCTCAGGGGTGAGTTGTAACTTTATCACTGCAGCTTTACCTACCCTGTGCCCTGAAGCAGGAGCAGGTTACTGTTCAACACAAAGGTGCTGTAATAAGGAGTCATGAGCAAAGCAGGGCACCATGTACACTGTGTTACAGGTGTGAACCATAGCCTTTGTTCACATGCCCTCCAGCTGCTGCTAGTTATAACACAAGGGAGGGATTAGTTGAAGTGAGCTGGCAAAGCTGCTGTGGGATGATGAAAAGTGCACGCAAACCCGGAAGGATCACGTTTGCCTCATTTCAGCACCATGTCAGTACATTGTGTCAGGAAAGGTGCATCAGGATGCCCTTTAGCACAGGAATAATCAAACAAATGAGTTAATTTTCAGGGCTTATGAGAGACAAGTGAATGCAACTTCTGAAGGACCAGCTTTGTGAAGGAGGGCAGAAGTGGAGAAGCTTGGGTAGGAACAAGACCAAAGGCTTGGTGTAGACATCCTCCACCACACAACTCTAATCCTCTTTTTCCTTCCTATGCTCTCACGCACTGCTCTGACCTCACCTTTCCTGCCTCTCCCACCCTTCCCCTGGGAAAGCTGCCTTCAGTGTAGAGTTGCATGAACACTTAGTCCAATGGGCTGGGCAGTGCTTACCCTCCCCACCCATCCCAGCCTCTGCCTCTCCTGCTGCCATTTCAGCTCTGTGCCCACACAACTCTTCAGTGGGAGGGGAGCTCTGGAAGTAAAGTCACTGGAATGACCTGGGGTGAGAGAAAAACTCATAAACTGGAATCACCTCACTGATAGACTTTAAAGTCCCTTTTCAAACAATAGCAGCAGCACAAGGAGAAGGGCAGCAGCAGTAGCAAATATGGCTTCTTAGACTGGTTTTGCCAACAGAGTTGGCAAACTATGTTGGGGTAACTCCATTCTGAAGAGAGGGTGAAATGGAGCCTTTTTCCTGCTTCTAGAATCAGCCCACTAGACTTCTGAGAGCCTACAAGTGGAAGGGTTCACAAGATCTCCCAAGCCCGACCCCCTTGTACCTCACAGACTTGAGCTGTGTCTCTTACCTAATTCTTCCACAATAAGACATTTCCTCAGTCCTTTATCATAGAACCAAGAATAGTTTGGGTTGCAAGGGACCTTTCAAGGTCCTCTAAGTCAGGCTTTCTCCAGTTGCTTCAAGGTGTTGAGCAAAGAGGAGAGGTCTGGACTTTCTCCTTGACCAGTGAGCAGGAAGGGAGTAGCTAAAGCCAAGGGCCTGCCCCTGGCACACAGGTATTGCCATGGAGGGGAACTGTTAGAATCTGCCTGGAGCTTGAAACAAGATGAGAAAGGAGATAACCTTCCTCCATCAGTCTTCTCCACCAACGTTTTAGGAATCCAAAATGGCAGATACCCATTGCTGCCAGCACTGGAATTCAGTGATGACCACAGCTGAAGAACATTTCTGGAATGATATCCAAGTCTTCATCTGTGCCCTACTCACCAAGTTGGTTTACCAGAGCAGCACTATGGCAGCCTTAAAACCTCCTACAGCTCCCAAGCTCTTTGTCCTAATAACTCCTCTGTTGCAACTCCACCCACCTCCTCCTCTAGGCTCTCTTTGCAGCTTCCTATCCCAAGCCTTCTTGAGTCCCTTTTTCTCATACACACTTCGATTTTTACCCTTCCAAAGACCTGCTCATTTGGAAGGGCTTTGGGAGGTATTTGATTGTGATGCATATGTACTACACAATCAATATCCACTGATACAGATTTATCACAATTCCCAAGGAAACAGTACTTCCCCAAGATATCTGAGTGTTTGCACACCACCAAACCTTATTACAGCAATACCACAGAAAAAAAATGTCTAGCCTGTTCCTGAGGTCTCATTTGCACTTGGTATCTCAGGGATTTTACATACATTTCATGGGGCTTGTGTGTTAGAGCTTTCCTATCTCTGCACCAAATCCATTATAAAGAACACAAACCAAAGTGAGCAGCTCATGCTAGAGTGATTATATTTCAGAATCTCCTGTGAAATTACTTTTTAAAAGCCTGAAACATTCTACTCCTCACAAAACAGGTGAGCAGCAAGGGTCACAATTACATTAACCTTCACTGCAAGAATCTTCCACCTGCCCTCTGTCATTAACACTAATTTCACATGAACAACTTGCTGAAAGAGTCTATATGTGGATTTTTCAACAGATTAAAATCTTAACTCTCCAGCCAGAACTGAGATAAACCTCAGATGGATGAGACTCAGTTGTGTGCAAAATCTCTAAGAAGGTCATTTGTAAAATGGTTTTACCTTCTAGACATAATTTCTCAAATTACTCCAAAGTCTGGAGGCTAACCCTATTGGGCACTGCTGTGAGGCAAGGCAAACTTCAAAGAAACCTAAATTAACACATAGACTGTGCAAGACTAAGAATAAGCTTTCACACAGAGAGTAACTCCCAACTATAGTAGGCAAGCTCTAAAATCAGCATGAGAGATGCAGAGACCTACGGAAAGGCTGGAAAAACTTATGAATTTTGTCATGAATAGTGGGTATAAGGGGAGCTGGGCCAGGAAATAAAACACATGTATTTAGAAAGCAGGAACTGTGTTGTCAGCCTGGGTCAAGTACTACTGGAAAGAAGTATTACCAGGACTTTGAAAAGAGCTCATGTCCCAGAGTAAAAACCTCTGACAGCTTCTGAAAAAAACTACCCCTAATCCAGGAAGTGGCACTAAACCAAACCTGCAGGACAAATGGAAGGGATGACAGAAAAGCAAGGACAGGAAGAACTGAAGGACTATCATTGGGATGCTGCTTGTAAACATGTCAGTGAGTTTCAGAAACAACCTCTACAACAGAACTGAAGAATCAAAGGAGCTTCTTCTAGAGGCATCAATTCAAACAGCACAGGACTCAGGAGATTGCTATCCTGTTCATCCTAGCACAGGCTCGGCCAACACAACCAAACATTCCTACTTTGAGAGTGAGGTATTATTGAAAAACATTGTTGAAATACGCCAGTCCCTTCTTTCCTTCTAAAGTTTCTTGTGATCCTGTTTCTTTGTCAGAAAGGCTGGAAAAGAGCAAAGTGTTTATTGCAAACCTGTTATTTACTTAGTTGAAAATGGGGCAAATGAATGTAGTTTAACAACATATGAAACAAAAGATTAGGAAATGGTCAAAAACTAAATACTTTTTTCTACTTGTTTGACTTAACGGAGGTCTCCAGAGTCTACAGATTTACTATAAAGAGGACTCCGTTTTCAGCTCCTGATTTACGCATCCACATCCAAAAGTATTGGCAATAATTTCTGGCAAAAGATGTCTAACAAAATTTATTTAGGACATATGGAAAAGAATCACTTCTACTCCTCCTGTTCTGAAGGTTTCATCTTACCGGTCAAGAGCTGGAGTTAGTCGATAATCTTTGGTTGCTGACAGGATGGCTTTGATCAGATTATCTGGGGAGAAAGGAAGAAGACATTAGGAACAAGTTCTCACTTCTAATGGAAATGAGAAACAATGTGGTATAAAGCATCTGAAGCAGTTACTTGAAGGAACTGAAAGGTTCTCATTAGAAATTAACATTAAGTTGAATATTCCTATTTTCTCTGGACAATGACCTTCACATACAGCCTGCAAAGACCATGTTAGGTGCCAAATTCTGACGTAGTGCATAATTGCCTTGCACGGAGAGTGACACAGGGAACAAGCACTGTACATTTTATAGCAGTATTTAATATCCACTGCCCTGAGATGACAGTTTCACAAACATTTCAGACTCAAAAAGGCCAGCATCACTGTCACTGCTTGCCTGCAGAAAAGCTTTTATGTGGCTGAGTGGTGAACTGGATGCAGGAACAGAACCAGGTTAAAACAGATGCTTTTCATTCTGCAGGTTACTTTCAGTTTAGGTTCTCCAACCTGTCTTTCTTCAATTATATCACCATAATTGCAAAAAGAAATGACCATGGAACCACAGCTGACACTGATACCCTGTGAATGCTACAGATGATGTAAGTTATGCAAGCATAGGCACACATACAAATTAAATGCATTAAATTGCAGAAGCACAATGATTAAATATAAATAATCTGTTGGCTATGGAAACATTGGAGTCTGCTTCCCTCTAGATTTTATCATTTGTCGCTAATTTTTCCACCTCTCTTCCCCAGAAAGGTCCAAACTCCTTTACCATGGCCCAACCAGGGCCAAGAAGCAGCAAGGCTCTGGCTAGTCTGTATTTAAAACTGTACCAGTAACCTCAGAATGTCTGTACTTGTTTTGACAGAAAGTCCATCTGCCTCCAAATCCTGACTCTAACTGTGGTCTTAAGCAGATGCCTAAGAAGAGAACAAAACCAAACCAAACACATATATTTCCCTGCAATTCTCTTCTGTTATTAAACTGTTTTCAAATCAGGGATTTCATATAGTTTCTTTGTATCTGATAACCTGCAATGATTTCTATTCCATGAGCTCAGAATCTTCCTCGATCCATATAGACATTCAGTCACTTCCCTTTGCAATTTTGAATATGGCTTCTCTGAGCTTCATTTTTACTGGAAAAGATTGTGAACAATTAATCCCCTTCCATCTTTGCTTGGGAGATTGCAAATAACTCTAATAGCCTTAAATATATCAGTCAACTAGTTCAACAGTTCTTAGGAAACACCAGTCAAAATGAACAAATAAATCTTATTTCTTTACAAAAGACTAAAAATGGTACAGAAACATTAAGAAAACTGGCAACAAGTGATTTTTTACCTCAAACTCAAACAGCTTTCCTGATAGACACTAATTACAGCAATTGGCACAGTTAGGGGAAACCCTTTCACATAAAGAATTCTCTTCCTCTCCACTGCGTCCTTCCTCAGCAGCAACAGGACCAATGTGTGGGATAAACACAGGAGCTCGAGGCAGCCCACGAACCAAAGAGCTTTGAATCTGACAACAAGCTGGCCAGACACATGAAGGTGATAAGCAGAAAACTCTGACAATTACTTGGAGATCTGGGGAAGTTTTTGACTGGCAGCACTGACAGCGTCTGCCAACCATTACAAGCTGGGGAGTGTGATTACTTTCAAGTCGTAGTTTGGACTGGAGTAAGGCACGAGGCAATTTATAAGGCTAAAAGCAACTTTGATAACAAAATAGTGGTGTTTATTTTTCCTTCATCTGAAGAATTTCTTCTGATGCATATGCAGCAGGCTTCCCCTCCAACAGGAAGGCTATTCTCCTAAATCTGCTGTAACAGCAGTAGGTTGCTGTGACCTCTAATGGCATCATGCCACAGTCCTCTCCTTGGCCTGCTTCACACCTTGGCTTTTGCCTGGCTGCGTACTTTACTGATGTTGTTTTCCCACATTCTCAGAGAAGAGATCAAAGGATTGCATGTCAAGGGCTGCCCATCTACCAAGCTTTTGTTATGCCAGGTTTGCTCTACCACCCACAAGTTACACTCTGCACTACTTGGACAACATCCGATGGACTATTTTAGAGAGAGCATTAAAAGAACACAGTTGAGTGATGCACTCAAATTACTCTGGTTTGCTCATCTTGCCAGATAATTAGCAATGCCTTCTTAGTGAATGCTCAGGAATGAAATAAAACTACTTTAGGAGTGGATATGGCAGCATTTGGAATGGAGGTGCTTCCCAAACAAAAACAAAACAAGCAACAATACTGAGCATTCAGTACAGATTATGAATGGACAAATAGGAGATAGCTCTTCAGCAGACCCCACAGTCCAACAATACATGACATCCAAAAAGTTTGGAAGTTGCACAAATCTGTGTTACTATTCAAAACTGCTGAATGAAGCTCAATAAAAGACAAAGTACTGCACTGTCAAGTGTTCATCCAAGCAGGAATGAAGGTGGCACCAAGTTCATATGGTCTAGCCCTCTTTTTGGAAGCCAGGAGCAGCAGCTACAAGCCAGGAAAAGCTAGAACTAGATATCTCTCTGGTTGAGCTGGAATTCTACTACACTGTTGCTAAGGTGGGCACTTGCACCTTGATGCTGACACTAGGATGGAAAGACGAGACCTCCTCCAGAAGGAGTTACTTTATTTTCTGTATTTTCCTGGGGAAGGGTCTGAAGGATCACCAGATGCTGCTGTGGCTGATCTGTAACCTTGCACAAGACCACAAAGCAATAAGGAACAATAAGGAACCACTAGCAGGATCTTTTAATACAGCTGGGGCAAGGTGGACGATCACCTGCAATCACCACTGCAAAGACTACTATCACAGATGTCAGTGACCTGCAGGACACAAAGCAGGGCTCACCTCCAGGCTGTGACTAAAGGAAATTTGGCACCAGGAAAGCAGGTGCATTATGTAAAGTCAATTGATGAGACATGCTCTCTCCAGGGTAGGAAGCAGAAGGGGTGATGAACACAGTCTGCCTTATACACCGATGTACTGAATGAAAATAATGGCTGCAAGTACACGTAACGAATACTAAAAAGAAAAATTCTTTCCTGGTTCAAATAACAGGATTTGTGCACAGCCACTGCCTGGAAGTCAAGGACTGAAAGAAATTTTGCAAGGACAAAAGAAAGGCCAAGTTGTCTACATGAACACACATCAGCAGGGCAAGCAATCTACTGCAGTTTTCCACAGCCATAGCCTGGGGTTTTTTTTGTTTTTTTTTTTTTTTTTCATCATCGAGAATTTAGATCATTGGGGAGAGCGGGAGATTATTTAACCCATTCATCTATCAACCACTATGCATGCACTTTTACTATAAAAACAAAGCAAGAAGCCTCCGCACATTTTTCTCCCATCTAGAGGAGGAGTTAACTACATTTATCTAAGAATCCTGAGTTATCTTGACATATTCTATCAACTTTGCTTTATAACATCAGAAGATTCAAAAGCCAGCTCAGTACTGTATGATTTCTCTGAACAAAAGTACATAGTGACTTCAGGTTGACCCTGAAATTTTCAGACATTTGGAAAAACTAAATAGTTAGAAATTAGGCAGACAGTGACCACACAGTGAGAATCAGTCTAAGTCTCAATTCTAGCCCTTTTCTCTGTTATTTATGTGAAGGAATGGAGGAGACCTTCACATGTCAACAACACTTAAAATTGTTGTTTCTAATGCAGAAACTTCTTGCTTGAATCACCAAAAAAGATGGGAGGCCTTTCCAGTCCTCAGGGCTTACTGCAGGCATCTTGCAGAGTCTACCTTCTGCCTGCCTTGCAAGTAGGTAAATTGGGATGTTTGTGCACTCCTAAGTGGCCAAGAGAAGAGGCTGTAATTTTTTAAATTGTGTACACCAGCCACCTTCCTCAAAACCCAGCTAGCTCACATGTCCCTACTGCCAGCAGTAAGTGTGTGAATACCCTGCCTCAGGGTCAGGGAACAGCATGCTGCTGCAGTGCTGTGTGCTTGCCCTGGGAGCTGTGGCCAGTGCCCATCTCCACAGGTGGTCACCCAGCTGCCACCCCTCCAGCCAGCACTTCTGCAGGATCCTGGGCATCAGCTCCAGCTTTTGGGAATAGACTGACTCGAGTGAGGTTGATTGACATTCTGTCAAGTCTGCCAGGAGATTCTGCACATGGGTCCCTGTCCCATGATAACAGAATGCCACGTGTGTGTCAGCTTTGTGGGGAGAGTCAACTAAACACTACCAATGCTATGGATTAAACAAATCACAGTATTTACAAACAAGTTCTTAGCACAAGCCAGTGCATACACTTTTTTTCAATACACTACCCAAAAGTTCAGCTCTGTATAAAATTCCTCCTTCAGCATTTTTTTACCTTAAGGTCTTGCTCCATATGGGAGCTTGAGGAATGACCTTTAACAGAAATATTTTTACACTTCTTGAGGAATGATCTTTACAGCAGGTCAAGGGAGGTGATTCTTCCACTCAACCCTAGTGAGGCTGCATCTGGAGTGCTGTGTCCAGTTCTGGGATCCTCATGACAGAAAATACAGAACTCCTGGACCGAGTCCAGTGAAGGACAACAAAGATGAAGGCACTGGTGCATCTCCCTTATGAGGAAATGCTGAGGGAGCTGGGCCTGTTCAGAGATGAAAAGAGAAAACTGAGAAGGAACCTAATCAATATCTGTCAGTATCTGAAGGGGGTGTGTCAGAGCCAGGTTCAGCTCAGTGGTGCAAAGCAATGGCATTAGAGGAAACAGGCAGAAATTGATGCACAGGAAGTTCCATCCGAATATAATGAAGAATTTCTTCCCTGTGCAGGTGACTGAGCACTGGGACAGGCTGTCCAGAATGGGTGTGGGATCTGCCTCATTGAAGATATCTCAGAACCATCTGGACACAATCCTGTGCAATGTGATTTGAGATGATCCTGCTTGAGCAGGAAGGTTGGATCAGATGACCCAGTTTGGTCCCTTCCAATGTGACTCAGTCTGTGATTTGCCACCCTGGTGCCCAGCACAAGGCCATGGAGCCAAGTGTCACCACATGCTCTATTCTCTTTCCCAGAAACATCACGTCAAGCTGTAGACAGTCACCCTTATTTGTACCTTTGTGAAGATGGGAATCCAATGGTTACAATAGGTATCACAATGTGTGATATTCCCTGCACCACTTCTTTTTATTATTAATTAGCTAACTTGAGGAGGCCAATGCAGGAAAAAGCAGCTATGAAGAATTCCAGAATTAGCAGTGCATTGCAAACATGTGAACTGGCTCTCAAAAACAGCTAACTACAAAGTGAGGAATCCGTCCCCAGATCAAAACTCGTGTGTAAATACAAGAGAGTGGTTTCTTGAGGCCACTAGCTGTACCAGATTTAGGTGGTTTACTGGAGATAGACTTCACTAACAACAGGACTTAAAACTGCCTCTCCTCACAAGATCTCCATTGATGATTTTTAACGGCATTAAGACAAGGGGCTGTTGCCTAGACACAAAACAAAAGAAAAAAAAAAGACTGAATGTGCATGCTATCCTCCCTAGCAATTTTAGAAGAACACAGCATGCATTAAATGTAAGCTCCATTAAAGCCCTTAAGGCCCTTTTTTATAAAAAGATATAAATAAAATACATAACATTTGGACGCTTCATTTACATCGTTGTTTTGGAGCCTTTGGGGATTTTTTTTTCCCAAGTTTTTCTTCACAACCAAGAGTTTGTTTTTTAGAATACAAGCTTAGTTCCCAACATAATCCCAGGGCTTAAAAAGTTGGAACATTAATTTAAAAAACAATTATGCAAAAACATTTTGCAATAACCATGCATTAACAATTTTGATCTAAACTGAAGTTCAATGCACAGGAAGCAATAAAGTCTGTAGAAAGAGGCAAATTCACGCTAAATAGAAACAGTCCTTGAAAGATTCACAGTGTGCTGGTTAAAGACAAGCAGGAAAATAAATACAGTTGTTATAGAGGGCTCTACTTTTTTGATTACCCTTCACAGGTGGCAAGGCAATATCTTCAAGGCCAAAAAACTCAGTAATTACTACAGTGATTCCTAATTCTTCTGACCCTTGCAGGAGCATTAATAGATGCACTTCAAAACATAACAGTCAGAAAAGATCTGCTCTTCTCTTCAGGAGGTAGAAGAATAATATTATATCCATGTTTCTATTGTAATTCAAGACTTCTGTGAAGAACTCCAATATGGAGTCATCCAATTAACTGCAAACTTAAGGCTTGCATCTTGCTTCTCAGTGAACTGGGAGCAGGACTATTCTTTATGCACAGCAAAAGCATCAGTTTCGACTGAAATAAGGGACTGTACTGTTGTATTTTTATCATGAGAGCTCAAGAATGAGAAGGGATTTAAGTTAAAATTCACAACATATCTTCCCTTTAGAAGTTTTATTCAGTAATGAAAATTGACCCTCTACCTCTTCAGAAACTTCCAACTTTTTTTCCCCTTCAAGCCACTCATTTCATTTCTTTAGGCTATAAAATCAGCTAAATTCCCTGGGGAAACATCAACATTTATATATCTATATTCCCACGTGATAATGGAAACTATTACCAATTTTGGTCAAATGCAAAATTCTAGTGGAATCTAGTTCAGAAACGTGCCTCCAACTCAGGAAGAAACAACAATCTTGTTAATAACTATTCTGAACAGAACTAATGGCTATACATGGTTGTGCTTCTGCTTTTTTGTTAGAGGAATAAGACATGAAGAATGAAAGAATGCTTACAGTAGGAAAATCATCTGTACCACTAACAAAACGAGGATAAAGTTGGAGGATAAAATGCCTCTTTCAGACCTAGTCAAATGTAGGCAAGGTGTCTGCATGTGGCACTTCAGTCTCTACAAAGATTGAGAAGATTTGGTTAGAAAAGACCTACTTTTCTAACGTTTTTTTTCCTTGAATCAGCTATAAATTTTAATTATCAAGTCCAACTGAATATGTTTTCTCAGAGATTAAGTATTGCTCATGCCAAGAAAGCCAATGTAAAAGAAAAAGCTATGCAAGAAAGGAGCATGCCTGAAAAGAGAGGATATTTTCTCCCAATAACATTGCGATATGCTGACTTTTGCAGGCCTGAAAACTCAACATTTTCACTGGAGATGAATGGCCTCTGCCCCATGAGACTACTGAACAACTGCTGAGCAGCACTGAACCATGGCTTTTCCCAGGAGCCCTGACACAAAAGAAAATATCCAAATAAAACCAAGTACAAGAACAGTTAATCATTGCACAATACATCCATTAGCATTGGTGGTCTGGATAAAGCCTTAATTCCTTTGTCACTGAATGTGTCACCAGTTCCAGACATCCCTCCAGTACCAAGTGAAAATACAAAGTCTCCTGGCCAGTAGTTCGTACTACATTTGATAAAACTGTAACATTTCAAATATGTTCTTAATATTCTCTTATCACCATGGGGAAGAAATTGCTTCCTAGTGTCTTGATGGGAGGGAAATTCTGAGATGACGACCACAGAATCACACCCTAAGAAATAACTATCACCTTCAAAGATAAACTGATTCAGGGCCAACAAAGCAACCTCTCTGCTCAAAACAACTGAGCAGGAACAAATGGGGAAGTGAAGACCTATAATTACTGCAAAGCAGTTACACAATTACTGACTAAATGCATGGAAGAGATATTACATTGATCATGTCTGTTTAGTTTTTTAGTGTATGCTGTGCCATATGTTTTCACTTAAGCTCAAGAAAAATCTGCAGCAACTCTCCCGTCCTCATTACACAGAGAGGATGCCAGATACTAGCTACTCTTTCTTATGAAAGCCTTTTATATTCTTCAAACCACATGTACTGAGAAATTCTATTAATAGTCAGGTATTTCTCCAGTCTTGTTTGTTGCCCTTCTCCAAATAACTCTTTCCTTTTGCTTTAGCTACAGAGGTAAATTTGGAGAGGAGGTCCTCTGGGATTAATAATCTTACTAACACTATAAACAATTTTTCCATTGCTTATTCATTGACAAATTTAACCCTGAGAGCAGTGCACATGCTAGAGAATCCCAGCAGCTATGTGGACAGCATGGGCATATTCATACCTCCATTAATTACACTAATAGAAGCACTGCTAGAAAAGGGTGCAAATCCAAAAGAAGATATTTCAATTTAGATTAAAAAAACTCCACGTGACTCGTTTTAGAGCCCAAGATTGCTGCAGTCTCCCTGCTCTTCACTGAAAAAAGTTGCAACAGACTTGGTGGGTGCTGGGAAAGAACTTCTACAAGCAAATTGTGCCCTTGCAAATGGTGAAACATGGGAGGCACTCCAACATTCTAGTTAATGCCAAAACAATAGCCTGGGACACAGGAGGGTGCTGGGCAGCTGGGGCTGTCCCCTACAGGAACCCTTGACATTTGAAGCTTTTAGAGTTCCAACATCTTGTTACAGTTTAATCTTCTTGACAACTCTGAAAGTTGATCAATTTAATAGTGTTCCTCACTTTGACTATGAACACACCAGTAAACAAAGTGGCAGCAGGGCATGGGCCAGCACGGTCCTACTCGAATCCATACTATTGAAGTGTTAGCACAGTCCCAGATGTGCTCACCAGGGCCAACAAACATCCTCCTCTACAATTCTCACGCATTCACAGGCTAATACAGGCCAGTGACCTTTCATGATAGGAAGCCTGGACATAGCCACTCTATTTTTGTGGGGGGCAGGGAGTTAATCTGTTTGAACAATGAGCTCAACAACATTCACGACCACAGGACAACCACTTTATTTATTAATAGAGACAGAGTCATCGTTTCCAAGCACTTAGAGTGGCCCATCCCGTTTCCAGATTCTGTCAAGTCCCACAGTAGGAGACAACAAGTTTGATGTGGCAGACAATCTCAGTTTGTAAAAGTAAGTGTGGTGAAACATGACACTGGCCTGTTTGCCAACATGGCCATTCCTAATTTAGAAAATCTTGATCCAGATTCTGAAATATAAACTTATAGGCTCACCGCTAGCTGCAGAAGTCACTGGGCAAAACCTAGACCCACTGTTACATGAATGGCCAAATAGATACTGGTAGTGACCACTTATGGTGTCAAAACATAATCACACCTCTTCATATCTGTTATTCCCTCTATTCTCTGCACACAGAGGAAGTCAGAGTTTTCACAAGGGCTACAGACACCTATGATGAATGCAACAACGTCTTCAACCTGCTGGATCATCTCCAACACTCTGACAGCTCTCACCTCTGCTTTTATCCCAGGTTGCTGGGCATTGTGATCCTGTAATTAGGACCAATCCTTGGTGAAAGTCAACAACTACAACATACACTAAAACTCTGTCCATTTAAGACAGGTTAAGAAAAAGGTACAACAGCTGCTCTTAAGTTCCCCTTCATCTATTTCTTATACCTAGTCGAGGACTCTCAGAACCACTGCTCAAAGAGAGTTTGCACAAGACTTTGTACCACATGCCTCATCTCAGAAAGCCCTGCTCACAAAGCAGCAGGGTTGCCACCTGCTTATTCTGTGCCTCTTTCATGGCATGCAACATCACTAAGACTGTTAATTGACAATAGCAGCACTTTCCCATCTGACACAGGATGTGCAGTATTCCTACTGCAACAGATCAATTTCACAACCAGCAGCATTCAGGGAAAGTCTAAAAACTTTCATATTCAGGACCATATTCACCTTGAAGGCTTCTACATACAAATGCTCTTGCCAAGAACGGAGCACTTTGTCCATAAAACCTCCCTGTCTGGGCTAATGGCCAAATCAGAAAATAACCACTGGAGTGAACAAGCAAGAAATCTTTCACAAAGAAATGCTGTTAAACTTTCTATGTTGTGCTGAGTACTTTTAAGCATCTGGAGATAGGAGAACTGTCTTTACAATCAGATTCTCATAGAAGAAAATGAAAATCTCTGATGGACTGTGTCAAAATGATCAGCATACTGCCTTCTCCTTGATATGATATACTTTAAAGAGCAGTAGTCCTGTCCTGAAAACTTCTGATCCATTTCTACTCTTTCACATGTAATTTATAGGGACGTGTTATTCCAAATTAATGCAGTGCAGTAGACAATACTCTTTAAAAGTTGCTTTTCTCTAAATATTGCAAGACTCATTCTTGCAATCTTGGAACTGTCCTTTCTTGGACCAGTAAACACAAAGTGATGGATAAAAAAGGACTTCATTCAGCTTTTTTTCAGAGACGAAGCAAAGCAAAATTTAGGTAAGAACAGAAACTTTAACAAGAAAAAGCAGAAATGGTGGATTAGCTTCCAAGCTGCTAAGAATCCCTTGATTTCATAACTGTAGCCCTTTCAAGCTACCACAGATTAGTTTCTAGAAGTTCCTTGGAACATACAGCATTACTGAAAGCGAGCTCAATCCTGTAGCTGTGATACAGAAAACGCAAACCCAAAAAGACCCAAACAAACAAAAGGCCATTTTGCACTTGGAATAGATCACAGTGACTTAAAAACAGCAGGTGATATTCAGCACAGTTCTCAACAAGGTCTTTCCATTACCACCTCAGCTGCCATCGGTGTCTATAAACACCAACCACCTTTCCCAGCGTGATGCACATCGGAAATCACAGTGTCAGGGGGCTGCCTAACACACAGAGCAGAGCTCCTGCCCTGTCTGTGTTTTAACACAGCCACATCTCTCTACACTTTCTCAGTCACCCTGACCACTCCATTTCCCATGCACATCCCAGCTCTGAGAGACTTCACCTTTCACCAGCATGGGACTGAGCTCCATGCTGCCTGCCTGGATCATTTGTTTGGATATTATTAGATTGCCCTGACTGAAAGCCCTAATGAGGTGCTGATCCCATCACCCAATCAGTCGTCTGGGCCCAAATGCATCCCATGGGTCAGCCAGAAAAGACTGATGCAAGAATTCCAAGTGATGTGTAACATGAAAGGGCACCATTCGCATCCCTAGGACTCACAGCCTGTCAGCACGGCCATTAGAAATCCGGGGCTACACAGATTTATAATTCAACCCTCCCACATACAGAACTTGCTCCAGACTGAAACTTGGCACAAAATTCAATCCCAGGAGGGTGTTAAAAAAATAACCTATTCAACGGTTTCCATCCCGTGGATTCAGCTCACAGCCATTTAAATAATGGCAATTTCTCATTTCTCTTTTTAACTGAGGAAATCCAATATAAAACACTAGATTTACATAACATTGCAGTGGTGATACAAGCTGGCAACAAACCCAGAGAGAAGGCTGCCAGAGCCATTCTGTCATTCTCTTTTGGTGAATTTCTCCATTTGGATTCAGTTTAATGGAATGAATTTTATTCGGGCTAGTTGACATCACATGTAACCTAAAAATCCCACCTTCACCCCGGCCAGGCGCCTTGCCCTAGCTTTATACACCTTGTGTGCTGGTTAGAAGGGGACAAGCCCTCCTGCAGTCACAGAAGCCTCCCACTTGTGCTGCCACTGTTAGTTCTTTGCTGCAAACTCTGCTGGCTGATTTAGAGGACAGTAATTAGCTTCCTATTGAGCTTCAAAAGACTGACTGGACAAGGAATGGACAAAACAAAGAAAGGAACTGATGCAAGCCAAAAACAATTTGTCAGTAGAGCCTTTGATTTGATCAGACATTGTTTCGACAACTACCACACTTGATTCCAGAGAGAGACACTGAGTCAAGCTTTCTGCTGCTGCAGTTCTTTCTCCACCAGGTATTTCAATTCCTACAGGATTATCTGTAATCTTGAGTTTGTCAGTGGAAAAAAAAATCTTCCAGGTTGATGTAATGCCACAAAACCTTCTTAAATACACAGAACCTCAGATAGTCTGCAGCAAACCACTGCAGTGAGCACAAGCCTTCTGCTCCACCACCACTCAGACAGAAAGGCTGTGATAGCACATGTGGGATGGGTAGGAGCTTGTCACCCCAAAACAGATCATCTGGGTGGGCTACTGGCTCCCATCTCATCCACCACTTACCACTTCTGCTTTCCCACAGCACACCTGAGACACAGCTCCTGCTGCCTCACTCCAGCTGGAGGACAGGGCATATTAAAATTATCATCAAAGCAACTGAACATACTTTTCTTACTTATCACATAAGTAAATAAATAGCCCAACTATAAAATTCTATTAGAAGAAAACGAAGATTTGTATCAGTGGTTAAGCCCAAGGCATCTTTCTTGCTCTTTAGAGAATTACTGACTTAAAGGTACTTCAAACCAGTTTGAACTCTCTGCTGCTGTCAGCAAAGCTGCTACAAGGTCCTCTGGCAGTCAATGTCAAAATGCTTCTTCTACAATGTGGTTATTGGTCTAAACTGCCACTGTTGCACTGACTCTCCACATGTACTAAACCATCTTCCCTAAGACCAGCCTCCAAGGTCCACGGTCCAGCTGTAAAAACCCTTCTGCATTTCTGAAAACTATATATTCAATATTTCTCTCAAACAGGGGAAATAAACTGAACCCAAAGAACCGCCTGAGTTTGCAAAACAGAAAATAGGGCAAGCATCTGCAGAACCACCTTCTTCTCGAACAGCTGCAGTTTTCTCATACCTTGTCCTTTAATTCCAAAGGGGGGTACAAAGTCCCTGATACGTGCCCATTTCCTGAAGGAATCATCCAAGAACATTGGTGCCGGCTTCGAGAACCTGAGAAAACCAAAACAAGAAAGAAATTAACTCCTGAACTAGGAAGGATAAACTTCTGCAGGAACGTTGAGAGAATCCATACCTAAGTGCTGATTCTACATTGTCACTGGCAACAGAGTACTGTGAAAGATTTTACTTTTACCCAAAGAGGACTGCAGTGAAACAAACCTGCCAGAATTTGTGCCACAGGGACACTCAAATCACTCAGGTTGTGAACCTAGGAATCACTTCCACTCAACAATTTAGAACTGCCCCAGTACTGTTTGGCTATTAATTTAGCTATAATAAATTGTAAATAGCAAGCAGGGTTTAGGCAGTTTAACTTCCAGCTTTGTGAGCCCAAGCCAGTGTATGTGCAGTGTGAGTGTGTGAGGAGTTTGCTTGGCCTCACTTGTGCACATACACAGCAGCTATCACCACACAGGCAAGAGAAAAAACAGTTCAGGAGATCAAGAAGCAGCTTGTAGTTTACAGAGAAAGGAAATGGAAATTCAGTGTCTTCTTCTGCATTCATTAACATATAAATGATTCAAGAGAGGTCCCTGCCAAACCAAACAGTTATGATCTACCCAGAATCCCTTACAAAAGAGAGACCTAGTCCTTCTTAAACATGTCATTATGGAAATACATTATCCTAATTATACCCTCAACACACAAACACAGCAGCTAGTAAAAATTTGTCTTCTAGAAATGATTACTACAGTGGCCAGAGAAAAGGAAACAATTAGCAAATATAGAAACATTAACTTCCATATGGGACCATTTCTGAGCATATCAAGTGCACTAGAAAGTATGCTAATACTATTAGAAATCTGTTTATTCAATCATATCAAAATAGTATCAGAGATGTTCTGGATCAAAATCAATCCCATCATGAAAAGGCATGTATTACATGTTCAGAGGCAGAAAAAACACCTCTGCTACAGAGCAAGGTACATGCCCCTGAAATAGATCCAGCTTGGCCAACCTACACATGGGAGAAGGACAGATGTAACCCACAGGTTCAGCTCTCCCTTCAGGCTGTTTCTGTACTCAGCATGCAACTCTTACAGCAGTCAGATAAACTCAGGGCTTGAACTACCTGGTTTAGGATAAACTCATCTATACTATGCCACAGACAGGTACAGAGCAATAATTTCAAATAGCAGCACAGTGAGGAAAGGATGGAATGAAATCTAAATTATAAACTGATCAAAGTGAAGTCCTATCAGAGATGCTCAGTAAATCACAGATGCAGAAATCAATGGAAAGTGGAAAGAGACCAAGATAATTTAACAAAACAAGAAGATTCAGATTCACCCATGCATACTGCTTCACATCCACTCATGCAATCTTTAATAAGATCATCTATAACCATAAAAACAAGATGCACAGATGACATGGCTGATCTAGAAGGAAAGGAATGTTTTTCCAGAGATGAGAATACAAAAGCACATATATAACTTTATCTGGGAAAAGGTGGGGGAGGTATGTTAGATATATTAGAGCTTCTGAAGCTTTTAAGTAAAAACACCCCACAAGCCTATTTAAAAACAAATAAAGAACAATACAGTATTAACTGTAACACATTTACTCTGAAAATATCCTAAAAACTTCAATAACCTGAAAAATTAGTTCCATGTTCTCTCACTCATCTTGGTGCACTAAAATAGAATTATTATGTTTCCCTGGAGTGTCTCTGGGGACTTATCTCCACCTCCAGTCCTATCTTTGCAGGACTGTCATGCAACGCAAGAGTTTTTATAAGCTGAAGGCCTACAGCATAGATGTTCACAGCCCTTCCTTTTCAGCCACCCCTTGAACTCTCAGCAGAAACCAGGTCCCACAGAGTGGTCCCCAGGCTCCCCATGCAGGGAGGGATGACAGCAGTGCCCGGGGCTCACCAGCACCTTGGGGCTGCTATGTAAGGTCACTAAGCTCTCTGGTTGCTGCTGTGACATGCAGTCTCCAGGAAAAACTGGGATGCTTCAGAAAACGCATATATGAGCGGGTTTTATTCTCTTCTCAGGAAACAAGAGGATTCAAGAGGTGCAGTGTAAATAAAATCTTTGCCAGCTCAGTTCATCTGTTCAAAAGCACTGCACGAGAACAAAGGTACAGGCTATAAGGTCGGCCCTAGCTCAAAAGCTGGTGTTATTTATATATGCAAATAACTGGCCTGCTCTGGCCTGTTTGCAAGTAATACACCAGAAAAGACAATTTACAGTAGTCTGATGTGGAGTAAGGAGTGCCTCTCCCTAATGCAGATCCCCATTTACAAGGTGCCTGGTAAAACCAGGAGGGAAGTCACATCCTCCTAAGACTCCCTGGACCTCAGGGGAGTTCTCAAGATCAGCTGAAGCTCAAGGCATGCCTGATCTAATACTCTATGGCATTCCTTCTCCACGTGACAATCAGGGCACCAAAGTGATGCCAAAGAAAGGGTGAAATTATCATTGGCCTTTTAATGTATTTGCTACAAGTAAATGTAGGGATTTTTCTAGCAAAAAATGCAATAGCCTTAGACTACCTATTATTATTTGGTAATATTTAATATTCCTGTATACAGGGCCAGGGAAACACACTTTCAACTCGTACTTTTGCTTCATTTCAGAAGGAGGAAGAACAGTTTTGGGGAAATATTATATCTCTATGGCAGAAAGGGAGCAAGTTAGAGGATATTTTGCTCCCATAAATCTTGAAAGTAATTCCGTTTTGGAAATATTAAGAAATTATGAATGCTGCAAGCGCTTTGCCACCTCAATAAATCAGAGCAAGCCAGGACTGACGTCCAGCAGTGACAGGGAAATGCTGTCTGCCAGACTCTCCAGGAGCATGGCTGTTCTGTCTCAGCTCTGAACTGCATCTGGCATATTCCAGGACCTTCAGGAAATATCGGGATTTGCCTCAAACAGGCCATGGGAATGCTCTCTGCAGAGCACCTAAAATCCATTCCAAGGAATGCATGGGAGTTTGTCAAGCAGAAAAAGGAAATGTTTCCGAATGATGTTAAAACTCTGCGTGTACCGAGCAGTTTGGTATGGGACGCTGCATTTCGCCTGTCACAGCTGTCTAAAGGCAAGTTGGCTTCACCAGCAACCACAGCTCCAGACCCAAACCAGGTCTGTGCTCCTTCAGAAAACGGCACAGAAAGTGAAATATTTGTTTTTTCAGATTTAAATTTTAAACACTTCCTCTCTACTCCTCCCCCAAATTCTAGAATAGACATAATGCAATCTTATTGCAGGTGACAGCCTGAAGAGTTGAGGAATTTGGCTGCTTGTGTCATACATTTATGACCTGTGTAAATTGAGAGAGAAATGCCAGTCATCTACAATCTCTAGTTTGGATGGCATACACTGCTAAAACACAAGTGACATCTAAATGGACTAAATGCTTGACATGATAATTGTGAGGTACAAAACAAATCTCTCCCAGTTCTCAGGTTTGAATTCCTCATACAAAGACATTAATAAAATCTCTAGCAATTTGTCACCATGCACAACGAAAGGAAGCAAGTGTTCTGCCAGAAACTGTTCTTAAACAGGAACCTATAATCACACAAAAACGTGATATATACTTGTGCCTAGGGGACTCTGGCTTATGTGACAAAACATTGCATTTCCATTTCTTCCCCCCTGAAGAGTTGTGACCCCAAATCATTTCTGAAGGCTGAGGTAGCCTGCCAGAAGCTTCCCAGCCAAGTTTTTTGGCCATTCCATTTCGTCCCTGATACTGAGACCACAGCTACTCCTGTTTGATGAGCACTGAGGTACTCAGCATAAGCAGCATGAACTTCCCAAAGTATCTTGCAGCTGCTATGCAAGGTAGCTATGGGACAATTTCGGACATTGATTCTTGACTAAAATCTGCTCCTTACCTGCTGCTTTCCAGGCAATTAATACATAAATGCATAGAAGAGAACAAGCTACACCTGAGAGAAAGTAAAACAAATAAACTGATTTGTGTGTCTTTGGCTTTAACAAGGAGGGACGAAGAAAAGGTCAAGTTCTTGAACGAGTAAAGGAGAAGACGGCACCACATTTCTAAGGAGCCACAACACTAAGGAAAGGCAGACTGGCAGCCACTAAGCTCCCCTGTGAGCTTATATTTCAGATATTCCCTTTTCTTAAACATCCTCCCAAGCTGACCTGCACTTTGTTTATTCTTTAATTAAGGAGAATCAGTAGTGCTGGAAAACTGAAAGCCAAAAGAAAAAAGCCCAAACAGTGCTAGAACCTAATGCTGTGCAGAACCCGAACACTGCATTTGTAAAAGGACAGGAACAGCTTCTTTCTCTTTTTTTAAACCACACAAATAAATTATTTATTTGTTCTGGCATGACTTCTGTTTGCTGATGATCAAAAACATTCACAGTTAGACAGAAGGCACAAAATCTACCCATGTTATTAATTAAATACAAACCGAAGCCCTTGAGTGCTGAATCATTAACACTGACACAGGCATTTATAGAGAAAGAAAATCTAAACTAACCTTTTCCTTTTTCCTTACTGAGACCTAGATGTATGCTGTCTCTCTTGCTTCCCTTCTCTGGGGAGCAGCATGGTGTGATAGCATAGGAATGAGGAGGTTTGTGACATTCATATTTTACATTTCTTATTGACATTTAATCCTCTGTCAAAAATCCAAGCAGCTCAAAGATTCCTCAAGGAGCTGAAAATTTTAAGAAACTGCATTAATAAGGATTAACCCCATCCTACAACCAACATACTACTTTTCCTATATCAGCAAATGAGCCCCCCTCCCAAAAGAAAAGATGACTGCCAGAGTATCTTTAACAGCAGACATCAGGCCAAAAATTAAGTTGATCTTAACAAACTGCAGAACTCTAAAATAAAGTAATATAATAAAGCCAACTTAGCACTGAGGAATGGCTGGTCAGAGCACTCAGCAGTGCCATTTGACAACAGCTTACTCTTTTGCAAGAGTGTGAGCCACCCATCTCCTCTTCTCTCTGCGCCTAAAGACCCTTGGCTGTACCTGCAGCTGCCTCTTTCAGGCTGCAAAGGTCTCGGATTCTTGGCCACTCCCCATACTGGCACCACCGAATTACACAGTAGTACAACAGTGCTCTGCAGTAAATGTCACCACCCCTCCAAAAAGGTGACTTTGAAGCTTTATTCCACAAGCAAAGGGCAGATAAAATCAACTGAACCAAAACCCTGCAGACCACATAGGAGTTATCCCTCCCTACTTCCCTGGGAATGGTTGCTCTGGACCTTTGAGGCACTCTGGAACATCTCCAGCCTTCTTGCCCTCTGCTCTCCATCACCTCGTAGGTTGTTTAAACGCATCACTGCAGACCTTTTCTCATTGCCTGCTCATTGCTTTATTTTAGAACTGCACCAGCTGCTCCAAGACGTGTCTTGAAAGGCCCCCATCCTCTGTGCTGTGGTTCACACAAAGAACATTGTTACACTCTTGCAGGAAAGATAAACATCCTATCGTGAATGAAAAATGTAACTATTACAGCTGTAATACCTGTTAAATACTCTACTTTATTCAAGAACAGAAAGCATCAACTCAAGAACCATGTCCAATTCTGGGCCTCATGTAAAAACATGAACAAACTGAAAAAAGACCATAGGAGACTCTGAAAAAGATCTAAGGTCAAGAAAACATGATGCCCGAGGAAAGCTAAAAAAAAAAAATTACTTTGTTTAGTCTAGAAAAAAATGGAAGGGGACATGATAAGCCATTAGATATTACAAGGCTGCTGCAAAAGATAAAGACAGAATTGCTATATCCCTAGTAAAGAGAAGTAGTAACACCGGTCCTAAAATACAGCAAAGAAAATTCAATCATAAAAAAAAAAGTTTCTTTTGCTTGGGATTATTATACATTGAAATCTACTGTCTGGACATGAGTTAGAGAACTCGGGTCAACTACACTGGTTTCTGATTTGACTGTATTATTTTTAACAAATTTGTGTCTATTAAACACCAGTTAGCCACAGCTGTGCCTACTTTTAAGAGGGAAATGCAAATAGATGATCTTTTGAAGTTCTGCACGGATCTGTTTAATTTAAAACCACTTTCATACTGGGCTAATATTGCTAGAAGGTGACCAGGTGGCCAAGCTACAGTCTGCTGTAGCTGGGAATCAAGAGCTGTCCTTCAGACTTCTTGCACTTCTTAAGTATTTCTCTTCATATATGGTAATCAAATTTCAGTACAATCACTGTAGATAAGCAGCACATGAATTTTCCAGCCTGCTGCCTGCCAAGAGTGCTTTCTGTTTGTACCCCGCACCTTTGTGATAAACAGGAAGACACGTAAAGTTTAACCTTTCTGCAGTCATTAATGTCTTGGGCTTAAGGCACCACCAAAGCACAAAATCAAAGAATTACTTAATATTGGCTCAGTCCCTCCTGCTCACTGACTGTGTTCTGACATGCATAAAGTCCAACAAAGTGTCCCAAGCAGCTTACCTATATAATGCTATTAGTCATGGGGACTGGAAAAGTTTTGAGATAAACTAAATATTAAAGACAAAAAGAAATCAGTTTACCTGCTCTGATCAAATCCTCACATTTTCCTACTGATTCTCCAAACATTTCAGACAAAAAACACACATGCATGCACAAAAATAACAAGATGCTTGGTTTAAAGGTTGGCTTCCTCTTGGAAAAAAAAAAAAAAACCAAAACTATAAAATTCAGACCAGGCAGAAACTTTGTCCTGACCTGCCTC
Source organism: Acridotheres tristis (assembly GCA_037013685.1). Lineage (NCBI taxonomy): Eukaryota > Metazoa > Chordata > Aves > Passeriformes > Sturnidae > Acridotheres > Acridotheres tristis. The sequence continues at coordinate 11,302,862 of CM072895.1, forward strand.
ATGGAGCAGCTTATAAGACAACATGCAAAATTTGTCATTGTTCACAAAACTTTCTAATACCAAAACACAATTATGCAAGGGTGAAAAGCTAACTTCTCAACAACACAAGGTTCTGTTAGTTTAAAAACCAGTCTTCTAACATCATTTCAATGTCATAGCTTGTTTCTTGTGTGTTATTGTCAATGATTCAAGACTGAATTACAGCTCATTTTTCCTACAAAAAGCCAGGTGGGGGGTTCAAGAACTCTGAGACAGCACTGAGCCAAATAGATGAGATTATATAGTATTTGGAAACATGATGAAGGTGAGTGAAAGCAGACTGCAATTACTGTCTAGGTTTCCAAAGCCTTCTGTGCAAACAAAAAACGAGATGAAGAGGGAAGGTGAAAGGTCCAATACTTCTCCCAAAAAGAAAGAGTTAGCTCCTATAGAAGATGCCAGCCAGCAACTCTGCCAGTTGGCCAGACTTTAGTAGAATTATGTCCCTGTTAATATTCTGCTGGAACAGGAATGGGATTGTGCTTTCTAATGAACTCCAACTGGAGAGCAGTCATGTAAGGTCTGCTGCTGTGCAACACTGCACTCCCAAAAGGCAGGATATCTGGGGGTGTCTTTTATTCTGGTGAAGATCTAACACATTCCAGAAGACTGCAGAGGACGGGCACAGTTCCCGTCACAGTTAGTGTCTTTCATCACACTAATTAACCAGTCTGTTAAATGTAGTGACTGCACATTATTTTTATAAAGCCAACTTAATGTTCTCATCCTACTTGCAGAGAGAAGTTAATCCCTCTCATTGCCACTCACTGCTCATTCTTGCCACCACTGGCCATGTCTGACTGTCCTGAGCTGCCAGCAGTCTTATGGTGAAGCACAACAAATTGCACTTTTCTGTTTCAAAAGCTTCTGATCAAATTTTCTCCTACCACATTATTTAATGTATATGCCTATCTTGAGGTTATCCTACTGTATCAGACCAATCTTCAGAGTTCAAATCACTGGAGGGAATAGTAATTTTAAGATAAAAATTTTAGAATAAAATTTTGAGAGGCCTTTGTACAAGTAATTATATCACTGCAAAAGGAGCCTGGAACACTTAAAGCCGTAAAGAAATCGGTATATATGTAAGGAACAGGACAGTGATGAAAAATAGCCTTCCACCATCAGCTAAGCCAAAAATGCACATATTGTTCAGCACAGCCAAGCACAGAACAGATGTGACTGCTCTGCTGATGTACAGCACAGGGGACGTGGCACAGAAGGGAAAGAGCTGTTGAAGCTAATGAACAACTAAGCACAAAATGAGTGTGACTCGATCCTGATACAACTAGCTAAAGACAAAAATAAGGTCACCAATGTTTAAAAAAATCCAGAACAGCTTTGTTATGGAAGCTAATGAAGACAGGAAAGCACAAAACAGATTACTTGATGTGAAGCTTGGTCATTTTATGGAAGGGGTTATATGATTTGGTGTCTGCATAGGCAGAAGACTGGATTTCATAATTAATTGCCTAATGTTCCTTCACCTCTGGCCCATTGCTCTTATCCAGGTCAAAAATCACTTGGTGCAAAAGTTCCCTGTGTAAGTCTTACTGAAGTGAGGATGCTGGTACAAGAAATGTCAGTGTTTCAATAATTGTAACTGAAACAGATGGGTTGATCTGAGTGAAAATAGTCTTTAATTTTTTCAAGGCTCATACACTTCTGGAATGACCAGTGCCATTTTAGAAGCCAGGCAAAACATTCCCATTAACACAATATGGAAATCATTAGTCTGTTGTGAAATACACATGGCATTAACAGAAGTCTTCTGCTTTTCTTACGTGCAGGGCAATATTCTGAAAAGTTCTACAGGACACAGTTCCTCATATCACACTCCTGGGAGAATCTCAGCCTTCATGTTAAAAAAATCCCAGAGTAAATTAAAAAATATTTTTCTAGTCTTATAGTTGGAAATGAGACCTCAATAACTAATAAATGCTCAGAAACCTGAGCAGGAATAAAAAGAAACCATTATTTTTTAACTGCATGAATTTTCTGTTCTGACTCATTACTAACTATTTGGTTACAATTCTCATCAGTGCAACTCTCTACACTGACTTTAAGGTGATCCAGAGAAGGTTTCCCCAATGAAAATGCAGGCAAGGGACAAGCTTGCTTTCACACACCAACAGGAAACGAGAAGAAAACAGTAAAAGTGAAGGAAAAAATGTCTGCAGGAGCTATTGCTCCAACAGCTGCCTACAGCACACAAGACAGGCAGATAATTAAATGCAAAGAAACAAATACAAGAAGTGAATCTTCTCTGCACACCACAAATTGATGCTCAAAGACAATTATACAGATGTTTCTTTCAATTTTTTGTCAGTTATTTTCAAAAGATCTTTTTTAAGTTATCACAATGTGGATTTCATGTGAAAAACTGGCATAGCAATGACCACATCAAATCAGGTCTGCAGTTCATTTGAGAACACAGGAAGATGTGAATTAGAAATAGGAATAAAATCTGCAATGGAAACAAGAAGGGACTGAAAGCATAGGAGGTGTTGGGCAGGCATAGGAGATGCTGGACAAGCATAGTTCTCCCCAAGCACCTTGAAACTGGACAATGCTTTTTGGCTGGAATCCACAACATGTCTTGCACCATTCAGCAGATGGACATCCTAACTTACACAACAGTGAGAGTGGAAATGTTCTCCATTGCACAAATTCCTAAGGCCTAAACAATTTAGCTTGTCATGCTCCTTCTTGTAGGAAGTTGTTCAAGGAATAGTTATGTGATTATCAAGCTTGCCAAGAAGTCAAAGCAGCATCATTCATCCAACCAGAGAATAAGCCTTCTTCCTTTAACAGACGAAAGAGGCTTTAAGTGCCATCTCCTAGGTACAGCCACCAGACATGCATTTGTAGAATGTACACAAAAAGAATAACAACATTACTATCAGAATAATTTCACTCGCGGAAAAACAGTTACAGATAGATCACAAAGCTGCTATTAACGAGATTCATATCAATCTCAATGGGAAAAATTCCAGATGCATTTCTGTTTCTCTGCTGCACAACAGACTTCACATTGTAGTGCAGGACAAAGTGGGGGCAGCCAGTTGTTACTATTTAAGATTCAGAGGCTTTTTTCTCCCTTTAACCAGATGCAAAACCTCCAAGGATTTCACTGAAAGCCTGAAGGGAAAAAAAAGCCAAAAGCCCAAGTGGGAAGAGTGTTTTCAGAGGGACCTATCCCCCAGGTGCCACAAGGTACTTCTGTAACTGGAGATAATGTTTGATAGGGTTGACACGGACCTCATGTCCAGTTTCATGTCATTTTCTGGCTCCTCTGTTGCCTTATTAATTCCAGCCCTTAGCCTAAGAGTGGTGATCTGTAAAGCAACAACATGCATTAAAATCTTCCGGATAATATCAGCACTATTTAATCTACGCCTCTCCCCTTTGGTCCCATGGTTTTAAAAATAAACAAATATTTTAACAAAACAAGGGTAAGACTGAGCTTATAAAACCTCTTTCTAGGTACTGTTTCAGAGATAAGGCACAGAGACTGGACACTTGTTTCCATGCAAGAGGCCACCTGACAAAACCAAAAGGATTTACTGGCTCACAGAGCAAGTGGGTGCTGTGGAGAAAGCTGCAAACAGAGCCAGCACAGACAGCTACATCCTTTCCTCATCATCCCACACAGAAAGTGTCTGGCTTGAGTAAGAGATTAGGCTGGGAAAAGAGATTGGAGGTGAGACCTGAACTACTCTGATGAAGTAAAAAAAACCACAAACCATGTGGACTTCTCCTGTCCTACCTGAAAAACAGGTGTCAAAAATAAGGCCTGTCCTTCCAGCCAGCACACTCACTGGCCTCGTCCAACCAGGGCCCTCTGCTCTGCTGTGTCCCCATGTCCAAATTCATCACACATCTGGCAAGAGACCCTGCAGCAACAGCACCCACAGCAGTAACTTCAAAGGACTCTGCCAAGAGGCTTGATGGATACCTGAAGCACAAGGTATGCTCTTAAAAGCCTGTCCTCTAAAACGTTATAAATCTCCTGGAAGAACTGACATCCTCCCTGACTCACTAAACAAAGCAGAGACACCCTCCCAGTTCTTACTGCTCCACTTGAAGAATGGTACAACAGTCCTCCTCATTCCAGGAATGGAGTTTTTCAATGAGATAGTTCATTTCAACAAGTTCCCACAAGAAAAAACTGCAGAGAAAAGGATACTGCTGGTTTATGCATTTGAGATTTATGTAAGTCACTGAAATAAATACTAAATATTATTAGCTACTCAAGGAAATGGTTACACTGAAGATGAGGGGATAAAAACCTCACACAAATATGCCTTCTCTTTCAGTATCCTTACAGAGAAAGCACTTCTCCTACAGCTGTGGGAAAGAAAACAAGACACAACGGCTGAAGTTAAAATTACACATCTTTGGCTGTTATCAAAGGGAGCTATAGCACATGGACAAAGTGCAGTCTGCGTGATTCCAATTCCAAACCAAAGAAATGCTGCAGGCATATTCATCATCGACATTTGTATTTCCTCCTGAATATGACAAAGAGCAGTGAACATTGCTGATCCACTACTTTTGTCCCAGTAGCAACGTTTAATTGCATCAACCACATTCAGCCTTTGTAGAGAGCATCAATAAGTTCACTCCTACAATTGATACTCTCCCAGTGACCCCCTCAGGCAAACCAACATGAAGCAGCTCCAGCGTGCAGCACTGCCAGCTGTCACAGAAATCCTGCCACACCCGGGAGTTTTCCATACCCTTAGAGTGTGGGTAGAACAAAGTGCAGAGAGCAACTCAGCATCACCATGAATCCATCAGGGAGACACAAAAGAATCATACAATCGTTTAGGTTGGAAAAGACCTCTAAGATCAAGTTCAACCATTAAGCCAGCCCTCCCAAGGCCACCATTAAACCATGTCCCCAAGTGACACATCTAAATGTGCTTTAGTTCCCTCCAGGGATGGTGACTCCACTCCCTCCCTAGGCAGCCTGCACCACTGCTTGATTTTGGTGGAGAAATTTTCCTAATATCCAATCTAAACCTCCCCTGGCACAACTTGAAGCCATTTCCTCTTATCCTGGAAAAGAGAAGGACACTCATCACACTTGAACATCCTTTCTGTCTCTCATCCTGTAGAAGATGATGAGGTTCCCTCTGAGCCTTCTTTTCTTTAGGCTAAACACCCCCAGGTCCCTCAGCAGCTCCTCACAGAACTTGTGCTCTGGAGCCTCCACAGCTAGTCTGTGCCTTGGCCTGGAATTCAGTCTATTCACTATATTTTCTCTAACATCATCCGGTTTGGTTTTCTTTTTTCATTCTTTTGTTTGCCCATTTATGTTTGTCTAACCGCTTAGATGGCACGCCACAAACAATTACTTTCCATTTACATCCGTCATAGAAAAGGTGTTCTGTGTTTTCTTTCCACTTCTTAAAAGTATTAAATTTTTCACTACAGACATTTTGGAAGCAGACACACTTGGTGTGACAGGGCAAGAAATCCCTCCATTAAAATGACAAATTGCAGTTATTTTGTTCTCATTTAATCTTACTTTTAACAAAACAATCACCTTGTTAAGAAAAACTGAAAAAAGGCATGAAAGAGCTCAGCCTGTAAAGTGAAAGCTTTGAAATGCACTGGCAAAGAAAATGAAGACATAATATAAATGACAATCACCAGCTATTTCTAATATCTTTTTGTCTTAAGTACCTCTACCCTCCAATAAATCAACAAATGCTTAGCCACTTCTTTGAACTTACAGAGATACAATAGAACAAATAACAAGAAAGCTATGCTTCAAGCCACTAAACAAATAAATAAATAATTTTTTTCCAAAGGTGTAAGAAAATCTTTTAAAATGTGGTGACTGCCCTTCAATTTTTTTCCAAAATACTTATTTCTCTAAAAATAATTTCCCCATAGAACTTAGAGTAGTTTAAAAAAAGTTAAAACCCACAACCCCATCCAACTCAGGATATTCTTAAATTTCCTTGTCTAAACAGAAAAGTTGAAGGACTACATTTGCTAAGTATCTGCTGATCTCAATGACAAGAGAAATAGCAGATTTGCATTACCCGGCAAAATAGGAATACTGTTGGCCAAAAGGAGAACTTCCCACAAGTATTTATGGGTGCTCTTAGGGCAAGTGTTCAAACAGACAGCTGTGGAGGGAGAAAACAGTACAGGATCATCCCACATTACTCTCTCTGCCTCCGTAATGCTCATGCTCAGCCCTCTTAAATTGTACCTTTCCACTGGACATTTTGCTTTCCCTGAGCTGCAGACTAAGTGCACTTGGCTGTGACGTTCACAAGCAACACCACTATAAAACCTGCAGATTCTCACACCAATGCTGTGTAAATGTCACTGTCTAAACCACAGACTACAAGTAACTAAAGATTTTCAGAGATAATCAGTACTCTGCAGAATTCAACAGCAACTGCATAGAAACCGGTCTTCTCAACAAATCAGGTTACTCATGTTACCATACTTGTCTTGTAACAATTATTTCTGAGCATTCCCACTGTATGTTTTCCCACCATGACAACCTGACACATGCTCTGCAGCAATGGTTTTCATTTTAATATCTTGGCCAGTCATGGAGTGAATCAAATTGACAGCGCCTCTGCTGATACCAAGCTTTAGAGGCAGCAGAAGAGGCCCACTCCCGTCAATTTTTATCAGCTGAACTTTGAAAAATGGTGCCCCTAGTTAGAGAGATTAGTATCTCCCTGAAAACAGGTATTAGGAATAAAAATACAAGAGCAGCTCTAGTAGAAATAAGAACAGGCTGATGTGCAGGAGTATCAACAAATTGCTTCCAAACCTGCCTGAGGCCAGCACAGCTTTGGAGAATCTATAACAATTTGAGGGAGCTTTTGTTCCATGGCTACTTCTTCTGATACCAAGAGCATGCTGATTGTGTGCAAAGCACAAATCTGAACAAACTGCTCTACTCACTGTTATCTCTCACTGAAAGCTATCTTGAAAGGCATGTGAAGAGCCTGGACTGAGGGCAGTGACCTTGAGGCACTGAGCTGTGCCAGCACCAGCCAGCAATACCAGCCCCAGGACAGGCACAGGGATCAGAGCTGTGCTCTCCTGGTAATTACAGTTACTGCACCAGAACTGGTTGTGTCTGAGGGAGGGGAAAAAAAAGGTGTTGTTTGATTTTTAGCTTGGGATTATTTTTTTTAAGCATTCATGAGCTTGACTGCTCAGCAGTAAGGAAAATCCCACCTAACAATGCGAGTGAGACTGTGCTGGGGCAGATCAGAGTTCAAAATCTCTTTCCCAAAAATGGCAATAAATGGATGTCCAAGGTAAAGCAAGAACAGGGCAAAGAGATAAAATATTTCCTCCCTAACATTCACACAGCTTTCAAACATTTTCAGTTGAATGGATTTCCTGAGCTTGATGTGGTTTGTCTAATCAGCAATCCCCCTTTCCCTCCCAGCAATGGATCCCTCCTCCAAATGTTTGTCCAGACTCCTCTGGAATTTGTACAGACAATTTGCAGCTGTCACATGCTTTGGCAAGGAATTGCCTAGGTATATGTCCTGATACACAAAGAACTGAATCTTTTTTGTTCTGATGCATGTAACTAGAAACACATTATGCAGAAAGACTGTATCAATGATTTTTCCCTTCTACCTTTTTCCCTGTAGTAAAAGCCAAAATTCAGTGCAGCTCAGCCAGGAGACCCCCCCACAAAAGATCCTATCTCCTTCCAGCTGCCTCAGTAATCACATTGTCCCTTGCCTCTCAATCCCTCTTTGCCTTCAAGGTCTCTCCTTTATTCTGCCTTTGGGATTTGATGTTACCAAGATTGAAGAAATTTTGTTTCATGCAGCTCTCATCTGAGAAGTACACTCCACCTCTGTACAACAGAAGTCTTTTCATCAGTTTATTATGTTCCTTACGTGTTCTCATACTGTATCTCCTAAAGCTTCCAACTGGCTCCCCTGATGTCTACCTCAAGCCTCTTGCTGCTACCCACCAGTTGTGCACTTTCTCCTTTTTGGACTGGCATACCATTCAGCAACATTTAAATTGGGAAATACTGCAGGTGGTATTGCCTCTCCCATCTCATAGAGTCCAGCCTCCTCCTGTGTTCACAGAGGACAGCTTTCCTTAAGATGTTTCTGACTGCTAAGATGGCTGGGAAGATTCAGATTTATGGTTTATGACTGGAAAGCTCTCTCTGAATACGAGAGAGAATGGTTCCTGACGGGACCATTACAAATTCCAGACAAGGACATGGACTTGCTGGAGGGGGTCTAGAGAAGGGCCACAAAGATGATAAAGGGCTGGAGTGTTCAAGGGTAGGCTGAATGGGGCTTGGATCAACCTGGTGTAATGGAAAGTGTCCCTGCCTGTGGCAGGGTTGAGTGGAACTAGATGATCTTTAAGGTCTCTTCCAACCCAAACCCTTGTATGATTCTATGATCTGCATAGGACTGAAGGGCCATACACATACATGCTTTTTGGAAAGAGAACACATGCACAGAAACCATGGCACACTTGGGAAATGTTCTGGGCTTCCAGCTGGTGAAAAACATGAAGTCACTACATCCACAGACTACACTGAACAAGAAACAGCAATTATGGCAGGTACCAACTGCTTCAAGAGATCCTTTCCTGCTCATTTGTGAGGGCAAATGTTCATCAGCAGCCACACACAGGGAGACAAACACCAGCTTTCAAAATGACATACTTCATTAGGAGATGAGGTCTGTCCAGACACAAATGACAAAGAGCCACATCACTCCTCTTTAGCTTTAGCTAGCATGAGAATGAGGCTCAGACACAAGAAAACTTCCTCCGTAGCAATGTCCTGCAGCTGTCAAAGAACTGGCACGTGAACAAGGCAGGCACAGAAAGAAGTGCTACTACAACCTTGGCCAACTGAGTAACTTCAGAGTCTCAATCTGACAGCACACAGGTAGGTGACCATAGAGACACTCTCCCACTTTCTGTACAGCTTTGGCTCAGACATGTTGTCCCTAAGGACCTGCAGGAAGTACAGGAATACGTATGCTTTGATCCAGCAATAATGACTTAAAACCCAGTCTTGTGTGGGAAGTGTTGACAAATTACCTCTGGTAGACACTGAAATCACTCAAACAATTAACTGAGATTAGATTAGATGGTAGGCTTCGAAAAGGGCTATGAATAAAATGTGTGCATCTGCACATGTTTTTACTCAATTAGATGACAGTCAGACATCAATTACTTCCAACATCAAGGCAACACCAAATCAGATAAGCAATCCCACCTAAAGAAAAACCAGCAACATACTTCCCACAAATGTAAAATAACTTTGTGCTAAGCTGACAGTTTCTTCCCAAACCCAATAAGCTTCAAAATCAAGACCTTAAAGAGCAAGAATTCACATTCTTACTTTAAAAAAAAATCTACTGAAACTATAGAAGTTTTATTACTTCTATATTAGTAGTAGTAGTTTATGATGTTACATCTCTCTTTCAGATCCTGTCTCAGTAAAGTGTATAATATGAGATCAACTTGAAACATGTTCTATTTCTACTTAATTGAAAGCCAAGAAGGTTTAATAGTAATGCAATTTATCACTTTTCTGACATTCACTAAATTGTACACAGTTATGGTATTTCCTCTGCAAACTAAATGCATCACATTTTGTCCATACAAAACCTGTCCTTTCTAGACAGACATGCTATGATTTTAGTTTGGAGTAGATCAGAAATCAGATCTGAAGTAGATTTGTAGACACGGAAGTCTTCTCTACCACTATCTCTTCTTAGCATGGGGTAAGAGGAAGAGCACAGGACCAGTGCCTGAGCACTTTGGGCCTCCTTCCAAAAAAAGCTTTACAGAACTGGTGTGAAAGAGCTTCTGAAGGACCTGTGAAAGAGTGCAGTGAAAAAACATTTTGAGAAGAGCCAGCTTGATGGTGGTAAAGGCTGTTGGCCGAAGTAACCTAAAAGACCACCAGTTTTAATTTGTCACACTTCTTCTTCCACCCTCTCCTGTAAAGTCATGTCACATCAGCTCAGAAAAGCATCACCAGGAAGACGTAACAAGAAAAATCATAAACACAGGATTCCACAGACAATGGGACAGGCTCTCTGGTGATCTGGACTAGAGAGTTTACTTTTAAAAACCATATTTCAGTATCACACCTCTAAAGTCTGCTTGCAACCCATCTGAGAGTAGTCCTTGAAGCTTAGCAGAGAAGCAAATAGAAAGAAGACAGAGAGAACAAAACACCGTAAATGGAGGGGGAAAAGCAGATACAAGGCAGTATAAAAGAAAGCACAATGAATTGTCCTAAGTGATGCAACAGGTCACAGCAAAGAAGAAAAGGGCAATGAGTTGTGAGATTTGAGCCACTATATATAGAGCAAAACTTCAAATAGATTCACACTGCATCACATTGAATTACAAGAGTCATACTGATATACTGATCTGTCATACCATGGTCACCTAGATGTTCAGAGGTCAATTTTTAGCATTCCTTTTAAAGAATTTTCCTGGTAGAGCATATTTATTGTGTTGTGGATTTTCAAGCCTATTGGCAAGTTTCGGTAATATATTTGTTTCTTTCATTCCTGCAGCTGAAAATCTGATTTTAATGAGAGATTGCCCATTTTGGTTAGCAGCTCAATCTTTGCATTCTTAAGCCTCTTTAAAATTCCTGGATATATACAGCCTAGGATGGGAGATTTAGCACTGATTAGTTTAGTAATGTGAGAGAGACCAGACATATTTTACTGTTCTGAAGTTAGTTTCTCAGCATATGAGACTTGAAAGCCAAAAAATAGGAGAGTAGCTTTACAAATTGCAACAGGGAGGAGAGCTCAAGCTTCAATCAGATAGACTCTATCCTCCACCTCCTTCCTGTCTCTACAAATGAAAACAAAATGCCTCTATCTTACAAAAAATACTTGCTACTATGGGCAGAAGCATGACGAAGAATCCACCTTCCAAGCAGTTTCAGTGACAGCTTCCATGGTAGTCTACCTCTTGATCAATGGGGTTCTTTTTAAATGATTAGCAAGGGTGTAATCAAGGAAACCAAAGGAAGAAAGATGACTCAAAAGATGAATGAGGCCTCTATTCAATGTACCACTGAGATGGGGCACAGGCTGTACGACAAGCAAAGAGGAGGGTCCTGATGGGCAAGATGAGCATGAGCCAGGGTTGTGCCCTTGCAGCAAAGGCAGCCAACAGCCCCAGGGTGGGGGGACCCTTCCCCTGGCTCAGCACTGGGGGCTCTGCTGCAGGGCTGGGGCACTGCTGGGCTCCCCTCTACAGACAGACACATTGGAACAAGTCCAGAGAGCTAAGATGATTAAAGGATTGGAGCATCCGCCATGAGGGGAGGCTGAGAGAGCTGGGATTGTTCAGCCTTGAGCAGAGAAGGCTCAGCAGGCTCTGATCAGTGTGCATAAACACCTGACAGGGGCAGCAAAGCAAGCAGAGAGACTCTTCTCAGGGGTGCACAACACACGAGGTAATGGGAAAAAAACTGAAACACAAGGAATTCCATTGGAAACAATAATACTGCTAGGGTGGTCAAACATGGGAACAGGCAGCACAGAGAGGTTGTTGAAATGCAAGTGAGCATAGTACTGAACAACCTGTTGCAGGTGACCCCACTTTGAGCAGGGATTTGGCCTAGATCATCTCCAGAGGTCCCTGCCCACCCCACCTAGTCAGTGATGCTGTGATTCTTCTTCCCATGAAGCACAGAACAATAAAGTTGCAAGAGCTCAACTCCTATCCAGGTCAAACCTCAGAAACAAGGATCTGCTAAAAACCCATGTTATATGAGTGCTGTAATTCCTGCTGACCTCAATCGGCCTAATCAAGTGGCAAGATTACAAAATTGAAAAAAAAGGCTTTAATTTGGTCATTACTCATAGCTATTCCATTGACCTAATGCTTGGCCACGAAGAGCTCATGAAAACTGGATTAATGCATAAAAGTAGAGGATTTCATCCTCTGGAAATCCCAGTTGAAATATGACATTCAACAAAACTGGAAATCTGTAACTTTAATGTCATCCCATTGCTATGGACATATTTACCTGGCACAAAACAGACAAGGATAATTTGATCAGTCAAAGTATTTGCCGTTTAGTCAAAGCTCGCCTACAAACACCCAACACCATTCCACACCCTCACAGTTGAAGTGGAGTGGTAGGACTGATAAATAAGTTAGCACCAGAGCTGTGTAACACCACTGTCAGTGTCAGGAGACTCAGGGCTATGGTACAGCCAGCAGTGCTGCTGCAGGCAAGGACGAAAGGACAGACTCAGAGCAGAGATTAAAAGAACAAAACAAACGCCAGCACGGCCAGTGAGCATGCACATTATGGCGTTGCTTAAAATGTTAACTTGTGTTGCAAAGGAAACAGATAGTAAAAGTAACAACTATTCCTCCCTAACGTTTTGATTCTTTTTAAAGCTACTCTTCAGCACCGTCATCTGACAAAATACAGGACCATGCAACTAACATAACTTATACAGCTAATAAGCATAAATAGGAAAGATACTTCACTTTTGTGATTGAGTCAAATTAATAATTCAACAATCCCTGTATTAGTCAAGGCTCCCCAACACTAGTTTCATAATTTATACCCATGAACCATCTTGGCCAGCACAAAGCAGAATATTTCTTGAATAAGAACACACCATAGGAACAATAGGGACTTCAGTTTTTCTGATCTGAGGCTTCTTTTCTACATCATTTCAGCATCAATCCAGCTGATCTGACAAAAGGTATTAAGCAAGAGACTGAAGAATAGAAAGCACAGCCAGCACTTGGGTTATGCTGGCAGCTAGATGGCAGTTTTTATTTTCCACAAGTATTATCAAAGCCTGAGGCCAAAAAGCACTTAGAGGCCAGAGCCTCCTAGGCATGAAGGAGTCAGCAAACATCCAAGGAGTGAGTAGCTCACTTAGGACTCCAACAACCCTGACAGAATCCTTCTGATGAAGCCAAGGTGCCTGACAACACAAACACCTCAATTCAGTGATTTAGGAAAGGCTGGCAAACCCATTAATTACTCCTGCTTCTGTAATCCACAGGGCACAGAACTGCCATTCCTACAGAGATTTGTCCCTCCTGCTTCCCAGCAGTCATCCTAGAGTGGGCCCTGTTATCTCCTTCTGGAAGCACCTTAGGCTCCTTAGCCCTCACTTCACTATCTTTCCCTATCTAAGAGAGGGAGGAAGAAAGCTGAACTTAATCCTTTGCTTGCTTGCAAAGTAGGAACCAAGTAAATTTACTCCTAAGCCATCTAAAACTTGGACTATTTTCTCTTGAATAATTGTATGCCAAGAGTGACTCAGAAATTATTTTGAGAAAAGTTTTATCAAACTGTTCATACCCATTACCCCATTAGAGCATTTGAAGGGATGGTCAGCATGAAGAATGCCTTTCCATCACTGTGTGAAATTTTGTGCTTTAGCAGCTTTCAGTCATAGAGGTCAACATTATCAAAATAGGCTACCCAGACTTCAGTTTACTAAGGCAATTTAAGTAAAATAAGTCTATAAAACTTTGGCCTAGATTTCTGAGGTATTGAATGCATTCGGCTCTCACAGCTCTGTAGCATATATAGCAAAAAAAAAGAGACTAGGTTCATAAAACATGGATATAGACTAAACTTTGGAAATGTTGGTTTAAAGTCAAGGATCTGAAATTGATCACAAAAGAAACCAGAGTCTGCTTGTAAAAATATTTTCTATGCATTTTTTCTTAGCACATTTATGCCACAGCAGTATAAAGCATTATGCATAAAGCAAAGATTTATTGAGTTATACCTTCATTGGGCACATTCTTCTCTCTCTTTTAAAATAAATTTTAAAAACCAACATTAATATTACACTGCAGTGGGGGATCCATGCTCACAGATGCCTCCTTTTTGAAGCATAATCCCTAATGGATGTGCTTTTAATAAGCACCTTAGACACTGGAAATGTCACCAAAAGTACTAATGGACTATTGAATGTCTGCTATGAAATACACTGACTGCTTCCACAGAGCTCTGCTAATGCTTATTTTCCTACATAATTCCTAGTGCTTGCAGGGGTGTGACACACACTCTGACTATTGCTCTGGTACTTCAGCTGGCTTCCTTCCTCCTGTAAGTACATTTTACAGCACTTGCAGGAGATGTGTGCTTTAGGAAAAAATGAAATCTATACTTTTCCATGGCAAAGGTCCCAGCAGGCAGAGCTCTTATGCTTGTAATTGAATTATTCTAGCTTCCCCTTCACTCTTTCAGACCAAAGCACAGACATAACCACTGGGCTTTTTTTTTAATTACCTCCTCACTATAGGCAAACCAAGACAGCATCACTCAGGTGGCACAAGCACTGCAGAAAACATTGACATAACACATTAAATTAGCACCTTACAAGAATTCCCATTATGGCTCTTTTCTGCTTAGTTCAAGGAGTAGAACACTACACTGAATGAACACGGGCAAGAAGAAAATCTCTTCACTTTCCCTCTGGTCAAGAGTTTTTGTTAGTTGTCCGCAAATTGAAATGCAAGAAAGGTAAGGGGTTCTCTTCCTGCCTCATCAATGTAATTCAGAGTATCTGGAAATGAAAATTGTAAGAAGAAATAGCAAAGGCAGCAAGGGATTCAACATTTACAAATTTCCCATGAGACTGAACTGTAACTTTTATAGCCTCTATTCTATTAATACCATGGTTGCTTTACAATGATTTCCATCACTGTTGTGCACTTCTATTACTCGTTAATAAAATGTGGCTTTACTCTTCTGCAATGCTCAGACTTGTCCGTCAGGATGCTCACAATACATTAGACTCTGCCTCCCTGTGATTAATGAGCACAACTGAGAAATGCAACACAAAATCCAATGGATACCCCATACAACCCATCTCAATGTCAGAGACCTCATGGCACATCCACACTATGTAACACAGAGTGGTGCTGCTGAGATCAACCTGGCATGCACAGCCACACCGAGCTAGGAGCCTGGTCCCAAAAGCAGGAGAGGCAGGTCAGAGAGAATAAAGCTACCCACGAGGCTTATGAGCTCTGGCACAAGAGCCATAGCTGAGCTTCTCCTCCTTCCAAAGGCAGATTCATGCCCACCATCTCATCTTAGTGTATCCATTACATAACATGCTGCTCAAACTTACCACATTCAAACTCGTAGGGTACTTTGTGGCCACATCTGGCAGACAAAGAATATGCAATTCAAATCTAGTTTCTTTTTCCTTCAGTCAGACAGATGAGCTCTCTTCCTGCCTTATCTTGTTTTCCTCCCTACTCTCAGGTACCCACATACAAGGATTAAATAATTCTGAAAATTTTACAGGAAAGTATAATCTAATAATTTATCCTGGCAATTAAATCCACTATAGGCTTGCAAACAGCTTGTGTGAGCTGTCAGAATGTTCCCAGATTTCCTTGGAAAGACAAAAAGGTTTTGATTTAACTCAGTTAACAGTTAAGTGGTTGGCAGTAACTGTCCACAGAGTCCTGCAGAGGCCAATAAGCCTGAATTTAATAGAGTGGAAAAGAGGGAGTTAGTGAAAGGAGGCAGATCTTGTCACTGAAAGTATGACAAATGGGAAGGATGAGCTTAATAGTAGTTTTACGAGAGACTAAAAGGAGCGATAGAAGTGTAAACAAGAGAAGAAAGCAGCATATTACCATAATAATACTAAAAAGAGAAAGTCCCAGCTCAGGGTTCAGCTATGTGAAGAGGAGGCAGCTTGCTGATTTTTTGTACATCAGTTTTGGAGCAGAATCCCATGGGTTATGTCTCTACATGGCTATACTATTTGGGCTACATTTAGCAATGCAATCTTGTTATTTAGCAACACAGACTTGCTGATTCATACAAGCTAACCCAGAACACAAAGTGTTTGGATTCTCTTTCCCCGTTAAAGTCTTTGTTATTTACTGCCTGCAAGACTGCACTGAAGTTCCAGCCAAAACTAATTTCTGCTATTTCCAATGTACATTCCAAATACAAAAAACATGGCATCACATCAAATGCTAAAGTAAGATCATTATCATCCAGCTGCCGAATAGTTCCTACAGGTTCAGAGGCAGACAGTTACAGAAATCATGAACAGTGGCTCAGCAGAATGAGCTGACAAGTGTTTTCATACTTGTAGTATCACACTGCAGTATCATAGCATACCAGGAGACATGGTGGTCTAGAGAATAAACAGATTTTACCATGGAAGGAAAAGGATAGATGAGGCAGTGGCTCATAACCCCAGATCTACCCAAAGAGCACAGCATGCAAAACTGCAAAAACAGGCAGAAAAACTCTGCACAGAAAGGGCAGAATAATCTTTTGCCAGCAGAATAACCCAGTAGCCTCCAGGAATGTTACTCACAATGTTGATCACTGCAGAGTCGAGGATGAAAGCTGAGGTCCTATTGTGCTGTGCAGCATAAAACCATGGACCAGCCCATGCAAAAACATCTGTCATTCATTTGGACAGATAATGCAAAGGCAACACAAATCTCACAGAGAAAGGGAACTGCACAATGGTAGCAGCTATTTTAGCTGCATAGTTGAGAAACAGGTTTAGGTCAGAATGAAAAGACATGGTGTGAAGAAACTAAGGCAATACTACAAGGATAATTCTAATGAAACACTGTAATTGAAGAAAACCTGGAAAGTTCTAAGGCAGTTGTAGGAAATAAAGCCAGGAAGGCCTTAGAATACAGATGTAAATGAGTCATTTGGCAAATTTAAGGAAGTTCAGACTGAAAAGCTGAAAAGAATTCTACAATCCAACAACCTTCAGAATTTGTTTGAATTTCTAGTATCTATTTAGCTGTTGCAGTTCTTTAAACTCTCCTAAACCCAAGGTGACCTTTAAAAAGAAACATCACAAGCCGAAAAATTTGCCAGCACATACAAACATATTCTAAAACGTGCTGTCCGGAACAAAGAGTCTTCAGAACAGGGCACCAAATAGTCTCTATAATAAACCATGAGCAATTAGTGTGCTGGGAAACAAATCAGCTCACTGCATTTCAGCAGAGTGAAGGTGGCTGTCATGCTCCAGGGGTGATGTTAACTGTAGGGTTTTTTCCTGAGCAATGCTTACTGGAAACTCACCAGTTTATACCTGCTAGTGGGAATTGAGAGAATCTCTAGGGCCTAGGAGGCAAAGTTTTGCAGTGGCTCACTCCAAATCACCAAAGTACTGCTTGTGCTCCCTTGAAATGCCCCAGAGAGGCTGCACCCTCTGGTCCACCAGCACATGCTCTCTTATTCTCTGCTGCCTCTGGGTTCTCCCATTCCATCCAAAACTCCCCCAAAAAACTGCGAAGACAGATCTGTCTCAGGTTCTCATCTATACCATTACTGTGCTTTGGGAAGCCTACAGACAGCTAAGCTCAGCTGGGGAGCAGTATGACTGGGACTTGTGCACACACACTGGACATGCTTCCTGACACACCATTTACAAACTGCTGTGGGAGACTTAAAAATATTGTGAACAACAAAGGTTACCATCTTATTTAAACAAAAAAGTAAACAGAGATGGAGCCCAAGAGAGATAAAGGAGAGACACAATCTGTGTGACAAAATCTCCATCCACACAGAAAGGCAGATGGAGCCAAAAAAAGAGATCTGAGGACAAAAAAGGGAGAAGGAGGGAAGTGACTGCATTGCATGTGAGAGAAAACAGCCCAGGACTACAGCACAGAAAAAACCCTGGGAGATGAGACAGGGAACAAGCATCTTCTTCCCTAGCACTGCTATGAAATGTAGCATTATGAAGTCAGAGTATTGAAGAGTTGACACTTGGCTTCCACAGTAAAGATGAGTCTCCAAAATCTTCTGGCAGCAGATGAAATGAAGAAATTGATGCCAGATATATTCAGAATTTTGCATTTGGCTAATTTTATGCTTTGTTTTGTAGCTATTTTCAAGCTACTGATCAAGAATTTCAACTGTGGTTTGCTGGAGGAATCAAGTTGATTTTAAAAATTTTGTTTAATGGTCTGACATAAAAAGAATGGACTGTAATCCACAAAAAACCCCAAACCAAACTCAAAATAAAATGTAGCAGACAAACCCTCTCAACACTTGTAAACCAGAACAAGCTTGGAAACCTTCCCTTCTGTGTGTCTAACTCTCTAGCTGAAATGCCAGGTCTTGGGTAGTAAAAGAAACACCTCAGCAGCAGCTGAAAGTCAATGCTACACTAAAAAATAACTTTAAGAAGCGAGAGATTCCCACAACTCTAGAAAAGCCTCAAGTATTTAGCACTGTTTTTTCCACTTAATTTTTTATTTCTTAGCTGCAGCAGTCACTGTGAACAAGCTGTTGAGGGCTCCTCCTCAGGGAGATGTCTGAGATTCTTTGGGCTCCTCTCCCCATCAAGGAAGAGGGGCTTGTCATTGATAGCTGCTCCAAGTTCTCCAGATACAGATAACCCAAATTATTACTCAGTTTACTGCAGATAACAGTGCCTGTGCACTTCCAAACAGGCCAGGTAATTTGTTAAATACTGTTAGATCTGTCCGTAGGAGCCTTTTCCTCTTCCCTCATGCACCTCTCCTCTGACTCTCATTGGGCTTCCTGCATCTTCAGGGAGCACGATTTCTTTAGAATAGCTAAAGACATGATTATCTCAGAATAAACTGCCCTCCTGCTGTCACTTTATTTGAATTACTGGATCTTTTGTTTAACATAAGACAACATTCAAGTATTTTGAGATCTTAACTGAATAAAGACAGTTCTGTCAGTGAAAATATTTACAGTAACCTCACTAATTGAGACTGATTCCAGCTTCCTGAATCTCATTATGGTAAACTGGGCACTGCTGTGAAAGAGAAACAAAGAGGAGATGAATTAAAACAAACATGCAGAAACCCAAAAAACTGCTTCCAGTGATGTTAATAATTACAAAAAACCTGTCAAAAACATCTCTCTGACTGGCATCTGTCAAAACATCTCAGCGGTTCATCATCACACAGCCACTGTTTAGATGGAGACAGAGCACACATCAGTCAGCACTGCAGATCTCACACAGCTCTAAATTTCTACATGAGTTATTGTGTATCGTAGAGCACTCCAGATATGGCTTGTTTCACAGGATTTCTCTCCTCTTTCTTCTGGATGGCCTGGAAACATCATTGTTCCCATATCCTCAGAGAGGGTGTAGTGTCTGGCACCTAATTACACAGAATGAAGTGCTGTTTCCCCTCTGTGTTTTCTGTCTAACAACCCACAAGAGATGGCAAAAGACTGGAAATTAAGTCCTGTTAATATAAAGAGAAAAAATCCACCCAAAATACTAGCCCCGTTTTCTTCCATTTCCTGTCTGGACACTGTTTAGGAGTCCTCCAGCTATTGCAAATCCTAGTAATGCAGTACTGAAGAATGAAGAATCTTCTTCCCAGAGAAGAGACAGAGATCAGCATTTCAAAACCACACCCTCCATTAGCAGCAGGTGCCAGAGCTGGAAGAATGAAGCAGAACAGTTTCTTCTTTCCTTTTAGAAAATACATGATGACTACTTCCCAGCTAAAATATCTTCCTTACTGAGCACAGGTGGAACTTTTGGCTGAGCAGGACAGATCTTCCAACAGGTTACCGTGGCAGAGCTAGACCAATCACTTCTTTACAGATGTGTCTACTCAAACAAGTTTCTTCACCCTTGACAGATGAGGAAACTCCTATGTGAAACGAGCAGCCACAGAGCAGAAGTAAACAAGCCTAGTGTTTATAAACTGTTTGGTATCATGTCGTTCCATAAATAGTTATTATTACCCAGGAGATCAGATCTGTCTTAAGGAGAAGAAATGCCTGGTACATGTACTGACAAAAACCCCCAACAAGGGGAAAAAATAGAGAAATTTCGTGGTTTCTTTATTTTAGTTCTCTTTCCTTAAACCAGAACCTGTAAGCATATTAGGCCTCCTTCAAATTCTGGACATCCTTTCTCAGACGTTCCAAGAACAGCAGGAATAAGTCAGCAAGAGCAGACTGAGAGCTGGCCGGTTTAATCACACCCTTGGGATTAGCATCTTCCTCAGCAGATGCCTAAAGTCTACAGACACTGTTTAAAAAACAAATCAAAGGCAAAAAGAGCTGGCCACCACTGGCTCTAAGCAGTTGCTTGTTTGCCACAGGTTACAATAAGACTGCCTGGAGCTGTATACTGTATCCATCTGTGAGGTTACATATGTACAAACATAAACAAAACTCAGACACATTCACACTATCTGACGGACTTAGACACACTCAGACACACTTGGGCACACACAGGCATATCCAGGCACACTCAGGCACACCCAGGCACACTCGGGCACACCTGGACACATCCAGGCACACTCGGGCACACCTGGACACATCCAGGCACACTCTTGTGCACTCACGCACACCCAGGCACACCCATGCACTCCCGGGCACAGTCAGGCATACTCAAGCACACCCGGACATAAGCAGGCACACTCGGGTACACCCAGGCACACTCATGTCCACACGGGTACACCCTGGCACACTCGGGTACATCCAGGCACACAAACGCACACTCAGACACACCTATGCACACTCGGACACATTCAAGCACAACCAGGCATACTCAGGAATAGTCAAGCACGCCTGGACACGCGGGCATACTTGGACACACAGAGACACACACAGGAATACTAAAGCACACCGGGACACACTCAAGCACACCCAGGCACAGTCACACACACCTGGGTACACATAGGCACACTCATGCACCCCCAGGCACACTCAGGCATACTCAAGCACACTCGGACACACGCGGGTACACTCAGACACACTCAGGCACACTCGGACACCCCCGAGTACTCAGACACACTCAGGCACACTCGGGTACACTCAGACACACTCAGGCACACCCAGGTACACTCAGATACACTCGGGCACACTCAGACACACTCAGGCACACCCGGTCATACTCACACACACCCAGGTACACTCAGCCACACTCAGACACACCCGGGTGCACTCAGACACACCTAGGTACACTCAGGCACACCCAGTCACACTCAGACACACTCAGGCACTCCCAGTCACATTCAGGCACACTCAGACACGCCCGGGTACACTCAGACACACTCAGGCACTCCCGGCCACACTCAGACACATTCGGACACACCCGGGTACACTCAGACACACTCGGACACACTCAGGCATACTGAAGCACACCTGGACACACTCAGGCACACCCGGGCACACTCATGCACACCCAGACATGCCCAGACACACCCAGGCACACCCGGACACAGTGACACTCGCTCAGACAGACTCATGCACACTGTGGCACCCTCAGACACAATCAAGCACACTCAGACACAATCAGGTAACTTCCACACAGATATACCCTGTGCTACTCATCCTTAATTCACTGCCTTTTGAAGCAGCTGGTGTGGCTTTGAACATCCCTGAGGCCATTCCAAAGTTGATATTTTCTTTCCAAACTGGAGGCAAGACTCCCACCACAGCAGCTGCCATCCTATGGACTTGCTCATGCTGCAGGCCAGCACAGGATAGCACATCATGTAGCCCAGGGATTGCTTTAGGGACAGGGAAACTCATTGTGTCACAAACGGCTTTCCCTTGCTTTTAATTTTTAGGTGGCTTAAAACTATTCCACTTTTCCTAAAGAATTCAAGGGAATTTTTAATATTTGGAATAGTTCAACCATGGGCCAGTTTTCACTCTCAATGGAAAGTGTCTTTAGGGAAAAAAAAATTCCAAGCCCTGAAAACAAACACTTCTGGTCGCTAACAGAGCATCACCTTCTATTACAGGCAGCAGAGACTGACTCTTGCTAAGAGAGACAAGCCTAAAGTAAATCAGATGCACAGACCTTTTAACGTAGGAGTAAAATAATTGTGGTTTTGTGCAGTGGCACAGTTATATATTCTTCTGGTTTCAGGTGTTCCAAGATCCCACAGAATGTCACACATATTTTGATCTGTTTCATTCCAAGATAAATTAACTAACTTCTCAGCAATCTCTTTATCATACTGGTATCATCAGTGTAAATATGAAGCTAGGCTGTCACAGCTGATAAACAGGTAACAAACATGCTAAAATTGGTGTGACACAAATATCAGTTTAGAATGGGGAAACCATATAAACCTCAAATCTTCTTTTCTCTTTTCCAAGAACTGTAGAAGGCATGTTACTTGAAACTTGCATAATCCTGAAGCTTACATCAGTTATTTAAGCTTGAAAGAAGAGCAAGTTAGCATGGCAGATGCAATGATTTTCAGAAGAAACACAAACACTTCTCAAGAAAGTTGGACACTGGAATAAGCTACAGCCCTGACTTGCACACAGGAAGTTCCTGACAAGTAAATCAAAGTGCTTCAGGAGAAAAAGGACACGATCATTCTTAAATGTACAGCAGATTACACAGAAAGGAAATAACTTTTACTGAATGCATAAATCTCCAGAATTTAGCAAGACAGAAGCAGAATAAAAACCCACAGTGAGTAATACAAGTGAAATTTGCTATCCCATTGCACCACAGTGTGTGTGGCAATGTCCCTGCCCTGGTTCCCTGCATTATGTGTTTTGGGTTGGGTAAACATGAGAAACTACAGGAACTTCACCAAGCTACTGTGATCCCTGGCACTACTGCAACAGTTACAGCATTCCTTTGATGGTATTTAGCAATTCATTTATGGATTTTATTTTGCTGCATACTTAGCTCAGAACTGTAGTAAAGGTACCAAGAAAATAGTTGCCAAAGGAGCTTTTGCTGTTCTCTCTGCGGTGGAGTCAGAGTTTCTACAACATTATCTGAACAATGTTCTCAAACCACTTTTCAAATTGCTACAAAGAGAATTTATAATCTTTTCAGCTTTTACCTTCATTTGCCTAATGTAGAGGTGGAGGATTCCCCAGACTGTTTCTAATTTGGGCTAATAATCTTGCATAAATTATCAGGCTGCCTTTTCATCCATATTCTTAGCCAATGTACACGGCTCAGTGACAGCATTTGCATGCACTGACACTCCTGAACTCTTTCAATAATAGAACAAAGTGAGCAGAAATAGAGAGGGAATGATAGAAGAGGAAAATCATTTGACTTGAAATCTACCCAAAGACAGGAAATGCGATGAAAGCCACCAGTAGGGACTTCAGAAGGAACAATTATCCACTCTTGAACACAATTCAGAAAACTTTGAGGGAAGCTGCACACTTTTCTACAGCAAGAGGAAATCACTCAGACATACAGAGTCTCAAAGATACCAAGGAACTTGTTGGGGCTCTGGGGAGATGGTGGTCTGAACCAATAAATATGGACTTTCAGAAAGTCAAAATCATAGTTTTAATCAAAAGAGATAATAACCTTTTCTTATGGGAACGTGAGGAAAAGAAGGTAAAACTTGTATATCAAAACCACAGTGATATTACAGCTTAACCTTCAAGCTCACTGATATTTTTAATTTCTTGCATTCCATCCTCACTGATATTTTCCTTCATTCAAATGAATTTAGATCCCCAAGCAATCTTTCCTGCAAGATTTTCCTGGAAATCAAACATTCTTACTGGCTTAAGAGCAGATGGGCCACAGCAACAGAGCCCAAACACACATGCACAATAAAATATGCTCATTTGGTGGCATGAATTAAGTTTATGGCTTCTATTACAATCTTACATGCTCACGGAAATATGGTTATTTATTTGCATCTTTGCAAAGCTGTCCTTCTTTGTTTTTTTTTTTTTGTTAACAGTCCACAATTTAGAAATAACTTTAGTATTCTACAAAATAAAAACCACCCTCAAAATAACCAAACTTGTCCTGTTCCCACTCTAACATATGATGCAGTGTACTCATATTAAAGCAAGAACACATATGCTCTGCATCTTTTTTGAAGCCAGAAAGGCACATGCTCAGTAAAGTCCCTGTGTCCACGTTCCAGCTTTCATTTTATAGTCTCAGTTCCAAAGTCACGAAAAAGACTCTGAAGACATACTTTTTGGTCACAAAGCCTGCACATCACATGCATTCATGTACTTCATTTTAAATTGAAAGAGGTCAAACATGAAAGACCTTAGCAGCAAAAATGGCTCTGATACAGAATCTACTCTCATGACCAGCACATGGGAATTGCATGTATTACTATATACATTTGTTTAAAGGTTAAAAAGTCAACATGGGATAGAAAGAACAACCTACATGAACTGAAGGTGAAACCATACTTCTGCCTCCTGAGCATCAGCTCCCCACATCCTTGTCCTGGTGCCCAGGCTGACTGAGTTTTTGCAGTGCCATCACCTTAGCTCTTCAACTCTCAAGCTGCACCCCCGGCAGGGTTTGTGTAATTATATGGTAATTTCATAAACTGAACCATTGAACTGGTCTGGATTAAAAATAAACTTGCACAAAATGAGTTGATGGATGGGGAGGGGAAACTCATGTTCAGCTACAAGGATTATTTTACTTACCCAGTTCAGTGCATTGTGCGCAGGCAGCTCTGCTCACTCAGGTAATGGAGCAGCATAAACTCCTTATGCAAACAGTGGGGATGCAGACAGAAACAGAGCTTTTTCTTTTTCTTTCTTTTTTTACATCTACTTCTACATTATGCCATGTCTACTTCAACCTGACTGCAGCAGCATGCACACCACCAGCAGTGAGGCAATGTGCTGCTGCCATTGAAGTTTGTTTTGAAGTACAAGCTCCAGCTGCTCAATCAGTGCATGAGTTTCAGAAGCTAGCACTGAAGTTATGTGTCCAGTCTCATCTGCTCCTCTCTGGAATTACGTCCCCAAGCATTGTTCTCTACAATAAAACAACGAATGCAGGGAATCTACCACAAAGAAAGTTATGTGAGCACACTTTAAACAAAGCTTTGGTTACCATCATTTCAGTACCAGAGGAGTGCAACACTCTGGACACGAGTTAACAAATGCTGCTTCTTAATCCCAGCTTCCTCCTACAGACAAGGCAGGTGCAAGGGACTGAAGCAGTCAGGGTGTTGCGAAGGGCAATCCAATCGGCCCAGTTATAAATAGCAAGAACGGCTCAGACAACAATCCTAGTTTGAACCTTAAAAGTAAATGTCTCCTAACAGACTGTGCTGTATATTCACTAGAGCCAGTCATAGCGAAAATATTTTGTGGGATAACGTATCTGTCACCTTTAGGCTGAAGCATGAGAAATTTAAATTTCTCAAATGAGCTCATGACAATAAAACAAACATAGGAATTATACCTGTTGTATACTCTGACTCAATTTTGTCACTTTCATTTACACTAATACATATTTTTTTTAAGTCATCCTCTTAGTAACTGCCTTCAAATTATACATAATGCCTAACACACCAACTGCAGAGGTGAAAAAACTGAACTAGAATCAACCTATAAAGGAGAAAAAGGCACCACTTAATAAAATTCACAAGGAAAGAAAGGTGAAGAAGTGCAAAATATTCCCTTTGCCAGCAGTGACAGTGGAACAGCAGCTGACTGCATGGGGAGACGTCCTACTGGAAAAGCCAGAGAGCTCTGCGTGGGGAGGTGCTACCCAGACACCACGAGTGATTTGAGAGAGTGTGTTTTGGCTTGCATGTTTGTTTAGCCTGGGATTTACAAAACACAGAATAAGGAAGGTGACAGGAAGTAAGGGTAAGCAGCAGCAGGCTTCAATCCCCTGGCACAGCACAGGCCAGGCATTTAACAGCCTGGAGCTTGGAAATGGAAAACCCTGACAGCTTAACTGACCAGAGCGCCAACAACTTCTCTTTTATCCTTCCTTTCCCCTCCTGCAAGTCTTGAATTCTTTTAGCCAGAGTTAACCAAGAAAACAAAGGAAATCGATGATGTTCAGTACTGCCTAGAAGAAAATACACCTGCATCAACTTATCCCTTCAAATTCAAACCTCAATAATGCAACAATGATATTTTCTTAGTCTTTGATGTGGGGACAGGTGGGAGGTGTGATGAAGATTCCAGGTCAGCAGTTCAGCTTCCCCAAACACCCTTCTGGCACTAGCACCTACAAACTTCCTTCCAGAGCTGTGATTACAGCAGTTACTGGGACTCCAAACGCAATTGTGAGCTCTGAAACAATCTCTGTCATCATCACACACTATTTCTGAATGAATGCACAGGCACAGAACAAGAGATTTAAATAAGAGACAGGATTTGAGTACTCCCCACTCCCAGAACAGCAGCAATCTTGTTTTGAAGGAAAGCAGAAAGACTTTCTCACAGCAGTGTCTGGGACACAGGGACCCTGACTTCAATGGAAGCTTCGTTGAACACAAGCTGCTTTCACAGCTCACATTAACAAAATGAACCACCTTAGTGTGTTACAAAATGAGGTGTACATTATACTTATATTTAGAAGACAAAAACCCCCTACTATCAATAACTGCAATAACTAATTCAGCACATATATATATATACACACACATACAATTTTATATATCCTAAAAAATTAAGAGATACTGCCCACTGCACCTGAAAAGACTCCAAGCTATGCAGCAGATGCACTACACTACAGTCAGGCAACAGTTTTGAATCCCTGTAGGAATCCTCAGTGGTACATTAATTACCCAGTCTATTTCTTCATAAGCTCTCAGGAGCCATCCTTTGCCTTCCTCTGCTCTCCTTAAATAGTTAATCACAGAGGAAGCATCTGTCACCTGCACTGACAGCCACTAAGCTCATGCCCTGTCACTTCAGTACAAGCCCATGCTGGGCATGGCAGTAATTCATCAGGCATGGAGACAGACATGCATAAAGTCAGTTCCAAGCACAGGGTTAAAAAATTCTCTTTCTAGAATATTTTTTTTCTGAATATCTAAACAACAAAGCAGAAGTGTGTGGGATGGACAGATGCTATTGTGTGATTGTTATAAGAAGCACAGCTTCCTGAAAGGAGATATGGAAATGAATATGGAAATATTTAGGATCAGGGAACCACATTTTTAAATTATCCTGACTCCTACTAAAGCCCTTGCTGAAGCTTCAGTTCCACCCAAAGTCCCTATCCCACATTTGCATAAGAATGGGTTTTTTCCCTAAAGCATGAAAAACACATATCTGTAAGACATCAATGGCAAAGGAATTTTTACCAAGCTCTGATGTGAAGGAGACAGGAGACTACACTCTAAACCCCAGACTGTAGAAGTAGAGAAAGGCACAGCAGTCTATGACTTACAAAATCAAGGGGGAACTAAACATCAGAAAAAAAAAACAACACAGAAGAATGACTTCAGAGAAAGCCACTGAAATTTCTGTGGCTGGCATAAATCCATGTCATGCACTCTCTGCTGATATGAAAGCTTTAAAAATTTTGAACTTTATGTACAAAGAAGCAATTCAGCATGAAAATATAAACCCAGAAGACTTTACAGGAGAGCTGTTTATCATCTGAGTGAAGAGCAGGCTGCAGTATTGAAAAATAAGAGGGGGAAAAATGACTAGAGAAGATACCAGTTGATAATCAATAGAAAGTTCACATCAGAACAATCAAACAAACCAAAGTAATTTTATTTCTGAATTGACTTTAAAAGGTTTGTGATTCATATAAGGCTACTTCTTAACACCAATTGACTAGAAAATGCTTACAATCATATCCTTGGTGCAAAAATAGTCTTATGTATCTAAAACACAAATGATAAATTCACTCTTTTGGTCACAACACCAACAGATTTGTTGTATATTGAACTTCCCCTTTCTCCCTTACTCTGAAATACTGTCAGAGACTCTTTAAATAATTCTTTGCCATGTTCCCCTACCAAACACAGATACACAAGTCTGCAGGCTGCAGACATTCCCTCTCTATTTACCGCCTCCTCTAATTTTTAGTACTAGCTGCCAAATTACAAGAGCTTGTGGTTGGAAAATTGCAGCTGAGTATTGAGAAGCTGAACTGTCCCAGCCTAGCATGTCAGCCACAAACCGTGGGCAGAGGTCTCTTTTCTCATTTGATAAAGAATAGGGCATAGAAAGAGCTGTACACAGGCAGCATCGTTTCCTCAGCAAGGCCAGACATGCAGGAGACTGCAGTGTTACCACTGCAAATACAAGTTAGTGCCTTCTACAGAAAGGTCAAAGCATTTACTACAGACTTGTAGGTGACCTCAGACCAACTAAAATAGTGTAATTCACTGAACATAGTAGTCTAATTCACTGACCTACTGGTGCCATTATAGCAAACATACTTGCCATTTTCTTTGTACCATTCTGAAAACAGTAACCTCACTTCAGGCATTTTGAGTCATTATTTGCTGTTGGAAGATTTGCAAGAGGCAGAATTTTATTGTCCTGAAAAGTGAAACATTAGATAACTCCTTCATTTACAGCGAGCAGCAGAAACAGCCCAGCTGGCCAGACCTTACACTGAGATGCAGTACTGAGATCATGCACCCATTTCTCTTGGTGGGGAGCCACTGTCGTGACTCAGATTACAGCATGTTTTTCTGAAGCTACGTCACTCTGCCTTTAAG
Source organism: Acridotheres tristis (assembly GCA_037013685.1). Classification (NCBI taxonomy): domain Eukaryota; kingdom Metazoa; phylum Chordata; class Aves; order Passeriformes; family Sturnidae; genus Acridotheres; species Acridotheres tristis. The sequence continues at coordinate 11,331,341 of CM072895.1, forward strand.
GCACAATCATTAAAAAACCCAGAAAAGAAAGGCATGGGCACAAGGGTTAGACCAGACATCCATTTTGCTCAATACCTGATGTCTGTGTCCATAGGACAACACTCCAGTAAAAAGCCTAAGAAAAAAGGACTACATCAACCTACATGCTACCCTCAACATCCACTTAGGATTGTAACTTGGAGAGTTCCATATCAAATACTTAAGAGTATATTTTATTTTTTAAAATATTTTGCCCACTATGGAGCTCATTCTCAGAAAAATTTAACTGGAAATAGCATGAAATAGCACTTACCTTTATTTATTTAAAACCTGGAACACAATATTTGTGTTTAATATCTCCAAATCTTGTCAAACCATGTCATTCACTAAGTTACACAGGCTTGTGAACACCCTCTGCTTGCTCTGCTTCACAGAGTATAACTAAGGCACAGCTAAGTCCACCACACACCATAAACTGTCAGATCAGTCTTCTCCACAAATACTCTTATATCTACCAGAACTGAATTTGGCCTGCCATTTTCTTGCCCCACCACTTACCACTGTGATCCCTCTGACATTCCTCACAGTCAGCTTTTGGCCTTACCACCTGGAAAAATGTGTTAATGCTTTATTATTCATCCTCCATTCCAGGTAGTTTATGAGCACTTGGAACAGCAGCAATTCCAGCACACTTTCTTCCAGAAGACTCCAGGAGTAATATCCTCATGTCCAATCTTCCTATTTTTTCATACAGTTTCCACTATTTACCTAGTCACTATCTAATCACTACAGGATTACATCAGTTTAACTTTCCAAAAATCTTTGAAAAAGCAAATGTTTGGTTGGTTTTGGTTTTTCGGGCAGGGGTTTGTTTGCTTGGGGGTTTTGTGTGTGTGTGTATTATGATTTTTTAAGAAATCCAGACATACTGTATTAGTTAAATCACCTTGATCAAATGCTGATCCAGTGATTGAAACAAGCAGATTTACAGGGCAGAAGCTCCTGCTGCAGAAGACAACTTGTCTCTGCTCTATCTGTGAATAAACATAATTTTATTCCTTTTTTTTAGGTTCTAAGAGGAGCCTGATACAGAAACCAGGCTTACTCTTAGCTTCCACTTTCCCAAACAACCCCCCAGACCCTTCTTGAAAAGCCCAGCACGTTTACTGCTTTTCATTCTTCCATTCTAAGGCCAATTTAAGCAATGATTATACCCAACCATGTGTAACTCGGCAACTTCAACACCGAGTTCCTCACAAAGTGAGAACTTTTCCTAGCAATTCTTTGTGCTAGGAATTCACTCCAAAATGTCAAGCTTCTGTCACTTTCCCCCAGCCTGTCCCCTGGAAATGAAGGGTCCACATGGGAACTGTTCTGCAGTGAATAGCAATGCAAATAACTTCTCTGCTACAGCTTTACCTTCTCTTAGCTCACATGTAATATTATGAACCTCTATCAGCTCATCGGGATCTCTGACAGGTTTTCTGTCTTTGACAGTTAGACAAACTGTCTATTATGTTAGACTGTCTATTATGTTAGAAGACATTATTTTTTTAATGTCTTCACAAAGCTGTTCCTCAACATTTTTTTTGCTCTACCTCATTGTGGTTTATATTTAACTTGCCAAAGTTAATGCTATTTCCTATTCTCCTCATTTGGATACATCTTCTGCTTCAGAAAGATGACTTATTTCTAGGAGTCTTGTTTACTTTACTGTTTAAGCTAGTCATTGCTCATTTCTGTGGCTTTTGTTCCATCTCTTATTTCCCCTCCCTTCTCACACTTTACCACTGAAACTGGACACACCAGTCTAGAAATCTTGAATTGTGAGGTTTTGTATTTTAATTTTAAGACAGTGTTTGACACAAAATTCTCAACTTTTTTGTGCATATGAAATAGCACTTAAGAAGCGGTGTTTTGTTAAGATTACATGAAGATTTCTCTGTCTATTTCCAAGATAGAGTTTCTTTTCTATCTTGAAGGTAAAATCTCTATTTGTTCCTCCCAGATATTTTATTTCACGTTGGATATATTAACATATATTTGTTGGACTGTGGCCATTTAAATCAGGCAATCCAGATTGTTCTCTAAAAATAACTGACCCTTTATTTAGTACTCTACAACCTAGGAGTTTTTCCAGATAGGATTATTGATGAAAGGATCAAACATTGCTAGAATGAGAACTGATCAAACAAACAAACAAACAAATGTACATATAGGCTTTCCTTACCATCAACCACATTTTGGTATTTCTCAGACCATTGCTCTTTAATCCATCCACCACTTGCTCATGCTTGGTAAAGTCTGAATTCTCATTTCTACCAGTAAAAAAAGCACTCACCAAGCAGAGATACATCCTCTGAGAAATATTTCTTCTATTTCAACTATTTCCACCATATTTTGCCTATTTATATTTAAAATTGCACTAAAAAGTCAGAAACCTTAAAAAAGAAAAACATTTATTCATTTTATTCATGCTTGAAAACTGCCAAACCAACTTTATCCAAATATTAAGAACACCCAACAAAACCACACATTTTACTGCAAAGACTAAGCCTAAAATATGTCAGTTGCAGAGATGATGGTATCCTAATGACACAATCAACTGAAAACAAAAGCTAGATTAAAACAAATCAAGCAGCTCAAATCTTTAAATGAACAGGCATGATAATTTGGCTTTAAGAGTTCTAAATATACTGAATATATACCTGGATATATTAATAATATAACTATAATATTAACTTTGCATAGCTCTCCAAGTACAAGGAAAGTCACAGAAGAGAAGGAATTTTAAGTGCAGCATGATTTTTTTCAGAACTACTGGTCAGCCATCCTTACAGCAGTACTCGGTAAAATAATGAAATGTCCACCACTGAATCCAATTAGTAAAGAAATCAAAGACATCACAAGAAAAAATGTCAACATTAAGTTTTAGGGTCCATGTTAGATGAGCACCTGAACGTAAATGCCTGATGAGATGCTGTCTTTAAAACTGTGAATATGATTTTTCAATGTATGAACAAGACAACAACCACTGGCTTTGCATAAAAACACATTTGTATCTCTTTGCACGGAATTAGTTCAATGCAGTCAACTACAGGGAGAAGGTGACTGAACAGAGATCTGTAAGCAGCTGCTGAGGGAGAGAATAAATATCACTTCAGATTCTAGGCCCCTTCTCAAAGCCAAAGTCTTTTTAAAATTAAAATAAGATTAATAGTTTTGTAATAATGAGTTCATCCTACTCTCTACTATTTACATTTAATATGTACACAAACACAGATTTAAAAGCACTCACTTTCAGATCTAGTATTTATATTCTAATCAGAGTTCCAAAATTCTCACAGAAGATAATACTGATAATTGTTTGGTTTACACTGGTGATGGAGAACTTTAGTGTTTTGTTTTGTTTTTAAGGCTTGTCTGTAGTATCTACTGGTTACAAGGCAATGTCAGATGTACTTTTTTATTTTAAAAAATGCTTCCAGACGCCATGCTTGTCAACAAAAACAAAGACACAAGATACGATCAGTTTCAGGCTTGGCTTGAAGGTCACGATCACTCAACCTAACCCTTAGATACACAGGTCATGGAAATTCCCTCCTCAAAGGAAATAAAATAACTCTTTTGGAAAAGTGCCAGTTATGTTTAAAGAGATCATTGCACTAGAGCATCTCTTCCACGTGTACAAGAAGCTTGTACAATGTACAATGGTCAAACAACCATTTGGTCAAATTTTCCATTCAATGCAACAAACTGAAATCCTTGAGCCTCAACAGATTAATGTTAATTTATCTTGTGAACTGTCTCCCAGCAATTCTACAAACTCCAGGCACCTGATGAATGCTTTACCCTGTTCTCCCAAGAACAAATAAACCCAAAACCAAGTACAACAAAACATCACACTTTACTATCTACTCCAGGTAACTTAAGCATGACCAAAGCTTCCTAAGCATTGCATCAGCTGGTGCTAGCAGTGAGCCTGACCACACATTTGTATCATGCACTGACAACATAATTTGTTTTATTACTTGATACCCAAAAGTCTCTACTCTTTGGGCAAAGTCGTAGTCAGACTGAAGGCAACTAAGCCATTGCCACTGACCACTCAAATAGTCTAGAATTTCAACACCGGTCTCTCCGTGAACCAATCAAGGGACAGAGTAATGACACTTTTCAAGACAAACTGTGCCCACCACCCACCATGGAGGATGAGAGGTCATCGGGGAATTGGGAAAAAAACTCCCACAGTGATTACTTACTTTGGGAAGATGACAGTCATGAGCGCTGATGCATAGCCTGGCTTGCACACTCCCTCAGAGAAATTGGCATACTTTAATGCCAGTTCTGGAGGCCTGTGGAAAAACAAGTACAGAATCAGGACTCTCCTGGCTATGAACTAGTTTTTGCAATCATCCAAGTAATTTTTCTCCTTATAGCTTTGTAGAAAACAGCCACAGGGAATAACTGCAAACACAGACTATTATTTATTTGTTGCATTATAGCATCACAGAAGAACAACAAACAAAAGAGAGAGGTAAAGATACCTGAAATACCAGTAAACCACTAGTTTTGCTGAAAGATTTTCATAGCTAGCAAGGTAAAGCTCATGGAAGAAAAATACCAATATATCATTTTAGACTTCAACCTTTCAAAAGGAAAAAAGACATAAACAACACTGACTATTTTTCTAAATTACGATCAAAGTTAAAATTACAGAAAAGTATTATTTAGAAGATGACTTAAAGATAGTTTCAGGAATTTGAAACAAAGCTTCAAGCAGTACTGGCAAGGTATCATCAAGGGATGAGTGCTTTCAGTATTTGGAAGAGATGACATTGCTGCTGCTTTGTTGAGATGTGTCTTAATTCAGCTTGACTAGTGACTCTTGGGCCAAATTTAGAATATGTGGGGTTTTTTCATTCAGTTCCTGTAAAGAAACGCGAGTAGCAACTCAATTAAAGATGTTTCAGTCCAGCACATTCATTTACCATAGGTCTACTGATCTGAGCAAAACATTTAATTCTGTGTCTCTATTCACCACCTGCAACATTCTTAAATTTATCCATTTCATTAAAGCATTACAAGGGTTAATTCACTTGTGCTTTCAAAGTAACATTATATATCTTAGTGTCAGCCAAAATACGAGGATTGTTAATATTCCTTCAAAGAACAAATAAAGCATTTACAGTTCCACGCTCGACATTCAGAGGAAGTTGCAAAGACTCAATCAGTAACACTGTTCTTGCTACATCATTACCAGCAACAGGCAAGTAATGAAAGGTTTCTTCCTGCAGTTCAACAGTAGGACTCAAATAAAGATGACAGTGCAGCTCCCTAGAGTAGCACCACAAAATCAGTTCTGAAGAGCCTGTCATTATCCCAATCATGTTCTTTCCCAGGCATCACCAATATCACTTAACCAGCAAACTATTACTAACTGCAATGAATGTGGATTCAGAGTTTCAAAATTACATATAGGAAGGACAGTAACTCCATGCTGAACTTGTAGTAACTACTCTTCTACTGGTCCTGCATTACCTCTCAAGAGGTCAGTAGCCAGTTCCAACTGGATGAACAATAGATGGATAATTAATTCTACAACTAGCTGCCTACAGTACAGAACTTCCTATTGCTCCTAAACTATAGGAGAATAGACTCTCTATACACAGAACCCCTATAATTCTGAACGTATAGATATATGATATATACAGAATCTCCATGGCTCTTAAAGAATAAAATCTATTTCTGCTGAATAAAAATCTAAATCTTCAACAGCTGGAAAAGAAAAGAAACTGGGGAAGATAAATCATCACTGTAAGTATTTAATTTCTTAAGACCTTTCAAGTTAAAAAGCACCATAAAAAGCTTAAGAACACTGATCCTATTTAATTCTGTCACAGATATCCTGCATAGTTATGGTCCAAACATGTAATATTTTACTATCAAAATTCCTCATCTGTAGGATGGCAGAACAATACAGTTGGTCATTTACACTGTCAATTATTTACAATAAAGTTTAGATATATCTAAATATATGATACAGACATGGAGAGACAAGTGTAACATTATCTAGCACAACCCAAATCCATGACTTCGGTTTCCATAGGTGATGATGTGATATCATAATACATTTCTTTAAATGAGAGATGAGAAAACATCTGAGAAATGAGCATCCAAAATGATTTGCGTTATTACGTCAGTCAGGATCTCTTTATAAATAGGCACATGAAGGACTGACAAAACAAAAGGTTTTAATGATGCTGAATTATATCCCTTTCTGACACAGTCAAAAGGGACAGCAGCATGTATGGATCATAGCTTGTTGAAACATTTCGGATATGAAGAAATGTGGGGAATTTAAACTTTTTTCAAGCAAAACTAAGCGTTGCTAGAATTTTATTCTTTAGGCAACATACAGAAACCCCTAATACCAAAACCTTCAAACACAAGTAGAAAGCAACTGGAATTTATCTGCAGCCACCACGGTAGTGAGTCATTGCTGGCAAACTTGTATAACTATTTCAACAGCAGGCCTGTCTGAAATGACCTCAGTGGTCACACAAAATATCTTGTGCCACAAACACAGGCATTTTTCTCTTTTCTGATTTAATGGTGCTTTCATTATCAAATTAAAACATCACTCAGATGCCCATCATGGTCTTTCTGCACAAGAACAGCAGGCTGAGACCCTCCTGCATGTGAGCGCCCTGAATGCCACTCGCTGCATACTGATGGGGGGGAGCTGTCAGTACAAACCCTCAAAGACACTCAGAGCTGCTAAAGCCCCCAGGCCGAGCTGTTAACATTTCTCGGATGTGATGAAGTTCATGATCCAAAGTGCCAGAGGCAGAACAGTTCTCTAAGCCAACTGTAGCTGCCATCTCGTATCATTCAACATTTGCTCATCTCCTTTCTTGGTGCTGCATTTTGAGTCAGCAAGCTACAGAAAACTAGAAAGGGGCACTCTACATTTTAAATCCATGCAGAGACATGTTTTATTTGTACAATCTCTTTGAAATAGGCATTGCATACTGTTACTGCCAATATGCTCATATAATGATAAGCCACTAGTAGGTGTAGCCCAGAGCAAATTGAGAGTATTGGATACAGCCTTGCTGTTTACCATTCTGCTACCAGATGAAGCTATCCAAGTTAACATCATTTTAGATATATACATTTGCTTTGTGGGTATTTTCTTCTGCAAGATCCACAAATCTTGCAGAGATCCATCTTCCATAAATCAGGATGCAAAACATCCTGCACAAAGCATCCCACAGAGAACTATACATCTTTCAAATAAATCCAACTTTGAAAATTCACAGTGTTTGTAGCTACGTGGTCCTGTAATAAAAGAACTACACAGAACTGGAGTCTACAAATGAGCATTTCCTTTGTATTTGATGACAACGTACCAACTACACTGCTGCAAAAATTGTTGCTTCTTTGATGATGTTTTTATTTCCAGTGGGAAAAACAAACACTATTACTTTCTTAGTGCTTTAGAAGCTAGTAAATAACTTCATCTCACTAGCCCCGTTATTGGACTCCCAAGTCTTCCTGATAAGCCAGCCAGCCAAGAACATCATGATGCTTATGACAGAAGGGTGTAAATCTCCTCTACATCTTCCAGGTCCAGGTACATTGTTCCAACTCCTGATTCTCATGCTCATCTTGGGCTGAGGTAGTTAAAGAACTAGTGGACACAGCAGAAAGAATGTAATTAGATGCCACTGTGGACCCTTTAAATTTTGCACAGGAAAAAGCTGGTAAAGTAAAAAATTTCTCCAGAATAAATGAGAAAAACAAGTCACAGTAAGTAACTGTAAACATCTGCTGTTTTTAAACAAGTGCCTGCATGAGGGTGAAGTTAAAGGGAAGTAATTGGCTTATTCCACTGAAGAGAAAATGCACTCTTGCTTTTTTTTCTGACTTTTCCCTTATGAGACCAGCACACATCCTGAATTCTTAAGATTTTTTGTGCTTCTCTACACTGTTATGTGGACATCAATCTCAACAAAATTTCACAATTTGGATAAGTTAAAAATCCAGCTGCTTTCAGAGGATTTAGAAAAAGTAACAAGATTTTTTCTTCTGCTTGCATTTGGCAGATGTGTGTCTTCTTTTAATCTCAAATATGAAAACGTCACCGTGGTTAATTCCTTCATTGTGTCCTGATCAGGGAGAGCATGTCATCCTTATAGACTGGAATCTAAATCCTTTTTAAAAAATAAATCAGTAATACAACTCAGTGTTTAGATTACTAAAAAAATGGCCACAATTAAGCTCATATAATTGAATATTACAAAATCTACTTGAAGAGACAGATTTTGCTGCTTTGCCTTTCACATGGAATTTCAATTGCAGATTGTAAAAATCAAAAAACTTCATCTACTTGAGATCATCTTATTTGAGGACTGACGTCTCTTGCTGTTACTCTTGCACACAAAATATATGAACTGACATTTAAAACAAGGAAAGGGAGTCCTTGGCAATGTGATCCTTCTTGGGATTTCTTTCTCTTTGGTTCAAAATAACCTGAATTTTATGCCTGCACAGCAGCTCTACAAAGTGTATGTCATGATACACGAAGAACGAATAGGAGATGGAATGAAAACATGAAATGAAGGCATATAAAACAGTGAAGTATAATGGAGCAATAACGAAATATTAGCACTTAATTTGGCAGATCACTAAACCAAATAAGTTAATGCTGATACCCCATAGCTACACCCTGTGAGATTCACAGCATTTTAATTTAGGTAGGACTCCCTGGATCAGATGTATCCACCATGTAGACTCATGGCTCGGTGTAGGCCAAAGGACAATTTCGTACACTTCTGGAATAAAATTTTCAGTTCAGTTTCCCTCAGATAAGCTAAGGGTTACATGTCAATCAGCATACATTAAGAACTAGTTACAGGTACTAGTTCAAAACTGCAGGACTGCTCAAAAAAATACAGTACTGAAGACACAAGCAGAATGTTTAGGGTGTGCATTTGTATGTATTTCACTTAATATCAAAAGGCCACAGATAATTGAATAGTATTTGTTTTATACATCACTTATAATCTAATAAATAGACAGCTTCCAGTCCTTGATATTCTTTTTTATAATACTATATATGCTTGTAATGCAACAAATTCCATTTGATGAGGAAAGCCCCTGAAAAAAAAAATTAACCAGCCATCCCTTCCTGCCCAGCTGGAATTTAATTATATTAAATAGAGAGGTGAGAAAGTAACTGCTCTGTCAACTCTTCCCTTCATTACAGACTGCAAGGCTCACTACAAATACAACTTTACTTAAAGGCAGGAGAGGACACCTTCAGCAGGTTTGGTGATGCAGCTCCTCAGTTACTGCTACTCAGCCTGAGCAAGAGAAGTCATTTTCATTCTCCTACAGGGTAGTCAATCCCATACACCAGGGCAGTGAAAAACGCATCTCCACCTCTGCCTTCATAAGTAGAGTCATGACCATCATGTCACTCAGGTGCAATCTCCTTGAGTGGAAGACTGATCACCACAAAACCCTCCCCTGGGTACATGGCTGGAGCTCCACGTTCATCAGGACCACAGTGTGGATTGGGAAACACTGAAGCACAATTTAAAGAAGCTCCAATTACAGTCCTTACAAGTTTGCAAACTTGGGTTCAAAACATTATACAGCCTGATCATTTGATAGTTGCTATTTTCCAGCTGAGGAAAAAGTAAACTAACAAAAGACAGGAATGAGTAGACAGAAGGGGAAAAGCAAAATGCTTACATTGAAAGAGATGGGAACTGCATCTACTGCCCTATAGCCAGAAAAATAAATGTAAATATTTTCAAATGTTACTCCAGCATGTAAGCAAATTCCCCAAGTAGGTTGTATGGCCAAATACAAGGAAAGATGATCCAAATGCCTGTTTCTAAAATGACATGATGAATGGTAAATTCTGCTTCTCTACCAAGAGCTGTGGCTTCTCAGGAAATTAATTTACAATGACAATCAAGACATAGTTTTGTTTATTTACTTGGACTACTCAAGAACAGCAGCTGAAGAAGATTAGGTTACATTAAATTGGTCCAGAAAATCAAAGTTTTGAATACATTCCACCAAAACCCATAATCTACCTTCATAGTCCTGAAGGAAGAGGTGACCTGAAGCCAGTTCTGCCCTTGGGAAGTGCAGGGCAGGCAGAGGGCCAGGACCAGCTCAGAGCAGAACCACTGCAATGCCATCTTTGCACAAACACACTGAAAAGGCTTCCACCCACAAAAAAATCACGAAGATCCTACTTCTTTACTAAATTCCATCCCTAGTCTTTGCAGCAGTAGAAATTAGATCACTAGGCAGAAGAAGTCGTTTCAGATTAGTCTCAGCAGTGCTAAATACATAAACATCTTAAGAAATACAGCTCTAAGTGATTTCTCTATCAGAAAGAAATATCTCATTGTACCATCCCTTATAGTTCCAAGAACCAAGAACCCTGCCTGGAGCTTCTCAATTACTAACTTTTAATCAATGCCTAAAAGTGTCAGGATTCTCATGGAAAAAAGAATAATAACTTTTCAAGATAGACAGTTTTTATTTGTTTAAGTAAATAAAGAAAATACTGAGTTAAACAAAAAACAGATTTAAAGGATGAAGGTAAAAAATCCAACCAAAGTCCACGGCACATTTTGTATGTGACCACATGCTGCATACTCCTCCAAGATTGAGTAATATCCCCGATCTCCCGATCTCCTTTAGTTTCTGTAAACTCTTCCCTTTTTTTTTTAATCTGTTTTAGTTACACCTTACCTTCAAGACTAGTAGCCCAGAGAAAAAGCAGAATTGTGTTCAAATAGATACAGATGAGGAGCAAAGAAAACAGTCTATTTCAGGTTTGTTTGTGTTTTTAAAGAAACATGGTAAGGAAAAAAACAACTGGCTAGAATACCAATTGTTAGACTAAACAAAAAGCACAAAATGCAGAAATTGTTATTTTCACAGAAGGCAGCCGTTTACCAAAGGAAGAAAAAAAACCCATGAAGATGACTGCTCCCCGAGTTTTTGATTATTTACTAATCTTTGGAAAAAAAATGTATAACTTAATGATGAAGTAACTTGCTGACAATGCACACAATACCTCAGTGTATATTACTGGACTTTTATCTATTCTAGTTTCCATAAATCCAGAATTACTGGGTTTCCATCCTCAGTGAAAAGTATGAGCATTCTGGTTTTACAGATAGGAGACAAGGATAACCAAATGAAGGATAACCACACTGTTTGGAAATGGGATGTGTTAGGACTCAGTAGTCAATAAAAACTCTCTCAGCAGCCAATAGGGATTCCTAGCTGGATTCTTTTCTCAAGAATCTTCTAAAGAATGTCTAAATGAACTCTATTTCTCCAAATCCAGAAAGTATACTGCTCCCTGATATTAGGCCATGTAATTCTCAAAATCTGCAGAAATTAAATGCTGTGATTCTCTATTTAAATACCTCTTAAAAACCACTGTTAGTGCAATGGCTATAAAAACTGAGGCAATTAAAAGTCTAATAAGAAATAAAATGCTCACCTATCACATCCATTTTTGGCCAAACAAAAGAATAGAGGAAGATACATTGCAACATCATAATTTTGTTGCTGTAACCTGTAATTCTTCCTTACAAATCCTTATCTGTTATATCTACAGATGGGCAATGCTTTCTTTGCAGAGGGAACAGGATTTTTCTACTTGTACTATTATGAATCCAGCAGTGTAGGTCCAGGAGAGACAAACAAGTGCTAAAGAGATGAGAATAAACAATTCAATCCAATTAGAATCCAGGAATCCTCTGGTCAGACCAAGAGGATCAGTACATCTGAAAACAAAGATACTTCCCCAAAGCCTACGGGAGAAAAAAGGTCAGTGAAGAATTCCTGGAGCAGCACAGCCAAAATTACACTTTTATGTCCATGGATAATACAGTTTAGTAGAGTTGAGTGTCAAAATCCAGTGCTTAGCAGTTCTAAATGCAAAATGAGAAAATCAGTCACACTAAGGTTTCAATCACCAAATCTTCCTTCAGAAAAATGTAGTTCATTTCACTGTAGAATGCACCAGGCTATGGACTCAGTGTTTTGCTAGGTATGAGAGCACATTAGAGCACAGCAGAATATTATGGAAAATGTCAACTGTGATTTATTATTCACTATTTCCCATATCATTGAAGCATCAAGTAAAATTACCCTGAAGATAGTAAAATAGACAAAAAGAAGCACTTGTTAGATAACACACAGTTGATAAGCAGATTTCCTCATATGTTATAGACACCAGATGTATAAAAGGGATCAAAAGCTATAAAAAGGCCTAAGATCATTGCCAATTTGGAAATCCTAAAGCTTCCTCCCCTTGGAAGCTGGAGAGTGACACTGGAGCAATGACATTGTGCATTTTTCTCCTTCCCTGAACTAGGGGAGCATTTTGAGACAATATATTGAAGCAGGTGAGTCTTTGGTCTGGCCATTTTTATTTGCCCATACAAAAAGTTCAACCTTTTCTGTTTCAGTAGCAGATCTATTGCACAGACAACTGGAAGACACCAAACCTTAGGGGAATAAACTCCACTTAGAAAGATCTCAGCTACTGAGAGATGAAAACCTAACATGAACACTTCACAACGTCCTCCCTTTTCAGTTTCTTCAGTAGCTTTCCAGGGCTAAGGGTGATAAAAGCTGCCCTTTAAACTCTTCTTTGGAAGGTCTGGACAGCTTGGGAAAAAATAACAATTTAAGTCCTCTAAACAAAAGAAAAAGCCAACTTGATATGGCAAGGGTGCTCCCCCTCCTCTCCAGACTGGACTGAAATTCAGAGGAAAAAAACACTGGTCAGTGAACAAAGTTCTCTAGACAGTATGCAGAGGTGACCTAACAAATCGGGAATGTGGTTTAACAGTAGTTTTACAAAATGCTGTATATAGTCATGAGGTTTTGAATTTTTCTCACTCCTCTTTCTTAAACAGTAGTCCAAAAAAGGCTGTCTCCACTGACCTATATTAGAGACACATGTCATGAATTCATCAATTCATCTAGTAAGTACCACACTGAAGCCTTAAGAAGAATGCTATGGGAGGAAAAACGCTTCCTCCAGAAGCTCTACTGTAAATACAGAACACAACCCTGACCTGGAAGAACCCTTGCAGTTAGTGTGACTAAAAGTGCCCCCACAAAACTAACAAAAGTCCAAACTGCTTTAGGGAAGATAGTGAATAGCTGAATAGCTGGAACGTTTAACAGTAAGAACAGCTGGCAGAATCACCAAGATCAAAAAAGTCCTCCTGTTTACTCCATACATTGTTCTAGTGAATGCTCTTCTGCTAAGATAAATGCCTTCTTTTTTCTTCCTTCACTTCAAAGAGCAGCTGTTCATCTGAAAAGGCTGCCCAACCAACATCCAAACTGCCTAGGTAAGCACCATGAGTCAGAGAATTCAATAAAATTTGTCTCAAAGAACTGTGAATAGGCCAGTTAATCAGACTGTCCTTCATCCTGTATCACCATCACTGAACACCAGCCCTACATCAGGTGGTTATTCATGGCTCTGAGACTGAGACAGCGAGAAGTGTTTTCTCCAATTTGTTTGGTGAACAGACAAAAGGACAGATCCAAGGTTGAGTCATAAAATAGGTTTCCCTTTTTAACAGAACAAATCCTATCCTCTCCTCTTCATTAATTTATCAAAATAATAACACTTCACAAAATCATCTGAGCCAAGTTCCATGATGTTAAAATGTAGCTTTGACTCCTGTAAAGATCAGAGTCACTGACTCAAACAGTCCAGTGACACAACCACCTTTGGGAATTTCTGCCTTCAATGATGTAAAGAAGGGTCACTAAGAGAGGATGAAAGCAAGGGACAAGAGGAAGGCACCCAACATTTTGCAGCTGTACAGGACACCACTCACAGTTTTAAGGTCTTCAAGATTAACTCTTTTAAGGAGCCAGGGGGAAGATATTTCTAAGTAGAAATTATAAGGCCTGAAATCAACCAGAATTATCCAAACACATTCAACATGGAAATTTAAAACACTGTTTGTTGGCTTTTCAGTTTATTCTTTGATGAGTTGGAACAGATTGCACGACAGACAAGGCAGGAACAGCACATACATGTTCTCAGTTTTCTGTCCCTCCTTTTGTGGTCCTGATTCTCATTTCTCTGAGCAGGAGTGGCGCTGCAAGCTAGTGTTAGCAGTAGCACTTCTGCCTGTTTTCATTTCTGCTGTGAACTGGGAAAGAATCACATGAGCTTCTGTGTAATGTTAGAGTAAAAAGTATTTCATTAAAGTTAATTTAATTGCCTGGTTTTCTCAAAAGCAAATAGAGAAAACCTCATCTCAGCCTCATAATTTAATTCAAACATCCATAACCTCAAAAACATCTTACAGCAGCAACTGCCACATGACTCCTTCCCCAACAAGTCACATCAGACACAGCTGCCATTAACCTTCCTGCTCTTCATCTTGTTTTGTTTATTGCAATGGGCATCATACACCATCACCTCTCCAACCACTCCTAGTCAGGTCTGGGCTCCTTTGGAGTACTTCTCCAGTGCAGACTTCTCAAGGATGCCAGCAGCAACATCATGCTTTTTGAAGGAAAAAGCATATCCTAAATTTATCAACCTAATCGAAACTTACCTTGTCCTTCAGTCTTAGAACAACTAAAATAAAGGGGTCTTTGTTCATCACAACTTACTATCAAGTTTCCAGTCTTAAGACTGGAAACAGAACAAGTAAAAAAAAAATACCCCTTGGATTATATTTAACAGGGTTTCTTCAGTCACCTTCATTCCTCTCTTTTGCTAGACAGTTCTCAACCACAAGAATAAGACTTCTTCCATTCTTGTAGCATAATAAGATATTGTTTTCTTACCTAACAGAGGCTAATCACAGCTGTTAAAAATAGGTCTTGGTTTTATTGTCATTCCTCAGCATACAAGAAGTCTGCATGTGTTTGTTCCACTAAACTCTTTCCTGCCTTGATTACCTACTACATACTCTTAAAATTTATGTATGGCAATCTCAGCAGAATGAGGCAGACAGCAAAGCTTTGATGTCTCTGGTCACATTATAGCAATGCAGAAGACAAAATTAGAGGCAGACTGAGTAGACTAAGTTGTCTCTTTCAATACACTCCATTTACAAAACCTCCTGAGAGCCAGTTTATAAATTAAGGGCTGACAGCTGAGCTCTGACTGGATACCATAGCAAGTGTGTTCTTCAGACTAAGTGACAAGGTTCAGAGGAAGGCTTGATAAAGTGTATAATGTTCATCTGCTGGAATACACTTGATTTCCATTTAATCATCTGATGTGGGTTCCCTACAACATTGCCCAGAGAACACAGAAGGGAAGTAGGTTTCCTTTCGGAGGTGGAACATTGCTGGCCTTGCAGGCAGGCACAGAAGAGTTGATGCTTGGTGATCACACACACATACCTTCAGGATTTTCAAGAGGAAGCTCTTGCACCAGTTTAAAGATAAGCTCACAACTGCTTTGATTCAATACAGGCAGCAACAAATCACCTACTTCCACAATGTATGCTGGTGCTTTGCTCTTTATGACCAAGATCAAGAATAAAATGATGAATACCAGTGTTTTAACATAAATCTCTATCAAAACCCATGAACCCACAGAACATCTAGCCATATTTCTAATCTCTTTAACTGAAGCTTTAGGAATAACCAATGCTTAGATAGCCTGATTCATTCTATTTTTCTAAGATATTCAGGAAACAAGAAGGTCTTTCTAGCAGGATATTTTGTCTCTGAGTTTTAGAACAGATTTCTGAAGAAAGAATATGAAGTGTAGCTTTTAATGTGGTCTTCTCTCAAGCAGACAAAGAAACATGAGGACCCCCATGCCATTTATGAGCTATTAGATATTCCCTGAACAGAGTTTTGCTACTAAAGCAAATTTAGCCTTTTGTGAATGCAACAGCTGTAAAAATTTTTGCACAAACAACAGTAGCAGAACAACAAGAGTAGAAACTTCTAACTAGTTATAACCATATCCACTCCTGGAAAACAAATAAACAAACAATTAGGTTAATGCTACTGTGGTGAAGAGCTACAAGCAAAATAAGCATTCCACCTTATATATACATAGGGGAAAAAAGAACTGAGATTTCCCAGTTTTATGGAACTCACCTGGCTGGTTAGAAGAACACCATATGTACAAACTTAGCCCTAAGACGAACATATCAAGAAAGAAATCAATCTCACACATAGCAGACACCTTCATGGATATTCACAGGAAGAACAAGCTCATCTTAAAAAAAGTGTTCATTTATCAGTAAGCACAGTAACTATAGGTATCACTACTTTTTCCTCTGTGGAACTCATATTGGCAAATATGCTACTGTTCTCAAAATCAAAAATGGGTTGAAAGGGTTATGAGTCATTCCCTTTTGCTTTTAAAATACTTGTGCTTCAACTTTCTGCTAAGGATATGGAGAACCCCTAGTGTCTGAAGATTTATTAATAATCTCCTAGTAATCCTCTGCTACTTCTTCAGAAATTTTTTCAAGAATCTTACCCAGACATAACAATTCTAAAGCACACAAACTGAGGTATCTACCGCTTGGAATTTTGTTGTTGATATTAAAGAGAGCACTTTTCCCCTCATTCAACCAGAACAAAACTCTGCATTTACTGCACACTTCTACCTTTTCTATAAATACATTATCACTCTTTCCCCTTATACTCTCAATAAAACTATTTTTTCATGAGCATTTCTTGCTTATGAAACTGAACTTTTGGGGCAAGCAGTATAAAACTGCTCTAAACAATGCCCAGCCATTCATATTTCTTACTTTACATGCTTTTTCCACATGGTTTGATTCATAATTACTTCCAGCTTCAGGAAACTGGCCCTTTTAAAGGCACCAAACATAAGTTTTTGACTTTGTTTGCACTTAACAAATCAAGCAATGAATCAATCCTATCTAAGCTGCCAGCAATTCTGAATTCTACATTTTTTATCTTCATCAACTGAGACTGCATCTAACACAGGAATCTCAAAGTTACATAATAAAGACTCACATTAGAAATCCTTATCAGAATGCCAAAGGATCAAAATTGAAACAAACTGAAATGAACCAAGAAGAGCAAAACAAGAACAAGGATGGCAGTTATATCCCACCCAAATGTGGGAGAGGTTTGATAGATGAACAACAAACAGCCAGATAACTGAACTGCTATAAACAGCTCAGGTTAATTTTCTTAACTATTTCAAGTGCTCAAACAATTAGTACAGAATGGAGGAGATTAGGTAGAAGGAGATTAATTAAAAGTCTGAAATTAACGAGAAATAAATAACCAATTGCCTGAAAAATACCAGTGTCATAAAGCATGCTAAGCCTTAAAATAATCTTTCAGAAAAGCATCAGGATACTCTTGCATGTGATGGTCAGAATCCTTTCTTTTAGCCTGTGAGAGACACTCTTAGTCTTAGACAGGACAGGACATCATTGGGACTTCTCACTTCTTTTCTTTTGTCCCTCATTCAGGATTGCAGGAATACAAAAAGACAAACTGAAAAAAAAACAGGGCAGAAAGAAATCCCACAGCACCAGGCATGGGGAAAGTCCAGCATTCCAACACGTTTACTGCTTATTTTTACAGTGTTTAATGGCAAAGTACCACACAAAGACACAAACAGTTTCAAAGCAACTTCCCAGCCTAGAAAGAAAATGAGGGGAAGGGGCTCTGTTTCAGTTCTTCATTATTAAAACTCTGAAGTAGAGAAATTTCAACAAACATAAGTAACCCAATCTGTGTGTTTCCCTAGCCCAAACTCCCTCCATTTTTACAGTCTTTTCAAAGTCTAGATCAAGTTTCATTTGAATTTGCAGGGTGAAGGTTTTTATTTCTGGCTTCCCCCCCACAGACTCAATTTCTTTGTCTTTTTAACACAAAGCTGAAATCATCATGAATATTCAAAAATAACAAATATATTCTATAATAATGAAGAAATATGTAAATACACAACATCACAAAATGTCTAGCAAGACACAAAGCTCATTGGAAAAAATATTCCTTTCTCTAGTTAAGTTCTGCCTGAAGATTCCCAAAGTACACAATATGAAATATATACCAATATAAAATATATACCATGTAGTTAACAGAGTGTACTCATATGTTAATATTATGTTATTGTGATCAACCACAGTGATTTTATAACCATTTTTCCAATTGAGAAGTGCAACAGCTTTTTTTTCCTATTTCTACCTTGAAAGAAAATGGTAAGACCCCCTCTTTTGTTAAAGTGCAAAATGATTCCATGAAACTCAAGTGTATCTTCTAACATTTGTTAAACTTTGTGAGGGAGTGGTTCTTCCCCAGTCAAAGTCAAACCCTGGAAAGATTTCTCCACCATTCATCAGCTGAGATTTTGACATCCAAGGTTTTGAACTGACTATGGCAGAAGGTGAAAAGATCTACCAAATTCTTAAGGGGAACATTTCTCTGCTTAGAAGCATCAACTCCCCAATTTATCTGCTGAAGTCTCTTTGAAAGCAGTTTCTGAAGGATGAGTTTGAAAGAGGGGCAGGAACAGTCACTAAGCTTTCATCCCACTGAGGAAATGACACACCAGCAGAGCAGGAAGGAAAGGTGGCACGGAAGCATGAGAGCAACAACACAAGGGAGAAGCCCTCAAATCATATGGGTTACAAAAAAGGAACTTTTCATATGCTCAACACAAGTGAATCCACATTTGCAATCTGCCAAGGCAGACTCAAAGCAAGCATTAAGGTGACTAAACCAAGCATTCAGAGAGTACTAAGTGACAGAAGAATGACCATACAGCCTTCAGCTTGGCCCACTTAATAAGCATTAAATACAGTCTATAATTAACTCCACGTTTATGATCCTCCTTCGGAAATCTCATTTAATTCAATGCAAACATAGATTCTGCTTGAGGAATGATTCAGATTTTCAGTGAATGAGACTCTTGTTTCTAAGACCTGGCCAGTCTCAAAGAACTACTACAATATAAATATTTAATAATAACAAAAGCACGCAACTCTTTGCCAAGCACAGATGTTAGAAAGTGACTGCAAATCTTGGCATTTGGTGGCACCTAGTAATCCACTGGCTGAGTTACTAATGTGATTGATAGCCTTAGGTTGTTCAGGAACTATTGCCCCCCCCGAGAATTAAAATCTGTGAGCTGTATCACAGTTTTTGTATAAGTGTTTTTCTCTACAAAACCAGCAATGTCAGATATTATCCTTACAGGTTTTAAAAAGGTTCTGCTTGAGAAAACTCTTTAGCAGGGAGAAACAGATGCAACTGGCCTGTTTCTATACTTAGTGCATATTTTGTTTTGATGTTCTAATTCTGGTAATGATGGTTAGTACAAACATTGCTAAAAGATAAACTCTTCTTGCAACAGATCTGCACTAACCTGGTCCTGAGGAGACTTATGTCTTGTTTTGACTAAGGGAACAACTCATTCATAAACTGCATTGCCTATTGCCTTTCCATTCACCGTGTGTCATTAACAATCCCCACCTGGATACCATCCTGCCCTTTAAAAGCTCTTAGGCTTTCTAAAGAAGAGCTTTCCTAGGCACAGGCACCAGAAAGGAAGCATCCTCCATCTTAATGTTCTCCTTTCCAACAAGACTGGTCAGAATCTGTCATTTCCATGAAGCATCCCACACAGCATCTTTAAACCTGGCCTTCCCCTTACAGGTGAGATTCCTGTCCATGCCAGCCTCCCCACTTACAGCAAGGCATTCATGAGACACACAGCTCCCACAAAAACACTACTCAAGTGCTTCTGACAGAATTCCTTCCAAAGTGAACAAATATGGTTTAATTACCATTTCCATGAATTCAGGGAGAACAAAACCATTACATTCCTGTAACCACAGCAGACTGTACTACATCTAAACAACATGCCCTGGACGTCTGCACAGTAGAGGACTTTAAAGTAGCAATGCATGAAAAAAATTAAATATGCAAAGGCAAATGGACACATTACTACTTATTTATGTCGAATGTTTTCCTTTGTCTAACATTCAAAATGCAAGTCAGAGCACTAAAGGTGTAATGCAGATCTACCTTTGTAGAAAATGTTAGTCTTACAGGCCATTAGTTTCAATGACATCAACTGACACAGCCAGCAACAGGTTTGGAGCAAACGAAAGATTAAGGAAAAAAATCCAAAGAATACTAATTGTTGCCCTAAGTGCTTCAAGTCACACAAGATTCTCACATGCTGTCAATTAAGTGAACCCTATAAAGTTATGATTTATGGCAAGATTCCACCAGAACGATTATATCACAACAACAGATATAATTCAATTATTTCTGCCAATAAAGTCATCGGTGCAGAACATATTACCCCTTTCAACTCTAAGCATTTTTTTTAACCAGAAAGTGCTTCAATGATGGTACCATCTTGACTCAGTCACAGGAAGTATTTTTAACCACTAAATTTTATTAAATTAAGTCTGTACTTAGAAATTTGGTAGCACAGAAGGTCAACTTGTAGAATGGTAGCAAAGCCCTCTAGGCCATCAGCCATTTTTCTTTCAAAATTTATTTCCTATGTTTTAGGGTATTTTCAGCCATTATCTATCTTCCTTGCTATTAAAAAAAACCCAAAAACCCAAACTAAAAAAACCCCAGAATAATTCAGGCCAGCAGTGAAGTCTGCAGGTCATCAGGTATATTCTCAAACCAGGATCAGCTTTAATTCTACAGAAGAAATAAATAAACCACAATAAAAAGAAAAGAAAAAATCAACCAAAAAAAGTAACAAAGCTGCAATTAAAAAAAAAAAGTTATTTAATCTACATACAGTACTTGCTTTCTTTGTTCCTTCAGTTTAAGTATTTATTCAATAATGCTGATTTTGTTACAAGTCTTTCTAGAAGCTAACTTTAGGATTCTGAAAAATAAGAATGCATATTTAAAGTACTATAGGAACATACATTCTTAAGTAGTCAACAAAATCTTACTTTAATCAAACTAATGGAGACGTTCTATAATAGGGAGGTTTTAAGAAAAGAAAACAAGTGTTCTGGAAGCCCTCTAGCAGGTAAAAACTTCACTTGACCTCATACTGAAGAATAAGAAAAAGCAGGCTGTGCCTTGGAGAGCTGTAATCAAATAGGTAGGTCATCAAAGAAGGGAAAAAAGAATGGAACAGAGGCCTGAGGGGAAGGAAGACTCAAGGGGATTTACTAAAAGCAAAATGAAAAGGACACTGCAAGCAGGAGGAGAAGGAAGAGGAAGACTGAAGCAGTGGTTTGGATGCAGCACAGACTGGGATGCCAACTGTGTGTAGACAGTCAGCAGGCATGTTCAATAAACTGGACATTACAAAATACACAAAAATAGCCTGGAAAAAAACAATCAGTCTAGTTAAAAACTTAAAAAACTTTTTTCCCACTCCAAGACCCAGACATTCACTCAAAGATTACTTACCCACTTCACAGTTTTGGATTAATTTCTCTGCTTTAACTTCTACATGTATAAATTGAAGGTAATGTATCATATGAATCTCATCCCACAGTGTTGTATGAGTACATACACTATTGTCTCTAAATCACTAGGATGCTCCAACACAGAAAATTTAACAAAGAAAATGGGTAACTGTTCCACCAGCATGGGTTCCAGACCACAAACAACAAAAACTGTGTAGAACACTACATTGAACGAGACCAGAAAGAAACCTTGAGCTATTCATGCAGTCAATTCTCTCATTCTTGACCACTGAACGAGATACAGAGCCTTTGGAGGAAAATAAGTAAATAAATAGAAGAAATATTGATTATTTGTTTTTCTCATATGCATTCTGCAACCTTTTTGACATATGTTGCTATAACTGAGTTTATGTACCCAGCTGCTTCTGCAAAAGAAGCTCCTACCTACAGACTTTCTCATCTCCTGCAAGCAGCAGTTCCCAACACACTTAGGACACTTTCATTCCATTACGGAAGCTCATAGACGGCTCATCATCACTAAACTGAATTGTTTTACCCTACACGTACAATGATATTTTCAAAATATTAAGAATGGGGTTTATATTGACACGACATGTTGTGCAGGGGATGTATTCTCAAGTCGTTCAAAGCCACGAGATTGGTTCTGGGTGCTTTTAAATAGAAAGCTTTTAGTAGTGTTTTTGCTCCCAACACCAAAAAATTCCATCAGGGAGCTGACCCCAGAAACAGGGTCGCTACTGACCCCTAGTGTTCAGCAGCCCAGGCTCAATTCGACTGATTTAAGGCAAAAAGCATGAGAAGCATCTTCATCCTTCGGCACTGCATCGTCCTTCTGACATACTAAGAGGTCCTTGCCTTTTGCTGAGGTTCCTTCCGCTCTATTTTATCAACAGAAATAGTAGTATCCATTTTTCAAGAAACAAGTAGAAAGGAAATATAAACTCCTAAAGATCCCAGCAAATTGTAGATTCACATTCCTTCTGCTTTCACATCTGTAATTCATTTTTCATTTGGAAGATTAAGAGAAGGGTATCTAGAGTAGACTGACAGTTGTGGCTTCAAGTGGGTATTTATAGTCTCTTGATCAGTCATTAAGGAATTAGTGACAGTGAACCACAATCCAAGCTGGCCTGCAAAGACTAGTGCTAGGAAAAGAGTTGCAATTGCCAGCTTGCTGCAGGACTTGGCTGTCCCAGGTAGAAGTGTAGAGTTTAGTGAGCCAGCTGCCCAGGTGACATAAAAGTTGCTTACAACAGAAAGCTGTAACTATATAAATGAAGAAGAACCCTACTGTTCTACTTACAATTTTGAGTCCAGGTTCAGGAGAAAGCCCAGTCTGTCATATTCTGGAAAACAAAAGCAAAGGACACAATATCATAAAAGCTGTAAGAGTCTCCTCTGCAAAAGGCACCAAAACCAAACAGCAACAAGTCCCTATAGCAGCTGTTAATACAGATTATTGTGACCTCAAGGAATTCCTAAATTAACATTTCTCAATCTCCAGGAAATACCAGAGCAAGAGAACACATGGGTAACCATTAATTTAGAAATGACTAGAATTAATCAAGATATTCAGAGTCATAAAAAGAATTACTGAAACCACTTATGCAGCGATAAACAAAGATTTCCTGCTTGCTGTACAAATAATTTTGACACTTTATGACAAACATTCCTCCTAAATTCTGATGTGTAGAGCTTTGAAATTTTTCTTTATTCCTTGTCTATTCCAATCCACAATTTCATAATCAAGCAGCTCTTCTTCAAGAGAAAGTGACTCACGGTGGCAAAAATGCTTCAAGTTCAGGTGTTGTCCAGTGGGAAACTGCAAAGTCAGTTTATGGCATGAACAGGGGACAGCTACAAAAACAAAACTATCATTCAGAACATCTGTAACTCAAGTATAAAACAGCTTTTCATTCACCATCTCTGAATATACTGTGATCTTGTAAATCAAACATTTGATACAAAAAATAAAACTATTAGAATTCACACGAGATATACAAGAAAAAGGTGTAGCGTTCTTCTTACGCTGGGTTAAGCTCAGAGGCCTCCTCACACTGAGAACCCCTGGGTCTCACAGCTACACAATAAAAAAAAATACAGAGAAGTAAAAGATAATTATGGATTAAAAGAACCAACAAGAAAAAAATAAGCTTTTAGAAAGAGCTCATTGGAAATACAAGATTATTTTTCTCATGAGACACCCCTAGAATTTCTGGTGCAGTAGTTTACTCCCAAAGATCACAAGCTTTTCACACCCTTGTTAACCAGCAGAACAGCGAAGCCTAAGCACGTACCTCAGACACAATGATTGCACCAGATAGGTCAATGTAAACTGTGCCATTGGTTTCAATCCCATTAAGATTCAATTCCTGAGCCAAGGGAAGTATTCTATTTGACATCACTTAGGTAACAGAAGCTGCAGAACACGTGCAGGCTTGATAATGGCACATACTGTCTGTTCCCTGCCAGCACCCGAGTGACACCCACCATCCCCACTCCACCTGTGCATCACTCCTCCACTTTCCACTTACTGACAGTTCTGTTTCCCCCATGTGCTGCTTTCTTCATAATTTTTTCCCAGTTAATTCCTCCTACAAGAAATTATGTCCTGTACAACCTCACCTCCTCTGCCTGTGGGATTGTGCATAGGAAGGTATCCATTCCATAAGAAGAAACATGCTTTCAATTTTTATTAACCCTTCTGACTCTCAAAACCAACATCTGTACTAAACAAACAGCCACAAAGATTTTTTTCAAATAACTCTTTTTCTAAAAAACATCTACAGCCACTGACCCATCTGTCATCAGTCTTATCTCATTCAAACCAACATTGCCTTCTTCCCAACAGGAAATACAAAAAGAGGAAATGCAATAAGAGATATATCACCTCATAACTACAACAACATCCTGGACTTTCTGTTAACTCAGCACTTCATTAGTTTTGCAACCAAAGCACCAGAACACAGGCATGAGCTAAACACTAAGGACAGACCTCCATTGCAATGTTTCATAAGATTTATCCTGTTTATCACAGGCATTTCACCTTCCCATGGCTTTAAGTTTTCATGTTTATTGATCATTACTGACAGAGATATAAAGTAATTTTTTAAAATTATATATCAACTACCTTGCAACAGACACTTTTAAACAAAAGTATTACAAAACAAAACAACATTTCTGGTTTCAAACCAGATGCATGTGTATGTCCTTGATTTTCCATAGGGTTTAACTATAGTTTCAGGCTGTAACATCAAACCAAAACATCCACGCCCCTTCCTCTCATTGGCAGGTGAGATGTGCAAGCACAGAAATGCTGCCCTCACCATGGGCCATCTCACACTCAGGGGCACTTCTTGGAAGTCAGCATTACTATTACCTGGGAAATGAATCTCTCTCACATGCTGCTCCCTCAGGAAAGACACTAGAACCCTCTAAAATTAAAGATTCAAAGTTATCTTCCTTTTTAGCAAAAATCAGTCTTGCTACATACAGACTTCCAGTGTCATTTAGCTGTCATTTCCCTATGAATATAGGGGTCAAAAGTCATCCCACATGCCAGCTGGAAGTGGTCTGGACTCACAAAAGAGAGATAAAGCCACAAAGAAAATCTGAAGAAAGCCAAACAGAGCCTAGCTGCAGAAAAAGGCAATCCTTGTCTGGAGTTACATATCTGAATAAAAACAAGACGAAACACAGATCCACTAAATCAAACAACTGAGTCTAAAACACAGCTTGGTCAGGGTTTGACAATTACAGGAGAGGAACTGAACTGATCACACAGCTCAAGAAAGGGGCAATCCCATTCCTACCCTTTCCTCCATTGAAAATAGAGGTGGCAATAGCCTGCCTTGGCACTCATGCCACCTCTCTCTGCCCTTACAGGTTGCTTCCTCCTCCCATAACATTAGTATAAAACCTTACTCACCAAGTTAACCACTTGATAAATATATATATATATATATATTTCTCCTCTTTTTCATCTAGTGGGATAAAGAAGTGCTGGAATATTAGAGAAAACAGAACAAAATAGTTAGAACGAGGTAAAAATACTCCAGGTTCTCCACCAAAAATCAGCTTGGACCAGCTGGCCATGTTAACTGTGGTTTGATGTTGGCCTCCACCAACATCATCATGATGACCCTCCCCCAGCATCCCAATCATTAGGGGGTCTCTGCACTGAAGGACAATGTAGAGCCATTCACAGGTACAGTCCAGAGAACTCCCATCACATTTAAGCATGTTGGTAGGTCTGATCCAGCCAGGCCAATTTCCAGACAAGACAGCTCTATGGCTGTGTGGCACAGGACCTGTTTTTAAAGCAAAAAAATGAGTAAAGGTAATAAAGAACTTAGTTTGCATCCCCTGGAAGAACATCATGGAGTAATCTGAACAAGACTTTATATTATCAACCCAGAGAAGACTGAAAGGCCCAGGAATGATAAAAGTAACATTATTAGAAGAGCACAAGTCAATTTAAAGATCACAGTCACCTGTGCTAAGGTGCTACATATCTCAGCTGACAATGTGGTACAACAGTGCACAGGAGCACAGAAATGAAGAAGTTTCATCGTGCCTCATAAGAACAAGATGTCATCTTAGGTCAAAACCAAAATACATTTCTACATTTCCAGGAAGATCAGGACTGAATAAAAATCTAAGAACTGACAGCAATTTCATAATAAAGCATGTAATTGGGATTACATGAACAGAAATAGAGCCAAGCATAGCAATTTCTATAAATTATGCAAATCCTGTGCCAAATTCAATGTTGGCATTAGCATGGAAATTCCTCCAAAGAATCCAACAGAAATCCAGCTACCAGGCTGCAAGTGAGAGATGCATTGTCCCATATCTGAAAACTCCATGCAGACCACCCAGGAAGCCATAAAGCCCAGTGTACAGTATCTAGCAAGTATTCAAGTTGCCTTTTGCATCTGCAACCAATATAGCTATATAGAAGCAAAATGGGCAAACTTTTCCCCTTATGCTACTAATCTGAAATCAACAGTCCAGGAATTAACTTGGCATAGTGGTTTTATCCATTCAAACTACCTGTAACCAATTTCACTGATGACTTGAGTATTAACCCTTTAAGCAGCCAGCCACTCAGAAGCACAGTACAAATAACTTTGACTGTAGAAACAGAAAATGAAACTTTTTTTTTAAAGACGGGCTATATGCAGTTCTAGCTCTGTGTTTAACTGGCAATTGCAAGTACAGGAGGGAAGGCAGAAGATTCAATTTCACTATTTTATTCAAAATATTTGTGTTTGTCAAAGAAATCAATATGATTCTCAAGAGACAGAAGTCCTATCAAGGATGCTCAGACCACCCTGATAAATTTCATCCTGTCCAGTGCAATCCGGTCTCTGCAGAGCTGAGGATCCAATTGAGCCAAGCCTTGGTCACTATTCACATGCAAGCTCTACATCTGCAGCAAAGGCCACAGGTAAAATGACTAATTCTGCAATGAAAAAGGCCAAACACATCACATTCACCTTGGACTAAGAAAACACATATGGACAGTTATAAAAGTTCAGCCAATGTAAAATAATTATGCTAGAACTCAAGAGACAAGAAAGAATTAATGAAAAAAAGTCATGTTAAATGGATCAACTGAAAAGGACAAAAGAAAGCTTTTATTCCAGGGTTAAAAAAATACGAGCCAGGATTACTGAGCAACAATCAAAGTACTACATAAACAAAGACTTAATGTTGCATCCTTTCCCTAGGATTTTCACTTTAACCTCTTCAGTGATGGAATTTACCAATGAAAGCATTATCTTCTATTTAAATAACCAGGGAATAAAAAAGACTGCAAAGGCAAGTTCAGAAGTGGTAAAGCTGGGACCACCCGAGCTCCTCAGCACAGTCCTGCATGGTCTGTTTCAGTTTCCTCCTCACCCTCCCTTATGCTTTTGCATATGCACTTACCAATCTTTTTCTCCAGGTTGCCAAGTGACATCAAGGGAAACACCAAGAAAACTGGTAAGACAAAGCCAGTCCCCGGTGTCTTTCCCTGCTCTGTAACAACACACAGAAGAAGCAGAAGTGACAGCTGTCAAGCTAAGTGCCCAGCCCTTGCAGCCCAGCACCAGAAGCTTACCTCACCTATCTACATCTACACATCCTAATAAAACTACAGCCACCTTCAATGGAAGAAAAGAAACTGACTGCTTTAAGATGAATTTAGGAAAGACTGATAGGAAGATGAAAAATTTTCTCCTATGATCTACGTATGCCCTTTTGCTTTTCCCAGGAAGTCATCTGTTTCAAGCCAGACTACAGCCTTTGCTAAACAGTTGTTCTGCTTACTGCCATAAGTCCACTTGGCAAATGGAGTTAATGGGGCCCTAATGAGTCTCCCAACATATTCTTTATTCCATTAATTTTATCATATTTCCTACTAAAACTCAAGAACGTGATTAACAAAACAGTAATCTATACTGGCGTTTAGTGACAAGATGTGCTGATTTGATGCAGAGAGATGTCACATGAGAGAAAAATCACACTGAAATACTTTTATTTTGAGGCATTCATTAAGCCACTTCTTGACATTTGCACCTCAGATCATTCACAGCTGTATTTTCAACTGGAGGAACATAGCATTAATAAGAAGACAGATGTTGATACTGAACACACTGGCAAAGTCACACGAGGACTATGAAACTGCTTCATGACAGTCACTGGCAAAGATTCAAGCAGCTCCCACAGTCTACATCAGAAAAATAAAGAATGAAGTACAACTTTATTAATCAAAAATTAAAAGGGAAAAGTATTTTTGCAGAAAAAAGCCACTAAAACCAGCAAAGAAAATACATGTATTTCCCTTTTTTCTTTCTGCCTTACAGGAATGAAGAAATATACAGAATAGTACGTTCACCTCTCCTTTCACATCATTATTACATAGTGCTAAGACAGAAATGCAATTTGGGTGAAAAACCCCAACATGCTAGAACCTCATCAGCTTCAAACATTAATTAAAGTTGCTTTCCTCAAACCAAGAATATCTAAAGTTAATTACCACTACCTGAAAATCCAGGAAATATCAGAGTTTGCAGCTATTGACATGTGAACAGAGTATCACTGAGAAATCAAATAAACAGCAAGGAATCTTCTGCGAGTCACCAATGTTTTTCTCTTATCCTAGAAATCTATCACTACTCTACCCATTTGATACCTCATCCAGTTGCATTTCTATCTCTGGCCTCCATCCATACCACTCTCCATCCAAAACACAAGCAAGTAGTCACCAAATTCACTCTGGAGTTGTACTTGGTAGGACAGACACAGGGTATTCTCATCCTTCAGAAAATGGTTATCTGAACATCTTCAGCAGCTGAACGAAACAGAGGAAGTTTCCTTTACAGTTCTCACAGCTTTTCCCAAAATGGTTCTGGACTTTGACTCAAGGAATCACTAACAGCAAACTCCTAAATAAGCACAGATTTAAATTCTCAGATGATTAATCCACTATTAGTGTGAACTCAGCAACTGGAACCATAGTCTTATATGGGGGCTTTCACAAGCACATGAGCTGCAGCAGATACTCTACTCTACACCAAAGTTTGGAAATCCAGAAAAATTAATATATGCAAACAATTTGTGCAAAACCTAGATAACACTTGGTTGCTTGTAATGTTGGAACTATTATCTTCTAAGCCTGCAGTGAGATCTGCTATGAATCAGTGGCCAGTACTGCAATCAAACATGTCTAACAAGCAGAAGCCTACAGCTCAAACGTACTCAGTCTTTTCAGAGTTTCAAGAACAGTAGCATCTGGGAAACTTGCACATCCAGTGCACTCCTATCCAAGGCTTAGAGAAGAAAAATTTAGCCTGCTGTCAGACATAGGAGGCAGGAAAAAGTCTTGAACAAAAATAGCAGGGGTATAAATCTAACTTCCAAGGTCCAATGTTTGATTTGGTAGCAACAAAGTAAAACAAAGCAACTAGAAAAGAAATAAAAAAATAAAAGGAGCACTAGCTGTCTATGGTAAGTGAGTGAAATCTAGGTCGCCTCAAACACCCTGTGTCCTGATTGTTTCCCCAACTTCAGAGTATGACACCTTTCTTTCTGAAATGGTTGCAGCTGAAACGCTGGCCTAGACATCACATCAAACACTTAGCTCAGCTGCTCAAGCTTTATCTTTCAAGGGAACAGACAGCCATGAAGAGAATGACAAAAACATCTGGACTTCTGAAGGCCGGACCACAACATGAACCTCATGGTTCAGCCTCACTCAAAGCACATTTGGCTCACATGTCCTCTACCCAACAATCTCCTATGAAGCATTATATTAAAGCTCCATAGCCAAATGAACTTCTGAACACTCAGTTCAGAAAATGTATCCATTAAAACCTAGACAGTGTCATAAATCTGAGTTGCATAAGGTTAGATTTCCAGCATTTCTAAAAACTGAGACTTGCATGTGGGACAAAGTTAAGGGGAAAGCCAAGATAAGGACAAACACTCAATTCAAGTATGATACAGAAGCTGCAACAAGACATTGCCCTTCACATGGCATAATTAACAGGTACCAAAGAGCACTTCTAAGCAGTTTAATACACAAATATAAGAACCAGTTTTAAGCAGCATGAAATCTTAACAGGGAGACTATTATTCTCAGCTGGTTTTGACTAATAAAGAAAAGGGTATATGTAATTTTGTTTCAAAGCATATAACTTTAGCTGAAACATCACCTACTGGGAATGGCTGGGCCTGGAGCTGCCATGGGTTCTGTGGGTTCTTTCTGGGCTCTGTCTTTTCCTGGGTCTGCAGCAAGGTGAGATGGGATGGACAGCGGAAGCACAATAGCCACAGTTTTTCTCTCTCTCCTTCCTGTTCAACAAGGAAAGCTATCCCTCAGTTGGACAGACAGCACACATCTTCACATCTTATTACACATACCAGTTCAGAGCAAGGTGAGTTTTGCAGCACAGTAAGTGCAAAGTACTAAACACAAGAGCAATAAATACACAGCTTCCTTGGACATTTCTCAGTCTCCTTCTCAAATATATGAGTTTTCTTCACATTTCTTTTTCACATTTCTGAAGGAAGTCAGTCTTGTTGCAGTGAAAGGGTTTACAAAAGATAAAGTCTTACTATCTCAATTCCTAACCAATCCAAGCTTGAGCTGTAAAATGCAAGCAGAACAAAGACCAGTGCTTTTAAAATAGACCCAGGCAATCCAATGGCTCACATGAGCCTGTCACCCACCCTCTATATTAACAGAGCTCCAAAAACAGTTGAACTGTTTTTCATCACTAAGTTTACTTTCCTACTGGTAGAAACATTTATGGTTAACTCCATAGACAAAAAATCTGTGAAAAAAATCCAAGCAAGCATATCTCAAACCTACACAACTTCCTCCCTACTTCTGCAGACTGAAGAGACCATCACCCAATACAGGAGGCAGGCAACAACACACTTCAGATATGACATAATAATTAGTAAGAGAATTAATAGAGGGTTTCTTTCCCCCATATACACAACAACATATCCATTTGGCACCCTACAGATACTCCCACATCAGGTCATGCACTAAGAATAGATCTGTTTCCAGATACAAGTTTTAGAGGAGATACAGGAAGAGTAGAAAAAGGTTGAGGTGTTTCAAACAAAGTAAGTTACTACCACTAGTTCACAGGTTAGTAAATCAGATTTGTGTTCAAGCTTTGATGTTAGTGTCAGGCAGCAAGCTCTCTTTCAAAGTGTGAGGGCAGAAGACAGGTGCTATGTTGGAAGGCAGCATGTTCCCCCTAACAACCTAAGAGGAAAAGCTGGCAACCAAAATAAAAAAAAAATCCAAGCGAAGGTTTTGTCTTTTCTGGAAGGCAATAAATATCCCCATCTTTTAAGTGTAAAGGGGTTTAAAATTATAAGAGCAATTCTTAGCCCTTTCCTCGCACTTCATATATCATCATATACACACTGTAAACTGAATTTCATCAAGTATCATGCTCACTATGGCATGCCTTGGCTGCAGCTTGCACATTACACACAGCCAAATAGCGAGTTACTGATCTAGTGAAGTGTCCCCAGCACAAAAGAATTTTTGATTTCTGGTTCAGTTTAATTGTAGGTCATGCTTAGGTTGCAAATGAAATGAGATTGGGAAGGATTTGCCCTGGGGCTCTCTACCCAAAAAAAAAAAGTTTCCAGCCCTATTGCTTTAGTTACAACTCTTTTGCCTTCTTCCTGGAAGCATTCCTAATGTCTTTCCCCAAATAACGCAACTGTTTGTTTAGCTGGGAAACTATCCTAGTAGCATGAAGCAGTTTTTCTTCAGCTGGTGGGTGACATCACCTTAATGCCTTTCACATGAGAAGAGAAGCACAAACTGCATCATCAACACGTGTCCAGGTCGTTTCTTTGCTGGGTAAGGGAAGAGTCCTGCAGGTTAATCCTTGTATCATACTAAGGCTCTTAAAACTCCCACTGCACTTAGGAAAGGACCTATTGACCTTTTGGCTGGATGCTTGATTCCCACAGAAGTCTGACTCAGTGTCCTGCCTCCCAACATGGCTACCATGTCCAATTAAGTAGAAGCCTTGTCATGAGGTGGGAGATAGAGATGAAGGCAATGTTGTACCTGAGCCTATTGTACGTCCAACGGAGTCAAAGGAAAGAACCACTGAATCTGTAACACAAGAGTACAAGTTCATTTTCCCCTTTTTTTCAGCACCATTTCTTGCTGTAACATTTTTTTGTTATTTTGCTTAAGCAATTCCTTGTGCTCCCTTCTGCCAGGGAGCAGAACAATTTCTTCACCCACCAGACAAAACAACAGGCACCTAGCAAAGGCAGAACAACTGAGTATGAAATAAATCACAGTGCCATTAACCAATGAAGTAGCTACAATTCATCGAAAATAATTTCATTTTATGTCTAATAAACTTGGTCCCCTGAATAATAACATGCTTTGACTGCTGGCCTAGAGAGTTTTTTTTCTTATCAAATGTATTCCCAATATTTTGTCCCCACTTAGGGGCCTCACCCTGACATGGTTTGCTAAGCCAAGCACTTTGTATTCCTTGCACTCCATGCTCATCATGTTTCCCACATCTTTACTCACAGTAGTGGCTTCCAACTCAATGCACTTCAATTCATCAGTATCCTTTCACCTTTGCACTATATGCAGCACATGTGCCAAGCATCAAGAAAATATAACCTCTCTATTTGATACCCTTTTATTTTTCTATCTGGGAATCACAACAATGCTTTTATCCATGACTGCAGTCATGACTCTTGCTCACCAAGACATTTTTAGTGTTTGCCTGACACTTTTAGTCACTGTTTCATATGATGGGGCACGCTTTGCTTCAACTGTGGTTTACAGATCCTAGTTTTCATATAAGCAACTTGACATTTGGCCACATAGAAACCCTTACTGCCTGCTTGCACTCAGCTCACCCCGTGATCTAGACCCCTTTATTAGTCATTCATTTTCCTCATACACCACCCTTCCAGCCTAGCATCTGTTTGTAAAATTATCAGTAATAATTTGATATTCTATTCCAAGTGGAGTTGCATTATGGTATCATGCTCAATAATGGGGCTTTCCCCTAGCTTTATGCTTATTTGAGACAAGATTTATTTTGGTAGTAAGCCTCTTGGTTTGCCATCTATTTTCATGGAAATCCTAACTGAAGGAGAAAGACTACCAAATTCTATTCCCCAGCCAGTGGAGCAGAATTGGGCCCAGAATTTAGAGACAAATTGCCAATGGGCAAAACACAGAAAAGAACAGATCACCACAATAGGATTAATAATTGTGTGGCCTGAGAAGTTTTAAACTGACACAGCAATAGCTGAACTGCCTTTCATCTTCACTTAAATGAATAGAGATGAATCCTTTGACATTTCTCTTTGTCACTCAGGTTTGAGATGTGACCAGCTCCTCACACATCCTTTGCAGCACCACAAGGGCTGCCAAGGTGCAAGCCCTCAGTGCAAGGCAAAAAGCTCAAGCTCAAGAAGAGTTAGCCTGCTGAAAAGTTTAACCTCCTGCTGCATCACTTGAAATTTAGGCAGGATACAATCACAGGCTCTGGCAGTTGCTATGTTAGAGTTGAAAATAACTTGACACAGGACTGAGCCCTTGGCTTCTCTATATTTTACATTATCTTGGTGCTTATTTTTCAACTCTTAAAAATGCAAAAAGAAACTGCTAATTTTCAAAATAAACTCGGTTGTTTTAATAAAGGACTTAATTTGATTGGGTTAAGAAGAATTTAGAAAAAAAAGGTTTGTGTTGTCTCAGATCCAGCACTATGGTAATAACATTAAAAAAATTAAAAAGAAGATATTAGTCTCAAAACTTACTCCAACAAAAATAAAAATCCATCTGGACTTAACAACTGTATTTCCTCTTTTGGGAATAAAATTCAGACATCATTATATTATTCTAAATAGCAAGGAGTTTAATTCATTTTAACTGCATTAACTTCATTTGCCATCAATTTTAAAGTATCTCTGTGGGGTTCTAATTTTACAAAACTGTTGAGATTTTTATCAACATGAAGTACTGTTTTATAGTTAATGTCAAATTTAAAAGCTGTTAATTTTTCTGAAATATATTTTGTGTTCAAACACTGCACATGAAATATTAAGGCTTATCTAAGAGTGGCTGAAAAGCACTGCAAGCACCAAATTAATAACATTATGGTGACCCACAAAAATAGTATAATGTTTCATTCCCTTAACTGAGAACATTATCTTCCTCATATAAAAAAACAATTTACAAGCAGTTTAGAGCAATCTTTTCCAATCCAGTCCTTCATGCTACTGTTAGTTTCAACTAATCAAATTCACTGTGAATAATCTGTATTACAGCCAACTCCCCCTCAATCTCTAGAAGTAATTTCACAAAACATGGATCTTTATTAAAACAGTTTTATTTCTGGTATTAGCACTCCAAAAGTGAAGAAACTATAAACCTGAAGAAAGCTCAGAAGACAATGTCACCTTTCTTCTACCCAAATAGCTACTCACATCCAAATTCAGAGCTACCGGTTATTTCTGTCAGAAGTTGATGGAGATAGGCAAATCTTTGAAGCAAGCCAGATTTACTCAGTGTAAAAACACAGTTCTGCTTCCCACAAACATAAAAAGAAAAGTTTCTTTACTTTGTATTTTAAATCTCTTCCACCCATCGCTCAGTTCAAAATCCTCCTGACTTTCTAGGGGTCTTTTTTGCTGAGACAAAGTGGCAGCTCTGTCTGTGCCCAGTACCTTTCCCCAAGCCCTGGAGTGTGCTCCACCTTTCAAAGGCAATCTTCAAAGACTTTATCTTACAAAACTTATTAAGACACAATGTAAAACATACCCACTTACATGCACCCCTGCTTTAAGTGCCAGGAAGTGCTTGTGCCTGAAGGACCTGTCCCCAACCTTTCAGATACCTATTTCCATAAAGGAGCTTAAATATTTTCGAAACCTCCTGCCTTAACTGAAGGGCAGCCTTTATGCCTAAATCATGAAATCTGACACACAGTAACTTGCCAATATGTACAGCTTAAGGCTGCACTCACCACAGTGCCAGTCTTTTACATCTGTTTTCATGTTAACTACAATCTTTTTTTTCAGTGGCTCTAGCAGCTTAAAAAAGAAAAGGAAAAAAAACCCAAACAAGAAGCTATAGTGAAATCCAAATGTAATTCTGGATCTTATCCAATCCATCAGAAGAAGCAAAGACAGCACAAGCACGCACTCAGTTTAGAAGGCACTCAGTGCCAGGAATAATGACAGCTGAGACCTCACCAGCCAGATTGCAAAGTTGCTTTGGGTCACTTTGTGTCAGTTTTGGGTTAAAGTTGCATTGGGACCTATGCCATGGGTCACTTTCCCCTCATTCCCATCATCCAGTTAGAGCATCACCAATTGGATCAAATCTGCCCCATCACCCTCCACAAAGCATTGCTGTGCAGGGCTACATACACTCCATCACAGCCCCTTT
Organism: Acridotheres tristis; assembly: GCA_037013685.1. Taxonomy (NCBI): domain Eukaryota; kingdom Metazoa; phylum Chordata; class Aves; order Passeriformes; family Sturnidae; genus Acridotheres; species Acridotheres tristis. Next base: position 11,366,756 of record CM072895.1, read on the forward strand.
GGAGTATGCAGGAGTGGTGTATGAGATGCTGTTCCAGTGCTGAGAAACCAACACAAGGATCCCATTGCATTCAGGAACAAGGAGCTCAAAGACAGGCTCAGCAAAGACCCTCAGTGCTGCTCTTGGAACAAATTTAAACTCGGTTCTAACAATGCTCCATACAGGACCCAGAGCTGAAGTAGTAGCTTTGAAGTAACAGAACTGGGCTTGCACATATCTGTTCTGTATTAAAAAAAAAAAAAAAAAAAAGGAAAAAAAAAAAAAAAAAAAAAAAGAAAAACCACCCACAAAAAACTAAACCTCAAACAAATCCACCTACAAATCTGTGATGGCTACATTTATTTCTGCACTTACACCACAGTCACAATCCAGTTAAGACATCCAGGAATGTAGACTGACTGTATTTCAAGGCAAGGGATGCACTTCAAGTATTGCTAACCCACTGCCTTTCTCAGGGTCTGGATAACTGTGCACCATACTTTCCTGTTCCCAAGACAGGCAAATTAAATCATCCATCTTGCTGCATATATTGTGCACCTCAGCTCGGGGCACTTCTGGACACCAGACAAGTATTTAACTGCTACTCGTAACAGATTGCTGAATCTTTTCCAGTACTCTACTTTCTGAACAGAAAAATAAAGGAAAATTTGGATCTTCACAAACGAATGATGATCCTGACCAACATACTGCAGACTTGTAGGAGAGAAATAAAGTCATGCTGAGAAACATCAGAAGTTTCATACTCCATGCACACCATTAGATAAACATTTAACATGGGTACTGCACTGAAGAGGTGTATGGAAACAGCTCTTAAAAGCCCAATTGTTTCATGTTCTTAAAATCATGTAAGAGCAAATACATGGATTCATTTCCAATGCAAATACTGTCCTTACTTTGATTTCATTGTTGAAGAAAATGAAGAAATGCAAACCAAAAAAACAAGCAGTGACAACACATAATGAGAATAGCAAACACAATCCACATTCAAACAAGACCTGTATATAAACTGTATGTTTACCTAAGTGCTGTTACAAAACTTCAGTTAAGATTTTTATTTTAAGTCCTTCTGAGAAGCCACTAACTTTTTATTGTGTTTTACAGACTCTCCCTGCAAGGATTTGTAGATATTTGTATCTACCTATCGGAAACCAAAGAAGCTGAACCAATAACTTCTCTTATCTGGTTTTTTTGGGGGAATTATTTTGAGTTCTTTAAAAGAGGAAAAAAAAAAAAGAAGAAAAAAAAAAAGAAATAAAGAAAAAAAGTGCAAAACCAGACTTTGGCAATAAAGTAACTTCCCCAAGAAAAACAACATGATTGCGTGCTGCTTTGGAAGTGGTCCTGAGAAACCACAAACTGTCAGTCCCACTGGAGTTATAAGAGTTTAATAATAAAGGCTTAACACAGCCTCAATACCACATACCATTAGAGCAATACACTCCACAGGCCAAGCTAAACAGGGAATACAAGAACATATCACAATATAAGGCTGTGATTTGGTACATCCTTGTTCAGACGCTCAAGCTCTGAGGTCTGTATTGCTTTCTTACATCAATGTCTTTCATCCCTTACCCCTGCTCTCCAGATACTCTGATGGATTCCTACAGAACTATAACCTGTATTTAATAACTTTTAATGTAATTTATACCACCAGAGCTTGATTCAGACACCAGATATCCTGCAGAATCAGCTGGCCTGAGGATGGCAACTGCAGTAATATTATCTAACAAAATTTTGATTCCGAGTCAGAATGAAAAGAAAAAAATTAGGTGCTTCATTTTTATCACAGAATTAGAAGAACATCCTTAAGGGTCTGTCATTCATCTGTCTCCCTTTTTCTGCTGAGTACTGAAAACTATAGGATCAAACATCCCAATAGTCGTCAAAGTTCATTTTCTATTTGAGATCAATATTCCGGAATGTAGCATACCAGAGAAGGAACATTTAATGCATGAAACTCTTCATAGCTTGCTGACAAAGAGATCAATAACAACAAAAACTATTCTTATGTTTCACCTAATCAGGAAATGAAGCTCACAAAAGCAATGCACCTTCAAAATGCATTCTACTGTCAAGATTCATTTGGCAAGAAGACCTGTCTTAGAACATCTCCTTCCTCAAAGAAAAAATATTTTTAATAAGACCCTCTCTTATTACGACTATGCAACATACTGGATAATACTTGTATCTAAAAAACTGAAGGGAACTGAATAATTTCAGTTCTGTGTTAGAGAACTCACTTAGATATCTAAAGCATGAATATCCTTCCTCAGATTCAGTAAAACATAACTGCCTGCACTTAAAAATCCCTGGACAGGGCAACCTTCACTTCCTAACACATTGTTTTGCACACTGAAGATGTATTTATGGAAGAGCTAAGTAATTTACTCAGTTTAATGACAAATGCCATTCTACTAACTTATTAAGTATCCTACTTGGGCTCTCCATCCTCCCAGCTTGGTCTATTTTGCTTTACTAAGCTCTTTCTTCTATAGTGCCAAGGATTTTCTTACTTGACACCTTTTTTTGAACATAGTGAGATGACTCTGTTAAGGGCACTGGTCACTACAATAACATCTTTTGTACCACAGTTCAAGGATGTTCCAAGTGACTCATATTCATAATTTAAAACTCAAGACACTAATTAAGACATCGCCTACGCTCCACACAGCATCAGTGAAGGTCAAAGGAAACACATATAACACCACTCTTACTGGTAATCCCAGCTCCTACACATGTACTCTGGCAAAAACAATCAGTAGTGCTCTCATCGTCAGACATCACAAGGAGTTATGATCTCAAGCGTATTGTTTGAGCAGCATAATTCTAACATTTTCAATATCTAAGATGAGAAATTACATATAAAGATGACATATAAATATATATAAATATATAAATATATATATATATATATACAGAGCACAGGCACACTTCCTAATCAGAGATGTGAGAGCTAATAGCAGCAAATAAAGGGACTGCAAGTTTTGGCAAGCAAAAGACATGCAGAGATTCAGTCCAGTGCTGTCTGCAGCTGACAGGAGACCCAGGTTCAAAGTTCAAAACTTAGTCCCTTTATGAAAAGAGAAAAGTCACTCAGCAACAGGACACATCTTCAGCAAGAGGAAACATTTGATTGTAAAGAACATTTCCAATAAACTCTGGGTTTAATAAATTGCCTTAAAACACGGCTGCACTAAATTTGAATGCCTGTCCTGGGCGCCACCTGGCTATCCTCCTTTTGATATGGAGATGTGGGAATAGGATGATACTTGTTTCACATAACGTACCTGTGAGAGAAGATTCATCCTCATTGGAGAGCACACATCATTGAGAGATATCATAATAATAGAAATATCTCATTCTTAATAGTAATTCACTTATGCACTGTATAAATTTAAAAGTTTCTGCATTGTTGCTCTAGCCACTGTCTTTTTAAAGACCATCCCCATTTACAAAGTACACAGTACTAAAGAAGACTCCATAGGTTCTCTCTCCATTTTTGTGGCTGACCCAAAACACCCATTTTATTGACAGCTGACTTCACAGCCAAGCTTACATCTGAACCCAAATTCCTTGGCCATCCAGTCTGGACATGAGGTCCCTTTTGTGCTTCATCCTGAAGCCAGCCAGCTTCCACACTGGGAAACTTGACACGGAGCACTGAGGCTCAGCACAAGCTCTGCTGCAGGGAGGGCAGGCACAGCTGGCTTTGAGTGAGTCTCTGCAAACTAAACCACAGCCAACAGGGGTAATTTTGCTATAACCCATGCAGCCCTGAACAAGTCCTTTGATTAATTTGTTTCTCATCCAAAAAATAAACAATCTGATTTTTTCCAAAGACCCTTGGATAAAAGGCTTGAGAGCTAAGAATGGATATAGCAAAGTATTATCACTTGTCTGGAGAGTTTAATGCGGCATCAAGGTCTACTGGTTACATTGTAAACAGAAAAGTCATTCTCTGTCACCTCTCAATTTCCTGTCATTTAATTGAATATACAGCTCCCTTAGTGATCCTGAATTTGAGAGATGTAGTAATATTTCTTTAGGCAATTTTTATGAATTTCATGGAACCTAACCAACCTTTTTACACTTGCTGTTTTGTGCATTGCTCCTTTTTCATCAGGACATTTGTTATGAAGTGGTAAACGAACTGAACAAGAAACAACACTCGTGTTCTGAACAGATGTATTTTTAAAATGGTCTGAGCATGCCAATTTTCTTTATTCTGCAATGAATGAATGGAATGAAAAGATGTGGTGTCCTGCGCCAGCTGGCAAATGTTTCAGAAGGATATTACATTGTATTTGTCTTCAGCAGCGCCCAAATAACTGTTTGGTGGCAGGAAGGGCCGGTATGTTTTGCTCATAAGATCAGTATTTATTTGGATCTACTACATAACTTCACAGAGCCATGACCAACATGGTGCTTCACTGAGCATTAGGGACATGCAGCTCCTCTGTGTCCATCACAGCTCCCTATTCCAGGGAAGGCCAACAGCACCTGCTTCTTACCTTGAACTTTCCAGAAGGAGATGGACAGTTCCCAGAGACAAAGCAGAAGGTGAGATCAAGGTGCTGCAGGCATTCAATGAGGAGATACTTGGCTTTGAGGAACACAGCTCTAGAGAAGGTACAGAACTACCATAAAGTCACAAAAATACCCAGGCCAAACTCTATCAATAAAGCTGGTATCCAAGAGGTTCTTTTCTTGACAATGAGAAATCTTTTAGCTAATTCCAAACAGATTGCCAGTATTTTGAGGAGCTCATTATCTCCTAAACTAAGACTCATATTTTGGTTTCAATTATTACTGTAGCACAAAGTCAGTCATACTCCTAAATTCCACAGAGGAACATACAATAAATTACAAAACAGTACAATTTCTCTCTTTGAAGATAGCAATCTATGGGGCAAGACAGAAAATGAGTACTGGCAGTTGGGGAATTATACAGCATAGAGAAAACGAATTCTATATTTTCATACTACAAAAAAGTATATATTGTTAGCTTAGATACTATAAAACAAAGCATTTATAATTTGAAATAAATTGTTTTAGTCTTGTAATACTTTTCCTAAATATGGACGTGAGCTTTTATCTTAATAAAACACAGTTTGTGTCTCAAACTTACATATACTCACACAACTCTGGAAGGCAGATGCACATTATTTTCTGGCTTACATAAATGAAGATATCTACACAAAATCAATGACAATCAGGACAACTATTTTAATAGATTGATCTTAATTTTATGCCTACTGGAGCCACTCAACTATTTTTTCCTCCCTTTCCCTCACATGCAAAAACCTTTTCCTTTCCTGAGCTAACTCTCAGCAACCTCTCTTTTCTCAAAAGCAGGAGTACAAGTACTTCCATCAGGAAGTTCACATTCTTGAGTTTATTTAAAAATGATCTACAACTTACGATATTTAGCCAGTGGTCAGAAGCCTTCCAAAACCTTAAAGCACACAACATCTGGCCCAACTACCACAATAACAGCCAACAAGGTCCTGTGTAGAGCTTTACAGTGAGATATGTCATCTCTCCTGTCTCTGCCCGGAGCACACACAAATCACAGGAAGGAGTAAGGTACGAGGTAAGAGCATAAAACATCTCCTGAATACAGTTATTTTAGCAGCATCTTGTCTAGAAAATGGCCACATTTGAATTTCTTCTAGATTACAAGGACCTAGATAATTTATTAACATGAAAGGTGATGCTGAACAGAAAATCTGCCGGATCCATTTTTCACTCGAGTGTTTTGCAGTTTGGGGCCGGGGGAAGTTTGTGGGAATTTGTTTAACTTTTAACAGCATTGCCACAATTGATTCCAAAATTTGAAGAGATTTCTGGCCCATCAAATCCTAAAACTTAGTGAGTTTCCAAAACATGCTAAAATTTCCAAATGAAAATTTTGATTTGAGAGATCCTACACAATATGTGATTTTATAGGTAGTGGACAGAGAGATATGGAGCATAAATTCTTCCCAAGCTGACTGGCTTGAGGAGCAACTTGTCTTTACCCTACTGACACACAAACTGGTCTACAAAGGGCATTGGGTCTACACAAAAGCCTTCACATCCTAAGCCAAACACTGACACAAGCAAATCTGAAATAAAGGTGTTCTCAGAGTATCTACTTGACTATGAAAGTGCCTATACTCAGAGGAAAAAGACAAAAAAGCCTCCAAAACAAAAACCACAGTAACTGAAGAGTGCGTATATTCTCATTTCCTATTATTTTCTTTTACAGAAGTGTTTGATTTTAATTTTTAAAACAGCTCACCAAAACATAAGAAAAATAACCCAGGGATGCACTAATACTGTCAGTAGTGCTTCATTTCCATGTGCAGAAACTGCAGGACAATGAAAAACTTATTGAAATAGCAGCTGCAGGAGTGGAAGTTGATCACCACACACACTACCCAGCCCCCGGACAAATACAGCTGGAGACAATCTAAAGGAAAAGTGTTCCTCCTATCACACCACATAGAAAAATACAATGAATCCCTTTAAATTAGCACTTGGCAGAGAAACAAACCAGTGTGGAAGAAAAAAAAACAACCAACCAAAAAAAGCATTAAAATAATTCCAAGGCACCCAGAAGGTTAAACAAGAAGAAACATTGGTTCCAATCTAGGATCAATGGAATTAAACTGCTGAGCACCTACCTGAATTGTTTCACAAAAAAAGCAAGCCTTTACAAAAACACCTCATAGGGTAGTTTCCAAGTCAGCAGTGACTAAAAGTCAGTAGCCACTCTTCTAAGTGGGAGAAGGACAAAAAAAACCAAGATGCCAGTCTCACCTCCAGCTACAAGAACTTCTACTGTGCATGGATAAATTCTACAAAGCTCATGTGCAAAACTGGAATAGGCAGTAAAATACCAGAGACCTGCAGAGAACTACACTGCATCCAAACATATTGGGTGACCGTATTCAACAAAGCCACGAAGTCTCTTGCATCTTTGCAACAAGCAATCAAAATGCCACTGGAAAACAAAACTAAACAAGAAAACCCACCCCAAACACAGGGAAAAGAAAAATCTATCCACATCAATGGACTACTTTAATGAAAATATCGAGACAAGGGATAAGCTTGCTTAAGAATAGTAATCCAGCATCCAGCATAGCAGCATCACTGAAGCACTTTTTTCTGTTGTTGTTGAAGATCCTGTGAAACTGCCAACTCTACTTCATCAGAAGCTGAAACTTCAGAAATTGAGGGATGCCAAGAACAACTCCCTTTCTAAGTCAATTTCCACAAAGAAAATCTACTGTAATCTCAGAAAGACAAAACTTCCACAGCGCTCCAGAACAGACTCCATTCCTTATTAGCATTTCCAGCCACCTGCTGAAGTATGCTTCCAGCCAGGATTTCACAGGCTCACTGGGATTCACAAATTTTAGAGTTTCACCAGTTCTGGATTACTCCACTAGCAGAATTCCTTATAAAAGGCAACAGTCATTTTATTAACCTTATTCTAAAACAGCTGCCTCATCTAACATAACTTCATTTGACTGGCAAAAAAAACCCAACAGCTTGATGTTGGCAGGTTTGGGATCAATTCAGAAATGGAAAAAGGACTCTTCTTGGTTTGTGACGAGTCATCAATGTTGGCAACTTTTTGGCCCTAAATTTGACTACAAAATTGTCTGCACAACTGAGCAGATGACAGGGAAAGAGAGGAAAGGACTAAGGGAAGGGAGATAGCCATGAGTAGAGCATTCTACAAATAAAGACTATTGCAGAAGCCTGAGATAGCAGTTCACAAAACACAAAGGGCTGCTGGTCACTTGGAAAAGGCAAACTGTGTTGAATGGCTTAAGCTGTTGGGTTTTAAAGTCAGGGATTGGTTGAAGAGGTTCTTAGGTTTTATGAGGTTTTTAAACTGTAATAAAAGAGACTTTCTCAGACTGGATAACCTTGACATTCCTTTTAAACCATACTAAAACAAACATGCCCACCCAACTCTCTCAAACCAAATCAAGAAACAGCAACACTAACTATAGTAGATGCTATTCAAGGCAATACACAAACTTCAGCATCTCAAGGCCAAGGACTCCATATGGAGAAAAGCAAAGCCAAAGCAGGATTTAGGGCCAACTTCAAAATTACACATATGTAAGAGAATTGCAAACACTTTAAGATCCTGACTGCATCCAAGCAGCTCGTTGTCACCAGACCCAGGCCCACAAGACTTCAGAGAACGAAATAAAGTTATCAGTTGCAGCAGAGCACTTTCCCACATCTGGTTTTAATTAAGCTAATTTGGCAGTAGTGACTGACAGCAAGCAGAGCCTTCCCAAATCACTTTGCAAGCATTTTTGCCAGCATTTCACCATCTGTGATAACCAGGATACTTGATACTAACTAGGATCTGTCTGAGTACAGCATTTTAGAGCTGTGTATCCACTCTCCTTTAAAATCATCTGGTACAGCCACTGCCTACAAGTAATTGGAGCCACTGCTTACAGATAACGGGGTGTTGGGAGAAGATGCAGAACTTGAGGAAAGACATTGGATAAATTCCACTGAGAAAACCACTCCTGAAAAAAGCAGATAGATCACTTGCCAGAACCCATAATACCTTGGCCATACCCGTGGTACATAAAACTTACAAATGATCACATGGACACTGAGGAGATTTTGAAGCTGCAACAAACAGAACATCTTATATAACTTCTAGGCTAGTTGTGTAGTTCTTCATTTATGGGTACTTGTAGGATAGGGCAGGTTTACCATGAAGAAATGCTTTAGATAATATACCATGATGTCAGAAAAATCCAGGGTATGGCTAGACTGTGCAAATTTAAGCCCCATTAAGGGAATGAGAAAGGGTCTAGAAAGGGGGTAATTTTAACGACATCTAACTACATGGAAATTATTTTCCAAGGTAAATCTGCGACCAGCAATTGGAGTGGAAGACACTAATGGTATCAGTACCAGCACTGGTACATGAGACCAATATATATAAGGAACAGATGGATCAGTAAATATAAGTCAAGAACATGCAAAAAAAAAAAAAAATAGCCTTCTGCAGGAACACTTAGCACATACCCACACCTGGTCTGTCTGGTTCACTCAAGGTATGAATATCTGATACAAACACTAGTTCAGATTAAAACACTGACCTGGCCAACTCAAATAAATGTGCAGATTGCTGACACTAAAGCCAGGGAAGTTGCCAGGAACCAAGCCTTAAGTCTGTACCGAGGCAAAGGAAACAATGAAAGTTGCAGGATCATAAGTCTGGGCTTCATGAGAGCAGGATTCAGGGACCAGCTTCAGAAAAACTCATAGGATATGGGCCTTGGGAGAAGCCTGGTACAGGAGAGTTTGCTCATTTTGAATAATGACCTGCACCATGATCAAGAATCGTAGAGCCAATGTGCTGAAAATCAAGCAATGGTAGCAGGAGACACACATGGATCAACAAGGAGCTTTTGACAATACTCAAATATAAAATGAATGCACACAAGAGGTGGGGGAACAGGGTCAGGTGAGTGGGGATGAATGTAAAGACACTGCCTTAGTGTGCAAAGACAAACTTGGGAAGGTCAAATCCTGCCTGGAGCTGGAAACAGTCAGGGACAAGAAGTACTTCTACAAGTAACTGAGCAGTAAAAAAAGACTAGGGAAAATGTGGGCCTCCTGCCGAGAAAAAAATATGGAAAAGGCCTGGAGAAATGGGCAGGCAGATCTCATGAAGTTCAGCAAAGAAAAATGCAAAGTCCTGCTCCTGGAGAGGAATAACTATGCCCTACAGGCTAGGTGCCAACCTACTGGAAAACAGTTTTGCAGAGAAGGACCTGGGAATCCGGGTGGAGCAGCTGAACAGAGCCAGCAACGTGCCCTGGTCACACAGGCAGCCAACAGCCCCAGGGTGGGGGGACCCTTCCCCTGGCTCAGCACTGGGGGCTCTGCTGCAGGGCTGGGGCACTGCTGGGCTCCCCTCTACAGACAGACACATTGGAACAAGTCCAGAGAGCTAAGATGATTAAAGGATTGAAGCATCTGTCACGAGAGGAGACTGAGAGAGCTGGGATTGTTCAGCCTTGAGCAGAGAAGGCTCAGGAGGATCTTAGAAACGTAACCTCATGGGAAGGATTAAAGAAGGTAGAGATGGGCTCAGAGGTGAGGTGCCTAGTGAAAGGACAATAAGCAATGGGAACAAGCTGAAAAGCAGGAAGTTCTGTTTAAACCTAAAAAAAATCCACATCTGTACTATGGGAGTGCCTCCTAGTTACAACTATTTTGTGACTCTGTGAAACACCCTTGAGTTCTAAGTATTGCTCTTAGGATTTTAGTGAAAGTATTGCCCCTCAACCGAGACTGTTTCAGAACAAAAGAAATGCAGAGGAATCAACTGCAAAAAAAGATAAACCTTCCAGTCTGCTGGTAATACTATGCCAGGCAAAAATTCTTAACAATGCCTTAAAAAAAACAGAACTCAATTTATCCCGAATAGAGCACAAGGTAAATCTAATAACTACAAGGTTAGGGTTCACCTACAAAGAATTTCCTTCCCGATATAATGAAATATTTTGTTAATGGCTCCTATTTGAGTCCAGGAGTGAAAATCCAACGATCCTGCTGAGGTCATGATTATTACCCATAATAAACTGGGTTTTACTACTGGCTTTCACAAGAGGAGCAGCCAGTTAAAAACTACGTGCACAGTGGAGTGTTTTGGCCAGGAATTGAGTTAGAAGGATCTGGGCAGTTTCTCTGCAGTCATTCAACATATTCAACAAGACTGAAGTGCCCTGCATTGACAAAGTTCCCCATCCAATTTCATCCCTCAGAAGATTTCAAACAGGTGGATTATTAATGCTCTGCATTCTGCTAGTGAAAATTTGCACAGTGATGCCACAGAAGGCACAGCTTCCCACCACAGCCCCAAACAGCCCATTCCCCTAGGCCCCCTCCTTTGAGCCATCACAAGGACTCCCACGGCTGAAAGGTCAAACTGGCAAAATGCCTTTCCATTTTGGTTTTCTGCTGTTTTGCAGTAGGCTGGCATTGTTTGCCATGCCATCAGTCAAACAGAAACAGCTGGCTCAAGGTAAGCTGTAGAAATAAAGGTTATGGTTGAAGCACAAAGAATGCGAGTGATGTTTCAAAGCACTGCTAGCAGTAACTAGCAGGTGCTAGCAGTGTTTCCTGCAGCCAAAGCCCAAAAGCACATTAATACCTTTCTATCCATTCCTCCTCCACTGTAGCTCTACCTCTAACAGGCATCTCATTTTTCTGCTCCCAAAAGATTCCATCCCTAAAAATTACCTATGATCCCAGAAACATGCAGAAGAATGAAGACAAATTGGGAAACTAGTTATAGTGGCCTATGAATATTTTTTCTTTTTCAAGCCTGTCTACATAAGGTCTTGCAATGAAATCACACTGTAGTACCTGTAAAATTATCCATGAGGACAAACCATGATGAGAGGCAGACCCAGCACACAAAGTGCTTCAGTGAGTTTGCTACTATACCTACTATATCTTCTACCTACAAGGGTTGTCTTCTGACACTGTGGCTTAGCTCACTTTGCAAAGCAGAAAACTTCACTCACAAAGTAGTTCTTCTTGCCAACTTAATATCAAACAAGCCCGTACCAGAATTCCATGGAATGTTTTGGTTTGGAAGGGATCTTAAAAACCATCTCGTTCCAACTCCCTGCCATGGGCAGGGACAACTTCCACTAGACCAGGTTGCTCAAGCCCCTGTCCAACCTGGCCTTCAAAACTTCCAGGAATGAGGCAGCCACAACTTCTCTGGGCACCCTCTTCTAGTGCCTCACCACCCTCACAGTAAATAATTTCTTCCTAATATTCAGTCTAAACCTACACTCTCAGTTTGAAACCATTTCCATAAGCATAAGTACATTACAGTAGAGCCAGAATATAGCAGTGACCAAACTGAAGGTGTCTCACTTCCACCAGGATTACCAACTCTAATCCCAAATTAACACTAATCTCAAGGCCACACAGGATACTTTGGCAGCCAAGCAAAATTTAGGAAACTTTCCCATCCTGTGTGGCCCAGCACATCACTGCAACTGCCCCCAGCACAGCTGTGCCATGACAACTGCTCACAGGGTGAGGGGAGATGGTAAATGGGACCACTGGAAAAGTATGGGACAAAAGTCACCAAAACTAGTCCTTAAAAATGTTACTATGTTGTCACTTAGAGCGTATTTACCACAAAAATCAACACACTATGTAACTGTACTCTCAGAAACTTAGATTTGGAAAGCTCAGGTCCTTTCCACAGAATTGAAATGATCCCTGGCAAAACAGTAACATTCCTTAAAAGCGGGTCTTAAATAACAGCCCACCTGTTGACATTCAAATAAAACACAACTCTGGTGAACAGCAGCCAGAGGCTGTGCAAGAATGTGGTAAATAAAACACAGGAGGAGAGAGTAGGGCTGTCCAACAAGAGATAGAATAATTGCAACTTTGTCCCCAAACCTTCACTGGTCTTTTTTATACTTTATATCCAGAAGAAAAATTCTCTGGAAAGTTCCAACTTAATCAACTCCTCAATCTAAAGCAGAAAAGGAACAGTCCTTCCACAACACTGAAGGACAAACAAGCTGTATCAGAATTTACATCTTTGAAGCACTTTTTGTGACAGCCAAACTAATGAGAAATCATTCATACTTATTTGGGGGATTCTCCACAAAACTTAGCAAATCCATAAATGCATGCTATGAAGATGAGGCAGTGATCCAACAACGACTATTAACATGTCAACAGTTCCAATGAACAACATATCGGGAGCAAAACAAAATTCCAAACTCAGTGTGAAAAACTCGATTTTCTTATCTTGCACCAACAGTACCCTCTGCTGTTCCAAAGCTGCACTGCACAAGGTGACATCCAGCCCTGACCATCAGAACACTCAAGCCATCAAAAGCACCTACCTAGCTTTATTCATTCATTATCTCACTTCCTGTAAAGATGTTCCAGATACAATGGCTTCCTCCTATTATGGAGCCAGGTTTTGGGTTGATTATGATGTTAATCTATTTATCGTCCCAAGACCTTCTTCTGTGATTAGAAAAAGACAGTTTTAGCCTTAAAAATAATTTAAAAATTAACATAAAGAAAATAAATTGAAGGCTATCCTCTAAGGATGACAGTCAACACCACAGTAATATTTTCTGGAACGTTTCTGTGAAGGTAAAAGGGGGGTTTAGATTTTAAAATCAGTGTATCACTCAACAGTCACCCATCAGAGAAATCCAAATATTCTACCACAAGCTTTTTCAAAACACAACCTGAAGGCTACATCCCATCTGGCAAATGGTCCTAGGAGAAACAACACAGGAAGACTCCTGTACTTCTGATATCCTATGATAACCCAGCATCCCCATGCTGGAAGAAGAACCATCACACTGCAGATGCAGCACAGCAAGAGCAGAAACAGGGAGGTGAGGCAGAGAGTCCCACGGGCTTCTTCTCTGATGAAGATTCCAGACCCATCCAGGCAGGGTCACTGTGAAGCTTCAGCAAAAGCCTTGGACGTGAGGGGACACCATCCTCACAGGGCCCAACTGAAGATCTTCATCAGCAAAGAAACTCAGAAACTGAGTGTACTGCTGTTTCTCTCCCCTCATGTGGAAAGCAAGGTGTGAGAGGATAAACACAAACAGTATATGAGCACTACATAGGAAAAAATGCCCTCAAGCGTGATTTGAAGCACAAGTATCTCACCACAGGCAGCTTGTATGAACAAGCACGAGGAGGACGAGACACACAAGAGCAAGGAAAGCTCTGACTAGATTACATGGTTAAGATGACCATGCCAAAACTGAACTGTGAATGAACACACTGAAGTATAATCCAGAACTGCAGAAAAAAAAAACCAAAAAACAAATAACCAGAAAATAGAACTCCTTCAGTACAGAGAAGAAACAAACTTGTACAACTTGCAATGGAAAAGAAACCTCTACTGCCTGATTTCAAAAGCTTTTCAGGGCAGGGTGACACATGACAGAGAATATCTACAGAGCTTAAAACCAAAAGAAACTGAACAAAATACGTTGTCCTTAACTATATTGTTAACAAGACACTTCCACACAGTTCAGCGTCTTCTCCTGAAATGATGGGATACAGCAGTCAGTTGCTTTTGACCAAAGGACACAACTTAGAAGCTTCAAAGATGGTTTCATGTCTTTCCATCAGAGCAGACTTAGAACCACATTTTCATATATTTCACAGCAACATGACTTCCAAGTCTGTGGCTTCCAAGTATACAAATATTTGATCTTGGCAAGGGAACAAAGTACTTCCAAGGGGACTCAATGATGTTATAAGTTATAGTGAACAGCAGGCTGATCTGAATTGGCACCACAACACTGAAACCCCCCCTGTCTTTGCACTGAAAAGCATCAACTAGAGCACAACTGCAAACCACATTTTTCTATTCCAGTCATGAAGATAGAGCCGCCAAAGAAATACATGCTGGAGTACCACACTCCAAGGAACATACACACGAGTTAGAGAGTATTTAGAAGTAACAATGTTTAATACTTTTTAAAAATTTCTCCACTAGAAAGATTATAAAACCTAAATCTGAAGAAAATAAGACTGCAAGAAGCTTATCAACTAATTTAAAACTCACAAACACATGTTGAGGGGAGAAAAATAAATTAAAATAAGAAAGGGTGAAAGTCAGAAAAGCTTGTAATTGACTTCACTGTGGTCAAAGTGATTTAGAGTAGACATCAGGAAAAATCTGTCCAGAGGGAAGAACCATTAAGCACTGGAACAGGTCGTATCAGTTTCCATGATTCGATTTTATAGAGTACTTATGACATATGTTGGAATAAAAAGATGTTGAAAATATTGTTTCTAAAAGCCCAGAGAAAGACCTGCTGTAGTTCTTTCTGGTACTATTTGCTACAATTTCCTATGAAGGAAAACATTTTGAATGGCCATTATTAAAACATACAACTTCTAAAACCAGCAGTAACATTTAAGATCAGATAATCAAGAAAACACACAGTACTAGAAACCAACCATATTAATCCACACTTTAAAAAAGCATAGGACAATCATTTTTCAAATTAAATATTTACTAAAGTATCTTAAAGTACCTAAGTGCTATATAGAAGGAAAGGAAACCACCTTTCAGGAAACCTCCAGCTCACTCCCTGTTGTTTCTTAATGCCAGTGAGGTAGTTGGACTAAATGACAGTGTCAGGAGTACAAAAATGCAAGATAATGGCACTGAGGTATATAACATAAATATGAAAATAAATTTAAAGTAAATACTAATTATGTTTTCAAAACTTAATTATTTTGGAACTTAACACCATCCCTTTCTTACCTACAGACTGACTGTTCAGGACTGATATTCTCACTTGCTGATATTATCTTGCTGCTGTCAGCGCTTTAAAAAAAAGAAAGAAAATTCATTTTCAACCATATTTAGTATCAGGACAGCAATGAAGAAGGAGGCTTCTGCTTTATGACCAAAGAAACATTATTCTTCAATACAACCCAAGTTCTAGAAAGGTTACAATCACAACAATGTAACTTCTTTTTACCGTCTAGAACAACCATCTAGAAATTTGAGACTGGTTCAAGCCTGTCCTTTAAGAGAAGCCAAAAAACATTTGCCTTGATGGAGAAACCACATGGAAGAAAAAAGAAACTAAAAATAATTAACATGGATTTGCTCCTATCTTCAAGATGAAACTTGCAATATATAAGCACCTCCACGTGTTCATAATCCTGTCAGAGCCCAACATTCAACACACAATTACAGGGGATTTATACCTCACGTGATTCCATGTAACTGCATTCCCCACACATTTTATTGGACCAGACAGACATTCCAGAGATGAGGCTTCACACTGTACAGGATGCAGGAAGGGAATCACTCAGCAGTCAATGCAAAATGAAGCCTTCTGGAAACATTCATCCCACCAGCTCCCACTGGACACAGACAAAGGAAATAACGCAAATAATGCTTTTTAATTAAAATGTGGTATAAAGTTTACATATGCACATACTAGGAGGAACTGGTAAAAAAAATTATAAGATAAAATATCTTTGAAGAGGAGTACACTTCTCAACTCCTACTAAAAGAAAGGAAATTATGGTAGTTATGGATTAGTAGCTTTGGAAATCTCACCTTTCAAGGACAATAAGTGGAGCTGCTATGAAGAAGAGACAACCACTACTGTTGGTGCAGTCACTGCTAGCAGAAAGACAGACACTGTGTGCCATGGCAAAAAGGACTCAAAAGGGAAATGAATCAGCAACATACAAAACTATGGTTGCCACCAGCTTATATCTTACTGAACAAATAATGAAATACCTCCAGTGTTCCTATACCACAGAAGTATGAATCAATGAAGCAATACATGGGAAAGATTTAAACAGCTTAGTGTGCATGCATGACTGAAAAAAAAAATCTACCTCAAAAATAGTTTGGAAAACATCTGTGCTACACCAGGAACAGAAGAACTTGAAGAAAATTGAAGAAAGATGTGCAGAAAGTTGAAATAAGATCAAATAAGCAATACAAATGCTCAAAAGGATTAGAAAAACCAAACGTAAGTACACAAGAGAGACTTTCAGGACACCACTCCTTTTGGATGCAACATGGTGCAGTGCCCAATTCCCTCTGAAACAGGTTGCAACCCCAAATTTACAGTCACTTCAATAATGAACAAACTTGTGTTTAACACTCCAGACACTTCCACATTTTTAGTCACAATCCAGACATGCCTAACATTAATAGCTGGCAGCAACAGCAGAAGTCACTAAAACGTTGCTGTTTTCACACCCAATCCAGCTATTTTCAGCAGCTCTGCCTTCTCCAGAGGGAACCAATTACAATATGTATGGTCCCCCTTGCAACCATCACCCTCACACGAGTCCTCAGCTTCTGATTACACAGCAGACAGTAACAGCCATCCTTTTTCAAACAGTTCTTTGTTATTCTGAGCTTACTAAACAGCTGTGTTTCAAAGCACTCAGAGCCTAAATTAGAAGTATTGCACAAACAGCCACTGCCTTTCCTCACTGACCTTCTCATCTGTTGAGTTCTGAAATTTCAAGAGACAGCCCTGATTACTTTGGTAATTACTTCTCACTGTCTTCTGGTCTTCACTTTATACCTATAATTATAAACAAAAAAAAAAAGTGTAGGCATATGGAACACATACTCAATTCCCACTCTATCCTGCAAGTCCTTCAGGGAAAGGAAGTGACAATGGCCACAAGTTACATGGATTAGGATGTTCTGAGTGGACATGAGGACAAATTACTCTACCAGAGCACAATGGAACAGGTAGCCCAGAGAAGGTGCTTAGTACCTGAAGTCTGTTTTTCTACTCATCACTCTATACTCCCTTAAAAGTAACTGCTTTTGGACTGATTCCCTTGAGAAGCAAAAAGACCACTGAGGCAACAAAATACTACCTACATTGTTATTGTCTATTCAATACATTCAATACTGCACATTCCATGTTATGTGTCCCTTCACTGACCTGACATTTCTTCAGCCAACTCCAATACAAGCACCTCCAGTGCAACAAATGCATGATAAAGAGGTGTTTCAAACAGAAGGTGACATACTCAGAAGTATAAATTTAACTGACATAAAACAGCAAAAAAAGTTCAGGACAAGGGGTACAAGAATATCCAAATATAAAAAACTCCAAACTACTCCAAATGACAATGAACCCTCTGTTCTACTACATCATGCCTGGTCCCTAGGGAGGGCCACAGACAAACAAGGGATTGTGCAGGGGTTGTGCAGATGATCAAACACCAGGGCACTGACAAAAGGCTAGTTTAGCCTGCAGAAGATATTGTGTGGGGGAGGCCAAGGGGCAGCCCTCCAGCACCTGCAGGAAGCTCCTGAGAAAAGGGAGCCTGGTTCCCGAAGTGCCACATAGTGGGATGATGAGAGGCAGTGGGAAACAAGAGGTTTGGACTGTTGGATGCAAAGAAAATCTGCTCACCATGAAGACAGCGAATCATTGTAAAAGACTGTACAGAAAGGTTGTGTGGTCTCCATTCTTGGAAGTTTTCAAAATCTGACTGAGTAAAGACTTGGTCTCAGCTAATAATTGATGCTGCTTTGACCAGGAGGCTGGACTAGAAATATAGTTACATTCATTCCAACTAGTATTATCCTCTAATTTTGCAAAGATTTGCTCTAGTCTTAAAAACACTGAAGATTTTTTAAAGGTATTTTAAACTTGAAAGAAATTAACATTAAAAGTAACCCAGGTTTATTTTCCTCTAGTTTACCATATCTGGACACATAAGATGGAAAGGGTTATTTTCCCCACTCTTTACACATTACACGTGTAGGCACACAAATGTGTGTAGTGCAGTTACCTTTAGTAACTCTTAAAGTAAAAACTCTTATTAGTAAAAAGAGCTCTTTTTACTACTAAGCCTGCAACGATAATGGCTAAACAGAATCAGAGAGAAATATACAAATAACTCAGATGAGAGATGCAAAGCAAAATATCTGCTTTAAACAACAGAATAGAGATGGAGATTGTGAATTAGTCTTGGGAAATATCAGAATTAGCCATATTCAGAAATAGAAATATTTGATATGTTCACAATCTCACCTTGTTTTGCTAGACTAAATCTACTTTAATTTTCAAGCTGATCTCATGTTAACAATAACAATGTACAAACCTAAGAAGTACAAAGATTAGTTGTTTTCAAAAAAATAATTTAGTATGTGCACTTCATCTTTCAGGTGCTTACAACATAGGAAACATTTGGAAAAGCGCAGCTTTAATTATAATATAGTTTTTTCCAAGTAAGTTCACATAAAGAAGTTCAGTATCTTGAAATACTATTCATTCTCCTTCCTAATATGGCTTTTCTACAATCTTGGTTAGTCACACATTCTTAGCCTTTCCAACTTTTATGTAGATGCTAAATTATTTTCTGAACCCAGGTATATTCTTAAGAGTCTCACTGTAATATCTACCCAGAGTTAAACACTGACTACTCTGTCTTCTTAATCATCTTTAAAAAAAAACATAAACAAATGGAATACTTTGCCATTCATTTAGGGCAATTTTATCAAGTGTTTTTAGAAACATTATTCATCTCCTTATCTTCTTAACTCATTTATGTTTTAACTAGGCTTTAGGGGTGCTTCAGACAACATCATTAGTCTGGGAAGCTCAATACCATGTGAAGATGGTAAGAGAAGCTCTCATACAGGTTTGCAAAGTAGTCAGACAAGTTTATGTCTGAAAATCTTAAGAGGCACAATTATGTAAAATGATAACACATCTGTCTCAGGAAAGCAAAGGTCACACACTGCAGAAAGACAGGAGAATAGGATAGAAGAAACAACAGCACCTGCTAACCCCACTGCCAGTTTCCTGAAATATTCTGCTGCTGGTGCCTCTGAGCAGGCCCAGCCATCCTTACGCGAGTGTTACCAGTGGCAGAGGGGCAGAACTTACCTGCACAGAGACATATACAACAGATGTGCTTCTTAACACAAACTTCTCTCCCAAAGCTTTTATTTTACTTATTTCTTTAAAGCATGTGAAACTAGGAGCAGTAGTTGTTTTAATAATTATCAACATGCCATCATCGCTTGTCAGAGGACTGCAGCATATTTGCATCTTCAGTTCCTATATCAATTCTACCTCATGGAAAGCAACTCAAATTATCAAATGTGTCTTTGTTTTCTTACTGCTTCAACCTCTGCAGAAGGATCCGCAGTTTTCTGGATCTTCCAGTTTTTCAGGATTAGAAGCATCCAGATTTTCTCCACAGCAGCAACCCATGAAGTAAAATTAAATAGTAAGAACTTTTCTTCTCTCTCCTCAGCTGGAAGAAGTCTTTTAAATAAAATAAGCTGCTTTGTAAATAAATGAATTAACTAAGTCTGACTTCCTAAGAATATTAGATTTGTCTACTTTTTCTTCTCCCTGCAATAAAGCAAGCATGGTACGCAAAACCTTACATTCCCAGGTAATACCTCCAGATTCTTTGGGCAAATACAGAATTTTGACTCAATGTAAAAGAAAATAAAAAAATTCCATCAGTTAGGGAAGACCTTCTGAACTGGAGTGTCAGGAGAAAAAAACAGAAATTTGTCATACGATGCGACTTGATCATATTATGAAAACAGTATGTGTAATAGTATTAAAAATAGCTATGGACTATTAAAAATAAATGTATACAAACAGCAAGGTTTCTCCAAATTAAGGTACTGTAAAACCAAATTATTCCATGGAAGGTTTTGTTAATTTTCACCCAGGGGATGGCAGCTGCCAGTCTGTAACTGCGAAGAAAACGGGAATGCTCTGGGTTTTTGTTTGCGGGGTTTTCCGTGGGTTTTTTAACCAAACATTTTGGCGTGGCCGTGACGCGACGGGCGCTCCGTGCCTCTGCTGCCCCCGCGCGGTCCCCGGACGTCACTGCAGGCCCGGCCCCCCATCCCTCCTCACCTGCGCAGCGTCACCAAAACCCCCGGTGTTCCACCAAAACCCCCCGGTGTTCCACCAAAACCCCCGGTGTTTCACCAAAAACCCCCGGTGTTTCACCAAAACCCCCGGTGTTTCACCAAAAACCCCCGGTGTTTCACCAAAAACCCCCGGTGTTTCACCAAAACCCCCGGTGTTTCACCAAAACCCCCGGTGTTTCACCAAAAAGCCCCGGTGTTTCACCAAAAAACCCCGGTGTTTCACCAAAAAAACCCCGGTGTTTCACCAAAACCCCCGGTGTTTCACCAAAAAACCCCGGTGTTTCACCAAAACCCCCTGGTGTTTCACCAAAAAACCCTGATTTAAGCACATCTGTCTGTCCAGGACTGATTAAAAATAACATTTCATAAAGAGTTGTAGGGAGAAGGAAGAGAAGGTTTCTGTATTTTCACACAATATCAGTTCCCTGGACCAATTCACTACACAAGTTTTTTAGAATATCTGAACACAAGCCAGAGGAGCAGAAACTGCTTAGCCAGGAGTACAGCAGAAACTTTCCAGTATGGCAATTCCATTTCACATTACTCTGTCATGTTATCTAGTCTTTACAAAAACTGAAGTATTTAACTGGGAAAAAAAATCAGGAGCACAGAACCAGGCAAAAAACTTAATTCCTCACCAGAAAAAGCATGCAATTTTCACTTCAAGCATGAGGTATGATGTGCCTTAAAAAAAAAAATCACTGCTTATAGAAACAGACAAGTATAAAACATGAAAAAAAAAAAAAAAAGCTCACACAGGAAGAAGTAAAAATTTATCATATAGCCATCTTCGACATTTTTATAAAGAGGTCCTTGAAGAAAGAAACCATCCCAAGATTAGTTTACTGAATGGGGACAAGAATAAGTAAAGCTACTTATGGGGTAATTCCCTTCCTGCAAAGGCACAAACAAACACACGACTGCTAAGCAAAGTATACTTACACTACTACAAAATTATGTCAAAACCAGCAATTAATACATAACAGCCAAGATGGTTTAGGATTTTTTAAAAACCTTTTGACCACAAGGTTGCACATTAAACAAAATCAAAGTAGTCCTAAATTCCTGAAATTGCATTGAAGTCTGCAGTAAGAAATTATTATCTTAGCTCTTTTTAATGCTGCAATTATAGTTTTCTAGAAATGAGTGAACTTCCCAATATCAAGTTTTTTGCTCTTACCCTAATTGTTCTCATTTCTCAATTGCCATTTCCTAAGGTCAGAGTTAATCATTAGGAAGAAATTCTGCATCTGCATCAAGACTGTACCAGAAGAGTGGCAAATCCACTATACAACAGCAGATTTCTCTAGTCCTTCATCCATCCATCCATCCATCCTTTGACATAGGAAGTGTAATTTGCATAGGAGGGTACAGCATAAAGACCACTTAGCTCTAGTTTACAAGCTATTTTTAATTCCTCTTGGAGAAAAAAGTGTTTTAGTAACTACATCAAGAAACATCATGTTCAAAGGTCAAAAAACATCAGTCCAAAGTCCCTTCAGATAATGGCACGGTTTTTATTAACAGAAGGACAAACCTTTATATAATACAATATGCTGTAATTATAAAAAACTTTGTGGGAAATAAAACACAGTGAGGAGAAGTAATATATTGTTATACAGTACTGAAGCTTTAAAGTTTTTCTAATATGAATAAGGCCTCTTTTTCACTCACAGAATGGTTTGGGTTAGAAAGAACCTTACAAGATCATCTAGTTTCAATTCCTGCACTGTGGGCAGGGGACACATTCCAATAGACCAGGTGGGTCAATGCCCCATCCAGCCTGGCCTTAAACAGTTCCAGGGATGGGGGATCCACAACTTCTCCAGGCAACCTGTAGCAGTGTCTCACTACTCTCACAGTGAAGAATTTCTTCCTCATACCTAATCAAAATCAATGCATAAACCTAGAATTCAAAAGTTTAGAAATATTAAAATTATATTTGAAGCATTGTTAAATAAGAGAGGCAAAATCAGAAAATTCAATAAAAATTAACATATTTTTCCACTGTAATTCAATTTGCACTCTTTATGTTGTATTAACTCAGACTTTTACCTCTAATGAAGTACCTGACCCAAACACAAAAGCTCTGGACTCAAAGATATAGAAAATAATGTTAAAATTAATCATAATGAAAAATAATAAAAGCCTTTCCATTGTTCAGATAAGGAACGCTTAAACGGAGATTATAGCAGCAGTGCTGATAGAAAAAAGCAGCATTACTAATTTCCTAGCAACTTAATGGAGAACCACCCATGCTCCACTTGGAAGCTGATAGAATTGTGTGGGGCAAGTCTCAACAGGCTGAAAAGTCTTTCCAAGTAAATTCACAGTAATTAGGTTTCTAATTATACTCAGAACATTAGTGATTGCTGTGGTTAAAACAGCCTGAACTGTTTCGTTATTCCTCTCTTTCTGAAACCTCAGTCTTTCATTGTTTGAGCAGAAATTCTAGAAATTTAGTCTACCAGAACATGCATTTTTTTAAAGTTTAAACAGAAAAACAGAGAGTTCTGTACTTAGATACGGAGAGCAAAATTAAACTTTTCCACTATAAAAACAAATACTCCCTGGTATTGAAGCAGCTAGAAAGTGTGAAGTACAAGACCTTTGCTGGGCCAAATCTGAAGGCTGAAAAGCCCCAAACCAGAATTCACAACAGTTCAGGTTGTACACTTAGTTCTGAAGGCACAGATGCATCTGAGGCAGCTTCCTGCAGCAACTCGGAGTAGCCACATCATACCCTAATTACAGCATCCTGGTCACTCCACCAGCCCTGACCATGCAGACCATGCCTTCCTATCAATACAGCACTTTGAAATACTGTCTGTGTTGTCACCAGCATCTGCAAATGACCTCTGCCCCAAAAAAAGCCACTTCCACATATTGCTGCCCGCTTGAACTACAGCCACAGAATGTGCAATTATAGGACAGCGAATCTCATTTGGCCAACTGGACTGAGGTGAAAACCCTTGAGACATTTATTCTATCCATAGCTCTGCCCTTGAGCTGCTCCATGACGTAGAAAAATTTGACTTTCCTGTGCCTCAGCTTCCTCAGCCTAATCTATTCATCACGCTTCAGTACATTTTTTTATTACGGTGTCTTGGCACAATTACAACTGAGAAACAATATTTACATAGTATTTTATACCTACTCTGACACTTACTAACTTGTAACAGAGACAAAAAGATGCAATTGCACTTATAAATTAACCTTAAGCCTTAAGAAGTAGGTAAGAAGCCATCAGCTACGTATCTCTTGGGAAAACCCAGCTTTTATTTATTTCTGTGCCATCTTTTTTACTCTACTTCTTTAAAAGCATACATCCATCTGTTCATAGTGCTGTGAAAGAAGATACTCCTTGGAACATGCACACTCATTGTAAAATATATCAGTTAAATTTTTCTGTAGTTATTAATTCTTTTTGTTCTATGAGTGCTTAAGGGGTACACTTCCTGCACTGCTGCAGCTCTGATGGCTCACATTTAATCAGTGTCCAAACACTGAAACTCACAGGGTAACAATTGCGAAAAAGTGGCATGCTGTAACAGAACTGAGTTAAAGTAGGAGGGATCCCAGCGTGATACGAAAAAAATTTAAGAAACCTGCATGTTTATAAGCACTTAAAAATGGAAATAGCTGATTTTAACACATTCTGATTTATCTTTTTTTAACTGAGTAAGAAATGCTAAATTCTGACCCTCAGAGATACACATTTCCTGGATCGTTGAGGCCTTTCATTATGCAAAACAAGAAGAACAGGGCAAGACACATCTTGTAGTTTCTGTACTTGACTAGAATTTTGGCACTATCCTCACACACTGTTAGTTCCTCAGGAAAGCAATGCATACAAGAGCAATATAATCACCCAGTGCCATGAAGGAGTAACCACTTGAAATCAGCTACCTCAGGTTCAAACATCTATTCAGGATATGCACGCACAGTACAAATTACTTTTTGCCTGGATGCACAATTACATTCCTTCTGAAGTGCAGAAGAGATACATAATTCATAGGGAGCTATACCTCATGACCCAAGTCTACTTGTCCTTGCAAGTCATACCCAGGTTGTTTGGCTGC
The DNA here is from genome assembly GCA_037013685.1 of Acridotheres tristis. Taxonomy (NCBI): domain Eukaryota; kingdom Metazoa; phylum Chordata; class Aves; order Passeriformes; family Sturnidae; genus Acridotheres; species Acridotheres tristis. Next base: position 11,391,320 of record CM072895.1, read on the forward strand.
TTTATTGCCTCAACCCGACACCGTGATGTATACCCAGACTGCAATGACAAAAAACGAGGTGCTATAGTGACAATGTCGAGAGAAGGTAACAAACCAGGAAAAATCTCCTCTGGAAAACACCCTTAAGTGTGACAGGAAGGATCAGAATCAGTACCAAGGCCACGCTTAGATCACAGCAGCAGCTGTCCAACTTGGGACAAATCACAAATTACCTCCTTTGTCCCAACGTCAGTAGAACTGATGTGAAACAGAATTGAAATGAGCATGGCAGGTGCTCAAAGCCAGGCTGGCTGTATCAAAGTCAATGGAAAAAGTGCAATCTATTCTATCAAATCAGTGGTGGGGAGAGCTCCCATCGAGGCTGGCAATACCTTAATCACTACAGGCAGTGCTGCAATGGTACAGGTGAGAGGTGGGGGATGCACGGTGAGGAGGGGGAGAGGCACAGAACCACTCACTAACACGGATGACACAGCTCTCACAAGGAGGTATTGTTTCCAGCTGAATGCATTGCTAAGGGGTTCACAGTCAGCTGAGATGAATAAATCCTTTCACCTCTGAAAGCACTCAGCTGCAGAGCAATTGCTACCAGAGGTAAAGTGCTTTCACTGCAATGTACCTTTCCAGAATATTGAAAACTGCTGACTTTGACCTCTGGATATCTGTATTGGAGGACACAGCTTTGGCAGCATGAAAGACACTGAACACTGTTCCTGATGAATACTCTCCCAATCCACCCATCCAAAGCCAAAGGAACATGCTTTTCCCAAAAATTTGTGGGGAGGCCAGGGAGAAAATGCGTCAGTTGAGTAAGTGAAGCAAGTGAAACATTAAGTCAGGCTTAGGTCAACTGAGTGAAACTCTGTTTTAAACTGGGCAAGTTCCTCAGTTGTACCCATCAGCTGATAATATAAACCGAGAGAGGGTGAAATAGAAAGGCTCTCAGCACCAAGACAGTCGCTGTCAAGAGAAGCAAGAACAACTTATTATTTCAAAATGCAAAACTAAGGCCCAGCTGCAAGAAGGGAGATGGAAAAGTATTCTTGCACCTTATTTTTCAATCTTGCTAAAAAGTCAGCATTGGCCCAGAACTAAAACAGTAACTCAAAAAAGTCAAAATTAAGATACTACAAGTATAGCCACCCTTCAAGCCACAACATGCCTAGGGTGCTATGACCTTAACGACCTTCACTAAACCTGCTCCTTAAATGCTCCTAAAGCCAGGAGACTGTTCAGGGAGTTTCCTCCTCTGGAGAAATCCCAAGGACAAGGCATGTTATACTAGTTCCCTCCCTCAACAGCTGTGTCATGCATCATTTCCCGTTGCCCCTGCAGAGATTTGTCCTGCACTGTTAACATTATAGCAGCACTCGAAATTCTTGGAGAGACAGCAGGGTTGTAAAGTAATGCCGCGTATTTCACTAAGTAAGCAGTAACAGACCAGAAAAAGATGAGACACTTTCATTCTCCTTGTCTGTCCTATGAAGTGCTGCCTTCTGAAAGACAGAGAGGCTCTAGTGAATTTCTTACTTTTGTTTTTAAGTCTCCTAAGTTCTGATTCACGTTCACTGAGCAGACTGTCTCCTCTGTCCTGGTGACACAAAGGCAGCACTGGCGTGAGCCAGGCAGTTCTGTGCAGTTACATTCAACAGCCAGAGCAAGAGATATCAGGAACACACACATCAGCTTCCAGCCAGGAGAGAAATAGTGGCACAATGACAGCTGTGAAAGATACTACCAAAACTGAGCGTCCTGGAGTTGCTGGAGTTTAAGTTTAGCCCTGCTCCTTTATTCTGGCAGGCTAAGAGGGAGCACAAAGTAACTTCAGCAGTGACAATTTCTGGGCACCAAATCAATTTTCTTCCTGTGTTCTGCACAGATAAGAGAATTATCCACCATAGTTGGTACACTACAGCTTTAAGTTTCAAACTGAACACAAGTGGAATACTTCAGCTCCATATGAGAGATCTTAGAAAACTTAAGCTACTTTAGGAGACAACTCTTGTTTTAATTTCTATTTTTACATCTTTGTTTCTAATATTCACTGCTGCCTCAATAACATTACTTGCTAGTTTTAGCATTTCAGAAAAGCATCACTGTGATCCTCAAACCCCTAAAGCAGCTGAAAACAAGCAAAGAGATCCTTAAAACTGCAATTGGATCCATGTTATGAGAACTTTCTAAACACTTCTTCTCAATTATGGTGCAGAAAGTACAGCACTAACACTACAGCTGAGTGGATGAAACAAACCTTGAAGTTACTAATAACTCAAACATTAAAGAATTCACAATAATCCACCTCAGTCTCTTCCTCTAACTGTTTCAGGAAGCTTAGAATGCTGCACAATATTGTCCAAAACAATAAAACAATACTGTCCAAAATTTTTTTCAAAAAAAATAATGCCCATACGGTTAGTCTCTCAGGCTTTCCAGCCTGGGAAGCAGAGGCAACAGTAAAGTCTACTTTAAAGAATACACACACACCCCCCGCTAAAACTAACATCATAGATAGAGAGCAATTAAAATTGTTACCATCACCATTTGCTTACTACCCCTCACAACAGCACTGTGAGTGCCTTGTCAAAAAATATACTCCTTCAGCCACCTAACCATCAATTCAGCCATCCTTGCTCAAAACACTTTCATCACATCTATGCTCCCAGTGCCAAGCTGAGTTGGCCTGGAGTTGTTATTTTTTATAGGAGCACTCCTGCGTTCCCATCTTCTGGCAAAGGCAAGTAGGACAGTCACAGCAGAACACAAAACCATTATGTGACTCTCCACTAAGAGGACAAGTTTCTCTCCATGGCCTAGTTGCTCACACACCGACTGAATGTCTGTTCATTGGTTCTTCATTAAACAAAGCACAGACGGAAGTCAGATGTCAGTGTACATAAGAGCCACTCCCTTGATACAGAACAAATGACACTCCCAGTAGCCCAAGACACAACAGCCATATTCACCCACCCACCCTGGATACCACCATGAGCCCTTAGCTACATGAGAAAGAGTACACATTTTCCAAAGCCTTGCAAGAAGATCCATTTTTTCAGTACATTGTTAGACCCTCATATAAGAACTGACAAAAGTACCATTTCACTTTGAAAGAGATAAATCAGTATTTATATTGATAAAAAAGGTTTGATTGCTTTTGATTAATTCAGCCTTTTTTGCTGCATGACTAGTTTCCATGGAAATGCAAGCAGATTAAAAACCTGCAACCAGAAGTGAGTCAGTTTTGCCTGTTTATGTCTCTTTGGTTCCCTTGGAAACAGATATTTAAAAAGAAAAAATTGAGTAAAAAGGATAAGGGTCCTGAAATACTTTCAGAATCTCTTTCTAAAGCTTTATCTCTTTGGCTGTCTTGCCAGAGTTAGAGCTGAAAATAACACAGAGCAACAGATAACAGAATAGTGACTTGATTTTTTTAAGGAGACATCAACAGAACACACCTGGAGATGTTTCAAAAACCACATTCAAACTGACAAGCTCAAAATGTATTAACTTGGGTTTTGGCAAAAGTACTTCATGCAGCATACATATTTCTTTAAATTAGTTTGATGCTAATGTAGAAAGAAATGCAAGAGAACAAGAAAACAGCATCACACTGTCCTTGTCCCAAGTATATTTCAATACTTTGAGAGAGAGGGGAAAAAGTAAAAGCTGCCTTGGGGGAATGAGTTCAATATTTCCATTGCTAGGATGCTTTTTAATGGAATCATTCCTTCTTTACAACACATTCATTTTGAAGTTGCAAAATCAGCTATACGCATATCAGGTTAAGTAACAAACATCAGTATTAAATTTGTTATGCATAAAAATGCCTTCCTCCAAGCTGATAAAGCAAACCTAGGAGGGTCTGTCAGCAAGACTCCATCTCCCACCATACTTTTCAAAGACAACAGTGCACCCTTCTACAAGCTGGAACAGACAACATCTTCCTCCTCAGAGCTAAATGCATCAGGGAAGGAAAAGGATGGGAAGTTACTAGGAAAGAGGCTGCAGTGCACGCCTCAGACCTTCAAAGCCTGCTCCTACCACTACCATTACTATGCAAGAATTCCCCAACACCCAAGTATCCAGAAACACAAACAGCAGTACAATTATTTGCTCCTCTAAATTCCTTCTAGAATGTTCTGGACAGCTAATCCTGATTACAAACTATTTATTTCCTTTTTTGTCTCCCACATCACATTATCAGTTCTACGTGCTCAGCACACCTCTGTGGAACTCAACACTTCACCAGAGAGCTGTGAACTCCATTGTTACTGCCTGGCTGGGAAGAACATGCAGGGATGGGATGGTGCACATCTCTTACCACTACTGTCAGAGACTGAAGCTGCATTACAAACATCAGGAAAGGGAAAAAGGAAATCTTTCCTCTGTCCTAAACCCTGCTCATATACTCCCAACAATCACAGAATTCAAGGGCTCTCCCGCATTCAGCATTTTTTAATACCCCTTATTTTTGTACTTTGCTACTGCTCTGAGAACTAACAATATACTGCCACCAACATGAAACAAAGCTTAGGGAAGAGTAGCCAGTCATGATACTCACTAAAGGATGAGAGAGGGGTAGTAATCACTGCAGGTTTGTCTTGAATAGAAGAAGCAGCTGAACTTAATTCAATGTTAATTAGTTCACATTAGCCGAATTCAATCTACTCTTGTCACAGTAAAGATAAGCCTTAGAGAATTAATTATTTCCTATTCTCCTTTGTATTTTGCAAGGTGTAGAGTCATACAGGAAGGAGAATAATTTTGCAGTACTCACTAAGGCATCACCCAAGGAGGACAGATTTGACATTAAGTGGAGAACATATAATGTTAAGAGAACATTAAGAGATCTTTTCAGTCTATTTCGAAGTTTAGCCTCCTTTTTTGTAGAGATCAGATGTACATATAAACAATATAATTTAGCAATTAATTTACTTCAGCAGCTAAATACACAAACATCCAAGTGCCAGGGAAACTAGTTGACACAGTAAACCACTTTACTGAGTTACCATTCAAATTCATCCATGACAATGACATGCACAGGAATCTTCTAAAACATTAAGTAAACAAATCACACAAGCAGCAAATAAGCAGATCAAGTGTTTTCCATCCTACTCTACAACAAATTTTCTTGTTTCCATTATTAAACACGGGTGTCAAGTTTACTAAAACCAGTCTCTGAAGAGATTGCAAGGTGTAAGGTGTTGGGATCAGCTTAGTTTCATAACTCCTCTAGCACAAAGAACAGAACAAAGATGAATGTCACTGCTGAAGCAAGGGAGTCAATATTAAACAAATGAAAGCCACTGGTCACAAGAAAAGCGAAAATAATGTAATAAGAAGATAACTCACACAAAATCAATAATTTTGATTACTAAGGACTCCAGAATTAACATATCCGACTTAGTTTTGCCTTTGGGGATATCAGCATTATCATATCAATCTTAAGGAAATTTACAACGTCACACACTGCATTGTAATTTAGGAAATAAAACCACAACAGTTATCACGCACCGCCTATCTGGGGCACTTAACTAAACACAGCTCCCCTTCAGCAAATACAAAGTATAATTGCCCCATTATACATAGTATCATATTACACATTCTCAAGAAAGCCAAATCATAGTTAAATAAGTAATTCAAATCTGTCATTTGTTAGCTTCCAAATGCTGATTTATAGAAGCTTAACATTAACTCTTCGTATCAAGTTTCCCAAAATGGGGTTTTAAATTTGTACTTTAAATTCACAAAAGTTCCTCCTGTCTAAAATTACATGATAAAAAAAAAGGGGTTTTGATACATAAAAAAAGTCTGAAGACCATCTTAACTGTTTCAAAAGTAATATCTGCCCCTTTACACTAGACTGCTGCTTATGCTAATATTTCAAGGAACTTCACCCAGTATTTAAGACACAATCTACAAGTGTCTAGAAGGAACAACAGCACAACCTAAATCAATCGTGACAACTGATAAAGAACAGTAAGCTAAATCCTCAACCTAGCATCATCTCTTTGTTGAAGAAGCTTAATGCAAGCACTGCAACTTCCAAGAATAAATGAGCATGTATTTTACAAAAAAGATGAGAAAAAGGGAGACACACCAAACCAAAGGTCTGTTATGTTACCTCACAGTGCTCCTGTCAGAACATCCTGGGTACCCAAAAGCAGCAAATGAACTCAGCAGAAATCACTCTAACTAAGCTGGAACTTAGAGTCGTCTTTCCAGGTAGAAGTGTTCCATTTATAGAAATCCACTGTGTCTGCACACAGATTTGCAACACTGCATTGCAAACCAAAGTTGCCACAAAATTCCCCAGAGACTGACATGATATAAAGTAACAAATAGTACACAAAGCTAAAGGGACAAAATCCGAAGAGGACTGCAGAAAGTTAGAACCCTTCTCAGCACCTTGGTGCATAACACATAAACACATAGCTGCTTCTTCATTTGTAACAAAGATCACACACAAGTTGTGGCATGAAAGGTTTTTTTGCGGGCCTTGGGAAGTCCAACATGATTTCCTGGTGGCGTGGAAGAAGTAAAGGATGGTAGGTGGCATAATTTCATAACAGATCATCATGTAATAGCAGATGGGGAAAATGATTCTTTTAACCATAATAGTACCTATTTTCACATAGGAAGTATTTTCTATACCTTGTTAAGAAAATGCTGCTTTTCAGAAACTCATTTTTTAACTCCCTCTCTGAAGCACAAACCTGAAGAAAAAAATCCTTACTCAGAAAAACACTATGCATCTCCTTTTAAAAATTTAGTCTTACAATACCTGTTCTAGTCCAAGGCACGCACCTTAGTAGCTCTGTCAAAATCAGTGCATCAAGCACAAGTGTCATATCCAAGTCAACATCTGTCATCATGCAAAACTTCTTAAGAGCCCGTAACAACAAATTTGGAGCATGTAGAAGTAGCAAAATGCTAAGTTTAAGTAGTATTGCAGCAGAAACCTCTATCAGTATGCACAAAAACACAATAGAGCAAAGAAGAAATTGACCAGCGGCTTCTTGTCAGTTATGGATCAGTGTTTCTCAGCTGCTGATCCAGGGAGCAACAGTCAGCTGAGACATCTGAAATAGCCTGTGGAACAGCTGAAAGGAAGGCTGGCTTGTGTTTTGGACTGGAGGGGAGAGGAGGGAATTGTTTTCTTGGTTTTATATTTCCAATAAATAGTTCTTGCATGCAGGCAAAATCAGCACAAACAAAAATAAGAGTGGCAACCGAGCAATCAAACTTCAGCCTAATTTCTGTAACATTGCAACTGTAACCTTCTCTAGCCTTACTGCACAGTACAATCATCAGATTGTATTCAGTGAGGTCAGATGTCTCTTTGGACTTAAAAATGTTGAGAGACATCCTTTAGATGACAGATACTTGGCAGATAACAACACGGAAGACAAATGGAAGATGAGGATTTCTGAAGGACAAAGTAAGATGATGAGATAACCAGCATATACGATTACAGAAAGAAATCAAAATTCACCAGAGGAAAAAAAAAACAAACTTGTCTTAGATATCTTAAAACATACAAAGGATTCAGGAAACAAAAGCCTCAACACACAAACTCTTTATTTTGACAATTATGAATCATAAACTAACAGAATATTCCAAGAACTGAGATCTCTAATACTTGATTTATAAAGCATGAACCTGCTCTTGCACCCAGTAATAAAAGTAAAGCCATAAAGAGCATTAGGTAGTCACAAATTCGACCCCTTAAGCATACTAAAAGCTCTAGCATTTGAGTGGGCTTAATCACATCCCTCTAATACTACTAAATCAGAACCACTCACCACTATTGCAACTATTTAACAGACGTTTGAGGGAGCCCAAAAACAGCTGCATCCTTCTCCTACTTACTTGAATCCTCCCATCTGAGAAGGTGCAACTTCCAAGCAGAATAGTACAGAAATCCCAGTACCAGAAAGAGGCAGAGGGCTAGCAGCAGGTTACGCATAAACACCAAGAGTCCCATCTTCACATTAAATCTGCTCTTCTACACGACCTGAGAAAGAAAAACAGGTTGAGGTTGGAGCCACCTTCTCCAACGGGCATCCTCTCCAAAACATGCATCCCCTACCCACCATAACGCGGGGATCCCAAACCGTGCTCTCCACACGGTAAAACACAGGCGTTCCCCAAAGCACACCAGTGAAGCAAGAACCACCCCGGACAGCTGCCTGCTCTGGCCGTCACAAGGGTCAGCGCCGCTCCGGAAAGGCGGGGATCACCGCCACGCTGTGACAGAGCACCAGCCTCTCTCCTGCCCATTTCACACAACCGAGTCCAGCACGGCCCCGGCCGCCGAGGCCTGGCGAGCCCCGCGTCCTCCCGACACGCCACAGGGCAAATCCACAGCGCCAGAGGTGTCCTGCAGACAGCGGGGCCCACGGGAGCGGCCGGCGCAGCGCTAGTCCCGGCTGGAGCTCCGCGGAGTCCCGGACACTCCGCGCTGCGGGGACGCGCTGCCCTAGAGGCGGTACCGGTGCCCGGGGAGAGGCGCTCGCCGGGCCCGGGCAGGAAGGCAGCTGTCCGCCGGCTGACAGCTGCCAGCATCCGGCTGGAGCCTGGGTTTGAACGGGCAGCGGCGTCGCCACCGCCGGGCTGCCCCCGCCTAGCCGCGCCCCGCCGCGCCGGCCGCTGTGAGCGGGGCTGCCCGCCCTCCCCCGCCCCTCTTCACCCGCCCCTCCTCACCCGGCCGCCGCCGGCCCCGGGCGCTCGGCCGCCGGCTGCGCCCCCGGGCGCGGGGCTGCGGGCGCCGCCATGCCGGGCGCGCCCAGCGGGACCCGCCGCCGCCGGGGGGCGCAGCGGCCGCCAATGGCGCGCCGGGGCGGGGCGGGGCCCGCCCACATAGCGGCCGCCGCCGGCCAATGGGGCGGCGCGGGAGGCCTCGTCCCGGCCAATCGCGGGAGGCGTCCGCGGCCAATGGCGCGCGGGCAGGGGGTCCCCGCCGGAGGAGCGCTGCGGCAGGGCAGCGGTGCGCGTGCGCGGAGCGCCCCCCGCGCCCCCCAAGAGGGAAACGGCCCCGGCGCGCTTCTCCCTCACGGCCGCTGCTGGGCATCGCTCCTCCTCCAAATCCCGGCGCTGCTCCCCAGTCGGGCCGTGGCACCTCCGGAACACTGCGGTGCCTCCAGGCATGACACTGGGTGTCCCCTGCCAGCGCTGCATCCGCTGTGAGGCCCCTCATTGTCACCCTAGGGCGCCGCACCTTCCGCCAGCTGAGGCACCTCAGCTCCTGCCAGCCGCTGCGCCCCTGCAGTGACACGGCATCGCCCGTCCTTCAGGCACTGCATTGAGTGTGCTGCCTTTCCCTTCAAGTGCTGCACTGCCCCGCTGGCCTCTCAGCCCTGCCCCGCTCTGCACAGCGAAGCTGCAACCAGGACACGGCAACGCTTCCATCACTGCCCCAACACCGCATCTGTCACTGTCTTCACACCATTATCCGGCTTCTGCAAACCCAACAAGGTCCTGCCAAGCTCCTGCACGGCTCTGCGCCGCCTCTCCGGCGCGGCAAAGCCTCCGCCACCGGCCCGCTCCGGGCAGCACAGCCCGCCCAGCTGCCCTTCCACCGCACAGCACAGCTCACGCCACGCAGACAGTGCAGCTTCCACGCGCTTCCCGGTGTGTTACAGTCTCCGCCTTCTCGCTGCACAGCTGTCCTGTGAGCACAGCAGCACTGAGACCAGCCTGGAACGCACTCTTGCCATAGCATTGCCCTCATTCTTGCTTGCCCCACAGCCTTCTACTGCTCCTGGATGCAGAGGGCAAGCAACAAACTCTAAAATAAAGCCTCTCAGGGACAGAATGATAAAGAGAAATTATTAGTCGTAAAGTCATCTGAAAGGAAAGAAACCGTAAGGAATAAACCTGCATCTTCAGTGACCAGCCCAGTGATCCTCTGTTTGTCACTGATAACATAAGAAAACAAAAGATGATTTTAAGAGAATCTTAGTAAGGTCATGTCCAGCACGGTGGCAGCTCCCACTGAGGTGAGCCCAGGTGCCCATGCTGAATGGCAGACACTGCCTTGAACAGCACATCTGGCTGAGCATTGCCCATTGACAAAAAGCAGAGTTCCTGCTGGTCACAGGTAGAGCTGGTGGGGGCTCATACAGCCCCATTTTCACAGCCAGAAAACCCACTTTGTGCTCTGTACAAATGAAGTCAGTGCAAGTTGGTTGCTAGTGTGGCACCCACTCAGCCAGGCTTCCAGAGCTACCATGCTCCTCTGCAGAGACACAAGGGAGACATGTCACACTGATATGCCATTAGGTTTTTTGGATGCCAACAACTTCTAGAGACAGCACAGGAGACCAACAGACTCATGCAAGCACCTAGGTATCACTGGCACCAATATCCCCATGAGGATGTATGTGGAGAGGGGACACGACCACATCCATGCAGCCCTGTCCATCTGTAGATCTGCCCCCAGGCTGCTGCCCCACCAACCCCCAGCTCGCAGGGCTGACCTGCTCAGGATGCTCGTTGCTCTCACTCATCTGAGGCAGCTCCCTTCCTTCCAGCTTCACGGCGAGCCGGCAGCCAGGGCTGGTGTGGACAGTCTCCTCCTATGGCTCCGGCTCTACTGCCGGGCTCATTTCTTCCAGCAACCCCACCGACTCCTGTGCCACATCATGTCTGGCTGGAGCCCAGTTTTACTTTACAAAAGCTTGCTTTATGCCTGCTTCTGTCTTACCCTCTTCATCCTTCCATCTGCATAAGCTGTGTCTCGTCTCCCTGCCTCAACCGCCCTTGTCCCTGTGACACGGAGCTGCTGCACTGCCTGCTGCCACTGCGCCACATCTGCTCCAGCTGTCCCCAAGCTTCACCTAAACCGCCCCCGACCGTACGGCATTTGAACCCAACGGTGTGCGGGCACAGAGGGTGATCTGATTTCAGTGATGAGATAAACGGGGACCTACAGCACGAAGCCAGATAGCGACAAGTCTGGGGCTTGCTCTTGAGCCCGTGTTTGTCACTCAGGAAACTCTAACCCCATTATCAGGTATCAGTTTGCTGTAAAGAGCTCAGGATGAAGTCACCCTCCTTGCCAGCCTGGAAAAAACTCAGAAGGCGAGTGCTATGTATCTTGGAAAATCAGGTACCAACGCCTGGCAGTTATTTGATGGCCATGAGATGAATTAAGGCAATGATTAGTGGAGTGATTTGGTTCAAGTAGCAGGACTTCAGTCTGAACATGTTCCTACTTGGCTTACACATTTCATTCGGAGGCAGATGTCAAGCTGGATGTTGCTAGGAGATAGACAGCAGGGGAATAATTAAGTCTGATTAAATCCTATCATATTGCTGTGCTGCTTTCCAGAATACTCTGGAGCTTTTTAAAACCAAACTGACCAAATGATCAGGCAAGTGGTCTAGCCCAATCTGCTCAACAAAACCCACTCACAGCAAACCTGCTGAGCCTGGCTACCCACGCATATGGCCACGATTTGGAGAAAAAAGGCTCTGGCAGAGGGCACAGCTGGTGGCTGCATTAGCAGGTAGCACAAAACAGTTAGAGCTGGTCACTGCTTGGAGCAGGCAGTGAGGGGTCCTACCCCTGTGTCCCTGCATTAGTGCTGCCGAGACACTCATATTGGACTAAGCATGACTTGGACACCAGCTTGACCATAAGCAAAGCATCCCTCTGCCCTTTTATGAAAGGAACCCACCTAGGGCAAGCCAAAATTGCTCTGTTAATTCCCCTCATGTGCATGTGGAGATGCTGAGCACCACAAGGCACTCCCACTGAACTGATGCCTGCCTGCATTGTCTTTCATGGTGGCTGAGCCATGCACTATATGGAGGGGACTCATAAATAACAGCTACAGGTTCTTTTCCCACCAGTAAATGAAGTTCAGCTGTAATTATCTGCATCAAATGCTGAATACACACATCAGCCTCCAGGCTTCCTTCATAGAGACTTCTAATCTCATTTTGTTTCTTTACCCTATAAAAACTACCATTCTAATACTCACACTGTAATCCTTCTCCCCAAATTAAATGTCAACAAATCAGACCCAATACTAATTAACGCAATATTTTATGATTAATTAAATACTGCTATATACCACAGCAAAGATCTCTTTCAGTAATGGTTAGACAGAGATTACCTCTGCTGATGCACAGGCTCAAGGAATGCAATCTGGGCTGTAGGACACTTGTAGTTTGTCTTATCTCTCTGACCAAACTTGTTTCATCTCATTTACTCATTATGTATTATTCTTAAATGCAGACTCTGAACGTGATCAGACTGTGGAGAGCACTTTACATTTCTGCTGCTCTGGCTACTCTAAGAACAGAAATGTTAAACAGCATCAGCACCAGGACCACACAAAACAAGTTAAAACAATCTGAACTTGGCTCAAAAATTCTGCCACCCTCCAGATGTTTTCAACAGCAGAGAATCACACTTACCACTTCGGGAGCAGGTAAACATCTGGAGCCTGCCTGATCACCTCCCCAAATGCTCTGCCTGACTGGACCAGTTTTCCAAGGGTCTTCCTCAGACGAAGTGACCCAATTGATCCTGCTTGGCAGGCAGCCGTGTGAGTGCAAGCCCCTGGCCAGCACCCCACTCAGCAGTTCATCTCCTTGCAGTAATTCCAATACACTACGTTTGGTTCACTCATAGTTTCCAAGAGAGGAGGTAGGCTTGAATTGAAGACAAGCATTGAAGACTCCCACTTTTCTGGGTCTGCTTCAGGAGTCCCTCATCCTCACATTCAAGAAGAGCATCCCACCTCCCTGTGTCTGGCTTCAGCTTGCAGACATACCATTTTATTCTGCCTTCTGCTTGATTAAAGAGCCTTTCAGAGCCTGGCATTTTCTCTTTGTGACACTACACATATGCTGCAAGCAAACCCCCTCTCATCCGTCTTTCTGAAAAGCTAAATATACTGACTCACTTAATTCTCTTTCTGCCAGGCTTTTCCTCCCACCCTCAAGCCATTTTTGCGTTTCTGCTCTATAGAGCCTCTCTGATTTTCCTGAATCCTTTTCAAGAGATAGAATCCCACAATGAGCCTCTCTAATGCTTTGACAAAGAGATTTAATCTGCTTTTCCTATTTTCTGTCTTAAAGGGCTGCATTAGTCCTTTCTGCCATAGCATCAGGATAAGCATTCAGGCAAGATTGTCTCAAATCTTTTCCAGACCCCCTGCTGGCAGGTTAGAACCACCTGTATCTCAGCTGCACATCCAGGAACTGATGGAGTTTGGAGGTTGGGGACACCTCCACTCCCATACACCTCCCTTACTTGCTCCCTGTCCTAGAATCATGGATGTCATGGTTGCCACATTTGGGGGAGCTGAGCTTGGCAGGCCTTAGGAAGATTTGCTGAGCCCTAGTGAGCCGTCCAGGAGCAAATGTCCTACTCCCAGTAAGTTACTGTGCCATGAAAGAGAGGAGATCACAGAATCAAGCAGTGCCTGTTGGCATCCAGGCTGGCTTGACCATCTGGGAAATATTTTACAATGCCTGTTAATATTTTACCCATCCTGTTCAGAGTGACAACAGTCACCATAGAATCTGTGCACTTACTAGTTACCAGGCTACACACCATGAACACAGCCTCTTAAAAGTAATAGGCTAGGCAGAGATTCCATCTTTAATTCTACTCCTTAAGAAACCAGCTAAAATAATTTCTGCCTAGCAGCCTCCCCAGTGAAGCCTACCTGAGATCTGTGAGTAAAATAGGGAATCTTGCTCAGCCCAGGGGCTATCACTGGATATCACAGTGCATTTCCTCATGTCAGTGATGCAGGAACCTTGAAGTAGCCCAGCCCAGCTGTGGCTGTTCTGCTTCTCTGAAGCCAGGAGTGCTGTCTTTGAGTTTCTGAGATGATTGCTGAATAAACTTGAATTTCAGAGACAGTTAGAACTGTGATGCCATGAACCTCAATGGGATCATCTGTTCTCCACACAGGCATTATCCCATCTCCTTTCATACCATAAAAATAGCTGAAGAAGAAGAGTCAGGCGAGGCAGGCAGGCACCATCCAGCCACTGCCTTCTCTCAAATGGGAACGACAGGAGTGACTCCATCTCACAGATCTATCACAGAGAGGAGGGAATTTGACAAAGCAGTGGCACAAGGAGAGGCTGCAGCTTCCCACACTCATGCTGCAGGCCCAAGTAATTTGCTAACAATTTGATGATTTAATCACAGACTCTCCCAAACATGTGTTAATTTTTAGTGAATGGTCAGCTGGTAGGAAGCCAGCATAATCTTTGACCTTAATAAAGGGTCAAAGCAATGGGCAGGGAAATGGCAGAGAGCCCCAGACTGCCACTGAGTAGGTGAAAGCACAGCTAAGGGCATCCTGAGGCTGTTACACAGGGAAACTGCTCCCTGGGCAAAAGGAAAGTTCTAGCTGCTGAGTCCAGTAGCTTCTATAGAGAACACTTTGCCTTCTCCATTGCTTTCAATAATGCTGTAGGATTTAATTAAAAGTATGCATGATAAAGAATTAATAAGACTCAAGTAGATTAACACCTACATGTATTAGCAGCTACATTCTGGGATCTGTCAGTGAGCCAAGGCTTAATGGGGAAACATCAACAATAGGAAGCCTTCCTAGACTCCCAGTGACCCCATGTCCAGTGCCATTTAATAGGTCTTAATATCAATTGTCTGGATGACAAAACGAAGGCTTATATTTGAGGCTGATAAAACACTGAACAGGCTGCTTGCTGCTACAGCATGAGCTGAATGGCCTGGGAAAATGATAACAGCCCACAGCACAATGATGTGCTGAAAAGGAAGGTTCTTGGGAATGGAGAAGACAGGCTCTACTGTAGGGTGGAAAATCTCCCTGAAAGTGGGTGTGGGAGATGAAATTAAGAAAAAAAGCTGAAAAAGAGCTGTCCCTGCACATGACTGTTGCTATGAGCCTGCAGCATAGTACCTTGGCTCTGAGGGCCACCAGTCAGAGGGCCATGGAGGGGATTTCTAAGCAGAGCTACAGCTCTGGCAAAGCCAACTTGATGTCAGGTCCAGCTCTCCAAACTTCAGAACAGGCACAGAAATCCCAAGGAGCAGCAACACCACCACAAAAAAGGAGCTAAGGGTTGGAAAAATGACAAATAAGGCTGCACAGGATGCAAGGAGTACAAGCTACTTCACTGCCCCAGGAGAGGGTCTCCTCACTGCCAGAGGGAACAGAGTACTGGTATGGGCAGAAGGAAGTGCAGGAGCCAAAGGTGAGAAGTTGAAGATGGGAAAAATTCAAGCCCGAAATTAAGTACAGCATGCTCACTGTACTTAATGGAGCAACCATCTTCACTATGAAGCAGCTTGCAAAATAAGTTTAGATCTCAACAAGTTTAAGGTCTCAAATTTTTTGACATCTGTGGCTCAGGCATGAAGAAGAAATTCTGCATGGACGTGCTTGCTGTTTTGCCCTGACCTGTAAGCTCTCCTCCTGATCTCCTGTCCAAACAGCTCCAGCAGCAAAAAGGAGGCCAGGACTGATTCCTGCATGCCAGAGAAGGCAGTGGAGAAGGTGCAGAGGGCTCTGCCTGAAGCTAGTTTTGTTCACCTGCTCTTCCAGCTCATGCATATCTTTTTAAAAACAGGTACAACAGCCTAAGCTGGCTCTGTGGCATTACACTACCTGCAGCTGTGCTCACTGCCAGCCCTTGACCCAAGGAATGTGTAATTTCCAGCCTGAAGCTTTGGTAAGTAATTATTTGCACTGAAGCAATCCCTTGTCACCTTGTCACTTCAGCTGGCCTGCTATGGTGACAGGGCCACTAGCCATGGGCTCCTCTTTCCATTTTGTTCAACCTGAACCTTCTCACCATTGCTCCCTGGTGAACTGGAGCCTCTGAACCCAAATTATGCACCAGCAAGCTTCATACAACACAAAAACCAGCTCTGTTACTCATATTTGTGTCTCCCATACCCAAGTGAGCCAAGGCCAAAACCCACAGTGTAAGCACAGCAGCACAAGTGCTCAAGTTAGTGCCCACTTCAGGTTTACAAACCTTCCCCATCTGTGTCACTCTGATCTCTTCCCCACAAGCCCAAAGGAAATGGTCAGCAACGCTTCCTCTGGTAAGCCACTCCCTGGGCATGTCTTGTCTGCAGAGCCACAGGCTGCACTCCTATGGGTGACTTCCCCTCTCAAAACCCTGTGATGTACCAAGGGACATCAACACCTCCCAGAGTGCAGGGCCATGAGCCCAGAGAGATGCCCTTGAAGCATCCCATCTCCTACACATCTGAGACCAGGGCAAGCATGATGCTCAGGAAAGGGATCAAGGAGATGGGAAATAGCAAGGGCAAGGAGAGGCAGGAGGAAGGGAAAGCACCAGGCGCCTCAAATGCTGCCAAGTCGCTGGGAAGGTGGTGGGAGGAAGTGCTGGTTCTGCTGGTAGAGGTGCTTCACTGTTAGTCATGAGAACAGCTGCCTGGCCTGGGGTACTGCCAGCTGACGTAGCCCTGCCATATTCCAGTGCCTTTCTTTGCTCCTGAGTGCTGAGGTTTATCTTCTCCCTCTTGGGAAAAGGAAGAAAGGAAAGGAGCCGCGCAGCATAGTGTGGGCCATAGGAGCTGTGTGGGAGGGTGCAGGGGTTGAGGGCTTAGTTTGCACTGCCCTGACCCCTGTGCTGCAGGACATAGCCAAGGATTTGTGCTCATGTGGGACATGAACATGTTCGGTTTTGGAGATTCAGCATTTGTGACAACCTGTGTGTTCTTGTGGCTGCCTTTCATAACAGGGAGTTAGAGCAGCTGGGGGAAAGGCCTCTGGTGCTCTGTTTGCTGGCAGGATGGGGGCTAATAGCAGCCATGAAGAGTCAGCTGCCAGCCACAGGCAGGGGACACAGATAGACAGGTGGTGCTGAAACATTTCACCCCCCTGAGTACATCACTCAAAGTCACAACAGTCTTTGTTGGTAGGTATGAGTGAGAACAGGACTAAGGAGACACTGGATCCTTGTGTAAGTAAGTGGGATCCTAAACAGTGAATATACAGAGCTGCCAGCCAATGGAGGACTCTGCCCCTGTCCCAGCAGTCATGGACAACAGGCCAGCAGGTCCTTGTTTTCAGCTGCAGCCCATCCCACCCAGCCACAAGAAGGTGGGGACAAAGCTCTGCCTCTCCAACAAAGCTTCTCGACCCTGCTCCCTGGGAACCAACTCCCTTTGCCACAGCCAAGGGAACATGAACTTTCTGCAGCCATCACCTGAGCCACTGCTAAGCTGGGGGATGCTGGCAGATCCACAGGGTCAGGCAGAAGCAGCTGCTCAGGGCTGGAATTTTCCAAGTCTCAGTAGCCAGTGGAGGGAAGTTTGCACCTGCAGCTGAACTGGTCATTCCAATGCAGGGATAGGATAAGACAAACAGTGAGGTGCTAGTACCAGTGACACCCTCCTCAACAGACTGGTTCCTGGTGGACTAGCACCACTGCTTCGTGCAGTCACCCAGACAAGTCCTGAGTTCAGAGTCCAGCACCTACAACCCATCTGGGTTGGCATTTGAGCCTGGTGTGAAGTTGAGTAGAGCAGCCTGGTCCAGCTCCCCTCTAACCCAGCCATAGACCCCGTGTGGGACAGTTCTTTCTTCTGACAGCACCCACGACACAGTCATGGCTTGGCAATGTCACCTCCCAGCAGCACTGTGTCATTGTGTGTGTCCAGAGCATTGGGGACCTGTATTATGCAATGCTTCCCCAGCAGTGCTGAGGGACCAGCTTCAGACAAGCCTGGCCACAGCCTCGTGCCCCAGATCTGTCCTCCATCAGCTCACCCTAGTCACCTCCAAATCATTGCTCCTTCCACTCCATCAGCTGCAGGCCCACACAGGGCTCTGATGAAAAGGGGAAGTTTTGATACCTTCTTTCATAGAACTTTACAAGCCTCAGGCCCTGCAGGAAAGCAAAACACCCCAGCTGAAATGGCTCCCATGTGCAAACATGTCACTGCCATGCTTCAGTTCCACAGCTTCAGATACCTCCCTCCTTTTCCTTCACAAGCCAGGAAATACTCTCAATGTCAAGAGCCATTGAGACATGGGGAATTCGTGAAGCTGCTCTCTCAAAAGCAGTAAAGCTGCCCAAGTTCAGAGGGAGAAGGATGGTGGTATCTTGCACCAGTAGCTGCTCCCAGCATATCTAGAGCCCCAGCACCTGATCAGTGCTGCCTTCCCTGGGGCAATAGACCATGCTCCTGCCATTGCACTAGGTGGCTGCAGCTGGGAGAGGCATCACGTGGTCTGGATGTGGAGTGAGCCTGTCATCTCTCCCTCATTAGCACAGCCAGGCCTAAAAATATCCCAGAGTGGGTTGATGGTGGTTGTGCTACAGTCTCCATTATGCAGATGGAAATGGCTGGTCCCTGCAAGAGTGCCTGGGGAAGCATCAGCTCCTCTGCCCTGCACTGTGTTGCAGGAATCTCCAAAGGAGAGAGGTGCCAGGGACAGACCATGGCACAAAGCATCCTAGGCAGGCACAGCATCACTGCTAGGGATATCTTGGCCAGGGCAGACAGCTCCATAGGCTTTGTCCCTCCTGAGTGCATGGGACTGAGCAGGGTGGGGAAGAGAGGAATGGAGTTTCACAGCCCACTGCCATGAACTCCTAACAGTGATGAAATGGGGAGCTGCCCAGGCAGCACCTGATGAGTCAGAAGTGCATCCAGGCAGCTGAGTTGACAGCACTGTGTGTGCAAGCATAGAGGCACAGGTAGCTGAAGGACAAGCTAGCAGAGCAGCCAGAGTAGAAGTGGGATGAACCCTCAGCCAAGAGGAAAAGCCAGAGGAGCACAAGAGCAAGGGGCCAAATTTACAGCTTGGCCAGGAAGATGGCTGGCTGACTGTGTGCCCTGCAGCATGCTGCCAAAGGACAAAGCTGCCAGCTCCTCCCTTCCCATCCCTGCACATCCCAAATCCACAGGGCCTGACAGTGAGCACAGCTGCTGATGCTGAACCTTAGGCAATTGCTCACCCAAGAAACCTGAGTGGGAACAGCAGCAGAGATTGCTGGAGAAGTCAGGAAGGATATAGCAGCTCCTGTAGGAACAGCTTACAGGATAAGATCGTGAATCCAGCACCAGAGATTCTGGCTCTGATATAGGCTCTTGGCTGGCAGGCACAGTCTGATTTCATCCCAGCCTCAGAGGTGTCCCCAGGATGTCACAACCACACAAACCTGAAGTGCTGTTTACTCACCCTCACTGCATGGTGTGCCTTCCTCTGGATCCTGGGCCAGCAGGGCAAGCCCCCTCCACAGCCAAACCTCTCCTGGAATTGTGACCCATCAAGGCCACTGACTGCGTAGCACTTCCCAGAGGCACATGCTCCATGCATGGACCTGTCGCACCTCTCCCTGCACCAGAGCGTTGGCAGCTCCCATAGCCTGCAGGGAACTGTCACCAGGGATCAGAGCCCTGAGCAACCTCACCTGCTTGTAAGGCTGGAGAACAGGTTGTGCTGGGAGAGCCGTGAGTACAAAACACCATATGGCCTAGCCATAGCCAGGCATCTGTTCACTGAGAAGTGGAAAGTCTGTCTCAGCAGGTACCAGGCACCTCTCCAAAAGCTGCACAAGGGCTCTTCTGTCCAGTGGCTTCTGGGATTCTCTAGGCAGGCTCCAGCCTGCCTGGAGAAGGGGTGAGGATCTGCTGTGAGAAGTGATGACTGTCTAGCCCTCAGGATCACCCCCACAGCCCTAGCCCTGCACTCTCTCTGGGAATAATCCGTGCAGCCTCCACACAGCCAGTGCACAACTGGAGGCTGCTTCTTTGCAGAGTCTGCATAGATGGCCAAAGGACTGATCCAAGTCTTCCAATTCTGCCCCCACAAGTTGACAGAGTGGAGGACACAGGCAGGCAGGAGAGATCCTGGGCAGCTGCCTCAGACAGCAAGGTCCAGAGTAACAGTGAATGAACTAGGCTCCTGGGGAAAGACCTCCCCAGCACACTGTACCAGTGCAATGCCCCACACAGGCAACAGTCCAGCCCAGAATAGGCAGGCAATGAGGCAGGAGAGATCTCACTGGGACCTACATTGGGCTGGGACCCCTCGAAAGGGCTCCTCTGGAGAACGTGAGGAGCAAGAAGCCCTTCCTCATGTGCTGGCCCATCAGGTGCTGACGTGCCTGGCTCCCAGCCCACCAGCTCGGAGTCACACAGCTCCCATGAACGCTGTCTTTCTTCTCCCTGCTGCAAGCCCTTGGCAGCCCCTCACCCGCTTCGACTGGGGAGGGAGAAGAGCCAAGATCACTTTTTCTATCCTTTCCACTTGCCAGGCTCTGCACACTGCTGAAGGCCCGAATTGGGGGTCTCCCTGCTGGTGACAGTACTGCAGACCTCTGCTCTCACAGGAGTCACCCTCCAACCAGCGAGAAACAGCAGGGTTGGCCCCAGCCCCATTGCGTGGATGGCTGAGGGTCCAAACAGCATGCCCTGTGCTACCTCTGCATATGAAAGAGAATGGCAGAATATGAGCATTTACACTTCTGCCAGTCCCTGTGGACACCAGCTGTTAAACAGTGTTTGGAAACATCTATCCAGCTGGAACTGGGAAAGCAGAGAGGACTCAGGACAGACCCATTTCTGACTGCCAACACAACTGCTCTCTTCATCCTGCCTTGGCTCTGCTGGGCCGGGACAAGCAAAGCTGTGTTCCTGCTCAAGAGCCAAGTGGCCTGGGCAGCCATCCACCACAGGCAAACACAGTTCCAAACTACACGGGCTGCTCAGCCCATCACCAGTTTCCTTGTTCTCCTGCATCACATCACTCTTGTTTTCCATGGAGCTGTTTGCAAGTTAATTGCTCCTCTGTACCTCTACCTGCAGCCCATCTGCACCCACCACCCACAATAATTGCATCCATACCCTGCACCCAGGACACTTTAATTTCTTTTTAATTGCTTGTGCTTATCAGGAATGAAGTTTGAGTTAACCCCTGCTGCAAGGACAAGGAAGAAAATGAACCCAAAAGTTGCAGAGATATTGTATTCAAGAGAAGCAGCAGCACTTGAGGAAATGAGAGTCCAAGCATACGAACCAATACCAGCTCATTCACAACGATCTGATCCCCATGTCTGAAGTGTCTCTGGAGGTCTATGGGTAGAACATGCAGCCACACCTCCCTAAATTCAGTAACACTGTGGGATTGAGTAACTATACTTCTTGAAGTAGTTTGCTTTGGTCTATAGCATACTTGTTGGGCTATAAAGACAGGTTTGCTCCTAACTCTGTATGGAGGACTTCAGCCTGCATATGAAAACCAGCCACCCACCTTGCCTACAGCCTGTGAGAAGGCAGCTCTTTCTTGAGCCAGCAGTGTGGATAACAGCGAGAACATCCCAGTTCCTGGGGTGTTGGGCAGTATGAGGGGCCCACACTCCCAGGCAGTAACTCATGGGAGGTAGAAAAGCCCAGGCAGCAGGCCTGTTTCATTTCTCTCCTGCATTGTGTACTGAAGGTGTTCACAGCCCACTAGAACCATTCATAACAGGGAGAACATTTCCTAAATGCAGAATTCCAGGCCAAGGACACCTCTTCTCAGGCTCTCCTACCTCACTCAGTTTTGTTTCAAAATTAACACATATACTATACCATTTACATCTTTTCCCAGTACCCTCCCACACACTTCCCTCATTTGCTAGGTGCTGTCAGAACTGTTTTGATGCTGGTGTTGTCACATTACTCATGCTGCAGGAAGGAGGCTGTGGAAGGGCTTCTGCATGGATCTGCCACAGTTTCACCAAAAGACAGCAATCAGGTAAATGTTTCCCATTCCTCTGGAGACCATTCTGAGGAGGTTAAAGGCAACTGCAGATCCACACCCTATGGAGCTATGCTCATTACTGGAACCAAGCAAAAAATGCCACCTGAAGTGTTGTACTCTTAATTCATCCAAGGGAGAAATCTAAAGCTGCTCAACAGCTGTAACAGCAACATGGAAAAATGAAGACTGATTATGGGAAAAGAGGAACTTTTAGCAATACAACAACATTGTTGCTCACGTTCAACTGAAAATACTATATACTAATCTAAATGCTCACACTGAAAGGCTCTGTGCAGTATCTACCACTTTGTCAGGGAAAAGGAGCCATTATCATTTTCCCCAAACTACAAAAGCTGGCTCTAGGAATACTTGGCACATTAGGTTTCAAAGATGAGAGCTGAAATAACACTACATTAAGCAAATTCCTCAAGGTCACTTGGTGTATCAGTAACAAAAATTCCTGAGCTGAAGTAGAAGAATCTCTTTTCCCTGACTGCCAATTTAGCAATCTTAACCAGCACTGTGAAATTCAAGAGCTAACACCAAAGTAAAGAACAGAGCTGTCTGAGACTGCGCCCAGGTAACATTTTCTGATGACTCCTCTTCTGGCACTCTCAGCTACAGACGGAACCTAAGGCAATTCAGTTCTTGCTGCAAATGTCTCAGCTCTGTGTTTCAATGAGGAGAAATGAGTCTGTGGTTCCATCCCTGTTCTAGTTAAAAAGCCAAGCTGGACTGAGTCGTTAAATAACAGAACTCCACTTAGGTCTCTGAAAGACACCTGAGAACTCATCCAGATAGGCATTAAGGAGACGAATATTAGAAAAGAATAATGCTAATAGAAAAATTAGAAGCATGAGGAGAATTTCCAAGTTCCATTGCTTTAGTTCTTAAAATTAGTTTACAGATTGTCTTTTTTGAAATTAGATTTATTTCTTGAGGAAACTGAAAACAACACACAGGCTACCAGTCTTGATTTCTCCCCACATTTCATTCAAAAACAAGCACAACTTCAGACATGTCAGACAACAGGAGCCCAGTTTAAGAATGGAAGAACAGAGATGCATTGGAAGCCTTAGGATAAGTGACTATGCTCCTCAAACAGTGCAGAATCAATTAAACCCAGCTCAAAACACCAGGAAGAGAGAGAAGTAGCAAGGAGAATGGGTCCTACTACTGATATTATTACTGCCTCTGGTCATCTGAGAAGTATGCTGATAGAAAAGATGTCTCCTAGAAGTCCAGCCAGATGCAGAAACATTACTGCAATCAGGTGCTTTACAAAGAATATAGTCATCTTTTAAAATCCCACGAAAAGTTATCACTGACTTGTGAAGCTCATCCTGAATTAAGGGCAAGCCATTATTTGTTTATACAAAAAATTTTTCCTTGTGGGTCCAACCTGAACCAGTCACAGATGGAAGCTTCATAAAAAGTGAAGAGGTCTACTGCCTGCAGCACCACATGCAATAGACCAAACAAAGGGCCACCAGAGATGAGCACCACTGAGAATGATTTTGTACTGAACATATTCAAGAAACACATGACTAGCTGATAATCTAGCAGCCCCTCACCCTCACTGGAATGATGCTGTATAAGGGATAAACACTTACAAAAAAACCAAAACCACCGGAGAAAATTATCAGACATTATAAAAGTCTTGGTAATGGAAAGCCTAGTACTTTTGAGACAGCTGCTCTGTACAGAGCTTTTATTGCTGTTATAATTCAAGCCATAAACCAAATTGATTTTGCAAAGTCAGATAATAAAGACCCCTCAAACATCAGAGTCACTGATTTTAAGTTCAGAGAGAAGCCAAAACGAAGTTTAGTCCCTGCAGCAGGTAACAGTGCGCTCACATTTGAATGATGCAGCAGAGGAACTGACAGGAAAATTGGAAAAGCCCTTTGTCTCAGAGCGCAGGATGGCAGCAGTTTCCAACACAGTGCAATCAACTGTGCAACTGTCAACAAGAGCATATCTGGCACCTGCAGGAAACATGCAAGAAACAGATAACAAAGCTCCTAGAACAAATACTATGCATAGGAGCTCTCGAATGTCACTGAATACTGTCAGAGGTGAGGAGTGGCAAAACCTGCTGCACGTAAACAATAGAATATCCTGAATTGGAAAGGACACATAAGAATCAATAAAATCCAACTCTTTGCCCTGTATAGAGCAGCTCCAAGAATCAACCCGAAGAAGAAGACCACACCAAACAAATCCAGCTGTTTCCTACTGGGTCATCATTTTAGATGAAGCTGTGGAGGCGGTGTTTGCAGCACAGGTAGCATGGCATGTGGCACCTAAAATGTGCATTTAAGTTCTACAGCAGTTTGGGGACAAAGCCTGAATGCAGGCACCTTTTCTCTGGAGGTAGAGTAGCAGATTGAGACAAGGAATATGTTCTTCAGTAACACACAGGTAGTGTTCATCCTATGAGAAGTTAATACGAAGTTAACTCTGACAGAATAGAGGCAAGTTTGTCAAGGCCCTGCCAGCTCTTCTCTAATTTGCTCACAGCACATCACTTCAGAGGCTTACACACAAGCTCAGATGTCCAAGTGCAATTTTGTTCCTATTACCTGGACCAGACTAACTGCAGCTACCAAACTCAGGTCTTAAAAGAGCCTGGTTTTATCAAGCCAACTCTCTCATTCATCAGAAAACCATTTAATAACCTGAGACCAGGAGTTTTGGACATGGTAAAAAGAAAAAAAACCAAAAAACATATCAAACCAAAAACCACAAAAGAAAGCCATTATCTCCTTTCAGAGTCTGTTTAAGCCTTCCAATACCAATAAACAAAGTATTCCACCAGAAGAATAGGACAGGTTACCTCTATGCAAAACAGTGATTGTGCAAATCTTTACTACTTATCCTCCTGACCCTATAAAAATGTAGAGCTAAAGATTTTCTGTATAAAAGTTGCAGTTTATTTCTTTTCTGATCAAGAGCTGTATCACTACTCAATACTACATTTTATTGCTAATCACAAATTGATGCACCGGGGTTTCAGAAGGGTTTGGTTTATAGCGTTCCTATGTAACAAAAGGAAAAAAGTTACAAATCCAGACTTTGCAGACACATTGCCATGTCCCTATAGAAGCAGGGATGCATTAGGTCTGTTTCATTAGAAAATTCTCCTCTTGAACAGTTTCTGGAGAACACACAATCATGATTTTCTCGAGTAGGAAAATTCACCTCATCATTCCATGCAGAAAGAAGGTGGCCAATCTGCTCCACAGCCTAAAATCCCTTTCCTACAGAACGGGAAAGGAACATGTATTTACACTGCTCCTACTGTGGTGTGTTAATGTTTATATTATAAGGAGCAAGTTGGCACATCTTCCAGGTACACTTACTACCCAGTTCAACTCAGCTTCGTATGGCTGGGGTAGCAAATACTCTCCCATCACAACTGAGATGTGTCCTAACACTCTATTAAAAATGCTATGGTAACCTTTGCCAGACAGCAACATGGCAGCACTCCTGCTTCAGAAGAGCACTGCACAGCCTTCCAGTAATAACACACAGCTCAGTGCATACTTCATCTGTCAGATCCACTATTAGCTGCTGTAAGCAAAAGCCTGCGGACACACGATAGACAGCGCTGCCCCAGAGTAGCACTGCTTCAGATATCGCTGCCCTGTCATCCCCAACACTGTGATGCTTGGATTTCAAGAAGGGAGAGTTAGGACTGTCCCTTTAGTCATATTGCCTTAGAGAAACTCAAAGGAAACTCTTTGGGAGCTGAATGTCTATTGGGAGCAAAACACCTATTCTTGTTAGAAGGCTGCACTTCACAAGGCTCCAGAGAGATTTCACTGGTTCTGAGGCACATACTATTAACAATTAAACTCATGATTAAGTAAGTCAAAAGCACTATCAGAACAAAATATTAAATGGAAGGTTAAATAATTTGTCCTACAGGATTCAATTTCACATTTCACCTGTTCACACAAACACCTCCTGTCTGTTCAGATTTGAACAGCCTACAGCTCACCCTCAGAAAGGAGGTGTTGAGAAGCAAGAGACTGAAGCTGCTTGCGACAAAAAAAGGATATAAATATAAAAGAGGTTTCATTTCCAGCACCAGTAATACTGCCTGCTCAAGCCCAGGTGTGGTCACCAGGGAAACTCCTAAATTCAAGAACATTATTCAATTAAAACAATAAACCACACTATTCTGCAGCTGCCAGGATTCCTGGCAACGACTCCCCAAAGAGTTTGCCACCTGTCAAAATTGTCTCTAAAGAAAAAGCAAGACTGCTCAACAAGATGAAAGCAACATCCCCAAGCTGGCTTATTTGGTAAGGACCCAATTTCAGACCAGCAGTGTGCAGGCATCAGCTTCAGCAAATGGGATCTCTTTCACTATCCGACAGCTGCCTTACAGCTACTGCAGAGCATCAGCTTTTTAGCTTCCTTAAAATATAAAAGAACAAAACCCCAGAAGAAACCCTGGATTCAAAGCATCCAAATATGGCCTGTTGTACTGGAACGTTTAAATCCCTGGGGGAGGAGGGCATCTTCTTCCTCTGCCACAGGCAGTGTTTACTCCATGATGGCCCGGTACAAGGCAGGTTCAATATAATCTTCACGGTAGCGTGAATTGATCACTCTTTGTCTCTTCCTCTCTTGACTGACCTCCTTCTCTTCGAAGATCTCTGTGAAGCGCATATCTGAAGCTATTGACTAAGAGAAAAAGACAGAATTAATCACTAGAGCACAGATGAAATCCCTGTCTCCACATCCTCCTATTGCATTTAAGAAAGAACCAAGCCAAGACACGTGGGACCATTCAGCCTTCTTCAAACACAAAAGAAAAACACAAAAAGAAAAATATTTAAGAAACTAGATTTACAAGTCTGAGGATACATTTAAGTGAACTCTAATTAGAGATCTAAAGAATCTCAAGTTCCAAATGTAACTAAGCACTTAATTTAAATTCACAATCACTTTCTTAGAGTAATAAACAGTCAACTATTCCAATTTTCAAACAGTCTAGTACAATTTCTGCTTTACAGAGCAGGCATGTTTAAACACCTGGTCACAGAATTCAGCTATAATACATTCTTTCTTAAGCCTCTAACATCCTGTATGCCTGCCAACAGATCTGCATCAGGGTGTGCAGGTTTGTACTATAAAGCAAGACACTCCAGTGTGCTGTTTGTAACTACAACTTTTGTAGTGGGAAGTATCAAGCAACAAAACGGGGTGTGGGATCTCCACACTTATTGATAATCAAAACTTAATTGGAGACACCCCCGGGCAATCCTTTCTGAAAATTCCCTGTTTGGAACAGGTGTCTGGAGACCGGCAGAGGTCCTTTCCCACCTGAATTATTTTACAGTCTCAAGAAACAGCCAGCACTTTTGATGCAACCCTACTAAGAGCTTCTCAGAACAAAGAGTAAGTGAAAGAATTTGGCCATTCTTTGCAATGGAAGTAGACAATGGAACTTATGAATGCAAGTATGAAAAGTCATTAGCGTGCTCTCCCAATCTGTGACTCTCTGATACAAACTCACACCCTTGCAGAAGGAGAAATTCTCTCCAGAGCAAGACAGAACTTTGTTTTTGTAGCCTGATCAACTACTGAACTTTGCAATGATTAAGGAGAGCAGAGATTGTATTTTGCTGCCATCACATGCTCAGGTTGCTGTTCAAGAAAATTAAAACAAACTTCTTTAATAGAATTTGCACATGGTTTACCTACCAGCCTGGACTTCACTCTCTTAGGAAGCTCCTCTTCAAGAGTATATACATCATCCCTTTTCACCATCAGCTGTGAACCATCTTCAAATTCCACCTAGAAGAGACCCAGAAGTTGTTCTGTCAGAAGTCTCACAAGTTAGAACCCTGCCACAGCTACCCAGAAGTTGCCTTCTCCCCACAGAGCTCTCTCGTGAAATGATCTTCTACCACTGGAGATTTTTAAGATACATACGCAGCTATGCACACTGCAACAGACTTGAATCAAAACCTCAATAATCTCATGACAATAACAGCCCAGCAAGTTTTGGGATATTCTTTCAGCACCTAACAAGACAGTCTGGCTGTTCACTTTAACACAGCCTGAATATTCATCCCTTTGGAAGCATGAAAGGCATGGTTCACTCTCACTAGAGAAAAGCAAAATAAACTTACTTTAGGTAGTTTAAAATACAAAAACAGAGTTTGATGAAGAATTGCATACCAGCAGTTTTCAGAAGTGGACACTTTCAAGTAGGTAGCCAGATGAACATACAGCTGCAAGCAATCACTTCCAGCAACTGTTGCCAGCATCTGTCCTTGCTAACAGTGAGAGTATTTACCCCGGAGTGTTTGACTCCCCTATAGCAACTCTGTTAACATAATTGGCTTGTTCTGAGTGATGAATTTTCAGAAAGAAATTTTGTACCTGGTACATCTGGATAGCGTGTGATGCGACAAACTTTGCTCCATAAACTTGTCCGTCTGTCCATCTCACCTGCACAACTTCTCCTTCAGCAGGGGGACCTAACTGAAGACAATCTCGACTCTAGAATGAAGAGGGAAGATAGGAGAGACAAGGAAGGTAAGCAGCTTCCTTATGTGAAAATTCAGCAGACCACCAAGGGGTCACGCTGCACACCAGCCCAACAATTCTCCATTTTAGGGATGGAGAACTAGGCCGAGAGAGATAACACCCATTTATGTCATCTGCATTTAAATACAGCAGCAAGAACTGACTCGTATCATGTGCCCTATATCACAACCCCACTGCACAACATACCACAATGTCTTCTGGGTACAGGTTATCACTGAAGGAGCCATCATCAAAGTTGACCTCATAGAAAGTCTCCTTTGCAAGGCTGACCACTTCACATTGATAGAAGCGACCATTCTTGTGCTTGCTGATGACTATCTGTCCAGGGGACAGATCCTGGAGTGCAGCCTTAGCTCGCTGAGAAAAGAAAAATCACTTTTTATACAATGACTCAATAACAAATGTGTTGAGGACCATAGCTCCAGTGCAGGCAGACAACAAAGCAACACATTTTATTTTAGGTGAGTTACTCTACTTAAGCCATCATCAGCAACATTTTTAGGGTAGTTCTGCCTCTGGAATTTTAAATGCCTAAAGTCAAATCTGTTATGTGCTACTGCCCTTAATTTACTTCGTAAATTAGGTTCTCATTCTTCAGAGCAAGGGAAGGCCTTTACAGAAAACATTCTCTAACAGATTATTGTGGTTTTGGTTAAAAAGGCTGCACAGGAACTTTAGAAACTAATCAATCACTTAAATGTGATTCTGTAACCACTCATGCAGACTGCTAGAGTAGCACTAACTCCCATATATTAAGTATCACAGCATAAATCTCACTAGTGTTCCTCATTACAATAGCCAAAGGAGGGATGTGATGCTTTCAGTCCTTCTGGTCTGCAAACAAAAGTACAATAAAGGTCCTCACTAAGATCAGAGTAGCAGCAAGGCTGAGACCAGAATCCAAAACCAACATCATTAGATTACATCACATACTGTTCGACAGCCAAGCCTTCAATGAAGTTTCAAAATAATCACACAATCTAAAAATTTTTCAGTGCCTCCAAGACACTGCAGTTCAAATCTTGGGAATAACACACCTACACACCTCTGCCTGAGATGGAGTCTTATGCCTGAAGCAGGTAATGAAGACAACAAATGGCCAGTCATCAGGCTGCATCATGACTCCTGCTGCTTGGGCACAGCTGACATGAAAGGATGTGGGACACCGACCATGTGAGCACTGTACACAGCAACCTGCAATTCTCTTTCTCCTTTTCTTGCAGAAGATGCATTTCTGTGGACAGGAAACTAGACGTTATTGGTTGGTACTAGATTTTACCCCACACCAAGGGCTAGCTAACAGCTTATCATATAATAGCTGTGCCATTTAGCCTCTTCGAAAGCACTGCTGCTTTCTGACTAAACAGAAGCAGGCATCTACTAGTTTTAGTTTGTGATAAGACAATAGGTCATAAAAGTAAAGTAATGCAGTAGAGGAAAAATGTAAATTAAATGTCTACCACCTCAACATGCACAAAGCAGGAAACTTGAGGATGCCAGCAACAGATCTTGGACTAGATCAGTTTGCAATGCTCCAACTCAATAGGGCCTTTCAGCACTTGACTAAAACGTTACATAAATACAAGCAACGAGATTAGAATAATGGGAAATGACCACAGAGGTAACAGTTGAAATTCTGTTCACTACTACTCAATCGGGCCTGCTGGGCAGTTGTAGGAAAAGAATGTTATCTGCAATGCATATGCAAAGCAGAGTCATTTTCCCCTGAACACTGAGCTGTTAAAACAGTTAAGTACAGTTGCTTTCCTGCCGAAGACCTCTGCCCATTATAGGAATGCCTCACATACCCTGAAGCATCTCAGTGCTGGAAAGCAGTCAACTAAGCAAGCTGAATACTAGGGAGGAGAAAAACAAGCACAACAAATTATCACCATTACACCACTGTATAAATGTTATCTGCCACATATTGAAAATGGTGCCCCTTTTGCTGGCTTCTCATGTGAACAAACACATACTAGAACAAGGAAAGATTTTAAAAAATGACAATAGAGACAACTGTAATTTCTCATACACAGAGCTGAGCAAATCAGTCTGGAGACTGAATCAAGACGACTTGGGTTTGATGAGATAAGCAAAAGCCCTCAGATTCTGAATGGACTAGAGACACCACCGATGCAGCACAGGTGATCCTTACCAGTCTGAAACGTTGCAGGGGGATTTTGCCAACATCTACAGGACTCCGCTCTGCGATGTTCACAAATTTTGCCTCCAGTACAGCCACAGCACACATCACATGAACCCACCTATCAGGACAGAAGAGAGGAAAAATAAATTAATATGCATTAGGCCAACACAGGATGCTTTGGAGTGTAAATAAATACAGTTCCGTTCAAGTTTGCCATAGAAACCACAACAAATAACCTCTGAGAATGATTAGTGTCATCTTCCTAGTGCTACTAATAGGTTACGTGTAGGGCAAACCCAAGATTTCTTTATACTTAAAATCTACTAATAACAGGCTTAACAGGAAAGCAATTTAGTGACTCCTGCATGATAGAAGGCTGCCCGGCCAAGTTTCAGTTATTTCATGGTGCTACAAGTCTGCCCCACTGCTATTTTGCATCAAATAACTTTAGAAGATCCACCACACCCAAAGCACACAGGACAGGCAGTTGTATCCACATTTTGCTATAGAGGTACCTTGAATTTCAATGTTATGCTACTCAAAACTATGGTTGCCCTTTGCCATTACTGTAACCACAAATAAGATAGAAAATCAAAATCCTGTGTAGAGAAAGTACTGAGAGACATTAGTTCATTTAGAACCTTATTTTTATGTGGTAGGTTATACGTCTGCATATTACAGCTCTGCACTATTAAATACAAAGCAATTAACAGCTGCCATCAAAAAACTGCTGCATGAGAACATAAAGAACACATGAAGTGCAAAGGGTGTTGTTGGTCACTCTGTTACACCAAATGCAGTTTATCAGCTTACCCTCAGATATTTAAGAACCTCTCCTTAAAATCAAAAAAATCTGGAACACTCACTTGTCATCATTGGCTCTCTGCAGGGCTCCTCCTCGTAAGGAACACAAACAGCAGTCCTGGAGTAAAGAAGAATGCATTAGCTGGTGCACCACACTTGCTGCAGAACTTCCACCTCAAAATGCACATCCAGAGGAAAAAAAAATATTTTGCTATCAGAAGAGAGCTAACTACCTTGTACACATCAGCTCCTCAGCTCTCAAAAGTTGCTGCCCTTAGGGCAACAAATATGTACTCCCAAGCCTGTTGAAAGCAAGAAGAACCTACCACTGAAGGGTCAACTTGTTTGTTATGTGTTCCTTTTACACCTGCAAACCCTATACCCTTTGGGGATGTGTAAAAGGATCTGGAACAAACATGAGGAAATAATAATCAAAAGGCTGACCCATTCCACTGACCTAGAGTCTATATAGCTGTTTGAGGGAATCCCATTTTCTTGCTTTCTTCACATGTGTATACCTGCCTAGTTATTAACACAAGTTATTTTCTGGCTTAGAAATGGTAGCTACCGTAAATTCAGACAATGGACCTATTCCCACACTCATGCAGAACATCTTCCCTCTGACTCAAATGAACTCAGCAGCTTTGCATCAGTTAAAAGAATATCATTATGGTTTAAAAGTACCAAAACACAAGAGATTGTCTCCTAAACATACTCTAAATTGTGTTCTTTCCACAGGATAATTTAAAAAACCAACACCCACAACATTATGCGAATTAAATTTGTAGCCAAGTTCCCAGATGTACCAGACCAGACTGTGAAAACTTTACCTCTTCTAATGCATTTTCTGTACAGCGGGAGCACATCCAGTCTTCAGTGGCCTTGTCAGGGGATACACCATAACAACCTGGAACAGACACATCTCATTTAAGAGTTCATTTAAACTCAAACCCATTTCCCTTGGGCCCAGAAGTAAAGCAAGAATTAAAATCAACGAGCCCCAGTATGATGCTGTGTATTTGAAGCCACTCATGAAGCCAACTGCCTACCCCACATGCCAGCATCCAAGCATATACTCGTCTGGTAAGGACTGAACTTGGCCTATTTGTACATTAGATCAACTGGCAGAGGCCTGCTATGATGTACAGGCTCACTTGTACATCACAGAACACCAGAGCTTAGGGTAACATCTGGATGCACTCACTCGCATGAACACAGACATGGCAGTTCTTGCAGGTGATGAGTACACTGGTTCCATCTTCCTCCAGGTAGGGAGTTGAAAGATTGAGGTCAGTGCTGCAGCCAGTTGCAGTAAAGCACATTTCAGGAATCAGGGGTTTAGTTCGGACCTTCCCATCTGCAGCAGCTGGAGTTACTCCAGAGTTTTGACTGCTGCCTTCACATTCTGCCTGTGAGGGATGGATAGGAAATTTAAAATTTACAAGTAAAATGGTCTCACATCATCTTTACTCACACATTATTTCATACACATATCCAATTTAAAGAAAGAATAAAGGTATTGAAAGATCAGAGTCACTAGGTTAGGTGAAAATATAGTTATGTTTCTAACTATTTATTACTATTTATAGTTATATTTATAAAATCCTCAGCTGCTCTCGCTTCAGAATGAAATTACTTTCTACTCAAATACTAAACTGAAAGTCTGAATCGCATCCCTCTAATGAGCAACAAGATACACAAACTGTATCTCTTCTGATAGAAGAAGTGG
Source organism: Acridotheres tristis (assembly GCA_037013685.1). Taxonomy (NCBI): domain Eukaryota; kingdom Metazoa; phylum Chordata; class Aves; order Passeriformes; family Sturnidae; genus Acridotheres; species Acridotheres tristis. The sequence continues at coordinate 11,424,321 of CM072895.1, forward strand.
AATCACCAAGCCCACCTCATGCTCTACAGAGAACACCTCTTCTTCATATTCCCCCTGTAATACAGAGGATCACAACACTGCTATCTCAGTGCACACTTACCTTACCTCAATATGGAAGGATTACCAACACATGAATAGACACCTGCTACAATCCCCATTATATTTTGCCAATGTAGTTCTGAACAAGTCTAATGGGCTTTAAAACTAACCTGTTCCTGGAAAATAACAGACTAAAAATGCAATTTCCCACACAAAACTCAGGAGACTTTCAGGCTAGTCTTTCATAATTTATTCTTCTAAACCAATGTCAAATCAAACAGTTAAGACACACAAAGTTTACAGACATGTATTTCCATTCAAGCTACTCCTCTGAACAGCTAAACAGAAATCAATCTATCTTTCTCTTTGAAAAAGTGTTTAAACCGTCTTTTGTACCTTGTAGGCTACCACAAAAGTAGCTTGCCCAATCTTTTAAAATTACTGTTAGCAGAATGAATTTGCACTATTCCTCCCTACAGTGCCTCAAGACTGTACATCAATAGCTATGAAAAAAAAGTCCAGGTAATGCTCACAGCTGGAAGGAAACAGACATGTTTTCAACAAGTCTCGTTTGGTCTAATTCTGTAAAACTTACTGATTTAAACTAACATTGCATGCCAAGCAAAAGACAAAACGACTGAGGGAAATCTATAACAAAATTGAAGAAAATAACGACTTTTTTCCCCCAAGAAGCAGACACTCTTCTTCCCAAAGAAAAAGTGCATATTTGTCTGGCATTTTGTGCCAATTTTTTATTTGAATGGGTAACTGAAGTGAGTTTCCAGACTTACTATAGACTTTCTGAAGTTGGAACAAAGACTCTAACCACAGCTCAAATCTTGGAAGAGTTTCTGCTCCACTGCCTGGTGTGGACAAACATTTGAAAACCTGCAGCTAAGAGTTTTCTGCTCAACAACTTACGAAGAAGATCATAAGAGAACTTCAACTGTCCTCAAATCATTAACTTTATACCTTTCAGCACTAGTGAAATCCTCATGTACCACACAGCTCCCAAGTAGAATTTCCATTCCTAAGAACTTACTCTCAGACAGAAATAGCAAAACTGAACAGAAATCATGGTCTGTGATTTTCATTAAAATTAGGAACTATATGAAATATAAATCTTCAACAAAAATGTGAGGTCTTTATTTCCAAAACTGTGGTGAACATGTTTCTAGTGCCACCACAACTATACAGTCATCACAAATGAATCAAATATGCTCCCAGGGTATGGGAAGGGTCAAACTATCTCAAAGTTGCAGGTCAAACATGCAGACAACTATTCAACTATTTACTTACTTTACTATTCAACTATTTATTTTAGGTATTTAAAAAAATTCAGTGAGGGACTCCTGCCTGCACATTTATTCAACATGACAAAGGATTTTTGCACCCCATCCCATGCTACTGTCATGGATGCACTACAAGACAAGACAGCTTTCAATCTATACCATCTACAAACAAAACCCTAAATTCTTTTAAATAAAAGGTTTTCTTCCTTGCCAGCTCCTCAAAGACCATGTACTATGAGAGGACCTAAAGAGTTTTCTTAAAAACATTTTAGAAGTGAAGGAATCAGTCTGGAAAGGAGAAGTGAGATTTTATAATCAGCTCCAGACATTCAAGCTCCATTCTGTGGTTTGAGCAAAAGCCACAAAACACAAAAGCTGCTGCTGAACAGCTGAGAAAGCCCCTGGGAACCCATAGGGGCCCATCACAGGTGTGAGAATGTTCACCCAGTTGTGCTCTCCTGGAACAACTCCTGGGGAAGACTGCAACATTGAGACAGCTTCGGTTAACTGGCAATATGCAAACCCACATATTTGTAACTATGTACCACAGCAGCACTTAGTCTGTTACCTCTGTGCTAGCATGAACAGTCTTGGTTTCATACCTGATATGCCTGGAAGAGCATACAAACAGCACAGTACGGGGGCTGCTGGGCCATGGTGCGATTGTATTCTTTCTCAGCCTCAAAGTTTGGCGGCCGATTCTGCCACAGCTGGCTCAGGGGCTTGGCCCATGCTTCTGTCTCCTCAGCCTCTTCTTCAGGAGTTAGCTGCTCTGATGCCTCTGCGATAAGAGAGCATTCACTCAGTGATTATGTGGCCTTTTATAGATGTTCTTCTTGTAAATGAAACTAAATAAGGCAAGAAGCTATGAAAGGAGATGAAAAAAAGACTGCCAGAAAGCAAACTGACAGGGTGATGGAAGCTGGTAACTCAATCACCTTTCTAAGAGGCTTCTACTAAGCAAGCAACAATGCAGACAACAAAATAGGCTTAGTGCGAGAACAGAACCAGCTCCAAATTACATGTACATCGAAACTAAAGCCATCAGCCAAAGAATTTGGTGCTAGGGTTTTGGTTTTTTTTTTAACCATGAATATTTAAATCAATGATTAGAATATTCTAAGCCAACAGTCTCTGGTACTGTTTTAACTTTGCTTTCCAAAGAAAGATGACACCATTTGAGAGAAATGTTTAATGATACAGTGAGCTATGCATCTCGTCCAGGAGCCAGACCTGTCACTTACTGAGTCCTGTTTATTGCCAATTACCAGAATATCCCACACTGCTCACAAAAGCTGAGACCCTCTGTCCAATGGAGTGTAAGGCTTTACTTACCATCATCACTGATGCAGTCTTTCACCAGGAGCGGGTGATGACGTGGGAGTTTGCTCAATGGCTGGCGACGACCCTTGGATTTCTTACTCTCCTTCATGGAGCTCACGTACTCCTTTCCCACCTGGACCAGGAGAAGCAATTCAGCAGTCAGTTTGCCTGCCCCTTGGACACCATTTTGGAAGGAATTTACTTTGAACTTAGAGAAACTTCTTCAAAATGCACACACGCTTCCACAGTTTTATTTCCAGCAAAGTAACTTCAGCTCTAAACTTTTCTCAAAGTGCTCAGAGCACTTTTGTTATGAAAACCTGGACAGAGCTGTACTGCACTGTTGAGTCAGTAGAATGGACACTTTTCACAGGTCTCAGTGTAGCTTTTCATGCAAGTCTGTTTCTTTAAAGAATCATGTAAAAGACAGAAACAAAGAAAGACAAGTTGAGTGGTTCAACTTGAAAAAGCCACGATAAGAAGTCTTGTGAATTCTGGAGAAGACAGAATTTTGTGTATCACTTAAAATATTCCAAATTTAAAAGTAAAGTAATTAATAAAATAAACTAGAAAAAAATATAGCGCTCATAGACATCTCGAACTAAAAGGGTTATTTTAAATGAAGGACACTTTCATCCTTTCGGCGTATTACTTGCCTTAATGTCTTGCCAGACTGACTGGAAGGAGATTGCAACAACAGCTATTTCCTCTTCCCTTATCCTCATACAAGTGACACACTGACAAAGTTACTACTAATCTGACAAGCAGGGCAGCAAAGGTAATGATTTCAACAGTCCAGGAAGTCTCCCTCTAGGTAAGAGCCTACCCTTTTTAAAAAATCTTTCACTCTTTTAAAAGCAGAAGTAAATCTTGGATTAAATGGTCTACATATGCTTAAATATCTTCTTTTCATAAAAGTCAGAAGAGAGCATAATAAGTATTACTTCTGTTCTCTTACACAGAGTTGGACACAAGAAACATTGAAATTAGCATTCCCAGTTACCACCTAATGGAAAATTTGTTTCAAAGTACATCACCCTGGAGAAAACAATCCCCACCCATTCAAAATTTCAGCTTTTATCTGTACAAAGAATGCAATGGAGACACCAGTATCTGCAACAGAATGTCTTTAGTTTAAATAGCCAGGACAACTCTCTGAGTTTCAGCTTAATTATCAAGATTGGTCTATCTGCTGCTCGTTTAATATAATTCTTGACTTCTTAGGAAGTCATCACTGGCCTCCCATTCTCTAAACGCAGATTTAAAGAGGAAAACAAAATATTGGAAAGACACTACCAGATAAGATTCTAACTCTTCTCTTGCTTAATAAAACAATCACTGGCAGCTTTTAAACACTCAAGATTTACATTCTCCCAAACAATATTTTTGTGGCATCCTTTCTCCTCTTTTAAAAGGACACTAATACGTATCCATGTATGCAATTTTATATTTAAAATCCCTCATCGCACAAATGTGCTTGCAATAAAGGCTGGAACAAACCAGATTCATTTTAGGTATGAACAGGTGTCTCTCAGTACAAAAGGACCTCAATCATCCTCTAACACTACCATGTCAAAAACATTAAGCTATGTTTTCCATTACAGCACTTAAATAGTTTAGAGTTCTCAAGACAGGAGATCTCCTTGCTTATGTGAAGGGCTTGAAGTATATAAGGTTTTTTTCTTGGGGTACAATGCAAAAATGTGTATTCTATCACCATCTGTTGAAACGTGGGAGGGGTGGTGATCCTTATCTCTGTGGGAGATATCCTCTGCTGATGTGCCATCTGATAAGATCAGGGGGCTGATCATCGTTATCTATTCACAACCCATCCTTCCCCCAGAAGATATATTCCGTTAATGGGCCATTAAGTCCTATTGTGTGACTGATAAGATTACATCATCCCATTGGGAGATGCCCCAGCCAGGGGCAGGAGCCAAGCCTTTCCTACCTAGATAAAAACTGGGGTTTGGGACGCAAAGCAGCCCTTTCCACTGGATCCCAGAGGAAAATCGGACCTTTTCCATATCATTGCTGGACCTTCGGAGGAAAACTGCACCTTCTACAGGAGCACTGCTTCAACTGAACCACATCTGTCATCCAGGAGGACTGCAGCCACCATTTATACGGACTGCTACCAACACCCTGACTGACAGGGTGTCAGGTTGTATTCTGACTCTGTTGGTGGTTTTTCTTTTGTATAATTGCATGTATTTTATTTTTTCTCTTTTTTCCTGTTAAATTGTATTACTGACTTGGAGTCTCTCACTGGTTTTGCTTTCAAAACAACACAGATTTTCATCTGAATTCTTGTGTGTTTAGCAAAACCCAGAGGTGCAACCTGCTATGCAAACACCGGTGAGGATGAAACTGTCATCTGCACAGACAGAAGTTTTGTCACAGCCAATTCCTGACCCTGGAATTGCAGGCCTCCAGCTTTCAGTTCTTTTGCCATTCATACCTCTGTTAGCTCTTGCTCACTGACACTGGAGGTGGCACTGGCTTTCTTCCCTGTAGTCTGTTCATTGTCAGACCCGCTGGCATCCCCCTTAGCGTAGCTGTGCACTGTGAACAGCCCGGCTGGCCCAGGAAGAGTTCGTTTTGCCAGCAGATCAGATGATTCAGAGTCGGAAGAATAGGCAGGTGAGCTGGACTGCACACTGGATGTAGCACTCTGCTTTGAAGCTGGCAACACTGAAGTGGAATTTGAAGCATGTGAAATGGAGAGATCCAGTACAGCTGCTTCTTGTTCCTCCTCCTCAAGCTTCACTGTTTTCAATTCTCCAAATTTGTCTGAATCTACACGATCTGGAAGAAGAGATATACTGACTTTACTGAAGTCTGGGCAGAAAGAGAACATTTGTATGTATTTGTATGTAGTTAAAACAGCCCAACTCCTGGCCATATGTTGCTGTGGGTAAAAGGTTACAAACATTCATGGAAGACTTAATAGAAAAAAAAAATAAAACCCCACAAATCAATAGAAGATTATTAAATACAAGCTGCAAAGGGCTGGAAAGCAAAAAACAACAGAGGGCATCACATGGTTTCCCTGTTCTTTTGTTGTTCCACAGGCCCCTTGCTCCTCCCCTAATAGCAAAGATAACTCATCCATTACAAGCCACATGAATTTTGTCCAACCAACTTATCACAAAATTACAAGTAACGCACCTATAAAGCACACCGGACCCACAGTACCAGGAAGTATGCATATGTTTTACTGAGCAATTCCTATAAACAGGTCACATTGCTCAAGAGAGATACAAAGGAGCTTAGACTACTGAGGCATCCCATATATTTCTGTATGCAGGCAGGCAAAATAAAACCAAAAAAACAGAAACCGGTAGTATTTCAAGTCTTACAACAGTAAATTTCTGAGGTGCTAGCAATGGCTCTAACAAACCAGTGTCTGGTTTTTTGGACAAAAAAGCATCCTACCAACTAGCATCATACTTTAGAATGCCCCAGACAAGCCTGGCACACAGTTACCTGGAAGTTTGAGCCTTTGTTCACCTTGCTGCACAAATTCACTCGTGGGCCTCTCACGAGGCTCTGCCATGTCCGCTTCATACTGTGTGGAGCTCAGCTCCTCCTTGGGGAAGGCCTCACTCTCACTCACCTCCTGAGGCACTTCCAGGCAGACCCTGTGCCTTTTTGTTCCTATGCGGTGCTTGGGGATGCTGCAGAAGACAAATCCCTATGTTAGGTTAGCAAACATGAAAATGTATTAAATTTCTGTGTGAATGCACAAAATACAGCCTGGTTTGGATCAGTGTTTTATGAGACAGCCTCTGGAAAGTCAAATAGTTTCCAAATTATTTTGAAGTGTTTTCTTTGCCTTTAGAGAGAAAAAGTCAGTAATCCCTAGAGATGACTTCTAAGCATTTTAATCGTGTATTAAAGGCAGCTCTAGCCAGGCATTCTTTACCTTAAACAAAAAACCCCTTCCAAACAAAACCCCAAACAAATCAAACCAATAACAAAAAAAGTCCGCCACCAAAGGCAGCTTTAGGAAGAGCAGCTGGCACTGACTGAAAAAGATTTAACTGCAAAATGTAAGATGATTAGCCTGTTGACCTTCAGCAACCAGGAACTGCACACCATGCCACAGCTTGCAGCCCTGATTGTACTAGAATTTGCTAGCAAGTACTGTCCCATGATCTCAATACAACCCCTTTTTCTTCTGGTCTGTCAGTACAGGGTACACACTGCCATCGCAGGCTTTGGAGGTCTCTCCCAAGATGAAGAAGTACCTTCCAAGCTGCTGTGTTTATTGCTTACCATAGACTATCTATTACTGTGGACTTAGATAGTAAAAAATATTAAGAGTAAACCCTGTTCCCAGAAAAAATATTATTGCTAACTCTCACTGTTCTATCAGAATGGCAAACATTTAATTGCAACTGGGTTCAAATTCCAAGAATCTAACAGAAAAACAGAGGACTATATAAAGCAGTACCTTTTTGTCTCATCCCCATCCACTTCCTCTTGACATGTCTCTTCTGTTTCCATCTCCTCAGCACACTGTTTCCCATTCTTGACTTTTTGCATGAGATCCCCTTTAAGGAACTCTGCTGCCTCTGGGGTTGGAAGAGCATGGTCAATGACAGTCACATCCTTCCCAGCTTTCCAAAGCTTGTAACGATCTGGCTGGTACTTCCTCACAAACACATCCATGGAGATCTTCACCATGTCTTTCCGACACGAGCACTGAAGTCACAGAAAATATTAAAGTAAGGCCAAATACTCAACAATTCTACATTGCATTTCTCTAGCATTTTGCTCTCAAGAGTTTAAGGAACAAAATCCCACACTCACATGTAATTGATCCTCAAAACTCTCAAGACTCTTTCCCAGGAAATCAAAAGGGTATATATTAAGTTACTAAAAATGGCAGAAAAGCCAGCATAAAACACTAAACAGAAAACCAGATGTTATCACAACAGCTAGGAAGAAAGCTCGTCAGTCTTTTTACATAGCCACTGGTAGAAGCTGAGTGTTTTAAAATGAGCTCATACAGAAACAGGCCGCAAAGCCAGAGACAACAATAGAGAAATCAGAGCCACCGGGGCCTACCCAGAGCAGAAGAGGTTCTCCTCACCCAGGCATGATTACAACTAGTGCTTCAAAGCATCCACTTCAATGTAGCTTCTGGAAATGTAACCCTTGTCTGTAAGGCACCTCTACAGGGATGTCACACTATTCAGTTTAAAGGTTCAGCCAGGATACTTGTTTTGATAAGTCATTTAAGTTAACAAAATCACGTTCCAGGCTAAACAATCAATAAATAATGGTCAAATTACTGGAGAAATATACTGATGAGCTGTGCCCACCAAGCATGTTCTTTCACCTCTAGAAAGACAACCACTTCCACGCTTTTCTTTGAAGCTTCACTTGAGCTGCACAAACTTATAAAAAAGTTACAAAGTTACAAAACATGTTGCACGCTATCCACGGTTGACACAAGGCATGAAGCAGGGCTTTGCCTGGATGTTTCTGCTTTATGAGAAAGGATCACATCTTAAAAAGGCTTGAAACCACTCTCTGAAAACTAACACTGCGGGCTTAATGATGGCAACAGACCACTCACCAGCACCGACTGCTTCCCGTACTCAATCCACCGAAGAGTAGCGAAGTTGGTAGATTCAGCACAGTTAAAGCCGTGGTTAAAGCCAGCATGATAGCTATAAGGAAAGGTTATCATGAACTCTCCAGCCTCCTGTGTCACCTACAAGACAATTGAGACATCACAGTGTTACTCGGAGTTTAAGAAGGTACTTGGTGAGTATGATTAAAAGGAGTTCCTGTACACCTCTCTGCAGCACACCCAAAAACCCAAATCACAGATGGTTGCTGGAGCTCCCTGCTGCAATGGATAGACTTGCTACTGACCTTCACTATTTTGCTACTTATGTTAAATACCTGTTTACTGAAAAGCAATGTTCAACAGTTTTTTACTACAACACCACACAGCTGGTCAATTTAGCAGAGAAATGGTTATACATACAAAATACTCTGTCATCAGTTATATAAAGTTCATAAAGATACTTATTTGTATCAGGTTTGGCTGAACTGTATCTAAGGCTGAGTAAATTTCTATCCACACTGAAACTTGAAAATTTATTGCTGTTTTCTTTTGCTGTACACATTAGAGTAGAACTCTTAGTCAGCCTTCCACTGCTTGCTCGTCAACATTTCCCCACTGTAAAGGCTTATGACAACAAAATCGTTCAGTTCCCCAGGCAGATGATACAGTATCTCTGAATAAGAACTCAAAGACTAGATCTTTAATATCTCTGTGTGGGAGGGGGAATGGCAGGTCATTACCTGAGAAAGTAAAGAAGCCTATAAAGTTACTAACGTAATTTAAAAATTAGCAGGGGAGAACCCTTATTTTCTATTGAGGAAGCAGATTGCAACAAACAAAATTAGCAGGGTCAAATTTTAAACAAAAAAAGAAAAAAGCTCACTTCACTGAATACACATCTAAACAGTGAAGGGAATATAACACAAGAGATAATATTATAAGTTAGAAAATTAAAAAAAAAACCCACACCAAAAAACTGCAAAAATCACCAAAAAAACGAGCTTTTGTTTTTAGGAGCCCTTGACAGATTTTTCAGTCTCAAACTCTTTCAGGCCAGATAACTGCAATAGGAAGGATTTCCTTATACCGTGCCTGTTTCTATCTTCCTCTCTAATCGTCTATTACTGGCTACTGTCAGAAACAAGACAAGGCTGCAGGAACCTCTTAATCAATCTGGTATAACCATGATTACTTTTCTCCACCTTATCAAATGGAATTCCGTATTTTTTCAGAATTGATGGAGAGATGAGAGTCATCTTGTGACGGAGAAATGCTTCACAGCTTTGGGCACTTCCTGGGAAAAAACCTGTTTAAAATAAAGACAAGGAGAGATATTGCCACTGTGCTTAAATTACATGTATTTTTCAGCAGTTTTATGAAAAATTACTGTCTAGACACTTTTCTCCTACAAGTATGGACCACCTTTTTTGAAGACTGCTAGATTGCATGAAGAAAAATGACAAATCCCTAAAACTTACCTTTTAACGGCTGCCAGTTTGAAAGAACATAAGAAAAACCTCAAATAGAAGGACCCTCCGTTGCCCATAACCTTCCAGTTTTAATAACCAATAGCTAAGGATTTTCTTATTAAAGTTTAGACAGACCACAAATTCATTATTTGTAATGCAACAATTTCTCTTGTGCATATCCTATAAGCAAACATTCAGAAGTAATGTCATCTATATTCTAAAACGCAAATTATCAGTTCAGTCATGCCAACCTGTGCTCTCTAAAGGAGCTGAAACCCATTGCACCTGTCCATCCCATCTTTAGAAAAAGGCATGGCCATGAATTGCCTGATTACCTTTTGCAAGTCTCTCCAGCCGCTTCCCATGCTCTGGAGGGATGGAGTACCTGCAGTTGTAAGAACAGATCTGTTAAGTTCAAGTGACAACCACAAAATCTCAAAGTTTGACCGGAAATCATAATCATTCATCAAGATGTGAATTACTTTAAAAAACCCATCTCTATCTCTACATTTGCCTTTTTCAAAGTCTGATATAAAGCTAAGAATCTTCATTGAGGACTTTGACCTTTCTATCCCAAGAAAAATCAACACCCAAAAGCTGACCATTCTTTCAACAATTTTTGCTTAAGCAATCAAGGAAGTAAAAAGTCTGATGTACATAATTAGCAGATCTGTGCAGCAAAACAAATTGCAACGAGAAAGGGAAGAGCACTTTCTAAGCTGTCTCAGTTCACAGCTGTGTTATCTCAGTATACTCAGTGCAAGGAGCAACACAGGGCAAGAGAGAAAATGGAATCACCTCTTTCAGCTGCTCAAAGATGGGACTAAGATGCCACATCCTTAACACATGCACAACTCACGGAGTGCTCCTTAGGGCTATGTCTCTCCCTGTACACACCTTTTTATGGGTGCCACAAAACTCCTGGCTGGTATGACTACAATAAAAAAAATCAACTCACTTAGTTTGCTTTCTGGAATACAGTGCTATATTCTGAATGGATTCCTTGCTAAATTAATCAAAGATACCAGCAAAGCTCACTTCTTCCAAGTATTACTGTAGAAGAAGCAATGGCCAAATAGTTCAACAGACTAAACTATTCTGTTTCATGTTTCCCTGCTACTGCCACTGCATGGGGTTGTTCATGGGTCACATTGTGCTAGCTATTATTTTTTTCCTCAAAGTTGTAATAAAAGGCAGCCAAAAATACTAGTTTCCAACCAAAGTGCCATGGAAACAATTGTTGAAGTTGCTTGAGAAATTAATTTGTGAACAGAAGAGCATGATTCACTCTTAAAATGCAAACCATGCTACAGAGAAATTCAGGAGCCTCCCCTAAAAAGAATCAAAAAAGCGCAGACACTGGACAAACCACTCAGTGACATTCCTAGCCTGATGTTTAGACATATGATAAACAGCTACACTTCAAAATCTGTTAAAAACTGCTGTTCCCCCACTGCCTGCGTGACCATACCTCTGTATGGTTATTTTAGAGCTTCAGGAAATGATAAGCAAGTTTGCCAAGTTTTGGCCCTACCACAGCAGAGAGCATCCGTGCTATACTATAATTCAGAAGAACTCTCTACACAGGACAGCAACCAGACCCTTCTAGAACAAATTCTACTGAGGATATGCACTGCTCTGCAGGTCTTTACAGATTTCTAGTGTTCTTGTCATCAGATAGAACTGCAGTGCAAGAGGATTGGTAATTATTTTAGTAAACTCTTAGCATTATGATTTTGACTCCAGTATTTTATGGTACTGCTGTTCTACATCTAGAAGATTCCTTAGAAAATCTTACCATGACTTGGGTTCTCCAAAATGCAAGTAATTAATACTGTAGAGATCCATGTCCTCAGTGTGCCAAGCAAAGGAAGTTTTCCACATACCAAAATATAGGTAAGGAGTATTCACTCCTTCAATGGTTATGCCACTTTCATTCTCCACAATATCCAGGATTGTGTTCAATCTGCCAATATTCCACGCATCTACATGCTGAAAAACACAAGCCTCATGTCAAACAAGGATTACAAAGCACAAAATCACACATTTACAAAATTACAGTTTGCAAAAGCTTAACAGACACTACTGAAACAGTACATCACAGAATGACACAGCTCAAGCTGCAAGCTAGTTCACCTAAACACAAAATTCTGCATGGTAGCTTACATAGTGATTGCTTATTGGCCTTTAAGGAGGGAAAAAAATCACCAGTCAACATAATGGTTACAAAGAAGAAATAATCGTGAAGCTACATACTTAACAGAGCAGAAAACAATAGCTGATGTTGATTGAGTTTGAGCTGATGTTTGAACACTCTTGAACAAAACCACTTTTCATTCCAAACATTTTTTAAAAGAATAAATCATGGTAATTTAGGAGACAAGCAAGCAGAATGCAAATTGTCTTTTGACAGTTATTGTCCTACCACCTAATGGCTACAGAGCTGTCCCACAAAAATACATACACCAGTGGATACCAAAACAGCATGAATCCACTGATCAACACTTGCAACCCTCACATGCCTTTCAGGACAAAGCAATGTTTGGGCAATAGTGGTTTTTGCTTTCCTAAACCAAACTGCACTACACTGAAGTGCTACCTCTGTCAGCTGTCTACTCTAGAAGCTGGAACTATGCTAAGACTATCATTAACTCCTTCCAAAAGGTAAGAGTCAAATGCCACATTAGTATTTATAGAATGCAATATACCAGGATAACTGTTACCTGAAAACCAGAACAGTTTCCCTACCTTGTCGTAGAGCGTGCCATTAACGTCAGCCCCATAGATGGGGGCATTGAACGTGAGGTTCTTCCAGTATTTCCGTTCAAGGTCTTCAAAGTCTGTATACCGAGGTGTGCAGTACCTGAAAAAACCAAGAAAGATACTAAAGACTTTGCAGTTAGATATTTGACAAGTCTTAACCAATGTTTGCCTCAACTGAAAGAATGGAAAGCTACATAAAAATACCTAATGTGTGCTACCAGCCATATGAGCAGTGAGAGCACTCATGGCTTTGTTTCTGTGACACTTGGGAACGGAAGTATGAGGAAGAAAATTACTTTCCCCATTTCTCAGTTTACTTTCACTTTTGCTTTGTGCACTTTTCTGGGGTCAGAAGAATTTCACCTTCTAGCTGTAGCTACTTAGAAGCAACAACACAGTCAAAACCAGAAATTATACAAAGAACAACTTAAATAAAAAGCCAAACAAACCCAAAGTTTTCTGCCAGTGTGAAACTAGCAAACTTTCACAGACTCACCATGATCAAACATGCTCTGTTTACCAGCAAAATACCTACTCTTGATACCCATTCCCTATAACTATCTACTGGACTATATGTAGCACTGGAGGAACAAGTTTAGTCTTAACACTGTTAACGCTATTTAACGTGTGTCTATATACATAGATTCCAGACAATTACATATATAGTGTAAAACAGTAACTTCCATCAAATTATTCTATTAAACAGAACTCTAAAATATCTGGTCTGTACTGATTTTGAACGATAAAACAAGCTTTCATGGACTGATTGTAGCTGGCAATTCCAATGCTTTTTCTAGTTACTGCAAAGTCTATTTTGCTTCAACTCCTTTACAAGTGATCTTTTCTTCATCTCCTTTCTTCTATCATGAACATTCCTTTCTCCACTACTAAGTAAGTATTTCAATGGTGTAGCTACTGGGGACAGACAGACAGGAGCCCACAGCACAAACAAAACATTCTGCTGCCATTACACATCATCTTGCTGCACAGGTGATAAAGGTGCCCATGCACACAGCCTGCTGTAAAAGCAACCTCCTCTGCCCAGAGCATGATGTTCACACTGCTGACCCCAGACCGTACCGAGGACCCGGCCCCTGTGCGAAGCTGTGGATGCCCCATTCCTAAAAGTGTTCAAAGCCTACTTGGATGGAGCCCACAGCAACGTGTTCTTGAGGAGAGTCCCTGCCCCTGAAAGGGTGGAGAACCAGATGATCTTTAATGCCCCTACCAACCCAAACCATTCCATAACTCTATGTGCCCGGGACCGGCCGTACTTATCACTGTTGGCGATCCTGCGGAACTCGCGGACCGTCATGGCCTTCTTCTGGATGTTGTACTGCGTGAAGAGCCCGGACTGCCCCGTCACCACCTGCTGGATGGGCGCGGGGATGACGAGCTCGTCGATGTCATCGTAGCACTGCCGCGGCTTCCACTCCTTGGGCGGCACGATCTGCGGGGACACACGGGCCGGGAGCGGCGGCCGCGGCCGGGAACAGCGTCAAACTCGGGGAACTCGGGCCCAGCCCCGGCCAGGGCGCGCCCGCCCCACCGGCGCCGCGGCGTAAACAAAGGGCGGAGGCGGCCGGTGCGCGGCCCGGGGCCGGCGCCGCGGCCTCCGCCCGGGGGGAGAGGGAGTGTCGCACCTTGGCCAGCCCGGCGCGGTGGGCGCCCTGCGACTCCACGTAGGCGATGTAGCGGCTGAAGTCACGGAACTCCTCCATGGTGGGGCGGAAGGTCATGATGCGCTGCCCGGGGTTGAGGCTCTCCAGCTCCGAGGCCATGATGCCGGGCCGGCCCTGCGCGGAGGAGGCGGGGGTGTCCTTGCGGGGGGCGGGACACCGCGCTAGCTCCGCCCCTCCCGCCCGCCGGCCAATCGCCGCAGGGTCCGCATCGGCCCTGCTTCCTCATTGGCCGAGGATGCGTGCCCGTCAGGACCCCACGTCTCGCTCCCCTTCTCACGGCGGAGAACGCCAGCGACTCACCCCCCTCTCCCGCCCGGCTCGACTCGGCTCGGCTCGGCTCGGCTCGGCTCGGCCGGCGCGGAGGAACCCTAGTCCCCGCCCGCCGTGCTCACGTCGGCAGCGCGTCCCGCTCCTCCGCCGCCTCCGCCCGACCCTCGTACCAACGCCCGACCGACGTATCCCTCCGCACCACGCGCCCAAAGAGTCCTGCGGGCCGCCGACGCCACCGAGGCCGTTCCGCTCCGCCCGAGCTCCGGCCGGCCGCCCCGCCTCTTCCCTCCGCTGCCGCAGCCAATCGCTGCCCGCTGACCGCTCCGCAGCCAATAGGAATTCGACTGCGGGCCGGGGCGGGCCAGCGAATCAGGAGGCCGGGCGCGGGGCGGTTGCTAGGCAGGCGGGCGGGACGGAGCAGGCAGTTGCTAGGGGGCGTTCGGGCGGGGGCCGCGCCGGGGCACCCTCAGCCCTCGCAGTCACCGACATCCCACCGGGATCCTTCCCGCATCCCTCGTGTATCCCGCCTCCGGGCCCCGGGGAGTGTCTCCGCGTGAAACTGATCCCGGTCCAGCGGGCGCTCCGCGCGAGGTGTACGCTACCCCGGGTACGTGGGTGCTCCAGTGTGCCGGTGAGTTTCGGGCGCAGAGCGGTGACACGGAACAGGCATCTGCCAGCCGCGCTAATTATACTCCTACAGTTTCCGTGTGTAAACAAAGCCAGAGTAGAATTTGATACTTTGCAAACGTTTGGCAGCGAACGCAGACTGAGGCTGGACCAGCACCAGGCCCGGCCCACGCCAGGACGCTTGGCCAGCACAGTCTGGTCATCTAGAAAAGTGGGAAAGTGCCGCCGTAGCCAACGGATGTTGCCAATAAATCCGCCACCGTTTGTGTGAAGGACTGAGACCTGACAGTAGAGCTTTAGCAGCAAATGCCTTTGAGTGTGTACAAGGCTGAGAGCTTAACACACCCAGCCTAGGGACACTGACCTCTCCTTGGCTGGCACTGGCTGCGATTTTCAGACTCTGCTGTGCTAAACGCATTTTAAATCTCTAAGTGCCAATGAGCAACCTTGAAAGTAAGCACAACCCACCTGAAAAAGGTCATAGCCATCCTCAGAGACCACACTTTGTCCCTCATGCCTAAATAAAATCTTGATTTCACTGTGTTTCTCCTAATGCATGCTTCCCTTGCTGTCATGCTACAGGCAGGCAGCAGCCCTGACAAAACACCACTCCAACACAAGTTTTCCCTGGTCTGCTGCCTCTGACCTGCTCAGATTTTGAATTGCCAGGTATATATACATCAAATCCCCAAAGTGGATTCCAGCAGCAGCAGGCACAACATACAGCTTCCTATAAAAAGTCAGACAACTGTCAGGTAACAGTTATGAGACAAATTGCATTTCTGGCCTTTCTGGTGGCTTGGCAGCTGCACTTGCCATCCTTTAGCCAAGAAACACCAACTTTCTATTATCATAGAATCACCGAATGGTTTGAGTTGGAAGAGACCTTGAAGATTATTTTGTTCCACCCCTCTACATTGGACAAGAACACCTTCCACTAGAGCAGGTTACTCAACCTGCTCTGGAACATTTCCAAGGATGAGGCAATCTGTTTCAATGCATCACCACCCTTGTAGGGAAGAGTTTCTTCCTTACATTTAATCTGATCCTGCCCTCTTTTGTGTTCAAAGCCATTCCCCCTTGTCCTATCACTACAGGCCTTTGTGAAAAGTCCTGTTCCAGTTCTCTCTTTAAGCACAGGAAATTGTGTAAGGTCTCCCTGGAGCCTTTACTTCTCCAGGCTGAACAACCCCAACTCTCTCAGCCTGTCTTCACAGGAGAGGTGCTCCAGCCCTCTGAGCATCTTTGTGACCTCTTCTGGACCTGCTCCAGCAGGTCCATGTTATTCCTGTGTTTGGGACCCCAGAGCTGTACACAATGCTACAGGTGGGGTCTCAAAAGAGCAAAGCAGAGGAGCAGAATCACCTCCCTTGACCTGCTGCCCACAGGAGACACGAGTAAGCCTTTTCAAGATGACAAGTGCCAAAATGTTCCTGTGAGCAGAAATGTGTAGGCATGGAAGCTCGATAACCTGTAATTGTTACTGGGGATTGAAATTGCTAATTATAACTGGCAAAAGGGCAACAATGAGCTTTTAATTGGAAGGATCAGAACTATTCCTGCCCTCAGAAATGAACCAGGTCAAACAGGAAAAAAGAGAAAAAAAGAAGTCACTCTTAACTAGGAAATGTGACAAATGAAAATGGCAATGTTGCTGAGGACAAGAAATTGAAGGACTGTGGGGGAAGGAGTTGCCAAGCTACTGTGCAAAGTCTGCTTAGGTTTTTTCAGTGTTACAGCTATTTCTTTTTCCTTATTTAACAACTGTTTTGCCTTTAAAAAACAAAATTTAAAGCAATGGAATCCCAAAGGGATAGTGCTTGGTCAGGATGTTTTTGGAGTAGCTGATCTTTAAAGGTCCCTTCTAACCTAGACCGTTTATGATCCTGTGAGTTAACATCACTAGGAGGCAAGCTAAGCTTGGGCAGTGCCTGCACAGCTCTTGCTACAAGCATCAGTAGTATGAATAAAAATATGAAAATAGAAAGAGCAGAAGGGCACCTCAGTGCCTAGAAATTCACCTTTGACTAGCTGCCATTTAGCTGCCGTCCCACCTGCCAAACTGTGGTTTTACGGAGCTGCTTATCTGAGGGTGCATTGCAGCTACCTGGTATAACTAAGGAATAGAAATTTTTCACCAGGGAAAAAAAAAAACAACCCCAAAAAAAAACCCGACAGCAGTAATAGCCTAGCTCCATTGTTCAGTGCAAATAAAGTTGGTCTGTTTGAGACTCCAAACAGAAGTTGTTAAAGTGTCACAGCACTGTCTCCAGACCATTCCCTTCAGATCTGGAGCACAGCGTGGTACTGATACCAGAGGGAGGGAAAAGTCTCAAGCTGATACCAAAGAAAATGAGGCCAAAAAAACCAAAACAGACAGCTGCGGTAAATCCTTTCTAGCCAGGAAATGCTGAGCAGTGCAGCCCAGGAAATGTCAGTACCAAGCCCTGGGAGGAAGCAGGGTGGCTCTGCCTGGAGTGTGGCACAAACTGTGGTACTGACTCAGAGGTCAGATCAGGTTGGAATTGCTGTTTATCCACTATGCACCATGGGTTTTTTTGTTCCCCTTTTATTTTGTGAGATATACAGAAATAATGGGAAATAAATGTTGAAAGAATAAGTGCATTTAAAATTACATGAGTCCATTCCCTTTGGAGCTGTGTTGGCTTTGTGTGAGCAGGCCAGAGGAGTGGAGAAAAGGAGCTGGAAAAAAGCTGTCATCAGCAGCTGTTTTTGCTGCTCTCTGACCTCTGGGACCCTGTCCCCTTGCCAGGGTGGCACGTCCTCACACTTTGTGCACTGAGCCTTTCCTGGCCTGTGAGGTCAACACGAGGCTTTGGCCATGTGGCTACCAGCAATAACCTCGTCACAGAGACCTGGGCTCACTCGTGTTATTCTTTGTGCATTCCATGCTGAGGTTTTTCACTTTTTCTCTGCCTCTTCCTGCTTCTACTCAGTTCATAGACAAGGCCACAGGTGGGGAAGGAAGCGCACAGTGTTCCTGGACAAGGAGAAAGAAGGTCCATCCATGTGTGCGTATCTGTAAGCGTTCTGGCAACTTTTGGTGAGAATCTCTGCATTTAAGGCTGTATATGGACTAAAGCTCCTAAAGCTTTGTGCTGTTTGCGTGGCAGTGCCTGGTGAGTGTTCAGTGAGTGGCAGAAGCATTATCACCACCTGTATTTTGGCAGCACAGCCCAAGCACTGTTGCTGAAGCACAGGCAGGTGCTTACTGCTCATCTCCCAGCTGGCTGGCTGCCCACAGTGTGCGTGATGCCCTTCCTCCCCAGACACACTCGTGTGTGAGCAGGTGTTCACTTGGCTGTGCTGCTCTGCCATCCTGGGCCCTGACTGCAATGACAAACATCCCAGTGCCAGCAACGCTGGCATGTGCCCACACACACACCTGCACATGTGTGCTGCCCTCACAAGGGCAGGAGCTTGCTTTGCCCTTGCATTCTCATCCTCAGGGAGGCTGCTCAGCACCTCCTCAAGGCCACTGTGTAGTGAAGCAGTGTAGTAAGAATGAGCCAGGCAAAGGGAAAACATTTCTCTATCTGGCACTTATCCAGGAACCAGTCTGGCCTGGCAGGGAACAATGTGTGTGACTGAGCTCAGCAGTCACTAAGGAATCACAATGCTGCCCATAGCCAGGGAAAAGCTCATCAGTCTGCCAGGCACTCCCACCCATCGTGGACATGGTGGCCAGAGCAGATTTGGCTCCCTTGGGAAGGATGGAAACGCCATAGGGCCCTGTTCCACGTGGTTCTGTCCCTTGCACTGGCTTTCCTCTCACACATCTGTTCTGTGTGAGGGTGTCACTCTCTCCAGGAGCCAACACTTCATGCTTTGCAGTTCACACATGGGCAGGACTGGACTGGACTGGACTGGGCTGGGCTGTCCACACAGAGCAGACAGGGCTGCCAGCCTGGGCAGGGCTTTCACACCTGAACAAACTCGGGTGCTGCTCTGCAGTCAGGGGCCAGGTGATGGCTTTACTGCTGAGCACTAACTTGGAATACATGACTGTGCTCAGTGCTATAGAACAGCGTTACTGCAGTGTCTCAGGATCCTGAGACCAAAGCCATCACCACGGACCCCTCTCTTCCCTGCAAGTCCAGCCAGTCAGTGCGCTCCCGTACAGCTGCAGGTAGGAGGAGGTGAGCACACACATGCACAAAGGGAATTGTCATTGAAGGTTTCCAAGCTCCCTGAAGCCACAGGGTCCCTGCAGAAATTGCGGTGCACTCATGGCTGGGATATATACACCTGTGGGAAAGAACTTACCTGCCACAGGCTGAGGAGTGTTCCCACTGCCAAAGGATTCTATGGCCTCTGCTTATTGCAGAAGAAACAGACAGGAAAGCCAGCTTGTATGAAACCCAATTATTCAAATTTATTAACATCAAGAATTATGCAATGATGCTGTAGATTTTTTTTATTAACAAATAGAAAACAGACTGTATACAACAGTGACCCCTACAGCACTATGCATCCACAAGGTAAAAATGAATGTGTCCTCCAACATTACTCCAACCCTGGATTGCTGATTTCAACGTAGCTTGGATTCTTAACATTCGGAATACATGTGATAATACAATTAGATACCCTTCCACCACCTTTATTCATAACTCAATGCACTCAAAAGAGGGCTGCTCACTCCCCATCTTTAGTGCAAGCGTGATATAATAAGGAGTATTAATATATAGTACCATTAAATTAAGTCCAGTAGTCTTGCCACATTGGTTCATTAGAACATCCTGAAGTAGCGGAAAGTACAATATTCTAGTGACTCTTAACATTTGTAGGATAGCAGAAATTATAGATACACCCAACCTCTGAACCCATGTATACTCCCCTCCCCTTCCCTGCAGTACCCTGCTTCCAAGGAGAGCTGGGGTCCAGCTCTGCTGTGGATTGGCTGGGCTTGTGCTCCTTGCCTTTGTCAATGCTCTGATGCACTCCACTGGTGAGAGGTGACAGGATGGTGCTTGCACGCACAGAACCGTGGGATTAACACAAAGGGCCATGTCTTGCTCTGTCCATCCCCTCCCTGAGGAACTGTGGGACCCCCTTGCTACTCCTGCCCCCTTTCCAGCAAGACACACAAAAAGAGGTTCCAATGCCTGGAGCCCGGGATTTCGGGTCTCTCACAAACAATGCGACGACAACTCACGTCATATCAGGATCTGCCAATACACACGGTCACTGGATTGGTTGAACACGTATTGTAATAGGACTGAATGGTTTCCAGCTGACAAAGGGACGCTTCTCCGGCGACCCCACATGCCCTCCCAAACCCAAACCTACTAAGGAAATAATGGGGGGGGGGGGGGAGAAGACTAAAAAAATAATTGGTAGCTTAGGTCCAGTTCCATGAAATTTCATATTCTACATAGGATTAAAAAGCCTATGGGGAATGGAGATGGGCAGGAACCACAAGCCAGCTGCTGCGAATTACCAAGGAAGCTGCACTAAAATGGGCAGAACCAGCAGTGACTGGGCTGAAATAAACACAGGGCAGTAAAAAAATGTAAAAGCAAAAGGAAATTATAAAAACAAAACCCAACTCCCAAAGGTTTGGTGGGTCCAGTTCTGCTTGGGCAAAACATTAAGACTTGCAAAAAATAAAAAATAAAGAGAGGAGATTATAAAAACCACTAGTAACTATTTTACATGTTTAAAAAAAAGATCCCATTCCACCCACCTAAAGCTTCGCTGTGAAATGCAGTCGGCATGAGAGAGGGTGAGAGATGCACATGAGCAGAAATTCAGCCAGAGACTGGAAATGCTTTTGGAGTCGGATTCCCTCATTTGGCGCTGGGGCTATGTTCCTAAATGCCGTGGTCAAAACTGGTTGGCGTGGAGGTCTGCTGCCTGGGCAGTACCTCCACCTGTACAGAAGGACTGAGGAATGGGCGGCTCTGGCTCAGAGGGACCCGTCTCCACTCCTAGACATCCCCACCGCGACTGGAGAAAAGCACTGTTACGTTGCATAGTGGTCAAAGCTGCCAAGGTACTCCAATGCGGCTCTGTAGCACAGCTGGTACTGGTCCTGCAAGGCAGCAACAAGGGAAACATGAGCAGTGGGGATACAAGGACAGTGGGCTGTAAAGTCCAACATCCAGAGACATCAGGCCCCTCCCTTCTCCCACATATGTCTGCTGCCATGCACAGGAGGGGAGCTCACCTCTGTCTGCACCATGGCCGGCCGCTGCGTCCGCAAGGTCTTCACCATCTGGAACATGTCCACCACGCCCTCATAGCGCATCCTCTCCAGCACAATGCTGAGTGTGATGAACACGCCAGTGCGCCCAACCCCAGCACTGCACAGGGGGCAAGGGGAGACATTGTGAGTCCTGCCAACCCCAGAAAGGCTCTGAAGAGCTCCTAGGAGTGGTGCAAGCCACTCCTGAAGCACAGGGACCTGTGCTCACTTACCTGCAGTGCACTGTGATGGGCCCATCCTGCCCGAACTGCTCCTTGGTCTTATGCACCTGCCCAATGAAGTCAATGAAACCCTCTCCTGTCTTTGGCACTCCCTGCTCAGGCCAGTCTGTGAACTGGAACTGGCGGATGGTCCGTGACTGGCCGTCCTGCAGGAAGAGGAGTGTTAGATGTGAACAGTCAGTGCGGGCCTGATCTTACTCCCCTCAGCACTGCTGCTCCAACCTGCTCTCAGACCCCCTGAACCAGGCCAGGTGAGAAGGTGCACAGGCCACGGATGAGCCAGGCAGATCTGCTGCATGACTGGGACCTGTCTCTGTTCTCCCATGTTCATCCCAAGGTAGCTGAGCTGAGCAGGGCTTTGGGCCCCTACAGGGTCCATTGGGTCAGTGCCTGGGGCCCAGCTCCACCCTAGGACCATGTTTACTGTAACACAAGGGTCCTGTGCCTGGTCAGATGCTGCACACACATACTCCAGGTGCAGGGGGACCTGTGTTAAATGCTTGCCCAAGTGAGCACCACAGGCAAGGCCTGGTGCTGACAGGGATCCCTGAGCTACTCAGGAGGCTGACACAGCTGGCAGGGCAGGAACCTTTGGAGAGAGGAGCAGTAGGTGATGGGCAGCAGCTCTTCTTGCCTGCAGTGCAAGGCAAAATTTGCTTTCCCTTTTCTCCAAGAGCTCCCTTGACTGGCCTGGGTAGGGCAAAGACATGAGAAGCAGAGAAGCTGAAGGGCCAGCAGATGCACTCACCCTGGCATCCGTCACCTTGAACTCCCGGAGGATGTATTGTGGCATGTTGTACTCTGCCATGGGGTCCACCACGAAGTACTGGTACCGGGCAGAGCGCTCTGCAGGCCAGTACTGATGGCACTTCTCCTGTTGATGAGGAGTAGGGCACGACATTAGCACTGGCATTAGCTGCTCCTCCCTCCCGCTCCCTGGGTACCTATGTGGTTGTGGGGCCACAGGGTCAGCCACCAGACAGTGGGGGGCTTGCCTAGAGCAAATGGTGCCAAACACTGACTGCAGTGAGCCAAGAGCTCGTGTCCAGAGACAGCAGTCCCATAGCCCCCTTCTCCCCAAAGCACGACTCGTACCCGGCCCATCTCACGCAGCTTTGTCAACATCACCACAATGGTGGAGTTGTGCTCCCAGAGCATCCGCCAGAAATCCTCTGTGGTCTCGGCCAGTGGTCCCTGTGTGGCGATGTAGGCCTTCTGATGCCTGTGACAAACATAACAGTGCTCAGAGCAGCTCCTCAAGAGATGGGCAGCAGCTGCTCCTAGGGGCTGGTGGGCTGGGTAAAGCTGGAGGCAGGGCCCCACGATACCAGGGAGCAAAGCTGACAATCCAGCTGTAGGAACCAGGTCTCTAGGATGAGCCATGGGCTCTGGGAGAGAGATGAGCCTATCCAGCACTTGTCTTCTAAGTGCTCCCCACAGACACAGTGAGCAGAACACGGAGGATCCAGAAAAGCTCTTATTCCTTGCTGGGGTGACGGCATCTCCAGCCCAGCTTCTTGCTGCTGCTTGTCTCCAGTGCTGCTGTTGCACTGAGAGCCCTCTTGGCACCCAGGCCCCCAGTACAGGCTGCCAGCATCGGGGCTGGAAGGAGAGACTGTGTTTGGGGATGATCCCCAAGCACCCCTGTGTTCCTGCACTTTTACTGTCTGCAGTACCCACCATCCCTGCCATTGCATGGGAAAACACAGAGCAGCTGAACCAGGTCACCTGGATTACACACTCCAGACAATGAGGGCAGTGTGGAAACCATGAATACAGTTTTGTCTACTTTTCTAAAGCTTCTGAATTTGTTCTTGGTTTCATTGCCAACCAGAGCACCTCTCCTAATTTTCCGTGTGACCTGCCCCAGATTGGCCCCCACCCTGAAGAAAGCCCCCTTGGTGCTTTGGGCTCAGCTCTGGCATGCTGGTACCGTGGCTCTCTGAGCTCCCAGCCTGGCACAGGAGAGCCTGGGCTGGCTCCACCACTGAGGGGCGCTGGAGCCCGCGGGACCAGGGCCGGCTTCTTCCGTCCTGCCTTCCTCCCTCCGTTTCGCCTTCATCCCTCTACTGGTGCTATTTTTAATGGTGCTAAAATTAATGAACGTGCTGCAGGGCACCCGTAACAAGCGGGATTCAGACAGGGGCTGCTTCAAGGTGGATTTATAACACATCGTAAAATAACAGGAATGGGGATGCAGAACCAAGTGAAAAAGCTAATAAAGATGCAGCATAAAGGATATCTGCAGGACCTTGGGCCAATGATTTCTTTAGATAACTAGAAGAATGCTAGTTCGAAGGAAGGGATGGGAAGAGATAAGAGAACTTGGGCTTGGGGTAAGTAGCACGTGAAATGTTATCATCTGCTGTGCTGGCAGCACTCTCCTTCCTCTGTAGCATCACCAAGAGGCAAAGCCAGTGTTGTTCTCCATCAGCTCTGGAGCCAGGGCAGTGGCTGCAGTCCATCTGTCAGACTCAGGCTGCAGCCAGGCAGCCGCCTTAATGACTGGTGGTGGACAGCTCTGTGCCACACAGGCAGGAGGGAGTGGAGGCTCCCTCTGCTCTGTGACAGCTTCTCTACAGCCCTTTCATCCTTCCCCATTACTCTGTCCTACCCTGAGGGAGCCTGGCTTGCTGTGGTTTTCCTGTGTTAGGATGCTCCCAGGTTGCTCCCCTTTGGCTCCTTATCCACTCCTGCCTCCTTCTCCCTGGGAACTCTTGCTGGGCTTGGCTGCTGGAGCAGTGACAAGGCCCAGAGCTGCTGGCCCGGCTGAACCCACATCTGTTCCCTTTGGCAGTGCTTTTTGCTTCTGGGAGGCTACCAGTCTAAAAAAGGTAGCCAAGCTGGAAGGGACATGTGCCACAACTATTACTGCATCCCCCACTCCAGTACTGATGATGGTGTACATGAGGGATGACCCTACTGTGATTTATGTGCATTATTGTGATTTGGTTTGGATTATTGTCTAGGAGTTGGTTGGGAAGGGGATGTGGTCACTGGGCTGTTCTTCTCTCCAGGCATTTAGCATCTGAGAATGAGATGTCAGCAGACAGATACATAAAACTTAAGCATTACTGCCCCACTAGATCATAGTTTGTGCTTTCTAAACTGTATTCTGGAGAGAGGAACCTGGTGATGGGCTTCCCAATGGCCAGCACTAGCCCTGGCTGAGGATCCAGACTCCTCCCAAAATCAAGACATGAAACAAGCCTTGAGCTGCTGCCTGGACCAGCCACTCAGTGGAAGCACACTTCTAACTCTAGTTGCTACAGCGGGGAGGCAGATTTGAGTTAGATATTGCAGATATAAAACACAAGCCAAGGGATGCCTACCAGAATATCCCATAAAACCTCCCCAGGAGCCAACACAGCCTGCCACTCCAGCCATGTGGGCATCTGTCTACAGCAACACAAGCCAGCCTGGCAGCGCTCACTCACAGGCAGTCTTCACATATTGTAACTACACACATTGCAGTGTCTGAGAAGATGGAAATAGATAAAATGTAACAAAGTGGTCCCCGGCCCACCTCAGGCAGTCAAGATCAGTCCTCAGGAAAGAGAAGACAGCTCTGCCTGGGTTCCCAAGCAGGCAGGACAAGCTGGCACATTCAGCCAAGGTAATCCTTACCTGTAGCCATCTATGAAGCTGGCATTGATGTAGTCAGAGCCCTCGACGCCCCGGATGGGCTGCAGGCAGACTCTCGTCAGCTCATACGGCATGATGTTCACGAGGCGGTTCTTGAATTTGTTGCAGGGGAGGTTGGCACTGATGAAACGTGAGGTATGTGCTTTAGAATTGGCCAGCAGCTGAAAAAGGAGGAGACACATCAGATCCCTGATGGGGATACAGCAGTCTAGGGCAGAATCAGGACCCTGGCAGCAGTCATGTAGTGGAGTAGAGACCCACAGCAGCTCTTTGACACACTCAGAGCCATTTATACCTTGCTGAGCCAGGGATGTACACTTGGTGGTGGCAGGGAAGCAAAGCTTTTCCTCTTCCAACAATGTCTTTCTATTTACTTCTCACCCCAGAAGAACCCAAGAAAATGTGAGAATTGTGACAGTTTTAGGTAAAGAGTATCTATTTTGGACTACTGTGAGACATTTTATGGCTCTCTTTGAGTCCTGTAAACTGGAGTCATGGTAAATGTGTTACTCAGATCTGCTGGCAGATTCAAACAGAAGTCACTCTTCCCACCGCCAGCTTTTTTTTTTGTTTGTTTTCCTCTCCCAAAAGACTGCCTCCAGCATCTCCAGAACCACTCTATGAGTGGCAGCTGGATCTCAGCAGAGGCTCTCTGCAGAGGGAAAGGGTTCCTCTCTGAGGAGCAGTGCAGCCATATGAGGCGCTCCCATATCCTGCTCCCCAAGGTTTCACATGCAGTGGATGCTGCCAGGGCACAGAGAGGTGCAATTTCATTACTGTTCTCAAGAGACCCCTGGAGAAATGAAAGGAAAATAAAATTTTGTCTTTCTTACAACAGAATTTCTTGAGTTAAGCACAATTCTGTGGCTCTCCTGAGGAGTTTCTCAGGGCAGGTGTCACCATGACACACTCAGGCAGCATGTTTTACTGTCCTAACCCCAGGATACCAGCAGCTCTGATAACCACAGGACAGAGCTTCTCAACTATTCCCAGTTTACATGGAAAGTCAATATTTTGCCTTTCCTGCTCCTTTGTCACTTGGAGGGAATCCCCAGGGTGAAGCTGTACTGCTGCAGTTCATTTCACAGTCTGCATGGTCTGCTGCCTCCCTGCATGAGCTATATTCACCTGCAAGAGTTCACTGGACTAATGCACCTCATCTGAGAATATGGGCACTTAACAGAGCTCATTTCTAGCTCCAAGGCTGTAATAAATATCTGCAGTTGGCATACACAGATACAGGCAGAAAAATGTGGGCTTGGCTTGTTAAAAATGGTGTGCCTTAAAACACTGCCTTCACCAATTCTAGACAGTGAGGCTTGGTGTTGAGATGGTTAAAAGATTACAGAGCTCAGCACTGAAGAAATGAGACCAGAAATGTCTCACATATTTAAATTGGAGCTGTTTCCAGACAAGTTGTTCACAGTAACATCAATTATCACTAACATGATCTGCATCTGATTTCAGATGCAGCTCCTGCCGCATAGTGAACCTAGAGCAGAATGTGCTGCTGGGAACTGCACATCCATCTGCCTTTTATATCCTCCCCAGAAGCTGCCAATCCAGGGGGGACTGTGGCCGACACAAGCTTTACAATTCAAATGTATTTTAAATCACTGCCTACCTGCTTTAGAAACACACAAAAGAATAACTGTCTGTAATGATCCATAGCCCACTGCTCCCAACCCCTGGATGAGTGACCCATGGAGTGTTCTGGACAGAGAGAGGGCACTAGAGAAGTGGGCTGCTGGGGCTCTGCCACCAACCTTGAATTCCAGCTCCATTGAAGTAACGCTCTCGCCTGGTGGCACCTGGGTCAGCTTCTGGATGTGGGCGAAGAGGTTGCGTGCAGGCACCTCGGTATTGCCACAGGTGGCGGCCTCCAGCAAGGCCTCATGGATGAAGATGTACTGGTCTTCTGTCTGCACCATGTAGTTGCGCTGGGAGCGCATGCATGTCACGTGGCCGTAGATGTCCACGGTCTTCTCGTGCTTCATCCGCTCCAGCATGGCATCGATGACAATGAAACAGCCGGTTCGGCCCACGCCAGCACTGCAGGAACAAAGCGCATGGTCTGAGATGACACAGTCGCTTACAGATGTCACACGAGCTCTAACAGTGCTTAAGAGATCACCCAGACTTAGGGCGCACAAAAGGCGAGTAAAGGCTGCTCCCTATGAGCAGAGCTCCAAACAAGAAGTGACAGGAGGAGCAAGGGAGAGAATCATTGGAGACTGTGAGGCTCCTCAGCCTTTCTGCTGTCCCCTTTCACTGCTGGAGTGGAAAGGACATGGTGTCACCCTGCTGATCCCTGTGGTGGCTGGCAGTCTCTCCACAAAGGAAGGAGAAATATGTTTAACAGGCAGGAAGAGTGACAGCGCAGGTGTGTGTGAAGTCAGAAGACATGAAGAGCAGGCTGGGCCCTAACACCAGCGAAATCTGTAATTTCCAGCCTGCTTGTCCCCTAACCTAGGTCACTGTTTCCTCACCCATAACATGAGCACAGGCAGCCTGAGAGGGGAAGCAGGTCATACACGAGGTCATGCTGAGGTCATGCACGACTGTGCTGAGCCCTTCACTCAAGCACCAAATCCCTCTCCACAACTGGAAGGGCAGTAGAGCAAACCTCTCACTTCTCAAAGCTAGTCACTTCGAGATCACCTTGAAAACAACAGATACACTGTTGTGACATGCAAACACAGACAGAGATAAGGGAGCTAGGCATTTCCTCATTTATGGTTCAAGTCATATCCTTAACAGGGCTTTAATAGAGCTTGTTTGTGTGTTAATTATACTCCACTACCATCTGAAACAGAGCATGAAAGAAGAGCATTAAGCACTGCTGGTAAGGCGTATGCTGAACAGCTATGATGGAGTGGTTTGTTCAGTAACAGGCCCCTTTTGGCTGGTACAAATAAATCTTGGCTGGGTAAGATGCTGAGCCTTAGTAGACTAATATTTTGCTTTAAGAGCTGCCTTTCTACCCTGTGAAAGAGTGCTGCTGTAAATACTGCACATGAATGTTTGTAGAGGTCGCTGCATGTATTTCCGTCAGTGATATGCCTCTGAAGGTACCACCCACTTAGGCTGGGCACAGATAATTTAATTTTTAAATGGCATTTGCAGTTTTGCAGGAGAATGTGTTTTCTGAGGCTTTCCATATAGCAGTGCTGTTTAATCTAATACAGCAGCAGCAATAGAAATGCCACCACTGCCGGGCCTGTTCTGCTGCCAGCCCAAGCATGCAGTGCGGGTTATGCTACCATGAAACCTTTCCCACAAGAAGGGGAGATTCCACTTTCAGACAGGTTAAAGCTCCTGCAGCCAGAAGGCAAACACACAGTCCTACCTGCAATGCACAACCATGGGCCCAGCATCTGTTGGGTTACAGGCCTTGACCCGTCGCAGGAAAGCGAGGATTGGGGTGGGGTATTCTGGGACTCCGTGATCAGGCCAAGCCATGAACTGGAACTGTCGGAGCTCTGTCTTCTCATTGGAGCCATTCTGTTGAAGACAAAGAGCAGTTGTTTTGCATGAGAACAGTCTCATCCCAGTGCAGGAACCTGCTGATGGGGCTACAACAACAGGCACGGAAAGCTCTGCGTGATGATGCATGTACTGGGCTTTCACCAGTGAAAATTTGGAGGAAAAATGCAGGTTTATTGCAAAGCTCCTATACATACAGATGCTCTGCAGAAAGGCAGTTTTACAGACACTGCAGTAGTGGAGCAGACTGCAAGGAAGGTGAAAGACTTCTCTGCACAGCACAGGTATATTATCTGCATACTCACTGCACGTTCAGGGAAAACTGGCACTGGGCATGGAAGGGCTACAGCAGCTAGTTCCCTCCCTGCTCCTCTGCATCATGGTGTCCCTGGGCTGAGTGATCAGCCTGTGTCTGCAGACTGCCCTGCTCTTCTCTGGGCTTGGCTGAGTGATCTATGCAGCAAGCAGTAGGACTGGCTGAGTGATTGCTGGGGCCTTCCTGGGACATCAGTGTGTCCCCCCTAAATACTGGGCTCCTGGCCCAGGCTCAGTCACACACAGAAGCAGCTTGCTGCAAAGCCTGTCAGCACTGACATGCTGCTGCTGGCACAGCCCCCAGGGATTTCCAAACACTAATGAGGGATGCAGCAGGCAGGAGAGAAGGGTTTGTACTCACGTCAGAAATTGCCCCTCCATTTGCATTACTAGTGACAGGAGTGATAAAAATTCACTGCTTCCCATGTTGTCCCTCTAATGGGAGTCCAGCTGCTACCTGTACACTTACCAGCGGCAAGAACAGCCCTGCTCTGGGGCCCATGGCAGAAAGCACACGGAAGAGCTTCAAGTATCCTGGCCAAAGTCCAGTGGTGGCCAGATGCACACCTTGCAGCTGATCTCCTACTGTAGCCCATCTGTGAAACATGGCTCAGGTATGGACTGGCCACATGCTTGGCCAAGCCAGGTACAACCAGTGGCCACTGCCTGTGGGCCATGGAACACCCTCAGCACTGGGAAGCATCTCTGCAATAGTGAAGCAGCACCAGCCCAGCCAGTCCCATACCTTGCACAGCGCGAAGGTGCGGACGGTGTAGGTCGCCAGCTCGACTGTATCCTGCAGGGTCACCTGGATCATCCCATAGGTCTCCGTACCCCGGCTCGGCCAGTACTGGTCACACTTTACCTGCAGGGAGGTGAGGAGAATGGGTCAGTGATTGGCTGCTGGATGGGGCATCTGGGATGAGGAACAGGGCTCTGCCCTTCAAAGGATAAAGACAGAAATGAGTTATTGTGCGGGGGGGCCTCTAAATCCAGATTTCCTTCTCCCAGAGTGTTCCAATCCCCAGCAAAACGGCAGCACTCCCTGGAAACCTTTCCATAAGACTCAGAATCACAAGAATATTCTGAACTAGAGGGACCCAAAAGGATTATCAAGTCCAACTCTCAAGTGAATGGCCCGTATGAGAATTGAACCCACAGTCTCAGTGTTATTAGCACTCTGACCAACTAAACTGATCTCAATGAATGGCTACTCATTGAAAAGGGGGATTTTCTTTTTCCCCTGGAGCCATTGGTGGAAGTGGCGAAGGGGACCAGGCCACCAGACAGAGCAGCAAGAGCAGTATTAGATACCAAGACAGTGAGCAGCAGTTTCTAGCAGTGATTTGTGCCTGCTGTAGTTCTTCTCTGCCTCCTGTTTGGTGAGATGGGCATCTCTGGGGCTTTGCTTGAACCACCCCCTGCCTGAGCTCCACATAGATGAAGAGCAGCTGTGGGTTGATGGGAGAAGAGCTAGTAGAGCAGGGAAGAGGAAATGGTGGTTTCTGTGGACACAGCTCTACTCAAAGGGCAGCTGAAGTGAATGAGATGCAGCCTGTATCCTCACCAGCTTCCAGCTATGCCAGCCTGGCGTCCTTGATCCACAGTCTGCTGCTCTGTGGCAGGACAGAGCTGAGTCCAGCACAGTACACAGAAACACAACAAGAGGCACTACCTTTCCTGTAACATCCGTAGTCCCCAGGATGCACCTGTTCATCCCAGGATGAACTCAGGCAGCAAAGCACCCTGGAGACAGATGGGACACAGGCCATGCCAGGGCTCCAGCCTGGATGTTGTATCCATCCTCTCTGCACTGCTGTGCATTGACCATCACTAAGTGACACCAACCTGCCCCTGTGGCAGGTGGCACATCTCTGAAAATCTACATCTCCCAGGTCTTTCAAAATGGCTCTACAAGGAACAGATGCCAACTCAGAGACAGACGCATCTTGTTCTCCCTCTGCAAGAAGACACAGACTGTGGACAAACCATCCCTTCAGCCCCTTCCTGCAGGCAGCACGGTGCCATCATGAAAACGCTGCTGCTCCCTAGTAACTTCCTGCCCTGCATCATCCTTATCACCCCCTTCCAGCTCTGCAGCCAGAATGCTTTGAGCTACTGGTCACAGCTCTTGCTGCATCCCACTTGGCAGACAGCCAAACACATCCCCACAGACCCATCCGTCTGCCCCCTTCACCTCCCTGCACATCCCTTCCCGCTCACATGCTGCTGCTCTTCTCCTCCTCTTCACAGCTCAGTGTTTGCAATCTACTCCTCCGGTTTTTTTTTTTTTTCAGTGAAGCCCCAAGCTCTCTATTTAATTGGCACCCTGAGCATCCCTGTTTTATCTGGTACCTGGCTCCTCCACCCTGCAGAGCTACAGTGTGTGGCTGACAGGAGGAAGACTTCATTCCACCCATGTGCACCACACCGAAAACGGCTTCCCACCCTAGGAGAGAGGACTGAATGGAAGATGATCTGTGTTTGTCAAGGAATAGTAAACTTAATTATTAGCAGAACGTGTTTACAGGGGAATATGTGGGAAGGGAAACAATAAGCTTAATTAGGAATCAATGAAGTTATGCCTTTTAATTCAAACCACTTGCAGCAGGGTGAGGCTTGTGAGAGTTAAGAGCCCTCATCCTGCACTCTGGCTCTGGAGTGCAGCAACCTGGAGTCAGAGGGATGCAGCTCTCCCTGCTTTTTGAGTTCTGCTCTCAGTAAGACCAGCCCTGGCAGAAATGCCTGGAGCAAGGCTGCCTAATGAGGTACTGCAGGTGCCTGAGCAAGCAGAGCAACTCTGCTGCCTCCTGCCCAGGGTCTCCTGCCATTTGGGCTACTATGCTACCTTGGATCTGTGGCAATATGGCAGGCTCTGCAAAATAGTCAGAATTCCTCTTCCTTGCTTGGCACAGAGCATTTGATATTGACTGGCTGCAGCACCAGCATCTTGGAGGTCCCGAACATTTTTTCACAGCTAAACTGATCCCATCCTCATGAGTGGGTGGCAGCTGCAGGCTGTCTCCACAAGCCTGAGTTTGTCTTGCCTGGCTTGGAGATGATGTGATCCTCTCTAAGGGAGAGGAGAGCATCATGGCATCCTGCAAAAATGCTAGGGACAGCTGCTTGCTGTAGTTTGCAGGGGATGTTTCAGGGGAACAGCACAGCCTGTGCCTGAACCTACACGTCAGGGACAGCAGTCCCCTCCTGCCACCCACATGCTGCAGGGCTGTGTATTCGAGCACAAAACAAACTTCAGAGGAGTTCCTTGTGTGGGATAATAGCAATGCCTGGGCTGGTAATTGAAAATTATTTATTCATGACCAGATAAGAGTCAGTCACATTTTCTGCCAAATTTACCCATAATGTTTATGCCCCATTTTCAAGCTCTGTAAATTTTATGCTGAAGCCGATGCACTGTGGCACTAAAGCAGATAAGAGATGTTTTCTTCTGGCAGTGCTTGTTTCTCATTAACTTAAGGAGCACAGTAATGTCCTGAACAGCCATTTATTGCAGCTTTGTTGAGTGGCTCCTGTCCCTCCCCTTTGATGCCCTGAGCCCAAGAGCAGCCGGGCACCTCTCTTCAGCTTGAGAGCTGTGTTCTGCTCCCGGGCCCTCTCACAAGCTCCAGATGGCACTGCTGTCAGCAAGAGGTCTGGAGCATGCATGATGTGGCTGCCAGGCTTCTCTTCCCCAGGGCCCTTGAGCACCAGCCTCTTAACACCCTTTCCTGGGGACATGAAATGCCAGGGGAGATCACACCCCAGAGATGGCTGCTTGGTGCTCTGGGCTGGAACAGAACATGCCAAAGCACTGCTCTGGGAGACCTTGCTCTGCCAGGCTCTAGGGGATAGCCCAGGGTAGGAGAAATCCTGCTTTAATACCTCTCTCCTGGCAACACAGCCCGGCAGGGACGCACCAGGCTTGCAGCTTCGGGAAAGCTAATCTACAATGTGTGTTTCTGAACTGCCACCAAATGATTCTGAAACTGATTGTAAAGCTTTGAAGGCAGCTAAATTGAACAATCCAGCCATTTCTATCCTTTATGTGCTTCTCACTTTGTGAAAACATGAAAAAGGGAGGATGATTTAGACCATCAAGCCAGCTGAAATTGCAGACCATAAAAGCTGATGCTCTTTAAAGATTTTTTTTTTCCTCTGCAGCTCAGGAACCCTTTAAAGCAGTGTCACCCCCACAGGGCTGCCAAGCTGCTGCTGGTCCTGGTTGACTTATCACAGCACTACTGAGGGTGACCTGGGGAGCTCGCCTGGAAAGGCAGCAGAGCCTGCTCTGCACTGGGCAGCTCGCCATGAGGCCTTGCTACCTACCCCAGGCTCTGCAGCTGGAGAGACAGCCCTATGCCTGTGCCAAAGCCCCTGGGCAAGGGGACTTTCAAGCAAGGTCACCCTTGGGTAATGCTGTGATGCCATGTGACTGCCTGGAGCAGTGCTGTCCCACAGCAGCATGAGCATCAGCAGGCAGCAATGCTGCAGGGACCCAAGGGGTTACATCACATGAAGTCTGAAGGCTCTGGAGTGGAATGAACTTCAAAACAGTGACTCATGCTGAAAGTTTGGACCAATGGGCAACGATTGGGATTAGGATCTTCACTGGTCCCAAAAAGATGTGCTCCCAAGAGAGCTCTAGCCATCACCAAAATGGCATGAGGAAAAGCATAGCAGGAAGGTGGCTAAAAGCCATCTTGCCTTGGAAGATGCTGAAAAAGACAACAAAAACCCCCAGAGAAAATAATCTCCTGAAAGTCCACTTCACAGCTCCCCAAGCAGGGCCCTGCTGTGAGGGAATGCCCTAAGACGCCTACAGGGTACAGCAAACACATCCAGGGAAGTCCTTGCTGTGGATCACTGGTTCAACTCAGAAGTAACCAGTCTTCTCCACTGCCTCTCCTGGCAACCTGCCTCTCCCACAGTGCCAGAGAAAACTGCCCACTTCTCATTAGTGCTGGGGATGTGCCAAAGAGGCAGCAGGGCATAGGCAGGCAGTGCCAGGGAGCAAATGCAGGGGTCTGGGTCTGGTCAGGTCAGCCTAGAGTCCCTGGGCAGTGTGCCCAATCAGGCAGGCTGCCTGAGATTCTGTGAGGGCTCTGGTCATCTCCTGCCCATAACAAGGATTCAATGTCACCAAAAGCCTGACCACATGCACTGTGTTTGGGACAGAAACCAATACTGCAGGATGATAGGATGAGCTGTGCTGGGGGGAGATAACACACAGCTCAGCAGCACAGACATCTGAGGCAAAGACAAGTCCCTTTGGGGTCAAAGGAAACCTGTTATCTTCAAGAAACATGCACCTTGGAATGCCTTGCCATAACTAAGAAACCCAGAAGTTAAGTGAGTCAGAATTCCAGGCATGGATTT
Organism: Acridotheres tristis; assembly: GCA_037013685.1. Taxonomy (NCBI): domain Eukaryota; kingdom Metazoa; phylum Chordata; class Aves; order Passeriformes; family Sturnidae; genus Acridotheres; species Acridotheres tristis. The sequence continues at coordinate 11,458,648 of CM072895.1, forward strand.
ATTTGGCAACCCAGAAGCACTTTTCCCTGTTCTTCAAATATATGCTCCATCACTGAAATGTGAAGGCACAAAAAAGTCCCTATATAACCCTCAGCTGCAGAGCACAGTTGATCAGAAACTTCTGATTTTGCTTAGTCTGTGTGCCAAGCCCTGAGCCACAGGGCAGGTCAGAATCATTTCCCTGCCTGTTTAGGCTGTGTCGGTGACAGTGGCCATTGGGCAGAATAGGCAGGGCTCTGCAGCAGGAAGCACAGTGCAAAGCTGAGATTGGATCTCTAGAGACAGCTCATCTTCAAGGAATGTTCTTTTTCGCTGCAGGCTGTAGGGCATTTGAAGAGCCCAGGGAACCCATCAACAGTGCCTGTTCTTTGTACATTAGGAAAAGCAGATCTGTTTTGCCATGGTGATTGGTGCTTCCAGCCACTTCCTCCCAGCCAGAGTGGGCTGGGACACCCCTGCAAGCATTTTGGTGCTAAAGCTTTCAAAAGGAGGGAGAGCATGCAGGCAAAAGTTTTAACTAAACCCAAACTTGACCATTTCTGCTTCTCAAGAATGAGCTTATTGGGCTAAAAATAATCAGTGCTTCACAGCTTGAGTGCACAAGCCCCTTCTGCTGTTGGCATGGCAACACTAAAATATTCTGCTAGTACAAACGCTCACCACTAAAATTTTACTTTTAGGAACAAACTGAATCATGAGAGGCAGAAGCTGCCTCCTCCTTGGGCAGGCTTTGCCCAGAGGGTGCATCTGGGCGCAGGAGCACTTGGTCCCAGCTTACAGACTCCTGCTTAAGCGGCTGAGTAAGAACCTCTGTCACGAAAACTGCAGTGTATCATCTGCAGTGAGGGCTCTCACTCCTTCTCCAACTCACGCCTTCCTCACGGTCTGCAGGCAGCTTTGCGTTTATTACATCAGAATATCTAATCCTGGCAATGTAAGCTGATCATTTATACATGTTGTCATTGGACAAGGCACAAATTAGTCTTGTTATTGCAATGAGACCCTGTCAGCCATTCTCTTGCATTGCCAGAAATGCCCTGCCAGGCTGCTAGATGCTGCTGGTACCACCCAGCTATTGCAGCTTCTCAGCTTCTGGGATGGTCCACACTCCCCATCTCAGAGCTTTCCTTCTCCCCTTTGATGTGAGTGATGTGGGCAGGAAAGGATGGGTGTGCATGCAGGCAAAATAGAGGTAAATGAGCAGGACAGCAACAGGAAGTTGTGCCACCCTTTTGCCCCACAGGGATATGCCTACAAGGCATTTGTTGCTGGGCTGCATGAAGCAGTGAGCCACATCACTGGAACTGCTTCTCCCTGGGTACCCTTATGCTGTGAAATGCTCCCATTCCTCTTTTCTGCCCCACAACAGCTCCAGAAAAGAGAGAAAGCACACACTGTACCCTCGACTTCTCTTCCAGCCTGGTCATCATGACTATAGTTGCTGTTCTCTGCTCCCACACCATCCTCCAGAAGTCGCTGAGGGTTTCTGGCAGCGGGCCCTGTGTGGCGATGTAGGCATTCTGCTTCCGATACCCATCAATGTAATTGGCATTGATGTAATCACTGCCCGGGACCCCTATGGAGGAGAAAGAGGGCAAGAGTTACTGGGGTAAGCCCACAGCCCTCTACCTACTGCTCTGCTGGGCCCTGCAGACAGGAGAAGAGGCTGGCATGTTCACAAGGCTCTTGACAAGTCTCCTTTATGGGGTGATGTCAAGATCTCTCCCAGGGATCCTGCAAAGGACAGGGATGGTGCCTGAAAAAAGAGGAACCCTTTGTAACTCCCACATTAATGCAACAAGCAGGCAACACCAAAGCAGAGAGACAGCTGCCACACGCACACAAAGGAAAATTCACAGGCAGGAATATTAAGGAGCTCATTCGGCCCCAAGCAACTGACTGAAATAATTGTCTTAAATTCACTGGCAATTTGTTATGGTCCTACAGCACCTTTTAAAAATGAAGCTCCTTTATTAGCTTGTCTCTGTTAGCAAGGGATGTCAGGCAGGGATGTCCTCCCACCCTTCCTGTAGGGATGACTATCCCCAAAGAGACAGAGATCTTCCTCCCATCACCACTGAAACTCTTCAGTGTGAGACCCCCTCTGCTGCCTGCTGGCAGAGGCTGCTCCACCCCCCCACATAGCCTCCACCATTTTAAGGAAAGAAATTTTTCGTAAAGGCCTTTAAAATGCAAACACATAGTTATTAAAATAAATTCGGCAAAGCAGAGGCCTAAGGCTATTTCCCAGCCCTGCTCAGCATGGGCTGCCCAGGCTGCAGGGAGAGAAAGCAGCAGGAATCTCATTGTCTCCCCAGGAGAGAGCATCTGCATTTCATTAGAGGAAGGAAATAAAGCTGGGGGTCACCCCTCGTCCTTTTGTCCTGGGGAAAATCCTACAGGTCTGTTCTGCAGGTCTCAGCAGTCTCCAGCAGACACAGAGTGCTGGCAGCTCTGGGGGAGTGGCAGCAGCTGGAGTGCAGTGCTTCCCTCCCTTGGCATGGGCGGCATGGACCTGGCAGGGTGCTTCGGGAACAGTTCCCGGGAAGGCACAGACACGACTTACAGCAACTGAGTCAGGCTGGCAAACAGGGATTCCCCCACGTGCTCACCCCACAGCTGTCTGCAAGGGCTTGCCCATGAGAAGAAATGCCAAGCCTTCACATTGCTGCTGCTGCTGCTGAACAGGGCTTGCTGTGAGGGACTGTTTGGCCCCCTCTCCTCCTCTTGAAGAGGATGAATAGTACATTACCATTAGAAAAGGCTTTTCCATCTCCCAAAAAAAGGATGCTACTGACTGTAGGGCCATCTGTGTACAAAGCCAGGCTTTAGCTCCTTCTCCAAGCAGGGGTGTATTTAATTAGCTGTATTTTCCTCATCCTCCATCAGTGGGCTCAGATCTGGGTGTGCAGAGCTGGGTGCTGGTTTATAAAACAAGGGGTATGGGTGAGCCTGGGCTCCAGCTCCTCTGTGTGCAAGAGGACTAGAAACATGTATTAGCCCAAACTCCAGGGATGTGGGGCTGGTTCTTGGAGCCATGAGGGTCAGTGCTATGGCCAACAGGGCCTGATGGTCCCACGGAGGACAGGGATATGTGGAGTCTGAGGTCCCAGGGGAAGGAGCACCCCTCATCCTGTGCCGCTCTGGGCACTTAGTTGGAACCATATACTTACTGACAAGTCCCAGAGAAAGATACTGGCCCTACACTTGTGTTGGGACAGAGGGTGGCAGTGGCACTGCTCCAGACAGTGTGGGAACACTGAGAAAGTGTTTCTCCTCTGGCCAGCCAGAACACATATTTGATCATGCTGATGCTTGGTGTTTGTCCCTACTCAGCTCAGAACCCAGAAAAAGATGGTCTCCTTGCTACAGTAAGGTTCAGCTGCTTGATGGGATGCCCACTCCAGTTACTCTTACCATCAATGGAAGTCAGGATGACACGTGAGTGGTCATAGGCTATCACATTTGCATAGCGGTTTTTCGGTTTATTCACTTCCAGGTTGGAGTTCTCCCAAGTGAACTGCTGCCCAGGATCAATGGACTGTGGAGAGAAAGAGAAGAAAGGAATTGGTATCAGTTACAGCACACTGGAGTGCTGCAGCACATAGGTTTCAGTTAGGAAATCTCCATTGCCCTGCACACCTTTCCCCAGGCCAGACACAGCTTCCCCAAGTGTCCACGGAACACCCATGGAATTAGCATCAAGCCAGACCACACCAAAAAACAGTTTCCAGTGGGACATGCATCCCACGATCTGCAGGCAAAGCAGTTCCTCACTGAGGCAGCCTGCTGCAGATAAGCCTTCATCTTCTCTGCTGCATGGTCATCCTTTCCTCTGGATATACCCATCAGCAGAAATTCGGTCTTCTGCCAGGATTCCAGAGAGTCCTGACTGTGCAGATCTTGACCTAGTGGTTTTATAAGCTGTTGAACTGAAGTCTCTTGAAATACAGCAAGCCCTGGGTGTCTTGTGCCCCAGGAGCTTTTGGTATTAGTGTCCTGCAAGACAACCTATGAGCTTTTGCCAGGGAACAGCCATGACAATTAATAGGTTACTACCCACTGCTCCAGCTACTTATGCAATGTAAACACCTCTTGTTTGAGTTAATAGAGTGACAAGAAACTATAAACCTGGAGAAGAGACATGATTATAAATCTTGGGCCTCCACACTATGCAACTGCCTGAAAAGCACACATCCCACTCCCACCTGGCCTTGCACACCCAGTGCTTCTTCCATGAGCCACGTGCTGGTGCACCCAGTCCACAGCTGCTCCATGGCCAGGCAGCCTCTTCCCAAAGCCTTCTCTATCGACTCAGCCCATGCACAAAGCAAGGTGAACAAGGACCATACCCAAAGCACCCTTCTGAGGTGGGATGGTGATGCCCCAGAGACACATAAGACACACACAGGTTAAGACACCTGCCACCTGCAGGGACTTGCTCTGCACATGCAGCCCTGGGCAAGCTGGGGGCAAGCAGCTACAGCAGAAATCAGTCATCCCATGAATCCCCCTCCCCCCAGAATTAACAACACCATCAAAACCTTCTTAAATTCTTGCTCCAGCTCAGGGTCTCTGAAACTTTGCTGGCCCACAGACAAAAACAATGGGGAAACAGGCCAAGGGAAGCACTGCACGCTGTGCTCCCTGCAGGCATCCGTGTTCATCGCTTGGCAGAGCTGTGTCAGAAGGTTTCTCAGGCAGTGAAATACCTGTCTGTCAGCTCTGCATCAGCTGTGAGCAAAAGGCCGAGGTGGGAGGCACAGCTCCCTGATTGGGCTGACATGACCAGCTCTCATGGTCCCTCTGCTCAGTTCCACCAACCACCAGCTATGCACAAAGTGACACCCATCAATGTCCCCTCTGCTCCTATGCCGTGGAGCAAGCACTTCCCAAGCAGCCAGCAACGGGTGCAGGCACTGGCTTGAGTATGGAGCACAAGCACTGCCTGCATTGCTGCACTAGCCCCGAGGGCTTTGCAGCACATGCAGGGCACGGGCCAGTGCTGTGCCAGGTGGCAGCTGTCTGTCCCCAGGTGCGGCCCAGGCTGCCTGCAGGTAGAGGGGCCAGTGCTGACGAAAATGCACAGGAGGATGTGACATCACAGCAATGCTAATAGGTAGTTTGGGAAATGTAGGATGTAAATAGACATTTCCTACAGAAAACCTGTAATTTTCTATTATCAGTGTAATAAGCAGGCAGCTGCTGTGCTCAGAGGCGCTGCAGCCAGGATGGTGGGAGTGGAGGCTGCAAGCACCACTTCTGACTGCAAACCCAGTGGCCTGACTGCCACAGACCTTACACACTCCTCTGCCCAGGCACAGAGACATCTCCACACAGCTCACAGCTCTCTGGGGCACTTCATTTCCTTCAGGCACCAGTATTTTGCTTTCAGAATAGGCTGCTCAGGGGATCAGCTCTTTGGATGCTCCCCACTCTCAGCCATGTGGCAGGGTAGACTGCTGCCCACCAAGGGTGGGCCTGAACTGCACAAGGGGAATGCAGAAATTATCAAAGACATGAAAAAATAAGAGGAATATAATATGAAAGGACTTCATGGTTTGGAATACAGATACGTAAGAGGAGTTTTGACGTCAGTCTGATCAATACGGAACACACTGAAGGAGAAGCACAAATAGACAAATTAATGAGGAAAATATGGACCCAACAATGCCTATTAGAAACATAAATAACACCTATTTTTCAAAAAGGTGGCCTTAGTCTGCACAGACAGCCCATGCAGAGACTTGACTAGCTGGTGGTGGAGCTAAGACTGGCTCTGAAGGTATCAGTGAGCATCTTCTTGCTGTGAAGAAGCAACACAAGAATGCATCAGCTGTAATTGCACTCTGTGAACACTCTCAGTGGGCACAGGTGGGTGCTGGAGTGAGTCCTACCCCTGCAGCAGAGGCAAGCAGAGCTCAGTGCAGTTGTTCACACTCAATCTATGCTGCAAATCATTGCCAAAAGGCTGCAGGGCTGACCCAGCTGTGGGGTGTGGAGTGCTTTGCACAGCAAGTCTGTGTCCTGCCACAGCAGAGGAAAGGGTTACTTCCTGGGGGAGGAAAAGGCTGCCAAGAGCCCCCAGAAGGGAGGAGGAGCATCAAGGTGTTGCCATTAGGGTTAATAGCTTTGATGTGCAAGGGGTATGTGCAGAAATGGTCTAATCATCATCAGCCTCTTAAGAGGGCAAACAGGTGAGAAAGTCAGAACTAATACAGCACCTGAGTGCAAAGAGGCTCTAATTAAATACTCCTGCAAATTAGTGACTCATTTAGAAGTAAAATGATTTAATTTAAACTCTGGTGATGAATTAATGTACACCTGTTCCCCCCTTTAAGGCAAACAAATGAGTAAATAAATGGGAGGATGATGGGCTGCTTGGAGAGAGTTGGAGTCCTTACATGGAGTAGTGGTTGGCAAGTCTTGTCCCATCTCTGTACAATGCTCTGCAGCCCCGGTGTGTGGTAGCACTGTCTCATCTCCCCACCTTGCTCCACAACTGCCCTGGCAATAGGAGTCTGCTCCTGTTCCTTTCTGGGGCTCACGGAAATCACTGCTTCATCCCAAAACTTCATCAGAGTAACACTTCCAACACATTCTTCCTAGAAAGCAGAAGGGCTGGGAAATTGGAAGGAAATGAGCCAGGAGCAAACTTAAAAGCACCATGACTTTTGCTTTGCTTTCAAGTGACAGGGAGATGCTGTAAGACAGCAAGTGCAAATTAAGTAAAAGCCCAATTAGTAAAACTCCTCCTTCCCAGCATGGAAGTGCAAGGAACAATTTCACCAAAGCAGTTCAGGGATCCCTGCTGCTACTGCCATAAAGACGGAGTCAGACCATTGAAAAGGGATTGGAAAAAGGCTCTTTCCTTGACAGACTCTAGAGCACTTTACAAATGCCTTGAAAATGTCTCTGAGTGCCAGTTTGACTCTCAGATATAGTCCACCTCGGACTTGCTGCTCCCCTGCCTTAGTTCCAAAATCCCTCTGCATGCTGAGGCCCTGCTGCTGCCTCTGCTGCTGGCAGGCGAGGAGAGCCCAGGCAGGTAGTGCCCTAGAGCAGCACGGCAGCTCAGGGAGCTGCACAAGGGCACGGGGACACAAAGATGCTCAGGCAGTGAGTGCTTCCTGTCCTCCTGTGAAATCAACCACATTAGCAGGAGCATTGACCACTGTCAATCTGCGCCGCGCCTCAAATGAGGACATAATGTGCTTCTGAATCAATTGCTGGCATCACTTCAGCCTTATTATTCCTATTACTGGAACGTGAGTGCCGTGTGCCTGCCAGGCAGCTTCCCCATGAGCCCATTAAACCCACGGCAAGCTCATTAAACCAAGGCTCCCTGGGTGCTACCTGGATCCTGGGCCCAGCACCTCCGGGGCTCACTGGCCTCAGGGATCCAAGCACCTCTCCCACTACCTAACCTGCCTTGCCAGGGCTGCAGGCATGGGAGATGCACAGTCCTCAGTGTCTTTATGGGAAATGTAAGTGAATATAGGGTTTGGGCAAACCACCAGTGTTTCTCTCCACAGAAAACTGTGAGGAAAGGTCTGCAGCCTCCCTACCACACTAGGAAGCAGGAACACAAATCTCAAATCTCATACACAACCTAAAGATTACTAAGAGCTAATGTGCCAGGCAGTGCCACACTGCCAGGCTCTCATCACCTGCTTTGCTCTGCTCCTGGGGCCATACACTGGATGGACATGCTAGATGGGCTGGATATGAAGGGCAAGAGCCACAAGTTGCAGTCTGGAAAGGAATAAAGAAAAGATCTTCCCCTGGGAAGGTGATGCAGGATCAAGAGCACTACAAGAGAGCAGGAACCAGTGCTGGTTGGAGCCAGCCCGTCCTGTGTTTGCTAGCAACACCGAAGGGGACAGCAATGCTCGGCTCACTGGATCCCACAGCAAGAGTGTGAGACGTGGTGCGTGTGTGCCGGCCAGTTTGTCCCAGGGCAGGTACTCCTGCACCATCCAGGGGCAGGATCCTGCCCCGGGAGCACAGGCTGCAGTGTGGGATGGTGCCCACAGGAGGAGCTCCAACACAGCGACAGCGCCTGCCACCACCTGCACATCCACAGTCGGGGGCTCAGCCTTCTTTCTACTTATTTAATTCCATTAATTCCCCACTGTAAATTCGCTGTAGCTTTCACTGTACACTAAAAATGAAATACTTTCCTGGTGCAGCCAGGCCAGAAGCAGCAGCCAGACCCTTGTGCCCTGCTCCCCAGCTTGCTGCCTGCCTGTACAGCCTGATGGGGCTGCGCTCTGACCCACACCAGAGCAGATGGCAGCAGTGAACTGTGCCTGCAGACGGCTCAGCTCCCAGCAATTGCATTTCAGCCTCTCCTGCCGCACCAGGAGTACCAGGAGGTACAGCTGGGAGGGCTCCTAGGTGCCAGGGGCAAAGGCTAACCCACAGCTCATGAGCCTGCTCTCACTGGAGCCAGCCCATAGCTTGCTCTGTGCTGGCTTTGTCACACGGGCTGCATGGCCATGCGGGCTGCCAAACTGGTGTGAGCAGTATTATTTGTTCTCTGACCTGTGGGAATTGAGGTCAGATGGCTGTGAGAAATTTCTGCCACCGTTCCTGCCCCTTTCCCAGGCATGTGGGGAGGTGCTGACAGGTCTTGTTTCATATCACCTGTGTCTAGGTTACCCTGCTATTGCTTGCACAGCCAAGGCAAGCACCAGACTGATGGCTCTAGGCCAGCTGGCCTCAATGGTTAGAAGTGCTGTTAAATATTTGCTCTCTGCCTGTGGTGCCACTGCTCCTGGAATGTGAGCCATCTATAAACAGCCCTGCACCCCACAGAGATGTTACACTGACAGGCTGCTCTACAAAAACACTTAAAATGCAACTACTTCAAAGCACAATCAAACAGCAAATGGGCCTTCGGGGTTCACCTGCCATGCCTTCCTCCCTTGTGCCTCCCTACTCAGCTGTGCTATTCCCATTCTGGCAGTGCCATTATGCCATGGGGAACAGGGTCAGGGCCTTCACTTCTCGAAGTGCTGGGTCACCACTCAGCTCTACATAAGGTCTGGGGCCCACAGAGTCCCAGGCTGAGCACTGGGACCGTATCAATGCTTTACTGCATATACAAGCATGTTCCTGTCTCTCGGGCTCCTGCAGGGGCTGCACAGCCGGCTCCCCTCCCACCTCTGCTATTTCCACATCCACTCTGCAGATTTCCTTAGTCAGCAGCACACACCATGCCTATCCTGCCCTGCAGCCCTCCTATCAAAGGGAGCTGTTTCCCTGCCAAACCCACACATACAGGGACTGGGATGAGAGCAGACCCACTGCCGCAGCAGTCCTGCACAGGCAGCTGCTGTTCTCTTCAAACTCAGTCCAGGATTCTTCTCACTGGCATTTCAAATGGGAAATGATTGCATCCCCACATGCCTACAAGGGGCAAGCCCTTGTACTTTTGGGTCCATCCTAGTGTCAAACACTGTACAAGTCTGTCATGTTCAGCAATTTCCAGATGATGAGGAGTCAAACACAGCAGAATCCAGGGGAAAAAAAATTACGTGCAACAATCAGCTACTTAATAGCTGCTTCAACATGAGAAGTACAACTGATTGGTGCTCTCAACCAGCCATGATATTCTAAAGAAAGAGAAATGAGAAGAGAGAGGCTCATGAAAGCAGCTAAGAGAATTTACTTAATGCTCATTTTTTTCAAAAACAGTTCCCACAGCTCAGTATTATGCTGCAAGCTCTATTGAGCACATGCCTAGTGTGAGGATGGGAGTGCAGAGACACTGGATCCTGCTGATTGAATCCCCACTGTGCAGCAGAGCCACAGCCTGCCTGTAGCAGAGTGGACAGCCCTGCTTAACATTTCATCTGGACTGGTAACAAAAAGCCCAAGGCAGACAGATATGACTGCACACTTTGGCTCCACTGGCAGGACATACATGAACACACAGGTAACTGCAAGGGAAGCACATTATTCCTTTAAACATTTCCCAAGTTGCAGTGTAATGCTGTAGTTCATCTTTCTGGTTCAGACAATAAATGCAGAGGAATGCCAAGACCCTCCACTTGGCATCCCAAAGCAAAAAAAAGAGCTCTGTGCCTTCCTCGGATACACACAGCACACCCTTTGAACTAGCTGGAATTCGTCCCTTACCTTCTCAACATAGAGATCTGCTTTCCCTTTCCTGGCATATATAATCCTACCTTGTGGGCAAATGCTCTGATCTGATCTCATAAATCAGTGTAGGTACGGTGCAGGAAGGGGTGGCCACAGGCACAGGCAGATAACAATTCAAACAGAAGTGATAACACATGCAAAGAACACTTCCCAAATTTATTCCCTCTTTAATACTAGTGGGGGGTTTATTTACAAGTCCCCTGCAGCACAAGAGGGCTCTGCATATAAGCACAGCAAAACATCATCCTGCCATTGCTGCTCTCATGGCTGCAGAGGAACTATTCCCAATTTTAAACAGCTGCAACCTCATCATGCAGCCTGGAGAGGGCCAAAAAAGGTGAGGCAGCCCTCAGGTAGGTCAGCCCCTTTCCCTCCACATGTGCACCTCCTTGGCAAGTTGTTCTCAGAAGAGGATAGGGCTAGAGGGAGTTGGGCTGAGAGGAGTGCAGTGGAGGGGTTCACCAAACACCCAGCACATGCCTGTGTGAGTGAACAATGCAGCATCAGTGGTGAATGCAGAGAGTACCTACCCAGGGGCTCCACCAGAGACACGGATAAAGGTGAGGGCATGATCCAGAAGTGCAGGCAAGTTTGCAGCTCAGGACTGCAGGTCACAGGCAGAGAGAGCTCTGTGCAGGGAGGGGAGCTTGGACTACTCCAGGGCAGTGGGAGTAGCAGAGCTTCTATGGGCGCTGATGCTGAATGGCACAAGCTAATGCCAGCACAGCCCAGTGGGAGATTAGATGGGGAAAGCAGGAATGAAAACTCAAAACGCATGTTTGTTGGCATCAGAGGACAGTGCAGAGAGCAAAGCTTTGAACACAGATGGAAGTGAATGGGCACAGGATGCTGCAGACCGAAATACCTCAGCCAGCCTGGATGGAGTGCAGCCCTCGCAGAGCAGAACAAAGTAACCAGTGACAATCCAGGTAGGCAGACACGAGCTCCCATTCGCTCCTAAGACCATAACCATGGTGGCAGCATGGCAGGCTACTGTGCATTCTCCTGCAAGGCCTTCTCCCTGTGCCAGCCATGCTTCAACTGCTCAAGACGAGTTCCCACGAGTGTGGGGTTGGCAGGGAGAGCTGGCAGGCTCCCAGGGCTGGTGTAGGGACTGGTCATGCAGCGTTGCTGCAGGGGAGGCACAGCTCAGCTTTCACCAGGCCCTCTCTGCTGGGGTCCTGGCCAGCATCACTCTACCCTGCTGCCCATCCCACTCTCAGGCTCACCTCATACTCCTGGGAGAACTTCAGCCCATCGTTGGCTTTGAGCCGGTCGATGTTGTCAGCGAGGTCGGTCAGAGGGATGGGGGGGTGGTCACGCATGCCTGCAGACGAGACAAGGAGGGAGGAGGGAGAGGAGAACGGTTATGGCTCTGCATGGCCAAGGAAGGCTCAGCAAGAGCATGTGCACAGCAAACCCAGGAGGTGGGTGCAAGGCGGACATGTGTGACTATGTAAAGTGCCGGGCGGGATGGATGGGAAGCTGACGAGCTCACACGGCATGCGGCACACAACTCCCGGAGCGCGTGGGGCAGAGAACAGAACACAAAGGTGATGTGCAGAATGTGCATGACCGGGTGAGCATGCTCGGACAGTACAGCCACTGGGCACACAGAGCAGGCCACGAGTGGGCAGGGCTCAGCCAGCCCCTGGCAGGAACACGCCGAGGATGCGCTGTCACTGCTTCCCGGGCTCCCGCGTGGGCTGAAGTTGAACACACTGATCCTCTGGAGCTCTCACCGCCAAGGGCTTAGACTGATCCTCTTGCTTACCCCTAACAATGGCATTAGCCATGAAGAAACTCTGCCAGAACTGCAGTGAAACCTCTGCAGTGCATGTGCACAGCTTTGTGGGTAGGCAGATGCTGTCACAGTCCCCAGAGCATCAGAGAAGGATGAGAAGGGCCCCATGGAAGAATGGCTGATCCCTTGGTAGGACAACATTGCACAACGTTCTGAGAGGTGAGGAGCAGCTCTGCCCACAGTTGTGTAACTCTTCAGTGATGCTCCAGAGGCAGAGCCCAAAAAGCTCCAGGGCCCAAAATCCAGCTCCTCTGGGCTGGCTCGTGCAAGGCACCATGTGCAGTGATGTGCCCTCCAGCAGCTTCTAGGAGGCTGCTGTGACCTGGGATGCAGCTCAAGCCATGGCAGAAGTCTTGCCCTGGCGAAACAAGGGATAAAACATTACAGTTCATCCTGGGCACAGCTGAAGCCCTGCTCAGCAGAAAGGCCCAGAGGAGGGGATCCCACAGATCCCACACAGGGGACAGGTACTATGGGGGTGTGCATGTAGGATTGGGAGAAGCCCTCCTGGGGCCCTGGGATTGAGAGCTTAACCATCACAACCTCCTTCTCTGATGCTGAGACATTGAACTGGCAGGAACGTGATCGTGAAACATGTCATCCAAATCCCAAGGCTCGTGACTCCATCAGCTGCTCTGTGGGTTTTCCAGAAACCCCACAAGGGTAATGATGATTATTAATAGGCTGAAGATGTTGACTCACACCCAGGGAGACGGGCTGGAGCACAGCCAGAAGCTTCTCAATTGCTCAGGAGGCTGAACACTGCCACAGATGGCAGAGATGGGCCACTGAGGTGATGGAGCAGTCCCCAGGCTGGGTACACACATTTTACACGTTGGTGACAAGTCACAAGGTGATGACATGGAAGTGTTACACCTCAGACATCTGCATAAAACATCTGATATCACTGCACACAGGCAAGACCCAATCCAACACACACTCATCCTGCCATTGCTCGGCAGTGCAGAGCTATCCATGGATGGCCTGAGAACACACAGATAGGTGGAGAAGGAAATACCCCTATGCTGCCTTGTGCTGAGGTCTTCCTGCAGATGGTCCCGTTTGCCACTTCACCCATAAGGATCCCTGAGGTTGCCGAGCAGGCCCTCAAAGGGACAGAGATGATGCTGGTTTTGGCACAATTTCCTCACTCATGCCAGAACTCTGGAGTTGTAGTTCAGGAACAGCCTTTGAAGAGCTGTCATTGATGAGCAATTGAATGATGACAACAGTGTGGGACCAAGACAGAAGTGTGGGGCAGGAAGGAGAAAGAGACTGGAACACAGCCAAAGTATGTGTTTTTTCCAACATGGTTATGTACAAAGTACAGCAGAGCCATGGACCACAGCAGAGCTGCAGACACTCATCTCTGCTGAGAAGTGAGGTCTCTCCAAAGGTGGTTCAGAGAGACAAGGTGGTCTCTCCAAACTTGTGTTTTGCCAGCCAGAGAAGTGATGTAGCAACAAAAGAGTGCAAGAGCAGATGAGGAAAAGGAGGTGGCTGGAATCCCATTATGGTGAACCTAGAAAAACAGCCACTGACAGTGCAGGACAAGAAAGAGATTTGTACACACTGCCAGGACTTCCACAAGCTCTTCCAATTGCTCTGGCAAGAGGACAGTGAGCTCACCATGAGGCTAGAAGAGCTCAGAGATCTCACAATGCCTGAAGGGACACATACAGCAAAGCCCTTGGCTCTGCTCCCAAGGGAAGTATTTATCCTACATATTTCTCCCATTCCTGTGTGCATACACAGATGTCTTGTACATGCCAGAGCAGGGTGGCCACATTTTTATGGTTGTTTGAAGATGAACTTGAAGCTCAGAAGACGACAAGTGATCAGGGGGCACTTTTATCCGCAGGCTGGTACTACTCCATCCAAGCTGCTAGAGCAGTAAATGCTTCCTTTGTGCTTGGAATTCTGGTACCAACACTGCAAAGCAGACTGAATGTAGGCATGTGTTCTGCCTAAGTCTCTGACAGAGGTTACCCAGCCTATGGAGATCAGTTTGCCCGAGGCAGGAAGAGAGTGTGTTCAACCACTGAAGAGCACTCTTCAATTTGTCCATTTAGGGTTTTTAGCTGGTCACTCCCTCCAGAATGGCCAAGGTTATCAATTCCCACACAGGGCCTGCTGCAGGCCTGGCACCATGGCAGAGCCCGGCCTACCACTCTGAGGGGGTAGGAGGCTGGAAAGCAGGGGAAGGGCTGCTGCAGAAGCCTCCTGGCAGCCCATCACTCAGGACCTTCCTTTCTGCACTGTGCTGCGGTGAGCTGCTGTAGTGCCGCGCGAGCAGTACCGAGCCTGGCCCCACACATCATGTCAGAAAGTGAAATCACTGCCATTTTACAGTCTGCTGTGAGTGAAGGTGATCTTCATGACATTGAAACAAAAAATACAGAGACGAGAGAGAAAGGGAAAGAAAAAGCAAAAGGTGTTGAAAGATAAAAACAGGAGTTAAAACTAACTTGAGATATTCGGGCAACAGGGGACACTGGCACCTGCAAAGAAAAGAAACGGGGCAAGAACAGAAATCCCATTAGCCTTTAGTCATCATTGCAGAGGTTCAGAGATGGAAAGACAACGAGATGAAGATGAAAAGCACCATATGCCACAGCACTGCGAGCTTCCCTCCTGCACAGGACCGACTGCCCGGCCCTGGGGGCTGCTCTGCAACAGGCTGTTACAGAGCAGGTTGTTGTGCCATCCCCTGACACTGGGAAACACGTGGAGCTGGAGCTACTTGCAAGGCAGTGAGTCCACAGGCCTTCACGTGCACTGAGAACTACATTTCTCACTGCATACCCCTGGTCCCAGTCCCATGCCCCAGAGAAGCCTGCAAGGGCCAGTAGATGGCAGGTACAGGGGGCATCTGTGCTACTCGGTGGCCAGAGGGACTGCACTCAGCCCCAGACACCTCTGGTCAGTGCCCCTGAGCCTCCAGCTCACTCATAGCTCATCAACAGCACAACTCAGTCTCATTTCATAGTGTACTGGGACACTTCCTGGTCCTGCATCCTCTTCTGCCTGTGACTTGGCACAGCAGTACATTAGTACAGGGAGGCCAACAGTGGGGAATAACCCTTGTCTGAAGTAAAAACCACAAAAAATGAGAAAGCTTAATATTTAATAACAGTAGACCAATTAATTATGCATTAAACAAGTTTTCCCTGCTCAGCAAGCTCCAGCAGGGAGACCAACTACCAGGGCTGGTGGCCAGCACCTCTTGTCAATGCATCCTCACAGCACTGCCTCGACCTCCATCGAGTGACAGGGGCAACAGCTTGGGCCCATTTGGCTTGGTGGATTTCATGTGCCTCATTAATGAGGACAAGCTCATCAGGAGCTGGAACAGTCACTTCAAGCTGCATGACACCCACTTCTGCCCCTCAGAAACTCACAAGGGATGTAGTGGAGAGAAGGGGAGGAGGACAGAGTGCTGTCTCTTGCCAGGGGAGCATTGTCTGGCAGTATCCCAGGGTCCTGCTGCTGTCTTGAGTGAACTCGAAACACTCTGGCTGGGTTTTGTCTCTCCAGAGAGCTCTGCAGACTTACCAAATGAGCAGCATCTTTGGCATATCCTCATTTGCAGACAGCAGAAGAAAACTTCCTGGCTCCCTGTCCCTCTGATGGCAGCTCTTGAACCTTGCTACAGGTCTAACAAGGGACATCCTTGTTGCAAACACCCTGACCTCGCAGAAGATGGGAGCAGATGCAAGCCCGACTTGGCACAATCCTCCAAGCAATGCAAACCACAAGCATACAGCAAAGACCGCTTTTGTGTCCACATGGAGACATGTCACAGAGGCCTGTCCCCATGCACAGCTGTCCTGGAGCAGCCCTGTTTAATACTGTGCTCCTCCTCAAGAAGCTGCATGCTGCTGCTGAATGTGTGTGACCCCCTCCCAAGTGCTGCTCCCAGTAATCTGCCTGTTGAGATGTTCTTCCTCTGGCACGTGTCTCCCTTGCTCCCCACAGCATTTTCCTCCCATGCTGTGACACCATCCTGTGCTGTGCTGTGGCCAATTAACGTGCCAGCTCTGCTGGCAACTACTAGCCTGCTGCTGCTGCCCACACGTGAGATCTGCCTCTGGCTCTGCCTGGGAGATGCATTAACTACAGACCTCTGACAGCTGCCCTGGCACAGAAAAGATGTGCTGGTGTAGCTCACCCCAGATGTGAGCCAGACTGCTGTGAGTGGCAACAGGAAAGGCTGCTCTTGCCCCCCTGCCAGACACAGCAGTTTTACATCAGGAAATGGCCCCTTCAAAACTCTCCTGTTAGATGAAAGCTCTTAGATGAATGAGCAGCAGGAGGAAAAGGAAAGTAGGTTAGAGACCAGGAGGAGCTGCAAGTTAGAAGAGAGCTCTATGTACCTCATTTGCTGCTGAACTGCTCCCTCCATCACAAAGGCCCAAGTGCTCCCTCAGTTCATACAGGACTTGGACTCTCTGAAAGGCTCTGAAGGAGTCAGGGCGAGCCTGTCTCTGATCACTACAATGAGAGGTACTGTGCTTTCGGTGCCATCAGAGATGTGCAGACACAAAGCAGCAGCACAAGACCTTTCTGCAGTGTGAAGTACAGTTGCCTCCATGAGCTGGCAAAGCTACAGCCTGAGGCATCCCAGGCCAGTGAAAGCAGCATGCAGAGAATGGCTTTTAACTGAGCTATCATCCTCTGCACTGAGAGCACCATGATCAGCAGAGTCCTTCAGTGGGCCATAGCACTGGCTGCAGAGCACTATAGTCTGCAGGTACCTCTTCTCTTGACCCTTAGGTGAGCAGAGCAGGAGAGTCAGCACACCAAAGATCCCAGAATGAAGCTGCTGGGACACCTCAGCAGTGTAAGAGATCTATGTACCTCCTGACTGCCCCAGATGCAGCCCATGTGGCCAATACTACACCAGTTGTGCTCAGCACTGAAGCTAAGCCAGGTTGAAGCCAGTTCAGCAACATTGTAAATGGACAATCCCAACTGTGTGGACGCTCCTCCCAGTTCAGGACAACTGTAATGAGCTTCGCACCATGTCTGACACACACCACACATCAGGTCAGCCCCATCCAGGTTCCCCAGCCTCATGGTCTTGCAGGGACAGGGCCAGGGAGAAGGATTTGCAACCCAGAGAGCAGACACCTGGACATCCTTGGTCTAAAGCCCACGCTGTGTCACTGTGACTGAGAAGGTGTGGATCTCCTGGAGGGTGGGAAGGACTGCAGCTCTGCTTCTGGCATGGGGACATGGAGAGGGGGAACCAGAGGAACCAGATTCAAGAGGATGAGCTGCTCCTTACCTGGAGTCTGGTAGTTGAGCCTCCTCATCTCAACTGGGTCAGACGAGTGGGCCAAGAGTGAATCCTTCAGGCCGATGGAGTGCTCATCCTTGGAAGAGGGGGAATGTGCCCTTTTCCTGTGGGCAGAGAGGGCAGAGACAAGCAGGTGAGTTCTGGCAGAGACGGCATGAATCACCCTAGGAAGGAGTCTGGGTCTCTGTGTCCCAGACACCCAGGTCCACCCCAGGCTCCCGGGGCTCTGGGTAAGTCATATCATCTTCTGTGCCTCCAATTTCCCATCTATGAAACAGGAAAGATTATATATAAGTGATGTCAGATGTTTGATTAGTGAGGCAGTTTTGAAATGTGGTATTCTGCGTAGTATTTATTAGAGAAAATGCAGATAGATGCAAGATGCTGTTTCCTCTTACTGTCTCTAGGAACTATTTCCTGTAGTGGAAGGATATAATAAAATTTTTTTTCAAGTATTAGAAATATTTAAATATAGAATGCTGTAATATAATACTGTAAAGGCTCTTCAGGGTGTGTTTTATTGGGCCATTAATACATGTCTTGAATGGTTGAAGGCACCCAAGGCGTGTATTAATGGAACAATAAAATACAATGTTGTCTCTTCATGCTATATTTATGCCTAAAGCGATGCCACCACCTCAGGCTCTTGCTGGAATTCACAAGCAAAGCAGGGAGAGATCCAATCAAAAAGTGGACAAGTGAATACTAAGGAAAATATAATACTGCAAGAAGAGCTTCTAGTGAATCTCTTGGTCCCACTTCTTGCTCTAGATTACAAATATGGTGGGTATACCCAAGGGCTGGAGAAGGGTGTTGGGCAGGAACAGCACAGCAGTTCTCTCTTCTGAGCCTGTGCTGACCCTGGCACTTGGTCAACGCACTGAGCATGCAGGAATACACAGAGACTTTGTCTTTGGCTACAGCCCCCAAATGGATTTTGCCTGAACCCCTCTGCTGACCTGATGCTTCCTGGAAAAGAGGGAGCTGCAGCACTGCTGCTCTGCACAAATGCTAGCACATTTACCGGCCTGCAAATGCCAACAGTCAGCCTCTGCTTTGGGCCTCCCTGTGAGGCACCTGGAAGCACACTGAAGGGCTGCCAGGTTCTGCACAAAGGCAGCTGCATCCCTGGATGGTGGTGACCCTGAACCATGCATGATCCCAAGTGCTCTCACAGGCACAGAGCACTTTTACTTCCATCAGAGGCTAGGCATGCTGGTCTGCCACTAATGAGAAGCACTTAGAGAAAATTTAGTGCATAAATCATGAGTGAAACCTGCATGTGTTCCTTGTGTGGCACAGCCTGTGAGGAAGCTCCATCTGCAGCCTGAGGCTGCAGCAAACAGTAGAGTTGTTCAATGGGGAGAACCAGCTTGTGAGTCTTACACTACTCTGAGGCATTTCAACATCTCAGAAGCCTTCCAGCTGCCTGGACCAAGGCAAAAGAGCTGAAAGACTGAAAGACTGAAAGCATTAATAGAAAGAAAGGAGAATACACAGCCAACAAATAAATTTCCTATCAGGAGCACAGCAGGATGTGCAATGTGCTACTGTGTACCAGTCCTCAAGCAAATTGGGCCCTCTTTTTTGGGGAATGGGCACAGCACATAATTAAACTTTATCTCTGTCTCATTATCCCAGTCAGGGCAACTGCTAAACCATCCTCCAGATCCCAAGCTATGCACTACTGCTCAGCTTCAATTCATTCCCATTAAAGACTCGCCATTGTGAATATTACACACAGATACCTTTGGGAGAAAATGCATTCACAGAGAGGCTGAACAGCCAAAACCACAGCATCACTCTGAGCACATGGGTGGTGCTGGAAGAGGGTATGCTGCTCCTCCACAGGCTAGGATGCAGCAGGGACATGTATGTCAGGACTGGGCACCACAGGCAAGTCTGTGCTCCACCCACATGACTCTGGGACAAAGCAAAGCTAAGGCAAGGTGGGAATATCTTCTATGGGACCCTAGTTCAGAAATCCCCTCCGGGGCCATTTTCTCTCATTAAAGACCAGCAAATATGTTGTTTCTTGTAGTTGCCCAGTATTCCCTCAAAGCTTCCTCATCAGAGTCTGCAAGACTGCACCTGTATTCTTTAGGGAGCAACTCTCAGTCTGAAGTAACTGAGAAAACAAAGGAACCCCTATAACTGCTGTTATTGTTGGGAGTTTTTTTGATTTTTAATTTAATTGCAAAAGCAATCTGGGAAGTCTTTACGTTGGAACTTCTCCCTGAGAGGTGTGAGAGGCTGACAATTGCCAGGAGGCTGATACCTTTGAGGAAACAAAGTCTTTGTAAACTCCTAAGGCTGGCATGCTCCACACTCCCAAAAACAAAGATGCCCCTTAGTAGCTTCAGGCTTGATTTTTAAAAAGGGAAATAGACTTGAAATTTTAGGAAAACAAAAAGATAAAATGGATTCATACCTTTCTTGCTTGCTAGATCCAGGAAAAAGCAGGAACAAAAGAAAGGAGATGATCACTGACACAGAAAGGCACTGACTGCACATGCACAGCAGAACTCCATTTAATCAGACAACAAAGGCAGCTCCCTTCCCCAGCTAGAGAGACATATGTAAATAGAGAGCCCAGGAGGAGCTCAGAGCTGAGCTTACAGAGAATAACCTACTGTAATTGAACAGGCTACACGGACACATGCAAATGTAACCCATGGCTCCTCCCGAGGACTAACAATCATCACACACTACAGTTACAGCTGAAGCAGGGCTGCTCTGCCAGGCAAAAGGAGTTGTCTGTCCCCACAGGGAACACAGTGTGAAGGTGGTTCTGGTCCAGTAGTCGGGACTGAGAGGCCCTAAGAACAGAGTTCCACTCTGAGTTCAGCCTGTCCAAGTCCTGTTCTCACCACCAAGGTCATGTTCTTCGGTCAAAATTCACAGGGAGGGGAGGCAGCTGCCAAAGATCAGTCAGGCAATTTCTATAGAGAACCAGTACTAGAGAAGCTCCCAAGGCTGCCAATGGAAGTTGTTGTGACCAGAGAGCAATCAGACTGGCTATAGGGACAAAGCTGCTGTCTTTTGTCCCACTGTTCATATGATTCCAGAATCCACAGCAGCTGCGTCCTGGGGCTGATATTAACTACTTTCTGCATACCCAGCCCTTCTCCTCTCTTACAAAGCAGCCATCTGCTGTGCCAGGTAGAAACCTTCCTCCTCCCCATGACCAGCAAGGACCGTCTGTCAGAGCACCCTGTATCTGAAGGTTACAAGGAAGGTCCTGAAGATGCCAGCACCTCTAGTGCTCATGCTGTAACTGCCGTGTCTCAGATTGGGTCTCACCTTTTGAAGAGAAGTATGGCAATGACAATGATGATGATTAATATCACAGCCAGAACGGGTCCCATCACCCAGAGCATCTCTGGTTCATCCTGCTGCTTTGCTGATGCCACTTCCATCACGATCTCATCCGAGTAGGGGCTGGCTGCATATCTCTTCTGAACAGCACAGGCAGGAAAGGGAGAGAAAAGCAAGCATCCATTATGCTAAAGCAACAGCTACATCCCTGAAATGCTGAGGTTTCCCCTTGCTTCTGGCTAGCAGAGAATGGTCAGGCTTCTCAAACTCCAGCAACATGCCATGAGATACTCCCTCCCTTGGCATCAGTGGAGATCATGCTGTGGCAACAGTTTCTGCCTGGCCGATACATTCTGGGTGCCAGCAACTTTGCTGGCGTGAAACAGTTCCAGTGCCAGCAACTTCATGGCTGACAAACCCGACCTGGAGGTGCAAAACTGAAGAAGCCCAGCTAAGAGCCACTTGCCAGCCCTGGATTCTCTTGGAGCCAAATCAAAAGCTTTTGAATCCCAACCAACTGCACAATGGGGCTGGCTGATGATTCCTAAGTGGTTTACAATACCTGCTGTGCTGATATCAACACATCTCTTCAGGATAGAGTTATATTAGGAAAACCCCTGCTGGGCGAGGCGGGTTTTCTTAAAGGAATGAAATGACAGGAACATTTTCTACCTGATGTCTTTGATAAACAGACCTTAGAAAGAGGCTCCTTCTTACAGGTTCCTTTCCTTTCTGTAATGTGGCAGCCCAGTGATTTATAACCTGAAGGGATAGCTTTCTAGCCCCACTAGCTAAATGGAATCAGCAGAGACCTAAACCCTTCCTGCAGAAAAATGACACTGCACCTGGTGTTCTGCTGCTGTTGCTAAGGCTTATGGAGCTGTGCTGCACTTTCACAGCGCAGCGTTGCTGGGTCAGAAGGGTTGAATGCTGCAAAAACAAATCCTTTCCCCCTATTAGAGAGGGCCAGAGCTGTATCAGTTCTGTGCCTGTGCCTTTTGAGCAGCACCTGCTGCCAGGCATTAAGGAATCAGAAAGCTCTGCTCCTGCCACAGAAAGTTTCGGTCACAGAAGAGGATCTGTAAATCTCCTGCTTTAAGGTTGCAGTTTAAACATGCACTTCATGTCTTCACATATGTGAGGAAAAGAAACGGAAAAATCAAGCCTGCTGGTGTCACACAAATGCACATCTTGATGTACTCTCACAGGTGCCCTTGATCCCAGTCAGGCTGGTTTCAAAGATGTGTGGAGTACAGAAAATGCTCTTATCTGGGACATCCTTCTGGCAGCACACACTAGTTCAGCATCCCAGCTGCTCTCCTCAGATTTATCAGCACAGGTGCCACTGTGTGGGAAAGAAGCGTGGAGGGTGGTTGCCACTTCGTGAAACCTTTCAGCCCTACAAGACCCTGTTTCAATAACTAAAGTAGCTGCCAGCTCCTGGTTTAATTCTGCTCTTAGAGGAAGTCTGCACAGGACCACTGTAACCCATCAGACTGTTCCTACACCCGTGTCCAGTTCAAACAACAAGGCAGAGAGTCAGCTACAGCTCTGAGCATGGCACAGACAATAAAGCCTGCGATTCCCCTTCCTTGGGCAAGTGGCTACTCTGTGAGGGAGGCAAAAAGGCTTTGCCTGTGACTCCTCAGGAAGGTCAAGGTGCATGGGTGGTGGGGGAGGGAAGAAGCACATGCTGATGTGTGCAGCAAGGTGTGACCATCTCCAAGCTTTGTGCAAGGGGCAGAAATTCTTATTTTTTAAGACACACTTTAAAGGCATCGCCTTCCAAGGGAAGTCAGATGCAGAAGAGATCAGAAGGACTGTTATCTCAGTGGCATTTCCAAAGGCAGACTGCGTGTGCAGGTGCCCCTGCTCCCAGTTCAACCACATTCCCTCTGCCTTTGAAGAAGGGCAATGTTATGCTCTCCTGCTGACAGCAGAAACACAGCAAGCAATTTCAGAGAAGCTGGGTGGGGGAGATAGTGCACAGCCTCGGACAGAGTGCCTCATGCTCCAAATGAAAGTGGATGTGATGCAGCAGGGGATGCAGAAATGTGGTCTGCAGGAGCAGGGTATGTAGGAGGTTTGTAGGACACTACTGCTGGCTGGTGGCTTACTAGAGGGCTGTGGTAGGTCAATGCTAATAAGGAGATGATGATTATAGTTGGGATCAACTAGTTAAGATCACCTCTTCTTGAAAGGGTTTGTCAGGATAGTGCATCTCAAGGCCTCTGCCTTACCTTGTTGTTAATCTGTGATTCTTCTTCCCTCACTGGTGTATGCATCTTGCCACAAGAACATGTGAGCTGGGTAAGTAATAAAGAACTCAACCTGCCCTAATGAGCCATTACAAGCAAATGAGGCTGAGGAAGGAAGCCACAGCTTGAAATCCAACCAAAGGATTCGGTGCATCTCTATTATTTCCATTATTTACATGCTGGCCGCTGCTACTGCTGCCACCACCACTCCTGCTCTGTGTTTACAGCTGGACATGATGCCCAAGTCTTGCTGTGCTGCTCCTTGCTTATTGCATCAGGCTTTCCTGTGCCCAGGCCCCGTGTGCTGCCAGCTTCTAGCAGGGAGTCATGCAGGAGAAGGAATCCCCACACATCAGGGAAGAGTGCACCTTTGCCCTGCTGATAATCCACTGCAATGGGAGACAGGTTTGCTTCTCCAGATGTCACCTCAAAGTGAAATTCGGGGCAGAGAATTTCACCTGTGAGGTGAAACCCACCTGTGAGGGCAGGTTTGCAGGGAGAACATCCTGTTCACTGCAGAGTCTCAGCAGTCGCTGTACAGGGCAGGATTTCGTGGACTGTCTACAGACGCTTACTTGAACCAAAGCAGAATGAGAACCCTTCCCAGCCATGTGCCAAGCTCTGCTCTGAGCACAGCCCAGCAAGCCACAACTGAGCTTGTGCAGAACGTGTGTGTTGACACTATCCTCTACTCTCATCTGTTATGTGGAACACACGGTGCCATTTCCCTCCAAAAACACCATTTATCAAGTCAATTCCCATGGCCACCTCAGCTTGTTCAGCCCAGTGATGCAGCCTCCCTCCTTCCTTCACAGAAAACTCTGTCATTCTGCCTTGCAGCAATTGCTCACCCTGCCTGCACTGAGCCCAGCTCAGCTCTACTGGGACAGGCTGTGCTCACCCTGCCTGCACTGAGCCCAGCTCAGCTCTACTGGGACAGGCTGTGCTCACCCTGCCTGCACTGAGCCCAGCTCAGCTTTGCTAGGACAGGCTGTGCCCCCCCCCAAAGTCCTTACCGTGTCTCCATCCTCCAGCGAGGCCAGCACGAAGCAGCGATAGCTCAGGTCTTGAGACAGAGGCTTGTTGTAGAAACCTTTGTAGTTCTTCTCATCCCCCAGGGTAAAGGTCTCAGGCAGCACATCCACTTGAGCAGCAATGTAGGGCTTGAGTCTGTCTGCCTGGCGTCGCTGCCGTCTGCTCTGACTCCCTTGGCTTATGGCCTCCAGCAGCTGGGGACAAACAAGGTGCCATCACTGCTGCTGACAGCATGACACCGCCTTACACTGTCACCTTCCTGCCTGTAGCACTCAGCAGGGGTGAAGTGAAGGGATGAGAAGGTAACTGGGTTTGATTTGTGTCTGGTGGTACTAAGGAACCAGGGGAAGTATTATCCATTTAGGCATTGCTGGGGCATCTGTCTGCAGAACCTCACTGCAAGAACCTCCACTAGGACCTCAACTTTGGAAGCATCCTGAGTCCTGAGAAGCTGACATGGTAAATGTTAGGGCTGAGACAGCCTGGCTGTGACTGTCCCCCTGAGTTATGTATCCCAATGGGCTGTGAGAGAACCAAGCCATGTTCTGTGGCCTGATTATTATTGGTCTAGACAGCAACTCACACTCTATATGGACACTGGATGTGAATTACAGCTGATGCCGATGTTTAGGGAAGAAGTGACATTTGCTGTGTCTTTCCCTTCTGTCAGTGCCTCTGTATCTCACCTGCTGCTGCGTTGCAGGCAGAGCTTCATTTAAACCACACAGAATGGTAACAGATTTCATGGAATGTTCAGAGTATAAATGGCAAATTTCACAGTCACAAATTCATGAAAAAGGATATAATGCACAAAAATCCAATTGCACTGCTAAGAATGACTGTCAAATGTTTAAAGGTCTTTTTTTTTCCAATTAATAAAAATGAACATCAAGTTTGGAAGAGAAATTCTAATTCAAAATGAAAAAGGAGGGATGAAATACATTTCACACAGAAATTTATCAATGCAACAGTGTCAGGGCAGACAGGGAACATCAGAGGGCTAGGGACAGTGATGTATACACAAAGTCATGCTGCTGAGCCGGGCGTACTCCCCCTTAGGAGAAACTGGGGAAGAAACCCCTCACTTTCCCCTTGACAGTCCATCCTTGTCCTCTTATCAGTACTCACATAGAAACTATTTAGGAAAACTATACCTTGTCATTATAGTATCACCAGAAAAAAAGAAAGAAAAAAAAGGAAAAAAAAAAAGAGGCTGGAGAAATGTTAGTTTCACAAATGTCATTGTAATCCCGAGGGGAAAAAGAAGAAAGATAGTTTTCCGAGTGTGGAGTTTGCTTCCTACACCCATCTCTTGCATCTGGCTGAGATTACAGCTGAGCTCTTTGGGCAGAAAGTGCAGCTCTACGTGCATGTACACAAAACCACAGGGCTCCAGTTGTGGTTACGGTTGCTGGAGGCTTCTGCCACTTATACAAGTAATACACAGCAAAAGACTGCATCAGAAAACTGCTAGACCTGCAAAGTTCAAATCCTGAATAATTAGGAAATTAATATTGCCCGTGCAAAATTAATCCAGCTGTCTTATATACGTGCATTGTGCTGCACCCTTACTGCAGAGTCACAGACTATCTTTTCTGTAAGTTCCCTGCTTTGTTCAATACACAAGACAGACAGTGTTTAATCAAAGGGCAGATATTCCACATTTTGTTTTCTTCTTTGCATTATGCAGCCCGAGGCCTTGCTTATTGCTTACTATTCAAATCCAACTCTGAAGACAAAATTAATAATTTCCTCATGGGCTTT
The DNA here is from genome assembly GCA_037013685.1 of Acridotheres tristis. Classification (NCBI taxonomy): domain Eukaryota; kingdom Metazoa; phylum Chordata; class Aves; order Passeriformes; family Sturnidae; genus Acridotheres; species Acridotheres tristis. The sequence continues at coordinate 11,484,299 of CM072895.1, forward strand.
TCTATGGTGCTGATCACTATACTATTACAAGTACTTCACAAACATTAACGATCTTATCTTTCAAACACCCATATGAGTCAAGATAAAAGTGATTATCCCAATTTTACAGACGGAGAACAGAAACACTGCAACATTAATGTAAAAAATGTCCACTAAATTTGAATGTCAAATTGAAAAGACATCAGCTTGTTTTGTTTTTCAAGAAAACTTAGTATTTTCTTTATAGCACTGACTGTATCCAGCTCCTATTGACTCTCTCTGCAGCTGGCAATGCTTAGGCTTTGCAAATGAGAGCTCCAGAATCTCAAACTGAGCACCCAAAAAAAATCACAAAATGCAAGACACTGGTTGCTAATGAAAATTTTGGCTTAAATCATTTGCCTGAGGCTGGATGAAACAGAGACAGAAACTAGTTCTTTTGACAGCTTTCAACCATCTAAAGTGAAAACCAGAACAACCTTCCTTATGCTGGTCTTCTTTTTCTTGTGACATCTGTGATCCTGGAAAACTTCTGCAATGAAAATATGCAGGAGACCTATGGGTGATGCTTCTCTATCACACAGCTGTGCTTCATTTGCCGAAGAGAACCACAAATATACATTTTGGAGCTGGAACCTCACAAAAACAACTGTGTGATCGTGTAAATAAAGCCAAGGGCTGACTTACAGCTTCTGTTTGCAATTTCTGAGTGCTTCAAGCTTGCAACTTTGTTCTCTTAATGGATCTTTCTGTGCATGATTTCTTGGAATTTTTCTTTTACACTTTGGGGGTGTTAGTATGTGTGGGGAAGAAAGAGCCCACAAAGCCCTTGTGTGGGAGTCTCCTGACACCTGCACATGTTCCATGCCTCAGGTGTCAGAGCACTCCTGGCACAGGACAAACTGTATCTTGGGGTCTTGGCTGGTGAATGCTCAAAGCCTTCAACAAGCAGGTGTGAAGGGAGCTTTGCAGGCTTTGTAGATACATGAATGAATTCTTTTATCTACACTGCAGGCTTAGGTCCTGTCCAGAGAGGGAAAAGCCTCCTGACAAAAAAGCTTAATAAACTGAAACCAGTAATTTTGTCTCCTAGCTTGTTTTCACTATCAGCGTGGTCATTTCATCTGAAAAAGGCTGCAAGGACTGTATGACCTGTGACAGGATCTGTCCTGGCCAGAGCTCTGACACACTCAAGTGTGGTCTCCTAAGGGGGCCCATTCTGGGAGGTGGCTCTGCCTTAGCTTGACTCCAGCCTCCTTCCTACACGGTGTCACGAAGAAAGTCTGAGTGGGCACCCATTCCACAGCCCCCATCTCTGATGTGCAGCCTGTGTTGTTGCATCCTGCCCAGGAGGCCTGGCCAAAGTGTGCTGGGCTGCTTGGGAATCACTTCCATCACAGCAGCTGCTACAGGGTCCTACCTGGTCCAGCTCCATCTCATCAGGTGTCCGCCACCGAGCAGTCAGGGTGCTGGTGCTCTGGTCTGCTGGCACAACCACGATGTAATACCACCTGGGAAGGAAGGAAGGAAGTGTAAGCACTGGACCCTGAGCCATCTCTCTGGCAGGACACCGAATAATGTGTGCCATATGACTCAAGGATGACCTACTCCTTTCCCTGTCCTTTAAGCAGCAAAATGGCTCAGTAAGGAAAAGGCTGTTTTCCAGCTGCACCAGAGAAGAGAATACTGCCATTAGCACTCATTAGGATAATGAAGATCTACAGACTGGGTTCCAGAGGGTGGTGTAGGAGCTGTGAGAAGGACATTTATATAATCGGATTGCAGCAAGAACCCTGGGGAAACTGTGCTTCAGCACAAGGATACCACAGTAACGAATAAGACTTCCACAAACTCGCTTTTTTAATCTCCTTGAGGCTTTAGGCATTATTTATTTAAAGGATATTATACAGTGTCAGAGAAAGTCCCTCCTGATCCTCAACTGTATTTCTGCTGGTAGCATCTGGAGTATACCCACCAGGGTGAGGGCAAACTGTCAGACGATTGTCTTAATTTTATTACACATCAATATTTGCTCAGAAAGAGCCAACACCGTGATCCCATGTTATGGGTAAATCCCTGCCTCTGTACCACAGCCTGCTCGGAAATTCACGCCCAGGTTACAAAATTCACATGCTGGCAGAGGTCTGCCCTGCCTTTGTCTCCCCACACCTAGCCCCCCACCATGCCTTCCCCACCCAGGCATGGCACCTACCGAACTGGCACAGTGGTCTGCACTTTGGGAAGAGTCAGTGTGAATTTTCCTTCCTGTATGTACTTGTTTGTGGCGATGGGTTTGCTTTGCAGGACATCAGGAGCAGTGCGGATTGAGACGAGGTGCTGGAGCCCCCCTGCACTGCTCCCACGGTTCATTAGCACAAAAGAATAGTCCGTGTCTGGCTGGAGGTCACTTATGAGTTTCTTCATCGAGTGGCCGTCCACCTCCACACTCTGGCTATTGTACAGAATCTGAAACAAGAAAAGGACATGTTCATGCAGCTGACAGCTGCTGCTGCAAACTCACACTCAAAATAGCAGTGCTAGAGATGATAGTTTGGCTCTGGGCCCTCCCTCAGGTGGTTTGCTACTCTGTGCTTTGTAAACAGCCATAAATCTTTAGCTAAAGAAGAGCAACCCCCAGCAGAGGGTGAGCTGTGCTCCCTGTGCCTCGCAGTGATGGAGCAGAGAGGGGTCATCTCAGCCTGGGTGGCCAGGGCCAGCAGTGAGGCTGGTGGTGCCACATGCACTGCTTTTCAGCACTTTTACTTGGGGGAGGAATCCAGATGGCTGTGCTTTGCCCCCGTGTGGAAATGAATGGGTCTTTGTTTCTTGTCTCATGAGGCTACAATACGCAAAAGGCTTGTGGTGTAAAATCCTGTCTGCTTTAAATTGGTGTCACTCCCATGTGTACCAGCTGATGCCTGGTTGGATGCTTAATGCAGATCATCCTCCCCCCAGCAAGGTGACCGGGGGGTTACACGCCTCACCAATGATCTGACAAATCCAGCACAGGGCTCACAAATTGGTACCCAGAACGGGGCTCTGCAGGTGTGACACCCTGTCGTCATGGCAACAGATGCTGGCGCCACAGCCGTGGGCAGGAGGTCGGAGCTGCTTTTCCCTGCTGTGCCTGCAGCTCGGGGGCTGTCAGCAGGGCAGGGCAGAACTGCTGGGGGCAGCCCCCCACGCACAGCTTCCCGCCGTGGACCCCTCAGCTAACATTCTCAATGAATGCCCTGCTGTAGATATGTGGGACCCCCACCTTCCCCCAGGCACAGCAGCCATGGGCACTGCTGGATTAGCTGCACCCAGCAGCCCACCTGCCCTGGGAACCTTGATCCTGATCCTGCGGAACAACTCATTACCCCAAAACCCTGGGTGCTGCCTCTGCAGAGCAAAAACTCACACAGTTCCCAGAGACAGAGACAAATGGGGTGTAGACAGCTAGAGAGGCCATAGGTTGTGTCCCAGCTGTGAAAACCCAGCATATTTCTTTGCACAGGTGACTGTCCAGCACGGCTGGATTCCTAACAGTGGTGCAGAGATACTGCATGCCAAAAACTGGCAATGGCAGAGCAGGAGCATGTTAAACCATGCCAGTTGTAGGTTTTAGAGGCAGGGACCACATGGTAAAATGTGCTTGTTTCAACAGTGGCCATGAAAGAGAGAGAAGACAGCTCTGTGGAAGACTAATTTTTTGAAATAATTTTTTACCAGCTGAGCCCACCATTCAGGCTGATACTGGCAGCAAGGGAGGGACCAAACTTTCCTTCAAGTCTCCTTTTCAGCAGGTGGCTGAAATCTACAGAAGGAAGCCAGCTTTCCAGGACAAGGGCAGCTGATTAGCACTGCTCTAATGTGCTGTGTTGGAGCTGGAAGGCGAAGAGAGGTCCTGGAAAGAGATCTGGCTAGGCCTAGAATTTGCAGCTCAGCTTTTGTATTATCCAAACAGCAATACCCACAGCATACATCAATCCTCCTCATGTCACTTTGCATGGAAGTCAGGATAGGAAAAGAGCTCCAGCTTTTTTGTTGTTGAGAAAAGACTCCTAACAGCAGCAGAAAGAAGTCAGATATGGAGAAGAGATGCAATCATTCTCGTTTGTTGATGTGCTTCAGTTTTCAGGAATGGACTGCAAAAGTAAGCACCAAGTAACTGAAGTAACAGGTTTTCAGGGACAAAGGCCCTGCTGCTGCTCCACATGTGGGAAAAGCTGTCAAAGGTAGCACAGTAGAACAGCCAGAGGGAATTGTTTTCTGTTGTGACTCCTCTTAATGGTATTTTCTTCTGGGCTTTTATTCCTTTCTCCAAAGACATCAACATCAGTTGAGTGCTAAAATGAGTGAAAAATCAAAATGAAGAAATGCTTCTTGCAGCACTGGAATATCAGGTAAGTAGTTGCTCTGACACAGAAGAAGCACACCAAAGACAGGACTACTAGACTTCAAATCATCTTGGCAGCTTTGCTGTCTGGACCAGCACCACCCCTTCCAGTGACATTGCAATAGTACAGGTCTAGATACACCAGATGCCAGTAAGTCAGGGCGTGTCCTGGGGGAGCAGCCAGACCTCTCTTTCATGTGCTCCCACACAGATTTGAACAAAACCAAACTTCCAACATTAAAACCTATGCTGAAAGGATGAAAGCCCACAGAGTTCTGCTGCCTCTTGGATAAGATTTCTCATTATGAATTCTTCCCTAATAAAGGCATCACCAACTGCTTCTCAGTGTGCTCTAGGGAAGACACCCACCAACTGCCTGCACATGAGCATGTGCTGGGGACACAGCCATTTTCCTAGAGCAAGAGGAGGCAGAAGAGATGCTAAGCATTTCAGTTCAGTTTCCCTGCTTGCTCTGCACTGTAACTGGCCAGGACACAGCCTCTGATTCAGTGCTGACACCAGATGATGATTTTTATTGCCATGCACAGGAATTTGCATCCAAAGACAGTGAAATTGGCAATTGTAATGCCTTCCTCAAGCATTCTCTGCCATCCCTCCTTTTCATAGCTGCTGCAGCAGTTCCTCATCCCTTTACCTGACACAACACATTGTCTTCTCAAATGTTATGCATCATTAGTTAAGGCCTCTACATAAACCTTACACTAATGTAAGGGCTCAGAAACAGTCATTCATGTGCAGCTGGAAGATGCCCAGAAGCTCAAGCAGAAATGCTATTTAGAGGTTGCATCATGGCCCATTGGTAACTACCAGAGTCAGCAGCAAATCTGGCCCAAGGGCTCTGAACTGCCAAACAGTGCTGACTAGCCCACAGATTGCTGTAAAATGTCATCTGTGCTGCTCCTACTCACAGGAGAAGATTTGCAAAGCTAGGTGGGTCCAAATGTCACTGCTGGAGGTATCATGCTTGATTTCAAGGCAGTACAGAATGTATTGAACTAAAAGATGAAAAGACACACAGTGTGCAACACTGGGAAGATAACAACTCGATGGAGAAGTAGACAAGGCTGGAGTATTTGCAGGCAGGAGTAAGTACTACATTCCATGGGACACACTGTGAGAAAGCACTGCCCAGCATTCTCAGAGGTTATTTCCAAACCTGTATCATTATAATTTTCAAAACACGCTGCTCCTTCTCCCCATTTCTAAAATACCTTGCAATGCTGCCTTTAACCAATATATCCTCTGTCCCACTCGTAAGTTGAAAAATATATCTCAGGAAAATGCACTTTCCCCAAGGAGAAGGTTGTATCTATCTTGCACTTTCCATGAAAGCTCCAGAACAGCTTTCTGCAGGTGGAATAAAAAAACGGAATAGTGCCTCTGCTCCAGCACAACTGCTGGGCAACATTTTACAATGAATTTATCTTCTGGACCAGAAGAAGCTGTGAAAATTCCCCAAAGAGATCTCAAAACTTCATTATTGATTTGGCTGCAATGAAAAATCTTAAGGTCTCAGTTCATTCTCTCATAAAAAAAGCACCAGTCCTGCCTGTGCCTCACTATTCATTGCTGGAACAATATCTACTTTAATTAAATCTGTTAAAGTAGAATATGACACCCTTTGGGACATAGATTTATTAGCATGAGACTGTTTATCAAGTGTAGATAATACTAATTGTTCCCATGGAGATTTATCTGCTATGCTAGTTACAGTATTAGTCTCTGGCCTCAGCATCCCAAGTGCCTGAATTAGAGGAGAGAGGTGAACCTTGTTTATAAAAATATAAAATCCTTAAGGTTAAGGATTTCTTTCAACTGGCACAATCAACAAGTTAGAGCTGACCCTCTTAGCTCCTGGCCTTGACTCATGTGTGTCTGCAAGTCTGAGAATATTAATAAAAAGAAGGTACAATTAGAGAAATATCCTTCTAACACTCCAGTTTGCATGACTGCTCTGAGGTTTAGCAAATGGCTAATGCCATCCCCTGTGTCAGCCAAGGGTTAACCTGCAGCAGGGGCAGACCCTGAGTCACCTTGTGATAGCAATCACAGCTATGCAGCTAGGACAGGAGACAGACAGGGCATCAACGTCCCTGGCTCCCTCCAACTACTCCACCATCCCTGTGTGGTAACAATACTCCAAGGGTCACGCTGTCCCTTTCCAGCACTGTGCTGTCAGACAGCAAAGAGGGCTTTGTGCCACAAGACAAGGCTGGTTCTGCAGCAGAGTGCCAAGTATCAGGGCTCTGTGAAGTTCCTTGCAGCCAGATATCTGAACACTGATCCTAATGCGCCCTACATCTGGGAGAGCTTTGAATACCACAAGGTCTTCACAAAAGCCTTGTCTGCTTCAGCTAAACTGTATGTTAACAAGTGCCTGCTATTGATCAAGGTAATTCAGCTTCAAGGTTTAAAACAAGGAGAGTTAGTAACAAGGAAGGGGAGGTGCTCACACACTTTGATGTGGATGCAGTTCAAGATTCCCCTGGCCATGGATCCCTCACAGCTCATTCAGGCCTTGTATTTGTACTTGAGGCACAGCATGGCAGGAGGTAGATGCAAGGAGAAAGAGAAGTCACACTGCTTCCACCCTGGCACCTTTGCAGAGCCAGCAGATTGGTGCTGAGACTGGGAAGATTATCTTCAATGATGTGACATGTTGGTATTGTTTCTTAATGGAGAGAAACTACACTGAGATCTACAAACTCCAGTCCTTTACCCACATAAGTCACAAGTACTGGGGGTCAGACAAGAGCAGAAAGGCAGGGTCATCAGCATTTGTCTGCAACCTGCTGGATGACGCCACATCCAGAACTGTACTGGTGAAAAGAGAGCAGCATTCCTGTAGAGTTCCCCCTGTACTGACAGATTTTGTGCTGCTCATACCTGTAAGACCTTCAGGAAGTCTGATGGTGCTTCTTCCCTTCACTCCCTGAGATTATACATCTGCCCTAATGCTCTGAAGTAACTCACAAAGGTGATATGGACGTTTGAGACAGGATATGTTGTACAAGGAGTTATTCTTCGTTTTATTCACTGGCTGGTTTTCAGATCACTTCGTCCTGCTAATTTCTTGTGATTAAATCAAGTTTATAACTTTTCACATCTCAGCTCCATGTCAGGCATCAGGACAAGCTTGTGTGGCCACGGTCATGGAGCCATAGTGGTAAGCCTGACTGACAGGACCCAGTTGATGCTGCTTTCCACTGTCCTGCTCACTGCTACAGGTGGAGTTTCCTGTCCTCCAAATCCCACTCTTACCTTAAAAGGCACTGTAGATTTATAGGAGTCAGGCACTTCCCAGCTCAGCAACACAGACGTTTTCATGACGGCATTGACACGGAAGTTCTTAGCAAACACTGAAATGAAAAACAAGATATTTGAGCACTGTAAAGCCAAGTCAGGAGGGAGCCAGGTGGCAGCTCGACTCCAAGTCTCTTTGTCTAACTCAGCAGCAGAGGTCAAAGAGTTCAGCTAGAGCAGAGAAATAAGAAATGAGGAGAAGACAGCAGCAGCCTTTTACCAAGTCTACAGTCTCCAGAGGAGTTCTGCTTTTCGACTATACTTTTCAGCATCACAGAAAGGAAGGTGTAGGCTAAACTGCAGCCTTTCTCTATCCCCACTCCACTCACACTGCCTTGGCCCTTTGTCATAATCAAGCAGCAGTGTTATTCAGGTACTGGATCTGCAGATGATCCTACTCAGCCACCTGCTCCATTCAAGCAAGATCCTTTCATGTACAGATGAAACATCCAAGTGTGCCTGTGGATGCAATTAAGGTACCACCAACGCTCCTCTCTCCCCAAATGGCAACTTTAGAAAACCTTCACTGAGCTTTCCCTCACTGAACTAGTTTTAGACTACGGAGCCACACAGTACCTGATCACAACAGTCAGAGTAGAGTGGAGCGAAGCCTCGTGAACCAAAACAAAGGTTCCTGTCCTGGAGGCAGAGCTTCCTGTTAGGGTTTGTTAGAGGGACACTTACCTTGCTCTACTGGCATGGTCCGTGACTGGATGCTGGGGCTGAGTGGCCCAGCCCCCTTATTGGTGCGGGCCCTCACTTTGATGTCGTAAGTGGTATCAGGTTTCAAATTTGTCAAAGTGATACTCGTGTCCTTGGTGATATTAACCAGGTCCTGCTGGCTATTTATGTCCCTGTATACCACTGTGTAGTTGACAATCTTGCCATTCCTTTCTGCCAAGACCGGGGGGTCCCAAGCAACTTCTGTGGTGGAAGTGGTGAGACCCACCACACGCAGGTTCTGTGGGAAGCCGCTTGGCACATCTTCAGCAGTTGTGATCTCCTTCTCAAACTCCTCTCCTGGGCCAGCTCTGTTCTTGGCAGACAATTTGAAGAGGTACGTGGCCCCCTTGTGCAGGTTAGTCACTGTGTAGTGATGGTCTCTCTTCCCGAAGTCTATCGTGTTCATTTTTTCCTCATCCAGACGTCTGTACTGCAGCCGGTAACCCAGCAGCTCCCCTACCATCTCCTTGGGTGGGTGCCACTGGATGAGGGCTGTGTTCATGGCTGTCGTGCTAATCATCATGGTGGGCTTCCCCGGGACTGCAACATAAACACACAATGACCATCTATAGCCTGGGAGCAGGGGAAGGAAGGACCGCTTCTGTGCTGCTCAGTCCGTGAGGATTGAGGAAAGTGGGAAAGTTCAGACAACAGGGTGAAGAGGATGACAGACAATTCACAGGGATAGAGGCAGACTGACCCTAATCCGGTGGCGAGGGAAGCTGGACCCAGCCAGCTCTTGGTTGCCATTTTCCCACGTGCTGCCATTTAAACAGGAAATAAATTCAGCCATATCCAGCCCCAAAATTCCTCCCCTTTTACAGGAAATGTTTAAGGTACCTCAAAGCATCACATTTATCTCAGAGAAGATCTGAATCCCGTCCTCCCAATCAGTGGTCTTCAAACACTCCAGCCAGTGCACAGCACCAGGCCATGCTGGCCCAGATGCACTGTACCACAACAGACACCCTGAAGCCTGATTCCAGCGCCCTCGTCTGTCTGGTGGCAGACAAATTTCATCCTGAAACCTTGCAGTTTTACCGTCTGCAGAGGCAGCAAGCAGAGCTGGGTGGGCTGTTTGCCATCAGAATATACTTTGGTTTAGCTGAGAAGTAGATTCATGATGTCAGTGTCGATGGGAGAGGTGAACACAAGTGTTCCACAGGATTTCTGCTTATGCTGCACAAGTCAAAGGGTGTTGCCGTCACTGGTTAGGAACTGATGGCTTTAAATTGATGGTTTAAAACCTTGATCTCCTTCAGTTAAAAAAAGGACACGTCTTCACATCAGCTCAGATTTGTAAACAAATCAACTGATAGGGAAGATACTCAGAATCAAAGGCATAGGGCCAAGGATATGAAAAAAAAAAAAGAAAAAAAAAAAAGGATTGCAGCCAAACCTAGTTAAATATCCTTGCAGTTTTTTGAAATGTATGAGCCCACAGTCGAGCGCAAGAGAATACCGTATTTGCCAGAATTATGCCTCCTTTTTGCCATCAGAGGGCGACACCAACGCTCCCCTTTGAGGTCATGCCTGCAGCCGCGTCTGTACAAAGGCCCTGAGGGAGGTTTTGCAGGTATTTAAGACATACAATTACATTCCCATTGCCAGTGCAATCCTCCTTGCACTCATAATACAATGTCTAACAGCAGCTAGTATTAAGGGACATAGTATTTTCAAAGCTGATTCCAAATATTAACCTTAAAATGTGCATCACAGCATGGGAAGATCCACTGTGGTTTACAGCACAGCACTGGGATGTTTAGGAAGCTCTTCCTGTTTATAGGACAGCTGTAGCAATTTGATGAACAGAAAATACATCATGGCAAGCCACTAGGGAGACAGCAGTTGAGATTGTGACAGTGGAAACTACCTCTGGAGCTCCCCATATGCAGCGTGGAGGAGATAGCAAGCTGTTCCTTGTTTAAAAGCACCAGGAACAAATGCTCCCAGTTTGCACAAGCTGCATTCCCATAATAACAAGTGGTAAATACTGTTCCTGTGGCTGATGTGAGGAAGCAGCAGGATTACTGGCTGTAGGACAGGCTAGTGAGTGTGGACAAGACAATGTCAACTAGTTGGAACCACTGCCAAAGGCAAGCTTGACCACACCTGGAGGGAAGTGCCAGATGACTCCTCCAGGCGCAGGTACGATCTACTGAGACAGCAGAACCAAACCGGCTGGGATCACCAGGATCTAGAAGTTTTGTCTGCAGCACTTCTATGGCAGATTTGATGTATTCCAGGTTTTACCATGGCTCGAGAAGCAGCCAGGCTCAGCCATGTAAGCAGTATCAATGGCAGAGGAGAGCTGAGAAGCACCTCTTAGGAGTCCTCTTGCCAGGGGCCCTTCCAGGCGGCACTGCAGTCACCACAGGAAGCAAGAAATGGCACTTGCCTAAAGGAACAAGGTGAGGACAGGCCAGGACTCCAAAGCTGAGGGAGGGCCTGGACTTTCAGGCTTTCTCTTCCCAGGTCTCTGGACTATGCAGATGAGCTCAGACCCATAAGGTTCACTGCTCTCTCACCAGCCCTGGTGGCGTCTCTCCATCTGTTTGCTGCACTTTGCTCAGGTGATCCAGTGGCAAAGCCTGTTAAGTGTGGGCTGAAGATCACAAGAGTTTGTACCTCTGCAGCATCTCCAACCCTCTTGCTTCCTCCTGACCTTGGCCATACTCCCCATGCACCTCTTGGGAGGTTTTGCCACCACCCCTACACGGCTGTGACACCTGCTCCCCACACTCACCTGCCCCTGTGGTGGTGATGACTTTGGGCTTGCTGCGGGCACCATCTCCTTTGGTGGTGTAGGCAGCAACCGTGACGGAGTAGGTGGTTTCTGGCAGCAGGCCTCCAATGACTGTCTCCTGGGAGTGCATTCACGAGGCAGAGAGGAGGCAAATGAGAAGAGCAAATACTTGTTACTGGAGTGAGCCAAAGGAAGGCACCAGGGTCAGTGTCTCCAACAGCAACACACTGACAACACTCCCTGGCTCACACTCATGCTTCGTGCTCAAACACACAGGTTTCACAGCCAGCAAACAACTGCTGCCACTCCAACACTCACCTGCCTCATCTCAACCCCTGCCTTTAACATTTAGCCTTTCTAGGGACCCACGAGAAGCCCATGTCAGCAGTGGTGCTCTCCCACGGCTTCTGCCAAGAAGGAGATCTCATCCAGATATGGGCCTGTGTGAAAGCTAAGTAAGAGAACTATGGAGCTGTGAACCAGAGCAAAAGGCAGTTCACTTGGCGATGAGAATCTCTTGGAGGCTAATTCAAGGGTTCTTTGTCTCTTGCAGCAGAGCCATGGGGAACACAGGGAGGCAGTGCAGGGGTAGGGGGCCCCAGGCAGGGAGCACCTGCAGCTCCAAGCATTGTGTTCACCCTCCTTGCCAGGCACTGGGTTGCAGGGCTGGGATAGGTCAGTTCAAGACCCTGGCAAGACCTGGAGGGAAAACCTGCATCGTGGGAGGTCTGGGAGGGGGCAGACTCATGGAGGGCATTCTTGCATGCCCTAGCTTCCTCCGGGCAGGAGGAGGGCAGGGCTCCACACTTCAATTTGAGATCAAAGAGAGGAGCACTGCTCCTCCCTCCTGGCCTCCAGCAGCAGGGTGACTGGTGCCAAGCCTGGCTGGCCAGGCCTGTGAACGAGTGAGCACAGCGAGCTCAGCAGCTCCTAGCAGCTTGGGCAGGTAGCCCTGAGCACAGCTCATCTGTGGGTCCTGTGGGAGTGTCTGGGCCATTAGCACTAATAACCCATTGGGTCAGGGAGCAAGAGATGAGCAGGCTGGAGAAGGGGCTGGGGAAACTTTTGGAAAGCAGGCAGAGGCTTCACGTTTACCCCTTCAGACAAGGAGAAGAGCAGAGATGGAGAGGGTTAAGTTTGAGCTGCTGAGAACAGGCAGCATGGGCACTGTCAGAAGCTGCTCCAGGGGTCTGACCCCTGCCCAGGGGATCCTTGCCAGCTTGAGGGGTACGAGGGGTGCCTGTGGTTGCTGTCAGAGCGCAGCCACTCTCCCATCACTCACTCGCACAAACACCCACGCTATTCAACTTGCTGATTTCCAGTCAGTGCTGCTGGTTCAGGTTACCTGCCCAGGCTTACTCATCGAAATCACCACGTTACCATCGCAGAACCAGCCAGCCCAGAGAAGTATCAACAAGCACCAACAAGAACCCTGCCAAAATCACCGTGTGAACCAGAGTCCGATCCCACTCCGCCCCTGCAGCAGATCGTGTGTGCGGGTGAGCGGCCGCACAGTCCGATCGGTGCCAATGGACCCGCGGGGAAGCACTCTCACAAAACCTGCAGACTCTGAACATCCCAAGAGAATTCGCTCCTCCCAAACCCATGCAAAGAGAAATTCTCACGCAAAAGCATGCCACCGGGAGCGAAGCAAGCAAGCTGGGAGGAGGGGAGAGAGACGAGGGATGGATGAAAGAAGGTCTGATTGCATAATGCAAACACAGTGCTGTCATGACAAAGCCACTCCGAGCAAGAATGCTCCGTATGAAGCAGGAGGAGAAATGCGTCGTGCTGGGGAAGCTCACAGTAGGGCACATAATTGAATTGCTGACTCTAAAAAGGTCATTTTCTAGTTTGTTCCTCCAAATTTATATCTCAGAATTATGTGGGGAAAAATTGAATTTAACTGTTTAAATGTGATTGTTTTCTTATTACTATCTGTGTTTCAACCAAAGGTCATGGTTGAGGGTGTAGGTTATTTCTCATGACTACGATCAATGTGGCTTAAAGATTATGTATCTAATTTTACCACATAACTTGATGGGCCAACTACTGCAGGATGAGACTCCTGAGTCGATCACTTGAACCTACCTAAAACTGCACTGCAACAAGCTGGAAATACAGATTATAGGAAATGTCAATTGCTTTTCTGCATTTAGGAGCAATCTAAATGCCAATTTTCTCTGGATTTGCTGCTTGTGGAAGGTTTCACAATGTAACTCTCCAGCCTCATTAAGGGAGTGAAAGGAATGTTTTGACAGTACTGTGTCTACAAAATTCACAAATCGATTTACCAAACCCCTCTCTTCCAACCTGGAATACACACAAGTGGTACTTACATGGTCGACGGAGTCCTCAGCTCTCCACTGACGAGGGAGAAAGGAAGGAGGAGAGAAAAATGGAGACACAGAATTTTAAGGGGCAACGTGTAGGAAAGGGATGACAATGACAACAGCAGGGGTTAGCAGAACTGGGTTGGGGGAATTACAACACTTATACGCAGAGGGTCACTTGATACAGGCTGTGCCAAGGGAAGAAATGGCATAGAGCAAATTTTGACATGCTGCTAGCCTGCGCAATGAGTCTGAGATCATTCACACAAACAGACAAAGAGCTTCCTTCTTACTTGGGTGGAGAGGTCACCCCTTACTTTTTGTACTTTGCAGTACTTTCCCCTTCTGGCTTTGTTTGCATTTTTCTGCCTTTTCCATGAGCAGAAGCAAGAAGGGATAGGTTGTACCAGCTAGGCTTTGAGGGTGACTGCTGCCTCACAAGCCACAACAGTTCTGTTGCCTAATCTCCAGTTTCTGTTCTAGTGATCCTCCAGCCATCATCTCTTGTTGAGAACCAAGGACTTCAACACACAAAACAGAGGCACTCTTTGCAGGGAAGCACCAATGCAGCATTTCTAGAGCTTCTTTTTCCTGTATCATTTGCAAGAAAATGCTCTGAGGACTTCAGAAAACCGAAAAATGCCATCTGTCATCAACAGAGCAAGAGAAGCTGAGATCTCACACAGAGCTTCAAGCTAAGCTGCTCCTCTCCAACAGTGGTGCGTGGCTTGGAGAGAGGTTCAAACTTGTGCATGTACTGAGGGAACAGCTTCTCGCTCCCAATTACACAAACAGCAAACACGCATTTGGCAACAGCAGTCCCGTAGGGAAAGTTTCTACACAAACTATTTCTCACCAAAAGCTCACAGGGATTCCTGGCCATGGAAGTTCAATACAGGCTCTGAAATCTTCTGGCTGAATTTGGGGCTGTAGGGCATCAAAGCTGCATTGGGGTGGTGAGAGAGCAGAGCCTGGCTGCTGCCACGCCTGCCCACAGCAGTGTTCTTTGTGGTTGGTGCACCAAAGGAAGGCTGGCAGAGATCACACAGAACTCTCTCAGCCGAGATGATGTGTTACAGTTCATGTTACTAATCTGCCTGGAGGAAGCACCAGTCCATGGGTTCAAGCACAGAAATGAAAGTGAAGATAGGTATTATAGCCCCTGATTCACACACAGTGTGAGCCCTGGCAAACCCTGCTTCTGAGCCTGACCTGCCAGCTGTGAAACTGCTCAGATACCAACTTCCTCCAGGACCCTGGGAAGCTCAGCTAACACTGCTGGAGTGTTTGGGAACCTGCAAGTGCAACAGAAGCACTAATAGGCATCAAAGATATAAGTTGCCTTTTGAACTCAGGCTATTTGAGACAGCTTTCGAAGGCTGCAGCCTGTCACAGTGGCATAGTACTCACCTCAGCAGTAGAATACATGGCATACTTTCAAAATATTTGCTATATTATTCTCTAAATTCAGAGTGAAGAAGCTGTTGGAGAAATGTTCCTCTAGGATTTTATTGTAGTTCACTTATTAGATGCCATGAGACTCCGGCAGAATTATCTCCTAAACCATCTTAACAGTAAATTTCAGCAAAGAGGTCAAGTTTTCCCTAAATACATTTTATAAAGCCAAGACCCTCACTAAGTATTATGGTCACTAAAGGCTCTCTTTCCACACACATCTCAGTGCCATTTCCACTGTTACGCACTCAGCTGAACCCAAGTCATTGCTGTTTATATCCCACCCATGCCAGCCAGCCCATACCATGGTCAACAGCCACACACTCCACCCTGCTGATCTGAAAGCTGGCAGAAGTCCTGCCATAGGAAGGATCCAAGGTCTGGTACTCACTTCTCCTACAAAAGCACGTCCCTGATGGGTGGAAGCTGGGGAACACCCCAGCCTGCCTCCATGTAGCTACAGGAATAGAATGTGACACCTCACTGCAAGGAACAGCAGAGCAGAGCGAGACTCAGGAGGCCTCTCACACCATAGAAGGGAGTTTATCAAGCCCCAGGATTTTAAACCAAGTGTTTAATGCTCAAACTCTGTTTGCTCTAATGTTTCAGTGGACTTTAATTTTGCACTAGATCAGAGTGCAAAAAAATGCCTTGAGATCTGTGCTGGAGTAACAACTGTGAAAAGCCAGGCCTGCATAAATACCTTGGTAGAAATTCAGTTTCATTACGAAAAATTTAATCTACAGATCAAAACATTCCCTTTCTTAAACTAGCTCAATTGCTTCTTAACTGTTTAAGGTTGGTCAGTAAGACAAATTGATCTGAAAAGCCCAGGAGCAGTCATAAAAAGAACAGAGAGGGCTGTGTGCATGAGGCAGGATGGCTCTGGGAAGTGCTAAAGCTAACAGTGTGTATTTATGGCAGCTGCAATGCTTTAATGTTTCGTTTTACACTTCAACACAGCATAGTCATGTCTCACCAGGGAATGGCTGTTTTCCCTGACCAAGGCTCTTGCAAAGACAGATTCAAGCCCTCACCAGTCCCAGCTATGGGAAGCCAATATTGGTTTTCCTGCAGATCCTTCTGCTCTCTGCTTCAGCGACTCTGGTGCAACAGTGGAACTCCAGACATCAACTCAGGTACTCAGTCAATGAGATGCAGAGGGGTCTGAGGGCATCAGAACTTCACCTTGGTCCTTTACTGAAGTACCTCTTGGATGATGCCTTACAGTTTTGCTCCACTTAGGAAGCAGAGAACATCCCACCTCCATGCCAGACTCTCACCTAGACAAGTATACACATATGAGATGTTCCAAGTACATTCAGAGGAAGGTCCTTGACTATCATGCAGTGAAAGAGGAAGGCTGTAAATTCCTGTGTTGTGCCTGGGGTAGGTACTGCTTGGGGAGAACTGAAGTCTCTGCTTTCTCCTTTGATCTCAATCCAATAGCTTTAAGTGATTGCCATTTCTTCTTCCTGCTCTTCTGGAGCAAGCTGGTGGGATGTGTACTCAGTTTGCATGCTGGTTGGTGAAGTGCCGCCTGCAGAGAGCACACCACCCTCCTGTGAGGCTGCAGCCCTTCTTGTGGGCAGCACATACCTTTCCTGTGCCATGACTCCTTACACAGCAGGAGGAGAAGGTGGCAAGAGTCTCTTCTCCACAAAGCCTGACCTCCGTGAAGCCAGCTGTCCCCAGCCAGCCCTGCAAAGTTTTTTGGGTAGGCTGGATCTGCAGGGATGGAGGGGTTCAAGCCCACTGCTACTCCTAATATGCAGCAGCTGCCCAGAGATTGGAGACCAGAAAAATGAGGTGGGCCCCTGCCCGCCCCCGTCAAGCTTGATGCTTGTGTCCCATTTCCCTGCTATCCCTCACTCCCTTGAGCTGGCGAGGACTTGAAGTAGTGGTGGAGTTCAGCTCCTGCACTGGGCTCCTTTCAAAAGCTCTCTCTTGGTGCTTGGATGTGCTTTACACAATACCCAGGGCACAGAGATGAATCTTCTGCTATCGCCCACCATGGGACCCGGCTGAGCTGTGACAGGCATGACCTGGGCAAGAGATGCTGCAGGTACCTGATCCAGCTCTGCAGCTGCACACACCCTGGGAGCTGCTCCACAGGGTAGGGTCACATTTGCTTGTCCATCAGGCTATCAGTGGGAGGTTAGAGCTCAGACTGGAAGGCACACAGAATCCTGACAGTGGTAATCAGTCACAGGCGCAGCCACAGAGGGGAGGGAGAGGCCTCAGCTCCATCACAGGACCTTCTTAACTGATTACTCTGCCCAGGCAGGAGGCTGTGAAATAAAATGTGATCTCTCCAGCACCACGGCCTCCACGTCTCTGCCGATATTTTAGTCCTTTCTGCTCAAACAGTTTTGAAAGCTCAGAATCCATATTATTTGCATAGCTAACATCTCCGTTCCCTTGCCTTTTTCCTTTCATCTTCGTTTACTCTCTTTCCATTTCTCATCTTCAATAAGGAAAAGTCATGAGTCAGCTTTAGTATCAGTGTCTTCACACTGTCTGCAGGAAGCAGATTATGTGGTACATACTTACTCAAATCAGCAGACAGCCTAGCTAAGCAGGAGGAGCGGCTTTGCCTACCTGCCTAGAGATTTTCTTCTCGGACTCCAAGATTTTCAATCCATTTAATTCTCTCCCTGTGCACTGCTATAAATGTTTGTGAGTGTTTATGAGCACTGAACTGTGACCGTCTTCATCCTATGACCTTCAGGGGCAGGTTTTCCAGTGTATGTTTTGTTTTCTTTAATAGAAAATAACTCTTCCAGGACTACTCGTTGAAGTTTCATCTGGCTGTTTGTAAAGACATGCACTGCTGTACTGAAAGATGGCAGCTCTTACAGGGTTCTTCAGCATCTGGAGCAGATGTATTTCATCACAAGCACAGGTCATGCCTGGCTTCTCACTCTTTTGGGAAATAGAGATCTCTTCTACCAAGTCAGTGAAACCTCTTCCCTGCAGGGTCATCATTAGTTTATCCCAAGAGTGACATGATTCTTACAGAGTAGTGGCTTCTCTGCAACTACCATTTTCACTTATACCCAAAAATCATCAGTGGATGAGTTCAGCACCACACACAGCAGGAAAAAATATCACAGAAATCAAGAACTTTCCCACATAAATTTAACAAATATGGAAGTCTGGCAAGTGGCCCAACAGGCCAGGAAACTTCTAGGAACTTGCCTCCTTGATGCACACATTCAAACTAATGCAAAATCCAGCACTCCTTCAAAAGTTTCTGGCTCTGGCATCCTCATTCTGCACATCAGCATGGGATTTCTCTCTCTGAAATGTATGAGTAAGGAGTGAAAGCAGAACTGGCTGGGCAAGCATAAAATATTTGAAAACACCAAGAAGAAAAACATTGCCAACTTCGCCCACCTACACTTGGGACCAACACATTAACTCCAAACTCCAGCTGAACAACACAGCCTCAATTGTTCTAACAACACAGAAGATTATATTCTCCTGGCATAAGTAAAGGGCATTAAGCAGCTTCTCTACTGAAACAAAGCAACATCTGAAAAATAGAGACATGCCCCAGACAACACTGCAAGGACCCTCAAAGTCTTTTCTCTCTTTAAAGTTTTCCCCTTCCACATTATTACTGAGTTTTATCCGTCAGAATGTGAATGGGGAGTAAAGCTGCCTCTGCACTGCCCACTGACAAACACATAAATGATTCACAGCTGCATTCAGGAGACAGATCAATTAATCGTTGCAGCTCTCCAGTATTTATACTGGGCATCATTCAAGCAAGCCAGCTCTGAATCGATTCTTTGTTGCTTCCAACAGCAGCAGATCCTGTTCTTCATTTATATGATTATCTTAGTTGAGAACAGCATGGGTCATCCAGGATGAAGGACCCCTGCTCCAAAGAAGAATTGTATTTCATTGCACACAGGGCACCAAAAACTTCCCTGGACCTTGGGAAAGAGGCAACTATGCATTCCTGGGCTGTGCAGAGTGCATAGCCAGGCCTGGAGCAGTGCGTGGGAAGAGGGCTGCAGCTTACAGCCCGTGAGGTGTCCAGGAGATCACCCAAGTATGATTGTTGTATGAGGATTGCAGAGGACAGTCATTTACAGGGGATGTGGGCCTTTAGCTCATTTTTTTTTTCTTCCTCCCCAGCCTTTCCCAGACTAAGCTGGCTTCATCTACAGTTTTGTTTCAAGAAGCAATGCAACATCAAGTCCCTGCCCCACAGGCAGGCAGCACCTGGGTGGATGCTATCAAGAAAGATGCTTTGCCCTGAACATAATCAGCATCACAAAATAAACAGACTATAGGCTTATTTAAAACTTTCTGATCCTTTATAAATGGACTGGCAAAGTGCAGTTTGCTCCAGCTGGAGTCTGCACAGGATGTGGCAGGCAGAGAGGCATGTATTAGAGAAGGAGTAAGAGCAGAACATCATCCAATACATCATCGTTTCTACAATAATCCTTTCCTGATTAAACTTTTCACCCATGTTTAAGCCACAGTTTAAAGATAAACTGTTTGCCTTGTTCAGGCAGGCTGAGTCCCACGCTCTGGATCTGCAAGAGGAGGCCAAGAAATACTTGGATCCAGTCAGCCTGTCCTCTGCAGAGAGGGAATGTGCCGTGCCCATCATCTGGTGGTCCCCCACACTGTACCTGTGCTTCTGACAGCATGACGTCCTTGATCACTGGCTGCCCTCGGGGCTCGTTGTTTTCCAGCTTCACATAAGTAACCTGATACCCGCGGATCTGCCCATGCTGCTTGTTGGAGATGGGCAGCTTCCAGCTCACTCGGATGGCAGTCGAATTCACAGACTCCACCTCCACCTTTCGCGGTGGGGCACTGGGCACTGCAACACACACGGGACAACAGTTAGCACGTACCACACAATCACTATCACCACCTCTCACTCCTTTGCTGCCTTCCCCTCACTTCACTGCCAGGACGGCCCCACCGGTACAAGCTTCCTGTACCTGCCCAGGACAACGCACTGCAGTCTTTCAGCACGACCACATCCCTGAGCCCTTCCCCTTTGCTACTCTCAGTAGGAAAGAGCATAACTGTAATTTGCAGGAGGCACCCCTAATAAAAGTCAGTGTGTTGAATCAGACCCCAGGTCCATCTATCCCTCTTCTCAAATCCTGCAGTAGGGGAGCAAGGAAGAATACAAAAATACAGCAGAATATAAAGAATACAGTGAGCCCCTGCAGCTCAGGGTGCCCTGGGGCACAGGCAGGGGTTTAAAAGCCTTCTTTGCATCTTGCCTGACACAACACCTCCTCTCAGACCCATCCAAAGAAGTCCAACAGCCCCGGGTAGCATGACTGGGTGCTGAGTCTGGTTTGCAGGGAGCCCTGGTACTTGCTACCAGCCAGAGCACATACGTGCTCTTCCCCTGTGACAGTGAGAGGTTAATGAGGGGGAAAAGCACTATCCTAAAACAATAACCCAGAGCTCAGAGACAGCAGTCACTGAACTCAGCCAGATAAAGGGGCCTGTGGGGATTGTGACAGCTCTGGGGACTGTATTTCATGCACGGCTAGCTGAATGCTTTTTGATAATAAAATGAAAAATTACACTGCCCAGAAAATATCAATTTTCTTGCAAGGTGAGGCCCGTTTAAAAATGTATTTATACCCTATTTACCATTTGGAAAAATTACCTCCTTATTATATTTTGCTCTTGCATTGACTGTGACAAAAATGTCAATTCTAAAAAATTAGCTTCTCAGTTGCTCCTGGAAAGCTCCTTACAGCTGAAGCAGCTGGGAGTAGAGGTGTGCATTCTCTGTGGAGGATACTGATGCCAAGAAGTGCCCAGTACCAAGTGAAGGACCTGGGCTTCATTCTATCATCTCATCTGCAGGACCCCTTTCACCTTCCACTGCCCTGGGAAAATCCAGAGGTTTGGAACCTCATATTCCCTAATTCTCAACACAGCAAGAAATCAGTATTAGATAATTAGGGATGGTTACCTGACAAGCAGATGTAATGAATACTGCTACTTCAACCAACTAAATGGGAAGAAAGAGCTACCCAGCAGGTAAGCACAATTTTTAAGCTGCAGGGCAATTCATTATTTTTCCCCAGATGTCCTTCGTAATTGTAGATAATTTAATAAAATAGAAAAAGGAGGAACAGAGTATTTTAGCACCATGAGGCCAACTCATGGTGTGGGAATGGAGGGGGCTGTGTTTCAACAGTTACCCCCCTTCTGCCTGGAGCAGCCTATGCTGTAATCCACAATTCACTTAGTGCAGTGACCTTGCACAAGCCACAGGGCTCTCTTGCCCTGGCAAGACACCTGCCCACATACACAGCTGGGAGTCCAAGCGGAAAATAAGATCCTCCCTGAGAACCAGACAGAAGCTGCGTGTCAAGCTGTGCTGGCATGAGAAGTCAGGAGGCCTCGGCAGGACATGGTATGGGGATGTTGCAGGGACACAAAAAGACGTGAATATGAGCAGACCACAGTGTTTCGAGGAACTCTGGCCTACCCCACTACGGGACGTATGTTCTGCATCTGAGATCCAAACAGGGAAGTTCAATTTGTTTTCAGACCACAGTTTAGCATTTCTCATTCCTTCATCATGGGTATCTACTGAGCATCAGCATGTCAGAGGAATATAAAATCACTCCTGACAGCTAAGCTGGAATGTCCAACCAAGGTGCCCAAAAACTAACTGAGAGGGCTTGTTGCGACATTTCTGGGGTAACAGCTTCCCCTGGGCTACAATTCTGCTGAATGAGAACTGAAGCAAACAATATAGGCAGCAGGACACACACAGATGTGTTTGCCAGCCCAGGAATGCAGTCAGCAAGCATTCCCAGACGCCACTTTCAGAGCCATGGAGACATGGGGGACAGTGGCAGCCCATTTAGGGAAACTGTAACATGTCTGGTTTCAATTGCCTACACTGATTGGGCAATGCAGACATCACGCTTTCTTTGCCTGGACGCTCCATCTCTTTCTTCTCCCATTAAATCTGCAGCTTTCCTGGGTCAGCATGAAGCCACGGGAGCTCCTACTGTCACCCTGAGCTCTGGCACTTTCAAAGGAAATGGCTTAAATCATGATGACATAACTGACAGCCCTGCTAATACAAAGCAATTTCTCTTTAAAGCTGTCGTATCCAGTAAAGTGCTCTGTACGTGTGGTATTCTGACTCTTGAGTGGAAGAGCAGCTTTATATAAGCTGTGGCTTGCCTGGAAGCTGGAGCAGGAAGCAGCTTTCCTGCAGTATCTACTACTTTCAAATGGATTGCTTTCCCCCTCTTTAGTTTGCTGGATTTCAGGTCAACAAGTAAACTTTACGTCCTGATCTCACAAGGAAAGCCTTTGGCTGGGAGAGCTCATACTACCTTCAATAAAAAGGAATCCATCACCACCCACTATAAAACCACAATGGAAAAAAGAGCAATGCCTCCCTGCATGCACAGGAAGCACTGCTGACACAAACAGGACCCTGAAGGACCACGATGGGATATCTGACACAACCTGGAGAGCAAGGGTCAGCAAAGAAATTCCCCAACCCCACTCCAGGGCAACGGTTGAGATCCTCTCCCCGGAGCACTGCCCCTGACAGCCTCTGGTTGAAAAGTGCTCCCAGGTCAGTGATCCTGCTCCTTTTTCCCCACTTTCCAGCAACTCAGTTAGGAAAGTCCTGGTTAACCCATGGCAGTAAGTGAAGGAGCTGTTCAGCAGCACCTACCATCCTCGTCAGTGCGCACGTGCACGGGGATGCTCTCCGGTCCTGGCCCCACATCGGTGTGAGCCCTTACCCACACCTTGTATTCGGTCCATTTCTCCAGGTCCTTGATCTCCCAGCTGGAATGCTCCCGTCCAATGCCATCCACCACATGCTTGGTGTTGTCATCTCCTTCCACTGCCTGGTAGGCAATGGAGTACTGGGTGATGACCCCATTGCGGCTCTGGGCGGGCGGTGGCACCCAACTTACCCGGATGGTGGTGGAGCTGGTGCTTACACACTCGACTTCTTGGGGTGGGGCGGAGGGGGCTGGGGATAAATAAATGAAGTGGGGAGATGAAGGGAAATGAATGGAAGGACAAAACAAAATGCACAGGGAACTTTTACCCAGCCAACAGAGCACTGAACATACACGTGGACAAATGCCTGCCATCCTCACAGATCATCAAAGATGGCACTTGGGGGGCAATTTGTATTTCAAGGCCAGATGAACAGCATGAAGATGGAAGTGCTGTTTTGCATCAGAGAACACCTCTTCCCAATGCAGTTCTGGACACTCACTTTACCAAACACAACAAACGGCAGTAAGGGAAGGGGGGTATGTGGAGGGTGCGAGAGAGAGACTGGCAGGGAGAAGAAAGATGCTTTCAGTGAAGATCTGAAGCAGATGGAAACCAGAAGAGGTAGGAAGCTGCAGAAGGCAAGAGTGGCAGAAGGAAATCTCACACACCACATTGTAGGAAGGTTAGTGAAAACTCACTCCTAGACAAGCGGAGGAAACAAAGTGGATAAGAAGAGCACGTGACTGAGGTTGGAGGTAGTTTGGACTGGTAGGGTTTAAAATCATGACCATCAGCTGTATGCTGTGTCCTAAACAGATGGGAGCAGGAACATGAGATAAAAGTGGTTGTGCTGCTTTGCACATGTCCCTGGAATCTGGCACTGAGTGCTTCATGCCTGCCACACTGGTTACCTGCCTCAGTAGCTTCCTGGCCTATGGATTTGTACAGTGGAAGGTAAGCAGGTCTTGCCCCGTCCCAGGCAAAAAAGCACCTGCAGTTTGCATTAACTTCTAAGCCCTGGCAATGTTATCTGTCCACAGGAGGAGGAATGGGATCCAGGCAACATCTGCTTCTCACTGGAATCATTGGGAGAGAAGTCTCTCCACGCAGTACACTGGGAAAGAGAAGTAAAACAAATCTGGGCAGGTGGAAGACAGATCAGGAAAGGAGAGATGATCTGGACAAAGCAAAATATCTCTAGGACATCTGGCTGGATCATTCCCTTCTCCAACCTTGCAGAACTGCTGTTTGGTTGCACCAGGGCTCTGGCAGTATGGGAGCCCTCTCCTGGCAGCATCAGCCCCCCATCATTTGGCCTCACTGCCCTGGGATGCTGCAGACAGCATGCTTGCACAGAAGGCAAGAGTGGAAGTCTGGAGAAGGAAAGGAGCCCACATAGTCAGGGAAGGATCAAGGGACACAGCTCCATCCCTGGGTGCTCATCCAGAAGGAGACAGCCCTAAGCAAAGCTGGCAGGGCATCATCACCAAAATAATGCACCCTGTTGCTTTAAGACTAGAAAGCTGTGTGGCCAAGCAATAACAGAGAGCAAAGTATCTTAGTTTGCTATGGCAGATGAAAGGCAGCTTCCATTCTTTACTGCACCCAGAAACATAGAAATGACTGAAAAAAGACTACTTCCCTATACTTCATTCTTTACAGCCACCAATGCAGCAGAGCCAGCCTTCCAGGGGCAGAGAACAATCCTGCGTGCTCACTGCCTGTACAAAGGTGAACACAACCTACATCACCCCACATGGCAGCAAGGACCTCAGGTAATTCAAGCACTCAGAAATGGTGCCTTAGCTTTGCTGGGCACAGGTTGGCAGTGGCAGAAGATCTGGGAAAGCAGAGGGCAACAGGGCCTCACAATGCCACAGGAGACCTCTGCTTGCTGGGAACAAGGCCCACTAGCTTGCAGAAACAGTTGCAGACTGCATGTAACTTTTAATGCCCACTCCTGTGCTCAGAGAGCATGGAACATTCCTGATGCTTGGGCTCAGATGCCTGGAAAGATGAAAGATGGAGTAGAGCAAGTAGTGATGGAGCTAGAAGAGATGATACCTGAGCAGTCAGGCTGCTGCTATGGGAGCTACATTGGAGGAAAGAGAAGTCAAAGCAACGTGTGGAAGCAAACAGTTGCCTATGTGAAGGAGGCAGCAAAGGATCAGCCCTCCCATCTGGTATAGTGAAAAAGGAGCAGGGGTAAAAAGTAAATCCTCACACTCTTTTGGCTCATCAGCAGAGAAGTGGCAGGGAAGAGAGTAGGAAGATACAGCACCAAAGCAACACCTACAGTGGAGGACATAATGTACACAAAGTGCCTGGTGGCATCCTTCAGACAGGACAGGTGAGACACAAGGGGCTTGGCAAACCTTTCCTTTGCCACTGTCTGCAGACATCCTTTACAGAAGAAACATGCTTTGACAGAACCTCCACAGCTTCCCTTGGCATGCAGCAGTAAGCTCGGTCTCCAAAGACAGCTTTGGATGGCAGTGCGGGCAAGTCAAAAGTTGGCTGTTGACTGGGTAAGAGTCACACATATGATGTGCAAGGCAAAACCACATTAACACTTAAAGAAAGCAAAATAAAACTTGACAACATGAGCAGGATCAACTTAAAATGCACAAGGAGTTGAAGTGTCCCTCCTGGGGCCAGCAAAGAGCAGGCTGGGTGGCCAGCATGCACCCACACATGCAGATGTACCTACACACACACACACTGTGCGAACTGTGCAAACCTCTGCTGCCTCCAGGCTACTCCAGCCTCCCCCAATGCCCACAGCAGCTCTGTGCACCCATCCAACCCACCTGCTCCTTAGGCTAGGGAAAAGGCAGACTTAGGACCCACCTTAGTATTTCAAGGGAGAACAGCATTTTAATGCTGAGGCCTAAGGGGTATAGAGCTGATGCTTCTCTCTTGCATCATTCCGCTTGCCTGAGGCACTGCAGACTCCTGGAAAACTCCCCTGTGCTCTTCAGGCCCTCAAAGCAGCACTGCTTGGACTTTTTGCAGGGTGCCCAGCAACGAAGTGAGCAGCTTAGCAGCTCAGACAGCCTAGAAAGCAGCTACCCGCTCAGGAGACGAGGTCTCAACTGTGCTGCTGAAGGGTTCAAAAGGGCATTGCCTCCCACACAAGCATCCCTACTACTCCTGAGCAGGGGTGCCACAAGAAAAGCAAGACCAGCATCCTTCTCCAGCCCATTAGTGAGTCATTAGTGATCATAGGCCTCCTACCTTCCCCACGACTGGTTTGTCAGGGACAGGAATAGAGACTGAAGAGGCTTTCTGGAAAGCAGGAATCTGACTGCTCCCGCAGCTTGTGTCCCACCTGAACATGTCAATGACCTAACAGCCTTTCTGGGTAACCAGATGGAAAAGTGCAGGAAGGAGACCAATTTGAAGGTGGGAGCTGTAGTGTTTCCAGATTAGTAAGTTCTAAGGCCAAAGGGGACAAATTCAACCATCTAATACAAGGTGTTGCTAAGTAAAACCAAAGGATTTCTGCCTGTCATTTGTGCACTGTGCACACAACTTCTCCCAAGTTAAGCACAGCTTTCTGGAAGACCTACTTGATTTTGAGCCCCCCAGTACTCAAGGCTCCACACTGCATTGGGATCGTTCAGATGGTGGTTTGTCACCCTCACTGAATAGCTCAGCAGTAACTGCCAATGGCTGCTGTCATAGAATAGAGTGCCATCAGAAATCTTTTCAAGTAGGAGCCTGTAAACCAAGACCTAGGTCACTTCTCGGATCAATCTAAGAATTCTCAGGTCCTTCAGTGTGAGGAGGGCTTCACTGGTCAAACCAAGGTACTCCTGTGGCTAAACACCAAATCTCTTTCAGCCTATGCACATTTCTCTGACTAAACAGATGCCAGAATCGATCAGCTACTGCACCACTCGCCAGTGAAGTGACAACCTTAAAACTAGACTGGTGTGAGATGCCTTGTGAGCAGACAACAGGTAGAGTAGGTCATGATGTCTGCCTTGATGAGTCCATGAAGTAAACGTTTCTCTTACTTGGGCTGTTGTGAGACTCTGAAGGACTCATTTATGCATAGAGTTGTCTCTGATTAAGTGTGTTCAAGGATAAGAGCATCCACTGATGGAATTAATTTACATGGCAGAAGAATTACTTCAACCTTTGCCTATCAATACAAAAGCTATCTGAAACAGGTATACAAATCCCCATATCCAGAATTTGTTCTCAGCTTTCAAATATTTATAACTGCATGATCTGAACCTTTCTCCATTTTCATACCTGTCTGTTGTGCAGCTCTAAGACATCATTAGCTCACTTAACGAGGTGGAGGAATGCCTGGGACTGGTATGTTAATGAAGCTGAGTTTTCCTCAGAGAAGGTCATTCTAAAAGTGAGCAGAGCTGCTCTTCCCTGACAGAGCTCCCTTTCTAATGGCCATCTCACACTCCTGGTTGCTGTGCATGCTGCTGCCCTCCCTGCAGGGAAGGCTGGCTGCCTGTGCCAACTGCTTGCTCCACATAGCGAGTAAATCCCAGACAGACGGTGCTAACGGAAATGTCTTTTTTCCCCCTTTTAATGCCCTTTGCATAATGGCAAGCCCAAAAATCGTTAGTGAAAACTAGCTTATCGCAGGGCCCTTTGATAGCCCTAATCTGCTTATGCACAGCACTTTGAGCTGCCAATCAGAGCAATGCAAACTCCCACTCTGTGATCACACAGGGCAGAACCAGGATGAAAGTGATATTGCCTGGGTCACCTCATTATTGAGCCTCTATATTAACTCAGCTGCAGCTTTTTCTGGTTTCCCCTAGCACTGCAGTCGCAGAAGCAGCAGCCTCACTTGCTCACACAACCCTGGCAAACAGCCACTTTTCCAAAATGACTCCTCCAGCTGCCTGAGAGCCACAGATGCACCTGGCCTCACAGGATGCCTCACCTTGCAATCAACTGTATGGACCAGGGATGGACTCCTGTGTAAGCAAGGCAGCTGCAATGGGGAGTGGAGGGATGAAAATCCAATGGTTTGGAGACAGTCACATTTAGAGCCAAATACCCATATGCTGCCTGTCCAGACAGCTTGTCTGCATGGGAGTAAATTCATAGAGATGCACAGACCCACTCAAATCAATCTCTCCAAAGCAATTTCCCAGCCTGTTTTACTCCTCCAACAGTTTTTATGAATCTACCCTTAGGGAAAGACAGTATGATCAAAGGGACACGAAGAAACAACTTACCCCTTGGGGTGCACCCACTCTGCCAAAGAGCCCTGATCCAAACCCCAGCTGACTTTCCCCTTTACTCCCTTTAGCAAACTGCATACCAGCATCCCTGCAAACCCACACGGGCAGAGGCACTGGGCTTCTTTGTGCCCAGGAAATGGAAACTGGACTGCTTTTCCTTTGTCTCCAGCAGTGTTGAATGTCAGGCACTTACTGGATTGGGCAGTTCTGGCCTCCACCGTGGGGGTGTAAACTCCTACCCCCAGCTCCGAGCGGGCACCCAGACGGAATTTATACAACGTGTCTGGTTTGAGACCTTCCACAGCATATGAGGAGGTTGGGTCAAACTCCACCTTTTGCTGCCAAGAAAAAAGGAAACAGATTATTTGGTGTTGTTGGAGGATACAGAAAAGCTGGTGTGCAGCCATTCTGGGCCCACAAAAAGTCATAGCCAGGCTGCCAAACCTGCCTGCAGTCCTGCAGGACTCCAAAGCACGGAGCTTCCTGGGTGACACAGCACGACTCTGCAGGGAAGCAGACCTCTGCCACAGCCAGGCTACACTGTCTGGTGTCCAGACTGCACTCACTGGCCTGAGCGCTTTGTGGGAATGCTGGGTCCAGCTACACAACTTCAGACAAGGGACACAGCACAAGTTTGTTTTCTCCCAACAGACACAGTGTATTGCCTGTGAAACAGAGTAAAGCCCCTGCCCTGTAGCAGTTGGGATCTCTAATGCACTGAAACACTGATGGAAAAGGGCTAGTTTTGTTGACACTTCACCTGAAAGACACTTATTTTTGGCAGCTCTCATGCCACTATAATAAGAGGAGAGGGAGAGGACCATGGGACACTGTGATGCTGTCATGGCACAATTCTTGCTATGCTGTCTTCAAGACAGCATTACCTTTGCTATATCTTGAACTAGACTTCCTTTAGGGACCTGCAGTAAATGTAGAAGGGCTCTTTCTAGGCCACCTTCAATCTGCTTTTTACATCTAACCAGTCCTGGGGCCAGAGGCACATGGTGGAGGCCGTTTCAGACCTGCCCAGAAGTGCTACTGTTTACAGGCACTAGCAGTAAGCATGCCTCAGGGATGCTCTCATGGCATTCTGAGCCTTTCCAGTCCCACACTAGTCACTAGGTACTTTGATTGTATCAACAAGTGCTTTTGAAGTCACTTACACAGAAACCAGAATGCCACGCTCCTATTGCACACCACTGAGGCAGAAGAAAGACAAACGAACAGTTCTGTTACCAGCTTGGCTCAAGCACAAGCGTTTCCCAAACTGGCAAGGTGCCATGTCTAGCCACAAGAGCTGCCAGGCAGGATCCTCACCTGAGTGCCATCCTCCCCTTCCCAGTACAGCAGCTCATATTTAGTAATGCGTTCCTGAGAGGCGGGCAGCCATGTCAACAGGATGCGGGTATCAGACTCTGCTTCTGCCTGGAAATCAGCTGGCTGGGCAGGAACTGGGGAACAAACACATGGTTAGTGCCAGAAGAGGAGAGAAGAGTTGCATGGCTTAGCAAAGTCACCTTGTGAGGATCCTCTTTCATTTCTGACAGAACATCCCTTCTCCCCTGTACTGTGCTCTCAGAACATTTCAGGCCACAGGCAAGCATTCTCTGTCACTCAGGTGGGTGACTATGGGGATTGGGCTCACTTCCATCTGCATCCCAGATCCTTCCTCCCACACATGTACTCAGACCCCAGAAGGGCCCAGCAGTTACACAGGTGCCGACATCCATGCCCAGGACTTTGCGTCATGTTTTTAGCCAGTGTATCTCAAAATTGTTGCCTGTTACTTGCATAGAGATTGATACCAACTCCCCAGGACAATCTGACAGCTTCAATCTGATGGCTGTGGGATGGGAATGACCCCCACCCTGCTGACATGCAATCACTTGAGCACCAAGTGCAGTTGTGATGCCTGGTGCGGGTCAGACACTCGGCTGAGCCGCACACCGCTGGGATGGCTGTGGAGCCTCTCTCCATTCCATACGTACCCCCTTGCTGTGTTTTGACCTGGATGATGTCTGAGGGGGGTCCATCCCCTACTGAAGTGAAGGCCAGGACGCGGATGCTGTAGGTGGTGCCTGTGATGAGGCTGCCCACGGTGGTGAGGTGGCTGTCATCAGTGTTGTGTTTCTGCCACATGCTCAGAGGCAGGTGCGGGTCGGTGGTGTAGTACACGCGGTACCCTCGGATCTGTCCATTGGGCTCCTCTGGCTGCTCCCACTGCACCAGCATGGTGCTGGCACTCAGCATCCGTGCCTGGACTTTGAGGGGTGGACTTGAAGGAGCTTGCTCTCCTGTCCGGGCCTCGACCAGTTCACTGGGGGGACCCCTGCCGATGTTGTTGACTGCAATGACCCGGAACTCATACTCTGAGAAGGGGCTGAGCCCACCTATGCTATAGCGGGTTGTTGCCACACCATCCACCTCCTGGAACTGGCCTTCCAGGGATTTGGGCTTGTACTGGATGACGTAATATGAAATGGGGTCAGAGTTGCCTGAATCCCAGGTGAGGGTCACGCTGGTAGCTGTTGTTTCAGTCACTAATGGCTCTGTTGGAGGTTTTGGCAGTGCTGCAATTGGAAGGCAGAGAGGTGTGATTTAAATAATTCAGTCAGCTCAAACCTTGCAATGTGCACAAGGATAAAAATGGAGCTGCCACCTCCCATTAACATTCTTCTTTAAAAGGCAGAAATCATTTCATACTCTATAACATGCATTTTTATATTACCATATATTGCTTGAAGTGGTTCTTAATGGAAGGATAAACAGAGCAATCATGTTATTAGATGTGCTTGACGCACTTACCAGCAGCAGGCTAAATAAAAGTAATTCAACGGGGATGCAGGAATGTTTCTGTCATAGGGGTTCACCCGGCAGTGGGAAGGTGCTTGCTGGGCTGGGCTGGGCTGGCCCCAGAAACCAGGTGCACAGCTGATTCACAAAGTAAAGCAATCAGAGCACCAAAGTAATCTGGATTTATGCTCTTGCTTCCAGAGAGGCAGTATTGTAGGCCACAGGGAGTTCATGGACAATGCTGTTAGAAGGGTTGATGGGGCAATGCTTTGTAAGTATTACAGTACATGCAGGAGAGATACAGCCAGAGAAATTACCAACTTTCATATCCACTATTTCACTGGGTGGTGTGTCAAACTGCAACCAGACAATAAACTGTTACAGAAGAACTCTGACAATGACACCTCTGAAGTGTCAATGAGAACGCAACTACTGCAAGCAAACATTTCCAGATTTACCATTTTACCACAAGAACAAAGAAAAAGAATGTGTGTGAGAGAGATTTGCAGAGTACACAAATACTTTAGTACAATGACTGAATTAAAATCTACAGTAAGTTTAAACCTCCTACAAACCACTCTAAAGTCATTACTGACTTGTAATGCAGCTGTGCTTGACAAGGAACTAAAGAAATGTTCAAGCCAAATAAAGATCCTCAAGAATTTCATTCTTTGGCAAAGCCATCAGGTTCTGGTTTCCACAAGGTTCAGCTGAGGAAGGCAAGCTCCTTAGCACAGGGCATGGCTGCTCTGAGTACCAGAGAGAATGCCTTCTCCAGTGTTACTGCAACATGAATACTAAGAAGATCATCAGGACATGGAAGGGGAGGGCACACAACCCACAGCCAGACACCCCACCACGACCCATGGAGGCCTCAGGGAGGGCAAACCCAACCTGCACAATATTATGGCCTGAAGAAATGTATTTTCTACAGCATCCTAGAAACTGGAAGCCTTCCTCAGGCTTTCAAGGACAGATGAAACTCCTTTTCTTTTGAAGAGCCACAAGTTTGACTCTTGACAGCTGTTGGGTGTGCAGCCTCCATGTGAGCAAGGGCAGGTCTGGTACTTTCAATGCACTTAAGCGCAATCAGTTCTGTGTAATCTTGATTCTCCTGTCTGCACTGAAAATGGTCTGCTTGCCAGCAAGCACAGGAGAAACAACACTGGGTGAAGGAGTTTGGGACAGAGGCAGTAAGATATCCAGAGTAAAGGTAGAAAAAGCAGACGAGGACAGAAGGAAGAGTGAAGGGCTAAAGGAACTGAGCAAATTGCTCCCCATCCTGGGGCATCATGTCAACCAGTGAGGGAGCAAGGCAAAGGCATTCCAGCTGTGAAGAG
This sequence comes from Acridotheres tristis, assembly GCA_037013685.1. Lineage (NCBI taxonomy): Eukaryota > Metazoa > Chordata > Aves > Passeriformes > Sturnidae > Acridotheres > Acridotheres tristis. The sequence continues at coordinate 11,516,368 of CM072895.1, forward strand.
GTAAATGCTGCGAACCATCAGTGCAATGGTGCAGATCCCACCTCTTCCCTCCAACACCAAACCATCATCCCATCATGGCCCTTTTTTCTGTACACTCTTGTATATCTACTATAGCAAGGCAAGCACTGTGCTGTGTATGAAAAGACAGGCTGGAAAAGGCACTGACGAGCAGATTTTGTGAGTAAAGGGAGCTGGGTGGGGCTAAGGTTAAAAGCATCCTCTGACTAGCCAAGAGAATTTGCTGTTATCTCCAGGTCAGAGAGGGCTAACACTCAATTCTCTGATTTGTTCAAGCAGGATCTCTGTGCTAAAGGTGGCATTAGTGTAGGAAAAGGCCTGCAAGAACAGACAGATTCAAAAGATGATGTATCTGTTGTAATCTGAGCTACGAATCAACTACAAGCAGAGAAGGAAAGGGATACTGTGGCTCTGGTAGGCCCCAGATGGGAAAGGCAAGACACCATCAGCCTCCTGTTAGTGGGTGGGCTACCCAATGGTCAGCAATCGGCAACAATATCCTCTTTGGGGCAAAGCTACTTTGAAATGTCAGCAGAAAGTACAGCTGAAGGATAGCAACACACGAAAAAAAAAAGGGAAAGAGGCACAGCAGTAAGGGAAGACATTTCCAGAGGATTATGTAACAAATTTCAAATGAACACATATAGCTCCTGTAGGGAGGATGCTTATTTTGTTGAGGCTCACGGACACTTCAATTGCTGGGATTAACCTTGTCTCATTCTTAGTGCAAGAGGACATGGGTGCAAACAGCTCCCTGACTGCAGACATCCACAGACCCTGCCCCAAGACAGCCCATGGCCCACTGAGCTGATCCTGCTGATGCACAGAACAAGCCAGACACTGCTGAGATAAACACAGACTCAGTGAGGTTCTCTCATGACGTAACGAGGACCTGGCCTGACACAAGCTTGTCTACCATGCCACTTGCAGGGAGAGAGAAAATATCATCATACTGGAAACAGAAAAAAACAAAGTTGTGGGTTTGGGAACCTCCCCTTCCAAGCTGGAAACTTCACAGAAGAGAGCAGTCAATCAGCTGCAGCCAAGAAACTTGGGCAAAGGGTACATTGTTGAAACCCAAGTAGGAGCACTGCAAGTAATAATTCCTTACCTTTGACAGTGATCTGGGCTGTGGCTTCGATCATGCCAAGGGAAGAGATGGCCACGCAGGTGTAGTTGGCAGACTGCATGATGTTATTCAGCTCCAGGACATTTCTACCGACAGGCATCTCATCTTCTTTGGTCAGTTCCTCCACACCAGCCATCCACTTCACATAGGGCATTGGAGCCCCTACTGCCACGCACGTGAGGTTCACGCTCCCCCCAGGCATCACCTCGTGGTTGCTCGGAGGGATAGAGAATCGAGGAGCAACACGCCGCACTGAAACAAGGAGGAAACAGCTAGTAGGGTCCCAGAACCAGCAGAGAGTACTCAGTTGCACTGCAGGAGTACATCAGGGGCAGTCAACATTTTTGCCTTTCTATCCCTCAGGACAGATAAAATGAAGTGCAAAAGCTGTTCACTACTTTGCCAAATAGCACATACTTTGCTCTCTCTCCTTCCTTAGCCACTGGCATCTTATTAGCAGAACTCATTAAGAGATGGCTCAATGCATTCCCTCCAAACATAGCCTTTTGAAATCATATTACTAACATGAAACATTCCTCCATTTAAATTACACCCTTCTAATTAGAGAGCATGCACAAATGCCAGTCACACACTTCGCACAGGGCCCACTGCAGCTCTGCAAAACGGAATCACCTGCTCAATTTATTGAGCAAAGCAGCCCGTTCCCTAAACCTCACAGGGTTTGGGCAGGGGCAGCAGAAGGGCTTCTTTTTGAATTAGCACACATGTGCTGCTAAATAAAATATAATTCCTTTCAAAATGTAACTCAGGTTCTACCTTGGCTCAGAAAAAAATAGTCACCCGAGCTGCATGACATTGTCAGGCCTGAAGAGATCACCTTGCTGGGCAGGAGAGAACTAATCCTGACAGATGTGAGATCATATCCATTTTGACAGAAGAGAGCTGGGCTGGCAGAACCTTTCCCACCTTCGTGGCAGCTCTTTGGGAGATGTATTCCTCCTTATTGCATTGCACAGCTTCTCTTCATATCAATCCTTTGCTGGGTATTTCATTCAAGACTTATTTGTAAGCAACTCTCAGCTACAATAAAGCTCTAAAGCTGCCTGCCATATGCATTCCTGTCAGGAAAATGACACTGAGAAATGAGGTCCCTTCTTCAGGGTTAGTGTTATGGGCCTATTTAAGCAAGGGTAGAGAAACAACTGTGCTCAGTAAATCTTTGTCTCCTCTGGGCTAGCTCATTTTAGTCTGTAGTTAAGAAGGGAAACTGCTTGAACGTGTGTTGCCCAGCAGCTATGCTCTCCTTTAGCCACCTCCACTGGAAAGGCAGCCCCGAGATGGGGTCACAGGTGACTGGCTCCAAGGAGCCTCTCCCTGCCGATTATGCTCCTCCATCAGCACACTGGGCTGGTGGGGCAGCGACTGCCACAGCGCTGGGGACAGGCGGGAATGGGGCAGGAGCCTGAGCAGGGCCAGCTCTCAACAGGCCACGGGCACAGCTGGCCCCACTGGCAATGGGGACCTAGGGACTCTCAGCTCTGCTGGCCTGGCTCCTGCCACCACGGCACCTCCACAGAGAGCAATGCTGCTGACAGCCCCGTGAGCCGCAGGGGTGTCAGCTCTGCTTGCCAAGCTGGCTCTACCCAAATCAAACTGCACTAGTGCTCTCTATGATGATTCATCCCCACACCATCAGGATTGCAGAAATAGACTGAACACAGAAGCCCCCACACTTGCATGTACAACAGAGCTAAGACTTTGTGATAAATTAGACAATACTGTCAACATTGTGTGTGTACTACACATAGTCTCAGTGACAAAACAGGGCTCATTAGCTCCTTACCAGCCAGGGTAAGGAAAACTTAAGGATTACTTCTTTTGCCTCATTTTTTTTTTTTGGAGTATATAAATCCAAAGTCTTGCTGGATGCTTCTTTTAATCAATTATTAAATCTCAAATCAATGCCTACATGAACAATCACCAGTGAAGTGTTACCTGATCAATGGGGCAGTGCTCCCCAAATGAGACAGAACTGAAAGTGCACGCAAATGCTATGCAGTCATGAGAATACAGACTTAACCTGATGGACATGGCAATGGTTTAACATGATGGCATGTATTTCCAACCAAAGCATCCCAGTACCATTCATTAAAAGTCAGGTTTATTTTCCAATGAACATGGCGTCGAATTATTCCACGTAGAAGCTGTTCAAATTCCGTCCCCATCAAAGGACCAAACCCACCCACTCAAGCTGTATTAAAACCAAAAAAGAAAAGCAAACTTTGAGGATAATGCCATAGGTGTGCATAGAGCATTCACACACATGCACAAGGCAAACAGGCTGGCAGGCTCTGGAGGCCACTACAGTCAGACAGTGGTGGAAGGGCAGGACAGGGAGAGGAAGGCACACAAGTACTCACATACAGGGACCTGGGAAGACAAGACACTGGAAGACACAAGGCCATGCAGAAAGGTCAGAACCCAGCATGCACAAACAGATTTTCACTTCCAGCCCTGTGAGACCAGAGGCAGCACAGCCTGCTGCAGACTCCCCTGCACCCCATACTGTGTCCCCATGCCAAGCATCTGCTTTCAGGGTGCTCCTGGGGCTGTGCAGGTCCCATTGGTGCCAGGTCACCCTTGATGTGTCCTGCAGAGGCAGGACCTGTGGGGGCTGTGCTGTCTCTCCCGAGGGATATCAGCAGCTGACCATCACTGCTCCCCTCAGGGAAGGGAGGGACAGGCACTTCACTGGGGCTTGGGGCCCTGCAGCAGCGCTCTGCAGAGCGATGGGAAGTCACTCTCTCCTGTGCCACACACATGGGAGCAGCAGATGTGGTTGGTGCATTCCTGTGCCTAGAAAAGGGACGAATGGCAAGGAAAACTCTCCTGTGGATCAAAGACTACGAGACCACCTCACTAGCCTCGACACAGGCTGTGCCTCCTGCACACAGCAGCCTGTGGATGCCAGGAAGTTGTGCTGAGCCTCAGCTCTCCAGCCTGGCAACAGATGAATGGTTAAACAGACTTCTGTGGTGCATTTCGGCAACCCAGAATGGCTGAGCCATCCTCTGCACAACGGCAGAGCTGCTGAGATGGGCTCGCTGCTCTGCACCAGAGAGCAGCAATGCCCAAGGCACCCAGCTGCTAAAAATGGATGCCCTGTGTAGGGGTCAGCTCTCTACAAGGGAGGTGGGAAGAGGTCAGGGCAGTGCCTTTGGTAAGAGATCTGGCCCAGACAGTGCTCTGTCAGGAGTATGTGCAAAGGAAGGGATGGGCTCCGTCAGCCTCCCATCCTCTTGGGGGATAATTGGCAGCTTCTTGTCCCAGGCAGTATGGAGGGAGAAGAGGAGATGCTGTCAGTTAGCATTAGCAAGAGCTGGCACGGTTCTCACAGCAGCTTGCAGAGCACCATCAACACATTCCTCAGGCTCAAGCCAGCAATTTAAGTTGCTTGCTTTTCTAGCATAAGAGTCTGGTAATAATTTAAATCAGCGTAACTCCTCAAAAAGCAGCATTCTTAGAATTTCTGTCCAATTTACAAGTCAAATCACATGGGGTAGCACAGTCCATGATGCTACCTTAAGTGCTCCAGAAAATTTTGCTTTCTTCATTTTTTGCAGCAATGAAATTTCCCTTTTAATTACAATTGTATTGACTAGAATTTGCAATCATTTTTTAATCTTCTTTCTGGATAAGGATCAAAAGAAGGTGGTTCGGAGGTTTTGCAAGAACAGCACGGGGAAAACTACTGTGAATATTAAAATTATTTCAATGGACAATACTGTAATTCAGGGGTTTAGTTAAACCTGCAGACTGTCAAAAATGAGAATCATTGTAATTCATCCCCAGAACAGGTCCACTATTCCATATATCTCCCCACTGAGAGCATTCCTTAGGAAGTGAAGTGTAAGCAGTGAGTTCAGTGCAACCTGAGCTCATGCCCTGGATTTCACAGGACCGGGAGAAAAGACAGAGTGGAGTCTGGTTCCCCATTCACAGGGGGGACTGCTGGGGGAAGGAGGGGAGCAAGCAACACTAGAGCCACAAAGGTTGAGGAATGTTAATAATTCAGCATGCACTAACGTGCACATTCCTTGCCTTAAGAGCAAAGAGCTTCAATCGATTGCCTGGCTCTTTTCAGAACAGGAGTGGCTGTTTCCACACGTCTCAGGTTCTCTCCGAGGGTGAAGTTACCCCTTTGGAGAACCAGGGACACCCTCCTCCCTGCTGCTGTCTGCAAGAGCTGTAGGCTCTAAGCTCTCAGGCTGGTGCTGTTAGTCCCTCTCATGCGCTGAGACATTGCTGACATTCAGTGAGGCTCTGCTAGAAACACGACAGAGCCAGGATGACTGCCCAAGCTTCCAAAGTCATGCAGTGCTGCTAGGGAAGGGGAAACCAAATTTCCAAATTTTCCTGCTGGCTGCCTTGGCTGCAGTACAGATTAGCAGATGACAATGCTAACATCCATCCCTCCCTCTGGTTTGCAGAGATCCAGGCACCTTTACTTGCCTGCTCCTTCTTCACGGTTTCCTTTGAACCATGCCTACCTGGAATCTAATTCTGGGCCTTATCTTTCCCCGTCCTGCTGCTCACTAGGTGCTGCCCCATGGTGATGGAGAGCTGTGCTTGTGCTCTGCACACTTCTCTGCTCCTCTGTCAGCTCCTGCTTTACTGTCCTGACATCCTCTCCCCTTTGCTTGTCCTCTGCATGAGGGAACAGCAGCCTCAAGTCCCTTTTGCTCTGAAGGAGAACTGAGACTGCCTGGTCTGCTGCTCCTCTCTGGTCCTAGCACAGACAAGGCAAGGTCAGAAGGCTCTGCTCTAACCTCCCAACTGGGATGAGCAGCAGTGTGTGATGCAGGGGGTGCATCTTTGAGAGTGTGAGCCTGTCCCAACTTCATTACTTGAGCCAGGCGAGCTGAGGGATCCCTGGTGCACAGGGTGTGATCTTGCCATCGCCAGACTGACAACCTGCCAAAACTCCTGCCTTCCTCAGCAAGCACCTCCTCCAAGTCGGGAAGGAATGAATTTAGGAGCCATCCTCAAATATAATCATTGGTCTGCATGGTTTACTCATCTGGAGACACCTTTCATCTCTCCCTAGTGCCATCATTTTATGAAAGGACTTCAAACGGAAAGGCAGTTGCTGAAGTCTCACAACCTATTGACAGAACCAACAGAAGGAGAGGAAAAATTGGAACCAGAAAAAATGCATTTACAGTCTAATCTTGTGCTCAAACAATGCTGTACTATTTATGCTCCCAATGTATCCTTGAGTGCTGACATTTTATAGACAATTTCCAAAACAGGGCCTTGCCATTTTTGGATTATATTTCAGCTATAACTTTTAGGTCTAATTATTTGTGCTGACAACCACATATAAAAGAGGATATATCATTACAGTGGTGCAGCACTGGAGACACATCAGCATTCAGCATACTGACATACTAATAGCAAAGTAAGGGAGAGCAAGATTGTGGAGCTCTGCAATTTGCATTTGCTCTCAGAAATTTCTCTGATGAAAATAACACAACATTAAGGAGGGGAATAAGAGAAAAGATCCACGGTATCAAGATAAAATAACTTGTTAATAAATAACCTTGTAGCAGTCACAGAGCAATAATTAAATGCATGGGTTAGCAGTACACAGTTTTAAGTAAAGCTGGAAAAATGTACGATGTAATTATCAGTGCCAAACAAATTATAAGCATGGCAAATCCCGATGGAATATTTAGAAACTAATTTCTGGCTTCACATTAAATATTTGTGTATGTAGGTATTTTTGGTGGAGTGGGAAGGAAGGGTCAACACAAAGAATGGGAAATTCTTCACTCCTGCTGGCTTATTTCAATTCTCAGCTGCTTCCCTTCAGCTAAACTGTGTGGCTAAAACACTTAAGCGCCCTGTCAAAGGTTTAGTCTCTAGAAGTGTCTCAGCCATTACAGCAGCGCTCCAAATTCACTGAAATCTCAGAGGCTTTGGGCCTTGGCTTTGATTTCTTCTCTTTTATTCCTTGTTCTCATTTTTCATCATTGTCTTGGGCTGAGGTAATTTTATCCTCCACAAAATCTATTTTTAGAAGGTAAACAACAAAGGTCCCGTTCCTCAGTACAGTCTAAATGAGAGCATGTTCCAGGGAGAGAAACAGGATTGAACTCTGTGTACTGAAACAATTGCTATGACAGTTCGTTAAAACTTGTTCCAGCGACGATTGTAAGACAATTCATTCAGTTGCCTGATAGTTTGTGTGAGACAAGCCAGGGTCTCTTCCCCACGCCACCAGGGGAGCAGTGTGAGCATCCCTCACCTCCAGTGTGTGTGGAAGGACAGACCCCCATAGGACCCTGTTCAGTGAAGGAATCATCTCTGGCAACTAAATCCAGATTTGTGCCAGAAACACCAGCTTTCCTCAGCATGAAATCATGAGTGCCTTGAGCTAGGTCTGGAGCTAGATTTAATTTAAAGGCTGGAGTCGTCTTTCACTACTGTCCTTTATTCACCTCTGTCTCTCTGAGAGCAGCAGGACAGAGCAGAGCAAAGCACCAGTCAGGTTTTGCTGAGTGGCTACAAGCTCTTGTGCATGTCACCATGGGCATCCCTAAGCCATCTTTGGTATGGCTGGGGCCATGGCAGAGCTCCCTGCTGCTCTCCTGCCAGCAGCACGAAGACCCAGCCTCAGAGAAGAAGGAGAGGCAGACCTGCTCGTGTAAAGGACTCCTGTCTAAGCACGGACAGAGCATGGAAAATGGGCTACCCCAGTGCAGGGACTGCTGAGGAGCAGGGAAGTTGCCTCAGCACAAGGGATCTGCATCTCAGCCAGCTGCCCCTGCTGCCTTGTGGCAAGGAAGGGCAGCATGCTGGGTTCTCCTTCAGCTGAGATCAAAAATAAGCTTTTTCCCTCTCGAGAAAGTTAAAACTTTTAAAGCTTCAGGAGGAATTAAGGAACCCACAGTCCCTAGCAGCTTGTGAGGGGACTGATCATTCTGATCTCTGCTTCCAAGGTCTGTTCTTGATCTCCAGCCAGAAAGCAGCAGCAGTTTAGAGGTATTACACTTGCACCTAGTATGAATAAAGGGTTAGAGAAAGACCCCACACAGAGCAGCATGCACTTCTTCCTACCCTGCCTTTGACAAAACTGCCCTGGCTCGTATTTGCATGCAAAATATATTCTGTGCACTTTAAATCTCAAGCAACAAAGGCATGCAAGCGAAGTATCAATGCCATCACCAGAGTCACAGCAAACATTAAGCAGATTTCACCAGGCACAGCGTGGCTGTGCCTGGCAAGGAGCCAGTCTGCAGGGCCCCCTCCCTTTTGGGGGATGGCTCTCCTCTCCCTACTGGAAAAGTCTCATCTGACGTGGCGTACTGTAGATGGATAAGAAGTGAAAAGGACCAACCTTCTCGCTGATCTGAGAGATGAAAGTTTGTTTTGTTTGATGGCAGAGTGCGATGAAGATGAGGAGGGAATAAAAAAAGACAAGGAAAAACACAGAGAGTAAAAACAGGCCAAGCTTCATCTGTCCGCACACCACTGAAACGACAAGACAAGACTGCAGAGGTCAGCCATGACTTCCCACCGTGCACACACCACTCCACGGCAGGGACAGGAGAGGCTGCACTCACACTGCTCTGGCCCAGAGCACGGCTGGCCCCTCTGCCTCCCTGACCCACTCACCACTCCTGGCAGCAGGGCAGAGGGGACGGCACATCCCACATTTCCTCACGTGGAGGGCGCTTCAGGGATGACCCAGCTCTGGGCCAGATGCTGGATGCACAGACATGTTTACATGTGCAGAACACTCACACACAGAGCAAAGGACTCCAGCCATCACACATGTGCTCCCATACACCCACTCCAGCTACAGAGATGATGGCAAAGGCACTTCAAACCCATTGACCACACACTGGGAAGGCCATATATGTAAATCCGAATTTTATAAAGTATGAAAGAAATGCTCCAAGTAGTGAATTGGAAAATCTTCTACCATGAAGAGCTGTTCCCCCTCTCCAAACAAAGCTAAATGCAGCAGAGAGGTATTAGGCAAGTGACAGACATGCACAGTCTCAGCTGGGCTCAGTTTTGAGGGCCTCATTGGCACATTGTGCTGTGAGTGAGAGATGGACAAGAAATCAGAAGGACAAAAACACCCAGAGAATTGAGCAGGTCCCAGTTTTTGTTCCTGCGGGAGAGACAGCAGAAGGTTAGTTGCATTTTCCTTATAGACAAAGGAGATCTTATTTCTCTAGCAGGAGTGACCTCACTGCAGCTACAGATCTGTGGCATACCAGCTGTAATCGAACCCTCGCTGAGAGAATACACAAATGGATTTGATAGTTAAAGACTGCTTATGAGTCACATTTTTGATGGGGGAAGGAGAAGGTGGGGGAAGGAATTTGCTTTCCAGCAGAAACACTGCAAATTAGAGAACAGCAATGTGGCATTATACAGTGCAACAGTACAGTAAGCCATTTCCAGCAATCAGAGGACAGGATTTTAACCAGCACTGACACAGTACAGGCAAGGCAACAAGCTACCAATAACAGCTACCACAGTGGCCTATGGAGTGTAATGGAGCTTGCTGAAGAACAGCAAAACACTTATTCACATTTTTTTCAATTGAACTGATACCAGGGAACTTGAACCAGTCAACTCAGGGCTTATCTGGCCCATAAGTGGGGCCACATCGAGCGAGAAGCCCCAACAAGACATCTTTAGAACAAATAGTCCTAAGCCTAAAGTCCAGGTTCCCTCTGTCTTGCTTTAGAATGGGGATTTACCTCTTGGTCTACAAACCTTAGCATAAGGCTCATTTGATCCTGTGAGACCCTGTGATGGGAGGGAACCTCTTTATTGCTGCTCCCAAGCCAGCACTTTATTTCCTAATCTAATGGAGTGTATCACATCTGCACGGCTTCAGCAGACATGAGAGGCTCCTGCCTTCTGCTCAGCTCTTCCCAACAGGGAGGATTTGTTTCCTGCCCTTGCTCAGGAAGGACAGGGCTTCTGGCAAACCAGGTGTGCTCATGGAAGGCTGCATTTCTGGAAAGCAGCACTAATATCACAATAGGGCAACACAAACTCCAAGTGCTGCCAGCGTGGACCAACCTACTGCACTCACTGGGACTGTGAGACTGAAGGGCAACAGGCTGGTGAAGGGTGTAAGACTGAGAGATGATGCTGGAACAGCTACAGGAATACCTGTCCTTGCTGCTGAAGCCCCAGAGCCCACCCCTGCCCCTGGGAGGGACTGATGGACCCTGGCCATAGCAAGGGGTCTCACTGTGGTGCCACTTGGGGCAAGGTGAGGGGTGCTGCTCCAGCTGGGGGACAGCCAGCAGCTTTGTTTTGGGGAGCCTGGCAGGGATCACACTGCATCAGTCGGCATGGACAGGAGCAGGCTCCAGCAGTGGCTTTCCACAGGTGTTGACACTTCAGATTACAGCTGGAAAGGTCAGGAGACACATGTGAAACACACTAATTCAAACAGATTACTTTCTGATTTGTCAAACATGAAGAAGTTTAGGACCTGCTATTTGTCATTAACTGCTGGATTATCTCTTAATCTCATTTTATATTACTAGCTTACAAGCAATAAAAACCAGTAGCAGGCTATTTTGGAACAGCTATAAAGCAAGAGGGAACACCTGGGCAGAAAGTTCTCTCTGCTCTTCCCTTAGTTAAGGCTTAAACAGCTGCTGCTTTATCTGAGATAAACCTGATAAATGGTAAATTGAAAGTTTCATCTCCTTACAGGTTCCATTCACATGGTCCCTTATCTCCAGTTCTCTATCCATGTCACTCCTAAGGTAAAAAGCATGTTTTATCAGTGTTTTTTCTGCTTTTCTACAGAACAAATGACTAAGCAGTGATGGTAAATAACATCTGCCTCCCCACCATGCAGGGACAGAGGCAGAGGATTTAAGCCTGGGGTTACCCAGAGTATCCCCTGTGCAGAACACCATGGCTCACTAGGCACACTGCTGCGTTCTCACGAACCTGAGCTGCCTGGCAGCTAAGCTGAACACGCCAGTCTAAGTGCAAGCCAAGTCATGGCAGAAAACCATCAGAAGATAGTGAACTCTAGAAGGTAAAAATGGGGCTCCATTTTGAGATCCAAGCTGAAACAGCAAAGAAGCAAAGAGCAAGGCTGTATCAGACATGTCTGCCAGTCCTGACTGTCAGATGGCTCTCATGCTCTACAGGCAGAAATTCCTATGCCCATTGAATCTGGCTTTTACTCTGCCACAGATGTGCTTGTCTGTACAGCAGCAGCAATACTCTAACCACAGCAGCTTGTTGCAGAAAGAATGCATTTGGATTTATGGGGGACTCTGCTCTTGAATAGTCTTGGTCATTAGGTACCTGAAAGAAGGCAGGAGACTGTGGCCAGGATATGAATGGACAGGTCTGAGAGTTTAGATCAGTAGCTCAAACAAAGGAACACATTTCCAAAGCCTTTCAAAGTGGGAAGCTAATACTTCCCTGAAAGCATCAAGAAAGTTCATTATCCCACCTGGTATTACAATTCTACTGTGAACTGCCAGCATCTGTCCTGTGTGAAAACCCTCTGGTGCTATGCAAAGCATTAATATAAAGGCCAACCCAGACACTTTGGAATCCAAAAGACAGACAGGTTAACAAAAACCCAGAGGGGAATGAACCTGTACCTGCTTATCTCCAAAAACACATCTTGTGTCTCAAGGATTCCACATAAATCAAATTTTATCCTTTACAGCTTTTAGTGGTATACAGGAACAAAAGGACAGATTGTCTTTTTTACGCCAGATTACATGAGAATAAGACAACCTTCCATTATATCTGATGAACAATGTTCTCATGCCACAGTGATGAGTATATTCCATCCCAGAGAGACAGACAGGATGCTCAGGGTGCCCAACCATCCTTTCCCATTCACAGTGCACACACATGCATGCATGAATTCAATTATGAGAAAATCTCAGAGCACCAGAGATGTATTTCTTAGTCCTTTGTTCAAGTGGATATGGAAGGGGAGGAAATGGACATTTAGTTGGCACAGATATGCAGGTCTAATTGTTCCACAGATGTCTGTGCAGGTCACGTGGGGAGGAGGGGGAAAGAGGTTTTCAAGTACATTTCTGTGTTGCATTATCATACACTGAGCCACCAGTCACTCTCCTATTTTCCATAAAGGTCATTTTACAAATAAGACTCGAGTCTTGCAATGCACTTTGAACCATCACAGGAGTTCGCAAGGAATAAAATTGTGAAGCTTATTTAGTTAGGATTTTTTAGTTGGAATGTGCTAGCTGAAGGACAAAGAACTATTATTTATTAAACCATGTTCATTTCAAGTATTACAGCATAGCAGAATGCTTATAGGAACACACTGACGGTGAACACATTTCCTTGCTAGGAGAAAATATGACAAAAATATTCATAGTAATATCTGGGGAGGAGAAAACTTGGCAGAAGCCTCCATGTGCTTCTCTGGCTGTGAAGCCAGGCAGCTCCAGTGTGAGGATATGCAGTGACAGCAGCACGAGCCACAGTGCCAGTGTCACGTGTGGCACAGACAGCCCCAGCTGTGCTGGCCCCAGCCTGCTCACAGCCAGCCAAGGTGCCCCTGCCCACGCCACAGCTGCTCTGATGTGGGTCACAGCAGCAGGGCTACAGCTCCAGCGTGGGGCAGAGGAAGCGAAATGAAAAGTATTGCAACTCCATGAACAGGAGTGCACTCCCTTCAGCAGTGTCCCTGGTCTCTGCTGCACTGCAGATTTATCCCGAGGTCAGGACTCTGCAGAGAGCACACAGGGATGCTGTGGCCCTCTAGACTCCTCAGCCATGTAGCAGCTGCTGAGGGCTATGCTCTGCAGCCTCTAGCACAGCCTGCCTTGGCTTCTCCTGATGGTCCAGGGCACACATCTGTCCACAGCAGCACTCGGGGCATCCAGTCTGATTCAACTGCTGCTTCGTGCTTCCTGTCATCCAGACATCTTCCTCACAAGTCTCTCCAGTCTCTGCTTGCCTGGGATCACTGCCAGGCCCTCAAGCATTGGCAGTGCCCCTCTCTGGTCAAGTACTGTCACCCTCATCAACCCTGAGGAGAGGCAGGTTTAACAGAGCACATTGCCAGAAGTGTGCATACAGATGGGCTGTAAACAAATGTATTCTCTTTTGTTATTTAGCCATTTTTCAGACATCTCCAGTTTTGGTTGCTGACTGTTCAACCACTGTCCTCAGCTTTTACTCTTCTCCTGGCAATAGCCTTGAGCTTTGACTGCTGTTGCTATTTTAGCTGCTTTAATATTACATAAGCAGAAAATGTTCTTTTTAAAGGCGTCAAGCCTTCTTGCTCCAGGCTCATGTCAGTCATTCAGAATTATTATTATTTACACAAGGTCCCTGCTGCAGTAAGTATCATATAGCCAAAAGTAGCCATTTCAGTGAGCTCCCTCCGTGTCTGAGCCTAAGCTACTGCCAAGTTCTCAAGGGTAAAACCCTGCAGAGACCACAGAATTGCTGCTAGGGACAGAGCTGCAATACGAATTTCATTTTGGGTGATGGCTCCTTGGTGAAATTTGGCAAATAAAATTTCAGACTCCAAGCAGGGTTCCGGGCTGCCAAATGAAATACTAGCCTGGTCTTTCAAAAAGCAGATCAAGAAAGCACAGATTTTTGCAGTAATACCCTTTCTATTTACTGCAGTCTGATTTACTAGTTTGCAATTTGGGGACAAAGCAGATAATTCAGTTTTAAATGGCCTTTTAAAAAAAGTAGCTGTGCAGCTCCTTCTCTACAATATGTGTAGCATTTTGGGCTAGAGAACTCACTACACTTCCCCCACTGGGCTGTGCCTTGAAGGCCTAAAAAGCAGCACTTAAGAAGAGAAAACTGGGCAGCAGATTTCTCATTTGATGTCAAGTATGCAGCCAGGGCTCCTGTAAGTACTATTCTAATAGCACTGGCATTGCTCATGACTATAAGCAGCACTGGGGAGCACTTCTAGTGAACTCCAGTGTATTCTTACATACAGTCTTCCTACTCATTTACTTCATGTGTAGAGAAAGGAAAGGGTAGAAAACCCCTTCATATAGGGAAAGAGGAAAATAACAGTGCATCTCTTGTGGGGTGCACCACACAGGCCACCACCTTCACAGGCATTTTGTAGGACAAGACTTGTGGCTGAAAACGCTTCTCTTGGTGCAAATGTCCCTGAAGCTGTAGGCAAATTAGAAGTGAAATGTCCTACTAAAAACCCAATAGTATAGGTGAATCAGTGCAATTACACTATACTCCCAGCAAGCACGACAAAATGACACCACCTTTTTTTTCTTTCCCATACTAGGTCCAATCTGCCTTCTACTTTTAAATCAATTTCTTAAATGTCTTGAATCAACATCTTGGATCTTTTGCTGCTAAATTGGACAGTAAACTCTTTGGATTAGAGGAATCACATCTTCCACGTTTCTATTCCCTTCCTTCTCCCTGCAGCACCATCAAGTCCCAAATCTAATCATTGTTACAATACGCTGTGGTGGATGTAACCATGGACCACAAAGGCATGAGCGTTTCTTCATGGTGGTAACCGTAACACCCAGACCAGCACTGGCAAACGAGTTTGTGGTTAAAGGGCAGGATAGGAATATGCCACTGTGCTCCCTTCAAAGTCCCTGCTATGGCCCAGATAGCCACCTTGCCCAGGCACACGCCCTGCTCTTGCTTTCACCCTGTTCTTGCTCCTCTGATGGTCTGGATGTTTTGTGCCACCCTCCAGCAGTGGGAGGCAGTCAGCTCCCAGTGCTGATCCCAGCCCCATCTCAGCTCTGCAGCAGCAGCCAGATAGACCCATCAGTCCAGAGGCAGAAGGCTTATGAGGATTGCTTTCCAGCACACTTAGTAAGATGAAAATAATAGCTCCAAGGAAAATGCATCCATTTTCCTTTACAAATCCCTGGTGTGGAAATGTTTTAACTTTTAATGAAGTCCATCTGTGCAGAAGTGCTGGCTCTAAAGGATTTACAGAGACAAGACACTGGTGTAGCCTGCTCCTTCCTCCTCCTGTTTTTCCATTGATATAGAAAGCCCTGAGCAGTGCCCAGATACTCCTTCTCAGCACCCAGCCTCTTCCTTTGTTAGCATGAAAAGTATAAAGATGCTAATGAGCCTGTGCTTTCTAACGCAGCCCACTCACAAAGGATTACCTGGGAGGCTAGAAAGGGGAGAATATGATCAAAAACATAAATCCCAAGAGTCAAGAGACAAACAAACATTTGAACTATTAGAAAAGCAATAGGCTGTAACTGAGAGCAGGCAAAAGCAGTCCCAAGAACTACACAGACTGGAAATTAGTGCTGCTGCTCAGCACTCAGCCATGCTTCCCAAGGAAGTGGACGACTCTGGGTATTCACTTCAATGAGGTCAATCATTATAAAACCACCAAGCAGTGGCGGTGCAGCCCACAGACTTAATTTCCACTGTAATTTAGCATTAATTAATGTCCTCTCTAGTAAACATGCAGGCACTTTCTAAAGATCCTACTTCAAGTCACTGATGTGCCTAATGACAATACAGTAGGACTATCACAACACCAAAAAATCAGGGATTTCTATCCTACTTCCCAGACCTGAGAAAGTAAGATATTCTAACTTTTTTCCTTGCATTAAAGCAATAAAATAATCTTCTCTGTTTGAGTAACTTTTTCAGGTCTTTAATGTAGTAACAATAAGACTTTTTTTTTGTAGAACATTCGCTATCAGAAACTGTAAGCAAAAATACGATCTAGGACTTAGTTTGCACAGGAAATATATTCTGGTAACATCATCATAATTTATGAGGTGCCATGTCTTAAATATATAGAAGGACTTTAACAGGATCACGTTAAGTTGGAGATTCACATTGTAAAGATCATGTGCAAGAAAAAGGCTTGTTCCAAAAACATTTATGTGTAAAAAAGTGACAGTTAACAGCAAAACATATGTCGAAGAACATGCTTTTGTGGGTGAACATGAGGATCCTCTCACATGTGCACACCACCCACAGCCCATGCTTAGCCCCAACAGGACAGATGAACCTTGCTGAGCACAAGCCAAGTGTAAAATCCAGAACACTCTTCAGTCCTCTGGGATTCATTTGCTAAACAAAGAGCGCTCATTAGTAAGAAATTGTAAAGTTGTTAAGAAGAGGCTTTTCTACCTCTTGAAGCTTTTGTGCCTTTTTCAGCCACATGTCTATAGAAAACAGAACATTGACAGTCAAGTCTGAGCATCTCACAGGAAGTGAAAGCATCCCAAATACTGCACCAATACAGCTGGATATCCACACAAACCTATGTAAGAACAGCCAACCTGGTAACTAGAATCCTTTCTCTCAGAGAGCAAAGGGTCAATCTGGGATGAGTTTTAGTACAGCTTGCCTGAAAAATGAAATTGCAAGAATACAGGGAATTTAAAACCATGCATAAATACATTGTTAGAGTGAAATGAGTGATTCCACTGCACAGGTATAGCTTCATCTTCTGAATATGCTTAACTGGATACTTCAGTCTTCCAAAGACTCTTATAATCCAAATTAGGCTGCAAAATAAAAAAGCAGTCCCCCATAACAAACGACAAAAACAATGCCAGAAGTCACTCCTAGAAGCAAACACAGCATGAGAAGACTTTATCATTCTCATGTCCTCTTTCCATACTAACCAATGCATATGCAGCCTTTAGATTATATTTTCTTTCTTTAAATCAGAGGAAGGAAGAAATGAATATGAGATTCTACTATTAGTCTGTTGATTTACTATACGGAAATTAAATCTGGTTCTAACTTCCTAATAAGCAGCAGCACAAGAATGTTCTTTCTTTTCTTGGGAAAACCCATAACTACATTTCCCAGGGGTTCCTGACCAATGACTCTGGTTCTACAAAGTTTCATATGAAGCAGCACATTTTTTTTCTTGCTGAAATTAACAGAAAGTGCACAGGGAATTTAGCACTTGCTTCTCTCCAAGCTAATTCAAACACCTTCAATGCAGAGCAACAAAACTGCCAGGAGACTATCCTAATATAAAATCTACTTATTTTGGTATGTTGAAAACAGTTTTAAATTGGCAACACAGCGTAACCATTAGAAAAATTGATTTACATGAATTGTGGCTAATTTCCAGCAGGTTCCCAGTGTGAGCCACTAATACCCAGAGGCTCAATCATTGATGCATATAAGATGGATTAGGACAACTCTAAAAAGCTGTTCAGTTTTTAAAGGTACACATTCCAAAGCAGAGGCCTAAATATTGGCTCAGTACAGCTGAGCACCTCTGGCTGATTAGTGCATGACCAGTTTTACACTACTCCACCACAGTTAGTTTACACTGATACAATTAAGCATGCCTTGATCCCAATCAAGATAACTATGACACAGAAGGAGCTCAAGAGAGAAAGAATTCCCATTCTGCTCCTGTTTCAGTATTTTACATAACACCATATAAACAGCAAAAACAGATTTGCTTTGTGAGTCAAACACGTGGATCAAAGATATCATTGAACTTGCTGGTTTTTGAACAAAAGGCCCCATCACACAGTCCACAGTGTCATCAGGGCATGAAGTCAGGGAAAGTTCTCCTTTCACTGAAAACCATGGAGATTTTGGGAAGGAGGAGAGTGACCTCCTTGGGCGCAGGCTGCTCTTACCTCGAACATAAAGGTTGGCTGGGGCAGAGTAGCGGGTTCCTGCACTGTTGGTTGCAACACATTCATATTTGCCTTGGTCTGACTCCTCACTGTTCTCTATTTGCAGAGCTCCTGTACACAAAAAAAGATGAAACAGACAATTCAGGTTATGGAAAATCTGGTAATCAAACCAACAGCCTCTGAAAAGGAAGGCCAAGCCCCACACTTTTAAGGCATCTTCCTGGATAAATATTTCATGATATTCCCTGGACCCACAAGGTAGCCAAAGGTACCCAGCCTGCTGTTAGAAACTTGTGAAATTGATTATAGTTATTTTTCTAATGTGCAGGGAACCAATTATTGATTTATTTCTAACCACCCCAAGCACTTACATTTTTTTGATTCAATAAAGGAAGAAAACATACACATACATATTAATTACAGCTTCATACAGGACTCCTGCCTAATAAAAGGACCTTTAATAAGTCTTTAATCAAAACAGGCAAGCACAAAGCACACTTAACTGTAGCTGTTTCTTATGTGATCCACACAAAGCCTAGCAAACACTCAACAAATTACAACCTTCCTGCAGAAATTGGCAGAGTCCCATCCCTCCCACCTCAGCACTCTTCCTTGGTGACGTCTCAAAAAGACATCTCTTTTCGAGAAAACACTTTGCCTTTCGTCAGCTTTTTTTCATGTTAGTGCTCCTTGTATTTTTTCAGATTTCACCATACACAATAAAAAAACATTAGAAAGTTAGTCTGAGGTATGAGAGATACATACCAATGCAATACACCCAAACTGCTGCACAGCGCTCGTGTGAAGACCACCCTCCCGTTGTCCCAGCAGTGCCTCTTTCCCCCCAGCTTTGGGTCAGGAATAGCTGCTTATCCCAGGCTGCACATTCCTTGATCTGATCCCATCCCCCAAATGCATTAGGGGCACATGTAAATAATGGCAGTAATTGTCAGGGCACAGAGAGTAGCAATTTACATGGGGAACCCGGACAGTACCAGTGATGTGGAAGTGAGCAATGGTCTAACCTGGTTTTCTCTCATCTATTCAGCATACTCCACTGGTGTCCAGCAGCACTCAGCCTGGCAGCCTAGCCTTTCATCCAAATTCTTGCCCAGCACAGATGACTGCACAACTGGTCACACCTAAACTCCCTTAGCTGGGCTCCATATGCAGACTAAAAGATGGAAATGCAGAGAAAGGAAGAAGCAGGATGCATATGACAGCAACCTGGCACTGCAGGAGTGTGTGGTCTCTGGCCAGACACTGAAGTGGCTGCTGCTCAGCCTGCTTTCCCCAGGCATTGAGGGAATAATTTTTTAAGTGCCCCCAAGTGCTCAGATTCTGCTGGTTAATACTGCCTGCAAGAAGGGAACTCTGCTCACAAACCATATAGCAAACTAAAAAATGTTAACCCCTTTGCTTGTAATGATCTGAACTCATTTCTGCTCGCCACCGTTCAAAATGACCACTGAGAGCCGCACTGAGAATAGCTGGTGAAATTGCCTTCTCCCTTCTTGCTGGTTCAAGCTGCAGAGGTCAAACTCAGTTTTTCATATCATCAGAACAGAAGAAAAACTAATGTGAATCAACCACTGCCACCTACATTATTTAGAAGGATAAATTGAGACTGTAGCATAAGCCTATATGTCATGGGAAAAAATGAACTTCCCTGGGTTCTGCCATATAATAAAAATGATGTACAGAGCCCTCCCTATTGTTGCATTAGTGCTGGAAATGAGGCTTCAGCTAGGCAGAGAAAGCTCGTTTGCAAAAAGTCTTTCCACCTACTAACAAAAGGACCTGCCAGCTTGCCTGGCCACAGCACTCTCAACACCCGCAGGCTGAAGCCTCCCAAGCTCTGCTGCTTAATTCAAGGAGAACAGTGAATTTCTACACCCTGTCTGGGAAAAACATCTTCAAGCAGACAGCAGCATGATAGGCAGTGGAGCAGGACAAAGTTTCCCAGCATTGACAAGATACAGAGAATCAGAGAATCTAGAAATGGAAAAGACCTATTAGGTTACCTCATGCATCCCTGGGGGCCAGGGCAGGATTGCTCCCTGTTGTAAATGTACTTGTCTTGTGTCCAATCCCATTTTAAATGTGCCAAGTAATAGGTCTTTCACCACTTCCTCAAGGAATTGATGCCACTGCCTGGTTATGCTCTCTGTCAGGAAGATTTTCTTGGAACTCACTATATATTACCCCCCTTTGTAATTCTGCTCATCATTCCTTGGGCATGCATGTGCTGCAGAGCTCATTCCAAATGCTTCCATCAAGCTTGTCTGGGAAAAGTTGTCTGTTGCAAAATATACCCAAGCTTAACAAAAAACCCAAGTGGCTGGGCTGGAAGCAGAGTCAGCTTCAAGTGATGGTAGTGTCTACCTAGAAAAAAAGTAAGATCCCTAGATAATTCTGCCATAAACACAGACCTTTCTATATGACCCTTTTAGCCATCTAATACATATCACTAGTATTTTTTTACCCTTTATACTCATGATCTCTCTGCCTCTTAAATGTCAATCAAACTATTTTTCATCTTTAGGGACCTCAATAACAAAAGAAAAAAGAGAATGAAGAAAATGAGGGGAGTTTCAAAAGAAATGCTGTTATTGCCTGTCAACATGGACCAGTTTCTAGAATCATACTACAAACATGCAACGTGTCAGCAACTGCCTACAAACTGCTCAGGGACACTGGGCAAGGGATTCTGGGTTTGTCTGGGTTGGCACAACTATTTAAATTACGGTATGTCAGGAGGAAGACAAGAACCCAGAGCAGAAGGAAGTTAACACAAATCTCTCATATGAAACAGAAAGAAAATAGGTACTGCTATAAATCATCGTTAGACAAACATACAGACCCTGCAGCATAACTGACAGCCAGCAGAAACTAGAAGGATCATGGTAAACTGATTGCAGTCAGCAGGGCTGTAGGGGTTTCCTTGAAGGACAACCTACAACTAAGTGATGGATCCAGGAAAGTGTAGGGTGTCTCAGAGTACAAAGATTCATGAATAAAGTTAAGAATCTCAGACGTTTCTGAAATCAGAAACCTGGAGACATACATGCATCTGAGACTTGGGGAAAAAAATTCCTGTAAAATGATCTCAGCCCTAGTTCAGTGATCCCAGAGAAAGAGAGACATCATCTCTTGGAGGCTTCATGTCTAGGCTGGACAGGACACAAGAAGTACAGCAAAGTTAAGAGCTGAGTTCTGAGTAGCATCTTTCCTTGAAATTCATGGAAGCTGCATCCAAAGACGCTCAAAAGCGCAATGAATTCTTTGCCTTGACAAGTGCAAAGGATCTGATTTCTATTCCTAGCCCTGTCAACATCTCATAATCTTCTGCGCCTCTGCAAACCAGGGCTAGGAAGGCTGATTTACTTTTATTCTTTACTTTGGGATTTATGTTGCATAAGTTGCTGAGTGAGGTCTTGTTCACACAGGACGTTGCTGCAGACTTCTCACATGGACTCCCCCAGAGCTCCCGCGCCAGGTGCCTGGTTCCCATCTGCGTGGCAGAGTCCTGACAAGCAATCAGACAGCAGGGCTTTGGTGGGTGCATGAGCACCATCTACCACCAGGACATGGATACAAGTACACAGAGGAGCAGTGAACAGCTTGTTTGGGAGCTTGGGGGGCTCTGCAGCAGCATGTGCACATCAGAGTGAAACCTGTCCCTACTGAGCACCACTCGACCCCCACTGCTCCTCTGCAGCAGAGCTCCAGAGGAAGAGGGGAACAATTCCTCACCACACTGCCATGCCATGTCAGTCCTGCTTGTGCCTCAGACCTGCTCCTGATAACGCATCTCAGCTTATCAGAGAGCTGACAGCTCCTGAGAAAAACCCCTGGCTGCTCTCCAGTGCCACGGAGAACAGTGACAAGGCAGAGTTTTCTAGGGCTGAGGGCAGGAGTCAGCCCTGCTGACTGACAAGCATTCCTTACTTTATATTCCTTATTCCTTTTTACTCTCTCCTGGTATCTCCTTGCCAGTCTCTCCCTTTCCTCTCCTAGTTTTTCCTTTGCTCTTTAACTTGGGCACAGACAACAGCCCAGCAGCTTTCCAAGATACTTATCTATTCAAATATACTCGTGCTCAGGCAGAATCGTTAGTTGCAGTGACAGTGGTTAAAAGAAGCATTTAAAAAGTGCCCTGCACAGAGAAAGCATGAGGAAGGCAGATCCTGATAAGGGACAATTTTTGGCAGTGCTAAGTACTGTTGTGCCATGGAGGGCTTGTCACTCTCTTCTCCAGGTGACAACCCAAATGTGAAAGGCTCTGAGCTGCCATACAAATTGATCTCTCTGAAATCCTGCTCCGTAGCTCACTGGGAGCTTGTGCTCTCTTCTCCCAGAGAGCACCACATGGAGCCAAACACCACAGCTCCTGGGTGATGCTCTTCTGTATCAATTCAGGGTGGAGCTCCATCCCAAACAGTGGGAACAACTCTTTATCAGAGCATTCACAGCCTCAGTCTTCTGGGCTCACAGCCGGGGGGGCCGGGGGAGGGGGACGACTGACTTTTTGCCCTGGTTATAAAATCAGACATGGAATTAAACACTCCTGTAAGTACCTAAGAGTCAGAGAAACCAGGCTGCAGACACAGCACTCATCTAACGAAAGGACTTGCAATACAGACGTAATGAAGCCAGCTACCTGACCAGGACCCTTCCGCTCAGCAGAAAAGTAAATTTAGCCTACTTGCACACTAGAGCACATGGCTATCCCTAAATCCCTCCCTTTTCTTTCCCTCTGCTTCCCATCAGCTTCCTTCACATAAATACTACCTGACTTCTCCTCCAGCAGTATTCTTAGCACTCTCTTCAGCCAGGTCCCTCTTCAACAAAGTGCTCAGGTATGGGTCCCAATCCCTTTTGCTAAAAATTTCCTCCTAGGGAAGGGGGAATTTCTCTAATAAAATCCAGAGAGCTGTGCAGGAGGGTCAGAGATAATCCCAGACAAAATAAGTACTCATGAATGTGAATATGGTAGACAAAGAAACAATGTGAAGCCCTGACAATGGGAGAGTTGGACTCTGACATCCTGGCTGCTGCCTGAGACAACAAACACTTGCTGTGGGATCTGTGAAAAAAAACCACTAAGCCATGTGAGAGTCACTAAAAATGAAAATAAGCATTTCCCATATTCACTATTTTTGGTAATTTATAACAGCAGCATCTCCCAGCTGTTACAGAGGATTGTACCTAGCCTCCACAAGCTATTGGCACTGCCAAATATGCAAAACAAGGTAACTACAGATGTATTTTCATTGTTAGTGTTCATAATCGTTATTATGCCTGCAAGGATGGGGACTGGCATACAAGGGGCTTGTTCTGGATGGCAGCACTGCTGAGAAATCACTCTCATGAGCACCAGAGGCAGCTGCTGATAGTACCTGGCTGCTGCCAGGAGCTGGACTCAGGCAGAGAGGGAGGAAAGGAGACCCAACATTCTCGGCACAGTGAGGCCTCCTCTTAGACAGGAGAGTTTCAGGATGCTTTGATATCTCACTAGCAGGTACAGGGAATCTCGAGGGACTCTGCCTCAGAAGCAAAACTACAGCACTGACAAAAGCACAGTAACACCTCTGTGCGCTTCTAAAGGGACATGAGTCAATCTCAATGTGACAGTAAGAAACATGGCATTACTAGCATTTCCAGGCACTACCCCACCCATCCTCCCCCTGGCACTTCTCCTGCAAGCAGATCTCATCTTAGAATTTTTTCTTTTGCTTTCTTTTCGTGTCTGAAAAAGCTCAAGAAACAGTAAGAAAATCCTATAATACACAAAGTACAACCAAATGTACAAACACATCCTCAAAAAGAGACAGCAAAATTCTTTTAGCTTCCTCTAATCTCTTTGGATAGCTTTACGCTCCAGCTCGCAGGATAGCGTTGAAATAATGGAGCTATATTTAAACCAGTTCACTTGGGACTGCAAAGGTTTAGCTACAGCTATACAGAAGTTGGTGCGGGTGTTTACCTGGCTTCCCAGACAGCTTCTGACACCCAAGTGAGCTGATCTAAAGTTAATTCAGACAGACCTCTGCTACGCTGACGTCTGCAAGGAAGAAATACTCTTATGTATAGGAACCTCTGATATTTCCTGTGGTGACAGAAAAGTAACAAATAAATCTGACTGGAAACGGATAATGCCTGAGATGATGATATTTCTTCACCTCCTCATGTGTATCCAATCTAGTGCTTGCTCAGTTCAACACCCACTAGAAACACAACTGCATTCTGCTCCCTCTTACAGCCCCAGAGCAGGAAAATGCAGTCAGGTTTTACAAAAGGTTGAGTGAGTTAAATTACAGAGAAATCCTGGAAATAAACATCTTGTATTCTACTTTCATAATATAAATGGGGCAGAACTTGCTTAAACATGGATTTGCTGATATTATCTGTGGGTCACCTTAAGAAGCCAGCTCTTGCTTAATCTGACAGGCATTTGCCAGCTCTATGTCCTTCCGATGAACAAACAGGGATTTCAAGATTAAACTACTATCTGGGGCAGTCCCATAGGGATAAAGAGTGAAGCTGCAAATGGAAATTCTGAATTATGGATGGGAGTTCCTCCCATTTCAGGGAAGCCAGAGATGCCTTGGACAGAAAGGACCAAATCTGTGTGGGTAAGGTCAAATGAGTTTGTTTAGAGATAAAAATATCTTCCTGTTTGGAGGGGAGCATGGTAGAATGTACCAGGTCATCCTCTGTCTAACCACTGCTGTTCCCTCCAGGTGGGTCTGCTGCCACTCTGACAGAATTGTCTTGGATACCATCCCAAGAACTCCAGATACACAACTCCTAGTGACACAGTCACAGCAGCAATGAAATCAAACCAAAACCACCCCTTC
This sequence comes from Acridotheres tristis, assembly GCA_037013685.1. NCBI lineage: Eukaryota > Metazoa > Chordata > Aves > Passeriformes > Sturnidae > Acridotheres > Acridotheres tristis. The sequence goes on from CM072895.1 coordinate 11,541,003, forward strand.
CCCCCAAACATTATAACCAAAAGGGTTCATTAAGAGTAATTAGTTCACCCTTCCTTTCAGACCAAATTAACGGATTCCAAAGCATCAAACTTACCTTAATGAGGAACAAGAGTGCAGCTGGGTATAGAACATGGCAGAACAGTCACTTCTACATGGACACAACCTCACCATCATAAAAGCACTTTCATCTAATCTGTCGTTATCTTTAGAAATTCAATGACCTCCATTTTAAATAAAAGGCATCAGGCTGACAGAAATCCTCTAGGAGAAGCCAGAGAGCAGCACGTGGCTTCTGTTTGCTCTCACAGAAATGTCATCTTTGACATTCAAACAGGACACATATATTTTAAATAATGTCAAGAACACTCTTAAAATACCTCATCAGGACTCAAACGGGGGTGGGAAGGGGGTGGGGGTGCGGGAAACTTATGTTTTATGAGATGGATGGTTCTTTTCACAGAGATGCCATCGGTTCCCAAGCAGGACGTATGGAGCATCCATGTGGTTCTGGTGCTGAGTCACTAATGTCATCAGCTAGGAAGGGCATGCAGCAAAGCGTGCGGGGAGGCCCTGGGATGGCTGCACACTCAGCCTGCTCGGCCAGAGCTCAGAGCGGATGGAGAGTTAGCATTCCGTCTGTCACTTCATTTTAGCATTTGCAGTAGAAACAGGAGATGAAGAAATAGTTTTAAGGACTTTGTAACATTACAGCTGTCAATCTCCAGTGTTCCAAAGGGAGGGATGACAGATACATAAACCCATTCTTACAAAAATAAGGTTTGCAGTCTTCTTCCCTGACCCAATTTGCTACAAAGGCAACTTCATGCAAATACGTATCAAACAGCAATTCACATTTACTCTAAAATCACTTAACAGGAGCTGAAAACATTAACCCCCAGCAACAGAACCAGTTGAAGGAGTAAGATTATTAACGTCCAGCAGTGATCCAGGGAAAAGGGGGAAGAAAAGGGAGAAGGGGGAAAACTGAACGAACGAGATTGTGTTGATTTATAGGTAGCAGTCATTCTGTCAAGAAATCCAGAGGTCAATCAAGAGGGGTAACCAAAATCACAAGAGAATTCAGAAGGGCCTTAGCACATAACGCTGATTAACATGCTAAAGTTAATCTAAAGAGACAGCTTTGAGTGTTCAGGCTAGAAAAAACAACACTCCAATTGGAAAGTCATTACTGGTGCACACAGGCTGTGAAAACTACCCAGGGACTGGGCTGGGCTGGGCTGTCAAACCAGGAGTGGGTTTAATTAATGGGGGCTTAAGCAGCAAGATATGCTTCTGATTTATTTATTTAAAACAAACTTTAATGATGCAAAACAACATCAGAATGTCCAGCTCAGAAAGGGGGGTCGGGGTCAGTGGTTCTCCACTATGCCATCACGTTAAAGGGTGAGTGCACTTAAAAGAGAAACACGAGGAACACAAAGGTGCTCTTTATCCTAGAGTCACATTTGCTCAACCTTTCAAGAACTTTTCTCCTTCCATTTAGAGTTTCATGGCTAACAGCAGCAGCACAGATGAATTTGACTATTCTCTTGTGAAAATGTTACCTCCATACACTTACACCAAAGCAATCCATCTAAAACCCCTGAGACACAAGACCTCAGAAGGTCACAACTCTGTGAGAAGTTCAGAGACTTTCAGGAGCTGCAAGAGACGTCAACTCTCCTGTGGTGGAGGCCTGGGAGCATCTCCCAAACTTTTGCAAACTTTCCGTTGAATAACCCCCTTTCAACAGTGCAAAATTACAATGGATGAGTCTACAAAAAATCACGCTGAAACCCAACTGAAATAAACACACTAGTGGGAGAGTGCAGATGAGCGAGAGCACTGGCAGAGTTAGGGCTGAGAGTAAAAGCTGGAGATGAGAAACACCAGAGGAGAGGGGACAAGGCAGACAGGAGATGAAGTGACGTGACAACTGGAGGCACATTTCAGCATTCTTACCTCTGATCGGTGTACCACCTGGTGAGGTAATTTGAATGCAAATAAGATTAGAGAGAAGCATTAGTACAAAGAGGAAAGGAAAAAAATTATAACTAAAAAGCAGAAAGTTTTTTTAAAGCTAGAATTTGTATTAGCGCGACAGGAATAAACAAAAAGAAACTGATGTGCAATAAAAGTCAGAGTGACACTCTCAGGAGGTTAGTAAAGCTTATTGCTTTCAGGAGTGCAGCATCCAGCCCTGCATCTTGCCATTAAAACCCCCACCCTCATGAACAGGGGCCAAACTAAGCTGCCGAGGTGGCACTGCTGGTTGGCCTCATCACTTGCATTCACCCACACCACTGTTCAAGCAGTTGAGATGGAGGACACTGGGGAGATGGTGCAGTGCCCCTTCATTCCTCATATAGAACAGGGAGGCTGTGTCCTGGGGCTGTGTGACTGTGAGTGTGCTGGGCAGGACAGGTGGAAAGCACATGGTTGCGGGCACTCGGTGCAATTTGGCTTTGAGGTTAGAATGACCAGTGGGACAAAATCTGCTCGCTCAAAGACATTAAACTAAGAGGAAAGTGTAATAAATCAGTTTTGAGTCATTCTCCACATTCGCATAACCCTTGCATCAGGTTCCCTCTGGCAAAGAAATTGGTGCCATGAAGAATTAACTTTACATACAGAAACATTTCAAAATGAAGTGGGTTTCTGGTAATGTAACAATGGCACACTATCCAGACCTCTGTTGTTCCTGTCTAATTTGGATGTTAGCAGGAGAAAGGAATCCCTACCCTCTTTATAAGGCACTGGAGATAATTTTACATGCTGTAATGAAGAGTATCTTATAAGGAGGGCTTCTCTGGGAGTAAGGTTAAATTATCCTGTTGCAATAATCTATAAAGGTTCATTTTATGAGGTCAAGGTATTTAGCAAGTGGAGGCTCCACTGGTCAGTGTCTTGAGTTCAGTGTACAATCAATACTGAAGCATGATGGAGAAGCTCCAGCTGGGCAAATTGGCAGGGAACCGTTCTAATCTCCACTTTTGTCCCCTTGGTCTTAATTTGCACATATGAAGGCTGTTAGTATAAGGGAGAGATTCATGCAAATTGAATCTGTAGGCAGTTCATGGTATGTGTTGGTTTTATGCAGATTTGTAGGATCTGAATACCAAGCACTTACCAAAGAAAACTGAGGAGTTTAAACAGACAGAAAAATAGGGTTAAACAGGACACAATGTGTCAAATCATGTTCAGTGCATTGATTAATAAATACCAGTATGCATACAAGAGTGTCGTGTATCTCAGATTTACAGCTCATTCCATTATCCACAAAAATGATCACCCAATGGGAAAGAAAGACAGAAAAGAATTTCTGTAAATACAAAGAAGGCATATTTTAAGAACATTTAACTTGCCTCTTAAAAAGTAATTACAATATTTATACTTATTCTTTTTCTTTTCTAACTACCCTTCCTTTAGGCAGAGTCCCTTTTTTGAAGCAGAAGTGCAATTCAAACTACTCATTTTAGCATTTTCCTCTGCCAAGATGACATTATCCCATTTTAACTTTATGTCTCGTCATATTTTCTGATGTCTTCTATCCAGAGATGACTGAAGCATCAGGAAAAATCTTGCAGTGACTGAAGTTGTGGGTGATCTCTCTCTTGGAATAATAATCTGCTGCTTACTTATGTATCTTAATAACTACTGCTACCCTTAACAAAACAGTTATACCTAGAGATTCTTGCATGGAATAGCACAGCCATGGAAAACAGGGTTATTTCTCCTTTCCTGTTTGGAAAGTTTGCCAAGTGATATTTTTGCCCTATTTGGTCTAGGGCGTTTCCACTCTGGTGTATTGCGTGTTCCTCACCCCATCCCTCCCAATTTTCAGAGTTAAGAAAAGCATCACCACCATGTGTCACTTCCCATGGGAATGATGCAACAACTTTGAGCCCAAGGGGCTGAAAAAATGACTTCCTTATCTCTCAGCTGGCTGAAAAAGGGTTTGTTGCTCTGTCCTAGAACTGAAAAGATTTGCACGAAATCTTTTTATCTACTCCCTGCAGAGGCTCAACCCTTTCTCTCTTATGCAATTGTCTATACAGAGCTCTGGAAGCAACTGCACATTTGAAGTAGATTCTCTAAAATCTTAAATGTGGCCAGCTAATTTTTTTATTTGTTAAATCCCAATCCTCCTGGCTTCTGAATGCAATCCAACCCTTGTAGAAACAACACAGAGGCTTGCTGTATTTACTGCAGTGTTTGTTCCATGTGTGTATCACCTTTGCAAAGTTAAGACATTCACTTTTCAGTCACAGGACACCACTACAGAGTGTGCGCAAGGCTTTTCAGTCAGACCCCAAATTTCCTCATCCAGAAGGAACAAATAGAAGTTTTCCTTTATCCTTCACATCATGTGATTATTAATCTCTGCCTGTTGTCCACTTAGGGTGTCCCTCAAAGGGACAAATCACAGCACACAGGCCACAGAGTCCCAACCTAAGAGAGTCCATCAAGTGATGGAGGTGTCATCACTCAAATGGTTACTGAGACTAACTTGTGCCCTGTGATCACCAAGTGGTTTTCTGCAAAGGGCACCCCAAGATCAAACTTCAAACCCAATTTCTTGTGTTGGAAAGGTCTGAAACACTCATAAGGAAGGAGAGTTTATTTCTTCTTCATGGTAACAGACACTGAGTAACACCCCATACATTCACCTCAGTCAAGAACAAGTGCTGACCTTAATATTCTCTGTGTACTGGAAGCATCCAGTCAGATACCAAAGCAAGGAAAAACAGGATGATACACTGGAAAAACCTCCTGGGGTTATTTGTGTTAGTATTTCCCAGTGTGGAGAAGGGACTTTGCTGACAAACTCACCACAGGCTTACTGACATACCACTTCCTTGTAGGAACCTAAACCACCAAAAAATCACTCCAAAGTAACATCAGCAGAGAAACCAAGGCTCGTGCTGGCTGCAACTGAGCACTGGAACAGTGCAACACTGAATCCCAGGGAACTCTGACAGTGCTTTTGGCTACTTCCTAGCAGAGGTTAGGGGGAAACTCTTTTCAAAAGTGAAAGACTATTTGCCACCAGAAGCCACAGGGAGTCTAAAGGTCTTCCACAACTGCTGTGTGCACCTCACACAGCAAGACCCAGGTGCGCAGTTAGGTTCTTCCAGGAGACAAAACTTCCATCCTTGTGTGGATCCCCTGATCCTTTTGGATAAAACAACCCAATCTCCATTCTTTTAGGCTGTCCTTACATCTTGTCCCAAGTCAGTGCCTATCTGATGTCTGGACTCGAAGCTGTTCCTTGCTAAAAGCTGAACATCTGCTGGATACTGACTGCTGGGTATGACCAGTGAAGCAGGATATGGACATCACAGCCACTTTTCACTGGGACCAAAGAAGCACCACCTCTTTCTGCATGTTAGCTCTGTGCATGTTGGCTATTCCTTTTGTTTACAAGTAAGTAGTGCTTCTATTGATAGGATCAAGCCTGTAGGAAAATTCTTGCTGGTAACTCTGAGAGGCCAAATGCAACAGGTGATATAGTGAGCCAGCTCCCACTGCTTCTGTGTTAGAGGCACCTTCGTTATTCCAGAGAGTCACCTGCAGAGTCCTCTCTAATATTTTACTTGCAGTTAATTGTCTGAAAGTTGCACTAGGATCTAGGGCATGGTTCTGTAACTCAGTTAATTGAAAGTCATTAAAAGAGAATGATACTTTTTGCAACACCAAGTTCTCTATTAGATGAAAGACAAAGCTTTCTGAATTTCTGGAGTTTCCTTACATGGCAAAGACTTATGTTAACAGTCAGAATAGCTATTTATTCTAATTTGACATTTTGTTCATATGTTTCTTGAAGAGCAAGGTGGAAGAGCAATTCTTCAGCTATGAAAATCACTGGAGACATTCAAGAGCTTTCAGAGTATGAATTCCAACTGAGTTGCTTTGAAATCCTCAGGAGCTTCTGATCCAAGAATCTGTACAGAAGAACTGTAAAGCATCAGCACAATCTGATCTATACTGAGAGAGCTTCCACCACATCATTAACTGATTTAAAAACATGGTTAGAGGTGCAGCATTGACTCTGGCTGCCATAACTCATGCATGTCATCACCTGTGTGGTTACTGTGCTGCAAAGAGAAAGGACAGCAACACACACGGAGCTCTTTGGGGGAAAAAGGCCAACTTTTTTGTACGGACAACCCGTATTTAAAGTGTGTTACGTGCAGGTAGGACAGGACAGTAGCTCATTGGACAATTGGGAAAAACATCCTCGGGACAGTACCTCAGGATGTATCCACCGGGAAAGACACCAGGTGTTAATCTTTATTATGAATTCCACTCTGTTTTTCATCATGTTATCACCCTGGGAGACTTCCTCTCTAACTGAAGCTATAGTCAGCTTGTCAGCCTGGGAATGGACCTGAGAGTCAGGAGAAATCCAGGCCTGATTTCCAAGCTGTAATTCCCTAGCTCTCTAAATGTGTGTGTCCACAACCTGTAATACTACAGTGCCTGGACAGTTTTAAAATCAGTTCAGCCAAACAGATTTTGAATGTGTTAGCATTGCTGGGGAGGTTTTCCAGCCCAGAGCTGGCCTTAGATCCTGTGTCACTGACTGAGAGGCAATGAGTGAAGCTACATAATACCCCGGGGGGAGAACAGGGAGTTGTCCTGGGTCACTGCACTTGCAGAACAGCAGCCTCCCCACAAGAGGTGGGAAGTATTAGCAAGATGAACAAAGGAGAATTTGCTACAACCAGCATGAGTCAGAGACCTTGCTTCTGCCTTGATCTGGGAAAATAGAGATGAAACCCTGTATTTATTTGTGTTCTCATCTCTATAGCTGTTAGCCCAATGGTTACTTGCAAAACACAAACTGGACTTATAACAGAATTAAGCTTTACTTGAGAAGAAACACCTAAGCAATGGTGAGAAATAGTTAAAAAAGCTCTCCAAATACAGAGTTATGCTGTCAGAAGGTGTAACAGGAGAAGTGCATATACACACATATAGATATAATTACTAAATGAGGGAGAGTAGAATACAAGGCAGATTTATAAACTGTCCATTTGCTCCTGACAAAGACACCAGCTTGCTGGGATTAAAAAGCCTAAGATGATGTCTTGGAGGTCTTAAACCACAAACCCTAGTACCTTGACAGAAGATGAACAGAACTCTAGAATCTGATGTTCAGAGCCCCCTGGGGCACATGATCTGACTGCATGCAAGTTCAAAGATCTGCCTGAAGCCCCCAGAGCACTGCCAGCACATATAATTGTGAGTGTCAGAAGAGAGCACCTTTCCCAAACATGCTACTTCTTTACCTCTAACTATTTATACCATACTGAGAGCCTGAAGAAACAGAATCATCCCTCAACCCCCTCTCTATGTCAGAATCCAAAGCTGCTTGGACCTTCATGACCTATATTTTGTACATCTGAATATATTATGTACTCATTGAAGGTCAGACACTATATACACAGTATTGGGCTCACAATGTGCTGCAGCTATTTTAACTATATTACATCTGTCTTGCTTTTATTGGGTTTTAATTAAACGAAATTAAATGAGCGTATATTTAGATTGAGATAGTATAAACTGACATTCATGCAGATATGCCAGCCTGACTATCAGATATGATCTTAATGGAGCAGAGACTTTGCAAACTATTAAACTCTACCATATAATGAGGTATCTATTTAAATATTCTTTTCTTTGAAAAGCAACTCTGCCCAACTATGGTGTAGTGTTGGAGAGCTCAATTAACACCTCACAGAATGAATGGGAAACTGCCCAAGCCATCACACTGCTCATACAGGGTGCTGCAGTCACCTAAGTGGGACTCTGGCACTTCAAAGTGCAGGCCCTACTTTATGTCCACTACAAATACAGGAAAAAGCCACAAATGCATACAGGGGTTGGATCTCTGGCCCATGAGAAGCTGCAAACTTCATGCTCCTCACTCATGCCAGGGTGGAGCAGAGCCTTGGTGACTCTTGGCATCATAGCACCAGATCCCTGAAAACAAAACTTCAAACTCATAATTGGAAGTCTCTTGCACTGAACTGTAGAAACCTCCCATACTACATTAGAGAGCTAATCAATTTCTTTTGTGAGTCTGAGGATGTGTGCTGCTCATTGATTTCTAAAAGGTTCCCTTGACACCTCCCTTGGTAATTACTGTGTCTTTTGCAAGCAGCCAGCTCTAGAGTTTGAATCCCAGGTGAAATATTCAATTGAGATGTTCAATTGAGATGTTGCTCAAGAACAGTGAATAGGAATCAAAACTTGGACCCTGTGACAGGCTTTACTAGTTTGTTTTTAAACTTTCTATCTCACCAAACTTGTGAAGCAGCTGGTAGAGAGGCAGTCAAGTGCCTGTGAAAAGGAGGCTGAAGAACTTACAGCAAGTGCATCAGAGGATGCCTTGCTGCTCATTTATGGTAATTTCTGATGCTGATTAAGTCAGCTACGAAGTGAAACACATCCATGTGCACTTTCCTACTGCTGCTTCCTAAAGCTTCTCAGAATAATTAACAAGTGTGATATTTTCTTCCAGCACAAACAGATCAAGATTAAACCATGTTGTGGGGGAGATAAGCTAAAGGTCACTGGGAAATTTCATAAACTATAAATGCATTAGTGTAATTAGCATTCACTGGTACATCAAGGTGGGATCAGGAGTGTCAGGCTGAGTTCTATTTTTGCTGAGAGTGATGTCTCACTTACCCACTCCTCCAAGTACAAACCTACTTATCATCCAAGCATCATCAAATGTATGCAAAAGGCTCCTGCTATAGGGAAATGTTTCAAGATGTTCACCTTGTTTAGAAGAAGATGGTGATTCCCTGGCAGCAGCACTCATAACAAATAGCTTTTGAGTGTCCAGAGATAATCGTGGCCAGGCAAGGCAATCTGCTTCGTATTTAAGCATGAGACCTCCCTAGACCAAAGTTGTTCCAGCTCTCGTCCCTTCTGTACTTTGTGTAGGGCACTGGGGGCTTTTTCCCCCAGACTAAAGCTGCTGTGTAGTCGTGCTGTGCATTGTTAAACAGCCACTCTAATTCACACTGGGGAGCTCCACTTCATCAGTGAATAAAGCAACGTTTATTTTCTTTAATTCTCTAATGGGCCTTACAGTCCTGGGAGACTGAACAGTGCAGTAGAAAAACAAGAACTCCTTGCTAAAATGAGTGCTTTCTCAGCCACCCCCAAGAAATAACCATTTGTATTTCAAAAGCCAGTATCTGGCTTGTCAAACAAAAGAATCAAAAAGAAATTATGTATTTCAAAATTGTGTCCACCTTCTTTTGAAATCCACAGAATTGCTGCTTTTCAGATTTTTCTTTATTCTTGTGGTGTCACATAGTAAGGATACAACGAGCTCAATGGAAAGCAGAGCACTGTCTTGCAGAGTCTGTATAAGGAGCAAAGTTTCAAATGACCACTGATTGTAAAATCTCAACCAGTATCTCATTATCCTGTGCTCCTATCAAAAATACCTGAGACCCACTGAGTTGGTAGTGAAATGTCTGAGCCTACCAAGGATTTGGGTCAATATCAAGACGATCTACTGAAGAAGATATCCAGGTGATGTTCCAAAAGGCATGTCCATTCTAATGTCTCCTTTTAATAAGCCACGATATCCTGCCAGAGAGGATCAGCTCCAAGAACTGTTCTTACATCATAAAAGAAACAAGCTCACAGCAAATTGACATTTGGGTTTAGAATTGCATTTCAGTAAAAAATAATAGCATGTAAAGAGAAAAGGGAGGAAGAGTGAGGAGGCTGGGAAGGCTTACTTGCTTTGCTACCTTACCCGAGCGGAGTTGCTTGATTCGCCCATTGCTGGTTGCAGTGTCCACGGGCAGGAAGTCCTTGAACCAGGAGATTTCAGGATCAGGGTTCCCACTGGCAGCACAGAGCATCGTGGCTGTGCGGGCCTTTTCCACCACCTTCAGCTGTGGGCCCATGTCAATGGTTGGGAAGCCAGCTGGGAGGTGGTCTTCTGCAAGAGGAAAAAACACACAAGGTTAAAGAGAAACACCTCCAGGTAGCAATGGGGTACAGTTGCAGTGACAGCAGTGCCACCTTACAGCATCTGTGCCTCTGCTGGAAAACAGCAGCCTAACTTCCCTACTGAGAAGGTTATCAAGCCTTTAAAGCACATTAGGCTCTATAATGAGCATTCATTACACCAATAGATGCTTCCACTAAATTTAACTCCATTTAAATCAATTGCCTTGGGAAACGTCCATAATTTTCATTGATACATAAGCTCCATCCATTGTTGTTATTAATTCAGTAAAAAGAAGGTATTTGACTTTTTGTGGGAGGACTGAGTTGAAGATAACAGACAAACACAAAGTCAAATAGTTTGAGGCATCTTGAAAAACAACAACTAAACAATAAAACCCCTTAGAAAGGTCCAGAGAGACCCATTTAATCTTCTTTTTTTTTTTTACTAGCAACATTCTGTCACATTGGTAGGATAGACTGTAAATTTCTTCCTCATATCTCCAAATCTGATTCTGAAGGTTTTTAGAAACTAACGAATGTAAAGCTAATGAGCCACACTCTGCTCATGAGCCGCCTGGCCAGACTGTGCCATGGCAAGCTCCTGGTGCATTTTCTGGGCTGTAGAAAACAACAGAAGCGTGCAAGAAATGGCCAGTGCATGCTCTGGCATGGTTTGCTACAATACTGTGAAACAAAGAAGCCCCTTAACTACTGAAATCATTCATACAGGAGGTAGAAAAACAGTTAATTGGGTTTGTTGCTGCAGAGCACGCTCAGGTAGGCTGGGTGGAATACATTAGGCAGCCTTCGCTGATAAGCCAAGGCATGCTCCAACATCGTCATTCAATAGCAGCTGCAGAACTGAGCTCATTTATTCATTCTGTGGCAAGATGTACTGTACTCTGCTAAGCCTGAACTGCAATCAAAAGAACATACTTTCGCAGAAAAAAAGAACTTGAAGAACATTAAGAAGCTTTTAAAGCACCAGAAACTCAATTATTTTCAGTGTATTTCTTTTCTCCCTGTTTTAAGGAACCTTAAGCAAACTTTTTCTTTGACAAATCCGATTCTGCAAGGCTCGCAGCTCACTGCAGTGTTTAAACAAACGAGACCTTAGCATCTTCCCGAGTCCCAGAGGAGTCTGAACTTGCTGCAATCTGACTTTTCCTGCTATCACTGCACATCTGTACCCCTCACTCCTCACAGGAAGATACTAGCAATAGGTCACCTCAGGTGCTTCCTTCTACCTCTGCTGCCACACCTGCAGCACGAACATGGCCTATGGTAGGTAATCTTGCATATGTCTACCTAAGATCTCAAGAGAATTCCCAAGACCCTTGACTTGTTTGCAAATCAAGACTGTAGCACAAAGCAACATCTGCTAGAAACAAAAAAAAATGCCTGGGAATATCATTTAGATGAGAGTGACTATGAAGCATTCAAGGTTTTCTATAAGAAAAACGGTTCCTGATGTTTATTAAAAGCACAAACTGTATTTTGTCTCCCAGATCGACCTCCCGAGATACCTCTCTCATCATGAGCAAACATAAATGGAATTATTTTCTTTTTTAAATGAAATGTACTATGAAAACTAGTTCTTTTTAAATTTGCTCTCCATTGATTTTCAGAGACAAAAGGTACATAGAGCTTAACTGGAATGACACCAGCACCAGCATTCAATAGCAAGCAACAGAAGCACTCAATACTGAGCAACCACAATGTATACTCCCACACGGCTGAAAAGAAACAAAAGAAGGGTACACACAAAAATACAATATGGTATAGACTTAAAAGCAAAGGAAGATACATAGAAAAAGCGGCAAATAATGATAGTCCCTTGGATTAAGGCCAAGTTTGCCTATAGTGCAGCACCTTGTCATTTAGGGTATTGAAAACAGATGTTTACTCTGGGGAGGCTGAAGTGATCTAATCTAATCACCATGATTACCACTGACAATCTTTTCTGGTTTGCACAAGATTTTACAAAGATTGCTGAATTACTGAGCTAAGTATCACCCAGTTAACTTTGGACAAAGTCTGTGTAGAGGCTTAGCACATGGCTAAAAGGAAACCTAAAACCAGCAAGAAATGTCTTTCTTGTCTGCAGTGATCCCTGACCACAGACAGGAGAGAGACCAGAGAGTCCTTCACAGTGTCTGATCCACAGGTACACGACCAGTCTGCTGCACTGGAGTGACTGTTCAATCAAAATTAGCAGTTTGTGATGAGCCACAGACCAGTAGAAATTACACCATCTAACCTTGACTTCACTGAGTACAACAGAGAGACACTGATTACAAACACCCAGCAGCAAAGCTGCCTCTCCTGTACTAGAACTCTTGGCTCAAGCCTTTTCTACACTCCAAAGTTAAATACAACTCGGCTCCCACACCATCCACTCGCTGCAAGACCAAGTCATTACAGAGCCCAGGTGAGAACACTGGGCACTCATGAGCTGAACAGAGGGCACAGGATACCACCATGTCATGATCCTCAGTACCCACACCCTGTGCTGGACACAGACAAGCACAGACAGCCATGCAAGGTTCATGCAGTGCACAGTCTCTTCCCTCTTAACGGCATACAAGCCCCAAAACTATCGTGGCAAATGACAGTAGTAGAGAAATGGTGCGTCCTTCATAGTCAGAGCCACAGCACGTTTCCTGGGTTAGCACTGGTACTGGTACAGCCCAGTTTCCATGCATGCCTGGAGCTTGAAACCACGTAAACTCTAGCAAGCAGTGCTGGCATGCCTGCATCTACCAAGCAAGGACTTGCTTGAACCCTTGTCAATCAAACACAGAGGCAGCAGTGGTGTTTAAGAGCAGCAGTGTGACTCCAGGAGGCTGTAGTCCCAGCTCACATCACTGTGTGATGGGATGCCTGGGGAAATCTGACAGCTGGTCCCTGATGACACCTCAGACACCCAGAGGCTGGAGTTCACCTGCTGTTCTGTGGTAGCTCCAGGGGACATGTGCTGGGGACAAGGTCAGAACAACCGGGGATCTAGCTCAAGAGGAGGACAAGCACCTTCTCCAGAGGTAGTCCAAAGTGTACCTGTACCATCACGTCACGGGGAGCCTCAACCACTCCAGGTCTCCCTGTATTGCGTGGCTCTGGCAGCCCCCCAAAACCCTCCTGGAAAAGAGTGGCTTTGGAGAAAACCTGAGCTGGTCACACTGCAGAGCACAGCCCAGAACAAGCCCACGCCTGCCCCGTCAGCAACACTCCTGTAGAGATAACAGGGCTCCGTTCCAGCCGGGCTTGGCGCTGCTGACTGCACTGGGACGGCGAGGGATGTGTCTGTGTTCAAACACTACAGACCACGATAGGAGTTCAGAGCTGCTCTTGCCGTGCCTTGCCCTCAGGCAGAAGTCTAATCTAGGTATAATTATGAGGCTCAGTCATGCCTCGGCTCCTTTCAGCCCTTGCTCGCTGTACTAACTTGTCTGCACACGGAGCTTGTCAGTAACAGCCAACCTCCTATTCCAGCCAATACGAGGATACTCTTATTTGAGAAAATGAGGTTGTCAGCACTTGGTTTTATTCGAGGGTAGCCAGTGTGCTTTCAATGCACATTAGAACAGGCTATGAATCTGCTTTCAAGTGCACACCATGGAAACCAGTTTTTATTTCTGGGTTTCAGGTTCTTTCAGAAGGTAGACAGGTTAGAGCAAGCAAAATCTAGGTACAACAGGATTTTTGGGGGCACTGCAAGATCTAACTGCCTCCACGGACTAGAGCAGCAGTAGCAGAAATGACAGAGGAAAGCAGGAATAAAGAAGCAGGAGGAAAGGAGAAGGAAACAAAAAGAGAGAAAATAATAGACGAGCGGGTTTTGTAGTTACAAAGTGAAACTTGGAAAATCCACAACCAGGCTAAGGTCTTGCTAGCAGTAGTCACCAAGGAGACAGGAATGTCCCTCTGGCATCTAGCATGACAGCATGGGCAGAGGATATCTCCTCTCACTTGACAGCTCCCTTTGCTAATCTTCTTTCTGAGGTGACAGAAATCTAACCCCTGCTCTCATACAGATCTTTTGTGCCATGCATTTCTCATCTTTAAGGAAAAAGCTAAGGTAAGAAACCTTTCCCACAGCCCCAAACAGGAGCTGAGACCTCCTTTAGAGCAGCTACAATTACATGGCTTGTTCCCTAACTCCCCGGAAAACTACCCTTCCTGAGGATGCTGCTGTGAGAGACATACCCCTCGGTGTGTCCTTATTTTCTACATCACTCAAAATATCAAGTGATGATAAGGGACATAGAGGCAATTGCAATTTACGTCTTACAAGAAGCACGGATCAGCCCCAGCATGGAATGGTGTGTAGATAACAGCTGCTTGCAAAAAAAGGCCTGCAGAGGAGTCTGTGGCGAGCGCAGCTGTTGACAGCTGAATCCTGCAGGATTACCCCCAGGATTTTGCTGAAAACTTGTAATCTCTCACAGGACAGAAAAGTTGGAGGAGCTGAATATCAAATTGCTACCAGCACAAACATTGTACAGCACTCAGTGCTCTTGCAGCCAAGCAGTTGTGTTTTGGGGGGGTCATATCCTGACTTGGCACCTGTAAAACCTTCCCCTTCCACTGTTTATTTCCTCTGTGTCAACGTAGGAAACGGTATTTTAGAAATGATAGTGCAAACTGTAAACACATTTATGGGAGTTATTTGTCACATTCTTCTTCCTATAAAAGCCAGGCTTGCTTACTATCATGAGTCCAATTGTTCAGACTGCTGGGGGAGAGTTAAAAAATGATACCAAATATAATTTTAAAATAGGAAAAAGTAGCTTTTCTATACATTACAGCTACAGCTGTGAGGGTAAATCTCTTACAATCTATCAAAACCACTGCCCCACTGGAAGGGGTGTTTTCAACTCCTTTCAAGTGAGATATTGGACCTTATCCCCATACAGGGCTGGAAATGGCTTATCTGGGCCACTGGCTGCCGCCAGCCTGCATCAACTGAGGAACTTCCACATCAACATCAATTTTAGGGTCTCAGTAGGGATGATTAAAACACAAAGCTGCTTTGTTTTCAGTTCTGCCAGCAATCTGAAACCACACAGGAGTGTGTGGTGCTAGGGACAAGCGAGGAAATGGATTGAGGGCAGAGAGATCTCTGATAAATGTGTTTGACTGTGGTCAGCATTGCACAGGAGCAGGATATACAAACCAAAAGCTATTTCACATGTTCCTTACCCATTCGTGAGGCAGGCTGGGATCACACCCAGTTCACGTCACCAGGGCTGAACTGATCCTGCCCAGATGTGGTGGTTTGATGCACTGTAGCACAGGATGTTGCAGGGATAACCCTTGTCTACTGACAAAGACTCTTTCCTGATGGATCAATGGAATTACTTTGCAAATTTTGCAAGCTTCCAAATCTCCCTTTGCGACACAGAAACACATTTGCAAACGCAAAATTATCGGTGCAAGGACGATAGCCTGGGTAGTCGGCAATATTTACTAATGAAAGACGCAAGGCAGTAACATTGTAAGCACACCACAAAGCAGGACATCTGTTTGCTGAATAAACAACCCTGATTCCTTCAGCACAGGTTACACAGCACAGCTATTCAATTACGCAAGACAATCAAAAGCAGCCGAGCAATCCAGCGGCCCAGAAGAACGGCATCACTTTACATGATAAGGAGACCCTGACATCGCTCCGTTCAGCTTCAACTGAGGCTGCACAAAGAACATTTTATCAGCCATTTTGAGGCAACGCTCTCTTTCTGCATCCTTCTTACACAAGTCCCTGAAGAGGTGCACCACAAATATTATCCAAATTCATGGTCTCCAAAGGCTGCCCACTGTTGGGCTAGCGGCCATGTGGGGAGTGGTGGGCGGAGTGCATTTGTGCGAGCTGGCTGCGGGAGCCAAGCCTCATCCAGGCTAATGAACACCCCCCTCGACATTGGCACCGCCTTGTAATTGCCTAAGGAAAAGGTGGGGCAGTGAAACCAGCCTGTTTCAAAGGCAGCACAGTCTTAATTACTGGGTTAGTAAGTATAAAACAGTTTCAGGCAGGCAGAAAATACAAACAGTCATCTATTGATGACAAGGCTTTTAATGACAAATCTGCTGGCTTTGTATGACATCATGCCAACGTGACATGCTGAAGCCGTGTACTGAAAATGGGGAGAAGGGCACAGATGAATGGGTGGGTGTGGAAACAAGCTCCAGAAGGACTTCTCTGTTTCACGGTGTAACCACATGAATTACTGCACAAGAGCTTACAGTAAACAAAGTATTTGCTATCTCTTAGAAAGATCACAGCACCAGCAAAACAGCTCACAAAAGAAGGCATCTGAGTCAGTTCAAAACAAAGAAAGTACAGTAAGGAAAATTCAAGAAAATACGAGACTAGACACGGCAGAAGAGGATAAACTGTCCGGCAGATTCCTGCTCCGGGGCTCACAGCGTGGGAGCTCATGGGACCTGCTTGTTCCAGAGCTTATGAGTCCATAAACACTTAATGGAGACAGTGCTATCCTTCCAGCGCCAGAAGGACACTGCTGACATTGTCCTCTCATGTCTGGACAGCAATTATCTCCATTTACAAGCTACCAGTACTTTCTCAGTAGTGTAGGTGGCCATTCCCAAGCACCTGTTTTATCTCAGAGGGGAGCAGGATGGCTTTGCAGAGGCAGGTGCTCCCGAGAGCAAGACAGAGCAGCACCTCCCAACTTGCTCTGATGAGGAATCAGGCTGTGCTCCTGCCAAGTGCCTGCACCGCTTCTCTCCACACACAGTGCTGGGGAAACACAGCCACTGCAGCACTGTCCCTGCCAGGGCTGAGCACCCCTCCTCTGCCATGGCCACTGGCACTGGTGAGCAGGCAATTCCTCCCTCTCCTTCACAGATAACCTTGACAGAGGCACCGCAAAGATGATTAACAGCTGCTGAAGTGACTCAGAGCAGGGGTAAGTCACAAACTTGGCCAAATGAAAGATATGCACCCACTACTCACTGCTGCAGTTTAATTTAGGGATCTTCCTAAGTAATAACAACTTCTGCCCTGTATTGTGTCAGCTGTGGAGTCTGCTGCCAACTAGGAGACCTCAACCTATCCTGAAAGAATATAATTATTTACAGTTTGATCAGATTAGATTGCAACAGTAAGAGGTGGGATTGACGAAATCTCTACTACCACATCCTTCTGTCAACCCAGCTACCTCTGCTGGCTTTCCATTCTGGTTTCTGCATAGTGACAGTCACATTATGCAGCTTTGGTCCTAAACTCAAGTTTTTCAAGACTGAGACACCAAATATATCTGAAATAATCTAAAAACTCCGGAAGGAAGATTATAGCACAAGCTTCTCTGCTCAGGCTAAACAAACTCTGTGCCACAGGGAAGAGCTTCTCCAAGCTCATGACACAGCCTCACAGAGTCCTGGGAAGTGTGATACAAAGCCTTAGGATGTGAGGAACAGCCTGGACCTCCTGCTCCAAGCCTGCCACTCTGCCACAAGTGTCCACAAACAACTCAAAGCCGAAGACACATCAAAACAAGCATTTTCCTGAAAGACCAGAGAAACTAGTCGGTCATGTTAGTGAAGTACTAAAAAGAGCTTAGACTGTATGGCACTGAGAGTCATTTAAGGGTTCAGTGTATAGCACAGCAAAAACTACACATCAAGAAGTGTCAGAAATGTGGATGAGGAAGAGCTTGCACAGAAATAGAACGTATCTGCAAGACTCCCTGGCTGAGCAAGCAACCTTTTTTAAATCCTTGTTTGGCGAGAAAAAAAATTATTTCCTCCCTCAAAATTATAGCATGATTTCAAGTAGGTAAAAATAGAGTTTTCTGGGTCATATCCAACAGCTGATAAATAAGGCTAGGCTCTTTCAGTAACTACTACAAAAAAACCCCCTCATCAGCTAGAAGTATGCATTGAAAAAACTCACAAAAGTTCTTCAAAAGCATGAATTCAGAAGGATTTTGCAGCCAGCTATTAAGACTCCATAGTAAAGGAACAGTAAAAGTCGACCACGCTGTGCTTTCAGGCAGGACTGTGCCATTTGTTGGTACCAGCTGTTGAATATAACTGCCTGTAGAACTATTTTCAAACCACTGTTGCTTTGTAATATTTTATGCTGAGAAATACAACAGCAATACAATATTGCTACTGCACGTTTCCTTGTGACAATATATAAACACACCCCACTGAAACACACCCAAAACTTCAATCTTTACAAGGAAAAGCATGGCAACAGCTCTTAGTCAAAGTCATTTACTAATCCACTACATTTTTCATACTACCTGCCCTGATGTGAGGTGTTATTAGCATAAAGATTTTCAGTTTTAAGATGTGCAATCAATAATGCATTACCATATGCCATTAAATCCAACGTGTGGTTAAATTAATAGAGCATTTGACTTTTGATCCATGTATGTTTGGTTGCAGTTCAGTGCAGGGAAAAGGGCATGAGAACGGAGTTAATCTGACAGCAGAGCTCTCCCACGCTTTACAACATCAAGTTTCAGATTAAAGCGAAGCATTCCTGTTGCCACTCAGCTGGAATACTAAATCTGTTCATTTCCACTTCACAGGCCAGAATGCAAGATTTTCGGTCACTTAACTCCTACTGAAAGGGCTAGATCGTGCTAAAATCTGATTTGCTTAGTTTCTGCAGCCTGTTGCATTATTGTCAATCCAGTGGCTTCTCCTTCTCTGGGGAACATTGCAGCCTGTCAGAGCATCACTGAGCAAGTCTCAAGCAAAAACTTTGAATAAGGATGTAAGCAAGTCGTGTGTTTTGACAAAATGTCCTGCTGAAAAAGTCTTCCAGCAATTGTTCCAACATGGGAAAGAAAAAGTACTGCTTTTCCTTGCATCTAAGCTATTGAAAAAGGATGGTATTCAGACAACATGGATGAGCAATGATTGCTGACTTTTAAAGGAGAAAACGACCCCCCTGTTGTCTTTCACCCTCCCAGGATCCCCAAACAAAGCCTCTTGAGGTACCAGGTAACTGGAAGTTAGCAAACAGCACGACTGGGGGCACCCTGCCAGTTTGCAGACCACACCAGGCTGGGTGGAAGTGTCCATCTGTTGGAGGGTAGGAGGGCTCTGCAGAGGGATCTGCACAGACTGGACTGACTGGCCAAGGACAGCGCTATGATGTTCAACAAGGCCAAGTGTTGGGTCCTGCACTTGGCTCAAAACAATCCCATACAGAGCTACAGGATGGGGACAGAGTGGCTGGAAAGCTCCTCAGCTTGGAAATGGAAACTTAAAGTTGTGCTGAGGAGGAGCTAGAGAGCTGTTAGAGAAAGCAGAAAAATAGTTCTGGCATCAACCAGCCAGAGCTTTAAAGGAAAACAAGGATTCCCTCTACTCCAGAAGAATGTCCTCCTGAAACATCTTTTTGTTCTCTGATCTCAAGGACTAAAATCAAACTTTTTGGAATCAACCTCCAAAATTGCCAAGCAATGGGATGGAGTTGCTCTGTGATGCCGTGAGACTTTGAATCCCAAAGCCAGCAAAATCAAGGTGTGTGGGTGTGGGAAAGGAGAATGAACTCAATTCTTACAAAAGCAAGGCTCCTCTGCAGCCAACAAGCTGAAAAGCATCAGTCCAGGCGCCCAACAGCCTGCTCTGCTCCTCTCTGTATCACCTCTTCCCTTGCTCTACACCCTTCCTCCAGCACCGTCCCTTCCTGCCTTATCAGTAGATTCCCGTGCATGTGGTTCTGTCTGCCATTTCCTTACTTGCAGCAAACTGAGTTTTGAGCAAATGCTCATAAATCATATAAAATAGCTAGCAAAAACAGTACATAGAACCAGTCCCAGTAAAGGCCAATAGAGTAAAACACAAATTACATTTATAGTCCAAAGCATTATTTCTTTATAGTATTCAGAAAGAAAGTAACCTTTAAAAATCTCTAAGAAATATTCACATATTGACATAAGGTAGCTCTGTGACACTGATAAAGCTTCTCCGGTATCTTTTTTTCAGAGAAATTCTATTTTCAAATGAAATAATAAAGGTGAAGTTTCAGTGGACTTGTTTAGTTGCAGCCAGCTCAGGCACAGAGGGCCTGCTAGCATGGAAACCACTCAAGAACTGTAACAAGACCTTTAATTTAACCTCAACACCAAACAGATCAGTGACACGGGATCACTGCTTTCCATGCAGAAGTTTTAAAATACTCCACCACAAAAAATATCTTGGGTAAATAACTTTATTTATTTGCTAGGGCACTGACTTTTTATCAAAGGGAAAACACAACAAGCCTTGACCAGAGCCAAAGACAGAAATATTCTCTTATAATTATGAGTTTTATGTTAAACCATCACTTTATAGAAAATCCATTAATTGTACTGCCTCCAACATCACTTTAGATGGAGATTCTGGTTACCCTAACAGTCTTTCAGAGACAGAAGGATGTAGAAAGGCCCACAGCCAAAGACCCACAGTAAACCAATGGCTACATGCAAACACAACTAAGACATTGTTGTCAGACAAGTGATGGCTTTTAATGCTGGGATGATGTAATTGCTCAGTTTAACAGAAGACATACTCTTCTTTTTAGAGATAGCAAGTGTTGTAGAGGCTCAATATCCTATTTACTGCTTTGCCACAACACCCATCTTTTCAGAAAGATGTGCAATAAAAGGAGTGGCTGACAATTTCAGCCAAGGTTTTAAACAAATCCCCAGTGCAGGCCTTCATGAATTAAAGAGCACACAACAGATAAAAGGAAAGCTGGCAATGAAATCACATCAAGACCAAGTGGACAAAAAAAAAAAAAAAAAAAAAAAAAAGGCACCTCTTGGCTCCAGTGGTACTCATTTTAATATAACCAAATGCAGGAAATCAGGTGAAATTCCTTTGCTTTCAGGGAAAATGCATTCCCTAGCTTTAGCATATTTGCTGGTAGTCAAAGACTCATTTTATCAAATGACTACTACAGGAATTGTGGGTTTCCCCTGCTTTTCCCTGGCAAGTGAGGAGGGTGGCACAGTTTGCTGGCATGGAATTCTGACTTGCCAGGTGGAAGGTTGTGTTTTCTTTAAATATGCTCCTTGCCTTTTCCCCCAGAATTTTACATCTGTGAAATACAAACCAAGAAAGCTACCCAGATACCTGGATTTGGCAAGCTTCAGCTTCACTGTGCTGGAAAATTAAATTAAGGGAAGCTTTAAAAAGGTTTTTCCCCTCTTGAAAATGGAAGGATTGTTGGCCTTGAAGTCTTAAAGACAACCTGCTATTTTGCAACTGCATTGTCATTCCAGCTTTCTTTAGATCCCTGCACTAGCTCCATACATTAGTGGCTGGAAGGAGCAGTTTCCACAGTAGCTATTGAAATTTCCTTAATTCTTATTCTTTTTGATTTGGGAAATCACAGAAGGGGGTAAGGAAAAGGTAGCCACTGTGGACTTCTCAGGATCTACTCATGCAATAAAGTCAAGGTTCAGGATAAGCAAAATTGAGAACAGCTATTAAGGGGATGCTGTGCTCTTGCCCAATCCGAGTATTGTTTCATTCCTGACTGATTGGCAGGCAGCATTTGACAGACAGGGGCTAAAGCTCCATGGAGTTGCAGGTCTCAGAAAATGATTACAGGGGGAATTGAGTGCATGAATTAGTTTGTCTCTCTTGCTCTGAACCATCCTTCCTTCTGCCCCTCACATACACACTAGCTATAACTGTTCCTGCCAGCCCTTTTTTGGTCTTTTGATGGAAGCCCCACACAACCTGGCTTGCAAGAACTTGCAAGTCCTAAGGACTCTCCAGGTTCACATTTCCTTAAAATCCTCAGATGTTTACACTGAGCTTTACAATAAGGGTGATATTACTGTGGTTTTTTTCCATTATCTGGTGTGTATGAAGTAGCCAGCCCTATTGTGGGACAGGATGTGGCACCTCTGCCCCACTCTGCAGGTATGTGCAGGGGTGACTGGCTGGCCATGGCTGAGCAGTCCCTCATCCTTTCCCACATTTACAGGAGCTGCTACATTTGGAGCCACGCAGTTGCAGGACGTGCTTTTGCTGCTGCTGCCAACTCAGGAAAGTGTTGCTACATCTTTCTTTAATCCAGCTCAGGTTAGACCAGATTTTCCGGTACAGATAACAATTTCACTATTTACATTTCATACACCTAAAGGGCAGACACCCGGGCTTTGCTGGAGCAGATGTCTCAGGAAGAAGCTCAAAGACTAAAAAAGCATGTAAAAGCCTCTCTGCCTCTCTGACCTGCTCCAGCACAACCCAGGTGATTTTGTCTGCACAGACTGCCCAAGCAGCTGACATGCACTGAGCTGCTCACTGCAAGGTGTCAGAAACGATAAAGCAGTGGCACAGTTTGATTTACTGCCGGGCAAACACTGCCTGGCAGTGACCACACACGGAGGGGTCAGGCAGTGCTGTCCTTTATTAGCATGTCAACCATTGCTGTGCTAACACACTCACAGATTAGACTCCCAAAGCTGGATGTGTGAGCATGCTTGGGTATAACTAATTGGAAATAGGCCCTGAATTCCTAATAACCTAAGTTATGGTCCCTGGGATTTATGCCAAATTAAAGACAATTAATTCTCCTCTCTTGATTATTACACACCTTAATAGCTCTGTCCTTGAGGCAGTTCCATCCTTGATGTGCAGAGCCCTTTAGCTCAGTCTCTAAAATCTGATGTGCATGAAGAACGCTTAATAAAAAAATTCTGTATCAAATCTGAGTTACTGTATCAAAATCTCTCATGTTTTACAACAGCAAAAAACACAATTGGATTCAAAGCCTACTTCAGATCCTAGATTATAAAGGCATTTGCTGCATACCCTCTGCACTACAGTCTTTAGAGGCCTTAAACAATTCCACGTTTTCCTTTAAGATCTTTTAAAATACCACACAGCAGTATATACAGATAATCAGGACTGTTTTCATTAAATGATTTCAGTGAAGTTCACTGGCTTTATTTGATATACAAAAGACTATTTAACCTTCTCCCAAGACACTCTACTGATGTAATTACAAGCAAGAGATGAGGCATGGCTTTCCCAGCTGCAACCACGAACAGAAAAGAAAACTTTCTGTAAGCAGAGGCCGCTGTAAGTCTTTCCTACAGGATGTCAGAGGCAGGTATCTCCTTGCAGATAAAAATAATGCAAATCCTTATTTCCTCAGCTCACTATACAGTGCATAGGCCACAGGTGTCAGCACAATTCAGCCAGAGAAAAAGTGCTGGCACTCCTGCCTTAGGCATCCTTCATGCAGCAAGTAAACAAGACTCTGTGACCCTTTTCAGAGTATCAACAGGACACTGCAGGGCAAACTACTGCAGCCCTAGAGTACAGATGGGATTTTCAGAGCTGATGGGGTGCCAACCTCAAGCTTGCCTGGGACCAGAGGACACCCTTTTCAAGGACAGAAGTAGAATTGGCTGAATCTCAGATGCTCATTTTTACTGAGCCAACAGTACAAGATGCCAGGAGCAGATACCCTGCACAAGGAGTCTCTGATGGTTGAGATGATCACAGGGGGCTCAGACTCCTTGGGAAAATACCATTTTTCCTTTCAGACAGGAGTTTTTAGACCCATGACCTGCCTGAGGGAAAACAAAGCATATCCTCATCCTATCAGTGAAAACCAACACAATCCCAGTCTTCTCCAGACAACGCTCAGTTCCTTGTGACCAGACTCGTGGTTCAGCATCTGGAAGAAAACCTCGGGGCGTCCTCCAGGAGACAGAAATGGCAGGGAAACCACAAACCCATGCAATCTAACCTAACTGCTCTTGAAACTTCACAATGCAGACAGGGCTCTCCAGCAGACAGACAGGTAGCTGTTGGGATTTTCACCACACTTCCCCCTTAAGAGAAGATCTGAGGCAAATCTCTACAGAACCCATGCATTCCCTGTGACAAAGCAGGAAGGGACTGCCCCAGAAAAAGCCATGAATGTTGCCACGTGAGAGCTGAAAATCCCGAGCTTCACACTATCTGTTGAGTCCTTGACACAAAGCTAATACAACTCTCCAAAACATTTCATTTCCTAGGTTTCTTCTCTTTTTCTCATTTTTTGCTGAACTCTGCTCAGCGAAATAACTGATTCCATGCCTTGTGACAGAAACATGCATCCTAAAATAATGGAAAGAGCTAGGGAGAGAAAATCTCTGAGGTAATGTGATGCAGGGAGAGCAAGAAAGCTCCCCCTCAACTTGGGGCTTATGAACAACTCTGGTTTGCTACAGAATGGCAAATCAACAGTTTGCCTGCCCACACACTCAAGCAGCAAGCAAAAACCAGAAAAATAAATGAAGCATGTGAAAATACAATTTTTATTTGGTACCATGAGGCAACATCACACTGGATAGTGTAATATATTTTTTCAGAAAGGTCAGAGAGCCCTCTGATTAAAACACCTGAGAAACCCTGGGCTGGGAAGCTGAGCCACCACTGGCACAAGCTTGGGACCCAAACCATGACACATCAAGCACAAAGGGTTGATTCTCCCCTGCAAACTGAGAATAGAAATTAAATTAGCAAGTAGATTTTGATCATGAAGTGACCTTTAAAAATGACTGAGAGAAGAAAACATCAGCACCATTATTTGTTCTGATACAGATCCCTCCTGAAGGCAGCTTTGTGGGCAAAATATTATTGCTAATTTTATTTCATGTTTTTAAACTTCTTTTAAGAATCTAAGATAAGTCTTATTTTCTCATTTTTTCATAGACAAGCTTTGCTGTCTTTTATTTTCATCTAAGCACAAATTGGGAAAAGTGCTGTAGCTGAACTTAAAGAAACCTGGTCAATTTTATGATATTTAATAACATTTATAACTATAAAGGCTAAAAACACTAAGAGTAATGAAATCTCATACTCTGGTGCTTAACGTACTCTCTTCTGCTCGTGCCACACGCTGGAAACAGTGGAAACAGTTCACATCAGTATGGGAAGGAGAAAACACACTCTCCTTGGAGACACACACAGGGGCTGGCCAGGGCTGGAGGTCAGCCTGGGAGTCACAGCCAGCCAGACTCGGGGCAAGTGGCTGCACCCTGCAATCTCCTCTCCCTCAGCTCTGTTTATGACCACCATCAACACACTCACAATTGCAACGTTCGTTGCACAAATCTTTACGAGTTTTCCAAATGAAAGCAGGCTTTTCCTTCTTCCTGCCTCAAGCAGGTTTGTGGAAAGACTGCCAAAAATTGCACCTGGTTTATGGCTTCAACAACATTTCTCTTTGGTGTCCTCACCGTACTTCTTCCTCACTTACATAAAACTGCAAGGATTATGCAGAATTTAGGTTTGTCTTGTGACATGCTCTTTGAAAAGTCAATACCATTTAGAATCTGCTTTGACCTTGCATTTAGATAGACATAATATCATGTACAACTCCATCCTGCAGACAAACTCCCTTATTCACATGTCAAGAAAGACAAGGGTTTTGACTGCTAATGCCTTCTTGTTTTTGCATGCAAGGCCAGTTTTGCTTATGCCTCAAATTAAGGCAGGCTTGCGCTTACAAAATTTGGCAATCTCTTAAGGTAGCTACCTTTATTTTAATTTAAAGCCTCCCAAAATTAACAGTGTAATCATTGCACTGTAGACCAAGAACCATTTATATGAGCATCATCTCTAAGCCATTTTGTCCTTGCAAAGGTTTCAGACATCAGATGTCCGTGACCACTTATTCTTTCGCCTTTCATATGTGCTATTTTAAGTAGTTAAGCCGGAACTATCAACCCTGTTATGAGTGATGCCACACAGAACAAAATGACAGTTGAGTTGTACCAGATGAAACAATAATCCTTTATTAATCAACTAACATCTCAGCAGAGATCTGAAGTCCAGCAGTTTTTCTACTTCCTATACACACAATTTCAATTCTCTGGGGTTGCATTTTTATTCCGCTGCCTAGCTGTATCTAGCCCAAATCTCTTCACTCTGTTGGCCCTATGTCTATCTCTGCAATAGTTTTGCTGGGAATGTCAGTGTGGTGCACTTTTCTGGGCTGTCTCTCAGGAACACATTGCTGCTTTTTAAATCCTTCTCTGAAAGACACTATTTCATCTGGATTTGCAACTTTCTGGACTAGCCTTTCTAGCTGCTTATCCAGTTACTTAGCACCAGGTGCATCAAATACCAGCAGCACATAATGAAAAAAGGCATTAAAAATATTGTCCAGTCTGAACTATCTGCTCATCTGTAGATCTCACTATTTCTAGAATCGTCTTATTGCCATCTGTATTTTAGCCAACAGACCAATGACTGAAATCTCATATGTTGTCACTACCTCAAGAGGAAACACAAAGTTTTCACATCTGTGCACAAGAGGCAGGGAGCAGCCCGCAGGAATGTGGAGCACTTTAACTGGCCCTGTGGATGTGGGGATGGAGAGCCAAACTCAAGAGGAGCTGGAGCCCTTTGGTGGAGAGCAATACACATGTTTCTAGAGCACCTGGAACTAAGCAGGGGTGTAAAGAAAAGTACAAGCAGGTGAGGAAGACTAATTGCCTTACAGGGTTTGGAGACATCCTGGGAGCAGAGAACGTGCTCCACAGCTCACAGGAGTCAAGCAGGTCACCATGCACCTCCCAGCTGTGCTGAAAAAAGTCTGCTGTTCCTAATGTGGAGTGGAGAGGTGGTTTAACACTACTCTGAATGTTTGGAGCAGGCTGCAACAGGCTGTGGCTCTGCTGGGACAGGTTTGTCAGCAGTGCCTGAGCTGCCTTCCCTGACAGCTCCCCGCAAGGCTGATCTCCTGAACGAACGTGGGGGTGTGGAGGTCCCAGAAGGGAGCTGGTCCCCTGCACGCCCTGGGGGTGAGGAGATCAGCAAAGGCAACCAGCTGCAGCATGCCACAACCAGGTGGCTGCCGGCACTTTGTCTTGCCTTGCTTTGTATTCGCATTGGACTAAGTGAGCTGATGAGGTGAATGACGAGAACCATTTGTCAAGGCATCCTGCAGAGTGTGTCGCACCCCCCCTTGGTATGGAGGTGCTGGAGGCTCTTCCCAGGAGCGTGCTGCAATCCCGCCTGCTGCTGCTTTGTGAAGAGCTCCTCGTAAACTTGCCCATTTGCAAGCTGCATGCAGCACAAGGCATCGCTGCAAACTCATAATTAAATTCATTACTCCATACAATTTTAAGCCATTCTTCAAATAATTACAGTAATTTGATAAGCAGAAATCACATAAACCTGCTGCAGTTTTATCTCTCCCATTTGCTGTCTGAAGGAAAATGTGAGTAATTAGTCGGATGATAACAGTCCGGGTTATGCAAGCAAAACAAAATTAATATGATCCTTACTCAAAAAACTCTAAAATAAAACGAAACTGATGACTCCTTAGGCAGTGTGGGGTGGGAGCGAGGGGAATGGCAGCAGCCAGAGGGAGGAGGAGGATGGCACGGCTGCACTGGGCACACTCCCCACGCCGCTGTGCAGGCGGGATGCTCTCGGGATGCTCTCGGGATGCTCTGAGAGCCGCCCGCCGACCTGCAGCTACCGCTCCTCTCTCCCGGGAGAGTCACGTCAGGTAACCTTGGTAACTCGAAGGCAGGGGAGGCAGGAGGCGAAAGCTTCCTGCAATATTCACGGGACCATGACAGAACATTCATTAGCACTCTAATGTCAGAAGGAATCAGCAGCCGGGGTGGCCGTGCCCGCCCCACTCTGCTTCTCACCTTGTTTATGAGGTTCCTGACCTTTCCTGCTACGAAGCAGCAAGTTGGCAAACTGCAGCTCACGGCACGCTGGGGCACAGAGAGGACAGAGCCATGAAAAATTCACACCTGCTGGCATCTCCGGTGTGCTTGAACTCACAAATCAGGAGCCAGGGGATGTACAACATGCAGCATCTCTCAGTGGCCCTGGCTATCCTTTGGGCTCGCCTAATCTGCCAAGCTGCTGAAGGCAAATCCACATTGTAGTGCTGAACGTGGCAAGTGCCAGGGACTCACCACGATGTGGCCACAAGGACAGTGCCAGCACTCTGCTTTGCAGCAGGGGAGAAAGAGATAAAAAGAGGTGGAACTGGAAGCTATGAATGTGCTGTGATTAGCACAAACCCCGACTCCCTGGGTGACTTGTGTCCTGCTCTGTCCACACGACTGCCAATTCAGAGCTGGAAATGGCAGAAGTCCTCTCTGCACACCCAGACTCTCTGAACCCTACAAGACAACGTTAGGTGACTAAAGAGTTAACAAATCCAAAACGCTGGGGATGAGTTGGACTAGAGATAACAAAACATGGAGTGTATATACTAGGCTGAAATAGAAATTCGGCCTGGCCGCAAGATCAATAAAGAGGAGAAGGCCAGAGCTGTGGTTACTTGGTGCTTGGATTAAGAGCTTCATCAGGTTTCTGCAATCAGATCTGATGATCCCACCAAAGGAACAAAGGGAAGGCTTCAGGCCCTCATTTTAGAGAGGAAAACGAAGAGTCATCAATTTTCTGAAAGTGACTTTATGCCTCGTTAAGACCCATCTAAATTATATACAAGATGACTTCCAAGTAATGGAAAAATGAATCTGTAGATAGTTCTCTTTTTTTTTTTCCCTTTTATTTCCTCAAGGATGTGTCTCCAGCCAGCCTGAAACCAAATACTTGTTTTGGGGAGAAAAATTCCCACCCCTACAGGAAGATATTTCAAAATGAGCACTTCAGATTTAAATGCAGCTGCACCTCTCACAGTCCTCTTCTTCCCCTAGAGCTTTCAGCACCCTGGCCAAGAAAACGATTCAAGACCTAAGCACCACACACATTAAGCAATTTACAAACTGCAGCAAGATTAGCTTTAAATACCACTCTTTCCGGAGGAATTTATCTCAATGTGGCACCCCCATAGATATTTTAATATCTTTCAAAAAAAAAAATCTTAAAATGAAAGGAATTTCACATTCTTAATTTGGAAATAAAAAAAAATTCCAGAGTAAACCAGCTCAATCCAACATCAAAAGGAGAGGAACATTATACGGGGACAGAACCCCAAGTGTTCTTTTAGCCTGTATTTTAATAGCTGCTAAAATTGGAGTCAAATATGAGTGCATGAAAGAAAAATGTATCACAGAAACTGCATCTCCTTCCACCACTCAGCCTTGTCCTTGACCCTTGATGGCTGCTGGGCTGACTCAATGGCTGTCCAGGCACTGGTGTGGCTCTGCTGCTGCCCTCCATCCCCAGAGCCACATGATATCCTGGTGACATGCAGCAAATCCTCCTCAGAAAGCTGAGTCAAAACTGAGCCATCAGCAGGAAGGATGATACTTGAGATTAAAAAAAGTTATAAAGGGTTCCTTCACTGCTGGAAAAGCTGCATCCCTAGTGGACACGTGTAGAAGTTTGGGCTCTTGCGCCAGAATGTGAAGCCAACACAGTACCTGTGTCACTGAGTGAGCCAGAGGGTTCTCATCAATTCTTGTATTCCAGGGCTTCCAAAAACTGCTTACTTTGCTCAGGGAGGAATTTGATTTGTAACATGCTCAGTATTTTGCTTCCTTCCCAGCTTTCCTTGAAGCAGCAGAGAGGACGCATAGCTATATCATGGGGCTGGGAGTAATGGTTGGGGTAGCATCAGGAATGATGCCAGGAAACCTGCAGTAAGCTGAGGAATCAGAAACAGTAACAGATCTCTGAGGAGAAAAAGCAGATGGAGCCTGTGGGAGAGAAGGGCAGCTTCCTCACCAGAGCAGCCCCATGCAGCTTGCAGGAATGGCATAAGCCCCTTGCAAATATCCACCTTGCTTCATAGGAACCTTGGTATGAGCAGCTCCCCTGAGCCTTCCATTCTGCTGGGACAGATTCCTGCCTGTATGTATCACAGGACTATCTGGTGACTGTCTGAGATGTGAAGACATTGGGATAGATGACCTAATCTCCCTTCTGATCTCACACTGCTGCAATCGTAGGATTCTGCTGATGCAGCCAAACCAGCAGCAAACTCTGCTATTTCAGCTGTGGGTTTCCACTGGGGTCTGTAATCAATACGAACAAATCGGGCAGCAGGAAACGACTGCTGCCATTTGGGCTGCTTTCACCAGAGCTGATCCTCTGTGCCTGCCAGAACACAGTTAAAAGCCCCAGCTTGGGTGACAGCAGTGAGTCCTGGCAGCCCTGGGACAGGGCCACACTGCCACTGCCTCACACACGTGGCCCTGTCACTGCAGCCAGGCTGGCAGGGCAGCTGGCAGAGCACTGCAAGCCTGTGGTGCTCCAGACATTTGTCACAATTATCAGGGATTTATTAGGACAAGGATCGTGTCACTTGTCTGTAATTTCACTCTGAATTATACCCCTCTCCATAGGTGGCAGTCTCTGAATTAAGCTGCCCTGTAGGGAGAAAGGGAGACTGGACATCAAGCGCCCCTTTGATAGACACCTCACCTAAACAAGCTCTTTCATGCAGCTCCCAAATGGTGGCTGGGGACCTTGGAGTAAGTCAGTGTCCAGCCCTGCAGGAAGCCTAACACCACTGTCATGGAATGGCTGATGGTGACCAAAGACTAAGCCCAGTCTACTGCAAGTGAGCACAAGGCCCCATCTTGGCCATGCTGGGGATGTGCACAAGTACTAAAACCAAATGAAGAGCATAGAGATCTGCCCTAGCTGGCTGTCTTTGCAAAGGATTGGCATCTGCAACTACGGGTTGTACAGGAATAGTTGCCTGTACAAACCTCCAAGCCAAAAAGCAACACCCCCAAAAGCACAGCATAAAACACTATGAAGAGGAGGGATACCAGGTGGTAACAGACACATTCAGTTGTGACACCACCTGCAGCTGCCCCATGTACACACAGTCCAAAACTCACACTGTCGTGTTTCAATCTACCTCATACAGTTTGTACTACAGCAATAAAGCAAGTGCTTTGCTCCCTTTCCCAATTACTAGGACTTAGCTCTTGGAATTATACCTGATTGTAGGCAATGATTTTTTTCAAATGTAACAGCTCATCTTTTCCATACCTGAAACTCATCAAGAAGGAAGCACTCTGGGGGAAATACCTCTTTCTATGAAACTGTAATCCTAAGGTTTTGCAGTTCACACAGTTCCATTTATTGTACTACAGAGGGACTTATTGCATTAGCAGAAATCTGGTGCAATCTCTTTCATAATAATCAAAAATGTATTGAAATTGGTGTTTTTTACAGTTGTACTAATTTTTCTAACGTTTTTGTTATATGGCGTCACAGTAATTCTTTCTGCAGGGCTACATACTGAGGAACTGAACACTACTACTATTGCTGCTCTTTGGATCATTAAACTCCTGTCTTTTAAAGCAATCAATGCTTGCTGATTCACGTTTAACTTCTCAGAGATGATTACAGGAATTCTTATTACCCATTATCACATGTATGTTTTTAACAATCCTGAGTTTTAAGAGGACATCAGTATTACCATAACCTCCCATGGGATACTCATTTGAGGTTATTAATTTTGAATGTTCTATAGCACCTACAGCAATCTCAAAATTCAGAGATTGTATTTCAATGGTATGTATCTACCCATGGTGAGCAGCCAGTGACTGCATATTTATAACTAGTTACCTACGCTGTTTGCAAGTGGAAGAATCACCTAGTACAAGGTACCAAGCAGAAATTTTGAAGGGATTCTGAAGTCAAATAAATACATATCTTGGAGTTAGAGAGAAGGCTGCAAACTCTCACAGATTTCCTAAAGAACTATCTCAAAGCATTCTAGTTGAATTCTTCATTTAACAATCTGTATTTGAGTACTTCTAAGAGACTGGTTGTCTATATTTAAAAATATTCCTGACAACTCTTTTTTTGAAGCTGAAGGTGCTCCAAAGCATCCCCGGCAAAGAGAGCTTATAAACTACAGTAAGGACATAGAGAAAGCTTGAAGAGTTCACAGGGCAGGAGAGGGAAAGCTGCTGTGCTGAAGCAGCACATGCAGCTTATTAACCTCTGCACATCCAAAGAGAGTGGGCAGGACTGCCAGTCCTGAGCAATGCATATGAACAGGGGTTTAGGATGTGCTACTGCCTAACTCAACTTCCACACACTGCTGCTGTGTGTCTACAGCAAAGCTGCTGCCTCCTCCCCATGGTGCATATCCTCAAATGCCCAGGGAAAACTACTGCCCACTATGCATGTTCATAAGGAAGCTGGTGCTGTAGTTTCAGCAGATATTTGCAAGCATGGCTCTCTAAAATATATTGAAAAATATCAGTTAAGTGTATGCTGTCTTTACTGACAGATTTTCTTTTTCAAATTTTGCTTGAGCTGCATATGGCTCTGTAAAAAGTCACTCTTGCCTAAGCATCCTGGCTTTGACAACCATAGCCCAGATTTTAACACTGCACACAATTCAGCCACCACAGAAATCCGTGCTAATGAGGAAATGTGCCACTGAACTGTATCATTTTACATGTGAGAAGGAGGGAGAGGAGGGAAGATGTAGGCAAGGCACCAACTGAAAGAACTCATAAGGACATGCAGGCTGGGCCAGATGGATCCCACAGGACTCAAGTCCATGAGAGTCCCAAAGATGCTCTTCAGCTCAGAAGGTGGAAATAGCCATAGCTGCCAGTTTGCTTCCCACGTTCTCCTCAATGGGAACAGACTGGATGAGAAGACAATTGACTGGTTTGGTAAGTCTTTAAACATCTTTCTAGAGATAAAGAGTCTAACTAGGCACCAAGCTGAAGTAACTCAGCAGCTACACCATCCCAATGACTGTGCACAGATAAGCTCATTGTGATGCCAGCAATGAGGAAGTCTCAACACGAATGCAACCATCGCCATCCCCCCCAAAACTACACTCACCACATCTAATTACCAAAAAGCATTAAGTCATTATGGAAATGCAGATAGAGGTAGAAAGTAATAGGGTCCCCACAACTTGTTTTTTATTAATTTTGTTTTGGTTTTCACCTTGAGGGAAATGGACAAAGACTTATGGTCAGGCAACTTTATAAACACAGTATTCGGAAGAAAGGAATTTCATGTTTCATCTAAACCCCTTTGGGCAGAGCTGGCATTAGGCTGATGTGAAGTATGCAACATGCCTCAATGGGAAAAAAGCAGATGGTGATAATAAGAGGTGGTATATTTCTGCTTCCCATCTCTGAGTGCTCCATTTACTCTTAACTAGCTGTTTCTTGCTCAGTGCAGCAGATATTGCTCCTGCCTGAGCACAGTCAACTGACCTGAAACACTGGCAAGTTCATATCATGGGACCACTGGGGTCTGGGTCTTGGTTCCACCAAGCATGAAAATGACCCTCACATCTTTCTATGTTATTTTAGCTGTAGATACAAGTAACAGGAGACATACAATAATTTGATGGAAATAGCCCAATAGTAAGTAATGACTGCAGGACAAAGGGTGAGCTTTGTGTTCTTAACCTAAATATGGAACAGTGACATGGTAGTTATGAGCCATTACCAGAGGAAAAAGGGACATATCAAAATCCATACCTGACAACTGAGGTTACTGACATGCCAAACAAGGCAGCCAGTGTCAAATAACCTGAGAACAACCCTGCTGGCACAGGCTCAGCTAAGCCCATAGCAGTGCTCCTACAGGTCACCTAATGCAGCTTTTGCTAACTGGAGCATGACTGGTAGGAGCCAATGAGCAAAGTTAGGTTGCTTGCACCATCTGTTACCTGTCAGGTTTTCCAGAGTTTGTTCTAGGGTAGTGTGTAACCAGCCAAGCTGGAGGATGGATCCTTTAGTTAAACCTTTAGTTTATGCCAGATGTGCTGGCAGCTCTGTGCTATGTTTTCTTTTCCCCCTAACTGACAGTTGAAGAAACTTGACAGCATTTTCTACTAGCTGCAGCATTGCAGCTACACCACTTCCTGCTCTCAGAGCTGCCAATTTCTCTCCAGTAACCCTGAGAAAGATTCCTTTTCTGGGAAAATGATGACATGTGAGCTCTGCATACATGTATCCCATCTATCCATCTATCCATCCTGCTATCCTTTCCTTAATGAACTGTTTTCAGTTATGTTCCATGTCAAGGGGATGAGAATAGGGGTTTGTTACTAGTGGTCACTCTCTGACAGAACATGACCTCAAACTCAGCCCTTCCGTTTACTCTGACTTTACTAAGAAATCCCAAACCAGCACTGCACATTGTCTGTTTTACACTGACCTCCCATGACCACTGCTGAGCCGGTTCCATGACTCACTCTCACCTGGAAACAGGAATATCCACTCTGGATACCCCATTATGGCACGTTGACCCAGCAGTGTGAGGTTTTAGTGCAGCTACCCACTTTCTGGAACCCCAGATCAGGGGCCTGCACTTTTACTGTTGAGGAATTTAAGTTGCCATCTGACGCAGAGATGAAATTGATGGAAGGACCTAGTTAACCCTGTGATCAAAGCAGTGTACATGCAAAGATGGAAAGGAAGATTTGCTGCTAACTTGTATGATTACTTTCTGTTTTTTCTCCACGCCACCCCATCAGATGTTACTTACTGATAAGCACAAATTTTATTTTGCTGTCACTTCAAAATAACCCAAGTGAACATCAGTTCTTCGCTGCTTTCAAGGAGAAGGTCTAACGAGAAGCATAAAACTAAGTTAATCCAGAAATTAGCTGCTATATTTTCAGGTAAAAATTACAAGACCAGAAAGAGTATTTGGCCATGCTGCCTGACCCACCATAGCAAATTTCATGCAGCAGCCCTTCACACTTGCCTTGTGCCCTATTTCCACATATGCTGAGCTGAAAGGTCTTGCAGAAATGTGTTCAGCGTCAGGTAACATCAAGATAGAGAGAAGCCAATACTTCCAGCAGCAAATCGGCCCCACTGTTGGAGATGTGAGCCTTATTTCTGCTTCACTTTCTCTGGTTTCAGCTTACACTTACTGATTCTTGTTCTGGCTCTGTCTGATGGATTAAACAGCCATTCCTTGCAGCTAGCACCTTTTCTCACTTTAGGCACTCATACTCCACAAATATTTCACCTCTTGCTCCTCTTTCTGCTAAGTGTAGCACACAGAGCTTCAAGCCTTTTGTTGCATGGAATGTTTTTTCATTTGCAGATTACTTTTTGTGGCCTTTTACGT
This sequence comes from Acridotheres tristis, assembly GCA_037013685.1. Classification (NCBI taxonomy): domain Eukaryota; kingdom Metazoa; phylum Chordata; class Aves; order Passeriformes; family Sturnidae; genus Acridotheres; species Acridotheres tristis. Next base: position 11,575,998 of record CM072895.1, read on the forward strand.
ACCCCATATTGTAGTCAGGGCCTGCATTCCTCATTGTCAGAAAAAAAAGTGGGCATGTGAAACGTTTGTTACAGCACTTGTCCTTAGGGTAACTTTGGGCAGTGTAACAAAGGACAAGAACCACCTCCTAAATAAAATCTGCGCTCCTATGAAGAACGGCTGACCTCTCACTCTCATTTGTGCTTCCTCCTTTCCCAGCAACAACTTAGCTCTTCTGTCCTCATCTTCTAGAGCTTCAACATTACTCAACATGCACTTCACATATAAATGAGGCTCATTCGAAGACCAGGATGGAGAGCAGTCCACGCTGGAAAAATCAATTATAAACCTAGGTCTATTTCTGACAGTTTGGTCTTTCAGAGAAAATGTTTAATGAGGGTATTTTCTATGAAATATAACGAATGTAATTCTTTCTAAAGCAGTTTTGTTTTTTATATTATCCGTCCTGGCAGGATTTCAGGAGTGTCTAGCCACGGTCATGGTGCCAGCTCCTTGTCCTTGTGAGGTGAGGAATGGCTTGTTCTTGGTTGTCATTACAAGAGCATAATGTGATATTTGTACAATGAGAGGAACTTGGCGTTCACCATTAATGCCCATCAGGCCTATGGCTCAGGTGAGAGGATAGTCTGGCCCTGGGGACCCCACTGGAAACCAACAAAGCATCAGTGCAAGGAGCCCTCGGAGGGTGCTCAGCTCAACTACTGCAGTGCTGGTTACAGGGGACATCCAAGCATATGGGCATGTTTGAAACCCCATGTTTGACCTGCAGTGTGTTGCACTGTTGGAAACCAGCTCCAGCCTCTGAAGATTTTCATCTTGTCCTGAAGTTTACATCCTATGAAACATAATTAATCCCCAAAACTTACCCCACGTGACAGTAACAGAGCATGCTTAGGAGAAGGAGGGAATATAGGTTTCAGAGAGAGACAGGAAGAACACCTCAGGTGCACAGCAAAGTGTAGGGATGTTAGGTAACCTCTGTGCCCAGGACACCACAGCTACAGGCAAGATCTACACCAGTGAACAAAGCAAAGGATGATTGTATTGGCACAGTCAAATAACTAAGAAAGTAAAAGAAACAAACTACTGGAGAGAAGTTGTGTGAGACCTTTGAGTGCAGGACCCAACAGAGCAAACTGCATGAGAAAGGTTAAAGAGAACCAGAGCAGGATCTGAAGAGGCACTGATGACCTCCTGACAGCAGGGGAACAAGCCTTTGCTCCACCGATATCTTGATTATAATGGCAACTTTGACCAAGACAGACTCTTAGTCTCACTTTCACACACATTTAGCGTCTGAAGGAAACACTGATTGCAGACTTAAAACTGTTCATCCCCTCTCCAACTTCTTCTGTTGAAATTAGCCCCAGGTTCAACAGAGACAATGATGGAGACAACATGCAAAAAGGAGGAAGGAACACTGAGCAAAAATCTAGCAATCAGGATTATGGTGACAATTTCAGCCAATAATTAGTAAAACGGAATGTTAATTATTGCTACTTCCCTCTTCCTTTCACCATGGCTCACACAGCTGTTCATAAATTGATACCCATAGAAATGAGTGTGAGCCAGGCCTGGATAGTTTGTTGGTATTCACACAGTATCAAAAGAACACATTTGCATTCTTTGCCAGAAGAATCAATTTACCTTGATTGATGATTGAACTTCAATAAGTTCTTTAATATTTTGGTCATTAACTGTGACACTGTAACAGTGTCACCATCAGAGTGCTGCTGTATTTCACACCATGGCTCCTATTAGCTGCACTCTGTAATATGCTTGAACTTCTAACTGAGCCCTTTTCAATATTGATAATCAACATATCTCAAAGATGATCCTTCAAAACAAAGGATCATAGAGCTGCCCAGAACGCTTTATGAACACAGAGATTCCTGTCACTGGAGAGGCTGGACACTGCAGGTAGATACACAGGGTGCTGCTAAAAGCAGCAAAGGCCTCCTTCTCACTGTTGGTTTTGTCATCGGTTCACTTCCCCCAGTTAACACTGAAACATTGCTTCTGACTACAAACCCTGCTCCTGCTTCAAAATGACCTGCAGTAATTTCATTTTCCCTCTTCGTAACATTTCAAAATGAGATCAGTAATACTTCTCTTTATGCATTGGGCTAAATGTAGGCAGACCTAAAACAACCTGCCTGATGATGGATATCTGTCTGAAGCCAAAGACCTAGAGGCACTTAAAGGTGCTACAAAAGGAAATAAAAGAAAAAAATAAAAGACATTGTTGGTATTTTGCAGTTGAAAAATAAGTGAAGAAAATAAAGAAACAGTAGTTAATGCAAACAGCAAAAAGAATCTTCAGGGCACCAGGCAGCTCCACTTGAGTTACAACAGCAGCCTCAGCACTGGACTCCTGTCCTGTCCTGGCTCCTACACTGCTGAGCTGTGACACATGGACTGTTTACTGTCACAAGAAAGCATGAAACTGCTCCTGCTACAGATATGAATGCCAGTGATGCAAAATCTGTCTCTGCAGAACATCTCCTGTTTGTACTGGAGCAGCACAGCCCAAGTCTATCAAAGCTGAACCCTGGCCTAAAGACATGTCAGATAGCTCAAGCATACTGCTGCTGAACTGGGGTAACTCACAAGGTCAATCAGCCCATGCTTATTCCCACACGATCCAAACAAGATCCCTTTTGAGAGCAGGCAGAGCACCTGAGTACTGAGCCACATCACGCAGTGCAGGTGTATCCTCAGCTTTCCAAGGATACAGCCAGCTCACTTCCAGCCACACACGAGCATGGCAGGATTATGAAAGACCAAGAGAAAAGCTGATAACATTTCAATGCTGCGTTCAGAGGTGAGACGACTAATGAAACTGAGACAGCAGTGCATCTATTAAAGCCAGGGGACAGTGGGAACCTGCACTCTGCTCCTGCTGCAGGAGAACTGGCTGTTGGCTGGCTGTTAAGAATTAAAATTGTGCTGTCAACAGTCTAAGTCTCGCATGATTACACACCTTTAAAGCCAATCAGGAAGAAAATAAATTCAGATGTGTGTGGCAGGAGTTGAACAGGGAAGATACCACAACAAGTTTCCATTACCTTTTAAGAGCTGGTCAAATATTAATCACTATGAAATCTCTTGACAAAACCAGTGGTAGAGTTCAGCCTTTCCAGATATGCAGAAATATAGAACACATAGGTGAGGATCACAGGATCTTCCCATCTGTGCCAGACAGCGTAACAAAGCACACCTTGCTTCTCCAGTGGCACTGGCAGAGAGCTGATGCACTGTCCACAGCAGAAATACATCCACTGAATGTGGATCAAAGATTTCCTGTCCTAGGGACCTGCTGCTGAGGTGACTGACAGGAGAGCCTCTGCATTGGAGCTGACCTCCCCAGTCCTGGCAGCCTGCTCACAGTAGTCAATGCCTATCGCTATAATCAAGAAAAAGAAAATTCTCTTATTTTATCTAGATTTTCTTCTACCCCTCTAGAATAGTTCTAAATCCTCCCTTACCCAAAACTGCAAGAAGTGATTTTTTTTTTTTTTAAAACGTCTTGTTTGTCTGTGGTATTCTCTGATGAAAAACTAAAGATGCAAAGAAATTCTTACCTTTGCATCTTTTGTTTTTGCATCTCTGCATATTAACAGAATATTCAATGAACTAATTTAATACTTCTCAGTGATCTACAAATAATCCTTTGTGGTTTTGAGATGTGGCTATAGGCAAAAAAATGACTGTATCATTTTTTTAACATAACTGTTCTGCTCCCTGTGTGTAATCAGTCATGTCTGCTAAGTATATTTACAAAAATGAAGCTAAACATCTTCCTATCCTATTGTTTTGCAAAATAAATGTAGCTCTAGGAGAGAAGGCTGGCATCTATTCTGGCTCATACATCATTAATAGAATCACATGCAAAATCCTGAACTGCTGTATTGCTGAAGTAATATCCCAGTTTTACTCCATTTTTCACTGGGCCTGCAGTGGTGGTAGCAGAGACACTACCACCAGCAAACTTCTCATTCTGAAGTCAAAACCTCTCTTTTTCCCTATCTGGAGTGAAAGATGGAAGTATCAAACATCCCCTGCCCTTCCAAAAAAGATGAACTCTGTAGAAATATGACAGTAAAAAAGCAAGCTTTTCTAAAGAGCTGGCACGTATGTTCAAGCAAAATGCTTTAAATAGATCCAGTGGATTAAGAGGGAGATGCACTCTGAATCCAGACACATCTCCAAGCACACTGACATGACAGATTCTCTGAAGCAGCTTCTTACCGAGGTGTTCTCACGCTGAGGCAGCTGCTGGGGTGACAGCAAGATGGTTCTTGATTCAGCTTATTTTGGCTGAGCCTGTAGGTGACTTCGACCATATTTTCTCCCAGGTGCTGCTGCATTAACTGTATGAGGAATGCACCATGCACTGAAGCTGACAGAGATATATAGCTCTGAAACACAGACAGTTACAGCTACCCATACATGCTTCCTTTCTTATTAAGGAAGAAAAAAGTGCTGCTGTTTATCCTGTTAGGATCCCTACAGCAATTCCTCAGCCTGAATGTGCAAATGCTGCCTCTGCTGTGTCCTGCCTGGCCCTCTGAGCTGCACCAAACCCAAGCAGCACAGGGAGTGTGCCCTGCCACTGGGCTATGAGTTAATCTGGAGAGGTCACCGTTGGATCCCATCTCCTGTATTCCTGTGAAACCCTCTGGATTATCTCTGTATCTTGTGTCCAGTTCTCCTGCATCTGGTCCCTGGAGAGAATGAGACTTTCTGTGCTAGGAGGAGGCTCAGCACAGATGCAAAGCCACTGGAAGGGACAAGCTCTGCAGGGCTGTGTTCTGACTGCACAGAGAGGGCAGCTCAACTCCAAGGGACCATCCCAGCAAGGCAGATCAGCTTCAGTAAGCCATGCAAAGCCAAATCTGAGGGGCAAAGATACAGATTGAAGAAGTGAGTTTTCAGATGTGCTAACAACAGCAGTGACTTGTTGCCAAACAGAACTGTGATTCAAGCAGCAAATTTGCTTTCACACAGGCAAACTCAAGCATCTGCACAGACCATGACTGAGAATTTGGGGGGAGGGGGGGAAAGACCCTTTGGGTCCAGCATGTATATGGGCAGACAGGTGCACACATGAATGTGTGACTGTGAGAAAACAGCTACACTCACAAGTGAAGATTTTATCCTTGATTCCTTCAGTTGAAATCCACCACTTATTTTCTCTTTTGGTTGCATCAAGTTTGGCATTTTAAAAGCTTGTTTTCTGGTTTGGTGGGTTTTGTTGGGTTTTTTTCCTTCTTTCTTTCTTTAAACTCAGTGCTATTTTGAATTTGTTTTAAGATGAATGTTGCTTTCATTTCCATCCCTGGTTCCTAGACGGCATTTGTGAGCCTCTGCTGCAATTTCACTACGTTTAGCACTTACTAGGCAATTATCACTGAGTCAGGTAGAATGACAGCATTTTTTCAGTTCAAGCACACAATTCCGTATTTCAGTGAGCTGATTTTTAAACTATTTAAATGTTAATAGAATTCACATAATTGTACAGATCAGAATGTCACCAGCTAATCCTTGTGCCTTTCAGCTGACTTCTGTCAGCTGCTCTTTTGCTTTCGTTATCAATACCAGGATATATTTTTGATCACAATTATTAAGGTGAAGTCAGAAACACTTTTATTTGGATTCCTAGGTGCTTGCATCTTTCTGCTCTTAAATCTCACCAGCCTATCATTTCTTACACTAGCAGAATCTCAAAGCACTGCTAAGGTATCACAGGGTGGAATTAGTTTTTACTGCAATCCTCCATTTTCAACACAACCAGTACATGATTGCTACAGTTCTCAGGGGAAACCAGCTTTAATGTGTCTTCATATTCCCCCTGCATTTCAACTCAAAACGTCTTAGAACATCCAAAATATTGGTGTGAGACAACAGAGGAATGTCCATTTGGGATCACAGGCAATAAACCACCCAGGTTTTCCTTTGTATTTGTTAAAATGCAATTCAGACTTAAAAAAAATGTATGAAAATCTTCAGACAGTTTCAAGGCATATGTAGCTCTGCTACACCACTTTTGCAGTACAAGAAGCTGTTTAAGCAAAAGGGTATGAGCAAATCCTTATAAGCCAAAGTATCCTGCTGTAATGGGAAATGATGAGGGAAAATGGTTTCAAGGAAAATCTATTACCATTCCCCTGTGACGGCCAAATAAAAGAGTACATGCTATTGCCATTGAGTCACACGAAAAGTGAAATTAGAGAGAGTTCTGGTAATGTGCACATTTTGACATGCAGCTCCTCCAAAAGGAAGTGGTACAGAAATAGTAACTGTCATACACTCATTTATTAATTGCTAAATTTGTTATACATATGCTCTGTGTAGACAGATTCTCCCACCAACTCAGCCAGCCTGGTCTGTGGGAACTGGGAGGGCAGCGTGGCTCCACCACAAAACAAGCAGTTTAAAAATAACCCCAAGCATGACAGAAACAACACAGGATCAAAACAAGAAAAAGCAGCACAGACGAGTCAAGAAAGTGGAAAATCCAGAATTACTTAGTGCTGCCATGAAAGTTGTGGGAAATGAGAAGATAGCTGAACTAAGTAACAGAAAAGTAAGTCTGGTGAAAAAGGGAGAACAGAGCTTCACTTAGCATTCAAGTGCTTGAGCTGCTCAACACTTTTTTAAAAAGAAAGTGTAGGAAAGAAAACTCAGCTTTTAGTTTTAATGCCCACGTGTTATGGGAATTAGCTAACAAATTTACTACATTAATTGAGATTTTCAAAAAATACGTAGAGAAGTAAGTAATTTGAGAATCCAAAGAGCAAAAGACCCTACTGCAAGAAGAAGGAAAAAGGGTGAGCCAGGAATCACTGCCCTGTAATGACAACACTGTAACAGCAAACAGTAGTGACAAACTTGCCTATATTGAAGTGCCAGCAAGAATGCAGGACTCATTTGGAATATAAAAAACAGCAAGTGAGGAGTAAACCAAGATTTTCCTTCTGGTTGGATTACACAGCCAACAGAAGAAAAGTGTGCTGCAGCACTTCTTTCAAGTCATCTCCAAACCTGAAGCTGACTGGGATCCTGGTGGAGATGTCTGAAAACTTACTAAATGTCCATAACTAAAGGGCAAAGATAAATGATAACATGCTACCCCTGAGACTGGTGTTACGGACAGATCTTATTCAACATTTTAATTAATCTAGGAATAGGGAAATCATTTCTAGTCACATGAGGAAAACCCAAGTGGCAGGTTATAATTAACCACTAACCCATCCAGAGACTAATGGGAGGAGGAAGCACCAGAATCTTCTATGCTGATAACCTACGCATTGCTTATATTTTCCTTAGTATTATAAGATGCTTCACACTATATCAGAATTTCACCCTGCTTGTTCAGATCACAGCTCTGACTTCACTGTCAAAACACACTGCAGTGAGAAATGAGACAGCACACATACCTCACTTCGTGCCTTTAGCTGGCATGTAGCATTGATACAAGGTCTTAAAGAATTCAGCAAATTGGTCAAACGTCAGGATACAGCAACATTTGTATCTTGGATTTGTGAAGATGCGGGGCTTCTTTTTTGATGAAAAGCACTTATGAAGTGCAGGGTTATTGTGCTCCCTTTTGCCATTTCTTGGATAAATGTCATCATTTTTAATGCTACCAATCTTCTTCTATAGCCTGCAGGAAAGATTTTCTAAGGCAAAAAATGACTTGTAGGTGCTTAATTCCCATTAAAATCTACTGGGTAGATAAGTACCCAACTCCTATTGGAGCCTTTGGGAAAGTCTTCCTCTAAACCATTGTTATCTGCCCTTTCAACACCTAAAATAAGTCACTCATATAAGATATATTATTAAAACAGGAGATGTTTGAATCTGCAGTGAAATCACTTTGTGGCCTGAGAAGGAGACTTTTTGGCATCCCTGTGCAAGTAGGAGACAAGATGCACTCAGATTCTGCTTCTAATCTCTATTTTAGGCAATGTAACATGAGAAGGAGGATGTGTCATCTATCTGACTCAGCACAATTGTCTCATTTGAAAACGCCACAGCAAGTCTTGACTGGTATTAATGAATAGCTGTATTTGGTTTAGAGGTGAAATACTGCGTACATTAAAAAAAAAGAGCAGACAGATCATGAAAGAACAAAAGAGCTCTGGAGTACAGATCTGCTATAGCCAATATTCTTGTTGGTCGCCTCTCTTGTGTTTCCAAGGGATCACTTTTTGCTCTGGATGCATGGGCTCTGACATTGGTGATGAAGTACTGATGACTTCACGAGAAGTTGTTAGCTCCCCACTCCCCATCCATGGGGAATATGGTCTTTGTCACAACATTTCACAAATGGCTGGTGCTGGGGACTAGATATAAAAAAATGCTAGAAAATACACTAAAAAGGCATGTCACACAGTTTGACCTGTGCACTGTCTCTGCACTCCAGGAATCCCTCCCCACTACCTTCATGTTTCTCCCATGGCACTGTTCTTCAACAGAGCTCGATGGTTTGTAAAAGAGGATGCACCACAGTCCCCTTTGACAGACCTGGAGCCCTGTGAAACAAAGTAATTTTCTACAATCTCGTGAAAGATCTCCTGTGGAGCCACGGATACCCTTAATGTCTCTGGGGACCTAAGCCCAGAAGAGACAAACAGGGTTTTGTATCTCTAGTTGTCCGCTGAGTCTGCTGGAGAGACGGCCACTGTGATGGCAACTCTGACACTGCAAAAGGCTGAACCTGTTGAAGCAATACTGAGGTAACAAGTTCATTTCAGACAGCTTATACAGCAAGATTCACTGCTAACTTTTAATCAGCAGCAAGTTAAGACAAATTGGAAGCCATGACCTACAAAGCAAGGCTCTGCAAATCCCCCTGCCAGCCTCCTGAGGATGGCAGCTCCCCTAGCACACAGCCACAATAAACGGATCCTTTTACAAGGTCTAACCCATTTAATCATCCCCTCTGCTTGCATTAACCACTTCTGCAAGGGTATCTTTCCTGTGTGGATTGCTTAAGTTAGGTCAAAAACCTGGTCTTGTTTTCAAATCCACATTCATGATGAAAGCCTCCAGTCTAAGACTTCTATTCTTCTGAGACCCTTAGAGTTATAAGCACTGTGAATAATTCTGCTTTTTCTCCCAGCCTGCTATAGGGCTGTCTCCCTAAAGCACAAAGCACTTTTCCTTGTTGAATCCTCTCCATGTGTCTCCTCTGTACTCAGTGAAATAGCCTGACATGATGGGCTGGGTCGAGGCATACAATGACCAGTCTCCCTTTGAGCAAGAAGCTTCTGTTCCCAGCAGAAGGGCTGAACCCTGGGTAATCTATTCACTCCCTACCTGGCAAGAGAAGCAGCAAAAGAATAAGTTCACTTCTAACTGAAAAACTGTCACAGAAGAACAAATCTCAGACTTGAGCCTTCAACAACGAACTTTAATTTGAAAATGGCACCGAGTTTTGACCTCAAGTGAACAGCTCCCTTGATGAGGCGAGACAATTAGAGAGGAAGGAGCAACCTCCAAGCCCTCCCATTGCAGCCAGCCTGAGCCACTCCTTGGCAGCAGCAAAAACTAAACTGAGGCTTCATCCCTCTGAGATGATTGACTCCAGGGGAGTCACAAGGCATGAACCATCCATGAACCACTGGAGCTCCATGAGTAGGACAGGGTTTGGGTGGCTCAGGAGGCACGACCAGAAGGCTTGTACAGCTCCCTGCAAGGCAGGAGCCTGCCTGACTTGCACAAGAGCAAGGCTGGCACGGGCACGGCGCTGCTTTGTGCCTGCATGTGCTGTCTCCCCTCTGATTGCACATACCCTTGATTTTGGCAGCACGTCTTCTAACCTGAATGGCCCTTCCTAAATGGAATTTTCCAATGCTTATGTTTCCTTCTTTTCTCCACAGTAATTTTCGGTGCTTTGAATGTTTCAGGGATTCAGCTACATAAATAGATACCCTAATCTTGTAACAACACACTAGATTACATAATTGCGATTAGGATGGGTAATTACACAGTGCCCATGTGAGGCAGACAGCTTCTACACTCCACATCACAACTGTGTCAAAATATTTTATTTACAGAATACCAGTAGTAACTCCACAGGCTACTGTATAACATTAATTTTTTTTATATCGTTATACAAAAATAATAATTAGGAAAGTCCTTCAAGTGCTTTCATTGTGTTTCTATTTTGTTAAGAAAAAACACACTGTTGGGGTTCTCCCTATCACAGAACACTTCAGCAGCAAGTCAGTTTTCATAGCCTTAGCATGAGTGCTCCCGTTCACTGGAGAAATGTTACATATTAGAGACTATTATAATGCCTTCCTGAAGCAAAGCCCACAGAAGAAATAAAAAAATAACCCATGGTAGTTACTTTTGTCAATGTATTTAGCTCTCATTTTGATCTGCTGATGACCTTTTACTTGAGGTGAATCACAACTACATCCTAATGCCAGAGCTCGTTCATCAGCTATGAAAACAACCTAGAATTGCATGCAAATTTTATTTTTGCTTTCCCTTATGACCTCAAATTCATACTAGTTACTGTTCCATCACAGAAATGTCAAAAATCACAAAGATCCTCTATAAGACAGTGAAGCATGCAGAAAAAGCTCTCTATTGACAGGAATTACATCAGGTGTTTTTCAAACAGCCAGCATTCCAAGGAATGAGATGAAGTTAAGTAACACTCCAAATATGACTCAGGAAGCCTAAGGAAGGGTTTAGGTACTGCAGCCCAATACTGTAAATGTCACAATATACCCTTCCACAGGGAAAAACAAAGTGAGTGCTTGGTGACTCCCACTGACCTGACATGGGCTTAATTGTATGTTTATTTCACATATAGAATAGGTTAGATTAGTATTTTCCAGACAGCTAACCTGGAACTTCGTTAAATAATCATGAAGCTGTATGAATACTGAAATGACAATCCTCTAATCACTGTCACATTCAGTGCATCACATGAATTTTTGAATTGACCATGACAAACACACACTAGAGGTTCACACAGTGAACTGCTATTATGTTAAAATACATTTTTCAGAGGTTTTATGAAGTTTAATTGCATGGGATGAAACATGACACCTAAGCATTTGATTTATTACTAAGCATGACTCTATATTAGCGAGACTGCAGAGCATACAGTGTTGTGGAATTATTTTTACTCTGTCATGACAGATGGAGTCAGCGTTTGGTAAAGACTGTGTGCAAGTGTGCAGACATGCTGCAGGTGGGATTCTCTCTGCTGCCTCCTCCAAGTCAAGCTGTTATACTTGAAAACAGCACATTTCAGATGACGAAGAAATCATCATCTATGTTTTCAAAATGGCAACATAGACTTTAAACTTCTCTGTATGGAAAAAAAAAAAGTCTGCCTTGCCTACAAAGAAATCATAGGAGAGATATGTAAGCCTTAATGATTTGAGGGGATCTATGGAACAACAATCTTTGAGCATTGGTCATAATCCTACCCTACAACAGGTGTACATTGTTCATGCTGCAGTGGTGCACACAACTACCCCGTGGTAGATGCTGCGAGGTGACAGACTCTGATTTCAGCTTTCAGCACACCCATGCTTTGCTTTTTGTCCCCTCATCCACACAGCAGGGGACCCCATTTTATGCTCGGCTCTCTACCATGCAGGACAGCACCCCATGGTGCTTGCACTTCTAGAAGATGTAGACATTACAAAAGGTGAGCTTACCTGCCCAAGCTGGACAGCAGAGCTGTCCCATATCAAAGCAGGACTAAGCACTGAATTCCACTTTGTGCCTTTAAAGCTGGCACACTGACAGCAGGGCTGACGTGCCAGAGCAGCACCCAGCCTGCAAGGGCCCCGAGGAAGAGGCTGGATGTGTCTGTGGGGGCACAGCTCTACTGATGGCTCCTCTTACAAAAGGAGATATCACCCTGCCCTCTGCCATCTCTAATGGTATTTGGAAACTGCATTTCAACCAGCTTTTCTATCTCTCCTACTTACTCCACCCTTGTGAGAGATGCTCCATGACCTCCTCTGCCATGCCCCAGCATGTACTGGTCACACAGTCCCTACAGCTGGGGCAAACCCCAGGTCACCATTTCATGTAAGCTTTCATTTAAGATTTCTTCAGCATGGCCTGTATAGGATAATTTTGAAACTGTTATTCCATGATTTATGAGAAATGTGGTTAATACTTGAAAAAATGCTTTTAAAACCGAATTCTGACATGACACTTTTAACATACCATTGAAAGCCAGCAATACCCTAGCTCCACTTTTTTTTTTTCTGAGCTGACACTAAACTTTCCTACAAAGCTAATTATATCACCAAGAAAGGCATCTGACAATGTCCAACAGCTTAGAAATGGTCTCAATCAAGGCCCTTGGCAGCAAGTTCACATTCTTCTGAGGAGAAACTTTATATTAAATCTCCTTGACATCAAGTGCTTTGGACTGGCCCCTTTCCAGTAGCTCAAGATATCACTGCCCAAACTTAAGGAGTGCTTTGTTCCAGCTGGAAGCAAGCTTACAGCTAGATGAAATGGAGGTGGGAGTAAATCTCTGTATTTCAAGAAAACAAGACGACATCCACTCTAACCCCTACTTTTAAGAGAGGCCAAAAAAGGGCATCAATTCAACAGGATCAGAATCAAGCGTTTTATCGGAAAAACTATTGTTAGCTAGGATAGTTCAGCCTTGTATTCAGCAGTTTTACCAATGCAGTCTACTCTTGTGTGACTAGAAAAAGCTGTGCTCCCCCAGTAACTTGTTCCTGGGCTATTCTGACAGAAGGGGACTGGGTTTCTGCCTGAAAGCAAAGGTGCAAACTACACTAAGAGCCAGGAAAAACTACTGAAACAAATGCCCATGGTAATCTTTGAAGCTCAAGTAAGCTCTCAAGCTCTCAGGGCAATTCAGATGCTTACTGTTCTTTGTTTAAGTGTTGAGTTCTTTATGGTTTGGCTTTGTGCATGTTTTATACAGACGCTGACAAATACTAAACCAGCATTGTAACATTTCAAGGCTGATTCACTGATAAAATGCTCATTCAGAGGACTCCAGGGGACTGGATGTCATGTTCTCTTTCAAAAATACGGCTGAAGTGAGTATTCTGTAAAAATTCAAAACAGATCTTGGATACAAAGAGCAACGGAAGATAAGCAGTGCATAAGGGGACACTGAACAGGTCATGGAATCTCCAATAAATATTACTGGAAGTACTGAGGTTCGATTCATAACATCTCTAAGGACATTTATCATTATTACTGGCAGATTACGTGCTTTGTTTTAGGGGAAGCTGACAGAGGACTGCTGTTATAACTGTTCCTAATAGATGATTACACATCATTACAGATACTTCAGCTTTGATTCTGGCCAACTTCTGTTGATTTATAAACACCATTGCCTACTTTAAAGCCTGCAATCAACCATATTATGCACTAGATAATGAATACACTCCCTAACTTCAGGTAATAGGCAGAAACTCCATTAGACAATAGCTGAATGAAAGGGAGTTCTATATATATCTCTGTCTTCCCAAGTGTTCTGGTGTGACATTCCTACTGTATTTCTAAGAATGAGGTTTCCTGCCAATCACTCTGAATACAAGCCTAAGTCATTGTCCTCCCCTGAGACAGAGCCTGCTCTGCTCACAGCTACACAAATCGTGCTACACAGGTGGACAACTGGAAAGCTTCAGTGAACTGCTTCCAAATTCTCTGCACAAATACGTGCTGGGGTAGAGCCAATACAAAATACAAAAACCGGGATGAATTAGAAAAAGCTGCAGAAACGCAGCACAAAAACCTCCTCCACCTTAGCTTGCCATAATTTAAAATACAGGACAGAATAAAAAAGTAATTGGATGGATAGATGAGAAAAGGCAGGTTCTCAAATCTCACTGAAGAGTGGCCAGAAAAGGGAGTCAATAGTAACAATCACACAAAACTAAAGACCTCCACATTTCTCCCTCCTCTGATGTTTCCCAGCACATCCCTAACCTATTAGTTCATCTTGCCAGCAGTCATTCTCCTTTTCTGCAATGTACAAGGCCAAGCACATTACCAGTGCTTAACAAGCTGTAATAATGATTGATGATTACATATGGACAAGGTAAAGTTAAGATGAAGAACCACATTAAAACAGCATCAGAATTTCAGGGAACTTTATCTGTTAAGCACTTAGGAATAAAAGAGTAAAGAAGAGTAGTTACAAACACCACTAAGGAAACTCTTCTGCATCCATCAAGGAGAAAGAAAGATATGCACAAAAAGAATTAGTAAAAAATGGATAAGAACAAGCACTGTATATCCCCCATAATCTCTCCTGTTACCAGGTTAGCTGCAAATCTGTATAGACGTAACATATGCCAAAGCCTCAAACTACTCTTCCAAGCAAAACATTGTTCAGCCTTAAAATATTGTTTCTAATTTCAAGTCACTACTTCTCAGAGGTTCCACTCCATTCTATTCAGACTTCTGCATTAAGAAGCAGTGAAATTACACAGTTCCCAGTGGTGTGCATGCTGCAGGCAACACACCTATGACTTGTCCAGCAGAATTCCCTCAGAAGGAACAGACAACCCATTTGAACTTAACTACTTGGGTGTTTACACTATAGCTTTCTGGCTGCTGGGGTGATACTAACAGGTGACCCTTTTTGGCCAAGGCCTTTTTTTTTAAGCTACAAAGCAGCCAGTCTCACTATACTTCACATAATTGTAGGCCTTCTTGTGTTAACAGTTACTTGATATGAACTGAATTCTTAAAGATGAAAATCTGTTTCCAAGAGGTTTTCTGACTCAGTGAGCCTCATGGGCAAGAACTAGAGCTGTAGGTTTTTGGCGCTTGTAAAACAAACAGGTCTTGCAAAAGATCCGAGTTTCATTCTGTTGAGTCCTGTGTGCATGAAAGGACAATAGTCTCTGCCAAAAATGTAACACTCCATAACGGAACAATTTTTTCTGTCCTGTCTTTTCACTCCTCAGTGTGAACACGAGAGTTGTTTAAATCACAGCAGCATTGTCAGAAAGTCAAAGAGTTAAAGGTCTCATCACACCATTTACGGACTGCCAGATGCTACAGGCTTGTTTTATCCAACTTTGATTAGCTGTAAAATGAACCTACAGACAAATTACTACTGTTTGCCCAGATAACTTCTCCTTTTTTGGGCTCAGGATTTGTATCTGTCATTTAGCTAAGTAGCAGCCAAGATTACTGGCAGAGTATTCTCTTCATCCCCGGCCCTTTAGTTTCTGATAACTGTGGTGTAAACACATTACAACAGTGCAAGATCCCTACTGACTGACAGTCACCATTAGGGGCATTATACTGTACCACATTTATTCAACACAACTTCTGCAATCCCTTTCAGAAGATACAAACAACATAGCAGAGGAGCCAGAGGGTCTGCAGAAATCTCAAACTTCTCCCTGCATCACATGGCCAAGACACCCTTCAAAGCCCTTCTTTACAACATTCTGCCTTGCTGTCACTCAGCATCATCATGATGAAGGCTGAGGAGCCCATCTTTCTCAGTTCTCTTTTTCCTCCTTTCAGATTCCTTGGCAGTTGCCAGTATTAGTGCTGTTCCTGTTGTCCTGCCTAAGGCCCCTCTTCCTTGGCCTTCCAGGATGCTCTGCATTTCTTATCCTATATTACATTAAAATCACTCAGTTTTTCTCTCATCTTCACCCTGTACACAATAAGTACAGTAGCTCCTCTCTTGATCTTCTAAATCCATCCAAGAATCCACCAACTAATCCTCATCCTTACTGGTTGCTCGGGTGATGCTTTGTGAGATCTGCTCAAGCTCCTTCCCACATGAAGCACTGCACCATCTTCCGCTTTTCTTACCCTCACATATTTAAGATTTCCATATTTTCCTACAAAGCTCTGCCTAAGACTGTCACCTGCATGTTTCTGCGTGCTGACCTTCCTGAACATCCTGGAATTGGAAATAGTGCCAGATTCACTTGGGTTTTTTTCTCCCAGTTTATTCAATATACCAACCAAGGAATACAAAGAAGAGCTGTATACTCAGATACAAAAAGAGATTTTAAAGTCTTGAGGGAACATGATATCATCAGTCTGATACCTTGTTTCATCATAGGCTGTAAAGCAGCACAGTCTTGCTATTTGTACAGAAAATATATGCTTTAAAATATCTCCAAGAATATCATCCAGGCATCATTAAAGTCCCATGAAGATGGAGAATTTGTCACTTCCAGTGCTGGACTGTTCCACCTTGACCACCTTGTCTGCTGGAGACCTGTGCCTTCCTTCCATTTCAATTTGCTGTGATTTAAAGTTTCCAGCTATTAAGTCCTTGTAATACATTTTTTTACTTGATTAAGAAACCCTTAAAAAGTCCTTCTTCTCCCCATGAAATGATTTATAAACCATAATCAAATTCCTCATCATCTTCATATTAATAAAGCAAGCAAATTGATCCCCTTCAGTCTACTATTACATCACATTTTTCTCAATCTTAGATTATGTTTGTACTTCTCTTACCTCCAGTTTAGCACTCCTCTTAAAACACCAAGAACTAAATGCTCTTTTGATCTTCCCTGTACCAAAGTGAGGACTGTTGCTTGACTTTTCTGTCAAGGACACACTGTAGTCCATTTCACCAGGCTGAAATGCTGAGCAAGTCACAAGGAAAGCCCAGCTGCAGGCACTACATCAAAAAGGGCTGCTTCTGTATGATGGAAAGCTGGATTACTCTGCCCAAAGACTGTGCAGCTTTGTGCATGGCTCTGGAAAAGCTTTTAGTTATAAAGCTATGTAAAAACTTTACTCTCTGCACCAATCATCTCCTTATATTTGTCATCCACAAATACTAGATTTATTTCCCATCTCTCTTCCTCTGATGGAGGAGTTGCCTAGCATTGGAGTTAGTGCCAGTCCCTGCCAAGTCCCACTAGAAACATCCCTGTTTGATGACTGTCCAGCAAGAATGGCTTCTTAGTTCTGGTCACTGATCAAAGGTGACCAGACTATCTTTCAGCACCACAAATTCCAATTAAATGCATTAAATCAAATGCCTTACAGAAGTTAGTATGTGACTACTGCACAGTTCTAAGTTAAACCTGCAGTATCAAAAATGGAAGCACTTTCCATAAATCTACCTATCTGGAACTGGCTTAGTAACACCCTGAAAAAATTTTATAGACAAAATCTGTCACCAAAAAAAAAAATTGATCTAACAAATATTAGGCTTAATTAATTGGGTCAAACACTTGGGTTTTTTAATGTTAGTCTATCAAGGACTTCTCCAGTATTTTAAGCTTTATTAAACAGGAGCCTCCAATTTTTAGAAGTTTAAAAACGCACAGCCTTCTAGCATGTGACTAGTGACTAGCATCTAGCACAGTGACTTCTAGCATCCTTCATTTTAAGAAAACAGCACCAATTAACATTTGCACACAATACAAACACCCAGGTCCTCCTGTACCCTTATCAAGAGAAGTGACTTTAAGATGTTGCAGGCTTTTTCTCCATCACCCCTTGGTACTATAGAGCACTCAGGGTATTCAAGCCTAGCTAGTGTAGCCTCACCATTATGGGATAGGAAAAGTGAAATTGTAGGTGAAAAAAGACAACAAAGGCAGCTTTAAGGAGATAGGAGGAGGCCATGACAGATAGACAAAAGCATGAAGATGCAAGCATGAAAGCCTTGAAGGGAAGGTTAAGAAGAGAAGGTTTGTCTAGGCAAAGACATCAATGTATGAAATTCAGGGACTGGCACACAGTGACAACTGGCTCAGCACACTGGGAAGAGACACTATCAATATTCTGTGGGTGAACTCACACATAGACATACTTTTCCCAATACACATGGGCTTGGCAATTTCTCTCTTCTTCAGTTCTGCCCTTTGCAGAAGTCTGTCACACTGCCATGCCAACAAAGTGTGCCGAAAGCGTCGTTTGGCAGCGCTTTCACAATAAGCTCTCCCGTCTGGGGGCTATCCAGACTTCCTTGGCTCCACAAACTAAGTGAATTATCACAGCAGTATCGCTTTCTCTCTGCAGAAGTACATGACTTAGACAGTTTGATGATGCCATCAACGAGCTTTTCCGCCACCATTTCACATTTACCTGCCTGACATCTGCATCCCATCACACAAGCAGACAGGAAAAATCCCAATCACCGAATTACAGATTGAAGAACCAAGAGTTGCATAACATAACAGAGTTTGTTTCTCTGCTACCCTTGGGTTTCTGTCCTCATGTTCTTGTTGCTTGTCATGAATCACCCTAAAACCAACACAACTCAAGCCCAGCAATGCCATCACAGGCTTGTTTCATCCTAAGCAGGCTACACTTACAAACTCCTGCTGTCACTTCTTCAGCAATACTCTGGAGAGATAATTTTCCTTTAAGCATCCAAATCCAATTATTAATTGTTTTAATACAGGTTATCCCTTGAACTGCGCACAGGGCTCCACAGTGAACAGCACACAAGGGGAAAGCTGTCCTTACTGAAGCGCAACGTGGTTGCAATTGCTTAGCTTTCTCCAACAATCTTGTGCTTTTTTCCTAACCTCTGAGTGTGAGGGAGGATCTCTGTCACCTTTGTTTTCAGGAAGAAATTAGTGCTCTAGTTCAGTTTTCAGTGTTTTGGGGTCTGCCAGCTTTGACAGCATGGGCTAATGACATGTAAATCTCTGAGGGTATTTGAATGAAAATTATCATTCTTTAGCTTTTAAATAGGAACTGCTATCCTTTGAGGGCTGTTATCCCTCATTGGGCTAAGCATGTGGAGACAAGCTGCCTTGAAAATTTATTTTTGACATGTGATGATAACGCTCCCTTCTAAAGCACTAAAATAAAACCTTCTCAAGGTATATGGGTTCCCGAGCTGTCCAAGACATAGATGCACATAGACCAGATGATGAATTCACAGAAGAAGATGACAGGACAACATTGGAGTCATAGACTCTCTGTCAGCAGAAGTGCTGTGGTAGCACAGCTCCCCATGTTCAGCTCCCACTGAAGGGTAAGTGCTTGGAGGCACAAGCAGATGCCAGGAGACAGGACAGGAAAGACAGGAGAAATTCATCTTCTTTGCCTGTGTTTGGTGCAGGAGTGGTGTGGATGAGCTCTCAAACATGAGCAGGCACAGCCCTGCAGTCGATGGACTGATGGCCTGATCTGACACGGCAGCTGAGGACAGAGAGGAATGAGAACAGCACGATCCTACAGTGAACAGTCAAGGGAGAGGAGCAGATGCTGCATCTCTTGGAAAAACCTGAGGAGCAGAAGCCTTTGTGAACACCATTCTCCCCCCACCCTGTGTGCTGTTCCTTTAAAGAGTGAGTTTAGATGAAGTAGTATATTAGGATCAAGCTTAAACTGTTCACATACAAAACTATATGATCCATGAAGCACAGACCACACAGCTACTGACCAGGAGGATGAGCCCCAAGCCCTTGGCTACCTCCTCCATGAAGGAGTGTGGTTAACCATTGATGCAGAACATTTTATTAACTGCAAGGTTAATATAATCAGGAAAAAGGACCACTTTGCTTCACCCTGCTTCAGACAAATAGCAGATTCACAACAGGAAAAAATCACACTCCTGACAAATAATTTGTCTTGCATGGGACCAGGTCAGTTGCAGGCAGGAATCACAGCCTGGCTTGGCCTGCCAGCACATCCAAGCACTACTGAAAAGCCCTTGCAAACGCTTCCTACTGCATGCAACAGGGAAATGGTATCATGCAGTGTACTGGTTATTGACTTTCCAATGCCACACTCACAAATTTCTGTCAGCATCCCTGCTAATTCCACATAAGCCAATGTGGTAAAATATGTCAAGAGAATAGGACCATCTCTCCTTGCAGAAAAAACTGAAAAAGAGCAAGACACATATTTGAACCCCAGTCTGTCACTCCAAAAGTATCAGTGAAGCCAGTTCTTCACCTGGAACACTTCCTTTGCAAGCCAAGAAATTGCTCACAGAACGATCCATAACGCAGTTTACAGTGCTTTGTGTGCCTGAGTTCCAGCAGCAAGGTCTGGCTGCTGGAATGAAACCAAGGATAGATGTGGTTTTCTTCCTTTAAGGCTGAGTTCAGACTGTGTCTCTTCGTGGACATCAGGGATAGCAAAACTCACAATTCATCAGTGCTAGAACACAACACCCACCTCACAGCAGGTATAGCATACACACTATCTGTATGCCTGCTAGGAATCTTCAGGAGGAAGAAAGCACTCAAGCTAGCTGTGCAGTCAGTCTTTAATTCCATTCTCCTAGTTCACTGGGCAGTTGTGACATATAATAAACCCTTGAAGAATGCTGCTATTGCAGCAGAAGTCCTAGCAGAAGCTTAGGGCCTACCTTTTCCCATGGGGTAAACCAGTGACTTATTGCCTCCAGAAGAAGATGGTGAACACAAGCCTAAAAATTCCTTTACCTTCCTCTTTATTTATTTTAAAAATTCTAAATGTATGGCTACTCCAAAGAATTACCCAGGGTTGAGGACCCCTCCTTTGCAGGAGAGATAGCAAGTGTGTTGTAGGACGGAAGACTTATTCCACAGCATGAGCTACCATGTGCCACACAACAAATGCCAAATTCACAAGAACCCATTTTCTGTCAGTACAACTGTGTTGGGTTATCTTGTGACTTTCTGCACCAGAAAAGCTACTGTTTCTTAGTGGGAATGCAACATGAAAGAGCAGACTGGAACAAAACATGCAACCCACAATCGCTCGATTCATATAATTAAAAATTAAACAGCAGACAGGAAAGCAGGCGCATCTCCATGTGTCTGTGTGGGTATTCAGTTTTCAACAGAAACATCTGGTGCCTGAATAAGTTATTTCATTCAGCAAAATCTGTTGGGTAAAAGTAGTTTCTAAAATATTTGGGTGCCTTGAAAAGCTCTGAAAACCTACCAAGGAAGAGTTTTGGAGACTGATGCATGGTGCCCACCAGCATGGCACCCCAAGCTCCCCTCATCTCTCAGCACAGCTTGGATTCATTGTACCCTCTGCAGAAATACTGGCTGGGGAGTTTTTCTGGCAGTTATGTAATGCCTCCTGGTTTAAAGGATAAAACCCTGTATGGAAGGCACTCAGACTATCGAAGAGCACAGGAGAATCACTGCCATTTACATTTTTCCCTTTTAAAAACAAAGCCAGGCTTCAGCTGATTGTTTTGTTTACAGTAGAAGTAACAGAAGAGAGTTTTGCTCCTTACAGCCCATTAAACCTGTTTTTCTCCTACTCCTGTTCTCCTCCCCCTCTTCAAGCCTTTAACAAGCCACAGCAATACAAATCAGAAAAAAACCCAAAATCTCTCTGCTGATGAACTGCTTAGAAAAGGTTTCAACTCAGCTAGTATTAACAGTGCAAATTTCCGACCTATTTATATCATGGATAATTGGTGATTAGAAATATTTGCATTGCTAATTTCCCTCCATTAAGAACAAACCCAGGGTCCCAATATTATGATTTAATAGCTGCATTTAAGTTACTACCCCTTCCCTGTCTTCCTTTTTTTTTTTTATGAGGAGTTTTTCCCCTCTCCACACTTGAGTTCCTAAACATAGAGTTCATTCTTTCTTTGCTGCCATTACTACCAAGTTTCCTGTTATAGCAACAAACTTGACTTTCTCCTACCTAACTGGAAAAAAAAAAAGAGAGGATGGCTAGGAAGAACGGTAATTAAAAAATCTGTTACTCTGTATGTTACCATTTCCTTACTATGAATCAAGTAAGAATAGTAATAAATATATCAGCACATTTTTTCCAACATACAAAGCTGCGATCTTGTGTTAGGTACTTCAATTTTAAATTTGATGCCCTAGAGATACACGAGAGATTTGAACAGAATGGTTAAACCAGGCTTTCATTTCCATTAATAAGGGCCAGCATCACCCTTTAACTGTAGCTCCCCAAGGCTACAGATGGCCACTCGTGGGTGATGGCCCCGCACCCAGAGGGCTCCAGGAGCTGATTAGGAGGCTGATACGGCAGAGTTTGAAGTTGTACAAAAAGGCAATCAGCTCAAGTGCCCCCAGGGAGAGGGAGAGCACAGAGCAGAGTGCCTCTGACTTCAACCAGCAGCTCTGTTTCACATAAAGGGACACTGTCAGGTCCCTTTAGAATCACGTTAAAATAGACGAGGCAGATTTGAGGGCTAAAAAGAAACTTTTCTTACGGTCCACTGAATCTGCATGCAAAGCTCATTGAAAACATTTGAGATGCATACCAAATTAACTGTACCGCGAAACCGGAATTAATTGTGTCCTTGACAGCGTGGCAGCCGATAACATTTGTTATCCTGTGAAGTCACTCAACCCACAAACAAATCCCTTCACTGCCATTTATGCCCACTGTGCTCCCATAAAGCATCCCGAACAGGTACCTACACCTATTAATAACCCTGTCACCGCTGCCACATTACAGAGCAATGTGAGCTATCGTGGTACGGTGACATTTAGCTGATCCCTTGCCCTGCAAATTCAGCTGACCAATGCTACATTTCAGGAATGAGTTTTGCAGGGGTGAAAAGAGCTGTATACTGAATCAGACAGCAGCCCAGCAAGCACTGACTGTGCTGATTTACTGGGGCTGGCGACTGCATTGTATGGCATTGTAGCTGTGCTGTGACAGCCGACTCTCACGCCATCCTGCTGGAAATAAAGGCTGCTGCCCCCCGCCGCAGCACAGAGCAGTGGAGATGTAACACTTCTGAGCAGAGGTAATTCAATCCTTCCTGAAAAACAGAGGCCTTTTCAAAGAAGGCATCTGGAGGCTGCACAGTGCACCTGAATTAACAGCTAATCATCACGACTATGAAAGGGGAACAGGCTCTTCCAACTCAGCCAGCCGGCAGCATAATCCAGAGCTCAGAGATAGCTGGCAAACATTTAACAGTAATGCCAAAATCCAGAAGGCTGGGAATTCTTTGAGAAAATCAAGAGGAATCCAAGCAAGTAATTCCAGCTGAGCTAAAGACTGTAGGATGACTGTCAGTCGAAAAACAAAACCTAGATAAAGCCCCAAAGCCTGCAAGAAGAAACCAGTGAGAGGAAGAACGCAGATTTTGTGTGTCAATACCAAAATATTCCCCGCCATATTTATGGAGATGTTGTAATCTCCCAAGGAAAACAGTTCTTTCTACAGATCTCCTAAGCCAGAAATTACATTCTTTCTTTGCTACAGTCAACAGCAGGCCCCATGAAGCACCTGCATTCTCAAGAGATAAATATATTTTTCTGGTTTAGTACTGCTAAAACCTTAGCAGTGTATGAACATAAAGATATAATATAATTTGAATTCTAAGTCCCCTGAACTCAGAAATTATCTTGCTAAGAAGTGACTCCTGTGATCTCTCAGTCCTGCACTGATATCACACTTTCCTTAACAGAAAAAAAAAACCCCTCAGAACTGGAAAGATGCTTTCCAAAAGCATCACACCAGAAAAGACCATCTTTGTCTGCAAAGCAGCCAAGCAGCAGAGCCTGCTGGTGAGCAGGGCTGGTGACAGTACAGCCACACTTCTGGTGCCACAAGTGCCAGGCAGAGGAATCCACCGAGGGCAGGCACCTTTGTGGGAACAGGAAAACCATCAGGAGCAAGACACCAGGACAGCACAACACTACTGCTTGTGATAATCGAGTTGGCTCCACTCTCTCCCTGTCTGTCCCAGAAGAGCTGCTGTTTATTTCAGTGAGGCCCCACGAGTAGCACTGGGGGAAGCAGAGACCATGAATACCAGCCTCTTAAAATGATTATAGATGGATTTGTCAGTAATATATAACATATAGCTGAGCCCTGTTAAGTGATATAGTGCCAAACACAGAGAAGATTTTGTCCTGATAAAGTCAGACATCTTGAGTACGTAATAAATATGATATTCCCCCTCTGTCTAATGTAGGTTATGTGAAGCTGCTAAGACTGCAATTTTTAGGCTATCATTGTCCTTAAATTATTAAGCAATATAGCATTAGAAAGCTAGACCGAAGGCTGTACATTGTAGTTTTTTTGGTTTGCTTTTTCTTTTTGATGTGTGCCTGAATACAAAACGTGACTTTGGAGAAGGTGTTGTGATGCTAGCATGTATCAAGAGGATGCTTGGAGACTGACACTGTGTCAGGTGTCACTGTTGCTTACATTTATATCTTCCTTCCTTTTTAGTGCTTCTGTAAAAGCACTTTGTAACCCACACTGTAAAATACGCAAAAACTCTCTGTTTTGGCAATATGTTGTATTAACTGTTTACATGTTTTATTTGGTTTGAAGCCAGCTTGGTAAATATGTCAGGATATTTTGGTCACCTAAAAATAGGTTTATAATTTGGTTCTAACTTATTTAAAGCCTGAACCAGAGATCTCCATAATATCAGTATCTTTCCTACGAGAATAAGGAAAACAGTATCTCAGAATGCCTCAGCACACCCTATGCCACCTCCCCATTTGATTCAGTAGGCACAGGAGGTACTGCAGTTCTCGTGCATTTCTGAGAAAAGACTTGTGGAAATCCAGAGGTTGCTAGTGTTTGTGTGCAGCAGTGATGTCTAGTCCTTGGTTATTTCCTCATCTCTCTGTTCCCTGAATGCAAAGGGCTCTGGAAGAAGTCTCATTTCATAATCCATTCCTAATCCCAAAGTCTCCTGGGCATCCCACTGCTCCTCCTACTCTGCAACTGAGTAATGCTCTCCTCCAGCAAGGAATATCTGTCCACAGAAGAACTTTCCAAATGATGACAGTAAATTCAGGGCAACTTCACATTCAGGAGATGTGGCTGTCTTTCCTGTACACATAAACCTACTGAGCAGAGACTGTAAAACTCAGGTGCTTAATCCATATTGAGCCTCTTCATTTTTTCCTAATGAAAATGTAGTACCAGCTGCTTTTAATGGAGCAAATGACTCCTATTGCTATCACTATGTATTATTCAGCCTCCAAGACAAAGAGATGTAGAGCAACCTAGTTAAGTCTGTTCACAAAGAGACAGCACTAATCTGGGAATTACCTTTTTCGCCAAAGGAAAAGAAAATTAAGTAAAGCTGCAGCAGAAGAAAATGTGGGGTGCTGAGGATTTCTTCATACACCTGTGGAGTAATGGGATGTTTGTCTCAGAAGCCTCTTGTGGACATGCTATTTTATACAACATTTTAAGACAGTGAGATGCTGTAGGACAACCTGACACTACTCCGGAAAAATGGTAGTTTCATTTTCCTTTTGTTTTTACCATGTTTTGAATTCCAAGCTATCTTTGTTACACAGTGTAAATTTAAAGCCTAATTTAACCATTAAACGCAGAATTGTGGTGGCAGCGTGTGGGACTGGCCAGGTTTTTGTAGTAGCTGGCTTTTTCATAAAAGGAGCTATGGGCCACTTTTCTCTGGGGTCATTCTGAGACACCTGTAACTGAGGGAGACTGCACACACAGCCTTTCAGACTTTTAGCTTGTATGGCCCCTACTTTCAATCATGCTTTAGGAGCCAGCTGAGAAATTTTACAATAGCTCATCCTGGCTTGCTACTTATAGGAAGCAGTAAACACACATTCATCTGATGCATGGTCAGAAATGAGCTAGAAATCCTCTGGGAAGAAAAGGAGAGAAATCTAGAGACTTTGCTACATTTATTTTGGGAACAGCTGTCTGCAGAGATGTCCCTACTGAAGTATATGGTACCCTTTGCCAAAGACTGGCAATAACAGGGCTACTTGTTTTTAAGGGGCTTCTCCATCAAAACATGATGAGCCCCATGAGTCCTCTTCCCACTACAGCCATACACCACAAAGACAAAATACACAGTGGTGTCCGTGTTTGTGAGCACATTCTCGTGTATATACCACCTATGTAAGATGCTCCCAATAAAGAGAAAACTGTATTGAAAGCTAAACATCAAAACACACAAGGGGAGAAGAAAGAAAAGGGACCATTCCCACCCACAGCTCTCCAAACTCTGCCTCCCTGCAGGCCACAGAGGGAAGGAAGTGCGTGTGCAGAGAGGCGAGTGGTGCGCAAAGCCCTCAAGGCACCCGTTTATCTGAGCTGCTTCTAAACCTTACTAAATAAGCCTATTAGTTTCTGAAACCTGGCAAGTGAGGGAACAGGGCCCAGAAGTATGAACTGAGACAGACTGTACTGTTTCAAGCGCATTTATATGCAGTACCAACTTCTCTGTTGACTGCCCAAAGGTCATCTGACAAACAGTGGTGAGTTTTTTACACCATGTTAATTTTTGATCCAACACCACTTGCATACCAGATGGTTTAAAAATATGTATTCGCTGCCACTGTTTCTGCTCTGTTCAGCAGTGCCTGCCAATGTCTCGAGTTTATGATGTCTGTAGCAAATGTTTTAGTGTTGACATCTTCTGCGATGTGAGTGAAGATAAATTGCATTAAACGCTAAAACATTACTTACAGATGGAAAATAGACTGACTTCCCAGACATTTGCAAGCAGGGCATCTCCAGTTACACTGTGGCAGAGGCTGCAGCAGAGACAATCCAGTTCAATAAGCAAAAATCAATTGGCATTAACCTGGGAAAAAAAGCCACCTTTACTTTCACTCCCACTTTAGGAAGTGCTGCTCTACCAACACAGGGTGCTGGAGAACGATTGCTCTCTTTGTGTACACAAACAGTGCTGGATAGGAGCAGTGCTGTATTGTGTCAGAACATGCAGCTATAACACACTCTGCATCCTGGTGATACTGGAAAGCCACCCCCTGCTCAACGCTACATTTGTGAGAAAACATATTTAAGGAAAATACTGATAAATATTTTCTCCTGTCCCAGTTTTAAGCCCAGCTATTTAGCTGGAGCAGAGAATGGGAACTCCACATCCTGTTACTTCTACTGCATTCCCTATTCCCCTTCCCCATTCCCTTCAGTACAGAGGTTCATGATACAAATGTAATTGCTCTAATTTTTTCCACATCCTTTTGGGAGAGAGAATATTTCTTCTTTTAAAGGGTATTAGTAACCCTCTGGCAATTCCATTTATCTCTTCAGCACAGTGAATCTAAAAGAATCAGCCAGGCTTGCTCTTCCTTTCACCCGCTGCCACAGCAGAGCCCACAGAGCACCTCTGGAGAGGGTGGGAGCTTCACGTGTGTGCTACACATAGTCACAGCAGAGATGAGGCCAACACACAACAACACACGACAGTTTCATAAACAATGAGAGGCAGTTACTCTGCAATAATGAGGAATTAAAAACATATGTATTTTATTTTTAGAACTGACAGCAAGAGATGTGCTTGTTTATTTGACAAAGGTAAAAGATTTCAGATACTCATGGGGCAGATGGGCAGGGAAAGAGTTAAAGCCAGGGTTTCAAATGTAAAACAAACAAGGCTAAGCATCTCTGTTTCTCCAAGGTCTCCCTCCTTCCCTGCCCTCTGCAGAGGCTATAAATAGATTGCAGAAGAATGAAGTATGGGTGGAACCAAACTAGCCAGTCCCTTCTATTCTCCCTAGGGAAGAGGGGAAAAAATAAAAATACCATTTGACTAAATTATTTCAGATTATGAAGAAATTAACACCCCATATAGAAAAATCTAGAAGTGCTACTCCTAATTACAATATGCAGCCTTCCGATTTATCATCCTACTGAGTATTTGTCTTTGAATTCTCCTTTTCTTCTTTTGCATCATTTTTGTGCATAGCACACATTACTGAATTTTGCAGCCACATTTCTTATAGCCCACAGATTGCCTGTAAAGAGGAGAGGTGTGCATAGACAGGGACTGTAGGTGGACAGCATCATCTTTCCCATGCTCTGCTTTGTTAATTCGGAAAAACAACTCTACCCCACTATCCTACCCCTAAATATATATGAAGTTTAAGAAAAATGCATTTTGTCCATCACCCCAAAGCTGAAGTA
The DNA here is from genome assembly GCA_037013685.1 of Acridotheres tristis. Lineage (NCBI taxonomy): Eukaryota > Metazoa > Chordata > Aves > Passeriformes > Sturnidae > Acridotheres > Acridotheres tristis. Next base: position 11,603,829 of record CM072895.1, read on the forward strand.
TCATTTCTCCAACAGTCTTGTGGAGTAATACATTTAAAGGCAAAAGATTCAGTGGAAATACTTAATGTACAACCTTGTATGCATCAAGGTAATCAGTCCTGACTTACCTTCCCAAGCTACTTCTTACAGCATCACAATTAGCAGAAAAGTTCAAGAAATTAACTACTATTTGTTTGTATTTTTGTTTATACTTGAACTCAAAAGAGAAACTATTGCCTACCCCCTGAAATCTCCTTGAATGCAAGCTGCTCTTAATAACTTGTGAAGACAGTACAGGCACCAAAACTAATTTTGTGACTAAACTGCTAGGCTGGACTGGCTCCATCTCTCCAGAATCAGGGTATGCCCACCTGCAGCCTCAGAGTGGGAGGCATGAGAAAAAGATAGCAGGAAAACACTGTTCAGTAGATAAAGCTCAGGCTCCAGGTAGAGCATCTGGAGATATACCCACAATTAATATTAGGGAAATACTTCTAATTAGCATCAATTACAAACATAGTGAGAGTCAGAGTTTCTGAGAGATTTTAACCTACTAAATTCAAAAAGTGGTTTGAAACAGAGGATGAGTGGAGGTTATCTACTTTTTTAATACTCTTAGAGAAGGACCCTGCAGTTTGCTTTCTCTGAGCACTGCCAGGTGGATAAAGCCATTCAGCTTTGCCAGAAGGTCTGTCTTTGTGGTTTGCAGGCATGCCTTCCTTGAGAGGGGAAACTAAAATGCTCAAGGTAGTGAGCACCTGCATTAGCACTACTCACCTGCAGCCCTGGAAATGTAATGAGCTGCCTTACACCTCATGTATATGAAGAATACCTAAATGCTAACTTACCCTAAATTTCTTTATTTTAGGAAAAAAAGTTCCATTCTTACACTCTCGGGCTTCCTTTCTTTAATATTTGGCTTTTTTAAAGCCAGTCATCTCCCTTTAATGTCTGCAGGGCAGAGCAGGCATGAGCATCTAATTACAAAAAGGCAGAAGATTCATTACACATGCAGAGAGGAATTTGCATCACCCCTTCCTGGCAGATGTCTGTGCCTGGGAGGCTGCATGCACCACCCAGTTTGCAGCAGCTCCTGTCACAGACCAACAGAAGCTGGCCCTGGCCTGAGCAGGGGCTGGGCTTGGTCACCTCCAAAGGTCACTTCTAACCTGTTTTCTCCTATCCCCCAGTCTCAGACTTATGATAACAAGCTACTAAAAAGGAAGGCAGACCTGACACCTTCCTCCCATGAAAGGATCTGTGTGGCAGCAAAACTCCTCTAATGGGATCCAGATAAACTAAGCTGATGTCCACAGCCTGTCCTGTTAGAGCACAGAGCCCTCATCACAGAGGCAAAAGCAACCTGGTTAACCTTCTACTGCAAAGCCTTATCTTGACTCTCCAAGCTGAGTTTGCATCAGGTTTTCACTGTCCAGTCTCTGTAGGACTAAAGGAGAAATTAAACAATGCTGGCTTTATATGAAGCATGAGTACTGTGCACATAATGTTTTTATAATGCTTTGATAATAACTTGTTAACTGCAGAGGAGGCTGTATAAAATGAAGGCAACAAAAGCGTTTCTCCATGAAAGTTCGATTTTTATAAGCACTCCAATTAATAACAGTTCATTTTTGTTCACCCACATCACACTTGACCCATGACATCTCTCAAAGATGAAGTTCAAACCAAAGGGTATAAACTTGAGTTTTCTGCCCGTGGGGAACTGTGCACACATGCACCAACACGTGCAGGCTGCTGGAAAGCCTGGCCACTGCACACACCTTCTGCATTTCAGTCTCTTGTCCACATGTTAGAGGCAGACAGGAAAAGTGATGGGCACCCATGCAAACAGCCCAACAGACATTACTGCCACAGGCCTGCTTGAGATGTGCAGAGCCATATGCACAATTCATTTTGTTCCGAGGTGCTGTGAGGGTGTAAGCCAACATCACAGATAAGCAGGGCAACATGAAAGAGAAGAGACGGTATTATTATTTTTAAGGGAATATAAATCCCTGTTCCTTCCTCCAGATCCCTTTTTATCATGGTTGTCATGTTTTTCCCAGAGCCACTGTCATAAAGAATGCAACATACTCTCAGAATAAAAGCCCTGAAGGGATGTGGAGAGCAGAAAGCACACCTGGTCCTATCTACCCAATGACACAAAAAATCAGGGAGGCCTGGAAAAGGTGGGATTCCTGTTTCTCACATGTGACACTCTCAGTTTCACTCTCTTCCCAGAACATCTACTTACTCACCCTGGGGCTCTAAACTTCCAAACTGGTTCTTCAAGGCAGCAGGGAGAAAGCTGCAGAAGCCAAAATCCCCATGTAACATAAGTCAGTACTTGTCTGCCCAGCAAATGATACCATGTATGAGTATCCAGTGCCCAGTGGGAGATAGCAGCCTTTAATTCAGTGACTTCTCTGTCTGGTTGTGGCAGCTTCTCCTCTGCTGTTGTTTCCATCCCAGGAACAATTTCCTGTAAGTCTCATATTCACTGCTCCCAGCCTTGTTTTAAGAAAAAGTAGGTACTGGTCTTGCCAGAAACACCTATAGGATAGGAGGGACACATCATGCATCACAACTCACAGGACTGCCAGGCTTGGAGAGGACTGTAAGAGCATCAATATCTACAGCAAGCAGCAGCATTTCCACCTCACCTACAGAGCACGATGGGTCCTCCTGAAAGAAAGGCTGTGTGACCAAACTTTGCCAGAAGTCCATGAAGTGTCTGCTCCAGAGTGTGTTTGTTGAGTGTCAACACTTTTTTAATCAGGAGGCTCTATGAGGCCAATTTAACTGCAGAGCAAACACAACAGTTGAGTATTTTTCTTTGCAAATTACGGCCTCCAATTTGCTGTTAGCCAGGAATAACCAGCCCTAACTTGTCTGGTCTTATTGTCTGTCTGGGAAACCAGAACATTTAGCAGGAATCTTCACTCTCATTTATAGGTAGGAAGCCCAGGTACAAAGAAATTAAGGAACAAAAAAGCAGGGAAAAAGAAGCAAAATAGTACAGGCACTGGGAAAAAGCCCCTTCAGTCCCTTGCCATCCTAATGGCTGAAGTTAATACTATAGCCTTAAACAACTGCAGTTCCTTCTGATAACAAGTCTTTGACCAAAAATAAACACATGAATGGAAGAGGTTGCAGACTTCTGTATAATGATGTTTCAAGCTCACTCTTCAGGTAAACACCCCCCAAAACAGTAGTCAATGTATTTCCCTCACTCAGAGCTCTTAATAACCTCACTGCAAACACAATCAAAAAAGCTAAAGCTACTCATTTCATTACCTACTGCTCTCCAGATTAATCTCCATTCTGTGCTGCACAATGACAGGGTCACCACAGGGTTTCCATGCCACTGGGGCTGCGTAAGGAAGTATGTGGCCTGTACAAACAAAAGCGGGGGAATACTTTATTCTTGTTCTTCCTAACCTGTGGTTTAATTCCCTTTCTTTTGTAAAATAAAAACCAGTCTTTTCTCAGAACATAAATGATCAGTGCCAGCTTTCTCAAAAGAAAAGTATTACAACTGTGTACAGCTTCTGTCAAAGTTAAAAACCTTTCCTAGAAGGATCTTGGGTTTAAAAGTAAGCTCCAAGTTCTCTAAAATAGTCATACAGTCTAAAAACGAGCAGGTGCCTCATGAAATGAAGATTAAGATTTAGAATCCAAATCTGGTGCCTTTCGGGTAAAAGAATTCGTAAGGCAGGAGCTCGTAAAGTGGCTTTTGTTAAGGTTTCATATAAGTACCAAAAGATTGTCAAAGACTAAGGAATACAACTGTACTGCTTATTAGACCTCAACCAGCCCCCACTACTCCCACCTATTCCATGAACCTACCACGCCTCCAAGCAAGCACTTATGAAGAAGCCAACACCACTTCATTCATGAGGGATTTATTCAGAACCCTGAGTGGAGAAATCAGGCTGGCTCTGGGTACAGCACAGCTGAACAGACTGGGGCAGCACAGCAACACAGCTTTTCTCTGCTGGTCCTGTCCAGGCTGGGCAGCTGGCCATGCAATCCCGGTGCCAAAGGGATTATCCTGTACAGGCATGTGCCAGAGGCAAGTCTTCTCCTTGGCCTCTTCCCACCTGAGTGGGGTGTCATACAAGCCCATGATCCCAACATGCACACTTCCATCTCCTCCATGGCACGCTGGTCAAGACAGAATCTGAGCATGAACAAACCAGCTGAGCTCAGTGTGGTACTGCTTGTCTCTCTCCCACATCTGTGCATGCACTACACCATCTGAACGAGGAGCCCCCGTGGTCCAACCATCCCCTGCTCCGGGGACCTGAGGATGAGAACATGCTTCATCTCCCCTGGTGTGCTGGGTCTCCCACAACTCCTATTCTTCAGAGAAAGGCAGATCTCCATGCCCTATAACATGAGATGAGCCCTCCTCCTGCCTCCCACAGGAATGGAGGGGAGCAAATCCAACCTCCATTCCTGCTATGGGAAGTGAAACACAGCGGCACACCAGCCTGTGCCAGGTTGGGCTCATGAAAGGCACATAGCACTGGGGCTCCTGGGCAGCTCTTCCTACCCCTAGCCTTCCAAAAAGTGAGCACTGGAAATGCTAATGGCTTAACAGCCCATGGATGACAGAGAGCTGCCAAAAAGCACTGAAACAGAACAGAGGGACCAGACATGCCATTTTTTCCCTCTCCTCATTGAAATTTATTGCAGCTAGAACTGAATAAAACAACTGAGATTCAGCAATACAGATAGCATCTGAGATTTCTTGCTGTCCCTGTCAACAACTTGCAGACATTTGAAAGCACAGCCATAATCCCCCTTTCACTGCAGCAGAGAATGAGAGTGAAACACATTCAGCAGCCATCATTTTCACTAGGAGATCAAATCTGTTCCATCTCCAACCCTCCCTAACCCACAGAATAATGCAAGGCAAAACCTTGAGAGCTCACTGAGCCTATCACTTCCGTGCTGAGGAACTGATGATATTTCCTGGGACCATCCTTCTGCTTAAAACACCAGGCTGATCTGTGATAAAGCTGTGTTAATAGATAGTTAATGTAGACTGGCTGGTGGAACTCAGTCCTTCCCAGAATACCTGGTTCAGACCAACTTTAGTTTGCAAATTAACAAAGTTAATGAACACAGGCAATTTTACTTTTCATTAAGTGTCCCAGCAAATTTATATAATTCCCATTCACTCTCAATGTTAGCCTTCAGACTGACATACATATAGGTACTGTCAGGTCCAGGTATAACCTGGATCTATAACCCTCCATCCTGCCTTCCTGCAGAGAAACCCCTCAGCTGCACCCTCCTGAGGCACCCCAGGCCTCTCTTGGCAAAGACCATCCCATTCCCTTGAAAACACACAGGCAGCTTGGGCTGTGTGTCCCCCACACAGCCACACCTAACCAGCATGACAAGCCCTGCACTGCTCCTCAGGGCCTCCCCTTGCTAAGCCCCAGCACTGGATCAGCCTCCCCATCACCACAACAGCCAGGACAGGACACACAGAGATGCATGTAGGTCAGATAGTTTAATGCTTTGTTCCTAGAGGGCACTTCATTGCCATTGCCAGCTTCTTCTCACCAGGAGTTTCTTTTCTGCACCACTGGGCAGGATTAAAGATATTACTTCCTTATCCAGCACCATGAGGTACCACACTTTCCTGTGAAACTGCAAACCACTTATAGAGAAGTCTTCAGGAAAACAAAGGCAGCAATCAAAGGAAGGTGATGGGCAAGCAGCACCAGCACGGTACAGAGGCAGCTTCTAGACAGACACTACAGGCCTGCATGCAGGTTCTCACATTCCTCCTCCAAAGGGAAGGGTTATGACAACCTCCCTCACCACAGAGAAACTGCCTTCAAGGGGAAATGAAAACACATCAACAGAGACCTGTTCAAGCACACACCTACTGTGAAAAGACTGTCCTGACCTGGCCCCCGGTAAAAATATTCCATCTGCTCAGGATCTCACCTATTACAGAAAGAAGGCATGGATGTTTCCACTTCAGTATTTCTACACTTATCACCATTGGGAGAGAAAAGAGACAGAGGACTCAAAAATATTTCAAGTGTGAGGTAGCAATGTTATGAATTTCCAGGGCAGCAGCTAGGTGTCTGAAAAGGCAAATCTCCATAGGCAATCAGTGACCCAATGATCATTGTGCCTTCTGAATATGTTGTGGCATTTGCAGCTCTGTAGAGGTTAAAATCAGAGGATGTCAGCTTCTATAGATCGTAACAAAATATCATACAAAGCACTTCCATGGGCTTCCTTCAGAAATAGAAGAACTCTCATTCTTAGGTCCCTCTTATTTATTTTCATTGTCAATCCAAGCACATGCTGAGAGGTAAGAATTGCCCCAATCTCTTGCTACATAACCCAGGGGAGTTTCCCCTTATCACCCACAAACTCTCTTCCACATGATCCCTGCTATTCCTGCACTGAAAACAACTAACAGGAAGCCTCATCTGAGAATTCTTGCCTTTTTCACTCTTGCAGAAAAAGCTGGCATAAAGCAAACTAGTCCACCACCTTTTCCCTACAGCATATAAATATTCAACACCCACTGACAGCCCTGGATAATGTTAAAATCAGCCACATTCTCACAGTGCAAGCATCTGTTCTTCCCTAATCTGATTTGAAAAAAATTTGGTGCTCACGAAGGAGACCAGAAATGGAAGGCGTGGATCCTTCTCTCATTGTGTCTGCTGGAACACCTCTGGTTTTCCCTTGTGCTTTCTGTAATTAAGAAAGCAGTATCAAGATTTTTCAAGCATTTATGTTTCAGTATCAAAGTTGGAGGTGAGTCTCCAGGGTGCGGTGGAGGGGTATCTGCAGCCCTTCATTTCAGCCCTTTATTCCAAAAAGAGTGTCTGTGAGGAATGGCTCTGAAATTCCTGTGCAAGGGGGCATCTGCTTTGTAGGTATACAAAGTATTGAACAAAGCCACAAAGCAAAGTCATGGCCCAAGTAATTCTATAAAAAGAACAGCCACCAGTGAACAGAGGTCATTGCATCATGATGGCCCCAAGAACAGCTAAGGAACTACCACCAGTATCCCAAGGCTGCCTAAAGGGATAAATACTGGAAGATGCCTTTTTGGAAAATAATCAAACTCAAAATGCCATGCATTGATTACTACAAATATTTTATTTCTTTCTTTATTAAAATATGCAAAGCAATCAGATTAGAGCCACGAGAGGTAATGAAAAACCAGCTAAGAGATAAGGGCCTTTTTCTGTGTTGTGCTACGCATGTTTAGTTCCTATTTTAAAAGGAGACCTTGAGTCCGCTTTTGCAGTGCTTGGAGTGAATGTCAACTACAGAATTTTCAAGGCAGGGAGAACTGCAATCGTGCAAAAGAAGTATCATGATCCCTTAAATAATGTGGATGCTCGACATGATGAGCCTCATTGGCAGGCTAAAGGTGGGGCCAGAAGAATCCTACTGCGAAAGGATAGTGCAAAGACTGAAAACAAAGGTCAAAGTATTTGCCACCAGTTTTGGTATAACCAGGCAGCTGAAAAGATGCAAGGAAAGCTAAGTTTGCAGGGGTGGAGGAGGATCTTATTTGATGAAGGGCTTCACATTCATTTCTTCCATCTGTGTTATCTAGTCTAATAAAAATGTTCTCTCTTCCTACAGACATTGTGTATGAACAGCCTCTCTGTGAAAGGGAGCTACACGCTTAACACAGCATATGATGCTGTAACCTGCTCTCTATGGAGAAAACCATAGGAGACAGCTCTGGGCTGCACCCAGACACTGGCACGGAGCAGACACACTGCACTGCCTCCTCCATGTTTGGTACCCTCCCAGAAAGATACTCCTAACACTGAATCTAGGGCTGTGGGAATGGTGTAAGCATGGAAAAACACAGCACTTCAGAGAGATAAGTTCTAGGGTCTCAATCTGTTCACCTTATCAAAGAGAAGACTGAAAGGTAACCAGACCAAAGTGACTAAACGCCATCACAGAAAGAGAAATATGGTTAGAGCTAGAGAAACTTAATAGATAAAAGGCTGAAAGGCCAAACTTTTAACAGGTTCATTAACAATTGAAACAATATCCCATGAATTGCAGAGGACTGCACATTGCACACGACTGTCAAATTACGATGGGATGCTTTTCTAGAATATCTTTTCAAATTCAAACAGGAATTAATCCAGAGAAAGTCTGCGTAAGAGATCACAGCTCTGTGTCTTTTATAATCTCCAAATGCAGCAGAGCAGCAGTACTGGATTTCAGGACAGAAAAGGCAAGTCAGTTCAGAAAGGAGAACACAGTAACTCACGAATATCAACAGGAATATTTGCATGAGCAGGACTCCCCTCACACTGAGGAAAAGTCAGCCAAGGGCCTTAATTAAAGTGACAAGCACAGAAAATTAGAAGGAAGAAACCTACTACCAAATAGCATTAAGGTAAAGTACGATGTTTATTTAGGAAGAAAGGTGGCATGTCTGAAGCAAGAGGTGGCCAATGGAGCTTTCATATAGACCAAGTGAAACAGAAGGGAATAAAGAGGTTATAGTGTATTAATTTTGTTCTGAGGTAAAAAACCAAGCTCACTATTCTGACTGGCAGATGCCACCAGCTCCTGCTGCAGGCCATGACAGGAGGGACTGAACCCAGGTGGAGAGCTGGTACAGCATGGAACCACTGCTTTGTAGACTGTGATGCTGTGATGAACATTTTAAACAGTCTTTATTCAGTACTGCAAGAGTTTCCCAGTTTGATTTATGAATCAACGAATCTGAGCAATGTTAAGTAACAAAATTTGACCATAGAAAAAGTTTAGGCTGATCCTGAAAGAAAAATCCAGGCATTGAGCCCTGTCTGCTTTAACACCTACCAGTAAAGTTGCTTACCAAGCAGCCCCTAGGGAACAGTCTGAACTCCGAAGACAAACAGCCTAGGAGACCCAGGACTGAAGGTATTCCCCACTCTCCTCTCATGAGATTTGCAGACCAGATGTTTGGCAATGATATCTCCGTCTGTATCCTCTACCTGTTCTGAAAACAACTGTGGCTTTTTCAATTATCTGGGAGTTGATTTGTTGCTTTAAAAGAAGCAGCTGCCCTACAAGCCTGTCTTTTTCACTGTGCTGCAAACATATGCAAGATGTTTATGACAGCAAACAGCAGGAGTGTTGAGGAGTCTCACCAGTTCTAATTAAAACAGGCTCATCCTACAATTTTACCCATGTAGAACTGAGCTTGCTTATTTGTATAAGAGCAAGGCTTAGCTTGCAAATACCAAAATACAGGTGTCAATATATGACAACTGTAAGCTGCTGAGAAGGGAGTTTTCTTCTAATCCTTTCGAGCAGATGTGTTGCTGCAGATCAAAGAACACAAGCTCCTACAGGCTGGACTGGCACATATCCTGGGGACAGAGCAGAGAAATGCTCATTGCTTCCCTTGGCAGGGACAACACCATTAGGATGAGCAAGGTAACAGGCTCGCTTGGTCTCTGTATCACCACCAGCCCAAGTAAGTGACTTGGGGGACACCAGGTAGGGCTCAGAACACAACCAGTGTCCCACAGGATTCTGTTCTTTTCCGAGGGAGCAGAAGCTACCATGAGACGCTTCTGTGGAATGCAGTGCAAAGGAAGGAGACAAATTCAGTCAGGCAATGGACAACCCCTCCCTTGCTACTTGGTACAGGGAAGCAAGCAACAGCATCTCTTCACATAAGTCCCAAAGGTTCATGGATGAGACAGCTCTGCAGGGAAATGGCAAGGATTATAAACACAATTTCATTTTGTTGCTACAGGTGAACAAATATCGCTCTGGTACGAGTCCAGTGGCACTGCTGCCTATAACTAAGCCCACAGCACATAGGCTGCTTCAGCCAACAGCTGTGTTGTAATAATAAGCTGTGCACAAATAATTGCCAAAGAGGGACCCACCAAGCAAACAAGCCTTTCAAATGAACCACTCACTTCCCATGTTTGGCAGGAAAAAATGTTCCAACAGTGAGATCTCCGAGCAATACCAAAGGCATCTTCAGGACAGGTACTCCATCTGAAACTCAGTGCAAAGACAGCTCAGGATAATGAGTATCTGTCCCATACAAGACAAGAAGCACCAGAGGTGAGTCCTAATACCAGCCTGTGCACTGTGCAGTGCCTCAAAGATTTGAGCCTTCTTTTTAACATTAGAGATAGGGAGGGAGTTTACCTTTCTTCAAATTCTGCAACTACAGCAATGCACTTTCCTTTCATTCCACACTAAAAACGAGGCCCAGATGAATGTGCTGTCCGTGAAGAAACACAGAAAAGACAATGTGTATTCCAGTTCAGCTTTTTCAGGTTCATATGTAGTTTAATGACATCTGTGCTGAAATACTCAATTTTCCAGGGACTTCTCCATCTACTGCAAAAATATTTAAGGGTTTTTTCCTCTTCCACAGCCAATATGGTCTTTGTTATCTAAGGCTTCTAAATCTTTCTTAAGCCAATACACTCTCACAATAGGTTACCAGTCTTCAACATTTCCCCAAAAATATTTAGACTCAACCTCTTTTTCTTTTTTTTTTTTTTCAATTAATTCCCCTTGAGAGTTACCACAGAAAGTTTAAGAAATGCAAACAAATGAGACTTGAGCATGAGGCAGCCAAAATGACACTTGAATGATAGTTGGGAAGGTCTGACAGGGAGGCGGAGATATGTATGAAAACATCCACATTCCTGCCTACTGTGCTCAGACCGCACAAGGGGCTTGGTAGTTTAAGACAGACAGGCTGCCTTGGCAGTGCTAACCAGCCATGGGAATGCACCATGTGCACAACAGGGTAGCAAAACTTCTGCAACAAGATAAAAATCTGCAGAAAACGATGACACTCATCCTCGGAGAAAAGGTAAAGAGTTAGCACAAGCTTTGATCTGCTGTGAGCAAGCATTTCTACAAAGATGTGCTATTCCAGAGTGACAGCCTGTGCTGTTCAACCTCTTACCAACATCTTGCATGGGGTTTTATGGAGTTAAATATGAAGCATTCCTTCTCCTCAGGGTACTTGGAGCCCAAAGCACACAAATCACATAGAGAAATTAAAGCCAGGACTTGGGAAAATGAGAGGTATGAGATAATGTATCATTTCATACAGTCAGCTACACATCAGCGTTGCACTATCAGTAAAACCAGTGAAACCAATCTTTGTGGTAGCAAAGACTAAATCTCCTGTTTTGCAGAAGGATGGCATGCATGGGCTGTGAACATTGTGAATGGCTCCTCTAGTCTTGGGACAGCATATCCTGAAGGACCTCACTTCCTGCAAGAATTGGCAGTAAGATTTGCAAGCTGCTATTAGGGTTCTGTCAAATTAATGAGTCTTAAGGGTACAAAGTTCCTCTCATGAATACAATAAACTGCTGCTATACTGATATAAGCTCTTTCCAGTTCAAATATTGATAGAGGAGTTGTGATCTACACTGGCATTACAATTTATGTCCAGTCTGGAGACATCCCTTGCTTTATAGACATAAGGCTAACAGGTTGGTTAGAGGTCAAAAATGAAGAAACAATTTTCATCATTCTTGATTATCTTTGAGAGATCCTGAAGCAGATGGAAGCTGCTCAGCCATTCAGCCAGTGTTACATATTTCACTCTGACAAGGCTCTGGCACCATGAGCAGAGGGAAACCTGAGCAAGACTATTTCCTCCCATTTAACCTTCTTTATTATTAAACCTTTCAGTCATCAGCAGAGCATTTCTTTAGTGAGTTGAGGTTTTTTAAAAACAAAATACAGAGTTTAAGGTACCTCCTTTTTACATACTCAGATCAGAGTCTTGAGACATGTTCTGGTTTTAATTATTAAGGCTGCTGGATGCTGTGGATCACTGACTGTAAGACAAAACTAATTCCTTTTCAGCCAAGCACTGCTAGTACATAACCCATATATCCCCAGGTATTTGCTAGTGGAATGAAAGTTGGTTACAGCTATCTGGCTCAAAATTAAGTGACAGCATCATTGCAGATGCAATTCATGACAAGCTCCATCTTTCAAGTCAATAATAACTTGACTAGATTGCCTGGTTTGCAAGGTAGCCCACCCTGAGCTACCGCCTCATGTCACAACAGACATTTAAATAATAAATGACAGCTCTGTTTTATTCAGTAAGGCACAGTAGAAGCTTTGCTAAATTTAACTATCCAATTAGCCTAGCAAAATTCAGGATTTGGGAGTTTTCAGAGTTCACTACTTCCAAGGAGGAAAGCTCAGTTACACCAATTAACATTCTCTAAACTGTACAAGCATCTACTTCCCTGGTCTTCCTGTGGTTTGAAAGGCAATGAGAACAACTGGGAGCCTAACACCAACTTTTTAAGCTTCCCAGATGAAGGAGATATTCTTCCAGGTAATGCCAACCCCCTGGCTTGCTCTGGGCTCACACAAAAATAGACTACTGCTTTACCAGCATCGAGAAACGGTTGCTGGCAGAAAATGAAACCAGTTTCAAAGACGAGTTAATTCTGTATAAAATTAACAGTGATGTCTTAGCCCCAAACTTTTCATTAGCTGCAGCACACAAAAGAGTCACCATTTCTTTTTCACCTTAGGCTAATACAAAACACACGTATCTCCTGCTGGCATGACTGCACACATTTCTTCTGCAAGCTCAGTGCAAGAGACAGTATGGCCAGAGATGGGCAATGGAAATTCTTCAGGTCACTTCAACCCAACATAAATACACATCTACAGTATCTGAGCAGCAAACACAGTGAATCCTGTTACATCCAGCTGGCTTTTCCTCTGTATTACACACAAAGCTGTCTTTATAGAAAGAACTAGCTTGTAGCATCTCTCCTTCAATTTATGCAGATCACACTGAGGAGCACAGGAGTGCTCTGAATATTAAGCTACTGCATCTAACTTTTAAAAAAATAAATACATAAGCTGAAAAGGAAAATCAGGGGAGACTTGGCAGGTGCAACCTGGGTATTTTATTCCAAATCTCTGGTGTATCCTCACATGTCTTTGAAAGTAGGACAGGAACAAGACACCTGCCCCTAAGCAGTGGGGTCTGAGCACTCACTTCCTAGCCAAGACAGCTGCAACAAATTCACAGCTTTTGCCTTCCAATTACCTGCCCCTAGAAATAAAATACAAAGGTTATTAGACCCTTGAGGCAGCACACAGAAAAAAAACTTTCCCAAATTGTGCTCAGAAATTCTGGGAATTTGCAACGGCTTTTAAAACACATTCATCCCCAGATTTTACAAGGACAGATTCTTTCCCAGACCTCTTCAGTTTAATCTCCTTAAGCCTAGAAGTTAAATCTTCATCTAGAGTGAAAATACTTTACCACTGTAATCTAGTTACGAGTATTTACACAATTTGCCCCAAATTCTCTCATTACTGCTGCCATTCTCAATTATTCACAGGTAGTGGTACATGCAGTTTCCGTGGAAACCTGCAGATCACAACCAACTGATGTGCAGCCAATTGCAGGCAATGGGCACTCGAGCAGAACTGGGCGGCTGCGTATTTGTGCTTATATCTGACCATTTGAAACCTACGGGCAGCAAAGGGCTAGTTTACATTTCAGTGTCTAAATTTCAAACATCTTAACTATTCCAGGGAGCAACCAAGACCTTGTATCTCCCCAAGCATAATAAACTTGATGAGGAGGCTGTAACTTTTATGACATCGCATTTTCAGCATTTCACTATCATTTTCTGTATTTACCATTGAAACTAAATGTCAGATTACTCTACCGTAAAACTGGTCATAAGTGATTCACTCCATTACACTTCAGAACCTTCCTTCTTTTTAACTAGTGAAACTCTGCCAGTCATTTGCCTGAGACTGTGCTGCCCCTTTTTTCCTTTCCTTCCATTCTTAGTTGCTTTATTTTATTAAAAATGCGAATATTCACATCACAAAATTTCTTGTTCCTTTAAGGCTTTTTTCAGCATTTAACATTCTGAATGTCATGGAGTCTCAAAAGCAGTTATCTTAAAAAGGTTTCAGAAGCTCTTTGGAAATTCTCTTCGGATTACACTAATGCACAACAGAATAAAAGTATATCCTTGTCAGGCAGAGCTGTGAAGCTACCCAATATTAAATTGCTGAGGCCTGACAATTCAGTGAGGGTTGTCCAGCTACTATCCTGAGCTCTTTAAGACAATAGACTCCACTGTTTTTCTGTTTGAAAGACTCATTCTTCTCCCTGATATACGGCATTCCACTGAGGTGCTGGCTCTCACCAGGCACCTGCAATGCTTCATCACCCACACTTCATATTTTCACGCAAACTCCTTCACATTTTCTTCCCATGCTGAGACAGAGACCCTTCCATAGCACATTCACCAAGACACAGGACTACAAATCCTTCTTTTCCAACTGGATTTCTTCAGGATTTGAGCAACAATTATGCTGTAACCAGTGACATTCCAGGCAACCGTTTTATTTCTGCGTTATCCCAAGTCACATGCACAGGTTTGTGTGTATCCACCTACTGTTCTGTCCCCTCCCTGGACTTTCAGATAGCAGTGCAGAGCTCGCTGTAGCACACTATGCCTGCATGGCCATGCTGGTTCAAGGGCTCTGCTATGAGGTTCCACAACCTGAGCCTTCATTACTCTAATGACACAGTCAACAATGGCACACGAGGTTGCTGCCCCTCTGTGAGCTGATCCTTCTTCCTCCACTGCCATCCTGGAAACCAGCTCAAGTTCCACAAGTAAGATGGTGCAAGGCTCACTTTTTTATCCAGAGCTTTTCCACCTAGCATAGTCTCAGAACTGGAACAGCAAATTACATTACTGGTGTAAATCAAGTACTGAGTTAACCCCAAATGAAGAAGAGTCACCTCGGACACAATTATTTAAGTCACATCTAGATGCTAGAGCAAGGAGCACTCCTGTGACAGGTAGAAATGCTCAGCACCAGAAATTAAGCTCTAACTGAAGGAAACAGAATAAAAACATTTGTTGCACTTGCATTATTCAAAATTTAGGGTTTGCCAAATGTAATTTCCAACTTATTTGTTTTGGAAAATACTCAGAGTTCACAGAGGGAACCCTCTACACATTACTTAAAAAGGCAGACTGGTAAAGCACTTGGAAAGTATCTTTATGAAAAACAACAGATCTATTGAGAGAGCAAGTAGAATGCCTACCCTGCACTGCTGCACAAAGCAGCTGACATGGTAACACACAAATATGTCCTGAAAAATGGCACTCAGTATACTTCTGCTTCCCTGAAAAGCATTAGCAGATCACAGGCAGACTTCTTTTATAAAAATATTATGGTATAGGAATAAACAAAAGCTGCTTTTAATTCTACTGTCAAAGTGAAAGGTTATCATCTAAGGCAGCTGACTGGTGTACTAAAGAAAAGCACAGTCAACCGACAGAGCTGCACCTCTACTCTAAATAAACTTTGGACTTTTGCATACTGTCTTAAATGCTGCTTACTGGAAATGCAGTAGCATTTAAATTAGAAACAATGTTCGCATACCCTTCCAAACTGAGAATGAAAAATAGTCTGGAACATGCACTGGTGATGGGATGAAACACTGGCACAACTTCCTATGGTTTAGACAAAACTCTACTGAAACTTGTATTTAACTATAGAGCCTCAGCTCTAAAGATCCCAGTCTTCAATGAGTATTTGTCAGGAATGTCATGAAGATAGAATGGCCTTCTAAAAGAAATGCCAAAGGAAGTTAAAAAATGCTGAAAGGGTCACACTAACAGCACTATAGAATCATTGTTAACTGCATAACTGGAATCTGGGTAATTTCTGCTAGTAATTCTTGTGTTTGCACCCCTCTATCTGATCCTCTATAGTAGCTGTAAATTAATGCCACAAAGAGAACAAGTTCAAACTCTGTTATTTGGCAATGAGGTCCAGTTTCCATGAAATTCAGCATGTCATATCTCAAACTGAAAAGTGCATGAAGTAATGAATCACCAGGTTATATTCAGATTCTGCAGACTCATTTTTCAGCCACAGAAAATCAGCACTTGCTAGGCTTAGAATAGCAACACTGATCTAAAGGCCAACAGTGCCGCAATTATAAAAAAAAGAAATGTATACCATAAAAGAACAGGTTAAGTGATAAGAGAAGGCATTTCAATTCTGTGCTTCAATGAGTGTTAGTGACACAGTAGTTAGGAAGGTGGAGAAGATGAGCTGTCAAGTTTTGTGACTTATGTTTCAGACAGTTTTGTTAAATATGCCATTTTTATTTTTTTCATGAACACTTTATGTATTTGCCACTGGTCAGATAAAGGCACTATTCAGCAGCACAGGACTAGATGGGACACAGCACACTCCTGAGTTCTCTTGCTTTCTGCATAAAAAAGAGTAAGAAAAGATCAAAAGAACCTGATCTCTCTGTCTCAGCTCCATTCCTCAATTTACTCCAGCATTGCTTAGGACTTGTATACCTCACAAATAACAGCTCAGTTGTGTTAGGTTTAAACGTTCTAAGAAAAAACAGGAAATTGACTTCAATCAAGTGTTGATGGGTGACTGTCATTTACCATCCTTCAATTGCATCAAGTAGCTCAAAATCTTGAACTGAGGATTCTGAATACTAGGGCACATTCACTGATTCAGGGCTCAATTTTAGTGAGGTAGGGAGTGAAAAATTGCCCTGGTGCATGGTGGCTCGAAATTTGCCTCTGCTGAGTAAAAGCCCTTGGTCAAATCTGGAGAATGGGGAATGTGCATGCTTCTGCTGCCAAAACTGACACAAGGAAGACCTGGATATAGCCTTCCACAGCTGCTAGGCTCCTGCCTTAGAGGGAAACACTCTCACCACAGCTACTGAGGCAGGATGCAAAGCACATCCTGCTGCCAACCTGCCTCACCATCACGGAGCATCTTGCATTATAAATAACAAAGACAGGCTACTGCTACAAACTGCGCAGGATTAATGAGGCAACATCCAACATATTACATC
Organism: Acridotheres tristis; assembly: GCA_037013685.1. Lineage (NCBI taxonomy): Eukaryota > Metazoa > Chordata > Aves > Passeriformes > Sturnidae > Acridotheres > Acridotheres tristis. The sequence goes on from CM072895.1 coordinate 11,620,732, forward strand.
TGAATAAAAGAGAGTACAAGGTAATCTGAACACAAGAAATTTGAAAAAAAAAAATACTGAGTCACTGAGGCAAGTTCCCTCCTAGTACTCATCACAAAACCCCTCCTGAACTTTCATCTTTTGTCTAGTCTGACCCTGTACACTGAAGTACCTTGAGAGAAAGGGCTCCTGGAGCTTTCCAGATGTGTACTCACTTGCCACAGGGATGAGCAAAACCATACGCTCCACCTGCAAGACGGAAGGAGTCCTGGAAGATGGCAATTGAAAGGGCTCACAGTATTCAATACTGTGCCAGATAAGGTAAAGCTACTCCACAGTGCTGCCAAGCCCTGTTTCTACCACATAAGGACACGTAATTTTGCTGTTGCAAACAACATAGTTTAAATCACAACTAAATATATACCAGCACTTCTCAGTATGAAGACACAAGCATGGATGCAAAGAGAGCCATTAAATCCAGAGTTCCTTCTAATAATAACAACAACAACTCACTGCCCCTTCTAATACAAAGACTGCAGGGCATAAATGATATCAGACATGAACAGGTATTTTTTCACAGACCACACAGTGAAACTGGGAAACATCTTGCTATATGTAATATTATATGCATACTAGAAGTTAAAGTTCAAAGCATAACTAGAGTCTTCCTTCATTAGTTTGACTAAACCCACTGCCTTTAGTTCAAAAATGCCTGAGGTACACATCAGTAGAGGCCAGAGAAGGACGTACTTGAAGGAATCATTGCTCCAGGCATGGTCCTTACAGACTTCTCTGGCACTCATAACTGACTCCTGGCAAAAAAAAAAAAGTAGGATAGACTAATTTTCAGTTTCAATCATTGCAGTTGTTTCTTATGGCAGCAAAATACAAGACAAATTGCAATGCACGTACTTCTAGAAAAGCACAAAAGCAGCACAGAGAATTTCAAGATGATCTAAAAAGGAAGTCAGGTGCTAGAAAATAAGCCAAACAACAGAGGCTTACTGAGCTCAAGTGTTCAGCCTATTGAAGAGAATTTACAGAAGCTTACATGGAAAATGAGATCTCAGAGACACATGGCAGAGAAGAGGGTTTACAATCTCAAGAAGAGAAAAATGGCTTGGATTGGAGTTGAGATTATGCAGTTTCAATTGCATAATGGAACTATGTATAAGTTATTGGAATAAACTGACCAGTTACTGCTGGACTTAACGGCTGCTTTGCACTTTTTTGGGATGGTATAGCATATAATTTCTTAAAGATATCCTTTAATCTGCCTTTAAGAAATGTCTGCATGGCTGAACGGAAGAGGATGCCAGTGAGAGACACCAGACACGGACCCTCTTACCACAGAGCCTATGATAAACTGGAAGTGGACACAGAGCCAGGTACATTGGCTGGTACATGATTGAACAGATGCAGTCTGTTCCCCCTGGGTACTCCCTGACAGGCCTGAAGCAAGAGGAGCCTTATGGGTTTGGCTGCACTGGAAAGTGGTATTAGAGACAGAATTTAACCACAAGAAAACGCATTAACTACACAACACAGCCATAACCTTACTATGATTTACAAGTGGGTATAGCTTGCCTCATCAATGCAAAGCCACACTCCATTAGACAGACAACTCCAGATTTCAGCTTTGATCAAATGCAAGTCTCTAATAAGGGCCAGTCTGAATCGTGGTTTAAATTAGGGGAAAAGGCTGGGGGTAGGTTCGACAATTAAGACATTTTATAGTTGCCACACATTCTTGAATTGCTGGTGCCAATCAGCCTTTAAAGTCAATACACTGAAAGTTTTTGCAGTCTTCTCAAAAGCCAACACCACCTCACACAAACTTCAAAAATTAAGATTCAGAATCCTGGAAAAGCAGTAGAACAGAAACTCCCACTTTGGAGTTTGACATATTCCCCATGATTGGGTGCAGGAAAAAAAAACAAAACAAATGCTTCAAGTAAACACCAGGAGAAAGGAGGTGACACTGGAAAAGGTGGCAGCCTGCAAAGGGACAGACACCAACTTGCATTCTGCAATGCCAAGGCTTCTGGGAGAATCAAATTCAGCTATCAGAAATCCAGAGAAAAGTCACAAAAAAAGTACAAGGAGAACCAAAAGACTTTCCCTCTGCCAGCCACAACAAATGGCTCAGTAATACAAAATGTCAGTTGGCACTTGAAGCACAGTGGATGGCCAGAGAGAAAGTGCATTTTTAAATCATTAACACATTGGGAACACACAGATGTGCAGTTCAGCTACATCTGTGCATTGTAATTTCTACAGTAGTCACAACTTAATGAATCATCAATTGTCACAAGATCAATGAACCGAACTGCACAACAAACTAAAGCTAGTAAATTCATGCCTGGGGCAAGAGCTAAAGGTTTATTTTATTATTTTTTTTAGTACTTCTATAATTTTTAGTGTCTAATTAGTAAAAACATGAATCCTCCAGAACCCTTTTATTTTTTCCTCCCTTTTGAACGTCCTACAGCAAAAGATAAAGATTTCATTCATGTTTGCTAAATTCAAGTCCAGATACTACTTATCTGATCAGCAATTTCTTCCTCGGGACCAGGAACACATGGCAGCAGAAGTTACAATGCTGGGATGTGCACTACATGCCAATCAAGTGGACTCTGATTGAGCCTACCACCTCTAGGCAAAACAACTGCTGTTTTTTCCACCAGGCCAGATTACTCCTACAGGCAAAGCATCAGCTAAGATTCTCTGCAATGCTACTTTTTGAAGGGACAAATTCACGTTCAAATCAAGCAATCAAATCATTTATTTGCAAAGAACACACACTGAGCTTCCCCCGGCCTCAACCCATTCAACAACTTCAATTCTGAGTTTGTCAATGACATGCATAATCCAGATACGTTTCACATCAGTGATATTCTTACAGAAAAACTCTGTCCAAATTAACCAGGAGGCAGAAGACAGCACGCCATCTTCTAACAAAGTAAAGTCCATGAAGCGAAGGCTCTCCCTGCTGACCTCTTCACTCTTCCAGGTAAGCCATTTTAATCTCTACCATATGTAGGCTTTCAGTGTATTAATACCTGCCAGGGGTTCAGCTGGACTCTTGTCTCCCTTCTAGACAGGCTCCAGGGAACAACAAGCTCTGCTTAGCTCGGCTTGTTTATCACACATTCAGACTGCAGCTCCATCTGGAAGGCACTTCCATGCATTGTAGCACTGCTGGCATGCACTACTCTCCCTCCTAGGGCTCAAAGTGAAGGAGGTGCAGGCTCTCTTTAGAAAGCTGATTCTGTTCCAGCTCCTGACCTTCTTTACACTGGATGTCTTGTCACCTTGGACTGTGCATTCCCCAATTCATTACCTTCCCCTGCAGCAGCTTTTGTTAATACCACCCTGTGTGCAGCTTATGCATTTTTCATCAATATATTTATCATTTCTGTTCTCTCTCGAAGGATTTTCTCCTCACTGGGACCAATTGTGGCATTGTCTAAATCAAAGATATGCAGGAAAATAAATTCCAGTATTGCCTTCCTTGTAAACAAAACAAAACACCAAAAAGCTAGGCTCAGTGTTTTTATGGTCTGCAACAGGTCAATGTTTCCAACACCTTTCCAGGGGTCTCAAAGCTGAAATATCATAATTCCAGTCCTACTACCTGCAGCATTTTGTGCAGCCAGTTTTACCTGCAGCATTCTGCATGCTGTGCTGACAGGCACTCTTGCTGCAAGAAATTTTCGCCAGTTCCCCCTTACAACAGCAACACAAGTGAACATTTGCACACTACAGCTGGAAGAAGTTATAGCTCTGATTGCTATGTGGATGAGCAATCTCCACTCAACTCTAACACCCAAGAACCTGGAAAGGTTTCATCCAGGCTGGACCCTTGTGATAAAAGGATTGAAGGAACAAGTAAAGGATTAGCATGACAGATGAATACATTGCAGTGTTTCCCCATTGCAACATCCAACCTACCTCATCAAGGCACTAGATAATCTTGAAAAGACAGATCTTATTATACCTCACACCTGCTGGTTTCCTTAGGATAAAGGATTTGAAGAGCTATTCTGGAGCTCTGGGCAGAAAGAATCTGAGCAGGTGGGAGTGCCAGAAAGAGTCACTTACTTTATTATCCAACTGAAATAACCACAAGAAGAAACAGCTGTTAGAAAACTCTATGGGGAAGGTAGTATTTTACTACTACAACACTGGGCTTCTAAGGCAGCACATAGAATGCATATATTTTAGGTTATCTTGCTTGATACCAAACATACTTTAGTCACTAGCAGCTCAAGTTACAAATTAACAATGAATATTCACAGTAATTACTTTTTTCATATAAAATTAGGGCCAGTTATTCCTTTTGCTCATTATCTGGGCACTGCATTTTAATAAGCATCACAACCATAGAGCCTTCCTGACATCATACTGTATATAAACAACAATAACACTAAGAAGACATCCTAAGGACAACCAGATGTGGGACTTATGAACAAGAATCATATACAGAAACCAGCTGTTGGAATGATCAATATTACAGGTATTCAGTGCAAAATCTGCTTTGCATCTCAGACCAAGACCAAAAGGCAGCCCATCAGCAGTAGTTATGTGATTTTCCTTTTTCTACAGGAGAAAAAGTTAAAATACTTGTTGAATGTTCTCTTCTACAGGTACAGTAAGAAACACATGTGCTCCCTACATGGACATGCTCCCTTCTGAACAGCTGTTGTTGCTACAGATTTAATAGCATGTGCTTATATTCCAGTTTAACATTTTTCTGGCTTATATTTTAAAATTTCGATTTCTCCAAGAATGACTTAATTGGGGCTGTGATTTTAGTTCTTTTAGTGAGAGAAACAAAAGACACTGAATGTAAGATGGTTGGACAGAACCTTCCTTACATGCAGTTTTTGCTTTTGTAGCAGCAAGCACTGCATTCCCCACAGTCATGGTTATCCTATTCTGTTCTCTCCAAGCTCCATTTTTCATTTAAGAACTTACTCTCTAGTTTTATCAAAGGGATATAGTCTCCCACTTTTGCACAAGAAGGTACAGAAGATCACCATCCTAGGTGACTGTGTAAGCCATGGCATGCCAGTAAATGACAACATGTCACTAAGCTGTGGGCAGTCTCTTGGTTATGAGCAGAAAGGAAAGATAATTTTGCAAAAATAGTTAAGGCCTCAGAAAGGCTTTCCAGACACCTTGCTCTTGCCCTTCCATTTTTTCCTTGGAAGCAAAGCAAGTAATTCTTGTGGCATTATCAAGCAGCATTTCCAATTAATTTCCAGTAGTTAAGCAATGAGTTACTACTTCTTTCAGAAGGCTATTCCACAACTTAACAGACTTCAAAGACTCTACAAATACACACCAGCAACAAACTTTATTAGTCAGCAGGAGACAGCAGCAGGACTGACATACCAGCTACAGAGAGCACATCTGTCAATAACAAGTTGCCACAGACGCTCGCTGAACAAGGCATCTTGAAAGAGATCGAGCAGTAAGAAAGGTCTTTTGAAACATCTAATGATAAAGACCTATTATTTTAGTTTCTGATAGTCACCAGCAGATGTTAAATCTGATCAGAAATGTATGTCTGGGTTATTCTGACGAAGTTTACAGTTACACAAATTATCTAAAGGAATTAAATTCTCATTTGCCTATTCCAAATGAATTAAATAAATTCCATTAAATGCCTTTTGCTATAGGAAAATTATTAATTTATAGTTATGTGGTTTCATGTCTTTTTTCTCCTTCTCTGAAAGACTTCTAGAACCCTGCATACAGTTAATTAATGTTTTCTTCTGATGCCAGTCCTCCAAAATAATTTTATGATCTGAGAGTCACCAGGTCCATCCTCAGACTAGTTATTACCAAATAAACATTTGGAGAGCCAAATCAGGGCTTACTGTCACCTAATCAACTCCACTCTCTTGTTTGCTATTTTTTTAATCAGTCGTGCAATAATGGTCTCTATCAACAAGTTGCTGCAACATCAGTTTTGAAATTACGAGATCCTTTAGCAGCCTTTGCATAAAAGGGGAGGTCTTAAATTGACAGTGCTGTGGAGATGCTGTAAATAAAGATAACAGTCAAAAAAATCAAGTCAGAAGAGCCACATCACCTTAACTGACAGGAATAATATTAATAAAGATAAGAAATAATTAGAATTTTTGCTGTAAGCCTGGCACATATTGCTTGGAAACAAGAGAAGAGGGAGAGGGAGAAGGAGTGTGGGCACATAAGAAAAATGCAGAGAAGTTATGCCAGCCAGTGACCAACTGAATCAAAAAAGCAGCTATGACCCTAGAGTTTATTCGAAGGTCTATCTCCAAAATTCATCAATTCATCAGTGCTTTTGAAAAGGCCTTTGCAGGACTCCTTGTGTGCACATCCTAGTAGAGCATGCTCAGAAAAGTCCCTGAAATCCAACAGGAACAGGCGCAGAATAGGAGGAAGCACTGAGGCCAGGAGAATCAAAAAGAAGACTGGTGCCCATGAAACTCATGCAGGGATTTTACAGCAAGGGGGAGGCTTAGTTGGCCACTTTCTGGTTAACTGGGACCTAAACACTCATTTTCCCAACAAAATAATCTGCTTCAAGATTTACAATATTTTAATTACACCTATGTTATTTTTGCCTTTTTTTCCTCCATAATATCTAGTACAAGAACTTTACAGGACACCCATCTCCTTGGCAGCCTTCACTTTGCTGCTCCATTCTCCTGCCATTTCCAGACTACCAGTCTTTTCAGCCTGGGCCACGTTCCACCCCCCTGGTTTCACTGCCTCCTGACACCATCAAAATCCCAGTGCTGTCAAAGCTTTCCAGGCATGGTTGTGGCCATAGAGGGGTGAGGGCACATGGGAATGCCAGCCTTTCTGCAGGGATGTGAAAGGCAGTGCTGGTGGTTGCTGCCTCCCAGCTGGGACCGATGATCTGTTCCAACAGAGAGTCAAAGCAGATTAGTTTAAACCACAGACAATTTAATCTAACCTGTCTGATTTCAAACTGGAATAGAGAGGCAGAAGCAGTCATCTGGCCATCCTTGGCCTCAGCTGGGAGATGGCAACCCACAGGCACACCTCCCTAGCAAGACAGAAACCTGCCTGCATGAGCACATCCCTGCCAGAGAGTTAAACTAATCTGCTTGTGCCTCATTTACCTACTGGAATAGGCTGAACGTTTTGACAGCAGAGCAGCACTAGAACAGGCTGACACACTTTTCATGACAATCTCCCAGGAAGCTCTAAGGTAACAGAGTGAGAAGAAATCTGTCTCAACACCCTGAGCCCAAGAAAAATGAGAACATAATGCTCAAGACTCAATTATTAATTTTCATAACAGGCAGAAGATACCAGTTGGTTGCCACAAGGCTCTGAATAAACATCCACATTTCTGAATATCTTCATGAGAGACTTCAGAAATGGAGCAAATAAAATGGAGACAACTACTACTGGCAACAGAACTTCTTAGCTGAACATGATTTTCAGTATCGAAGTCAGAACTCATAAACTGTTAAATAAACTTGGAATAAATCATGTGAGACAAGAAGCTCTGAGAAATCTTCTACAGGATATAACTGCACAATTACAAGTTCAAGCTACTTAGCAATATAAACCCTGTGATACAGCTTTTGCAGAATTCTATAGAATATACTCCCATTCTTGTTTGTTTGACACTTAAAATTTCACTTGTTTTTATCTGCAAAGTCCTTCCCAAATCGCAGGTGCTGCTTTTGGGCATTGCAATCCCACTGAAACTTGCTGCTAACAATGTGACAACACCCCATCCTGTTACAGGTGTCATCTCATAGGACCTCATTGGAGAGGTAATATGCAGAAACAGCCATTTGCTGCAAAAGAAAAACGTTCTCAAGATTACGAGGTCAGTATCTATTCAGATACAAGGTTTTATGGGAGTGCACAGCTCCAAAGGGTTCAGCTTGGCATTAACAATGTGATATTTCATAAGAAACTTTTCAAAGGTTGTATTTCTTGCTTCATAAACTTGTGGAATGAACCTGGATGTTAACCTTAGTGCATGGCAGTCTTCTGAGGGAACTTGCTATCACAGATACATTACATGGTTATGTGCCATTAGTTAATCATTTAAACAGAGATAAGAAATGGAAATTATGGCATTTGGGTCTGATACGTTCTAAAGATTTGCTGACTCTCCTGCTTGAAGGAGAGACCAACAACAGTTAAAACTTTTCTTTACCTGAGAAAATTACTTCGTCTTTCACTCACAGCCAAGAAAGTCTTTCTTATTAAATATTATAAAAATAAACTATGAGTGGAAATAATATTGTTACTGAATCCAATCTTTGACAGCAAATAAACATAATATGCACAATACCAGGAGTTTCATACCTGGATTAAAATGATAGGTGCTCTACAGATACCAAAATTTAAGTAGCTGAAACAGTTTTTTAGATACCACATCTAGGTTTTGGCAGCATGGCACATAATGATGATACAAGTGAAACAACCTCTTGAAATTTTCTTAGTCTAATTTAAACTGATCATAAATTCTCTTCGATCTTCTGTATGCAGTGGGACCAAGAAACCACCTCTTTCCCCTTGGAGGATCCTTTTAGCCACACTGGTCAGTACCTGGGAAATAACTACAGTTGCTAGCACAATGACAGGGCTCCTGAATTGACCCAACCAATACTAGGCAACCTGCTGTCAAGTGGCACAATACATTCTTTCCTTGTGAACACTATCTATGCCTTAATAGCACAAGTCCACATGAGCTCAAATTTATATTCCTTTAGGTGACAACCTGAACTTCGCAATGAGGCCACCATGAGTAGTTGGCTTAATGTTTCTCTTTTTTACAAGAATGGGACATGTCAAGACCCAATGAAAAGCAGACTCAGGCTTCTTCATTTTTCTGTGCATCACTGCACATTAGGACATTTCCCTAAGCAGGGAAGCACTCACAGTGAGTGAAGTTTCACTGTGCTGGAGCTCTTGGCAAAGCAATAGTTACAGAGATCCATGAACTGCCTGCCTCTTACAGGAAGGAAGTGCTATTGGGATTGCCTGTGTAGAGAGCAAAGAACAGGAATAGGACCTCTGCAATAGGATCACAGCAGTCTTTCTTCCCAGGGAGAGACAAAGGACGTTGGAGCAGTTAATTAACATGAAACATGCAGAAGAAAGACCTGTCCTCTCTTGACCAGAGGCATGAAGAGAATACTACCAATCCCAGGATCAGCAGAGCAGAGGGAGCTTTAATTCATTTACACAGTCAGAATAAGCACATGCAAATAGATACAATTTCCATTCTGTAATTGTTTCAATTTTACAACAAATTGCAAGAAATTCTTCCTGGCAAAAAGATGCAAAAGCAATGAAGCAAAAGTACAGTGATCTGACTGATCCTTTTGTAACTAACTGAACATAAAGAAGGATTAAACATAGCTAACTTCTGTTTACAATTCCAATGACAAAAATCACTTTTAGATGGATGTTTACAAAAAGGGCATACTGGTTCAGGCCTTCTGAGATCTAGCTCTCTGCAGAAATCATTTGTAACAGTCAAATGTTTACCATTTACAGCATTTCAAACAGGGTAACCCCAGGAACTGGAATGCAGCTGGCAGATGGTGAAAGAAATTAAGCTCATGACATGGTTCAGTAAACAGCAAATTATGTTATGCTAGAAGTGCTTGCCACCCCAGGACAACTGCTGCACTCAGGAACTTTCTAGGTGTGCTAGTTTTGGCTGGGATAGACTTAATTTTCTTCATAGTAGCTTGTATTGGGCTGTGTTTTGGATTTGTGTTGAGCACAATGTTGATACCACGAGGATTTTTCAGTTCACAGTAAAACACAACACCAGGACTGCAATGAAATGCTCCTAAACTTCCTCGACTTCTGTCAGCACAAAGCCAGCCAGCAAAACTTAACTTGCCGGGTTGGTTACCTTGGAACAGAAACCCACTGTGCAAGCAACTCTTCCTTGGCTCTTCTATCTGTCCTCTTTACCAGAAACTGCTCTCCTGTGGAGCCTGGCAGCACTCTCCAGGCAAATAACTACATGCCACATGATTTGGAGTCTGGGATAGAGGCATAGGGGATTTGCATAGATCTAGAATGGAAATTGGAGATGGTATTTTCATTTAACCTACTTAAAAAACAAAGAGAAATGAAACTGCATATATTTAGTGTCACTTGGATATGACTGTATGCTCTGGATTACAAGAGAGCGAAAAAAAGACTGCCTGTAAAGCATTAAAGGACCAGTTGCAACTAACTGGTTTTCCAGTTCTGGAAATCAAAACTGAATGTCGCCATTGGAAAGCCTTGGGAAAAGGGACTGATAACATACTTGGTATTTGAGCTACCTTTCTCTCCCAAACAATCGACTTCTCCCTTCCCCGTGAAGATTTTCCACTGCTTTTCCTTATCTTCCAGTTGGGTGTAAACTGCTGGAAAACAGACTGAAGGTATCCTTTGGTGAACAGGCAACCAGAGACAAACACTGTTCTCATCACCTTTCCCAGCACTGCTGCAACACAGAGCGTACAAGGAGTCTCATGGAGGGACACCACGGACTTCTGCTCTCCTGTCATCAGCTTGTTGCTACGTTCTTGCATGCTGGCATCCTTCCTACTTTTATTTCATATAACCTCCCTATTTAAAATGTTCTGTAATTCTCAACATTACCACTGAATAATATATTTATTAATTTGTTAGTGCCACTAACTGTCCCTGAGGCTTTTCTTGAGAATGTGTGCCAGCTTATTGATTCTAGCCTTCCCCCTCCCTGCATTGCTTTCCTCCTCTGCCAAGCAGAAACATACTTCTGTGCTGCTTCAGGTCATAATTGGAAAAAAGATAGAAATGTTCAATATGACTCATACATAATTCAGCTTATCAGCTACCCAGGAGAAATGAGAAGAGAAGGTATACGCACGTCTATTTCTTCTACTATCAACAGGAGAAATAATTTCCAGTTACACAAAGTATACGTAATTTGGTCACAACAGGATCTGCAGTTATACGGAAAAAATGAGAGACATGGAAGCAAAGAATAAAAGGGCAGTAGGGAACCAAACTGTTAAAAGAGATTCACTTCTGTGAGAATTCTTGATTCCCCTGGAAGACTGGACTCATGCTTCTCTCTTAATATTCAGAATTAAATAAGTTGGCAATTAGAAAGGATAACCTGCTTCTGATCTGTAAAACATCGCAGAAATCTAAATAAAATAAAGCTCCAGCTTAGTTAGCTACAAAGACATCTAATAAAAGCCTGCTAAACCCTAACTGTGACTTCTGGATTTAATGTTAAGGCCTATGTTCTAAAGGCAAATTGTGAAGGAGCATTAAAACTTATTGTTATAAAGGATTTTTAATGTAAAAATCAATACATGCTGTGTATTTAGCAGCATGTAACCACGAGGACGTCTGTGATAAGCTTTGTCATGCACCAGGGACCACTGCATTAGTCAAATTCTTGAAAGGAAGTGGAGAATGTCTGTATCATTCAAACTACCATCTGAGACCAATTACGGAAATTATTTTTACCCCAAAAGCAGAGGGAAAAATCCAATCCTACTTGACAGTCTTGAGAGTACCAAGGGTTCCACATGAAATGTGTCATTTTCAAATACCTCTACAAAATTAATGTTAGAAAAGTGATGGCATAAGGGAGAACTTGGGCACTTATCACTATTTTTTGGAAGCCATTGAGAGCAAACAACTCCTTCGCCAAACTACTTCGCCAAAGTGCAAAGGAATATTAATAGCAATTTAAAGAAAATAATATTCACAAAATGCAGAAATATCATAATCTCTCTCAGACAATGCAGAAAAATAAGATAACTGAAAAATTACAGAGCTGTCCGTAAAGAAGTCTGAGAAAAGGGAAACGTAAAACATTTTTTCTTAAATATATCATAATAGAATCCATCATCTTTGTCAGTTAAGCCAACATAAAAGGCACACGTAGCTCTTCATCCTCGCAGTCAAGCTCACAACTCTATATGCATGAGCACATACAAATTGTTAGGCAGCAAATGTTTCTTAATTTTACCCATTACAAGAGTGCCCAGCAAAGGGTCGATACTCTTCAGTTTGAGTGAAAAACAAAGCCCCCCAGCCTGCAGATCGTTTCTGACCTTATGGGATCATGTTCAACTATGATTACTCCCAATTAAACGAATTTTCCAAACAGAAAAGCAGGCTCAGTGCTTGACTGCTACTGATTTTTGCTTCTGCAGCTCTTAAATTGTGTGCCTGCATGTCTTTTCCTGTCTGTGGTGTTTCCTAACATTCCCTATTTATGTGGTGGTCTGCAAGTTTTACCTCATCAGGAAATCAGCAGGAGCACCATGGAGCTAAGAAATACTATTGTGCTTCTTGATGCAATGCATGTCTCTGTGGGCCTTTGAACACTTAACACAGAGCAAATAAATTATTAGCATGTGTGTGCATGTGCATACATATCCAAGATACATAAAGGCAACTACAACCAAAGGAAACAGGAATGTGCATGGAAGAGTGGTATTCAAGCATCCAGTATCACAAAAATCCAGTTGCAGGTAGCATTTAAATGCAGATCTGCACATAAACAGCTGAAAGAGCTTCACTGAGCTTTATGCACTTGCATACACTGCCGCAAAGGCAAGAAGTAACAAAAAGAATGTGATTTTTGTCCCCCAATAATTTTCAAGTCTATAGTACTTGTTATCCTATTCTTAATAATACTATCACTGGAGAGCAAGCTGATCTTTAAGATGCCCCACCTCCAGAAACAAGATACACAATCACATTAGGTATTGAATGATTTCTATGATTCCCATCACCACGGTGCCTGAGCACATTACAGTTGTTTAATGCATTCTTTGTCACAGAGTAGAAAGGAAAATATGATTACCTCTATGCTATAAATGAGGATGGGAGAACAAGGAACAATAGGCAACTTGTCATGTGTGGCTGGCACACTCACCACTGGGATAACCACTCTCCTCTGATTCAAAATCCTACAACAATAAACACTTTCCAGTCTAGTTTTTTCATTACTTAGAAGTTTCCACATCAATCTATAAAAAACAAGCAATTTGCCTTACAAGCAATCCTGCTTGTAAGGGGTAAAAATATAAGGGGTAAAAATCCATTCAGCTAAATGCTCCAGATTTGTAACACCCTCAGCACATTTACAAAATCCTATACATAAACAAATGATAGAACACATTGGTGTGCTGGAAAAACACCATCCTTCCTTAAAAGCAGAAAAAAAGTCTGACAATTTAATATTAAAAAAAATCAAGTGTTCACGAGCCTGTTTACATCTAATAAACTGTTTTCCCACAAACATTTAGCAGAAATAACACAGGAAGCAAAATAAAATCTGCTCATACAGCAGACAAGGAGGAAAATCTACTCTTTAACCGAAGAGACAGGATTAAAAGTTGTGAGTACAGTGAAAACTAAACACAACTAAATTTCACATCAAATTATAAACCTGAAGAGTAACCTGAAAATCTGTGTGATGATTTAATCTAGAAGGTTCAGCAACATAGACTAAGTTTCTGATTGTCAGATACAATACTTGGATACTCTAAAGTTGGGTATTATATGAAAGCAAACAGATGAGAAAAGTATACAAACATCTCTGTAGATAGCCCTCCAAGTCAGAAATGACACCTCTCAATCAGACAACAAAAACACTCCAAACACAGTTCAGGATCTGCAATCCTTCCACAATTGTCTCAAAAAGATGATGTTCTATTATAGAAGAAATTATAGCAACTGCTGCAGGAAGAACACAGCTTTACCAAATCAAGCTAGAATATCACCATGCCATTTAAATGCAGCACATCAACATGTAGCTGCCAAAGCCACGTCTCCTGCCACTTCAGGCATGCAAAAACTTCCCCTTTACCTTCCAACACTGTTAACTTGGCACTGGTGTTTATCTCCCCCACGCTGTTGGTGGCTGTGCACTCATAGATCGCTTCATCTCGATGCACACGCAGGGGCTGTATCCGCAGAACTGATCCTGATCCATCATCAAACTCGATAACCTTTGAGAATTAAAAGAAAGCACTTCATTACTGCTGTCTTCTGCAACAACACTCTAAGTCAAAACAATCTAGGGGTTGATGAACAAAAACCAAAACAAAACAAGCCCTGTAAATTCTAATATACCATGCAGTAAGTTAAGTGTTCCAAATCCAGTAGCACAAAAATTTCAGTGTCAAGAATGTATTTGTCCTCTGAGGAGGCCAGAACAAATGAAGATCCAATGAGGTTCTTTATGGATCAATTAAGGTTGACAAATTATCAACCTGGTAATAAAGATGTGAATCTGATGATTTAAAACATCTGAGCCATATTTGCACTAATGATTTTACTAATCACTGATACAATTTAGTGCCAACTTTCACCTTGATAGAAGAGGAGAATGATATACTCCTGTGGGATTGCTAGGGAAACAGTAACAAAACTTGAATAAAACCTCCAGCACCTACAGCACATGCTAATTCCAGCAGAGTGAGGGGTTTAATGTCCCTCAGCACTGGGTACTTTGCAACTCTGGCATAATCAACAATGATGTAATTACACTTCCTTCCCCAGCATAATAAATTAAGTCTTTAATAAATCATTGCCTTTCCATCCATCCTGCTAAGCTGCAAAATGCATTACTCTGACTTATACATGGAAGAAAAAGGTATTTATTAGTTTGTAGCTGGATCACTATATGCTACTTCATAACAGCAAGGCTGTGAAGGCACAGCCTCAAGCAACTATTAATGCCAAACTCACTCTTCTCCTATTCCAGAGTACAGCAAAAGCTGGAAGTACTACTGGATTTGCAGATAGTGACAGCATGAGGGAAAGGCAGATGCCACCCACTCCTGTCCCTTGGGAACTGAGGAGATGAAGAGAATTAAGGGATCTTTCCTTCCAGACATGGATGTCAACCTAGGGCTGCTACCCCCATGCAAAACTTTGACCCTATTTTCAAGGGCCTGTTTAGGAGCACTTCCCACAGCATAAAGATCAAAAGAGAGAGAACAGGAAGGAGGAAAACAATGCAAGACTCTGCAGTGACAGGAGAAATAGGAAGAAATCAAAAGGTAACCAAGACCACTGAAAAATCTGTTACTCCTCATGCTGGAATGAACAGCCCTTCTGTTTGAAGAAAAAATCCCAATACAGTCAGGTAAAGAAAGAGAAATATGAATATCACTATAATACACTTTAAAGAATTAATTTTTAAAAACTACAAATTTTTAAATTAAACATGAAACTGTTACAATATACTAAATCTTTACAAAGGACAGAGCTACTGCTAAATTTTAAAACAAGAAAAAGTCAGCTATAGAGATTAATTCACTTCAGTGATAAGGACTAAAAAGCTAAGAGATAAAACAGCAGAAAAGCTCTTTTGCCCTAACTATCCTTTGAACTAACACTGTGTGATAGGAACAGAGCTACAACTACTAAGTGCCAGACAGGCACTGAGACCAAAATGTTGTTAATTTGCCAACGATGGATACCTCTTAGCATGTGTACATCAGATTTGGTTTTTTTCCTCCATTTAAACTTACTTCCAAATTTTCCCTAACTAAAACTAATAATGAAGTAAAATTAATAGTTACTTAGGGGAAAAAAAAAATTCACTATCTTCTGACAATAGCTATTCATCCAAACTGATGTAAATAAAGGTATGAAATTGCTTATATAAATATATATAATATGGCATATCCTTCTGGTCAGCCACAGAAAGCATCAAATTCACTATAAAGGCAGTATCTAGTTAGAAATTAGAATGTTTAAATAGTTACTATACAACAAAACTTTTACCAGGGAAAAATAACAATGTAAAACAAGATTAAAATTGATTACTTTAATCAGGGTTTTCTGCTCACATACAAAATCATGATTAAAATTGGCGACTTGAATCAATCCATTCTGGGCAGCAAAGTCATCTTGTGCTCCAGTCAGGAAAGCAAAAACATCAAAGACCGGGGATTAGAGGAAAGGCAGCAGAATTGTAAAGGGTCACATTTGCAAGGGCAGTTTTCGAGAAGGGAGCCCAACACCAAAGAAGGAAAGCGGAGAAAAAGGTGGAGAAAGTCAGTGAAAATATATTTGTTATGCAAAATATAAACCAAATTAGACCCTTTTTCAAAGATGTTTCTTATCCCTGCTCTTCTCTCTTCCTTTCTCTCCTACTTTAGCTCAGAGGGACGTCAATTAACCCTTCACCATTCCCCTCCCAAGTACCTTTGTGGGAGGGATGGCAGTAGCCATCACTTAGAAAGATTTCCAGTAGTGTTTTGGCATCTCACTTTTGAATTCCACTGAGGACTGTAGGTCAAAGAGGTGCCTTATAAATTCTGACAATGAAAATAGAAAAATACTGATAGATCCAAGTCTTGTCTGCCATCCAATTCTCTGTAAGCCCCAGTCTCCCATCTGAAGTAGGATGCCCTGTTGGTGTGTTTCCAGCATCATGCTCAAAGGACACCACCTGCTCTACAGATTGCATTGCTGCAGGGAAGGAAACTTGCTTTACACTCTGTATTGTAGCATCGAAGAGATACCCAGGTTGCAGCGATGATTATTGTGCAATTAAGACCTGTGAGGATTAGATTGATTACCAAATTTTCAGGTTTGGGCTCTTTTATTTTTTCCTTTTGTTAATTACCTCAAACCGCTGAGAACTGACTTTCTTCCCCTTCTTCATCCACGTGATACGCGGTTTGGGCTCTCCTGTTGCCTGACACACAAAAGAGGCCACTCCTCCAGAAATCCCAATCTGATCTTCAGGAGCCTTCATAAACGTTGGCTTGCCTGGAAAAATAACCAAATCACCCCCATGAGGACATAACATCAGACAAGCATGGAATGTCTCATGTTAATCTAAACTGTAAGATAACTAGTGCTCTTACTACAAATCCAGGTTGAATGGCTTCAGCCACACAAATTCAGTGCAGACTGCAACATGACAAAGACAGCTTCTGCTTGAGTACCTTTTTCTCCTGAAATGAATAAAGTCCATCTGGCTTGCCTATAAATGAGGGCAATAGGAGGCTCTCCTCTGCCCCCTGGGCATTCATTCAGGTATATGACAATTTGGAACCATTTTTATGGCTTATTTTCTAATAAATTGATTTTGCAGATTTATACCATGGTCATAGCACTGGAAATTGCAAAACAGCTGACACACCAAGCCTATGAAATGTACCATACCTTGACCTTAGTTTTACTGAAAGCTGTTAACATATCCATAAAAATTAAGAGACAGTTGTAAGTATACAAATAACAACCTTTAGTTTCTTTTTAAATGTGAACTGACATGAAAATCCTACAGTTTAAGTATCTGGAAACCTGCAGAGGCTAGCCTGTGCTTGTTAAGAAATTAATTGCTAGAAGTCTAAGTCAGCAAGGAAACCAAAGTGGCATTCAGGCATGAAAAACAGCAAAAATGAAGAAAAAAAAGGTATCATATAACATTTAAATAATCGATTAAAAATCTCATGAAAATAGACCAGTGTCTTCAAGATTTACGGAACAGACTGAGATGGATAAAACTATGCATCCAGGTTGAATGGCTGTATTTTGCTTCTGTACCTGCTGTATGGGAAAATTTTGCACTATGTGATCTGAGGACCATCTTGAAACACTGCTTTGTCCTCATGAGAAGCATTTGATGATCCCATATTCCTATAAAGCACTAAAACATTTAACTCCACAGGGAGAGTTAACAGAGTCCATCCATGATGCTATTCCATGCACAGGTCACACAATGGCCATGTTTCAAATACAATTCTGATCAACCATCTAAAAGATGAAGCTGACCCATAAACAGGTCAGACAGTTGCTGGCACACAGAAAGGAGCCTGAGTAAAAGAAGAAACCTGTTCAACCCCAAGATAACAAACTAATGACCCCAGCAGAGCTGCTGGTGGTTCCACACCTTTACATTCTAGACATATCCACAGGTGTGTCCTTTAGGGAGAGGGACATGACATCTGTCAGCCCAGGTGCTTTGAACTCTAGACAAACTGAGGGCTGAATTTCCCTGATCTAGGATGGATAGAAATTCAGTGATCCCAAAAACTGACAGCCTTTAAATGCATTTTTCTAACGTATGAGATTTAAATTCAACGGGTGCAGTTGCAGTTACAGCTGAACCAGGCAGGCAGTGGCAGTGCTCTGCTCCTCACCCCCTTCTCTGCTTCTGTGAAGGAGTATCACAGACCTGGCCTCACCACAGAAATTCCTCGCAAAAGTGTACTGAATTTTGCCATCCTTGGTAAAGAGAGCCCCGAGACTATGCTCAAAATCCAGGAAATGCCTTTTAATACATGATGGCTGCTGTCTAAAGGCTTTGGCACATTGTCCTGACATGAACAGCAAGCAATTATTAAGCCTGCTTGCTTAACTGATGCTGATTCCACATATTTACTCATCTATAATCATGTCTATTTCTACTTAGTTTGTGTTTACATATATCTCTGTTTATTCACCTCTCATCTATTTCAGAGAAATGTTAATTTACCATTCAGGCTGCTA
Organism: Acridotheres tristis; assembly: GCA_037013685.1. NCBI lineage: Eukaryota > Metazoa > Chordata > Aves > Passeriformes > Sturnidae > Acridotheres > Acridotheres tristis. Next base: position 11,639,239 of record CM072895.1, read on the forward strand.
GTGATGGCATTGTGATTGACTGTTTTGCTATGCAGTGTGCTGAGTTGATGTCTTGTATTGCACTTCAGCAGCTGATTTGGTTTTCTGATTTTCTGTTATTTACTCTGTGATCTTAGTTAAATAGTGTAATTTTTTCCAAATGGCAAATACAGCAGAATCCAAAAACTTTTGTCCTTGAAGAATACAATGCAATTAGATCTCTGACTTTATACTTACTCTCCAGCACATACACTTGAGGACTTACTTTACTTTTGTACGTTTAAAAAAGATCAATACTATTAAAACCAGAACAAAAGGAAATTGAACATTCACCTGCAGTAAAAGCTCAAAAACCTACTGCCTTGATTTTGCATTGTTGCTATGAACCTTTTTCCCTGCACATTTAATTGAGCAACACTGATTTCTGGAAACCATCTAAATCCTCTGAGACGGGACAGAGAAGTACACCTGTATATAAATCAAATTCTCATTCTGAGAAAGGGTATTTCTACAAAGGAATTTTAAACATTTCTATGCCCTGAAGTTTTGAAATGGAAGGAAAGTACTAGTTAAGCAAACCTATAATCCTGAGTCCTGGCCCCAGGACAACAGAGTCAGGCATGAGCATACATATTTTTATACTGATTTGTAACTGTTACAGCAAATCCCAAAACTTCTCAGTGAGAGCTAACACAAGTGCAATAGAGCATCCACTAAACTCTTGGTGTCTTTGGAAGATGCATGCTAAGTGCACTAGACAACCTCCACATCTTCCCTCCAACATCTCTGTAACTCCACTGCCCAAAGGAAGCTACCATGAGACTATCACTAGTTACCTTCAAGGGGCAACACTGGGGATAGGGACAGATCATGGTACAAGCTGTCTTTGTTAGCCCATTTTGAGCATTTGTACTCTTAGGGTAGCCCTTGAAACACAGTCAGAAAAAATAAGGATTTACTGAAAATACAGGAGTAACATACATGCTGTCTTTTCCCTCAAATTCAAAATGAACAGTGTCCATAGAAGATTATGCATGCACGAAGGTTTGCTGCTCAAACAGGATACGTATAAGGAACTGAAATGTCTTTTGCAGTGAAAACCTGTCTTTTCCTTGATAACCTATGGACCAAAGATTCTCTGTTGAAAGCTTAAGGGGTGGAGGGAAAGGAAAAAGAGCTATTGTATTTCAAAGACAAATTTCTGAAATACTTGAGAGCTTGAGAGAACATCCTGAGCAAGTCTTGGATGACAGCAGGGAGAGGTGCTGGATGGCTGGGTGCCCATCACACCCACCTTCACTTACTCCATCACATGGAGTAACAACTCCAGACTGGCATAGTTCCTGTAAGTCCAAACTACTCCAGTCTTTCTCTCCCTAGCCTCTCTGCTCAGTGACAGATCCCTGGAGCACATTCAGGCCTCACCCTCTGAACTAATTCTTGCTCTTCACTTCAAAAAAACCAAGTTCCTTTCACACCAGGAGTAGAAGCCACTGCTCTCATTTCTATTCACTCGAACTTCAAGCAGGAGAATGGGAAAACTTTGACCTTCTTGGCTGAAATTTTCCCTGTTTGGTCCTTGCTCATAATGAAATTATTCTAGAAAGTTTATGGGAACAACACAGTTCTGAGAAGGAAGACTGAAAAACAGAGTATTTCTTTCTCTTGTAAGAAACTGGCGTCATCTTATTTGGCTGGGAGTGGAAAAATAACTTTCTCAGACATGCTCTCCATTGAGAAATTAAAATAAAACCAAAAAACAACATTTCAGACGAAAATACTTTCCTTTCACATTTGGTAGTGTTGTAAAAGCCACCTGCCGAGCAAGCACACATTTGTGGATAATCCTATAAAGTGAATCCCAAGGAGGGCCTCATGGCATGGATGAAATGCTTGCAGAGATTTAGGAACACACTGCTTTACTGAATTAACCTGGAAAAACAGCAGAAAATTCATGCAGTTTCCTGCGCTGGGCGTGTGACGCGTTCAAAGAAAAATTCCTTTGAATTTCATTTTAAAAGGTGCACAAGAACGTGCAAAGAAAGGCAGTCAGGTATGCTCTAACCAATATGGCTGTTATCTGCCATTCTCTGTGAAACAAAGTGTGACAGGCTTGGGAGGGGAACCTGAAGCCCTCAAAGACAAAACCTCAGGTTTCCTGGAGAGCCACTGACATCTTTCCTGCAGGGTACCTCAGAGCCAGGCACAGTCTCTCTCACCTGTATGTTATATTAAATATATATATATATATATATATATATATATATATATATATATATATATATATATATGTATGTATCTCCCTCCTACTCTGAAATATTTTTTGTGGAACAATTCTTATAAATCAGAAAACCATCTCAGTACCTGTTTTAAAACCTGCCCTACCAAACATCTGTAGCTGAAGAGTAAAATTTCAGTTCCCTTTTCCAGGTTTTCCTTTCTTTACCAGGTAAGTTCAGAATCACTTCATCACATGCATTGTTTTTAGCCTGTGCAGCTTCTTAGTGAATCCAAAGGACTTTCCCAGGGAGAAAAGTATCTCTTGTCAGACTGCCTTCAAGACTTAGGACAGAGGTGTAGCCTCCTTCTAACTTGGCAAAGTGTCTTTCATGGGAACCACGGTCTTTAAGGAGTAACATATGATCTGCATTACCTGACTTGAATACTAGCCAGATCCCTGAAAAATGATGCTGGGTCCTCGGTATTTAGCATGGATAGCTAAGCATAGATGCTTGCATTGTGATATGCATTAAGCACACAATTGGCACATAAAATATGTTTTCTTGTATTTCTGTAAGAGCCAGAAATTTCAAGTGACGAAACATAATATATGCCAATATAAATATACATAATATACACAAATGTTAACTTGTTTTATTTCGAAGACCCATAATTTTCTCAAAATAAATGGGAAAATTAAATGGAATCCAGATGCACTTTCAGTATTTAGCACCCACCTAAAATATTCCTCATCCAAGAATTTTAATGCAAGGACTGGCAACATAATGCTCCATTCTTGTGGATGCCATTTTTCCAAAGGGTCACACATAGGTTTGAGGAAAAATGTATTACTGAACATGTCTGCAATTAAGTGTTCTATGAACACCCACCTGCTGTGAGAGATTTTATAGGAAAAATCTCTGTCCTCATGGTACAAGTTCTCACTACTCTAAATAGATGGGCAGCCAAAAATAAGACTTGTGTTGTAGGAGAGGGAAGCTTATATTTTTATCTGAAAGCTTTTACGACTTGAGCTAAATTAAGATTGGAAGCAGACTCCTCTGTGAACAAAAAACTTACAGTTGCAATGTAAGATGAACTGGATAAGGACATACAATAGGCATGGGCAATCTTATTTAGGTGCCTGGGCTAAATGAATAATAAGAAATTATTGACACTGGAATGAACAGATGACAATGAAATCAGTTCCTGAGTCTGGAAATAGTGAAATTCAGGTTTAAATACTTGCCTTTAACCTTTCCTGTCACATACACAAAGGCACAACTGTGCCTCACCTTCCTCTGTAAAACTAACCTGCTGTTCTCACATGGCTGCTGTCAGGATGAATATGCAGAAAATGATGATGTGGCTCAGTTGGTAACACTGGGAAGAAACCAACAATGACACAGACTTTCTCATGTTCATGACTGACTCTGAAGTGGAAATAAAGTGCTCCAGAGGACAGAGGTGGCCCATGCTTTTATATACAGCTAAAGCATTTCTCTTTCTCAGTTTCCTTTATGATCCTGGATGACTGATACCTGCACATGGATGGATGCCTATTGGAAAGATACTCTGGAGAAAGCTCATCTGTGATTCTTCTCCTAAGCATTTACTGCAGGGCAGGGGACGAGTCAGTGGGCTCTCCAACTATCCTTGTGTTTAGTATCCTTATACTTTCCTTGCAATATATCCACCATTGTTTAAATGTTGTTCCTGCCCCTTTGTGATTAGCAGGAAGATTGGCAAAATACAATTTTACAAACTGGCACCTTTTTTTTTCTTGGATAATTTATACATAGGAAGAGCCTGTTTGAGTAAAGCCTCTGTGGGTCTCAGTGAGCACAATGCTAATTCATTCCTTATTTCTCGTATTTTGGTTTTATTTCACTAACATGACAGCACTTTGTAAATGAACCTTTTGTCCTTTACTGTTTGGTGCAAAGTACTTATTAAATAAATGCAAATGTATGTGGTGGGATGCTGCATGCTCAGATACTTACACAATTTTCTTTTTATCCAGGGTATGGATCATAACCCTTTCTCCTATCCACTTTAAAAAACACTTAAAAGCACCCCAATCACAGAAAATGGCACTCCGAATTCAACATATTCTTCAGATCAATCTGAATTACAGGTTACCTCATGTTACCTGCATATTTCCTCCTTTTTTATGATCTTATTTTATTAAGTTTTAATGCTTAAGAGATTCCCAACAGCTAGGACAAATGATTCTGCTATTTCAATCCAATTTTAGTGGTTGAGTTTTCCAGCTTCAAGTGTGAATGTCCATGATAATCAAATCTACAAACATTATCTCAGAGCAAGTTGCATTTCTTGTCGCTGCCTTTTCCTGACTTCCATGAAGTTACTCAGAGCTAACTTCTGAGTTTGTACAAAATGAAATCAAATAAAGTGAATGATTAATATCCAAAATTCCAAGAAGTAGATCTTTTAACATGTTCAATGACCTCTGTAACTTTGAGTAAAACAATTACATTACAAAAATAACAAAAGCAGCCATCAGCAGAAGCTGTGCTTCTCCCTAAACACCAGCAGGAAACACACTGAACTAAGATTCAAAGCCCTCATTTCAGCAGGCCAGACCCACTGTGCTTTGTTTATCTGGAGTAAGCTCAACTAAAGGAGAATGTCAGAGCACATGTAAGGTTAAGCATATACTTTTATCAGCATTTGTAAGGACTTAAGCTCAGAAATTCTGACAATCTTCAACTCCTGCTTGTTCACCATCTTGGCAAAGAAGCTCTTTCCTGAGCATAAGCCTAATCTAAAGGCAAAGCCTTTGAGAGGGCTGAGGTGTCTCTGCAGACACACAGCAGGAACTTGCACACCCAGACAGGCATTTCCAAGCCCTCTTTCCCCTTTTGCCAACAAAGGATTTATACCCACAAGTTTAAGCCAAAATCAAGTGGTTTTAAATTTCTTCTTGAAGAAATGCCTTAAAACCTCCTGTGTCTTGTGCTGGACAGTCACACATAAATCAACCCTCCACCAACAGAAACTCATCCTTCCCTGTTAAATGCTGATGTTTGGATAAACCTGCTTACTCCACAGCAATATGGGTTAAAACCATTAGCTCACTCAAGTGTTGAGGCCATGATTACTGGATATTAATAAACTACAGCAACAGCCTATCATCATAGTATTGCACTTGAGTAAATTTCTAATTCTGTCTCTTTATGAATCACGGAAATTGTTTACAAAGTTTAAATGCCTAAAATTAAGTGAGGATACTGAACCAGAATTGTGTCAGGCAGCCATCACACAAGAATGCTGTGCAAGGCACGTTCTGGGTGCTGATTTATTTCTGGAGTTTTATGCAGACAACTTAGACCTTAACGCAGTGGGGAGGTGGTTTTTCTCCATATCACATCTGCAGGGGGCCTACAGATTTTCCACACAGGGTGGCAAATTTTCTCCGTTATTTTTCCAGGCTGTTGTAATTGCAACGTCTTTCTCAAAGTGCTGGCTGGCTATCAGTGTGAGCTGCTTTACATCTCAGTACGAAAATCCCTAACTCTGGCTAATCCCTAGGCTTTGACTGACTCTTGTCCACAGGAAGGGGGCTGGGAAGAAATAAATCAATCCCTCTACTATGACATCATTCTTGCTTGCTTCCAATACCCCAAATAACACATAGCCAAAAAAAGAAAAATATTCCAAGAAGCATAAAGCAGTCCTGCATACAACTGAAGAATAGTGATTAAAAACAAAGCAGAAAAACAGCCCAGTAAAGCATCCTTCTAGAACCTGAGGTTGCCTTCATTTCCCATCTTCTTTTACGCTTCCCTAGAGCACTCACAGCTTGTGTGTGCAGCCTGTTACATATTTTGGGGAAAAGCCAAAGCTATACATGGGTTCAGCTTGAACTTCCCAGCATTTATACTAGGCATTACACAGAGTAGAAAAACAAAGGAGAGCAGAGAAGTCCTGCTCTAACTGCAGACCTTCCAGCAGCCTCACAGAATGGTTTTCTGCTTTAATTTAAAACTGAAACCTGAAGTCAAATTTCCACCTGGTAATAGCTTAAAGGCACTTCCAATTAACTTGGTAATACACACTTTCTGAGTTAATAAATTTTTCAGCCTCTGTGTTTAATACAATTAAGCATTTGGGCCTTTGGCCTTAGACCTTATTCAGCTTGAGAAAGGATTGCAGGGAGACAGTCTCCAATTATCACCATTAACACAACATTCACTTAAGGGCTTTCAAATGCATACATATAGAATATGCATTTAATCATACACAAAATTCAGTACCCGAATTCAGGCTGCCTCTCTCTTGCACACAATATGTACAAGGGACAAGAGAATAAAAGCCCCATCTAAGGGGCTCTAAAAATCAAGTCATCACCACACTGCCTAATGCGGCACAGAGCAGCTGTACCTGCTCCTAGCAACTTACTTTTCCTTCCATATCTGCATTTTGTTATTTGCAAATTTCTTCAAAACTTCAAAGTTAATAAAGCATATTGCATAGTGTAAAGAACCCGCTAAGATATGCAGAACCAGGAAACAGACAGAACTGAAATCTTGTGCTTGAAAAAAAGATGAAAATTAATTTTGCCAGCATGCCTACCACATTAAACACCTCTTTTTTTTTTACACAAAAGGATTAAAAGGTTTTAATCCTTTTTTTTTCAAGCAGCTAGTTCTTGATTCAGCAGTTCAAAAGGCTTTGCCAAGTTCAGGTTTTTCCTCTGCTTTTAAGAATTAAAAGTGAGTGCAAACCATATTTTGTAAACAGATACCATAGCAGAATGATTCTAACAGAACTGGAGCCAGAAGAAGTGACCTCTTCTTCTTTTGTTACTAAAGCAAAGGCATTCTGGGTTCTCAGGAAGGGACCTGCATTTCATTTTAATGCCACTGTATGTTGCTCTGTCCCCCTCCTATAGTAATGAGCCAAATTCCTGCCTCATCTATTGGTAAAGAGGAAGACTTTCTGCTTAATGATAGAAGTGCATGCTGGCATTTTTGTAATACAGTAATTTTTTTTCTATTTGTGTCAACTGTTTTATCATGCTACAGCTGTAGTACAGTCTGCAGAAAACCAAGAAATATAATTTCCACATTTAAATGTTTACCAGAGCACAGACTAGGTACCCAAGCAAAATACTCTCAAGTGATGGGGAAAGCAAAAAGAAGTAGATCACAGAATATTCTGAGCTGAAAGGGACCTACAAGTCCAACTTCTAAGTGAATGACCTGTATAGGTATTAAACCCACAACGCTGGTGTTACCAGCACCATGCTCTAACTAACTAAGCTAATCTCAGGGTATCAAGCATTTTGACTTAGTTTTTCCTGAAATTTCCTGAAAAACAGGTGTATTTCCCCATTAAAAGGCTTCCTCCAAGTCAGACTCCTCGAAAGCTTGGGTAGAGGTTCATAAATGAAGGTTTGAACACTTCTGGGAGACGTCACTGAGCATTTTTTACCCAGTAATGATGCACTTTTGCAACAGCTAAATGAAGGCACAGAAGGTTACACAGCTGAGAAGCCCTTTGAGCAGAGTTTTGATTTCAGGGCTACCACGTCCACCTGGCAGCCAGACTGTGCTGACTGGGGGCTGCTGAGCAGTTCCAACCCTCCACACCAGAAACACAAGGACTACCCAGAGTGTCACAGCCACACTGCAGTGCCTGGGGGCTGCAGGGAGACCGAGATGCTGTAGAGCCAGGAAAGCTCCAGAAGCTGCTGTTCTGTGCAGGAATCACCCCGAGTTCTCCAAAAATGGCTCTATATGTATCTGCAAAACTGATTCCATATAACCTGATGGATGTCCAAACCCCACAGGTAAAGAGAACCGCTGACAGATGCCAGATATTTAGAGTTTTACAGCTGCTATGACCCAGCTCTGCCCTGTGCACAGAGCAAGGCAGGTGCTTCATCCCAGGAGGTGCCCAGTTCCATCCACCACCCAGGGCTTTCTGGCTCAGAAAGGACTGAGTTCTAGAAAAGCATCAAAATTAATGACCTTCATGTTCGCTGCATTCTTGATTTTAATTTTTCTAGCGTCCATTCCTTGCTGTGTTATGAATCTAACAGATAAAATGAAGACCTCTTTTCACTTGAATAACTTTTCTCTGTGTAGACAATCAGCTCAGCCTCTGCTTCTAAACAGAGTTTCTTAAATCTCCAGCTACCAGGCATGGTTCCAGATTTTATTTTTCTGTAGCCTTTTACTTGCACCAAACTTTTACATGATTTCACCCAATTATGCATGAGAAACACAGACAGCCAAAGCCCACATGGAGAAGTTACCATTTGCCATGCTGCAAAAAGTTGCTGTGGCCACCAGGTTTATCCTGAAGCTTAGCAGATCATGTAATGGGACCACAAGGTTCAGAGTTTGAACTTCCAGAGCTGGCTGAGGATGTGTGTGCAGGTTGGAGGGTGCACACACAACCTTCCCTGCAGGGGAAAGGCTGCACACAGGACCTGTGGGGCCAGGGAGCCAGCCCAGAGGGTGGCACTGGGGTTGCTGGGGATCCCAGTTACACCACAGCCTCCACAGCAGCATGCAGCTCAGCAGGGACTGATCTGTCTAAAGGAGAAAAATCTTCTATGTCATGAATTATCTCTTTTTAAGCACCCTCTGACAATATCTGTGTTTCTGGGAAAAGGGAAAACCAGTTAACATCACCACTGCAGTACATATCTGGGCAAGGCAGCACATATATTCCATCAAGGAGGGGGTATTTCACACAGTGTACCTTATCGTCACCAAGCCAGAACACTGCCTGCTACCCAGAGTACCCAAACCTCCCTAGTTAAAACCACCAGCAGTATAATCACATTTGTTTAGTACATGTTCCTTGCTCACCACAGAGTCCTGCTGCAAATCTCAGACCTCACTGTGACACCAATTCCTGCAGTACCAATTCCTAGGACATTAGCAGACCAAAACCCAACAAAGTGGTGGCAGGAAGTTACAGCATGTGACTAAACTCAGAGGAACTGGCACTCCTGACATGACCTCTCAGGCTGGGTACCCTTCAGCAACTGCTTCTCTGAGAGAACCCTACTGCTCTGATTGCACTCAGAGCCATGAGCCACGTCAGCAGGCAGAGTGGCTGAAGAGTAATATTTACCACTGAGCAGGAGCTCAGTAAGAATTCTGACTGGGAATGTCTATAAACAATGAAGAGTATCCAGTAGCTCCTGCCATTTTTTGGGTTGTATTCTCTCATGCATTGGAACTAATTTTTGTATTTTCAGCCATAAGCTACTTGCAGACAGTATTCCATTTTCCTTCAACCCAGACCTCCAGCATCTTCTTCCACATTTCTCTTCTTGTCACCAGTAAGTCTCAGTTTCGTGCATGATTCACATGATCACAGAAGGCTGCCAGGCATTGTGAGGGGTTAACTCCATGCCATACATTCACCAGGGTAAATCCACTGGGGAGAATCCAGAACCGGGAATACCAGCTCTCACACTGACTTCTGCAGCCTGGAAAGAAGTTTGTGCACCTCGGGTTTGGGAAGGCTGTACATGCCACGAGAGCCAGAAGACAAGTATGCTGCTTACAGAGATTTGCCGTATTTGTATTTGCCAGAAGTCTATTTGCCTACACCACTTAATTTCATTCTCACTGCTGGACAAAACTATCACATGCTACAAACTTAAGGGACACACACGTGAATATCAAACCTGCAAGGTTCATCTTGTTTTTAAGCTCTTTCTGGAAAGTACAGAGGATATATTTAGAAAACAAATTTAACTCCTAGAGTGCTGTGTCTAAGTCTCCTGCACCCATTGCTGCCTTGCTGACAGAGTCCCAAGGTTCCTGGTTTCACATTTGATTTGCTGAAATAAAATCCAGACCAGGAAAGAGGAAAACAAGTTACCTCAGAGCAAGTTAACTGCACCTCTCAGGCACTGTTTCACCTTGGGGATATGACATCCCCGTATGTTTTGTGAAGGCCATACACTGGGGTAAAACAAAATCCCTGTGTGAATCTGAGGCTTGAAAGAACATCAGCCTTTCTTACCTACTGCAAGTCAGCACATTGCTACGCCAAAACACAGCCTAGAAAGAACAGGATGAGACAAAAGAGCCTGTCTAATTATGTCTCCTCAAGTGAATTTTATTAGTCGCTCAGGTCTATTAACAGTGAGGATAGCATACCTTTATATAGGCAAATAGGTCTTGCTTAAGAATTACCCATGCAGGAATAATCCCCTGCCTATCACCAATCGTTGATTTTCATGTTGTGTTTTAAAGTCTGACTTGAAGGTAGGTGCCTGCCAACTCCGCTTGTGTTCTCCAAGAATGAATGTTTATCAAAGGGGGGGCTTCCCATTTGCTGAGCTGGAATTAGTTACACCAACAGGGTATCAAATGGGTTGTTGCCTGTCACTGTTATCAAAGAGGAATTTGAAACACAAACACTAAGCAGCAGCAACTGAGCAGTGAAGCTTGTCAGAGCAAGCGTGACACGGGACAGCCAAAAGGTACAGACACAGAGGGCTGGAAGAGGCTCTCTGAAGTACAGTCCTGTCCCACAGCAGCCCCAGGACTGCAGTGCACAACCTCTTCTGTAAAGGGATCATGCACCAGCTTAAAATAGGTCTGAGTTTCAGCCATACTTCCTACTGGAAAACTTCAAAAATTATGGTCATGGCAACACTGTGGGGAAACAGACTAGTTTTTAAAGTCATTTGTTATCACTCATATTCACTTGCTCGTGTACTAAACACAATCCTTTAGCTGAAAAAGGTTGTGTTCCATCTCTGCCTTTTCTCTCCTTCCTCCAAAATGTACTGCAGATCAATTTTTACACCCTTCTTACAACAGTAAAATGTTGTCTTACATAACCCCTGAGACTCCACAGACTAAAGATCTCATTTTAAAAAAGAGCCAAACAACAAAAACAAAAGGAAAAAAAAAAGATGTGTGTTGATTCTGCAGACTTCTTTGAATTTGCTTCATACTTTCTTCTGAAGGAATCCATAATACTTTATCACCATCATCTTATTTAAAACATATATTTAGGCTTGGCCATCTTGAGATCACCATTCATCATCTTACCATCACCTTTTTTTCTTACTCCCTCTATTTTTCCTTTTTATAACTAACTTATGCAGCTGGATATGGTTTTTGTTAATTGTTCTGTATAACTTAAACTGAACCACGAATCCATTCAGTCTTAGTTTAATTTATAAGATCACATTTACAATGTCCTCATGAAATACAATTTCAAGCTTCAAGAAAATCTGCAATCCTGTTGATCATGTGCAAGTCTTTGTTAACAAGACTACTTAGAAACCTACCCTTGCATTTTCATATTCAAGTGCATGTCCAGATCTCCATTTTAACCATGGTTATGGAACAAAAAAGTTTACTCATTACTCGCGAGCAGCCTCAAAGGCGTGGTTACTGTGCAAATTCAAACAATGCTGTCATACCTAACATGTAATTCAGCATTGTTAGAATATAATCTCAGATAATTAAATGTGAGAAAAAGGTAGAGAAACAGATGAATGGTAATCTGGGAGAAAAAGCCCACCAGCACAAAAGCAGCTGCCCACATCCTCTGTGCTCAGACCATAAAACCAAGGCTGACAACACAATTTGCAAAGTGCTGAAATCACCCAACAGCACCAGTCATAATCTGAGATGCACATTTCCTTCACCCAAGCATTTTACCACTATTACTAGTGATAAAGCTGGCATATGAATTAAAGGTTTGAAAAAGGATGATGACAATATGGAAATTAATCACACATTAATTTAAAACTTCCAATTGTCTTGGCATGGTGAAGTCATCACACTGCCACATCCCAGAGAGAAGTGACACACCAGTCCACCATCCTAAGCAAAGACAATTTCCTATTCCAGGCATCTTAAAATGTCTTAAATATTTTCACTGAGTTTCAGCAAATCATATTTGGGGACCAGTGTTTTAAATAAAGTATTAGCCCCTTTGAAAGTACTAGAAATTCCACAGTGACACTGTAGCAGACAGGGATTTATCTTTCAGACTGCTGTGATCATTATTAATATTACAGCCACTTTTGTTTTGCTAATTTGGCGCTTCACCTATGAATAACAACTTCACAAAATAAATTACACAGAGCAGTATTAGTGCTGTTCTTACTGTACTAACAGGCACCCATGTATGTAATTCATGCAGAGTGGTTTCTGACTATATCCACACTGCACATAATGCCATTAGACACTGATGGGCTGGCTTGCAACCAAGTTCACCCTTTGTGGAATCCCTTCTGGATAGCAGAAGAGCTGACTGGTTAGGAAACCTAGGGCAGAAGGACAGCAGTTCTTTAACACAGGCCTTGGAACTCCAGAAACACTCAGAACGTGCCCTTCTGACTCTTATCTCCTCCCTGGATACAGACATTTGGCGTCTTTTTTCCTTCTTGGAATAATGATTCTTGAACAGATCAGTCAGAACGCTGACTGCTAAAATTAAAACAGCTTAAATTGAATGCAGGACTGTCATACATTGTCAAGTGTGCTACAGAAAGGAAGGACAGAAACAGCTTCATCGCTGCTTCACTGCTGCCCAAGTGTGAGTTTGCAGTTGCAGAGGAAGGAGAAACCTGAATTTAGGACTTGACAAGCAGGACTAAGGAGAAATGCATATTCTCGTTATGCCCCTTCTCTCTTCCAATTCTTTGCTCATCATTTTATTGAGGAATCAGATCTCAACTGTTCGAGACATCTGCTCTGTAATTCCTCTTTCAGAATTCTGAAGTTTCTTTAAAATCCAGGTTTGTTGCCATTTTTTGGCATGATTTAAAGAGACTGAATGTAGCTAAATGACTCAGAGTACTGCCAAACTTTTGTGCTTCATTGTGTTGTGTTTTTTTCTTTAACACTGAGAAGATGATTCCGTTTTTGAAACAATGAAAACCCTGCATTAGGAGTTTTAAAAGGCCTGTTATCTGGAGGAAACCATAGCAAAACAGTAGTAGTGACACACACTTCCTAGAACTTGCTTTTTTCTATCCTTCTATAACCTTCCATATAAATTCATAGAAAACTGTATTAACATCTTAGCCAGAATATCCTAAGTAAATACTAGATGCTTGCAGTTGGATTTTCAAGCTTTTTAGTATCAGGAATTTAAGAGGAGACAATTGGTTTTGTTTCTATCATCCTTCATTAACTTTTGGTGAGAAACAGCCAAGACCATGCAGCTGAGATAACTACTCTCTGAAAGGGAAAGACATTCACTGCTCCAAGAGCAGCCCAGCTCTTCTCATCCACTGCCAAGAATCCACAATGTGCTCTGCTTGCCGAAAGTGACAACCTGAACCTAATGTCCAGTGCTATAGGCCAGGTTGAAAAACAGAGCAAATGTTGAAACAAACCTGACTGTATTTCCTCTCACCTAAGCAAGTGACAGCTTCCTAAAATATTCTGGTCCTAGTTACTTGAGAAAACTGTGTTTTCAGATGCCTTCTGACTGATGCACCTGCAAAGGGTGGAAAAATATGCAGCACAAATTAAAGTTGGATCAGCTATAACTGTCTTCATGGGGCCTGGAACCACTTTTGCAACAATACAGGTGAGACGGGAGAAAATGCAAACTATTTTCTTCCATTCTTTATGGAAAAGATTCCCTTCAATCATAAAACCATACTGGGAAGGGACCTCAAGAGGTCTCCAGTATAATCTCCTGCTTCAAGTGGAACCCTTACCAACACTAGATCATTTGAGCAGTGGTGATGTCCAGCTGGACCTCGGGAAGCTCTGAGGAATGAAAACAGACCACCTTGTTCAACAGCCTCCCCCAGTCTGCTCTGCCCTCCAAGAGGAAAAGCTTATTTCAATTATTAATAGTGAACTTCAATACCATCTCCTCTGTCTCTCCACCTCATCTCTGCTAAACTTATCTATTATGACAGCTATTGAGCAACTAAAGATGACTAAAGATGGCAGACACTCTGACTGCATGCATCCATCAGAGCCCACGTTTAAATAAACAAACCTACTATTTTCAAACATGGCTAATCACCACATCAATAGACTTATTAATTGGATTCCTCGACATGGTTGGATGCATGTTGCAGCAGCAGGGACTGGCTTCAACAAACACTGAGCTCTATTCCATCCGTATGTCTCCAAGATAAAAGAAAAACTGGAGAGCAATCAAATGTGGTGGATTAAATAACAAAAGAAATTAAACAAAATGGACATTGAATTTGTTTCATCATACACATTCTGTTCACACACACACCCTGCCACAGTTTTGAGCATGTCAAGAGCTTATGATTCATGCAACAATTTAGTTTGGAAGGGACTTTTGGAGGTCATCCTTTCCAAACACCCACTTAAAGCAGTGCCAACTTCAAAGCTGGGTTCAACTCTGAAGCTGGATCAGGTTTCCTGGGGCCCCATTCAGTCAAGCTTGGAGTATTTTCAACAGTGACCATTCCAAAACATCCCTGGGGCTGTGGTATGACGCTTGGCCATCTTCATGGCAGGGGAATTTTAAAAAACCATCATTATTATAGCTTATCACTATTTCCCATGTTGGCGCTTATGTCTCTGTTGGCTCTCATCATATCACCACAAACCTGCCAGAAGAGCCTGACTACTCCTGCTCTACACCCTCTGCTCCAACCCCTCCCATTCAGGCAGCTGAAGAGAGCAGTGAGGTCCCATTTCTATCCATCTTATCCAAAGGCCAAACAAACCCATCTCCTCCCACCTTGCCGGTGACATCTGGTGCTCCAGAATCCCCTCAACCAGAGTATTGTGTGCCCAAACACCAATCCTTTCCTCATCAGAAGACAGAATTTTTGGCTACCTGCCTTTAGCAGGAAGGGCTACATTTAGGAGTCAGTCCACCTCTCCGATGGTTCTATGTGCTCAGAATCATCTACAAGCTCTCTGCTGTAAGCATAAAGTATGACCATTGCTAATGAAAGATGACTTCTTACAATACCTCCAAGACCATATGAACAGTGCAGGATATCAACCTGCAAATTTATCTCTCTTACACAGAAATATTACTTGACTAGCAGCCACATCCCTTCCAAATAAACTTCACTTATAATTATCTCCAATGATTTCACATCTTGCAAACCTAGCTCAGAGAATGGCAAGCCCTTGAAGAGTGTTACTCCCAGGTACTCCTGAACAGTGTTATTCCTTGGTGCTTGTCATATTCCTCACACTTTTGGCGAGACAACACATCTTCTATTTATTTTTTAATCAGATTTCTACTATTTACTTTCCCCGCTCTACTGGTTTTGAGACAAACAATTCTTCTGCTGTACTTACGGATGCTCTCACAGTGCATCACAAAATGTGGGGGTTACAATTGTTACAATTTCAGAATCCCTGGCACTCTAATGGAAAAGTGGTTCAGTGGGGCTCCCACTGACTCTGGGCTCCCGACACAGGACTGCTACACACACTACTAACATTAAAACACTTTGAAAGACACTTCCCACTTCTGTTTCAGTACATCACCTCCATTTACATTCAGTTATTACGTTAAGTCTATGCACAAAATGAATCCCAGTTGCAACTTCCACTACATAATCAAGTAACTGAGCATTTTAGAGCCACAAACAATAGATTTTGCCTTTTCTTGGATATACTAAACCAGCCCTTTGTCACTGCAAAAAGAGAGGCTGACATCTGAGATATAAAATGCTCAAAAGAAGGCTGTATCAGCTAATCAAGAGTGAATGATGACTGCAACAAACTTGATCAATTCTGACATGAAAAAATGAAAGCAGGAGACTACTATCTTAGACTGGCGATTCCATTAACTCTTTGCATCAGTGCATTTTCACTTATTTTTGACTGTTCATAGACTACCAAGAGCCATGTGGTGAGTAAGGGCAGCAGCATACAGAGGCCAGCGTTGCCAAGCCTTGATGTTCAGGAAACTCCCCAGCCAACTGAATGTGACCATGGAAGTAGGGAAAGACCAGGTTCTGCTGCCAGCAGCAATCACAGCAGACAATCCTTTTCCTCTAACACGAGAATTACTTTAATTTTGCCCATGAGAAACTAAACTATTTAGATCTGGCACCATCACAAGAACTAAATGCAATAGGAAATATATAGTGTGTTTCTCATATAAACAGATCTTTCTTCTTGATTTCTCAAGTGCTCTTTCATTTCCCATTGTATGCAGTTCTTACAGACATTTCTAATTCCCACTTATATGCAGGTTCAAGAGCTAACTCATGGACACCAAAGAGTGAACTTTCAACACCACATTTTTTATCATCATATCTCTTAGTATTAACCAACAAAGCAGGTGAACAATGACAAGCAGTTACTGGTTTCTCACTCTTCTACACAAGGCATGTGACATTCTTGCCAGTTTGACAAGTAAGGGTTTTGCTTGCCTGCTAACCCCAGTATGGGGAAGATTCTAGAGAAACATTTGGAGGAGAATGCACTGATGGGGATATTCAAACAGCACCAACAAAAACAAAGCATCATTCCATCTTTTTTTTTCTCCCTGCCTTTGAAGAAACTGCATTTAATGGTCAGGACTCTGAACTACTCTCTGGAGAAACTGAGCTATTACTACTTTTCGACTTGATAAAGCCACTTTGTTTTGCATGGCAGAAGGGGAAAGTTCAGCAGTTTGTGTCCCACACAGAATAGTTCAATGGGATCTTTATAGAGGTTTGTGTACAGGTCAGCAGACAATGATTAGACTGACAAGGACTTAAGTCTGAGCACTGACAAGAGAAACTGTCAACGTGTAACCACCACCTGTTCTCAGAAGCCTGACTTTTTCCTGGCAGTTCTAGGATCCCCAAATGGTGGTAACAAGAGGCAGAATTAGTCAAGTCTGTCATTTGTGGAAGGGTCCTCCTTGATTAGCCATCCATCAGGGTGTACAGACAAGGGTATTTGCTGTCCTCTCACAAGGCTGGCTCCTCGCTCTTTGGAACATGGAAGGGGTTCTGCAGAGACAGCAGAACTGCCCATCTGCAATCTCCAGGTAATAACCTACATGCTGGAGGAGGATGTATGTGCCTAGCTTGTCTGGATCCTTAAGACAACCTGCTTTGTGTGGTGCAAGTGAAGAGGTTATTAAATCTTTCAGGTGGAGAGAAATGTTACCGAGACTAGCAGAGCAGCTAAGGCTTAACGTCTTTGAAGCTCAGTCTGGGAGCTCAGACTGAGAACCAGCTGGCTGGAGAGGGAGCTGACGAATGTGTTCAAGCTGGGTAAATCCTTTTATTCTAGTACTTAAACACCCAGGACATGGCATAAAAAAGGGCCTTTCTCACCTGCTGCATCCTCCTGGAGAAGGAATGTCAACTGTCAAGAAATATGCCCTCTCAAAAGAAAAATATTAACTGTAGAAGCACCATAATAACTTCACTGGAAAGTCTGGGAAATGAGGGAGCCTGTTCCTACCAATAGCCACAGCAATTCAACCCCTGCACTGAGGAAATATCCACCATGACAAGTGATTCCATCTAGCTGTAAGGTCAGCCACTAGAGAAAGGCTGCCCACAGGATGCAGCTAAATACAGCAACTAACATCCATTAGCTGAAGAGCACAGAGCAGCAAGGCAGCAGACTCTTCAGGTGGGAGGGATGAGGAGGAGCAGCCAGGCTGGGCCCTCCTGCAGCTCTGTGGAGGAGGGAGCAGGTGTGCACTAACAATCCAGACAGGTAACTGTCATGGGCTGTCACCTGTATGTACACAGAAATGAACAGCAGCTCAAGGTGCATTACCGGCATAATGCTCCGAATTATTTCCTAGCAAGCCAGTTTTTATCTTCCTGGTTTTCCCCTGTTTCTAATGAAATTCAGTTTCTCCAACAGTAAATTTCATCATATTGACTGCAAGCACACATGGTTTTCAGGAATACTACTAAGAACTGTCACGAACTGCATATTGCTGGGAGCCTTGGCTACTCTGAGAAAGCAAATGAGCAGAACAAAAACCACCCAACAACTCCAGCTAAGTGAGAGACAGCTCACAGGAACGGTGGGTGAAACAACCAGAGGGGAGACTGTCACCTCTGCAGTCCAGAATGGCTGGATGAGAATGGATGAAAATGAGGTGGCAGCAATGATGAAGTTTATCTTGCTTATGAACAAAAGGATGAGTAGTGGCAGCAGGGAGGGTAAGAACAGCCTTCAAGGATCTGGAAAGAAATTGCAAGATGAAAAGGAACTTCTTTTTTCTTTTTTTCCTTTGCATGTCATGCAAACGGTTAACAATTCATAGTCACAAAGCTGCTGAAAGGGAGTTCAAGGTTGTGATGTTTGGGGTAAACTTCTATACCATACTCCCAAAGTATAAATATACTGACAGTTAAACACTAGAACAGCTTGCTGAAGAAATGGTGGGCTCTTCTCTCACCAGAAGTTTTTAAGGACATGCTAGACAAACATCTGTTGTGAACAGCTTAGAGCAATCCTGTCTGAGCAGAAAAAGGCGGGATAACATTCCCTTCCACCACTATTTGCTGCAAGTAGAAATCTTCCATTCCTTTTTGAAGTTCAAGAAACATAGTTTTATTTCAAATTTTGCAGAAAAGCTCAGTCCTGGCCACAGCTGTAACCTCTGGGCTGCAATATACCTGCAGGAGGACAGCTAAAGACAAGCAGATTAAGGTTCCTGCAGCTACAGGGCTGCCAGGTACTCCCATGTCCCTTTGCTCCACAGGGATGAAAATATTTGGCACTGACAAATAGTAACCTCATATTATCAAGTATTCCTTTACTGTAGACATATTTTACTTACTCCAGAAGACAAGGGAGCCCCAGCGTGGACCAGGCGTGCCTGCAGAGCCACCCAAGCAGTGCCCCTTGCAAAGGGCAGTCCCACACGGAGCACACCTCCTGCTCCTCACTTAACCAGAATGCAGCCAAAACAACCTCAGATTTATACCACATTACAGGAATGGTTTATGAATTCATAGCTCTGCATCAGACTACTAAATCTATAAACTATACAGGGAAAACTCTTGAGCAGCATAAGGGATTACTGAGGTAGAAAGAAAAATATTCTAATGCAAGGAATTAAGTCATCCATGTTTTTTTTTTAAAATAAACATTTAAACAGTAATATTTTTGACTACTCATTTAATAATTGTCTTAATTCTAAAGTTAGTTATCATTTTAGCTTGAAACCAGCAGTAACTTAAACTTTTCAGGTCCAGGAACTGGACTTTCTATAACCTTACCACCCTTGCTGTTTTTTAACACTCTTGTATTCAACACAGGGCCTACTGAAGAGATCCTCCTTTTAAGATACATAGAAAAAAATCTTGTCACAAACTTTGTTTAGGTGCACGCTACATGTCTAAAGAACATTCATAGCACAACAGGTCTCAAAGTTCTGAGGTTTTTGTTGTTTGGTTGATTTGTTAGTCTAGTAGTATAGCTGTTCTTCAAAGCAATCATGGAAATCTTTGTGAAAGAAATAAATAACTGAATGTCAGTTTTCTTCACTAATCTGTTTTAGATAAGATGCTGCATAACACAGGGCTGGTCTCTGACACTGCTGCTCTGCCTGGCCCCTGGGAAGCCCTGGAAGGCTCCTGCAGACACAGGAAAACCATCTGAGGAAGTCTTAACCAGAAGGGTTGGCCAACAACACATGATGAACACCACCCATAGGAACTAACAATGCCCACATTATTGCTTGCTTTCAAGGTTGCTAAGGCATAATCTCAGTCAATGCATTGATTTGGTTTTGTCCCCAAACTTGGGCACTTTAACCTGGATGAACCACTAGCAGCTTCCCACAGCAGCGAGCAGCCAAGGTTTGCTGTCAGCAGCAGCTGCCAGGACACAACTCCCTCCCACTCATGCCTAAGGGCTTCCCTCTGACATTCCCGAGTCCTCTGCAAAAGGCACAGCAACATCTGTTTTTTGTGATGATGTAAGAGTAGCCATTTTCTCTGAGCAGTATTTCCATAAGGCTAACTCAGGGCCTGTTTGCTACTTGGTGAAATTCCCACTAC
Organism: Acridotheres tristis; assembly: GCA_037013685.1. Classification (NCBI taxonomy): domain Eukaryota; kingdom Metazoa; phylum Chordata; class Aves; order Passeriformes; family Sturnidae; genus Acridotheres; species Acridotheres tristis. The sequence continues at coordinate 11,659,403 of CM072895.1, forward strand.
AACTTCATCTACTTAATTTTCAGTACAGCAAAAATACCAGCACTGTAGAATCCTGAATTTCTGACCTGAGATTAGAGCTTATTACTCAATTAGGAGAAGTGGATGAGCACAAGTCAGTTCTCCAAGATGGAACTCAATCAGAATCATAACAAAATAGGGTGGGTTTTATTTATCCATGAACGAATCTGAATAAATGGTTAACAAAGGCTGATGGAAGTCAGCATTGTCTAATTTAAGGAAACGTGTTTTGTAGGTAACAATTTAAACCAAGGAAATGCTTTTCTGAATTCTAAATTAACTGTGACCACCCAGAAAAACAATGGACATAAGCACCTATGCAAGATGCTTTCAGTGAGGTGCTCTGTGCAGTTGTAGTCATGAAAGTAGAAAGAGTACAGACATGAACTTGAAAGAAGACAAAACTACATTATTGCAAAGAGGCAAGGGAATTTTTAAGGCAAAATAATCTAACACCTACATCAACTGTGACTTGCCCTTGGACAGCAGGGTTGACGAAACTCTAACGAGTTGTCTGTGAGAAAAGACTGAGATGGGTGATTCCATTTCATAATTGCAAGAGAAACAGTAATTCAGCTGAACGTAAAAGTGATAAATTTGAAACAGTAAGTCTTTTGTTTTACTAGGCACACAACAGATAATTAACCTCTAGCCCGTGAGGTGCCCCAGAGCAGCACAGAAGCAGGAGGCTTGGAGAATCCCCTTACAGGACAACGGCTATGGGCAGGAATGGCATTAATCAATGACCTCACTGTACCCTATCCTATAATAGATGCATATTAATATTCATAGATTTTTAGGACTGAATAGTCCACTCTATCATCCAGCCTGACCTCCATTCTGACACAGGACGTGCTTTAGTCAGCTCCTCCAGCCTCTGGTTCCTGTTAGGCTTTTCTCTGCTAGGTCAGAAGAGGCTGCTTGTAACACAGAGGCTCTAAGGAGGTTGTAATGCAAATTTTGGCTCAGCAAGACCTGGTGATAAAGCACTAAGCTGGGATCCAAGTGTCAGGAATTAAATAAACCCTACAGTTGAGTCAATCCAAGAAGCAGGAAACGGGAAGTGATACCTGAGCACGTGCAGTAGGTGAGGAAAGCACATTCCCAGTCCCCCTCTAGACTCCTTTCAGGGTGTGGCTGTACCTTTAGGAGGCCACCCACAAATGCAGTGTGGGGCTTTCCATGATATATGTCAGCAATATTTTTATGTTACAGATAATGGAATGACACCACTCCCCATTAGCTAATGCTTTTAGAATGGTAGTGTGTAAAAACATACGTTTGTTTTTAAGCAATTCTGGACCAAAAGCACCCAGGAAGCAAACAACATTTTTCTTCTTTTTTTCTTTTTTTTAAATTATTCTCACCTCTGTGACACTGAAAGAAAAAAAGGAGGATTTATATTCCTAATTTTAGAAAGGTTCAGCTTTTGGGTGACCCCTTCTCAGAAAAGGTTAATTCTTATGAACTGCATAGCTTAAATATGTTTCAATACAAGCATTAAGATCCACCCAGAAGGGATCCGTTCAGAAAATAACAACCTAAAATTTAGTGGTTTGGTTTTTTTTAAATCCATTTCGTTTCCAACAGTTTCTAACTCACGATGGGTTTTATGGAAATGAAGAGCAATAATTCCTACCCTTATACACTTTCCTGCAGACTGATACCTCTGTGACAGAAACTGTTAAAAATAAAAAAGGTCTGCTTACCTGTCTAAGAATCAAGCAAGTAACTGAGACTCCTACAGTGAAATCCAGGGAGGGACGAAAGAGAGGGGAGACTCATTCCTGTATCACAATCCCAGAGCTGCTGACAATGTGCACCTCCACCACTGCCTCTACTCCTGTGTCCACCCATGGTGGAAACCACACACAGGGACATCCACCACTTTTACACCTCCTGGTCAAGAACAAAAGCAGCCACATTGTCTTTTGTCAAAGTAAACAGCAACAGCAACTGCACCCTCAGATACTGATCACAGCTGACAGACAAATAGAGGAAAAAAAAGTGTACTGCTTTAAAATGCTAGCTCCCCTCTTGTGCCTGATCCGTAGATCTGCCTGCCACTCCCTGAGTCAAAGCATGGAAAACCTCACTGGAATCTGACAGGACACAAGTCCAGTAAATGCACTTGGTGACTACAATGCACAATCAAGTTATTGCACTGCCCCACTTGTACCCCCACATAAGTCTTTTTGATGGAAAACCTAAGTTTCAACAAACATGGGCAAAAATTTGGTTCAGAGGAGCCCGGAACAGACCAAGTCTGATCTTTGAAGCAGGAATTGAGTCCTGCTGATCAGGGCAGGGCAAGTCCCTCCTCTCCACTCTGCTGTCTCTGAAATGCTGAACTTCCTCTCCAGCTCATTAAACACTTTTGCAAGGAAGGGCCTCAGCACTTACTGCCAGTTCAGGAATATATTACCAGTACTGGAAACCCTTTTAATCAACAACCACCATCTGTCCCCAAAATTACAGATGCTCCAAAAATGCAGTTCAATTTAAAGGGCAACCACTTAGGTTAGAGATCTGTGGTGTGGAGATCAGTCTTGGCACTGTGGAGGGATAAAACAGCAAACAACAGCAAGCCATAACAGTGAGGTTCCTACAGAAACTGCAGGCTGGACTAGATGAAGAGTTTAAATAAATATGTATAGGGTATGTGCATCCTGAAGTGCCACTTGCACCTTGTGTGGAGAGGTCCTGAGTATGAAACTTGTGTCCTCCTGCAGGAGAGCTCGCTAGGCTTGCTGATTTCTCTCCTACTGCTGTTACACAATGAAGGTGTTCATAAATATGGGTAAAAAAAGCTCCAGTACTGGAGGCAGCATGACTGGAAACCCCTGACAGCATTAGAAGGTCCAAAAATCCTGTGCTTTTTCTACCCAGAGCCTTCCATGACTTTTTTCTGTTGAGGCCTTATCTCCAAACTTCTCTGTTTAAGCCCCATAAAGACATTCCAAAGGCTACGAGGGAAAAAGAAGAAAAGGATCCTTGCATCTGTAAGAGACACTGGAGTTTCTTCTACCCTGGCAAGAGTCAGCACAGACAGGCAAGAAGATGCTGCTGCTGCTCCAAGAGAACCAGCATCAGTCTGTACCCAGGACTCAGAGAAATAGAGCCTGACATCAGCACAGGGACCCTCCTTCCTCTCTGGACAGCACTGAGGCTTTAGGAAAGGGCTAGAGAGTCAGCTCAGGTCCTCCATACAATCAAAAAAGCCTAACAAACTCTAAGATCTCATAAAAGACCACAAATTATTTAAGTTACATCCACCACCAACAAAGCTGACATCATTTCAAAGGGACATGACAGCAGGTAAAGTCTGTTTAATAGCAATGCTCCTCAACTCAGCAATCCACACTGTGTTTACTTGAGCATTATCATGAATTATCAACACTGGTGAGCTTCCTCCCACTTCAGACAAGTCTGCAGCAAATGTCAGGGCTCTGTGTCCTGATTGCATAGAGGGCAGAAGTAGGTAATAGAGGATACATTCAGCAAAACTTTCTAGCTAAAAACCATTTACCAGTACAAACAGAGCTTTTGTAACTTTGGACTCTGGTAGCCAAAAATTTTGTTAAAAAAACAGAATTTCAATCTGTGTAGAGCTCTAAGCTACATTAATAGCATGACACACTTCTTCAAAAATGAAAAAATCCAAGGTATTTTATATAAAAAGAATAACATTCTAAATACTCTCACTGCATGTGTTGGATGTGTTTTAAAAATACACGGTGTTGCCATACTGATTCTTCTTACAGTCACTAAAACAATTTTTTTTAGGCTGAGAAGTGCTGTGCTCGGTTTCAGTACATGGCATGTTGAAGACAAGTCAAACATGCCAACATCTCCAATTCTCTAAATGCAGGCGTCAAGTGGATTTCATATTTCTCTCATCTCCACTCATTTCCTTCTTTCCATCAAACACACTTTACAACTGAACTCCATCACAACCCACCAGCAGACTTGTTCCAGTCCTACTCTGCAACATCTTTATAGCCATGTCCAGTAATACTGGCAGCCCACACCAGGGCTCTCTAGGCTGGAGAAGTCAGGGAGACAAGTCCAATGGAGTCTAGCTGCCATTTCCAAACAGCCCAAGCTGCCTGCAGCATTCCTGGAAATCCAAGAGCCTCTGTCTCACAAGTGAGCAACAGAAACCTGTGTCAAAGAACCTGCAGTAAAAAACTTAAAAACCTGGACTAAGGACAGACCCTCAGGCTTATCATCAAAGCTAATTCCTTTTAGCTGACTTTATCTTCACACACACTGACTGCACAAAGCTGCAATAGAAATTGCCAGAACAAGCCCATCCTGGACTCAAGTGCAGGAGCAGTGAGACGCAGCTGCCGCCTCTGAGCGACCTCCACCAGCCCCCCACTGAAACCACAAGGACCAGCAAAGCTGACACCCAGGGGCTCAGAAGGGAATCAGATATTTAGCAAGATTATGCTATCTGTTAATCTGATTAGCCCCAGAGACTGCAGATAAACATAACAAAGAACAGCCGGACACCAGCTGTAAAACTCATCCAGTCAAGCAAATAACACAGCTGCCCAGAAAAGCTCAGCATCTGGGACCTGTCGCATGTAATGCTTTTAGGGAAATGACAGACTCGCTGCTCTCACGTTGGACATGGGAAAATGTGTTAATCTGTTTACCTTAAATGGATTTAACCTCAATCTGAAAAAGAGATGACTGACTCGGATTCACACAGCCAAGACACTCGGGCAGCAAGGCACAGTGAGCAGGAGGCACCAATCCTCAACACCATTTACACGGGTACGAAGGATCAGGCATGACACAGGTCAAACAAGAAACGTTAAGAGATTAAACAAGCACATTTGTAATTAGGTGTAATGTTGATTGTCTTGTGCCCCTGAAATGATAATCAGGTCCCACATTTAATCACTGCAAACACCTGATGGTGAGTCTCCACAGCCAGCCCCTTCCCAACACAGAAAACGCACACAGGGTTAGGAACTTGGGCTGGAGGTGGGGAGACAGATTTTAAAAATGAAAACTGTATTTTTACTTAAATACATTAATAGCAGAGAATTAGCAAAGAAGCTCTCATGCCTTCCTTAGAGGAAATGGGCTACTGAAAGACCAAAAGTCACCCAACTCACTTGCCATACACGGGCTGCTACTTTCCCAACCGCAGAAGGAAAGGCAAGGGCATTATTTAACATGGCCACTTGACGTTTTTAAACACAGGAAAACCAAGAGCAACTTGCTCAAGGACTGCATTCATCACTGCCTGTCAATTACAGAAACAAAACTGATCAGTCAGGAGGACAGAAGTGGCACAATGGCTCAGCTCAGCACCATGGAAGCACAAGCACTCTGAAGTGTTCTTTCACAACAACGGGCATTATGGATATACAGAAGCAGATCTGAAGCTTTTCAGGCACTCTGTGGCAAAGCACTTCCCTCCCTTCCTAATCAGCAAACACTCCACGGTAACCTCAACCTTCCCTAGAGCGCTCACTTGAACTGTTCGTTATCATGTCAGATCACCTTTTTCCCAAATTTGCTCCAAGATTCTCCAAGACTGAGTTCTTACACACATTCATCTATGCTGAGAGAATCAGATCAGCATGAAAAAGAAAGACCTCTATTTCAGGGTGACTCAAATGAGAACAGAAAGACTCTCTCACCACTGGAAGCAGTGTCAGTTTCGTTGTATTGCCACAAAACCGGGCACCAGCATCCAGGAGAAAGCACCAGATCACCAAAGACAAGGACGCCCAAGAGGGCACCACGACACAGTATTTCACAATGGTTTTGGGATGTGGAACAAGAAACAACCCTTCTGGGGCCAGCTCAGGGCCATGGGTATCTCGACAGTGCTGGAGGCTAACTCTGGAAAGCAGCTATCACTTCAGTGCAGACTGAGGAGGAGTTGGGGTCTAGCTAAGTTCAGAATGACAGAGACACCCAAAGAAAAAAGATAAAACACTTCTAAAGAAATTGTCTAAAATATGCATTTTCTATTTTTATGGCAAACATGACTAGTTGCTAGTATTCAAATGCAATTATGCAGAGGCTGATCTATAAATAATTCAAAACCCAGAAAGGAGAGATCCAAACTCATTTACAGCACACCCCATGCTGTACTGAATAATGTTATGCCCTAGCTTCTACCATACCCATAAAACAGAAATGCAGTCAAAAAGCTGAGAAAGAAGAGAAGCATCTCCCCCTCTCCCCAGACAGAAAAGAAGACAACATCTGAACCAAGGAAAAATTTAAGGTCATTCTATTCAGTACTACTTTCACAGATAGAAAGCTTTATTTCTGCATTTCCAATTCACCTGCTCTTTTCACACAAGTGTCCCCAGAAGCTGGAAACAAGGTATCATGGAAATACATCACCCCTCACCCTGCTGCAATGCACTCTGAGTAGATCCATACAGAAGCTCCCAGCATCAACAAAGTTGTGTCCCAAATTTCTTAAATGAACTAAGTCTCTTGCACAAAGCAGTGAATAATTTAAGTCGGAAGGGACATAGGCAGGTCAGCTACTCTAACCTCATGCTCAGAGAAATGCCAACTTTAAAATAGTGTTTAGAGAAACGGTAACTTTAAAGTAGTGTTTAAAGTTTAAAAAAAAGATATCTCAGGACTTTGTCCTGCTACGCTTTGAATATCTCCACAAATGAAGATTCCCACGCCTCTCTTTTTCTTTGTTCCAACTGCGAACCACTCTCACCATGAAAAAGTTCCCCCATACATTTTGTATCAAATGGCTGCAAACTGTGATTTTTTTGACTCATTTTTCAGTATGCACTTCTACGATCAGAAGCATTGCCATTTCGACTCCTCAAAAAATTTACTTCTTGATTGCAACTACTGAATTTCAAAACAGTTCTTTAATTTTTTTTTCAAATTTATTCATCTAATATCCTTACAGCAACAATACCTTCCCACACATCCTCTCTGCACAACCAAATTTATGCCATTTACATTGAAAACTAAGGGTTTTGTTCCTCTACTTATAGCTCAGTTAGCTTTGTTATAATGCAGTTTATAAAATTGCATTTAATGGAGAAGGAAGCAGGTAATTTGTTTATTTCTGAACTGTGATGGCTAATGGATGGGGTGGGAATAATGACAGAATATATATTATGTTATGGTCGAACAATACAAGGAGAGATTGCATGACCTGGTAATTTTTACACTTCATTAAATGGACTATTGAGCTGCTTTTTCTCCATACCAGCTTTTAAAGCAGAAAAAAACCACTGCAAAAAATAACATGTTTCAAATCACAAGATTACTCTTAATTAAAGCAGAAATTACTCATCTGTTTCTTAAATTCATTAGCAGTAGCTGAAAACATACCTAAAAGTAAGGAGACTAACTGTAACTAGCCTTGTTAACTACCTTCCTCCATAAATGCTGAGGCATTTTAATTCCCATGTCTGGAAGGACAAATGAAATTTGTGTCACTCTCAGCATCTTTGCCAAGTCCTTCCTCTTCCCAGCCAACCAAAAGCAGAGTGAGAAGCAGAATCCAAAGCTGTCTGCACATCCAGATGGAGCAGTGTCACCTAAGCTACATCTGCTTTCAGAGGTTCTTTGTGGCTTTTCTGAGAAGAAAAGGGGTCTGTACAAAGAACACTTGAACTGACAGTCCTGGTTTTCCTTTACTTTCTTCAAGGAAGAAAACAGATGGGCTACCAATGGTTTATCTGTGTTTGATACAAGGAGTTGTAAATGCACCATGGGCATGTGCCCTGAGCCCTGCCTGGCAAAGGGCAATGAGGGAAGTTCCCAAGGACATGTGGAGAAGAGTACCCCACCATGCTGTCCTCTGCAAGGGGAATCCCAACCAAAATGAACAGCTTCTGAGAATGATGGGTAGAACCAGGTTTTTTGGAAAGTTACCAGTGTTTAAAAATCCACAGGAAACAAACAGGTTTGCAGGTTATGTCAAAACCCAAGTTATATGGCACACAAGTAGTCTCCAGTGCAAAGGAACACACGATGGAAATAGGGAGATGAGGAAGGAATGTGAAGGAAACCCGATTAGGTCCCAGCCTAATGATGGAACATTTTCATTTCCTGTAGGGAAAATGGTTGATATTGGTCAGCATCAACTGATAAAGGGCTGGCTGTTATGGGTTTCAAGAGAACTTTCATCTACATCTCACTTCCCATTTACAGAGACAATAAATTACTCTCACTTTTCATGACACAATGTGCAGAAATAAAGCTCACATGCTCAAAATGAGACAGAGCTTCTTGATGAGTAAGAGTGCTAAAACGTCAGCAATACATGAAAACTACTCAAGTTCACATGCTACAACTCCAAAAGAGCAAAAATTAACACCACTGAAAGGACATGCATTCAGTTTTGCAGAAATCACCAAAAAAAAGAATTTCTTCCCTAAGAAGCTCCCTTGTATTCAAGTTCCTTCTATCTCTGCCAAGTATGCTCATATGGCAACTGAAAAAACATTTGTGGCATTAGATTCTCAAAGTCCATATGCGTAAAGAAAAGTTTTCCCAGAAAGTGCATAGATAAAAGTCCTTTTCTGTGGTTTAAGCAGGAACACCACTAGTCAAAGTAAAAACATTGAGCTGGCTGATGTGCAAAGAACCAGCACTTTGAAGCACTGCAGAGGTCACATTGTGGCAGAGAAATCCTGCTTCATAAACCTTTGATGTAGAGCAGCTCACAGAAATATCTTCGTTATTTCACTGAAGTACATTGCTGCTAAAGCCTCTTTCTTACTCAGTGTTAAATAAGCTGTTATTGTTCCTTAATATTAAAAAAGAGCATTAGTTTCTCTGTCAGCATTTCAGGCAAATGTGCAACAGGCAATAAAGAAGGTCCTAGGAGGGTCTAAATTGAGTTCATGTTCAATAGTTCCTCAATGACTTCCCAAAGAAAAATCCCCAGTCAAAACCAGCATAAGTTCAGCTCAAAGTCACACTTCCCACAGCAGCAGCACAAAGCCAGGGTAAGAAACCCAGCACTCAGAGATCTGGCAGTGATGTGGAGGGACAGCAGCTCACCTTTTCACTTCACCAACTTTTGCTTTTGACTAAAAAGGCTTTCTCTTTACAGTGTAAATGGTGCAATTTATACATACACAAACACACTGGAGTGTTTTTTTACACCGTGTCCCCAGTGAAGGTTAAACATCGGCATGACAGTCTTGCTTTGGTTTTAAAATACTGTGGAAACCCTCATAAAACAGTTTCTGAAGAAAGCCACTGCAGTGGTTTGAATATCCTGAATGCTCAGAGTCAAGAAGGAAGAACATCTGCACACATTTTTATGGTCCACTCAAACCTTAAGTGCTTCCAAACACACAACAGCTACAACAATGCTTTCAATTTAAAAGACAGAAGCCTATAAACAGTCCACATTATGAACTCCTCAATTTAGCTAAAATTTCCTCCACTTATATTTACCTTATCCAGTTCTAACAACAAACCCTTCAATTCCCCAGTCTCTTCCCCCCTCGATGAGAACGAGAGCAGTCAAAGAGCTAAAACCCTACCAAAACCTGAAATAATAATTTGAAATGAGTGAATTTGTCCTAATCCCGACTGGTTGCCAGTACAGAGCCCCCGAACACCACCTGTCCAAACCAGCCAGATTCCACCTTGCTCCCTTAAACTCTCCTGGCTCATTCTTTATTTTGTTTCCTTTCACTGAACTTGTACAGCTGCAAATGCACTCGTATAATGTAATGGCTGAAATAAGATCAGGAGAGTTTTCCTGAAACATGAAGGAAGTTGGTGGGGGTGCAGAACCTGCACCAGCTGCCCATCAATATTCAGTTCGTGCAGCTGCTCCCAGTGGCATCCTTGGAATTCAGTTTGGCTGAGGAAAAAACAACTGTCACGGCTTTTTTCCTGAAATTTCACCTAACTGCTGTAACATGCCTGTGTAGTTCTGCCCAAATTCTTACACATATTTTAAACACTTCAGTGAAACAGTTAAAGCCCAACGTTTATACTGCAGGAGTGCCTTGTTTGTACCTTTCCCTTTGTTGCCATCTGTCAGACTTCCTCACTGAAGCTTCTCCCAAGGAAAGCATCAGTAATGGAAAAACAGCAAGAATTTCAGCAGCCAGCTACCTCCTCCTCCAGCCCCTAAAAGGTCCGAGGTTTGTCTCTGTGAAATTGTAATAGGGGTTCCTTTTTCCTCCAACACAGCCATGTAGACTGAGCACAGCATCAGCCACAACCAAATGGTGCCAGTACTTCAATACCCCACCTTGCACTTTTTTCCTCTAACCAGTCTAAAGCCTCTCAATTTTCCATTTTCTTCTAATCACCTACCCAGAACCTCCACGGTTGAAGCAAGAACATAGAATCCAGGGCTATGAGCCCAGCTGGTCAAGCAGAATGCCCTAAATCATATGGGATTGCAGGGAGCACCCTGTTCCCACATATGTACAAACATTAGCAGACTCTCAAACTCCCGTGACTGCTCATACATGTGCTTAGGAGAAAATAAAGGATTTAAGAACCTATGTTACCTTAGCTTCTCTGACTCAGTATCAGTGAACGGCCCCTGCCTCCTTCTTCGTGTTTTGGAGCCAGTCCTGCAGACCAGCCTCATACACCATTTCAGCACAGTCCACCACAGCTCTCTTTTCTTCTTTTTTTCTTTCTTTTTTTAAATGGAGAGACTTTGAGTAGGACTGCCTGTGTTACAACTTTTCTGAAGTGCTAAGCACTTCACTTGAGCTATGAATCATCAACTGTGACAGCAGCAGAAACATCTTGTCATAAGCAATGAAGAAACTTCAAATTAAGTATCCCACCAAATAATTTATGAAGATTGCTTATCCACAGTCAAGAGGGTTTGCTTATAAAAATAATTTATAATTTGATAATTATTACAGAGACAAAAATGTAACTACCCAAAGAACTTCCAAAATGTTAAATGACAAGAAGCAAAGGGGGAGGAGGGAAGTGAAACACTCTCAAGCACTTCTCAGGGCTCTAAAATGCAAATCCTTCTCACATACCTATAAGGTGATCCATCTGCAAACATGTTGAGAAAAGATGTTTAAGTTTCCCCAAGCAAATGCAGACTTTTCCCTCCTGCTTATCCTTTTTGCAGCTTAAAAACTTGATGCTCACAGCCTAGTCTCAAACTTTCCATAATTTTAATCAAGTCTCAGGACAGAATGCAGCCCTTCACTCTTCTTCCAAGGGACTTGCAATACACACCTCAGCACTAACATTCATACAATGGCAAGCACTGGAGACAATCTGGAACTCTTTGTAATCCAAAAACTTCTGTAGGTTTGTCCTGCTAGTAAATACTCGCATGGTGTAAGAGGAATAGCACTATCTTCTGCATTTAGGTTACATTTTGCTATTTTTAAAAATAATTTACCGCCCTTTGACAATTACAGACAAGTCCATGGCTTCTGAAATTCAAACCTCTGAGACATCAAAAACTGCTTTAACTATGAGACTTTTCCCTCCCAGAGTCCCAGCACACTCATTCCAGCTTTTCAGCTAGAAAAACTGGCAATTAAGAGCACCTATGTCCTTCCCTGCACACAGACCATCTACTGCCAAAACCCTTCTGTCTCAAGCACTGAATTAAATAGGTATTACATAGAAAAAGGAGCTGCTATCACATACTTATTGTTCTCAGATTGTTCAAAAAATACCATTAAGCTTAAAATGTGTTGGCTTCCTTGATTTCACTGCAGCCAGCTTACACACATACCCAGACAATGCATTCTACATAATTAAAAATAACTTTCTATACTCGTATTTTGCTGCCTCTAGCTATAATCCAAACCCAGATGTTGATGTGCTGACTATTTCAGACTCAATAAAAGCATCCCTCTGGTTTCTGAGCCCTTTCACCTGCTTTCAAACCTCCACAAAGAATGGATGTCTTGCTACTGCTGCTTTTGCCCTCACCACCTCCCGGGAAAACAAAAAATCCCACCCGTGTATGGTCCTGGAAATTGAATCCCTGTAAAACACACTGTGTCTTGAGAAAAATTTTGTTATTCACTATTCAGAAGACACAATTTCCTTTTCTAGTAACACCTCCACCTGAAGCAGGTGCTAAAAGGCAGCAGAATAAATTATTTTAGGCATGTAGGTGCGCATGCACGCTGACCTTCTGGTACACAGCCTAATGAAGATCAGAAACCATCAAGCGCACTGATACAAATAACCTAAATTCTCATATGTATGCTTAGTAAAGCATTCAAGTGACTTCAAAGACCTCTATCAATACAAAAAAGAATGCATTAAAATTCTGAGCTTCCCAATCTATTAAGCATTTCCAAACACAGGAGGATGAGTACCAGGATTTGTTCAGCTGCCCTCCCTGCGTTGCTCTCAGGGAAGGAGTGTGGGCTCAGTCAGTCAGCACGCAGTGACTCAGCTCCCTTCCATCAGCTCAGCAATTTAGAAGCCAGCAAATCAAACCTGTGTTTTCAATCTCACTTGTAAAAACACTGTTTTAACTTCGTGAAGGCCAATGAGTTACACTTCTGAGGGGCAGCAGCACTGAAGGGATCCTTCCTCAAATGATACTGCCCCAAAATGTGCCTCTGCACTTTGGTCCATGGCAGAGCCAGGAGAGCGTCATGCAGCTCCTGGGATGCACCAGCAGCAGTTGGGATATCCTGGGCAAGCTCTGGCTTCTGCACTGGGGCCATGAACCAGCCAAGGTGGTCCAAATCCCATCCTCACCATGGTGGCCCGTGGTCCCAGGCTGAGCTGCTGGCAATGCACAGTGTGTTCCAGCAAGGGCTGTCCTGGGTGACAGAGCTCAGCAGAGGGGAGCAGTGAACACACAGCCAGTGTGTTCAAATGGGATTCATTCATCAGGCTCCAACTGCTCCACTTCACTAGACGGAAGCTCTTTATAGACACTGCCTCATTTATTTATTTTTTGAATGCCCAGATTAGTTTAGTGTGAAGCAGTTGAGAGATATAATTTGTCTGAGCAGATGATCTATAGAACACTGAACGAACACCAAACAGGCTCTTGCTGTCCACAGAAGAAACACACTCTGCACTCTCCCATGGCTGCAGCACTGGAAAGGTGAATCCTTTTTTTCTAAAATTCAGCCCCCAGCAGTCTGGACGTCAAAGAGCTGGCACTTCTTCCAACATCCTCAGTCATGGCTGAGGACAGAGCTGCAACCTCTGCCTGCAGAGCAGGGCCCTCAAATCAGAGGGAAATCAACAAACAATAACTAACTCAGTATTCTGCTGGGGACAGGATTTTCTCACACAAACAGCCTTTTCTGCTCACATCTGTGAATATATGCATATTTAAAAAATAAATTATCTTTCATTCAGATTAGTTACCAGACTATCTCTTTCTCTGCTGAAGCAGATTTGTTCCTATGGTTGTATCTACTGCTATTCTGGGACTTGGTATTGTTTTCCCACTATTGCTGCAGAAAATGTTCAGCAGCTAATTGCACAGTGAAGTCCTTTCACATAATTTTCACTTTGACAAGAGTAATTAAAAAGCTAAACGGCTCGAGAACCAATTGATTAGGTCTGGAAGCAAAGCTCTGTTTAGGCGATCCTGAGATGCACGTGTACAGAACAGCAAGCATTCACAAAACACAATTAGGAGCATGTTCCTCACTGCTCATGGTTTAGTGTGATTCCTGCAAGATCTCTTTTTTGCCCAATTTGTATGAAATGTTATATTCACATATGTGCTGCACACAGACCATGCTTTCAAGAGTCAGGAAAATTAACCCTACAGGATAAGTTACAGAGTATTTTCCTTCCATCATCTCTATCTGCAATCACCAAATAGCCGAAGTTTGCAAATGGACTAAAACATCTCCCATCACAGCAATGAACTACACAAGGCTATTTTATCAGTAAATTTCATTTGTTCGCCCTAAAATTGCTCTGAATTCTCCGTAACAGGACTTCTAATATTATTCCATTTCAAACTACATAATTGAAATTATAAAGTAAAGGGCTCCAAAATGACTACATATGTACCAAAATAATGAGCTTATTAACAGTAATGAAATGGAAACTCTCGGAAGCCTGAGGTTACACAAAAACTTAAGAGATGCTCCCCCTAACTTTTATAATAAGGCTAGTAATTCTAATCTTGAAAGAGGAGTTGAAAGGGTTGTCTTTAAACTACTTCCTTCTCAGTGAAGTTTGGTCAGTTACTGACTACATATTTGAAAAATTGTCATGAAATGTGCAAGGTTTAAAGCTAATGGGAACTTGGAGCAGCAATAATAAGAAACTCCCTCTATGCATACAGAGAGAAATCAAACACCAGGCTCCTCCTACATCACCTGATGACCAAGAAATTGCTGGTGCTCCTCAAAGCCAACAGCTCTGGCCTCTGTGTGAGTGTGGGGCATTCAACACAGGTTAGAGAGCAGGTTCATGGCACAGGCCACCGACATACACAAACAAATCTTTGATTAAAGCTACAGCAGCATCTGAAAGAGAGCTGGATGAACGTGTGCCTGCCTGCAGAGGGGTTTCAAACAATGGAAATCCAGAGCCAGCAGAGGGGCCTTGGGCTGCTCTCTCTGCAGCAGCACTGAACACCATGACTCCAGGCACAGCAATACATCCAGGACACAAAACGCAAACCCAAAACCTCTTTCTTCGGCACAGAAAGCCAAAGGTTGACCTACATTTTCCAGCACAAGTGAAATGTCAAATCTTTTCAGGGAAGTCAGAGACATAAAGAGAACTGTGTCATTACATAAGTAGATAGGCTGAAAGAAGCCACAGAAGGTTCCACACATTCACAAATGTGATCATTCAGATGATAAATGTAGCAAATTAAACCCAACTTGTAAGCTAATAGAATATTTAATTATGTGCTATGAACGATCTTGCATATCTGGGAATTCAAACAGTTATTTTTGGAAGGGGGAAAACATTTCTGAGAACGAGGGGTTTTTAGCATCTGAGAGCTTTTCTACTCCATTCCCTTCCACCTTACCTTGTTTATAGCTCTATTCAGTAATAGTTTTTACTTGTTTCCTCGATGTCTTAATTTCCTGCAATAATACATCTGCCATGAATAATTAAGCAATGCATTTGCTGCTCGCTGAAAGCTGAACAAGTGCTATAAATCAGTTCTGGGACCCTCTGCCAGCATAGACACAATCAAAGATCTGCTAATGCTGGCATTTCTTTCTGCAGGTGAGAGGAATGGAGCACAGAAACACTCAAGGAGCTGCTCAGCAGTGCCAGGCTCCCTTGCCCTGGAACTGGCATTTTGGGAGTGCTTGTCTGCATCCTTTCCCAAGCAGCAGGACTTCAAAGACTATTCTGAAGAGGGACAGAAAACCTAAACGTTCTATATTCTTCCCATTTACTCCTTTCTCACATTCCTAGGTTGTTCCCTCTCACTCTCCCACTCCATAATCAGGAGGAGGAGAGCAGAACGTGTCCGGAGTGTGCATTATTCCCTTCTCAGCACCAAAAGATCGACTGCTGTTCTTTGCTGTATTTCCACCTTATTTCTCCTGCTGCATGTGGTTCAAACCAGGACACTACCAGATGGTAGTGAAGAGCTGAATGATCATCTGTAGTCAGGCCCATTACAGCCAGTGAAGGTTTATCTTGCCGAGTCACACTCGCTCTCAGACAGCTGGGCAGGCTGCATTTCTCACTTTTTTGTATATGAAGATGGAAGATAACAGCAAGCTACAAAAGCAACAGCGATAACACTTCCCTTCAACACTTCCACTCGCATCCATATCAGGGGAGAGGAACAGTAAAACAACTTTCCACTACCAGAACAGGATTCACCTTTTAATTGGATGAGGTTTACAGTACAATCACTTCAAGCACAGCTGTGCAGTGTGTGAGCCTCTCCAGCTTGGCAGTGCAGGTACATTAGAAAACTAATCAAGGCCAGGTATCCAGCCAAGCCTAGGAAATGTCAGGGTAGCCATCAGAATTCCACACGTCTTAATTTCAGAATCTCCCCAATTCACTAGAAGGTGCAGACACTCAAAAAAATTTTAAAGGTCAAAATGTAGAACAATTCATCACTAAATTTCCCTACAAAACAAACCATGTAATGTTCCTGGTTTTAATTCTGTTGACAACAGATTGCACATATTTTAAAAACGTAACGTTTAGCAGCTGTGCTGCCAGTCTGCAGAGTTTGCATATATAGCTGTGATATTACCATACTCTATTATTCATAACAGGCAACAGACTTCATTCTTCATCTTGTGAAAAATAATTGCAGTTTGAAGTCAAAGTCTGATGGCAAAGAAACACCCAACATAATGGCTAGAGTTTCCAGAATTCAGGAACTCATGTAATGGCCTGCATTTGATTTAAATCAATTCATTAAAAAGACAAATCTCTTCTGATCTGTACTTCTTCAGCAAGAAGTACATAGGTCTTCTATGAAACGCAGGAAGGGAAAAGTCTAGGCGGGTAAATAGCTTTTTCTTATCCACAACAAACATGCAGTAAATTAACCGTAATCTTTTAACATGAAGAATGAGATACTCCCATCTCATACAGCCCTGGGACCTCACTCAGACAGAAATTCATGAGTTGATGTATAGCTATTCATAGCAAGAATGACTATAGGAGGGAGAAGGTAAAAAACCTTACCCATCTTCCCTTCCCCTACCATTAACATTAAAAGCCTTCTATACAAATAGATGCTTTTAATACATTTTCCCTTTCATACACGTAAATAAGCATTTAAACATATTTTAATCAGCAGGTCTTGCAAGACCTACAGCATTCTTTGAAATTGTTTCTCAAAGCATTTTGTGTTGCCAGAAGCTGTTTCAAATGCCTCCCAAGAGCTGCTGGTCAGTGCTGCTCAGGACAGCAAAGAAGCATTGTTTGCCTGGAGTGGTCCACATGCAGACCCTCTGACCTGCTCTGGGTGCTGTGTTACAGGGACTGGCGCAACCACACTGCCTTTCTCAGCAATATGTGACAGTCATGCAGAACAGCACACATGTTTGGTGCTGTCAGAGAGATGGGCTCCTGCACACCACGGCAGCAGCCACCAGATACACACCAGAGCCCTGCCTTGGCAAGCAAAGCCCCTGCAACCATCAAAGCTCAGACACTGGCCAATGAACAGATGTATAGCACGGTAAAGTCTCCAGGCAGCCACTACCTACACATAAATACATAACACGTATTGAGAAAAAAACAAATCACAGAATTAGCTGCTACAATCTGCAGAGGTAACTGTATGACTTCAGAAGATGAACCACACAGTGGAACAGGCAGCTAGTCATGCACAGACATGGGCAAACAGACAGCAAATCTACAAGGGTTCATGAGAAAACCTGGGGATGTTTACAAGTCTCATTCTCCCGTTTTCACCCACTAGCACCTTTAGAGCACAGCTACAAACTCAGAGAACAGCACTGAAGAGGACTAAGGGCCTGGAAAACACTTTCACACAAAGCTCCATAGTCAGAGGAAAGACAGTGATTGTCACTCTCAAGGAGGATAAAAAAGGACAGGATAAAAATACAAGAGTTACTAGGTGATCTAGAGAAGACAGGCTATGAGACTGTACCTTTCCTGATTCATAAATGAGGACAAAGAAACATTCATTAAAAAAAAATAAAAATCACACTGCCTATTCAGAACATATCTGAGGAAATACTTTCTGTTTGCATACGAAATTCCAGAAATTCCTCAGGAAATTCAATTCCACACCCAACAATCCTGCATGTCTGTGAGTGTTGCTTAGTGCCCGACCTGAACTTCCCAGCTGCAGTTCAGGCACATTATTTCTCCTAGCAGTGGATGGGAAGCACTGGCGTCACCCAGTTAATCCTTCCATTCTGGCAGCAGGATGCTCAAGATGAGATGTTTCACCAGAGCCCTCACCCATGTGAGCAGAGCAGAAAGACTATTAAATGTGCCTTCAGGATGGTACTCCTCATTTTTGCCTGTCACTGTGATATCTAACCCCCTCAAAAAAGCACTGCTTTGTCGACTCCTGTATGGTTTATGGTCCATTAGCACTGCAAGACCTTTTCTGTATACCAGCTGTCTAGGCAGTTGTCTCTCATTCTGTATTTATGTAGCTGATTACTCCTATTTTCAAACATCTATCCACATTTTTCCTTATTGACATGCATCCTCTCAGACAGTTTCGCCAATTTGTAAAGATCATTTTGAATTCTAATGGTGTCCTCCAACATGCTTGCCTCTCTTCCCAGCTTGTTGTTGCCTGCAAATTTAATAAGCATGTTCTCTATTCCATCAGAGAGATCATTACTGCAAATGCTGAATGCTACCAAACTGCCAAATACCCACCCTATGAGCAGATGTTTCACAGGAAAAAGTCTCATGAGGGAGCACTGAAAGCTTTACTAAAGATAAATGACATCTACTGCTTCTCCATTCACAAAGCCTGTTAGCCTGTCATTAAAGGAAATTAGATTGATCTGACCTTGACAAACATACATTAGATATTATTCCTTTGCCCATGCGGATAAAACAATATTTAGAGTTGTTGCAATTAATAAAGCTCTACAGAAGGAGTAATATAAGTCCAGTTTCTGAGAACAACTTCTAATTTTACATAGGAAATGGGACTGATATGGGTGGGGAAAAAAGGCAAGAGTATGAGATGAACTTTTCTGTACCTCTTTAAAGCACCTAGCATTTGTTGGCCATCACTGGAGTCTTATTGTTGGAATAGTTTTGGTATTAATGGATCTAGAGTTGGACACCATCCAGCAATTATTGTAACAGAAAATAATTTTGCAATTTGACATAAACTTGGAAAACACCACATGGTATACTGCATATAACTCTTCATATGTTAAGTGGGGTTTCTTAAATTCCACAAAATTACACAGGAAGTTCTTCTCACACAAAACACTACAGATTATAGACAATGCCAGATTTTTGAGCTAAATTTGCCTCCAAAAAACCCTTTACCTGCAACAGAAGGCTGAGTGTCTAATGGAAAAGACATTGAGCACCGCATAGATGCTGACTGAACAATACAGGGATTTTGTCTTAATGTGTAAAAAATCCCCAAAACATACTCTGCTCTTAAAATAGGGCACACGACTCTACAGACAGTGGTGTATTTTAGCATTTGAGAAAAACAAACAAACAAACAACAAAACTTTGGCAGTTAAATATGTTAAATGTTCCATGCATTTACTAAGATAGAATAAAGGTTCAACAGGCACTGCCAAGAAAGACAAGACCAAGCCCCTGTGGCCTGCATGGAGAGCAAGTTCAACAAAAAAAACACTCTCTATTTCCACAACTGCCTCAAGAAATAGACAAATGCACTACAAGAGGAACTTCATGGTGTCGGTGTGAATTAATTCTCTCTGCCCACGTTCCAGGCTGGGTGCTGGAGGACGGCTCTGCTGTGCACCTCTGGCTCTTGGGAAGGCTGAGATCACAGCAGCTCTGGCTACATGCACAGAATGAATATACAGGCAATTGAGTTACACACGGGCGCACACACCATCCTTTACATGGTGATCCAGCATGAAATTCCCTTTATATTATTCAGCAGCCTGTTTTTCTATGGGTCACTTTTTCCACAAACCAGGTTCTGCTCTCTGGACATTACCACAGATGTGCTTTGGTCAAATGTTTTCACAGATATTTTAGACTAGAGATCTATAAATATCACTACAGTCAGCTTTAAGGGTACAAAAGTATTTTTCCACTCTGTTTTTAAGAGTATTTGAAGACAACTTTTGCAGAAAGAACAAAAAACAAATGTCCAACCCAAAACAGTCCCTCAACTTGAACTTTGCCTGAAGACCAAGCAGGGCACATTTCAGCCATGAAACAAACTCATAAAAAGCTGAATAGAACTGGTTGTAACTAAGGAATTTCATGTTAACCCCTGATAAACTGTGTGCAATGGAGCATAAAAAAGGATATTAGAAGTTATATACGGCAAGTATAAATGACAAGTCAACAACCAGGACCATGACCTGTTACATCAAACAAGAGTAAAGGGAGCTTTTTCAGGTCTTGGACTAATTTCAGCATCCTCCTGAGAGCCATACTAAACTCTGTACTCAGCAGGCCAACACTGAGAACACTGTGTCAGGACCAGAAATCCCAGACCTTTAAATAGGAATATGAAAGTATCTGCTTATGAGAGAAGTTTGCTTCTTTAAGGGTTTTCCTGTGCCCTGGAAAAACTGAAAGCATCTGTTTGATCCTAAATACATAGTCATCATCATCAGATCAGTATTTTAACCATTTTCAGCATGTAAGAAGAATCTCACTACTCATCGTCCTGCTCTTTCAATGAATCTTCCCTCTTGTAAATTAAACCCTCTAAGTACAATACAGCTGCCTCACTTCCAAAATGTCTTTCTTCCCCAAATGCAGGAATTGAAACCCTTTCTGAAATCAATGCACAGTAACTCTCGCATTTACCTCAAAAGACAGAATTTCAGTTTCGTGTTTGAAAACCAAGGCAATCCCCTGTCATAGGAACAAGGCCAAAGTGAGAGCTTTGCAACTCTCTGTCTCCCACTCACACAAGACCCCAGCTTTTGACAAGTGGGTGAAAAGGAACAGCCCTACCTACTAGGCACAGCTGTGCTAATGCTGAGCCTCAAAATGGTTACTGCAAGTGGAGTTTTCCAGGGACAAAATCGCTGTATGTGTAAAACTGCTGAGTATTTCCTGGCCTCTTTAAAACTCCTTTTCAAAACAACCTTTAACAGAAGTAACACAACAGTTGAAGTGGATTTGGCTAAAAATAAACACAAAGAAATCTCGTAGGTGTTCTGCACCCTTATAACAAAGAGTGGAGGCTCAACAGTCACTGTCTTCTCCCCATGTGACAATTAACTGCCAAGGCTTACATCACTCACCTTTGAGGTAAGCCAACAAAATTATCATATAAAGACAGAGTTTATAAAAAAGTCTGAAAAAATTTGCAGGAAAAGTAGCAAAAGCAAGCAAGAATTCAGAGTGATTCCTTTTAAATCTGTGTTATTTATCAGTGCTAACATTGGTCATGATGGTCCTTTCCAAGACCCTGGTTACTTTCCACTATCAGCTCGAGTAGAAAAACCTCACTTAGTAAAGACAAACCAACTCCAAACCTGTTCCTGACATGCTGACTTTACTCAAAGCACCAACTCAGAACAGTCACCCTTGGTGCAATGAACATCTGTTGGAAAATTGTGGCATTTTATTTTCAGATTTGACCAGGTACTACCTATTCATCTCAATCCAATCTTACAAAATACAAATTTCCTGGAAAAAAATTTCTGGAAATCTATTATTAATTACTGAGGTGGTAGGGAGGTTGGAAGGAAACAATGAGTAATATAAGGAGTGAAGGGCCATCTGAAAAGTACGGCAGGACTGCAAAGTAATTTCAGCCTATACTACATGAAATGGAATATATTCTGTAATTATTTCTTTTTAATACCATGTCAATGCCCCTTATTGTGAAGACTCAATGTTATGATGCAAGAGAGAAAGACAAAACTAACATTCAAAGCTCAAGCATTGAAGGCTACAATTCATATACAAATGTAAAGCCATCATCCACTATAAAAAGTGCTTTGATTTAATTCAGTGATCATATGTCAGTAAAGAGTGCAAGACAAAAGACATTTCTGTGACTTAAAAGTTGCAGTAAGCTCCCTACAGTGTTTTCACACTAACAAAATAAATGAGATTTGTCTCTGGCACAAACAAAGCACTGATTCTCACAAGGGACTAAACAGAGCATTCAATTAAGAGTGCACCACTGCTTTTCAGCTCCTGATACATAAAGATACACAACTTACCAGAGAAAAAGCACCCACGAACAGATGCTTTTTTTCCCACTCCTTTTTAAACCAGGCATGTTTAACATCAAAAAAGATTGACTAACATTTTGAGCAAACAAATTTCATTCTCTTGGTTGTTCACAAAAATGAGCTTGATCATCTTATATTACAGTATCATTCTGAAGCACTAGTATAATGAAGAGATAATCAAAGATACAAAAAAGCATTCCTATTACCACATCATTGCTTTTTACAACTACTCAGCTAAAACACTGAAAGCTCCAGCAGATCTTGTACTTTTTCCCTTTCTGACATCAATACTAGTAATAGCCAGGAGCATCACGACAAACCATATTATTTTATTGGTTTTCTGGTACTCCTTTCCATCTGCAAAGAATGTTACCATCATTACTATAGGTATTTTAAATATCTCCTTAAAA
This sequence comes from Acridotheres tristis, assembly GCA_037013685.1. Classification (NCBI taxonomy): domain Eukaryota; kingdom Metazoa; phylum Chordata; class Aves; order Passeriformes; family Sturnidae; genus Acridotheres; species Acridotheres tristis. The sequence continues at coordinate 11,681,616 of CM072895.1, forward strand.
TACACATAGCAGCCTCTGCAAATGGCCACAACTGATTAACATCTGTGAATGAATGCAACTAACTTGCAATTAGATTTGGAAAGTAAAGGGTAAGCTTTACCAAGATTGGTAGTCAGCTACAAACAGGGAAAATTACCTTTAAAGAATTACTCAGATGACTAAACGAGCTGGGATCCGGCAAAACCCATTTTAAAGTACCTAGGGGCAGATATTCATGAGTAAAAAGCCAAGTCACACTAATGAAATACGAGTTTGCATCCTGGGAATCAGAGGTCCAGAAAGGAATTCAGAGGTCACAGTGGAGGACCATGTTCCCAGCTGAATGCTGTGGCTAAAAGAGCTAAAGTGCCATTGTACTGTTGGAAAACACAGCCAGTTATTTGTCTTGGTCCTGGTCCCTTGACTTTAAAAAACATATTGAAAAGGAGGATTAGTGAAGAACAATAAAAATTATATCTGGTCAGAAAAAAACAAGACAAGTCTATTTTTCTACAACAAAAAGGACAAACTTTCAGGTTTTCTAACTCCTCCACTTCAAGTTGCTTCTCCAGGAGATTGCATTAAATAGCAGGAGTCTCCAGCCTCACTGACAGATGTTCTAATATCCAGTGTCTAAATCCTAAAAATGCATAAAGGTAGTTTGAAGTAAATACACATTTGGATAAGTAATGATTACTTGCCATTTTTATAGATCATATAGGAGATGAGTAAATTCTCTATCATTTAGTTTTCAAATCATGATTTGACAGCCTCTCAAAAGCTACGTGCTAGCTCATCCACAGCTGCTAAAAGTAGATACAGAAATTACTACTGAAATTATAAAGCCTGTGCTACACAGGTCAGAGTAAAAGACTACTCTGATCTGATTTCTGGCCTTAAATCTATGAATCTACACTGAAGATAAAATTGTAAGCAGGTAGTTCTATCGGTTTTCTGTATCACCAAGCCAATAAGCACACGCTCTCTCAAAGAACAAGTAATAAATATATCATCCCCTCAACATTTGTCACTGTGCTGGATAATTCACATGGATACTTAATCACAGAAGTCCCTTGTGAAGGCAGGAGAGGAACTCTGGCTGCACAGCCGAGTCCAAATGGTGCAAATGGCCAAGTGGGGATGCTTAGCCCTGCAAAGGAGCAGTGAGGGGCTTAAACAATGAGCCATGGAGTAGAGGCAACAGCCAGAGCCTACACCTTGGTCTCTGAGGAAACCACTGCCCCCAGATGTCCCTGCAGACAGGCTCAGAGCTGCCCGAGAGCAAAACCCTAAGTAAGCTTGGCTGCAGTTACTACAGCATCTCTCTGGGCTCAGGAGCCACCACTCACCGAGGGCTCCAAGAGGACAACAGGAAGAGAGCACTATATATTTATTCTGCTTTTACACCTCCATAAGTCTTTGTACTGACCACTGCTGGATGAGGGATTTGGGGCTAAGCAGACCTTTGACCTGTCAGCTGACGTTGATTGATGAATGCTGTTGGCTTTAACAATACATAAAAAAGACAAATCATCATGCTGTGATTTGCTGTGGGTAGCAACCCAAACAAAAAAAAAAAAAAATTTCAAGCCCTCTGCAAATGCTGGAGCTAAAAGGGCTATAACTGCAGAAAAAGATCTGTTGTCTGTTCTATACATGATGTTTGTCCTCACAGCATCTCTTCTACCTTGATGGCTGCAGAATTTAGGTAGGAGCAGGCAGCATTTAGGTATTTTACAAAGAAGTGCAGAACCCATTCCTACCGAAATATATATAATTCTATGTATGATGAGTAAGGACACCAAAAATAAACACTGCACAATAACGGCGGTTAATATTTCAACCTGTCCCTTAATGACACCACCTCAATGCCTCAGGTACAGGGGCTTTCCTAAACAGTATTTTCCATGTTCTTTTTGCTGATGGAATATGTCAAGCTAGTCAAGGTAGAATTGCAGAAAATTAGTATTTACCTGTGCTGCAATACCTGGATCCAATCGCATCAATTACACATAATCACTAGATGCAGTGTTTGGGGACAGGCATGCAAACAGGAAACCTGGAAACAGAAACTGATGCAAGGCAGCAGTGGAGAAGCCTCATGTCCAGCTTTTGGAATCGGATCCTGCTGCCCAGCTCTGCAAAGTGGCCATTTTCCAGGCTTGCACAGCAGCAAGTCTGTCCTACAGCCTGGCCTGGAGCAGCTGTATTTGGGGTTGAGCTGCTGCTGAGGCATCATTCAGGTTATGAAGCAAAAGCAGCAGAGCTGAATCAGGGAGTCAAAACGAGCCAAGCTGGTCTTGGGAGCACAAAACAGTAAGGGCAAACAGCAGAGTTAAGGGACAAGGAGAAACTAGAGCCATAACAAATGTCCCCTCCAGTGCTCTTCCACCTAAAACCTCCAGACAGTGCTTCAGGTACAATGCAAAATCCCTAGCAAAATAGAGCTCACCTGAAGCCAGAAAGGCCATGTTACTATTCTTAGACTCTGAGACATCACCATATCTAGAAAAGCCATCTTAGTACTCTTCCTTTTCCCAACCTTCACAAGCATCAGCATCCTACCTTTTTATATTCTTTTTAACATGTGTCTCCTTAATTCAATTAGCATCCAAAAAACACTGAATGGAAAAAAAAAACTACCAAAAAAACAAAACAAAAAACAAACAAAAAACAACAACAACAAAACAAAAACACCAAAAAAACCTCACGTACAAGATGCACATCTTTCGGATATAAAGTAAATCATCATTTCAGGGGCAAGGCAGCAACTTCAGTCTTGGGGTCCCTTCTGGCTAAGAGTGATGGGACCACAAGCTCTGCCTTAACCACACCAGCTCACTGAGGCACATTTCATCCACCCTCTCAAATAAAAGCCAAGTTTGCTCTACCTCTAGAAATCAAAAGGTGCAAATTGTTTGTTTACCAGGTATCAATTCACAGGTAGTTGGCCTAATTCTGCCTTAGTTTTTTCCTTCTACAAGGTCACTTTTGAAGTGGTTTTATTCCTTAAGCCCTTTGAAATTCTGTGCAAGACAAACCAAAATATACTGTGGTTAGAAAAGGCCTAGGATGGGTCACCTAGTCTCTTCCTTTGGCTAATGGAACCTGTGCCCAGGACTTCAAGAACAAAGTTTAATTTCTAAAAAACCAAGACAACAAAAGGCATTGCTGATGATTTCTCATGACAGTATTGATTTTCCCCCATTTTCTCTGCATTTTGTTTTGAGAGGTGTTTTTTTGGTTTTTATTTTATTAGAATAAATGACACATTTTCAAAAGCTGAAAAAAGGCATCTTTTAGTTGACAATTGCACTGAACATTAACTGAAATCTGCAAAGCCATTTTTCCCATGCACAATCAAAAGCTGACAGACAGGGAAGCACAGAGTGCATAAAAAACCACACAAGCAAGCTGAGAGGGAATGGGTAAAACAGCCATCCTGAATCAGCTCCGAGCTGCTCTAATGGAATTAGGGTCACCCTGACAGAAACACAGTCAGATCACAGAGAAAATTTAATAATTTCTTATTGCAGTCTGTAAAAGCTGGGTAGGATTTGAAATAGCTGTCTGCCAAATTAGCACTTCTGTATCCACCGTCTGTGCGCATGTGCCCCTTCCCACTCACCTTCTCCTCCCAGCACCCCACCAGAGCAGCCAGGAAACCACCACTCCCCTCCTGCTGCCAGGGAGGCACCCAGCGAGCCCCTCTTTTCCTGACACTCAGTTTAACCTTTGGATGCCCCTTCAACTCCTCATCACTGACGTTCTTCACCGTGAACTCGATTCCAGGGGAGGCACCGGCGCTGATTCCACAGGCAATGCACACTAAATCTGCTTTATCTTAGCATTAGCATCCAGCTCTCTGCCAGCTGCCTTATTTGTTGGGAAGCTACAGCAGCAACACTGAGATGTGTTACAGCAGCAGCAGGTGGGGAAGGCAGGGAAGACCCAGCCGTGGGCGCTCCCTGGGCACCCAGCCTGTGCTGCTGCCAGGGATGCAGCACAGCCCATCTCCAGCCGTCCTATAAAAAGCAATTTGGGGAAATCTGGGGATAGCCCTACTCCCATTATCCTGTTGTTTTCAGTGGGGGAAATGCAGGAATGCTTTGCAGATACAGAGCCTGCCCATCCCTCCACTGACTCCAAACAGCACTGCAATGGGGAAAAGGAAGAATCACGGTGATTTCTTGGAAACAGCCATAACCAGTGTAAATAAATGCTCTTTCACTGAAGCCAACAGGATGCTATGGGGACTAAAAAACAGATGTGTGCACATGGGGTGCTCCTTTCACAGCATCCCTCTCTAGCTTCTTCTGGAAGTTCCAGCGTCCATATATTGTCTTATCTTCCCTTTGCCCTGCACTACTGTCCTGAATCAGGACTCTCCAATGCCGGATTCACTACTGAATCACTTCATCACTGCATCACTGATGGCAGGTCCCATAAAATGCAGGGTTTGGGGTTGACATTTTACCCCTGCAGAGGCACAGAGCAGACAGGTCCTTTCACACAGCTCCCGGCCTCTGAGGGTCGGTGGCAAGATTCAGTGGGTAAGATGACAGAAAAAGTCTACGTTGCTAAAATACATGGAGCAACACTTTCCATCCTAGGAAACCCATGATTAATCCATGGTGGCTGTGGTGGTTAAAAGGTCAGTGCCCTCCAGAGCTGCCTTCCAGATTAGGAAAAAGCAATTCAGAGTCAGTCTGCACCAGAGAAAAAGACAAACATACAGATAAACTTGCTGCTCAACACAAATGTTACATATCAGACACACCACACAAAAACACAGCCAATTTTGTTCAAGTTAAGTATGTGGAAGTATTCCACAAAATTAGCAAATCACCTCTACCACAAATTATCCTCAGGCCAAGAACTGTCCTAGGACATCTCAAACTCCACCAGCTTTTGCACATCTGTGATGTGAGTGACACTTATCTCCTTCGCAGGAGCCAGTATGAAGATAATAATTTTCAGGTAATTTTTATCCACCTCAGAACACTAAACAGGTACTTCTCTATGCCAGATTCCAAAATGGGCTACAGTGTGCAGACAACATGATCTGAATAAGCGCCTTTAAACAGCACCAGCAGACAGCAAAGTAAGCTGAGGACGGACACAGCTGCTGCCCTCAGTTTAACTGGGCAGCTCAGACTCATACAGACCCATATTAGTCTGCTGCCTGTGCAAGTCATCCCTAATGACAACAAAAAACCTGAATTTGTATGTTTCTTCACATCCCTCCTTCGCTCTTCTCTCCAGCTTCTCTAAATTTAGGTCTTCCTTTTAGTCAAGGACATTTAGGACCTCCCAGTCTACTTCCTACATTCAGCCACGCTCCCTACCAACATGAATCAAGATCTCCTTCAACTTTCCCAAAATTACATCTAATTTAAGCCTGGTGACTAAAGCTGCAGTAAGAAAGAGATGACTGCTGGCAGCTCAGGAGGTGCATCATGGTCACCCTCAGCTCCGACTCAAGCATCCCAGGAGTCCTGGGTACTTTCAGAGGCAAGAAGTATTCACAACTGCCAGAGTCTGTGATGAATGTGCAGACATTTGGACACTGAAAATCCGGGTACAGGTTAAAAAAAAAAGGGAGGGGGGTCTGCACAAATACTTGGGCATTGCTTAACAAATACACACCCCAAGATTATGCAAAAAAGCCACGAGGTTTCCTACTCTCTGCATAACCCATTCCCTAAGACATTCCTACTGTAAGGTGTTTTTAGCAGGCTACCATTAGCCATGTTTTTCTCGTCTTGTCTGTCCACAGCATTTTGTGCACATATTTCCATTTGGCTGGATGGGGCTAATTAAAGCCAGTCACAGCAACTCTATGAGACTACCAGGACAACAGCAAGGACACAACAGCTAAAAGTATGACCACAAGGAAACACTGTATTCCAATTCTGCCAAAATATAGGTGTAGGAGAGCTACACCACAAAGTGAGAACTCGCACCCTCTTCCCCAGCAAGCCTTCTCCAACAGCAATTGCCTGCTGACTCAGGAGAGAAGTCTCAGTGCTACACAAATTATGAGAGCTGGCAAAAGAACAAGGGAAAACTAACAGGGATTACTGTGACCCCAATACTTCTTTCTTCCTCCACCCCCAATTTTCTTTACTCATCTGTGCGTGTTAGAAATCAAACTGTCAGGTTTTGATCTTGCAGCTACTACAGAAATTCCTTCTGCACTTGAATAAATTTTGTCAGTCTTTTTAGTTCTACTTGTGCCCCTTCACACACACCCTGTTTATCTGCAATGCGTGCACTGGGAAATAGAAAGCTGGGGGGGGGAGCTGTCTCTTAGCCCTCTGTTTCCAGTACAAAGAAAGGAGGTTTAATATTTCTGGAAATAAATTTTGTAAGGCATTCAAGCTTTCCAAAAATCAAATGTTACTTACTGTCCGCTCCTGCTAAAGGCAGCATCAAGCAGCAGAGGATGGCTGCTGGCACAGTGAGTACTGGGATGCAGAAGTTAGGCACCATATTCCAAAGCAGAGCAAGTCCTCTTCAGTCTGAGGCAAGTGGTCAGTACATCCAGTATTACAGACACAGACTTACTCCTGCAAAACCAAAAAGAAAGAAAAGGAAAATTATTATGACACACAGATTAACTGCCAGTATACCAAACTGTACTGCAAAAACATCATTACAGATACTTTCAAAGAGAAATTTACTTATCTTCCCTGCATGAGCAGTAGAGCACCACACACGCCTCCGAATTCAATAAGCTGATTTCAAGGGTCAGCAGGCATAAATGCACCTGTCTCCAAGTTTACCTTCACGTATAGTCTGGTTTATGGCCCATTAATGCATCTTTTCCTTGCTGCTGCTCACAACAAATAGCTCTGAAGCTGCACATTACATACAAGAAACAGTCTTAAGCTCTTGTAACTCTCCTCCCATGTGCCCTAGACAGACGTGGTTGACTGCATATGTAGGGAGGGTTTGTGATCAAATTGCATGTGCAGCACAGCTTGGACCATCCAGCTGGGCTGGTGTACACTAGACAAGTCTCAGCGGGTTCAAGGAGAAGAAACAGAAGCTGATTTGGATCAGCTGTCAACTTACGAGCTACCAGAGTCACAGCAGAATGTTATTAAGGAAAGTGTCTATAAAGAGAAGCTTCACCCAAAGCAAACACCTCAGCTTCAAACTCCCCAAAATGGAGGAAGTGACTACCTAAAAGGAGTGATAATTGGATATTCCCTCTCCAAAACAAAGCAAATTATCTTGTGAATTGCCTTAACTTGGGCATTTGCTTGAATACTGAAATACAGAAAATTCCTTGAAAACGAACCCCAAAAAAGCAAATATTTAAAAATAATACAATTTCTGTGTATCTGCTTTATCTTTAATGAGAATATACTCATTGTACTTCCATCTCAAAGTCTAAGGTCTACCTATTAAAACAGATTTGAAAGGAGCTAACAAGCACCACACCCTCAGTGACCATACTCAGCAGTGACACTTTCAGTACCAGCATCTCAACACAAGCCCAAGAGTTCTTTAAAAGTAGATAGATGTGATTCTCCACTAAGCTGCAGAAGTTACCAAATTTACCAACAAGGCATTATTAGTGAAAAAACCTCATGCTGGCAGATGCCAGCCTGAGAGAATCCTGTGAGTATCCCTGAAGCAAAGAACCTGCAACTGTGCACACTGTTTGTGGCCCAAATGCCACTTTTACTTGTGCTGGCAGACATTTCAAAAACACCTTCAAGACTGCTCTAACAAAGATATTTCTGAATTTTGCTAGGTTTGGAAGCATATTGTTTTTTGAAACTGCTGAGCTTTTGATGGAAGTATCACAAGTTACGAGCACATCTACTTCTGACAAAAACACGGTGCTCAAAGAATGCCAGCAATGATTGTGCCTAGGGAAATCCACAAGAAATCTCAAGAGAATCTGCCTTGGCAAATATTTACAGTGCATAGTACTAACAAACAGGAGATCACGATTCTTCTCCATTCTGTTACTGTATTTGCACAGTAAATCTTTTCACAGGTTATCGCACAACACAGAGAAATCTTTATTTATGCAACATCTTCTGCACCCGAGACATCTGAAAATACTTTACAAAACAACCTAGTTCTAACCTAGATGCAGAGAGACTACTGATCGTCTCATTCTGCTTTTATTGTCTCAATGAGAAGGCATAAATTGAACTAAGCTCAGCAGCAAAATTTTAAATACTGCAGAAGAGGCTCTTTGTACCAGCCACACACTCAGTCATCTTTGCTGCCCTCCAACTTCCCTATCCTCATTCAACTCTCACCAAAGGATTACTAAAAGCACCATTTACATGTCTTACATAGCAAAGACAGATACGACTACCTGTATCTTTGAACCTGCATAAGCTCTATTCCAATGATAGAATAGTCCAGACCCAAGAAGTTGGCCCAGTGTTCGCCAGCACCCCAGATATGGCCCATGCTGGAATGGGAGGAAATGCCTGGATCAAGAGTGATGATTACAAACATAAATTCTCCATGTACAGGGGTAATTTGTGCTGCCTGGAGAAGAGAGCCCACTGAAGCACTTGAAGCAGCATTACATCTGGCTCCACAGCAGCCTGAATCCTAAGAGGCTGCTCTTCTTGGGGAGGGGTTGGGAAACACCAAGGGTTGAAATTACTATGTCAAAACTAATGATGTGTGTCACGCTCTCTAAGATTAGGACAGAGAACAAGTTTTACAGGTGGTGCTGAAACATCTTAGGTATTTGTCAGACCACATTGGGGATGAATAGCTTTCAGAGAGCTTTTCCTCTTTCATTCACTTCCATTAACAACAAAAGTGTCTCATCTAACGGTGTATCTTGAGCACAGATTGCTCAGAGTCGTGTCAATGGCACCTCCACAGCCCTCATTCAGAAGTAACTCTCAGGAACACAAAAACCTCAGTTAAAGAATAGGTCTGTCTCTTGATTTCTCTCTTCTTTCAGTAAATGTGATCAAGCTTCTCTCCAGTTTCAACAGATTTATAACTTTCCTCTCCAGCCCATGAGATATATACAGCATGCACTATGCAAAACTGATGAATTGTCAGATACCCTTACCAGATGCTTCATAGACTTGATCTTTTTCAACTGTTTAGTGCTCTAAATAATTTACCATCTGGTAGAGAAGCCAGATTTTCTTATGCCAGACTGATATCTGTCCCTCCAAAGTTAATAGATCACCTTTGGCCTTTAACAGGATCAAAATTTGCCACTTCCTCTTGCCATGGTTGCTCTGGCTATGGAAAAGTTGTCTGCATTCAATATTTAAAGAGCTTTAAATTGGAATGTTTTAAAATTTTATAACTCTCAGTAGCTGTCATTCTCTTTTGAAAGTGAAAATATTAAAAAGCATCTCCCTGTGGTTCAGCATTCTCACTTTTTAGAAGGGATGATGCTCTCTCCCAAGGAGACAACCCAATATTCAAAGCAAGGGTGTCAGCTGAAGCTCAGTTAACCCTTAGAAGGGTCCGTGTTATTCTGACAGTGTTAAACAGCAATCCTGAACCAACACTAAGGGCTTCCTTTTCTGGGGCAGAAGGCAGCTTAGGATGGAAAGCAGCTAAAAAACAGGTAATACTGGTAGATTTTGGCATCAAGCTAAACAAAGTCAGTACAGCTTCGGCAAAATCAAGTACAACAGCAACCGACCAAATAATGCTCCTACAATTCTTAATGTGTCTTGTCCCCAGCAGCCTCATGCCTCTTCAGGCCCTTCTCTCTTGTTTCTGGACCAATTTCCTGTGCACCAGATGATCTCAGTCCCTTCATTTAAAGGCCTCCTTTAATCTCACTGCTTTGGCCAGCATCTCACAACTAATATCGCATTTGGGAGCCCAGACACAGTACAAGAAGGTTTTTCAAAAACACACGTACATTCTCATTTCTTCTTCTGCATCTGGTCCTGGCAATATCATAAACTCTAGACTACATAACCCAAAATTAGGCTGAGGCTAAGCACTCCAGATGGCTTTGTAAAAACAGCTTTGAGTTTAGTAAGCTAAACTCCTGCCTCTGCTCCAAACGCAGTGCTAGAGCTACCGAGAGCTAGTTTGGCAGAAAAACTAGAAAGCAGGGAAACACAACAAAAAACTAGCAATCTTCATTTAAATATATCAGGTTTTTGCTGTGGGGCAGGTGGATGGAAAAGAGGCAGTCTTCAGGACATTTTTTTCAACCTACATGGTCTGATTCTTTCAGACAGGCAGAAAAAGCTGGACTCATTTAAAACAGAGCCAAGAATACCAACAGCTCATATGGTACTAAGAAATTCTGGCAATAAGTATGTCTCACAGGAGACAGCAAAGAGATTAGAAAAAGCAGTCAACTTTAAAGAGTCAAGAGGAATTTCAAACCAGCACTGAATAGCTTATGTCCTCTATGAACTCCTCTGTAAGATAAACTGAACTGAAACCAGTGTCACCTGGGTCATCAGCCAAGACAGGCACAGTGAAGAAAAGCCAAAGCAAGCCTGCCCATTCCAAACCAGGGACAAGAACACTGCACTAAAATCACTTTTAGGTTAAGCTACCTTGCAACCCAAAGAATCTAAGAAGTCAGCACAAGAAGTTCCCTCCAGGAGCCCCTGTACATCCATGGAACTGCCCGGTTTCGCTGTGTGTGTGTGTGAGTACTGGCGCTGCCTTTGCTGTGAAACACGGTTAAGAGACTCCGGAGAAACTTTATAGGGTGAGCCCAATGCACAAGCAATGTCCTTATCTGAGCTGGAGATGTAACAGTGTCTTTTCAAAAAGTAACCTGAAACAATTGTTTCTTCAAGGTGGAAACTTCCTGAGCATTCTCAAGGATGCAGGTCAGAAAAAACAACTGGGCACAGCCAGACCATGGTAAAGACAGGGCTGAAATTACATCAGCTTCTCCCCGTGCTACTGCAAGTGCAACACAACCAAATTTTCCTTCTGGGCCCCTACCCTCTATATTTTACACAAGTACCTGAAGGGAAACCAGTGCTCCAGAGGGACCCAATCAGCACAGATCAACTCTGGGGTGCCACATCAGCGATGGTGATCATGCACCATGCAGAGCAATAAGGCAGCTCTTTATTCTGTTAAAAGTGAGAACAATAACTGGCTACAGCTCAGCTGCTCCACTCTGTACATAATGCCTCATCTGTGCTCAGAAGGAGGAACGGGAAAACCATGACACACCATATAACTCAAGATCATCATATTGCACACATTAAAAGTTGTGGAAGCAGTTACACACAAGCTAATGACTTTTCAATGTTTCACTTCACTACATTAGTATTCCTTTAGCATAGATTTCTTTGTGCTTTTCTGAGAGAAATATAATATAAAGAGACTTGGGGAGTACAGCAATATGGCCAAAAAAGACAAAATGAGTCTCATTTCACTCCGAACTCCCACATGCAGGGAATGTATTAGAGAGATTCAGTGGGGAGATATATGAAGATGGTGACGATGGCAACACTAGAATAGATTTAGGGGGGAACTTCCTATGGGCTTGCAATACAATAAAAAGGCCAAGAGCTAAAAAAACTGCCACATGAGCAAAGGTACCAGCTCTGGGACCCAGGTGTGAACAGGCCCAGAGCATCAGTCTGGTTACAAGACTCTCAAACCATCTGGAGAGGAGGGATGAGCAAAGAAATTCAAAAACCAGGAAGGATAAAGATCCCTGTCAAGTCACATGCATTAGACAGGCTGGCTAAGGATTTGATAGCTGTCTGTAAGTAAAAGAAGGACACAAAACACCAAGAAAGGAGTGGAGGAGTATAATTAGCCATGGGCATATAACTAGGAGAACGAGACAAAGCAAACGGAAGTGTATGCTGAATATTCTCAGTAAACAGTAAAAAAAAAAAATTAAAAAAGAGAAACACAATCCTCCCCAGAAATATTTTTCCCAGAAGAAAAATGTTTCATCACCTGTTTGGAAAGAAAACACAAATAGGGTAGGAAAAAAAAAAAATAACCCAAAATATCCCATAATCTGGGAAAAAACCCAACGAACTAATACAGGCAGATTGGTATAGAGCAATATATGTAACAGCAAGAACAATGCAGAAGTAATTCAAAAATATTCCCCTTATTTTGATAAAGCACAAGGAAGTGAGAAGTGACTAAGCACAAGCTGGCCCAGCTACAGGTCACTGTGATCCTGAACATGGAATCCCAACTTGACCTAAGGAGAGGAGCAGAGCCACTTTTAAGCAGAACACAAACACAAATTGAATATTCCTGTCAGCTTTATTGGCTACATTTGGTTCTGAAGACATTAATTTCTGAAGGTGTCATTGCCTGGAGACAATACTAGATAAGAAAGAGGAATTTTTCCACTGGAACAAGGATTATGGAGGGCCCAGTTAAATAACTATGGAGATAAGTTAAAACATACACTTAAAATATAGATCAGCCTTGAGCCTCACAAGCCCAGCTATCACTCACAGCAAGCACTAAGCATAGATTGCTGTAGATCACCCTACCCAAGTGGAAAGGCTCCTAATGCCTGCTGTAAAGTCTCCTTAAAAGAAGCAAACTATTGCATATTGGCCTTTCAACAGAATTCTCTTACATTTACAGAATAGGCCAATGCACTGCATCCAGATGCATGAATTACAGATCCAGGGCAGTAAAAAAATCCCACAGAAAATAAAACTAAATTCACCTATTCCTTAACTATCAGCAAACTCTGCTAATGTGAAGAAACATGCTCATGAGTCAGACATTTCCACACAGCAAGAATTTCTGTGCTTTTTCTACAAATTACTGTACATGTGACAATATATTCCTAATAAAAATGACTGTAACAGGCTTGGCGGAATGCAGCACAATGGAAAACAGTGCAAGGACTAAAATCACTAAGTCCTCTCCTCTAAACCCAATTCCAGCTCATTAAGTTCTGCACTGCCAGGGTGCAGACAGGTGGTTTTAAACTAGAGATGGAGAGCTGAGAAACACGGTCCTTCTGGGCTTGCTGCTTACGACACAGCACAGCTGAGTGCCACTGCATAGCTGTGGTGCTGTTATTCCTGCATCTGGCTCCAGCAGTGACAAACACACAGGTTCTGCATCTCTGAGACTCACAGAACATGCAAGGCAGAGCAGACCTACGATCCACTGAGCACCAGAACTCATTTTAACCAAAATGGCAAGAAGGCAAATGATTGGCCAGATAAGAGATAATCTGTCCTTCCATCCCTTCAAAGATTTGTGTGATGTCCAATGGCTTGAAGCCGAACTAAATCCTAAATCAATTCTAATTCAAAATTAAATCAGTTCCCTCTTTGTAAGAATGCTTTTACTCTTTCCACATCTCTCAGCTTCCTTAAGACACATTGATGTCAAAATTATTCAGAGGCCTCCCAGAATCTGAACAAGCCCTTTCTCTGGCTTGGAGATTTTTAGTAACTTCTAGAAATATACCTTTGCAGAATCCATCTAAGTTGGACCCTGTGAGAACGTGATCTTCAGGTATTATGTTATTTTTGTAGCAATTTTTGCTTCAACCAGAGTACAAGGTATATAAAGAACTTTCTTCTGGGGGGCAAAACACCCAAGTTGTTCTTTTTAATAAAAAATACTTTACTTTTGCTGGAAGTTCAGTTATGTTTTACGTAGCATAGCATACTACTGGGGTCTGCTCACTTAATGCCTTTCAGATTAACAGCTTATTCTAAATCTGCTTTTGCCAAGACCTCAATTTCTGGAATTTGCTTAGCTTTTATATTTAGAAATACTGGGCACAATACTAGTACCAAGTCTTCTACAATATTTTTAGTGGTTAAAAACTGATGCAAAGTAGTAATTTCCCTCTTTGGCAGCACACTCCTCTTCCTTAACTTCCCATCATCCAAGACAAATTTCCACACAAGACAATGGCACTCATTTGCCTAAATTATTTATCTTCCATGTATAGTCAGTAGTTCTTCAAAGCCCACCTTGGATCTTTCAATTTTCCTTTTATATTAATTTTACTTTATACACTCTACTACTGATAAGTGGGAGCTCGGTTTCCAAATTTTCATCTCAGTTTCTCAAGCCTGCCACTTACCTAGAGCAAATTACTCCCAGCTAACTGCTTGCTAATTTAACTTATTTTCCCAGTCTGCTTTCCTATGTTCCTCTATTGATTTCAAACCACATCAAGGAACTGATTCACTCCCCCCTCACACCCTCCCTTTTTCTTTTCTACTCTTACTTTTTCCCATTACAATGTTAGGGATGCTTCAACTAACTTGTTCACTTTCTTGCAAGTTACCCTTTCTCAAGTTTATCTTCATTCTCAACATTTTCATCTTCTTCACCCCTCTGAGTTTAACGATGTATTCATGCCCTACATTCACCACAGTCAGGGCTACTGATGAAGACATAAGTGAGGAGCTCACAGACACCTCTAACCTCGCTGATGCTGCAGCATCTTGACAAAGACAGGACTGATTAAATAACCCTGACCAACTCCTTGTGTCTGCAGCTATTTTAATCCAGGCTCTGGAAAGGACACACAGGCTGGTGACAAACCCCCCACCATCTCACAGCCACTGGCACACGTGGCAATCGAATGAAAAACGACTTACTGCTTTGATCCTACTCACAGAGACAATAATCCTTTTCCACAGGTCCACCAAGCACGCACAAAGTGCCAAATTCTCAAATCCATCTTGGCTGCCATCCTTTCTAGACATAGGGACACCAGCTGAGGAGCAGCATGGCTCCACCGGACGGGATCCCTGCCTGTCCCAGCCACCCCTGCCAGCCAGGACAAGACAGCAGCAGGCTGCCACAGGGCTGGCTTCTTCCTAATGCCATCATTTAGCAGACAACTTATGCCCTACTGGAGGGTTTATGTATCCAATTAAACTTCCTGTAATTCTCATCTTGTGAAACTATGAACATTTTCAATGCTGGATTTTGGAATTATTCTCTCCCAAAGGGCTTTGAAGTTAATTATATCATAGTTGTTATTACTGTCTCAACCACAGATACTGCTTGAACCCCATTATTGTGTGTTACTGAGGGCTAAAATAAGAACAGCTGCTGTTTCGGTGTGCTCTGGAGCTAGCCTTTCCTGCAAACTGCTTCTATAACCTTTGCCCAAAAAATTATGTATGCTCAGTTTATATGCAGGTAGTTAACAGAGCCCAGTAGGGTAAACGGACTTATTACATTTATTAAACTGAATTCTCTCCATGCAGAACGCCCCCAGCATCCTGCAGTTCGCTGGCTCTGGAGGCATTTTGGCACTTGGAAGACAGCACCCAGAAATTCCCTCTGCAACTAATAAGCAAGAACTATGAAAGCACAAGTTTCATGCAATTGCCTTCTGTATGAAAAATGAAAACTGTTTCTGTAACCTCTAAAGAAACCAAGATGCAATCAAGCTTATTGTAATAAGATGCTAAATTTATGATTATTCCTTTTTATTTTTCCTTCTAGTAAGGCCCCCTAGTTTCGCTTCACCGAAAGAAAACAGCCTCTGAGGTAGCATATACGACAGCACCTAAGCCATATTAAAGAGATGTAAATTAAAAAAATCCTAGGTGTAATATAATGCTTATTGAAGATGAAGAAACTAAAGGTCTGCAAACTGTCAAATCCTGATTTAATGGTAGCAAGTCAATCTTAACTCTTAGTACAAGAATTTCTATTCCTAAGTTTTAATTCCAAACTACTTCTCTCCTTCAGTAACACCTCAAGCTAAAAATTAAATTCAGGTTTTTTGCATCACATTCTGTACAGTAAGACACATAAAACATATACACATCAGATTTTGTCTCACTCAGATCTGAGCCCGTGTGTTCAAAACTGTTTGATGGAAGAAAATCAATTAATATATTTTACAAGTCTTCTTTGTTTGTCAGATCAAAGCAGCAGTTTCCTAGTTACTTCCTGTCCAGAGGGACTGAGATAACAGCTGCATCAAGGCTGCAGCAAATCCAGCACTTTCTGGACAGACCAGCCATCTTCCATCTTTCATCCCACAAAGCAAATGCCAGGACTCTTCAAACAGGCCAAAATCTGCTTCCACACTCACATTGTGCAGGTAAATTCTTATGTGGGGGCCACTCACAAGTGCTGAAAGCTTACAAGCAGCAGAGAGGAAGGCTCCACATGGCTGTGGATCCGTTCTGCCTGACACCTTATCAAGGATGCACAACCCTCATCTGCTTCAGATTACAAAGATGAGAAAAGGTGGGAAGGCTAACAATACTCTGCACATGTTAATGAACCTGTAATAATTGCCTCTGCTAAACTCAGAAAGAAATCCAAAACATAAAGCAAAGGTAAACATGACTACCTCTCAACTAAGTTGGGTACATCACCACCCCTACACAGCACTTGCTGCTCCTTGCATCTTGCATGAACCTGAACCTCCCACAGACCCTCCTCATCCACCATCAAACCCACACTAAATTTATCACACATTATGTGTGAATTTGCTTTTTATATCCAGCAATTTTCTGACTACTAGAAAAGGCATGCTTTGCTAACCAAGGGTATTCAGTGCATGGCAGTTATGTTGCTATTTCCAATGGCTTTGTTATTTCTGCACTGGAGAGGCAGCAGGAGAGATCAGTTCTCACATTCAACACAGTACACACATGGCACAGATAGCATGGGATATTCTACATCTCTTGCTGGTCCTCCACTACATCCTATGGCTCTAATAACATCAAGTTTTGCAATTCAACCTTAAGTAAAGTATTCAAAGGAAAAAAGGCAAACAAATTTCACCACAACACATCTGCTTCCACAATACAGTAGCTTGCTTTTGATTTTCATAATTCAGTCTTAAAAGGCTCCTCTTCCTCAAACTTTGAGAGCATTTCCTATGTAACTCAGATCTTATAACTTCTATGCATTCTCTTTACCAGAAGAATGGCTCCATGCTAACAGTATGAGTCAAGATAAACCTGAATTCTAATAAAAGATCAACCTGAAAAATAAATAAATTATGTACCTCACACAAAACTGCCCTTTTCTAACGGAGACTTCTGCCAATACCAGATGGAAAGACCTTTGAAAAATAAGACATCCCATATGCCATCTGCAGCAACTTTGAGCTTCACTATTGAAATTATTCACTCTTTCCTTCCAGGCCTCCACCTTTACACGACCTTGAGTAACACATAAAGAAGATAACACAAAGTGCAGCTTCTTGGGATACTTTTCAGTAAAACCTTAGGAAAGAAAATTACTGCTAGCTGTTTTTTCAATCCATTTGTGCATTAGTGTGCTGCAACACACACTTGGCGCTGTTGAAATCAGATTCAATGTACGTTTTAGCGTACTTAGGAGGAAAGCTATTTTAATTTGTTAGTTGCCAGAATGTAAAATCCTGAAGGGAAAAAAGCTTCCAGCAGAAAAACAAAACAGATCTTAAAGGGGAAAGATATTACCTAGCTTCATGAAAAACAAAGGAAAGCTTAAGGTGGACCATGTTAAGTACAGCTCCAAGAAAAGGAACAGCTCCTTCCTCCACATGGCTGGTGTGGGGCTAACAACACAAAATGCAGCCCCTTGCTCATCAAAACCGAACATACTAAATTAACAGCAGCATAGCAACTCCTGAGCTGGCAAAAAACAATGGCTCTCAACCCTTAGTGATGTATGGGGAACACTCTCCAAGTTTTAAACATTTACTTTTGGATATGCAATGCCTACAAATGTCTAAGCTTCTTCTTACCTGCAGACTAATGCATGAAAGTGGCTTTGATGATGTTCCCTCTGAAAGCTTGCGTGTCCCAAGTCTGAAGCTCTGTGTCCATCACTTCTAGATGTGTGCCCAGCCCATTAAAGTGGACCTGAGCCAGGCATGAGCAGAGGGGTGGTTTTACCCAACCAGCAAGAGCACACATACCATGTTCATGCCAGTCCTATGTTTAATCAGGCTACAGGAAAGCAGGACAAAGTCATCCGATGCCAGAGCTCATATCCCTGGCTGCTTGACCTCCAGGCAGTGCATGGATTCTGCATCACTCAAACCTGCTTTGGTTTTACCCTTGTGGGTTTTAATAATTATGCACATACACAGAGAGCTTGCAATCAGTGTACTCTGAATTTAATTTTAACCAATAAATGAAGTATTAAAAGCCACAAAAATTTTTATAACATTTTAATTGTGTATTACAGAACTCATCTGGTAACACCTAATTATAATTCTAAATGAGCAGCAATTAACAAGCTATTTTACGGTGCCTAAGTCCAAAATAAACAAGGTCAGGACAGTCCTGCAGAAGGAGCTGCTAGTATGCACACTGCAGAAAGGAGGCCAGTCTATGCTTGGAATGTACTCATTCCCCAATTTCTCCATCAAAGCATTAAATTTTAGAAAGTGGAGGGAATATCACCTGTCAAGTACAGGACCTGCTGTGTCACTGGATCCTTGCCAGGAAATGGGCAGCTCTGCTCCTCACATACCACCCACAACACCAGTGTTCAGTTCACGTGAAGTGACACATGCCAACACTGTGTCACTGATGGGGAAGGTCGGGGCAGGTCCAGTACAATCAAGTGCTCTCACCCATCTCATGTAGCAAAGAACCCAAAATGGGATGGGTTGAGGACAGAGCAATGAAGAAGTCTCTCTTCACACACAAGTAACACTCACTGTAGTAAAGGCAGCCCACCTATTGCTTGAAAAAATTAGTTTATCTTTCAGAATCATCCAACACTTCAAGCAGGAGAAAGGCAGATACTGTAGAGAGAGCCACAGATTTCATGTTAGAAATTCTAGAACATTTCCCACTGACCTGGATGGTCTCCCAGAAACTTCTTGTAACAATCTTGCTTCTTTACTCCTGGCTGGTAAGTCAAGTCTTTCTATCTGGTAAGCATCCACTGAGTGTTCCAGAAATAGTTATAGCAGGGAAGTACCCCACTAGCAGCATTTTAGGGGTCAACCAGAAGCCCAGAAGTTTTATTTCAGAATGCATTACCCTTTACTGACAGGCTGGGTTTAAATTGTATTTTCATATTTTATCCTTTAAAAAGAAACGTTCTTTGAGAGTTGAACTGTGAGGGGAAAAAACCTCAACCTAAATTATATGCAATGTACAAGGTAATTTTCTTTTTTCAGAAGGTAGACAAGGTTTCTGAAAAGAGTTTTGAGACAGACTCATGCATCTGTCTTCTTACTTTATTTTTTCTGTGTCCTCTAAAGAAAGTGAATATCAAACCTCTTCCACACGGAACAGGGGCCATTCCTGACTCTAGGGGAAAAAGCAACAGAACAGGAACCTGCCTGATGCAGCTAGTATCCCCTCTGTCTATAGGAGCAAAACATTAGCTATTCTTAACTAATGTTAAAGACATGGAAACATTTGGAAAAGTATCGTTGATCAGCTTTTTAATCAAAAGAACAAAGCACCCAAGGCACTGTCAAGGCTAGATCAGCAATCCAACTCGAGGAGATGCTAGCAACAGGAAATGTGCTTTATGTACACAGGTGGTTTATGAGAAATAATTTGTGTACAACCCTTTTAAAAAGAATACATGAAGGAATTTGAATAGCTATCCCTCATGAAGCAGTGCTTTTCAGAATTACGACTGTTCTGTTCTCCAAGCTCACAGACAACATAATTCCTGACAGATTAGCCTTCTGGGTCACCCTGAGGACACCAGCAGTGTAAGCCTGCTTAAGGTGCTGCAGATTCCCCAGTGCTCTGGTGTGCTTCTGTCCTACCCACAGAAGCACTGAAGTCTCACACCAGATGGGTCATGGTGGTGTAGATCTCTGTGGGAAAGTATTCTGGGCTTGCTCTTCCAACAAGACTTACAGGCTTCAGACAGTCAAGTGAACCTGCATTTGTCCAACTGAGTTTTTCTTTTTATGACTCAAGGCTAGCTGAACCAAAGCGACCATCCCTGGCAAATGGAACCCTTTCTGAGCAAAGGCAAGAGGAGAGCTCCCAAGGCCTGAAATAAACAGTCAGGGCTTCATACATGCAAGCATCCCTCTGTACCTTTCTTTGCCAGCAAACATGGAAAACCCTATCCTTTGATTGCACGACAAAGCTTTCGGATATACTGTGGTGTCTATCACTTAAAAGTTCACCACTGACCGCCAGATATTTAACCACTGCCACATGCCTGCCGTGACAACCTTCTCCAGGACGGGATTCACAGCGGGACTGTGCCCCAAGTCCTGTTTAGTGTTCAGCTACAAGATCAATCTGTACATGGCTGGGAGGAGGGCACCCTTTCAAGGGCCTGGTAAACTCCATCACACACCCTGCAAGAGCTCATCCCGCAGCCTCCTCCAGAGCCTTTGCTGCCCAGCAGCACCAGCACTACCAGTGGAGCCAGCAGGACTTCATTTTTCAGCTGTGCAAACAGGAAAGGGAAAGCTGATCAAACCACTGCCTGAAGGGAGGATGCACCAGGAAGGCCAAGTGAAACCACAGGCACAGCAGACTCAGAGGCAGCAGCCATCGTTAAGACCAAGACTAAATAACTACCGACAGTCTTTTCCATGAACCAGGCAAAGCTGATTATTTTTTTCCAACAGACCAACTGCCCTGGGAAAGCCCACCATCCCCAAAACCTTTTCCATCAACTGTCCAAAAGAGTTGCTTGCAAATTACTGGAGGCACAAAAGCTGCAGACGCTTGGCTCTTTATCTTTGAAAGCATGCCACTTGAATTTATCACACTACATGCAAGTCAAACTTTATTTAGGTGAACGAGAATCCTATAAGCCCCCTTTTTCCTCACCAGAGAGTGAGAACAAGCAGAACAGCTACTGCCTTCTTGCTTTACTGAATTCATTATATTAAACCAAAAGCAATGTCATCTTAACTTGAAAGGACTTTTAAAAGAGCTTGAAGCAATTCTGCTGCTGTAGCATTTTTATATTTTGGATTAACTACAAGCCCTCTTAACCTATCCAAGTTTGTAACAGCACGTACTCATATCCTCCTAAGCTTTCAGAGCAGCCAGCAGTCTCTGAGCTGTTAGCAAGCTGAGAGTTAAAGCACACACCATGTACAACTATTGTAATTTGACTCTTCTACAAGTCAAAGTTTTAGGTATTTTTGTCCACAAGAACAGACCTGCAGAATCTGGTAAATTATCTCAGACATTCCTCATGTCTCATGTGCAATTTCCCTGATTAATAACCCAGGCTCACAGGGGCAATGAAAAGGTCAAAATCCTACTACAGGCAACAGTGCTAAAATATTACTAAGTGTTACCTTTAAAACATTTTCAATTAGCATTAATATAGAAAGATTTCTATCAAGAGATGTTCTGTAAATTCATGATTATCATCACTGACTTTTTAAACTGTTTAACAAACAGGATATTTTTACTTGTTGTTGTTTTGGGTTTTTTTGCTGATAGGGCGTCTCAGAAGCTATGGAAAACACCTTAGTAGCAACATTCTTGAAATGAAATACTAAAAAAAACCACCCTGCTACCAATAACTGTTTCTGTTTGATGCAGTTTGTCATTTTTCTGGACAGCTGAAAGCCTTAGGCAAATGTGCAGGGAAAAACAGTGAACCATCTCATCCATCTTTTGTTTATTAAACCCTGAGTTTATTCAAGTGGCTTTGAATTCTGAACTACACCAAGTCTTCTGAACCATTCCACGCTCAGCAATTGAATCTAGGGGGCAGAGAGAATGCAGAATGTCCTTTACATTTATTAACTTCTGGAGAAAGCATCAGATAACAAACCCTTTCATGTCAGCTCACACAGCTGAAGAACAGTGAGAAAAAATGGCCAGAACCAGACCAGCTCCAACACGGTGCTACCAGAAAATCCTTGTCAGGTGCTTGATACAACCCCTGCAGAGAGCACCTCAGTCACTCCTGGGCTCTCTTACCCTGCCTGTGGGGGACACCAAAACAAAGAACCATTAATAAGCACTTTCAAGCTTTTTTCTGACTCTGTGTTTTCAGAGCAACAGCTAAATCTTGGGGACAGCCGTACGTGTGCTAGAGATGAAAGGCTGCCAAGCAGTGCCAAGTTATCTCAGACTAATAGCATCTAGGGGAGATGGAGATGGATGGAGTCACAAGATCAATCTGCAAAAAACTCCCAGTTCAACACTAGTTTGAAAAGGGCTATCTTTACTCTGTCCATTCACAAAAACATGGTGAAAAGAAAAGCCATTTTTATATACAAAATTGTATTACAAGAGTGCCCTAGAGGCCACTGTATCATTCATTTTCATACCAAATTCAATAAAAATACACCGTTCTTATTTATATTAAACAGGTGCAGCACCGAGGGGTCTTGCAGCAGCATTTAAGACCTTGCTGAGAGCATGGCCTGCCCTAATCGAGACAACCAGCCTAATCAGGAAGCCGACATGGGCAATTTGGCTGCAGCAGGTCTAGCCCCAGAGGTCTCACACATTATTGCCTATGTCTGCATTTCCCCTCCTTTTACTATCTTTCCTCATGTATTTCCTGATGCTCAAGTGTATACCAACGCAGTCGAGAGGATGCAATTTGTAATCTCAATTAGGCACAACATGAGGTAGCCAAGATGATTAAGAAAGAAGGGGCCTAAATTAGCTTACTGCCCCTTTACAAGAATTAATTTCTATTCCAGCAGTGCCCGTGGTGGCGTGTCCAGTCCAAACATGTAACAAAGTAAACAGATGCACTCAAGAGAGACTGACATTTTTCATGTGGCATGGCAGGGGAGCTGTGTGGCAGTGAGGGTGCATGCACTTCAGCCTACCTGATCCATTAGTGCTTGGTCAATGACAAGGAAAGTACAGTCTTTCCTTCCCTTAAGTAAGACACTAATATATTACAACTCTACAAGCCAGGGTAATTAATCAAAAGTCTATCACACCATATAAAATGAAAATGGCTCAAAGATGTGCCTGTTCACATCAATTAATTATTAAAAGAGCATTAGCATTAACTGAAGCTTTTCACCTGCCATTTAGAGGTTCAGGCTAACATGACACGACACGCACACAACCACTGCATCACAGTCTACACCTCCATTCACCCACCCAGCTATCCCAGCTGTGCCTGTACCTGCTCTGTTTCTGCAGACTGGTTCCAGTAACACCCCAAGAGCAACCAGAGCCAGCCAGCTAGGGATGTTCGATATTCCCCTACAGCTGGGTAAGAATCAGCAGGTATCCCCTCCAAACGGCAATCACAACAAGCATTTGCACATGTTTGCCCTGACATTTCCTCTTCTGTTTCAAAATAAAGTCCTCAAGCAATAAGGCAAGGGCTTGGTAAAGGTATTGCAAGCATTCCTAGAAACCACCAACCGTGTTGTTTTCAGCTGTGTTCATGCTGCTGTAATCAATGGAAGCACTTAGCAGTGATGAGCACATACCAGCAAGAAAAAACACCCCATCCTTTATGCCATGGCTGTTATCTTCTTCCAGACCAACCAATGAATCAAGATCACTGACTGCACTAGGAGGCAAAGCACTGGGAGGGCTGGTGCTTAATTAAGCTGAAGTAAATATACTCTGGCTCAGGAGCAGACTAGAATCACCTCTGCAGCACATAAACCAAAAGCAGACAAGAGCATAGCAGCATCAGACCTGCCCATATTTCTACCACTTATGACCCAAGCTTTATTCTAATTGCACAAACTGAAGAATGATTAGCAGTCGTGTGGACATTAAATGCCCTGCTGATGTAACCAAAACAGATTTGCATTATTCAGAACAATTACATACGGCCATAGCTGTGAAACTAGAATGAATCAAAACAAAAATATACATTAAAAACACAAAGCATCACTCCATAAACAAGGGGGATGGCAAAACAGCCTAAGTAATAGTTCAAAAGCCACACACTAACATCATGCTTTCTAAACTGAAGATGCAGGCATCTTTTTCATGAAACACCATAAAGCCACTACAGTGGTGTTCTCATCCTTTACAATCTCTAAAATTAACTTTTATGGATACAAATACTAATAAAATTCGCCCCACCTATGTTTTGCACCAGGCTGCTATGTAAGACTTCATAACCAATTTTATGATACATTTGTATTTCTGCTGAGAAGTGTTATGCACAACTCAAGATCAGCAGAAGTACTAGATCAAGTTAGACATCAGCTTCCGTGGGAAGTGAGTGGTAAATGCAACTCCAACAGACCACGGCTGCCTGTGCTGAAACAACTTTACAGTACACTTCTTAATAAACTACCAAACAGGCACCAGCACTCCTGGTGTCATTTGAAATTAAACAGTAAGCTAAAACTTGAAACATTTTTGCCTCACCTCCCATTTCTCACAGATGCTCCTCTTCGCAGCATATCTCCAAGTGGAATGGTGAGAAAAGGGGGGACCCCAGACTGGCTGCCAGCCAGCGTTTTCAGGCTTTACTTTTAATACCATTACCTATGAATACATTACATTTACTTGGCCTACAGTCACCTCATTAACCCTGGCAGCAAAGCAAGTAACAAATACAGCTAACAATACCTACTTGGTAAGAAAGCCTCACATTTTTTCTTAACACTTCATCTGAAGAGGTAAATCTCGGGAGGTAAGTTTGTAGCTGTTAACAAGCTATTTCCCTCTCCCCACAGAGGAAGAAATTGTGTTTTTCTCTGACAGCAATATACGATAGTACTGTCATTACAGCTGTTTTAGAACAGCTTTAAACTACACTTGTGTTTCAGAACTACCTGCCAGAGCCCTTGTTCAAAACTTTCATCTCTCAATATATTGTTTCAAGGGAAGCTTTTAGTTTCAACTGTCCAAGTCATCAAGTATACAAAAGAATATGCATACTTAAAGGTAGAAGATACAAACTCACTCACTGCATTCAAAATACAATTCATAAGCTCCTTCCCTGGGGCCTTCCCAGACTGGACGGCCAGATTTTGTCCATGTTATGAGACAGCAGCACAGGGCTATAAAATCTCAGGAAAGGCTCCTTAAGAGAAGGGATGAGCCAGTGCACGAGCTCTCATCAGGATTCCTCTGCACTGAAATTGCAGCCTCAGCTGCTGTGACTCCCCAGATTCTACTTAACCAGCAGATCTCACTTCTTCTACTTGACTCCAATCTGCTAAGAGTTTCTTTCCAAAAGACTTCTAAACATGATGTGCACACATATTCATACATCATTTATATCTATTTTACATCTTTATAAAAGTATTTCTATAAAAGTGACACCATGCAGGTATTTTATGGTGAATGCATTGTGATTTTCTTTTGTAAACCTCCAATCCCCCTGTTGTGCTTGGCTTTTCCATCGGATACAGTGGAGCAGAGTGGCTGTTTCCCCAGAAGCCAGACAGATCCAGAGCTCCAACCCTGCTTTCAAGTGCAAGGACTCTCACAGCCCTGTCAAGTGCCTTCATCTCTGCACCTTGCACTTCCCAACTATGAAGTGATAACACTCTGCCTCCCTGACACTATTTAGTGATAACAGGTTTCAAAAACCAGAAAAATAAGCAAACAAAATCTACTATAAAACTCTGAAGAGCAAATACTGCTATCTTGAAAACATAGATGCTTACTCCAGTTGCCAAGCCTCTATAGAAACAAAATTACCCTGCAAACATTTTCTGGACTAATTTTAATCTTGAAATTCCACTACATCTTTAGTTTCAAGTGCAACAATTTATACCCCCTCTTTGGAGAGAAACACTGCAAAACATTTGAATTCGAGTTTTTTCTACCTCAAGAAAAGCTTAAAAACATACAGTTTCTCTTTTATAATCCTGTAGCAACAGGAGGTTTTGCTCTAGCAGAACAATGAGATGAAATCAAAATAGTCATCTATCCACTGATAGTGCATAAACACTGCATTTAATAGCACTTCCACATACTGATTTCAGACTAACCTCTTCCTCACAACAGTAACAGCATAAATGACCATTTCAAGAACACTGTCATCCAAATGTCACAAAACAAAAGAGAACAAATGATACACCTACTTCCCTGTGTCTCCTCTGGCATTTAGAAGGTGGCACGTGAGGAGAATACCCCAGCTCCTGTGCCTCATCTCACCCTGTAATGCCAAGGCAGGCTCCGGGATGGAGTGAGCATGAGAGCTGCACCAGGAGGTCCTGCCAGCACTCGCCATCTCTGCAGCAGCTCCCCCATTTTGCAGAAGAGGGTCCACTCAGCACTCATGTTCCTAATTAGACACCAACAATTAGCTGGAATCTCGTTGGACTGTGCATGTCACCTGTTAACAAGGCCCCGTGAAAAAGGGCTAAAACTGGATGTGGCAGATGGAGCTGTATATCCTGTCCATCTCTGGAGAGCAGATTTGTAATGCAAAACACTGAATCCAAGATGAGACCCATGGATACAAGGAAGCAATCAGAACCAAACTGATTAAACAAGACCCAGGTCTCAGCACAGCAGACAGAATACTAAACAGAAACAAAAAGATACTTCAGAGAGGGAAACAAACCATTCACGGTGTCCCACACCAGCCGGATCTTCCCTGAACCATGTGGCTTCCTCTTCAGAAAAATCAGATCATTTTCCTAAAAAACTCACCAAGGCCAGAAACATCCACATCCCAATCACTCCATTTCAGGTCCACACACAGGAAAACCCTGGGCTCTTGAGTTGCCTGCTTTATAATGGGGAAGCCCAGGGCAGTGCTGCTGTGATCCACACGGCCAAAGACAACTGTGCTTTGTTGCACAGCCCTCCAGTTCAGCTTTGCAGTGCCCCAAGCCAGAAGTCTAGTCTGGATTATCAGCCCAGCCTCTCACAACCTTGGGCATATGACATTTCATGCAACTACCACTATCTTGAACCCAAATCCTGTTTGACTTGAGCAAATCTGGACTCAGGACAGGAGAAATCCAGACTGATGCCCAGTACAGAGATCATGACAGGGAACGGATGCACTACTCTGCTCTGTATCCACCCAGTCACACAACACCGAGAGATGTGCTTTAATTCCAGCCCCAGTACTGCCGGCTCCCATACCTAGTCACACCTTCTTGCTCTGCTTTTCATGCAGTATTAAAGAGAGTTTTTAAATCCTTGCATTGGGAACTGTGTTTTCCCTTATCAACACTGATCTGGCTTCACAGACCTCCCACTCGTTTTGTTTCATGGGCTAATGGAAGAGGAGAATTAAACAGACCTGAGCTCCTGCAGCCGCTCTCTTACAAATGCTCCACTGACACACACACATTTCTCAGCAACACCTTTGCTCAAAAAAAAAAAAAAAAAAAATCGAGGAAAATGTAATTTAAACTTTTAACACTTTCTCCAATGAAGCACAAAAAAAACAGACATCCTTAAAGTTGGCTTTGTTTTCCTTTCTCTCAGCAAAATGCTTATCCCTCGGACAGCTGCAAACAACCTCAATACACTATTCTGCTGTCTTACACCTCCCTGCTAAGTGGATGATGTCACACAGCCTCACAAGAATAAACATATTCTAACATGCACCAAAAAATGAACCAACTAAGCTATAAGCAAAGACTGTTTATGTAATGCTTCACAGACACCTTTACACTGCCTCACAGTGAGTTTTGTTTTGAGCTTGTTTTTAACCCAAGGTTCAGAGAGAAGGAAAAAAAAACTTTCACATGCCAGTACAGTGCTTGCCCACTGACTTAGCAAAGCACATACTGCCAAGCTGCTGCACAGCTTGAATGCCTCAGTGACCAGGTGCTTTTGGAAAATTCTTGTTATATGCACACATACACACACAAAAGAGCAATCTAATCGTCAAAATATTCAGAGACACATTATTCTGAGACACTCATGTGGCCTCTAGAAGCACACTTCTTGATCTGCGTGAACTGACTTTAGATATAAAAGGATGCTGTGGCTCCCCTTCTCCTCTTCGCCCCTGCAAATCTCTTCAAGTTTTGGGGGTTTCATTTTTTATTTATTACCCTTCTCTTAGCTTCAAAGAAAGTTTCTATTATTCCACCAGATTTTATCCCTTTCTATTTGGCAAATGTTGATTCTCCCCCATCCTCCCACGTGTCTCACATGAAACTGCTTCAGCCTCCTTTGTGCAAGCAAAAAAAAAAAAGAAAAAAAATCTTATCTCAAAATCTGCTGGTTCAACAACATCACCACTGCCTGGCCATTAGAGTTCAGTGTCTAAATGAACCAAAGAAACTGCAACCCACTGTCCCTCACAAGCCAAAGGGGAGCAGAGCCCACCTCCATCACTGTGCTGGTGCTGAGAGTGTGGCAGAGCCCAGGTCCAAGGGCTGGGAGCGATGGCCTTGTCCCCTTGTGCCCCCTCAAAGCACATCACTGCTCCCACACCACGTGCAGAATTTGAAAATGATGCCCCTACAAGCTCTTGGCTGATATGATTGTAGGGACATATGACAATGCAGCCTTAAAATACCTAACAGGCTCCCCCTGCATCTAATGAAGGGGAAAATGAGGGAAAAGCAACAGTAATTCCACGCATGACCTGCAAACACTTTTTGTGAGGGGGATGGAGCAAAAGCGTGAAGAAGTGAAGACAGGCATTGGTGCTGATACCTTTACTCCACGTTTCCCCAAGTAAAGCATCGTGCCTTGGTGCCAGGCAGTGCCTGAACACTACAACCCCAAACAAGACAAGATTAAAAAAATATATATATAATTGCTGCTCTTTTAAGACATTCCTTAATACTGAACACGTTGCTCCACTTCTGCATTCCAGAGTCTGCTACCTGTAAACAAGAGTTAAGACCAGTACTTTGCAATGTCCAGTTCAGATTTGGATGAGAGGTAAAAAACAAAGTAATATTACAGAGTACAGTATGATATCTCTCATACAGACAACTTAAAAATCACCATTTAATGATAAATTTAATCATCAGAAGCATCAAGCACAGCATGACTGTGCCAAGGGAGTGGGGAGTCAATGAAGGTAAGATATCTTCTCTTTCTTGAAATTTTTAATAAAAATGTAGCAATGAGATTGAGTTTAGTTTTGCTAGGAAATCTGCAGAATAAAATTATTGCTATTACTATATCCAGGTGCTTTACACATGCATGAGTCTAGTCATTTGAGATTCAGCATAGACCTGCTCTCAATGTTAAAAAAACATGTCCCTACTTCTTCAAGAGAGGGCACAATCAGCCAGCTTCCAGTTAATATGGATAAATATGATTTCAGCATTATTCATCACTCCAATTTCAATAATGAAATGAAAATTATTCCTCAAGATTAAAGTGTAAAAATCTAACTACCTCCCATTATTTTCCAGTCCTCTAGAAGTTGATGTCCTCCAAGAGATTTAATGGACAACAAAAGACTCTTCACTGCTATCTCAAAACACTAAGGCACTATTCCTGTAATGACCAGTTGTCTCCTTGGATAACACTGACAGCAAGATGCAAATGCAGCCACCAGTGCATGTACTTTCTGGAAAAAGTACCTGCAAGATCTCTTCAAATTGAAAATTTTATCAATCACAAACCTTCACGGCAGAGCCAGTATATCAATCTGTTTTGTTTTACACTTCAAATATTTTGCACAAAAATCTAGAGTTCATCCACAAAAAGCTTTAAGCAGTAGCATCACTAGCAATTCACTGAGAACATTACTGAAAGCCAACTGCCTAATATCTACAAAGGAGAGGGGGAAAAGAAAAAAAAGGTGCTGATTTGGGTTTTTTTTGAGATTTGACTTCACGGTGCCAAAACTCTTCAGTAAAATACATCAGTATTAACATAGATACCTTTGAGAGTGCAACCATGTGCTGATTTTAGATAGTTTAACTTTTACTTCAATGCTTTCAAAACCCGTGGAAGGTTCTTCTAAGAGAAGCAGAGGACTCTTGGACATCAACTGGGCTCACTGCTACCAGGACACACAGTGCCCAGGTTTTCACAAGTCTCTAGTGAACAGCATACTCATCTCTTGCAATTGAGGCAATAATTTGCTAAGCACATCTTTCAGCAACACTGAGATCTTAAGCAGCGACAGTGCCCACATCCAGTCACCTCCCCAGCTGCATCAAGAGTTTTGTGCCATGGACTGGATTGGGGATCAGTCCAAGTTAAAAATAAATAAGAGGGAGAAAAATAACACAGTTCTCTTTGACCTGAAGCAGACTCCTGATTTATTACCCTGCTGCTAGTGACAAAACAGGTTTAGAGTAAGCAGGAGGAAATGGGAAGAGACTGCTGAAGCCCAGATCATCTCTGCAAGAAATGTTCTATCTACCACAGCAACCCAATTATTGCATACTGTAAAACCAGTAAAAAAATATTTCAAGGCAGTGTTTTGATTGATTTTCCTTTGCAAAACAATCTCCCACCTAGGGTCTATGGTTACATTTCAGTAACATCAGAAAAAAACAATTTAAAAACCCATGTCCCTCTGCAGAAAACAACCTTCAAGGAAAACCCCAGTACTCTTCCACAGCCAGAACAATGCTCTTCCCTCACCATCAACACTGCCAGAAGGTTAAAGCCTTTGCCAGCTTTTCAGAGAGAGAATCTTGTGGTAAGTATTGTGTTTCAGCAAATCACTTTCTATTTCTCTTTCAGATCAGAGTCACTGCCACATGCTTCCCTACCTTTTATGAGAAACTTAACAAGGAGACTGTAGTTTTCAGAATTTACAGCTCACCTGGACCAAGTTCCTTCAAGCAGCACATGTGATAAAAATCTATTAATGAGGATAGCTCCTCTTTGAAAAGATACTTTTGAGGATTTGTCTCCTTTCTCAGCCAGACCAAAGGCTGTGTCTGTGCCCTGTCCTTTGACCTGAGAATCACAACTGATGGCAGCATGGAAGAAAGACAGGACCTGTAGTTCCTGAACAACTGGGAGAAACCATGAAGAACAATCCACAGAGAGTGGATTATATTCTCAGAAGTTCTTACAACATTTTCCCATTTATTCTGGGAAGTCATTCAGAGCAAACTGTTAATCAGAAAATTCTGACAGGAACAACATGAGGTAGCACATGATTCACATCCAATCTTTAGATGTCACTTTCTAGACAATAAGTGTTCAAGGCAACAAGGCTGCACCCTACCAAAATACTCATTTTTATAAAGCTTTAACAGAATTTTAAGTCACAATAATTAGGGCTCCTATCCCAGTCTCAGAGCCTACAAAATGCTGGGCAACATGCAAAAATAAAAGGTATTTTTTTAAACTAAATAAATAACCTGGAGAATATTGTATTTCTCTCTTTCTTTACCAAATGATTAAATAGAGAGATCAGATGCTCAGATTTCAGCAACAGATGCTTTATTTTAAAGCCTTAATTCTTCCTGGCAAAACTCTGATATTTCACAAGATTGGCTTATTGATCAAAACAAGAATATGTATCCCAGGTAACTTTTGTTTTGAAATAATGAGATAGTAATCTGACTTGCAACATAGTTGCTACTCCTGTATCACCAATGAGCACAGTCTTTTTATTACCAGCTTCTGAAATCCTTTGCACAATCTGGTTCTTCAGCACTGTGTGGTTTGCACTCACAGTGGCACCAAAGTGTCTCCTCTTAAAATGCCATTCCCAGTTCAAAACTGTTGCAATGTATTTAAAAACTATACAAGGAAAAGAAAACAAGCTGCAGTGTACAAGCTTTCTTGCACTCCGTAATTGACTTAATAATTTCCATAAACCCTAGTGAGAAGTTACTAGTTTGTCAATCTATACTCTTCCACACAGCAGATTTTGGGAAAATGCTTTGAAAAGGCTGATTTACTAATTCTGCCCTAGCTACCACTTCAGTAGCAGATGTCATCTAGCCCCAGAGAATCATCTCATTTAGAAGAGCAAAATGCAGCTACAAAGCTAGTCTAAATTTACATTCACCACCAAGGAAAGAACATTTATGAGGACATGGGAAAGGTTTGTGTTACCAGTACAGATGCAACACAAATATCTCACCTACACCAACATGAGTTGCTACTAGGTATAAAATAAAATACTGAATTATGGATATACACAGAGCTTACTATATCTTGGTATGATTGCTAGAAACTCCATTAAGGTCATAAATACAGAGAGATAGCTGACAAGAAGCTCAACAAAAGGATAGATGTTCTCCCAGTAGGAGAAAATGCTCTTAACAACTACCTGTGGGATTATGAAAATAGGCTACTTAAGTATCTGCTGCTATTAGTGATACAGTTCTGCCTGCCAGATCTGCCAGAGTTTTTATTTTGAACGCTTGCTTGGAATGTGCCTTCTTTTGTCAAGGGAATATAAACACCAGCCTTTGGGGAGGACAAACAAAGCATCTCCCCAGCACGGACAGCAGACACACTCACAAGGAAGAGCATTAGTAACCTGTGGTGCCAGCATGTTACACAGGACACGGCCACTAAATCACTGCAGCTGTCACTTGTGAGTGCAAGTGGCATTGACAGGGGTGTCTGAACACAAAGGCATCTCCAAGCCAGGGACTTCACCAACCACACAAAGAAAAGGAGATTAAATGTCCTGGGAAGCAATGAAGGGAATCTTACAAACACCACTGATGAAAGTGGTCAAAGAAAGAAAATCCTGCCTAACCATCACATGTAATTCTTTTTCCTAAAATTACACATTTTTCTTACATCTGTGCACTAATTTGACTTTTTTTTTCTCCTTTACTTGTGAAGGAGCTACTATATTCAACTGTTTATGGAACTTATCATTTTTCTTACTCTTTCACCCCTGCCATGTCACTGTCATAAAACTCCCTCTTGATTCCAAAAATACTTTATATATCCCTGCTGGGTTCACATGAAGACTCTGAGGACCATCAATAAGATAAAGAAGCACAACATGCATCCACTAAACCAAAATTACTGCATCTTAGGTTTCTAGAAAACAAAGGTTTGAGTGATTAACACATAATGACTTCTAAAATTAAATAATTGCAAAGAAACAGGGCTGCTTAAAGAAACCGAGAATTCCATGCTAACAAAAATTAGAGGTAATTATAATGTGTATGCAAAGGGCACAGCATTCTGAGTGTTAAATCACCTTTAATTATGTTTTCTGGATTTGTAACACTGACATTTGAATTCCTAACACTGCACTGATACACCACGTTAAATCAAACATGCCAACAGCTCTATTCTGAATCACCTTGAAGGCTTGCAAAACAGAGCTGTGTTTGAACACATTTATCTTTTCCCTTACACTCTTTCAGCTATTGAGTGAGACCACAATGTATACTTCTGGAGTCATAATTGGTCACCAAAGCAACAGCTTGGATGCCAAAGAGCAGGATTTCAACTCGACTGCACAGGGTGGTGGAAAGAGAAAGGTGATCACAATACTTCCATTGTAGCCTTGATCCTGTGACTCAGACCCTCGGTGAACTACAAGCCATTCATGCACTGAATCCAAAATGAATAACTGAGAAAGCAACTGAAAACAAGACTTTGTTTTATTTTAACGTCTGTTCCTTTTACTAATGGCCTTCAAAAGGTCTGGGCATTAATCCTGGATCACAACAAGAGAGATGAGAAAGATCCCTGGCTTGATTTTCTTCCAAGTGGGCCAAAAAAAAAAAAAATTTGCTCTCTAATAAATTCTCTGGAAGTTGTCAATTTTCTATTTATTACCAACCCTTAGAAAAAGGTCTACACCATGGTTAGTGCACAGTACCAACTACAGATCAAGAGTTCCTTCACCACAAGGTAAAACCAGAGATGTACACACCAGAGGCCTTTTCTCATGTTGTCACCAAACTGTGGCTGTATGCATGGTGAAAAAATACCCACTTCTCATAACGTTACTGCTTAACCTCTTACAAAGACCTTAGGTTTCTTTCCAGCTGATATTCTGCTATAAGAGGAGTGAGATGGGGCATTTGTTTTCAAGTCTTGTCCCCGTTCTTAGTGATGTCCTCTTCCTCCCACATGCTAAGGCAGCTGTTCATCAGGTTTCACAATCCAGCTAAAAGAGGTTAAATTAAGGCATTTCCTTTGCTTGCCTTCTCTGTTTTGAAGGTGTTACATTACTCCCTTTGTAGTTTGTGTTCAAAAACTGTAGCTGTTATAAAAAAATACATTTATGCACATAAACACATTATTGAAAATGTTTTCATTAATTCAACTGTGACACAGAACCCTGTCCAGCTAGACCCCTGGTCACTATGGCTCAGTTGTTGCAGAGCTAGCATGTCCAGGGCTGAGGATGGGGAATGTTTTACCAGCATGTTTCCTGTGTGCCCACCCTGCCAAAGCAGCAGCACACTTGGACCACCCCAGTGCCTGAGCAGCAGCAAATACCCTTCTCCATCAAACCCATCCATATGCTCTGCTGCTGCTGAAGGGAGATAGCACTGCGAGGGCAGAGTGTCCCTCCAGGCAAAGGCCATGGCAAGCTGGGCATGCAGAAGGACAAGAGCAGCAGGGCTGGGCAAGGAGCTGCAGTGCCCTGCTGGCCATTTTCATCACTGCCCTGGCTGCAGTGAAAGCACTGCCTTCCTATGGACCTCAGGCTCATAGCACAGCTTTGTGAAAGGCGTCTAGCACATAAGGTTTGCACTTCCAAAACCTCCAAGCAATTCCCAGCTGCTCCTTTCAAACCTGCTACATGTCATATTTCCTCTGTTTCCCACCTAAGAAGGGGGCTGCAGACACAGCATTAAACGCTGGAGCAACAAAAGGCTCCTGCTGTAACAACTCAGAACAGAGTAAGAAAGACAGTTTGTCAACAAAGTGACCAGTGTTAACCCTGCCTGCACAGGAACTTCAGGCATTGAGGAATGATACGAAGAATTAAAAGCAAATCTTGAAGGATTTCAGAGGTGAATTGCCCCCGCAGCTTTGCCTCTCTGAGGTTTCTATACGTTGAAAGCACACAGCCTTAACTAGCAGAGCAAGACAAAAAACCAAAGCCTACTACGTATCTCCATGCCAAATCTGCAAGAGTCGTGGCATGCACTGTAGGCAAAAGGCAGGTTAGGCTGGGATTTCTTAGTTTTCACTTTGTCATGACCTAAAAGAAATGAGACTTTTACCTATATAGATAAGACAACAGGCGATTACCTCACTCCTATGAGTAACACTTAATAAAGATTTTATTTGACCTCATTTTCGCTGCACTGGAGAAAGGCATCTCAACATCAGTAGTAACAAAACATTTAACACCAGCACTCACTGAAACGCTTCTGTATCTGCCAACCCAAAGTACCTTACAGTCTGCAAATGGGATGGTTTTATTGTTTTTAAAGTACACATAGGCACGTATTTCTTAATTATACTTTAAACCAAGAACAAAGGTCGTACATATGCTCTTAGCAAGAGGTAGCTATCCAGTCACTATGTTCTGTAAACAACTCCCATCACTTCAACCATTACTAGTAGACCTTTAGACTTCTGCATTTCTTGGCCCCTTTCATATTGGAAAAACATCATTAAAACAGATTAAAACTACTATTCCAGTCAGACTGCTTATTTAAAGCTTGAAGAAAATGTGTACCTGCAATGCTCTCCTTCAAAGCAAATGATAAAATCAACTGCTATTTCAGACTCCTAATCTTGGAAAAAATATTCTCTCTGGTCAAAGACTACTAAATCTACTCTCCTTTCTATTACAACTATACATTTACATAACCACAGAACCGCTTCAAAGATGCATTTTTAGGATGGATGCAGAGCCTGCATATGTGTTCATATATACTGAATTAGGTTAAATAACTTTAATAAGAAAAGAGTGTACATAAAGTACAGTTTTACAATTAGCAGCTGCTTTATCTCTTTTTTGTAAGATGACTTTTAAGCTATATGCATGTATCAGAGCCCTTTATCTCACAATACCATTTTCCCCCAGAGCATTCATGTCTCACTTCAATAAAATATCAGCACGCACGGGCTTGAAACTGGCTTTACCTGCAGCAGAGACAATTCCCAGACTATCAATTTGTAAAAGCATTGGAAAAGTAGTAAGAACAATATTGACAGATGGCTGTTCCACACTTTCCCTGCAAAAGCCTCTGCTCTGGAGCCACCTTCCCCACAAATTAGTCTTTTGAGAGTTAATAGATAACCATCCATTTCAGTCTTTGTGACTTCAAAAAAGTGGGCATAGAGAATTTTGGGTTTTGGGGTGGGTTTTATTGTTGTTGTCTCTCCCATTGCCCTTTCCCTAAAGTAAATGAAACTTTGAACCATGCTTTCAGGAAAAGGTAAACTTAGCCATCAGCACAATTCACTTCTTCCTTTGGAACTCCAATAACATTCAGGGTTTTTATTCAATGTGTAAGATACCCAGAGCTGTTTCCAGAACTCTGAAGATACAATCCATGGGCAAGGCTCATCCACAGCTGGCACCTCAGGTGTTTGCCAAGGCTGGGGACCACACCAAGATTACACTTTTGATTTCAATTACTTTCATCTCATTTGCATTCCCTCTTTACATCTGAAGGAACACACATAGCTTTAGGTCTTCTTGCAAAAAGGTCCTGCTGTAGCACTACAAAATTAAGGACACAGAATACCAACTCAGTTCAACAGGTCAGTATATCTGTCCTACTTACAATTCTCAGGAGGAAGTCAAGGATGTACTCAGGGAATGGAGGTGTCCACTCCCACCTTATCTGTGGACTGTGGCTTTAACCTTGAGCCTGTATTTAAATTGAGGGCTCATATTAAGTGGCAATGAGCGCTCCCAACCTCAAGACATCAGTGTCCTCAGCAGCAGAAGGTACAGCACGTCTGCTGTCATTACCAGGTGTGCTTTAATTACTGCTATTACCAGCAGCCAGGGAATGGCTGCAAGGCAGCTCCTCTTCAAAGAGAAAAGGCAGAGCAGGGCAGCAGAGATTACTCCAGCAACTGTAAATACTTTGCCATCTGCAGAGTCATTGGAATTAAGTAATAATTTTGAAAATGCTCATTTATTCCCTGGCCACACCACGCACACAGGCACCTATGCTGACCACAGTGCCATGGTATCCTCAGCATCTCCACACCTGCCTGATCCATGGGCCACACAAAGTAAATACACAGAAATATAAGCAGAGGCACACTCATGGGTGGAGTAAAGGCTCATCTATACATAAAAACAAACAATACTTCAACTAACTGTTATTTTTATCTGTATGTAAACAGAATCGCACAGAGAAAGTAAATCTTCTGCCTTGCTCTTGCTGTAAGACTATGAGAAGAGAATTATCTAGTATGGCAAAGGAAAGTAAATTTCTTAAGAGACGAACTGAAAATCCAAGCCCTGCACAGAAGGTGGGCTGAAGCACACCAGAGTGTAAAACATCCAGCCACAGAAAGGGCTCCTGCAGACACAATGATTTCCAATCAATTAGGCCATTGTATAATGGACACAGCTGCCAGTGTCTGCTCTGATGCCAGGAAGCAGTAGAGGGTTTGGAATCAACACCAGATCTCTAGACAGTGCTAGGGACTATACTGAAAATGCACATGGCTTTGAAAGAAAAGTATATAAATTTCTGAAAAATTCTACAGTATGGTATAAGGATTAACAAATTCAGTGAGAAAAGGTCAGGACAATTCAGCATTTTGGAAAAAATCCCACTTCAGTCTCTGTCCTGGCTGTGGACCAAAAAGGCAGCAATGCCAAGTGCTTTCTGCCAGGCCAGGAGACCTTTCCCTACCCCATGCTTGTGGGCAGCAGAACCCTGCAGCCAGCAGGGGCTGGGGAAGAAGGTGCCATGGCCAGGGCAGCTCCAGGGACATCCAGAGGGGCAAGAGCTCCTGGATCATTAAGGGAGGCCTTGCTTTTGCCAGCAAAATTAGCACATGTTAGAAAACTGAGATTCAGAGACTCTCCTGTTCCTGAGCAGGGATCAGAGGTTTTTCTCTTCACTGGTCTCATGACTTTCCCTGATCTGATGCAGCTTTTGGAAGACAGTGAAAAGCCCTGACTTCCAAACAAGTAAGCTTAACATATATTCTGTGCTTCAAAGTAGGTGGGTTAAGCTACAAAGAATTATTCCTTCTCCATAGTTACTGGCCACTGCCATTCCTTTAACAATGGGATACCCATCTAACACATACAGACATCAATATACATTAATTTAATCTATAGGTCCCTCTGCCTCTGGATAAAAGGCCAACTTTAACCCTATGCTACTGCTGGAAGGACAAGAAAAGCTATGGAGGAGCAATGGAAAGAACTTGTTTCTCCACCTGAAAGCACCCATAATTAGGAAGTGATGGATGTCACCAGTAAAAGTGAGTGATGTTTTTCAGGAGGTCTCTCATCTGTAACTGCACTGTTTTCAGATAAAATAACCCTTTCTGTCAGGCAGTGTCGGGAACGTCTACAGCCGATCAGTCACTGCTATCCAGAAAAAAATATAACATTTTTGTCATAATATCTGTAGTGCACATTGTATCAGCCCTTCTTCATTGTGCGCCTCATCAGTCAGGGTCTCCACCCTGGCAAGACCAGTAATTGGTGCTCCTGAGGTAAGCAGGCAAATTGAAATTCTCAAAAACCTCAATCCCATTGCACGTGTTACAGAACTCCTTTTGAATAGAACACCTTTTCAAGAGCATAAAAGCATATTTGCCATCTGGAGTTAATGACTATCAAGTAAAACTCAGGAGGAAGACCTGCTCGCCACTCCTGCATGGTGGCCTACAAAGCGGAACCACTGCAGAAATACTTGGAAGGAAGTCAACAAGATAAGCGGGATCATTTCCAACTTGGACACCATAAAATTTCACACTGTAACAACTTCATTTACAAGACTTTGACAAACAGTAAACAAAGAGAACAAATATCTAACACAATTAACTGAGATTGCACATATGGCCTGAAGTCTCCGTGCCACTGTGCAAGCGCCAGGAGAGACTGTCCCAACAAGGAAAATGGGGCAGCTCTGTAACTACATGACCCTACAGACTGTCGCAGCATCACAGAAAATAACCCCTGGACCTCTGCAGCTCTGAACTAGGTGGCCCTGTCAGCTTTACAGCACCACTTCAAAATCAAAACAAAACAAAAAACCACATTAACATGATTAAGGAAATGGGACAGATGAGTTAGACAGACCCTGAGCCTTTGGTAATTCTCTGTGTGATCCCTGTCAAGCAGCCCAGCTATGTTTTTAACTGATTAAATCAGACCTTGACAGAAACCTTAAGTATCAATTTCTCAGTATTCTAATAATTGCATGAAATTCCTGCTAAGGTTCCTGCAACAGCTGACCACTCTGATGAAAACACACTCCCTTTTCTACAGGTCACCTTACAAAATTTGATGGAGCTTGAGAGTTAACATTTCAACCATTCTTGATCTTTAAATACAGCCAATGTATATTAATATTTAACCACTGCACGTTAGAGATTACATATCACTATTACAAGCTCATAGCTATTACTTTTGCAAAACACTAAGGAAAAAATAGATGCTGATGTCACTGATCACATGTTTTCTATTTATTGTGATGGGAAATAATCAGCTTCTCTGATTAGGTACATGTTTATTATATTAGAAGGCAATAATTTCCTTCAAGCACCCAATCCAGTCCACGTGCTTGACACAAACGTTTCTTAAAGGCTAAGAATTTAAACACCTGTGTCCTAGAAAATACACTGGTGCTTCTAACAAAGAAAATGCTGTACCATAGAAGAAATTTAAACATTTGATTACACTGCTTCCTCTTGACACCTGATTAAGAAAACAAACATTTTTACGTTAAGAGACACTAAGGTAAGCAATCCCAGTAGTATCTGGCTCTTCTTGAGCCACTGATTACCTGGAAAAGCACTGCCACTCACCTGAGAGATATATCATTCAAAAATTTCATCCTCTAAAAATAAGGAGGAAGGAAGTAGCTCACTAAAACACTGAATAAAGCAGGTAGGAAAGGACCTTAGCATGTCCAAATCCATGCTCAAAGTAGGAGTAACTCTGGAGTCAGACTATTCTGTCCAGAGCCTTGCCCAGTCAATTTTTGAATACCCTCTAAAATGGAAGCATTACAAGCTCTCTGGACTCTTGCTCAGTGCTCTTTCACTCTGAAGCTGAGCTATAGGAACTTTCCTTGCTGCACCCCATGCACTTTCCCTCTTCTTCTTTCACCTGGAAAATCCTGGACACTGCCATCACCCCACCCACCTGCCTGGGGCGGGTGAACATGCTCAGACCCTCCCTCCCCCATGCTTGGGAAGCACAGCTGCCTTGGACCCCACTCACACATCTCCTGCTCCAGACCCCAGCCACCCACAGTCTTCTGCCTGATTCATCTGGTTTTGGCACCTTGCTTGACTCGCCATTCTCACACTTGTGACCAGGAGTGGGATTCAAGCTTCCCCATAAAGCAGGACCACCTCTCATCCATCCCTTGGCCGAGATGGCAACTGAACACCTGGTCTGTTCATCCACAGGCTGGTCAGACCCATCTCCAACAATACCCACGTCTCATCCTAGTCCCCTAGTCCTAGTCCCCAGCCTACAGTCAACCCACATTCCCTGATGCACCACCCTTGCAGCTGGACACAGCACCATGTCTGGGGGCTCAGCAGCACTGACAGCAGCACCATTACCTGTAATTACAGTCCTGGGCATACACTCCAGACACAGCTTGTCAGCTTGTGCACAGCTGGTGATCCAGTGCCTGTCCCAAAGCAGTCGTCCTATGCTGTGCAGCCCTGCCACGTCCTCACCACTTTGTATTTCCTCATTTCAACTCATTAAGTTGTAAGCTGCGGATTTCCACATGCCATTTCAATTTACCATAGCCATTTAACTCTGAACTATGCTTCACACTGCTTGAGCACCTCTCAGTGTGGACTTACTTGCAGATTTAGTTAGTATTCCCTTGTCCACACCAGTAAAGAGAACAGCAAATAAAGCTCAGCCCAAGACAAACATGGGTGTATTCACACAATTCCTCATGCCATCTCCCTTCTTCCCCTGATTTTCACAGTAAATTATGGGTAACTACTCTTCAAACACGGTCCTTAAACAATTATTTGTTTACCATATTATTAAATACATATATTTCCTTATTCCACAGAAGTGTCATGAGGTTTTATCAGAAATTTCTGAAGACTAGGTAACATCAAGGTACTGCTATTCCTGAGTCCTTATTTTCTTATCCTCTAGATTCCTAGAAACCGATTAAAAATTTTGTTCCAATTCTCTAAGCATTACATTTAGACTAACTAGTCTGTAATTCCCTAGATCTCCCTTTTTCAAACTGAGGTAATGCCATTGCCCTTTTCAGTCCTTCAGGACCTCTCCTGGCCTTCCCAATTTCTAAAAGATAATTGTAAATGGTTCAAAGGTTGCTTGGCTAGTTGCTGATGTACCCTAGGGCAAATTTCATCAGGCTCTGCCTATTTGAATACACCTATCTTATCTCCTTTTTCTGATCTATCCTTTTTCTACTCTGCACTTTACTCCTATCACCTTGTTTAAATTAATTTGAATTAATGTGAAGACACGCTCAAGCAATACAATAGCTACATGATAACCATTTAATATTTTATCTTTCAGCTATAACGTTAGCAAAAAACCAACTCCACGCTATTCATGTACTATGACTGTGGCCTTTTGGAGACAAAGAAGAACATTTAGAAAGACTGGTGTGAGCTAGACTGAAGACTGCAAACAGTTTAGACCAATCCTCAACCTGGGGTGTCTGAAGGGAAAACACTAAGAAATGTCAATAAACTCTTTGTCTGTGCAGGAAGATTTAAAGAGAAATTTTAACTGCATTTTGCATTTTAGAAGGGACTCTTTCAATTACTAAATCAGCCTAGTTTGGTTTTGTAAGTTGAAAAAAAGAAAAATAATCCAACACTTCCC
The DNA here is from genome assembly GCA_037013685.1 of Acridotheres tristis. NCBI lineage: Eukaryota > Metazoa > Chordata > Aves > Passeriformes > Sturnidae > Acridotheres > Acridotheres tristis. The sequence goes on from CM072895.1 coordinate 11,723,232, forward strand.
CAGTAGATAAAACATTTGATAATCAAAAGCACAATTTCCTGTTGATTGCCTAAGTTATCCAGCACTGATCATTGCCAGGGGTAGTGTACTGACTTAGACTGACCACTGGTCCAAACCAGCACAGCAAGTCCTACTTTTCCACGAACACTGACAGGTATCTTGAAGCACATACGATTTTAATACATCTACCTGTTCTAGCCATAATTTACCTTTCATCAGCTGGAAATTACCATTCTCATGGCTGAGACATGGCAAGACACTACAGGATCATTGCTAGTCTGCTTCTATGCAAAGCAAAACAGACAGTCTTAGATCATCCTCTGTGATTTCTATTTTGTTTTTCAGCAAAATGAACTAGACACAGTTGTATGCTGTTACCACATTTCAGCTGAAGCACAGTAACTTAAACTGCTTCATTTCCATCCTCAAAGACACATCAAGGCTCTATTCTGTGATCCCCTAGGCAGAAGATGCAATGTTAATGGAGATTCTGGCTGTCACTTTTAAAAGCAGTTAGTGATTTGAATGCTTCAATATTTAGCATACCCAACTTGAAGTATTTTACAAGGTCCAATTTTTAAGAAATTATGAACGCTCAAAAACTGCTGGGCAGAGGCTCCCACACCACTTGTTGTTTAAATCCAGAATCCACTTTACCAGTATTTCTACCTAAAAAAATCCTTTTGCAAGACTAAAACCCTAGTACTAGTCAAAAGAAGGGGGAAAATAATTTTCTTTTGCTAGCTGTGATGAAAATGCAACAAATCCATGCATTCTTCCAGTTACACAAAATACACAGCCTACCCTTGAATATGGATCTGTGAGTATTTTCTTGCAGAGTGATACACTGAAAACCTCCTCTCACAAAATACTATAATCAGCTTTCAGTGAAACCTACTTTACTGGACATAATATAAAGCTTGATTTCCAACACTGTCAGAAGAGAAAACCCACCCCATATTTCCAATCCATATATTGCTGGTACTTGTCCCTACTGCAAATGCCACCATCAATAATTCCTGTCTTGCTGCCTGCCTCCCTTGAAAAAGGGATCATAATTAGCAGAATTCCCTGGATCTCATCTGCGAGTTAATGATGAATGAAAACAAGGTATGAATAGAGAGAACAGCCAGAACAGTAAAATACAACAGTCTCTGCTGCTGTTCCTTATTCCACTAGTGGAAAAATTCAGACTATTTTAGTCAGAGGAGTTTGGTGTCATGCAATTGTTCAGTCACAGCTCAGCAAACCTCATTATTTCAGACCTCTTTAGAAATCCGGAGTTTTGCCCGAGAGTACGTTGGGATGGATGCGCATCCGCTCGCTGTGGCACTGTGCCCCAGGAATGGCACAGCTGGTGCCCGTGCCCGGCACAGCCCCAGGGGCTGGCACAGGCACCAGGAACCCCAGCACAGTCACAATTCTGTGCTTTTTAATTCATCACCCCGCTGGGCTCTACTTCAAACCCACAGTTTAACCAATACTGGCTGGTTTCAGCCAAGCCTAGGCTGATAGACAGAACGAAACCAAGTTAATTAGAGTTAAATGTAGCCTCAAAGGAGATCTCAGCACCAGAACTCCTTATGCACATTAACTTATATAGCATGTATTTTTAATGAGTTCAGCACTTGTCTCGAGTTTAGGAAACACACACATGGGGTGGCAGCTATTCAAAGCTGTTGCGCCAGAGCATGAGCAAGTGCTGACTCTGCAAGATGACAAGGTTATGTTGCCAGTTATGGAGATTCTACCTTTATTGCACAACCCTCAGATACCTAAATTTAAATTAAACAGGTGAAGTGACAACACAAAAGCCACCTACCAATATACTCATCATAAAATACAAAAGGAAATGAAAAAGACTAGAGGGCTAAAGCTCACGTTCAATTTTGCAAATATGGTTAAATCTTGTAACATCTCCGGCATCTCCTGAGCCTCTTTTTCATAAATAAACTTCTGAAAATATGTATCCCTGTAGACAGCTAAAGCAAACACCTCCAAAGCAGAAGGGAATTTTACAAGTGCAAATTTTGAGTTTTAAACACCACCCTCCCATCTCCACATGCATTCTCCAACAGTCATCATGTGAAGCCAGGTAAATGGCCAGTAGTTGTGCCCTTTGGGTTCCAATATATTAAAGAAATCTACATATTTCTGAGATAAAAAGACTTGCAAAGACTCTTAAGTCCAAAAAATATATAGCCATATATAAATGAGGCTGAACGAAGCCAACAAATTCTGTCAGTGCCTTTTAGAGCCTGTCATTAAGTATAGCCAGCAAACATTGTTCACTAGATTACAGTGAATAGGGGTAGCTTGCTGTTCTGCATTAATTATAACTATGTTCCAGCCAATACAGAATTAACACACAATTAAATCATTTTGAATCGCATAAATTTTGTGCCAACATTCTGCAGAAATATATAAGCTCTATTACAGAAAACAACCTTATGATTAGAATATGGTATTGCAACACATTTTCCAGAATGTAAATAAACTAAAGAATAAAAAGGTCCAAAGTATTAGAAGAGGACAATGTGACCCAATGACTACATTTTTATGCTTTAACCATGACCACACAGACACAAAGTATTTTCCCAGCAATAGCCAGTTCAAATGAAAAATCTGAACTTTGTTTTTCTTTTAATCTTTTCAAGAAGTATTCACTTTAACAAATTTCTTAACTTCATGACTGTAGCAATCACATGGAGAGGTATTTTTGTATACCCCTGAAAATGCAACCATGCAACAATTTTACTTTAAATGAATGACAAAAGACTGCTTCAGGACACGGTGCTGTATCAAACTCCTGAAAACTTAATCTGTACTCTGCTAATCTAGGTTACAGTTTATCTTCAGGGGTTCTCCTGTAAAATCATTCCAAGATGTTTTAGATTCAGCCTGACATGATTGAAAAGGCTTCCTTTTTTCTCCCATTCATCCACTTTGTTCCCAAGCTCTCCTGTCCCCTCCCCCCAAATATTTATTAAGGAAATTATTTTAAAAGAAAACCCTACAGATAAACCATGACCGAGAACAGGGAGATTCTGCCCAATTTATGTTCCAGAAAGTTGATTTAGTTTAAAAGATATTACTGCATGCCACTCAAACTGTACTTTCAGCCACATTTTTTATTGACTGAGTCCATCATCTTTTCTTTCCTAAAACTGAGTTTAAGAATGACAGAAGACTTTCTCAGGGTCAGCTGAAAGCATTCCTAACTGCACAAACCAGAAAAGAAGTGCTATAAAATTGAGCAGCCCTCAAGGACAGATGTTTTACTGAGGAGCTGCCTGACCAAGCTGCTGCCTCAGCTCCCGTGTAATGTCACTTCTCCAGGTTCAGTTCTGTCACCACGTAGTGCCCTCCCAGGGGGTGGCCATCTCCAAACTAAGACTGCTCTAGGATGCTTCCAAACATACTAGAAAACAAAATGCAGATGATTAGCTAAGAAATGTGAGCTGAAGATGACAGATGCTACCATAATTCAGACACTGTCCAGGTTTGCAGCTCGCCATGTCTGCCCATCAACTGGGAAATACTTTCCCTGCTGCCCACTGCCAGCCTGGCTTCATGTGACAGCTCCACGGGACAGGTGAGCCTGCAAGGAAGCTGGTGGGCAACAGGGAAGCCGACCTGTCTGCACCTCTGCATACTCAGCACCTGTTCCTGTCCCGTCTCCTGAGCTAAGGGAGAAGGGGATGCAGTATTCCAACTCTGCTCTTCAGTGGGCACAGCAGCCCAGAGCCTTCCTGCTCACCCTGCACCCTGCCTGCACCCCAATGCAACCACACCAACCCGGGCTCAGGTCTGAGGCAAACCAAGCACGCCATACAGCACACCAACACATCCCTGCCTGCCTGCCCTGCTGTGCAACACAAGGTTTCCGAAAGCAGCTCTCCCATGGCACTGTCTGCACAACCTCTCAGGCAGCACGTCCCAAACCCTGGACCACCTCCCACTGCACCTGCCACTGCCCAACCCAGCACCAGGTGCTGCCAGGATCTCCTCCACGAGGCTCTGAGCCCAACAGCCCTGGAGCACCTTGCTCCCCACCCCAGGACCACATCAGCAGGTCTTTCAAACACATACCCACACATACCTACCACACGTGCTTCTACCTCTGCTTAAGCAGCAACACCAGTTCTGATGTTAGAGAAATCTTACTTGTTTCAAGCATCAGCATCTCAGCTAATGAATTTTTGCTACTCTTCTACACTCAACAAATACTGGGCTAAGTAACATACAGCCTAATTGACTGCTAAGGTCACTGGCCAGCTCTTTAATCTTATTTAGTACACTTTGAGACAGTTCATGAGTCATTAGGGCCTTCTTCTTGGGGACACAAGGACATGTAATACACACTAATAAAGAGCATAAATGTGATCTCTTACATGTATTTTACAGACTGTGAAATTAGAAGATGGCATTATATGTTTCTTTCCAATGTTATATTTTGAATAATTTTGATGATTTTAACATACAATAAAAATATTTGTCAGAGCCTGCTCATGCATTCGTAATTTGTAACACTTCTGGAACTGTAAGAAAATTCTTTAATAGTAAAAGTCACACTTTAAATACTATCTTGAAGAGAAAAAAGGGCTCAAGGAACACCTAACTTAAAAATTCCTTACTTAAAAGGGAAAGAAAAAAAAGAGACATTTTTCAAGCTGTTATTCATTATATTTGATTTTATGATCTGAATTGTAATTCAGAGCACACACGTGTCAGGAACTTTGCAATACTTTTGAAAGGGATCAGCATCACTAATCAGGCACTGAAATCCAATTTCTGGGAGAATATGGGAGCTCAAAGCTGCACGTTTTAGCTAGCTTGGAAAGATCTTTGAAAAATAAAGAATAATTATACATAAGTGTGCTTGAGAAACTTTACACCTGTCTTGACATGAATCAGATCTTTGCATGGATGATGACATTCTTGGCATTGCTTTAGGTGATTGGGATGGCATTAGCTGAGACAGGGTAAGAATTCAACAGCCACAAGCCCAGACAGGTAGGATAAAGGAGTTACTGACTCAAAAAGGCAAGGCAGCTTATCTGTGGAAGTCTAAACATGCTAATCATTTAACATAAACAGATCTGCTGATATTTTTAGAAAGGAATTTCGACTCATAAGTAACAATGTTAAAAAAAGGACACTAGTATCCCTAATCATATTTTCCACAGGTCCTCCCAGCCCCTTGCAGATTATTGCTACTGAAACTCAGACAAGACAAGAGAAAAGAAAAAACCAGACAAAGAAGTAGAAAGAGGAAGAAAGCAAAAAATCCAGAGATAGGCAGCTGTGTATGGGATTAGGACAATAATGAACTTGTTGGCAATCAGTGTTTGACTGCTGGCTATGCTACTAGACTCCTGCAACCTTTGTCTCCCTCTGCCTCAGTTCCCAGTCTGTAAAACCAAGTGATAATATTTCCTTACCTCACAGGAACGTTCTCAGAATAAATCCATAAATGCCTGGAAGACACTGAGACACCACTGTAACAGAGGCCATAAAAATACCTGGGGGAAAAATAAACAACATAAGAATAAGTGTTGTAAGGGACCAAAACAGCAGAGACATTCTCAAATTAAAGGTACAGCAAAGATTAAAATGTTGTTTAATGATATTAATTCATGGGGAAGAAGCAGTTCAGTTCAGCACATATTCCTGTACAGCACTTTTAAAACCGTGACAATTTCCCCTTTTCTCCTTGCATATGTCACAGTCATGATAATCCACCACCAGATTCAAGCAGGAAAGATGTTTACAGATCATTAGCTTAGCTCTCCACAACAGGTATCACATTCAAGAACCCCAATCACAGCAACAGAGCCCACACACTGACAATGCTCTTCCTCAGCCTCCACATCCAATTCTAACTGCAGAGCTGAGCTCCTCCAGTAGTTAAGAAACTTTCAGCATAACACTTATTCCTGAACAGCTTTTATCCATTTGTTTTCATGCCAACATTGATCCAGCAGCTTAAACAGCTTTTCCCTATCCCTGAAGTTTATTTCCCTGACAATAAAAAATGAATTACACCACCTCCCTGTCAGGGCTCATTTGCCCACTCAAATCAAGCAAGTTTTTGCAGTTTGCTCACTGGTGACTCCCCATCTTTGATACTACCTGTCTCCTATATCACCCCACATCAGCATCTTCTGCCCAACCCCATCCTTGTGTCCCACTGTCACCTTGCAGCTGCCCAAAGATGTGTTTCTCTGGTATTTTCAGCAGGTAACCCCCTCCATCCCACTCAGTGCAGAGCAGAAGCTTCTCTCCTAATGCCTCCTGAGGTTATGACCTGGCATGCCATCACCATAAAGACATGTCCCACTTGGACTGCTCTGAGTCTCGAGCTCTTTGTGAAAGACACCCTGACCTTTCACAGCACTGACTGTGCCTCCTATCTGTCTCACCTGTGAGCCCCCAGAGCACTGCTCTGTGGTGCAAGGACATCACAGGGAACATGTGGGGTGGTCTCCCTAAAAACATGCCTCCTATCTTCAGTGTCAACTCAACCCACAGCTGATGGCTTAAGCTCAACTACACCACTAAGCATATTTAAACACGAGCCAAATGACTACAGCCCTCAGAAGGATAAGTGATTCAAAATTATGCAGATGCACAGAATACATTATTTAGTCTTTATCATTTACAAAGTACGCATTTTGTAAACAGCCTCAGTCCTCTTATGGGGAGTGTGACAGTGCCCTGAAATTTGGGTGTGTGATGGCTGCTGCATCATGCACTGACCATCACAGCCCTGGTGGGAGAGGGAGAGGGTTGGCTCCAGTTCTGAGGTGGGACATGAGGCTTGAACAGCCTGCCTGCCCAGTGTCCCCTGTGCTCAGAGACACCTCCACCCAACCCCTTGTACACACACCCCTTGGAGATCCTCTCTCATCCCCTCACCAACTCAGCTGACCAGGACAACAAAAAATACCCCCAATTTTTATAATTTCTGAGGGGAGCGGGCAGTTCCTTTCCTCCTGGCACTTTGTGTGGAAACAGCTCAGGAGGTGCTTGGACAAGCACTGGAGCTGGTAGGAGAGGAACAGCAACCTCCCCCTCTTGCTGGCAGTTTGCCCCCAGATCAGACTGGGACATATTGGAAACCTCAGCCCAGAGAACCAGAATACACTCACCTTTCCAAGGACTTGGATCCATTTAAAACTGTGCTCTAATAACCTTCACAAACAAATATATTATGCAATTTATGTTATGCAGCATTGACTTCAATGACTCTGTAGCAGTGCTTACACTACTATATTTACTTCTGGCACACACTGGCAGTCTTTGCTGTAATTATTCTGAGCGTGCTCCTGTTCTAAACCAGGAGGTGTTACCCTGCCAATATCTATGCACAAGACTGCTCAGTATGTTTTCCATAACTTTGACCACACTGTCCTTCTTTCTTCTATCCCTGCAAGCTCCTTTGTTTGGAACATGTTGTAAGTTTTCCTCCTTTCACACAGGGTCCCAATTTTATACCCCAGCACCAGATCACCAACTTCCACCTTCAGCTGTCCTACACTGTTGGTCTCCATCCCTCAGGAGAGAATTTTAGACAAGCATCCTGGCACTGCCTGCCAGGCTCTCTGAAATTTGAAGAAAGTCCTCTTTTAGGCATGCACACATCCACCTTGATGCCCACGGCAGAGATCAGCATACTAAATAAAGAGAAGAGAGATTATACTGGTTTGTTTTCTCCCTTCCTCCAGACTAATAGGATGACCATTTCAGTACTGGCTCTTTCCATTTTCTTCATCAGTCTTTGCTGCAGCAATGGCAGTTGCATCTGAGTGGAATCCATCCAGCAGTAAGTGGTTTGTTAATTCCCAGGATACGCTGCATACAGAGAAGGATACTTAAGCTACTTAAAAAGCAACCCTTTATTAAATGCATAAAAATGCTTGAAATTTCTGTAAGCCAACACTTTAAATTAATGGATTAATTTAAATATATCAGTCTCTGCTGCTAATTGTTATACTGCTTTTTATGTATTCTTTTAAACATATTCCTTGGAAACCCCATAGAATTTGCAATAGTTCTAACACACAGTTGAAGTCATTCATGGTACACACTCATGTATTTCACTAGAAACTTCTTTCTCCCAAAAGCTTAAGTAGCTTTTTACATCTGTGCAACAGGGGCAGTTTAAGTCAACTATTCTCAGCTACACCACAGTGACACTACTGCTAGAAAAGGAAATGGAAATATGTCACTGAAAAAAAACCAAAACGAAACAAAAAACCAGAACAAAACCAAAAACAACAACAAAAAAAACCCCAAACAAACAAACAAACAAAAAAACCCCACCTCCCAAACCACCTCTTCTACATTGAAAATATTAAGATGGAGTAAAGAACTTTAAGATGAGGTTTGAAAAATATTCTCAGTCATATTAAGCACTGTTTACTAAGCAACTGAAGGTTCCTGGAAAGCCCTGCCACAAGAGGACCTGTGCACACTGAAGTGATCACTTCTGCTCTGAATTTCTTTGCGCCTGTTCGTCCGACAGATATATTCAAAACTTGACACTGATTCAGTTTTGGATGTCTTAACTGACTTTATAAAGGAGATGTTCTGCTTATACAGGGAAATGGTATATAAACATTAGGTATTTGCTGTTGAGGATTAAACATTAACAAAAAAATTAATCAGCAGTGACGAAAGTGGTGATGGCAGCTCACTGGAGATAACATCCTCCACGCAGCCCGCTGCAGTCTCCATCTGCTAATTTAGGCTGCTGGGGGCCTCGAGTGATGAAAGACCATACCAAAGGATTTCAGCACACACTGAAGTACACACAGCTTCCCCCCTCCCTCAAGTTAAACTCAAGCCCATCAGGAGCAGTGGGGAGGCTGCCAACAGTAAGTGCCACGTTGCAGGTCCCCTGCAGCACCCTGAACAAGAGCCCAGCACCTCTGGCTGCACCTGGACACCTCTGCTGCTGAAAACATGACCACCACCTCCATGGGTTTTGCCAGTTTCCATATGGCCAGGAGTATTTTCTGGAACTCTTCAAGGCTGAGCTGTCCATCTATGAGACAGTGTTTACTGCACAGACAACACCAGCAGCCATGAGCTTTCTATGCAACATCGATAACAGCAAATAATTCCTCATCTCTTGGTGAGCTCCCATGCAGGCTGACACTGCGAGAGGTACTGCAAGGGGCCAAGAAAAGCCACAACTTACCACAAGAAAATGGCAAATTGTGAAAAACCTGCATCACAAGGTTACCTGCCTAGGCACAGCTTCAACAGAGCTCCATAAATACCTCAGTCTAACACTGACAGAGGTTAAAAACCTATTATCATTCCCAAATGACAGTGGGAACACATGTTCAATGGAACACCCTGCCTCACCAAGCTACAAAGTAGATTTTGCTCTTTCAGTTCAACAAATACAAACCACAGGGAGCTTTTTAAATGAAAGCATTTCGAAGATTACATTAGGCAAGTTTGATCTACTGTAAAACACTCACACACAACATTAAGAGGTAGAACAACCTTTAACACCTGCTTTCTCTTCAAACATAGCACTACCTCTGTGCATGGTTTGGCTCTTAATGGGATGAAATCTCAAGGTAATTTGTATGGTTTACTCCACCAGCAAAGAATACTTCAAATGTTCGGGATCTAGCATTCCACTAATACCGAACAGGTAAGAATATTCTTTTAAGAGTGTGTACTCCAGAGTGCTGCTCAGCCAGCTGCCGCCCTGTGGGATGGATCCACACAGCAGAGAATATTTTCACCCTGGTGTGAAATGTTGTGACACAAGAGGAGGTGCAGCAGCTGGAAAAGCATTGCATGATCCAAGCAGTGTTGAAAGTCATCATCATAAATATTCACGAGCAGACTGAATTGTTTTCTTACTAACTGCACATTGTTATTCACAAATATTAATTAGTTTTTAAATACCACCTGTTACTTGGCCCTCCCTCTGCCATGTGACATGGGCTCCATGGCTGGTTTGCAGACTGTCCACACTGCTCAGAGATTTAATGATGTTTCAACTTCCAGAGCTCTCTCAGCTACTATGAGGAGAGGAAGGGAATAATTACTTACTGATGTCTTTCTCTGCTGACCTCTCTGGCAGATGAAACGAGCAGCTTTAATGGCCTCTGAAGGAAGGCTGGTCCAGTCCTCCTCAGATGGGAAGGATGACAACTCCACTAGTAGGTCTTTGGCATGGAGAATGATTTTAAAGATCCAAACTTCAAAGATCTCAGCGAGGGGAGAGTTCAAACTCAAAACTTCTCCCCAATGGAGGGAAGAAAGCTGCTAATGCAATCACTTGTGTTTCCAGCGATCACTCACACTTCAGACAGAGCTGAGGCACCAGGAACTGCCTGTCACATCCTACAGTATAAATAAACCACAGACTGCCAGGAGGAAAGCTGTTACAAACCCTGGCAATTTTCTTTGGATTTCTTTAGATCACTTCTTCAAAGGATCTCTCTGTAGTAAGAGGGACAGGTGCAGACAGACAGCCAATATACAGGGATTCCTCTTCCTCCCCACCAGCAATAACCTCCTCCTAATTATGTGCACCACTGATAACATGAGAAAGTTGGGCAGAGCACTGATGGAACTGGGCAGAGCATAGATAAAATGAAGTTAGTAGTACTCTTCGGGTCGAAGTGACACAGATGAATGATGAAGTACTGTCTTGTCTTCTGCAAACCCTGGATGGAAGATCCCTCAGACCTTTCAAACACACTCCTCCCACTCGGTGTCCAGCAGAGACATGCAGGGAGGATGAGCTTGTCTTGATGAATTCAAATAAATACAAGAAAAGAATATAACTATTTTGAGCCTTAGCTCACACTTAGCCTCACTAGAAGACATGAACCTGAAGTATTCTCCTCACAGATGCCAGCTGAAAGACTCAAGCTCCAAAATGCACCATTTGGCATTCCCATCATCTCAGGAAGCAGTGCTGCCTTTTCAGTGCAAATGTAGCATGAAGGTTGTTATCCCACAGCTGCCAGACTCAATACCAAGCCACAGACACATGTCTCTAAGTTTCCCAGGGAGGAGAGACAATCTATTCAATACACCTTCCTGTAACATCAGATTTTTCTTACCAGCATGATTTCACTGGTACATCCCAATCTGAGTACTTAAACGTTTTTTTTTAAGATCTTGTGCATCAGGCTATCAGCTCTACAGAACAAAAAGAGTAGAACAGCTAATAAATTCCAGATTTTAGATGAGAAGTCAGAGCAATTTTTGCTGGAAAATATAACTTCAGGACAATTTAACCTTGTCCTTGCAAAATATGGAATGAGGAATGCAGTCAAGGCTTGGTATCCTCAAACTCCTAATAGGAAAAAAAATTCTGCCATAGTTTCTGCAGACAGCAATAACCCAGGACTATCAGGATTTTCTCAGAGTTTGGACAGCCTCACATTCAAGTCCCTAAGATTATAAAACTGGAAAGCGGGAGGGCAAGGAGTATACACACACAGAGTCATTCTTCCAGTGACTGACAAACACAGTACTCAATTTCTTAAGGACTTGAATGGTTGGAGTCGAAGTTAAGCTTCGCCAGAGCTATATTTAGTTCTGCACAAACACAAATTAGGAAACACTTTCTTCCCAGTTACTAATGCAGTGTGACAGGAAACAATTATTTGCTCAGTGTCTAATGTTACCTTTGGTGAATATCTAGTTCACAGAAATTGTATATGGTATAATAACGAACCGAGCTGATATTCTGCAAATCAGTGAGAAAACTTATTTAAGAAGATGAAACATTTGATTTGAACATGTCTGAGCTATGCAGACAGAGTTAGTGCTAAGGCATCTTCTGCTTTGATAACAAACAACAAAGTCAGTTTGTTTTCCAAACTACATTAATTTATTCAAGAACTCTGAAGATATCTAAAGAATATCATGGTTCCCCTAAAATGTAAAATAGAGCTGGGCACAAGGATAGAACAATTAAAAATAAAAACCATTTTTTATTATTTCAAGTGCCAGTTTCTCCCCATGCAAAATGCAGTTCTGTGTCACAAGGGAGCTCTCAGCTCAGCAATTGCTTCAGTCTTCAATCTCTACAAAACACAAAAGACAACAAAATGCACGATTCACATGAAGGACTAGTTAGACCTCGGGAGAACCAAGGCATGATTGTATAGAGGAGTCCCACGTATTTCAGAAGGGCTCAAAAGGCATTTTGAGAAATGCCTTTAAGAAATCCTAGGCATGTGGCTGAGAAGAAATCCTGCTCCTGCCTACTACAGCAAGAATGCCAACTAACAGGCTTGGAGTTTCTAGGCATCCAACACAGCATCCTTACACACCAAGGAAGTTTGAAAGAATACAACACTACTGCACAAACGTGTCCTATCTTCTGGCACCACCAGGCAAATACTTGCCAGACCCTTTGCTCTAGTGAGTCACATGAGTATTTCTAGAGCTGAAGGAGCTGATATTTCATGTGTGGCTTAACTATGACCCAGGATAACCAGAGATGCACTGGGCATCAGCATTCTGATGACCTTTTTAGTTGCAGAATCCTTTGAGACGGAAGGCAGATGAGCCCTTGGCAGCATGCAAAAAACCATCAACAGTCCAGGTTTCTGCAGCCAAAGCTGGACTACTGAAATATATGCATGTCTTTGCCTAATCCACAGCTTTCTTCTGGGGGAAATATATATTGGGTTTTTTGGTATTGTCTTTTAAAAAATTATCAGTTATTTTTAAAGCAGGTTCTTGGAGCAGGTCAAACATGGAAATATGAGAGTGCTGGGCACAAAGCAAACAAACCTCTCAACATAAGGGAAAACATTTCTTGAGAGATTCTGAACAATCTCTCTTACTTACAAGTGCCAGGTATGACTAAGTTTGATGAATAAGTTACAAGGATTTCCAGGGAGAAATGACACAGCTACTCCCACTTGTACAAAATCTAGGAACATTGCTTATGTGCTCTATCTTTTTTGAGGATCCTGTGGCAAGAGGGAAAATTCACGCCTCAGCTTGGGCAACTCAAGGTTTGACCAGGAATTTTACTTCAAACCTCATAAGGTCCCTGCCTATGTTTTACTTGCTACATGTTTACCGTAACAAAGTAATTCCCACAATGCTTCCTATATTGATCTGCAAAACCCGTGCAGAGTCAAAGACTTCTCTTGTCTATGCTGCTGGAGGGACGGGGGGGGCTAAATTTTTTCAGATATACCCAACTGACACAGCACTGTTTTATCCAAGCACAGGTGTACGTACATCTCAGCCCCATTTCCAATAGCGTAGAAGGAGTGGGAACGATCACGGATCCGCATCACTTGGGCAGAGGTGCACATCAATATTCAGCCCACAGATCTTGCTAGTACCAAAGGGCAGCAGCTATGTCATCTTGTTCAGAGATGTACCAGATTAAAGACTTTCCTCTATTTCAGCAGTACGGACACAGGCTGGTAGACCAATACAGGCACAAGTCTGATAAAATAAGAAGTGGCTGGAGCTCTTCACAGAGCTGATGCAAGGTAAGTGCATTTTCTCACTACTCGTGTTATTTCTGTACATGTAACACTACAGAGCAACACTCACCATGACTAAACAGCAACAGCTGCTGTCAATGTTTACCGAAGCGACCAGATTGGACTTTCAGCATCAAGGACACGTAGGCCATGTTCACCTTCTAGTTTCATAGAATCTTTTAAGTTATTATATGACTCCATACTGCTCCTTGACTGTTCTCTCCAAAGAGAGGACACAAAGCAAAACAAGGCTCTCTCTAGCTTGGAACAAGATGAACAATTACTACAGAAGAGACTAATTTTCACTAGAAATCTCATTTCACACCTTTTCTCACTCTTCCAAAGAGTCATCCACCTCCCCTCTTTGTCACAGTGCTGAAATAATCAGGAGGAAAAGCAGGAACCTCCTTTCTGTTTCCCATGTTGTACCTCCTCTCCCCTCCTCAGAGTACTGAGCTTTTAAACAAATGTAAAATATGAATGGAATCTTGAACTTACCAGACATTTATGGAATGAGGAAACACGGATGACTGGCATACAAACTATTATTAGCTACTAAGTAATCAAAGGGATAAAGACATTTTTCAAGGATTATGAGTAGCTAATTATCAGTAATTAGGATTAGAGTTATTCTTTTTAAGAAATTCACTATTATACATCAGCCTACTGTATCTTTTCTTGCATACAGAATCACTCGTACTGGAAAGGATGGATCTCTTTTCACCCGAAGTATCCATTCCCCAAAGAATCACCTCAACCTGGAATCTGCCAAGGGTAAACCAGAAGGAGTATTTCATTCCATAGAAAATATCTTGGGATCTCAGTTCTTTGCATTGTATAAGCCACAGTTACACTATTGTCCCAGTAAAACTTGTGCCCATTCCTAGCTATCTTGGAAAAGAGAAAACAACAGAACACTGTTGCTGCCACTTGGTCCAGGATGGGACGGAACACAGCACTCTCCAAGCACTGCTCAGTGGTTCCCCACCTCCTCTTTTGCAAGGTTTTAATTCCACATCAAGAAGACTCCTGCACAGAACTGACTTTAAGGGACTCTAGAGAACTTTAAAAGGTTTTAGAACAAGAGAAAAGCACACAGGTATCTTGTCAACACCAAAAGAGCAGAACAGCTCTAGCACTGGGGTGCAGAAATGAAGAGATTTGAACAACTACATTACAACAAACTCCTAAGAGTGACACCAATAGGACAGACAGCATGAAGTCAGGACTGGGACTGTTCTTTTGAGGATTAATGGCACTCAGCTTTCTCTGCTTGCCCAGTGGTGTATTCCACAGGACAGCAAATTCCCGCTGTAATGAAAAAAACCCTTGTGTTATAAGAAACGTTATAAAACTAATGCAATGCAACAGAATGGCTTGATTTGTTTTAATCCATCACAGCTTGCTGAATCAGACTAAGCTCACATCAGCATTGCCAGAAGTGTGTCCTGCCTTGCACTGAAGAGCTGATGTTTATCTGTCTCTCTATAAGGCTTTTGACACAAAGCTGTAAGACCCGAAGAATGCATTAACACTGGAGAATCAGCAACAGTGTCCAAACCAGTAAACTGCTACCAGCAAGCCCCACTCTACAGACAATCAACCTTTAACACCTTTAAGTAACACACCAGATTTTCTTCTTTCCACCTCCTCTGAAAGGGTAACAAAAATTAGAAATAGTATCAGTCTGCACAAACCAAATGTATTTTCCTTCCAGAGGAGCAGCACTAACATTCCAGACAAGCGCTGGAATTTCATCATTCCTTACACTGGAACATCCAACCCCTACCAAATGTGAGATGCAGCTTAAAATTGAAATACAGGTATCTAAAGTGAACACAGATTAACACATTTACTCTATCACACATTCATTACTACAGAGCATCTATTATAGATGCATTTTAAATGTGAATATACACATGAAGTCTAGACAAGTATATTTTCAATTAATAAACAGCTTTCCCCACTCCCAAACCAAAATTATCATAAATTATAATCCCCAATGAGTGATCTCCTATAATAGAAAGTATTAAAATAAAGAGCACTTTAAAAAGTTATTTACAATACAAAGACTCTATTTTATGCTTAGTAAAATAAGCCAAAATTTTGTCTCAGAAATGCCTGTATTTCAATTTTATACATGTGAATAAAGCACCAAAACTTGAATATACTGATAGTAGTAAAACAAATGCATCAAATATCTATTTTGCCCTATAATTTCATATCTGTACGATCACGCACTAAAATGCAAACACTACAGCATGGATTCCCACAATACTTATAATGGCTGCATCATCACTACATGTTCAGACAGATGATTAACAGCACCAATACAATAACAATGGCCACCTTTGGATAGGCAGAGTTCCTATTTCTGTAATCACAAATCCAATAAACCCTAATTTTTTTTTATTCTTATGCTTATACACGTGCTTATGTAAGTGACACAGAATAAAAGAAATGCTCAAATACATGAATTTCTCTTTTCACATGGTTAAGGATTTTTCCTTGCAAAGCAAAATAAATGTTTAAAGTAAACATATACTTCATGCCCTAACATACTCAATAAAAATTAGGTCTATGTTTCTAAAGCATTATAATAAATTTTATATATTTGTAAATAGGAAAAAATTAAAATTAATGTATCAAAAGCATTCAGATTTAATATATGTTCAAAAAACCTACATTTGCTCATCATGTCTTCAAGAAAGGCAAATCAGCAGGTTAAACAACTAAAAGTAATACACTAAACCAACTCTAGAGAATGACTGACCTTTTGACTGATGCAGAAACAGCTTTTTTCCTAATTTGAGTTAACTCAAAGACTTGTTTTGCCCAAAAGAAGAAATCAATTAAGAAATAACATAGAAAACAAAGCTTCATGCTTTCTCCAATCTAGATACAAATATTTAGAGCAAGAGGGTGAAATCTACCATTTACAAAACTCTTTGGGGCCAAAATTATTTTCCAGTCACTATCTAGAATTAATACCATAACTATTTTAAAACTTGAAAGCCCTCCCTTACCAAATTAAAAAGCAAAATGTACTTGTTGCTTTTGAGTTACGTACCAAATAAATTTAAGAAAAACTTAGTTAACTACTCAATATTATTTCATGTGTTTTAACTGAATTCAAATTTTAACATCAATACAACTATATATTCAGCACTCAATATATGCTAAACAACTATTTTACTAGCAAAAATATGAAGTACCTGGATGCTTATTTGGCATAGCCAGACAATTATAACATATGCTTAGAAGGCTGACAAAAGGTGTTACCTTACTGTAAAAGCTGTACTTAGCAGTAAAAATCAAGGCAATCTAATAATTACCAAACTACTAATAATTAACCTCCCCTTTGAGAAATGTAACAAAGTAAGATCAAAGGAACCAATTTACTTCAAAGTTTCTGCTTGATTTACATCACTATTTAAATCATGTTTCAGAGAATGAGATATTTATTACAAAGTAGCAAAAAAAAGGAGAAGAAAAAAAAGAGTGGAAAGATTTAATGAACTCTGACAACGTTCTCTATTTTTAGCATCATACCAAAATCACCATTTATTTGGCAGAAATACTCCTGAAGGTCCTTGAGCTACCCCACTGGTTTTGTAGCTGATACTCTTTAATTTCAGAATACTCAGATGGGATAAAACTCAAGAGTGAGTTATTTTACAACTACCTGGGAGCTCGGAAGGCTGGGGTGCTTGAATAGATTTTAGCATATCCTTAACCATGCTGGGATTGTGCTCCTGCTGCTGAACTGAAGCCTCCTAAGTACCTGTTCATCCTGCACCAACAAGGAACATCTGAATGATACTTCAGAGCCCGCAGTGGGATTAAGGGAAACATCCCAGAGCTCCAACACAATCTTCTACTGACGAGGGAGAGAAGGGAGGGAGGACAACTTCTTATCACTGTCATGGCATTTTTCCTTTATTACAAGAATTAAAGAATTATGAGAAATGTACAAAGTTAATGCAGACAAATGATATGTTTTTATCTCACTAGTATTTTAATTAAAACCTTTTGTCATGTCTGCTAAGGAAGTTCAAAGTATTGCAATGCAGTAGCAATGGTAATGCAGAAGTCTTGTTAAGCTTGGGGAAAAGAAATGTTTTCAACTTTTACAAAATCAGCGACTGTAATTACTAGAGGAATAAATCAAATTTATAGCAGGCAGCACAGGACATAATAATTTTTTTGTGCGGCCATAAATGAGTTTGTTTTTGTTGCAATGCGATAAAGTTTAACATTTTCTGCATGTCAGACAGACTATTTTGATAATATTCTTTACATTTCCTCCTTATTAAAGAGATGAAAAATTCGCTATTAAGATATTCAAGTCATCACAATACATCTTGTTACTGGATAAGCTTCAACAAAACCTCAAAGTACTTTTTCCTAACCACATTAACACAATAAATGCATAGCCAGAATTCTTACTTTAGTATTAGACAATATTTTGTTCTTGCAAAATATCAAGAGGTAGAATTCCGCAAATTATGGCAAATCAGTTTTTGTGGTTTTGATTTTTCTTTTTTTTTTAAATTCTGTTCAGAATGCTGCAACACAGGAGACAAAAGCAGTTTTGCTTCATTATATCCAAAGATCTTTTTTTCAATTTAACTGAACTCTAGACAAAAAATGGCCTTTTTTTTTCATCATGCCATACACAACCCCTGCTATTTAAAAGTGTTTTCACATCTCCACTTTCACCACTAGCCTTTTGTGAAGAACAATTTCTGATTGCTAGGCTATTTTTCATTTGCCTACCTCTAGCCACAAAAAGAAGGAAGCATGTAAAATGGCAGATTTGATAGACTTTAAAAACTTGAATAGCTTACATATGTAAACTGATTATGGTTTACAAAACCTGAAAGTAATGTTATCAAAACATACTTGCTTCAGCAAACAATGGAACTGCTAACCACGGAAAAGCTCCAGCACTCACTGGCATCAAACCACAGTAGCACACCATGAGCACAAGTGATTTGTTCTTTGCTTGAATGTCAGTTTTGAAGAATAAATATTTTTGTACAAGCACACACGTGTATGCACTTGAGCACATACACAAAGGTTGCCCAGAACCAAATAAACCTGTAGCTCCTACTTGAAGAAAGCATTTTTATGAGACTGCCTAGCTCAAGTCATCCAAGTTATGCAAAAGGTCTTACTTTATGAATTTCAGTTTCTCCTGGATGTGGTCTGAAAAATTGCAATGGACAGACACAGCATTAAATACTGCAGGTAAACTGTCACCTCTGGTGAGAGACGGCTGAGTGATGCCATCACAACGGGAAGGATGGCTCTGAAAATGTTCCTGCAGGATCGCTGTGCAGAGACCTTTATCAGCTAGTGACTATAAATTTATTTTCTGCAAAGGAACTTTCTGGCATAATGTACACAGGAAGGACATAAAAGGCAACCTGTCTGCCAATGAAACTTAACAAGGAAATGTGAAGGCAGGAGAAGTAGTGTGTGATGTTGAAATATGTAGATATGCCACTTAGATCTCAATACACACCACCTCCTGACACCAAAGGGTGAAATGCTCTGAACTCTGCTGACAATATTTGTACTGAGAAAGCCTCCAACATTTCATTCAAATTTCCTAAATGCCTAGGGTCTTTTCTTCACCAGCAAGGGAGTTGAGTGAGAGTCCTCTGCAGGTCTGACAAATAGGCCATTGAGCCTGTGGACCATCTCACCAGCATCACTTATTTCCATCTCAGCAGTAATCTACTTCCAGAAGACAACTGAGGACCACAGAAACCAAATTCACTTTGTTATCTACATTAAAAAAACAGATAAAATCCCTCAGCAAGGACCACTGGAGCCTGCACTGCTAGCTAGGCAGGAGGCCAGCATCACCTGCTCTGCTGGCCAAGGCACAGGAAGGCCACGGCTCCGTTCTGCCTGCAGACAGCTTAAGCAATCAAATCATTCAGAAAGTTTTAGGTTTTCTCTTTTTTCTCACTTTTGTCTGATGATTTATGTAACTTGTAATTTTAAATAAAATAACAGCAACCATGTCTTTGAGGAACAGGTTTTCTTTGAAAGCAACAAAATAACCATCACCCTCCAATCCAATAAAGCCCTTAAACAAAACCAGTTAACATTCCATCAAATGAACTCTAACCCAAGTTCATCAGATGGATACACAGAAAAAAACTTAGGACCTGTGTAATACAACACAATTTATTACAAGGCAATCTAAACTATTATCTAAATATTTAAAAATATAAATACAAAGATTAAGTAATACTGAAAGAGGGCACAGGACTAAAGGGCGATGGACCTAAAGATCTACTTTTTAAAATATTTAACGAATTTCTATTCCGGGGGGCACAGGATCCAAAGACCAATGGATCTAAAGATACAGTTTTAAATATTCAAGCTAGTTTTCCCCCTGAATTTTTTATCATCCTATTAACATAAGTTTATACATTTTGTATAATACATTTGTGCATTACAATATTTTTTTCAATTGTTTAATCTTCCTATTTCTATTTTTTAAACATCCAGCAATTGCTCAAGCCTCTGGGTGTATTTATTTTAATTAAATACAACAAAACCAAGTGAAAAGCCTTTGCATTTTCTGAAAGAGAAGACCACTCAGAATTTTCCTCCATGTGTCGCAAATAGAGATCTGTCAGATACATCCCCAGAGTAACCCTGCAAAGACAATAGCTGTGCCAGCAGCAATTTGTCTGCATTGTGAAGGCAAACATTTAACAAAATAAAACAAAGAGTAATTTAATATTTGTATTGTATTTGCACAAAGAAGTGCTGATCAGAAGGAATACTGAATGCACCTTCCTCCCCGCAGTCGCACCAGGGCGCACTCCCAGACCCCAGATGCAATGGGGGACAGACGAGGTCTGGGACAGACTGACACTCCAGCTGCGTGTATATATATATAGTTCAACTTTATTTCTCTTTAAGCAATCTGCTTTTGTTCCACAAAGATGGATATTGACATATTTTGACAGAAGGCCTGTCAAACCCCAAACAAGACTGCACACCAGGTCACCTAACCCACCTGCTGTCCAGTCCTCACTCGACCAGTGGGTTGGCAAACCATCACTTCTTTCTTCAACAATTCCCACTGGTGTACCTGTGTACGAGTCTTAACTCCACAGTGCGTTCACCAGCTTCCTGGGTTTTTACTTTTTGTAAAAAAATACACTCAAATATATGGTGAAACCAAATTATGCACACAGGGATCAGACTATGTTCACCTGAAAGCAGGTAATGCCAAGCTCTGCCTCCTCTTTACCCACCACTGTTTACTCCCATTATCAGAACAGTGCACTTCCAAACACCAAAGGTAAACAGGAAGGCTTAAAAGGCTTCCTCCCAGTATTCAGCCAGAAAGGAATCTTCTCAATATTTATGCCTTTTCACTGCAACCAATTTCTTCGATAACAAGAGGCTGCTTCTGAGGTAAACTCCTTGCACTGCATTAGATAACAAACTCCAACAGCACTACTAGATACTGGATACTGCTAGAAAAGGTCTTTTAAAATCCTGCCATAGATATGCTGGAAATGGGATCTTCTGTCTTTCACCGCACCAGGATGACAGCGTACAAATTCCATGCAGATAAAGGCAGACAACACTCAAAACGTGCTACTGCTTTGGAATGTTATTTCGTAATATTAATAATATTCATAATTACAAAACAGTACAGTGGTACTTCACAAAGATTTTTTTTTTAAATAAGTTTATACCGATGAGAAGTTTCTCACCAAACTCACCATTTGATCAAAAAGGCAAATGCAATTTCAAAATAAATTGCAAGGCAGCATTTGAGGGAGGCTACTTATGTTCACATTTATGGATTTAGTTACTGAATACAAGCAAAGCTTAATAACAGGAGTAGCAAATGAACAATTTCACATCATAAAATTGCCCTGTACTTCTTGTAAATAACCTAGAAGTCTGCTACACCAGACTTTAGACTGCTTAGAAATTATTTGTCTTCAAAGTCTGAACAAAACTGAGGGACAAGCAGTGCTTTTCTTCTCGAACACAGCTGTCCAAGTGGTGCTCCTGAAACTCACAAAGTATTCTCCTTCCCCCTACTCCTTCACACAACTTTCAAGTTATATTTGCTTTAACTCCATTTCTTCTGTGCTAACAGAAAACCTTTCTGGATATTAGGTTTCAGCCTCAATTTCACATCTTTATAAGTTTCACCTAATTCTCAGTCTTCCCCTCACCAATTGCAGAGATCTGGAGAAGTAATTTCCCAGAGTGAATTACTTATTAAAAAGCAAACACAGCAATGAAAGAGCCCAAACTAGGCCCTGTGCGAGGCCAACATAATAATTTCAGCCCTGTGATCTCTCCCAGATAGCCAACAAAGGGACAATTACAGACTAACACCAAGACACAGCTCACATTTTGGGAGGATTTCACCCAGAAACATGCTGCTAATATTCACATTTAAGATCTCCCAGGGCGGTATTACTTCTTTCTTTTTCAATAACATACTGTATTTCTCTGGCATTCAAAACAAAATGAAGTCGTAACAATCCGCATTTTCCCAAAATTTACTTCCTTTTAATTGTGATAATACAAAAATTCATGCTGAAGTATTCAGCTACCTACCTGGCCAATTTTATAGCTGTATTCACACCCTGGGTGAATCACATTTAGAAAATTATATATAAACACAGTGTGACATTCTGTCAAGTTATCTTTAATTATGTAATTCCCTCCTTTAAAAAGACACGAAGATGGCTTATACAGTCATTTGGAAATGTAATCCTGCAATAGACGGCCAGAGAGACAACATGATCATTGGAAAAGCTTCCAAGGGGGTTACAGTTCTTCACTCCCCTAAACCTCAATATATTACATCTTCGTTACCTTTGTTTTATGGCTATGGCTACTATCCAACTTGCTTTTACCCACTCCCAAACTTTCAGAAGAAAGAGCATTTTAAAAATAAAAACAAAAAACATCGAAAACCCCAGTAGGGTGGACAACAATCACAAAGTAGTAACCCAGCAAAGTACACCTGACACGACAGTGTGCACACCAAGGCCAGAGAACTATCTTGCCTTCAGGTATCACAAACTGCCCTCCAAAAGCCCCTACTTTCTCAAAGTTTCCCATCAAGATAAAAGCCAACAAAATAAAGATCCACCACCTCAGTTTTCTCCTTAGATAAATGGCCAGTAGGAGACCTCTGTCTCAAATCTTCACCCCAAAACACCCCCATCCCTGCCACTTGGTATGACTGAAGCTCCACCACAGCCAGCAACCACCTGCAGGATTCACTGTCTCACTCCAGGTTTATCTGATAACAATCCTGCATGCTCCCCCAGTATTAAAATTCAGCAACTGATCTCTAAATCAATCAGGCTAGCCATAAGGACACACTCAGTGCTGCAAGAACAAACTGTATTGTAGCAGCATTGTCCATTTTACAGAACTTTAAATTAAATTCCACATAAAAACTCTGCTTCAGATGTCCCTTAATCCACCTCCTGTTTATGACTTTACACAGCCCTACCGTACATACAAATTGGTCAAACAGTAATTTCTTCAGTAACATTCAGTGCACCAAATGCTTCCCCATGCAAGTCAAGTGACGACCCAGCTCCTCCCATAGGAAAGCCAACAGAATGTTTTTAATACCTTTTTTTTCAACAGTTCAGTTAACCTTAACCCTGTTTCTCTTCCATTTCCAGTTAGATGGCTTCCTCAGCTGAAAAATTTAATTCCCGATAAGACAACCTATCAACCAACAGAAAATGGACTTTTGAGTAAGGACAACCAGCTGCACCAGCAGAGGATGCTCAATTCTATTTAGATTTTTTTTTCATTGTCCTCATAATCGCCACAAGATCAGAGGACACAGAAATGAATTAAAGTGCAAAAAATCCTCGTGTGTCTTGATTCCACAGGTGCTGGCAGCAGGCTCAGCCTGGCACCCCCTCTGCTCCCAGGGAAGAGGCACAGGCAGCTGCACAGAGAGGCTCCCACGCCAGGCAAATTCATTCTGAAGGTAACTTACCACCCTATTAATGTGCCTTATAGACAGCTGTAAATTTGCAGCATTACAGCACTTTATGATGTTAAATAATGCATTGCATGTTCCACAGATATTTTATCGTACATTTTTCCACTTTGAAGACTTTCGAGGATCCTATACAAATTGCACACAGCTGTCTGTTACTGGTAGTTGACAAGTTATTAAAAATTACATTATCTGATCATTTGAGTAACAGAATGCAATAGTGCTGCTGTTTACTACGCTTTAACATGTGCATAAAACGGAATGTTGTGGTCCAATTTTTAAGTGCCTACCCTTACGAAGAAATTAGTTTTTTAAATAAAGCTCTACTGCTTTTACAGCATCTGAATGTGAACTACTACATATTCTGCATATAAAAAATAAATCCCACTGTGAAGAGCTGTACTACAGTGAAGAAACTGCCACTGGAAATATTGGAATTCTCTGGCTTTCCTGTAACTAAAGTTCCCAAATAAATACTGTATTAGCATACCTGTTTGTGCTTCATTTGCTGATAGCAGAGCTTGGTTAAGACTCGAAAAGGAGGTAAATTACAAAGCAAGAACTGTAAGTCAGGATAGTCAGTTTGCAACTTGTTTGAACTTGACTGTATATTGCTAAGCTCAAGCAGAATGTAAACTGCTGCCCTGTAAGAGTTTAGATCACATGCTAAGCAGCTTTCAAGCATAGTTATTTGCATTTAAATATTGCCTAAAGGTCTTAAACCAAGATCATACCCCATGATCCTGGATTTTCCACCGTACAGTTCCTGTCTTGAAGATATTATGATCTAATATAGACAAGATGCAACAAAGAAACACAATGAGCAATCAAGGCAAGAGTGGGAAGTCCTCAAGTTAAAGACACAGTTAGTTAGTTCTCTAACTACTGAAAAATCCCTCTAGGCAGGGAACAAATAAAGAAAAATAGTAGTTACCACAGCAGCTCCCTCCTTTAAGGAGCAAATACTTAAATAGTTCTGAGAAGCAGCTACATGCTTTGAAACACGAACCCTAACTAACATTATGTAATATAATTGATAATCTTCAACATTAACAATTTGTGGCACAGGAATAATAAGTAGTCTACCTCCTTGCTATTTTCTAAACAATTTAAAAAGAATTGTTGCAAGTGATGAAGTAGCAAGAACTCATACAACCCCTTCAGTCCTCTTGGTTTGTTTAGCCATTCCCATATTGCCGAAACACAAAGCT
The DNA here is from genome assembly GCA_037013685.1 of Acridotheres tristis. NCBI lineage: Eukaryota > Metazoa > Chordata > Aves > Passeriformes > Sturnidae > Acridotheres > Acridotheres tristis. The sequence goes on from CM072895.1 coordinate 11,747,987, forward strand.
CCTTCATTAAAAGCAGGTAGGATACAGTTAGTCTAGAAAGAGAGAATCACAGCCACTCATTTTCACTGCATTTTCAACAAGAACAACATTCACCAAGGTTTCTCCCTGCCTTAACTAAAGGCCACCTGCCTCTTTACCAAAGCAATCTAAGGAACCACAGATTTCTGTGAGCACCCCTGACCACTCATCTTATTCCTCCTTTGCAAATTAAACCTTCAAATTAAATTTGTAGATTTTTATTTGCAAGACTCATTTCTTATCACCACCAACAGTTTTGCAAGCCTAGTGAGATACTCTTCAGTATTAAATATAACACTGGGAGAAGAGATCTTCCATTTTGGACACTACCTCAATAAAAATTAAGTTAAAATCCCTCAATTTCATATATCCAGTGCAGTACGACACTCAGCAAGGTAACTTGTAACACTCAAAGCATGTAACAAACAAACAAACAAACAAACCTAACCATGAGTTCAAGTTGTTTTCAATGACCACATTCATCTTCCCAGAAATCACACTTCACTGTGACTGATTTGTTCTTCCAGTGTAAGGCAGCTGTTTTAGGACTAGTAATGCCGTTTGTCACAAGTTACAGAGGAGGATGGAGGGAACCACATCCTATAAATCCAAGCTGAAAACTTGTCCAGGGCTGACACTGCAGTGTAGAACCTGTCTCTAAGATGAGTAAGGTCACCACCAAAAGAAAACCACCATCAAGTGACAATAAAACTTGACAATGTAGCATCACAGGTGGAGAGATAAAAAAAAGCTAAAGACTATGCATGCAATCTCTGTTGTGGTATCTTTTTATTATTGAATGCTCATCCTCCAAAAAAATATCATCTGGAATACACTGAATCTGGGGTTCTGAGCAAAATACATGTAATATGGCACCCAGCCAAATACTGATTACACCACTGTCTTTAAAGTCTGCTGGCAAGGTATGCCTTGTTTCAAAATAAATCCTGTAGCCTTCATTCTTTAGGAAAACAAAATGTTATTTCTCGCTTATCTCGAGCTACCAAATATTTACTTCCTTGGACAAGGAGAAAGACCTTCTTTGGGTCCTTTATTCCCACTGATTTGCCATGAACATGAATATGCATAGCAGTACAAAAGAATATAAAAATAGAAAGAAAGATAACAGGAAAAAAGCCCAACTACTATCAATATTTGAATAATGAGGCAGCTTTATCTTCATCAGTATATCAATTTATTCACATGGGGTGACAAGAATATATTAAAGCTGTTCTGAAGTTAGGCCATTAAATTGCTTAGACAACCTGTTAACTAGTGCTGCTGGCAATTAGGAATGCAGTCTCACTGGAGGCCTTCTGTAGAGCCATGCTTCAAAGGTTCAATGTGCTGTACATTAACTTACCAAGAAACACCCTGAGAACTGCTCCTCTGTCATGTAAGCTCAGTGCTGCCAACTAATTAAGCTTACAGTTCCTATTCTGAAGATGTCAGTGTCCTCCTGCCAGTTTAGCATCTGCACAACCATGGGAAAGGTAAGTCAGATTAAAAAAGAAAGCAGCCAGGCTACACTAATGAATACTAAGTTGGCTAGAAACGTCCTCTATCCCTAAGTAAGTTTTGCAGCACATTTGGACTAACATGTTTTTATTTCAGGTTCCTGCAGCATGTATGATTTTGTACAGGTATTCATGTATGCACATGTAGATGCTTGCACAACAAGTTTACTTGCAATTTTTCTATTAAGAGGAAACTTGGCATTTCTCTAGCACAAAGCTGTAGAAGTTTTCTGGAATGCTGATCTTAATCACCAGTGAAAAACTTGTTGAAAGAAGGGTTCCACACCTCACTGCAAATAGAGCTGCTCCAAAAAGATTGAGGGAACAGGCATGAAACTCAAAAATGGAGAAAAGCGCTGATGGCCAAAGGACAAACAGCCCAAGAACAAAATGGCAACAGCCAAAGTTTCAGTTTCTTTTGCATTAAGGGATGGACTAAAAGTGGTTTGCCGTCAAGCCCTATGAGCAAACTGGAAGAAAACTGTGTTGCTCAATGCATGGATGAATCATCCAAAACCACCTGGATGGCTTATATCAGCCTTCAGTGACTGCAACAGTGATGAGAAAGGGGGGATGAAAGCAGAATGCTGAAGGCACTCAGGGAATTACTGTAACCAGAGGGTAAGCCCAGCTCTACAACCTTCAATGCACTGCACATCTGGGACCCAGAAAAAGCCTTTCAAACACTCACATGGGGTGTGATTACTGCAGGTCTGATAGCAAATATATCAAGCTAGACTGGTACCAGAGGATTACATAACAGCAAATGCAAATGTCTGTTTAAAAAAACGAAAAACTAATTTTGTTATCTAAATGTTGGCTGATTTGATCTCAAGAGTAATGAAATGTTTTAAAACATTTCAAAAGACAGATAATTAGAGACCTACAGGAAAAGAAAAAAAACAGGATAAGACACAACTTGGGTTAACCAGCAGTAATTCATGCCACATTTTCCCAATATGTTTTGCAAATAAAACACAGTGTTTTCTAAACATAATGAGGCAGGTCTCGATTATCCAGCTATCAGAAAACAACACTGCAATGTTATGTAGGAAATAACCAATTTAGTGTGAGAAGATGAAAAAACCAACATACGAATTCTAAGACAAATAAAGAAGGGGGCTAAAGTTAAAAGGTCAAACTCACTCACAAGAAAAGAGAGGTTGCAGTGCTTACTAATAGATTTTTTCCCCCCCGAGGGTCTATTCTGAGAGACATATGTTATAATTTTATAAATAAACACACACATATATACAAACATAAAAGCAACTTGAAGACAAAAAAGAAAGCACCACTCAAGTTTGCTGAATGCCATTGTAGAGAATAACATCTGTCACACACTAAGAACATGGCAAATTTAAGGAGAAATAACAAATAATAGACCCAAATACTTAGTACTACACACAAAACCATGCACTTGAGAAGGAAACAAGAAGAATTTCTGTGACACTCCTGTAGAAAATTATTAAGAAAGAATTTGATATACTAGATAGGAGAACAGGAACGTTACACAGTTTAGAGAAAAGCTCCAGAGAAGCATTTTTGCTGCTTGTAATATGCAAGGCTCAGTACAGCCCTAGTCACTCACATACACAAAATCTTACTTCAAAACAAGACCTTACAGATGAAGGATCCTTGAAAACATTTAGGCTAAAAAATGGACTTTTTTCATATTCTAGTATTTTCATATTTTTTTACATTTATTGTGAATGCTTTACGCATTCAGCAAGCAACAGTGCACCAGACCATGTAGTCACCCCAGGACAAAGCCATCCAAAATAATTTTTTTTAAAGTGGTACTTGATTCGATGACAAGGAGGGCTCTGATGCAATAACCTGTGAAAGCAGTGGACCAGATGTAACACGTATTGGTAAAAGGGCAAAAAACAGGGGAAATTCTCAAGTGGCACTGCATTGCTTTTCTCTTTAAAAGCTTCTTCAGCACATACCTTGGTGAAATAAAAATGGTGCTAGTAAACTGGGAAGGCCAACTAGTGAAGGAACTGAGATCGTATATAGGAAGCAGGTAAGTGAATACACAGTTCTTTGTATCCTCTTCTCTTCCTAAAATATCAGTGAAACTGCTGTTCAGACACCAGTTCAATTTTAAAAGGTTTGTGACAAGAAGACACAGAGCAGCGTGACAGGAATAGCAAGAGATTTGTTTTACTTTGTAGGCCAAAAGTCAAAAAAGACCTGTGGTGTCACTCAATGCCTTCTGCAAACCTGAAAGGTCAGAAGTATTTCTTAATTCCCTAATAAATTCTCCCAGAATGTTTTTCTTCAGTTAAATTCTAGCTCCTGACTTCGACCTCAGCATCATTTTTCGATCTGAGCTACAGGCACCTCAATAACACGAAGATGAGAGCACAAGGAATGACGCTTTTTACTTCACGGCTAAATTATTTTGTTTTTAATTTACAAACAAATTTTCAAATCCAATGGAAAGACTTCCCTTAGATGAACCTAATGCCAGAGGCAAGTGCTCCAACAGATAACTGATTTGAGGAGTAACTATTACAGTCTGCTGTAATAACTCCCAGATAATGCAACCAAATATCTCCCTTGCACAAGAAAACTCACTTGTCAACAGCTGCGAACACCAGGGCAGCCTGGATGGAGTCTTCAGCACATGTGGATTCCTGACAATTCAGTGCTTTTTGCCTTTTTTTTTTTTTTGCTGCTGAAAGTAAGATAATAAACAGCATCACTCTAGTAAAACAAGAGTTATGTAGCCCCTACAAGCCTCCACAACTCCTATGAGGAATTAAAATGGATTTGTAAAATTTGTAAAGGACTAAAGTCTAGTTAGTACAGTCACACTTCAGCAGGGGAGAGAAGATGGTCTCCCGAATGTGTGCAAGCCCTGCTGGAGTGGCCAAAGCCACAGCAGGCAGGCTGCCCCCAGCAAGCCACTGAATGCCCCTCATGTGACACCAAGGAAAAGACAAGTTAGGGAGCAGAAGGTATCACACTGGGGTACAGTGAGAACAACAGCTTCTGACCCCTCCAGCAAGCAATCCTATATGCTATTGAAATAAAAACTGGTTAAGATTATTCTGTGTTGCAGATCTATTACTGTTGGTAAACATATCGTTATATTTTGATCGGGTTGGCATCTCTTGTGATAGGAGGGAAAAAAATTAAATCTTTCTTGCAGCAAATTCCAGAAATGATTACTATGTAGCTATTTCGTTATTAATTCTACCGTCTGTCAACATACTCTATACAAATATATGATATATAAAAAATCATTTCCACTTCTCTTTTCCTTGTTTAAACTAGCACAAGTTCTCCTCCTTTTCAAAAATAACCCTAATTGAAGTTCCACTGATGAAGAGGAAAAGCAAGCCCCTTAAAATGAGCTATTAAGTCTTTTGTATCTCAACCTCAGAAGAGCAAAAGATGCATATCATTATCTTCTGCACCACAATGATGCATTTCCAGTACAAAGATAGTAAAGTCCTTACACTGCGTATAAACAAAAAAAAAATAATCTACATTAATTAACATTTATTGAACAACACATTTCCCTGAACATTTTTTTAAATCCAGAAGCCATCCCAAGCTGAGCCAGCCCAAAAAAAGAGCATAAAGGTGGAGTCAGGAGCCAGAAAATGAGGGGAAAAAAGCCCCACCACAACCCGTGTTGATACAAACCATTAAAGGTTTCAATGTTGCTTCCTATACAGACTTGCACGCATTCAGTCCCTGAAGCCTTTTATAAGCTGCAGACACCATGATGAAACACTTTTCATTTTGTAAACACACTCTTGCTTTCCGGGAGTTTTTCTTGTAACAAAAGCAAATATACGCCGCCAGAAATACTAAGTAAGAGTGGTCCTATAGGATCTGGCCAATTCCATCACAAACCTCAAGTGAAAGTGCTGCTGAATGGTAATAAACACTCCAGCATTTGCAGCCCCTCTTCTGCACACCAGTATAGGAATAACAACATGTGCAACACCCCTCCGTGAACAGCACATGCATCTGAAGGAACTGCTCCATGCCCAACACAGCGATTATCAAAAGCAACATTTCAAGCATAACGAGAAGCAAGGGAAAGAAGCCAGGACACCTAATGTCTAAAATACAGCATTAAATAGACAGCTATTGCCAGAAACAGGTTTTGGATGGGCAGCCCAAACCATTTCCGCTTCTCCACACCAAGAAAACAGCTAAGCTTGGGAATGTGAATTCCTAGTCTTGAGCATGCCATCTTTGCTACTTCTCCTCTCTGCAGCCTCTGAACATTTTAAACCTCATGAATGTGGCAGAAAAAAAAGGAATTTCAACAAGCTAGATGTTCATTATCTTGTCATAATGCTCAAGACTCACATGTTCTAGAAGGCTTCTTTTATTTCCTTAAAATATTTTTATTCAAATAACCTCAAGCGCTGTAGAACCTGAAGTTAAGACTACAATACCTAGGGGGGGAACCCATGTGTTCTCTTTTCCATCCCTGAGAAGAAAAGAGGTATTTATATATCTGCATGCCACAGAAGTACAACGCACTGTGCTCTCCTGTAATCCTGCTGTATTAACCCAGTTGTTGCCAGCAAGAATCATCTGGTGGCCACACCAGATGTGAAAGCACAGCTAAGCTCCCTGCTCTCAAAGTGGCCTACAGCAAGTGAACTGTAAAAACAGTAGCAGTATCAAAACAACACTCTGCATCAGTTTTAACAATTCTCAGTTAAGGATTTTTCATGCTACAGGATCTAACAGGCACTAACTTCCCTAATTTGGTTCTCTCTGAACATCTGACTATTCTGGTTTTTAAAGTATTCCTGCCAGCACATTCAAACCCCTGTCTGAGAACCCCAGTGTCACCTCAGGAGTCAGACAAGCCTCCTAGTCAGAAAACTACTAGAAATCATAAATCATATTTTTTCTCACTCTTTGTGTCCATATTTGTCTCAACTGCACAGAGCTTTATAGTTTAGTGGTGACTGGTCAAGCAGAGGTTCTACCTGGAAGTTCTGCAATGTTAAGTGATTTTAGCAAGGGACCTTCTGGTAACCTTCCTGGAAAGCTATGCCTGCTGTGCCAGCTCATTAGCCTACACCCACATACTCACAGGCTCCTTCAAACAACTTTCCTCTCTGAGAGCTAATATTGACTCTTCTCCACGTTCTCATTAAGTCTATTCTTTATTACAGTTTCTATCAATATGTCTTGTACATTCACTGTCTGCATCTCCTTACAGTATTCATCAAGCTCTGAAGGAAAAAAGAGAAGACAAAAAAAAGGGGAAAAAATCCTGGCATCCCATTTGTAATCTTCTATTCTTCGTCATCAAGGCCAGCTTAAGTAATAGGTTACACACCAGAGTCAGTAGCTCATCAAGTTCACATTCAAATGCTTTTAGAAATCTTGATTTAATACCATCTGGTTCTGATGATTTGTTACAGTTCCTTCCATGAATTAATTATAAATCCTATTCCACTGACACTTCAATTTGAGACAGTTCCTCAGCAAAGTCTTCTCTAAGAAAAAAGGTTTAATGTATACAATCATTCTACAATCCTCTCACATGCAAAGAAACAGTTTAGTTTCAACATTTTCCTTCCTATCTTTATTAAATGCTCCTTTTACACTTGGAAGCCTATCTATTTGGAAAAGGTTTCAATAGTGATTTTTCCTTACATCCGTTAATAAGCTGATCTTTAATCTCAGAAGCAGACTTTCCTATTTCATCCTCACATTCAACTTCCCAGAATTCATGCCCTTTCCAAGTTGTCTTGTTTTATGATGGCTTCCTCTTTCTGAGAGATGCATTTTTATTTTTAGTAAGCATCTTTGCTTTGGCAGTATTGGATTTTCCCTTCAAAAAACACTTTTTTTATTGGTGGCAAATATAAGCCTCTTTACACACTGCTGTTACACAGTCACCATGCATCCTGCAGCCACTTGAATCTCTGTTAATGCTGTTTCCTTTATAAAGGAAAAGAGTGAAAGAATTCTCATCTTCAAAATCTTCATGTCACTCTCATTACACAAGTTACCTATGACAGTGATGGGGGAGTTATTGCTCTAAAATCAGGTACAAGCCAGCAGCTGTCACAGTGGCTTTACTCCACTTCCACCACAAACTAATTGCACCAAGATGTGATTCTCTTCTCAGGGACTCTCCACTGAGCTGCTCTACAGAATGGTCACTCACAACACTTCATGCATAATCCCTATATAAAACTTGTCTTAACACGAAGGCAGCCCTCATAAGGGTATAACAGGCTAAGTTCTTACAAGCTTTGTAATCTCTTCACTGTATATAGTAACTGCTCTCGTGCCAAAATAATTACAGTAATTCAACTGAAAATGCTCACTATTAGATATATCCAGACATATCCCCACCAAGTAAGAAAAAAAATTCCAGTTTCCATCTGCTACATCCAGAGAGGTGGGATGCCCTACAACAACTATGCAAGTGATCTTCTATTAACCCCAAGTACCACCTCTGGTTTCATCCAAAACACTTCCACAGAGGAAGGCTGAACAACTGGCCCATAGTGACAACATTAATAGTACAGAATCATCACCAAAACCTCCAGCTGAGACTGGAGCCGACAGTAAAAAGAAGATACTTCACAAACAGACAGGAATATTACCCACTCCATACATTTCAGCTTCAAAAAGCCTACAAATAATAGTGAGATTTGTAGCTGCATTGTCCCAAAGACAGGCTGCATGAGAATTACATGATCAGCACTCTATTCTTTCACTTATTTTTGCCTAAGAGCAAACCATAAAGCTATAGTAATAAAAAATGAAAAATAACTGCTTCCAGAAACTTATGGGCTTTGGTGACTTTATTTGAATTCTTTTGTCTGAGCTAGAAGATGAAAAAAACTCAAAAGCTAAAAGCAGAAGAAACCCGTACGGTTACCCTGTCCTAGACTGCTTCCACCATGTACTTCTTAATACAATCACTTACTCCCAGGTTACAAAGCCCTGTAAAAAAAGTCAGGGTAGAAATCAAATGAGCAGAGTTTCTGTAAAATGCTTCCTTCAACTCATTAGAAATCTTTGCAAGTTTTACCAAAACAGAAAGGAAAAACCAAACCAGTCAGTAATTTCTGTGGAATAGCACAAGGAAAGTAATGAATTTATGATAAGGCAACCTCACCAGGGACAACGGGAAGGTATGAGATAAAAAAAAACTTCCACTGTGGAGTGGAATATGATTACAAAATGAGAAAGCAAAGCTAGATCAGTTTTGAAGCTTAATTCTTAGAAGGCTGCTACTGAAAAGCAGGATTCATCAATATGCCTTGCCGTAAAATTATGGCAAAGCAGGCAAATAGCAACCTGGCAAAATCACTAATGGGATTTGTATGGTCAGTAGAGATTGCTTTAAATATCACACTGTGTCAGTAGAAACTGTTTTTCAATTCTGCATTTAAAGAACAACTTTTGAACATGGCTAATATTCACTGTCAAATTAAGGTTCAGATTTCCCCTCCAAATTACTCACACAAAGAAAAATATCTCTATTCTAGAAGTATGCCAAAAGCTGAATAAGTAATGAACACAATTGGGCATGGACGTCAGGTAAGGTAACAGTAAAAGAAGAAGAAATCATGTGAATCACATGAGATCCAGAGATCTGAACTAGTCACTGAATTTGATTAGAGGTATCCACTGCCAAAAGCAAGATATGGGTCTTGGGAGAAAGCAGGACCTCCCCTCTGGGAAGGCTAAAGACAGTGGGCACAAAGGTTTTTCTTCACTTCAGTAGACAAAATGCAGGAGAGGGAAGGAGGAAGAGACCAAGACCCCAGCAAAAGAAGCAGGAGATCTGAATATCCATCTTGCCCAGAGCAGACTGGACTTGTCACACCAGAGGCACAGGAACAGCAGCAAAGCAACACTTTGAACAGCCCCTGCCCATCTAAAAGGCAATCAAAGCTGGAGAGAAGTCTAGTTTACAGCAGGAACCCCCGCCCTGTTTTTGTTTAATCTATTTCTTGTTTGAAAGGTTTTGAAAATACTAGAGGAAATTATTTAGAGCACCACTGCTATGTAAGCCAACTGCTTATGCACTTCCATTGACAGTGTTCCAGCACACACATTGCGAACTGTCCAGAGTCACTGCTACAAGTACAATACATCAAAATTAATCTGGCACCTGCGTAAAATTTGGCAGTCATACTCAATAAACCGTTTCAACCATGAAGCAGCAGTGACTGACAACTCAAACGGAGTGAGCGGGGTACAAAGCTCCTCTCCACACCTCATTACAGTGCCTCCCAGTCAATATGAGCAGCACTACAACGATTGCTTATGAGGGCCATTACTCATTACAGTAGCCTGCAAAGACACCAAATGCCCTCTGGAATCTCAAAGAGCACAATTTGGCTGGAAAAATACCAGCAAGTAAATGCCACATTAAGAGGAGAGTCCCTAGAAGAAAACAGGAGCAGGGCTGCTGACATCACCCGTGGGTTGCACCTTACCCAACAATGGGTGACTGAACACAGATGAGAGCAACTCGATTTAAATTCAGAGAACAAGCACATCTGTAACCAAAGCACCATCATCTAACCATGAAATATCACACAGACATTTCATCACCATTTTACATTCTTGACATCGTTGTGTTTCTCAGTGCATTGCCTTGCCCAGCAGTGCTTATCAAAAACCTGAGCACTAGTGGAGAATGAGTCCTGTACCCCATGCTTGTCCACAGGCATTCTGCAGTCACAAAAATATGTCTTATCTGAGTAACTCATTGTTCTTCTTCTGTACTGTACAGCATTTATGCAGGTTGTGCATAATCATTTGAAGGCATGCAAATCATTTTTATTTTGTGTATTACCTAGGAAATTAAGTGCTGCCTTCTTCTTTTATCTTGTTAGTACAAGTCATTACATCTTTTTCATGTGCCAAGATAAATTTAACACATATTCATTGGTTTCTAAGGAAAAAGAAACTGTAGGCATCAAATTACACCTAAAATGCATTTAATTTCGTCTGCTCTTTTAATTGTATGTGAAGAACCTGATTCTAACCCTGGTACAAACTTCAGCTTCCCAAAGCTTACTACTAAAATGTTATTCTCCTGTCAATACCACCTGCTTCCCATTTTATTTTTTGAAAAAGCTAACTACCTTTAAAAGATGCCACCTTTTTTATTGACATACTATTTCCAAATTATAGCTCTATCTCTGTTAGTAAAACCTTATTCGACCACTGAATACAAAATGGGTTTCCTGGCCCAAACCACCTTTTCCTTTCTGACACAGTGAGGTCTCTCCTGCTTTAATTTTAATGACACTCCTGCTCCAGTGTTCATACTTTGTGGGCACACATTCATCACTGCTCCCCATGGGAACAAAGCACTAATCCATGCTGCTGAGCCAGCAGAGGGAGCACAGAACATATTTAGACCAAGATTCATAATTGATTCTTTAAAAAAAAAGAGAAAAAGTAAAAAAAAATAAATAAGCTGATCAGTCACTAAAATTACTTGCATTTAAACAATATCTTCAGACTGCAGATGAGCAGGCTGCTAAATATGGGGTTAAAGCCCAGTAACAACATCTCTTCTAGCACCACGAGGTACCAACAAAGCCTTACATAATAACGTATTTTCAATTATTAAATGAGCAAAATATGTTTTTGTTTTGGAGCCACGTTGAACAGTCACAAGGGTATTCTCTTTAGGCACTCAGCAGAGTAATGAATTGATCAGCTGCAAAGGCTGGCAGAGGGACAGCAGCTGCCTGCAAGCACCACCTCTCCCAAGTGCTCTGCTATCTGTCAAGGTCTCCACCTCTGCTAAGGGTCCAGCGGACATCCCTGCCAAAAATAGATCCTGGCAAACTCATCTAAAATAGGCTACACAAGCCTCCACCAGAATAGGAAACAAAGTCACATCTTGCTTTGAGTTTTATTTAAGGAAAGCATGGTGTAAGAAGGACAGCAGGCCCCAGTTTTACTTTCCAATAAAAGTTAAAGAATTAGTAAGAAGAGAAAGCAATTTATTTCTTCACCATCCAAGGTCTGGGTATTCATTAGTGCACACAACTGATACATTTTGTGATGACCATTTTTGTACCAAGCTTTCTTAATTTACTTTGTCTTTCAATAATACTACTTATTTTCACAAAAATGGACATGGTCAGAAAAAACATATACATAACATGCAAATTAAGAAATTCAGAGATGTAAAAACTATGCTGTGGGCTTGGTACATGAAGCTTCAATGTACTTGTCTTAGTCTAAAACACAAGAATATTTTTCCTATTAATTACACCATTGACACTTTCCTAAATGAGTGTGCCCAGAGCAGCAAGGGTAATCCAAGAGGGAAAGGAAGCAAAAAGACTTGGAACTGCTAGATGACCAGGAATATTTTGGTGTACAAGAGTATATAATAACATATAACACTTAAATGATAGGAACAAAGGTTAAGGCACTCCCATCAGATGGATGCCTCTACCAAGACAAGAGTCACAGAGGCTGCAGGGAGCATCGGAGCTAATGCAGATGAATCAGCAATTAAGGTTCACAAGGCCACTTGCACTTCAAGCACCCTTCCCCTGCCTTCATCATTACGACTTCATACTCTGGAGCAAAGGGCAGCTTCTGACACATCCCTGTATCCCACATTCCCATGGCAGAGGTGAAGGCTGCACTGGCCCAGGCTGCTCCAGCCAGCACCCACACATGAGCTCCTCCAGCCTGCACTGCTCCCACCATGCCCTTAGCGGTGTGTCCCATACTTGAGGTTGGTTTGTTTTGGTGTTTTTCTCCTTTTAAATGAAGATACAGTGGTGGCCAAGAAGGGTAGGTCCTTTCAAAGCTCACAGCACGGCATGCTCCACACACTTTACAAACAGGGAAAAAAAGGTAGTATTTTTGAGTGTGAGTGAAGTTGTTCCAAAAACTATATCAAAAGCCACAAATCCTTTGCAGGAAACACTAGGGCTGAACTCAAGCTTCGGATTTCTTTTTAAACTGTGTTTTATATACACTTTTGAACATGCAGTTTAGTAACTGATGCAAGAGACTTCTCTTTTCCCAATCCAAGATAATGGAGAAAAACAAGTTTTCATCCTTGTTTTCACCTCCTTACAGATCCAATGATTTAAAAGATTTTCTCTCTTTGCTTGCTAAAGACTGGACAACTGTGATTTTCAGGAGAAAAAAGCTACCACTCTTCTGGTCACATATTTGGAGGGAACAAGGCATCTTCCTGGCTTGCCCAGTGCTCCTCACTGGGAGAGGGTACAGCTGCAGTGCTGCTACCCTTAATATTTCCAAGCAGCAAAGCAAAGCTAGGAACCTCCACACCCCATCTGGGTTTTCTTCTTTTCTTTCTTCCATAGCTAACAGCTGCCAAAACTAACAGGTCTGGATGACTCCAGAGTCCCGTGTGCGGCTCAGCTGCCTCCCCCAGTGTGACACTGGGGACATCCTCTCTCCAAACAGAGCATCACTGTCAATGTGACTCCGCTCAAAACCATCACTGTTCGCGGCTATCCCTAAGGCACTTTCCCTTCGTATTCACCTGAAATAACCAGCAGCAGCAACTTTTCTCATTAAATAGCTCATTCATTGGCACAGTGTTAAGACACCTCTTCTAACACCAGCTAAATGCCCGTGTTTGCTGTATCCATCTGTTCTCCAGAGTACCGGCACAGCAAAGCGTTTTGTATAATCCATTCCCCACAGTTACGGCTTTTAGTGATGCATTTTACCTAATGGCTATTGCCAGAGGCTTTAAAACACCGGGAAGTGGTGGACAGCATTGCCTGGGGTCTCTAAACAATGTGAAAGCTGTGTGAGTATGTAAATTACAGATTTCAGGTGTCACTGCTTTAAAAAGAACGGTGACTCTAATCAAATTAGGGCTGATCCTGGACACCCCAGAGACACAGAACAAGGAGCACTATTTCAACTCCACACCTACAGCCTTTGCAGCATCTGTCAACACCGAAGTAAACAATGGAATAAATCGGTGATGTTCCACACCTAAAGAAAATGTGCCTTTGCATTTCTCACTGTTGCAAACATAGTTTAGATGTCCCTGTCTCTCAGAGTAGGTTTAGATTTCGAAATTAATAAACCATACATTGTTTTCCACACAACACCACATCTATATCCTCTTAAAACACAGCAGAAACAAGACAATTGTAAAACCGGGGATTTCTCCCCCTCTGCCTGCATGCACACTGTGCACATGTTACAGGCACTTGCTGAAGGTGCCATTCCTTCATTAACTTAACAGTTCCTGAGATCTACTTTGCTGTGAAAAATTCTAAACTGTGCTTGTCTCTTTCATACAACCAAAAACTGTTAAACCGTTTCCACCAGAGGGTACTTGAGGGGTTTTCCACATCTCTACAGTGCTCAATTACAAAGAGAAAAGTGAAACAGACATATGGAAACTCAAGTATACCAAGACACAGATTTCTGCTGGAGCTTTCCATCTCTCTACATTACCTCCACCACATTTGCCAGCCAGGCTGCAGATGCTGAAGCTCAGATTCTCCCAGTCACCCCAAAATGCATGTCTGCATGCTCTAGTGCTTCTTACCATCACTCTAAGTTTGCAAAAAGTTCAACTGGGAGAACTTTACATCAAAAATATGAACCACTTTTCCAGTTAATACTTTAGTATTTCTTCACTTTTCTGCATTAAGTTTAAATCAAAAGCCCCCAGACACCTCATAACCACCCAGTAAGAGTGGTGCTACCAGCCCTCTGTGGTCAAGGCAACAAAATTTTAAAGATTCAAAAGACTTTTTCTCCAGTGAAGACATCATACATTTAAAATTTTATAAGTGTGCTAGTAGACTCATCATCACAGTCAGAAGTATTTGGACTAATAGAAGAGCTGCATAATTAACTTCCTCTATCAATTTTGTTCTGCAATGATCTCATATCTAATGATGTAAGCACTGTCTTTTTTGACTGATGGTCTACGAGCTGATGATACATTGTCACCCGCTGTCCTATTATTTGGTCACACAGCACATGTTTTCAATCTAAACAGAAAAGAGACTAAGGGCAAGAAGTCTGAATTCAGAAACCAGTCAGCGTAACCAAGATTATCTGTAAATAAATCCACACCATCCATTAACTTCCAACACCTCTGCGCAGCACTCTTCTCAGGAAGGCTCTGCTGCACACATCTGCACATATGAACTGATGCAAGAAAGCACATCCCTGTAACTCTGCATTTATGGGGAGAGGAGAGGGAAGAGAGTTCGGCTGTGTCCAAACATTGCAGCCAATAGAACCCTGTGCAGGGGGCAGCTCTCCCTTCCTGGCACTGGCAAGTTTTTCATTTCCTAGTACCTCTAGTTATCTCTGCATAACTAAACCCTAACGAATTTCCGGAGTGAGCCTTGTGGAGCTCCAAGCTGCTCCCAAACAGCCTCAATATTCCTCCTTGCCCTGCCCAGATGCTCCCTGCCTAAGCTAAATACACATTATCAAGAGGGTTGAAACTTGACCAAACCTGCCTTTAGGAAAAACACAACATTGCTCCCTGTAATTATGGAGAAAACAGAGGATGAGGTCACGACACTGGGAAGGGAATCAGCACCCAGCAATGCTCATGGAGATAAAGGAAGAGTTGAATCTGCAGGAGATAGATGCTTCATTGGCATTCATACACTGTGTTATCTCCCCACTATGGAAAAGGGCAGAGCTGTCCTGCAGACACCACTTTTGCTGCTGCTGCCCTCTTCCC
The DNA here is from genome assembly GCA_037013685.1 of Acridotheres tristis. Classification (NCBI taxonomy): domain Eukaryota; kingdom Metazoa; phylum Chordata; class Aves; order Passeriformes; family Sturnidae; genus Acridotheres; species Acridotheres tristis. The sequence continues at coordinate 11,763,230 of CM072895.1, forward strand.
CACAGGGAAAGGCCATGTCAGAGCCACCTTCTCCTGAGGTGTCACTTGAGCTGACCCGAACTCCAGGACACAACTGGGCTACCCAGCTGCACCACTCCTGACAGCCCTGGGCGTGTTGTATCAGCATAGTGTATCCTTTGGGTAAGGAACTACAGATCTTTCCATTATTGATTTGACTTTTAGGGCTAATAGCAAATACAGATTTAGAGCTCCACATACTGCGTTTTATGAGGCTTAATGTTACAGCAAGCAGCGAATTAACCAGGGGGCTGGGTCAGCTTGAGGAGAACTGAAGAGAAATTACACTTCTACAAACTGAATTTCTTCAAAGCTAAGAGAAGTCAAAAGGTGTGTGAGGATGATAAATCAGTATTTGAGCTGTCAAGCTGGGAGCACAAGAGACTAGAGCAGATCCCTCCCCACAAAGCACACAGAAATTTCAGCTCAAATCTAACCCAAGACAATGAAATCCAGCACATGCTCTACCATGCAAATTTCTTTCCCTCACAGCCGTAAGTCTAAAACCATCCCCAGTGCCATCCTGTTTTATATAACATACACCTGTTCTACAAGCAAATGGAGGATTATCTTTGCTACCTCAACTCTGCGCTGAATTTTATTGAGCAATGTTTCTAAAAGTTCCTGCTAGAGGGCTGATGTTCATTCAAACAGTGTAAACTGCATCTGACATGTTGGCATTGGTGAGCAAAGCAACTCAAGTGAAAACCCACCACTGCCCTGAGCTGCATTACATGGAGGCTGGGGTCTCATACATCTTCATACAGACAGTTCCCCCAGCTTCCCCATGCACAAAGTTCAAGTAAAGAAAAAAAACAAGGGAAATGTATTCTTTTTCATTGTGGAAACAGCAGCACATCCTGTATCTTTTAGCAGCAGCAACACTAGAGAACTTTGGCAGAAGCAGCTCTTTCTACCATCAATAACCATTAATCCAAGATGGTAATTGAAACTGTGCATATGTAAACTTCATTATTCTACTCTATGGCTGAGGTTCCTTCTTAGATACATATTAAAATTTAATAAATAAGCTTTTTTGACTCAACTGTTTACCCACTGCTTTCCTTACTATCAGACAACACCTACATGCAAAATACATGGGGATAAAAAGGTACAGGAAGAGTGCAGACAAATATTTGATCTGAACAGATTGGCCTCACTTTGCTCAGCTCACAGTATACCTAGCAAACATAGAGAACAAAAGAATAATTATTCCCAAAACACCAGATTAACAAAACAATTCCTTCAGATCATCACATTTATTTTAGCACCTGACAAGCTCACAACTAAATTTGTCTCTTTTTCGTATCAAATGATTTGTAAATACACTACCAACAGAAATGAAGAATTATTTGGACAACCCCAGAAAGACTGATGCCATGAGCTGCATTTCCTTAGTTTCACTTGCAGAGAATAGTTTGTACTACAAAGTAGTATCAGTGGTTCTTGAAACACCTGCATACTCTCTGGATAAAAACAACTTTATAAAGTATGTGCTACAGCACTGAGGCATGTCTTTCCTGGTTCAGAAAGTTAAAAATGTTTCTGCTCTACCCTATACATCACAGTGCCACTACTGAAGAGGAAAGTTTGGGTCAATCAACTTACGGATCAACCCTCGTCCTGTCACACCTCACCATCCCTTGAGAGATGATGTATCTGCACAGCTCCACCATGGACGAAGGGTTATCAAAGTCAGATGAGTTAAGGTATGCTGCAGGCTCAGCCAACATATGTAAGCAATCAATATATGAAATTATAAGGGAAGGTTCCAATTACATTTCATACAATGCTAGCAAAGACGTTTACCTCCACTCAGCAAGCTCCAGTATTTGCAGGTGACCGTAAGTTAGAAGTCCAAGTATCTGCCTTCCCCAAGCAGCTATCTGGAAAGTGATGATGGACAAAATCCAAAATACCAAAAGGGGAGTTTCTTGCATAGCAGCTGCTGGAGCGAGCTACCAAGCAAATCCCAGCTCTTGACAGTTTTCAGCAGCAGAAATACACCATCCTACTGGGACCAGTGAAGATCCTCTCAATAAACACTACAAACTCTCATCTTAATTTCAGTACAGAAGACAGAGTACCAGGCACTACAGGTATAATTAGTCAGCAACCCAGTTGCTTCAACTAAAGAAAGAAATTAAATTAAGGCTGTGAGTGGAATTACATTAAGAAAACAAAACCAGCTTCATAGCTTTTACACAATGGTATTTTGAATTAAGAAATGTCCTTTAAATGTTAAAGGAAGTTTCTTCATATAAAAGTAGATGAACACATCCACACACTGTGACTTTATCAAACTGTCACCACTATGAACCTCAGCAATGAGTAACAACAAAGTGTAAGTTAAAAAACAATAACTACTAAATTCGCACTTGCACATAAGCTCCATGTAACTGAGACAGATAATGGCCAGCAAAAGAAGCTGGCAACAGGGCTTTCTTACCCCTTTCTTCAAACTGTGGGAAGTAGTTTTGCAATATAAAGCACAGCTCATCATTTGTGTGTATCAAGAAAGGACAGAGAAAGAAACACTCAGCTGAAGGTGTAACAGTGAAGATAGGAGAACAGGTATAATAACTCTCCCAAAATATCCCAATATAAATCCTTCTCAGGATTGGTTTTTCATTTAGACAAAGGGCATCCGCTCCAGACACCACTGCTAGCTCAGTCCTTCTGACTGCACAAACAGCTCCCCTTCCAAAATAATGAGTAAAAATAAAAAAGGGGGGCCTTCTCAACAATCAAACTACAATAAACTGCTTGCTAAAAAACATACCCTCTTAAATTTATCTTATGCATCATTTAATATACTATTTTGAAGGAAAAAGCTTCAAGTTAGAAACAGAACATTTAACCTGATTAACTAGAAGTTGACAAATTCTACTACCTGCATATCACTTCTTATATTCAGTATTAACACTGTGTCTTGACTGAAGGGCAGAACAAGGAAGACATCTTCAGCAAACACTCAGATATTTTAACATTACTATCTAATCAGAAAGTTTATATTCATAAATAACCATATATATATACAGCACATTATCTAATACATGTGTTTTGAAATATATGAAGGCTAAACCATTGCTCAAGATAATGATGCAAAGTGTTGACTTAAAGCGTGCATTATTTACAAGAAGAAGCACCAGCTTCAGAATTTTGAACTCAATTTTCACTAGATACAATCTAAATTTCATTAAAAGCATATATATTGTGCTAACCAATAAAACAATTCTTCAGGAACATTCTTTTTAACCTGCCTTTTTTATATGTCTATAAAATACATTCATGTACAAAAAGTATATTCTGCTGATGAGATAGTAAAAATAAGTAAATCCAGACTGCATTTGAATGAATTTTCAATATGAAGTATATAAAATTATGCTGCCTCTATAGCTTAGAGGAAGAAGGAAAAAAATATAACACTACTGAATTAGGTATTTCACAGACTTTATTTTTTCCTAAAGAGAAGTAGATTTCACAATAAAACACTATTCTGCACTGCTGTCTGGCAACTCTAATCTGGAATGAGGTTTGCAAAAACAGGGTAGTTTTTCTTTTAAAATGTTTTACAGGAAGGAATCCTGTTAAACCACCAGTCATCCTTCTAGCAGAGGATACATTATTAACCAAAAAGTACAAACAGCAGAATAATGTTCAAACCTCTAGATCACATGAACTCATCATCTCTTCACCTGCTTTAAATCAAACTGTAATCCAAACTAATTAAAAACTAAACCCAGGGCTGAGAAGAGAGCTTTTGTTTTGAAGAGAGATGAGAAGTCTCATTAACCTCTTCTTTTCTACCAGCTTTCCACAACACAAAATTACTCCTGTGCAGTGAAAGCCCCTTGCACCCACCTAGAGTCAGGGACTGCAGCCCTCACAAGAAAGTGATTTTTTTGGCAGGAGGAGGATGCAAGTACACATTACACCATTACCTCATCTGCAGAAGTCATGGGCCAACAGGCATCCAAGCCCTGATTCTAAACTCTAGCAACTTGTATTTTCAAATGAAATGCAGAAATACACAGATCAGATGTTTTTGTCTCTTTCAGGAACTATTCCACATGAATCAGTCTCATGGGAAGGCTGTGCCCAGAGCATCAGCACACCCTGAGCTCCAGAACAGGCACCCTGAGCATCCAGAGCAGACTGGATGGAGCACCCGGGAGCACTGGGCTCCCCAGCAGTACCCATCTCATCCTGTCACCTCTCCCACCTCTTACCATGTGTCCATCAGCCTCCAGCTCACAGAAATTATACCAATTCAGAGACTGATTTATTACAGTCAGCACAGTCCTCTTCTATAGGCACGCACAAGATTTCTTTACAAACGGCTAAAATGAATTTAAAGCATTGCCATTACTATAATGCCACAGGTATCACAGCACTGTGTGTGGGGCTTTACAAGTAATAGCAAGAATGAAAGGCTTTTAAGAAAACGTTCTCAAACTCAAGGCACTTCTACAATTAGTAGTTCATTTTCCTCTTCTAAAGAATAATTACACAGATACAATAAGCCATCTCAAAGACAGGACATGACTCCTGTAGAGTAAATCTGTATTCTGGTCTCATACAGTGAGTAAATCCAAACAGCCATGTTAGCAATAGCATATTAAAATTAACTGATTTCTAGTATCTGCTACATTTTGTAGTTTTAATGTCAATAGATTTGGATTCTTTCAGAGCCAAGAGACCACTCAGACTGGTTGGGAGCTTTTCCTCTTGTGTTAAATTAATAAGTTTGGGAGCTTTCCCCTTCCTGAAAACAAACAAACAAACAAAACCCCTGTGTTTTAGAATTTGAATTAAATAATTAAATTAAATAATTATCCATTACTGGAAGTTTCAAAAGATTTTGAGATGGGAATCAACTAGTCTAATGATCTGCAATGCTCATATTCCAGCTAAAAGAATTACCCATCTCCATTGGCCACTGCTATCATGGCTCAGCAGCCAATTCCAAGCTTTTACTGAACTATTTATTTGGATAACCTAGACACTAATCGGATGGAATTTAGTATTTTATATATATATATATATATATATGTATAAGGCCCACGTCCAAAAAACTGAAAGCACCAACTGCAAGCCCAGGGAGCACAGCCAGACCTATAGCAACAGCTCTGCTCTCCTTTCACCAACCCCTTATACTGCCTTACTCTGTAGGATCAGTGAGCTCCAGCACCAAGGGAAACAGCATCTTAACCAGATCACCACAATTCCTTGACATTTAATCTAGAATAGCCACACTGGAGATTTCTCTGTGCTTAAAAAGTTTTCTTGCAATAACTTGAAAAGAAAGTTCTTCATCCCAAAAGGACAATTTATCAGTAAGTGACCAGCAGAATCCTGAAAGTCTATGGATTTAAGGTCATGAAATTCATAGTTTCTCTGAAAAAGAGCTGATAAAACACAGACCAAGCAAAAAAACCTCTCCAAACCCCCTCCTCTTGAGCAGCGCTCAGTCTGAAAAAACCCAGTTAAGAATAAGATACCACAAGGGTGTAATCCTGCATCTCCCATATCACATGTCTGTGAAGCAGTAGGAGTTGCCCACCCTCTCCCTAGATGACTAACTCTGCAAATATTTCACTGGGATATTTGGAAAGCAAAGAGCATAACAACAGTCTTAAATTTATCCATTTCACAGCATCTGTTGAAAACACAGAATTAATCCACTGGCTGGGAAGCATAACTGCCTGGATCACTCCTTCAACCAGTGACCTTGCTGCCTCCGGCTTTGGCAGGCTGCTCCAGGTCTCTGGAAACGCAGGTGCACAAACAACTGAGATAAACCCATGCAGCACTGCCACTGAAGAGCACTGTCCCAGCTCTCACTTCTCATTGCACTGGTCGGTCCCTCCTTTACCCCTGCACCCACACCACCTGGGTTTAGCTCCTGCAAAGTGCTAAAAGCTCCTCTAACTTTTGCTGCTAAAGCAGCACTGCCCACCACCACACCAAGCACATGCTGACACCGCGACTGCACAGAGGAGCAGGGGCTGGCAGCAAGAACAAGACCTCCCCCAGCATCAACAGCCTTTACATTCCCTTGGCTCTAACACTGAAAAACAACAGATAAAAGCAATGATGTGGGACAGTGAAGCACCACTAGAAAGACACTGGGGGAAGGGAGGGAATGTTTTAATAAACTTTTCAACTTCAGGAAGTCCAAAGCACGCTGTGATAAAATTGGTAACTACAAATTTTTAGGTGAAAAGCTGCTAAAGCCACTGCATCTTTGATCTACTAAGTCCCTTAAAAAACTGCATTAACTGCTAATTACCTCCTGTAAACATGTTTTCTATGTTCTCTCTGCAAATTGTTTTGCTTCAACTATCAATTTGGCTTTTCCTGTAGCTTTCTTCTTTCCTTTTCTTCTAAATTGATCTCTTTCTCTTACTTAAGTATTTCTAAGCAACAGCAATGTCACCTTTTCACCTTCTCTTCAACGAGCAGTTTGAGCTTTAAATCACTCACTAAAATGCTTCCCAAACTTGAACCATTCTTGAAGATTTTACTGAAAACACTCAAAACTAAACGCTTTTAAAAACTTGGATATTAACACAGGACATGTCTACTCCTACAGCAAACACATCCCTACCAAATACTAAGACAACATCACCTTAGTATGCTCAGACATTATTTTTCCCAGCTTTAAAACTCAAGAACTTTTTAGGCCTCTTTACCACAGAATCAGTAACAAATGCCTTAAAAATCAGATAATCAGGCACGCAGGTCTTTTACACCACCAGTAAATACAACTCAGTGCAGGGTAGAAGTAGCAGAAAAAGACAAGTGACATGTAAAACAATATGAAAATCCTTGGATTCATATGTCTGAGGGATAAGTCGCAATTAAGCAAAGATCTTAAAATTTCCAACTCTCCACTTTTACTTTCATCACCCTGTCACTGTAATCAGCCTTTTGCTCCTCCTTATACTCAAAATAAACCAAAAGAAAATTCAAAGTAATAACATCAGATAAAACATATGAGATTTTTTTTTGCTGCCTGCACTACAAGTAAACAACAGAGATGCCATTTGTGAAAGCACAAAGTAACCCAAAGACGGTAAAGGAAAAATATAAAATATGCATTTACACATAAATATTTTACATGGGTGAGATAAGGCCTTTATAGTCAAACTGGGGGTGTTTTCAGGCACGATTTATTACATTTCATGCAACCTGCAGAAGGTTTTCTATTTCATATAAATCCCTGAAGTACCATCTTTATGAATGCAAGTGAAACACATCCTTTCATGTCAATTTTATTTGCCTTAAATTCTGGGTTTGGACACTTTCAAGTCAAAATCAATGTTACACTTAATATACTCTGCAAAAAACAAACAGATCTCTCTTCATGACTGCTAATAGTAACTTCTATAAACTTTAACATACGAAGTTGGGCTTAATGAAGTCCTAATGATGGATTTTCATAATTGAAGCTGACACTGCTCAAGGAATATTCCACTTCTGAAGAGATCCTCGCCTGTCTCCTGAGCAGGGAGTATAAGCCTTCTCCATAAATTCCACAGAATGGGAATTGCTGTGTTTCCTAAAAGCTCTTTCTCTGAGAGGACCACCACTGCAGCACCAGCCATTTCCCCCTAGACAGCGAACTGGGAGATTTGTAAAAAGCTTCTCTTTAGATCGCAGGTCTGCAGTGAATCAGTGACTAAGCAGAACTAAGCCAACCAAGCAGGCTTTTCCACCACCCTAAACCCCTTCCCTCTGCCACTCTTCTTGTCTCAGCTTCTTTGCTGGAAGCGGAGCAGTTCAGCCTCCCGCCGCCGAGCTCCGCCAGGAGCAGGGTGACAACAAGGGTGACAGGCACCTGTCCTGTGCTGGTGGCAGCAAACATCCTCCCAGCAGCAAAGAAAAGCGTGCCCTGCATTGCAAATTTGTACTACGATCATTTACAAACCTGCCAGAGGAACAGGATACTGGGTCACAAAGCAGGTCACCTGAAAACTCAGCGTTATGCAAAACATGAGCTGTATTGCCTTCAAAAGTCATCCAAATTACTTTACTTTTACATAGGAACAATTCTCCTGGGGAGGAAAAAAAAAATCACCTTGTTAAAATAATGCAGGCTGCTTAAAAATACTTTAATCTCTTTCAGGTCCACAGAAGCAAGCTACAATCTTCCTTTCAATACAACATATCTGTGGGCCAGAAGCACTGCAGTGCAGGAAAATCTGTATTTATAGCATCCAAAGGACAAATATCCAACTATAACATACTGAACATCCCACCTGGAAATGTCAGTTGTCTCTGACACCTCCCATATTTCAGAAGCTTTGTTTTACAGCACAAGTTGAGCCAAGAAGGGCTCATCAAGCTGCAGCAGCACTGGCAGGCATGTGCTCTGTATCTGCCTGCAGACACAAGGAGTATCTGCAGTTCTTGGCCACGTAGGCAGGACTCAGATATTTATACAGCTGCATCACGGAAGAGTTTGAGCTGAGATAGGCAAAGTGAAGACAAGAACGCTTGAGTTGTGTCAACACATCCACTCAGAGCATGGCAAACACCACCCTGCACACAGTGGAGAGGGCTGCTGTGGCAAGGTGCCCACCTGCACAACCAGCAGCAGCCATGCACACTCCCTCCAGTGACTCCAGAACAGGCATCCTGCAACTGACACCGGCACCACCTGACTGGATGGTGTGAGGTTGGTTTGTTTGTTTAATAGAGAACAGGTTGCCTGTCTTTTGCTCAAGTCTCCATCATTCACTCCTGTGCAGGGCAAGGTTAATGATGATGAATAAGATCCCTTCCAAACTGTGTGCCAGGCACAAAGTAAGAAAACATCAGCAGAGCAGGAAATGACTTAGCTAAGTGAGCAATGGGATCCTACCAAAAGCTTCTCCCCACACACCCAGATCTGCAGCTGTGGGAGGGTTCTGGTAGACCACCACTGTTTTTCTGAGGACTGGGGGCAGAGAGCACAGAGATGTTCAGAACCTCCCTTGCTCCTCCTGACCCTGCTATAGAGGGCAGGGTAGACCTGAAATGGGTGTGATCCTTCCACAGCCCAGCTGGTCAAAGCAGAATCCTCAGGACACACTGGAAAGCCACTTTGAATGACTTCTGGCAATGCTGACATACTTCCTTAAACATTTAAAAATTCGTAAAGCATAAACACTTAGTTCAGTCTTAATTCAAATATTCTTTAGTATTGCTGTCCCACAACAGCTGAGAAAGCTGTTTGCACTGTATTAAAGACATGTTGTATCTCCTATTATTTATATCACCTGATGTCCATACAGTGTTTTTGCAATTCATTACATAAAGATAACTACTAATTTGTCAGCAGCACAGATATTTTAAGATTTTGACAAGAAAGGCTTCCTTTGCAAGCAAGGACAGTTTATTTTAGCAAGTATCAATACTGTGTCAAGCTCTGCTGTAGAAATCAAAACTGACCCAAAAATGTGCATCCTAACCCAGCTCACTAAATTCCATGGAACATGCTGAAATCCACAGCTGTTTATAGCTGCAGCATTATGCATTTGACAGTTTTATTTGTGTAAGAGTTTATGCTTTCATTATGTTCTGTCACTTGCTACATGGAATTTGTGTTTAAGAGGATTCCACTGTATCATATCTAAGAGGTTTACAACAAAATCCAAATAGCTGAACTCATGGATATACCACGTCACTAGATTTAAGGGTTCTCTGTAACTCCTTCTCCATTAGCCATCATTTTTTGAGTAGACTCATCTACAAATACACAATGCTACAGAAAAGTTACCTTCAAGACTGATTAAATGAAAAATCAATACACAGTATTATTACACCTGCCTTCCCATCCTTCTGTCATATATAAAAACCGTAAGAAAAACAGTTTTCACATATTTATTCACAGGTCTTAAAAAAGAACACAGAAGCACATTTCCTTCCAAGCCCACCAGTTAATTAAGTGTGCCAGGAGCTGAACAAGCAGCAGAACTACAGTTGCCAGTAAAACCATGTAAACAACTAGTGATTGAGGAGCCAAGAACCAGAGTAAACAAGACTCACAATACAGACAGGATCTCCTGTACACACCACCATGGGTGCTATTTAAATTTTATAAAAAGGCAGGGGGGCAGAAAGCAGGCTAAATATGGAACATGTCAAGGGCAGCAAGGCCCACAGGCTATGGCAAACTAAACTATATGGTTGCATCTAGCAAATCTAGTCCCTGTGGCTAGGGAGTCTATTTTACCACTGTACATAGATCTTCCTCAAGAGGTTTCTACTTCCAGTGCAGCAGCTGGGGAAAGCCACCATCTTCAGCAGTACATAGAGTGATTATGTTCAGTCACCCTCACTGCAAATATATCTTCCTTGGGAAAGGGTATTTATGGCCTGTAACTTTTTTTTTTTTTGCTCCAACTGACCTTATCATTCATTCTGCTGCTAAATTAAATACTCTCCACCAGAAATTCCCCACTCCTGCAGATACTTGCATGCTGTTGCTAACTTAGTTATCTCTGAATCTTCTTGGAAATAAAGCACCAAGAGTGAGTACAGAAGCTCAGGCAAGAGAGGCTCTACAGATCTTAATGCCATACTGCACTTCTTTAAACACTTTCAAACTTTTAACACATTTTCCAAGAATAAGTACAAGAATTCCACGGTATTAAAAGAACTCACTCGTACAACAGCCCCCTTTCAGGTAACACCACCACCTCTTTTCACCTGCATCTATCTCACAGTGCTCACAGGAGGCAATCAAGGCTGCCAAGGTGGAGATGCAGGTTCAGCTGACAGCTCACCACACGTCCTGCTCCAATGGACTAAGTGCTGTGCTTTACATCACTCCCCTGGCTGTAATCGTGCTCTACTCTCTGCAAATTTACTTGACAGAAAGCTTCTCTTAACTACAGATGATTTCAGTAACAAGTTATTCCATTCATGTAACTGTGATCTGTGGAGGAAAAGTCAAGCCAAGCTTATGTCACAGCTTGTGTTAATTTCTGCTAATGAGAATCCCAACAGTTGTAATAAATTCATCCATCCATAAACTGAGAAATAAAATACTGGAATTACTTCTATGAAAACAACCTTCAAAGCATTAGAAGAAGAAATCCTGCAGTCCACAAAGTAAAGGCTGTCCTCCAGCAGACCCAAGTTTCACACAAGAACATGGACACATGTCAGTACATCAAAATATTAGAGGAGCACTGGAAATTGAAGTTTCACAAGATTCACCTTGTGAACTGCAAAGATGCTTGGAGAGGTATGGAAAACTTTTCTATTTAACTAGGAAGGACCAGTCAGTTTCTACCAAGAGGGAGATCCTACCATAAAGCACAAAACAGAAGTTGGATATTACGTTCTGGGCTTAACAAGCATGAAATCTCCAGGGATCTGTCTAAGGGAAGGAGAGGTAGCAACTTGTGTCTCCAGCCACCAAATCTTTTATCTGACCTTCACCTATGCAGCTGCTCCCTGGCTTTAGCCAGGACACACAGCTGATGCACATTTCCCAGCACATGGCTGCCTCGGAGTTCCGTGTGATGGTCAAGAGCCCTGGATCACAGCAAGATGCATGATGGCCACCCCAGCAGTCCCCATCTATTTCACCTCTTCACCTCCACTGTCTCACCACATAGAAGGACCAGCTGAACTGGGAGCCTACACTGAGAAGCCACAGCAGGTTACAAAACGTGACAGTATTCTCTGGTCCAGCTGTGAGGTGCAGCACTGTGAGGAACCATGATGCTAATGAGAACCTGGAGGAACCAAAGTTCACCCATGATTTGTTGCCTGCCCAAGTGTGACCATAAAATGAAACCCTCACACATCAAAAGACTGACCTCATTGTGCACTGTGTTAGACTAAATGAGGTATGAGGTTCAAGATAATGTAAGGAAAACCTGTTCCACAGAGGTGGGAGATGTAGGCTAAATAGAGACAGAGAAAGCGTTGGTTTTTTACTGCATCTCTGTGCAAGGAGTTAACAGTCTCAGTATGCTAGCTAGCACTCATGATCTTCACTAGTGAACTTTTACCCACTTCAGCTGATGGGAGTTGCATTACAAAACAAAATACTCCTAGAAAAGGTGTGGATCTGTAAAAGTCAACCACTTCAATGTTATTAAATATTCATAAGGTGAGATTCAGTGGATGAGACTGTTCACGTACTCCAAACGTGCAATATGGATGGCAATTGGGATTTGGCACACTAAATGCAAGGCTCCAGCAAATTTCTGCACTTTTGCAAATTCTGTCCTCAGAAACTGCGTATAAAGTTTAAGATGCAGAAAGAGCAATAAAGTTAGTAACTGAATTTGCAGAGCAGTCTATCTGATCTAACCCTCATGTCAAAGGCACAGGCTTTCTAAAGCATATTCTCTTCAGTCTGAAGCTTCTCAATATTACTTTTATGCCTTTAATTTGCTCTGTTTTGTTAAATTTAGCAAAGTCAAGATCTGATTATTTAGAAAAAAAAAAACCTCAGAGTGAAGCCTGAAAAAGTTTTAAAGAATTTTGTCCTGGTTCTTTCCTCACATGTGGGTACAGATCTCGATGACAAGCTTACCTGCATTACCAACACTTGATTTAGCTGTCAGAAGCCTGCTATTTTTTCCTCCTGCATTCTTCTTACAGCATAATCATCTAAAAAGCCTTTTAAATATTCACCTATTGATCTGCTCCACTCATTTATTTCATTAACAACATACTTGTAGAAGTTTTCCACTTTTACAAATAAATAGGCATCTGACATTTTAAAGCATCAGTACCAAATTTCCTGGAGTATGCAGCCTTATTCAGGAGTTTTGCTGAGCCCTTTTAGAGTGTTTTTTTGCATTCAAGAACTACAGATTCTTTGTATCAATCCCAAAACTGGGTCACCTAAAAGCACTTATGAAGCATTTAGCAAGCACTACCACACGGAATTGCATCCAACCCATGCTGTTTCATGAGTAATTGAAACAGCTAGGTAGCTTAAACATATAACATTTCATGAGACTGCTGTTGAAAAGACATTAATACTCATTTTTCCCTCAGTGGTCATGTCATTTCTTCCCCTTTACTTCATCTTCATAAATCCACTACAGTCTAAATGCAGAAGAGTGGATTTAATCAGATAGCCAGCAATGCACAATTAACTTTTGTCTGTGTCACTTCATGATTTAGTGACATGATGCTGTGAGTGGCAGAAGTGAAAAAGAGAATGTGGAAGCAGGGGGGGAGTTACTTTATTTTAAATAAAGACAAAAAATTTTTCACCTCAGCAATAAATACAGCAGCTGAGGCTCCAGTTTCTAAAACTGTTTTCACAACAATTCTTTCTGTAATACAAATCACTACCAAGGTGTTACCCAGACTTGTTTATGGCGCTTCTAAATGCTGATACAAATGAATATGAGAAATGATTCAATAAGCCCTTCTGTCAAGGTTACACTGCAGAACAGATAATTTCTTCAATGCTCCTCAATGAAACATTGGCATGAGACATCAGCCCAAGCAGGGAATCTTCTTCAGTTAACACCAAGACTTCTCCAGCTTATCTTCCTCTTCTAAACACTTCAAATTGGTTTCATCCAAGATTTTGTTCAAATTTTAAGTGGATTTATAGAGTCTCAGTTAAACAAGTGTGTGCAGAGCATAGACTTGAAAGATTTAGGAAAGGTGACATTTGCCTCTTGCAAAATTCTGTTTCATACAACGTGATGGCAGCTACTGCCATCAACAAAAATCTGGGAGTTGTCATGCACCTTTTCTTGACATTTGAGAGTCACCTGGTGGCTGACAATAAAATGCTGATTTATGATCTGTAGACTTAAATTTATTGGAGGGCAAAACTCCCCTTAGGCAGACATGGAGACAGCAAGGCATACTTGTAATCTTCTGTAGTCTCTTGAGAAAGCATATTCTAGAAGTTGCAAAGGCAAATCTGTGTAGGCTTGGCATTCTCATATGCAATTCTCATTTAAACTAAGATTATGAAAGATAATAAAATGCCATTTTAAAAGCTTGGTGTTTTCCCTAACAAAATGGATGCCACTTTATAACAGAAAATAAAGTTTTTCTGTGGTTTTAATTAGAAAATTAAGCACAAATGCCTGCTGAGTCTCCCATCACTTCAGTGCCCTTCTAAGAAAACTGAGTTGTCGATAAAACAGATGTGCTGGGTTTGGCTTGCACAGACTTAATTTTCTTCACAGTAACTAGAAGGGGGCAGTGTTTTGGATTTGTGCCATCTTGATAATTTGGAGGTGTTTCAGTTATTGCTGAGCAGGGCAATGACTAGTGTCATAACCTTTTCTGCTTCTCATATCTGCTTCTCCAGCGAGGGGGCTGGAGGTGCACAAGGGTTGGAAGGGGACACAGCCAGGACAGCTGACCCCCACTGACCACTGGGATATTCTATGCCATGCTCAACCTATAAGGCCGAGGGAAGAAGGAAAGCAGACTGTTTAGACTGACACAAGTCACAGTAATGCATGAGAGAGCTCTGCTGAACACCAGCCTGCCCATAGGAAGGGGTGAAGGAATTTTCCTGTTTTGTTCTGTTTGCATGTGCAGCTTCTGCATCACCTATTAAAATCTCTTTATCTCAACCCATGAATTATCTCACTTGAACTCTTCCAATTCTCCCCCCATCCCTCCACAAAGGAGTCAGCAAGCAGTTCTGTGGGGCTGAGCTGCCAGCTGGAGTTAAACCACAACAGCACCACTGACAGCAGGATTTGCACCACCGGAAAATTTTACTGCGCTTCTGAGCAAAGAAATGTCTTCTCATTGTAATAAAAAGCTTTGAGGTGTGAATGTTTAAAAGGATGCTGTGAAACAAGTTGCATAATTGTTAAGTATTTCCAGGAAGAAAAATCCACCTCAAAATATTAAATTCTGTCTCTGGAAACTGAATATACAATCTAAGTGAAATTCTCCATGGTGGTGATTTTGCAACTTCCTAATAAGGATAATTTAAATCTATAGAAATATCCTTTTCTTCTGGAAGAAGAACAGTCTGCTACATGTAAAAATTACTGACTCGATGCAACCTACCTAAATTACACAATTAAAGTCAAATGCCTCTTAAACAGAGATAAAATAGTGTGAGTGGACTTTTTCAACCTAAAACCAACTTAGATGGCAAAGCTCAGCTGAATTCTTCAGAACTGCAGTTTCTTAGGTCAGTGCTGTGGCCAGACTGAGTTCTGCTTTCCATGCCATGTCAGAGCTTGTTGCTACATCCCACCAGCCCATTGCTCCATGTCTCCCACTGATACACCCACCTGACTGCACATCTCATCTAGACAACAAACTCAGTTGCCCTGTGATCTAGTACATCATTTTACCATTTCCATCAGGAATGAAGATACCTCTCTGCCTTTTACTTCTGTCCCTCAGATCTTCAGCATCAGGTGGACTCAGGAAGGGGGTGCAAGAGAAGGAGACCTGAGCTGAACACAGGTGTGAGGACAGATGATGTGGACAGGCAAGAGCAGAAGATGAGATAGGGATAACAGCAAGAAAGAACTGAAAGATGCAGTGAGAGCCACTAAAAACAAATTCAACATTGATGAATCTCATTACCCCTGAGCTGCTCAGCAAACAACTGAGAACCACACTGACCCAAGTAGAACATGACTTATCATCACTTGATATTATGATTGGAAAGTAAACATTACAAAATACTAGGAGATAGCACGTTACCTGTATTACAAACTCACCAAAAACTTTAAAATGCAGCTGTAGACCAGGAAGAGCAATGTCAAAAAGTCAGCAAAGGTGAATTGGTTACAGTACCCAAGCAGCAAGAGGTTCAAGTAGAACTCACACAGGAGAAAACTTTAAGTAGAAACCACAACTAGATGCTGAAGCTAGTCCAGATCAAAACAGAAAAAACAAGTTTTGCCTTTCTAATGCTCTCAGTGATATATTAACTAACTGCACGGGATTCTCCTCCTCTCTACAACTTCATCTTGAGCTACATATGTTTTAGGAAATTTTGTCTTAACAAAATCAGAGTTAACACCCCAGAGCAGATGAAATATATCGGTTTGCAACAAACAGAAAAATCAGATAAGGCATCTAACAACATCACCCCACCTTAAAGTCAATGGTTGAAGGACAGGAATCTACTAATGCTGTTAGTTACTCCTCATTTACCATGAACTGTGAATGGCTCTGATTCAACCCTGATGGCAACCTGAACAGGATTT
Organism: Acridotheres tristis; assembly: GCA_037013685.1. Classification (NCBI taxonomy): domain Eukaryota; kingdom Metazoa; phylum Chordata; class Aves; order Passeriformes; family Sturnidae; genus Acridotheres; species Acridotheres tristis. The sequence continues at coordinate 11,779,429 of CM072895.1, forward strand.
ATTCTATTTACTTGTAGAAGAATTATTGCTTTTCCTCCAAACTTAGTTTCTCTGTAAATCAAGAATTAAAAGGCATTATTCCTTATATTACATGCAAAATATATTTAAAACAGAAAAAATTCAAAGGCAAACAAGAAAAGAAGACACAATCTGGAATTAGAATAGTCTAGCTTTTTTCCAGATATGTTTCCTGACCTAAATGCACTTCTAGGCATAATTTCTTTCACAAAACCATATTACAGTCAGTAAATAAAACACATGAAACTTGTGCTTAAGTTCTTAGTGCTTGAACTGAATACTTGAATTTTCAACCCCGATGTTAACATAGCTGGTTTATAAAATTTGCAGAGTGGCATTATATTCTCCGGGGAAGAAGAAAGGTGAAGCACAAAGATAAAATTCTCTAAACTAACTAGGAGCCTGAAATCAATAACAAATCCGTTACTTGACAAAGATAATTAAATGATGCTCTGCAAATTAGGAGTAGCATTCCTTTTCCAAATACAATCTGGTGATAGTGGCATGATATGACAGTGATGAATGTCAAATGCTCTTTGTTAAAAAACACACATTTCACAGCTTAAGCTACACACAGGATGAATAACTTAATCTTAAACCTGATGGTGATCTGTCCTTATGAGGAAGAGAAAAAAGAGTGTCACCATTCTTTACCCTTCTGCTCTCTGTAAGGACTTAGTCAAGTTTAACATGATCTCCCTTGCCTCCAGGTTCTTCTGCAGAAGATCTGGGAAGACAGCTGGTCATCCTTGCTCCATTTCGCTGAAATTTTCTTTCCCTTGACTGAGGACTAAAAACTAACCACCATTCAGAGCACAAGACTAAGACAAAAATGCAATTATGCCTTTGTTTTCTTTTCATCTCATAGTAATTAATAGAATTGTTTTCTTTTTTGATCACTGCTGACCACACTGTGTAAAAACACTGAATACTTATCACTTTCATCATATAAAACTGAGTCTGGCAAAACAGAGAAGAATCCACTTGAGCAAGTATGTTAAAAGGAGCTCTTGATTAATACAGTTTTGCTGTCAATAGATACAATCTTGGCGAGATAATTATGTCTAAATTACACTTAAAAGGTAGCTTAAATGCTACTGGACAAGAGTTCTTGGCAGACTGAATAGAGAGCAATGCAAAAACATTTGAAGGTAGCTGGTGCTACTAAATATCAAACATAAAAGTGGAAAGCTGTGAGGTAAATGCTTTGAGGCAATGTAATGAGCAGTCTGCTCCTTGTTGGGCTTTGAGGATGAAGCACTGCTAAATGCTGCCTAGGCAAGGACTGCCTCCTTGATGAGCAGAGGTAAATTTCTGCCCAAACTAGTAACACCAGATGCAGAACACAGGATGAAAAGAAAGCTCCATCCATATTTTGAAAATTTACTTTGAAAAAAGTTAGTGCTGACTCCTTGCCACGTACCTTCACATTTCTACAGAGTGAAGTCTGAATGTGTTTATTTTTTTCCACAGTGCAGCTCTCAGTTTTCCTAAACTTAAAAAAGAAAAAATGAAGTCTTGCTTACAAATATATTTCATCTTTTTCCACATGTGAATGGTTTTGGAAAGAAAAGTCCAAGGAGACTAAAGTATCCTCCAGCATAGAGCTCAGTGAAGCAGCTGCAACGCCATTACTCACTGTCCTGCCTGTGGTGAAAACAATGCCACAGCTATGCCTCAGTGGGCAACAAAGGAGTTCATTCTTCAGGGGTTATTCAATTCTTTGTCCCTTGGCCGAGTCTGCAAACTCAGAAATCAGGAGACAGGTTAATGTTCACCAGGACAGCTGAGACATAACATCAATAGGTGTCCTGTCTAAGAATGGACCAAGTGCTACTTAGACTTGTCTCTCAATCCACTGCATGGTCACTGAAAGAGACAAAGCAGAGGAGTGGAATAGGAGCTGAGCAAGGAGTGCTTCTCCAAGTGCCAGTAATTTCTGACTCACACATCACTCCACAGAGATCTAAGGATCTTTCTTTCCCTAGTCATCCTGTCGTCATAAACAGATCTTTCTTCATTAAAAATATGCCAGGTTCAGACGTTTTGCTGCTCCAATTCAAAACCCTTACCCAAGTAACATTCTGAGCTCCTAATCTCTTCTCGCCTCACTAGTTTTCCTTTTACTGTCCACCCTTCACTGCATTTCTCAGAAACTGTAGACTTTCTGTTTAATATCTCACTTACAATGACAATTGAAGAAATAATTTATTTCTATTCCCTATTTATAAGTTGCCCAGAAGCAAGGTCAAAGCAACTCCCCAGACATCTGCTCATACTGAATGCAGTAAAAACACAGCAGCTACACTGCCTGAGAAACCACAGAACTGGTCTTCTAAAGTTCCCTTACTCCAGTCACTCCATATGCAAAACGACAGAAGAGGTCTAAAACAGATTTCCTTACTTACACAGCAATACCAACAGATATGGATTTCATATGATTTACTGCAAAATACACCCTGAAGTTTAGAAGGGAGACAGAAAAAAGCCAAGACAGCAAACATGAGATAGAGAGCTCTCTGACATCCCCTTCTCGCTTTGAGAAGCAGAGAGAAGCTGCCACTTCCCCACGGAGTGCCAAGACCTAGCAAACCACTTAAGCCTGTGGCTCAGAAATCATCATTGAGGCATCCAGGGGGTGAATGAAAATTAGTTTTTGTCCCATCTGAAAGCCACAACTGATGACCAAGCTTAATTCTTCCCTAAGCTATAAAGAGGCAATAGGGAAATTACTTTTACACGAGAGGATAAAAATGAGTCGATGTAGTGCTCACCACAGATACAAGAGCCATGCTGGAGCTGTTTTCTCATCTCCTTACACCCTACAGGTAACCCTGTATAAACCTTCCTTGTCAGTTATGCTTTCTTTCAGAGACCAAAACACAACCCAGCATACAGTTCTTCGCATTTTTTGTCCTCTTCTCAAGCTTTTGGAAGATCAGTGGAGGAGATGTCAGATTGCTCAAGTAGCTACATCTAAGACGACATCTCCTGGAATACCTGTGAATTCCCATCTTGTCTGTAATCACGATAGGATGGCAGAAGGAAGGGAGATGTTTCTCAACTTCACCCTTCTAGACAGTTCAAGGAGAGGAAAGTGGTACTCTAAGCTGCACAGAAACTGGCATTTATCTGTGATGACCAAACGTGCTTGGGCTTCTAGTACCAGAGCAAATGCCTTAACTACATACCAGATGACACAGCATCTGGTATAACCAGACTATTTTCGGGTTCTAGATACCAATTTATCTTATTTTTCCTCAGTCAGACACACAGAGTTATTGCTTCTCCCATGTGTCCATCACTTTCAGTAAGCAAAGACTGAGGAAGAGCAAACGTAGTATGTTGAAGATGACAATATAAAAAGGCTAAGCTCACTGCTAACCCCCAGTTAAGAAAAACTGAGATACAGTGCCTAGACTTGTAATTTCTCTTTGCTGCCTACTTAGTAGGTATGCTCTAATTTATCAGCAGTCTGTTTAGACTGTCTTGTGCACACCAGTCTTCATCTACTAAGTAGCCATCCGAGCCACATTCTGCCAATTTTCCCAATTTGCTTATGTCGCCCACTCCTCTTGCACAGGCAGCTGCTAAATCCTCAGCACCAACTCAGCTGAAAATTACAAACTCCTTCTGGATAGCACTGCAGGTCACTTAGAATTATTCTTCGACTGTAAGAGCAGTCTTATAAAGGAGGAATTGAAAATAATTCAATGTTTTGTCATTCAAGTTTATTCTCACATTTCTGTGGTAACCCTTCTTGAATTTACTTAAAATATACAGTAATTTTTAACTACAGGTTTGGACAACAAAAAAGCAGAATGAATCATTCTGGGTATTTAAAGCCTACAATCAGACAGCTTGAGTCTCCCTTGCATTTTGCCACAGTTCTCAAGCCTAAGTTTTACTTCCTACTTATCAGCAGGAACACTTTCACAGGGAGCATTAATTCATTTGAACATGCAAAACACTTGAAGATTTTGGATTTTTTCACATACTACAAAGCATTATAAGGCCGTGTTCTTTCCTCTGCATTGATTTTTGCTTTCTTTGTAACTGCATAGTCTGAATTAGAGGGCATTAGAGCTAAATTGGGAAGATAGCACGTGTATAAATATGTCACACAAAAATAAAACCGGGCAGATGCATAGAAAACACCCTGCAGCATGTATTACCCTTGTTTTCCTCATCACTGCATGGGCAACACATGTCTACTGGGACAGTACTTCAGAAGCCAGGACTGTACTCAGGGATAAACACAGGCCATAGTGTTGGAGAGAAGATGCTGTGGGCGAGTCCTTTCACTGTAGATGCTCTCCAGTAAGCCACCAGCAATCATATGTTGGAGCAATGCAGAAAGTAGCTTTTAATTTGTACTGCCTGTAACTCACAAAACGACACAGTTACAAAATACTCGGTTTGTATAAACAGCCTTAGATCAAGCAAAGCTTGCTGGAGAGTTGTCTCAGGTTGGATAAATCCATGATAGCAATCCATGTTTCCTGCTGTTTGTTGTTTTCTTTTTTTTCAGCACAGCCTTGAAAAATACAACAGTAGCAGCAACTTACACATACATGTAACGCTCCAGATTTCTGTTAACACTCAAGTTGTTGCTTTGTTACGCTTCACAAAATGAGCTTCTCGAAGAATTCAAGACATTACTTCGTGTACAAACAGAACAACAGCAACCATGTAACCGTTACATAAGAACAGAATTCCAACCATGTCATCCAACGGTCCAGTCTATAGCTCTGTGTCTTATAAAAGCCAACTCCCACAGCCCATCAGAACAATTCATGTTGATCTAACACACAGTCATGTCAACTAGACAGCTACCATGAACAACGTCCATTGATTCAAATGATGTAACATTGAACTGCACATCTCCACTTTGTGAGTTCTACATCAAAATCCATCTCAAATATGAAAATCTAAATGCAAACATTAAATGATACATCCCAGAGGAATCCTGAAGTGCAGCTCCTGAACTTTACAACCGTGTTAGTGGATTTCCCTTTACTCCTCCCCTACTGAACAGCTGCAACTTCACTTGTCTTCCCCTTTACAGCCAGCACAGAACAGCTGGTGTTAACCCCCTGTGAATGCAGGATGTAACACCTACCTGCCAGGTGACAGGTGCTACAGGGCAAGAAGATTAGTACAGTGAGGTCCTTTTACAGGGAAGCAAAGTCACCATCAGCCAAGTGGAGAACTAATAGCTGTGACCAGGCTTACCAAAGCCCTTAGCATCCATGTGTGCATCTTCATCTTTCACACATGCATAAATGTTTATGCTAAGGGCTTCTGGGGGATAGATCTATCTTCCTATAGCAGCAATAGATGCATGCCTAGGCAAACAAGCTGTCATAGGATGATCCACCTCCTGAGCTACCTGACATCCTCAGGATGCTGAATCCTCAACAGCAGCATCACATGAACCTTTTCAAGTCCCACTGCTTTCACTCCAGCAAATACATGTCTGAAAGATATTTAAGAGTCTTTTGAGAGAACTAAGGGCATAGAAAAACCCAATCTGGGATAACAAGTCATGAAGTGGGAAGTAAGAACCAAGATTATACAAAGCATCAACCAAACAGCAGGCATCTGAATCTGCCAGGCTAAGATCAGCACAAATCAACACAGCACCTATAGACAGAAAGAGTGAAGCATTTTTCCTCAACTTCAATCCAACACAGAGTAATTCTTACCTGGAGTTACCTATCACCCTGACACAGACTGACTCATGGCCCCAAGGAGTCTAGAGGAACTACAGAACAAAGAACAACGGAGAGGAATATATCAATTTTCTCTCTTCCACTTCAACTTCTTGAACATTAACAAGCAAAAGTCAGCTAAGCCTGCTTGTTATTCAGTTCAGTAGTCATTATCTGATTCTCTGTTTATGGGTCACTACACTACACCCACATTTCTTGCCACATTCCAGGTATCTTCTCAAATCTCATCTTCCACCAACTGTAACACATGTGATGTACCCTGTTGGCTGAGCAAAGCTTTCCTCTGAAAGAGTCAAACACAGAATAAAAGACAAGGAGAGACTTCTTGCACTAAAACTTGGCAAATGAAGACAGCAAAAATCATCCTCTGAAGTTCAATACGGCTATGACCTGACTGTTTTCTAAACCGCTGCCAACAAAGTACCTGTTGAAACAAAGACACTCATGTAAAGTCGAAAAAAGAAAGAAAAAAAACCAGAAGTCCATGACTTTACACTTTATGCCCTTCTCTATCACTCTGCATAAGCTTCTTCACTTCTGCGTCACAAGATCCCAGAATCCATGATGTTTTGTATGCTTTGCTGGTCATGGATTCCCCTGATTATCTCCTCTTGGCCAAACGAAAACTGGAGAACCTGCACTGTGAAAAATATTGTCACCAGAGCATCTCCAGGACCTCAACTCTCCAAAATTACTTCTTTACATTAGTGTCCTGTGTACCTGAGGCCTTCTGTGAATACAAACTTACAGTACGAGTTCCCTAACAATCTGGACTTCCGGCTTCTCCTGGTATCAAACTGGCTTCTCCACACTCCTTAAAATGTAATGTCAGCATGAAAAAATATTGCACAGGAAGAGCTGTACTCTATTATGATGGAAACTTTTGCTTTCAATTGAGCTACCACAGTGAAAACACGCAATTAGTAACACATCCTGCAGATATTGTTAAGTCGTGTGGTAGTGAAAAGAAAATTCAGTTTGAGAGAGTAGCCCACAGCAACGAAGACTGCAGGAAAAGCATTGTACCTCCACCTCAGCAACCTATAAGGTCACTGGACAGGCTTTTGCCATAAGAAGTGTGGTGGAAAAAACTGTTCCTACAGCTCCAGCAGACACACTATTCCACACTGAGAGTTGGTTTTACCAGCTCTGGCTCTGCAAGCATGCTGATTATCCCACATGAAGGACAGTTACGACAGGGATATACCATCAACACAGACAAGTCTTAACCCTGCTTCAGCCTCAAAACCGGAATGGAAACCCAGGAACATAACTTGCCTGAGGAGCAGAGGGAGTTTATTCCTTACATAAAAAAGGTTTTCTGTAATCCCATGTCAAGTCCTCATCTGTACTCAGCAATCACATGAAAAACAACGTTGAAAGCTCTCAAAATGTAATTCTCATTCCACACCTGAGACACTAAACCTCCTAGATTTTCCATAGATGCCAGCATCACACCAAGCACTGCCCAGGAGACACAGCTCCTTCCAAGCAGAACATCCACGAAGCAAAAGCCACTTCCACTCACACATAAGCTGCCACTGATCCTGGTGTACAGACATCATTGGAAATATTTTTGCAGGATTTTGTAAGGACAACGCTCTATGTAGTATTTCCAGTTGTAATCTTTTATATTATACAAGGGGTCCTCAAACTGGCCTTTTTTCCTCTATTATAACAGTGCTGTCATGAGCTGCTTAAGTGATCAAACAAGCACTAAAGACTACAAGCAAACAGACCACAGCATGAACAAGCAATGCCCACTTCAGAACACAGAAGCAAGGCACTCACTTATCCCTGATGAATTATGAATTGCTTTACACTTAGAGAATGTTTCCTGAAAATTTTTAACATTAAAATACAATAAATCAGTTTTCTTCTTCCCATTATATGGACAGTTCGAGACTAAAGTAAAACATTTCAGGTCAATCAGTTCCTGTGGCAATCAACACCACTAAAATTTAGGATCACCATGTCCAACCCATGGTAATTGACATTCAATGCTGCTCCTCATGTTGCTCATGAGACGGGCAGAGGTGCTGCTTTTGCCTGGCACAAGCACCATTATGCCACACTGTAATCTCAAATGCCAAAGCAGCCAAACCTGCAAAGGCAAGAGGCAGCAAGCCAGCAAGGCCCACGCTTGTTTCAATTCTTGCTTTGCTCTAGGAAACACCAAACACTCAACCAGAAGAATGGTGGGATCCTGTGGAACCACTCATCTTGCTTTTTTCCAGTCCCTCAGCTCCACAAGCCCTACAGCTATTTCACCAGAGGCAGATTTGACCTGTCACTCAAAGGGTTCAGGAAACCAGGGAAGTAGTAATTTATTATGTACTAATCTCCGAGTGTTTTATTTGCCTATCTTTGGACATCCAAATAGCCCACTGCTCTCCCTTTTTTATTTCCATGTTCTTTCTGCTGCCACAGGGCTGGTCCCAGGTTTTATCCCATGGATAATTGAGTGTTACCGTTCACTACTTCAGACCACCCCAGGACACCACTGTGAGAGGCTCCTTTGATTTATGTGTCAATGGAGGTTCTTGTGAATGTCCCACATGTCAGATTGACACCACACTCAAATTAGCAGACTTGCCAGCAAAACTTAAGGCAAGAAAATACCAAAAGGAGAGGAAGAAATTTTGGGTTAGGCTATTTTTGTTTGTGATTTGGCATTTTTTTGAACAGACATTTAATACACCTCATCAACCAACCACATACAGAAGATGTTCTCCTGCTCCATACAGTGGCTGCAGACACATTTAGGAAAGGACTTTGATATGCTCATTCAAACCATCCAATTTTCTGCAAATCAAACATGGCTTCTGCCATTTTAAATCAGACCTTTCCCAAAGAAGGCCAAAAAACCTCCAAAATAGATGTATCTACACCAGCAAGCTGTATCACATCAGTTAGTACAAGGTTCCTATACCTAGCACCAGGCAGTGACTTAAGAGATCTTGGTTTTATTTTCCACTCAGTTGAAAACTCAATGTCAAGTTTTTTAATCTACCAGATTTCCTGTTTCTCTATATAAGAAGCGGGGCTTCTACAATTCTATTTATTAAGGATAAAATTCCACCAATAACTACACATCTCTTATAACAGCCTGTATTGCTGCTGTACCTAAGTACCTGCATAAACACCTGGACAGACAAGGACTTATGCAACAGCATCATGGGAAAGCAACAACTGCACATCTTTTAATGCATCAGAAGGGACTGTTTCAGAGCTGTGAAATTCTACACAGAAAGAAGACATTGGCTATGCTGAACAACAAGTGAGACAAGGAAAAGAACTTCCTAACAAATAGCAACATGAACTCAAATTTCAGATGATCTCACTAGCCCAGGACAATACTGAGGGACAGAAAACAGCTGGGAAGTCTCCTCAGTTTCCAGAAAATGGATTATGTGTAGAGCTGCAGTAGGGTTTCACTACAGCAACTACAAAATACAGGTTTTTCTTCCTTGCAACACTCACTGTCATCCCACACAAAATGGAGTCCCTTAGATTTTGTTAATGCCTTGTTCAAACAACAGCAGTAGGGCACCACACCTCCCAGGCTTGGGACACATCACCTGACAAATGCTGAGAATAACTGGTAAGCCTCTGCTCCAGTGACTTGTGGCCACTGATCCCCTGAGACTATCTGACCACTTGCTGGATCAGCCAGTCCAGCAGACAGGTCAAAGGACCAAGGGAAAGAAACTCCACATTCTCCTTCCCCAGCTTCAGTAACCAGGACCTTCCTGCTCACACAACAGGTCTTTATTAAAGCCACGAGTGGGCAGTTTTCGGTAATGAGTGCCATTTCAAAGAGGATATGCTAACCAGAAACAAGACACTCTTGTTTCAGAGAAAGAATTTCTGCACATTTAATTAATCAGAAATGACTACTGTGCTTACATACTACCTTAATCTGCATTCACTTCAAGCATAAACAAGACCTAGCTTTCCAAATTAGCACAGGCAAGCATGGCAACCATCTCTGGACATCAGTTTCTTGAAAATACTTGCCCAGCTCACCACAAGGATATTATGAGTCTAAACTAGTCTGTAATATACACCTAGATCTTTTGATAAAAGCTGTTTCAGAAGTTATATTAAAAGTATTAACCAGCAACTTTAATAATCATCCAGACGAACTCAAATCTTCCTAAAGGATCTTCCTTTCCACTGTGAATTTTAACTACATCTATTTCTTGCTTTTTCTTTTACTTAGTAATTTTCAAAGGCAAAGAAATTAGAGACTACCATGATGTTCTTACACTTTTTACATATACAGCACCACACACAGCATGCACCATAGCACACTTAAATGCATTAACATCATCAAAATCTCTGACACTCACACATAATAAATGACCAAGACCTTAAGTTCCATAACAGCAAGGTGTACCAACAACATGAATTACAGCAATCAGGGCTACAGGCTTTTTTGTACCTATTTCAAATGACCTTGATTTATATACACACTTATCTAAATTTTATTAAAAAAAAAAAAAAAAGAAAATAATGTAACGTTTGTGCAAGACCTCTATTTTCTTCCCAGCACAATTTCTATTCTTATCAGTTGTCAAGTGGATTAACAGTTACTATATACTCACTTTTCTTACCATTGCAGTCTGAGGGCCATGCCTATTGTAAATAACCACTACCCAGAGCCCTTGTATTTTATCTTCAATCATGCATATTACCATTTTTATGAAATATTATTTGTTTAAACACTGAAGTATTTCAAGTTTGTTCCCTTCTGTGAAAAGGCAAATTAAGTGAACGCTTGGTGGAGGAAATGGACCTTTAATAAACATCTGATTTGCTGCTGGATGGTGTTTCAGATTATATTTAAAACACATCATGTTTTGTTGACACCTCCCTGCACATTTGCTGGTACAAAGCCCAGCAAGAATGTGACTATGGCAACGGCAGTAGGATATTTATATGTCCATGCATATGCGTGCATGTGTATGCTCACATAAATACACACACACAAAACCCTGAACCGACTTAACTGACCAGCAACAAGATTTTCTCAGCTCTCATTTTCACAGGAACAGGTAACCATGTCTAAACAAATGGGCTGAGGAGGCAGCATTAACTTTTATATGATGAAAATCTTCCAAGAGAAAAACCTGTAAACCTACCAACATTCAGAGTGTACACAAACACATGCTCACTTCAGAATGCTTTAGCTATAAGCAAAAAGAAACCAAAACGTCTGCAGGCACAAATTCAGTGACACCATCGAAACAAAAGGCATTTCATGTTCAGGAATTTTTTTCAGCAGGGCTTTTTACCCACAGAACTAGATCCTCACTGGAGCATGCATCCTATTTTACAAGAGATCCAGAACCTCATCTTCTTCATTCCACCTCCTCTTTGAATACAGAACATGCAAAAGTTCCTTTAGTCTGCAAATTAAATAGCTACACGCTGAGCTCAAATTGTTATTTCTGGTATTAATTTCTGTCTCCTGACAGATCCTGATAGGTGATGCAGGAAATTCGAGGTAACAAAGGCTTCTGTTTGCGGCAATAAAGGACTCTCAGCTAGGGGGGAATAAAGGGATCAGAATAAAAGGCGAATATATAGAGCCTACGCACACTACAGAATATCTGTGTTGAGTCCAGCAAGCAAAAAGTCTAGCAGATTCAAAGCAGCATTAAGAAGTGTTAATCCTTTTACCTCTGAGCTATTCATGAGCAATATGCAAAGCTGTTCTTATGGCGTCGCGTTTGCAATGCTCCAGTTATGCTTGCATCAGCATTTCCATTGTGAACCCTGCTTTCAGAGATCTTTTACTTTGCCAAGTTTTAGTCTGGAACAATTTTACGACAAGCCTGTGAGATTTTAGTCCAGGATTAGGATTTAAGTCTGGTGAAGAAACGTTTGGACAAAATCTGCTTGGCTGTTTTATTTATTAGAGTGCAAAGTTAATCCTTCCAAGTTATTAGACCAGAAAAAACTATAAATTTTTTTCCAGCTTAAAAAAAGAAAAGAGAAGATTTACTCTCCCCAAGAATTCCTTGTACCCAAATCTCTACAATCACAGAACAGATGAAGGTTACAGACCACAAAACTAAGGTACAATTGAAACATGCCTTCCTTGATCAGGTGTTTCCTTCACTGATGGAATACGGCGGCCAAGAATATGAGGAAGGAAAAAGCATCTCACTGTGGGCTGCATAAGGAAGAAGGACACAAGCCACAAGTTGAACAAGTGTAACAAAAACATACATTTCAACCTTCAGAAATCATGCCACTTCCCTAAATAATATAAATCACAAAGTGTAAATATCACTACACACCTTGCCAGGTACATCGTGTTCATTCACAGCGTTAGTGGGCACTAACATATGGATATAGGCAACTTCCTACGCCACAAAAATTCACACAAAAATCAACATAGCACACATTTTAAGAGAGATGAGCCATCTAGACCAGCGTCCTTCCCATTTTCCTAAAGCTCACTTCTCAAACCCTGGGACTTGCTGGCGTGGCTCAGAGCCACCCATTTTTCAAGCATCACATTCTGTAACAGGCATGTCAGCCAGAGCCACGTGTGTGTAACCCCCAGCCACACACACCACCAGGTTTTTGCAGGCTGTCAGCAGTGTGCAGGGCCAGGGCCACACTGCCCCCCAGGCTGGGCTTCAGCCAAGCTTCAGCATCTGCTCCACCAACACAACCACAAAGCCCAGCCAGCTGAAGCTCCTGCAAAACTTGACAACACGGACTGATGACTGCAGGAAAGCCCTTCTCAATGCACCTAAACAACAGCTGTAGTCCAGGGGAAAGCCCTGGTTAATTAAAACCAAGGCAACATTCCCCAATACTGCCCTTTTGTGAACTTTTCAGATAGCACCCACCCCACAACCCCCCAGTACACATAATGGAATCAACACTTGGAGCTTCTCACTGAAAAGCCTACCTACTATGGTCCTGCATACATCACACACATCTTCATTCAAGCAGAGAGCTAAATGTTTGCAAGCCATGTAGCTTGCAAGCTTCCATACCAAAATTTCCCTTACAAACCAGGCTTCACAGCAAGACTTTCTGCCATGCCTAAAACACCTCTCCCACCTGGGCTGTACAACTATGCAAGCTGCCTACTGTAAACTGGAGAAATCCTTTCAAGACAGAAATGCTTTCAAGCAGAAATGACTGATGAAAGGTACAGATTATCTAAAAGCAAAGGATGGAGAACACATTTATGAATAAGACATAAAATATAACCCTAATTTCAGGTATCTCAGCTGGTACGTTCTTCACCTTTTGACCAGATTTTGTATACCAAACACCTACTAAAAATTACCACTAGGTATTTAATATCATTCACTTTAATAATATAGATATGTTTGGGTTTTTGAAAGTAACAGAATTAATTTCCTTCCCACAATTTACAGAAGCAGTTTATAGTTCTGTCTGCTTTTGGGTTTTCCAGCTATTTTCTAGAGAAATGTGGTTTCTTATTGATCACTTGATACCAGTGAACATTAATTTGCTGCTAGAACTATGCTCCGTACTTCAAAAAAGTAGTTACATAGTAAAGTATCCACATAAATTGCATTGCCTGTTGGAGTGTGTGCACATCTATCTACATGTGTATGCACACATAGTTTTCAATTTTAGTTATACATCTGACACCAAGCATTATTCCTCTTCTTACCAAACTTTTTTCTTTTGATTTGTTCCAGTTGAATTTGGATGGAACCTCAGCTCAAAAAGTATGCAAGTGATTCTTAAAAGATTTAAGCGTTTCAAAGAGTTCACATGAAATGGACAAGGTTTATCTGGTACTATTTTTATTTTTCTGTTGCTCAAACCTGATGGATTTAGCATAGATCTAGCTACCAAATGACAAAACAGTCTCATCATCTTTCAAAAATATGCTATTCATATACAATAAAAAATGAACTTTCCATCTTGTACAAGAAAAATAAATCTTTCATTGCTTAACTGTGTATGAATGAGGCCAGATGGAATTCACTATGTAAACCAGGGCAATGCTGTTTTGTCTGCAGATGTGGAGTGAGCTACAGCTGATTTAATACTTCTAACTCCAAATCCAGGTGGTATACAAATAACTTCCAAAGTTCAGCAATTTGATTTTTTTTTTTAAGTACTGGAAACAAAAATACAGTGCTTGGAAAAAATAATTTATGTTTACAGGCCTTGATGCAAGGCACAATTTTCTACACAAAATTAGTCTGAGGTCAATTGCATTTAACTGTAAATTTCCTTTTTTCTCTCTTATTGAACAGAAATTAGTAATTCTGATTTCCTCTTAAAAGAGGGAAGCTCAGGTTCCAAGCTTCCCCAGGCACAGCAGGTCAGCGCCACTGCAGTTTATGCATCCTCAGGTAGCAGAAACAATACAGCCTTCTCCTATTAATCACAACCCTTTCTTTTGTCACTTCTATATTTTCATGACTGCATAGTGTTTTTTCTTGAAAGGAAAACCAATCACCAAAAGATGTTAACTATGAACAGCATGCTCCCAGTCATTTTTAATGTATAAGGTCAGTCAGAAAATGCCTGAGGGCTATGTGTCGGCCCAAAGAAACCAGAAGTTTTTAACTCTAGGCTACCAAGCTCAGCGCTTCACACACACACACAAAAAATCCCACAAAGCAAGAAAATTCTGAGCTTGTACATTCACTGTTATGCAGAAGTGGGTACCACCATATAAAGTACTCCTAAAAATCGGTAGGGACAAAGTGAGAGAATCTCCTCCAAAAACATAGCTCCAAAGCAGTATGACTGTAACTACCAAGCCCATGATGTGGTTTGAAGAATGGCTGAAGGACTAAAATAGTTAGCTGTGCTACACGCTGACAAATATGTTCAGTACATTGCCACAGGGATTAGAATTTTGTCTGGCTGTATTAAGTATCTTATTTAATATAAAGACGGGAATAAACCTTGCAATTACATTTTCTGGGAGAGTCTACAAAATAGAAAACTACCATCAGAGACTATGAGACTATATATTAAGGCGGGAAAAAAAAATATCAGTTTCAACCATAAAAACACAAGCAGAAAAAAATTAAGCCAACACATGTATCCAATAAAAGGTAGTAACCCAGAAAGCAGCAGAACTGAGAAAGCTGATACAAATGAGAATTGCAATGAAATATATTATGACTACATAAGACCACAGCACTTAGCTATCAAAAGAAATCTGAGCTACAAAAGACAAAGTGAAGCATTCTACCCAACTACAAAAGAATAAAAACTGTAGACACAGAAAAAGGCTGGTTTAAGGAAAGAGGGCAAGAGAGAAAGCAAGGCATGAAAAGTAGGGAGAAGAAAAGAGCAAGAGTACCAATGTTCATAACAGGTTTCTGGCCTGGATGATGTGAGATGACAAAACATTCCTGGCCCAAACAGCAGAACACCCACAGCACAACCACTCACCCAGAAGGGCTTCCATTAGATTGGCTTCTTGCTGCTTAATGAATATACACACAAATTAGGCAGCAACAGCCCACAAAGCACAGCAAACAGACCTATGAGAGAGCTCCTAAGAAGGGAAACTGTCCTGAACCAGCTCCCTGCCAACAACAGCAAGTTATGGTGATGCAAGAAAATACAAGTTTTAGTGGTAAGTAATTACACAGATTTGGCACACAGGTGAACTGGGAACTACCATTTAAGGTGTCCATCACACCTAGAGTTTAGAGTCCTAGAGTTTCATTTGAGGAAAAAAAGCCATGCGGCATTAAAAGCCAAATAAGGTCTGGTTGAAGAAAGGATTAAGAGTGTGAAGGTGGAAGAAAATTTAGACTGTTCTAATACAACCTAATACATTCTAATACAACCTTGTGATACCTACAAAATAACCTGGAAGAACAGAAAGTCCACTCCTTCTCAAAGGCAAGGATACAAGAACCAAGGTGTGATCAAGGTGGGTTCCGTCCCACAGGTAGGCAGACTACCAGATTTGTGTCTCAGTGAGAGAGGGGGAGGACACCCTAACAAGGATTAGAAAGCCAGTTACTGCCTGCAGGGAAAGATAAGAACAGCATAAAAGCCAAACGAGCTATTGCTTTGTGGCCATTACAAGGATAGTCTGGGCCATTAATAAATGATGAAGGAGGAGGTATTAAAACCCAAGTAGCTGGCTACACTCACCACCTTTTAAAATCTAAAAGGGAAAATAAAGGAAAGGCTAAACAATTAGAATGTAATTATGAACTTATAAAACATTTTTACATATATATCCATACACAGATACTTAGCTGTGACAAATATGAACAGTACCATGAAAATTCAAAGTTTTAGACACCTTCAGTGAGAAACATACAAGAACACCAGAGAAACTGAAATTATGACAGACTGCTCTTCTCAGCAAGCACTCCTGGCAATACCCACCACTGCAGTTCGGTGCTTTTATCTGTATTACCTCAGTAAAGTACCAACTGATAGCCATTACAAATGGGCATTAATAATTACAAATAAATGCCTTAGGAAATGCAGACATATATATCAGAGCCACTCCTTGGAATAAATAAGACTATGGAGTTGAGTCACTGAAGACAAATTAGCAAAGAAGATTAGTAGATACAACCACTAATTCCTATATGGAATATCTATAGATGAAAAACATATTTAGACCTCAACTTCACAGAAGAAAAACACAAAGAAATTATCATATAAGGAAGTAAATTCTACTTCTCCAAAAACAATAGTTTTATTAAGATAGGAGAAACCAAGCCCCTGAGACTCCTCAAAGATGATTATCTCCTCTCAACCAAAATGAGAAATGGGACTTATAGAATACGTGCAAAACCTGATGCAGCCCATCACTTTTATAGAGAATTGTAGTTCACAGCAAGCACAGAGAGGAAAAAATATGCTTGGATGTCAGTAAACCACTTGACTGTATCATATTATACAGTTTCAAAATTATTTAAGAAACCAGTTTGATGTGGACAGAACATTGTACAAAAAAACAAACTTCAAAAGAAAATGAAAATCATATACTGTAACTTTGAGAGCATCTCTCAAGGATGCAAGGAATTTTCTTAGACATTCTCTTAAAAAATCTTAGTTAATCATGCAGAACAGGAGTAAAACGTGTGTTCTTGAAATCTGTGGATAATACTAAATTTAGAAGCAGCAAGCCCCAGCGAGGACAGAGCAAGTTGAGAAGCAGGCAATTAAAAATAAGGTTCTCCTTGGGAAAGTGCAGCGAAGACATCCAACAGGAAAATAATCTGAAAGAAGTATTCAGTGGGAGTGACAAACTGAGGAGCCAAGAAATTCTTACAAGGTTTGCAGTGTGATCTGGTAGCAAGAAAGATTAATGAAACCTTGGCTGCACATGCAAAAAAAAAAAGCCACATCAAGCAAGAGGGATGCAATAGCTAAATATGCCCACTTTGGGTAGCAAGCAATATAATCAGAAAAGTCTGCAGTAATAAGATGAATGCAAATACCACTGGGATAAGACAAGCCTTATTTAGACTAGTATGTGGTAGTACAAGGACATGTTTAAAAAGGAATACGGGGGTTAGTGTCTGAAAGCTTTCTTCTAACAGCCTTTCTAAAGCCCCAATATTACAAGCAGACTCACAAGAGAGACTTAAATGACCACTTAAAGAAGAGTTCACTCCCACCAACGGGATTAGCAGCAAAAAGCTGAAGATGTGCTTAAGGGTCTCCCACAGAAAATATCACGAGCTTGTTCTGCAAACACCTCTGCACGGACCTGGCAAGGTTAGAATATACAGATAATGCAAAGCAACTCAATACTGCGCCAGACAGTGAGGCCAGGCAGCTCTCAAATTGGCTGAAGGTCATTAATTTCTCAGCATATGATTAGGTGAATATTTGTTTTCTTCTAAGCACAACTCTCATAACATAACAATATCAAGGAAGAGGAAGGTAAGCCTACTTTTATTTACAGGAGACATAAGCAGCAAACATATAGACAGTATTAAAATTTGACATATTTTTCTTTTTATGTCAACTGCCTTATCTTAACACAACATGTATTGCTAACTTTCTTTAAAAAAAGCAAAGCAACAAGAGTGCAGTGGCACAGTGCATCCCTCACGACTGAGACAGAGGCTGAAAAAACACCAGGCACAAACTCTGTCCTCCTACAATGTCAAGGATCAGCCCTCTCCATGCAAAAACCCACGTGTTTTCCTTGAGCACTGATACATATCAATAAACATGAATGCCAAACAACTGGCCAAAACAGAAGAATACCACCCTAGCATTTAGTACAGGCATGTCACAAGACTTTGACTACCTGGTTATAAACTTCATAGGGTAAGAGCTCTAGTTTGCTCTCACTGCTGTAGCACACAAACTTCAGTCAAGAGTTTTAAAGGAAAAATGCAATGTAACTAAGAGCCGAGTTGCAGCATCTGCTTTGTTTTCCCATTCCTCTCCACCGTGCTTGACTAGCCCAGCCATGTACAGCCAGCACGGATCACTTCAGGAGCATGCATTATTCAGAGAACACTGCAAGTGCATTTAACACTGAGATTTTAGAACCCACTAACTACAACTTTTAAACAACTTTGCCAAGTGATGTTTATTGAACACTGCTATTGTAACACAACAGAGGTTGTGCCATCAGTTTGGCACAGACAGTGCTACAGTCCTGTGATCTTATTAGCTGGTGCTTTTCTCAAATACAAGATGATTTTCAGGTTACTTCTGCACAGAGAGACAAGGAATGAACATAAGGGTGGCAACGTTGCCAGAAATATTCCAATTTCCACTGAGAATTTTTTGGACACCAATTCTAATATATTATTTTGAACTGTGGATTAGACAAAATATTTTAAAGAAATACATATTCTCCCCAGCAACATACCCATTTAAAGACCAATTTGCTGCTCTGCAATCACAAAAATGACATTTTTTTTTTCATCGAACTTTTCAAGAGCTGCAGGTAAGTTAAATCTGTACAACTCCATTCTGTCATTTGAAGATAAAGGACACTAATTATCTGACACCCGAGTTTTCAAGATGGACATAACAGTGCATCAGCCACAGGGATTTCAGTGTTTTCTCCTGTCCTTTCTATTCAATCACCACTTGCTCCAACAGCTTCTCTCAGGGTAACTGCAACCTCAGTTCTGCCTGGCACACAGAGTTTTTGCCATCACATTTCCCAAGGTTAAACTTCAAGGTTTAGAAACAGTTTTTTCCTCTGAGATGACCTTCAGCAATCGTCCCAGTTCTGAGAAATGAATGAAGTGTTCCCAAAACAAAGCAAATTTTAGTAGTAACCTGTAGCTAAAAAGAACACATAGGTATGTGACCTGCTTTAGGGACAGAGATTGCTAAAAATACTCCTGTCTGGGCAAGACTCTTGGGCAGACCTTTGGGATCATGGTAATTGGCTAACTCCTTCTGGATTAACAAGATTTCTGCTTACCATTTAACATATTTTGGTTCAATGGTATGAAACCATCAAATAAGATAACACAGGATATAGGACTGCTTTTAAGAGATCTCTCCTGTGTCCACAGTGGTAATCTCTGCACCAACTCAGCAGAAGCCACACTAGATACTGATACTAATCTAAATATTAAAATCCATTACAGTTATACCTACAGATAAAAAGCCAATCAAACAGGCAACACAATCTGTCAGTTTCCCATGGGAAGGTTATGTCCTCCAACTTCTCCTTTTACTTACACAGCAGGATACAAAGTGCACTTTGCTGATCTCACAGAGGTGCACAAGATGTCCAGCCTCAGAGGATGCTACAAGCAAGGCAGGATCAACCTTGAAGGCCACCAGCCACCACCAACCTGTTACTGAGGCACTACAGGACTTGGGGAAGATGATGCAGAAACCTTCAACAGAGGCTCAGTTCAGTTTAAGCACCATCCTAGTGTTTTAACAGGGATTGCCCAAACAAAACAAAGTAAAGTACAGCCTTTAAATGTTATTGCAAATCCCAGTACTAGTATAAATACCTAACCTTCTGAACTTCAAAACCCGACTTCCCATACAAGTGCCTGCTACAGTCTTCCTAAACACATCACAAGAACGATTTTCATCTCACCCATCTTCAATTGACCAATCTCAAAGTGTTTCAGATTTCCTTTTTATCTAACTGAAGAACAGTCTGCTGACCTAGATCCCCTAAATAATTTATTACATCCTAGACTTTTTATGCCCCTTCTAATTTGTCGTTTTTTGATCCAAGAGTTCAGCCTCTCTTTAGGTGAAATCTTCCCAGACACAGATGATCACTGTCCACCTTTCCAGCAACTCTTTTAATTCCTTTTGCAAAGTTCCTACATAAAATTCAAATTGTGCTTTATAGTTTACTTACAGAATTTTACTGGAGTTTGAGATCTGAAGAACTTCTGTTTCAACTGAAGCATTTTGGCAAATTTGGAGGTATATCAAATAATATTTTTATTACTTTAAAAATTAGTAACATTGATTGAACTGAGTCAGTCTTCTGTATTGCTAAGATCAAAAACTTATATCGGGAGCAGTTTCATATAGAGTGCTTAAGACAAGGCTTATATTGCTGTCTGCAACACACATTCACAAGCATTTTAAGCACTATAAATATTTTGCAACATGTTGTGAATAACTCAGATGCTGTTTTCCAAGCTAAAATAAAGAAATATACAACTGGGTAATGTTTCACTTTCCACAGCACTCTTTGAAGCAAATCATTGGCAGCTACAAATAGCCAGGACTGAGCAATACAGGTGGAAAGTGGCAGCCGTGAAATCCCGTCTCAAGCACTGCAGCTGTTAACTCCCTGGAGCAGGGAAAAAGAGTAAAACTGGTGAAGAACCAGTGAGTGAAAATGGAACTGTCAACCCAAGGGACCAGAGCTCTGTGCACCAGGACCTCCAGCCTTGAGGCTCACCCACAGGTCTGGTTGCCTGGCCAAGCAAAGCCCTCCTGAGACCCCAGACAGCCTCTGCTCTGAAGCACAAGGTGCACAGATGAAAACAGGTTGATTAGCCTGTTCCAACAAAAGCCAGGCTTGGGACAGCTGATCTGTAGAAAAGACTGGCTCTCCTGTAGGTGCAGACCTCTCCCAGGCTCCCAGCTAAGGAGCTGTTACCTGAGGCCAAAATCTCCATGGGGTGACCCAGAGCACGATGCTTCAGAGACACAGCATGACCAAAGTCACCCCCACCAGCACAAACAGGAGAGTGCCTTTAACCATATCCAGTGGGAACTGAGGACAATAGACAGAGCACAGACTCACAGAACATTCCTGGCAGGCTCATCACCACCTCCAGGCAAACTGTCACCAGCTCAAGGAAATGGCAGTTTCTTCCTTGGATCCAGGAAAAACGGGACTGAAAACCGTTAAACACGTTTGGAAAACGTCCAAAAAAACCACAATGATCCTAAAAGAACAAAGATCTCATCAGATCTCTGTTCAAATCTACCCTCAATAAAATGCTGTTAAAGGCTTGGATTTAATTGTTATTTCTGGCAGTGCACCAAGGAGTAAAATAAAGAGCTCTATCAGGCAATGTGGAAGAAGTTACCATATTGCAAATCACTCAACACACACCAATTCCCTGAATGATGAAACAATCCAGTAGACATCTCAGGCTAAAATCAAGTTGAGGACCCAAAACTGGTGAATAAGCACACCATGACTCCAGGCCATATCCCCTATGAAAAAGTGGCTGTGGGAGAAATTTAGGGAGCAATTTTCCCTCAAAAGAAATGCTTGTCAGAGTCACAGTACAACCCACTCCCTTCACTAGTTTAAATTTTGAAAGCTTTTGTGACTATGATCAAAATAATTCAAAAAATATGTGCACCAAGATGTTTTTATCTTCCACCACTCTCAATGCCTTTCCATTTATGTAGCCTGTTTTACCTACCTTAATATCCACAATCCTAACACATACACTCCTAAGCTAAACAAAATGGGCTACTTTTCTATAGATATTATCTACCACCACTCCTGCCTATATTGATGCTTTCACAATTCATCATAAAAGTTATATATGTTTCTCCTATAATAGAGCATTTTCCTCCATGAACTACACATTAATGGAATTACTCTTTAAAGAATAAATGAGATGAAGATTTCAAGCGACATTTCAGCAAAGATTTTAAAAGCTAGGCCACCAGAAAAAAAAAAGTTGAGGAAAATAAGTGAATTATTTAATAGCATCACCCTAGAAGGAGCTTTACTGTGTAACTGTACTGAATAGAGAAGCTATTAATGATCTTCAGCTAGTTAGACACACTGAATTAACACTGATTTTAAAATGAATTGTAGAGCTTTATAAAAAATACAAAATCTAAGTTTGTGAGAACCTGAAATACTACAGAAGTGTTGAAAAGTAGGCCACAGATATGCCTATTTACACAGCCTCGCAAAAGCAGGGAAATTTTCTAGTCCTGTATAAAGTGCTGCTGACCTGCCTGTACCAAAATGATAATGGAAAAAAAAGTCTACATGACATTTTGCTGGCCTGTCCAAGAAAGAAAAATTATTTTGACATGTAGCTCTAGACAGAAGCAGTAGAGCAAATCTCTTTTGGAATAAGTAATGTAGAACAATCTAACTAGAAAGATGAAGATATTTGCAGAATAGTGGGAAGTTATTAATATTGTAATATACTTTTAAAAAGTAAATACATTTTTTCCATCAGTCTCAACTGTTAGTTCTCTTTGCAGAATTCAAACACAAATCTTCATCCTATACTATCACTGCTCATAGGGTGTCTGTGACATTCACAAGGTAACTCCCTTCAACTAAAAGCAAATCTCTTTCATTTTGGATAGTAGCTTTTTTTTGCTACTTATCCAATGAAACAAAAGGTCCTGAAGATCATAGCCTTTTGGGGGGTTATGATGTCAAAAGGAAGAGGCATAAGGCATGATCCATCTGTTTTTAAAACAAGTGGGCACATTTGCAAACACTGCTCTTTTGCACACATTAATAATGTGTTAAGACCTTGATCAGCATTTTGTACACAAAAGCATTCATTCCAACAGAACAGAAAATCCACTTTCACAGAAGCAGAAAAACTAACTTTGTGCTATTCCCTGGGCAAGCAACATCTCCACGCTGTCACTTGCAGACACAAAGGAAGAAGCTCTGCTCCAGATCTAATTCCCACTACCTTCCCTTTTTCAAGTTGCTTTTGGGAAACTTCCTCAACACAAAAGTGAGTAAATAACTTCTGCCCACCTGCACACTTTGATAGGCCCTCTTCACTCCAAAGCACCCCAAGGTTCCAGGGACAGGTTACAACTCTTTTCACATGGTCTGGAGAAGAAAAAGCTTCACAGTCTCCACCACACTGTGGGAGACAGATCCACCCTTCCATCAGCAGCAGTCTGGTTCTGCAAGGGAGGTCACCACCACTGCACAAAGGACAGCTCACGCCTGTTTGGGCACTGCTGCCATATAACCATACTGGCATGGAGCCCTACTCAAGCACCATTTGTCATCTGCTTAAGCTTACTGAAAACTTGAAGGCCTGCAACAGAATTTGATAGTTTTCTTTTGTGTTACTGAGCTGTAGCCTTCCACAAGTTCGCTTAGCAATCACCAAAGTCAGCAAAATCATGGGAAGACGTACATCTGGGAGATGGGTGGGCTATGCCACATTCAAATTATCTCACGGCTTACTAATAGTAAAAAGGAAAACATCTTGCTGCCTTCTCTGGGACTGTGCAGTCCCACCCCCTTCAGCATTTACTGCACCTCTGAACTGCTTTAATCCACTAACCAGCAGAAAGCTACTAAGCTGTTCCCCTTCCCCCTGAAGTTAATTTTTTGCTGCTTCAGTGAAATGGCACCGACACCAAAATAGCATAAAGTAAGCCACAGCAACGGGGAGCGCAAATGGGAAAGCAAAAAACTCCCCCTTCTTGCGTTCAGCCTTTGCCAGCTGCAGCTTAACTATTCATTGCTATTGCTCAAGAAAAATAAGTTCCACCAAAAAGGCTTTACTGCAGAGGGCTTGCCCTATGTTAAGCAAACTGAGGACACAAAGTTCACGGAGTTCATGGCAAAGCACAGGACACAAACATAAAGATGTGCTGGTCACACCACAGGCCCTGTTAGCCCAGTACCCTGTGTCCAACACAGCCTCTAAGCACAGCGCTGGAGAGGAGCAAGAACAGGATGAGCACATCTGCACTTCCCACTGAGCACATCTGTAGCCTTCAATACTTTCACTGGAAGAGATTTTCTTAGACCTGCATTTGTCCACCAAGTAGATCCCAAAAGAACATCTCCAGGAATTCTCCAAGCTTATACCTGTCTTAAGAACGTGCAGAATGTAACAATTCTGTAGTTGTTGAGACAGACATGACTGGCACCATCACCAGACCCTTATTAAAAACTTTTCATGCCTTCTCTCAGTGGACTTCTCTCGGGCAGCTCCACATAGCACTGACTCCTTCCCTCCTCTCTGCAAGTTTCCTTCCGCATGATGGGCTAACCCCAACCTGTCACTTACTCTGCCACCTAACCCTGTCTGTCACTCACAGAGCATCTTCTTACTTCATCTGTTCCTTACACACCACATATCCCTCACCTCCTCACAGCACAGCCAGCAGACTCCATCCCAAACTACAGCAGACTCCAGTTCTTAAGCTCCAACTCCAACTCACTCTTGACCAGTTAACCCACTCTTTTTTAACACCCATCCTCACTGGCTGTTTCCGCTTCTCAGCAATCACTACAGCTGTAATTCATTGAGGAAAATTGCCCTCTGCACTATCCTTACAAATTGTCTTACTATAGCAGAATGTTCTAGGTGTATTAAGAATAACTTCCTCCTGCCCAGATGAACTTGACTCCTTCAAAGTTTGTCTGACATTTTCTTTGCTCTTACACACTGCAAATGAAATAGCCAAATTCTCTTCAAGCCAGGTACAATTTCATGGACCTCTGTGACATCATTCCTCAGCCATACCTTTCCCAGTCACATGGAACATCTGTCACATAGAAGCCATTCCAGGTCTAACGACTTTTGTCACTTCCACGCAGTCCCCCTAGCTGCCCTACACCTTGATGAAAGGGAGATGAAATAGTACCTAATGCATGGACAAACCATAGATTTAGACAAGGCATAATCATGTTCTGTATCTTATTCTTTAATTTTTTTGTAGCATTTCATAGGACTTGATCTGCTCTCTTTAAATCACTCCTAAGCACAGAGCTGATGACTTGACAGAAGTACTGTGGGTCTCAAGATCCCACAAGCAGTGACAATTAACCTGGAGTCCATAACTTTGTACAGACGTTCAGACAGTTTCCTGCTACCAGTGCAAATCATTTCACATTTATCTGTATCAAACTGCAGATATCTCATACTTTACTTTTAAGCAGTATTAGGAAACTAAAAAAACTTGCCATAAATTCTTTGAGTTAAAATCTCCAAGTTACATGAATCACTGAAAACAAGACAGCAATAATAAGAAATCTACTTGGGATAAAAAGCTGCTGAAGCACTCAACTGCAGTGAGCATGCAAGACAGAGAAGGCCTACAAATGGCACTGCACATGTAACAAGGAGTTCCTTTAGGCTTTGATCTGCTAGTTATTTGAAACCACACAATGGCTGAATGAAAAAGGTACAAGATCCCAAAGGAATCAGATTCCCTGCTTCTCTGCAGCAAGCTTCTAAAATTCCCTTTTTATAACCACCTCCACCAAAATAAATAAATCACTTCTAAGTTTAAAAAAAAAAAAAGTAAACCAAGGCATTTCTAGACAATTCCTTTCATGTCTTTCCACTGCCTCATCTAGAGTCACATGCTCAGTCCTGACCTTTCCAGATTCTCCTCTCTGCCTCACCACACTTATTCAGACTATCAAATTCATTTAGTGAAACCATCCTATCCTTTCACACTTGACTCTTTTCACAGACAAGCAGTTCATTTTCATGCAGACCCACTTTTAACTTCAAAAGGTTGCTTTGTATCTCAGCTTCTGATGTCCCTTGTTTAAAACACTTTCAAATAAGGATCTGAAAAGCGATGTAGCTGGGAACTCTCAGCTTCGTCTCTGTCCCTCCTCAAAAAAACTAAAATCCACTATTAAACAAAGTGAGAGGCCATGCATCCACCCAGGATTTCTGTAACTTGTCAGTAGCTCACAGTTCGCCCATACATATCCAAGGTCACAGCCAGAGCTCAGGAAACTGAGCCCATGGCTCTGGTGAGTCTGGATCAGTCTCCTGGAGTTATCTTCACAGTGACACCTGCCTTACCTCAGGCCTCCTGTGAAGTCATTCATTCCCACTTATCCACAGCTAGCTAGAATGAGCCAGCCCTTCTGAGCAGCGTGAGAAGGCGGTGACAGCCTGACAGACACCTGGTGTCATCCCCTCCGACCAAGGCAAGAGCACAAACTGCATCACACCATCAGAGGAAAAAGCCACTTTGCAAACACGTTTGTTCCTCATGCCAATGCACACACAAGCAGCACCGCAAAACTGAGCTGTGCAAGTTATTTCACACCACGTCAAACAATTCTGCTTTCCTTTGCGATGGCTCAGACAACTGCATTGCCCCAGGCAGGCACTGCCCGCTCTAAGAGCGGAACCCAACGCTCTGCACACAGCTGATACCAAAGCACCAACGCTCGGGTCCACAAAGAGCACTTTCTACCCATTCTCAGACGCTTCAGCAATCATGCGAAAACAATTTAATTAACAAGATTATATGCAAACTCATAAAGCAATTAAGTGAAAAGACAGGGCAGAAATTTTGCCAAACTTACATCTTTTAAGCGCACCTAGAAACTTCATTTGTATCACAGCAAACTACCATAGAAACTAATGCAGTGGCTCTATTAATCAAAGCGTTTTTCACTTTGAGACCGAAAATACAGGAGAATACTTGTTCATAGCTCATTTCAGAACCATTTTCCATTTAAAATATTTATAACTCAGTAATTTCAGGTGAGAAAACCATACTGAAAAGAGGAGTACATTACACTACATTTCTCATTAATTTCCCTGTGAAACATTTGAGTCTCCAAAAATCTGACTTTTAAGTTAATTATGCACAATTTGGACACTCCAAAGTCAGGAATTCAGAGCTGAATCCTGTCTAGTCGCTCACTAAACCTTTATAATGAAAATACATTATAATCATACTCTTTTCTTGCTAGAATAGACAAAAAGGCACTATCGTAATTTTTTAAAGCACATTTGAATCCCAAGGGGGTTTGTTCGGGTTTTTTGTACCAGGTTTTTCTCCCATAGAAATATGTCTAGTAAGTTTTATCAGAACACCTTCAGCAATGCATCCAGAAATGCACTGAATTAAAATGCAGCAGTTTTTTCCTACTTACTTCCCTCAGATTTTAACTATAGGAATTTTACCTAGCTCTAATACAGAGAATTACCACAGATCTTTAGAAAAAAGGGAAGACTGAGTGCTTCAACATAACCATCTGCTCCCATCTCCTTGAATCTAAATGGAAACACAAGGATTAAAAGCGTCACTGATTTTAAATAAATTTTACTTTCTTACATTAGACACTGCATCAAAACCACAGCAGTTAAAAAGTCAAACAATTTTCCAGCTGGCTGCTACATACATTGAAAAACAAGACCAGTTCAAGATAATAACATGTCCTTTGTATTAAAATACCGGTCAAGCTGCTGACTAGGAGACAAATGAGTTTTTAAACCATTAGTATACACTCACATAACATTAAAAACAGTTCCATGGAAGGAAATTTGGATAACCGCGATACGCCTCTTCCAGCACAATACTGCCCTTTGATTTTTTGAGACGTTATTAAAATTGGACTATCTCAGTTCGCTGGAAATTAATTTATCCATTATTATATACAGTTAATGCAGGAGATTAGATTAGGTTTTGACAAGTCTTTTACACTTCTCAGGGCAGCATTGCTATTTCTGCCTAGGCTGGTAACTTTATCTACCAGCTAACCTTTACAGTGTTGACAATGTGCAATTAACAATTTTATCCCTTGCCCCTGATTGCCATCCCACTGCAGATGATGTGCTGCAGTGACATCCCAGCTCCTCCTGGCAGCCTGGTCCAGCAGCAGCCCCAAAAGCACCCGCCGTGCCCCCACTCATGGCTCCCTTTCAACATCTCACAAGACTTGGCAACGGCAGCAAAACAGAGCAGCCTCGAAATGGAGGAGGCCGTCACCTAATGAAACATGACTAACAGGACTGCTGACTGTCCAAATATTTAACTGCTCTCCAATGCTGCGGGTCAGATGGGTTAATCAAATAAACTTGCATATCCGGAGGGATTGCCCATTATTTGTGTTTTCTTTAAGTCCTTACCTGACTTTAGACTCTGAAAAATTGCCAAGATGTGAACAACTGTGAATATCTGCACATAAAACCTAAGAGACACTGGAGCTCTTCATCATGAGCTGAAAACGTGGAAAAGTTCTTAAAAGAAAAAGCAGTTTTGCTGAATAATATGACAACTCTCTTCAGCAGACAAAAGCAGCACATGCTGATGGGAACTGACAACACCTACACTAGGTACCTGGAAATATAATCCATGTCACGGCACACAACTGCACTGCAAGTGGGACTCTAACACACATCTCTCCCAGATTTAACCATTAAAACTCATCAGAACAAAAAAACGCCAATACAGATGGACAAAGTAGATGCAAAGTGTTTTCAGTGCATGACAATGGAAATGAAAATAAATCTAGGATTAAATATAGCTTAGTTTCACTGATTTCTAATAGCGTTTGTCTCCATTCAACAAGAATTTATGCACCATTTCAACCTGATAAGAATTTAATTTTAGGTAATAAAGCTTTACAAATTGAATTCAAAGGGAAAAAAAAAAAAAAAACTACCATTTCCCAATTATTTCCAGAGCTCCACAACTACAGACTTCAACTAAAGGAACAGGGAAAGCTGTCACTATAAAAGCAGAGCTGACATGTGACCTCTGGATACAGTGGCACTAGCAAGCAGCTATAATAAAAATCAATATTAATTCCACACACTTCTGTTTTGAAAATAAAGCAATGAAATTCCCTCACACCCACCTGCCAAAGGGACACAACTCAGACCAACTTTGTCAAAGAGGATTTTTCAAGTCTTTCTACGGGCATGTAATGGATTCCAAGACTGAACGTGTACTGAATGTTCAGTGAACCAAATAATTTTTAATAGATTCCTCAGGGGAGTTTTTTTATATTTTTAAATCACTCTAAGACCTTGGAATGACAACCTGATTCAGAGGCAAAGACAGGCTGTTCATGGGGTGGGGTATTGTGTTTCTTCTGGGTTTTTCCTGAAAGAATAACAGTCGTGTCTGTTATATGTACTTTAGAAATGTCTTCATTTCTACAAACCTTAAACTTTTTTAATTGCTTTTGAAAGCATATATCAAGGAATTTTAAAGTTCCTCCCTGCAGAAATACTACACAGCAAGTATAGAAAGTTGATCTAATAGAAAGGTGGGAGGAACTGAAAGCTGGAATGAGGCACTCACCTCCTTCAGCCAGAGCTGCTAAGAGGTAGATAATAGACAGCATTAACAAAAACATCAGGCCCATATATAAAAAAAACCAAAAGTAGCACAAATAAGATCAGTTTTCCCATTTCCCATTAGTGATCCTCCCCTCCCCAGGCCCCTCAAACTAACGCCCACCTGAACAGTAATGCCCCTATGACACGATGGCAGATTCAGCACGAGAAGCAGCCATCCCTTGAAAGACGAATTTTTTCCAGCTGTATGATTAAGCACGCAGGAAAACAAGCCGAGGAGCCTCGAGCGCTGCCGTTGTTAGTGTGATTCCAGCAGGATTAGGCAGAGCACGATGGAGGAAAAGCCTCAGACAATGAGTCCTTTCATACACCAGAAACAAAAACTACCGTTAATCACACCGCAATTCAGTTTCTTCCACTAATTCCTAATCAGACATCAACAAATAAAGCAAAACACTTATTCTTGTTTGAATTCTATGAAATAAAAACAAATGAAAGGAAGTGATCAACTCGTGCTGTAAAAACGTCGTTGCCTCTCCACCTCCTGATGGACGGGGAGCTGAGACAGGCATGAATGGTTGGGAAAGGAGCTTTTCCATAAAGCTTGTCCATACAGAAGTCCAGAGTAGAAGAGCGCTGCGTTAACAAGCAGCAGAAACTTCAAACTTCAAAAACCAAGAGACGAACTCGGTCAAAACCCTTTTCTGTACAAAAAAAATACCCTGCACCACAGTCATTAGAAAAAAAAACATCTGGTGCACCACTTCGATTTTCTACATTAGTCACTGGACAGAAACAAAGCGTCTTTTTTTTTCCAAAAGCAGCAAATAATTGCAAATCCACTTCTACACATAACCTATCATTTATCACCTCATCAGTGACTGCTTGAGCCTGACAGAATTAAACACTCGAGTCCGGCATTTCTGTTAAAAGCAATAATTACATCGTTACTACAAGATACAATAAAAATATAAACAAATCTGCCTAGCAATATCTTTATGC
Source organism: Acridotheres tristis (assembly GCA_037013685.1). Lineage (NCBI taxonomy): Eukaryota > Metazoa > Chordata > Aves > Passeriformes > Sturnidae > Acridotheres > Acridotheres tristis. The sequence goes on from CM072895.1 coordinate 11,809,640, forward strand.
ACTCTCACTGAACTATCACTAGACTCTAAACAGGCAACATTATAATAAAATAAAAAAATGAAAAACACACCACACCACCAAAAAAATCCACTTTCAAAGTATAGCTAATTCCAATTTAAAACTCTACCTACAGGCAAAAATACATAAATACTTAGCACTATAGTGTTTATTTTTAATTAAAATCCAACTGTGCAACAAAAATCTAAGAGCCTGATAACTCCCTTTAGATCCTAAGAAAGCCAATATTCCAGAGCTTATATTCCACTTATAACCTACGCAGTTATGTCAGCCACTCAAATGCCAAAGCTAGAATGTCTGCATTTCTTGTTGCATTTAAAACCAACACACAAGTATCAGCTCAAAGAAAAACATGGGGGAAAACAAAAAAATGGCAAAACAGGACGTCAGAAGATCCCTCACCTGCTCCTTGTAGACAATATTTAAGAGCATCAAAAATTCACTGGTCCTCAAAGCTCAACTCTTCCAAGTTTAATAGGGAGGAAAAAATACATCTCTTTAATTCAAGCTTACATTTACAAATGTTTTCCAGCAATGTAACTGCTGTGTAATGTATTCTTTGACACTGTACAACTCATGGTGTCTGCCCTGAACACTCAATGATCTAAGAAAACAAAACAATTCATGATTTCTAGTGTGCTAAAGATGTTTTTTGTCACTGCAGTCAAGTTGCTGATCTCAGCAACTCTGTGCAAGTCATTTAAAAACAAACGTCTGCCCATCTACCTTGATGGTTGTGGCCAATGAAGAAGCCTTTGATCACTCTTGAGCAAAATCCTGCTGTGTCCTAAAGGATGCCCAGCTTTCTGACAGCAGGATGGGGGATCACTAGAAGAGCATGACAGCCGGCTCCATGCAACGCTTCAGAACTCTCCCTTTTTATAATTAATTATGCTCCTTATTTTTTCCACAGGCATAAGAATAAGACTGGCATGAAGGTAAGTTGTAGCAGCACATTTTATTATTATCTGGTTTACAAAGAATCTGCTCCAGTTAAGAGCCAAGCAGTTAGCAGCAGTATCAGCAAAGCAAAGAGAGATGTTCACTGCCAGGAGGAAGCAACACCTCTGTGCCAAGGACAGCACCAGCGTGGGGACAACAAGAGCCCACAATTGCTCCAGTCTCATCCAAAACCTACCTGTGAGTAACAGAGACCTACACTCTGCACCCACCCAAAAACAGCTGCTGAAACCATGGCCATGCTACATGCTTCTGCAAACTCTCCCTGTCTTGTCCTGGCTGAGTGAAGTAGGATCCAGAACGTACTGATCCGTGTTAAACTGAGCCCTCTGCAACGGGACAGACCCCAGGAAATTAGGCTAATTGACAGGCTATTCTAAAATGCCTTTTTTTTTTTTTTTCCCAAGCCAAAAGCCCTCAAATGAGTACATTTCCTTAACCAAAAGCATTAAGTTTAGTTTTACAGGATCCAAAGACATAGTAGAATCCAGAAAAAACACAAACCAACAAGAGGTGTTACTCAGACTCCCATTCCACAAGTATACTAAAGGAGAAAAACTTTCCTGCAAAAGTTTATAATCCTACCTCTGCGTCAAGAGACAGAATTGAAGCAGTAATGCCATAAAATCTGCCGAAATACTCGTGTCCCCAAGTGTAATTCTTCAAATCTGCATTTTATTAATGGCAAACTACTCACGAACAAGGCTATAGCAAGGAGACATTCAATATCTAAAGTTCATGTTCCAAAATACATGCTTTATCCTGAGGTTAAGTACAAGTTTATGAGTACTTTTTTTACCACATAACACAGGCGTTAGCATACACAGACCGTAAAGGAATTTTGGTGGTGCCAAAGCAGTCTCAGCAAAACCACTGAGAATATATATTACAAAATTATTTCCACACCTTCTAGTTCATAGGTTTAAGAGGCCAATTTTCTTTGTTTATGGAAATTATGTTTCATATTTCACTGAACTTTGACATGCTAAATGTATTATTGAATTTTGTGTGCATCTTTAGTCAATTTATGTAATCTTGCAAATTTTGTAGTACAAGTAGTTAAAATACAATGGACAGAACATTCATAAATTACAGATTTTTCCTTAAGGTAAGAGAATTATTTATTATTGATTCTGCAACAACCAAACCTTTGATCAAATTTGGTGAAAACAAATGTTACATAATAAGATATAAACAAACATAACTCCTTTGCATTTGAAGAAAACAGCAGTTTGTAAGGAAACTACTCCATTTAAAAACACTTTTTTCTCCTTTGCCCTCATCTCACATCTTTGAAGTATGTAGCACCTCAACACATTCTTAACTCACTGTGTCCAAAAGGCTCCTTTGCAACTTTTATGGTTATTCTTCAAGACAAAAGATCAGAAGCACAGTATTTGCCAGGTAAAATATATATATATATTTTTTTTAAATATGCAGACTAAAATCTAAACACTATACTAGCCTTTTTCATACTTCTCAGATCTAATTTATCTTCCCAGTAAACCATCCTATCAAAATACATCTAGGGAGAAGAAAATCTAACACACTGATATAACAATTACCAAAACTCCTCCAGAAAAACAGATGCAGATCATCCCACTTCTTTACCTACTCAGAAAACTCTCTGGAAAAGTGATGACTTTTCCAAAACACTCTAAGATCTAATTTTGTGAGGAAATCTAACAGAAGAATCAAGTACCATCCCATGAATAACTTCCTGCTTCTACAGAGAGAAAAGATATTACAAAGCTCAAGTGCCTGGCTGCCTTCAGCAGCAAGGATGACACATGATAGAAGAATCCATACACAGGAGAGATAGAAAAGCAACCCTGCTCTGTGGACCTCATAAAATAGAACAGATGTTATTCTTTGTATACACACATGCAATTCAGTGTTAAATACAGCACTTGCAGGAAGGGGGAAAAAAAGAAAAAAAAGGAAGAGAGGCCTATGAAAGCAATAGCTAATTCCTCACCATGGTCAAGTACATGCATGCTCTCTTTGGTTTCGAGTGATGACCAGATTTCCAGCACTGCTTTTGAAAGAACAATGCCACATGCCTGGCCTTCATGTTTTTCCTCCATTCAATTTCATGTGACAACTCCAAACTATAAACTTCTTGTGCCAACCTAAATAATTCCTCTTTCTCAGCAACGCTGGAAGCAAGTACTTAGCCACTTGCCAGCTGCAGCTGAAATTTTGTGCCAAGAAATAAATGTCTTTTGGACAGGTTGTAAACTGGAAGCTTCTACACCTTCTAAAGGACAAGAATGAGAATGGGACCATCCTATTCCTTCCCGGATTAATGGTATTGCTCTATTTCAGCTACACAGTGGATTGCACTTGATTAAAGCGTCCAAGCAGAGTACTTCCTTTCAGTACAGTGCCCAGATTTTAGGAGATACTTTTGTCAATTTTGATCTCAACCAAGCTTTTTATAAACATTACTTCCATCCTCTGCTCCAAAAACCCTAACTTATCTCTATATTTCCAATCTTTAGAATAAAGTTCTCAGATAATAGAGTCCTTGAAGGAGCAAGACCTGTTCCACCCTTTTTTTCTGCTAAGGCACAGGTGTATAAACATTGTGTGCACACTGACATTAAACAGCAAGTGCTCCAGCTTCCCCTACTTGGCCTCCTTTCAAAGTCCCAGGAGACTTCAACCTTCCTACAGACAGCAAACACTTGCAGGCACTGGTCACTAAGCTCTCATAATCAACATAAGGTGAAGACCAAGGCGTCTTTCCCACTGCCCAGAAAGATAATGATTAACAGAGAGCAGAAGGGACAGGATATGTGGCAGAACAGTTAAATTAGAAATTAAAGTAAGAGACTGTGAATAGTTTAAAGTCTTCTATTTCGGGCCAAGTTAATACTGGGTTTCTCTTCCTCCTAGTGCTGAGTAGTTACTGGGTTCCTTAGCTTTGCAGGCTGGGATTCCCTACACATTTCATCAGGTGCCACAACCCTGATACCTACACTTCACTCTTCCTTGTCCTTCTCCCAGCCTACACAGGCTTCCCAAGCACAGGATGTTAGTGCCTGTTAACACGTTCTGGTTTTTTAGGGGGGTTCTCCAAAGCTCTGTGAAGCTTCGCATAATGAGAGTGTCAAAAGCATGAATAAAACCTGTGTTGTTGCAGTGGAAAGTGGCTTTTTCCTCTTTAATCTACAATCATCGCCCCCTTCCCCATGCTGACCATCACAACATTTTCATTTTGGCAGTGACCTGAATGTTATGTTCACAAAAATACTGCCAAAATGCCAGTTAAAAAATTCAACTAATATGAATATGTAAAGATGAACACGTATACTTCTAAAAAGCCAAGTACTCTCTGCCATAGAAAACAAAAATAGAACCAATGTTACTAAACGCACATAAACAAATGATGATGAGGTACATTAAAAGAAATATACGTCTCAAAATAAGCATCAGTACCATAAGCTTCATTTTAATGTAAGATTAGTTATATCTATCACCTTCACAAATGGAGCCAAGCAGTGCTTGTTCCCCTTGTTCATTAAAGCCCTGCAACTGGTACCTCCTGTATGCCCACATGCACCATTTCATTAAGCTCACTTGACATTAGATGAAGAAAGAGTACAAGAAAATTGCATATTCCCTGCCTAAAGTAAACTTGTCATTTAAACCTTGTGTATAGATAGAGTTTGATATAGCACTGGCGCAGTGAGTCATTCGTCAGTTTTAGAGTTTGTACGACAGTATTCTTACATATGTTTTGCAATACTTTCCAGTTCACTACCACCCCATGTAATTACAAGTTTTTACTGGAAACGAAGCATATATTTTGGGTTTGAACACTGCACTAAGATATGTAGAAACAACGTTTACTTTTATGGTCAGGTTTTGAACAGAAGTAAATCCGCTGAACCAACCCTCACACACTGGGTGAAAGATTAAAATCAAAGCATTGCTTTTAAGGGAGGGCAAGCAACGATGGAGAGCATCACAAGTATTTCTCAATGAATTACTCCAAACATAAACATAAGCAAGTCTCCTGTCAGTTTCCTTCAAAAGCTGTTTCTTAGCCATGTAATTTAAAATTGCATTCATTCAGAACACTATATAAAATAGCCAGTAGCTGCTACAAGTGCTTTACTTGAAAATAATAGATGATTTCACGTCCTTCTGCACTGGGGCAAGATATCACATTAAAAATTTTCCCTACTGTCTTACCTTCACCTTTTAAGTTGCAAAACAGACATGAGTAATTTAATTCTCAACCATGGTTTCTAAAAAGCACTAAAAAAATCACTGAAACAGAAAGATTTGCCCTGATTAATACTACTAACAAGAGCAGCTCAGATCAGACTACCATGTGGTGGCATCCAGCTCACTCTAATGCTACACAGGAAAGTTTGCAATCCTTCAAAAGGCACAAGTCCCAGTTTTAACTTGCACACAGCCACAGGTTTATTGTTCAGGTAAGCTTCTTCAGACTCTTAAAGCTGGTTATTATTAGTATTCCTTCCCACTATCTAAATTCACATCAAATGGATCTAACTGAATTGTACATCTCCTTCTATCTGATAAAAAGCTGGAGAGAAAAAGCACCCTTTGCCCAATTAGAATCACCTGGTTAAGATTCAAGAACGGGCAGCAACAACTCAGGGTTTTTCCTTCCAACTGCATATACTATGACCTACAAGAAACATTTTCTGCTTAAAAGTAATGCTTAAATGGAGATCTATGGCTGAACATTATCACAAGGATTGCACTTACTTGACAGTCTGCTATTAGCCAACTCCATTATCGCTATTTGCAGTTTTTAAATGTACAGATTCAGAAGTAACTGTACAAAGCCTCCATTACAAGTGGATTTATGAAAAGCCACAGCAATAATCATCTTCATTAGGCATATCTTCCCACAGCCCTGCATTATGTGGACACAAAGAGGAAAACATTTCTTCTCCGTTACCCACAAGCTTAGATCTTTCTCTTTATAATCACAAGCTTTGACTGTCTTCTCTGCTTTTGCCAACGACAATTATCTCACATTCCCAAAAGCAGATGTCTTGGTTTAAAAAAGTAAAATTAAAAATACCTGCATATTTCTCAACCAACAACCAATATACAACCTAGGACAGCTTCTACTTCCATTTTCCAGAAACTGACACTTTCATGGGCAACATGAATGAGAATAAACTATTGTCAGTGGCTTCTACTATTTTGCTAATGGTCCCAACCAGTAGCCAAAACATACTCATGGACACACACATGGAAAGAAAAGGGCTGATGGCAGTATTTGTAACTAAACTGAATATAAAAATCTCTTGATCTGAAGTTATGCCTTAACTTTTTTGGCCATAACCTGTTTTAACCCCTTCACATACGTGGTCATGTTGCATCCTATTTCAAAAGCTAGATGTAGGCTAAGAAACTTGCACATTAAGATGGTTGTTTAGAGGCAGAAACCGAGAACTTAAATAATTCAACACTGTCACCCACCACACATTCAGATCACAAACTGGCTGCTTTGCCACACAGATTTTACTCTTTGCTTTCGAAGTTCAGATTGCTGATCATGCGCTTCACAGTACGGATATCTATTACTCCTACGTCCTCAGCCTCACAGCAAACCACCACAGAAGAAATAATAAAATCAGGATTAAAGTACACTTGTTCCTTCCATAAAACCAACCTCGTGAGCCACGTATTTCCTGCATCATCATAATGAATGCAATGGATTTTATTTAAAAATCTGCTTTCAAAGCCTAACTGGCAGTCTTGGAACAATCACCCAGCAACCAGAAATGGAGATAAGTCGCTTGCAGCACAGAACCTTAGTAATCTTAAATTAAATTTGTCATTTCCCTAGCATTTACCTTGAAAAATGAACAAAGGTGGTTACAGAAGCAGCATAAGGAAACTCTGTTTGCTCACTGTCCCTGCACAAGTGAGCTGCCTTCAGAGATCTCTAAACCAACAAATATTCAACTGAAGCTTTGATTATCCAGTTATCGTCAGCCCAAATCACTTTCTATAGCTCAGTTCTAAACTTGACAAGAGAATATTGCATTTGATACTGACAACACGGCTTCATTTGGTTACATGAAATTAACAAGAAACTCCAAGACGCTTCCGAGCAGCTGCCCCAGTCAGTCTCCTGGAAACAGACCACATCTTTCCCACACAAGAGGTTCGTGGCAACAGACCTTTAACAGCGCGGAAATACTTTCTTTCATTAAATTTAATTTACGCCAGCTATTTGAACTGCTTGAAGTTGGGTCTTAACAGTTTGTGGGTGCAGAAACCACCGTGAAGGCAAACGCACCCGCCCACTGCCTTCGCCTCCCGCTCGCCCCGGGCTGCCTGCGCCCACCCCGCGCCGCTCCACGCCAGCCCGCCCGCCCCCCGGGGGAGCACTGCCCGCCCCACCGGCACCCCCGACCACGCAGGAGGCACAACAGGTTGCGGAGGCGGCTGCGGGGCAGGAGCTGGCCCCGCGGAGGCTGCAGCCGCGCTCCCCAGGGAAGGCGAACGGGGGAGACCGGGATGAACACCCCCACCCCGGTCTGGGGAGCTGGCACCCCGGGAGCAGCGGCGGAGCTCCTGCCCGCTCCCGCCGGGGACCCTTTGTTCTCGCCACCCAAGACGCCGCCGCCCGGCAGCCCCGCGCTCTCCCAGGCAGCGGCTCGCCCCACCGGGGGGAAAAGGCGCGGTCTGCCGCCCCCCGCTGCAGCGCCCTCCCTCGCTCCCTCCTCCCGCCGCACAAACGGCCGGGAAACGCTCCGGGCACTGCCGACCGCCCCGCGCCTCGCACAAGGCACAACCACCCCGCCCGGGACGCCCCGCGGCGCTCAGCGCTGCGCCCCGCGGGGCGCGACCCCTCTCCCCCGAGCCCAGCGCCAGAAGCCGCCCGCCAGGGCTGCCCGAGCGCCGCAGCCCGCCGGGGAAGGTCACGCCGCGGCGGCAATCCCCGCGCCCCCGGCATCGCGGCGCCGGCAGGTGCCTGGCTGGCCCCCGCCGGCCCGGGCAGGCTCCGCAGGGCGCAGCTGGTGGCCACCGGAAAACCGCGTGGTGGCCCCAGCGGACGGTAGGGGGGCTCCGGTACCGCACGGCGGCCCCCACGGGGTACTCGGGGCGGCGGCGGAGCCGAAGCGGGTGGTGGGGCCATCGCTCGGGGGCCGCGATCCGCGGGGCTCAACAGGCGGCGGAGTTTGGCGGCTCCCAGGGAGACGATCCCGCCGTGTCGGGAGCCGGACACGGGGCTGAGGAGGGAGAAGCGATGCAGCCGAGCCACTTACCGGGGCTCCGGGGCTCCGCCGTCCGCATGCTGCCTCCGGGCGCCGCGAGAAAACCCGCTCCGCTCCGCTCCGCTCCCCGCCGGCAGCTCCGCTCCGCTCGCTCCTTCAGCCGCCGCCGCGCGGGACCGCGCTCCGCGCGCGCCGCCGCCAGCCCGCCCACGCCAGGGCCGCGCGCCGCTCCCGCCCCGCCGCCCAGCCCAGCCCAGCCCTGCCCGCCCCGCCGCCGCCACCTGCCGCCCGCGGGCTCACCTGGGCTGCGCTGCGCTGGGCACCCGCTGCCGCGCTGGGCCCCGCGGCGAGGCGAGGCGCTGCTGCCGGCCGAGTCCTGGTCCGCTCTACCGCGGCCTGCGCTGCGCTGCCACCCGCCTTGCCCGCCGAGTCGGCCCGCAGCCGGCGGGCAGGGCCCGCCCTGGCCAGGTGTGGGCGGGGGAGGGCGGGGGGCGGCCCGGTGGGGCGGGCGAGGGCGCGGCCGCGGCCCGGGGCGGGCGCTCTGGAGGCGCCGCCGGAAGGAGCCGGACTGGCAGCTGGGGGGCCCCCGCCGCCCTCCTCGGCCGGCTGCGGGAGAAGGGGCTACAGCCCCACCGTGCTTCCGAGCGGGCCCCTTTACCCGCGCCCCGTCTCTCCGCTCTTAACCCCGGATCGCAGAGCGGGTCAGACCCGAGGTGCTGGGGGTGGCACCAGTAGGTTCGAGGAGCGGCGGACGGGTCGCAGTCCGGAGCCCTCCTCGCTCCCCGCGGGTCTCGGCGGCGGCAGCGGGCGAGCGCCGCGTCGGGACCTGTTGCGGGCTGTGCTGGCTTGGCCGTGGCGTGGCTGTCCGCGTGTTCCAGCCCGTGAGCTCGCCCAGCGCGCTGATGCTCGTTTACTCCGTCCAGCCCTTCCTGCTCCCCCGTCCAGAGACCTGGACTGAGAACTGGAGAAACTGAGTCGTGTTTTCTGCGGGCTTTTGAGACGGTGGAAGGGTTAAGTCAGGCAGGCCGTTGCACGGGGTGTTGTTGGTGCTCTTTGGCTCCTTGCCCAACCCTTCCTTAGAGCCGGGGTTGCGTCAGCGCGGGCGACACCGCGGTGTTCAGCAGTTTCGCCCTGCTGCCCTTCTCTGCGCACTGTGCTGGGGTCACTGAGGCGTTTCCCACGGCATGTTGATTTTCTTTTTCTCCCTCCGTAGGCTCCAGGATTTCTCCTCGTAAGTAGTAATTGTGTTCCATTGTGGATCTTTCGCCGTTATCATCTCATCTCGTCCAGCCAGGGTGCTGGTATGAGCCAAATAGTTTGTAGAGGTTCTTCCTCTGTCCTGGCATTGTTGCCTCAAGCACTCTTAGGAGCACTGGACTTCGCACTACTGAATGTGATGCCTGGCCCCTCATGCATCACTTGCCTTGGCCCTAAACTGAGTACCTAAAGCCAGTTTTGCACCCCTGCCGCACCACAGGAAGTTCTGGCACCTAAAGCCTTTGGTTCTGGGGATATTCTCCTTCCTACACAGTATCCAAATGTTGCTGCAAAACAGCCCTTCTGTGCATTACACAGTGAGGCCACGGAGCTTAGAGTAAGTGGTGCTGGCTGAGTGCCACACAGCACTGCCAAAGTGCCCATGGGCTCCACTCTCTGTGTTAAAATTTGGATCTGTTTCAGGATGCTCTGGAACACAAGACCATGGGGAAGGCGGAAGATCCCTACTCCAGAGAAGGGATTCACAGAGCAGCCAGAGCCCCAGCTCATGTAGCAGCCATGTTGGCAAGTTGAAGTGGGGTCATGTCTACTCAAACCACATCAATTTTATGTATAAGCAACAGGTTATTGAAGTTTGCTTGAAAAATGAAAGATGCGTGGTTTGTTTTTCCTTTACTAATCTTGTCAGATGTTTAAGAGTTTTTGACTGGAGATACTGAAATGTCTGGCCAATCCACAGGATAAATTTTTAAGATGTTTATAGACACCTAAAGATGCAGGTTTCTAAACATCTTCACTAGTGTAGATTCATGTGACTGACACAGAGCTGCCTCATAAACTTTTGATGCCCCAAAGCTTCTAGCCAAGACTTGCAGGTAAATGATTGTCCCATGGGCGTAAGCCATTAATCATCTGAGTCATGAAACAAAGAGTTTTCTTTTACAGCTACCACCCTAAACTCTTTGTTACTCCCCCACGCACTCTATGCCTGCACGACGTAAAAACCTGGAAAGCTATGAAAAGTGTAAATCCACTAGACACTGGTGGTTTTGCGCTCCACTTGATATGGGGTGGCTGGTTTGTCACCCCTTTACTTCTCTGAGGACTTCACAGTTATGGGGCACTTCTCCTCAAAGCAAAGGCATCTTCTTCAGGGGCTTGTATAGTACAGGACACAGTGGCATGTTGTCACCAGAGCTGTATTCTGTAAGGAGCTGTACAAGAGTCCTAAAGCCCTGAGAATGATCCACCAGTTCACACGTAGCACCCAAGTGTATCATCTCAGTAGCTCTCATGGCTCCCACCTGCTCAGCCATTTCAGTGGTAAGCTTTTTGGAAAGCAAAGTCTCAGTGTGTATTTGCAGTATTCAATTTGGAGGTCACTGCTCCTGGTAGCTCGTCCTTCCCTCTGATCCAGCTCTTCAGAGTAAATGCACACACCCACACCCTTGTCCTGTGTGCCACTTGATAGCCAGCTAGTGTGTATATACAGTGGAGTTTGCCTTTAACATAATAAATTGGTATAAAATCAAAAGACCAGGATGCTGATATTTTTAAGACTTGTCAGAACAACTTCCTTTCTTTCTTCAGATGTTGTGAAACTTGATAAATGTTCTGGATTGAATCTGTAAGCTGCAGAGCTTGTCAGAAGCTTGTCCTCTCTCCAGATGCTGGGGTTTTTTTGAGGGAATATTCTTGCTGCTGACTGTTTCTCACCTGATTTTATAGTAATTGTCAATTGCATTGTCAGGTCTACTGGTCTGATTCACAAGTGCCTGATGCAATGCTCAACTTGGTGCTCATGTAAGATAATACATCTCCATCTGTAGATCTGCTTGACAGCACAGCTTGAGGACCATATGGCCATGACTCTGACTGCCCACCATTTTTTCAATATTACCCCCTAGACTCTTTCACTTCCTTTGTAAAACAGGATTATTAGAATACTGTTTTGCTCCAAATAATAATTTTAAAAAAACAATCTGTGTTGCCCATTTCTGTTATTCTCCAATTGAAGGAACTGAAGCTGTAGAGAGATAACCCTGATGTTTCCTCATCCATAGCACTAAATTGTCTGGGTTGTAAAATCTTTAAGAAGTGGTTAACGACTTCCCCTTAATTTTGCCTAACTATACCTTGTACTTTTGAAGAAAGTGTTTTAATAATAGTACAGTCACAATGCTGAAGTGATATTTGCCTCTGTTTCCTGGCCAATGCCCATAAGTTCCTCATGTACCAGTCTAGAAAGTATGTTCAAGTGTCCTCTCTTTCTGCATTGGTTGTCTCAGCTGGTTGATCAGTTCTGTCAGGATATGTGCTCTCTCTTCCTGGAGAAAACTTAGCATGAGGGAGTTCCCCAAGCGACTGATGCCTTAGAGGCCCTACAAAGCACAGAAACATGAGCAACAATCCTTATAGTTCGTTTACTTCCTGCTCCTCACACCAAAGCAGAAAGCTAAGACCATTGAGAAGGAAAGCAAACAAACCAAAATCAAGCACCACTAGAAAATTTGGTCCTGGTGTGTAGATATATTTTATTTTAGGCATTATTAAATGGGAAAAGTTTTCTGCTCCTGACTGAATAAAATGTCCTAGAAGACCCTGGAGATGATGATTGCCAAGAAAAAAATTGAAATGACGTCCTGCTAAGGGCTGAATTCCGGAGTGCTAATGGCAGTTAGCTCATGGAAGACTCTTCTAAAATGTAACCACTTCCTCAGAAAAGCAGTGCTGCAAATGAGTATTTGCAGCATGGTCTGCATGTGTTCACACCCCAGGAATATCAGCTTGGTGTTCTCTTCTAACCCTAAATGAATGGCAATGGAAAGACTAAAATGCATCATATACCTGTAAGTTAAAGCAAACAATACACAGAGTACAGTGACTTTGCTGCTAGAATGGTCTTTGCTTCCCTTTGTGTTTGTTGCCAAAGTTTGCTTCTCTTTCTTTTTTGTCCATTCTTGTCAGTTCCCTGAGAAGTTGTGTTTTTCTGGCTTTCATTGTGAAGACATCTGTGCTCAGTCAGTCCAAGAGCTGATCTGGTGGTCTTCAGCTCCGATCCTTCATGGTTTGGCAGACCACAGGCTTCCAGGCTATAAAATACAGGCTGCCAAAGAGGTGGAGAGGAGCACTGATCACATTGGTATTTGAACACTTCCTAAGCTAATGTATTTATCTTCACAGGATTTCTATGAGATAGGAAATTACTACTGTCCCCCTTTTAGAGGTGAAAAACAGATGCTAGCAGAAGCTAATTGACTTAGCTAATGTCACACAGGAGCTAGTGGCACAGCAGAGAAATGAGATCAGCTGCCAGCCCCATTGCCATGTGCCAGAGGACAGGTTGACTCCGTTTTGAAAGCCCTGTCGGTGCCCACAGGCTTTTACAGCCCCGTGCAAAGGCAAAGCATGAGCTTTCAGAGCACGGCAGCCCACAGCAGAAAACTGAAAGCACAAGCTTTCAGATCAAGGCAACCTAGGAAGGAAAAGACAGATTTGTACTGAGATCCAAGTCAGGTGGCTGCAGAAATACCAGCCTGGCCAAGGTTTGTGAAGGGACTGGGCTTTTTAGACCTGGTTTTTGTTTTTACCTAACTACTGCTGAGCAGTGATTCCTGGTATTGGATCAAAGATCCCTGTCTGATTTCAGCCTTGCCAGATAATCTGTCTGGGGGCTGAGAACACCATTCCTCACTTTCACACAGGCGAAAGCAGGAGCTTCTGGAAATGTAATTTCAACTCAATCCTTTTTTTTTTTTTTCTCTTATTAATTTTTAGTCGTGCCTACTTTTATATTCAGTTTTCAGACCATGTTGAAAGCATTTTAAAAGAAGCCATGAAGCAGTTAAGAAAATACTGGAGACTATGTTCAGAGACCTTAAAATAACAATTCTCTTTTCAAAGTTCATATTGGGTTGTAAGTATGAGACAAATAATGACACGAATATAGCTCATGTGTACAGGAGTAGGTTTTGATTAAAGCATTGAGACAGGGCGTGGCATTATCTTATCCTTGCAGCAGACTTATAGACCTTATTAGCAAAGTTAAACTTTCACGCTGACTAAACTTTTCCACGCTGTCTTTCTGCCATAAAAATCCACTTCAAATTTTCCTCTCACAGCCAAGTTGCAGGTGAAGTCATGCCGAATGTTTCACATTAAAGCAAGTGTCCCAAAATACTGTTCCCCAGTGCCAGAAATGATTCTGGCCAAATGGCTTCTGCTTCCTCAGAGAACTCCACCTCTTGTCAATTTCTAGTATTTTATAGGAGTGCACAGCAGGTGCTTTGCTTTGACCATATCATCAACTTCAGGTCTGACTGCAGGATGGATTCTGCCCTTGGTTCTGCATTCAGCAGCATCCACTGACAGCAGCCATCTAAGATAAAAAGGTAATTCAGAGAGCAGATACAGCAAAAGTAACTGGGAGAAGGATCACCCTGACCACAACTCTGCTGCATCAAATGACAGGCAAACAGGACAAATATATTGGATTGACATTTATATTCCAAAAGAAGCTGACACAATTGCTGTCTACCGAATTTTATTAACTTGAAAGACCAGACCAGAAATTTTCCTGGTGCACTAAATGAAGAATCCTATATTCTCACCTCAGTGTTTGAGAACTGTAATCCCGAAAAAAATATAAAAATAAAGTATTGCCCCCACATCAGATATTCTCAGCCTTTTGTGTATGAATGGCAAGAAGGTGTCAGGAGCCCTTTGACACAGGATGATTACCATAGCTCTGCTCCACAGGTGAGGTCTGTCAAGAAGTCAAGGAGAAGCATTTGGGTGCTCATTCTCCTACAGTAAAGGCACAGAGGAGGGGTTTGGGTCCTGCCCAGCTGTGTATGTGAGAGCTGGGATCTCCTAGCTGAAATATTACAGGCGCCAGATCTGGCTTGGAGGTCGACAGGCAGCCGTGGAGTTGGCAGAGTAGAATTTCACAGCTGGCTTGTACTGATTGCTCAGAGCCAGCAGTGACTGCTCTCAGTGCGAAGCTCCACACGCGAGCTCTGGGCAGTGACTGGGCTGCAGCAGCCGGTCAGTGTGAACAGCATGAGAATGTCACAGTGCCAGGGAAGGTGACAGTGCTGCAAGGTGTGACTGTGGTGTGACAAACACCAGCAGTGGTAGGTACAAGAATCTGTCCTCTGCTGGTCTGCAGGACTAATCCTTGCAGTGCTCACAGGGCAGGATTCACACACGGGAAGAGGCCAGAATGAGGGATATATGATGCTTAATCTCATAAGCTTGAGCAGGACTTAAATGCTTCTCAGAATCTTGCTACCCTATTGCAGAACAGCCATGTATTATAGAAGTAAAATGAAATGATCCCCTAATGATTTTTTCTTCAATTATTTCCTTCTGCTATGGCAAAGAAAAAAAAAAAGCCAGCAGAGACCAGCTGTCTTGACAGGTCATTTAACACTGTTTTTGTAAAAATAGATTTGTATTTTATAGCTTAATATTTTAGAGGCTGGTGACTGGTTAAACTTCTTTCAGCACCAGCACCTCTTGCTTTGGGCTGCAGCCTTCAAATAAGTCACTGGTTGTCATGATTTACTGTGTATACTATGGGACAAGTGCAAGATTTTGACAAGAAAAGATATTTGGGTGTTATTCGAGGAGACATGGGGAAAGTCACTTTACTCAGTGTTTATATAGAATGGCTTTCTTGTTCAGAGGTCACCTCTGTTGGAATAACAGGTGCAGGCTTCAGACATCAGCTGCAAGGGCTGTTTTGTGCATCAGGGAGGTTATAGCTTTTCCTATTAAAGATGGTTGGAATTTCAGGGAATATATTTTGTTTGAATTTAACTAACCTTTCTATCATGATTCTAGGAGAAAGGTGCAGCCTGTTAGCATACAATTGCTTCAGTGGTGATAATACCAGCATCATTTCTCAGCACTATTCCCATTAAGGTGTTCAGAGTAACGGATGTGGAAAATATGTCCCAACTTTGACAATGCCTCTCTGCAAGTTTAAGTAAGAGCAATAAACTGGGTGAGGAACAGGCTATAAACAGGGTAGAGACTTTGTTAAAACTTAGAAATAAAAGGTCTGCAAAATTCCTTTAAAGTGCTATTCTGTGAAGCTATGCTGACAAAGTGGGGAAGAGTTGGCTCCCATAATCACTCTGCAAGTATTAGAATGATGGCTTTGTTTGTTTTTAAAAGCGCCTTGAGATGGCATTTGCCCAAAACTGAAAAGTTAAGTGTGTTCGGCAAATTGTCTGGCTGGGCATTCCTGACCATCTCTTGCCTGAATCCTGGTCCCTACAGAAAGCTACAAGACTTCCTCCTCATCCTGCCTCTAAGCCAAACTTCACCTGCCTGTTCCCATCTGCTGACCCTCATTCTAGTAGCTCTCTGGGCTTGTCTGTGTCTTTCTTCTCCTTCCAGCTCTGTTCCCTCCTGCACACACACACACACACACACACACACACACGCACACACACACATATAAATACACTCACATATGTACACACAGCCCCCAAAGCACTCCCCTCTGAGCACTTCCAGAGCTGAGTGACTGCCCTGGTACCTGGCCATCTCCGTACCTCCAAGCTCTCCTTGCTCACACTGCCTCCATGTCAAACTCCAAAACAGAGGTGCTGAACTCATCCACGCTTTTATTTCTCTACCCCACATTTTTCTGTCTCCATGTCTATTTAACAGTTTTACCATGTCACTTGCCTTATTTTTTTAAATAGGTTCTTGGCCTGGGCTTGTGGCTGTAGTATCTGAGCACCTTTCAGTCATGCATGAGCTGATGTGACTCATGTCAGGCTTGGGTGATTTGTTCTCTCTCCTCATTCTCTCCCCATTCTCTCCCAGGAAGGAGGGCTGCACATGCTGTGCTGGAGTCTTTGTTTTGTTTGGGTAAAGTTTCAGTTTGTGAGATTTTCCTGTCAGTGAGAGGCAGGGGGTGTCACCCTCAATCTTCCTTCTTTCATCCCCTCAATGTATTCTGCTGGTATGTTGAAGATTTTCACAATTTTACGTTATCTCTGCACTACATTCCTCTGATACCGAGAATATTTGGCATTGTATTTAATGGCTAAAACCATCCTGCAGTATTCTGTCTTTTGTTTTTGTGCAAGTCAGTCTAACTATTAGAGGTCAATCAGAATATGCTGAGAATAAAGCAGTCCACACGTGTCCTGTCAGTTTTTACACCTTCTCTTGTATTAACCACTGCTGGTCATAGCAGTGCATGGGGCTACATGGATGTCTGGGCTGGACTGGTCTGAACAGTTCGGTGCCCTGTTTCCCAAAAATCTTTATTGATGCTCTTCAAGGTACACCCCTGAAATCCACAAACCCAGGAAAATTGTAGGCTTATATATAAATTTTTTCTACTTGTTATTCCATAGAATATTAGTAGGAAGGTAACTTCTAGAAGGTGGGTTTAGTTACAGTAAGAACTCCACTTTGGAAAAGATATTGAAAGAAAATAGTGTGATCATCAGATTCATACTTGTTTCAAGTTATGGGCTCAGTTTTTGCTCTCTCTATCCTCCAGCCACTTCTGAGTGAAAAAGAAAACGAACAACTGAGTTCAGGAGGAGAGGTGTAATGAACCAGGTGATTTTTTAAAAGTAGGTAAAGAACCCTAAACTCTCAAATAATTCATCTTGGTGATCATTAAATAAAACTGCCACTCAAAATCTCACATAAGATACAAAATGATCTGTAAAAATGGTTGTACAAATAAGTTCCCTTGGGCATTCCTGTGGCTCACTGTAGCATCATATACTGTCTTAGGGATTGATTTAGAGCAATCGAAACTAGTAAAAATGAAACTGCAAAGAAGAAGAGACAATCCAGCTTCAGTTATTGTGGTTGGGTGTGGATTTGCTTCAGGCAGCTGGGAGGAAGATGAGCCCATTCTCTTCCACGTCTTCTTCCCACCCACTGCTGCATCCCCAGCATCAGGGACAGAGCAGAGCTGCCACTGAGATGAGCCCTTCCCCATTTTCCTGATGAGGGCCATCTCCATGCGTGGCCAGGGACACTCAGTTTTTTTAGGGCTGACCTTCACATACAGCTGAATCCAGAAAAAGCTGATGCTGCCACCAAGAGAAGCATCCATGTCATCTTATTCCCACTAGATACCACATTTTCCATTACAATAACAGAAGTGACTGCAGTATCAATCAAATCAGGGGTTAATTCTGAACTAAAACTAATCGGGAGGGGAGAAGGGAAAGGCAAGTTTTAATGATGTGTTTTCCCTTGCAGCCTTGCTTATGCTGGCAGCAGAACAAGGTGAAGGGCTGGGCTGAGGATTTGTGGCAGGGGAAGTCAGGAATGCTTTCCACACCAGGATTCCTTTATGCGTTTGTTGTTGGACAACTGACACTTCCTTCCGCAGTATAAATAATATGTAAAATTATAGCCTAATGTAAAGGGTATTACTTTGTGCCTACTTTGATTTTAAAAGGTTTCCCTAGGTTAAAATATCTATCAGAATTTCCATCTGTAGCACTGAAGGCTCCGTGTGCTTTGGGTGCCATAGTCTGTGCTGGCTGTGTAGAGCAGCTGTAAATTCAGGAGGCTGCTTTGCATTACCATTGGGGCACAACTCAGCCCACACTGGGGTAAATCAGGGACGTACTTCATCTTTTTATATGTTGTATCTGAGAGACAAAAGGAGAGAGAGCCTCCGTGCCAGGGAGAGAATCATCTCCACCCTCTGGTTTTTCCAGCTCTGAGCAGGGATGCAGCCCCTCACAGTAGCAACAGTTGCGATCCTCCCAGCCCAGCCCTGGCAACAAACACCCTCTCCTCCTGTTTCCTATCTGACTCTCTACCCCAAATTCCCAGCAGGATGCAGAGCCTGAGGTTTCCCCTCCACAGCTGGAGGCATTGACATGCTGGAGGAGAGCAGGTGGAAAAGGGAGCCGCTTGAAGATGAGCATGGAGGCTGTAGGGGAAAAGGGGACAGCTACAGAATTTGGAAGAGGCTGGGCTGTACGATGTGAGTTGAGGACCGAGTAAGAAATAGGAGGTGGTCACAGGGATACAGGCAGCTCTGTCCCCAGAAACCTCCCTCCAGGTGGTTGCATTACACCTCCAGCCTGCTGTTCATAGCATCCTCCACAATCCCACATCCCTCTCCATCCTCCTGCTCCAGCACAGAGCTTCCTGAAGCCTGGCTGCTCTCTCCAAGCCACCCTGCATCCCACCTGTGATTCCCACTGCTGGCACCGCTGCCGTGCCTTTGGTGCGCCCCGGCTTCAGGCATCCTATTATGTCCCTTTGGAAGCTGTTTAGCTCTATTGTGCTTTAAAACGTGTATCTTAATTTCTAGTTTGAATTTGTCCAGTTTAATCTTTATTAGCTTTTATTATCCTGCTTTTATCTGCTATAGAGCCCTTTAATATTGAAAGGCTGCAGACAGCCAGAATCCTCATAAGAGCTGGGTTCTTGCTCCAGGAACTGCAGCATAAGCTCCTCATACAAAAAACATTTTTCCAGTCTTCATCTTATACAAACATTCAAATAAAAGTTTATATCTTTTCTCTTTTTGAGGGGCAGTTGTGCTGCTGAAACTTTGGTGTCTCACTCAACTTTCTCCAGGTGCATATATTTTAGCAGAGGTTTCCAAATTGTCAAACTTGGCAAACAGGGATTGGAGCTCTAACCTCAGCTCTGAAGGACCTAAATGTCCAGGCTGGGAATAGAAACATCATTTTTGGGTGAGGAGTTGAGACAACGTGAAGAGTGTGTGGGCAGGGGTGTGTGCATGTCCCCATGCTGTGCCTTCCCACAGGAGCCTGCAGCTGAGAAAGGCTTTGAGGAAAGGCCTGCCATGAAGGTGATGTCCCTCAGAGTCTTCTTGGGGTGTTTTCTCATGTAACTCATCATTCACATCTTATTTATGCTCCCCTAGTGCATGACCAGACATACTGTGAGACCCCGTATGAAAATGCTATAAAGAAGAGCTTTTATTGCATCGGCTTAAAGACTGAATCAGTCTTTCAAATGGCGTTTAAGTATTGCCACTTTGACTCCACAGGCACAGCTCTGTCACGCTGCCATCATAAACTTCAACTTACAGCTTTGACCACGAGGCTGCACTTGGCAGTGACAGCCCAGCCAAGGAGCACGGAATCCTTTCCCAAGCTGAAGATACATAATCCCTTGGAAGATAATTTGTCTGTGAAAAAAAACACACATTAGTGGGATTTGTTGTTTGTATAACCCAAGAATGGTTTTAATTAAACAATAAATCTAAGAAGCAATTAGGCAAAAAAGGAGTTGAGGCAAAATTGGTATTTTGAGAGAAAGCTGAGATATTGCACTTTAAAAATCAGACGGGCTGCATGTTCAGCAAGTATTTGCTACAGCACCTGTGGAAGAGCCACAGTGTGGTGTTGCATAAATAGATGCCTATCAGGCGAGAAGCTCTATGGGTAGATATGTAATTATACAACTTAAAAAAAAAAGGCATAATATTTATACTGCAGCCTGGATTGGCTTCAATCATGTGCATAATACATTTATTTGAAAACATCCTAATTATGTGTTTACCTGACAGAAGGAGCCATTACAATCACCCTGGCACGTAAACCCATTTTATAAATCTGCCTGCTTTTGCCTTTACCCAAGAGACATACACCAACTGCACATTTATGATTATTTATTTTAATCTGTGAAATATATAGATAGTAGTATTTTTAAAGGATATCATTAAAACATTCTGGATTTCTTTTTTTCTTCTTTCTATATTGCTGGGCTTTTTTCTTAGAGCTTTTCTGAGCAGCGATGTTGCATTTCATATGCAGGAAAAAAATGCATTCTTAACACTCTAGAAATAATAACAAACCCCTTCAAAGATTTAAATTAGTTTGTTCCCTGAATTAAATGTCCCATCTGCTTCCCTTCCCTCCCCAAACCTCTTCTTGCCACCCCCTGGTGCGCGTGCACATGGGTTTGTGGTTTGTTTTTTTTCCTGGCGTTGCTTCTGAATTCCATCAGATGCACAGCTATTCCAGCCTGCTGGGGCTGTTCCTTGAAAACCAGGTTTGGAGTTTGTGCTGGGTGTTGAGTGCAGGCATTGAACCCCCTGCTCAGGGGCTGCACAGTCTGGGCTGGGAACGGGTGTGCTTGTGGCTGCTGGAGCGAGAGGAGCACCGGGGCTTGGGTTCTGTGTTTGGTTTACACTGAGAGCATTGGAGCATTTTGTAGGGAGGAAAGTGAATATTAAGAATCCTAACAAGTTTGCAAACAGTCATGAGGGGGAAGGGCAGTGAGGTGGGAGTTCAGCAGCCTTGACAATATCTTTCTGAATAATGCTGGCTGTCTAATGTACTCGCAAGGTAAAGGAAATTCTAATTTAAGACTGGCTCCATTCTATACTCACAGGACTCTCTCTCTCAGTCTCTGTTTCTCTCTTCCCCATCCTCTCTCTCTTATTTCCCTCTTTGTAGGGAGAATACTTCAGTCATATTAGAGAATGGCCTGGCAGCCTTAACTGCACATCATCTCCCTCATTAGAGACGAAATAGAACATGTAAATATTTTCAAACATAATGTTTTGTTGAATCTTTTCTTGTAACTCATGCTGATCATTAGCTTGTATTTTAGGCATTTATAATGAAAATACATTCATTTAAATTTATCCATGCTTTTGGGAAATATCTGATTTTAAATTTAAGAAAAAGGGCATTAGACATGGCTCTTCTTGCTAGCTGCATGTCCTGCCAGTCTGATTACACAATCTGTTATAATTATGCTGAGCTCTGCAGACCTTCAGGGAGCCAAGTTATACAGTAGAATGACTTCTAAATGCTAGGGGTAAAACCTTGGGTCCACTGAAGTCAATAGCAAAATTTCTACTAATTTCATAGAGAGTATTTCTAAGACCATCTTCAGAATGATAACCATCAATATTATTTAATGTACTAACTTAAATGAAAGGAAACCCAAATCTATCATTAATATTATATGGAGGCTAATAATCTCAATTTCTTGAACACTTAAGTTACATGAAATTTAAAAATCTTTTGGTCATCATTATTGAGGAAAACAGAGTTTCTTAATTTAAACTGACCAAGATAATTCCTTCTAATACAATTTGTTATGCCTTTGCAAAATTTATGATGGAAAGCTCTATGTCTGTGTGGTTTTATGCCTGGGCAAAATGCAAAATGGCAGGATGGATTTGCTGAAAGACTTAAAAATACAATCTGAGCCAGGATCCAACATCCAACAGAGTTTGATTAAAGGCAATTACAAACTCTTGAAAGGAGTGAGTGAGGTGTAAAATGTATTTCAGTGACAACAGTCTTCCCTTTGCCATAGTGTGGGGTGCCACTGTACTTTTGGGACACTTGGGATGTGTGGCTGGTCCCACTTTCCACCTCCTCAGAGAGCCAGGGTCCATTTCCACCTCTTCCAGCATCTCCTGGCCATGCCCCTCTACCTCCATCCCACCCCTGAGCTTCTGTGTGGATGTATTTCCAGTGTGTGTTGTATCCATTCTGCATGGCCTCCCTGTGACTAAATTCACCCTTCCCCAAACTAATTTATAGAGCTAACTGATAAATTTATTCAACTTCATATACAGTTTCTAATCAGGTAGGGAGAATTTGACAGAGGAATTGAAAATCAGAGCCGTGCTCAGAAGAGGAAGAAAGCTCTCACCAGTACTGACCCATTTGCATTCTTTCTTCTAGTTCATATTTATTTCAAATTATTATGTAACTTTGCATTGAGCAGTATTTTTTGTTGCTGGAACATAATATTGAGCCAAACAAATTTAAGAATCAGCATAGAAGATTTCATGTTCGTAGAAGAACATGAAATCCTGACTAATCTTCATCATTTTTTAAAAAGGGAATCAGTCAGAATGAAACTGTAAAGCTGTGTCTAAGATAATTAAATTTTAAAACCTCTTTTTTTGGTAAGTGTATTTGGAATGAAAACAATCCTAATGGTAATATTAGTCTATTACTAGAAATGATGAAATTGTAAAAGCAGAATTTTTTATAAAACATCATCCTCTGTCTTCAGAGAAAAGATAGATCGCATTGTCATGTTAAATGGTGGTGGGACCTAATTAACTGTCATTGATCATGGAAGGCAATGCACAGCACCATTTTTAAGCCAGTATCTTAGATAATTTGCATCAAGGATCTTTTAGGAGCCAGTCAGGAAGCTGTCTGGATGATTACCATTGGTTTTCAATAGGTTTTGGAATTAAGGAAAGTTCAGGATCCGTTAAAAAACTAATATTGTTTGAGTATTTTGGAAAATACACAGTTGTAGGCCCTTAATCTTGACAACTAACCACAGCCAAAGAATTAAATATAGCACTCTGCTGAAGCATTAAAACTGGCAAATATAATTCACCCCCACTGAATTTATGGAAAATACCAAGCCAATTTGATATACTTTTGAATTGCTGACAAATTCAATTTTAAAAAGCAATAGTCTATTAATACCATCTACAGCAAGACTTCTAATTGCCTAATACCAAACATTCTCCTTAATAAATTAGAAACATGCAAGCAAACATGCTGAAGCTTAAATGAGTCTAAGGGAGGCTCCTCAACAGTTCTGGCACATGTTTGGCACAGTAATGGCAAATGAGGAATGCTCACAGGAGATGTGACTAAAGAGCCCAAAGCAATCAGTTCCTGGCCATGCACATTTTGAATGTTTTAGCAGCAAAGAAAACAGAAAATATAAATTGCTAATCATTAGTTTGTCGATGGCACTAAAATTGTGGAAGTATTGAAATGCAGAAAGCCATGATAGAAGATGAAAGAAGAGAGTCTGCACCAAAGGCTTATCTTGGCAACATGCCTTCTTCACAGTATGCCCTAAAATAGTATTTTCATTCTCCATCAAAGGCTAAGAATATACCAGAAACCATAAGCTTACACTTAATACTTTTTATAATATGTATGCAGAAAATTATAGAGTTCATAGAAACCTAAGAACATGTATTCAGCCACCCAGGTCAAGGAGGAATTATCTAGAGCTGTAACACAACGTTACTTTTCAGTTTCTAAAAGAAAATTTGCAACCACAGGATTGTGTTTCATAGCCACAAATGTGCCTATCCTTCATGAATTTGTCTAATCCCATTCTAAACCCATTTAAACTCTGCAGTATCTCGTGACAATGAATTTCACATATATATATTTATATATATATATATATATATATCGTGTGGAAAACTGCTTCCTTTTGTTGGTTTTACACCTGTGACCCATTTCAGCTGGGAGCTTGCCAGTTCCTGTGTATGAGAAAGAATGATTAGTTTATTTTGGATCACTTTCACCACATCATTTTTTTGATTTTGCAGTCTTCTGTGGCATCTCTTCATCTCTGTCTTTTACAGGGTGCATGATCCTAATTGTTCCTTGCACAGGCATTGTCCTATTATGTGCTGCCCTCAGAGGCCTCAAGGAAGTTATGGGTAATCAAACCAAAAGTTTGTGGTGACCAAGCAAGGGAGGACAGCAGTGTGTACCTTCCTGGTCTATTTTCCCTCATCCCACCATTCCAAGCTCAGGTTTTTCCTAATCTAGAAAAGATAAGCATTATTCTGCTCAGTTGCTTCTTGAATGCTGTGATCCTTCATCATGCTCAGCATCCTCTGGCAGCAAAGTTCCTCACCTTGTTTGCTTCTCCTCTGAAGGGGCGTCTCCTCTTCTTGGCCTTGAACCCCCATCTGGTTCCTTGGCTGTTGCCCCAACCCCTGGTATTGAAAAAGTCATTGGAGGGTAAATTCAATTCATCTTTTTTGACCTCGTAAAGGGCCTCATAAACATTCAGCATGGTTTGTGTCACTTCAGGTCAGGAGTCCTCATCTGTTCATCCATTCCTGTATCCCTGTGTACTTGGGGTTCTGAACTACCCTTGGTACTCCCATCTCTTCCAGCTCTGCTCTCTGCCTTTCCCAACGTGGGACCAGAGCTGCACCTAGCATCCACAGAGCTGCTGACCTGCTGCTGTTTAGTGGTTTGGTCTGTATTCCTTTCTCAGTTATTCTATTGCTTTTCTGATCTCTGCTGAACACTGCGATGGCATTTCCAGGCATCTCTCTGTGATAACCTCAAAATCTTTTCTTTGTTTGGTAACAGTCAACTCACAGACCAACAAATGTACTTGAAATTAAATTTGTATATTCTCATTACGGCACTTTGCAGATATCTACATTGATTTTAGTGATTTACATTTTATTGTGCAGTCATTTTGAATTGTAAGATCCTTCTAATCTCTTCCTGGTAAATTCTTGTCCTTTAACCTTGAATAACTACTGTCACCAAATTTTTTCACTGTTCAACCTTTCTTTTCCAAATGTCTAGTGACTCTGCTAACAGCACAGGCTTTTGTACTTCTTCCATGATCTTGAAGTAGGGAGGAAAGGAAGAAGAAGAAGAAGAAATAAAAAGAAGGAATCAGTTCTGGTCACAGTATTTAAAACATGGCTGTAAGGTGGATTTGTCTGTAAGGTAGACTTAGAGAATAACAGTGATTTTCTCTGCTTTGTTCTCTAAATAATTAATAATCTCAAATTTACTTTTTAGACTGCTGCTGAGCAGTGAGGTATCGTTTTCATGGAGCCATCTGCAGTGACTCCACAGCCCCTTTCATAATACAAGCAGCTCATTCAGGACCCATGATTTTATATGTTGAGTTAAAGTTGCTTTTCCCCTGTGTATTATTTTGCAGCTACAAATACTGAACTTAATTTTTAAACTCATTGACTCAATATTATGAGATCACTCTCCATTCTTTGCAATCAGCTTTGCTTGTGTTAACTTTATTTCAGTAACCTGGATAATCTTGTATCATCTTCAGCCTGTATCATCTGACCCTCAGCTTCCAGACTCCTTCGAGGGTGTCTCGAGAAGCCTGTGTGCCCGTGACAAAGTGAGGGAACTCTGCAAATGGTGTTTGCCAACCTGCCCGGGGTGGGTGGGTGGTGAAGGAGGAAGGCAAGTGCTCATGTTGCCAGTTTCCTGCTTTGGGAAAGAAAGTCCCTCCAGCTGGCATGAGCTGCTGTGCTGCCTGCCAGGAGTGGCTGCTGCGCCACAGCCACTCCTCCAGGTGTCACAGGTGATGAGCAGCAAAGAAACATTTACTGAGCAGGCCAGGATGCAGTGGATAACACAGGAGCAGCCAAATAGTTTCTGTTTCAGTATAAGCAATTATTTATCTAAAAACAAAGGAGGATGCCTATGAATAAGGAATGAGGACTTTGGAAGAGGTGACTCTTAGAAGGACTCATGGGTCTTGGCGAGGAACCACTTGCAGATGAGCTGCCAGTGTGGTTTGGGCCAAAAGAGCAGGGGAACCTCGGGTATGTAGAAATAGAGCAAGCAAGGGCTGGCCAGGAGTTCCCATTGTCTCTGTGCCTGGCCGTGGTGTGGCCTCTTTATTGCAATATATAACAATATCTACATTGCTTTATTATATAAAGCTTTTATTATTATACATATTACATAAAATTTTATTCTTTTCCTTGATATCATTATTCCTTTTGGTCAAATTTCATAGCCCCTGGATGATGGGCTCAACTAAATCTCAGCTATTGTCATACCTCAAAAGTTAATTGAGACTGGTGGAATGGGGGAAGTGAGACGCCAGAGGGGTGAATGATGAGAACAGTAAACTAGGGCCTGCAGATTACATGGAGCTTCCAGCAGGCTGCCACAGGCTCAGTACTTAGGCAAAGTATTAATTAAGTTCTATAGTAATGATCTGCAATGGAGTATTAATAGCACACTGTCTGCATGCAGATCATCCCAAAGCTGGGAGTGCTGTACACACCAGTGAAAAAACATCAATAATACAAAAGGATCATTAACCTCTGCAGTACAGACAGGAGCTACCACAATGATCTGCACCTAGGAAAGACAGGGGCAAGTTGTTCAGACCATGAGAAATGAGGTCCTTTGTTAGATCCATCCCTGTTCAATATTTCAAAGCTGAATAGAATCACCCTGGTCAAGAGATCCTTGTTTAAAGGTAAATCTTTGCAGGGACACTGTTCCTCTTGGTGGGCTCTGAGCCTTGCAAAGAGGTATGTGTTGGGCATCTGGATATCTTGAGAGTTTTCCTTGGCTCCTTTCTGCATATTTGAGTATCAACAAAAAACCCACTTTATGAACCTTCTGTGTTGCTACAGTATCACTTTTCAGGGTCACTGCCAAAGCAGGACAAACTGTTAAGCCATGAATCTGTCTGTGGAGCCCAACATGGGAGGCTGTTTGGTTTGGATGATGTAAAGATATAAACAGGAAACATTTATATAAACATACAAATATTTGATTTCTGGGCTGAAATCAAATGGAAAAAATTGGTAATACCATGGTGGTATAACTACAACAAAGAATACCCAGTACCAACAGTGGAAAGGAAGGTCTGCCTTTGGGAGCACCTTGCAGGGAATCATATTCACAGGGGAAGAGTGGAGGTCACCAAAGAGTTTTAAATTGGGTCTATGCCTGCAAGCTCTTGTCAGCACCTGCACAGATGTGCCCTGAGGCCAACCCACAGTTGTCTCAGGCTCCAACCAAAACTCCTCCATGGGGTGGTTTTTGCAGATGTCACCTTCCGAAATGCCTCTTCACCACTGTGTGGCAGCACGGGATACTGGATTTCTGCTCACCTACCTCCGGGCCGGAGCATACCCCGGATTGATGGAAGCGGTCCTAGGGCTCAGCCCTCCAAGCAGCTGCTCTGGCACAGTCATGGGGATGGATGGCAATGCTCGCAGGTCTTGCTGGAGCCTCTGTCCTGCCTTCTGCCCCAGGTGGAGTGGGAAGGTGACAGTGTGGTCAGCACCCACCCTGGCAGCTCCTCGAGGAGTGGCTGCTCTGCAAATGAGACGCTGACAGCTGCCCCAGGGGGACCCTGGAACCCTGAGCCATCCCTGCCTCAGCATGGGACTGCAGAGATCCCCCTCCAGGGCCACCAGCAGAGCTTATTGCTACAGCAAACACACAAACCCTCCAACTCACCTTGTGTCTCTGCTCTGACAGGTATTATTCTCTTGGTGAGCCAGAGCTTCAAACTTCTTTCTTACTTTTATCTGCCAGCCATTAGCAGTGGGTGAGGAGCAGGCACATGGGCTGCTCCTTGCCATCATCCTGCTGCTGCATCGCTGCAGCCTCGTGTGCCATGGGGAGCTGAGTGCCCTGCCTGGGAGTGCTCACTGCTGAGAAAATCTTACATCTAGCCTCAGCTTCTTCTTCTTAACTTCAGGCTCTTTGTCCTACCATCTTCTGAGACGCTGAACTAATTCCCTTCCTTCATTTATATTGTTACCTTGAAGGTATTTATAGAGCAAGACTACATCCCCTCTGACTCTTCATACTGCTAATTTATAAAACCTTGGTTCCTTCAGTCTTTCATAACCATGTGCCTTAATCCTGGCATCATTCCTATTACTTCTATTTCTCAAAGTGGAGGGACATTTTTTGTATTTTAAACTTGGAACAACCTGCATTCAGGCAAAGGGACACACACTGTGACAGGCTGCCCATCCCTTGGCCACTTGGGCTCTTCTCCCCATGGGGAGGCAGGCAAGAAGAGCCCAGTGCAAGAGGTATCCATCCCCAGGTGTGGTGCACAGCTGGCAAGCACTCAAATGTGGCTGGCATAAAGGACTGGGGTGAGGGACCACACTGGCAGTGCTGCCGAGCTGGGACACTGGAGCAGGCACTGGCATGGCAGGTACCATACAGCACTGCTCCCAAGCCTCCATCCTGAACTGGCATCAGCTCTGTTCAGGACTGTCCAACTGCAGGATTATACAGTGTTAGCCTGGCTCTCACCCATTAGCCTTGATCCCACTGCTTTCCAGTACCTGAGCCATTCCTTGTACTGGGTTTGCATGGCAAGGTTTGGGAAGTGGGGAGTGAGGAGTGACTTCTGTGAGAAGCTCCTGGACCCTTCCTCCATATGCAACAGAGCCAAGATGGACCTGCAGCTGGCCAAGGCTGAGCTCATCAGAGACAGTGGTAGCACCTCTGGGATAACAAATTTAAGAAGCAGAAAAAAACCCCCGGCAGCTGCATCCAGAAAGAGAAATGAGAGTATGTGAGAGAAAGTGCTGTGCAGACACCAAGGCCAGTGAAGAAGGAGGGAAGAAGGAGCTCTGGGTGCCAGAACAGAGATTCCCCTGCAGCCTGTGGTGCTGCCCATGGTGAGGCAGCTGTGCCCTGCAGCCTTTGGAGATCCACAGTGGAGCAGAGATCCGCCTGCAGCTCGTGGATGACCCAACACCAGGGCAGGGGGATGTCTGAAGGAGGCTGTGACTGTGCCAAACCTGTGCTAGACCAGGCTCCTGGCAGGACCTGTGAAGAGAGAGCCCCCCTGGAGCAGCTTTGCTGGCAGAGCTTGCAAGCCCAAGAGGAATCCACACTAGAACAGGGAAGTGCGTGAGGAGTCTCCTCTCTGCAGAGGAAGGAGGAGCAGAGACAACATGTGATGAATTGACCACAGCCCCCATTCTGTGTCCCCCTGTGCCACTGCAGGGGAGGAGGAAGAGGAAATCAGGAGCAAAGTTAAGCCTGGGAAGCTGGAATGGGTGGAGGGAAAGTGTTTTAAGATTTTGCTGTATTTCTTATTATAAAATTCTGATTTAATTGTTAGCAAATTAAGCTAATTTCCCCAAGTCAAACCTGTTTTGCTGAGATGGTAATTGGTGAGTGATCTCTCCCTGTCCTTACCTCAACCAATGAGGCTTTTGTTTTATCTCCCCTGTCCAGCTGAGGAGGGGAACGATGGAGCAAGTTTTTTGGGCTCCTGGTGTCCAGCCTGGGTCAGCCCATCACATTCTTCTCTCTATGAGGTTCCAAATTGCTGTGTATTAGTGCTGGGTCTTGTCTTGTTGCATCCAGCCCTTGGATATAACGTTCCCAGACAGATTTGGATGCATCCCAGGCTGTACTGGGTGCCCACTGGTGATGCTGATATAAATGGTGCTACCTTATTCTCTGTTTAATGAAACTTTAAAATACAAGTGCCGGTCCTGTCTCCGGTGGTAACGTCACTGAAATTGTTTCCAATTTTGAAGTCTCATTTTTATGGTTACTATCTGAGTCTGTGACTCATCAACCAATTTCTAGCCCACACCAAATTCTTTACTGAGTTTTCATTCAGTCTTTAAGAAAACTCAGTTATAGCACTACAAGAGCGACTCTGAGAGGACTGGCCACAGAGGAAATGGAGGAGCAGGCAGCTAATGAGGGCAATCAGCTCAGATAGAGGAGGAAATTAGCTGTAAGACATAGGGATGGATGGGGTTGGAGGCAGTGAAGTTCCACATCTGGATGTCCCTGTGGGTTGAAGGGAGCAGGAGGCTGGGTCCCTGAAATCAAAGCAGCTTCAGTTCCTGCAGAACTCCCAAAACCATAGCTGCTCAGTGGGCTCCTGGTGCATCCCACATCACCTTCCTCATTACCACGGTTAAGTGCACTCGGCTGGAGAGCTTTGTGATTCACCCGTGGTGTGAGCTGTGCGGGAGGAGCTGCAGATTCCCCAGCCTCCAGAAACTTCATGCCACTCTCATAGCAGCTCTCTCACATCTTAGTCCTTCCCCAAAACGTGAAAGAGATGTGGAGGAGAGCAAAACATCTGCTTCCTGGTGAGGGAGAGATGTGTGGCTGCTCAGCAGGTTATCTGAGAATAGAGGTTATTGAAATTCTTATTTTCCAGGGACTGCACTTAAAAAGGCTGCTGGTTATTTGAGCTGCTGGACTTTGAAAATAAGATAGAGAGTTAGCTTTTCCTCCCTACTGACGCTCAGTTCCCTTCGGATTTTGGAAAAAACGTCTCCATGTGCAAAAGCAAAGGCAGAGTGCAAACATTCCCCTCCTGCCACTTGGGAAGGACTGAAACAAGGAAGGCTGTGTACACAGGCAAGAGGTGAGCCCTGCAGGCAGGCTGCCTCACCTCCAAGCTCCCAGCTGTGCTGAGGAGCCCTGGGCAGAGGCTGTAGGTTAGGTAAAGCAGAAACAAGGAGAAGCAGGAAAGAAGAAGATGGAGGGATGAAACCCAGTTTGAAACTCTCCTGCAGCAGAGAGCTGCAGGCAAGAGGGCAGCAGATTCTGGTCCTGTCTTCTTAATCTTTTTTTGTAATGGGATGCACAGTGTTCTCTCCCGGGGCCCAGATAACCCCTCTGATGAAGGGAAGATTATTTTTCAAGATTGTCTTTAGAGATTTTTTTAAAAATTCTCAGGTGCACTGTGTCTGGACCTGCAGATTTACAAAATGTAGGTTGAGTCTTGTCAGATACTCTTTTACCATCTCAGTGTTTATCCTTTGCTCTTGGCCTCTCCAGCTGCTCTCTCATAAATTCTCTGCTTCCTAAAGAAGAATCCCAAATTTCTTCATTATCATTACTGAAGGTATGTGAGCATGGATTTCTCTACCCCAAACCACTCTGGAGTCAACCCAACTCAGCCTTCAGTTGCTAGAAGACTGAGATTTATTTCCTAATTCCTCTGTCCTTCTGTTCTTGTTTTTGAATGTAAAACATTAATATACAAACACCACAGTGTGACCAGAGCGAAGCTGTCCACATGGAGGGTGTTCAAAGTGCATAGTTCAAGCAAATGCTGCTACAGATATACATTGCTTTGGCACTTGCTCACCTTCATGTGGACCTGGTGTGTTCATATATTAGATTAAGTGAGTAGGTCACAGGTCTGCCTACCTATATGGGCTATTTTCTTATTTCTTGTTTCCTAACCATCTTCTGTAATTTTGTTGCTGTTTTCTATGCTTTCCTAGCTACGCATTTCTTGTCTGACATTTTATACCTGTGGATTATCTTTGAATTTCTCCTCTCACCACCCGGCCACTCACACTGCAATTCTCCCTGCAGAACTGCTCACTGCAATTTTCCCTGCTCTTGGCTGTCATTGCCCATGGCTGGCAGAACCATCCGTCAGGCACTTACAACTAAACAGAGACAGGACAAAGGCCCTGGCACCAACCCACAGGCTCTGCCTGGTGGGTGGACTGATGAAAGTGGAGCAGCATCTCTAGGGATGGCCTGGGAACTGGGCAAGCCATTGCTGAGCACCCGTGCTGCCCCTCTGCCTTTGGGAGGTGTGGGGCTCCCCATCTCCGTTTGCTCCCACTCATCAGCAAACTGATGGTGAAAACTCGGGATGGCTTCAATCTGCTACAGACCAAAGTGCCTGCAGGACATGAGGAAAGGATATTCAACCTGGAGCTTCATGCTAGCAGCCATTCCCTTTTGATCACCATGGGCATGATTCTGCAGGACTCTGAGCATTGGAACGTGAATGCAGCAGGGCATGTGACACATCCACACATCCAGTTTGTGTGTCAGGACTCCAGAGTGTTTAAGACACTTGCCTGTTGTCTTTTGCTCAGTGCTTAGCACCTCCTGAGGCTGAGTATTTCGAGTGAACCCCCACGTGTGACATGCTTCCTTATGGCACTTGGTAGCCCAAATTTAGATGCCAACAGCAGCAGTTGTATATTAGTGTGGTTATAGAGACTGAAGGGAAAAGACCAGTCTGACATCCCACACTCCCACAGAACAGGAGCAAGGCTCTTTCCCCAGGACCCTTGGCTGCTCCTCTCAGATTTAAGTAGTTGCAGGCTTTTCTGAGGAAGGAATAGTCTGCAGCCTGTTTTAATCCTTTTTGCTGTGGTGGAGCTGGCAGGACAAGGCTCCACAAAGCCTCCTCCTTCTGTTCTGACCCTGGGTGGGTTTGTGTTTAGCTGTGCTCAAGTGTTCCTAGTGCAGGCTGACATGCTGGGTAGCACACCTTTGTGGGGGCCAGGATCCTGCACCAGAGCCTGCTGCCCTCCTTTTGTAGGAAATGCAGTGCATACCCCACCTGTCCAGCAGGCACCAGGAGAGACCCCCCAGAGGCTCCAGCAATGATACTGCCATGCCAAACCCTGCCTGCCTGTCACAAGGCAAGCCCGGGAATGGCTCAGGGTCCCCTCCCTGCTCGCTTTGGGCAGGCAGGACCCCACGGCATGGGAAAGGCTCTCCATCACCACAGCTTTAGCCTTTCCAGCATCACTTCCCTGCCTGCCCAATGCCAGGCAATTTCAGACTGCAGCACTTCTCTCCTGAGGAAATACTGGCCATAGATTTAGGAATAGATATTGCCAAATAGTATATTGTTTTCATAAATCTCTGTAGATCCGCTTTATATCCTAGAGGCTAGACATTCTAATTATTGCTTCTATTTTATCTAAATTGGCAACAAAGCCATCATAGCTCAGCTCAGAGACAGTGCAGGTAATTCTGTGAGACCAAATTTTGACCTTTTAAAGTTCATTCTGAAGTGTCTTCTCCGCTCTCTCTGGTTCTTGCCTGGCTCTTCGGTTCTGCTTTTTTAGAACCCGCACCCAATTTAAAATAGCAATCACCATAGCTTCAATACATTGTACCTTAAAGATGTAGGCAATTACTGTGTGAAATATCTCAGAAGCAGGACTAATATCAAAGGGCATTCTCATACCCTTACAACATCCAAATAGCATATTAAAGATCTTGTTGAAGTCAGATTTAAGCTTGTCTTTTCACAGTTTATTTGCTGAAGCAAATGCCCTTCATTTCACAGTGATTTTTTCCCCTTTTGCTGGGAACCTGCCTGTCATACAGTGGTTTCACAGAACAGTGTTCATGTGTTGCAGCTGCATTTAAATAATGTAAACCAAAGCATCTCCCTCCTTAAGCTGCCTCGGCAGTGACAGATACCGAATTAGCTCCATCTGAAATTTTTTTCTACTTTCAACAGCTCCCAGATTTTCTATATGATGTTGTATTTTTGCTTTACCCTTTAAGAGTGGGAAGTTTATGTTTTTGTTTTTGTTTTTGGTTTGGAGAGATCATTGAAGTAACCGACCTTTGGAGTTTGGTGTGGTATTCCCTTTCCAGAGAGCCTCAGTCCAACCAGATATCTGAGCATCCTCCTGGGCTAAGCCTATTATAGCAAATGTTTCTCCTTCTTTGCAGATGATTTTTTTTTAATGTAAATGACATTCTGTGCACCAGCTTTTAAACAAAAGTGGGACTCGACTGTCACAAAGAGCGTGGTGTGACTATCTCCCTATATGTCATCCTGTGGCATTTACAATAAAAATATTTCTAAGTTCACAATTAGGAGAGGTTCTCAAGTGGTGCCTCTGGAAAGAATTGTTGGAAATTCATTATCTGGTGCTTGTTTAAAGACAAACAATGTTGTGTGTTATTCCTCGTTTTTATGTTCTAAATGCAAAGCAGTCTTTGTTATAGGCTCTTGATTAATTCCCGTTACTGTAGCACCCTGCACTGCTTTCAAACAGTGATTTCCAAAGTGGCTTGTGCTTTTCCCCAGTCCCAAGGGAGGTGCCTGCTGCCTCCCCTTCAGGAGGCTCTCAGCCCATCACCCCATGCCCATCAGCCACTGCCCTCACCTGTGCCTCAGGGCAGGCCTAGCCCACACAGCACTGCCCAGGGCTCCAGTTTCCAGGAGGCTTCCATAAACCCATCTATTCCCCAGTTCCAGCCAATTTATTTTACCTTGTATGGGAGGGAAATAAGTTAATATCCCACAAAGCTTCAAAGAGGGCATTAAAATCTGATGCAATTGCCTTCTCAGAAGCTGGAAGACAAATAATGCCAAATTTATGATATTTTGGGTGGATGATGGCAAGGGTTTCAGTGCTTGGAAACAACTTGCCAACTTCTGATGTCTGCGCACCCATTTCTCATGCTTTTCACTGTAAAGTTTGACCACACACTTGAACATATTTGCTCCTGTACAAGGGTTTGTTCTGCTGACATTCACTGCATGTGCAATCTTGTCTCTACCCTCTACGCCAGAAAGCACCCTGGCACAACTCTGCCACTACCACAGAGAATTATTTTCTGCATCATTTGAGACATATTTGACTAAACATGATATTATTTTCGCCTTGTATTTCTAACAAAACTTAGCAAACAGGGACTCCTGCCTGTCAGAAAATGTCTTATTCCTCCTTTCTTTTCTTCACTTTTAGCCTTTTGTTTTGGAAACGATGCAGCATAAATAGCTGCTTATTCTGCAGAGAGGGATTTAGAGCCCTGCTGGTGCCAGCCAGGCTTTTCCCCCCATTTCTAGGCAAGAGCAGTGAATAACCCAGCAGCCAACCTACTGCCCATGCTGAATTTCACCCCAAAAGCCTCTGGCTGAGGTTCAGGTTATTGCAGTTTCTCACAGCCTTCTGTAACTCATTTACTTAATGATCCTCCCCATACAAGTCTGTCTGTTATTAATGAGTCACTAAGTTTTCAACAATCCTATGTTTGAGCTTTAAGGTTTAAGCCCATCACGTGTGCATCCACTAATCTGCATTGCAATTAATTATGAATAAAAATGAGCTTTTCTTCTAAACAACTTCAGAGGCTCCCATGTGCCCTGTGATCAGCTCCAAGGTTCCATCCTGGTGTAAAGGGGCTCCATGGCTGCAATGGTGGCAGCTGCCTTTGCTGTCTTCCCCAGGATTCTGCTAATTCCCCCTCTCAGGCATGCCTGCTGGGGGGGTTGGCAGGCCAGTGCTACTCCCAGTGTTTCCTCTGCACAGTGTCCCACCAGTATTTCAGTCACATACCCTCCCCTCAGACCTCTGCAATGCCAGCCAAATCACAATTGACTTCATGCATGAGAACTTCTCATTCCTCCTGCCTATTCCCTTGGTTTACAGCCTCAATGCAGAGACAGCTCTGACATATTTTGCTTATTCCCTCTCTAATTCTCCTTCTAAGTTTCCAAATGTCATCACAGCCACATTTTCTTGGCTGTGCAGACTCAGAAATCCACATTCAGACATGGGGGAGACACTTCTTTTGGGCCCCTCAAACCCTCTTCTTGCTTAGGGCTGCCTGGTGCAGGGGCTCTCTGGATGTCCCTACCAAAGGCCATGAACTCATTCCCTGAAGGAATGTGGTTGTGCCCCTGACAGGGCTCTAGCTGTTGCCCAAAGAGAGAAAAACAGAAAAGCAACTTAATGAAAAATCTTATTTCTATTTTGCTTGGTTCCAGTGAAATATTTTCTTGAATTTGTTCCTGTTTTCAAAATTTGACACCTCTGTGCACCCTCCCTGATTTGTGCCACATTCTCTCCACCTGTATGTTTATGGATTTCACTTTACCTGCTCTTGTTTTCTTCTTTAGGAAATAACCCAACCCACCCCAAACCCATTTTTCTTATTCTGCCGTTTCAGATCACCAGAATTAGTGCTTCTTTTTTTTGTTTCTCTCTTGTCACTTTTCCAAAGTTGAAGAAGTTTGGCCCTGTTCCAGCTAGAAAGGGAAAAGTCATAAGGCAGTCCCCACCCACTATCCTTCTGCTCCACTCCAGAGCAGGAACAACTAATGGGAAAGAGATGGGAGAAGAGACAAGGGAAATAAAATAACACACCAAACTTCAAAACTTTATATTTCAAAGAAATAGATATATTTTTGTAATTAAAAAAAAATCCAACCCAAAATCTAAGGAAGAGACATTGCTTCATATCCACAGCATTTTTCTCCCAAATGAGACATTTCCATCTTTCAGAGAGGAGCAGGATCCTTGCAGATGTGCTTGGGTAGGGGCTCTCACAAAGTGCACTGCTGTGGGCTGAAGGCTCAGCTTGGCACAGGGTGACACCTCCACAGGACATCCAACCCCCGAGTCCTGAGAGCAGCCCAGCCCTGCTGAGCTGGACAACATCCTGAGAAAGAAAGGAGAGAGGGAAACAAAATCAGTGCTGAGCCACCTCCTGCCCCTGTGGCATGCAGGCCATGAACATGTCGTGGCCAGCACAGGCAATCCTGGTGTCCCTGGGACAGCTGAAGCACCCCTGGATATAGGAGGGCTTGTGCACAACAAGGCTGTGGAGCCTCCCCAAAATCTGGATTTATCCATCTCACATACAGGAATTGGTTGTGCAATTGGTAAAACTACTGCCTTCTGGGTAGATCCAACACCTCCTGCCCTCCTGCTAGCATCTTCTGTTTTGTTTCCAGACTGAATTTTTCTAACTGCTGCTTCAGCTTTCAGATCTTGTTGCTCCTCTGTGAGACAGAGACTGCTGAATTGTCAGGAACATTTCTGGCTGAGGTTGGAGCATCCCTCAATCTTATTTCCAGCAAATTGAGCAGTTTGTACTATTCCACTTTTGTACCAGAGCTTGTTTTCTGATGCCTGGATAGTATGTATGGCTTTCCTTTCCTGAACTTTGGTGACCTTTTTAATTCTAGACACCCAAGTTGCCAATAACATCCATAGTAATAATTTCAACAGTAATGTGAAGAGTCAAGGTGCTCCCCTGCTTTTTGTATTCTCCTGTTATATATCCAAGGAAGATTTTGGATGCTTTCAGCATGCTGTTGAAATGAGAGCTCATGTGGAGTCAGTTACCTAAAATCATTCCTGAGCTGCCTTCTGTCACAACTTTCCAAGCTCCATCCTGGAGATAAAGGCTGCAGTCTTTGTTCCCAGTTGCCTTTGCTTGCATGCATCCATATTAAAATGCATGTAGTTGGATTATTGCATTTTACCAGGCAATTTAGAAGATACTAGAGCAGCAATATGGTCTGCTCATTATATTATATTATATATTATAACATCCCTACCAGTCACTGCATCACCTGCAGATTTCAGCATCACAGCCTTTTTCATGGTCAGGTTGACCATTGGATAAAAACATACACATTGTTGCAACAAGAACAGATTCTCCCAAGAGACCTCACTGAGGACACCTCCAGCCTCTGAAGGTTCCCCAGTAGCCACCACATGGTGAGATCTGAGACGAGTTTTAGTCCACTTAGTTCATGCTCTGATAATTCCTTCCTCTGATCATTCCTTCCAAAATCCTAGCATGAGTTTTTGCATTCCAAATGTAATGTAGTAATAGGCAAAATGTTTTGAGGAATTCCAGTTTGTTATGAGGGTACACATGTCTTTATCAATCAGACCTATAAGGCCGTCCAAAAAAAGACCCCACAAAAAGACATGAACCAACCAGTTCATGTGCAAGTCTCTGGGCTGTGCCTTTAAATTTTTCTAAACACTGGAACTACACTGGCATTTCTGTAGTCATTTGGAATTTGACCATTTTTCTAAGATCTGTTAAGCTGTGGCATTGGCTTGAGCTAGTTCCTTCTAGACTCTTGAGCATCAGCTGTCCGGATGATCCGCAAATGCTGAATTCGAGGAGATCATGCCTCACATCCCCCATTGTTACAGATGGCAGGATTTATATTCCATCCACAGTATCATCTGGAGATGAATATATCCTCCTGCTTCATTCCAAATACAGAACAGAAATATCTACTAAACATTTCTGCCTTTCTGCACCAGCCACCATCTGGCACGAGCAGGGAAGAAGCAGTGCTCCGAGCCAAGCTCCGGTGGTCCCGCCAGGAGGCTCGTGCCACGAGCACACCCCGGAGTGCTGGGGGCCCTGGGGCTCCCCACAGCCCACTGTGGGCCAGGACCGTCCCCTGCCTTGCCCTGCATCCCCAGCCCGGCTCCCTGCTGACCCTTGCTGCTGGCAGGGTGCTGGGGCAGACCCCTGGCCCTTGCCCTCTGCCTCAAGGCCAAGCCAGCAGTCTGGCTCCAGTGAAATTCCCCATCTGACCCTGGGCTGAAGAGGCCATTACCATGTAAATCACTGAGCCTGGAAGGCAGAGAATGTGGAGCAGCCTTGAAGGAGAGGGATGAGATAAGGGGGCTTTTATTGAAATTCAGAAATCTTTTATTCTTTTCCCATCAGCCACTCAAACAGCAGCTGAAAGCCAAGCTGGAGCTTGCACGAGACTTGTTAGAGGAAAACAAACATGCCAGCAGTGCTTTGGATGTGTATCTTGGAGTGGAAGTCACCTCTTGTGCCTCTCCAAGTCACCCCTCTCCTCTAGTTCCCATCTGGCCTGGAGTGGCATCCCCTTGCTGTCACACCAGCTGGGCTTTCCTGGCTTTCCTGGCTCTCCCTGGTTCCTCCTGGTTACAGCACCAAGGGCTTAGAGCAGGGCAGTCCCTCAGCCCTGTAAACCACACATTCAGGGAACACCAGAGTCCCGGTGCTGGTGTGAGTGAGATCGCAGGGAGAGGATTCCCAGCCTTTCCTTTGATTTTTTTTTTCCCTACATCAGTGTTCTTTATTTACTCCTTATTGCATATGGCAAAGCCAGGAGGAGAGAAGAAGAGAAAAAAGGCACAAGTCTGAAGTCTGCAGGGGAGAAAAGAGAGGCGTTATTGTGAACGTGTGTTGTCCCTGGCTGGTGGCACAGCAATTCTGTGGGATGTGGGATTCCCTGCTCCAAGGGCTGTCTTGCTGCTATGTCACAGTCAGTGGGGGCTGCTGCAGGAAAGGCTGTGCTTGGGTTGGGGATGACTCCTGGCAGCACAGAGCTGCAGGGCTGGCCTGGCTGTGTCCCCTCAGCAGCAGCACGGACTCGGTTAATAATTAACCAGGAGCGGAGACAGGCGTCCGGTGTGTAATGGCATGGCAGACATCTGACACTGCTGATGGCTCCTCACTCTGCCTCCCGCTGCAGGGCTGCCAGCTGATCCTGCTGCTGCTCCTGAAGGTCATCCCTGTGCTGCCATCCCCCCTCTGTGTGCCAGAGCCCCTGCAGCCTGCCTGCCTCCCCCTCATCCTGCTCCAGGCGCTGCCCAGGGTCACAGCTTCACCCTGGGGTGGCTCTTGAGGAGACACTTTCCCCCAGTGCCTGCAGGAGGGCAAGGCCAAACCAAGCTGGGCCAAACCAACCAACCTTACTGTTGGGGTTTCTGGCAAGGAGCCATCCTACCTTTCACCAAGTTTGTTTTTCCAGCTGGGAGAAGCCCTCTGGCACGGGCCAGTGGTCCCTGTGCCAGGGCTATGGTGTGCTGCATCAGCACTGATGCACATACTGGTTTGCAGCCCCACACCTGGGGGATGCATCCGTGCGGCTCCTTGAGTGCTCTCAGGCTGCCAGAACGTGTCTGAGGCTGGTGTAACACTGGGCACAGCAGGTCATGGGGAGGCAGAACAAGCCCATGGGCAGGGAAAGCCTTTGGCCACAGCTCAAGCATCACTGCAGACACTGGGGCTGAGCTGGGATTTGGGCACACAGCCCTGTCCCCCCGTGCCAGAGAGAAACATCTGCAGTGGTGTCAACACCAGCTCTGACCTTACAAAAGGGACTGCTGAATGCATCAACCTTCAGGGGGTCCCTCTGAAGAGACCACCCTACTGTGATAAGGCACCAAAGTCCCTGAAAAATGAAGGTAAAGGTTCAGGTAGGGGATTAGCAGGTGGGATTAAAGGCTCAGCAGCTCTTGAAGTGGATCTGAATCACATTCTAAAGCAGCCCACCACAGCTCTGCAGTGAGGAATTGCTCTTTGGCTGGCTTCATTATACCTCATAGCAATTCTTTGCTTGCTGTCTGTGCTCACCTTTCCCAGGGGTCACAGTGAGGGTGCCCTGTGCATCCCTGAAGGCAGCTTGGCCATCATCACGTTTGAGGCTGACACACGGTGAGGGTAAGGAGGCCAGTGGCAGAGCTGCCACGAAAAAAATCACTTAGAAATGTGGAGAAATGCCTTTCATCCATCAAATTTCAGTCACCAGCAAAGACATTTAATTTTAAGCATCATTTGATTTTAAAGGACCAGAATCTGTGGTCACCAGTGACTCCCACCTTTTCCAAAGGCAGAACTGAGAGCTCGTGGTGCCACTTGAGCACCCAGACCCCTCCAGCATCAGTGATGGCAGCTGAAAAATTGATGTCTGATGTGCCCAGCAATGTTTGTCACCTACTTCCTTGACACCTTGTGAATGTTCCCAAATGCCAGTGGTGGGTGCTGTGGGGATGTCTGTGCCTCCCCAGAAACGCCAAACACTGTCAGTGCAGGACGGGGGATTTTCACTTTGCAGTGGTGTTTCACAGTCAGGAAAACTCTCGCATTTCCAAAAACAAGTGGGGGGATGGAAGGGACTCTGCCCAACAGTGTCCTGGGAAAAGGGCTCACCTGTAACTGGGTCCAGTGGTGGATATGTGGAAGAGTGTGGGTGGGAAAGCAGCTAGACGGGGCTGGGTGAAGCCAGTGGGCATTGCCAGTGCTGTCACACACAGAAAAAGGGCCAACACAGGGGAGGTGGGGACTGATCCCCTTCTGCCCCCACCACACCCGTGAGTCTGCAGTTTAAATCTGTGTCATGAGAAAGTATTTCTTGATTTTAAAAATGCCAAGCCAACTGACATGGGTGTTCTCCTCATTTTGAGAGACACGGTGACTATTGAGGACTTCCAGGCTACTGAATTTCTTCTCAACCACAACTCACAGCTTGCCACCCCACCTGGATGGGGCTCAGTCCCTAACGGAGCCAGGGTAGCCAACAGCTGCACTGCTCATCCCATGGCTCTGCTGCACTAGCACCTCTTTTTGGAGTGGTTTCTCTTATTTTTCTAGTATCCATCCATCCATCCATCCATCCATCCATCCATCCATCCATCCATCCATCCCTCTCCTTGTAGCTTTTGTGAGCATCTCTGGCACTGCAGAGAGGAGCCCACAGGGACATCAGGGTCTCCTATCCAAAAGGCAATTGAAAGCCTTGCATTGTCTGAGAATGCTGGGATTATTTTTCCACTGTATGCAGCGTTTTGCTTCATCTGACTGTGTTTCACCCCCTCCACTCTGAGTTTTGTGCCCAGGTGTGTCCCCCGGTGACCAGGCTGGCTGGGGACACTGCAGGCTCCGGGGGATGCTGGGTGGGGAGGGGATGCAGAGGCGAGCAGGATAGGCACTTTCCCGTGCAGGGTTGCCATATCAACAGGTTCTCGGGGAGCCTCTCACTGCAGATGCAGCATTCTGGGATGCTGTCATGTGTGCTCGAGCACTCCTGGCTCCCATGGCCCCGCATCCCTTCAAGTGCCCTCTCCTCTCTGCTTCCCCGGAGGCTCCACCATGCATGTCTCCGGGTGCATTTTGCTTCTCCCAGTGCTGCACGTTTGCAGCCTGCTGCCAGCATCCCTGCCTGCATCCATCCCTGCTGAGCATCCTTGCTGGCCCCTGGTCATGATCACAAGGCAGCAGCTTGAGCAGCTGCAGCTGATGCTGAGGGGGGACAGGAGGGACACTGAGCCCACAGACAGGTGAGAAAGGAAGCAGTGGGCACCAGTGGCTCTTTCCAACCCTGCAGCATCTCCCAGGGTCGTAGCAGGGCTGCCCCCTCAGCCCTCAAAATGCAGGAAGGGAGAAAACAGCAGCTGCATTTACTAATTTCAGAGGGGTAAGGAGAGTTTTATTGTCTGACATCAGTCAAAGCACCAGGCAGGGATGATGAGTGCCCCACACTGCGGTGCCCTGAAACATCCCGAGCCTCTTCCAAGGCCTCTCTTTCCTCAACATGGTAGTTCTCCAGCTGCCAAAATAGGTGAGAAATGCTGAAATCGGTGAGAAATGCTCTTTGACTCTTGACAGGGTTGCATGGCAGAGATATTTCATCTGACAAAACCAGTCTGAACAGGAGGTTGAGGCTGCCAGAGCATCCCCCTGAAGGGATGGGGTGATAGTGTGGGGTGGTCCAAGAAGCTCCCAGGGAGCCAGGGAAGTGCCAGGTAGAGGTGAATGGGGCAAACAGGTGTGTGGGGTGAATGAAAATGGGGGACTGCAGGACAGCCAGAGGTGGGCATGCCCCTGCACATCTTGAGGCCCCCACAGTTGATGCAGAGGAGGGAGGAATTTGCTCTGGAGGCATTTGCTACTTCAGATAGCTGGGATGCCGGAGCTGGGAGGGTGTTTACATTCCCTCCCTTATCTGCACATAGGCACTGAGGGGCCCCTTTCCCGCTGAACAGGTTCTCCTGGCGGGGGAGAAGCAGGAGCTCGGCGCCAGTGCTGACCCTGCACAGTCCTCGGTTGCCAGGGTTGCCTGTGGGGATAGGAGGTGGGATGGGGCAGCTATGTGCTAAAGCCCTACTGAACTCCTGTCTGCATGGGGTGGGTGGGCTGGGCACCCCCCCAGAGCACACCCCACCTCTCCTCCTGTGCATGCACCTCCCAGGACACCTCATCTGGGGGTGTGTGTGACTCAGA
Organism: Acridotheres tristis; assembly: GCA_037013685.1. Classification (NCBI taxonomy): domain Eukaryota; kingdom Metazoa; phylum Chordata; class Aves; order Passeriformes; family Sturnidae; genus Acridotheres; species Acridotheres tristis. The sequence continues at coordinate 11,852,130 of CM072895.1, forward strand.
GTTACCCATCGTGTTCTTGCTTATGTGGCTTGGCTTTGCCTGTCGGGGTGTAAATCCCCCTGTGCTCCTTGCATCTGGGAGCCACACGTGCAAAAGGGTCCTATGGAGGAATTGGGGACCATGGCTTCCCTAGGTGTGTCCCCCTCACTGTCATGCCATGGGCAGACAGAGGTGTGTCCTGAGCCTGGGGGCTCTGCTCCATGGGCAGCAGCTCTGGGTGCTGAGCCTCTCCCCTCTGGACACTGCCAGAGCAGAGGGGGATTCCAGGGACAAGACAGCACTGCTGGCACCATGGCACTGCTGGCCTGTCAGCTCGCTAAGCTAAACCTCAACCATCTCCCCAGGAAATTAGCAGCCCTGGGAGTGTGTCCTGTCAGCAGCCCAGGAGCTGGGAGAAGCTGGATGTTGCTGCTGCTGCTGCCATGCCCTGGATGTGCCCCAAGCCCCAGCACGGCTGGGCAGGCAGGGCAGTGAGTGCTGCAGCTCAGCCCAGCACCTGCCTGCCCACACCTCACACCCACGTGCAACAGCCTCAAACCCTCCTAGATCTTCCACACTGTGTCTCTCAAAGTGCTGCTCTTCCCCCCAGACATCCCACAGATATGTTAAGTGACTCAGGGCCATGACAGAGCCTGCAAGCCCCTGCAGTTGCCCTGTGCTGGGATGACAACTGCCCGTTTATTCCTTCTCTGTTTTCTCTCTCTTGGTGAGCCTTTGATCCATGGCAATACTTTGCCTCTCACTCCACGACAACTTAATTTCTATAGTAACCTCCTGTGCTGGATCTTGTCAAAAAGCTTTTTGAAAATATGAATAAACTGTCGAGTGGTTTTTCCTCTACTCACTCTTTACTGAAGTATTAGAAGAACTCTAATACAAGAAATGAGGCTGGATAGTCCTGGCTCAAGCCAAACACGTTGCAATTATCCAGCCATTCAGGTTTTGATAATTGTCTCTTCCGACTTGCCAAACACTCAGGATTTTCCCTTGTAATGCTCCCAAGGCACCAGCAAGGCCATCCCTGCCATGGTGGTCCCTGGGGACAACCTGGAGAAATGAGAGTCCCAATCCTGCCCCAGTCACGAGGGGGATTGCCACAAACCACTTCAGCTTGTTCTAAAATTTTAATTAATCTATGAAAATTTCCTATCTGCAAATAATTCAGGCCTTATGAAATTCCAATAAAACCATTTATCACAGCTGGCAATTTGATGCTGGCAGCGGAGCTCTCGGACGCTTGGGGAGTAATTGATAGCCTAATATAATTTTAAATTAGGGTTTGTGTTATTAATTTCAGCCTTCTGAAAACACCTCTTTGTTTGGGCTAAACCCCACTTCTCTTGTGACACTGCAGGCAGCAGGCACACACCCAGGGCCCTGCCTGCTCCTGCTGCCTGCCTGCAATGAGGCCAGGGACCCCCAGCATCCTTGGCAGGCTGACACCAGGAGCAGGGCTAGTGACATGGCTCTGCATCCCTTGGGAGCAGGGGGGCTGGGGAGGAGCAGCAGAGCTGAGAGCAGCACAGTGTACCCACAGTGGGGGCTGAGCACGACCCCAGCTCACCACTTTTGCAGTTAAATACTCGAATGGAGTAATTTACACTTACGCATCCATCACCTTTCAGGGACGTGGGATCCTTCTCCCCCTGCTGAGTAACATCCCTGATGTTGCTAAACAGCTATTACACCCTGTTGCAGGGTGACTGAATTTTGAAGGTGGGAGAAGGAAAATGATCCCTGTACTTACATGGTCTCAATTCTGTAACACGCTCAAAAGCTTGAAAAAGATACTGAGTAATGAATATGCAATGTCAGCCGAAATGTGACAGTCTCACCATCCCTCCACTACAGCACCCACCAGTAATCCCAGTGACAACAGGAGCAGCAAGGGACAGGACAGGGGCGTGTCATGGGAGGCCAGTGGGCACCCCAGTGCCTGTCCAGGGCTTCCACCACAGAGCCCCAAGCTGGGAAGGGGTTGTTGGTGACATGCCAGGGCACCTGGGAAGGGTTGGGCACAGCAGGGACAGCAAGACCAGGAGAGATGCAAGGCAAGAGCATTTGATGTGATTCATTAATTAATGGGCACACCGGGCCTTGAAAGTGCAAAGCATTAAAGAGCTGCAAAGGATTTTATGTTTTAAATTATTTATCCATTTTTTCTCTCTTTTTGTAACTAGACACTGTGAGGAACAGCCTATGTGTGGCCGACTGGGAGCAGTGTGGCCATGCCTGAGGCTGGTGAGAGAGAAACTAATGCAGGATGGGCTTCATCTGCTGCTGCCCAGCCCTGGGATTAGCACCAGGAGCCAGATCCATGGGGCAGGGGCCACGTGTGAGGCAGTGTAGGCAGCATTCCCCAGCCAGGAATCACCGGGGACCCTGCGGGGTTACTGCCACCAAAGGGCAGCTCTGGGGACCCCGGGGCATCATGATGGGGTTCCCATAAATAAACCCTGTCCTCCCCATCTCTCCCCCATGGGCATGGCAGAGTGCAGCTGCTTAACCCTTTCTTAGAGACCATCAGGACACTGAGCCAGAGGCATAATTGAGCAGGGGAGCGATTATCACGTTAAAAATCTGGACACAACCTCGTAACAAGATTTGCAATTTGTACCAGGCAGGCAGGCAGGCAGGCAGGCATGCTGCATGGTACTTTCCCTATTAGGAGCCACATGTTGTTAGCAATCACATTAGTGGGGCTGGGATTTAGCATCAGGAAATCAAAGTGGTCCCTGCAGACCCCAGCCTATTGCCAAAGGAGCCGGGCAGCCAAGGGGCAGTGAGGGGCTGCTCATCCCTGGAGCTCCCTGCTCACAGATGGACCAAGCTATGCTGGGGTCCTCCTTGCTCCTGCCAGCACTGGGAGCCACAGGGTCTTCCCACTTTGTGACCTGGTGGCTGCTCCCCCTTGGATGTCAGAGCACGGTTTGCTCTTCTCTCAGCTGTGCTGAAGCCCCAGCAGAGTCCCAGCCCTTGAAGCCACGCTGCTCTCATTTACTATTTTATTCTTCGGATCTATTGGTTAAACAGATTTTAACCCACACAGTCTGGAGCTATTGATACCATGCCGTGCTAATTTGTTAGCTGGCTGTCAAGTAAATGAAGTGAAATGCCAAATATTAAATGAAATGTATTGTGTGAAACGGGCCAGTGCCAAGTTCCCCATTTCCCATGTGGCATTCTGCTCCCATGCAGGGCTCGGGGAGATTTATGCTCCCATGCAGGGCTCATGGGCCTGGACTCGGGGCAATGGGTGCTCTTGGGGTGTACATTGGTATGTGGGATACCTGCAGGGATCCCCTGGCACCATGGCTGTGGAGGATCCAGGAGCTATGCTAATGTGCACAGCAGCTGGGACATGCAGCTCTCTACAGCCAGACCTTGGTTCTCACCCCTCTGCCCTCAGTGGGGAGAATTGCACTGCTTCATCCCAGCGCCCATGACACTCCTCAGCTCACTGGGCACCCTCTCTGCCCCTCAGTGTGTGCCCCGAGGGGTCCTGCCAGCCCCCAGGGGAGGTGGAGGATGCTCTGTGATGGGCCAGCTGCGTGAGTGCAGAGGGGCACCTGCTCCCTGAGTGCCGTGCCTGGGAGATAATTTATTTGGTGAGTTATGACTTTGTTTTCCCCTGTGTAAATATCTGGGAAGCACAGCTAATGTTCTGTGCACAGCTGAGGCAATTACAACCCTCAGCACAGCTCTGCACCCCTATCCCCTTCATGGAGATCAGCCCAGCCATGTCTCTGCCCCATACAAAGGGAGAAATTCCCATTAAACCACCACAGTGAAACATGACCAGCCCTGCCCACAGCCCTCACCAACCCCACTCCAGGCCCTTGGGACTGCATGTGCTCTTGGGGCAGCCCTACAAGAGCCAGTTGTGCTGGGATTACCCTTCCAGCTGTACCCTGGGTGGTCTTTACAGCTGTTCCAGGGGCTGAAAATGTGCAGAGGCGATTTTTCAGCTGTGCCTGGGGTGCCTTTCCAGCTGTGCAGGGGTGGAATAGGGCTCCAGCTGAGCAGGGCTAGCTTTTCCAGCTGTTCCAAGGAGATTCAAGCTGCTCTCAAAAAGGTTGGGGAAGAGCCCCAGAGCCCCCCACACAGATCAGGTACAGCCCCAGATGACTCTCCTGCAGACAAGAGTGGGGCTGATGCTCCAGTCTGAGGGCTGATGCTCCAGTCTGAGGGCTGCTCATTTCTCTAAGGGGGGCAGGTGCCTGGGCCATGGAGCCTGGGCAGCAGCTGTGTCTCCCAGGCCCTGGCCCCTCGACGACAGGCAGCCCCTGAATCAGCTTCATTAAGAACCATTGATCTGTTTCCTGCTTAATATATTTTTCATTTCCAAATGTTTTTTTCCAGGCTCCACAGCATTTGCAGCTTGTACCAATTAAGGCAGCACAGAATGAGTGCTGAAGCCCATTAATTAAACTTAGAGGGGGAGATTAAGTGGCCACTCCATTCTCCCTGGCAGGTCTCTCTGAGCAACAGGCATGCTGGGGACGGGAGCAAGGCTGAGCACTCCCGTGCTGGTCACCTGCCCTCTGTCCCTCCCTACCTGTCATGTTCCCAGCTGGCCATGGAGCCCCTGCCATGCTCAGCTCCACCCACCCCAGGTGGCTTCTGGATGCTCACCCTGGGTACAGTGTGGGCTGCAGAATCACAGGAGCAGAGGGAGTGGGAGCTGCCGGGCCCCCATGGACCAGGACTTAGAGCTGGCTCCTGCAGGCTCTGCTCAGAACAGGATGCTCTGCTCAGTGTCTGCATGTCGGTGCCTTCATTTGGGAAGGGGTGCAGGCACACGGGGATGCTGCCTTGTCCTGTGCCTGCCACGGACAGGAGCTCATGCTGGTGGCAGAGCTGTGGCACCCACTTTGTTGTTGTGCTCCTGAGTGGCTTCTGCCCTCACTGCAGAGCAAGGGGAGCTGGGCAAGGGGATCCCTGGCTTACACACGCCTGCAGTGAGCCAGCTGTGGGCACAGCTCTGCCTCACGTTCACAGAGGGGCTCAGGGACCAGCCGTGGGTTTGCTCAGGTGCATCTCAGGCTCATGGCAGCCCTTTACACCCCTCGTTCGGCACAAGGTGCCTGTGCTGTGCTGCTCCCTCCAGAACACACTGGGGCCACCCGAGCTCCAGGCACCGACACCGAGGAGCGGCGCGCGGTGCTTGTGCTGTCATGTACAGTTGCCATGGAAATGATCACACTGTCACGTGCTGCTGACATCCTCCCACCCAGGGCACCTGTGCAGCCCCTCTGGCACTCACTTCGGTGCTGACAATGCCAACGGGCAGGTGGGCACACGGCCCTGCAGCAGCAGGGAATGTGGCAAGAACTGCAGGTGCAGCAGGGGGGAATGTAGGTGCAGGTAGGTCACCCCATTGCAGAGGGGAATTGTTGATGAGACCTCCAGACATTAATTTAGACAAAAGAGGGGAAAATAGAGCCATGCCCAAAACCTGGAGTACAGCCCAAACCCCATGTTGGAGGCAGAGCCGCTTTCCCCTGGACAAGGATGCTAAAGAAAAAGGGATGGTGCAAAAAGCCAAGACCAAATGGGGAGATGCTGAACTCAGTGAAACAGTGGAGGGTTCATCTGGGGTCATGTCAAAGAGCCAGGAGGGAACCCACTATACATCCCCCTTCAGCTCTGTATAACAGATTCACTGCCTCTCTGGGCAGGAGCAGAGCCTGGCAGGCACAGACAGCTGCACCAACAGAGCACCATGGATTTCTCTTCAGCATTTCACTTATTGCCACATGACATTTTGATTAAAAACTTGTTTTATGAGGAATTAAGAGGACAGAGTAGATGGATTAAAAACCTGCCTGTGGACAGATTCCCTACCTGGTCTCGGTAATGGGGAAACATCAAAGAAAGGCTATGCCAAGGAGAGACTCTGGGGACTAAAACTATTTACTGTTTGCAGCAACAGGTAATGTGATATTGCAAAAACTTCCCTGGTGTGCCGAAGGTTTGAGAATTGATAGCAAGGAAGAAGATGGTTTGCTGCTGCATCACAGCCTGAGGTGCCAGGAAAAGCACAGCAGATCTTGTGATGTGCTTAGGTATAGGTTTAAGGAGAAATGGGGTGTCTTCCTTCCTGAAACACATTTCAACACAACTCTGTGGGCAGGGCACATTAACCTCTGAGTTTTCTATTTGTTTAGGTTTTTTGCCTTCCTGTGAGCAGCTGGTTCTGTGGAAAACCAGCCCCCATCTCTACTTTGGGACACCCAGTCTGGCCATAGGCTCTCCACTCACCTGACACCACTGTGAGCACAGGGCAAGGGCAGGATGCACACAACTGCTGGGGGCTGGTGGGGCTGAGGAAACCTGCAGCAGATGGTGGGCTTGGAGTAGGTGACAAGGAATAAACCCAGCCTTGCTGGGGGCTGAGCCCCTCCTGCCCGCGGGCTGCAGGGAACTGCGTTGTGTGGAGCAGGGGAGGGCAGGACGCTGCCTGCTGGTCCCGTGGGCTCAGCCCCATCCAGTTTGGGGCACCCACCAACTCTGTCCCAGCAGCAAGGCTGGAAGTGCCACAGGAGGCTGTGGGGTGTGGTTGGGGTGTGCCAGAGCAGGACCAGCATCCTCTGCCTACACTGACACCAGCACTGGCACAGTGGCACCCACTTGGTGTTTCCCTGCCTCATTGCTTTCAATTTAGCAGTTGATAGAGAAACTAAAAGTTGCAGTTTGGGGAGCATCTGCATTATAATTAGTAATTACCAACAGTGCTGCTCCGGGCCAGCTGTTGCCTGCAAGGTCCCTGCTGCCACCTAGGGCTGCCCTGCTGGGGCAGCCGGAGATGCCCTCAGTCTGCCTGCCCTGCTCTCCTCCCTGTGCCAGCAGGAGAGCAGAGGGTTTGGCACTGATGGTCCCCAGCCAGGGAGGAAGACTTGCTGAGCAGGGCTCTGTGCAAATGCAGGGGTGTCCTGGGGTCCCAGTGTCCCAGCTGTAGCCCTGTGGGAGGAGAGCATCACTGTGGCATCTGCAGCCACAGCTGCCTTGGTGTGTGCTGCAGCAGCTCCCTCTGCTAATACTTGCACTTGTCCCTGCTCCTCCACCTGATTAATTCCTCATGTGGCTCCAGAAATGCTGCCGTGGTGCCCAGAGCAGGGATCTGCATATCCCCTCTGCCTGAGAAGAGCAGCTTGTCCAGGAAAGAGCCTGAGGCAGTGTTCCCAGGCACTGCAGTCACCTTCCTTGCACCCCTCCGGGGTGATGCCTGCCATCCCCATGCCAACCCTCTCCTGCAATTCCTGACCCAGGACCCGTGACTCCAGGGTGGGTGCAGTGGCCAAGGGCAGGTTCCCCCTGCAGAGCTCTGCTCCTGGTTGCTTCCATCCCCTCCCCGGCTCACTGGGCCAGTGGTTCATTTTAACAAGGCTTTTAGGCTTAAGTGCTGCTTGACATGACTGGGAGAAATTGATATTTTGAGAATGAGCTTGTGAGGGGCCATGAATAATTCACGCTGGGGCGGTTCCATTCCCATAAACAGGCTGCTAAAAAAGCCAAACCCAGCTCTTAACAGGGAAACAAATTCCCATCCTCCAAAGCCCCAGACCCCAGCTCAGCCTCTGCTGAATCTTCCATCTCCGGAATGGGTGCAGTGGCAGGGAGGGAAGCTGGCCCCTGTGCCCTTTCTGAGCATCCTGTGGTGACACCTGCTCCTCACGCCAGGATGAGGAGCACAGCCCTGGGGAGCCCTGCTGGAGTCACCGGTGGCAGTGGCACTGAGGCCATGCAAGCTGGCAGTAGGCAGCATGTCACCAGCCCCATGGGCCTGGTTTGACCTCTTTATTTCATTAGGTCCCTTGTTAAAGGCTACCTGTGGGGCTGAGGGCAGTGAGCCCCATGGCAATGAGCACGTGCTGAAGCCTGTCACACCAGGGGAGGCTCTGGGAACAGGGTGCACACACCTCAAACCGCCAGGGCAGGCAGCAGGGCACAGCCTGGGCACACAGGGCAAGAGCACAGGACAAGGAGCTGTGAAGGGGAACTGGGCTCAGGCCCTCTGCAAGCATCCAACTGTCCACCTGAGAGTGTCCCCACGGAGAACTCCAGGACTTGGAGGGCATAGGCTCTCTCCCTCTGAGCACATGTGAGGATGAGCACGCAGGAAGGCATAGCACTGCCAGGCTGGAGCACAGAACTGCCATAAGAATGATGGGTTTGAAATGGCCATGGAAGAATTTGAGCTGGAAATTAGAAACAGTGTCCTCACTGCTAGAGCAGCCAGCCCCAGTGTGACCCCAAGATGGACAGTCCAGGACATCAGCTCAAGCCAGGCTGGAGAGAGAGAGCCAAGGAAGGGATGGATGGATGGATGGATGGATGGATGGATGGATGGATGGATGGATGGATGGATGGATTCCATCAAGATTGCAGCAGCCAGGCATGAAGCCATTCCCAATTCCACATGCCCTTCCTTCAGGGTGTGCCCTCCCCATGCCAGCAAGACTCTGACATCCAGCTGCCAAGAACTTTGTCCTCTGCACCATGGCTGGGGGACCTCTGTGCACCCAGGAGCATCCCCTACCTGTTTCAGTGCTGCTGTAGGGAGGCTGGGACCCCCTTCCCCACCCAGAGGGGACAGGACAGGACCGCTTGCTGCTCCCATTCCTTGCATGGGTCCATTGGGAAGTGCCTCCGTGGTGTCTCTTCCAGCACAGAGCTGGTAGCCCTGGTGTGCCAGAGGCACTGCATGGTGACAGCAGTGTCTGTTTGCTGCCACTGAGGATCCCTCTCTCTCTGGCTGCTCATTACTGGACACCTTCCAAGTGACAGGGCTGGATGACACTAATCTGGCTGGTTTCACAGCATGAGCCCATGTGGCTGCCCCACAGTAACTCCACCAAGGAACTGAAGGCTGCCCAGGTTTTCACAGGGATCCTGGAGAGGAGGGATCCAGGGAGGTGAACATGGGACCAGAGCCAAGTTATCATGACAGTGGCCAGGAGCACAGAGAGCTACCTGGAATGAGCTCAGGAAGAGTTTTCCCCACACTTCAGACTTCAGGAAACGTGGACACCAATACAGCCCAGCTGTCCCCCATCCCTGGGCTACACATCAACTGTACAGGATTCCTTGGCAGTGCTGCCATTCTCACAGATGTCTCCTGTCCAGCTGAGACCCTCAGTGACCCTCAGGATGCTGACGGTTTGAGGGGAGCAATGGTGCATGATGGAGGGAAGGCAGCCATCACTGGGGCCTGAGAATGCTCGGTGAGAGGGACAGCATGGACACCTGTCCCCTCCAGAGGCACCTGTGGCTGTGGCTGCACCAGAGCTTTGCAATCCCTCCACCATCCCATCCGGGTTGGCAGGAGCTTGGCAGGGACTCAACCTCCCTCAGGTTGGGTATGTGGTGAGGGGGAAGGGAAAACCCACAGCCTTCCAGCAACTCCCCACACCCTGGGGACAAAGGCACCGACAGCTTGGGGACAAGGGCCCCCAAAGGCACCGATGGCTGGACTGGGAGTGCGGGGGATAATGCAGCACTCTGTCCCCCAGGAGCACAGAGGGTAACACAGCACCGCGTCCTGCGGGAGTGCAGGGATAACACAGCACTCTGATCCCCGGGGGTTACACAGCACTCTGTCCCCGGGGAGCACGGGGAGTGACACAGCACCCCGTCCCCCAGTAGCACAGGGGTAACCCAGCGTCCTGTCCCCGGGGAGCGCGGGGGAAGCTCCCGCCGGCGCCTGGGCGCGGAGCCGGGCAGCGATTAGCGAGAAGAGCCCTGCAGCCCCGCGCTGCGCGGGGAGAATTAGCAGTAATAAGTCATGATCATCCCCTGATGACGAGCACTTAATGTGTGCCGGTTCTGCTATCAAAGTGCCTCTTAAACCCCAATCGCCCTGTCGATAGCGATGGCAGCGGCTGATGGATCCCCAGTCGCCCGGCCGCCCGGCCAGGTCGCTCCCGGCATGCCACAGGCAGGAGCATCGATTTCCCACAACTGCAAAGAGGCAAATATTTGAAAAGTGATAAATAAGGGGAGCTGCCGTCTCTGCTGCGCACGTCAGCGCCCAGGATTAAGGCAACGAGGTGAGACTGCCCAATTAAATCCCAATGAAATGGCCGCAAATTCAATTTTTCCTTTTGCCCATATCCATCCCAAGAGCCGATTGGGGGGGGGGGAGGGGTGGGGAGGGCTGATAACACGGGGTTCATCGATTGGCACTGCTGGGAAAAAAATCTCTCCGAATTCAATTAGTTGGGAAAACACAAGGGGCATCACAGGGAGCAGGGCTGTGACTGTGCCTTTGCCATACCCCAGGGAACAGAACACCAAGCACCTGCTGTGAATCACTAGAGGATCACTGGACACAGTGGTGACAACACCTATGGGTGGCCCACACTTGGTTTGAAACCATTGAGGGTCACCCCAGGTCTGGCACCCCAGCAGCATCTGCAGGACATGGTGGCAGCAGCTGTGTGGGGGAATCAAACATCCTGCTCCCTCCCAGCACTGATGGCACTGACAGGGAACAGCTTGTGTGCAGTAAACTGTGCCCTGAGCAGTGCCTGGCCAGTGCTGACCTGCACAGAGCAGAGCTGGCCCCGGTGGGGACAAAGCTGTAGGTGCTCTGCTCTTCCCAATAGGGTGGGGAGCTGGAATGCCAGGGCTGGGGGCTGCAGCTGATGCCCAGCCCCTTCTTCCAGAGCTCCAGCACAGAGGGATGACCCTGCCGGGATGAACAGCCATTATGTCTCATCGCCTTGGAAACCAAGAGGCAGCTCTGAGGAGCCTCTCAATCTCCTCCTCTTTCTCTTTCTAGCTGAGCCCCACAGTAAGAGGCCAGAGGGATTTGGGGATGTGGGGCTGGGGATAAGCCCAGGCTGTGCTGCTAGGTGCAGGCATGGGGGCTACCTGTCCCTGCAGCCACTGGTCACCCTGCTACCTGCTGCCTTGCTTGGTTTCTCCTCCCCGTATGTGAGAGGCCCTCGAGTAAGGCACATGATGCTCAAACTAGCCTGAGTAATGGGGGAGGCTCACTTCGTCCCCGCATTGGAGGCACAGGGGGGGAAAATGTGTATTCCAACCAGTCCCTGCCACTGTGGAAAAGAGATTTGTGGTGGTGGGTGAAGAAAAGGCTCCCCATCCTCACTGGGCTGTGGAGATGGGCTTGCTAGGGCTGTAGGGAGCAGGCACTAAGGTCCTTGCAGGGATGGCAGTGTCCTTACAGCTCTGTTCCTCTGCCACCTTCCCTGGGCGGCAGCCTGCACCAGTGGGGACAGGAGACCAAGGGCTGCAGTGGGGGCTGGGATGGCAGAATGAGAGATGTTGGGACAGAAGGTGTCCCCAGCCAGCACACCCCTCCTCTGTGGTGCAAAAAAGCCCCTGCTCAGAGCACAGCCAGTGGCCAGCAGCCTCCATCCGGGATGGGCAGGGACCACTCCTGCTCTTCACGAGTCCGGGGCTGTTGCACCAGCTGGGAAGGGGCACTTGCCCGGACAAGGATGGCAGGAGCGGGCTGGGAGGCGCTGGGGCAGCTGCTCTGCCTCTGGAAAAGTGCTTTTACCAGCTGCAGGCACAGCTGGGACCGGCTCCAAGCATAAGTGGGACTGGCTGGGGGCTGCCCCGTGCAGCCGGGACAGGCTGAGCGCTGGGGCGAGAGGCGGAGGCGCGGCCGGGGCGCAGTGCCTGGCTCCGGCCTCTCCCTGCCTGACTTCCCGGTGCTGTGGGGAGCAGGAGCACAGCCTGCTGGCTGCCGGCTGCACGGCCCGGCCCTGGCTGCTGCCTGCCTTCTGGCGGGAGCCAGACCCACGCAGGGCATCCCTATAGTCCCAAACAGAGCACCCCGTGGCCCCGTGCAGGAAATCGACACAGTCTGCCTGCTGCATCCCCGCCAGGACACCTTTGATGTGCTGACTGCCCCAGCCCCATCATGCCCAAAGCATCCTAGGACATGCCAAACCCCCAGCTAAATGGTGAGTGAAGGGCTGGAAAGCCCTGCTGTCTCAGAGGTCAGGATCCCCTTGTGGCAAGGGTGACAGTGGCTCCATCCAGAGATTGCAGGAGGACCCGTGACACACAGCTGGGGCTTGCTAAAAGCAGTGGCACTGTGTGTGGCCATGGGACCAGCATCACTTCAGCTGGCAGGGAACAGGGTCAGGACATGTCTCTGCCTCCCGCTGCCTTTTGCCTCCAGCCCTGTAGCACCACGTTGCCTGTTAGCCTCCCTCCTCCTCTGCCTTCCCCATCCTGCAGTCCAGTGACTGTCATGTGAGTCTGAACAGGAGTGGAAGTAGAGGCACTGTGTTGTTGGGGACAGGCTTGCCTGGCAGAGGGGTTAGGGGTCATGATGCAGTGCAGAGCTGTGGAGCCCCTCCTGGAGCACTGGAAGTAGAAGGAGCCCATACAGGATCCATGACACAGGCAGATGGTGGCTGACTTATGTCCCTGCTGCCTGTTCCCTCACACACACTTCTGCTGAGCCCACAGAAACAGGTAAAGCCCCTCTAGCTGGACTTCCCCCTCCTGCCTGAAACGTCCTGGAATGACTCTGCACCCCAAAGCTCCTGGGCCCTGGTCTGAGACTTGATATTCTGCCCATTCCCTTACACACATTGGCAATTAGAGCATAATTGTAATATTTGCATATTCATAACAGCTGAAATTAATCGCATTTGCATAATGGTAATGAAAGGGACTTCATTAATTACCACTTTTTTCTGGGGATTTTGCATGTAAGTGGATTCCATTAGGCAGGTTGAGCTGTGGTGGGTGCAATGGTGGGATGGGAGCCGAGTCACTGAATTAGGGATGGAGCTGTGAGGAATGATGCTATCACTGCCACCCTGCCTGCTCCAATTCACTGTGCCCCACTGCTGGGCTCAGCTGTGCTGTGGGGACTCAAGCAGTGACTTCCTACTTGTGTCCAAACCCGGTCACTTCCCCTTGTCCTGCTGACACCACACTTGCATCAGGCACCCTGCTGCAAACAAGAGATTGTGGGTGGGAACAGGGATGGGCACCATGGGCTATGGAGACACAGAATCTCTCGTGTGGGCATTGTAGGGATAACATGTGCTCCATGTGCTCAGCTAGGGTGACTGCTGCCACCAGCCCCTGTGCCTGGGGTCCCCTGTGTGTGGAGGGGACCCCTCTCCTGCCCCAGAGTGATGCCCAGGGAGAGCTGGGCAGTGGGGCCAGCCAGTGTGAGCACATGGCTCCTACTGCATCACCTGTCACTGCAGGGTCCTTCCCAAGGGATGCACCATCTCGGAGCCCCACAGCACAGCCCCGCTCGCCCTGCGCCCGGCCAGCACGGCTCTCTCCTGGCAGGGATAGAGGGGTGGGCAGAGGAGCAGGGCTTTGCTGGTACAGCCGAGCCAGAGACAGGCAGGAGCGATAACCCCGCCCAGGGCGCTCTGGCGACAGTGGCCCCTGGGTGACCGTCCATCCCTGAGGAGTGAACACCTTCCTCTGCTTCCCAGCTCACCTGGGTGTGCATGGTCAGCTCAGCCCCGTGTGCGCTGCTGCCAACAGCAGCTAAAATAACCAACACGCACCAGGGTTGGGGGAAACGGCTCCGCAATGGTGCTGGGAAGTGACAGGTTCGGTTCGGCCCCGGCACGTGCTGCGTGTGGACAGCCCTGCTCTGCTCCGGGAGGACGGTCCAGACGCAGGGCACTTCTGCTCAGCTCCGCATGGGAAGAGGCTTTCCCGGGAGACGGAGCTCGTTGACTCCTTATTGATGACTCTTTCCCTCCTGCACGTCTGGGGAAGAGACCTGCTGAATAAATCAGTGCAAGAGACAGATTATGGCAGCTAAAGACTCCAAATGAGATGATAATTGCTGTAGTAATGACAACGAAGACCTGATGCTGCCGATAAGGAAACATCTCTTCTGCTCTTGCCTGGTGCCCGGACAGGGGTTCGGCACAGGGGCACGGATGAGGCTGTCCCCAGGGACACCAGGGCCAGGCACGCTGCCCTCGCTGTGCCCAGGGCAGGGGCTGGGTGCCCACGGCGAGAGCGGTCGGTGCTCGTCCCCACAGCGGCAGGGATGGGGGAGTTGTGGCCAGGAGAGGGGCCCGAGGTGGGCAGCCCTGGCGGGGCTGTTTGCCTGGTTCTCCCGCCGGCTTCGTGTCAGCTCTAATTAGGCAAACTTCTGTATTCATTGCGAGGCCAGCCAGCGGAGAATTCCACAATTGAATTTTAATGCCCTAAAAACACATTACAATCAGCCTGATTAATTAAGAGATGGCTTAACATGGTGACCGGGCTGCAGTGGGCTGTGCTGGGGAGGGGGGCCACAAGGACCGGCTCCTGCGGGGACGGGACTGGGTGTGCTGGGGCCGGCATTGCTGGGACTGGTCACTGAGACCAATGGGGCTGTGGGAGGGGTGAGAGCCAGGAGCTGGCTGTGCCCTGGAGATGCTGGGCTGTAAAGGATCTCTGCACCTCCAGGCAGGGAAGGGCTGAACTCAGACCTCGGGCACCTCGTCAGCCTCAGCTCAATGGGAGCATCCCTTTCTCTCCCTGGGCCCCGCTTGCCCCTATCAGGTTGGCCACTGGGGCCCTGCTGAGTGCCTGTTCCCAGTGTCCCCACTGTGTCCCCACTCTGGGCATGGGAACTGACACTATGCCATGCCACTGCCATGAGCTGGGCACTCCTGGGGGGAACCCACTTACTTTTGTCTGTGAGTGAACTGTTGGCAAGCTGGCAGGCTCCTATTAATAACTAATAGCTAATAACTAATACATACTATTAATAACTAATGATGAGCTGGGAGGTTCCGATTAATTTGTATCTGCAGTGATTCCCTGCGGTGCCAGTGAAGCTGGCTAATGGGCTGCCACTTCCCTCAAGGCAGCTCTGCCCTGCTCCCAAGCCACTGCTTGATGTCACCGTGCTGTGCTCAGCCCAACCCAGGCTGTGTCCTAGCACATGTCATTGCTTGGGGCGGCCTCACCAGCCCGCCTGGACACTGTGGGGTGAAGCACCCCCGGGAGAGCCCTTCCCCTGCATCCCATCATGTGTGCTGGGTAATGGGAGTTGTCCCTGCAGACCCTTTCTGAGCTGAATTCCACAGGGTGGCCCTGGTCAGGGAGACGGTTTGGCCAAAGCCCATCCTCCTGCTGTGTAATGAATGGAAAAGGGAGGAATCTATAATCATGATGTAAAGGAGAGGGTGCAACCAGCAGGACATCAATCAGAAGGAAAATGATAAAGGGAGCCTCTAGACAGCAGTGGAGGATGGGATGGTGGCAGCATCATGAGGCCAAGAGAAATTTTGGCAAGACAATAAATCCTGGAGTGGCTGGAGCCGCTCGAGTACTAATGATGAGGCGAAAACACCAGCCACGTTTAACAAATATTTCTGCACTGTATTTGGAGAGAAGCAGGACGACATGCTTGAATTGTACAAGAGTGATGAAACCATCTATTAATTACTGCCGGGAATGTTAAACAACATCTGCCAGCTCAGCGGGCCCAGGCACCGCCTGCCCTGGCCTCCTCCAAGAGCTGGAGCAGAATTTGGCCTCCTCATTAATTTCCTACAAAATCTTGGAATAGCAAGAAAATCCTGGCCAGCTGATGGAGAGCCCACCCATGCTGGGAGCTGGAAGGGATGCAGGAGTGCTCAGTCCTTAACTTGTCTCTGCTGGGATTTATATCATGTTTGCACCTAGATCAGTCTTTCTTGATGAAGAATAGCCATAAGCTGGCAAAGGTTGGGGTTCTGTTTCCCATAACTTACTATATAGATTTTCTTATATCCATGTGTTTTTGGAGGCTGCAAGTAAGTGAGGCCTGAGCCGGACAACACGCTCATTAAGGCATCCTGCAGGAATCTTTATCACAGCTTTGGGAGGGACTTCCATCTTTCCCTGTGTCTCCCACGTGCTGTGCAATGCCTGCAACCAGAAAAATGGAGGGGATAGAAGGACAGAAGGGATAGGGGGACAGGGGAATGGAGGAGATGAGATATGGAGAGGGTGGAGGGATAGAGAGAAGGGAGGAGAGGAGGAAGAAGAAATAGAAGAAGGCGAAGAGGAGGACAAGAAAGGGGGTCCAGGAGGGGAGGACCCCACAGGACTGGGGCAAGTCTCAGCTGTGGTACAGTCCTGCTGCACCCCATCATTAGCAGCGGAAGGTGGTGTCTTCATTTCAGGAGGTGGAAACTGCCTAAGCAGCAAAGGTGGCTGAAGGTCACAGCAGGCTTCGATGGCAGAAAACAGGTGGCTCAGCAGCAGAAACACACTAATTAACAAATTAACTCTGTACAGTATGCACTGACCAGGGTAAGCAGAGGAGGATTTGACAGAGTGACAATCCCACCAAAGTCCCCAATGGGCACTGAGGCTGCCACCTCTCTTCAGTGCCAGGCCCTTGAGTCAAACCACCACTGGTGCCCATGGCCATGGAAATAAGGAGGTCCAAGAAACTCAGGCGGGATTCTGGGTAAGGACGAAAGCTGGGGACATACATGCAGCCAGCCAGGTCACATCACTCAGCAAAGCCTGCCCAACACCGGGGAGCTGGGAGGGACATCCCAGCAGGGACGCTGGGGCTCAGGGCACAGCCTCGAGAGGATGCACGGGTGGGGAGGTGGGGCTGGGTTGGTGCTGGATGCTGTGGAGAGGCTTTTCATGTCTTGTGCCCTGTGCATCCCGAGGGAATAGGTTTAAGGAAGACCATCTTAGGTGAAAAATCATGAGATTTAATACAAGCAAAAACTCTTGCAGCTGCCTCTGCAAGATGCTGGGTCACATGTGGATTATGTTTCCCAGCCCTTTTCTATACATAAAGAGACTGGAATTTACTCACTATAAAAGTCAAAATCCAAAATTTTGCACAAACTGCAAAATATCGGGGTGCTTTAGAGGAAAGAAGAAAGCTTGGAGGGAAGGGATGCCTGGGATGCCCCCTCCCAGCCTGAGCCCTGGATTTCCTCACACAGCCATAGGCTGCAGGGAGGAATGGGACAGGGTAAGAAGTGTCAGTGGGATGGTGCCATCCAGCCACCCCAGCTCACAGCACCTCATCCCTCATGGCCCCCAGGGTGCCAGCTGGGAGTCTAGGACAAGCAGTTAAAATACAGAAAGGTCAATTTAAATTAAAACATGTTTAATAAGGGAGAAAGATAAAACCTTTCCTGCAGCAAAATGAGATGAGAGATTTATGGGGTACTGGGAGGACTGGTGTCCCCACTTCAGTGGGCTCAGGGTGAGGGGCTGGCTTGGCTTCTGCTGTTGGCACTGCAGGGCACCTCAAGGTACTGCCACCTCCCCATCACAGAGGCCAGAGCTGGATCTGCAACGAAATGTCAGCTTGGCAATAAAATGTGCAGGAGCTACGTTTTCTTCAGGCTAATAAAACTCCTGGGCAGAAGCAGAGATGCTTGGTATAGAGATGCCCTCCCTCTCCAGCGCCCCACTTGGCCCCTCCTCATCTTCCTTGGGGGATACAGGGCCCATCTGATCCCATGCTCATTGTGTTGGCTCCTCACACAGAGGCTGCCGAGCACAGACCCCCAGCACCAGCGTTAAGACACGGCTCCAGAGCTGCCTGTGCCACGGCAGGGAGTAAATCCTCTGCGTCCTGTCAAGGTAAAGTGACAAAACACCGGCCTGCAATGCAGGAACCGCAGTTATAACATGAGAAAATCAATGCAATATATTACCAGAGACATAAAGATGCTATTAATGCTTCAGCGCAGAGCCCTCAGCTTCTCCTGCCATGGCAGGGCAGGTTTACACGAGGGCTCTGTGCATTCCCATCTGGATGCTCAGGTTACGCACATGCTGGGGCTCAGTTCCGTGTTTATTCAGTGACACCCCCACCCAGCAAAGCTTTCCTGCTCCCACACACTGACTCCTGGGCTTTGACTCTACCAGGGGACTGGGCTCCAGCTGGAGATGCAGCCAGGACTACGGGGGCGATGCATGGCCTCAGTGAATGCCTTTCTGAGCTCCAAGGACCCAGTGAGGCTGCAGCCCCACGCCAGGCAGGTGCCAGCTCTCCTTCTAGGGATTCCAATGACTGTGCAGCTCTGCCATACACCCACCTGCACTCAGGCACCTTCTGGAAAAGACTGGAGAGGATGACAAGCCCTGCACACCACAGAGTGAGGCCACAGGACATGTATAAGGTGCAGCACTCTCCTGGCATGGCAGCTGCTGGCAGAAAGCAGTCTGTGTCCTGGGGACATGTGTGCTGGGTAAGGAGGAAAGCTGGGGACATACATGCAGCCAGCCAGGTCACATCACTCAGCAAAGCCTGCCCAACACCGGGGAGCTGGGAGGGACACCCCAGCAAGACGATGGGGCTCAGGGCACAGCCTCGTGGGGATGCACTGGTCTTAGGGACACAGGTGGGGAGGTGGGGCTGGGTTAGTGCTGGATCCTGTGGAGAGGCTTTTCATGTCTTGTGACCTTTTGCATCCCGAGGACACGGATGCCACTCCCTACAATTGACAGGTTGGATTATTACTGAGAAGTTAAGTCAAGCCTCTTCTAATTGATTAATCAATAGCATTAATTGAGTTGAGACTCCATAGTGGGTAGTTTCACCACTGTTATCCCCTTGGCCAGCACCCCACCAAAAACTTGTTGCTATGGCTGGCTTCTGACTAGGCTGGGGTCCCAAAACACATCGAATTCCCGGGGCTTGCAGTTGCCTGGGGGCTGCAGAGGGCATTTGCAGCAGCGACAGAGGAGTCGGACCTTGCGGGGCGGCACGGAGTAGGAGCCCACACGAACAAGCCGAACACAAGGGGCCGCAAAATGTCCACGGCTCGTGGTTGACGTTTTGTCAGCCACGGCACAGCCCCCGGGCACGGGCAGGACAGAACCCGCAGCCCTCCCGTGCAGCCCAGTGACACAAAGCTCGGGGAATGGGGACTGGGCACCGCCGGGTGACACTGCTGCACTCCCGAGCCACTGCTCTGCAGAAGTGGAGATGAACATTTTATGGTAAAATATGCAGAGCATGGGACAAAAGGAAAGAGCGTTTCTCGCATAATGAGACGCTGTCAGAGACAAGCTCCCCAGGAAACCAATTAAGAGGGCGCTTTGCGTGCGTCAGGCCAACACCTGGCAAGACCCCCTTTTGCAGAGCGGACCCAGCACGGCGCTGTCCCGCAGACCATCCGCCGCTCCCCCACGGCCGCGGGCACGCCCGGAGCCCCCAGCGCCGCAGGCCGGCAGGGCCGAGCCCCGCCTGCCCCCGCCCTGCCCCCGCCCCTGGGGCTCGCTGCGCTCCCGGCGGGCCGGAGCTGCCCGGGCGGGAGGCGGCGCTCGGAGAGGCCGCGGGAGCACCGCCCCGACCCGCCCCCGGCCCGCCCGCCATGGCGCTGCGCTTCTCCGCCAACCTCTCGTGGCTCTTCCCGGAGCTCCCGGCGCTGCCGGCGAGGCTGGAAGCGGCGGCGGCCGCCGGGTTCGGAGCGGTGGAGGCGGCTTGGCCAGCGGGCTGCCCGGCCCAGGAGCTGCGGGCCGCGGCGGAGCGGGCGCGGGTGCGGATCGCGCTCCTCAACACCCCCCCCGGTACGGCCGCGTCCCGCCGCTCCCCCATGGGCGTGGGGCAGCGAGGACCCTCCGCCGACCCTGCCGCTGTCTCCCAGGGGACCCGGAGGCGGGCGAGCTGGGGCTGGCGGCCGTGCCCGGGCGGCAGGCAGCCTTCCGGGAGGGCCTGGAGGCGGCCGTGCGCTACGCCAAGGCTGTGGGCTGCCCCAGGTAGGTACGAGGCGGGACCCCCGCTCCGGCCGCACCCCGGCCCCGCGGCTGCCCGGGGGGTGCCTCTGCTGCCCTCTGCTCCAGCGCTGCCCCGAGCGGAGCCTGCCCTTCGGAGCCTGCCCTTCGGAGCCTGCCCTTTGCCCCGCGATGCCTCTCGCCGCCGGCTCACCGAGCCTCTCCCGGGCAGCATCTCCTGCTCGGCCGTTTGGGACGGAGCCAGCTCGGGGCAGACCCCAGTGGCCTCAGCTCGCTGGGAGCGGACCCAGAGCTGCCAGGCACGAGCCTAACCCTGTCCTTCGCAGCAGAGGCTCTTGTTCCCACCTCCACACGACAGTCCCCAGGATAATCCTCCCTCTTTCCTCCCCAACTGCACCAATCGTTTCCACCTGGATACCACAACAGTTGCTTTATTGAGGCCACGATGACTCCAGCACAGCAGAGACACCGTAAAAGATGCAATTAGCCTAGCACAGCTCCCTTCAGAAAACCAACAGGCCCCTTTTATTCCATTTACTTTGCA
Source organism: Acridotheres tristis (assembly GCA_037013685.1). Lineage (NCBI taxonomy): Eukaryota > Metazoa > Chordata > Aves > Passeriformes > Sturnidae > Acridotheres > Acridotheres tristis. The sequence goes on from CM072895.1 coordinate 11,872,345, forward strand.
CCATTCTTTCCTGTTGCACTCAGTCCAAAGCCTTGTGGAGGGCATGAGCTAGGCAGGCCAGAGGCTGCCCAGCACTATTTGCGTACTGGTACAGGCACATTGAAAAGATTTTTGTTTCTACTGTTCACCTTCCCCCAAAGGTGGCTGAAGATGGCCTGGCACTTGAGCTCTTGATGGCAGGGCAGTCCAGCACGGGGCACTGTCCCCTCCCTGCTCGCAGCCAGCAAGCAGTGGCACTATGCATGGGGCACGGCCCTGGCGGAAGCATCAGCACACAAGTTGCTGGTTTGGGGCCCCTCAAGGAGTAAGAGCCCAGGAAAGCTCCAGTGTCAGGGTGAAAGAGCTGAAGGCAGTTAACAGAGGGAAGAAGCAAGGTCTGTGATTTGTCAGGCAAAAGGTTCAAAGCCATCTCTCTATGTATTGAGGTGGGAAGGTGCAAATTTGTGTCCTGGCTGGCCACTCGCTCATTGCTGTTGTGCCTCCTGCAGGGGAGATGGCTCTTCTTACATCCTTCTGTGTCTGCTTCCCCAGCCTGGCCCCCTATTCCATCAGCAGAGGAAGGTGTATTAGATCAGGCCAGCTGCTCAGTTGCTGCCTGTGGTTATCTCTCTGTGCCTGTAGGATTCATGTGATGGCTGGGCGTGTTCCCCTGGGCACAGACCGGGCTGCAGTGGCAGGTGAGATGGAAACCACCTTCATTGAGAATCTCAGATACGCTGCTGACCTCCTGTCCCAGGTAAGTGGGGAATGGATCCTGCTTTGTGTGTGCAGTTCTCAGGCTACCCAAGATGGGGACTACCCCATGAGCCTGGCAGAGGGAAGTTATGCTTCCTGCTGTAGAGATGACAGGATGCTCTGCAGGGTGACATTATTGTGTTACAGGAAGACATGATTGGACTGTTGGAGCCTATTAACAACCGCATCACTGACCCTCGTTACTATCTGAACACCCCACACCAAGGTAAGCAGACACCAAGAGTCTCCTGCAGAGGAGGAGAAGGATCTCCAAAGTCTCAAAGGCTTCCTCAGTATCTCCCTCAACAGGAGGGAGATGCTGAGGGAGCACAGTTGATAAAGGGAGCCCTGGGCTTCTCTGCAAAGCTTCCACGCGGGGGGCAGTGGTTTCTCATTTCTTGCCCCCTTAGCTGCTGCCATCCTGGAGAAAGTGGGACGGCCCAACCTAAAGCTGCAGCTGGTGAGTCAGCATTGAAGCTCTGTGAGGGAAACTTGCACAGGTCCACAAAGGAGTTCTGGTGGCCATGGGCTTGTTAGCCCCTCCTGGGGACACTGGAGAGGGACCACAGCACAGCTGTCCTTAACTGCTCACTGCTGAACAGCTGCACCCCCCATTCTTCTCTCTCACCCCCAGGACCTTTTTCACTGCCAGATCATGGATGGCAATTTGTCACGCAACCTGGAAACCTACTTCCCGCTTATTGGTAACACCCTGTGCCCAGACCAACTCCACTGTGGCCACTGGGCAGGAGTGGCTTTGAGAGGGGGCCCCTCCCACTCCAGGCTCTGCTGTAGCTGGCTGGGGGTAGGGGGCTGCTTTTGGCTCCAGGCAGGGCTGCCTTGGGCATGGCCTCTCCCCTTTCCTCCCTAGGTCATATCCAGATTGCACAGGTACCAGGGCGGCATGAACCCGATAGCCCTGGGGAGTTGAACTTCCCCTACATCTTCGAGTTCCTCGAGTCCCTGGGCTACACTGGCTATGTGGGGTGCGAGTATGCTCCAAAGGGTGAGTAGGCCTGCAGGTCTGAGCCCCACGGGCAGGTCCAAGCAGAGCAGCTGGCTGGGTACTGTGTCATCCCTGCCTGGGGATGAGGGCTCTGTCCTGAACAGAAGCTGCTCCAGCTTCTCCAGCTGCAGCAGGAGACCTTGTCTGTCACTGCAGGAGAGACCCTGGAAGGTCTGGGCTGGCTGCGATCCTACTGGGAAAGCCGAGGGCTGCAGGACGGTGGGACCAGCAAGGCAGCCAAGTAAAACTAGAAAATCATGAGAATAAAAGACAAAGCAATGGCTTAACAGAAGTGCACGTGTCTTCTCTAGGACTAAGGGAGTGCAGTGAATGGGATGATTTCCTAGAATGAGGTTAGGAGCATCTGTGTCACTTCACTTCTCCAGGTTCTACTGGGCCAGCCTAAGCTGTTGGACCCTCATTTACACAAGAAGCACCTGCAGCATGTTCAATTTAGTGACGGCTCAGGCACTGCTGTAGCTGACTTCAGGTACACAGAAAACTTTCACTTCCAGGCTGCAGGGGTGTCCAGGAAGAGGGTTCCAGGCTCCCGAATAAGGGGAGCATTCCAGCTGGTGCCCAAAGTTGTGGAAAGAACACTCTGGATTTCCAGGTACTGAAGTGCTCAAGGCTGTTGCCAGTGCTCAGCACTGACTCTGCAGCAGGGCTGCAAACGAAGCAAGCATTCCCCTCCCAGGCTGTCCAATCCAAGGTAATAGGCTGGGAACTGCCTGCACGTGGATACTCAAGGCTGACTGCCCTGCTCCTTCTCTGGACCAAGTCTAGGATTCCAGAGCAAACCCAGCCAGCCCTAGTAACCAGGGCTGCTCTGCATCTTCTACAGGCAGCTTTTCACAGCCTACAGTGACTGAGCAGGGATCTGGTTCAGTTTATTTCACAGACAGACCAATGGCTCAAAGTACAACTCCATAAAATCCTTCCTGTATCCAGTTCACCCTTCCTGTCCCATTCATGCTCTCCCAAGGAAAGCAAAAGGCCAGAAGCAGTTGTCCTCACTGCCAGTCAGGCAGCCCTGCAGTCAGGAGTCCTTCCTCCTAAAGCCAGAGCACGGTGCAGTGCTGCCCTGGGCAGAAGATGGTGCCATGCACGCTCCTCATTGCTTTCCCAGCAGGCAGAACTCACCTATGGATGCCAAACCCACGTCCCTGAGAGTTACTCTGCTTCAGCCAGGCTGCAGCAGCCAAGTTTCTGCCCTTGCTGTTTGGTTCAAGGCCATTCAGTATCAAACCCACTGAAAACAGCACGTAAGTGCCATACTATCCAGCCAGCAATGAGGTGCACATCCCCAGGCTCCTCAGGTTAGTAGCCATGTGTGCCACTGGCAGCACTGCCTGCAGTGCCCAGGCACAGGTCCCCCCTAGAGACCTGTTCTTCCCCACGGTCACCAGTGGCACAGCTGTGCTGAGATTGGAATACACGTTGCTCCAGGATGTGGGTGCCAGTGCTAGAGCAGGCCTGTCCACAGGTTGAAGCAGGCAGTGTTGATAACTGACTCCAGGTGATGGTATGTGGACACCAGCTGTGGCAGAGGACTCTCGCTGTTCTGGGGCTGCACTGGGAATGGCTCCCGGAAAACCACGGTGAGGCTCTGCCAAGAGGGAGGAGAGGGTCAGGGGACAGGATGCAGACAAGCACTGTGCTGTCCCTAGCCCAGGTGTGTGGACACTATTTCAGCAGTGTTAGGCAAATACTGGGACAAGTCCCAAAATGCCAGTGGCACTAAGCTAGTGTCTCTTCCTGTGACAGAGCATGTTTGAGCCTCCTCCCAATTCTTCTGCTGGAAATTCAGCACAAGGACTTGCCTACTCTGTCCCAGCTCTCATGCATCTGCAGTTATGCCAATCCTGGCAGCAGCACAGGAGAGGAGGGGATCCTACTGCCTCCACAGTAACAGGAGCTTCCAGGGAAATTAGAGGGAAATTTCTTCTTCTAAGGGAAAGAGTAGGAGTGCAACAAATGGGGAAGGGGAGATTAAATGTAATAACTGCAATCCTAAAAATAAATGCTGCCTGCTCCACTAGTGACTGTACTGAAAAGGCAGGGCAAAGGCAGAAGGGAGTAGGGAGCAGGCAGAGGTTGCAGAACAAAAATATGACTCAGTGCACTCAGATTAGCATCATGGACGCAAGACACAGGGACAGGATGCTCTCCAGAGTTGAAATGCAGCACATCCAGTAGGCAGGGTCCCTTACAAACTGGTAAAGCCATGAGAAGAGCTGTGTAACTACAAAACAGCAAATGTTATTTCACCAAATATTCCACCATCATTTAAGAGGGGAAAGGAAGTAATTTGTGAGCCCAACTCCAGCAGCATGCAAGACTTTGGAGAAGACTGTGGGAGACAGAACCATGAGGGAAATGCAGCTCAGTGTTACCAAAGTGATGTGCTAACGCTAAAATTCTCTTTGATAAGGTAATATTTCAAGACAAAAGAATCATACTACATCTTATCTGACATTCAGGAAGGATTTGATGTGGTGTCGCATGGGAAATTTAGGTAAGCTACAAAGATAGGAATTAACTCAAAAATTTTAAGGTGAGAAAATGGCAGTGCTGAAAGGGGAAATGGAGAGAGGTTACAGATAGAGTTCCTTCAGAACAAGCTTTGGGACTCATATTGCCTAGTACTTTAACAAGTCTGGTACAAAGATGAAGAGTATGCTGATAAAACTTGAGGCACTAATACAAAAGAGGATTGGGATGATGAAGAAAAAAACCAACAAAAAGCCCTGAGAGAGTTTTTAGAGGCCATAAGAATGGGATGAATGCTAAGCACAAAATACAATGTTATGAAAACAAAGGATTTCTGTTACAAAATGAAAGTCACTTGGAGAGAGGATGGAGGGTCTGAGTTCATCATATCAATGACCACAAGGTGACACTGTGACCATCAGGTGGCAGGAGGCACTGAGCAGCCTTCCAGCAAGCACTACCTCTTCTGTCTCCCCTACCTGCTTTTCAGATGGAGCGGGATTTATTTTAAACAGCGTCAGTTACTCTGCAGTCTCTGCAGAAGCCTTACTGTGGACTGAAGCCTCTTGTAGATCCCCTGCTCTCACATGGAGCTGCATTCCCTGTGATCCATCCTATCCTGTACCCTGCCTGGGAGCACAGCTAAGTATTTTTGCCCCCAAGTTCAGTGAAGGCAAAGGCCCTTGTAGGTTTGCTGAGACCCTGACAGTGCAGGTCTCCTTCCTTTCTGCCCAGGTAGAAGCAGCACACAGCACTGGTGACTCCTCCCAGCCAGACGCAGTGTGGTCTGACTTTGGACTGAATACAGAAGGACTGCTTAGCCTGGATAGAGAGACAGCTGAGAAAATGATCCAAAAGAAATCCTGTGAAGGAAAAGAGGATCAAGTGCTCACTGTTTTCTAATACAAGAACAAAGGGATATCACAAGGAAAGAACAGTTAGAGCTTCAAAAATAAGCCAAGGAAGTTCTTCACCTAGACTGCAACTGCCTCATGGAGCTGCAAGTTAGGGGAAATCATGGATGCCAGAAATTAACCAAAGGAAATAAAGCTGCGGAGGGTTATTAAATAAATGCAAAGGCCACTTCTAGCTCAGGATGGGCTAAGCTACGGATTTCCAGATGCTGGGACAGTATTTAGGCAAAGCATTACAAGCTTCTTGACCTGGTTGTATTCTCATGCACACCTGCCCTTGGCTACCACTGGATCAATCTAGACAGATTCCTGGTCTGAGCCAACATAGCTGTTCTATTCCCACGGACTCACCGTTTTTCCTGAATGAGAATCAAGAAATACAAGAACAAAGCAATCTGTGAACTTCTGGTTGAGCACAACCTGTCAGGAGAGTCACAGAGCACATTAGAAAGGAGCCAGTACAGAACCCAGGACAGGAACACAGGGACAGAGGCTGCAGGTGGGCACTGGGCTGTGTCTTACCAGATACTGGGTGCCGGTCTCAGCATTGTGGAAGTGCCGACAGCTCTGGGGAAAGCGGCTCAACAGCACCTTGATGAGGCTCTGGTACCAGGAGACTGTCATGGTGAGGAAGCACTCCTGAAGGCATAGAAAAGGCCTGATCTTCAGCCTCCCTCTGACCATGGCACCAGCAGCCATAACGCTACAGCAGCTTTCAGACCCCCAATCAGATACAACCCTCACAGCCCACTGAGGATGCTGACTGTGGGCTGTTCACTCTCTATAGACAGGTCCATGCAGTCTCCACCTTCCCCTGCCAGCTAGGAGTTGTGTTCCTGCCTCTACCTTCCCACCAAGCAGGAAAAGATGTGCATTGCAGGGCCCTTCACTTGGCACCCCACTCCATCCCTAGAGCAGAACAGCAGCTGCTGTGCACTGTGCCCCCATCCTTGCTGCTCACCAGCTGGGGATCGACATCTGCAATGGATTTCCCGTGCACGGCATCGAGCAGCTCCTCCAGCTCCACCAAGGACAGCTTGCCCAGCTTCAGCTTGTCAGAAGCCAGAGGCTCCAGGAGGAAGAGGCGCTTCCAGAGGTTGTCCCTGCGGCAGTGGCACTTGGCCAGCTGCACCATGCTGCTGAGCTGCTTCTGGGCTGAGGCCACCTCGGAGGCCAGCAAGGGGAAGAGCGGAGAGGTGTAGAACAGCCCTGGCCCCAGTTTGACCTGCGTGCCCCCTGCGTAGAACTCGCTGCTGTCCTCCACGTCCTGCCACAGCTCCCGCTCTGCCGATGGCTGCTGGCCCAGGCTCGGCTCTGGCTCTGCTGCCTCCCAGGCTGCCCGGCCCACCACGGGCTCCAGCACTTCCCGCTGCAAGCGTGGCAGCTTCTTGAAGCGTCGCATGTCGGCCGTGAGCCGCGGAAAGAGCTCCCGCTGGCTCGTCATGATGACGTAGAAACGCAACCTGGGAGCAAGGAGACACTTCTGACCTGGGGAAGGGCTGCTCCCCTCTCAGCTGCACTGCAAATGAACCACAGGCCCCTCTGTCTCTGCCACAAAGGGTGCTTCTCTGCCCAGGTTTTCACAATGATCCTCCCCAGACACCAACGATTCTGCCTGTGCTATTCCAGGCAGAACCAGTCCCTCCCAGAGCCCTCTTCCCCAGCCAGGAAGCTTTGCTGTCACTGGCCCCCAGTGCTCACCGGAGCATGCGTCTCTCTGCCTCACTCTGCTCCTCAAACGGTGCCGCACTGTGACAAACCAGGAGAGACACATCGAAGTCATCATGATGACGCAGACCTTCAGAGTCCTTATAGGAGCCCGAGCTGGGATAAAAAAGCACATCAATATGAAGGAAACCTCACTTTGTTCTCCCAGGACTCCTGATCACAACAGAACTGTAGGACACGGGCAATTCCACACAGCAGGACTCCTCAGAAGTGCCAGAGGAAACGTCAAATGCACCTGCACACATACACACCACCCCTGTTGGCCATCTCAGGACTGGCCAACACTGCTGTCTGGCACTGTATAGAACAGTCAGCTTTGCTGGCACCTTGGGGCAGTGTCCCCAGGACTGGCAGGTCAAATCTCCAGCAGCTCCAGGAACTGGCAGCAGATGCACTCACCTGTTCCAAATCGAGACCAGTGCATATTCGTTCTGCTCTGTGCCTGGTGTTCCCTTCTTGCTGTCATTGCCTGTGGCTGGTCGGGCCATACGCAGGGGTTTCATGTGGTACGTGTTGGCGTGGTCAGCGATGTAGTTGTACAGCTGGTGTGCAGTGATCATGTTGGTGGGCAGGGCCAGCGTGCCTAGTGGAAAAATACATTGCTATCACAGGAGACACTCTGTGGCTCTTACCTGAGCAGAAGTGTCCTCCCATCTACTCCAGGAGACAGAGCAACCAACCTGCCTCTTCCACAACAGGTCAACACGAACTTTCCCTGGAGCACAGCTCCTCCAATCACCCTCATCCTGTCATCTCCCTGAACACTCCAAAGCTCAAGTTTATTTGTAAAGGACTTTTGCCAAGTTATATGCTGGTGATCAACCCCAGACTGATCATATATTGACCTACATACCTTGGAAAACGTGATTACGGCCAAATTTGGGGATGTCAGGGTGATGGGCAATGAAATCCTCCAGGAAGCTGGTGAGATGGTAGCCTTGGCGGAGAGTCATGTGCGAGCCCAGCAGATACTGGTGGACTATGCGCAAGTGGAAGTCGTAGCTGAACGAATGCACATGCATGAGGTCCCGCACCTTGTCACACTCCTCCGTGAAGAGCATAGAGAGCTGTGGAAGGACAGCAAGTCAAGGCACAAGTGTTACCAGGCACTTCACACCCTCCTGCAAAGCCCTACTGACAAAGCATGGCACAGCCAGTGCAGCTGCCCCAGCATCGGTGCAGGATGCAGCCTCACAACATTGCCCTGTGCATGTGCAAGCTTACCAGGAAAGACTCAGCAAATCTGCAGACAAAGGTCCTGGAAGGCTCTAAGCTTAGGAACGACACTTTTGGCATATCTAAGATGCAGCCTTGCTACAGAGCTCCCTTGGAAAGGACAGTATGGTCATGCATACCTCCTGTCTCAGACAGCCTGGGGCTGGCCAGCCTCTACACAGACAGCCAGTGCCCTTGGGAACAGGCAGGAGACACCCTGACCCTACAAAGGAGAAGGGAGCAGGCAGCCTCAGAGTGTTGTAGAGCAAGGCATGGAGGTATAAAGGAACCTTTCTGGTGCAGAAAGTAATCTCCTCTAGCAAAGGGCAGGAATCATATCCACAGATCCCTGTTCCCATTTCACTTCCTTCTGCTTCCAAGGGAAGCAGAGAGCCATGCACTGACTTTCCTTGGAGCAGGTATCTTTACCAGAATTGCTTCTCTTCCTCCCCAGTCTGCTCTGTCGTGCTCCCCAAGCTAGGACAAGAGTCAAACTCTTGCCAAACTCCCACTCCCTTTCACTGCAATCCAGGTCTACTCAAGCAGCACCAGAGAGGGCACCTGGCTGCAGAAGGCTCTGTGAGGCTCTGCTTTTCCATGAGCAGGCAGCAGAGCTCTCCAGAACCTGCTATGCCTGAGATGCCCACTATGTTCCAGAGATCACTCCTCCCCACAAAGCATCCCCTGACCCTGAGGAGCACCAGCTGTGCCTGCAAAGCCATTACCTGAGAGTTCACAGACTGGCCCATGGGGATGCGCGAGCACTCCAGTGCGTACTGCTTCACACAGAAATAACAGCCCTGGAGGAGAGAGCACGTGAGCAGAGCAGAGCACAGCCTCGGGCCTCTCCTGGGAAGGAGCACAGCCTCCACACTTCACACTTGGGCTGAGGCCCAGACACTCACCCCATGTTCTGTCTCACCTCTCATCTGAACCAAGCCAGACCAGCCAACATCTGGCTGAGCACAGAGCACCCTAACTGGTGCTTTAATTATCCTTCCTCTAGGCAACTCTTACTGCTCTGAGCCCTGCAGAATCATCTCCAGCTGATCCCAGTCTTGCAGGACCATGGAAAAAGCAGGACAGGACAAGTGACAAATCACATGTCCCTGCTGCACTCCTCATCACACCCTTTGTCACCTCTGAACACTGTCCCTGGAGATCTCCCAGAGATCATGCCTTGTTTCTTGTTCTTTCTTACCTGGAAGGCCAACTCCATGAGCACAATCCCACCTGGAAGAGCTCTCTGTAGATGGTAGGTGGCAACAGCAGGGCTTGTGCTCTGGGAAGAGAAGGACAAAGCTGAAGAGGCTCTCTGGCACACAAGGGTGTGAAGCTGCCACAAGGCTCTGTGGCAGAGGTGGAAATAGAGGGGCCTCATTAGCTGAGCAATCTCACTGGAGAGAAGAGAGGAGATATGGCAGAGCTGACAGTGAAAAGAATCCTAACAAACCTAATAGCCTTGGTGGACCATTGATCCCTTCACCTCCTGCTTGCTCAAGACAGGATGTCTTTAGAGTGTGAGACACTGTGAACCAAGGAACTATAGTGTCCATGGAACCTCACTCCCTGCTGTGGTGTCCCCAGACCATTGTGCCTGCCTGATACAGCAGCTATCAGAGACATCCTGTCTCAATTCAAAGTTTGGCTGAGAGCAAATTGATTTTCTCCCTCTCAACTTGCTCAGCAGATTGCTCTCTTCTCGTTTTATCTGCAAGATGTTGTCTAACCCACAGTCCTGCACCAACATCAGCCAAAGGCAGGTGCCAGTAAAGTGCTGGCAAAGGGTGAGTAAATGCTATGTGTTCTCATGACCCCTGGGTGATTCCACAAGCCATGGGTAGTTTCTACTTAAATAGAGACTCCAATGTATTCCTCTTCCAGATACTTATTCAGTCTTGTAAGCTCATGTTCACAAAACTCATGTGTTCACAAAAGCTGCTGCTCACAAAACAGTCTCCTTAGCTTCAAAACTGGCTCAAATTACTTTCATTTGATGGTCTCTAGGTGTTGTATTCAATAAGACAGGAACGGGCCAATACCCTTCCAGGTTAGCTGCAATATTGTAGAACTCTGACTTGTTCCTCCCTTGCTGCCACTTCTTTATACATGAGGAACCTCAGCCTGCTCTCACAGTAGAGCCATTCTGGGCTTATCTTCTCTAACCTTTTTAACTTCTGCATTCATCTCACTCTAACTAAAGATCTTTCTGCCCTAGAGTTGCCCTTAAGCATAGATGCTGAAGATTCTCTGACAGGTAATCTTTCAGAATCTCACGCGAAAACAGCTATCCTTGCCCTAGGTCATCCTGTTCCTCTTCTGAGCCCCTCCAAGTTGTTAGCAGTCTTTTGATATTTGCCCTGGGTCCACCCAATGCCAGGAAAGGGTTCTGAGGCCTGTAGGAGGACAGGCAAGAGGGCAAAGAGATCTCATCACACCCAAACTCTCAAAGATGGTGCTGGTCTAGACAGGCTGGCTTTGATGCTTTCTCTGCCCTCCCACATCCTTTCTGCCTGAAACAGTTTCAAAAGCCAACCAGAACTGGCCCACTCCACAGCCTGACTTCCATCCCAGTTCCACCCTTGTAACAGAAATGCACTCACCTTTGGACTACCCTCTGGTTTTGGCTTTGTGTAGGAAAAGGACCCTCTACCTTCCACTCCCATTGCTGCCAGAGCTCGGATCCGGCTTGTGCTACTGGAAATGAGAGCAGAGACAGCCTTGAGCAGGGAGCAAGACCTATTGTGTCAAAGCAAGGCACAGCTCAGAGTGTTGGCTCTTCTCCAACACCAGGGCTCCCAGCACGTCACTGACCTGCGAGTGGTAGGTGAGGGTGGCCGCACCTGGACCAGAATGAAGCCCATGCTCTGCAGGTACTGGATGTACTGCTGCAGGAAGGCATTGCACATCTCCTGCAGCCACGGCTCCTCCTTCACCTTGCAGGGCAGTGCTTCTGCCGAGTCACAGCTGTGGCTGCGGTCCCTCCCCGAAGCTGTAGAGTCATTGGAGCGGTGGCGCTTCTGCAAGAGAAAGCAAGTTCCTAAGGAGAACTGCTGTGACTGGCCCCAGCAGAGGACACCAGGTGCCCTGGTTGAGCAAAAGGTAGATCCCTCTCTGCCAGAGAGCACTAACATCTGGCTGTCCTAGCACTGTCCTAGTGCAAGTGCCAAGATGCACGATCCAAGAGCTACCCAGCCATGCACTGGCCTAACAGCACTGCAGGAACCTGCTGCCTGTGCCAGCATTCACATCTGCCTCCCCAGAACAGCTTCCACAAAGTGTTAATGGCTCACAAATGGTTCATGCAAAGCTCAGAGCTTCAGCTGCTACTGCCATGGTAAGAGTCCAATCCCCTTATGAATCCTGCTGACGTCTCAGGATTTCCTAGCAGTTCAGTAGCACTGAAAAGGAACAGTGCTTCCTTCTAAACACTTTCACTTCTCCTTTTGATGTTCTGAATACTCCTTTTCTTGGTGCTGAGGGAGACGAAGGTTTCTTTTTTTGATCTCTCTACTTTAAGCCTGCAGCTCTGTTACATGTTTTTATCTGGCTTTCTGCCTATCTGCTCCACTAACTGCAAGAGATGTCTTTTTACCTGGAACCTCTCCAGCTACTCTCTGACCTTCTCCAAGTCTCTCCAGTTCAGTGCCTTTGCCACAAGATGTTTGGTTTCACACTTACTGGCCAGATGAAGACATTAGTATTTCAGAAATTTATTAGAATATTACCCATTATACTAACATCCTTTTCTGACGTACTCTAACCCGTGTCTGCTGTATCCAACTGTTCACAAATTGGAGAAATTACTGAGATCTGTACAGGCTCTGCAGTGAGTGTACAATACAAGAGGGTTCAAATTTCTCTCCACGTAGTGCTATTCTACTGGGAATCAAGTCCCAGCTCCCACAGAAGCTCTCATTTCACAGGCTACTCAGGTGCCTCTTAAGTTCCTTGCATTCTTTTCCTGTTCTGACCAATCTGAACAGCCCGCCAGCACTTCAAAGCCTGGCATCTCATATGTCCCAATAAAAGACCTGGAGATACAGAACCCAATACACCACCTTGAAACCCGTGCTGCAAGGCTCTTCAAATCCAATAACCAATTTCCATTTTGCTCTGTTCCAAAAACAAAGTGAAGTTTTCATTTTTTGATGATACTTTCCTTTTCACCTGTGAGTGTTCAATTTCTGTAGCAACCTCTGCTTAAAGACTTTGTCAAAATCCTTTTGACACTCTGATAAATTACAACAGCCTGTTCTTCCCTTCTGACACACACACAGACTGAACAGCCGGTGTGGGACCTGCGCTGGTTAGTGTGTCAGGTTGCAACCTGCTCAGGATTCAGCTGCTTTGCTTTCAATTGTTTCGGATATTTGCTGGGTCCAGGAAAGGTTTACCACGTCTAGTTGATGAATGCATAAGGGAAGCTTTGCTTCCTTAACAGATCAGTTCCAGACAATGCCCCTGATGGCTTCTCCAGACTCAGCTCTGAATTCTCTGGTAGAAAAGGAAATCAGTCTTCTCCAGGGATAGTGTGGCTGCAGAAGAAAAGCTCTGAGGACTCAAGGATTTTCTCAGTCTCCATCTTACAGGGTTCAAATTCATCCTGTATTTTAGGAGCGAGGCCAGAGCAGCCCTGTCTTGGGAAAAGACTGCTCCTTTGTCCCTGTGCACACAGCCTGACCCCACTGGTGCTTGCTGACACTCACCTTCCCCTCTACCTTGCCCAGCTGGTCAGTCTGGATTTGCTGCCGGAAGGCTGGGTCAAAGAGCAAGGGGGTGGCACAGTAGTGAACCAGGCGTGAGGACTGCTTCAGAGTCTCCAGGTCTGCCAGCTGCACAACACGAGAGGAGCATGGTTACAGCACACACCCCTCAGCGAGGCTGGGAACAAGCTGTCCATGACACTGCAATGCTGCTCAAATGGAGGTAACTGGGGGAATCCCCTGCTTTACAGCCTTCCCAGTGCTGGGCAGTGAGGCCCCATGCCCAAGTGTGGTTCAGAGCCCTGCAACCCCAAAAGTTCAAGCAGAGACCACTGCTCCACTGCCTAGCACCATCCCCACTATACACTCTGCTCAGAGCTGCAAGAAGGCCCAGCCCACCACCTGCCCAGGCTGCACTCACACTGATAGGCATGTTGGACTGAGCTGATCTCTGCTGCCAGGTGACAAAGAGGTTTTCAATCTTCATCTGTTTCTCCAGTTCTGAAGGAAAGAGAGCAGTCACAATAGCATCAAGCCACAGCCCCAAGTATTGCTACTTTCCTTCACTCCCACCCTGAACAGGCCATAACCCATTCCCACAGAGAACTGACAAAACTATTGTTCTGCTCTGATCTCCTTTTCCAGAAGTGAGATTAGGCAGGCTCCCATGATACCAGCTCCCTTGCTTTACCTTTCCTCTCCATGTTCTTGATTTCCAGGAATTGGGCCCCATGCTGAGCCACAGGGTCGAAAGGTGCCAAGTCAGGCCCATGGGGTATGCGCCTGATGGTGGTGACATCCCGCAGAGCTTCGTCAAAGGGCACCACGTCTGGATGGAAGTGCAGGGACGGGAGGCTGCGGGCAGAGCTGCTCAGCCGGCCTTGCTCCTTGCTGGGTGGGGGACACGGGCTCCGGATCAGTGCATCCACCTCCAAAGTGGAGTTCAGGAAAGGATTTGGCTCCTAAGCAAACAGACACAGCCATGAAAGCCTCCTTACTGGCAGCCCTGGAGCAAGAACCTACAGAGTAAATCTAATTCTGGCCATCTGCTGAGATCTGTGTTAGCCTTTTCCACTACCAGTTCTGAGAAGAGCATGGCTGGGCCCACCATGGCTCTAATGTGAAGTGGGAAGCCCATTCCTCAGTCTCCACCCTAAGTCATTCAGTTACCAATAAGTGCTGCCAGCAGAAGGACCTAGCTTCTCTTTCCACCTGTGTCTAAGAGCAGGGCAACAGTCTGGCTGGAAATGGTCAAGTTGGACATGTGAATGCCCTGCCAATCAGCACACAAAAGGTGCTTGCGAGCTTCCTAAGACCCCCAGAATGCCCAGGCCCTTCCTGAAGAAGAAAGGATTTCCCTGCCTGGCATGGTGCCCTACCTGCTTGCTGTCCTCATGCCATGGTGTGTCCATGAAGCAGTGGTGGTGGAAGAGTCCCAGCTTTTGGCTGATCAGGCAGTGCACAATGTGGGACCGGGCATTCTGCCACTGCAGCAGGCGTGTCAGGGAGCAGTTCAAGTTGGCCCCCAGGTCTGGGGACCAGTTGTAAGTGTAAAGCGTCAGCTGGAGAGAGAGGAAGGGGAGGAAGATTTACAGACATGCTCAGAGAGAACCTGCATGGTGGCACAGGCTGCCCCAGGTCTTTTGGTGGTACTTGCTGCAGCTGCAGACAGTTTCAGATGACTGGAAGGCTGGAAGGGGGAGAATGGCAACAGCTCTACTTCAGTCCCCTGTTAACAGCCACAGCCATTGCTACCTTTTTGTCAATGATCTCCATGAAGAGGAACCTTTGCCGGGGCACCAGGTCTCGACCAACAAGGCTGGGATCAGAGCCTCTCTCTGCTGAGCTGAATTCCATGGCCTCAAAGCGCTGGAGCCCTTTATGAGCTGGAAGGAGACACAGTTATGACCCTCAGTACTGGTTCATCCCACTTTTATCTCCCACCATGCCATTAAGGTGGCATGACAGGATGTTTTGCCACAGTACTGCTCAGCTCATCTTGAAATAAGCTGTTACAAGCACATTCAAGAATAAGGTCTCAGAAGGCAAAACCAGACAACCCTCTGGGCACAAGCAGTCTGTCCCAGTAAGGAGGGGAACCCTGTTTATTGATGTCCACCCTCAAAAGACCCCAGCACAGTCCCAGGGACCATGGTCAGGCACTCACCCTGTTCTGTGCTGCAACGCCACTGCTGGAAGTTGCGTCCCAGAAGGATGAAGTGTCTGATGACTCCAGGGCAAGGGCTGGCAGTCTGACCAGACTTATAGGGCAGGAAGGCAGTGCCTCGTTGGTAGCTGCAAAGAAAAGCCCCAGAGGTGGCTGCCAAGTAGAGCTGTGGCAGAAGTACAGCTGACCAACACTTGCAGGTGACAAACACCCACCTGGGAATCACATAACTCACCAGATCTGCTCGAACACCTTGACAGTAGTGTCACTTGCCAGGGCAGTGACTAGGTTCACCACTTCCACTAGGATGGAGGACAGGAGGAAACGAGAAACCATCTCCAAGGAGCACTGCTGCACCGACGGGCACCCTGCAGGGAAGATGTACTGTAGGACAAGGTGCCAAGATGCCCGAGAGCCACATCGTGCCCACATGAGCAATGGAGAGGGCCAAGGGCCTGAGGCAGACAGAGCTGGAGAACAAGAACCTTACATAGACAAGATGAAGCCTGAAATAAGCCCTGGTTTCAGGGTCTGGCCCAAAGTGATACCTGGGCCAAACACCCTGTATATTCTGAGCACAGCACTTTATTCCCCCACTTATTCCTTTTTCTCTGGCTTACTCCTCATCAGAAGAGAGCTCTACTTTGCCAGCAGGAGTGTGAAAGGATGTACAAACATCAAAGTGAAAGGTAATCAGAAAATAGCAAAACGGCAACCATACAACCCCAAATCTCTGCATATGAAGGTGTTCCTCCTGTCCCTCCCTCCCTGAAAGAGGGTCTCCCATGCAACTTCACAGTCCTAGAGCACATTGCAGAGGCTCAGATCCTCCATCCCTGCTACATCGGGGAGCTAAAGCACTACCACAGCTGATTGTTGGAGTCCAGGTCTCTCCAAAGCAGCTGCAGGCAAGTTCAGCAAGCCCTGGACTCAGAGCATGGCAGACATAACCACAGGTCTTAGAAGGTTTGTTCTGAGGCACAGACACATGCCAGGCCTTCTGCCACAGCTTTCGAATACTGATCCTGGTCCTGAGACCAATGTGACTCTGGCGAGGTCTGGGGAGACACAGGGTGTATAACTAGGACCAGCAAGGAATGAAGACAGATGGTGCCATAAGAGGACTTGTCCTGAGAGATCTGGGTAGAAAGGCCCACTCCCAGCCCATCTGGAGGAGCTGGGACCTGAAACACATACCCAGGTGGTTCATGAATGCCATCCACTGCTGGCAGGTTTGATTGAAGAGTGGGTGCATGGTCCCTACATCTCCTTCTTCCAACTGGCAGGCTCGGCGCCTGAGGAGAGGAAAGGGAAGCACAGTTAAACTAGATCAGTCATCTGTAGTGAAGGTAGAAAAGTGCAACAGTCCCCTCACAGCTCCAGAGCAGAGCCCTGGGAGCCTCCCTTTTGGGTTGATACAATCCTTGAGCTGGGTCACTCTTGGTCAGTAGCCATATGAGTGTCAGGTGTTGCACAGGGCAGAGAAGGGATTGCTGGCAGGGAGAAACAGCTGTGCTCCCAGCAACACTCCAGCAATAAGAGCTAAGGCTTTGTGTGTGGAAGGCAGCTTTCCTAAACTGCCTCTGTAAGGGAGAAACTGTAAGGAAAAGGAATGTGGTCTAGAGGCCAGCAGGATGCAGAGCAATGTACAACAGACTGGGGGAACAACACCCTGTCCAGCCTGCAGGCTGTGCTTGCCTCTGTGCCTGTTCCAGTTCAGCTGCAGCTGTGGCCCGATCCTGGCTCAGGTGCTGCTTGACATTCTCTGTCTTGTGCCGCCGTCTTGTGCGAGCCTCTTCTGGCCTCTCCAGCACGATGTCATCAGTAGTCTTGGGGCTGCCCAGCTCTGAGGACTCTGCCTTGCTCTAGGGGAGAAAGGGGTAAGTTAATGCTGTGCACATACACAGCCCAGTCAGTGCCCTGATCTCAAAGTACATGCTGCAACCCTGGATTCCCACCCCCAGCCAGAT
This sequence comes from Acridotheres tristis, assembly GCA_037013685.1. NCBI lineage: Eukaryota > Metazoa > Chordata > Aves > Passeriformes > Sturnidae > Acridotheres > Acridotheres tristis. Next base: position 11,889,279 of record CM072895.1, read on the forward strand.
CCCTGCTGTCCATTCCTCGTGGCCTGACACACCACGAGGACCTTACAGGCCCTGTTCCTGCAGCAACATTACCAGCATGTCCCAGAAGCTACGGCGTCCCAGCTTGTTTGTGGGTGTCACTGGCTCTCCAGAGCTTGATGAAGGTGCAGAGGTGAAATGCAGGGGTGGAGGACAGCTCCTGCCAGGCCCCCCACTGGCCAGGGCCAGGCCCTTGGTCTCTGACATGGTCCTCCTTAGGCCTCCTGGGGAGACAAAGCAAATCAGACTCTGCAGAGCCTCCCCCTGCAAAGCTGCTGGGTACCCCATTGTATCTGGCCAGAGCCTGGCTAGAGAGAAGGGAAAGGGGCATCAGTAACATCCAACAAAGTGGATTCAGTCTCAGGAAACAGACAGACCCTTAAATATCTCTTCCAACACCAATGTCTATGATGCTTCTTCCCCAAGACACCACACCACACATACTGCAGAGGGGAGAGCAGCTTCCTCTTTCCTTGCCCACCCAATCAGATTTCCTCCAGCACAGCCAAGCTCCTGCAGGCAGACAGGAGGAGCAAGGCTGTGTGGAGGCTCAAGGTGGCCATCCCGGCCAGGCTCTCACCTGCAGAGCTCAGGTCCTCCAGGTCTGCAGCACTCAGGGGACAGGCGGCCTCCACACACAGCGGGGCTGGCAGCACAAGGAACTCCATGACGGCATCGCAGAGCGCGTGACGCAGGGCCCCGCACAGCTTCTCCGACAGCTGCAGCAGGCTGATGTTGCCCTTCTCCCAGATATCCAGGCGCACCAGCACGCAAGGCTCTGTGGGGAAAGGGTAGTTCTGCATGGCTCTTCAACCCTGCCTTCACCAGCCCTCCAAGGTGCCCCGAGGGAGGTGGAAGCTGCAGGCAGTTGGCAGCTGCTGGCCCGCTCCCCACCTGAAGGCAGGGGATCAGCCCCTGGCTGGTGCCTGCTGACGGCTGTGAGGCTCTCAAAGTCGCTGTCCTGCAGCAGGCCCGGGATGGGTGAGGGGGAAGGCAGCTTCAGAGGGTCAGGCCTCTCCCCGTGGGGCAGCAAGGTGGGGCTGCCATGCTCATCCACGAATGTCAGTGCAATGCAAGCGATTCCTGTGGGGCAGAATCCGAGACAGCCTCCATCAGCACAGCACCAAGGACACCCCCACAGTGCCTGCCTACACCTTGCTGCCCTGCAGCTGGGACCACCTGAGTTGCACAGTATCACGTGGCAGGCAGGGCCCACAGGAGGGGAGGCAGCCAGGGGAGCAGAGGCTAGCTGTGCCTGTGGGGAGCCAGGGTAAGAAGCATGGGGTTTGGCACAGAGTGTCCCCATCATTCCAATAATCTCTCTCCTGTAGAGTCACAGCAAATTTCACTTTGCCCTGCAGGAGCATCCTGGGTTGTCCAGCGCCGCATGCAAGAAGAAAGTAACTCCATGTGCACCAGGAAAGCCTTTAGGCAGATTGATCCAAGATGGGGCTCACCATTCCTGTCCTCTTAAGGGACAGAGTACAGACACTCTTCAGCAGCCCCCTCCAGGCTGTGAAGGATGTAGAGTCCCTGCAGATATGACACCTTGTTGCACATTACACTCCCAGCCCCCTCCTCACTGCACACCTGAACAGGATTAGGTACCTTCCCTGTGCACTCCAACCAGGCAGGACTGGGGACAAGGTAGGCTCACACCCAGGAGCTTGGACTCACTGCAGAGAAAATTTCACTCTGCCTGTTGGCTCTCTATACTGAGCCCTACACACACACAACACGGCAGCTCAGAGCAGCTGTGTGGCTCCTGCCTCACAGCCCACGTACTGTGAGCCCTAGACCACACAGGAGAAGCCCTGCTATGGACCAGAGCAGAAACAAGAGCTGATTCCCCATGGCTCAGCTCAATGTCTAGGGCACCAGGAAAGCATCTGCAAGGCCCAGACCTCCCATTGTAACCCTACATGTTCCCACTCCCTTTGAAAGCTCCCTGACTGAGCCAGCACACAGGTGGCTGGATGGCAAAGCTGCCCCAACACTGCCTAAAAGTGATGTGCCCAGATACAAATAACCTCAGCCCTACAACACTGCTGAGCCCATACTCTCTCCTCCTCCATCCCAGCAAGGATGGCAGTGACAGACTCCACTGCCACAGAGAAACCAGTGTCCCTGACTGGATCCCCAGCTCTGCCCTGAGCACAGGTGCCCTCTCTGCATGGAGATAAACCCAGCCCAAGCAGGCTGTGCCCAGTCTGATCAGCAGCAGCACAATCACCCAGTCTCCATCATTCCTTGTGAAGCATAAGTTCTGCAGCAACCTTTCCTCCAAGGCATAGACAATACAAGGGAGAGTGCACTGAGATGGATAGAAATGCTCACAAAGGAGAGGGGTAAGCATTCAAATCAGAGGGCAGCTCATGTGCACCCACACTGAGGAAAGGAAACTACACCTATCAGCAACCCCCACAGAGCCTCTTGCTGCAGCACGGCAGCTGTCCAGAACATGGGTGTCAATACAGAGGTATCAAGAGCAGGAAATCTGCTCCACATGACAGTGAATATGAGTTCTACCAACCAGACTTACTTTCTTTAAACAGTAAAAGGCACAAACTCCTTAACAGTCTGGCTTGGCAGTCAGCCCTAGGCCCACCGAAATGGCTGAATGACCATGTGGTAATAATAAACCATTCCCCTTTTCTTCTCCTGGATAAATTCCCACACTCAGCCCCTTCAGCCTCTGGCACATTTCCCTATCACATCCATTCCTGTACCTGTGCTCTGCTTCAGTCTGTCTGAGATGAGGACATGAGAATAACCAACCACAATTCAAGCAGGCCAGGTCAGCAGCCTGCCCCTGCCCAATGAGCAGAAAGGCTCTCCTCCATATCACAGGGAACAAGGCTTCCAGGAGCATGGAGAAGCTCAAATCGAACCACTAAATCATGAGTAAAGAAAAAAAAAAACCAATAGCTAAGAAACTCAAAATCTGAGTTCTGGAGCTATAGAATGATGTACATCAGCAAGAGCTGCCAAGGGTCTTACTGCCTGGTGCACTGGAGGTGGGATGCTAGAGAACTGTTATCTCCCATCTGTGGGGCTCTCTTAGTCCCCTCTGACCCAGGCTCACTGAAATACAAAGGACATATCCAATGGTGCCTGGCCACTCCAGCTCTTTGCTAAGCAAGGGAACACCCCACACCAGGACACAGCCACTGGGAGAGTGATGATGCTACACCCTGGAGCATCAATGACATTTGAAACATCAGGACTCAGGGAAGAGAGGCCTGTTTGGACCTGTGGGGAAAAAGATGCAGGATTTTGAAGTTCACCCCTTGCAAGCTAACAAGGCAGCACACGAACCCTCAGCAGCTAGGAATCACTGAGCTGCCACCTCAGGGCAACAGGTTCTGTTTGCTCATTTATCCAGCCAGCAAGAAACAGGCTCAGCTAAATGGACACACACACAGAAACACAGAGGAGTCAGAGCTGAAGCCACAACACAAGGAAAACAAGAACAGCTGGGACCAGAGAGCTGCATGGGAAAAGGAGATGGAATACTTGGAGCCACAGGTGCTACCTTGGAAGTGAGAGAGTGGAAAGAGGTGCTGCACAAGGTCCGACATGGTACCTATACAACAGAAGAACATTCAAACAGTGCACAAAAGGCACAGGACACACAGTGGCCAGGTGACAGCCCCCAAGGCCTGGATAAAATATGACATGACAACCTGCTGCAGGGTGGGCCCTATCCAATCCCTTCTCTAGCAGTCTAGAGAAAAAAGCAAGGACATTGCCCACACAGCCCATGCTCAGTTGCACACAACCAGATTTCCCTCTGCAGCAAGGCTTCTGCTACAACTGCTCCCACCTCCAGGCCCTGGAGCCTCTGTGCCCCACACTGAGGTCTCACTGTGTCTACAGCTGCTTCCTGCAGCAACACGTCAAGCTTAGCAAGCTGCTGTGTGGGAAGGCCTTAGCTTCCTCTGCCACACATGCAGAGGTGTGCAGTCCCTCAGGCACACACCTTACCCACCTTCCAGCCATGGAGGAACACGCCCCCAGCACTGGCCCTCCTCAGTCACTCATAGCTCTCCAGCATGGGAAACGCCTCCCCAGCACACAGCCCTATACCCTGTTTCAGAGGAATTGAGCACAGTACCTTTTCCACCAGTGCCTTGGCCACCTGGCTTGTTGTACAAATAGAGATCTTGGTCAGGGATGCTCCCGTTGTGGTTGAAGTAGTGCTAAGGAGAACAATGAAGAATACTGACAAGGATTAGAGAACTTGCCTTAATTGGAAAGAGGCTTGTGTATATGCAGAGCTCATTCCCAAACCTGTAGAATCAAATCCAGACCTACTCAAAACACTTGCAAAACAGCCTTCACCACTGCTGGGGTGAAGGAACCCCTTACAGCTCATACAGTTATGTGGCACTACATATCTGGCCTCATCCTCTGTCTTTACTATGGCCACGCTAAGGGGTGGGTAGCTGCTCCCAAATTTTTATTAATCCTGATGTTTCAGTCCTTAGATCTGAGGAAGCCATGCAAGGAGCCAAGTTCAGCTTTGAAAGGGGGTCTTCTCCAATGGTCCTGGGAGATGACTGTGGGCATGAGCTTTTGTGGCTGCTGCTTTTTGCACAGTGATTGCCTGTCATGAAAGCACGGCCTGTCTGGGCTAATCAGGATGTGCTCCGTCCTATAAAAGGAGTTTAGTGGCAGTTTCTCCCTAACCCTCCATGGCAGAGCTGGCAACATGATGTCAGAGCTGCCCCAACAAATGCCCCCAGCAGCAGCTAGAAGCAGGGCAGACTGCTGTCCCAACCCCAGCCCTTCTCACCTTGAAGTGGTGCTCCACATTGCTGTCGGTGTACTTGGGGGTGTGCAGGAAGATGAGCAGGTTCTGCCGCAGGTAATAGGCCACAGCAGGCAGCCAGGGCAGGGCTGAGGGCGGCAGGGAGAAGTGCAGGACCTCTGTGGGCGGCGTCCCGGGGGGCTGGATAAACTGCACACAGGAGGCTTTAGAACCCAGTTGAGACTAGCAGGCTGTCCTGGGGCTCTAACCCTGATAAAAATTATGCTAGTTGGCTCTGCAAAGGGGAAGTGTGATGTGCAGAGCCCTAGACAATGCCCTGAGACAGATCATAGAATATCCTGAATTAGATGCGACCCACAAGGATCAAAGTCCAATTCCTGGCCCTGCCCAGGACAGCCCCAAGAGGTGGGCAGACACTCAGTCCAAGGTGTGGGAAGGAGGGCACAGAGAAGTCCTGCCACACTGCAAACCCAGCAGAGGGAATCTCACAGCTACCCTGGCACCCACACAGTATATACCTTGGTGAATGCTAGCCTGACCAAGCACTGGGACAGGGAATAGAGTGTACCAAACTGCCCTGGCCTTCCTTGGGGCAGGAGTGGCTGAGACAGGTCAAAATGTAGGAAAGTGCTCTGGGATGAAGAGAGCAGATTAGCCAGTGAGGTACCTCCACATCTGCTGGGGTCAGCTTGCAGTTCCGCACCAGCATGACAGTGATGATGTCCAGGGTGGCCTCATCCAGGCGCCTGCGCAGCACTTTCACCAGCTCATCTGTGATCTCAGGCCCTGACAAGTGAGCAGAGGTAGAAGCAGCTTTTTCACCCCATCCAGTAAGAACGACTACAGCCACTTCTTCCTCCCTGTTCAGGATGTACCATCCTCACACTCACTTCCCACTGGGAACATGACTTTCCCCACCATCAATTTCTTCAGACATGTTTTTCTATGGGTTTATGATCACAAAAGACTGTTGGTGCAGTAGGCAAAGACAAATGCACTCCTGCACAGGGTCTGCAAGAGGTTTCACTGTAGGCTATGGGTCCTTTCCTTATATTTTCACCCACAGAGAACAGAGAGCAGCTCTGGGCTAAGGAAGAGCTGTTTGCTCAGAAGGGAGATTCCTCTCTCTTCAAGCAAAGAGGGCAGGGAGCAGAGCTTTGCTCCTGTGCTATACACCAGCACAGCTCTGCTGCCAGGTGCTGTAACAGTTACCTGCTGGGGCAACACCATGAACCATCAGCTGGATGTGTCTGTCTATCTGTCCCACAGGGCGGGCAGAGTCCACACTACGGCATGAGGCAGTGTCCAGAGAGGAACGAGAACCCTGCACAAACAAAAACAGCCATGTGGAAGTAGTTTCATATGAATTCTAGATCCATCATTGTCCCAGGCTGTCAGCAGGGTCAGGCAGACGCCACTCACTGCTGCTCCACTCCACACATCTACAGGCTAAGTTTTACCCTACATAAAATCCAGGTTGCTGGAACTACTGAGCTGCCTCCACTCCTGTGACCACGAGCACCCATGTTCACTCCAGAGAGCAGAAGACTCACCATTAGATCCTCAGTGTAAATGGGCTCCTGGCTGCGTGTCAGTGCCAGCGAGCGAGATGATGCACTAAGGCTGCTCTCTGCTTCCCACACCTTCCCACTGTGGGTGGTTTCAGTCAGCCTGAATACAAGAGAAAGACATGTCAGCCTCCATTCCCAAGGATGATAGCATCGTACATCCACAGAAGATGCGCATCTTCCTTGCTCTCCCCTGCACACTTTAGTCCTTAGAATATGGAGTTTGTGGAAAAATTGCTCTCTGGCTCCCTCAAAAAAGCCATTATTTTTCCTCCCATGTAAAGGCTTAGCACAGGGAGAGCAGGATGGGCCTGGCTTGATGTGACTAACTCATCAGAAATCAGGTATTTGCTGTTTGGGTCACAACATGGTCCCCGAGGTTTGGCAGACGCTCACAAGTGTCTCAGTCTGGTGTAACACACAGAGCAAGGCCAACAAGTCACGCTGGCTTCTTACCGGAGGTAGAAAACAGATTTAGTGGCACGTTCCTGGTAGACAAACATATTCTTCCTGTTCACCACAGAGAAGGCGTTGAGCACCGAGCGAAGTGCCTGGATAGCTGTGGGCAATGTGGGACATTAGCTATCCCACATACCCTTCTCTGGAGTGCCAATCCAGCCAGCAGCTGGACTCCTGACACACCAAAAGGGAGGGAACCTGGGCGGTACATACCTCGTGAGACCCCCATGTTGGGGCCCATCTTGAGGCGTGAATGCACATGGATGAGTGTGCTCCACACCACCCCACAGGCAAAGTGCCCTGGCATGAACTGCATGGTGGCAGCCAGGTAGTCCCGGGGCTGGTAGCTCTCCTCCACAGAGTAATCTGTAAATAACATAGGACATAGCTGGGGCCACAGCATGGAACTTAACATCTTCTTAGGCAACTGCGAAGCACTGCAGCTGAGGCATGGCCAGGGGAACATCCATACCATCCGTGGGCATCACACGCTGCCTGTATGAAGTATAGGGTGTTTCACTCTTCCAGATGTCCTCCTCACTTTCTGCCACCAGTAATGAGTTGCATATGTGGCTGTCATGCAGGTCCTGCAGCAGCAAGCGCTGCAAAGGATGAGGAAAGATTGGTTCTGTTGCTTGCACAGCCATGGAAGACAGCAAGAAGTGTTTAGGGCCAGACTGAGTCCCTTTTCCTATGACCCCAACCCAAGATGGGACTCCACCAGCTGAACTGGCTCCCCAGGCCCTCCTCTAAGCTGAGCCCAAATTAGCCAGCCTCCAGAGGTCCCTTCTCATCTAAGCCATCTAATCACTGCCAGCTCTGTTAGTGCCCTTTTAAGATTTATTACCTGATTGACAACCCTGCAGATTTCACTGATCTTCTTTACCACCACCTGGTTGAGACTCTGGCACTCCCCTGGCTGCTCCTCTTCTGTCTCTGCTGATGCTGCCTTCTCCACACTCAGGCTGCTTTATGAAGAAAGAGAGGATGGGGTGAGCAGGGCACCTGGACAGTGCCCATCACTGGGCACTGGGAGCAGGAACACAGTGGGAAAGGAAGGCAGTTTTCCCCTTATAAAGCACCAATCTAGTCCTGTAACTTGCCACTCACACTGGGCAGGGAGGAGAGCCTGTCCAGAGATGAGTGAGTGGCAACAAGGTCACAGTGCAGAGAGGCAGTGGTCACATAAGGGACTCTCCTTACCGTGTGTGGTAATAGACCTCCACTCGGTCCTGATGGATTTTAATGATGAGCCAGAAATCTGGCATAAGGGGACACCTGGGCTCCTGGTCACTCATTAATGCCTCTTCATACTCCGAGTCACTGCTTCCCCCATCATAACCTGCAATGTATCCTCACTTCAGCCCTAGGCCCAGCAAAACACCTCCTCCCTGGGCAGGGCAGCCACTCACAAACCTGCCCTCAGGGCTTGTCCCAGCCCATGCACACAGACCCAGCAGTGTGTCGCTATCAGTGCCACCACACACCCTCATCCCCCTGCCCTGGCAGACTCACCCAGATGGTCAGAGTCCATGCTGCCCTGGCTCGACACGAGGCTCTGCACCCGGCTGGGACGCTGCCTGCTGGAGCCTGCAAAGAGAACAGGGCTTTGACCATGAAAGTACTTGTTAAGCCCTACCCGCTGGAGAAACATCATGCCACAGGCCAATCAGGCTGTGCTGACCACGGGGAGGTAGTGCTGGGGAATGGGGCTCTCGCAGCCACTACTGAAGTCACCAGGAACTTCACGTCATTAGGGACATTAGTGCATCAGCACAGACTAGTATCTTGGGTACTGTTAAGCTGTTAATTACCAGCACCCTGGCAAGGAAGAGACCAAGGTCCTGGGTACCAATGTGGGTATTTAGGGACAGGAACAGCAGTACCAGTTATATATGTCACAGCCAGAACTGGGCTTTTCCCTTAAAAGTTTCTGATGCTGAGGTACATCCTGTCCACAGTGCAGCTCCTACCTTCCCTGCCCTGTGTTACAGACTCAGACAGGCTTGCTGCAGACGGTGTCACCAATGGCGATTTCTCACTGTTTCCCTTTTCAGAGGATGACGATGGCAATGACTGTATGGTTGTCTCTGGAACTGCCTCTTCCATGGAGTCCTGTCCTGGTGCTCTGCTTTGATCAAGTCTCAGCATATCTCCTGAAGCCTGCATAAAGCCAAGGTCACAAAAATGACCAGAAAAACAGGCACTGAAAAAAAAAATCCCATCATCCTTCTACATTCTGTTACCAGGGTTCCACACATTCTCACCAACAGATTACTCAGTGCTTCTCACCTCATTCTGTGTGTGGCTGCCTCCACCTGCAGGGTTTCCTCTGTCGGGCACAATGCGTGTCTCACTCTCTGGCCACTCCCAGAGACCCCGGCCTTCTTCTGGGAGGACACAGTTTGTGTGGTGTAACAGCTCGGAGCTTTCTGCCTCTGTTTCACTGCTCCCCTCCTGGCCTGCCTGGCCCAGGCCTGTCCTGATGCCTCCTCCTGCTGGCTGCTGCAAGCAGGGTGTCCCTGAAGGGTCTGGAGCAGCCCTCCTGGAATGCAGCCGGCTGATGGAGATGTAGTGGTAGTCGTTGCCTTCTGCATTCAGCATGTAGCCTGGCAGAGTCATTCTTCTGAACTCCTGCAACACAGAGAAGAATAAGCATCCTGCTAGTAAAGCATGATGCTGCCTCAGGGCTTTCTCTTTACCTCCTTGAACTTCTCCAGAGAGTGCTCAGGCCCAAAGACAAACTGGAGCAGCACCACCTCGCTGTGGCAGCTGGGCCGGCCCTTGGAGTTATAGATGTGGGTGGCCACCCTGTGCAGGATGGAGGTGCTGATGACCTGTGAGTGACGAAGCGCTGATACAATCTCATCATCCAGGAGCCAGCGAATCTGAGCAGAGCAAAGACACAGAACAACATCCAGGTGACCAGCGTTTGCAAGCCTGCCCCAAATCTCATCCAAGCCCCAACAGGATGAAGGCAGCCTCTCACTACCCACATCCCTCATCTCCTCAATGTACCTAAGAAAAGGTCTTTAGAAGACTGCTCTGCCTGGCCCACCCCAACTGCAGCAAGAATTTTCTCAAGTTAAATCCCACACTTTTGGGAACCACAAGGCTAACAGCCTATGTGACACCAATAAAGCCTAGCAGTCAGTTCAGCTGACAGGTTGCAGCTTGGAGCAGGCTAGGAAGTGTGGAACAGCAGTTGTGTGTTCTAGCTGGAAGCAGGGAGGCAAATCTGGCTTACCTCATTCATAGTGGCTTCAATAGCCTGCCTGTGCACTCCAGGGAGGTTGGAAAGGGCAGGGTGCCTAGGAGAGGAGACAAAGAATCAACCAGTCCTCATTTGTGCAGCTACCAGGCAGTAAAAGGAACCAGTGAGAGGCTTGCTAAACCTGCAGGGCCATACCTCTCATCTCCAGTGGACGGGAGCCGCTCCAGGTTGTGCATGATGTCCTCATCCGAGCGGAAAGAGGACGGCTGCCCTGGAGAGCGCGTGAAGGACACGCTGCTCTCCGAGGTGCATCTGTCACAGGAGAGAGAGAAGCCTGAGCTTTGGAGCCAGACGGGATAAACAGACACAGACAGCAGAAGAGGGATTTCTATAGAAGGTGAGCCTATCTAGGAAATATTTTAGTTTTCTTAAAGTTGTGACAGACTCTGTGAGAAGAAGAATTGTAAGTCTCAGTACATGGAGATGAGCCAAGAATGACTGAATGGCTAGGGAGGCAGAGGATGGGTGACTGGGCCTCTTTCCACCTACCTGTTGTGGAGGATGTCTGTGTTCACAACTTCTATCTCCAGGGGCAGTGTCAACACAAAAATGTCTAGGGTCACGCAGAGGTCTCCCAAGTCAATGGTGTTCAAGCCCTGGCAGCTTTCCAGGCAGCCCAAAACTTCCCCTAAAGAGAGACCACAAACCAAGGGACTCAAGCAACAAACATCTCCACTTACACACATACCCAGCCTGGTGGCAAGTACAGAGACTGCAAGAGGTGGCTGTCACACACACCTGGACAGGCTCAAGAAGGCCACCATCATCTTCCATGATCCTTTCAACCTTCCATGACCAATCCCACAGCAAGTGGGAGACCTGGTGAAAAAGCCCTTGTCTGATGATGGCAAACCCTGGGGACTTACAGGGAAGGCTGGTCCAGGGAGATTGCTGTTTAAGACACAGCATGTTTGCTCCAGGGGCTGCTCACCCAGCAGGGACCTGACAGAAGCCTTACTGCCATTTAACCTCCCAGCAAGAATTGCTCTTACCTAGACAAGTTGGCAGGGACTGCACGGGCATGGAGCTGTGCTGGCTACGCAGCTTCACTGAGCAGGTCAGATGCACGAAGAGAGGGGGCATCTCCTGCTCCAGGAACTCCTGCTCATTGAGTGAGTCCCCTCCCAGCACACTGAAGGAGTCGTCATCCTGGTTCACTGTGTTGGAGTCTGAGAGGGAATCTGAGTCTGGGAACTCGTGCTCCAGCTTCTCACGGTACTCCACCTCCAGCTCTGGGTCACTCTCTGTGGCAATGCAGCATCCAGACACAGTGCCTGTGGATACAGGTTCTCTGTCAGCAAATCAGGTCCACATCTCCAGAGACCTGACCAGACACACCTAGCTCTGAAAGGCATCACCAACATGGACAGACATTTTCTTTTCCAAGACAGAGCAAGCAAACGTTACCTTCTTCAGCTGCCATTTCTGCCTCTGATCCCTCCATGTCCTCACTGCCTTTCCTATCTGCTTGATCCCGAGATGCCTCTTCCTGAGATGGAGAGAGAAAGGGCACATGCTAGAACCATGCCAGGCAATATATCAGGTTGTTGATGGGAGCTCCAAGTACTAAGTCTACCCATGGGTCTGCCAGCCCCAAATCCAGATTTGACACCAAGAAAAGCTATTCCACAAGGATCATGTGCCTGCCAGGACAGCTCCATGCCTACCTCTTTCTTGGCTGATGGTGGGCAGTAGAAGAAATAGTGAGGATTTGATGGCACTGGCTTGAAATGTAAACTTCCAATCTCCAGGAACTTTTCCTAAAAGAGAAATCCCAAGTATGAAGCAGACATCCTACTCTACACCCTCCTGTTGAAGCCAGGTCAAGCTTGTACATTCCTCACCTGGATAATTTTATGCAAGTCTGGGTGTGCCTGGCAGGGCTGTCCAATTTCCAGCAAAGAGAGAGGAAATTCTGAACAGCAGCTGGTGCCCACACTGCTCTTAGGTTCCTCCGTGGGGCTGGCTATGTTATGAGAATCCTGCTCGCTGTAGTCTTCCATTTCAGCACTGACAGGATTGTGGACAGGTCAGATAAGCAGATTGAGAAACAAGACAAGTTTTATGTGTTATTCATCCTGCCAGTATCCCACCTCCCAACTGCCCAACCCTCATCTGTGTCAACACAATCTGAACAGCCACAACTCCACAGCCCAGCAGCCACCCATGTGCCCAGATAAGGGCTCATGCTGTCTCTGAAGCCAGGCCTCAGGTAGTTTAACCATGCTGATCACATTGCCATGTCTGTACACCACACTACACTGGGAAATAGAGAGACAGACTACAGGGACAGGCCTGCAGCAACCTGAACTTCCAGCATCCAGTTCAGGGCACCTCACTGCAAGTACCACCATGCCAGCACCCCAGTGTCTGGGCAGCAAAGCTCAGGCCTATGCTCACTCAGCAGCTCCATGACACATTTAGTCCCTAAAACTCAGGAAAAGCAATTTGGGGAGTGGGATGTTGACTGGTCAAAGCACTCCTCTGGTAAATTAGTGATATAGGTGGCAGATCTGGGTGCAATGTGTCACAAGCTATACACTCTTCAGTAAAAGTTTATGCAATTTGCATTTGGATTCATAATATTCATAATATCCTATAAACAAAAAAAATGTTGCCACAGTTTTTCGTGGGGAAAGTAGCACTTGAAGTCAACTGGCTTTTTAAACACTGAAGTTCTTCAAAATCAGTCTCACTTCAATGATTTACAGTATAAGATGACATAGCATTGGAGATTCCCAACAAATGCTAGTGAATTCACAAAGGAACTGTGCAGACGACCTATGTGTTTCTTTGACAGACACTAAGGCATAAGGCACTTCTTCCCCCCTTAAGTTTTCAGAGGAGATACAAACCTCATAAATACCCTAAGGAGTAGCACAGAAGTTTAGCATATTTCAATTCTGCTTTGGTGTTTCTCTTGTGCATTTTTTTCCAGAGATTTAATTAAAAAGAAGTGACACTTTTTTCATTAGAAAAGGATAACAAAGCTGTCATTTACACCAGAGTCAACAGCAAGCTCAAATGAGTCAGGCAGCAGGAAATGCATAATTTCTCCAGAAACAAGTCTTGCAGACAAACTGCCCTCCAGCTCAGGCCAGATGGGACAGCAACAAGCCAAGACTACAAGAGGAAGAAAGGATGGATGTCACCAGAGACTGCAAAAAACAGAGGGTCCTGGTGGACACCATACCAGGTGGGTATCTCATTGTAAGTAACTGCTCTTTTGTGTGGCTGTTAGACTCTGCCCTACAGCATTCCTTCTAGCAGGCACTAAAAGTTGTTTGAAGAAAGATTTGTCATGGCACAATGCTAAGAACAGAAGCAAGACTGAGGTGGGTCCCTACCTTGACTCAGAGACCAAGACACCTCGTTCCCTAGAGCTCTGTTCCTCTTCCTGCTCTATGCTGCCCACTTGGAAGCTGGCTGTCTTGGAGTGTGTATGGAAATGCTGATGGCTCTCTCGGAATGAGCGGACGTGGCTGCACACCGTCAGCAGGAAATTGGTGATATCAATCTCTTGGAGCAGCTCCTCACAGTAGTCCATGGCAGTAAGCAGGTCCTGGGAGCTGATGCTGTGTGACTGCTGAAGGCTCTTGAACAGTCCTAGAGATAAACACAGTGCTTGAGCATCCCATGGCATCCCAAAGATGTGAGGCTGTGGGAGTCAGGCAGTGGCCACACATGGATCTTCACCAAGCCCCAGCATAGAGCTGGAGTCAGTGCTGGGAGACAGGAGGCAGCCAGGGCACCTAATGCTGCATGTTAGCTTGGGCTTGGGTGACACCAGAGTGCCCATGCCATCTGACACCCTGAATGTAAGAGGAAGGCATCAAGGAAAATGAGACATTGTTTTCTTAGAAGATCTAGAGTCCAATCTCAACCCTGCCACAGGTCTCCCCGTTCCGCTGCTCACCTTTCACATAGCACTGGTGGGAGTGCTCCTGCAGCAGCGTGCAGTAAGTCACCAACTCCTTGTGCTTGTGGTCAAGCCAAGCAGTAGTTGGAGGACGTTCCAGAGACTGGGACCTGGAAAAGAGCAACTACAGCCTTTAGTACCAAAGAAGCACATTTTAAACTGTAAATGGCTAAAGCAGAGCCTAGGGCATGCACAGGCAGTGGCTGCTATAAGGCAGAGAACCCAAACCAAGGCAAGCAGACAGGGCTAGAGCCAGCCTCTTGTCAAGGAAACTCCTCTGGCTTTTGTCTAGGTACCAGGTATGGTTCGTATTACCTGAAGAAGATGTCCCGAGGAGGACGCTGTGCCCGTGGGCTGACAAGCTGTTCTCGTAACAGCTCCAGGGAGCAGCTGTAGATATAAATGGGGCAGCGGAACCGGCGGCACTCGCCCAGCTCAGACTGCGAGTTCTGGCGACAGAAGGAGATGTGCACATCTCTCCGGGAGGGGCCACTCTGCTCCCCAGGGTCCTGGCTCACTTCTGCAAAAGAGGCAATTCTAAGATAAAGGCCTCTGATGGTTCCTTGCTCTCGGTCTGAGACACCACAGCTCTCACAGAAGCACCACAGTTAGATATTGTTTTTTCAAGCTTCTCACCATTCATTCTCACCCAGCACCCCACCACTCAGCCCAGCGCTTTGGCCACCTTGATCCCCTTTACAGCCATGACTGCTCATCTTCACCACCACTACCTCCTGCAGCAGCACAACCCTTCACCCTCACTGCCAGCATGGCTGATCTGCCCTAGGGGCTGTGCAATCAAATCCCATATACCTCAAGACCTGTGCCCTTCTCCCTAAGACAATGTGCTGCCAGTCTGGATCATGAAACAAGAGTCACTGACTTTCCAGTGCAGCCCACTACTGTCATTCCTAGTAGCTTCTATCTACCTGCAACTTCCTTGCCCACAAGGAATCAACCTTGGTCCATGGGCACCCAACTCATATTACACTCCTTCATGCCCCCATGAACATCAATGTGCCTCTTGTCCTGATTCTGCTGACTGCCAGGCAGGAGCTGCCAGGCTGCAGCAGCCTGTTATTCCTCCTGCTCTAATCTGCTCAACAAAAAGCTCAAGAATAGCAAGGATACCAATATTTTAACAAGGTGCTGTCAGTACCGTGGGCTGGTGTTATGCTGAGGGTTGGTAATAACACTGCAGCATCCCCCTCTTCAACCCTGACTCGCTCTGCACAGACAGGTCCCATGCTGTCTTCTCCAGACCGACTCTCATCTTTTGGAGATTTGTCCAACCCACAAGCCATCAGCTTCTGTACATCTGGAGGAAAAGAAAAATCAAATCATCCTTTGTCCAGTGAGAACAGCTTAACCCCTCAGTCTACATTCCTAAGAGAGCAGATTTCCTGCTACCTCTTTGTGTGTAGAAGCAGCTTCACTGGAGCCTAGCAGCCTTCATCAGTGGCTCAGTGGAAGCCAGACCAGTGTCAATGCCCAAAAGGAGGAACTCTCCCAGAATATCCCATTAGCAATTTCCTTAATTCATTCATTAACTACCCCACTGGGAAAACAGTCCAAATGGCTGCAGCTAGCAAACAACTCAACACCACATCCCCCACCTGAAAACTCTATGTGGGCAGCATATCCTCAGCACATCCTGAGAGAAGAGCAGGACATTCAACACCTGGGACTATTCTATTCCTGTCCATGCCGTGTAAAAAGACTGTGCATGAACCCTGCTATTCCACTTTCTCTCCACCCTACAGGAGCTGACTCTGGTTTTTCTGTCTCCCTGAGGAGGTGCATAGGACTGCTGCCTTCTCTTACTCCCCCACCAGGCCCCCTCACCTGAGAAGGTGGCTGGCAGGAAGGTCAGGAACACATGCTGTGGGTTGACCAGCTTGGCATAACATCGCCATTGAGGGGGAAAGGGCCCCATTGTGTCACTCAGTGTCACATCATCCTCAGGCAGCTCTGTGTTGCCGAGGCTCTGATGGAAGAGCAGAAGTTGGATAAAATCAGGGCATATGGCACAGGCCCACCTTGAGGCAGGTAGCAACCACACAGAGCAAGTTCTTCTAGGCCTGCTGGTTGGCACAGTGCCGAAAACACCCTGGTCACCTCTGCACATTCTGGGAGCAGCCTGGCTCCAGGAAGTACAGCACAACAGCCAGGAGATGCTTAGCCAGCTTTGCTGGGGACGATTCTGACCTCTGGGCAGTGGCTGCCCACAGTTTCAGCACAATCTGCAGCACAGTACCAGTACTGCTGTAACAGGCTCGGCCCATAGTGAATGCAACTATCCACACACCTTCTAGACTCCTGCTTGATTTCAGCCACAGGATACAGCCTAAACTGCTGCCAAAGGTGGGGAAGAGCAGCTGTCTTTCAATCTTTCTTAGCCCTGTTAAATCTCCTGCTCTTTAATAGCTGCTGCCTTTGTTTCTGAGTGGGCACAGGAGAAGGACAGCAGCACAGCAGTACCTGCAGAGTACTTGTGGAGCCAGTCATATCCCTGGTGCCATTACTGCCAACAAGATGATAGGATGCAGAAGCATCCTGCTGCTCCAGGGTCCCAGAAGCTTTTAGGGTTTCTTCTGAAATGGAGCACAGAGAAACCAATCTGAAAAACCCCAGCTGAGGGTGAGACTTGAAAGCAAGGCTCCTGAAAAACCTCACTGCTCCTGGTGCCACTACTGCCACATTCCTGGTCCTTACCTCTGATCACAGGGAGTGTGAAGGGAGGTTGATGACCATCACGATCCCGTTGCAGAACCTGCTCCATGAAAGCCACATGATCAGCATCAGCCATGGGGATCTCCCGGTCACTGAGGTCATGCTGAAGGCAGCCATGGAAGAGGTTTAGTAGCATTTCATTGGGCACAAACGAAGATTCCTTGGTCACCTCCTCATTCTCTGCTTCAAAATAGAACCATGGCAGCTTCAGAGATAGCATCTCCATAGCCACCACCTGCCCACGACCCCAGGAGACAATCCTTTGCAAAGTAACACTTCCACATAGCCAGGAATTTCCCCAGCACCTCTGCAAGACTGACCTGGAGAGTGCTGAGGAGGCCCTGCAGTTCTGGCATCATTAGTTGCCCTGCAGTGACCCATCCTGCCACTCTAACTGTTGTGTAGATGCTGGGGGTACACATAAGAAACCACCACAAAGCTACTATCTAGGTTTAACAATTCTGAAAGCTTTGTTGTTCTGAAAGCAGATCTTACAAATTATCATCCCAGGAAAGGCAGCAATACAGCTAGAGAGCCCTGGGGCTGCAGAGCTAGGAAGAACAGCACCGAGCTACTAAAAGAGGCATAGCAGTGCTCACATGCTGCTGCCCAGGGAGACAAGCACACAGAGCAGGATGTCCATGGCCACAGAGAGAGGACAAGGAGAGGCAGGTGGTGAGGAGGCACCTACCTTTTGTCAGCATGAGAAAGAACATTTCAACCTGCTGGCATCTGGGCAAGAGCTTCATGAGGTTGAACTGGAATGGGATCTCATGCACTCGAAAACCAGGCCCCATGTCTGGATCTGCAACAGAGATGAACAGGACCACCAGAAAATAAGCATGCCACAAACCTCTCTGGGAACTGTGACTTGAAACTGAGAAAAGAGGAGCTCTTCCTTAACATGCCTTACAACTTCTATAAAACCACTTGCCCAGGCACACCAGGCCCATCACTGAAGAGATGAGCTCATCTTCCACCTGTTCCTCAAGTCAGCTTCTCTCACACCATTACAGAATGGTTGATGTTGGAAACATCTGGACCAACCCCCCTCACTCAAGCAAGGTCACCTCTACACCTCTCCAGCCTAGGCAGAAAGCCTCAGTGCTTCTTTTGCCTTCCCAGGATGAAGCCATTTCTCTGCCAACTTATGCTAAGTGCAACAAAGTGACCCACAGCCATTTAAGTCTACAAAGTTGTCAAAACACCTGTTCTGCCTTCTATGGGTCCTGAGACCCATAGACTTAGCTGCTTTGCTCTATCAAGCTTGCTAGGACATAGGTGGCAGACTCACCTTCAGCAGCTTTGGTGTCTGAAGGAGGGCAGACCCACTCCTTGTTCTGGCACAACTGGCTGATGTACTCGAAGGTCAGCATGGTGGCAATGCATGCAAGGTCCCGGGGGTAGAGCTGCAGTAAGCAGTTAAGTCTCAGTTTATGCAGCAGAATTATTACCCACAAATGCAAAAGAAAAGAGTCTAAAAGCAAGGAGAGGGAACACCTATAATCCTGTTCCCAGAGCTGCCCTATTCTCACTCATTGCTCCCTCCTTCTCCACCAGCACTTTAGTCTGTTTTCACCTTGCTCAGGAGGAGTGCTGGTAGTACTACCTGCAGTCCGCTTTGGTCCAGCTTGCTCCCTTCCAATGGAATAACTCTTCACAAAATAATTTGTATTTGCCCAGCTATCCCAAAGCAGCATTGCATCCACCACACTGCAATCAAGAAACCTTTTAGGGCGAGTGGCCAGTTCCTCTTTTAGAAATCTCAGACTCTTCTGTGACTAGTATTCCCATCTCTCTGGCCCTCAGTATTTACCTGCAGTTTTGTGATGCACTTACACTGAACCCTTCTCCCTCCACAAAAGAGCCCATTCCCCTTCCCTTTCAGGGACTCACCGCTTTAGGTATTTTCTGGTAGGGCAAGCCATGGAGGTGCTTCCAGTTCTCAGCAGTACTGTGGACATGGCCACTCTGTGGCTCTACCCAGCATTCAGTGACCAGGTTCAGTTCTGTGTCCACTTCAATGGCCTCTACCTCTGTATCATTGTCATCATCCGTGGAAAAGCTGGAGAGAAGTCAAAAGGAAAGTCCTGTGAGGTGGCACAGAGCCAGCAGCCCACTGCAGCTCCTCTCAGAGCTGTGAGAGCAGCCACATGAACTCAAGATTGGCAGGTGAAGCCCCAGCAACCTGGTGATCAATGACAATCCATGACAACTGGTTATCTGTACTGGTGGTGGAGGTCTCCCTCCTTTCCACACTGACTGCAAAAGGCAAGTCTGGAGCCATGACTCCACTGCCAACCCTCCCTGGGAGCAGAACAGCAGCCTCACCTGTCCTTGGTGGAGGTAGAGTGGGGCGGAAAGAGGATGTACTGGACGACACAGGTGTGCTTCTCCCTGTCACTGCTGCTCTCACTTGAGCCGTCAATCTGGAAGGGAGACACTGCAGGAGCCCAACACCGTACCCCCTTACACAGCACAGCCCCATCATCCAGCTCCACCAGCAGTGGTGGAAAGAGGAAGCCTATCCCAACCCCAAGAACTCCTCCAGCAGAGCACACCCCTACCACAAAGCAGCTCTCTAATTGCAGATGAAGGCAGAAAAATGCCCAACCCACAAGTTGCTTTACCTTCTCCCTATACATGTCAAGGGTGTGTGCTAGAAGCAGGTGATAAATCCTACCACAGGAAGGTGAATCCACCCCAGAACCAGCAATGAGGGACTGTGTCCACAAGAGGACAGCACCCAGGCTCACCTGTATGGGCAGCTCCAGCACCATGTTGATAATCCCATCCCCGCTGGATGCAAAGTGGAAACCCTCTGACAGACGAACCCTTGCAACAGAGAGGAAGTCAGACCTGCAGGACTTCTCCACCCATACTGTAAGCTTTAAATGCAAGAGTGACTGTACCCTTCACCCCAAACCACTGTCCTTCTCCAAACAGGGAGCTGCACACATAGAACAGGGAGATATGGCACTGCCAGAACAGCCTGTGTGAAGAACAGCACACTCCAGGCACAGTAACACCTCTTGCCCTTTTCCATGTTTTCCAGGACATTTTCTCTCTCTTCAACTACAGCTGCAGAACTAGGTAAAGCACTGACCCAAGTGGCTCTAGAAGCTTGTACAGGACCAAAACCCTCTGCACAGCAGCTTTAATTGTTACCTACAATAAGACCTCATATACATAATAAGCAAGGTCGACCTTGCTTTCCCCTGTATTCACCAGGACTAGCTTGGAGAGAGGATCCATGCCAGGTGTGCAACTTACTCCGTGAGTGTGGAAAGGAGCTGGGCCACAGCAGTGATGGGCACAGCTGGTGCCAGCCCTGACTGGACACTCCAGATCCAGCGCTGGTGATAGAAGTAGCGGGACAGAGAAGCCAGGGTGGAAGAGGCAGTGCGATTGGCCACCATGGTGAGGGGACCAGACACGGGGGGATGCTCCAGGTTGAGAATGAAGGGAGCTCGATAATCAGAAGGCAGCTTCTCATACCTAGGGGAGGGGAGAAGTGTGGCATGCTGACGTGGAAAAAAAATCAATTTTTTTCTGTTTAGGATCAGAGCTGTCTGGATTCACAACCCACTTGCTGGTCCCAGGACAGAGTCCTCCAGCAGCAGAACGTGGCCAGCACAGAATCCTGCTCAGACAGCAGTAACTAAATTTACTTCTACACTGTATTTCATTAGGAGTGACAAATCTACCTCTCCACCAAGAATCCCTGCTGCAACTCACAGCTATGCAACCCAAACCCATCCCAACAAGCAGCAGTTTCACTCATAGCACTCTCAGCCTACAACAGACAGCACCATCCACAGATCCTCCTCTTTCCCACTTCGCAGGGCAGGAGGGCTGTACTGACAGCCTGGTACTCCATCACTTACCTGATAAGCAGCTTCTCCAAGGGTTTGTGCAGCACAACAAGGCAGGGTCTGTCTGAGAGGGCTGACTGGGCCCCAGGCACAGGTGGGGACTTGGAGGGAGAACTACTGCCCAACATTTTCCTCTTTGCTTTTGGAGTTGCCTCCTTGCTCTGGACCCTGTGGGGAAAGCGCAGCTGCAAGATTCGGTCCCGTAACTCTTCCACTATCTGTCATGGCAAAAGCAAAAGGTAAACATGACCAACTTTGTCTGGAGACATAAACTATTCAAAACAAGTGTCCAAAAGAAACAGAACACTCCTTGAATACACAGAAGAGCAGGAGTTAAAGGCCATTTTACTTCTGAGGCACTAGCAAGACCAAGATCAAGATGACACAAGGCTCTTTGCTCCCTATTTTAAGTACTTGTAAAAGCCTTCCAAAACTCAGATTAAAAACAAATTAATTGCATGCCAGCTCCTCCACAGAAGCAGTCCAAGAACCCACTCTCATTCTTCCCTCCTCCTCTCCTCAACAGCTCACAGTAAATGTAAATTAGCCCCTATCAGCTGTGGGAACAGTTCGGCTCTGTCTTAAATATTCCCCCACTATCACGTTCATTTGTCAAACCTCTATAGCAAAAGGTTTCAGGAGCTTGGGTTATTTTTTAGGTTAATTTTTTCCAAGATAGTTTCACAATGACTTCCTGATTACTCTTTTTAGCTTTTAGTAGCTCTGAATATAGTTCTACCCACGCCAGCATCTGATTCCCACAATAGCCCAGTGTTTTCTTTGAAATTTCTATCGTTAGGCTTCTTTTCATGATCTTCGTTCAACTTTTTTCAATATTTATTACCATTGTAGACAAACAGAAGAACAGCAGCTCTTTATCTTCCTCAACACTAATTATTTCAGTATTTTTTCCCATCACTACTATGTCTTTTTCAAGGAAAGGAATGTCCCTAAATCCAAATGTTAAACAAGAGCTCTTTCCTGCACTGTGCTGCCACCTGGGTCCCCTTCATGGTTTCATATTGGTATCACAGAATCACTAATGGTGTTTAAGCTCCCAAATCCCACTATTTTGCAATTATCCATACTGGCTTCCAGCCACCACTGTGCTGCTTAGATGCCACCAAAGCACAGAGGCTGAAATAGCTTTGGGCCATCGGCACATTTCCTCAGCTCAGCACGTTACCTTTCTGCAAATGAGTTCTCTAACCTTTGACTAGAAAAAAGATTGGGAAAATCATGAACAGCTTCTGCTGTGATGAAACAGAGCACTTTTTCAATTTCCTTGCTTTGTTCCCCAAGGCAGTTTCTGTTTTATGACACCCCATTCCTCCAGTTCTGCAGTTGTGCCCTATACAAAGTCTCACCAAACAGCTTCTGAAAGTCAACTGTACAAAGTGCTTTCCTTCCCTTCAGTATGGGAAATTTGAACTGCTCAGCACAAAAACCCCTTTCCCTTAAACAAAACCAGGCTAAGTTCTACTGCCATCCTCTCATCCTCCACACTGAGTAGTTAATCAGCTCTATGGCAGGCAAAAAAAAATTGTGGATGATACAACTTACGACCTACATATAGCTCCTGCTGCAATGATCTGGAGCTTGCCCACAGCTGCAGGGTATGGCGCCTGTCTCACACCTTCTTCATGAAAGATATATTAATTTGCACCTGCCAGAGGAACGCTTTCAAAAAAGCCTGTCACTTGGCATTACCAAGCTCACAAGTTGACCCAGCAACTAGTGCCCAAGTCCTGGATCCCCTAAAGTCACGAAAGGGCAGATCTGCCAGAGTGCCAGAACATTTAGTATTATCTGGGTTCATCATCGCAGAAAGAGATGGTCCTTCCCATGTTTGTTAGCTTCTCCTCAGACTAATCTTTAACACTTAAGCTAAGCTAGACAAACCAAAGATTTCTTTCATGAAGATAAAAGATCTAGATTTAATGATAAACCTCTTGTTTATATTAAAAAGTTCACACAGTTTAATAGCAGGGCATCTTTCTCATGCTTTACCTGGGAAGACTTAGACTTGTCTCAGCCATTATAACTGGAGAACCAGTCCATACAGTAACTCCACCTTCTGCATCTGACTAGGGCAGCTCATTTCTTTTTGATAACAAAAAGGTTATTACAAGTCTACCTGACAGACTTTTATCCTGAAAACATTTCCTAGGTACTAATTTTTTTTCTCTTCCTGTACTGCTTCTGTGGGGCATTGTTTGCATTTTAACTATTAACTTCCTCCCTGCCCAATAGATTCAAAATACATGTACTGGAAGAGATAGCCCAGGAAATATGTAGTACATCTATCACAGGAGTCTTTACAGATGAGTCAGACAAGTATCTGCTGTTCTTTACAGATGGTATTGATTGTGCTTTGGTCAGAAGGATAGACTAGATAACCTTTGAGCCATTTCAAGCCTCACAATTGAATTAAGCAGTGGGAAAAACACCCATGTGACCAGCTATTCTATTCTATTGATCTTTGAGTCTTTGAGTTTAGATCTTTCATAAACTTAACAAAGAAAGTTTGTCCCAAATGACCCTTTTTGTTACAGTAGATTCAAACCCATCTAAGCCTTAACACAGTAGTTACTTATTAGAGAGTAGCTGCCCACAATGTTGCCTGTGATCTACCCACCATTTTCACATTCAGAACTTCTTGCTCTGCTCCTACCCCACGAAGCAGACAACCAGCTCTCACCTTGTTCCTGGCCTGTGCAGGTGTGCCAATGGGGAACCCCAGCCGGAGAACCATGCAGGGAGCTTTGGAGATGATTCGTACCACATAGAATGAGGAAGGGGTAAGATCCTCAGACCTATGGAGGAAGGATTAGGACAAGGCTGAAATAGCATGGATTTTGCTGCTCTGACCAAGCAGAGGTCTGCTCCACAGAGCCCAACAGCCTACACAACTTCATAGTAACACATATCAGCCCTAGCATACAGAAATCCCCCAGTCGCCTCCTCTCTCCCTCCAGGCTGCACCTGGAACACAGTGGAACAGTTCAGAAATTGCAGGGTTTCATATCCCCTTGTCTAACTCTCATCCTCTCCTGTAAACATCTGCTTCAGGCCCATAACCACATCATACTGGTCTAACCAGATCCTTGGTCTGGCCCCACACCCAATTCCCCACACGGCACTGCTTCAGAGCCACTCACCCATGGATCAGCTTGACGTAGGAGTAGCCCTCCACCAGCACGAAGCTGCTCCAGTCCCTCAGCAGGGAGGTGAGTGCAGAGTGTGAGATGCGGCACTGGATGGTGCTGTAGCGGCCATTGTTGCCAGGCGTGTGCAGGTGCTTGGGCACAGGCCTGCAGGGTGGGACAGAAAGTCATTTCACAGCTGCAGTTTCTCTTCTTCCCCAAAACCCACAGAGACTTTACCATATCCATCCTACACTAACTGGTCTATCAGCCTTTTGTCCTTCACAGCGGCCAACAACCAGCACCTCCCCTAATCAAGCACTAGGAAGAGCCACACTCCTGAGTGCACTGGAACTTCCACACTGCAGAGAGTACATCCCTCATATCCTATCTCCCTCCATGCAATATATGACTATTATTCACATTACTCTGCAACTAGGACCAGCCTCAGGAAAGCAATGCTTTTGGGAAAGACATTTTTCAGCAGCAAACAAAAACATGTGGGTTAGCTTCCAAAAGAATGGTCCCACAGCCTCTGCAATCAGGAAATCGGAACCCAAGAGGGACTTGAGAAACGATTTATCCTCCCAATCAAAGATGGCTTCCCAACCTACTGTGCCTCTCAGATAAACAAACCTTTAGCATCCATCAGGCCCCTTCCCTTGGCCACAGGCACCTGCAGAAGATCTGCAAGTCCTCAGCTGGGCTGAACTGGACCCCCTCCTTTCCCAGGCTGGCCCACAGTGTGCACATGAGCTCAGCCCTGCCCTTTACATACGTGTCATGCTCCAGAAGGACGACTATACGATGCATGTGCAGCCACCTCTGCCAGAAGTTGGCATCCATGGAAAGGATAGGCTTCCAGTAGGAGGCAAACTGGGAATGGCTTGAGTCAGACCCACTGTGCTGCAGAGATAATACCTGAGAAAATGACAGGACAATATTCAGCGTGAAAGTTCTCCACCCAGAGAGACCAATAATTTCTCTAGCAGCTGAGCTGTTGGAGGCCAAATCCCTGGCTTTGGGTAATTTCCTCTGAACAGAGTAAGTGTGTTCACATCGAAACAGGCAGTACAGCATAAGCAAAAATAAATTAGGCTCTTGAAATGTCAAGTTAATTAGGAATTTAACTACTTAGCATCAAGTAAATCAACCATGAAAAAGACGGCATATGTAATGGTGTGCCTTCTGATTGAGAGGGGGATATATGGCTTGTGTCAGCAAAGTAATTAAACACTGAGATTACTCATCTGAAAGTGCTCAGGCAAACAGGGTGCCAGAATGGGTGGCATTGGGCAACTCTAATACGTTTGTATGGTGACATTGATTCCACCAACTATACCAACTCTGCTGACATAGAAATACAGTGGTGGTTAGCCATAAGATGGGATGTTCCAGATATACTGTGGGATACATAGCCCTACATAGGAACAATGTACTAGGCAAACCTAAAGAAGAGCTTAAGCAATAAAATAAAAGGGATATTTCTCTGAAGTTAAAGCTCCCCGAGTTTTAAGATCTGCTAGTCCTCTTCCATTTATGCCAAGGACATTGGCAGCAGGGAACAGAGAATATGCTGGCTCTTCTGCTTAGTGAGTTTCAATGAGTTTGAATTTTGCAGTGGAAACTATTAGCTCATATTTTGCTTAGCTTCTTCTGTGCAGATGACAAGTATCTCTCTTGCACCTTCCACATGAGTGCTCAGAGCAATGAGCCTATTAAACAACTATTCAGCACATCATGTATCTTCACCTGACAGCACTGAGCTACATCTCCAGGGCACTGGTTGCACTGCCAGGAGCAACTCCATGCCTATGGGGTATCCACAGAGAAAGCATAGCAAAAGCAAGCATGGCAGCCTTCCCATCAGTCTCACACATCACAGCACTACAGGAGAAGGTTTCACAGCACACTTAGGAGACTTGCTGTCGGGCTTAGAGGTGTAGCTGCAACATTTAAGACACAGGGTGATGTCCCAGAGGGGCAAATGCATGACATGGTACATTCACTGCACCACACCTGAACTCTCTGACAGAGCAGGATAAGATGAAGACAAGATGAGCAAGAGATGAGGCCCGAGTACAAAACTAGGCAGAGGAGACAACTGTCCCATGTTAAACAAAGAGAGAGGGAACATACCGGAGTGGTGGAGCCTGGGGGGATGTAGAAGAGGGGCACCCCGTTCTTGGTGCTCTCAGGAATGGTAAAGTGTTCTGGGACTGTGTCAAAAGACTGCAGATGTACCAACATCTGATCTGTTTGGTTGATGCTGGAAAAGAAGAGGCAGTTAGCCACAAAAGTCCACACTCTCCCCCTTGCTGCCCCAGTCAGCACAGGGCTTGCACACACAGCACTCCCTGTGTCCTTGGAGCCCATCTACCCAACAGAGATTTATGGGGAATGCTGTGAGTCCATGTCGAAGTGCAAAGTGTGTGTTAAAGAGGCTCCAGTGTAGAAGCCTCATATATACAGAGGATGATCAGAGTTGGAAATGAAGTGCTAGAAGAGGAATCTGCCCAATAGCCAGGAGTAATAGTCAGCCTGGCCAGGAAACAGCTGTGACCCACAAGCACTTCAGCCCAGAGACACATGTGATGTGTTTGCTGCTCCCAGTGTGACCATGCAGTACAGCTGCACAGGTGTGCTATAAGCACACATGACCTCCATGGAATGGCAGTCAGAGGTAAGGTTTTCATCTCAGGATCCAGATTCAGAAGCAGCAATACCATTACCCTGAAGCATTCTGACAAACTAAATTACAGACCAATTTGAGTCTTTTCCTTGGCTAGACAGCAAACTTGTTATCAGTCATGCCCCTTTCCTCACAGCACATTCCTTTTGAACCCTGGGTTGGGCTGGCCACCTGCAAAACCCTCATCCTAGCATGGCAAGGAAGGAATTACTTAGTGACACTGGGAACTGCTGGGCATGGTCCAGCTCACCTCTGCAAGGTGTTCCAGAAGCGCCGGATGACTGTGGTGCGGTACAGACTGGTGATAGGCTTCCTCATGGTGCAACTGATGTCATGCAAAATGTCATAGCTCCCCTCCATTGTCACTTCCACCCAAGTGCTCCGTTTTGATGGGTCCAGGGGCCAAGGTGTCACAGCTAAGTACTCAATCCTCATGTTATGCTTCCAAAGCAGCACTAGTTTCACCTCCAGCTGAGACCCACCTGCATGGGAGCAGAAGAGCAAGTTCGGGTGCTTGTTCCATACACCTCTGAGCTTTATCTCTGGCCAGGGATTCAGGAGTATCATGAGATTGTGTGATTACTGAGGGGAACAAAGTAATCTAACAGCTGTTTGCTTTAGCTAAAGTCACTCCTCTCCAGCTGAGGGAGGTTTTGCTTGCACTGAAGCACTTGATGAAGAGTTCTCAATTCTTTAAGTGTACATGTACTAGCTACACTAGAGAAAGCAACTGAAACTCAGAGGAGGAGCTGACATTTGCAATGGGCTCTCTTCTTCACAGCCTCATCTTTGTTTCCAAGAAAACTGTTGTTTTGCACAGATAAGCAGGGCCATTCAACTATAAAGTTTTGTCACCCACACTGCAGAGTTAATCCATCCCACTGCAGAAACACAGGCATCTGATGGACACAGATCATAAACAACCTGGAAAATGAGGCCTAATTCTTGAATTAATGTCTATTCATCCTGGGCAGACTGTATTTCATGCAATCTAGAACTTCAATCTTCAAAGCTTCTCACCATGTTTGCCTTCTCTTCCCAAAGCTAAGACGTTAAGAATGAATATTCACCTATTCTTCAAGTTGTACATTTTTACTCTTTAAGTGAGTCTGTCTAGCAAGATTAACAGGAACACCTGACAGCAGGCCTCACTGAGCCAAAAGAGCAGAGAACTGTCTCATTCCTGCTGACTGTGCATGTGCGTTTGTACTGAAACATCCCAGGGAAACATATGGCCACGCTGTGATTTCAATTGCTCAATCATCTATTCTGTGTCCAGCCTGCTCTACAGTTTGCCAGACTTGCAGGGTTTGTGTGATAAGTGATTGGTTGTGCTGGAAACCTTTTGAACAGATCATCAGCCTGGATGCTCTGTTTCCTGGAGAGCTGCATTTGCTGCTGTCACAGGCACATCATGCAATCCCCTTCACAGGCTGATTGAGCTCCACTTTAAAGCCATTCTTTTGCTCTCATGGTCCCTGCTGGGAAGCTCCCTCCAAGTACTCTTCTCCCAACAATGTTTAGAAGAAACCTTAAAGAGTACGTGCCAAATTCATGCTTGGTTGTTCTTTTGATTAGATTATTCTGAGAAACTTCATTTCCATAACATTGACAAGGAGTGTGCAGTACTAAGAAATCCTTACTCAGTTTCAGCTGTTACTGTGACAGAACATTCACACCCCTTAACATACCCAGACCATCCTCCACCTTAAGAATTCACCTTTCTTGAACAAAGGTGATCAAAAGTGTATACTGTATTTTACCTGTACTTAATCTGGGGGATTAGTAGGATTTTATTTAAGGTCACTAATATTTTCTACAATGGATGCTTTTTTGTTACTATAAATGCACTTGCCAGGACTGCACACTCCATGCAGTCCTATGAAGATTGTCTTGTTTATCAGAGAGGCTAAACAAGAATTTATAGATTCATTTCTTTTTATTTCATACTGTCACCTCACTCTTATTGCTTTAGGGTCATCCAGTGCTTTATGCACAATATTTTGGTTCTCATAATAAAGCCTTTCTACTTCATCAACAGCAAACATGATAAGTAAATTCCCACATTTTTGCTCAGATTATAAACAAAAATATTTCCAATTTCCACCTCTGTTTCCATTAGTCATCCTGGCTTCACTCCTGTGATCCCACACAAGCAAAACTAAAAACACAGGCAAAATATTTACTTAGTTTGAAGTCACATCTAGATGAATCTTTAGCTTTTTTTTACTGCAAAGCAATCTCTTTCTGGTTTCTGGGTTAATAGCTAATAAATTATTTTCTACTTAGATGTCCTTCACAAAGTCCAGCTCTGTTTTTTTCGGAAAGTTCACTCAGTCTTCCTGATTCCTGTCACTAGAGAATAGCCATTCTCACTGCTCAGCTAGTGCTCAGCCAGTTCTGGTGCTGGACTGATTCACAGAGGCAGATTATGTTTTGAAAACTGGTCTCCAGGCTGCCCTTAACACAAAATGGTCAGTGTGATTTTTTTGTTGGTACAGAGGGCAATCCCCCAACAATGTCCCAGAAAGCAAAAGAACTGGGCTCCATTACACATCATGACCCTGTAGCTTCTTTCCCTTCCATACCTTCCAATCCTTTCCCCTTCACATGCACTTCTGCATTCTTAACTAACCAAGTTGCCTCCTAAATACCTAAATATTTGAAAATCAAAGAGTGAGGGTAACCAGAGCACTTATAAATATCACAAACAACCTCTCCAGGCAACTCTGAGCACAAAGCTAGCTTTTTATTCTAGTTTGTCTTTGGTGAAGTCCACAAGTGCACTTTTTTCCTCTTGCTTCACAGCCAGCTGGCTCCTTAACAACCTTTAATTGGCAAGTTTTAGCAATCCAGGTTAATTAACTGTTCTTTGTTATACACTTCTCTGTAGAATGGCTCAGAGAACCCTGATTAGCCAAACATGCCTTTCCTTAGCAAATGCAGTGCTGAATGTCTAAAAGTCTTGAATAATTTCTCAACTCTACTTTAACCTCTTAGTTCAGTAAATTTTTCAGCAATTCCCCAGAGCATTTAGCCTTTCCCAAGTATTAAGTAACATTATCTGCTACTAGTCTGAAGGCTGCATAGAAATACACTCTATGTTTTTGATACCTCTGACATTTCATTTTTAAATTTCTTCTTAAAAAATACACAGAAAGTATTTCTGGCTCAAGGAGCCCCTGAGCTGCAAAGAGCTAGAGAAGGCTCAAAGGAAGAAAAAAGGAAAGGAGAATGGAGATCATAATAATGTGTGTTTATCCTGCTCTTACTCCCTGCTGTGCACCTGCCCATAGTTATTCACTACAGAAGATCTCTCTGAGCAGAAGAAGAACAGCTGCTCTTCTGCTCTTGTAAAAATGGGAGACCAATCCATTTAGCATTCCAGGGAGTAAAAGCCAGCAGGCAAATACTTGGAGGAAAATGCAGGGAGCATGGTACCATGTGGTGATATTTCTAATACATTCCTCCAGAGTGCAGGAATTCACTGCTTCACAATATCCTGAGCCAGAGGTTGTAGCTATACCTCTGTACAAAAAGATACAACATGAACTTGTCTGACGGCTTTTTCAATGATTCATACCTGGTGAATGCTCTTCCAGTATTTCTATATAAGACTACACAGTCATCAAAAGCACTTCAGCATTGCTGCCAGATTAAAGAGAAAGGCTTTTTATCCTGCACTGTTCAAGCCGTAAGTGAACTTGTGCACAGGAGAATTAAAGAACACTGAGGGTGAGCAGGAATGGACTTGTCACACTGTTCCACAGACATTCCTAGAAAAGGAGAGTGCGATGGATCTAATCTGCCTGGATTTAAGGGAAGTCATCTCATGCATCACCTACATTTGTGAAAACAATCTGCAGACATTACTAGAACAGCAGTCTCACCAGGAAAACTTAGCAGATACTTACTTTTAACAGAAAATTCCTGAAATAAGAAATTAGGGAGATTCATGTAAGACCAACTTTAGGAATTCTACCACCTAATATGACTGCTAGCAATCTTCCCCCCAAAAAAGGTGATTTAGATCCATTCAGCTTGCAAGATGCATCAAAGCAAATGAACTGCAATTGCCAGGCATCACAGAGAAACAGGGAAGTGAACTGAGCAAGATAAATTTAAGAGTACTATCATGTGAAGGACAGCGCATTTAGGGACTACGAAACAAACAAAACCCAATAAACACCCCCAAGGACTCATCAGCTGAAAGAAAAGGTGTGTGAAAGACTCAGGGACTTCTGCAATACAATCATGGAGAAAGTTCACATGATTCTCAGTCTATCATATTTGGTATTTTACTTCAGAAACAGGGAAATACTAACACTGCTGAACAAGGCACTGATAAAACCACACTTACAACACTTATCAACTGTTTTGAGACATATGAGGCCAAACGGAAAAGAAAATAACTTAAGGGAAAAAAAAAATAAGAGCTATTAACCTGAATAAACAAAACAGAAAGCCTGCCCTTACAAAAGCAAGGTGAAATATTGGCTTGCTTAATATTAACATGCCAAAAGGTAGGTTACAAGGAGAGAGATGTTGTTAAATATGTCTGTGCAAGTCAGAGAAGGAGGATAAACTTAAATAAAGATAATAGTCACACAGGTCTAACTTGGTCCCAGGGAGTTTAGAAAGGAAGCTAGAGAAAGAGCAATGAAGCCCTGGAACAGTCTTCCAACCAGAGCAGTGGCAGAAGAGATTTACAAGGTTTTTAGGCAGACCACAGTAAATTCACAGAAAACATCACATGGCAAGTTTGGAATGGTTTTGGAGTTGGATCACAGACTTTGATTGTCGGATATAAAACACATTCTAGTGTATTAATAAGCTTGCATTTGGATTTTTTTCATCTCCCCTTCAGTTAAACTACTACTACCAGTCACAACTGGATATGGAAATTTAGGTAGGATTTACTCCTAAGGATAATCAAACCCCTCAAGCTCCCTAGTTAGCAGCTAGTTCTCACACTCCAGGTGCCATGTCTAGTGAGTCAGGTAAGAGAATAGGATGATTGGAAGGTTTTATGGTCTTCTAGAATTGATTATGGTCCTGACTAATCTGATATTTTCACCTAACAATATTCTTGTTTTGCCCAATTTCTTCCTTTGGAAGACTGTAGTTTGGAGGCATTAAGTCTCTTGTACCAACGGGCTCAACTTCATGTTAGTATTCTGGAGGGCATCTAGCAAAGAATTAGAAAGGGATCAAAAAAAGGAAAAACATACATGAAATCCCAAAAAAATTCTGCAAACCCCAGTTCTGTCACAAGTTTCTCTGCAACTGTGGGAAATCATTTGCAAGATACAGAGCATCACTGGCTGTCCCTCCCCAGGCACAACCACAGAGGGTGAGCCTGGCAAGTGCATAACTGCACAATACTGGGCAGCTCTACATCAGGCAATGAAAACACAATTTGGGGAAAATGGTTCCTTTCTCCACAATACCACCACCTGTGCTTTCCTCTGAGCAGCTGAGAGCAGAGTGCTAGCTGAGTCTCCAGCCCTGCAGGCAGCAGTCACCTTTTGTGATGTTGACCTCGCGGATGCTGTAGCCCTCCCGCAGCCGGACCGACACGATGCTCACAAGGTCAGCGTGCACCTCCTTCTCCGTGTGCTTCTTCCTCCGCATCGCCAGCGCAGGGTTGCTGCTTGCAGACACCAGGTGCTCATTGAACAGCCTGTGCTGGGACACTGCAAATGGCAGAGATGGGTTCGTGAGGGAGCAGCTCCGCCGAGCCCCATCCTGTAGCAACAGGCCTCCCCGAGATCTTCCTAAAAGCTGCCAGGAACACTCGCTCGCCTGAGGAACAGTACATCCTTCAGGCACCACTTACACCCACTCCTCATTCTGCAATACAGCAAACAGGTTCATTGGTGTGGCCAAGAGGCCTGGGAAAGGGACAGGGTGCCGTGTCAGGCAATGCTTCCTCTCGGACTGCTTTTGTGAAAAGGCATGCATTGGAATTCCACCTTCAGCCTAGACAGGCAAAAACCACACATCTGTTTCAACAGTCACACAGCAAGCTTTGGGGCTTTACCAATTTCTCTGGAAAACTCTGAGTTCACAGGTGCTTTTAAAAAGGTATTGGGATGTGGAGCTTAAACCACTAACAGCTGATCTTTTTAAGATTCAACATTTCCAAGTCCCAAGCCAGCTCTTCAAACTTGCCAGTTTATGTGGCTTCTGCTGCCAAGTTACAGAAAGAGCAGATGGCACCAGCATATCACTGGGACACAAAAGAGTGTTTCCATCTCTTACTGGTAACTAAACTAATCTCTCCTGGCACGCTCTCAGTCACTAACAGTCACAAAATAAGAACAATGAGGAGAGGCATTTGGGACAGTTCTCAGGGGTCTAGTTTTTCAATCCAAACTGCCATCTGCAAGCTCTGTTAGGACACCTCTCCAGAACATCCCCACCTGTGAGTCAGCCAGTGTGCACGGAAGGGTGGGCTCCTGATCCCCTCCAAGTCGCAACATAGCAGGCCTAACTGCAGATTGCTGAGCCAAGGGAATGGTGGAAAATGGGACATTTGTTTTTCCTGGTCTACCCAATTCCTAGAACCAGGAGGGGACTCACAGGTGAGGCTGTGTGACCGATTGTGCCCACAGTCTACAGAAGGCATGACAAGGGAGAGCATCAGCATAACCAAAGCTGGGGAGTTACCCCAAAGAGAGGTGCTCTAAGACATCCATCTACTGGAACTAGAACATGCACATTCCTCACCACAGTAATATTCTGGATTCAGGGACTCCCCAGTACGCAGAAAGGAGTACAGTAGAAATGCCTTGTGATACACATTCAGATCCAGGCTCAGGGGATCCAGCTCAGGGCACGTGGAGAGGTAAGCACCAAAAGTGGCCATGGCAATGAATTTCATCAGTTCCACATTGGGAACGTGGCCAAAGCTGCAATCATAGGAGTAGACACCGCCCACCTAGGGGATGGATAAAGGAGACACCTGAGAGAGAACAGCAGCGCTGAGAACAAAGCAGATGGCTGGTCAAGGACTCAAACAGGCAGAGAAGGCCCCCACCACCACCCATCCACCTGCCTCCCTCTGGTACCCACCCTGCCAGGTACCAGCAGCATACCTGCACAAAGGAACAGGCCACGGTGCCACTGCGCAGCTGGTTGAGTAAAGTCTCGCACACGGCCACGTCGGGGACACTGGTCACACCATCCGTAATTATTATAATACCTGTAAACAAGGCAGCATCTCGGTGCATCTTCCATCTCAAACAGCTATCATTGTCCCAGTAAATCCACCAGACAAAGTTTAGGCAGGGTAAAAGTAGAAGGAAAATCCTGAGGCTGGTTTAGAGCTTCCAAAGCATTATGGAGCTGGGAAATATCCTGATTAGGTACAGCATAGCACACAGAAAGGGCACAGCTCTTCACACCCCAGGTTGCCCTGAGCAAAAGTCACAGCTGTAGTGCCTCACACTCCCCAACACTGACACACAGCACTTGGCACTGTGTGGTCCTCCCCATTCCTACCACCACAATTTGCCCCAAAGTGAAGAGTAGACGTCTCTGAAATTTCATCCCTAACAGAAAGGTACATGCACACACCAGCCCTTATAAAATTAACCTCAGCCTATGGCAGGAGGAATACAACCCTTTGCAAACAACCAGGCAAACCTTAACCCCGAGGACGCAGCCAACCTGCGCTGGAGTTGGAGGGCAGCAGCTGCAGGGCCAGGATCCCTTGCCGGACCATGCTGACCAGGCCAACGTCAGCAGTGACCACAGACACACTGGGTTTCCTCCCAGATGACTCCTGCACATCACTAGGGCTCTCTTGGCTCAGGGGGGATAAATCCACCTGGAAAAGTTAAAAAAAGCCCACAAGACCCCATGGGGCAGATTTCAGCTCAACTCTAGTTCTTGCTCTTCCAGACACCTTCAGTCTGGCTGTCTCATGGTATTCTGGAGCACCATAGCAGACTCCATTTGTAGCTTTAACTTCCTTGTACTCTTAAAATCCTGGTCACTGGGACCCCTTAGAACAGCAGGGCAAGGCTGCTTGAAGGTGGAGGGACAGCATGCTCAGAGCTTTATATTAAGCTGATTTCTCATAGAAGGGGAAACATGAGACACTTCGGGGTCACTAAAACTCTTCTGTGGAGCAAAACAGTTCCCAGTTAAAGAGATGGTGAGTACCTCTTTCTCCTCCTGTCATTTAGTATAAGCTGCAGCTATTCAGCATCTACTTCATCTACTAAATTCAGCCCAGAAACACTGGAGAGGCAGAAGCAGCTACGTCTCAGCAGAGGGGGCAAGGAACCTCCTAAAGACAAAGTCTAGTGCCTATGCATTTAACTCAAATGACCCTCATTATGCAGTGTTTATATAAACAAATGCAGGTAGGCATCTTCTATGAAAAATATCCCCTAGGCAAAGCTTGAAATTTGTATAATTACACGAGTGAGAAACCTACTGTATTCATAGTCCCTTAATTCCCCACAAGGCTCTGGCAGTTCAACCCTGTAATAAAATATTGCTTAGTTTTTACTGCTAATGCAGAGAATGGCTGAGACCCCCCCCCCCGACAAAGCCACAGGTAATTGGAGCTGGGAAAATAAAACTAGAACTAACTAAACTTTTGCTATGCACAAATGGGAGCAGTCTGTGCCTGTGAGCAAAAGATACTGACTGCCCATCACTTTAATTTGCTATATGCCTTAAATTCAGATACTTGTTAACAATGATACAGCTAATGCAACTTCAAAAGTGAAAAAAGTTTCAGTCCCTGCCCTTGCCCTGGGGCCTCCCACCTCCACCCCACAGCCTGTGGCCGGATTCACCAGTCCCTCTGGCCTGCAAGAGCGTCTCTCTCCTCCATTTGCATGGAAGAAGTTACAGGGTAGTTTACCATGGGAGAAATATTGCATCAAGCAGGAATGCATACAAAACACTGCAAAAACACCATCTGACTCACCAGTCGAGGTATTTACTTCCGGCAATCTACTTTCTGTTTCAGGACTGGCAGTTTTAGCATTGAAACACACAAATTTCAGCTAGAAGATGAGATTCCAAGCACTTCAGATATGCAACCGCAAGACGTCACCAGTAGCCTTTTGGTCATCTGATTTTGGGACTTTTTTCATTTCCTTTTTGCCCAAACTCTAATAATTAATGCTAACTAAGGACTGAATAACCTCAGCCAGACCAGCAATGACTTTGACTGCAAGAAGATCAAAAGCTGCATGGCCAGCAGGTTAAGGGAGATGATCTTTAAATGTCCTTCCAACCCAGACCATACTAGGATGATTCTATCATTAATTTGCTGATTCATATATCCATGGCTACTAAGCAGCATCTGTCACAGATTTCAAGGAGTACTTAAAAAAACTGGCTGTTTATTCAGCTTCATGGCCAGTTTTCATGGTAACAAGGAAGTATTTTCATTCAAGAAATGTAACAAGGGCTAAGGGCATATTTACAGCTATTTATAGATTAATTATATGGACATAATCACATCTCCCACCATCTTCTTCTCTCAGCAAATCCTACCATTTCTCCCATGATATACAGCCAGGCCCACTTACTGTACATTAACTTTGGGGAAGGTAACCATCCTCACCAGTCCTTCTAAAACACTTAATGGTTCTGCATCCTCAGTGTTCATATCTCATTACTGGATATCCCACAACATTATCTCACCAACTCTTTAGCTGTTCCTTCTGCAGACCTATGCTGCTTTTTCCTCTTGCCACCCTACCTCAGAGTGCACATCTCCAGGAAGCCAAGAGAGCCCAACTACCTGTTCCCTCCTTACCTGTGGTTTGGGTTCATACTGCTGCTGAAGCATCTCTGCCACTTTGTTTTCAAAGGCACAGAGCTGTGTGTAAACTTGGTGCAGAAAGGCCTCACGCTTTGTCTCATCCAGCTGACAGCCCTGGAATAGCACCTGGCCCAAGGACACACATGTCAGCCATCAAGTTAAGATCTTAGTGCACCAGCCCCCAAGAGGGTACAAAGGAACACAATTCAGCACAATGAAGGTCAAACATGTCCCTGACAAAGCACAGGTACAGCACAGGCCACTCGTCTCTGTCCCTGCTCAAAAGCAACTGCCTGTGAGCAGTGGTACTTCATGGCACCTGCTGTGCATCCCTCAGCAGATGCCATGTGATACTTTGGGAAATTTCCTTCCTGTGCAAGAAACTTCTACTTCACTTCTCCACATAAGCAGGAGAAAGTGATGTGGGATCATTGTTAAAAAGCATTAACTGTAGTCTGATGCTTCTAAGGAAGGCCTGTTTGGTCTAATCTACCTTACCTATAGACTGATCAAATTATCTTCTGAGGGGAACAGCAAATTGAAATAAAGAAAAGAAACAATTAGAGTAGACATTACAAAAGAGGCTGAGTGATGTGACAAGTAAGCCTGCCACCACGGAAACTCCCCAGTGACAGGCATGACACCTGTGTTTACAACTGTCACCCTGATACAGGCAATCCCTGCCTACAACCAGATGCAAAGAAGATACAACACACAAAAACCTCACCAGAATGGTGGGGTGCTGCATGTTTTCCACATTCCCTGAGCCTCATATCAGCAAGACATCATAGTGATACAGGAGAAATAAATGATTACCACAGAGTCTCCTGGATGAGTGATACACACATATGCCTTTTCCTCCATAAAAGAAACATAATTATCTAGTTGTACCCAGAGATCACAACTAATGGCCTCATGAAAAGGTAAAGTGGGACTTTAGAGAGGTCCAAAGAAGAAAAATGTAGCAGCTTCAGAGCACTCAATATAGTGTAAATAGGGGAGATACTGAAGCACAGCATGATGGTCTGCAGGACTGCTGGACAAAATGACACATTAAACATCAATGGCAAATGGAGAAATTCCTGCTACATTAACTCCAGCAGCACCTCAGAACAGACCAATGTGATGGCCACACTCCTCAAGTACAACACAAACACTGGCAGAAGGCTTAGGCAGGGAGGGCTGGGGAAAGGGAGGGAGGGAGGGAGGGAACAAGCATAGACTAACAGGCTCCTCCTGTTACCATGCACCTTCTCCTGGTATTAGCAAAGGGATGAAATACACCACCATAAACACATAAGTTATGTGAGAATACTGTAAGGTGGACGAGATCAAGGATGAACTTCAAAAACAACACTGGCCCCATAAAACAGACTCAAATTTATTAAACAGACCTGCCCTGACACAAGTAAAATCTCACTACTGGGGCTGGTTGCTCCCTCCAGCAAGAAGTATATTCAGACAAGTGCAAAAAGAACCAAGTTTGTAGGAAGAGGCAATTATCTTTGAATTAACCACTGCTATAGAGATGGAATAGGCAGACAAGCTTTTGGTCATACAAGCTCTTCTTGAATGCTTCAAGCTAATTAAAACAGGCAAAAAGAATTAATCAACAGAAATGAAAAACAAAAACAACCGCCAAACAACAAAACAAGAACAACAACAAGCACACATTTGACGAGGCAAATATTCCCTGTGGCCCAATTCTAAGATCATGCCTGAGGGCAGCATTCTCCAGAGAAACCTCTGCTTCCTGCCCAGGAAGGAGAAGTTGCTCACACACACTTCTGCATCATGCCAGGCCACGTGCTTTAGTGAGACAAGCCTGCAGCATCACAGATAGCAGAGCCCAGCTGCCACCTGCCTTGCTCTCCTTGTGCTCACAGGACACCTGCACAGCACAGTGAGCTGCTCACAACGTGCCAAGGGAGAGCCTGAATTTACCTGGTGGGACTGCAGGCCAATGATGGAGGAATACACCTGGATGGTGACAAAGATTTCTGGCTGGTAGATAATGTCTGATCCAGGGATACGAAAGGGTCTTAACAATCCCACCAAGCATCGGGAAAGGGCATGAAACACTTCATCAAAAATTATCTCCCCCGTTGAGTCATCCTATAGAAATAGAGAAAGGGAACAGCTTTTCCATCTTTTAAGACCTTCAATCTCATTGTTGGTTGTCCCACTGCACAGAGCCAACATCCAGAAGTAAACATCCTTCTGCAATGGCAGCTGCATTAAAGTGACAACTCCTGTAAACAGAAGTCACACGTTAAGCATCCAATGGAGAAAGAGGATTTGCCACTAAGTTCCCAGCCAAGGGCACAGCATGGCTCCTTCCCGGGAAAAGCAAGACTTCTGCAAAAGTTCAGACTGACACTGAGAGCAATAAACCTTTTCTCAGCAAATAGAAATAAGCTTCTGTTTAAATGCAGAACACCCCAGAGTAAGGCAGTTTCTGCTCTTACCACAATCCCCGTGGAAGGGCTCAGATCAAGCTCAATCACAAATCGGTACTGCCGGGCCAGGAAGGTGACCCGTGTAGAGGGGACGAGGAGGTAGGGCCTGGGCTGGACCGGCTCGTCTGGCTGCCACCCATTAGGCAGGATGCTGAGAACATCAAGCTCATTCTCTGACTTTACCTGCCCGAACAAGCAAACGGCATATGAGAAAACATCAAGCCACACCAAAGGAAGGATCAAAGAAAGGAATGGGGCTCAGTGCTCTGCCGAGGGTGCAGCACCAGCCGCGGTGACATTATCCAGCCCCAAGCACCAACTCACCAGCTCAGGCTCGGGCACGGCCCGGATGACCTGGTGCAGGCGGCTGAGGACCCAGGCGAGCCGCACGTTGCGGGAGATGCGATAGTCCTTCTTCATCAGCAGGAACACATGCCCTGCCTCCTCCACCTGCGGCGGGAGCACAGCGGCCCAGGTCACCCCGGAGCAGCCCCGGACACCGCCCGCGCCGCCGCTCACCCCGGGCTGCTCCGGCCCCGCAACACCGGCCCTACTGCTCCCCGCGGCGGCCGTGCCCCCAGCACCCGCCTCACCCCGGTCCCGCTCCCCCGGCCCGCTCCCACCTCCCCATCGGGCCGCTCGGCCGCCGCCATGTCCGCGCAGCCCCGCCCCGGAAGTGCCGCTCTCCCGGGACAACGGGGCGGGGCCACGGCCGCCATCGCTGCCGCCATCGCCGCCATGCAGGTGAGGGCCGGGGACACCGTGCCGGGTGGCGCCGCGGGGGCCGAGTCCGGCCAGGGCTGAGGCGGCCTGGGCGGGCGGCTGAGCGCGTACTGGAGCAGCCCCGTGTTGAGGGGTACGGAGCACAGCGATGCTCTGCTGAGCACCAGCCCCGTGTTGAGGGGCACGGAGCACAGCGATGCTCTGCTGAGCACCAGCCCCTTGCTCCTGCACGGCTGTGGGGTGAGTGTGCGTGCGGCTGAGAGCCCTGGTCCCACTTGAATGAAATGTCGTTAACGGGAGAAGAACCTAAGTGCTGTGAATTTATAGCATCCGTGGTGCCCAAAGAGAAGAGCATTAATGACAGGCTAACAGGGTGTAAAGATCCAGCTCCTTTGGTTTGTTTGAAAGCGCAGCCGGCTGGCCTCATACAGATCTCCTGGTTGTCCTGCTGGAAAAGAAAGTGAAAAAGGATTGTCCCGCTATTCCTCATTTATAGGGTTTGTTGCGTCGTCTCTCCCTGTTTCAGCCACTTACTCATGCCAGTCCTTACTGTCACTGGGTTGGGGTTTTTTTTGTTTTGTTGTTTGTTTGGGTTTTTTTAACTATGAATATTTTTCATCATCTTCGTTGCCTTTATTAATACATATTCCTACTCTATCCCTTTCCAGTTAGGGGGGCAAGAGTGACGTGTAATATTCGAGATGCAAAGGAGGCATGCATTTATGTAGTAACATAATGATGCTTCATTTCTGTTGCTTTCCTAGATTTACTTTCTTGACTGCTTTTCCAGTATTGGGCAGATGTTTTCATAGGTTACCCTCAGATAATCCTGAGATCTTGTTGCTGAGTTACAACATTATCAGTTCAGATAATGTCACTGTGTACAGAAGGTCATGGGTTTTTTTCCCCCTTTGTTTCGCCACCTGCATTGCTTTACATTTGCCTACTCTGAATTTCTCCTTTGCCTCTCAGTTGCTCCATATCAGGAGGTCCTTCAGAGCCCATACCATAAGCCCTATCTTTACTACCTCGGGCCAATTTAATATTGCTAACAAACTCCTGAAAGTGTCCTCTTGGAGAGGCGCAGCCTTCCTTGAAATCACTGGTCAGTCTTATTGTATTATTACACTTATTGCACTGCTTGCTTCTGCTTCCAGCTCCTGATGGCTTTGGGAAGAGCCTTGGGAAGGAGGTTGGAGTGCACTGCTGCCGTGAGAGTGCTCCTTGTGCAATGGGATTTCATTCGTCCTCTTGAGGGCTTCTTGGATAAGCGCAGGCAGGGGGCCAGGGGAATTGCCGTGGGTGCATATGGCACCTCTGCATTAAAACACTGGCTACCAGCCCAGCTTGTAACACAGGCAGTAGTTAACCTCCTTGCACAAGCACAGTGCACACAAACTGTTGCAGATACATTTCTTAATTGGACAGGAACTGACTAGTCCCATCACAAGATGAAGGAGAGTGCTTTTGTCTCTAGGTGGCACAGCCAGCAGCAATCTGTTCCATAAATCCACTTCATGGACTGGGGATCAAATTTTAATAAGGTTGACTCAGCTGTTTATTTTAAGGTGGTTAAGTTGAAATGAAGTCCCATCAAGTGATTACTGACTTGTCAGAGTACGAACAAAATAGAATAATGTTGTGTTCTCATGAACATGGAAGGTGCCTGATAATCTCACCATGAAGCTTACACTGGGCCAGTGTATTTGGACAGAGCAACAACAAACCCAATAGCAAGCATGCCAACAGCATGAGTCACTCTATCTGCTTTCCCAGTCGGTATTCCCTTTCTATTATTTGATTGCTTTGTCCCACCCTCCTCATGGATTTTTACTGTACAGTTCTCAACTTACACGAGCAGTTCCTTAGGGCTGGGACTTTAATTATATTTTGCGCAATACTGTATTATGAGTAAGTTAGAGTAGATAAGAGTATAGAAGGTTTTTGCAAGAGTCAAGGACATGCCTTGATGTCTTTGGCAACACATCTCCAGTCCTGACACTGTCTGTCACCATCCTCCCTCACTCAGAAGGGGATATCAGTGGGGAAGGTTTCTTAAACAATGTAAACGCAGCAGAAGGAGGAGGTGAGGTGTGTGTGAGTAGGGCACGGGTCTGTGTCATGGCAGGGCCTCCCGCAGCCTGTGGGGCACAAGGCCAGAAGTAGCTGCCAGTTCCCTTGGCAGGTGGAAGTGTCTCGTGGGCTGAAAGAAAGTAAAGAATGAGGTGAAGGGCACAAACTGGAGTCTTTAGTCCACGGTCCTGGTACTCATTTTGCAAAGACTGTTTAGAATGAAGACATCACAGCACCCACAGCTGCAGTTAGAAAAGGCTGAGGGAATGCTAATCTTCTTTCATCTGGGTTAGCTTAAGTGGCTTACAAAGGTTATGTGAGCTAACTTTGATGACTTTGCCTGATGTGGCAAAAGGCAGAGGTAAGTGACGATGTCTTCACTACACTTATCTAGATCTTTAACAGGACAGCTGGCCAAGCACTTGTCTCAGGCACAAGCCTCTTGCCTAAGTAGTCTGACCCAAGGGAAAGGGGTCAGTGTGAAATAAAAGGATTTTTATCTCCAAT
This sequence comes from Acridotheres tristis, assembly GCA_037013685.1. Lineage (NCBI taxonomy): Eukaryota > Metazoa > Chordata > Aves > Passeriformes > Sturnidae > Acridotheres > Acridotheres tristis. The sequence goes on from CM072895.1 coordinate 11,931,295, forward strand.
GCCTTTGCTTCCTCTGAAAAGGAAGCTATCTGTAGGATAGATTGGATCATGGATGCATGGGTGTGGATTCACAACGTCTTTGTCCTCCTCCCTTGTCTGTCTTGCCTTTTTTTAGAGAGAGGAGAAGCAGCTGGAGCTGACCCTGGAGGCACTCATCAGTCAGGTGGCCGACCTGAAGAACTCCTTAGTCAGTTTTATCTACAAGCTGGAGAACGAGTATGACCGACTCACATGGTAAAGTGTCTCACTGTTGATCACTGCCAGTACTCTTCAGACTTAGCTCAAATGATTAATTAAAAAACATTAGCTTCTTTTCAATAGATTTAAATTTTCTTTTTATATTTGTGCTGGAGGAACCACTACACATCTTCCACAAGAAAGCTAGTTGAAATCCATTGGCTTCAGGCTGTAGAGTAATAAGAGTCATGCTAACATCTTTTAATCCAGACATTTTATGGGAACTAGACTTGCATCCACAGTGAATAGAAGTTCTCAGATGAAAAATCTTAGAGACCCACATACACTATAAAATGAGGAATGGTTCATTCTGCATTTCTTGACCTTTTCTGGCTTTTTACGGCTCTGATATAAACTGAGCTTTTGTGTTTTGCTGATTCTGCTTTACCACAAAGTTTGAGAGCCTTGCACGATGGCATTCTCTTCCTGGAGAATATGGAGCGTGTTACAGCTGCAGCTTAATGAACTATATGTTATCTTAGTGTCTGCCACTGCAGCAAAGCTTCACAGGCAAGTTAACATTTATAGTTAATGTTTCAGAATGCAGGAGAGCTGATGAATCCTGCACAGAGACCAAGCTGAAGAGGACCTCCTTGAAAAGATTATCAGTTATTTAGCTTCATTGTTTCTTAGTCTGGATAGCCAAGATACAAATTTTTTCTCTCCTGGCCATACTGCTTCGGGATGAAATTATTTCTTAAACCTTGCTCCAGAGTTTCAATGGGAGAGGTAGTGACAAGGAAAGAAGTGCTTCTGTGTGTGTTACTGAAATCCCAAACAACTGCCACTTTCAGTGGTACTTCTTGTAATGTTCCTGAGATATTTGTTGCATTTGAGCCATTTCCAGTAAGGACTGGGGTTTGTCCATACCTACATATTCAGCCCTAGGTTTTACTGCTTACTGTCTGGAGTAGACTGATTTGAGGACTAATAGTGTTGTTGCCTCACTCCTCAGCCATTTGAGTGAAGAAAAGAGAAAAGCCCTATGTGGCATCCCCTTTCCATGTTCTATCTACTTTATCTACTTTTCCAGGCCTTCAGTTCTGGACAGCTTTGCATTGCTCTCAGGACAGCTGAACACCTTGAATAAAGTGCTAAAGCATGAGAAGACCCCGCTACTGCGAAACCAGGTGATCATCCCCCTAGTGCTGTCTCCAGACCGCGATGAGGAGATCATGGTAAGACATGTCCCTTGAGTGCCTGAGTATTCAGCTGGGCATTCCTCAGTTCTGGGTGTAAAGGAAGAAAGGGCAACAAGTACTTCTGTCTGAGAGCTGCTTTGCTGTAGGGTTTTCACCTACAAACATTCGCACTGGATACACTTTACAGAAGGTGTTCCTGTTAATAAATATGTTGCTGTTACTAAACAGGCAACACTGCAAATTTCTAGGCAAATTATTGAAACCTCCTAATGCTCCCCAAATCAAGGTTTCCCCTGTAGCCTTGTTCAGCACCATGGCTTGTTCTCTGGTCTCGAGCTGCCAGAGTGGTGGGCTGGAGGAAGGGGCTCTGAGTGAGGCTTGTGCCACTGTTGCAGCGGCAGACAGAGGGGCGTGTGCCGGTGTTCAGCCATGAAGTGGTGCCTGACCATCTTCGAACTAAGCCTGACCCTGAGGTGGAGGAGCAGGAGAAGCAGCTGATCACAGATGCAGCTCGAATTAGCCCTGATGCAGCACAGGTAGGTAAAGAAGAGTTTGATACTTCTTCCTCTTATCCCTAGGGCACAAGATGCTCTTTAACTGCTTCCTCCACCCTTCCATTTGACAGTTTTCTTTTTCTTCTGTGTCCTTTCCTGTCTGAGATTTCTCCAGCTGACCCTAGCTGAGGTATGGCTTCCTCCACAGTTTCACAAGGGTATCCAGTTCGCTGGCTGTTCACAGGAGGTGCCATGCAACCAGTCAGAGGCAAAGGCTATCCCAGCCCCCCAGTGCCCTCCTGCATGCATTGGCACTGGGCACTCTAGGCTCAGCTACCAAAACACTTAAATTTGCTTACACGGATCCTGGGAAGGGAAAGCTTGTTCATTTATCTTGCTTATTTGTACTAAGTTGGAGGTATCCTGGCAGTTTCTGACAGTTTTAATTTTGCAGAAACAGATCCAAAGTCTGAACAAAATGTGCTCAAATTTGCTGGAGAAAATCAGTAAGGAGGAGCGTGAATCTGAAAGTGGAGGTATGTCACTGAGGAGGGGTACAGGGTTCAAGCAGCAGACTTGAGAGAGTAGAGGCAAAATAGGAATATCGGAGGGCCTGAAGTATGGGAAACACAGTTGAGCACCATAAATCAAAACATTCCAGAAGATGGAAGAAAGGCTGTCCTGGAGACCCCTAATTTGAGAAGGGAGCCTGTGGGTGCAATGTGTCTTCCTTGTGTGACCTGTGCATGGCAGGAAGGTCACTCCAACCCTTTGAGGAGGTGATAAGTATCTGCCAAGAAAACTTCCCAATCAACTTTAATTAATAAAAATAGCTGTGAAAATGCAGCAGCAGTGAATGAGAAACCCTTTAGCTATGTTCTGAAGGAGTCTACATGTTGGCAGGCTCTTGTGTGATCCTGTCTAGATTATGGGTGCTTCAGGCTCACGGTCAACCTTTTCTAGTTGTGATATTCACTATTCCTGGGAGTGCCACACACTACTCATAAAGGTAGTGACATTGTTTTTGCTGTTATCTTTGGCACAGGACCAGAGCGCAGGTTCTATCTAGTATCTGGGATTAACAGTATAACACGGCACATGTGTGGTAAAAAAACTTGCAGACACCATGTTGCTTACAAGCTTCCAAAAGAGGGTGTTGCTATTGTTTGTCTAAATCACAATGCTTGTTACCTGTCATAGGATCAGCATGCAATAGCCTTTAGTGGGAGCTTATGGGTGTGGAGGAGTTAGTTCACTCTATCCTCCTTCCATGAGCAGATCATGCCCTGCTCTCAGGGAAAAGGCTCTTGGATCACTAGTGTCCATTGATTTCTTCTTTGACCTTGTTGAGACTCTTATAGGATAGCCTGTAAGAAACTCATCTCTATTGCATGCGCTGAAGTAGCTGAAAAATCAATTCAGGACCAGCTATGCTAGTTTTTGGAGCTGATTGCCAAGTCTAAAAATAACTTCCAAAATAACTTCTTTTGCAGGTTTACGACAGAACAAGCAGACCTTCAACCCTGCAGACACCAATGCACTGGTAGCAGCTGTGGCCTTTGGGAAAGGGCTGTCAAACCGGAGACCCCCAGGCTCTGGGGCATCTGTCCAGTCAGGCCAGCCAGGAGCTGGTGCCATCATTGCAGGTGCTTCAGGCATGCAGCAGGTCCCAATGACAGGTGCACCAGCTCAGCAGCAGCCAATGCTGGCAGGAGTGCAGATGGCACCAGCAGGACAGCCAGGTAAAGTTCCATATCTGACATCAGTTGAAATCTGGAGACCAAGACAGACAAATGCAGATGTAGAGATTCTTCCCCAGTCACCTTTTAGATGTAACCAAGTATGAGGTTCCTTTCTAGCCCTAATAACATGAGTCAGGTTATAATACAGGAGTAATACCTGTTTAAAATTGGCTCAGAGGGTGAGGTGGATCCCAGCCAACGAGCTTCAGCTTCTTAACTCCTGCTGCAATATATTTTGATAATAGACTTAGTGAACATAGGAATCAATATGGAGGGAGATCACAGTGTAGTTTTCAGGGATCTGTACTAGAGGTTTTCCTGTGAAATTGAAGTTGTGGGTAGGTAATAAAGTGGAAAAGTTTGTTGATAATGAGTTATTTAAGCTAAGGAGAAAAAAAATAGCTTTTTCTAAAAAGTTAGAAGGATTTCCTATACAAAGTGACTTTGCTTAATAGAAGTAGATGACATTTGCACTGAATATAAAGTATAGTATAGACATAGAAAGTATATAAAGTATAGTATAACATAGGCATATTATATGACATCCAGCACCTGGGCTCTAACCTAGTTGTATTTGATAAATACATGTATGATAGAAGAGTTGTGTAAAGACAATAATTGGGTGTTCAGTTGGAGCAGAAATGCAAACCAAATGCTAGGAATTTCTAGAAAAGGAACAGAGAAACAGAGAGTATGTTTACTCCATTCTATCAGTACACTGGGCACCCACACCTGCAATATTATGGGTGGTTCTGATATCTTCTCTGCTAGTGGGCATAGCTTTGGGCTAGGAAGAAACTGGAAGCCAATAAAATCCCAAATTATATACAGCAGGCAAATGAGGAATGATTGTTCATTGTCTCCCATGGTACAGAAGGATTGGTGAAAGTGCACCAAGCAAAATGTGGGCTTGTAGATTTGGAACAAAAAGGAGATAGTTTTCTGAATACTAAATAATTGCATTGCAGAGCACATTGCCTAGTGTGATAGGCAGATAATGTTTATATGAGATGAAAAAATAAGTACATAGACTTCTGGATGAAAAATCAGTCGACATCTACTCCTGAGGATACCAACTCTGATTCCATGACCCTGAGCCACAATATGTTAGAAGCAGAATAGGTATTTTGCAGGGATATCACTGCAGGCTTGCCCTGCTCTGGTATTCTTCCTTCAAAATCCTCTGCTGTCAGGAATGGATTTTGCCTGAGGCACGTGCAGGCTGGCCCTGTAATGTCAGAATGTTTATGTTAATTGTGATTTAGGATATCTGATATCCTAATTGGTGTTTTCTTGCCTGTATATAATGACTGTTGTTCAGATGTGTACTTGAGCAACAATGTTGATCCTAAGGTAAATATGTATTTATGTAAGAGTTAGAAAGTCATTTCCATTGTAATTTGGTAACAAAGAAAACATCCTGTGATTCCTAGCTGAATACCCAGAGACACTGTATCCAGGTAGGGAGACAGTCACTTTTGCAGGCCAAGCAGAGTGCCCTGGTAAGGAGAGCACTTGTCCAGCCTGTGTCATGGGGAAAGTACCTCTTGATAAGAGCAGCTGCAGTGGGTTTTGGTAAAAGTCAGTCTCACTATTCTGCTTTTGACGGTGTCCATAGCTGAGGCTGAAAGAATACAAGAACAAAGTGTATCTTGACCACAGTAGTTTTTTAGGGATTTTAAGCTAGAGTTTGGTTTGATACCATTTAGTACAGTAGCCATTAATTTCTGCAGTTCCTATTTAAATTACAGTTTTGACTTCTACAACATCTATGGCAGTGTGTTTCACCACTTTATCACATTTTGCTTGAAGTCGTTTCTATGTTAAAATATTTTGCTTGATAATTTTATTGCATTTTTCTTTTTTTACCCATATTGTGAGAAATGGTGAATAATCATTCCTGAGTTACCTTCTCCGTACTAGTTTTCATCCGTCATGTCTCCTTCCATTGTCTAATTTTAGAAAAAAATAGACAAAGTGTTAATTTTTCCCTTAGCTAAGTCCTATTCTTTTTAATATGATTTTGTGTGAAAATTATAACTTGGACCATCCTTTTCACTCTTACATGCACTTTTTCTGGTTGTTCTCAAGACTGGGAACACCACAACCACTCACAGTATCTCAGATGTTGGTGAACCATAAGTTCTATTCACTGTTGCTTTTGGAGTGATAACTAACAGTATTTGTCTCCTGAAAGATAGTGATACCTATTAGTTACCTGTCCATTCATTGCTGGCAATGACCCACTATGGATATATTTGAGAAAGTTTAATAATCTTTATTGTTTCAGGCTTTTGCTTATAAAATCTTTTCTTGTCCTGCTACACTGTAATTTTAAATTTCGAAAGTTATCCTTTTTTTCCTGTTTCAGTTTGAAGACGCTGAAGGAGTGTTTTTTGAATATCCCTCTATGCTGCTCTTTAATCATTGTTTATTTTTCAAATCATCTTAGTTTTGTCTAGCACTCTACACTTACTGTAAGCTGCTAGTAAGATGTCATTGAACACACTCCCATGTGAGATTGGTATCAGCAGAGAGTAATAATGCCCAAGAGGTGGATGTGGTTACAAGAAATTAAGAAATCTGAGAGAGGCTTAATAATTTAAATATACACCCTGACTATAAATAATGCTACAGGGAAGGCATACTCTCTGAAATGAAAGTGGACACAGTCTGGGTTTTTCTGTGTGTGCTATTGACAGCAACTTCTATGAGACTAGGCCTGACACTCCTGTAGGAGCCTCCTGACAAAGAGTAAGGCTTGCTGAGGATGAAAAAATAATAGAATTGAAGGGGATAGCAGAGGGACACAGGAATTGTCAAGGAGATTTGTCAGCAGAGGAAAAATGCCAATTTGTAGAAGAGATTGATTGTGTAGGTCAGAACCTGGAAGGTGCTATAGCAAATGAGTCTGGAGTGGAACTGGAAAAGCCCAGACAGGCTTGTTGTGAGTCTTGCAGCTCCTGAGCAAATGTCCTCTCATATTGCTGATTTTGCACTGCTTTTTCTTCTTTCTCTCTCCAGGAAAAATGCCGAGTGGCATAAAAACAAATATAAAATCTGCCTCAATGCATCCATATCAGAGATGAACTGAGATGAACCAGACCCAGGGAACAGCAGCATTTGTATTGCTGCAGGCATCCCACCTGGATTCCTTCTAGGACCTGCAAGTCCCCAGATATGTTGTGTGGATATGTGAGGAAGACAGGGTTTATAAGGCCCTTTTCTGGATTTTATTTAGTGCTGGGTGGCTTGTGTGGAGCTGCTGCTGGCCATGTCTCCTGGACACAAGTACTTCTTGTGTACTACGACAGCCAGAGCAGAGGGCTTTGCTTCTGGTATTGTTGCCATCTTCTCCAGGCCTGCCTGGAGGATAACTACCTTGATACAGGACCTGAAGAGCTGCACAGAGCTCCTTGTTTGTGCTTGTTTGCTTGGTATGTTCTTTCTTTACTCCATGTTGTTTAATAAAGACTTTGTTATGCTCACTGTGAGACACTGGTGTCCATCTCTCAGGTCATAAGGACTCTTATTTTCCTTTGGGTAAGACTACAGAGCAGTTGAAATCTAAACCACACTGAAAATGTTGGAGGCTAAGTGCTGGAGCTGTGGGTTTATGTGTAAAGGGGTGTAGTAGAGTGAGTCAGCAGGCTACAAACATAAGCAGCAAACATCTTGTGCATTAAAAACCAATTATGGCTATACACTAGAAAGCAAAATACTGGGAAGGACAATTTCAAGGCCCACAACAAGAAGGCAGCGCTTGAGAAACAGAAGCACAGAGCTTTTGTATTCTGATGCTGCAGCAAATCCCAGATGGATCTGATTTCACTTCCATGCTTCTCTGCTTCTGTGTTCTATAAAGTTTCTTAGCTGCTTCAGGATTAATTTATCACTTCAGAAAGGTATTTCAATGTGCCCAGGACTGTGACACTTCTGGATGGGCCAGGTTGTGAAGTCTGGCCTGTTTCTCTTAGGATCTGGGCACTGTGAAGTCATCCCTGTTCCACTTTCTGCCCTTGAGCTGTAACATATAATCTGCCTAATGAGAGATTCCTATGAGACAAAAGGGTGGGGGCACATGCCCGTGGAGCCTGTCGTACATACAACACTGTCCTAAAGGATAAATGTCCTGCCTCTGGTTGCCCTTGCATGGACTTCCTTTTGACTTGTGTTGAAAGCCAGCAGTGTGTTTTACTCAATAGCATTTGTCAGCAATCTTTGGGTGAGGAAATCTCCACTCAGCAGATACAGCCTGCAGCTGCTCCTGCACTGCTTGCCTCTGAGCTAATCAGATCCAGCTTATTTGTGGAGGCTGTGAGCTGTACTCCCAAAAAAAGCCAAAAACATCCGCAAAGTTGTGACGAGAGCAATTATTGACCCATTTTGACATGCTGGCCCTTGCAAAGCACTGAGCTGGGAAGTAGAAGTTGGAAGCACAAGCAGCTTATAGCAAAGCTGCTCCACTACAACTGAGTCCAGTGACGTGTCTGTAGTAGCACCATCCCAGTCAGACTGGTGAAATTGCTTTTTGCTCCTGATGAATGCAGAGGTCCTTGCTCTCTGGGATGCCACTGACTGCAGCAGGGAACTGGTGTGAAGGCAGTGGAGGCGTGTTACTGGTTCCAGTGTGAGTGGTTTGTGCAAAAGCAAACCTGACAGCCAGGGAGTCGGAGCCTGCAGGATTATTCCTGTGATGCACTGAGAAGCACGGGAATGGCCGTTCCGTGCTCTGTCTCGTGTCCTTGCTTTGGTTGGAAAGGAAGGCAGTATACTGTATGTGTCAGATCCTTGGCAGTCGTCATTCATGTAGCCTCAGCTCTAGGATGCTGCTTCACTTCGTCGCCCCAGACTGGCTTCCTTATAAAGCTAAAATCTCAGTGCCGGAGCTCGGGGCTGGAGTGATCCGGGCAGCCTGGGACACGGGCGGGGCATGGCTGCCTGCTACCCACGCTAACCTGAGTGAAACGCCTCCCAAAAACGCCTCCAGTGGGGCAGGCCAGACCTTTCACACACTTGGACTGGAAGAAGGGAAACACAGGCAGGGTTTTTTTCCGTAGATTATTAAGCAGGGAGGGTGGCCAGGCTCGCCAGCGTAACTTCCTGCATGACACAGACTGCCGCGAATTAGTTCTTGTGTAAATTAGAGCACCGTTGTTAGGAAAACAGTTGATTTTAAACTGATGTGTCCCTGCTACAGTGGCTGGTAGGTTGTTTTAGAAACTTTTCCTTGTTGCACCTTAGATTAAAGCTACATTTCTTTAATTCCCTTCAAGTCAGTGGATCTTCTCAGGAAGGAACTGAGCCTCTGAGTTATTAGAACCAAAGGAGTCAGATATTATGATCAAGCTTTCCTGATCCTTATTTATGACAGACTGCACTGATGAAAGTCCCTTTTGCTTTAAGGCATATTTTCCATTTCTTGACTCACATCCAAATCTCCTTATGCATCTGTGTCCTTTGGGACACTGGACCAGGACACACTACTCTAATTGTGGGAATGGGAATTTCAGATGTAGAGTGACTTTAACCTCTTATCCGGTTGCTGCCAGTGCTTGAAAGTTTAAGCAGGGAATGGGAACAAGCCTTTTACCCATAAAGTCACTGTGGAATTCATGGTCCACTGCTTGTCACTGTGGTCTGCAAGTCCAGCAGGGATTCACTATTCCTGGTGCACTGTGTCAGAATAAAAGTACTTTGCCCTGCTGGATCAGGGCAAAGGCTCAGGCTGTGTCCTGCTGTGGCAGGAGCCAAGTGGATGATTGGGAAGCACACTTCCTGTGAGCATAGGATGTGCAGCCATTCTGAACCCTTGTGGTTTTTTCCCCTGCCTTATCCAATCCCTTTTGAACTCATCTCTTCCAAGTAGGAAAATTTTGGCTGGGAGGAGGATCAGCCCTGGCATGGCAGGTGCTACTGGGCTGTCTGGGCTCCTGTTCAGGTGCAGGAGAGTGATAGAGAAGGGCACTGGTTTGTTCTGGCCCCCACATCTTCCTTCAGTACCTGCCAGGCTCTGGTGCAGACAATGGGATCTTTCACCACATGGCCCCACTGGCCCAGGGATGGCAAGGGCTCCCAGGACAGCAGGCTGTACCATCATGACTTATTTTTTTTCCAGGTAACCAGCTTTACACTATTTAGCACTCTTTGCTGCAAATACATGCTCAGTACCAGCTCCACAGGGAGCAGCTCCTCTCCTGCCTTGCACTTGGCCAGGCCACCCATGAGCTTGTTCCTTGATCGCACACACTGCTGTACCAGCTCTCTGATACATTAAAACATACAGTGCCAAAAAAAATTATCATGTTAGTCTGACAGGCTTATTGTCTGTAATCCTTGTTGATTGGTATTTATATTTCTCTGCTTTGTCTTTATCAATGATCACATTTTTTTGGGTCATTATTTTGCATGTGATGTCTGTCAAATAGACACACCTGTTTACAAGGCCATCCTGTTTACTTTTTTAATATGCTGGCATAACATCAACTTACTTGTTCTCTGGAGCTTCTCCAGGTTTCCGTGTGTGGCTGGATCTCAGCATTAATAGTTTGGATTTTTAAAAATGGATGGTTTTTTTTAGATGCAGGATACCCAGGCTGTTGAGTTTTCAACATTTGCCTTATGCAACTGTTGTTTAACATCCTCCTGAGCTACTGTTAGAGTGGAAAGTGTTTCACCCTCGTGACAGGAATGCTTCATCTGGTTTCCTCCCAAATGCAGGAGAGAGATATTTATTGCCTTTCCTTCCTGCCCAGCTACCCACAGACCCACTGTTCCCAGTCTGTATCTCACATGCAGCCGTGCTGGGTCGTGCCCACAGCCTGTCCTGCTGCTGCCCTGGGCCACCTCATTTCTGTTAGCCATGAAGCTCAGAGTGGTGCCACCACTTCCCTGCATCTGTCTGCATCCGAGGATCAGCATGACCTGCTGCTTGTTTGTTCTCTTGTCCCATCCCCAAGCAGCAATGTCCACACAGATGTCTGCTTCTGTTTACACAAGAAAAACATAACACTGTTGTTTGTTTTTTTAACCTACAGGTCTTTTAAGTGGGTGTCATGAAGCCTTTATAGTGGAAGTGAAGTACATGAGGTGTGAGGGAAGAATCAGTGAAAAAATAGGGGAACAGAGGAGTGAGGGGAATCTCTTCAGTTCTCCACACTCCATACCACAGGTAAGGCAGGGTTTCAGGGTGGGCTGCGGGGTTGGTTTCCATCCTCCTGCTTGGATAGGATCTTTCTGCCAGAAACATATGGGACCAAAGGAGAAGTCTTGTGGTGGCTGGGTTGAGAAAGTCAGAGCACTTTTTTATACTAAGAAGCAAGATAATGGAGTGAGAACTGCCAAAGGGTGTTCAGCCAAGTTTTTAATCTGCATTGTTTCCAAAGCAGCTTCACCTGCAGCTCACAGAGGAGAGACAAACACACGGAAACAGCAGCAAAAGGTGCATCTTATCTGACCTCTGAAAAGCTCAGAGACTGCTTGGAAGTCAAAGGCACAAAAGGTGAGTGGTCAAGTGGTGGAAACAGCTCCCCAGTCTGGGTCTGTGCTTTTCCCCAGGCTCCCTGCATGATCTTGGTGGCCCCAGGAGAGGCAGAGCCTGTCTATGTGACAGCTGGTGCCTACAAATGAACACTCAGGTGGTTTTGAAAAATCCGATGGATCTCCTCCTCCCACCCAAGTGCAATAAATCTTCAACTATGTTAGACATAAAAAGTTACCACTTTGTACCTCACAGAGATGCTGTGGTGGTAAAAGCTCATGCTCAAGAAATGGGATGTTTGGATGTATTTGTAATATGTGCCATTAAAATAGTTCAAGCTGATGTGATTGCACAGTTTATTTATTGTCCCTATGATACTACAGCTCTCTGGCTGGATCCAGAAACACTGCCTTGGTGGAAACCTGCACTTAGAAATTAATGAAAACCTTCTGCAATTTCCTTAGGGGTAACCCTGTACATGAGAGTAATGCAAAGCATGCTGTCTGGCTCCTCTGAAGGAGAAGCCTTTGTCCTTTTATTTTTTTGGTGTGTGTTTTTTTAAAAAAAGGAAATCAGTGTGTGTATATTTCTGACTGAGATGCATATTTTCCAAAGTCAGGGGTTTGAGAGCTGTAGTTCCAGCTATCTTATCACTGCTGCTCAGATTCTGTCACTGATTTACCTGCTTGTTATAAGGCTTCTCCTTTTGCTGTCATCATGTCCAAGTAGTTTCTGCACTGAAATAGCAGTGGGTGCTAAGTCTTGCCTGATATGTCAGCTCCTTTCCTCTGAGTAAAGACTGTGCCCCAGGGTACTTTTGCATTAAGTGTTTTATTTGCTGGCTATACATTGGGGTAAAGGCCATGCTTTGGGGCATTGCTGTCTATGGGTGCTATTTCAAAGCTGCAACATTTTCCAGGATGTTCCTCTTTTGAACACAGACCTCTCCCCTCTATGCCTGTTGCCAGGTGGCTTTGGTGGGATGTCTCTGTCTCGCACTGCCATGTACCAGTCCTGGGCTCTGCCTACCTTGGCGTGCAGCACAGAGGTGTGCTGCTCCCACGGGAATTTCGCTTTGAAACGTGCAGCGGATGTTTACATGGAGTTTATTTTTGGTACTGATGAAGTTCTGAAGTCGGGGTCCTGCTGTGTGATATGAGAGAGATGGCTCTTGTCTCCTGCTCTGCCGCAGCTTCAAAGCGCTGCCCTAAGAGTTCACGGCTGTAGCTAATACGGGAACGGTTTGCATCCCCCTGAGAAACATGTTCTGCGTAAGTGGGGCTGTGGAACCAATTTTGCCTGTCTTGTTTTCGTGTATTTAAGTTCTCATGGGCATCACAGCAGTAGAAACAGTGTCAATCATCATCATCGTCGTCGTCGTCATCATGGCACAGCCTGTTTTGCTCCAGTCAGCAGAACAATGCATCATGTCGTGACTTGATTATACGTGGGGCTGTGCGGGAGCTCCCACGTGTGCAGAGCGCGGGCTGGGCAGGAGGAGCCGGGCGGCCGCGGTGCCGCGGGAGGGAGGATCCGGGCAGCCCCGGGGCCGTGGAAGCCCCACTGCAGTTGCCGAGGAAGTAATGACTCACAGAATGCTTCTGTAAGTGCATCCACCATTGCTTTTAAATTCATTCACACAGGGAGTAAAACCAATAGGAAATTACAGGAATGTTCCAACCCACATTTTGAGCACATAGCTGCCCCTCCCTTTGCCTCTGTGTGTCCTGTGCTCTCTGGTGGGTCTTGCTGGAGCTCAGGTGCAAGATGCTTGTCCCCTCACACATTCAGGGAGGCCATCAACAACTCTTTTTGGAGAGGTGAGTACATACCTGTCACTGGGAGAAACAGTGCAGCTCCTCACCGTGGATGCTGCCCCACTGCTGCTCTCCCCTTCCCCTGTGCCCCTTGGACCTGCCAGGCAGGTGAAGAAGGCCATGACAGACCTGCCACAAGCTTTCTTATTCCTCAATTTCCTTTTTCTCCCTACTCATCATGGGTCTCAGGGCATGTGCTTGTGCTGCTGACTGTGCCAGTGGGCAACCTCAGAAGCAGAAAAGATGCCAGGCAGGCCAGGGAGGACAGTATCCCCTGCTAGCCTGCAGCCTAGACAGGCTGGCAAAGCCCAGCCCTGGCTGGAGCTAAACATGGCCTCATTTCATGACAAAACAATTCCTCTTTGTGCAGCCTGTTCTCCTAGAACAATCCTCTGCTCTGACAATATCCTTTCTATGGCTTAGTCCCTGCAGAGTGGCCAGCAGCATGCTCAGCCTGATGCCTGGCAGCTCACACCCCACTGCCCCATGGCCAAGGTGAAGCACCTGGGACCCCTGCCCTGGGCAGCCTCTGCTAAGGGCTCTGTGGCCACTTCAGGTCGAGGCAAAGTCTTCTCAGCAAAGTCCCCAGCACAGCCTGGAGCACTTGGGAGGGTTTTTTCTTCTACCTTTGCCTACTCCATGGGGCTGCATGGCACTGCTGTTCTACAAGTTAGGAGGACAGCCCTGGGGCACAGTTGTGGAGCATGATATATGGATGTCAAGTCACCAAATCTGACTGTAATCTCAACTGCCTGAGTGAAGAAGTCACCTAGCTTTGCCAAGGTGCTCTCTTAGGCTCCAGGCAGTTCAGGGCAGATTCCTAGAGAGGATCATCTGCTGTGGGCTTTAAATCATAGAGGTAAAATGAAATTACTTCATATGGAAAGGGGACTCTGGGGATGAGCAGGACCATGACTTTCTCTCTTCAGGAGAACCTGCCTGTGAGACAGCCTTGAAAGGTCTTTGAGAAGGGGCAGTTTTCAGGTCCCTACAAGAGATGGAGCTCCCAGAGCTCTCATAGTCTTCTGCCAAGGTGTGCAAGGACTCCTGTTGAGCTTCATATGCTGAAACCTTCAGACCTCCTGACCCTTTCCAGCCTCCTGCCAGTCTACACTGGGCCTTGAGGTGGTCCTGCCATGCCTGCTGCCATCCAGAGACACTGAAGAATGGGCTCCTCTGAGCTTTTGGTATCCTCAGACACCTCGCTGTGGGTGTGGGTCTGCTTCTTTCTCTCCCTCCACCCCACGCTTTGATGGATTTGAAATAAGCACCATTGTTCCATAAGACTCTCCTGTCGGCCACAGGAATAAATAAGGATGCTTTAACAAGTCCAGGGTGGGCTGAGCCTTCTGGCACGTCTGTGAAGGACTCCAGGGTGTCCTGTATTGCTGGGTTGATGCTACCAGCCGATGGAGGTGGGTGTCAGGGCTCATGCTGGAGAGGCTGCTATGCAGCTGACAAAGAATGCTTGTCCCGGCAGGAAACAACAGTCATGTGTGCTGCCCACCCCGGCTGGTAGGCAAAGTCCAGTAATTAAACACATTGGGGTGAAAGTCTGCCGTCAAAGCTCCAGTGCAGCACCACAGTACCGGCAAGCTCGCGGGTGATGCTTCCACCCCTCCTTTCATCTCACGGAATGCCTTTTCGCAGGTGACGTTTCAACGTGAAACTCCAGTGTCATGTTACAACAGGGTTGTCAGCGGGGTCATTTCATGCCTGTTGGCTACAGAAATGTTGTAGGTTGTTTGCTGGTAGCTTGAGGGGCTTACAGGGACCTCAGATTCCAGGAATGAAAGCATTTCTTTCGGCTTAGGGGGAGAGGGCAACAGTGATGGGATAATTGGCCTTTACTGCCACTACAACGTAATCAGCACAAACAACATGCAAAATTTTGCACGAGATGAGTCACTTAATTTTGATATCAGCCATGGAAGGAGGTAACACATTAGCCTGAACAGCACATGCCCAGGCATGGCCTACCTGCCTACCTCCATTTACTGAAATTGCAGTGACATGATGGCATTTAATGGTGCCAAGTAGTGTCATCTCTCAACATTTTCAGTGGCCATGAAAGCATTTTCTGATTCTCTCAGTATAGACAGAGGTATTGTAGGAGCATTTCTTGGATGTTTTGCAATTGTGAGTATATTCAATTTACCATTTATTGTTCATTTTTTTTTCCATGGAGCCAAAGAGAAAGTGTGCAGCAATAATTTGTGGTTGATAGTGCTTTAGAGTCTAACCTCAGGGAAGGGGAGAAGGATAAAACAACATTAGAGAGCCAATTTACATTCAGTGTTTTTATCTGGTCACATGCAAAATCTTTGGTTTTTTAGGATTAAATAGAAAAAGATGGGAGGATCTATAAATCATCTTCTCGCTCTCCAAGTGTAGTAAGATGTGTACATTTATTATGTATATCAAATATATTACCGAAAAATTACAGGGCCAATTGTTCATGTGTTTAATTCCATTGGATTCCTTTGAAGTTTGTATTTTCTTTTAGATTTTTCAAGTTGAATGATGTTAATTTTTTTGCCAAATAAAACTCTCAGCATTCAATTGATCAATTTATTAAAAAAATAAATTTGTAGTTATAAATTCATTGAATAAGAGAATATAAATTACTATATAAACCAGGCATGATCAAAGAGGTATTTTAGTTCCCCAGAAAACCAGGATTTTTACAATTTCTAAATTCTCAGAAAACTGAGAAACTTGACACCTGAAGAGACTGAAATCTCTCTTTTCCCCACCTAGCTGCATGGTGAGTCTAAGCCAGTCTTCAAGACTGGCACCAGAAAAGGTGCAACACTGCACCAGCATCTCTCATTATAGGCAGAAAAAATTATGATTACTAATCCCTGAGGTCATAACCTCTCAGTGAACTTCATTCCTTTTCCATTGCTTAGTTCTCGCAGACCTTCCCATCTGATAGTCTGGTAATTGTGTGCACTGAGGATGGCTTCAGTACTTGTGCCTTCAGCAAGTTACACTAGCCCACACCTTTTTGCACCAGGGCAGAGCCAAGAGAGCCATGAGAGCCATGCACTTGGCTCTGCAAGGAGCAAGGAGAAAGCAGAAGACAAGGACTGGTGGATGGAACAGTGCAAAGGAGGAATGCAGAGGCTCCCACCCACCTCCATCTTATTGGATCCCCATGCTAAGAAGGACCCTCACTAAAGCTAAAGTGAAAATGGTATGCTGTTCTCTAGGATAAGAAACAGAGGAAGGAGCTTCAGTTTTTCCAAACTGGAGCCTGTTGCAGCCCAGGCTGTTTCCTGAATTGCAGGTGAAGAGTTAATGACTTGTAGGGTTTTGCCAGCTGCAGGAGTGGCTAGTGCAGGCATGTGATAGGATCATGTCTGGTCTGGTGGTCCCGACTGTAGTCAGGGTGACACGCTTGGCTGGCTGCAAACAGCTTCTCTCTCCCAGATTTCAGGTCAGATGGGCAGAACTCAAGATGGAAGCAGAAGATTATCCAGCCATAAAAGATTTTGTCCTAAGACACTTTGGGAAGATCAGGCTGTACATAACAGGTCGCATCACTTGTCTCCCTCACCTCCCTTATTTCTGAGGGATTTTCTTTGCTATGTGTTCTTGTGCTACCCTGCTTTCAAAGAGGCTGGAAGGCAGAAACCCAGATCCACAACACGTAGAAGATTAGTCAAGTCCTTGCTGGAGTCCTGTCCCCAAGGTTTAGGTGGGGACTCTGTACCATCCCCTTGGACAGCACAGCACCAAATCCGTGTCCCTGAAGCCGGGGCGCTGCTGCAGAGTAGGGTCCTTGTCCCAGCTGCAGCTCCTGCCCAGGCTGCTGCTGCACTGCAAATGTTGTGGGAAGGGTGAGGACCAAGGAACCCAGACACACACCGAGCATGAGAAGTAAAGAAAGGCTGACATGCAGACAACGGGAATCCATCAAAGCTAGTGAGTGTGGAAAGATGAATGAACTGATGGAGAAGAAATAAAATGGTAAAATCTATTTGATGTGTTGGAGAATTCAGGAGAGAAGCAGAAGACGTAGTAGAAAGGAAAAAAGAATGAGCAAAGATCACGCAGAAATAATGGTGGAGGTGGCAGACACAACAGGGAAATAGAATCCAGGACCAAGAGAAGAGAAATAAATTGTGTTCTGAGCAGAAGAAAAGAGAGTGACCTGGAAATTAATTCCAATAGCAGGAAGAGGCTGGGCTGTGCAATTTGGGGCTCATTGTTAGAGCCTGAGAAGCCTGCCAGCAAGGGTGGATCCAGAGGAGAGAAGGAATGCTTGGAGAAAGGTATGAGATGCAGGATACAAGGTGGAAAAGAATTGAGTACGAGGGAGTGTGAAGGAATCCACTGATCTCTAATTTCATGACAAACTACATAGCAAGGTTTCCACTGAATTGGATCACAAATCAAATAAAAATAAAGAAATGTTGCAAAATAAAAGGAGGACAAAAAAGAAAAAAATAAAGTGAAGAGTAACAAACAAGGCTGATACTTAATAAGGGAGAAAAAGTGATCCAGACTGCTTGGGCTCTGCCAGTCTGAGGTTAGCAGTATCCAGTTAAAGAATAACACAACACACTGGCAGGAAATGGAAGATAGAATAAAGTTTATTATGTCGACTAACTTGACAGTTTAAAAAAATCCCTTTCTATAAAGCTATAGGCACTGCGTGGACTCCAGGGAAGCAGCTCTGAACCTTGGGACCAATTAGGAACTGTGGTAGATGTTGGGGCAGAAACAAACACAGGAATTCCACATGCAAAGGAGGGCTTAAGGTCAAGATAAAAGCAAAGACTGAGGAAAGGGAGCATATCAGGACACACAGGTTACTACTTAGGTACTTTGTGGATATTTTTACAAATTAATTTCCTAAAGGACTGGCACAAATATTAGGTGAAATCTGATGAAATCATTGTAGTGCCTTAACAATGTAGAGGAAAAGTAAAAGAATGCTGTACCGCTAAAAAAGGGCAAGAAAGTCACCAGAAGAGACACTGACCTACCTGCCTCTGCAAATGCAGCCCTGCCTGTACCGAGATGGGGAATTCTCACTAGGTGAGCGCAAGTCTGCAACTGTTCCTGGTCACCCATCTTCGGGAGACGAAACATTAACAGCAGTACAGCAAAAAGAGCTACCATGGCATTAGGTGCAGGGGCAGGCAGATTAGCAAGAAAATGCTGGAAAAACTTGTTTAGTCCTCCCTGTAATGGCTGAGAGGGAGATGATTGCAGTCTCCAAATACACCGTAGCGTGAACACCAAGGCAGGACGTGGGTGAGATAAATTACAACATCGGCACAGGAACAAATGTTTATTAACCAGCCGTGTATCAAATTAAGCTGGAAATGAGAAGATGATTCCTAACAACTAGAATAGTGAGTTCTGAAAACGCCTTCAAGACCAGACGAGCTCGAGTCAAGCCCCGGCCACTTTTTAGGATGCACATTAGAATGGCTGGTTCTCTGGGTTCAGTCCGGTGTCTCCGAATGTTCCCGGTGCTTGTGGCGGTGTCACGAGGGGGGAAAAAAACCCATGAGCTACTGGTTTATGGACCTGTACGGCTCTCCCTCAAGCCATCACCACCACTCTCGAGCCAGCCCTCCGCACCGCACGCTGACCCGGTCCCAACCCGCATCCTTTCCCAGCCACTTTCCGCTTCACCGCTCAGCCCCGCAGGCAGAGCCCGCCCGGCTCCCTCAGCAGCCCCGGCCCCTCACGCCCCGCCGCGGGGGGCGTGGCCACGGAACGGGCGGGACGCGACAGGTGCGCCGATTGGCCCCGGCTCCCCTGGGGGTGGAGCTCTGCACTTTCTGCCAATCGGCAGCGGTGAAGGGGCGGGGCTTCCCGCTTTAATGGCTGGGGCGGCCGTGGCGGCTGTAGAACGGGGCGCGGCTGGCGGTGAGTGAGGGTGGCTGTGGGGTGGAGGGTGCGCGATTCGTTTTTTTTTTCTTTTCTGGCGGGGGTGGGTTGGGGATGTTTGGTCTGTTCCAGCGGTCCTTTGGGATGTTTGCGGGGGGCGGGAAGTTTGGGTGGACGTGTCCGAGGTTAGTGGTGAGTTGAGGCTGGTTTGGGGTGTGCTGAGGGGGCTTCGGAAGGTGGTTGCAAAGCAGGACGAGGCCTTAGCAGGGTTCAGCTGTTTTGGGGAGGAGGTTAAGCTTTGCTGCCAGGAATGCTGGCTCCCCGAGGAAGCCATGTGCTGGCTTGGCACCTGTTAACCAGCCTGCTGGAGGCGGCTCGTGAATGTATATGTCCGTGTTCCCGTCACCTGGGATGCTCATGGTCATGAAAGGAGGTGTGTGGTGTCTCCTCACCTCAGGGGTGGAGGGGTGCGTCGGGAGAGGCAGTGGCCTGATGAGTGGGATGGATGTCGTGATACTGTGACGTGCCCTTGGCGGGTGATCACGCTGGGTGCGGCTGTAGAGGCTGTCACCCCATCGGAAAGGGGGGTACCCTCAGTACCGTGTGGCAAATCCATAGGTATGTAAAGCTGCCTGTGTCAGACGGAGGGACGTAAGTGGAGTCCGAGTTGAGTTGTTGAAATGTTGTTTTATTTTTTTTTTCTCAAAAGCAGTGGGGTCCTGGCTGTGTGAAGAGCTGCTTTGCTCCTTGGTTCACAGCCTGGTGCCGCTGCCCCAGCGCACCCATGGTGTCAGGGAAGGGTGCAATTCCCTTCCCGCAGTCAGCTGCTCTCCTTTGGGGCAGAGCCGGCTCCTCTGTGCGAGGTTGGGATGCCTGGCCGGCCGGGGTTAAGGACTGTCCCTCCACGCTGCGTGCCGTGGCACAAACACTGGCCTTCCCCCCGCAGGTCTCTGCCAGAGGCCGCGCTGGGTCCCGGCCGTGACGGGGCTGCCTCCCCATTGCTGGCCGGTGGCCCGAGCCCAGGGTACGCCCGCTTCTCGGCTCAGGGACCGGTGGCTGCACAGCCTCAGGAACGAGATAGGCATCGCCTTGGTGGCGTTTTGGCGGGACTGTCCCAGCTCCACAGGCAGCGGATCACCCCTGCGGGCCCGCTGAAAGGTGGCTGAACCCCCACACGTCGTGGCGGCGGCGCGGGGCCTCTCTGGGCCCGCTGCGGCCCTTCCCGGCCGCGCAGGCCCCGCTGGGCCGCGGCCCCGCTTCCGGGCCCGTCCGCGCCACACCCGAGCCGGGCCGGGAACCGCCCGAGCGAGGGGAACCGGCGCTCCCTCCGGCGGCAGCGAGGCCGGGGCCTTTGCCAGAGGGACTCGCAGGGGTGGTAACAGGGCTGAGCGGGGCGCTGCCCGGCTCTTGTTTGCCTTGGGCACTGGGCTGAGAGCTGCAGGTACGCTGAACAGCCCAGGGCTGTGGTCTCCGGCGCCTTCTCTCCAGCGGGGTGCGAGCAGCCCCCGGCGGCTGGGGAGCTTTCTTTTAACCAGATCTTGGCATCAATGTAACCATTCAGATGGCTCTTCCCTCCTCCTCCGGGCAGGGTGGCAGTACCAGGCCTCCCCCGCTGCTGCGACACAATGTCAGCTTTGAGTGCCGGCTCGTGTAGGTGCTTGGCCTCCCGCTGGCCCTCGCTCTGGAACGCGGTGGCAGGAGGGGGAGGTCACTGTCACCCCCCTGGTGGCAGCAGTTACCTGGCACTGGTATGGTCGTGAATAGGGGTCTGATCTTCCTCGACCACCGCGGGCTCGATAACCACTGACAGTACAGCGTCTGTAGATCTCTTTAGGTGGGCCAGTTACTCTGTTGTAACGAAGGGGAATCTAGGAAAGCTACTTATTTTTAAAGTTGTAACAGACTAAATGAGGCAGTGTACATAGACATTGCAACAAGAGGCAAAGCTTTGGGAGCGGCAGTCTATGCCTCAGTGCCTTGGCTGCTACCTGCAGAGGGTCTGTAGGTGCTTTCCGTGTGACTTGATTGTATTGGTTCTGAAGACCTAAAGGTAGGGAGGAAAAAATGGGATGAATACCCCTTCCTATGCTCAATGGGCAGCATGGGATAACACTGGGTGCTTTACCTGCTAGTGCATTTCCTCAGAGCATCTCTTCCCCCCTTGAAAGCCAGGGTTGCCTGTGCAGCAGTGCATCCATCCTGCTGTGCTGTCCCAAATTGTCCACCTTCTCTTCCACCAGAATGCAGCCAGGGCAGATTCCTAGCCGGATGGAGCTGACCATCCTATCAGACCTGCTGGGCAGCTTCTTGAGGATAGTTTAGAGTCAAACAGCTGGCTGAGCCCTTGGGGCTTGGCTGAGACTGCTGTGCCTTATCTCTTTCCGAGGAAGCCCCTCTAGCTCATGGGTGTGAGCTGCTGCTGACAGCCTATTCCTATGAGAAACAGCAAGATGCCAGCTGTTGCAGCATCTACTTGCTGCATCTTGCTGTGGGGATTAAGCTATGCCACCCACACCGTCTGGGTCTCTGTGGTCCTGCCTGATGTTGTGTTCTTATTTTTGTGTCCTGAAAGTCCATTGGTGGGGGGGTTATGTGGTCTTTCAGGGAAGAAGTGTAATATGAGAGAAAGTACAGTTAAAACTGAGACTTGGGAGTAAAAGCTCGCTCTGACCTAGAGGTGTCTCGTACTGTAATGTTAGAAATTAAAAAATAAGGGAGCATATTGAAGTTGCATAGTGTCTCCTTTCTCTCCTGGTGGAGAAAAGTTTTGCATCCTGAGGAACCTCTGAAGCTGGTGTCAGAAGCAGATGCTTGGCTGGACACTGTCCTTGAATGTTCCAGGTGAATGCTTTCTCCTTTTCTGCTGGGGGTTACGGCACAGTGAACACTCAGCCTGAGATGCTTACAAGGAACACTGGGAGTGGTGCCTGTGATGACCCAAGAGATGCTCTGTGTTTCTGTGCTTTTTTGGTAGTGTGTGCCTTACTAGCTCTCAGATGGTGGGAGTACTTGGGCTGGAAAGTCTGGTTCTTGCCAGTTGAACAGGTGAGACAGCTTGGCTCTTTATAGGGAGGAGACAGTCCCCAGGAGCCAGGACTCTTCCCTGCAGGAGTTGTGGGGCTGCTGTTGCTGAGATGACAAGTTGCAGGTGCCACAGCCTATTCCCCACCATCAGGCTGTTGTCTGCATTCTGAGCCTTTAGTGGCTTGAGGATGGAGGAGGTGGTAACTGGGTCTGATGTTTCTTGATTTCCCTTGGTGTGTCATAGGGTCAATTCTTCGTTCTGAGATGGATTGGGGTGGTGAGCTGTCACTCGCAGCAAGTGCTCCAGCTTTCTTGCAAAGAGTGCTCTTTCCCTATAGGTCAGATCAGCTGGCTTGCTCTGATAGTTTAAGGTTTGCTCTATACACACAGATTTTGTAACTCCTGCTGCTTCTAAACCTTAAGAGGCTTTCCGTGTCTGTACAGCAGTAGAAGCAAGTGCACTGAATTTGAGTGGTCAATCTGCACCTGTGTTGAGATAACCAGGCTTCATACTTCACTTTCTATGTGCTTGGAAGGCTGTGAACCTCCCTGAATGTGGTAACCATCAAGCTTGGGTTCTAGATGCATGTACTGTGCTACAGGAGTATGATATCTGCATACTGTTGGAGAGCATCCTGCTCTCTTGTTAGAATATTGTGTGACTGCACTGCCTTCTTGGTGTGGAGGGTGCAGGAACCAAAGCTGCTGTCATGGTAAGTTCCAGGCAGTGGCCCCTTGTCTTGTTGAGAAGTGACTCTTGGTTCACACCTAGGCTTCTTGAATAGCCAAAATAAAGCTGTTGGAGGGAATTTGTGAGTCTTTCCTTTCTGCATCTTGCTTTGTAAATTTTGGTATCTTGATGTGCCTGTGTCTTGAAATCTTGTCTTCATGTGCCTGTCTAATTAAAGCACAGGCCTGAATTGGGCAGAGCACACTAATCATTACTGTGTTATGATTACAGCCAGGGCTGTGAGAACGGAGATGAAGCCTTGTATTGGGGCATTTGCATAGTGATTAAAACTAGAGATGAACGCTGTGGTGCAGCCTGTCCTGCCTCCAGACAGGGGTACTCTGTTTCTTTGCTAGGTGACTTTAGAAGGCTTGACCTGATTTTGGATGCAGGTGTTAGAAGCTGGTCTTGCTCAATGTAGCCCTGCCTGTCCTCCTGTCACCTGCCTCGTTCTGTCCTTCCTGAGTGTGCTCTTTGCACTCTGGGGAGTGCTGGATGCCTTCACTTCAGAGAGGGAGCCCAGCTATCTCTACCTTCCCCCTTCACCTGGTGCAATATGAGGGAGTGACACAGATCAGTATGGTTAGCTCAGAAAGGAAATGCCTTCTTTTCCACTTTTGTTCGTATTTCACATTGTTTCTTTTCTTCCTTCGCTTATTTACTCCTTTGTTCCTTGCTATGTCAGATTTTCTGCCTAATGTTGCCTTTCTGTTTTTTTTTTTTTTTTCCCCTCTGACTGCTCTCATCTTTACTGATACCAGTTCTCTGAATATGCAGCTACCAGCTTTGAATGTGATAAGGAGTAAACCTACTCTTAACAGCTTGGGGAGGTGCTGTCCTTGAAAAAAGTAGCTGTACATATTAAACCTCTTATTGCAAGGTATGCTCTTGTGGGACCTTGAAATCTGATTATCTGCCTTGATTTTTGTGCAAGATTACCAATATCCTATTGCAATGAGTGTCCTCCTTTCCCTGAAAGCTTATGAGGTGCCACACTGACTGTCAGTCAGAGCTTTCCTGCTAATCTGGGAGTCTCCTCTTGCTTTCCCTGCTGCCAGTGAGCATGGGAAGTGAGGAGCTTAATCTGTTTGTAGGATGCTATCCCAAGGCTTCAGGCGTTTTACAGCCACTTTGTGAGAGAGTGGTATGGTATTAACACATGCTTGGTGAAGATGAGGAAACTGCTCAACTTCAGGCAGGACACTTCCTGCCAGTTGGATCCAGTGTGCCAGGAGCATCAGCCAGCTAGTGTGATTCCCACAGCAATTGCAATGGCAACGCTTGCAAGAGTGGTTACATATCGTGACTTTGAGAGTTTGCATCCCTGATGTGAACACAGGCCTCCTGTACTGACTTCGGAATATGTTGGTGTAGAACATACAGTACCAAGTGTTGGCTATGTCCTTTGATACTCAGCATAAAGTAGGTGAGCCAGAGGAAGTGACCAATGGATAGGATTCAAATAGAAAAACTTATCTGGTGGTGCTAGCATAAAGTTTCCTTGCAGTCTTTGTATTATATTGGGCTGAGTTCTGGGACTGGTTGTTTTCAAACTCCAAACAAAGTTTGTCCCAAGTCCTCAGGGTTGAGGTGCCAGGCTAGCAGAACTCTTTACTGCTCTGCCCTAATCTGTTGGTATGGCTTTCCACACTTCAAACATAGAAGCTCTAGTAGTCCTGCCAGACTTGTCTTCTGTGGCTGGTGACAGGCATGTTTTTAGACTAATTTCTTTTGAGAAAAAACATGACTTTAGAAACATGTGGACAATGCTATCTTGAGTCTTCAGTGAATGATTGAAATTATTAGCAGGAATGCAAGTGGACTCGAATACAGACAGCTCTCATTCTTGAGTGGCCTCTGCATGTGTTTGAGCTGGTGTTAGGAGATGCTGTGTGTAAAAGAAGTGTGTACTGCCTGGTTACCAGCCCCTCTCACTGGGCACAGAGCACCAGACAGAAGAGATCCAAATTCAGTTTTCTATATTTCACTGTACACTTCAGTCTTAGCGTGATCCCACTGCAGAGTCGATAAAAAACAGAGCTTGCAGCTTATGGCTGGCTGGGCTCCTTTTCCCTTGTCTTGCTCTGGCTGCCTTGCTGCCTGTGTGTTGTTTGGGGCAGATAAAGTTTCATGTTCCTCATCTTGCTGAATTCACTTGTACATAAGCTCAGGAAAGCTTCTGGAGCTGTGACTGTCAGCTCTTGGTAGTGATGTTTTGTGGTGCCGGCCTTGTGTGTGCAGTACATACCCCTGTCTGTACCTGGCCTGAGCCTGGCTTGATTAGTTCCACTCTTCTGCAGGGAAATATAGTCCATGGGCATGTGGGGCTGTGTGCAGGCCTTCCTGGACCCCACAGTGACTTTTTGGAGCTCCAGGCAACTGGGCAGGTTCTATGGTGGGGAGTTGCCTCTAAGAGGTGGTAGAGCTCAAAGCTGTATCAGGCAGCAAGCTTTGGTGCCAGCTTGTTGGTCAGGGATGTGAGTTAGTTTCACATCTGGCCAACTGATTATCTCCTGACCTTTGAGGGCTGCTACTCCCTGGGAAGCTCCACAGGGGCCAGGCCTGCTTTAGCCAGTTCAGCAAGGGCACTGTGCCAGCTCTCCCTGGGGTGGCAGTTCTGTGGCCACCTACCAGATGGTTTTGGTGCTGCCTTTAATTAAACTAGTGGGGAGATGAGGGTGTTTGCTTTTGCACTTATTACAGGACTGATTTCTGGCCTGAATGCTGAGGAGTAGGAGTGTTCAATGTCTGGGGCAGAGTCTGTTGCTTGCAGATAGTTGTTGTGTGGGGAGATGTGTACCCTGCAAGGCTGTTAAAAAAAGCTAACTGGGTTGAGCTCTGGTCTCTGTCAGTATCATAGTTCTAACTGCCGTGGTCTGACTGGGGCTGGTCATAAAAGGCCTTGCTGTTGTTGCTGAAGTTGCACTAATTAGCTGTGTAGCTTGCTGGAAATATGCAGTGTACACATTGCTTGGTGTAAGCAAGTATTTAATCCTCGATGTTAGTTACTGGAGCAGATTGTGGCCTGATATTTTAGTTTGCAAATAGTGGGAACTTTTTCTCTGACATGGGGAAGTGACTCCCTGTTGCTGAGAGATAGAAGGAGGTGTGTTGCAAGGTTTCTCTGTATCATGCAGGGTGTGTTTGGGCCCCTAGGGTTCCTGCTCATTTGGGATGCTTGGAACTATTTGTTTGGTTTCTCTTCAGCTGTTCAAGGCTCAGCTTTGGATTCCTCATCTCCTCCCAACTCTTTGCCTAAGAAGGTCAGTATTTAGGAGGAGTCAGGGGAAAGTAAGTGTCCCCCATGTGCAGAGAGGACAGATCCAACCACCTGCAGTGTGTATGATGTGTGGTGGAGTGTGGAGTGCAGTAAGAGTAAGAGCTGATGCCTGTCTGGATGGTGAACCCCTCTCGAAGTGCAGAGGGGTGTTGTGCACAGAGGAAAGTTCAGGTTCCTGGACAGTTGGTGCTCTGTGCTGGAAAACCCCTGCCTGCAGCCGAAAGGCTGGCATGGAGCAGTTGTGGTTTAGGTAGCCAGTGCACTTCACATCCCCCTGCCTAGTGAAGGTAACTCCTGGACCTGCCCTGCAACTCCCACTTTGCTGCTCAACTGTCAACACCCCAAGGCCAGTGTCTGCCCCTTGAGGGACAGAGGAGGGCAAGACAGACCTGTATCTGCTTACTGAGCAAGGCATACTTTGGCTTCTTTGATGCAGGATGATGTAGCATGCCAGTGTGAATAGATGCTAGGTCTTGCAAAGACCTGAAGACTTCATGGATTTCCCTGGAAATGTGGTTGCTCTGTTAGTTTAATTTGGCAGGATGTTCTTCTGCCTAGAGAAACTGAGGAACACTTATAGGTCTTTTCCGTTAAGGCATGTAGCATAACTCTGTTTCTGTCCTGGTAGAAGTCTTGATCCTTGCCCAAAGCCTATGTCCAGGACAAGTCCAATGCCTCCCAACTTCCTCTGGCATGTGTTTGTAGGAGTGTTGGATGTGCTTCCCAAAACAACAATAAGAGGGACTTGTGACTCTCCACACTGCTAGGGACTTCTGTGCTAGTCCTGGTTTGAAATGGGCTTCTCCCATGGGGGGAATAATTGTCATGGACCCTGAATTGTTTTGAGCTGGGGTCCTAGTTGGCCAGTGGTACTGCAGGCTTTGGCCCAGGGTCAATGAAGTGATCCATAGTGCGTGAGCTGAAGTGTTTTGCTGCAGTGTGAGATGTAGCTTTGAGCTCAAAGACAGCTGATACTCTCTTCTCATCCTAGCCTGCCCAAAACAGGCAAGTACTCAGCAGGATTTTTGTCTTTGCCCTGGACCTGTAGTAAGGCTGACTCATTCACCTTGATAAGATAAACACAGACCTTGAATAGTCAGGTGCCTCTGCTGGGAGCTGACTCTTGAGGGCTCCTCGAGCTAGCAAATAAAGGTGTAGCTGGATGTAGTGGTTGAAAGCTGAAACTAGACAGACAAGTTTGGAGCTTGCTCTTAGCCATTAAAGCAACATAAAGCTCAGCAGCTTTCCAGACTTGTACTTACTCTATTTCCCACAGCTGAGCCGTGAGTGTCTCTTAAAGATGCAGTAGTTCCTGCTTCACTTCTAGCTGACTTTTACTGCATGTGGAGAGTGGATTATCCTGGCAGTGCCCAGAATATTACTGGCATCACGGTGATACTATAAGTGAGTATTACTTGCTATTAAACCCTTTGAGACCTTGGGTTTGGAGGGTGAACATCTATTTTGCTGCTGAAGTGCTCCTGATGTGTGTGGGGATCACTCCTAAGAGGGCTTTGCCCTATTGCTCCATCTGCCTCCAAGATGGCACAAGGAACCACCTTCTGTGCTTTCTGAAACACAGCAAAATTTCTTGGGCTCTGTCCTTGGGCTGCATGGCTGTGCAGGCTGCTCTGAAGCCTTACTTGGTGGAATGGGTCTTTTGGAGGATTGAGGTGAAGGAGACCTCTTCCTGCCTGCTGCCCTTGCAGAGAGGTTAGGTGGCACTCCCCAGTCTGGAGGAATGCAGAGGGTATGACTGGGCAGGCACAGAGCCAGCTCTGCTGCTGCACCAAACTGATTTGCAGAGAATGGTGAGCCAGAACGGTGTGTGCCAGGCCCCCCTGTAGATTACTGCTGGCAAAGCCCGCTGTGGAGGTGCCTGGTAGCTCTGCACAGGAGGTGTCTGCTGCCGTCCTGCCTACAGCAAAGATGACATTGAGTTCTTCCTCTTGCTGTGAAGCTGAAGGAGCAGTGCTGGTGTTGGCTGGTGAGGGCTTGAAGTGGCAGTGGCTGCTGAGTACTCGGGGACTTTACTGGGAAGAAGGGTACTCTGTCTTCAGTCTCCTGGCTGCTGGTCTGGAGGAGGCCATGTGCTTCCTGCTGGTGGCAGCAATATACCTCCTGAGGAGACTGGGCTCGGGACTCATTTCCCCAGGCATGTGTGGGCAGTGACTCCTGTGCACCTCCTTGGAGAAAAGGGGTGGGTGAAGTGTCTGGGAGCAGCTGTGGGGAATGCCTCCCTCGCAGATGGATGAGTCAGGTGAGGCTGGGCCTATGCTCTGCCTCCCTTCTTGCTGCTCTGGTATCCTGTGGGCTGGGGAGAGGTTGGGGTGGGTGAGGGTGTTTCAAACTTGCCTGCAGCAGTAAGAGCCTAGGCCCTTCCTGCTTTTCTGGAGAGCGTTTTCCCAGATCACTTTCTGGTGTGTGTTCACACTGAGGTTGAGTAAATGTGGGAAGTGTCAGTCCTTCTCCCTGCAACCTTACATCTTATGGCTTTCTCTTGTCCTGAAGGGGAGTGGAAATGCCATTGCCTCTGAGCCAGGTTATGTGGTAATAGTTTCTTGTCTTGAGGGTTTTGTGCAAGGATGTGAAAGCAGGAACTTTCACACCAGAAACCAATGTTTGTTTCTGAACCTATGGATTTCCTTCTTCATGTAATGGGCCTGCCAGTGATGGTGTGCTGCTTCTGTGGTGGGAATCAGTTGGCAGGAGACCAAAGCTGATCATAAAGTCACTGTGCTGTGGAGAGTGTGGGCCAGCCCTGCATCTCTGCACCTGGGTTAGAGCTCTGTGCTGAGTAGCTATGGCTGCCAATGCTAGTGACAATGTCCTGGTACTTGTGGATAATAATACTTGAGCTTGTACAGCAGAAGCAAGATTAAGGGGCTGGAGATACAGTGCTGAGGTTGGAAGCTTTCCTAACTGGCTTGTAATGTTGGGTTCTTGCCTTGGAAGGATTGCTGGCATTGGATGATGGGGCTCCCAGCAGAGCTGGGTGAATAGGGCCAGGCTCTGTGAGAAGTGAGGAGATCTGTAGCTCAGCTGGAAAGTGGATGCTGGTGTGTGATCAATGGAAAGCAACACTGGCCAGATACATGACTGTTTGTCTGAAATTGGGCTTGGAGTTTGCGGATCTGCAGGGCTATATAGGCTGCCCTCGTGGGAAAACAGCTGCTTAATTTTCCCTGCCTCTTTCCACAGGGATACTGCCACCACCATGGAGGGGATTGTGATGATGTATCAGGACTTCATGAAGAAAGCAGGTGAGTGTTTGGCTTGACTCTGCCCAGATATCAGGCCGGTAGCACTACAGGCTTTACTGACAGAGGCACTGGGGAGTGGTCTGTCACCCCTGAAGCATCCCTGGGTCTAATTGCATCCTGTCTTTGCCCTTACACAGGTACAGCTCTGGGGTTTTTGTGCTGCCTGTTATGATGCTGTCTTGCCTCAGTGCCTGTGCAAATCATTTTGGAGCACTTGTGCTCTCCTGGGCAGATCTCCAGGCTGCCCTACAGCATGGCTTCAGGCTATACTGTGCTGAGTCTGGCTGACTTCACCAGCCTCGGCTCCCAGACTGCTGTTTCCCTACTTGCACTTGTGTCCTAGAAGAGGATTGCCACGCCCTTGCCTCCACTGTGGCAGTTGCACTGCTGGCAGCAGGCTGGGGTGGGGATGCTAACTGCTCTGCACTGTGGCTCTTTCTGCAGACCCCCGCATTGCTGATTATCCACTGATGCAGTCCCCGTTCCTTGTGATGGGCATCCTTCTGGGATATGTCTACTTTGTCCTATCCTTGGGTCCCCGGCTAATGGCCAACAGGAAGCCTTTAAACCTGAAGAAGTTCATGGTGCTATACAACTTCTTTTTGGTGGGACTCTCCCTTTACATAGTTTATGAGGTGAGTTGTCGGTAGCTTGGTTGGGCATGTGTAAAGCAGTGTGTGCAGGCTCTGTGGGTGATGGGGAGCCCTTTTTCTGGCTGTTCCCTGCCCTTCTGTGCAGAGCTTGATGTGCAGTGGGGGCAATATATTAGGCCTCACCCTGATGATGCTCTTGTTGCAGTTCCTGATGGCAGGGTGGCTTACTGGGTATACCTGGCGATGTGACCCTGTGGACTTCTCACAGGACCCCAAGGCCCTCAGGGTGAGTTCTCATCCCTCTCCTGATAGGTGGGGATGGCCTTTAGTGCTTCTGTTTGGACAGCAGGGTCATAACGCCTGCCTTTACTGAGGCAGAGGATGTGCAATCTCTGGGCCTTGGTTTCATGCCAGGGTAACTGTATGAAGCCCTTCACTTACGGAGCTTGTTCAGGCTGAGGTGGGTCTCTAACGTTAACCTCTTCTGTTACAGATGGTCAGTGTTGCTTGGCTCTTTGTTTTCTCCAAGTTCATTGAACTGACAGACACGGTGAGTTACTGAGAAGGCCTTGTCACCACTTGCTGGGCAGGGAATTGAGGCTCAGTGTATTTGAAGTAGGTGCTTTTGCTACTGCTCTGGAAGCTGTGAGGTGACCTAATGGGTGATAACAATGAGTGTAGAGGGAGGGAAGCATCACTGAGATCAGATGCTGAATTAATGGACCAGCCTGGTCTAGCTGCTCCCAGGGCTGCAGGTCCTTCATGCTGTTGGGCTTTCATTGCAGGTGATCTTTGTTCTGAGGAAGAAGAATGAACAGGTCACATTCCTGCACCTTTTCCACCACTCTGTTCTGCCATGGAGCTGGTGGTGGGGAGCAAAGTTTGGTCCAGGTAAGATGGCAACTGTCTGGGTGCATGGATTGAGTAGGGTTATCCCAGCATGCTGAGAAGGGGCTTTTGGCCCTCCTGTGCTCTTAGCAGCTTTGTGTAGTGCTGATTGCTGTGGAGTATTGACTTACACTAAGAAAAATCTATCTTAACAGGGGGAATGGGCTCATTCCATGCCATGATCAATTCCATGGTGCATGTTGTCATGTATTTCTACTATGGGCTCTCAGCAGCAGGACCTGCCTTTCAGAAGTACCTGTGGTGGAAGAAGCACATCACAGCCATCCAGCTGGTAAGTCTGTGTGAGCAGAGCATGTGCCTGATGTGAAGGGCAGGCCAGCCCTTGTACCTTTTGAAAGGTGCAGCCAGCAGCAGTAGTTGTCTCCTTTGTAGCATATTGCTCTAAGTTTTCAGCAGCTCTGCCCACTGTGGGCCTCAGCCTGGTTGGGGTGTGGGTGCTGGTCAGTTCCTGGGCTGCAGCCATGTTGGGAGGGTGAGAGACATATGCTGCTCTGAGACTTGTGCCCGCCTCTTCCAGCTGCTGCTGACTGCTTCACCATAAGGACTTCTTGCTTCAGGAGTCTAGTTGTTGCCTTTTATAAATAAGGTCTCTAGTGGGTTCCCTGACCCTGCTCCCATGAATAACTTGTTCTTACTCTGCCTTGCTCCCAGGCACAGTTTGTGATTGTCTCCGTCCACATCTCCCAGTATTACTTCATGCCCAACTGCCAATACCAGTTCCCCATCTTCATTCACCTTATCTGGATTTATGGGACCATCTTCTTCATCCTCTTCTCCAACTTTTGGTACCAGTCCTACACCAAGGGCAAACGGTTGCCCAGGGTGGCTCAACAAGCAGCCCAGCACAACAGTAGCAGCATCCATGAAAATGGCACTGTCACCAATGGCAAGGTCAAAGCCAACTAGAGGGTAAAGTGCTCCCAGAGCCAATGAGAGCCCCGGGGCAGAGGCAGCTGGGACCTGCCCCTCTGCTCCTGGGTGCCACTAGCCAAGTCAAGTGCCTACAGACTGTTGTACCCCTGTGCCCAGTCCTGCTGTCCCCTGTCTGCATGCTCAGCCCCTCTGCTCTGGCAGCTATAGGCCACTTCTACTCCTGGGAGGGCTTGTGCTGTTTCTCAGTGTTGCTGAGCAGAGAGGCAGCTGCCTGCATCACAGCTGTGGGGCTGCAGTCCCATTCCAGTGTTTCCAAAGGAACTTTCCCCAAGTGCCTACATCTGGCTCTTCTGCCTAGGGGCCATTTCCTTCTGAGTAGGACCAAAAGAAGAGACTGCTTCCTGTCCTGGTGCCCTCTCCTCTTCCCTGTCTCACAAGAGCTTGTGTGGATGAGCAGATTCATCCCTAGCTGCTTGTTACTGCCAGCTCATGTGTGAGTGCTCCTGCTCTACGATGCCTTGTTCCACTTTGTTCCATGCCACAGTGCTGTATGTCCCTTCTGGTCCCTCTGTGCCCAGCTTGGGAGTCCTGCCCTGGCATATTTGTGTCCAGATGTCTGTGGAGAATGTAGGGGCAGTACTTATGGGACTTAAGGGCCCAGACCTGCCCAGTACCATGCACATGACCTGTGCCTAATACAGAGCAGGGGCTGTGAAAGCCTGAAAGGCTTCCCCCACATGGTAAGCCCAGGCTGCCTTGCCGTTCTTGTGCCTGGGCTGGGTGCTCAGTGTGTGCTTAAGCCACACTTCCCTGATCCTCTATGGCAGCTGGTGGCTTGCTCCAGAATGGGGGAGACCAAGCTCAGCTGAGTCTTGGACCACTTCCATTCCTGTAAATTCAAGACTTGAGCAATAAGTGCCCCTAAAATCAGCCCCTGGGCTCTCCTGCTTGGAACCAGTCCTGCTCTGGCCTAGCCTGAGCACAGTAGAGGGTGGTTTTAGTGTGCTTGGCTGTGGTACAAGGGTGAGCACCTGTTGATTCTGTGGATCTGACTGGGCCTGTGTGAAGATGTGCTCTGCCCTTCAGCAGGGCAGTGCAGCGCAGTAGCTCTCCTGGCCTGGTGGCTGTCACCTGCTCTGGCTGTAACCAAAACATGCTGATGGCCTCAAGGATGAGGTGAAGGAGCCAGGCCCTGTCAGATTGGGCTGCTCTTCTATCACAAATAAACCAACAGAAGGAGAAATGACTCTGT
The DNA here is from genome assembly GCA_037013685.1 of Acridotheres tristis. Classification (NCBI taxonomy): domain Eukaryota; kingdom Metazoa; phylum Chordata; class Aves; order Passeriformes; family Sturnidae; genus Acridotheres; species Acridotheres tristis. The sequence continues at coordinate 11,963,984 of CM072895.1, forward strand.
CCTCTTGTTTTCTTGGCTCGATGTAAGCAAAAACTGTTCCAGGTGCTTGGTTCTGCCCAAGGTGGTTGGAGGCAGGGCTGGGAGAAGCAGCTGGTGTAGCAGGTTTGTGCTGGGGGAAGAGGGCGATAGTTGTGTGCTGATGAAGCAGATGGCAGATTGTTTCCAAGTGTTTTGGTAGAGCAGTGCTCAGGGCTGGACGTGTGTCAACTCTTCTGTTGTGAAAGTGACTCCACCCTGTCAAAAAATGGCTGGGGTGGAGTGTGAGTGTGGGCTGGGCCCTGGGCCACCTGCCCAGGAAGAACTACTGCTTTTCAGAAATCATGGGGATTTGAGCTATGGCAGAGCAGGGAATAGAGACTTTGGAAACTTGAGTGCTTGGGAAACAGCAGTTTGTTGCTTACTGCATCTGCTGAAGCAAAAACTGCGATCTGTGAATGCCCCAGCAGCATGGGTCTGTGCAGAATGTAGCCCAGCTTGGTCAGAGGAAGGTTGATGTTTCTGTCTTGCTTTTGCTGCAGAAGTGCATCTTTGCCTGGCTGGGCTCTGTTATCTTTCCAAACGTCTCATTCTGGTGTCCCTTCAGTGCTATTGGGGTGGAGGGCTGCCTTCCCCATCACCCCAGGACTGGGGCTCTCTTGAGCAGAGACCAGCTTGGGTCCTGACTCAAGCCTGGGAAGAACAGTGGGGAGCCAGCTGGGCAGCTTGTGGCTGGGAGGAATGTGTTAGAGCAGCAGCCTCCAGACGCTGAGTTTCACTGTAGGTTTGGTTGTGGGGTGGGAGGACTTTGGTAGATGTCCAGCCAAAGCCCTGGAGCAGAGCTTGGTGTGAGAGAGCTCTGCTGCTCTGACCTTGGCTGCTGTACACCTCAAGGCCATGCTCTGAAATATAGGAAAGCATCTTCAAGTGACCTGACCTGGTGTGAGTAATATGCCTAAATTACACACGGACATCACCCTCCACCCTACAGCCCTCAATGTCTTTGTATGCAAGAAGTCATAAAGTGGGATCTGCCTGCTGCACTGTGCTGTGTTCTTCCAGTTGTTGATGCTTCTCTGGGAGAAAAGACTTGGATGAGAATTTGTTCTTGTCCATGCTGAAGTGGTGTGTAATGTTATTTCAGTGCTCAGAAGTCACCCCTTCAGGAGCTGTAGGTGATGGTCTAGCTGATACGGACCTTTTCCTGTCAAGCCTCCTTCTCCCCTCCAGCTGGCTCTTGGTAAAGACAAGACTGTCTTTGCTTTTGCCCAAAATAGTAACAATGCTTTAAACTACTTATGCTTGGTATTTTAGAATGGGCTGTTCCCTGCATGTGCTCTGCTCTCCCTTCCTCCAATTGTTCCTGTTAGCTGTGCTCTTCTATGGGCTGGCCATGGCATTTGATAATTTATATGCTGTCATGCTGTGAACTGAATTCACACCTTATAGGGTTGTGTTTACTGGGCCTGCTGGATCAATGCCCACTTCCTTCCTCTGCTCCTCTTCGCTCCAGGACTTTAAGGCACCAGCACGGGGCTAAAGACCCTGCAATATCATCACCCTGTAGTAATGCTCAGAGGACCTTCAAGGGCTATGTAATGCACAGCATCTGTGGGTGGGGTGTGTGCTAAGGAGAAAGAACCTGTCAGCGAAAGCTGAGCACCTCTTACATGGGAGTAAAAAAATTACAGCAGCTTTCAGGCATATAAAGCTTTCCTTCCAAGTTAGGGACTAGGGAAGACCTTATGCCTGCTTCCTCATTAATGACAACTGTGGCCCTAGGATTTTGACTGAAGAGGGAGGGCTCTTTCCTTGGACCTCCTGTAATCTTTCCCAAGTGGCCAAATGGGGATGTACCAGCAGTGCTGCTGGGAAGGTCCTGGACTCAGCTGCTCTTTTTTGAGACTGTGCCCCCCATATCAGCTGGGGGGGAATACTCTGGTGGGTATGGTTACGCCCTCACCTTGGCAGAGCACAAGTTGGAACCTTAGAAGGTTCCAGCTGGTGTGAAGTGCAGGAGGCAGAGCTGGTGCTAGGTACAGTGTGGTACTGTGCTGAGGGGAAGGTGAAAACAGTTAATAATCTACCCTCAGCTTATCACCGTGGGCTGGTGGGAGGCACAGGCTTGATGGAGCTGCTTTGTACAGGCCAAGGTGCTTATCAGCTGTGCAGTGTCCCCAGCAGCCCCTGGCAATGCTGGTGCAGCTGAAGGACAGGCTTGATGGGCCTGGTGCAGCCCCACAACCTCAGATACCGTGGCTCCACCATGCAGAGCAGCATGGCTGAGCTGGCTGTTGGTCAGCATTTCCTGCAACTTGCTCCAGCACAGTTCAGCCTGGAAAAAAGGCATTTTTCCAAGTGAAGGGGAATCAAGCTCTAACAAATCTCTGCTGAGCCCTGGTGCCTGCTGCCCTGCATACAGCCTCAGCAAGGAACCAGGGTTTCCTGTCAGCAGGAGGGGAAAACAGATGAGAGCTGTTAGAAGAATAAGTGACTGAAGGCTGAGCACAGGGTTGGTGGTGCTTTGTGTGGCTCTTGCATGACATCCAAGCTGGCTGTAGCAGTGTAAACTAACCTTTTGTTTTGCATCAGGCTTTATGCCAGTACCAGCCCCTTTCTGGCCTTTGAGGTGATTACAGCTGTTGCTGTATCTTTCCCCCTCCTTTTTTTTCCAATAGCAATTCAGTCTACTCCAGTACCATAAGCAGGCAGTGATGGCTGAGAGTTGCCTGCAGAGCCACTGTAAGGCCCCTGTGGTTGTGGGACAGGACACAACAGAAACTGAGGCCACAGAGATGCTGTGCTTTCAGTTGAGCCTGTGGTGGAGCTGCTGTGCTTGTAGTCACCATCGAGATGGGGGAGGTGACATATCGATCTCAGCTGGGAGAGAAACAGAAGTACAGCTATTGGACTTGCACAGCATCCTTCTGCTAGGCTGAGTGCCTGTAAATTGGCCCTAAAGAACTAAGACTCCACCCCTTGCTCAGATCCCCAGCCTTAGAGAAAAGGACTTAGGTCAAGCTTTTTCTTCTATCAGACTCCATTAAGAAAAAGTCAAGTTAAGCAGTTTATTAACATTTAAAATACTGTACAGTGTGTAAACCAAATATCCCCTTCCCCACAACAACGCAGTGCTCTCAGCGGATGCTCTGGTGAATAATACTGCTTTTGGCACTGTTTGCCTTCTCTTTCTCCTTCTTCTTTATGGGGTCCATCTCAAAACAGCGCCAGAGCCGCAGTGTTTCATCAGCAGCTGCCGAGGCCACCGTTGTACCATCAGGGCTCATGGTCAGGTTCAATATTCTGGCAGTATGACCTGAGAAGGAGGAGTGTGCAGTCAGGGCTGAGCTGATCAGCACATGCTCACTTACTCCTGTATGCTTCCATGAACCCTGACAGCTTGCATAGCTGTCCCCCCCACCCCACTGGCTGTGGCAACATGCTTTCAGACCCCAAGCATACACTTGAAGCAATGGTATTTCTTCCACAGTCTGTGGGAATGCCTTACTCCTAGCAGCCTGCCCCTGGATCCTGTCCTGTATCAGTGATGCTGTGAGCTCAAACCAAGGAGTGCAGCTACCTTCAACCTCTAACAGCCTCCCCTTGCCCAGGCCTTGTCCACCTACCTTGCAGCTCTGCAACCTTGGTCATTGTTGGATACTTCCATAGAACCAGCTGATTCTGTGCAAAGCCATGGCCTGAAATGAACTCCTTGTAGTTTGTTGACCACAGGATAGAACAGACCTGAGAAGAGGCAGTAACACAGGTAAGACAAGCTACTTGTGCTGATGCTCACATCTCAGAGGTGAGCATGGTCCCCCTCCTTTCTCATGCCTCTGGGCCTGAGGAGCCAGCAGCTCTGTGTAGGTATGCTGCCAGAAGGTGTTTGTCTCCAAGCTGATGTTCATGTCTCACCTGGGAATGGGCATCAACAGTACTGAGGCAGGCGCCAGAACACACGTTCCAGATGCGGATATGTCTGTCACTAGTGCCACCTCCAGTGGCTAGAACATTCATCTGCCATGGGCACCACGCCACCGCCTGAGAGAGGAGAATTCAGTTTAAGACATGCAAGAGGCAACTGCACCCAGCCAGTGCTGCATGTCTGCCTTGCACACAGGTATCTGCCTGTGGCAACCCTGTGCTCACCTTGACAGCACCTTGGTGCTGAGTGAAGGTTTGTACAGGAGCAAAGTCTCCACCTCCACCTTGGGTGCATGGCCAAACGTTCACCAGATTGTCATTACCACCACTGGCCAGGTAGCGGCCATCTAGAGACCATTTGAGTCCACACACCTCCTGTGTGTGGCCAGCAAGGGTGGCCACATGATGCTCAGCCACTCGGACATCATGATGATGGATGTGGCCAGTCCGTGCCCCACTGCAGAGAGAAAAGAAGGCTTGCAGGGTGAGGCTGACACATTTTCACCCAAATCCATTTTTGTTGTTGCAAGACTGCTGTACCTGCCACTGGATTTTAACCAGCGTAACCAGCAACACTGGTCTGTTGGTGTGAGTGAAACACCCACACAAGCTCTTTACAACTTCAGCACAAAGTGCAATACAGAAGAGAGGCCTTCTCCTCACAGTCCTAACGGAAAACGCTGAGTAAGAATCCCAAGCCAGGACAGAAACTCCTCTGTGCCATCCCTAACCCACACCATGTATAGATTGAGGAATAGGAATTGGCAACAACTGGAAAGTGCCCTTGACCCACTGCTTTACCTGGACAGGATGTAGCTGTTCCAGCTGAGGGTTCCCACACGGGCACAATGGCTGGTCATGTTTCGTAGACGTTTCTGCTGCTGGATGTCCCATAGCTAGAGAGGCAAAGCAAAAAGTTCTCCAGAGGAAACACAGTCCTGTTGCTATGCCCTAGGAATCTCACTGCACAGGCTCTGGCATTCACCCTTCTCAGTAAGGGAACAGAGAAAACCTATATCCCATGACTATAGCACAGAAGGTAACACCACTTAGCAGAAAACCCCCAAACTTAACCCTGCCTTGCACTCTGCACTTGGCTGGGGCAGTTCCACCCCACACCAGGGAAGACAAGCCAGGTGCATGGCATCCTTCCTCTGCCAGACAAGCTTTTGTCACCAGGCCCCACAGTTCTGTCAGTCCCTAGAAAGCACTTCTGGTTTTATTCCCACATTCACCTGGACCTCAGCACTACTTGTGCCAACAGCAAGGTAGTTTCCTTCTTTAATCCATGACACAGAGGAAATGTAGACATCTGGATGCTCCATCTGCAGCAGCTGGATAATCTCCCCAGAACCGTGATTCCACAGATAAACAGAGTTGTCCAGAGCCACTGCCAGGAAGTTCTGGGAGCTCCAGTCTATGAGATTCAGATCTACAATTTGAAAGAGCAATGCAGGTCACACACCATGCTTACCCAGAGAGCCCTGCCCTTCACCCATGCTGATGCAGCAAGTATGTGTGTGCACATGTGCACGCACACACATACAAGTAAGGGGCAGCCTTGTGGGTGTCATTATTCCCAGCTGGTGGGGTCAAGTACCCTGCTCCAAGCACAGTGTCCTAGACCACTGTTCCTATAAGGCTACACAGGGACACTTCTGAAGTGGTCTGTGCTAGCCTGGGTGGATAAAATAATACAAACAGCCCAGTTACACAGTCCTAGGAACAGCACTCCAGTGCAGAATGCTCTGGATGCCCAGCACTCACCCATGCAGCTACTTACAGTAGTCATTGCGGATCTCTGGTGCATCCAGGATCCGGTCTGGCATTGAGGGAATGTATCTGCTATTCTTCCTGCTGGATCCAGGTGTCATTTTCTGACTGTAGAGCACTTTCAGGTTATTCTGGTAGCCTGTGTGCAGAGGAACAGGTTTGTTAACCTGAGTTAGTTTCCTCCCAGCTGAGTACTGCTCATCCAACTAGGAATCCCTTGGAGTGAAAATAAAGTCCTAAGAGATACTCTCACAGCACAGTGTTAAATTTGTTTTCATGAATGAGGAAATTGTAGCTCACCTCGGTTCAGCAGTTCATACTGCCAATGATGTTAGCACAAACACTTGGATTTTTGTATCCCATTATCTTTAATGACAGTTAAGTTAGAAAGTGCACAGCATAGTTTGATGCTCTTACAGACCTCATGAAGGTTTGCAACCTGGAGCACAGGTGAGTAACTGGCAGTCATAGCAACTTTCCTAAATAAATTCCCTGGAACTGTTATGCCCTCCCTCAACCTCAGGAACCCTAAGAAAGGAGACTCTGGTGTGTATAACTCTCAGAAACCAGTTGATTTCTCCTGTGACCACACACAGAGCCTCTGTGTTGCTGTTCCCCTGACCAGATCTCCCCTGTTGATTCAGCTCACAAAGATCCTGTATCATACCTTCTGGAGCATTCTGTGGTTTTCCACTGAGGCGGAGAATCTTTGCCTCTTCTACATCAAAACCATTCAGATTCACTGCCCAGGCTTTTTGTTGCTCCTACAGAGACAAATCACCCTCAGTGCAATGCATTTAAAACAACTTCCACACTGCAGTTAAAACAGACACATAAGCCCCCTTCTCTTAGAATAAGATGTTCAACTGTTCTGCAAGGGTCAGCCACAGACAGGCAGGTCAAAGCAGTTTTTCCTCAAACTTTCACAGACTGTCCTCATGTTTTCAAACAATAGCAAATTCAGTGTCATTGCCAGTGGGAAAAGCCACAGCCACAAGCGACCAAATGCTTCATAAACAGATTTTAGAACACAGTGTAAAACGTTCCAGAAGTGTTCCTTGTGTAGACATTGTCCTAGAATAGCTACCACCAGCAGTTTCACTTTGCATAGTCTCACAGCTTTGTGTTTTTGTTGCCTGCTATATTTTAAAGCCTCATTAGTCAAAAGCTAAATTTTGCTACCAGAAGCAGCATAGGCTAGAGTGCATGGCAGTCTCTACAGCTTCAATCTCATCCTAGACTCCTGAAGCCCAGAGTTGCAAGTAGTGATTGTCAGTCCCATGTGTCCACTTGATAGAACCTGTAGTTTACTTCTCTGTAAAGGGGCAAGAAAGATTAGGTGTTTGGTAGTGGTTGTTGAAGTAATTGTAACTTAGCAACATGCTCACCTTCTTGGTAGGGGATTCCTCAGCAGGGTCATTCTCTTTGGTTAGGAGGAAATTTGCCATCTCCATCTGCATAGTGCTGCGGTTGGGAATGTAGCGATCCCCCCCAGCTTTTGTAGGGGTGTTTTGAATTTTGGATCCAGATTTACCTGCATTCGCATATGAAAATATTGTCTTACAGCTATTTAACAGTCTGTATTAGAGCTTTCACAAGAGCAAACCCAGAACTCTTCTACATCACACCCACCAGACAAGTTCTAGACAAGCAGGACTCTGAGATCTCATGCCACCCAGTCCAAATCATCTTATATTTTCCCCCCCCTGCCACCAAGCTCCGGTTAGGGACTGTCAGGAGACAACTCCTTGGGTCTGGTGCAATAATCCCAGCGTCCACACATGAGGGGAGGATACAAAAACACAGTTACAGGATGTAAAGTGTCAGCTGATAGTCCGGCCCACACTTGCCCCAACATGCAGCTGTGCCAGCAACGCTCAGCTGGGGGGATCAGCAGTTCGCCAGCTCCAGTGCTCAGCCCCTCATGCTGGGAAGGAGGTCGGGGGTGATTGCCAGGAGCACAGCCCACTTCCTCCTGCCTGACCAGCACACCGGTGGGACAGCGAGGCCAGAGCCTCATGGCTACAGACAAGCAGCCTGGGCGAGGCTTCCGCACTCAACCTCTGCCGCTGGTGGCCGGCGCTCACCGGGTGTCTTGGACGGCGTCTTGCTGGAGCTGTGGGAGCGATTAGCCGGCTTCATGGGCGACACGCCGACGGGGCTGGGCCCGGGGCCGCTCTCCTTAGCCTTGCGCTGCCATCGCGCAGGCGGCGCGTTCGGGATCGGAGTGTCCAGCTTCAGCAGCCCGTGCAGGTCCGCCTCGAACAGGAACTGCGCCATAGTCCTGCGGGAGGCCGGCGTCAGCCGTGCCCACCGGGCGGGCTGCAGCCTGCTCCGACAGGCCCCGCCAGCCTCCCCACCACCGGACCTTCCAAACCCTCCGGCCGCTCCTCGGAGTCCTCCCCACCACCAGGCACCCCCCACTCTCCCCAACCGCTCCTCGGGGCACTTTGCATCTACCGAAACGCCCTCCCTCCGCTCGTCGGGAGTCCTTTCTATCAGCTGACACCCCTTCCAGCCTCTCTTCGGGGCTCTCTCCGCTAAGCGACATTCTCCCTTCCCCTCGTCCACTTCACTACAGCCTCCCCCGCTCGAGACTACGCCTCAAAGCTGCCTCCTCGACCACTCCAGCCCCACCGCGCTCTAACCTCCGCCGCGCCGCCGCCGCCGCTCGTTCGCCCCGCCTGCGCCGCAGCATTTTAAACGGCGCGCGGACGGGGCCCCGGTTGGCCGCTTCAAACCCAACGGCCGAGCGCTGCCAGGCGACGGCCGCGCGACGCAACGCGATTGGCTGAGCAGCAGGGCTGGGCGGGGCACTCCCCGCGTGCAGTAGGGGGCGGGACCAGAGGTGGGCAGTTATTGACGGGGAGGGGCAATTTTGGGGCGGGGCTATCTGGGCTGGGGCGGGGCTATCTGGGCTGGGGGCGGGGCGGCGAAGGAGGGCCCAGGCGGGTGCTTGAGTGCGGATGCGCGTTTATGGCGGGGTGGGGGCAGTGGGGGCAGTGGTGGCTCCCCGCGGCTCCCAGCCACTCATGAGCAGGTAGGACTGGTTGGCGATGTCGGTGCTGGACAGGCGGCCCCCAGCGTACTCCGGCGGCGGGCCTGCCTCACGCCGCGGGCCGGGCAGCACCTCCAGCAGGCAGGGCAGGACGGCCTCCTCTGGCGGCTGCTTGTCGAAGGCGGTGGCCTGGGGGACAGGGATGTACGCGGTAGGGGCTGCCCTTCGAGCTGCCCCCGGGGGAAGCTGAGCCGCCCTGCCCCAGCCCCTCACCTGGCCGTGCTTGCTGCTCTCCTGGAGGAAGTTGCCCAGAGCACGGTGCAGGTCAGGAACGGGCGGCCAGAGTTTCTGCTTCACGTTGCTGAGTACGGGGGAAGGGGCATCGAAGGTACCCTCAGCCTTGAGGTGCCGTGATGCCCCGTGCATGGATCCCCCCGCCTGCCCCCGGCGCAGCCCTTTACCTGTAGAAGGAGGGGAAGGTGCACCGTAGCCCCAGGAGCACCGCTGAGAAGAGCAGCGGCACCACCGTAACACTGGGGATGAGCCAGCCTGCATCGGAAGAGGAACGCTGGACCTGTGGCCCTTCCCAGACCCACCACCTCTGAGCCCTTCGCAGCTTTGTCACCCTCTTCCCGGTATTCCCATCCCATTTCCAGCACTCTCCGTCTCCTACGGTCAGCCGGGCGTCTCCTCTGGCCGCAGCCTCCAGCCCTGCCCTGTCCCTTACCCGCATCAGCCACGGCATCAACCACAACAGGTTTGGACCAGGCGCTCCAGCTGCCCTGGTACCACGGCCCGCTGGGCTGGGCCCGCACCTGGGCGTGGTAGCGGGTGCCTGGCCGCAGGTCCAGGACTTCTTTCCTAGCTGCTCGTGGAACCTGCAGGACCTGCGGGGCAAAGCCAAGCTAGGTATGGCTGCTGTGGGGTGGCCAAGGCACCAAGGAGCGGGTCCCGGTTTGCCTGACCCCGTGCCTGCCGTGTGTCAGCAGCGGAGGTGAGCAGGGCTGCTCGGGTATCCTGGCAAGGCCTTACCTTCCAGTCATGGCTGTTCTCTATGGCATAGCGGACCTGGTAGTCCAGCTGCTCTGCCAGCAGCTCCAGGGGCGGCAGCCACTGCAGGCTCAGCCGGCCCTGCGACACTGTCGCCTGCACAAGCTGTGGGGCATCTGTGAGCACTGTTGGTGTTGGGGACAGGCATGTGTTGCTCCTGTGAAACGGGACGTGGGACACTGTGTCCCCTGTGAGCCAGGCAGGGGCTGTGGTGGCAGTGGGACTCACCAGCCTGGTGCAGCCAAAAGGGCTCCTTGAAGTAGCTGAGTGTGGGCAGCTTTTGGGTCCGGGTGACATTCACCAGGACAGAGATGGCACTGCCAGCCTTGGGCTGGAAAGTGCAGGCATGAGTGCCCTGTGCCCCCCTGCTCACCTCCTCGCACTGTTGCCATGCATCTTCCCTGTGGAAGGAGGGGGGAGCCAGTCAGTCCCACCATAGCATAACCACAGCCAGCATTCCTCCTGCACTTGCCCAGGAAAGCTACTGCTGCTTGTAGCAGGAGGTGCAATATGGCCAGGAGAGGTGGTGAGGAGGTAGGAGATTGGTGGTGGTAGGGCAGGACAGAGCAGGGCATGGGCAAGGGGCCCAGTGTGGGATGTTAGGACACAGCAGGACCAGTGGTCCCTGGGATGTGCCTCCCTGAGTGCCATATGCCTGCCATGCCCCTTACCTTATGCCAGCCCCGCTTGGAGGTGGCCGGTAGAAGAGCTGGTGGGAACTGTGGGGCTCTGCAGGATCCCAGCTCCACTCGCAGTGCACATGCCGCAGGTCAGGGGTACTGCAGCACAGCCTGATGTCTCCTGGGCAGGTGAGAGCCAGGGCGGGGAGGAGGCTGGTTCCCCTTGGCCCAAAACTTGGGTGTTGCATCTCACCTACAATAGGACCCCACCCCCTGCAGCCCCAGGTGTGGATGCTTCCCTGCTGTTCCTGCCAGCAGCCCTGCCGAGGGGATGGCTGCTCACCAGAGGAGTGGGGTGTCTCTGCAGCTACTGCCTGTGACCAGGGCCCCCAAATGCCGTCCATGGAGATACCGTCGGGCTTGCTGCGCACATGGATGTGGTACCTCACCCCTGGCTGCAGGTCCCGGAGCACCACCCAGGTGTTGGCCTGGACCAGCCTCTGTAGGAGAGGGGCCAAGCTGAGGAGCAACTGCAGGCCTCAACCTCTGCTGCCCATCCCTGACCCCTCTATGTACCTGCCCCACTGCCGGGGAGGGTGCCCCAGCCCTGGGTGTGTGGGTGCTGACAGTTGACTGGATGGAGGGGTCCCCAGGGTGCTGCCCACCAGGATTCAGTGTGGTGCTGCAGGGCATCCCTGGGGAGCTGGCAGGGCAGCACTGCACCTCGTAGAGGAAGAAGTTCAGGAAGTCAGCGAGTGGTGGCTGCCATGACACGCAGAGCTGCCCTGCAGCCCCAGCCCAGCGGGCTGTGATGTTCACTGGGGGAGCAATGAGACCTGCAGAGAACATGCCAGGGTATTTGCCCTCCTGCAGCAGCCCTGCTCTGGGCAATGCCTGGTCCTGCTGGGGGACACATGGATGTCCCCCCAAGGCTGCCTCTGTGCCCAGCATGCAGGGCTCAGAGTGTTGCCGGCCCCCATGGTGGGCAGAAGGTCAGGGGGCCCAGATCTGGGGACTGTCCTGTTGTCACAGGGTATTGCCCAGTCAGAGGGACTCACCCACTGCATCCACACTGAGCTCCCGCCAATACTTCGTCTTGTTTGTGGTGGCATCTAGGACACGGAGGTGGAGCTGGATAAAGAGCCGCACATCCTGGCTGGGGAAGACGCAGACATGTCGCTTCCCACCAGCACCACGGTGCCACGTGGAGACCATGCACTCTGTGGGCACATCCCTGAGGAATGGAGAGCAGGGTCTTGCAGCACCTCCCGCTTCAGGCCAAGCTTGAGTAGAGGGAATGTGAGGCACAGCACCAAGATCTTGGTGTCACCAGCTCCTTTCCCATGCCACCATCCACTGCAGGGCACCATCCCCATGGGACTGAGGGACAGCCAGGGCCCCAGCCCTGCTGCAGGGTGTGCAATGGCTGCTGTGTAGCTTCTGTGGGCTCTCCATCTCTCCTTGTAGCTTGGAACCACTGGGATGGCCCAGATTGCTGTGACACCCTGACCCTGCTGCTCTGTGTGCAGCAAGGAGGAGGCTGGGCTGTATCCCCACCATTTCCTACCTGCTGTACTGGTAGTAGAAGTGGTACATCCCAGTTGTTGTTCCTTCCTCGTCCCAGAAGCAGGTGAGGTCCTCGAAGGAGCGGGAGAAACAGAGGATGTCCTCGGTCACGCCTGCTAGCAGTGCAGCGTCTGGGAGGAGTGTGGGCATGAAGGAGCCCCTGGGCACAAACCCATCCCCATCTCACCTGTTTCTACCTGCCCCATGCCCTCTGGCACACAGGCAGCCTGAGCATGGCTGTGACACAGGTGCCCTCCACCAGCTTGGCACACTGGGGAGGGACACAGCACCCGTGCTGGCTGCTGGCTTGCACTGGGATTCTGGCTTGTGCAGGGCTCCCCCCGGCCCCACCACGCCCCCCTCCTCAGTACACGAGGTCCTTGAGGACAAACAAACATCTCAAAATAACCCTGCGGTCAGAGGGGAGCTCAGGGCCCAGCATCAGGGGGAAGCACCCCTGCCCTGCTCATGCCGGAAGGTGCGCGGAAGTGAGATAAGGAGGAGCAGCAGCCCAGGGAAAGGGAAAGGGCCTGGGGGCTGTGTGGGGGCATGTGGTCTTGAGCAGGGGGAGATGCCCAAACCCTTGCCCTGGGGGCATGTCTGTCCCCCTCAGTAAGCCGTGCTCCCTGTCGTTACGTGGACAAACTGGAGCATCACACCCTGCAGGATCTCTGTCCAAAGCACTGGTAGCTCTGTTGACATATGGGTGTCTGCTCCTGTTGTTGTGGCAGAGGGGACAGCCCCTCTTCCAGATGAGGCAGATACAGATGTGTGATGCACAGGGGTGGTCTTGCTGCCCCCAGCATTTTTTCAGCAGTCCCTTCTCCTTCACTCCTTCTGCCCTGGGACCTGCTCCAGCCCTCTTCCTCCTCCTCTTCCTACTGGCATTTGCTGCCTTCCCAAGGGGTTGCCCCCAGCTTTGGGACCCCACGCTGCCAATGTCTGCTGTATTTGCTGACTGTATCTATTCTGTGCTACACGCCCACTGCACTGGCAAATGAGCCCACCCTGAGCAAAGAATAAGTCACAGTTCCCAAATGTTCTCACCAGCTTAGTGTCCTTCTGCTCACCCTGTCCCTTCTCTTGGCCTGACTCTCCCAGCCCTGTGCTGCCTTCTTCACCATGCCCATTGTCCTATCTCTGCCATAGCCCCTCTACATGTTCTCTTTTTGCCCCCCATTGCCACACCCCAGGCCTAATGCTGGCTCCATGACCTCACTCAGCTCCGAGCACCAGGACATGAAGTGGCCAGGTCCCAGCAGCTCAGTGGCACAGGGACCCATGGCATCAGTGGGAGGCCACCCTGGTCCTGTGGGCTATCAGAGCATTCCAATTCTTAGGAAGGGCAGCTGCCCAGCTCTGCAGCCCACACCGGCCATGCTTGGGCAGTGCTGCCAAGCCAGCGGAGGGCTCAAGGCACAACGATTTTGCAGAGGCTGTGGGCAGAGAGAGGATGAGTTCAACCCTGACACTTATCCCACGGCTCCTATGAAGGTGACTCAAAATGTGCTCCTGAGTCTGTCCTGGCCAGAGACTTAGGGTGGGGCTGGAGAGACAAGCAGGAGATCAACAGGGATTTATTCAGTTAATGCTTTTTATGGTGTTACAGAAAGTTCTAAAGGGGTGCTCAAAGAATGCGTGGAGAAGACTGAAATGAGGCTAAATTGGAGAGTGGCTCTGACAGGTGCAGTGAGCCAGACTGGGGCCTGCTACCAGCTAAGACGAGGGTGTCCAGTGGGATAGTAAGATCATGGCAAGGCTGGTGCAGGAGCACTGGGGTTAGCCTGGAAGTGCCACTGCATTGCACGTGGTGCAAGCTGTGCCATCAGATGTTAAATTGAGTCTTGCTCAAACCCATATCATTTCATAACTCCCAGAACTTCTGATGAGTGAGGAGCCCCTCTGCTACCTGAGCAGGACTGGGAGCACCAGACTGCCATCCTCAGGGGCAACCTATGGACAGCCAAGCTCTGCTTGCAGAGACCATAGATGTTCCTTCACTCCAAGCATCTCAAGGTGTCACACAGGTGAGAAGGTCACTCCATTGCTCGCCCTAAACACCCCCTGCACACCCTCCTGGAATGCCCCCTTCCCAATCCTGTAGATTTCAGCTGCTGTGGGGTGCTCACTGCCCACACCTGGCATTCTAGCTCCTCTCTGGCCCATCCTTTGTGGGAGAAAATAGCCCCAAGGACCTACCTTGGGATGTCACTGGCTCGGGGGCTGATGGTGGGTTGTGGAGGCTGAGCAGGATGGCAGGGAGCAGTGAGAGCTGCCAGCCCTGGCACAGGCAGGCTGCCATCCTGCAACCTGTGTGCCGGAGCCACACGTGCTGCGCTCGGCCCTTCCCAGTGTCCTGGGAGCTGCTGCAACTCCTCCAGGCGATACCTTTATCTGGGAAGTGGTGGCTGTGCAGCTCAGGAAGCCTGGCTGGGGGCTCCTCCTGCCCCATCACCAGCACTTCCCTGTGCCTGAAACCACAATGCCACAGCCCCTCTGCCGCCGGCCGCAGTGCCAAGAGAGACTGCTCCTATCAGATAGGCGGCATGTCCTGCTCTTGTGGCTGCTGGCATGCTGGGAGGATAGGAAGAAAAACAACCCCTGAGAAACTAAGGAGGCCCCTGTGTGGGGCAGGGCAGGCTATTGGGGCTGCTGCCACATGGAGCATGGGATATGGCACAGCTGATCTGCCTCCATTGTGTCTTGTGCCACCAGCAGCAGTGTGCTCTGCCAGCAGCACTGTCCCCGTGGCTGTGCTGGGAGCAGAGCTGCAGGCACAGGGGGCAGAGCCCACACAGGTGCTAGTGGTGGTGGTGCAGGAGCAGGGCCACCACAGTGAGGTCCCACAGTCATACTCAACCTCATGCCAGTTCCCTACTTCTAGTGGCTGGAGGGTGTCCCACCCTGCCAGGCCACAGCACTGTTGCACAGCCTGAGGGGCACCAGGGCACAAGGAGCCACTTGCACATGTGTCCCCTGTGCGCCAAGGCCAGGTTTGCTTCTTCAAACCCAGTAGCTGAGGACAGCACCAGAGGTACTGAGGGGAGAGAGGAGCAGCCAGCCCCAACTTGACACAGACAAATTTTGTCAAAAAAAGCAGAAAGACCTAGATGTGAGCAGGACTGGTGACACTTTCAGAGACACTGTTCCCAGCTTGGAGCAGAGGGGGTGCAGAGGCAGTGGCACGTTTGTCAGGCTGTTTTGTGAGGGCCAGTTCCCATCAGTGATTCACTGGGGACCTCAGGGATAGGGCAGAGAGGCTGCTCACTGACAGCTGCAGTTGACACCAAAGAGCACTGGAGGCCAAAATGAAAAATCAGAATGGTATTGACAGGGTTCAGAGACCTTCTGGGGATAAAAGACTTGCCAGGACAATGCAAATGTGCCTGTCTCCAACAGGGATACCAGGCTCTGCAGGAGCCACTCTTGCTTCTCATGGGACTGCAGAAGACAAGTAGACAGAGAGCTGGATGTCATGTCCAGGGCTGAGCAAGCTGAAGCCAGCAGAGGTGAAGCCCAGCCACTCTCAGGGTAACAAACAACAGCAGGGCAGGTGATGGACGGAAGCTTGGAACAGAAGCTCCTCCAGGAGGGTCAGTGCAGAGCCCAGGTGACCCTTGAAGCAAGTGAAGATCACCCCTCCAGCACACATTCGAGCAGGCTGGTCAAACACAGCTGGCACTTTGCCAGATAGGCGAAGTTACCTGATGGCTTAGCACAGTGCTGAGAGGTGCCAGCTGGCCAGAGTGGGAAGGGTGTGGAGTTGCACAGCTCCACAGGACCCAGCTGGAGGAGCAGGGCCATCCCTTTAAAGAGCAGCCAGCTGAGGGGCAGCTGCAGGAACAATTTTCAAGCATGCAAGAGGCAGCTGTGCATAGGAAGGACATAGTCTGTTCTCCATATCCCTATGGGGACAAGACCAAGTCTTAAATTGTGTGCGTGGGAAAATATCGTAGTTGGATCCTAAGAAAACCCATCTCCATGGCATGGTGAGACCTGGGACTTATCGGGGAATGCTAGGACATTCCTGGAGATTATCAGAAGACCTCAATGGGAACAGGATTCTGAGGAGTGCCCACCACAGCAGCAGATCACTGGGCCCCCACATGCTGTTCCCCAGTGCTGTCAGCAGGGCAGAGCTGGGTCTCCACCAACACTCCTCTGGACCCGGCTGTTGCATGATCTTTATTGTCCATAAGGCAGAGCTGGACACCTTTGAAGGGCCACTGCAGAGCTGGAGGCTGTGCACAGCCAACACTGTCCCTTTGCACCTACCAGGGTGGCCCCATCCCATGCCAGCAGTGCTGCTTGCAACCCCTGGCACTGCTTCAGGCCCAGAGCATGCTGAGAGCTGCAGGGTGGGCAGATGCTGTGTTGCTGTTTCGTCCTCTCTCCCCAAAGCTTGAGAATTTGTGTCCGTGGGCCTAGGCAGTACACTGGCTCCTGAGGGAGGCCCTCTCCTGTCTGCTCTGCTGCCAGCACCCCGCTGCTGCTTGTCCTTGGGGGCCATCCCAGCGTGTCCCCAGCAGCGTGGGGCTGTTAGTGGCTGGTACCATGCCAGGGCAGGATGGCACAGTCCTGCTGCAGAGAAGGAGCTCTTGGAAAGGGTCACTGCCATTTGGCTGCTTGGCCCTGGAGCGGGACGAGCAGCCCCTTGTCCGCACAGCACTGTTCCAGCAGGCTGGGGCCAGCGTTGCCCCTCTGAGCGGTGCCAGCGCAGCCTCACGCCTCCTCGGCGGTGGCATCAATCCCCGCGTAGGTGAAATTCTCGAACAGGGCCATGTTCACGTAGGCCTGTGGGGGAACCCCAGTTAGGAGCCAGTTGTGAGCGTGTCAACATCCACCTCCCAGCACCACTAGCATGCTCAGGCACTGTGCCCCGTTGTCTTCCCGCACCCAAAAAGTGATGGTAGGGTTAACCCCCACACGTGGTTCTGCTGCTGGCTGTCCGGTCCTTGGGCCCAAGGGATGCTCCAGCATGTGTAAAAGCCCCATGCCTCGTGGGCATCCCTCCCCCTGAGCCGCTACCACTCACTTTCCTGGCCTCCAGCATGCGGATGAGCTGCATGGAGATCTGGGCGAAGGGAGGGCGCTCGTAGGGGCGGTCGCGCCAGCACTGCCGCATCAGCTCGTACCTGGGGGCGGAGAGTCATAGGCGGTTCAGTGCGCACAGGGGGAGAGGGGACAGAAAAGCTCTTTGTGGGAGATAGGGGAAACAAGCGGGAAATTAGAGCCCAGGAAAAGTGTTTGAGTGCGGGACCCCAGGCCATCCTTCAGCCACAATGCAGAGGCAACCAGGCAGAAGCTACTGAACGCTGGTGCTTGCCCTGTGGGGCAGTGGCGTTACGTGGGTGTCACCATCAGCCGAGGCTCGGTCCACTTACACCTCGTCATCGCAGTTGCGCGGCTTCTCCATGCGGTATCCCTGGGGAAGCTTCTCATAGAGCTCGGCACACGTCATCCCGCAGTACGGTGTCCCCCCTAAAGCCAAAGACACACAGAAGCTGAGGAGGTGACAGTCCCTAGGGTGTTCTCCCCAGGGCTCCAGGATAACCGCACCTACGGGGACCTGAGTGAAGGTAGGGGACAGAGAAGAGCCTTACCCAAACTGACAATCTCCCAGAGCAGGACACCGAATGACCACCTGAAAGAGGAGGAGCCGAGGCTGTGACAGAGTGCCCAGCAGTGTCCCGCTAATGGGCACAGGGCAAAGCCCAGGGTGGAACAGGCATCCAGGTCTTGGGTTGAGCCAGCAGCTCCTCAGGGAGATGCACCAGCACCACTTCCCACTCTTGCACCACCCAGAGCAATCACATTTCCCTCTGTGACTGTGCCAGAGAGGGGTGGAGGCAGCCACAGCCATGCCCCAGCCCGGTGCCCCCGCCTGCAGCACTTACACATCACTCTTGGTGGTGTATACACTGTAGTTGAGGGACTCAATGGCCATCCAGCGAACTGGCAAACGGCCCTAGGGAAAGAAAGAGCCACCATCAGGGCTAGGGGGGTGCCCCCTGGGTGGAAGACAGCTGTGATCCAGCCAGTCCTGCCATGGTGGGTTGGTCACACTGATGGTGGGAATCCTGCCCACCACATTGACGCAGGCCCTGTGGAGATATTTCACTCCTGGCTCACCATTGTCTTCTTCACATAGACTTCCTCCCCTCTGGAGAGGCCAAAGTCAGCAATTTTGGAGGCCAAGTTTTCTCCCACCAGAATGTTTCTTGCTGCCAGGTCCCTGTGAATGAACTGAAAGGGAAGAGCAGTTAGCAGGAGCTACATGCTCCCTCCTACTGGTCCCAGGGACCTCATGCCTCAATGGGGAGCCCCAGGCCTCAGGGAAAGGGTGGTCTGCGGGGATGTACCTGCTTCTCACTCAGGTACTGCATCCCCTTGGCCACGTCTGAAGCAAACTGGAGGAGCTGCTGGGATGTGAGAGTGGAGGCAGTGCCATGCTCCTTAGCAAAGGCTGGGTCTGTCTCCAAGACTCGGCTTTTGCGGAGGAAGTCAAGGAGGTTTCCATATGGAGCATACTCAATGGCAATGTACAGGTAGCCTGGGGGACAGGAGGAGGTTGGGATACTGGGGCTTTCCCCAGCAAAAAGGAATAGACAGCTGGGCAGAGGTGGTGGGGCCGGGATAGAATGGGACAGCCCTCACCCTTGTTCTCACAGGCACCCAGCAAGTTGATGATGTTGGGGTGATGGCCTAGTTTGCACAGCACCTCCAGCTCCCCAGCAAAGTCCCGATGGTCATTCTCTGAAGCAAACTCTGGAAGCAAAGAGGGGATGAACACCTCAGGCCTACAACAAGGCCCTTCCTCTGCTTCTCTGCAAATGATTCCTGATGCTCCCCAGCACAAGCATGGCCCAGGACACAGCTGCAGCACTCAACCCACCCTGCCTGTTTCCCTCAGCACTCACCTTTCAGCATCTTGATGGCTGCATTCATTTTCAGGCCGTCTTTTTTGATCATGGCCCTGATTACCTGCCCGAAGTTGCCCTCCCCAATCATGTCCTCAAACTTGATGTCTTCCCACTCCAGGATGGGGTAGCTGAGGGGCTCAGGCTGCGGCTTGGGCCGGCGTGTCAGGGTCAGGGTTCCCGAGTTGAACTGCAGGATGGTCTCTTCCCCCTGGCAGATGGAAGTGGGTGAGGTTAGAGGCACCAGGCACCTCTCTGCCCATGTGGCAGTCCCAGCAGGACAGGAGTCATGGGCAAGGGCGAGCTCCGCACCCTCTCCGTGTGGAAGTGAGGTCTGGCTGCATCCGGACTGGAGGCTATGGAACGTGACCTGGATCGGGCTGGGACGTGGGGAGCAGGGGACACGGTCCTGGTGGGGCAGGCGGCACTCACCGAGCCAGACTGGTACGTAAAGGTGCGGCGCCGGTGGAAAAAATTCTTCTTGATGAGGAAAAGTGCCAGGAGAGCAAAGAGGATGGTGAAGCAAGTGACGGACACAGAGCCAACAATGGCCAAGAGCAGCTGCTGGTCTGTTCCTGCCTGCTCAGTGCTCTGGCTGCCCAGGCTGGGCGGCACGCTCAGCACTCCTGCCAAAAGGAGGGACGGAGGGTTGTGGTCCATGGTCAAGCCCTGGCTGGCCTGCACTAGTGGCCAACCACCATGACAGCAGCCCTCTCCCAGCACCCAGGCCCCCAGTGAAGATACCATAACCACATCTTGAGCTTCTGGTGCCACAATGGCACAGAGGGGAAAGTGTCACAGCCCAGTTCCTGACACTGAACCACTGGTTTCTGGACCTCCTGCCAGCTTCGGGTCAAGCCACAATCTGCTGGCTCTGCTCTGCTCCCTTATCCCTTTGATTCACATCCCGCTCTGTCCAAGGCAGAGCCACTCTGTAGCTGCCATGCTGTCATCATGCCACCCCTGCCTCTGTAGGACTAGGAGGAACAGGTTTTCTTAAGACACCAAGAGTTTTGGTCTTGGGCTGCTGCTTCAGAGCCACGCTCAGAGGTTACCACAAGCACCCCAATCATTCTTTGCTGATCCAGAATCTGAGTCCAAGCTGCAGCAGAGCTGTGAGCCCCCTGCCTGCTGGGACACCCCTCTCACCATCCCCGAGGGTCTTGGCTTTCACGGGCTGGCTCCATTCCCCTGGAACATGGGAGTTGGCACGGACACGAAACTGGTAACTGGTGCTGGCGTTGAGGCCCCCAACGATCTTGGTGGTCTCGGCACCACTGTCAGTGTCAATCCACTGGGGCTCACTGGTGCCCCCCACCTGCTGCAGCTCCACGATGTACTTGGTGATGCCCCCGTTGGGGTACTCGGGCACCTGCCAGGAGAGCCTGACGGCGGTGTCGGACACAGGCTCTGCCGAGAGCAACTGCGGCGAGGAGGGCCCTGGGACCAAGAGAGGAGAGTGTCAGTCCCAGAACGGGACTCCTCGTGCTGCAGGGCTCAGTGCTACTGTTAGCATTGGAGCCTGTGGATGGCAATGACAACCAGAGTGAGGTCAGTTTTGAGGGACCTTCAGGGACCCCTGGCCCCTGCTTGGAAGAGGTAGAGGTTTCCATGTACCACAGTGAAGCAGGACTGTACCCCCACCTATTCCAACCACACAGACCATCTGAGGTTTAGATGCCTGTGTATTGACTAGCTCTTGTGACATTTTATTTCTTCAGGCTTCCCTCACATACTGTGCTCCCACCACCTCCTCTGAGCTCTCTCCTGCCTGCCCACATCCCTAACCCCAAATTCCCAAATCATACAAAGCTCTTACAAGCAGAGAGCAGAGGAAACCTCTCATTCCTCAAGCCTAATGCCTATCAGTCTTCTCAATGTGTACCATACAGTGCCAAGCCTCCCCAAAGGCCTTGTGAATGCCTTTCCCCTTGGTTGCCAGAAAGATTGGTCAGGCTGGTGCTCCATCTGCCCATAGTCTTCTACCTACTTCAGGGACTGTGTGTGTGCGTGCCCATAGGTGAGACTACAGGATTCCCCAGGCCCTAGTGACTACCCAGCAAAATTACCTGGCAGCAGGGTTAAAACATACCAAAGGGAAATATTTTTTCATGCAGAGTATAATTATATCGAGAAACTTGTTGCTACAGGGTACTGTAAAGGCTGCAAGTATAGACAGGTCCATCAGGATTTGGGCAGGGGTGCAGAGAACAGATCTGTTTGTGAGTATCACTCATGATGGCCTGAATGTCATGTTCAGCTTAGGATGCTTCTCAGCTCCTTGGTGCTGGAGACTGCAGGGTCTAGTGAGGAAAGGAGGGCCCATTTTCCCCAAACAGCTATTCATGTTCTACCAGAGATGGCATAAGGAGCAGCCAGACCTGGGGATGGTTGCTGTTACAATTATAACTGATTTATCACTTTAATTCCCTGTTATAGTTCCCTGCATTCTGCTGGACCCACCTTTGCTGTTGATCATGACCTTATAGGGGTCAGAGGGTGGCCCCAGGCTGGTGCAGTGGTACACCAGCACCTCCAACCTGTACTCCTTGTTAAACTCCAAGTCCCCGATGCGGGCAGAATGCACAGAGATGGATGTGATGTTTTTCTCGGAGACCAACCGCCTTGCAGAGTCAAAGAGGTGGACAATGAACCCATGTGCTGGCTCATGGTTGCTTGGCAACTTCCAATTGACATGAAGCATATTTTTCTCTTCTATGGACCAGCCTTCGATCACAGGCTTGACTGTGGGCTCTGCAAACAAAAAGGCAGCAAAACCTCATAGCGCATCAGCTGTGAGACTTTTCAGGCTCTGTGCTGTGCAGGGTCAGGGTCAGGGTCAGGGTCAGGGTCAGGGTCACGGAGATGGAGATGGAGGCTCACCGAGGCAGTCAGTAACCATGATGGCTTCAGGACCCTTGCTGCCCTCCCCACCAGCCCCTGGCCGGCTCAGCTGCACCTTGACAATGTAGGCGGTCACTGGCCGGAGGTTCATGAGTGTGATGTTCTCACTGTTGTCCACTGTTGGCCAAGAGGACATGTCAAAACCATGCCTATCATCCACAGTCTGCCCTGCCACTGGCATATTCCTCAGCATCATCATGAGGGACCTGCTATGGAGACATCTGCCCACTCCAGATCTCACCCTCCCACACAGGATCTATCTGTGTCCCCCAGTCCTGCAGACACATACCCACAATAGATGACCACGCTGAATTGTCATCCTTGGGCTTGTAGAAGAGCTTGATGGAGGTGATGGGTCCATCACCAGAGAAGCTGTCCACAGGTGACACCACGAGCTGGCGACTCTGCTTGGCCAACAGCCGGGGGGCACTCAAGGGCACTGGTGGCACTTGGGGGAAGAAGGGAATAACACTGGTGGGAGCAACAAGGAGCAGAGTGTGGATATACCTGCCACCTCTTGGCTCCTTCCAGCTTTATCAGGAAAGTCTTTTATAATCATCCAAACCTGTCTGCTGGCACTGCAGCCCACGATGGGAGGCACCCAGTCTGGCACAGGAGTGGTATTGCCACACCATGCTGGCAGCCTCCCCCAGCAACCCTATCGTGTCCTGCTCATGCCACCATGCTTTCCTCACCTCGGATATTGACCTTGACTTTCCGGCTGTCCTGGCCCCCAGTGGTGGAGACTCGGCACTCCCAGAGCCCCGTGTCCGCCTTTGTCAGGTGCCGCACCTCAAACTCGCAGGTGATCTGCTTTGGCTCGATGATGGTTTTGATGACCTGCGGCACAGAGGGTGCTGTCAGCCCCTCCCCTCAGCCCCTGGCTCAGCCCCTCATCAGTCTGACACTGCCCAGCAGCCCCAGGTACTCTTGAGGGAACTGTCAACATGGAGATGGTGGTGGGGCAAGGGTACAGGGCAGTACCTTGAGCACAGTGCCGTCAGCCTTGCGCAGCTCCACGCTGTCCCTGGTGGGCAGTGGGTTGCCAATGGCCACGCAGCTGATGATGGGCTCTGAGCCCAGGTTGAACTCCAGCTCTGAGGCCAGTTGGATGATCTGGGGGAACCGGTCTGGTACACAGAATCAACATTAGGTCTGGCCCTGCTCCTCCCCAGGCACAAGAAAGCCTGGCACCTTTCGTTGGACCTAGATGTGGCCAGACTGTGGTGCCAAGGGATACTGTGGTCCCTTGTGTGCCCTGATCCCTCCCCCACATACTGGGCTCAGCAACCCTCTCAGCACAGATAATGCTGGGATGCCAGACCAGATGTTGCCCTTGCAATGTCCTGGTTTCTGCAGACTTGGAGGCTATTTCTGCAGGCAAGGGTCCTGCTGAACCAGTTGAGGGTGGGGGATGGAAATCCGCCATAGCCCTGTGCCAGTCTCACCTGACTTCTCACAGTGCTGCCCATGCCAGCCTGCAGGGCAGACACAGCCACTGAAGCGGTTACAGCTGCCTCCGTTTTGGCAGGTGCACTCCAGGGCACAGTCAGGGCCATAGAATCCTGAGGGACAGGCTGTGGGAAGAGGAGAGCTCGCTGCTACCCCTGGCCATGGCACGGGACCACAGAGGGAGCAAGCAGCTGATGCAGGCAGCAGTACAGCTCAGCCTGTGCCGACCCTCAGATGCAGAGAGGTCTGCAGAGGTGCTGCTGGAGGGCAGCCAGACCCTGAAGGAAGCCCAGGGTGGGTGGGAGAGCTGATGAACACCCATGTCCCTGTACCTTGGTCACAGCGGGAGCCACTCCAGCCCGAGGCGCAGGAGCAGCCATAGGGATCGAGCAGACAGAAGCTCAGCCCCCGGCAGCCCTGGGCTCTCTGGCACGTCTCCTGGCAGTTGCGGCCAAACTGGCCTTCCTGGCAGGCTGGAAAAAGAAGCATAGTCTGCCCTCACTCACCATTCAGCCATGCACTTACTGCTTGTGCATGGCACAGAACTGGCTGGGGTGCCCCAAGCCCTGTATCACCACCTCGAGGAGACATGGGACCCATGTGGGTGGTCCAGTCCTGGCCCAGAAACAGAGTGCACTGAGGGTAGGGAGGCACTGGGGATGAACACAGCATTTCTAGACAGAGTGTTCAGGTCTAGAGGTGCAAGAGAGTCCCCACAGATACCCTGGGCAGAGCACCCATTGCTGGGCAGGTGGAACGAACCTCTCTCACAGCGGGTGCCCATGAACCCTGGAGGGCAGATGCATTCACCAACGTGGTCGTGGCAGATGCCGCCGTTCAGACAGTCGGGACAGTCCTTCTCACAGGACGGTCCCCATTTCTTTGCAGGGCAGGCTGCAGAGAGAGCAGAGGGAGCCAGAGTGCCATGTGCCACAGGGCAGGGTATGGCTGTCCTCAGTCCCCAGGCAGCCAGGGCAGCTCACCTCTCACAATGAGGCGGTAGAAGGCACTCCACAGAGGGCTGTCCCCCATGAATGTTGCACTGTAGACACCGTTTTCGCTGACACTGACATTGGGGAGTGTCAGGACGACGTGGTCATCCTGCACCTCACCCCGGTCCGTGGTCTGGTAGTAAGTGCCTGCAAGGGGACAGAGGGTTATCTGTGACCTCCCATGCCCCCAGGACCAGCACCAGGCACCGGTTGGGAGCAGCTCCAGCCCTGTGTCTGCTCCTGGAACTACTTGCCGTTTCTTTTCCACATAACATCTGTCTCCTTCCTCTTGAGGATCCTGGCAGAGAAGGTGGCCGCCTCAGCAACATTCACAGACTGTGTGGCCTTCACTGGAAAGAGGTGGGCTGCAGAGGAGGAGGAGGCACATGTTGCACAGCAGTCACCCCGAGGGCACTCACACCTGAGGGCAGTGCTAACACCCTCAGACCAGTCACACCAGGACATACCCTGGCACAGCCCAGCACCCACCTCATGTTTCTGCTGGAATGTCATGACACATCTCCCTGTCTGCTCCATGTTAGACCCAGGACCCTCCAAGCCTAGACCCAGGACCTCACAAGCCTCTGCAGGGACAGGGCTCCCTTCCTAGTTCCTTCAGCCCCTTCAGGCAGACACCAAGGAATGGGATTTGGCTCCCTGCCCTCTGACTAGCCCCCCATCTGCACAGGATGCAGCAGTCTGGGGAGATGACATCTGGAAGAAGTGTGCATGGTGCAGTCTGCTTGGTGGTGAGGTGTGGAATGCTGCAGGCAGGGAAAGAAGGGCAGATGAGGGGAATTAAGTGTGCAGAGGGCTGCACTCCAGCCCCCAGGACCAGCATGGTCATGACTGTTTTCCTGATTCCCCAGGTGCTGGGGCTTGCAGCAGCAATGAACTCCCGGAGTATTAATATGAGTCAGCCAGACCCCAGCCTGAGCATAAACAGGGCTATAAATACCTTAAGGCCTGAGAAAGCAAGCCCTGGGTGTGCCAGGACAGACACAAAGGAGGACACAGGCGGCTGCTGGCTTTTGGAGCCTGGCAGTTCTCCAGCTTGCACACACTAAAAGAAGCCACGCCAAGTTGGAGCTAAAACATATCCAGCCCTGTGTCCTGCCCCTCTGAGGCCAAGGACCAGGAGGAAGCAGCACATGTCGCAGACGCCCAGAGAAGGGCACAGCAGGTCACACTTGGCAGTAATTTCCCAGAATCGCCTCCCCACCTAACCCTCTAGTTGGAATCTTTCTTTCATGGACTTTGAAGCCCCCAGTGGTGGCCTCACAGATATGGCCCTCACTCTGTTTCACTCCACCTCACTCCCTGGAGTGACGATTCCCTGGAGACGCCCAAACACAAAGCTTTGCATTTGCACACACCGATTTATCTGTCACCCCATCACTGCCCTCCCAGACGGCATCTCTCCCGTCTCTCTGTCACTCCATAGTGCATTCATCATCTCCCCAGGCAGCTCGAGGACAGCAGCCAGCACGGCTGTTTGTTCAGCTCTTTGCACCCACAGTTGGTGACACAGGTCCATGTAAAGACCTTGTGCCATGCCAGTGAGAACTCCCTCATGTGACAAGGACTGCTCCTATTTCTACTCTCCATTCTTTTAGTCAGTCATTTACCCATGCAAAGATCTCTCCTGCCACCCCCTGGGTGCAAAGTTTCTCTCAAAGAACCTTTGAAAGAGAGTTTTCCCAGTTTTTACTGAGCAGACAGTATCAATTTGGTCTTCCACAGCAGCCTCACTGCTGCCGTCCCAGAGACCCTACACTGCAAATTCAGCTGCCTCTTTCTCAGGGACCACACAACCACATATTCTGCTCTTTATTGAAGTTCCTGCTAATTTGCCAGGTTCTGACTTGAGTTTTCAGGCCTATAATTCCCTATCCAGAAGTTTTAGGAAATTCTGGTTTCTCAAGGGCAGCAACACAGCCTTGCTCACTGCACTCAGCCTAGCAATGTCGTGTTGCTCCATTCTGCTATTTATCACCTGTCTCCTGCTATCCACAGTGGCATTTTAGACCCCCAGCAAATTTTCCCAACTTTTCTGTTGTGCACACAGGTACAAAAATTGCAAAAATGTTGGTTTTCTGTAGTTGTTTTTCCGAGTGTCTTTCTGGATAGTGTAAAAGATAGTTTACTGAAAGATTTAAAGACTTCTGAAATTGCTTCTCAGTATCCCTTTGGTTTGCTTTACTTTGTTTTTTTAGCAATGCTTCCGAAATTTATCAAACTTCCTAAGTTCTTCTCCATGCATGACCTTTTGGGAGCTGCCAGCTTTCCTCTAAGAGCATTCCCCACCCATTGTTTCATTGCCCTGGCCTGCTTTGGTGTGCTCTCAGGCTAAACAGGAGAGATGACACACACCAAGCCCCTTCAGTGGGTTCTGTATCCAGCCCGCCTGCAAATATGTACATTTTTTGCTTACTAATTCCTTTTGTTTTTTAACTTCTCCTCTGAACAGAGCAATAGCATGTTCTTTGGAATAAGTGAAAGCGACACCTTTTTGGCACTTGTGACTCCCGCAGGAGCTTGCACCCAGGCACTGACCAGCTCCTCCAAAGCACTATTTTGGCCTGGCTAAGTGGACCCAGGAGTCGGGGCTGACTGAGAACCACCTTGGGAAACACTGTCCCAAGGATGGAGCCCCAGAGCCATCACCTCCATCCATGATTTATAAACAAGGACATCTGAGGGTGCAGAAATCCCTTTGTGCTCCTCACCCCCCACTGCTGGTCGTGCCTCTCACACTGTCTCCATTGCCTCTCTTCCATTCCTCAGTGCTTGCTCAGATCATCCAGCTCTGTTTCCAATAGGACCACTGTCATTTTACAGCTTGAGCCTCTTTACAAGGACAAAAGCTGAGCCCTGCTCCCTGGGCTTGGGCCCCACCAGCAGCCTTTGTGCCCCAGCTTGGAGACACTCGATCTCCTTGCTGAAGCTGTGTCTTAACACAGGCAGGGAAACTTGTATCTCCTCCTCTTATTCTCAGCAAAAGGTCAACTGTGCTAGCTAGACTTTCTAAAAAAGAGCTAGAAAGCATCCTGAGGCAAACATCACAGAAAATTTCAGTCTTAACAGTTTTGCAAAGTCTCAAGCACAGGGAGGGGAGGTCTAGGGGGCAGTGTGGGAAAGTGTTGCCCCACATGGTGTCCCTGCTGCTGGTCAGCCCAGCCTTTTTGATTCTTATGGCCCAAAATAGGAGTGGGAGACAAGCCCAGCACTTTTCTTGGCTACAGTGCAGTCTGGCAGTGCCTCTCAGCAAGCCCCACTGCTGGAACAGTGACGTGCTGCCCTGGGATGGTGTTTGTCCAGTATCTGGGGAGGTTGCCAAACATCTGCCCCAGCACTACCTCCTCCCCTTGAGCCTTGGTGGGGGCTTGGGCTGGCACAGCTCCGAAGGGCTGCCCCCTGCTCTGGTTAATGATTTCTAGACTCCACAACCTCCTCCAAGGGCACTCAACTTCCTCTTGGACCTTGCCCTTCTCCCAGGCACCATTACAAATTTAGACAGCTCTTCCATGGGGCTCAGCCATGCTCCTCCAGCTGAACATCCCTTCCATCTCCCTTCCATCTCCACCCCACCGGTGCTGTTGGACCCCAAACCTATCTTATGGGTCACTACTGTCACCCCACGACCCTGGCTGGTGCTGGGATTGTGAAGCACAGGGCAGGCAGGTCCCCTGTGCACCTGACTGGCAGGCGGGGGCCTCCTGCTGCCCCCAAAATCCACTCACCATTGTGGCTGTTGTGCACATAGACCACCTGGGCCTGCTCGGTTGGGGTGCGCCCCAGGCAGTAGAGGATCCCCACCAGGTCGGCCTTGGAGAAGCCCCTGGCCTGGACTTGGTTGCTGCGGTTGCGGTAGTTCTGGAAGCCCATTTTGGGGTGCGTCATCACGATCTTGTTCTCCCGCTCGATCTGCAGGTAGCTCACGTCACGCTCCCCCATGACACAGGAGAGGAAGAAGTCAGAGTGGGACAGGCTCTGCACGTTGGCAATCAGGGTGATGTCCAGGATGGCCCCTGGGGTGAGGGAGCACAAGAGTGCGTCACAGCTGGGCAAGAGCATGGCCACACCAGCCCTGCCTCAGGGCCAGATGCTGTCACCTAGATGTCTACCCCTTTCCAGGACATTTTTGCCACCCCCAGCCCAGAAGGCACAGCTAGGGCAAAGCAAGGTGCGTGGCAGATGCATTGGGATGCTACAGTGTGCATCTCTGCTCTGCTTTTGGAGACCCCAGCTGGATCAGCTTCCCAGCATGAGCCAAGCATGCATCAGAATGGGGGTCTTGGGGAGCCTTTCCTTCCCTATGAGAGAGAGTGAGCCAGGGGCCTCTGAGGCCTCCAAATGGCTGATCACAAAGGGATATTTCCTCCCTCCCAACCCTGCTCCGATGGCGCCACTGAGCTTCCACAGCTGCCTTATCCCACCAAACCACCCTGAGGCAGGGGCTGCTCACTTGGGCCAGATGAAAAGGGGCAATTTACCTGCCAGATGTGGGAAGAGAAGTAGAAGATACACGTGGAGTCCCATATCCTTGGAGCTTGTTCCAAAGCTGGCAGAGGTCAGAAAATCCCCAGCATTTCCTGGCTGTGGGGGGTCAGAGCTGGAGGTTGTGGCTGCCTAGGAGCTCCATGAGAGCGGCAGCTCAGGACAGCCGCTCCCTGCCCGTGTTCCCCATCTCTTCTCCATGCTGTTGCTTGACTTGCAGGGCAGCTGGGACCACCTCCTGTGGTGCATAGCCTGGGCACGGACAAAGAGATGCCCCTGTTTCTGCTGGCTCAGTGGCCAGCCAGCTGCTCAGGAACAGGGCGTGCTGGCCAAGGGGCCGCTGAGGTCCCCTGCCTGGTGGCAGCTCTTCCAGGGAAAGGCACCCGCCCACCCCTGCAGGGCTAGGGCTGCGTGCTCAGGGCTCCCTGAGCCATGCTGAGCCCCTAGCCCAGGCAGGAGGTGTCCTGACCCTGCTTTTCGTCCGAGGTTCAGAGTGCCTCATGCCCCAGCCCGCCCGGGCGGCGGCATCTCCATCCCTTCGGTGCAGCCCCGTGGCTGATGGCTGTGGGAAGGGCTCTCTGGAGCAGGGAAAGGAAAGGGGCCAAGGGGCCGTGGCTGGCGGCGGCGGCGGAGCCAAATCCTGTTTCCCATGCGGCGTTTCCTGCTCTCCACCCATTGTTTGGAGACAGCCCTGACTCCAGGAGCCGTCGGGAGCAGCCCTGCACAGGCTGTCCCCTAGGGAGCGGCGTGCGGCGAGGCTGAGGCCGCACACACCTCGGGACACCGCGGGCCTGCCTCCGCCACGAGCCAGGGTGCGAGGCATGGCCCACCTGGGGTGCGAGGCATGGCCCACCTGGGCTCCGGGGCATGGCCCACCCGGGCTCTGGGGCATGGCCCACCTGGGCTCCGGGTTGTGCCCGGCCCTGACTCATCCTGCAGCAGCCCAGCGTAGGGACACTGCCCAGGTTGAAAGGGGCTGAGTGGGAGCACAGGAAGAGCTGCCCAGCTCACATGGGAAGGTGGCCACTGCCTGGGAAGAATACCCTCTGTGTTGTGGTAAACATGTCTAGGGGGAAGTGGAAGCAGCAGAAAGCTCCCGGCTTTCCCTGAGCACTTTCCCATGCACAGTGCCGTCATGGGCACAGCATGGCATGGCCTTGCTACAATCCAGAGTGTCTCATACCCGGCATGGAGGCTGTGCAAGCTGCCAGTAGGCTCCAGGATCTTTGCTTGGCAAACAAAAAGCATTCTCCAGGAAATCACCACAAGCTTCACACACCAAACCTCATGCTGCTTCACAAATCTAACTGTTCCCATGTGAAAGCCAGGGCTGCCAGGGAGTGAGTCTCATGTTTTGATGTGTCCTAAGCCCATGCTGTATCCGGCCAAAAATCTAAAGCACACATGGAGAGGAAAGGGAAATCCATTCATCGCTTCCGACTATTTACAGAGTGCTCTGGGGCCTCGCAGTGCCCATGGCATGCAGAGGGAGGGATGGCAGTGAGCACCCACAGTGCAACTGCCTGGCCACCTCATGGCAGGAGGGGTGGAGAGGATCTGGAAAAGCTGGACACCAGGCACAGCTGCCCTCATTTGCCTGGAAAATTAAGCTGGCTGTAGAGGCCAGTCAGGCTCTGTGTGCTTACATGCACAACTCATTCTTGTGCTTCCCTGGCAGCTGTGGGGGAGTGCATTACACAGACCCCAGGTTACAGTGCACTCTGTGAAATGTCCTCTTTCAGAATTTTTGTGGAATGGGAGCCATATGGGGTCATTCTCTGCACCAGGCCATACCCAGGAGATCTCAGGGATCCATTGAGGAATCTGACCCAACGTGATTTGTTCACTTGTGTTTTTTTCTTGGAGCACCTGGGTAAGAGCTGTGCTGTCTATCTGTGCAGATTCTTTTGGCTGGAGGTAGGGTAGGAAACCTTTCTGGGGGGGTTTTTTGGGGATGCCCAGCCAGGGCCTTGCAGGTCCAGTTTATCTGTCTCCAGAGAAGGCACCAGAGACATAGGCACAGCTGAGTACAGCCAAAGGACCTCTCCACACTTGCTCTCCTGCAACATGGAAATCTCCAGCTGCCCTATCCACAGGACACTACAAGCACCTGAATATCTACTGAGTTCACGGACCTCAGCTTTTTTGCCGAATCACAACAGACTAAAAAAAAAAAAAAAAGACTGACAAAAATACCACTTTTTGTTATCATTTGCACATTCTAATGCACAGCACCACATTCCAGAAACCATAATGCACAGATACATTTCCTGATAGGAAATGCAACCGCCCTACAGATCCATCAATGGACAGGGCTGCCTCAGCAACATTTTCTAGCCGTGCTTCTCTGGATGCTTGTTTTGTTTCACCTGCTCAGTGAGTCTTGGGGAGACTCCACAAGACTGGGTTAAGGACTGATCCCACCAGGCATAGGAACATCCTGGAAGCAAGGTAGCTGAGCATCCCCAGTCCACCTGGGCAGCTGGGAAGCAGAAGCTGCATGCTGCATTGGCATCCAGCACATGCCTACAGGATGAAGGACAGGCTGCTGGGAAGCCCTTTCCCTGAGGAAAGGGTAGGACATGAGGCTGTGGAGGAGCCCTTTGGCAGCTGGGGGAAGAGGGGCTGTCCTGTCCACGTTGCAGGCAGCTCCAAAGTGCTCTTGCTGGCAATCAGCTTCCTGTTGTTTGAGCAGGCATGGGACTAGGGAATGGGGAGCAGGGAAGACAGCCAGGGGCTCCCTCTTGCTGCAGAGGCAAAGCCAGGAGCAGGTGCAGCCAGCAGTTTCCCTGCCTGGCCTGTGGCTCTGCCAGCCTTGCCCACTCACCCACCTCATCACCTGTAAGCTCAGGAGCAGGTGTGGTGTGCCAGAAAACACCCATGAGATGCTGCTCTGACATGATTTCTCAGACTTTCACTGACCCCACGGCAGGACTGGCAGGGAGAACTGCTGTTAAGTGGCAGGTCTGCATGGGGGTGCTGAAAGTGGTGGGGCACCCCCGTCCTCTGGGACTCTCACAGACAGATGCTGCTCACTGAGCTGCTGCTGCTAGGCCCAGAGACCTGCCAGTTTGCTGCATGCTTTAAACACCTTTCTGCTGAAATCCCATCAAGACCTTTATTTTCCTGTAGGATGCTTTCCTGCTGCCTCAGCCCCAGCTTCCTCAGCCAGGGCTGGCTGTGTGTCCCTATCCCAGGCGTGTGGACCAACACCTGGCCCAGGCTCAGTCTGCTCTCCTGCAGATGCCGCAGAGGTGCCCCCTCCTCCCTCCGGCAGCCCCACGGCACCTCTCGGTGTCCTGCTGCCACTCGGGCAGCCCCAGGGCACCCCATAGGCAGCAGGCAGTCCGGGGCAGCGAACACGGGCGGCCACACGGGTGGGAGGTGATGGGGCGCGGCTGTTAATGTGTAACTGGCACCGCCACCTTTCACCAGCCCGGGAGGAGCGGGGCCGGGCGGCAGCGGGGCCGGGCGGCAGCCGGGCCGGGCCGGGCCGGGTTCCGGGCGCTGCTGGCTGCGGGACCGGCTGTGGGGACTCGGTGCGGCCTGAGCCGTGCGGCCGCGGCCACACCTCGCCCGGCACGGCCGGCTCTGCCGGTTCCCAGCTTTCCCCGAGACTTGTTTTTCTGGCCGGAAGTTTCCTGGAGCTAAATGGCTCCTATCTGCCTGCTCTGCTGGGTCTGCAGCCTCTTCTGCGTCTGGTCAGTGGTGATAGGACACCCCTGCGTCCTTGATCACCAGGTATGGGGGCCGTGAGGGCTGCGGTGCGGGCAGGGCTGGGGTGGGCAGGGCCCCTGCTCCTGCAGGGAGCACAGCTGGGGTGCCTAGGGGCAGCAGGGCCTGGCAGGCAGCCTCTGCTCTGCCCTGCTCGAGAGAAGATGAGCGATGAAAATCCATGGGAGCCAGCAGAGTTAATTGCGAGGTGTGCTGTGCCAGTGGCCACCAGCCACAGGGGTGGTTCGCCCATGACCAAAGCCTGGCTGTCCTGCTCCCAGCCTTGGGCTGAACATGTCATGTTGTCCAGTCTGTTCACCAGAGCATGGCCTGGCAAAGCGTTTTCTGATCCATGGCATTTCTGACTATGGGGGTCTCTTGGCTGCAGGTGTAACACAGCTGCCCATAAAGGGTGCATGGCAAGCAGCATGCAAGTCACTGGTGATGCAGTGACTGGAGCCAGGGTGATGGAAAGCATGGGGCCAGGATCCCTGAGCGCCCAGCAAGGAGCAGGAAACACAACTAACCCACTGGGACAAGCGCTGCAGCTGGCAGCTTGGCTGATCAGGCAGGAGCTGAGAGAATGAAGGAAAGTGGCTGTCATGGGCCACTGACCTTTCAACTGAGGTCTCAGTTATTCCACCCAAAGGTGGAATAACTGAGAGCTCAGTGGAACTATTTTCCAAAGCCTCCCTGAGCCCAGCTGTGATTGATCTGAAAACAGGACCCCTGTGGCCCAATTATAACCCAATCCTCAGCACCCAGGTTTTTAAAGGCATATCTATTCCTCTACCAAGCAGGAATAGCAAGGTCTGATAGGAGATTTAGGTGGACAGGAGAATGAAAGGAGAGGTGAAAGAAATGGAAAGCCCAGCTAGCTGGAATGTCACCAGACACAGAAACCTGCAACTATGGACCACAGCAAACTTAAAGCACAGCATCTCTGCTTGCAAGGTCCAAACACAGCACTTAGCAGGAGCTTGTGCCTGCACAAACCAAACTTAAATTGCTGACCTGCTCTCTGGCAGCTTCAGTTTGGACATTTGACTCTCTCCCACTGAAATTCCAGGCAAGAGCAACCCATGTGGGGGACTGCTTCCCAAAACTATCTGAGCTGGGGCACCCTATTTACTGGTAAAAAAAAAAAATCCATCCATGTGGGTTGACTGATCCTTCCATCCTGCTTTGCTGATCTTTTGGGACAGTGAAGGATCCTTGGTCTGTTTTATTTCCTAATACTGACACAGCCAGCCAGCAGTAAGCCACAGCTACTCACCATGTATCCTCAGGAACATGGGATAGATTGGTGCATTGGTGCACTGTCCTGCACAGCCCCAGGGAGCTGCTCCTGGCACGGGTGACTGGTACAGGTGCCTATAGCTCTGCAGACTGGTCAACTTCCTGCCTGCCCTTGCAACAGGCAGGGCTCGCCTGCTTCCCTGCTCCAGCTGGGAGGATGCCCCTGTGTCATACAAGAGCTCCCTGGGGGCTGGAGGTGGGGAGCCACGGGAGGAAAAGGAAGTCCCTCTGCAAACTGACCCTCTATGACAACTCCCCTGTACGGAAGGACAGGGGGGTGACAACCTGCTGCCTTTGCACTCACCCATTTGGGTTTTTCCCTCAGCCCTGCATGCTCTCCTTTACTGTTTCAGTCAGCTGCTCTCAGTCCTGGCCTGTCCTGCTCATCTTTCTCCATTTATCCAGGCCCACTGCAATCTGGCAGCTCATGTGTTTTTTAAACGTGTGTGTGTTTTTGCTTTTTTAAAACTCTGCAAGGGTGATTAAGACATTTGACCCCTTGGAGAGTCTCTCTCATGACTCCCCATTGTGGATAGTCCATCTCAGACAGTAGCTCTTTTCCCAGGGATGGGCCGACTGCAGTGGGAAGAGCCTTCAGCATGTTCCAAGTTCCCTTCCAAGAAACATCACCAGTTTGGACCTCTCCTTCAACTCCTTGATCATACCCCATCACAGGACTCTCTTGAAGCATTTCCCTTCCCTGCACTCTCTCAACCTCTCCAGCAATGCCAAGCTCACCCTGAGCCCAGCAGTCTTCTCCAACCTCGGGGCGCTGCGTCTGCTGGACCTGAGCAGCTGCGGCATCACCTACATCCACATGGACACTTTCAAAGGCCTGGGAAACTTGCACACACTGCTTCTAAGAAACAACAGCTTGCAAGAGCTTGATGTCCCTTTCCTTTTGCCACTGAAGGCTCTTTTCCACCTGGACCTGCGGCACAACACGCTGGTCTCTGTGGACACTTGGAGCCTGCAGCTGATGGAGACAATCCCACGGGTCCGTCTGGAAGGGAACCCCTGGGTGTGTGACTGCAGTGTGCGCCCTCTGCAGCATTGGCTGCAGCGCAGGCGAGGTGAGCCAAGGGCATGGGTGCCAGGGGATGTGACGGGCAGGTGGGACCCCGAGCATAGGAGTCTTGCTTGATCCACCCCTGGGCAAGGTCTGAGATGGGTCTGTTCTACTCTGTTGAGGGACAGACAACCAAAAGGTGATGTGTCTGTTCCTTGCTTGCAGTTACACAGATTACCAAGGATTTCTAAGAATGTCAGCAATTTGGCCACTCTTCTGGGAAATGGGTTGCACGTACACTTGGGCCTCTAAATCCTTCTTTATGTGTCTTTGTGGAGTGACCACATTTTCATTGTTGAGGGCTTGGCAGCTCCCTCTCTGGAGCCAGGTCAGGTTCCAACCATCTGAGCTCAGCTCTGAGTAAGAGCAGTGGGGTTTCTGTGGGTATCCATGAATTTGTCTGTATCCAGTTTAAAGGAGCTGCTAATCAGAGTGACACACAGTTCCGTGGTCAGGGGATTTTTCCCTTTGGTTGTTTCCTACAATATGCTGAGGGTCAGCAAGTCTGTAAGGCAGAGCCAGGAGCACCTTGCAACGCATCCCATCAACCCAGGAACAAGCGGGAATCGTCTTCTCTAAACTGGAGAGGGGATGGGCACAGACCCCCATCCCACCTTAGCCCATTTGTCTCCCAGCTGTGCAGGTGACCTGCATGTTGCCCCCAGGGCTGAGGGGCCAGGAGATTGCAGCTCTGGATTCTCAGGACCTGGGCTGCCAGATTAAGCAGCGGTTTGCTCGTGAGCTCAACACAACACAGCAGATCACAGTGACTGAGAACAACAGTAAGTTGTGCAGATGCAGAGGTGTCCATAAGGTCTAGCACCTTCCTTCCTCTGTCTGGATGGGGCTGCAGGTGGAGACCCCCTGCTCTGCCCCACAGTTCCAGAGGCTCAGGCTGCTGGGCCATGCTGGTGCAGTGGCTTGGTGGGAGGGTGGTCAACACTTGGAGGTGTTTGCTTGCTTTGGGACAGGAAAGTTAACAGGTGCCACGAAGCTACCTGTTGGAGCACAGACACCACAGTGATGGGCAGCAGTACCAGCCAGCTGTCAGGCAGTTTTGCCCTCAGTGTTCACACCCCCTCGGTAGCTGGGTCTTAGTGAAGAGCATCTGTGTTGCTACTAATGAAAGTGATCTAGTGCTGGCTGTACGCTGCAGGCAGGCACAGGGTTGGAGAATGGGGAGTAGTGGGTTTGCCACAGGCTGACCATGTGCATTTCCTGTGTCACAGCCACTGCACTGCCTGCTGGGAAGGGGGGAAGAAGCTGGCCATACCTGGTGGGATTCATAGTGACAGCAATTGGCATCTCCATCCTGATTGCACTGGCTGCCAAGTGCAAGCTTGTCCAGAAGAACTTCGCCAGCTACCGCCACCGGCCACTGCCCGAAATCAGCTCCATTGGAGGCAGCCCCATGGAGGATACCAGCAGCTGGGACAGGAGCTCCATACCTGATGCTGCCGACCTGCAAGCTGAGGATGATGATGGCTTCATCGAGGACAACTACATCCAGCCCAGTGAGCAGCTGCCAACAAAAGAGGAGCAGGAGTTGCATCGCTCCATCTGAGCTTACAGCTTACAACTCAGCTACCACTGCTGTGGCCTCTTGCTGTCTCCCTAGCTCCACCCCTTTCCCGCCTGCCCTGGGCTTTGGGCCATACATGTTTGGGGCAGGAGGAAAGGAGCAGAGAGGAGGGGAGACAGGGATGGGCTAGGAATGGTGATGGAGGCTGAAGGCAGTCGGTCCCAGAGTGTCCCAGCATGACACCAGTAGGCTGCACTGTCACAGGGACACCAAACCAGCTGCTGCTTTCCCAGCCTTACCTGGATGCTGGGGATCAAGGAGGTAGTGCCTGTTGTGCCCAGGAAGCTGGGTGCAGTGGGAAGAGGAGCCTGTCCTCGTGCTGCCACAGGGTCTTGGGCACTGGCCTCACTGCCCTGTGGCGCCAGACCCAGCCCTGCTCTGTCCCTCAATGCGTTGTCACTCTGAGGTGTGATTAAAGCGTGATTTAGCCCTGCCTCTGCCTGCACTGGTTTGTTGGGACTCTCCCAGTGGCAGTGCTGGGAGGAGACCCCCAGCCCTACAGCTGGGGTGCGGCTTTTTTTGCATGTGCTTTCAAGGACCATAAATACATTCCTCTAACTGTGGCAATGAGAGACCATATCTGTAGTACAATGACTGCTCTTGTCCAAAAAAATATTTCACCTTCTCTGGTGCAGGCAGCCCTGCTGCATCATCACAGGGTTTCTGTGCATATCTCTCCAGCCATGGCCCATCTTTCTTTTCTCTCTTTCCTCTCCAGGAAGACAAGCTAAAAGACACCTTTCCCTTGTCAGCTCTGTAGAGCTGAGCAAACTCATCAGTGCTGCCAGTTGCAGTGCCAGGCACACACACTGGGCCAAGACGACCCTCTCCTCCAGCACCTGTTACAGAATTCCACGTGTCTCTTTAACTGTGGAATTGTATGAATGCAATAATTTTGACATTCCTGTCATCTTTGTGGTACAATGAACAGCACATGAGACACAGGTAACTGCAAGTTATTTCTGCTGGAGTCGGTTGTGCTTTCATGGGTTACACTGGAGTTAAAAGCAGGGAGCAGCAGTGGCATTCACCTTTGGTAAGTGATTCATAAGGCTAGCACCAACTGGTTGGAAAGATTTCCCTGGGCACAGCCCAGTCATTATCATCCCTGATAGCTCAGGAGTCTCTTCATCGTACTCCAGAGCATGAGGTATCAACACAGGACAGCATTTCTCAAAGCTCTGCCACACAGCTAATTCCCCCATCTCCTTCAAATCTCAATTTCACTGCTAACTACCTTTCTATTTATCCACTCATTAAAGCATTTACAGTGTATAAAAAACATAAATAATACACCTCAGAGAATGTCAACCAAAGGGCATAAATGGGTCAGGCATTGGATGGGTGATGCCGGCCAGAGAGCAAATGTGCCATTTGAGGCCATGAGCAGGAAGAAAACCTGCTGGCTTCTTTCAGTGGTCAGCCAGCTTTTGCTCTTAAATGCCATATTTCTAAAGTGAGCTTTACTTTTTCTTTTTCTTTTTTTTTTTTACTTTTTTTTTACTTTTACTGTCTCATTGTTTACCTTCTGTGCTCATCAGCTACCCATGAAAATACACTATATACTGTAATTTTTGGAAATTTCTAATATCTTTTGGGTAAGAGATTTAAATCTGAGGGATGCAGAAAAAGGATTTCAGTTATCTTTTGGAAGGTATTTTTTTAGCTTTTCAGTCACATGAATTCATGCTAGATGCAGTCTTTTCTTTTTAGTCTCAGTGATGTCTTAAAAGAAGTTAAAAATATAAGTGTCCAGGCTTATTTGTCCAGGATCTCACTCACCAGTCCCTCAGCACTTAGTGGTTGGATGGCTTGTCTACTTTGACCCTGCTGATAGACCTATTTATTTTTTAACCCAGCAGACATGGGAGGTTTTCTTGTGTTTGTGCATGTGTGTGTGTGTGCATTTTTCTGCCCCCTCTCTCAGGCAGCTGCAGTGCAAGTGGGCAGGAACCTGGCAACTCATGTTTGGGGGGAAATACATCTAGTATGCAGAGCTGGGAATACAAGGGGTCAAAGCATGAAAAGGAGGATCCCTGTCCAGGGGTCCACCCAGGAAGCTGCTGTGAGGCCTGTCTGAGGCTGGCAGGAAGCAGGAGCAGGTATGCAGGCAGACTGGTTCCAGGTTCGTGTCAGGCAGCAGCTTCTGCCTCGAGGCTCAGCCCTGCCACGGGGTGAAACAGCTTCTCTGTAAACAAACTAGCCAGCACTGACATATTCAGGAGGCTTTGTGTGTTCCATGTGAGCATCTTTCAGGGCATGGCCAGGTCTCAGGTTCACAGAGCAGCGGTAAGGGGATCTGGATATGTCTGGGTTCTTAAGCAGAGAGAGATTGACATGCATTTGGAGGGGGGAATTGTATATCAGGAAAGAAGTACATGCATTTTTGGGGCTGTGGTGGCATTGCCACACTAGCTGGTAATCCAGAACCACAGCCACACGAGGGCTGTTGTGATTACTGCCCTGGGCTGAAGCCAGCCCTGAAAAGCCCTGACACCTCCTGCTCAGCAGAGAAGCCTGCGTTCAAGTATCAGCCTTCAACACAATCAACTTCTCTAACACTTTATTATGTGTGTCCACACACAACACAGGAACCAAGAAACCAACTAGCACCTGTGCTGCAGAGTGGAGTCAGGGATTGGGCAGCACAGGCTGTCCCTCTGGGCAGCTGGACACCCAACCACCATCTTCAGGCACAGCCTGTTCTCAGCCATTATCTCCTTGGGTTGCTGTTGTGGCCCACAGTCAATCACCCTTTCCTGGCACAATTCACAGGGACTTAGGGCATATTTTGAAGGGGCTGTGGAGGGGACAGGATTCACGTTCACATGCAGGCAGCACGGAGCTGTAAGCTGGGCATGGTCATGCCTCTTCACAGAAATGCCCAGATGTGCAAAACAGCTGTATGCAGGCAGCTGTGGCCTCTCAGCACAGCTGGGCTGATGGAGCTGTCAGTCACTGCTGGACCACTGGTGCTGACAGAGAGGGTGCAGTCTGGCATAACTGCACATGCACTGACACAGATGTGCAGAGCAGCAGCAATGGTGATGGTGCAAAACCATTCAGCTCTGGCCTGTCCCCTTCTGTGTAGGCACAGGGGTCCCTGGTGGACCTGGGGTCAAACAGCCCAGAGGGGAAGAGCAACTCAGCTTTGAAGAGATTTTGTAGAGGAGGATCTGAGCTCACCACCACCTTCTAAGCTCTTGGGCAGATTAAGGGAGGAGATGCAGAGAGAAGAGGAAACAGCAGTTTAATAAAATCTACAGATGATGTGAAAGTGGCAGAGGAAAATGTAGAAATAACAGAGATACAGAGAGAAAAGCCCAAATGATGTACATTGAGGAAAACAATCCAAGGCTTCAGGCAAAGGAAAGTCAGCAGGAGAAGGGCAAGAGTAGGTGAATACAGAAGTGGTCTCATGAGATCTCACTGCATT
Source organism: Acridotheres tristis (assembly GCA_037013685.1). Classification (NCBI taxonomy): domain Eukaryota; kingdom Metazoa; phylum Chordata; class Aves; order Passeriformes; family Sturnidae; genus Acridotheres; species Acridotheres tristis. Next base: position 12,003,759 of record CM072895.1, read on the forward strand.
AGGGATGCTTGGTCTGGAGCTGTGAAGGGGTGAAGCCCTCACTTGACCAGCTGATAGTGAACTCTGACACTGCCTCCAGGTGTAACACGGACAGTGATTTGTGCCATTAGCAAGGAAATCAGCTACCATCCTCTTCCACATGAATTTGCTACCAGGCACCATAGCTCAGTCTTGTTCCATTGTAGAGGAAACTTGGCAAATAATGAGCAAAACCAACATCTGGGGCAGAGCAACTCAGGTGAAGGAAAGATGGGAGCAGACAAGAAGATGAAGAATCACAGAATAGTCTGAGGTTGAAGGAGCCCAGAAAGATCATAGAGTCCAACTTTTAAGGGAATGGCCCACATGGGGTTCAAACCTGTGACCTTGGTGTTATTAGCACCATGCTCTAACCAACTGGCTAAGAGGAAGAGAAGGTCATGCAGGAGCATCTTCAGCAGGAGGTTGGGATCTAGGTCTATGGAAAGGGCTGTGAAAGGGTTAGTGGGTCTATGAGGGAATGAGAATTTTGACAGATAAATTAGAGTTAGGTCATAGGAAAAGTTCCTGGGGTGAATTGTTAGTCTGCCTCTGGGAGAGACACCTTGGTGATAAAACAAGACACCTTACAGAGATAAAACACCAAAAAAGCTCCAGGTAAGGCCCGAGTGACAGTAGATGAATTTTTCTGCTCTGCAGCAGCTGCAGAACTTGGGAGACAGAAACAGCATGGAAACAAGCAGGGACTGGGATGAGCTGCAGGGCTCCTGGCAGCAGAGGTGCCTCTGCCTGGGAAATTCCTGTGGGAGGGTACAGCACTCTCGCCTCGCACAGCTTTTGCAGAGGGCAACCCCAGCCCCAGGATTCAGGCATCCCATCACCATCACCCAGCAACTGCACCTTGCTGTTTGTGGCTCATGTAGCTGGAGCACTGTGGCATGAAAACAGAGCCCCAACACTCAGTCCAGCACAGATCAGGGCCTTGACACCAATACCCCTTGATCACCCCTATGATAAACCGCAGGTGATGGTGGGCTGCAGAAATGTAACATTAGAACAGATCCTGGCATTGCAAACACAAACAGCATTTCATGTGAGGTCCAGCCGTTCTGTGGCTCTGGCACACACAGTCCTATGCAAATCCCACACTCACTCCCACAGACACCAGTGATTTCTTGGGAGCAGCCCCTGCAGCCATACCTCCCACCACGCTCCCTTGTGCCTGGTGACGTGCAAAATATCTCCTGCTATTCACCAGCTGCTAGAGGCTCTACTTCACTCAGGAGCTGGAGGATCTGCACAGAGCACAGGTTGGTTTATACCGCCCGCAATCACAGCCTCTCCTGCCAGGAGAGCGTATGACGCAGTTCCAGGAACTGCAGGAACCAAGCAAGTACTGGGGTCCCCAAGGGTACAGGACAGGCTCACCTTCACTCTGTATCAGAGGTCACAGCTAGGCAGGCGGCAGCTGCCACAGGAGGCTTTGTGGAGATTAAATGCCAGCCAGGTCAGAGCCTGTCCAGGCACCCTGAGTCTGTGCTGTGCCACCAGCCTGGGGCAAAGCAAATGCCAGTCATCTCCAACAGAAACACAAGGCACACTGCAGCTCTCCTTCCTTGGAGAAGGCCATCACTGACAGGTTGTATCTGCTAAGGCTCACGCAGAGGTGTCCTGGGTCAGATCAGGTTGGCCATGCTGGAGGTGGGAGGAAGCCGCCTGTTCCCAGCGAGGCGGCCGGAGATGGTGAAGACGCGGATCTCGCCGGTCTCCAGGCTCCGAGGAGCCGCCCGGCGGCAGGAGGTGCACAGCAGGTATAGCAGCAGGCAGAGCAGGATGGCACTGCCAGCAGTCAGGAGGATGACCCCGCTGGTGAACATGCTGGCCAGCGGCCGTGCGGGGCTGAGCTGCATGGTGGTGGTGGAGAGGATGGTGAGCACCACCCCGCACACCAGCAGCACCAGGGCACTCAGCAGCAGCACCAGGCAGTCCGAGAAGCCTCCGCTCTTCAGGAGCTCGATCTGATCCCGGCTGCGGATGCAATTCATGTCCTGGATTGCAGAGCTCAGCAGCTGCTTCAGCAGCACGAGCAGGGCCAGGAGACAGAGTGTGGTGCCCACGGCGAGCCGCCACTCTCCAGACCGGCTGCTAGTGCTGTACAGCAGGATGATGCCCCCAATCCCGCAGGCTAGGATCAAAACCACAGCCATCCCGTAGCACAGGATGGACTTTTTGGGGTCCTGGAACCACCAGAGCTCCACATGCTCTTCCAAGATATTCCTCTGGATGTGGTCTGCATCTGCAGGGGTGCGGGGGCTGCTCAGCTCTGCCAGCTCTGGCATGGTAGGTAGCTGAGTGAGGAGGGCACAGAGGTGGCACAGATGAATTTGCACCCTTACAGCAAATGGAGGGTCAATGCAGCAGCAGTGGTGAAGGCAGCTGCATTTCTCCAGCAGTGATGTCTCGGTGTCATTCTTTGGATCCTGATGGAATTTCCTTTTGCAGTGGTGCTATCTGGAGAGCTATGGTCCATGTGCTGGGGTTGAGCCCACCACCGAGGTAGGGCTGTGAAACATGATGGAGCATTCCCAGAGCAGAACCAGAGGGGAACAGCCAGGGCTGGCTCCTTCCTTTCCTGTGTCTTTCATCTGGAAAAGTGAAGAAGAGAAGATATCATTAAACAGAGACCCAGCTCCCCTGTACCAAATAATCCTGTGCCAAACCCTGGGCCTTGCTTGCTCCAGGCTGGCCTGCAGACCTTACTGTGCTTCCCTCACAGAGGCCCTGTGTGCTGGAGAACAGATCAGCTGCACGTCTTCCCGGGGGACCTCCATGTGCTGTGAGGGAACCTCGGCGTGTGCCCTGCTCAGAGGCTGCTGGCACATTGCTGCCCGAAGGACTCTGCCTGCAGCTGGTGCTGGCAGCAGGGCAGGGACGGAGCAGAGGCAGGTCCTTCCTGGGATAAAGCCCCATTCACAGCTCCGGCTTCACATGCTCCCTCATCAGCATCAGCCTCTTGTCACCAACTGGCTCTGCTGCCCAGAATGGGAGGTGGGGGTCAGGACCAGTGTTTAACCCTTCCACTCCAGTGGCTGGAAGAGTGAGAGCTGCCAGAGTTGCATGTTCTCGGCCCTGTCCCATCCCTTCACTGCCTGTGATTTTCCCCCAGAAGTTCCCTACAGAAATATGGTAGCTACATCTTCAGTGATCTCAGCATTTTCCTGGAAAAATTCCTTAGCTGTGGCCTGGCACCCTGAGATTTTGCTGTCCTTGCTGCCGATCTGTGAAGCAGTTTGCCACTGGAGGGGAGCAGAGGAAGGGCAGTAGTGGCTCTGAGGTGCTGTGCTTGGCTGGGCTTCCCTGGGCACAGCACCTTGTCTCAGCCCAAGACTTGTGGTTCCCAGGCTTGTGGCCCAGCTATCCTGGCCCTCCTCAATACTTCTTTGGGTACAGTTTTAGACCCAGAGTGGAAACTACTTGCATTTCTTCACAGGATGTTCCTCCCTGGCATGTGAGCACTCCAGCTGCTCCCACAGCACCACGAGGACCCTCTAGAACAGCTAGTACCCCAAACCATGGAGAGGTGCTGGAGAGGACAGCATGGGAGCATGTCAGGAGTGGCTGAGCCTGAGAGACACTCTGCAAACCCTGGAGACCCAAGGATAGCCTCCCTGGTCACCTCCTAGACAGGATAAGGCACCCTTGACCATCACAGGCACACACATGAACTGCTCTGAGTCCTGCAGGAGCCCATGGCAGCGACTGGAACTGGCTCAGGTCCCTTGTGTCAGAGCTGTGTCACTTCCCCTGGGTGGGGGAACAGCCACCCCACCTGCTAGAAAATGTCTCTCAAGAGCCTATCAGCCCATGTCAAACATGCTCTGTTTGTACCCTGCTCTGCTCAGCACTGGGGCTCAGGGCTCATTGCACACAAGCAGGGACAATTTACAACCTCCACACGTGGCAGCTCTGCACACACCAGGGATCTTTCCTCCAGTCACCCTTCCTGTCTCTGTTCTCCACAGACTGCATCCCCTTGTGGCAAGGGCCTTTGCTGCCAGCAAACACCTCAAACCCCTCCATGGAGGCCCAGCCAACACAGGCAGGGGGGACAGGGAGCACAATTGTGTGGGGAGTGCTCGGACCAGACACTGCCTGACAGTGTCAGGCCAAGCTCCTCCTGAGTCACTCCCCGGCTGTGATGGAGCATGAGGTCACTTTGGACGTGGCTCAGGGCCTGCTGCCAGCAGCAGCCCGTGCCTGTGAGCAGGAAGTGTGTGAGTATGGCAGGATTGCAGGCCTGGCAGCCAGCGGCCCGGGGAGCCAGTGGCACTGGGATCCAGCCACCCTGGGAGCCCACATGGCCGCTCTGTACAGGAGGGGCTGGGGGAGACCTACAGCTCCTGGCTGTAGCCAGAACAACCAGAAAGCATCAGTCAGAGAGAGAAAAGAGCTGTGCTTGAGTGTGTTGCTTTGTGCCTGCTGGGATGCACTTGGATTTTGCATGAGACAGCAGATACCTTGTGCTGTCGGCGTGTGCCCAGGACACAAGTTCCCAGGAAGGTGAGGATGTCATGGGGCACTGTTAAAGTAGAGAGATGTGAGGAGACATTGAGTCTGGAATTGTTTCCTCAGCCTATGCAAATCAGCTTGGTGCTAAACATTGCTCCCTCGTGCCTTTCCATCTCCAAGCACAGAGGTGCCTTATCTCCTCCTTACCAGTGAATGGGTGAGTCTAGTAGATAGCAAGTTTGCAAATTAGGTTGAGATTTTGGACTAAGAGAACATAAAGCTTGGAGAAGTGCAAAGTCTGTGTCCTGCTGCTTGACCCAAGTTACATGAGTCAAACAATAAACAAAAAACCACAACAGCATAAACCACAATGAAGGGAAAACATGGTCAAAAATCAAGGTACAGGACTGTATTCTCACGTTACTTTTTAAAATTTAACCATTTAAGTTTTTTGTTTGCTCAGAAGAAGGACAAGGGAACAAAATAAAACCATAGGAGCATCTGGCCGAGGAACAAAATTAGGTATCACCTCTACAAGCATGTATTTCCCACTGTTATATTAACCTCTATTAAACAAATTATTTGGAGAGTTTCCCAGTGGTACATTAACCCCTATTAAACAAATTATTTGGAGAGGCAAAGGCTTCCACTGAAGTGTGCTTTCATGTTTCTTTATGTCTGTTTGAAAATGTTCTGGGAATATAATCTTTTGCTCTAAAATCATCCACACTTGCTTCTCTAGACTGTGAGGGTTTGTGCTGCTAATAACAGTATTTTTACTCCTAGAATCACAGAATAATTAAGGTAGGATGGGACCTTGTGAAGTCACCTGCTTAAAACAAAGTTCACCTAAAGTCAGACTGAACTGGTCAGGGCCTCATTCATTTAGGTGCTAAGGATGGAGGATCTATAGACCCTCAGGGATCATTCCAGAGTTAAATCACCCTCACCACGATAACATTCCTCCTTAAATCTCGGTACAGTTTCTCATTCCTCAGGCTGGATGCACTGCCTCCCACCCTCTTCAGAAAACTCTCTTTAAATGTTAAACCAAAGCAGCCCTATCCTGGCCTGTAACCCACCACTCTTTGAAGAAGGCATGGACATAGATCTCACAGCAACTTTGCTGATCTGCTTTCTTGGCATTGTGCAGCACATCACTTTGCCCAGATCAGACCGAGAGAAAGGAAGGAATATAGATGCCTGCTCTGCCAAGAGGGAGGACAGCCATCCAAAACTGTTGCCCCTTCTTTTGGTGTTCTTTGGGCTATCTGATCTTGCTGGTCTGGGACAGACCATAACAAGCCAGTTGGCCCATCAGATCGGTGTATTTGATAGCGTGGATCACAGGTCATTAATCTACATTTACTCACTACTGAAGCCAACACCTTCTGTGCTCCCATCTCTGCATGCAAGAGAAAAAGGAGGAGGGGACCAGCTCAGCCATGGGCTGGCCCAGCAAGCCCAGACAATGCTTTAAGTCCAAAGAGCACATTTCAGGAAAAAAGTGACATGCTGTCCTTCCCCGGTGCTGGCTGGCAGCTGTGGAGGAAGAACAGGAAAGAACTGGGAATGCAGGAAAACAGAAATATTCATGTTTTTCCTTTTTCATTGTGTTGGTTGTTTTTTTCTTTCCCTACCCTGACAACATTTAACTGGAAATTGAGGGTCATCATCAATGTGCTCCTGGCCACTCCTGGCTACAGATGTGGGAGATGTACACTGGCTGAACACCTCAAAATGATACATACATATACTGGCTGTGAGAAGGGAAGCTTAGTTTATAATTTACTTATAAACTTTTTGTGTCTGACGGACTGATATCTCACAGACAGGCCACGGATTGTATATTAACACTTCAATTTCAGAGCCACATACAATTCAGCTCTTGAAATATCCCTTACTTGTCTCCTCGAACCCAGGGCACCCCTTGAAACAATGCTTACCCACAGGGTTCAGGAGGCGAAGTCTGGGGAAGGCAGGCTCCTGCAAGACTTCCTTGTGCTTCCAGCCTTGGAAGGATTTTATGCAGCTTTTATGTGGACTTCATGAACACCATGGGGACTGGGAGAGTCCAACAAGATTTGCTATAAAATAACAATATATAAAATGATTTACATGGGCAGTGTGGATGAGAGCCAGCAGAGCTTCACAATCTCAAACAAATCCAAGCCATCTCAGCCCTCTGCTTTCCCAATCTATCACAGCTTATTTGCTTCTTCGCCTGGTCTGCTCCTTTGCCTGTTTGAGATGGACTTGCCCCCACTCTGTGGCTCACAAAAATCTTTAGTCCAGAACAGGCATAAACATTTCCCTATAATTTTATGTATTTTTTTTTTCAATTTCCAATGCTTTAGGAAGTATTTCTTTACCAAGAGAGTCAGACCTGAATTGTTGTATGTCCCTTCCAACTGAAACAGTACATTCTATTCTGTCTATTGTATTCTAATTTGTCTATTCTAGCCTATTATATTGTCTATTCTATTGTATTTCAATGGAAAAGGACCTAAAATTATCATCTAGTCCAACTGCCTGACCAATTCAGGGCTGATCAAATTCAAGAATGTTTTTTAGGGTATTGCCCAGGAGCCCCTTCAATACTGACAGGCTTGGGGTATCAACTAATTCTCTAGGAAGTGTGTTCCAGTGTTTGACCACCTTTTCAGTAAAGAAATCTTCCTAAGCATATTTGATTCTGTTCTAACTCCCTATAGGCTCAAAGAGAATGAAGCTCACGTATCTTGTTTTGTGACTAAATTACTGCCCAATGCACAAGTCAGAAGCTCTGAGTGTCATGGTGCTCAAGGCCTGGGAGCATGTGGGAAGGTTCCCTCTCTGACAACTCAGGACTAGGGATAGAGGAACCTGCAAGGAATGGGAGTAATGGAGCTTTTATGTGCCATCTATCTGTCTTGCTCAAGATTCTAGCAAGAGATCCACACTCCTTTGTCTGCCACACCAACCACCAACTCCCAATGCTCTCCCTTTCCTGGGCTGCTCAAAATCCATGCAAACCTGTGCAGTTTGATATGTACTCCTGGGGACAGCCCACCCTCTCTCCCCTGACAGATGGACAATGCTTTCCCAGACGTGAGCATCTGTCCCACCAGTGCTCCTGCCATGAGACTCCATTTGGGAAGGCCCAGGGAAGCCCTGGGTGATGGTGGATTGTCCCTTCCTTTCCCCAAGCCTAGGGGCTCTGGGCTTAAGGATGGTGGAGGGCTTGTTGTAACAGGGTCAGTGCACAGCTACCTTTTATACAGGTCTAGGCAGTTTTGACACGCTCCATTGTGAAATGTCATGTTCCCCTTCCTCTCTGTATGCTCAACAGGCATCCATTATCCTGACCCCGCAGAGCCTGTCCTGATGCACCTCTGCCAAGGCTGGCCTGGGAGCTCCAAGAGAACAAGAAACTCTCAAGCCTTACGTGCTGAGAGCCAAGAATGGCACAAGGAAGAGATTAATTGGAGACAAGAAGCAGGGTCTCTTAAGAGAGAAATCTGAAGTAACCTCAAACCTGCCAGCAGCTCCTGCTGAAGCTCCTTTCCGCACAGCTCCCAGCCAGGAAGGGATCACTCACCTGCGGCAGACGCTGCCTACACGCGACAAACCATCACACTTCGCTGCTCCAGGCTGGCAGCAGTGGTTTTTCCTGGTTTTCCTTCCACTAGATCCAGCTAACCAGGGAGCCCACGGGGAAAATCTCTTCCCTTCCTCTTACAAGTGGCTGCCAAGACCCGGGTGAGGCTCCCCTGGCTGGTGCGGCGGCAGCAGCGAGGTCCGGCTGCAGCCCTCACCTCCTGCCCGGGCAGGTGCATTCCCCAGCTGGGTGGCGTCTGAGCAAACCTGCTGCTGCTCTTGGAGACGCTCCAGAGCCGCGCCGGTGTGCAGGTGCTACCCCTCCCTCTCTCCTCGGGCAGGATCTGGCCTCCGGCCACACACCGATCCTGGAAGGTGGCTCATTTCCTCCCAGATGGAGGTGAAGGGGTGCCAGAGCCAGGGAGCAGCTCTCAGGCAGCAAGGTGAGAAGGAGCCTGCAGCCAGGCTGGCAGTGCTAGAGGACATTTGACACATTTGGCAAGTATTTGGTATTAAAGTAGTTCCTGCTCTACTGCATAGGTTAGGGCCATCCAGTCCTATCAGGACTGGATCTTTCTGTGGCAGAAGTTCAGGCAGGCAGTCAGGCAAGATGTCGCTGTGGTGCCATCTTCCCACCAAAAGGGAGCTGCAGAACCCCCTCCCTGCGAGACAGCAGCAGAGTTTACCATGCTGCAGAAGAGCTGATTTCCTACTAATCCAGTGGGGAAAAAAAAACACACAAAAAAAGGTAACCATTTTGAGAGGAATCAGGAAAAAAAAAAAAAAAGGATTAATTTAAAAACTGAAGACTAAAAAAAGGAGTAGCAGGAATGTTGAAGTCAGTAGGGGAATGGGATTCCCAGACTGATCAATGTCCCCTCCTTCCTGGCCAGGTTTCATGGCAGCAGAAGGGATCATTACCGTTAGTCTGAGCAGCTGGAAAATCTCCAGGGAAATGCAGGAAGAAGAGAACAGGACTAAACAACAGCTCCTGTCTGGCTAATGGAAACAGAGGCTCAGTGATTAAGTCACATGCTTTTTATCAGGCTGTGAGAAGGGAAGCTTAGGATATGCTAATCAAATAGAAACCAAGTAGTGTGACAGGTTCAGGAATTTGTCTGAGAAAAATCTGCTAGGTCTTTTGAGACTTGTGAAATATCATCCGTCCAGAGGACGTTGTCCTACACGTAAAAAACCCAAATGGTATGTGATAGATTTTCCCATACAAACACCTTTGAACAATGAGTTTGACCCTATCCAGAAAAACCTGGATTTTTAGTTGGTCCAGTTAGCAAAGAAGTCATCTAAGGGGAAATCTTATTCAGATAGCCATATAGTCATTTTAAAAAGTGGGCTGTAGTTTCATAAGGGCGTGAAATGCTTACCAGCTCCTTTAGGGAGGTACCAAAAGGAGAAACAGAACAATGTAGGTCAAGAGAGGATGAAAGCAGAAAATGTTTTTGCACCTTGGGAGAATTCAGAAGACCATTAGCACACAAAACCATAATCCAGTTAGAACTTAATTCTAAAGCATTTATAGAGCGCATGTGTGGGAGTTTGACCTTGGTCTGCTTTTCGCAGTACAGAAGGGGCTTGTACATCTATTTTGCTTCCAGCAGGTCTGCTAAGTTTAGTTGTAACACTCTGCTGTGCCTGATGCTTAATGCTCCCCTATACAAGCAATGTTTTACTTGGCTCTTAGCCACTAAAATCAAGTTCAAAATCCTCTTCAGCCTAGTCTGGCTGAAGAGACTACCTAGGCTACAAGGGTGACATAGAGGCATATTTTTAAGCATATCAGTCACCATTTAGAAATAATTTGCTATCTATATAGGCATATTAGGAAAAGATTCTTCTTTTTCAGTTTACTGCATTTCTCTAAACCACAATTATTAAAGCAGTGTGTTGTATGATTCTAGCACTCAATTTGTCCTGACAGAGAGAGGGGAAAATTATACCACACGAGAGCCTAGCAAATTAAAATGGGCGTGTCCTGAAAATTTTAGAGGGAACTGGTTTCTAAAATATTTACTAATTACATTAATTACATCCTCTTTCTGTGCAGGAAGCATCAAGATGATTATATGGGGAGGGTAGGAGGAAGAAAGGATGTTAAGCTAGCCCATTAATAGACCATTAACTTCTTCCTTTTGCTCTTGTGAAACCTATGCTCCATACAGATTAAAGATGCAAAATGGGAAAAAATTAAAGAAACTTAATTCCACATTCATGAACAAAGCACTCAGCTGAAGTCTCCAAAATCATTGGAGCTCATGGAACCATCTATTTTGCCATGGTATTACCCTGGAAATGAGTCTAGTATTCCTGATGGTAATGCAGCTTACATCTTACCCAGCCCTGGCACTACCTTCTTCTATATAATATTATTAGGAGTATACAAAAGCACTCATCACTTTTCCACTACTCAGGATAGGAAATTAAACAGTAACATACTGGCTGTTTTAATAACGAATAGTTCCATGCTCAGCCAGTAGCTTAATCTTCTGATATATGTGAAATACTCCTCAGTGGGACAGTGTGTCATGCACTGACAACAAAAGATGAAAAATTTAGGGTTTCCCCCCCTCATTATTAAAGAAATTACTCCCTGCATTTTCTGTGTATAAGTACTTTGCAGAATGACTTATTACGAGAATTTCACTGAAAAACTGAACTAACGGAATTGTGGATGTTGAAAAAAAGACAAAAAAACCCCAATTTATCAAAGTAATTGGAGTTATGACATAAGGTTTGGACTTTATTCCAGATTTTGGGAGTTTGAAACTGGGCTGCCTTTTTTGTCCTGCTGAAATTATGGTAGCAGATGAGGCAACACATCTCTAGACAGGAGGCAGAGGCTTTACCAAGAGCTTCAGCTCGGGAGTGCTTGAGTCAAAGGTTGCCCTTACAAGGTAATTGATTGTTAATCTGTGACTAGATACCTGCCTGGAATAACAATGACATTAGTCTTAAGGGCAGCAGTCCATTGTATGGAGATAGGCAATTTAATACTGGAAAATAAAAGGCTGATGTTGAATTTTGCATCACAGTGACACCAAATTAGAATTCTATCAGAAAAGGCTTACAGTTTGACCACCTCTTCTGAAACAGGACACATTAGTTTTCAAGAGAAAGACGAATACCTAGCATGAAGGCACAAAGATTAGTCTTACACTAACACAAATTTATTTTTATTTCTTTTGGCTCCTAAATCTCATTAAAAGGGCAGATTTCAGAAAAGTAGAAGTGTTCAGAGCACTGATTGTTTAATAAATGCTTCTAGTGGAAGAGTATAGGATCATGTAAGTCTACTCTATGCTGTAGCATTTCTGATCTTGCCAGGAGGGTATAATAACATAAGGCATCCTTGAACCACGTCAGTGTTGCTGCATCTTGTGGATTCTTTCCAGATTCAGTTCAGGAAGGTTTCTGACTGAAAGAGGCTGAACCTGGACACTTCAGGGCTTGCCCCTTCTCTTGGATTTGGTCTCGTAGATATTGAATTTCTAGCTGCTGCATTTCTATGATTTTTTCTCTTTCCACCTCTGGATTCAACCTCAGGATATCTGGGCTGGACAGAAGTTCACTGGAGGGAGCTAGAAGATAAAATAGAGAGGACATAATACAGTAACAAAGGTCCAGCTCATACAGTTCTTTGGCATGAACAAGGGAAAGTATCTTTCAGGGCTGAAGGAGTAGATCTAAATAGTAAGAATCTGCAGGATTTAGCAGTTTCTACAATTAACATTAAAATGTAACAGGTACCACCAGGCAGACAAGCTAGAATGAAACATAGACAGTAATTGTTCACGAAGGACAAAAAGGGCTTCTGACCTCAACAGTAGCAATATGGAAAATACACAAGAACTATTCACCTGTGTCTTGAATTGCCTTTTTGTTCTTGTTTAGTCTCAGTGCTGACTGAAGGTTGTGCACCTGCGCTTTGGCCACCCTCAGTTCTTGCCGTAAGTCATTAATTTCCTTAATCAGACTCACATTTTCCTGCAAAAACAACATGCTCTGTAAGGAAAAGCACAGGTCCTATCTGGCTGGGCAATATGTATCTTCATATCTTTGAGAAAGACACTGGACAGTACAGAATCAGTATCCCAAGCAGAAGGTGCCAGGCAATCAGGAGAGTACACAACATTTCAGGTAAGACCACAGTAGATGTGACACAGAACATGACAGTGTTCAAACCATGTTAGCTCAAGAAACTAATACTTGTTTTGCTTTTCTGGCTGCAGCTGCACTCCAAGGTATCTTCTTCCTCGCCAATTCCAAAAGGAAGCTCAGGGCCTTCCTAAACTGATCCAATTAATTCAGAATTAATGTGAAGAATTCCCACGTCTCCCTCCAGTGTGTATTATTTTGCTTTTCATTTGTCATCATATATTAGTTCACTTAAATTATATTTATCTAATTGAAATCATTCAAAGCCCTCTTCATTAGTTCTGACAGACATCATTTTTCCACGCATATATTAGGAAATATATAAAGCATGTGGAGACTGGAGATAACTTCTGCTAACATGCTGTTATAAGAAAAAGTTAGCAATGTATGAATCTTTTGTTCTTTTTTTGTATTAGTCAGTTTTCAGCCCATACAAGTTCAATCCTCTAATTTTTTAGTAGCCTACCATGAAGCATCTTGCTGAAGGAGCTGTGAAAGTGCCAGTAAATGTAATTTACCCATTGTTGCAACAGGTTTAAAGACTTCAGCAAAACCAGTATGGGTTAATACTAGTGAAGGATGATAACCCTGCTGCTCATGATGTAGAAACAGGAGCATCATTAACTAAATATTTCTTCTCTGTATTCAAGAAAGTGAAGTGGAATTGTATATTTGCCTCTTACAAGGACAGTGAAATACCTTACCACATCAATAACTAGGGCAATTGTTAAACAGCTGCCAGCATACTTGAACCAAGAATAGCAACTATTTCAGCTACCTGTGGTGTTTTTTCAGAACTTTTGGAACACAGTGGCAATATTTTAAAAAGATAGATGGCAAAAAGATACTTAGGGTACCTCACAATGCCAGTCTCAAGCAGTATGGAACCCGCTAAAACAACAGGAGATAAGGATAAGGATGAATGAATTTTTCCCATGAAAATGGTGTCTTCAAATCTTGTTTTTTACTTTTGTTTTAATGATTATTTTGGTTGATAGAGATAATTATGTTGCCACAAAAGATTGTGCAAAGCATATGACTCAGTTCCTTCGAGTATTCTTATAAAAGTGTTGGCACCACACACCTGCAGCTGGTCAGTAGTGAAGTACAAAGCTCACTGCACCTCGCAGTATGTGGCTGCACTCAGGAAGTTCAGGTTGGCAGCAATAGCTCAGGGCACGTGTGTGGCAAGATTATCAAGACTTCACACTAAGACAAATACAGCAGCTGTGTTTTAGTTTCTTCTCAGCTAAAAATCACTGACTGGAGGAAGAGTGTGGGATTCAATAAGATCTGAACTTGTTGGGCAAGAAGAGTCACTCTTGCAGTGGTTATGTTGGACTATAAATGCAGCAGCAGTTGGTGTGCTCAGGCAGCTCTGGAACTGTAATATTTTGTTGAGTCCGACTTGTCTAATTCAAGCCTTTAAATACAGATGAAATTTGACACTATGCATTTATTCCAGAGCTTGATCCCAAAAGAACACATGAAGAGAGTAACTTCCAATAATCAGTCAAGGTAATTTTCTTTTGACCAGCTTTCGGGGTTGGGTCATAGCATTTCCCTTTAGGTGTACTTTAGTCATGAGCACCTTCAAAAGTTCAGTCCAAGTGATTACCTGCTGCTGTCAAATGAAGATCTTGCTTTTGGTCTATCAGAAAATACAATACAGAGTATTTTTGTATGAAGCAATCTGGGCTATGTAGAAATGTCTTTGGTTTGTGTTTGGTTTGCTTGGTGCTGAAAAGCTGTTGGTTGACACTGATAATATTTTCCTGAAGAAGCCTTCTCCAGAGAGATTAGCCTTTAATTCAATATTTGCATTCTGACAGAACATTTGCACTGCAATGCAACGTCACAGAATGGATTAAAATAAATGTTCATGGGAAAACTCATTGTCACGGGATGTTATGGCAAAGAACCAATTGTTTCAGAAAAGGGACTGATCAAATGCATGGATAATGAGACCATCAGGTACAATGACACATCATATGGATGCAATCTACAGTCTAGGAAGTCCCTACAGTGTTGACTGTCAGAGACAGGTAGGACACATAGAAAATTTCATCCTATATGGGCTTCAGTTTAAGCAGCACTGCTTCAAGGTTATTCAGTGTCTCTGTTTTTATGTACCCAAAGAAGCCCTTACAAATGCAGAAGGCTGAAAGAAAAACTAATAGTTGAGTAACAGGCAACTTGTCAACTGGTAAGAATAATTAAATTATCTTGACAATTCTAATCATCTGTTGCAGCAGTCACTAGTGGAGTGTACCTATGAATAATCTCTCAAAGAGGAGGGTATAGCTCTGAAAATGTAAGCACAACTGAGGAATAATAGAGATACAGAGCTAGAAGACTGTTAAGATGTCATTTGCTTTTTCAAAGCAAATCCTCACAGAAGTTTCTCTAAACTAGTCTTAAAAGCCCCCGTGAAAGACTGGAAGGCCATGATAATTCCTGCTGGCTGTAAAATCTCATTAATCTACTGGACTTCAGAGAACTGCTTTTTCTTTGAAGAAACCAGGCTGGTTAGAATCTTTGATATCTTCATCTTCCAGATGTTTTATTAATTTGGTTTTAATCATCATTTCATGTTAGGCTTTCTGATCCAAGACATCAAGTATTATCATTATGAACACCATCTGTCACCCTATTCCAGTAAGGAAATTCTTCAGGTTATTTTCTGAACCCATCTCCTTTTGTGCCAAAGGAAACATCTAACTCACAGAAAGAGTAAAAAAAAAATTAAAATAGCAGCAGGGAAGAAGATTGCTGCTGTCTAGCCCTGAAGAAGCAAATTATGAATAAATAGCAAACAACAGATGACTTAGGAGGGGACTGAGATTTAATGATCCTGAGGAAGCATAATAAAGTAACAATGCAGAAAGGGCTACCGAGGGGAAAAGGAAATGCTGACTGAGCAGAAGGAGATCATGTTAAGGAGAGACTAGAAAAGCTGTCCTTCTAGGATGTGTGGTGTGGGGCTCTAGGTCCTCCCACTCCAGATGAAAACAAATTGGATCTTTGACCCCAGAAGTCATGAGTTTACTTTGCTTAGTAAGAAACAAGGCTTCTGAGCAAGAGATCTTAGCACAAACAGACATATTCCCTACATATTTCTGAACTTCCTTGAAAATTTTGGGTGTGAAAAGCAGAAAGTTCTTCTGAATTCACATCAATAGGCGTGGGACTATGTGACAAAGAAGGGATTTTATTTCTTCCTCCAAAATTACTTCCTAAACATTACCACATAGCAGATACAGCTTGACACCCAAACAAGGGCAAATTGACTATGATGGCAATTATAAATACTGTTTGAAATAAAAAATAAGTACATTAATTTCCTTAAAAACATCCATTCAACAGAAGTTCCCTATCTCCTTTTAGAGAGTGGGAGATAAACAAAAGTATCTACAAAACAGCAGCCGTTTCTGACTTCAGAGGTCTTGCTCTTTTTGTTTAGAAAAGTTAATAGAAGCGCTTGAAAAATTTAGGAATTTCTGGCAAGAAAGCCAACCAAAACTATTTCAAAGTCCTAAGAAACCATAACAATAAGGTTACTAAAGTGTCTTTTGTGCAACCACTTCCTTTGTTCCCCCTCCATACCACAAGGAAAAGGCTTTTTACCTGAATGATGCGCAAGTAAGCAGTGTGGTGCATTTCCTTGTCTTTCGTCACCTTCTTCCTTAAAACTGTCAAATTCCTCTCATTATACTCTTGCTGTTTCTTTAACTGCTGCTGCAAATCTGCATCTTCTGCTTGAACCCCCACCTGAGAAGGCACAACATATTGCCTCAGTAATTACACTACCAGACAAAGTCATGGGCAAGAAGACAAAGGTCCCGACTCACCATGTCTGATTGATGCACATACTTGGTGTAGAGTTCACAGATACTATCTTTCATTTTTCTAGGATGGTGAATGAAGCTCACACAATGATGAAGATCTGCCTTAAATCGTTTGATGAGGGTTTCCATATCTTGTTTCTGCAAGAAGGATGTAGTCACATTCTTACTTGGTTCATCAGAACACTCCATCATGCGATTTTCTACAAAGTCTAGTAGAACTGGTAAAAACTCTCATATACTTTTTTCCACGTAATTTAAAAAAATTAATTAAAAACTCACTGGGAATGTGAGCACTATATGTTGAACAGCAGTGATAGATTTTAGGAGTCATAATAAGCCAAGATACTTTTATTAGTATCTTTTATCTTTTATCAGTGCCAGCCTCCAAAGATATCATCTGAATAACAGAGTTGGAGGAGACCCACCAGGATGATTGAGTCCAAGCCCTGCACAGGACATCCCCAGGAGCCACATGATGTGTCTGAGAGCATTGTCTAAATGCTGTCCTACCTTGTTATTTATAAACAACACACCAACAGTTAAGAAGAGAAGGCAAGGGACAAAACATATCAGATACATGCACAGCTTGCTGATTTCACATCAGGATTGCCTTCCCATTCTCTCTTGGTTTCTGCCAGGCCTCTCTACCTGCTTCCTCACTCATGCACCTCCTGCTAAGCTCCTCCACCTTCACCTGCCAGGCCCTTTTCCTCCCTCAAGTCTGGTTTGTTGTCAAACAAGGGGTCTTTGACTCCTCCATCAGAGACCTTCCTTTATGTCATCCTACTAATGCCTAAGTGGTATTCTTCATGCTGCTCCTGTTTAGGCCAAGTGTCCCCACATTTCAGGCTTGGGCAGGAACAAGTAGTTCAGCATCCACCTCACTGTTCTGTTAAACTCAGGACAACATGTGTTGTCCTGGATTTTTTTTTTTTAAATATCTGTTTGTTTTTTTTTTAATATGAATGCTCTAAGTTGGTTGCAGGCTTGGAATTTTTGTGTCTTTGTCCCCACTGAGCAGAGACTCTCTTGGTCCTTGGACACAGCACCCTTGAAGTAACTGTGTGCTCAGATTAAAGCTTCACCAGTGTTTTGTCCCCACCGATGTCATTCTGTGGGACCTGCACGGTAGGAGTACTCCATACCTTTTCCATCTCTCTGTGCACCTCACGAGCAGTGGCCTTCTGTTTCTGTTGCAGTTGTGTAATATTCAGCTTCAGCTCTATGCTCTCCTTGCGGAATTGTTCCAGCTCCTCCTCCATCTGAAAGGAAGCAGGAGGAGGAAATCAGGGCTAAAAGAAGACGTGAAAAAACAGCACATAACAGGAAAACCAGAGACTGGAAATACAGACTTGAGGGAATAGGTCCCCCTTCAGGCTGAATGACAACATGAGAAACATCAATTTTGTAACAACACTGCCCTCTGTCAGAATATATAGAAACCACAGAAATGAATGCCCAACTGTTGAGTCACATTAATTTAAATTATGTGATACCTCTTAAATTACTTGAGCTGAACGGGAGCTCTGCCATTCCATCTGAATAAAAATGAATGAAATGGAAATGGACAGTCAATACTGGAAAGAGTAAGGGCAACAATAACTAGAACCTGATACTGAAAAGAAACAAATGGATTGAAGACTGTGGATACATATGCAGAACACACAGGAAAAACCAATAAGGATATTACATCATTGACTTATGGTGCAAGATGATGACCAGAAAAGACAACAGGGATTTCACCTTGCTAGTCCGAAGTACATACAAATTGTTCATTAGTTTGCATTTTATTTAAAAGACTACGTCACCATAGTCCTAGTTTGGCTGAGCTAAGGATGCATCTATGCAGAGATCATACAAAGTTTCTATCATAAATAAGCTCCTTCAATGAATTTGCTACATGCTAAGTATGAATACATTCAAATTTCCCACGCATCAACTGATGAATATCATTTGTCCATGTACCTAAGCCCTAGCAGAGTTATGTCTGCATAAATCTGCAACATTTCTGAGAGAAGAAATGTACTTTCTTCCACCAGATCAGTAAAAGGAGTGCCTTGCAAATGCTATAGGGTACATGGACGGCAACCACATAAGTATAAGATCTACTTTTAAGCAAAATCTAGAATTACATACAGAAACTTAAATAACTATGTTGATCACTGGTAGCCTGTGATAAAAAATTAAATAGCTATTGTGTACAGATATCTTTATTTAGCTGCACGATAAGTGCTGTGTATCCTTGAAAGAAGTCAAGGAACAACCAGGGTGGAATCTTTCATGGACTTGTTGGGTCATCTTTGTATTTAGACAATAGGCTTAGTAGTAGAGGCCAAATGAGTGTTACTCACCTCACTGATCTGTTTCTTCATTGTCTCAATATCATTTTCACGTGACTCTATTTGCTTCTTAAACTCCTCTATTCTGTAGCTCAGTACAAACTTGAAATTTTGCAGTTCCTGATTTTTCATTTTTAGATCATTTATATGCTTCTCCTGGAAGAAATAGGCAGAGATTTGAATCAGACCCAGCACTCAAACAGATCCCTAGGACAAGGAACAAATATGGCAGAGGCAAAACCAGCAGTCACAGATCTTGTGGAAGATTGAACTCCAGTTGCAGGTTAGATGGGAGGGGGCAAATAATGCTGAGCCATCTACAGATCCTAGAACAGGGGATAGGAAAGTCAACATCCTGAACTTGAGCTCCCCAAGAAAAGCTTAGAATGCCAACTAAAAACCAAAATCCCAAACTAGAGAGCTTAAATTCCTTAAGTTGAAACCAAGTTTCCAGTCATATGACACTCTCGAAAAAATACTGTTAAAATAAATATCTCTATTTAATTAAAGGAGGTGATTTTGACCTCATCCAATTGTCCACTTTCTCACCTTCTCTAGGATAGTTTCAGTTCTCTCTTTAATATCTGTCTTTAGTGCCAAGATGTCCTTTCTTAGTGATTTAATGATGTCTTGTAGCTTCTGCTGTTCCAGTCTCATTTCCTCAATATCCCTGTTTCGGTCCTTGAGCTCTTTCTGTAGGCTGTTCAGCTAGAGAGGCAAAGTAAGAACTTAACAGTCTCCAAAAGCTGTGCACAACTTGGTCCTCCTATGCTATAGGATACCTTGTAGACAGTGTGGGATAAAGGATATCAAATTAAGATATGATGAAGGAGTAGCACATCACTTAAATACCTGTAACTCAAAAGCGGGTTGAGTATCTTTTTTTTTTTTTAATGTATATTCTGACAAGAATACCAACTGCACTAGAAGGAAGGAAGGAAATTGCATCCAGCAGCAAGATATTATACCTAAGCATCAGCTGCAGATAACATTCAATGCCACATATTTACAGACTAGATTAATGGACTAAATTGACACGCCATTAATCACATTCAATCTTCAGTTATAGGTTTTCTTGTGCAGGTCTGATACTAGCATAGAATAAAAGATACCCTTTTATTCATGACTCCTATTTCTCCTTTCAGTTGGATGTTGGACTCCTTTTCTTCCACGAGCTGTCTCTCATACTTGTCTTTGAGTTCCAAGATTTCTTTGTCTCCCTCTTCATAAATTAGTTTTTCCATTTCTTCATGTACTTCAATCTGCTTCCTCATATTCTCCTTTGCCTGCAGTTAAGGCAAACAAACATTAGAGAAGGCAAGAGTAAGAGACCAATAAAGGAGAAATACAAAAGGTTATTTGTAACTGTGTTTTTCCTAGGAGAATCTATATTTCATGGAATATTCAATTGCAGAAATATCATCTAAGATAACATTTTAGTGGATTAAAGTAACTTTAGAAACTGATAACATACACAATGAGGTTCTTTTATTTTCTTTTTTAAAAATAATTCTTAAGCTTATTTAAAAATAATTCTTGAAAGCTTCAAGTTAGGAATATGGCCCAAATACTAACATCAGCAAACTTGTTCAGGCTGCAGAAATCACAAACCAGTATCATTTAGGATCTTGAAAATTGCTGTTTCTGATGCATTAGGACCAATAAGCATTCAGGTTTGCCTCAGTCTCTGTATGCCTCTCTTCCTACATTCTTTTCAAATTGGTATCACAATAAAGGGCTGCAAATAGTAATGGTGATTGGATTTTATGACTCTAAATATATAAGTATCAGTTATTTGGCTGTCTTTTGTCAAGCCAAGTCTTTGGCCTCAATGTGCAGGTGTTTTTTAAATATTCAGGATATTTATCTTTGTTCCTCAAATTATGCAGGTAAGAACCTCAAGGACTCAGGAATGTAATTCACCATTTTCAGAATGTTCTCTTCACTAGAACAACACGGTTGAATCTTTCTTTCTTCAATTAATGTAAATGTATCATCTAAGTCATATTAATAAACAGGAATTATAGGATGTAGGAGAAATGGAGATGAAGCTGAGAAAGCCCAAGGATATTAAACCCAGCAAGTTACTCAATGTATGAAACCCTAAAAAGTTGGTAACTCAGCTGGGTCTTCCTTATCACTATTCTACCTGTCAAAATATATTCCCATGGTTACAGGCAGACTAGGATTTGCGTGGAAGATGCCAACCTCTCCTGTCCTAGGGAACATTTTATCACAGTTGAAGATAAACTTGGTCAACAAATCAAACTGCAAATCAATTTTCCTACCTCTTCCAACAGAACAGATTTATCTTTAAGTTTTTTCTTGTAATGTTCTTTTAGCTCCGCCACAGCCATGGTTTTGCTTTCCTCCAAACTGTGCAATTGTTTCTCGTATTCTTCCTCCATCTTCTGGGATTTCACCTGAAGCTCCTGGTATTTCTCATTTTCCATTGAGAGTTTCTGACTACTCTCAGATTCTTTTAACAGGAAACATATGGAATGGATAAAACTAATGGAAAAGAGGAGTGAATCCTATCCTTCTGCAGCTATCACTACTGTCTTTTTGGCAGCTGGTTGCAATAAATTACAAGTAGAAGAATTTAATCACTTTCTTCATCAGATATACAGGGGCTTTAGACTCTGTAGCCATGCAAAACTGACAGCTTGGGATGACAACCATGGCAGAGCTGTATAAGCTCAACTACTACCAAGCATGAATAGGCAATGGACTCATTTATGGGGGGACTCTTTGGTACTAATTTGCAGTACTTTAATCTTGATTACAAATCTGGAGTCCAGGTACTTCCAGGCTGTGTGCACCTCCTTGCTGAATTGAATGACTGCACTGTTCTTGCACAGTGAGCTGTGCATAAATAAATAAAGAAATTACTAATCTCAAGAGCCAACCTCTAAGATACAGGGCCCATGTGCGTGTTCTCATCATGGGCATGTGTATGGTGCAGTTTAGACAAACATTTGGTCTGCACCAAATACCTACATGACATACATCCAATTTTCTTTATACCTCTACTCGAGTAATTCCTCCCTGTCATATCATTTGTTATCAATAAATTTCCCCCAGTTTCTAGTTACAAACACTTGTTAGAGTCTCACCTAGCTGCTGCACCTCCCTGGCCTGTTTATCCATCAGCTCAGACAGTTGAACCTGGTGTTGTAGCTCCTGTTTTTCTTTCTCTTCCTGTAAAATCTGGGATAAAAAAAAAGAAAAATACGTTTTAATTTGAAACTAGACAAAGCAATGTCCAAATTGTGCTCTTGCCCCTGGTGAGGAATACATACACAACAGAAATACATTTGAAATCTCACATCAAAATTGAGATGCCACGTGTCATTAAAATAAGTTTTTCCACATATTAGTTTGCTTTGACAAGTTAAACTAAGGAAAGCTAAGGAAAAGCAGAAAACAGGGTTCATATAATACCAGGTACTGATCCTAATCTAAAAAGAAAAATTTGTGAGCTAGAAAAAGCCTCCACTCCATTATGTATGCCTGCCTGAGGAGAATTTGCAGTTCCATAAATTATTGTCCAGATATTAAAGTTCAAGCTGCTTCCTGTCTCACTTGAAGTAACATTGAGGTGCTAAAATGCTGACATTTTCATACTATGACATAAACCTAAGCAAGAGTGAATTTTAGATGCCATTCTCTTCGAATGTCAGCCTGCCACTACAAATTACTTAATCTTCTAAAAAGGCACAAAGAACTGGAGCAAGAAAACAGCTGAGAAATTTCCCAGAGATGCTAGGAATTGTACCAGTTACAATATTTTCATTTTCTTCTCACAACAACTGTATACGTCTTGCATAAGCAGAAATAATCCATTTGTCTGATGGATACAACTAGAAAGGTTAGTCCCAAGTCTAAAGCTGTCATTCAGTTTAACCGTAACATGTACTTGACACTTGAACAGGAAGTACAACTTGTCTGCCTAGAAAACTTTTATTCACCTTCAAAGGCATTTGTTTGCAAGCCTATAATCAAAAAATCCGAAGAATTTTTAGCATAGCTGAGATTATTATAACTTTATAGCCAAGCACTACTTATCAAAAGATCTGAAGAACCACAGAAAAAACCCAGCAGAGATAAAACAGAGGTAGAGGAATCCACAAGAGTTTAAATGGCTTTCTTGTACAAGCTTAGGTTCTACAAAAGAGAGGAAAAATAGCAAGGTTAAAATTCAGGTTATTTAGACAAAAAAACCCCAAACCACAATGAGACAAGCCAAAGAGTTTGAAAAAATACTTGAAGAAAACATTAAAACACATAATTAAACCTCCTCAAAAAATGACTGTCAAAAACCTACTGGAACAATTGTAGGTGCAAAAGACAAGAGAGATATAAAAAGAGCGCTTGAAAATTACAAACCTGTAAAATACTACAACTAATAAGTAACTTGGCAAGCTTTCATACTGAACTCCTTTATGTGGACTCAAACAGAAATACTGCTTGAAGGTACTATGCACAACTCGACAAAATAAGCAGTAACAAATCACCAGAACAGGACAATATTCACCCAAAAGCTCAAAAAGAACATGAGGTTGACAAGATTGACTCCTGTGATATATATAATCCCTTACTTCGAGTTGTTTTACAGCCAGAGAAATTACTACTGGATCCCTTACCTTATACATCTAAAAGAAGTCCAGAAATATAACAAATTACAGGTCAGAAATTCAGTGTGTGCACCAGACAGATGGACAGAATAGCATTATCAGACACAGATAAATAAGACACAGGGAAGAATTATCACAGCCTTTGCTTTTCAGGGGAGTCCTGCTTCAGGACCACAAAGAAATCAATAAGCACATGAACAGAAGACATCCAGGGAATATATCTTACTTTTATTTTCAAAAAACATACAAGAAACCTCAGCAGACACTTTGAAAAATCTAAGCAGATTTTTAAGGACATAAAGAAGGCAGCATTAAGGAGAATGATTGTTAGATCCTGCAGCAGCTGCAGCCTTATATGGAAAGGAGCTTCTAAAGTACAGTGCCATTTCTACTACTGATCCTCAGTCTCAGGCAGTATTTATTGTGCTGGTTTTATGTGAAGACACTTACAGGCTACCTAGGAGAACTCTTGCATCCCCTTGTACCTATAAGATACTTGACTCAAAGGTAGTTTCATGCTTTATAAATATCAAGAACATCTTAAGCTGAAAAGGAATTATTTCAGATGCTGTATGGCATTTCTATATACGTAACGGAAGGTTGAATTCAATTCTTCAGTGAAAGATTTCTTAGTATTTGGTTCTGCAACATGAGTCATACCTGGTGTTTAGTTTTAAGGGAGTCTATTTCCTGAGTGAAATTCTCTTCCAATGCTTTTATTTTTCCTTCACAGTACAAGTCCTTCAGACGTAGCTCGTAATCACTTTCTGTCTGTAGATCTTTCACACAAATCTGCAGGTCTAGTATTGCCTGACTCTGTTAGGACATGGATGAGAAAAGAGTCTTAAGAGAGAGAATATTTGCCATTAGCAACAGCCTGCTAAGGATGTTTTATTTACATGGACATATTATGAACAACAGCCTTTACAGAGAATCTTCAAACAGAGATCAAGAAGTTCTAGACGTGAAGTTCCTTTGCTGTCTTACAAGATGGTTTATAGAAAAGCATCTTTTGACTTCTCTACTCCATTAAAAGTGTTTTCAAGAGATTGGGGAAAGTATTCGAGAAAAATCTAATCCACACTTGCTGTTCATGCAATGCTGTTTGCATATTGACAAGCCACTGCAGCAACTCGCTGTAAACTCTTTGACCAAAGCCATGCAAGCCATATAGGACTGGCTGGTAACATGCATTATGCAAATGCAATTCACAGAAATCCTATGATTTATGTTCACAAATTGCTCCTCCTACCTTCTTGTCTATATCTGATCTCATGATCAACACTTCCTCAGCATACTCAAGTTCCTGTTCTCTTTTCACTCCCCCACCTTCTTTATCATGCACTTTCCAGATAAATACACAGCCATCCTCTGAGGCAGTCAGTAGAAATTGGTCATCACTTGTTACTGTCATCTTAGAAGGAAGGGACAACAAGATAATAGATGAGACATGGAAGAATGAAGACAGTTTTATTTTACACCACATTTTTTTCCCCACCCACATACACTCTCCATTTCTACCCCAGAAAGTCAGCTGTGGAAGTAATAACACAGTCCCACCACCAACATTTTGATTATGCCTCCTGTTCCACCTTGGTTGAAACAACAAAGGGAAGGGAAAGAATATGTGTAGACATTGGATCTGCTTCTGGTCTCAAAGCCACAGGAAGATTTTTGGAAACCTGAAATAGAAAATATCTTCTAGACAATTATAGCACAGACAGGAAATTTGTATGGCAATTCTGAATGTCTCTAATGTTTTTCTTTGAGAAGTTGCGTGAGCAACAGGTGGCTAAATGTTTTCTTTTGAAACTACAACTAAGCTCACCAAGAACTATGTAGTAGTAACTGCTGTCACCTCCTCCAGACCTCCTGGGGCTGTCTAATCTGGCATTGAGTACCTGGGAGCTGATACAGCTTGTAACTGAGGTGAAAGTAGAGTTACAGTAACTAAAGTTCATATTCTAATGTTGGACTGTGCAAGGACAAGTCAAGTTGCTGTAGTTGGCAGTGATACTTACAATACAAAAATTATGACCCATTTAACAACACAGAATATGTGGCTTCCTGGAGAATGGGGACCTACCAAAGCACACTGAGGGAGCTGGCAGAAGTTCTCACTGAGCCCTTTCAGTCGTATGGCAGCAGTACTGGCTCACTAGAGAAGTCTCAGCTGTCTGGAAATGGGCAAATGTGATGCCCCTCTACAAGTGAAAGTGGTGCAGTCACCATCCCTGGAGACATTTAAGAGATGTGTGGATATGGTGCTTGAGGACATGGTTTACTGTGGATTTGGCAGTGCTGGGTTAACAGTTGCACTTGATGACCTAAAAAGCTCTTTTCCAACCTAAATGATTCTATGACAAAATTATCTTCCTCTTTCTAGAAGAGCTGTATCAAAGTTCTCCATCCAATATGCCATGTTTTGTAATCTGGTGCAAGCCACTTTTTAGCCAAAAGCTTATTCCCTGACATATCTAGAGACAGGACTTCTATGAATGCTGCAATATTCATTCTCCATGTGCAGACTCAGCCTAATTTTAACATATTATGCTATGAATTGCAAAGGAGAATCAGCCCTAAAGGAGCTATGTGCAGCTGGCACCTCAGGGAAAAGAAAGAACTCTGTGCTACCTTTGTAACAGCACCTGCATGTGCCTGGTACTCGCTGAAATCCTTCTTCAGAGTTAATGGGTACTTCATAGCTCGAATTGTCCCCAGGGATGTACCAACAAATATCGTGCGCCCGGAACGTGAGACAGCGACAGTCGTATAAACGGCGTCAAAAGCAGGCACCTCGTGCTGGATCTAAAGCATAAACCAACAGCACAAACCACCACACAAAACATGAATATTACATCAAGTATATGATTTCCAGTTGCATGGAGCAATTGTTATACCTCTGCCTGGGGTAGCACATAATGCAGTTAAAAGAATCTATATGCCTATAGAAGTACAGCATGAACAGTAATTAGTATTAAGTTTGATACATGAAAAAAAATTAGCTTTAAAAGAAGTATTTAGATATAGAATCTCTATATTCATTAGAGTTACCAGTATTAAAATGTCAAGCCAAGCTATGTGTGATCTAAAAGATGTAATGGTTATCACATACAATTTACTACTTTTCTGGAAAAAAATGCATGTAGATACAGTGGTAAATGTGATACACTTGTATTTCAGCAGCATAGTTGATACAATATTGCCTAGTTAGTTTGTCAACTGGATTAGAAGATTTCTAGGTAAATCCAAGTAAAATTACAAAAAATAAAACTACAACAAAATCTCAGGTTTCGTTGTAAAGGACATAAGAACACAAAAGTGCCGGTAAATACCAGAGCTTTTAAAACCAGACCAATTCCTATTTACCAAACGGATGCTAAAGAAAGCAAAGCACCAGTACCCTCCCCAGAGAATGTAGCAAAATCCTGGAATTTGTTAGCTCACCATAGACTTTGAAATTTCTTTGAGAGTTTGGTCAGATCCAACAGCAAAGATAATTTTGGCATCATAAGTCAGGGAAATGCTGCTGTAGATGCAGGTCTTGAGCACACACTCTGACTCCTTTTTACCTGTCAACAAATTCCACTCATACACAGCACCATGTGTGTCACAGGAGACGAATTTAGTGTCATCTGCACTCCATTTAATTGCATGTACCTGACAAAAGCAAAACACGCCAAGGAGCTTGATGTGTAGATTATAGACATACAGCATGGAGTCATTGTACTGGTAAAGCCATGACAACTTCAGAATCACACTTCAAAGCCTTACTGAAAAACCTCTAGGTGTTTCTCAACCAATTCTATTTTAGCATTAGAAAAAACCAAATGCAGTAAGAACTATTTTATGAACACACTATCAGGGAAAAGCTAATTTCAATACAGAGTAGTAGATTTTATTTTTATATTATATTACTGGGATATTTTATTTTGTTCAGCCAGCTGCCAATCGTTCACCTCCAATTTAAGGGCAGACTTTTCAGGTGTATCTAGTGCATGAACATTTTGCCTTCTGACTAATGAAAACTGAGTTTTCTATTTCTGTTTTTATGTTTTGGGGCCATCTCAAGATCCCAAATTGTACTTTACCTCTTCAAAATCAATTAGTTAATATATTAATAAGTTCTACTGTATAAAATTTGTTTACTAACCTTCCCAGTATGCCCTTTCAGATTAGTAACATTCTCAAAGGTGATGCTGGAATAAATTTGAATCACATTTCCATTAACTGCAGCAAAAAGATGGCCTCCGTTACTGAATGAGCACTACAAAAAGAGCATAACCACCCATTACTGTAGATGGAATGGATAAAAACATTCATGCATTGAATTTCAATTACATCCTTTAAGATCCAATTGTTGCATGAAAAGAAAACTCCATTACATAATTAGCCACTTACAGTTTTCTTAATCAATGCTTTCCCCTGTAAAATTCAGTTCTTGAGTATTTTTGAGCAAATTATCCCTTCTGCTGCATCCCAGGCCCACACTTACACATCAGCCTCTGAGCCTGTTCTCCAATAGTCAGAATCTCTCTAAGCTTTGATATAGGACATCCTATATCCTACTAGGATGTACTGGAGAAGTTTTTATTTTCTGTCATATTCTTTACCACCCTGCTCCCCATAACCCCTCAATTTCATTTTTGCACCACTCCTTACCTCTCTACACTTTTTCACAGCAAACTCCTTGAAAACATGCATGTCCTCATACAGCAGACTTATATATCGTAGCTTGTCAGAAAACCCAACCAAACAGAAAAAGCCAGTGGGATGAAGTGATACTGTGTATGCTTCCTCCTGATACTCCTTACACAACTCCAAAGTGCTGAAAGAGAAAACCATTGAGCAGGATATTATCTGGCCCAGCAAGGACACCTGAAGCTAAAATCTGACTCTGCCTTCTCCTTGAGGAAGTGTGTTGTTATTTAGTTAGGTAATGATCACAGAGATGTTACAGGAAACAAAAGCAAATTTGACTTTCTGGTACACAGAGAAGGAGTGGAAGTGCAAGAGCAAATCCTTGTGTACTCTAATATAATGAAGAAGGTAAATGAATTGCTGATTGCAATCCTACACAAGCATCTCTTGAGATTTGTTTTCCCCTCCAGGGAACCTCAAGAGCTGGAGTCATTTTGCTTAAGAGCTATGCCTAAGAAGCAGGATATGGGACAACAGTATCTTAAGACAAAGCTGAATGGAAGAGTTTTTTCCAAAATACAAGAAATCACAAAAATACACAAAAATACATAAAAATAGCTTAATAGAAAAAACTTTGTATTCTTTTGGCACCAGTTTTAAAGTCACTGCATATTCACACTCCCCAAATCATGTCAGTAATACCATTTACATCCCACACCACACAATAATTTTACCAGAACAACATCCATTCATATGAGATTGCTGCTGCTGCCTCCTAAATACAATATACAAAAAAAGTAAGAGGTAATTACAAATACAAACAATTCTTTACTTTGTCTTGTAATTCCAGATGCGGACAGATCTATCCAGGGAACACGTAGCAAGAATGGGTTTCCAAATACACATGTCCAGACCAGTGACTGAATTAGAATGCAATGGGAAATTCATATATGCAAAATAAGATGTCTTCTCCTGAGAAGGAATGAGAACATTAAGAAATCACAAATATTTCATTGCAGGCAGTTAAGTCAGATAAAAAAATCTATCATGGGTCTTTGCATACAGTTGTAGAATAGACTTGACGGAACCACTTAACCCTTTCACTGAACTAGTCTGAACACAGCAATGTTTAAAACCTAACAATGTTGGTTTTAAGTTTATAATTAATAATCAAGAAAAGTGATGCAGGGCAGAGCAGTGAGAGCAGAACATAATTGTAGGTATATAAAAAGGCAAGTTAGATAAATAAATAAAATTGGACCTACAAGAATTCAGTTAATACCTTCTGGTCATGCACATATTTTAAAAGAAGTCAAGTGCTGAGTGATGGAAAACTTCACTAGGATGTCCAGCTACCACATGCTGGAAGTGAAGCACCAATAAAATTTTAGGCTGCATGTGGAAATAGGACCCCTAACTACAATCCCTCTTCCTGTAAAGATCTTTCTGTATACCTGTACACAAGTTATGTACTCAGTTCCATATAAGTCTATTTCATGATAATACATTTTTCACTTGTCTTTGTATTATTTAATTCCTTCAGAATAGGGAAGGCTTTCCATTATGTTTGTATTTCACAAAGAGGTTTCACTTCTAGCTAGGACTTCAACAACTATCATTTTAGAGTTGAATGAGATTCCCATGGCTGTTCCAGCTTTATCATTGCAATAAAGTTTCTGCATATTACATTGGAGCAGGGACCATGCATTGAGGATACATTGAGGATATCTCAGTTAAAGCCTTAGTAAAGTGGTTCAGCAGTAACAGGCACCCTTAAATGGTCTTAAGTGTTCTCTATCGTTCTGCTGAATAGCATGAGGTATTCACAGGGAGGGATGCTTGAGCAAGGGGCTACAGAAATACTGCCCTCAGAGAAGCACACCCAGCACTTCATATCTTGAATTTAAGGGTTCATTTGAAGGATTTAATGAGAATTCATCACAGAAAACAACACCAACTAGCCTGTATCATTTCAATACTGGACATGAAATCTGTGGAATGTGCACTTACCCTTATAAGTTTGGTGGAGAACATAGTAAACATGTAGAGCTGATTTTTATTTGTGCTAACTACCATCGTTTCCTCAGAGGGACTGAAGCATATACATGTAATGTCCTGTCTGCTTGACTTTTTTGGCTCAGTGCTGAACAGGTCCTGAGGAAGCTGCACAAGAAAGGCATCTCAGGGGTTGTGCCGGGTTTCTATGATTTGGTAGTAGGTATGCATACACACAAACTTCTATTGTAATGCTCCTCTAATAAGCACATACATAATATCAGCAAGACTTCGATATTTAATAGCACATAACTACTGCAAGGCAGGAAGTAGAGAACAAGAGGACAGCCTAAAGGTATCTATAACATTACAGCTAAAATAAAGTATCAGGGGACATTTCAGCAGTAATCTGAAGTATTGCACTAAACAAGAATTAAAATGGTAGTAGAAAAATATCAAGAAAAAAACTAGAAAGTGTCAGAATGAGAACTGCCTAAAAATTGTGATTTCAGAAAAACAGTTCTTTGTAATGTATCATTTACGGTAGATAAGTCTTATTACAGGGTCTCATGCATAGGGAAAAGCTGACCTTTCAGAATGAGAGTATGAAGTCTTGACCAGCTCATTAGAGTTAAATATTCTTATGCAGATATTTCAGTAGGTCAACGCATACAGTTTACTATAGAACAGTTAGAAGGATTATTTAAGCATGCACATGTCTCATGACAGCTCTAATAAATACCTGAGGGGAGAAAAACTTCTTGGGAAAAAAAAAGCAGCCAAGTTCTTAAAAATTGATGTAAACTATCTCTTAGTCCCAAAAGTCTCCACAGATAAAGGTTTCCTGAAATTTAGCAGCCTCAAAGCACATTTTATATGTGGGAAGGGAACATACAGAACTACCTTGCAAAAGGTCATCAGGCACTGACTTTCAGTTTGACCTTTGGCAACTCCTTTCAACATCACCAGGACAGTTAGTTAATCCTTACCATGCAATTTAGCAGTGTGCTAAAATTTATTATTAATAACTGAATCAGAAACACTCACAGTTCTCTAAACAGGGCTCTGCTGCATAATTGCTTATAAAAACATTTTTCCTCCTTACCCAGACTTCTTGACTCTCCTTGAAGACCTCCTTTTCCTTGGTCTTCTCAAACAGAAGAACAACTCCTGGGCTAGGTGAACATGCAAAGCCTTTGGAATATGCTGCAACTGCAGATATTTGGGGCAAAGAGTGCTGCTCTAAACCATTATCTTCAAAGGCCAATCCACTAGAAACACCAGAAATGCAATTAAGCAATGCATAAAGACTTAAAAATAAAGAAGCACAAATAAAAAAATGCTAAGCAGCAACTGACATCATAAACTGGACAAGAAGGAATAACTAATCTGCAGGCAAAATCATGGAACTATTACTAATAATATTTAACAGATTTACCTTTCATATTCTTCTGTTGTTGTATCTTCTTTTAGTTCCCTGGGTGGTTTTCTATACTCCAAACTTGTCTGCCAGTGCAGCTCTCCAGTTTCAAACAAGGTAAGTTTGCCTGTGTCAGTGCCACATATAACTTCCTCCTTGGACAGCCAGGCATGGCACAAGTAGTTTTCTGGTTCTCCCCTTTGTAAATTCATCTGCTTTAAATATCCTTCACTGTACTTGAAAAGTTTAAAAAAGCCATTTCCAGTGATACAAACCTGGGTATTGTCTTGAGGATTAAAGCTCACCTATGGAACAAAAATAGAGGAACTATTTTTTTCAACTATGTTCACAAATAAGCAAATATTTTACCTGTTCTGAAGAATTTCTATACCAGATACAGGAAAATAAACAAGGCAGAATGGTTCATAGAAACATACAGGAATACCAAAGAGAATAAGAATTAGCCACCATAACTACAATCTGCAGTTCTCCCCCTTTCAAAGGAGTGTCTATCAAAATTAAATTACAGAAGGCCAAAATACCTCTTTACTACTAATTAACAAATTTTTCCAGTAGCAAGCTTCCTGAAAAGTGGAACCATTTGTTCTCAAAAGGCCAGGAATAAATTCTTTGTTCCTGTATTTCAGGCTAACACTATGCACATGAATTCATGTAATTAGGTGTTTGTTTGTGAAAATGATGGAATAGCCATCTCAGTACTCAACATGAACGATACGAGGGGTAATTTGAAATAATTTTTATGCTTAAGGGGACTTTAGACAGCCAGAGTCTTTATACTGCCCTCTCTTTAAGAACTGAGCTCATGAATGAAGTAGTTCAGCCAACCACTGCTTGTAGCTGTACCCCAGAAAAAATGGCAGCTGGAGTTCAACCAACACATGTACTAAAAGTATCTGACCTCTCTACATGGAAGACTCTAAAAAGGGGTACCCAAAGCTGGATGAAGAAATCATTTGTGTGGCATCAGTCTGCTCTTAGCCACTCTTCTCCTCTGACCTGAACACAGAAGACAGCAGGAAGAAAAAGGTGCACTGAGAGCTTCCAAGAAGTGTCTTACAACTACTGAGCACAGCCAATATATTTAGAGTGTGCTTTTGAGGGACACAAAGGGATACATTACACACTCACTGGCCTGTTGTACTGGCCCTGTAACAGAGATCTCATGTGATATAAGAGAATCTCATGCGATACAACAGATACATTAGAATGTCCACTATGGGTCAATGCAAAACTTTATTTAGCCTAGTGTTCTATTGCTGAGGCCAACAGCAGATGTCAAGAAATGTCAGAGAAACTGTATGATATCTACGGTGTGGAGCCCTCTCCTCCTCTTGTGGATAAAAGACATGTGGCCACGGGAAAATGCACTGTGCACATGTCCTGAAGGATAAACCTATGTCCAACCTCGCGCCTGCTAGTTGTTGAGCTAAAGTTTGATCGTTTTATCCCCCTTTTTTGGAAAGTGAAGTATACTCCCGAAGCAGTCAGCTGCCAAGGGGAATGTTAATAATGAGCCGCAGAGACGCTGGCACAGCTCGGACTCGGAAGTTTTGGAAGCAGGCGGAGCTGGAGCCGTTACCTGGCAGGGGCCGTCCCCCGCGGCCTGGACACGGACGGACGCCGCCAGCTGCTGCTTCTCCCAGAGCCAGCAGGCGAGGTGCCCCTCGGGGGGGGCCGTGGCAGCCGCCAGGAACCGGCTGTCGGGAGAGAAAGCGAGGGACACCGTCTGCCGCGCCGGCAGCTCTGCGGCGGCCAGCACCTTCCGCCGCCGCGCCCGCTCCGCCGTCAGCTCATAGACCGCCAGCACCGGCTGCTCCCCCGCCGCCTCCGACACCGCCAGGAACCGCCGGTCGGGGCTGACGGCCAGCGCCTGCACGCCCCGGCTCTTCTCCGTGCCTGCGGGGAGCAGAGCGGTCAGGGCGGGCCGGAGTCGGGACCGGGACCGGGGTTGGGGTCGGGACCGGGGTCGGTGCCACCTGGGATGAAGTTGTGCCACTTATGCTCGAGGTGCAGCCGCAGGCAGCCCGCCCCCGCAGCGTGCAGCACCACCTGCTCCTCTAGGAAGCACACACCGCCGGCCACCCCCGGCCGGCAGCCGAACACGGCCACGGGCAGCACGGCCGCCCCCGCCATGCTGCCGCTAACGCTGTCGCCGTGGTGACCGCGGCCCCAGCGGCCCCAGCGGCCCCGGAAGCGGCGCGCACGCGGCCGGAAGCGGTGGTGGCGGCGGCGATGGCGGCGGCGGTGGCGGCGGCGGTGGCGCGTCGTGGTTCTTTCTCGGACTCCGGCTCGGACTCGGAGGATTCCTCGCTCTCGGACTCGGAGGTGAGCCCGTGGCCGCGGTGGCCCGGCCGGTGGGGAAGGGCCGCCTGGTGCCGGCGGCGCGGACTGATCGAACTCTCTCACAGCTCCAGGAGGCCTTCGCGAGGGGCGCGCTGAAGCCGGGGCTCAACGTGGTGCTGGAGGAGCGGCCGAAGCGGCGCAACGACACGGTGAGCCGGGGCTGCGGGACCAGGGGAGTCCCGGGCCAGGCCCGCGGCCCCAGCGCCGGCTGCGGGACGCAGGAGACACAGCGGGGCCGCGGGGGTCGGGGCCGGGCGGACTCCGGTGCTCTGCGCTGCAGGGGGGTCGGGTGTGTCCCGGCCGCCCCGAGGAGCAGCCCGCGGTGTGACCCGGACCCTGAGCGGGCCAGCCGTGCGGATCGGTCCGGGCGGTGCTGTGCTGAGCTCTGCTTTTTCCACAGGACGGCCTGAAGCAGTGTCTGGCCGAATTCAGGCAGCAGCTCGCGTGGGTGGAAAGGCTGGACGTGACTCTGGGCCCGGTCGCGGATCCCGTTTCTCAGAGTGCTTCTACATCTGATGCCGTTGACCCTGAGAATGATTTCCAGAGAGAGATGAGTTTGTAAGTGTCGAAGGAGATTTCATGTGTGTTGCTGCGTTTTTGGAGTTACGGTTCACCAGACTGCTACACTGGCTGTTACTGTGGGACTCTTGTCCATGTTATTGTACATTCGCTGGCTCTGAATGTTTTCCAGAATAACTACAAACTAGTGCTATTATATTTAACTGCTGTGTGACTGAAAATAAATAATTTCCCTCTTCATAGTAGACTTCACCCTTTGCTGAGAAGTTTATTTTAAAAGCTCCTTGGTAGAAGGACTAACTCTTTAACACAAGATACGGATTTTTCTTTGTGGATTTGTTTTGGTGCTCTTACAGTTCTCTTGTTTTGCTTTGCCTTTTATATTCCAACATAAAAAAAACTATAACTGGCAATAAGATAAGTGTGTATGTGCAAGATATAAATGTTAATATTGTACTGGCCCCTAAACTGCTTTCAGTAGCGTTGCATGTGCACAGAATGTTGATATAAATCCAGACTAATGCTTGCTAGGTCGCAGTATCAACCTGCTTGTGTGAGCAGTTTGTGTCAGCACTATGAGGTGCCTGCCATGCGGTGACAGGGCCGGTGCAGTGGCAGAGGTGGTGCAGTGACAGGGCCAGTGCAGTGTGCAGTGACAGCTGGTGCTGTGCTCTCTCCCAGCTATCGGCAGGCACAGGCAGCTGTCCTGGAAGCCCTCCCTAGGCTGCGTAAGCTCCAGGTTCCTACGAGGAGGCCGGATGATTACTTTGCAGAGATGGCCAAATCAGACCAGCAGATGCAGAAGGTACATGCAGTGAATGTCTTTCTTTCCTGTGTAATGTGTGCATTTTAGCCTGTGGTAGGCATTACATTTAAGGTGTGATGTGTGAGTGCTGAACTTAATTTCTTTTCTGATTCCTATGGCAATGACTGGGTTTGAAACTTTGTGACAGGAGATTTCTTTTTGTTTAGGTATTTCGGTGCAATGTGGGGATTTTTATAACAGGTTGGATGATAAAGTAGAAAAGCATGATTTATACTTTGTTTTGAATGTGTTTATTATTAAAAAAGAGACTTTTTTTGTAGTATGTGTAACAGTGGATATAAAGTTGCCTATGTTTCTGCTCTTTATCATAAAACTTGCAGTTGAATGTGGTTTTAATGCAATCTTTTTTTTCCTATTTAAGTATCACCTTTTGTTTATTGTCAGTGTGTTCTGGTTTTCTGTGATTTTAAACTGTATATAATTGAATGAATCTGTTTTAGATGGAAAATTAGATTGGTGTACGAAATAAGACTTTCACGCATTTCCCTCTTGACTGTAGTCTTTGTTCAAAATGGAACTCTTTTTTGCTTTAGATTTGGAAAAAAGACTACATTGTATAAATTAAACAAACATGAGCTGGAGTCTAGTTTGAAGGTTCATGTATCATTGGCTCACTGTTTTGCTTTCTGATGGAACCTTTCTAGATAAGGTGAAAAACTTAGCCCGTACTAAGGCTTAAGTCAATCCTGCACATTACTGTTCTCTTCTTTTGCTGACCTTCATTTGAAGAACAATTTTTATCTCCTACTGAAGTCACTACACTAAATCACGAAGATCTGTGCTGAAATCTTTGTAATTCTTCATAAGGCAGCATCCTTATATAAAACCGTTTGTGAACAAGGAGGGAACAGAAAAGATCTTTTCTTCAGGACTATTGACTTTTCTTCAGTGCTTTACTTTTAATAATGATACCCAAATAGACTGACAAAATACTTTCAGTTCCATTAGAGCCCATTATAAGGCTTTGTCTTCTCTGTTGTCTGAGTTTTGTCCTTTTAACCAGATTTTGGCTGTAGATAAGTTCAGGAATTTCTGTAATAACTACTCCTTGAGCTGAAAGGATGGTATGCCTTAAAGGCATTATCTGATTGAGAGATGTTTTCTTTTTTACTCTCATAGATGTTTCACAAATACTGGCTTCAGGACTGTACAGAAATCATACAATTCTCTTTTTTTCTTTTGTTTCACTGATAAATTTTGTTTTTCTGTTCCCCAATTAGATTCGACAGAAACTTAAGAGTAAACAGGAAGCAATGGAAAGGTCTGAGAAAGCAAAACAACTTCGTGCAATGAGAAAATATGGCAAGAAGGTGAGGAGCTACAAAAGGGACATGTGCAAAAGGATCTGTGATAAGAATTTTGAGCCTGAATGGGGAGCTGAAAGAGTGGGACCACAGGAGTCTGGCTAAAACACACAGAATCTGTCTAGTCTTCTGTCTAGCTGCTCTGAAGGAAAACAGAACAAAAGATAGGATAGCTTCAAAAAAAGTATGGGACACTGCAAGGAACAACACTAATATTCTGCTTCTAATCTCAGGTGCAAGTTGAGATTCTGCAGAGGAGACAAAAGGAGAAGAAAAATATGTTGAATGCAGTCAAGAAATACCAGAAAGGTAAAGTCAACTTGTCTAAGAGAGCAAATGTGTAAGGGCAGTAGTGGTGTGTGAGAAGTGTGAAGCAGTGTGGTATGGTCACTGCATCTCTAGTTCTGGACCTTGAGGTTGGAAAGCTGCTGCTGTGCAGAATTGTGTGCCAGTGGCAGTGAAAAACCTCCCAAGCAGCTGTCCTTCAGTGAGGGTGACCTGCTGCTCTTACTTGCTTAGACTGAAAATCTGTGTTTTCTGAGGTGTAGCTGTGATGTCTTCACTCTTGCAGGTCTCTCTGACAAGCTGGACTTTCTAGATGAAGAGCAGACGTCATCTCAAGGGAATAAAAAAGGCAATGCAAGTCAACGGACGAAGAAGGGGTGAGACCATAAATGAAAGCTAGTTAAACATAGAATGTGTGATTTTTTTCAGTCTTTTTAGAGGATAATTTTGGGGAACAAGAAAACTGTTCTGTTTAGTGTTAAAATAAGTCCAAGGTGGCTTTCTGTCCCTAAAGAGAAGAAAACTATGGCCAAAATGGAACAGAGATTGAAATGTGCTAATTTCTGCATCTTTGTTAAGATGGGAAAGGTTTATGATGGTTGATGGGAGACTGTGAGTATATATATGTGTGTCTTGAGAGGTAACAAGGAATGTATGCAGTGATGCTGGTCGGTTGTTTTTCAGACCAAATGCCAAAAGACGATACAAAAATCAGAAGTTTGGTTTTGGTGGGAAGAAGAAGGGCTCAAAGTGGAACACAAAGGAGAGTTTTAATGATGTATCCAGCTTCCAGTCAAAAGTGGCTCACAACAAAGGCCTAGGAAAAGGAGGAAGAGGAGGAAAAGGAGGGAAAAAAGCCCTTAATGTAAGTAAAATGTTGCATGAAAATTATCCTGTTTGGATAGAAACTCAGGCCATGTCTGGCAGGGAGAGACAAGTGCCTCCAGCACATGATGGGTGCCTCCAGCATCTGGAAGTGTTGCCTGTCTTTGGGAGCTAAGCATAATTCGGTTACTAACAGAGCTGGGAACAGCTGGTTTGGTATCAGCAGGAAAACAAGAAGAGGAATTAAAAAGTGCTATTTGCTAACTGTGTGCCAAAACCTCGCTCTCCAGATGTTCTGACAAATACCCTCTGCTTGGTATGCTCTCCAAGCTATAGAGCTGGAACAAAGATGGGGACCATGAAAATAAAGATCTGAATCTGTCCTTTTTCTTCACAGAAGAGACCTGGAAAAAGAGCAAGGCAGAAAATGAAGAACCGAGCCCGCTAAGAGAACTGTGCTCCCCAGTGGGGTTCCTGTGTTTCTTTGTGTTGCAACATGTGTTTCTGCTGTCGTCAAGCAGCTAACTGCAGAGCAAGCTGGATGCCTTGCAGTGGCAAGGAAAAAAAGTCAGTGGAAACCAGTGCCTTATCACTAATTTCTTCTCAGTGTGTGTTTTGTTGAAGAATTGTTTTCTACTTAAACCTCTGGTGTGTGAACGCATTAAATGGTTTGCACAGAACTGTGTGTAACTCATGTTTAGCTGTTCAATGAGTGGTGGCTGGAGCCTGCCCTTTGTTCCCTTCATTCTGACAGCTTTTTCCACCACTACTGTTAAGATGAAGTTGGTGACCTTGAGTTCTGGGTCATGTTGCCAATGTCAAAATAAGAAGTCTGAAGCTTTTTGAGATGCTAGGGTGTTTTTTTAGACTATTTGTATAGAAACAGCAATGAGACAAATACAGAGCCTTACAGATAGGTTTGTTTGTGCCACTGTTACCAGGTTGCAAATCTGGACAGATGAAAGTTTTCTTTTTTCTATTGTCTTTCACTAGAAATCTGCCAGACTTGCTAGATAACAAGCAGGGCCTAACACATTAGATGTCATTAACATTCTGTCTGTGCTTTTCCTGCTGTACTATTCTTTAGACTTCTCTCCCCGTGGTGCAGGGTAGCCATGGACAGTAATCTCAGTTTTCCAGCGTGGGCAGTAGAATCTAATATCACTGCGGTCCAAAGGAACCTGGGAAACAAAAATGACAATCATATGCTTTGACTAAAATTATTATTAGTAGTAGTCCTTCCTGGGGAGAGTGATGCATGGTGTTCTGCTGCTGAGAAATGTCCAAATGATAGGAAGAGCAGGGTACCACTGTACTGTTCACTGTTTTGTTGTGGTCAAACCTGCCAAATAAAGAAAACTTAACGAACATCATGAGTTCTGACTCTAAAAATTGAACTTGTTTCCCTACACACAGGCAAGTTTAGTTGCCTCTACCCTGCCAGACTGATCCCACCAGCAGTTCCTTAATACCAGAGCCCAGCTGAGATCTCTGTCTCTACCCTTGTCATGAGTAACTAGTTTATTTGATGTATAATATGAAAAATCAATGAAGACTGTCTTATTTTCTTATTTATCTCAGTTTTCTTTATAACAGGCCAAAATTTGCCTTTCCCAAAACACTAATCTGCAGTCAATCATCATCACAGTTGTTTGTCAGATATGATTGATGTCTCAGCTTGTTAATCATATTTCTCTTCCTCCTATTTATTCACACTTCCCCAGATGAATCCTCAGTGGTCTATCTGCTTTGGGTATACTTACATGATTATTAATTTTATGGTTCTGCTTGCAATTTGTTTGAAAGATGCTGTTCAGCAGCACGTTTCTTTGCACAGTACTTCTGTATGTCACTTCACATTGCTCACGACACCATTTCTCATGGCTGAATGCTTTAATAAACAGCCCTGAGTACATCTGTGGCATTTGGCAGTGTGTTGTCACTGTCATTGTAGATGTTTTGCAGTCAGGTTTCTCAAGGGAAGTGTACTGCTTCTCTGTTCACAAGTCTATGCCAGTGTGAAGAGTCCTCTTAGGTGTAAATTTTAAAAGCTTTAAAAACTGTTCTGTGAACAGCTTTGCTCATTCCCTGTAATTCGTTTTCCGTGTTTGTCACAAATTGTTTTTCTGTATGAGTATTTTTCAGTGTGGCAAGCTTAACATTCCTGAATCCTGTAAAGAGCTGAATCTGTAAGCATCCTACTCACCAAAGGTGTTGCATGCCATCCAATTTCTTGGCTTTCAGTTTGTGGCATTGAGTATTTCCTTCTTGGCACCTCTGCTGCGCGGTGAAGAAGATTCAGAAATTCATCTGTTGTTTTAAGAGACACAAATACAAATGAAAGTGTGTTTAAAAATCAGCCACCTGTGGACATGTGTTAGAATGAGACATCTTAACACTGTCCGAGCTTCTGTGAATGATATATTGTCAGAATGCGTGGTGATGTTTCTACTTGAATAGTTCCTGAGGAAGTTTCAAGATTTGCCTGACAATACTATCCTGTTAATTCTGCTATCCCTGTCTACTGTACTGCAGCATCTTACTTTTCCTACACCACATCTAGCACAAACCAGTGCTCCATGACAGCTTTCAACTTTCTCAGTTGCCTGAGACCTGCAGCCTTTCCCTGGTTTGGTTTTCTACCCTCCCCAGTCCTTGAATAGAGCAGGCCAACTTTATCTGACCCATTAATGTTTTTAGACAAAATTATCGTTTTAGAAATAAGGGAGCAGCTGCCATATGGGCTCTTATTACCAGTGCTCTAAAGTAAGACTGGGCAGTCATTTCAGCAGTTTATCCTGCGTGGTGGTTAGGTAGAATCTGCAGTAGCAGGCAACATGTACATATAGAACATGATTATAGA
Organism: Acridotheres tristis; assembly: GCA_037013685.1. Taxonomy (NCBI): domain Eukaryota; kingdom Metazoa; phylum Chordata; class Aves; order Passeriformes; family Sturnidae; genus Acridotheres; species Acridotheres tristis. The sequence goes on from CM072895.1 coordinate 12,043,865, forward strand.
TATTTTTGTTTTCCCCTGAGAGGTTTAGATTCTCAACCAAAATTTTATAGTATGAATATAAGGAATTTTATATATTTTATAGTTTATATATATTTTAATTAAAAACAAAAATAAGAACATAATTGCATGGATGCAAACTTTTGCTGAAAATGGAAGGTAATGAGAAAGGACCTTAAAGTGGAAAAAAACCTGCTTTACAAACAAAAATCATAAGTGAGTTTAACTTACTTACATGGTCACAGAGGTGTTTCCACATACATGATATTTTAGACTGATGACAATTATTAAATCTTACGTGTTAATAATTTGCTTATGTAGTTATCACAAGCTTTTCAGAGACTTCTTACCACTTACTGGCTCACGTATGTTCTCATGCCAAGACATTGGCTTCCTAGCAACCATGTGAACTGGAAAGAAATGAGACAGGTGAATGACTTCAATCACAGCCAGGTATAGAATATGTACTATTGAACTGCACGTGCACAGAAGAAAATGAGTACAAGTATTGATTAATGGCAAGTTCTAGAAAGGGCATGATAAAGTGTGATAAAGGCCCTTCAACAGGATGTTCCCTGTGCTCACCATATCAGTCCTACCCCACCCAAGGGGTGACCTACAGAGTGCCAAGTCTCAGGAAATTATTTTTCTTTGTTGTTTTATTGTAAAACCTAGACCTGAAAGAATCTACTCCCATCACCTGCCTGTGCTAGCACAGACTGTGAATTGGCAGGTAGAAAGCAGATCGGGACCTCCACCCCATCCTGGCTCTGTATATACACAGAATTTGTAAGTTCCACATCCTAAATAGTTGCCTCACTTCTACGTGGTTACTAACGGCACCATCTGGGCAAGTGGGTCGTGTCTTTGTTCCATCTCTGAGTGTGCAGACTGGTTCCTCAGGCAAAAGGAAAGTACACCAGTTGCCATTTCCCGCTTTACCCCTCTCACTGGCGCCTGCTGCCACACTTGGGTGCAGCTGCTTGTCCGCCCCCACAATCCCCCCACGGCTTGTCTTGCCCCCGGGGCTTTAGCCAGTTCTGTGCGGCCGCGAGGCCTCACTGGGATGGTAGGGGTTCACGGTGTACTGCGTGAAGAGCAGCTTCCACTGGCGCTCCTTCTTGGTCCGCTCGGCGTGGAAGCGGTTCTGCAACGCGTCCGGCGGGTCCCTCTCGCCGCGCCGAGCTTCCATGGCCGCGCCGGCTCCGCGCGTCCCGCGGCCTTGGCAACGCCGGCCCGCTGCCGGCGAGCCCGCTGATTGGCCCGCTGCCGGCGAGCCCGCTGATTAGCCCGCTGCCGGCGAGCCCGCTGATTGGCGCGCTGCCGGCGAGCCCGCTGATTGGCCCGCTGCCGGCGAGCCCGCTGATTGGCCCGCCCGCCGCTCCGCCTCGCGCCCCACCCTTCCCGCCTCTTATTGGCGGCTGAGTTAAAGCCCCCGCCGCTGATTGGCGGCGGCGCACGCGGCGCGTTTGAACGGCCGGCGGGGCGATGGAGGCGGCGGAGCTGCGCTGCACGGCGGCCGTGGAGCAGCCGCTGCCGGGGGGACTCGCCCCGCGCCGCCGCGTGATGCGGAACGCGGCCGTGCTGCTGGGCCGCAACGAGCTGCGGCAGCCCGTGCTGCGGGTGGCCGGCGGCAGTGGCGCGGCGGCGGCGGTGCTGAGTTTCGTGCTGGCCGGGGATGCCGTGAGGCTCTTTACGCGGTTCGCGGGAGAGGGGCGAGCGGCGGTGCGGGTGGGGCCGGACGGCGCCCAGGTGCTGCTGTCCGACTGCCCCCCGGACGCGCTGCGCCGCTTCCTCCGCCTCCTGCGGCTCAAGGTGGCCGCCGGGGCGCGGGATGCGCCGCGCCGCCCCCGCCTGCTGGAGCGGCCGCCGCCGTCCTTCTCTGTCATCAGCCCGGTGCAGGAGCGGGACGTGCTGAGCGGCCCCGGCCGCCGCCGCGCCGGCGAAGAGCGGGGGGAGAGCCCGGCCCAGGTGAGTCCCGGGGCGAGAGGGCGGCCCCGGGGAGCGGCCCTGCCCTCACACCTCACCCCCGCCTGTCCCGCAGGTGTCCCGCGCGGAGAGGCGGCCCCCGGCGAGGCTCTCGGCGGAGCAGGAGGCAGTACTGGGCGCCGTGCGGAGTGGGAAGAGCATCTTCTTCACGGGCTCTGCAGGTGAGGGGCCTCGGAGAGTGTCATCGGCTCCCCGGGGATAGTTCTGGCCATTGACCTGTTGCTTCTCCCTCGAAGGGACTGGGAAGTCGTTCTTGCTGAAGAGGATCGTGGGCTCCCTCCCTCCGAACATCACCTACGCTACAGCCAGCACGGGAGTGGCGGCTTGTCACATCGGTGGCACCACTCTCCACGCCTTTGCAGGTGATGGCCTGCCCGACAGCGAAGGGCTCGGAGCTCTTACTCCCTTCCCAAAGAATCAGAAACATCTTAAAGCATTGCTTTTTTTTGTCCTATGACAGGGATCGGTTCTGGGAAGGCACCGCTGGAACAGTGCATTCAGCTGGCAGAGAGGCCGGGGGTGCGCCAGCATTGGTTGGCCTGCCAGCACTTAATTATTGATGAGATCTCCATGGTGGATGGCAAGTTCTTTGACAAGCTGGAGGCAGTGGCAAGGTGAGCAGTTATCAGGTCAAACTAGCATAAATTAATTTCCCTAAAGTTCCAGTCTGCTTATTTTCTTCAGTTTTGTGAATGAATACAAGGCAGCTGCTGTAAGACAGTATGAAATCATAGAATCTGGGACAATCTTTACCATGAAATAGGTTTTGGTCATGTCCACTCCTCAGTCATAGCTATGGCTGTTTGGGTTGTTCTCTGCATCTCCTGAGCTAAGTGCTGTCTATAGACCTGAGTCCAGAATATACAGCTGTGCCCAAAAGGTCTCTCTTGGCAGAGAGGTAGCTGTAGTATAACAGCCACTAAAGAACCAATACTGGTAATGACCTCTGGGGTAGGTAAGCAAAACAAATTTAATATCTTGTATTAGCATTGCCTAATTATTTGAGCTCTTCTGAGGCATCTGGGGATAAACATCTTTCACTGCAGGTTGTCTAGATTTGAATATATTGACAGATTAAGAAGTAATTTCCAGGACCTAACTATATCCAGATTCTGGAGGACATTCAAAACTTCTCTTCTATCCTTTTCAGGGCAGTCAGAAAACGAGATGAGCCTTTTGGAGGAATTCAGCTAATTATCTGTGGGGATTTCTTACAGCTACCCCCAGTCTGCAAGGCTAATGAAGAAACCAAGTTCTGCTTCCAGGTACAAAACTGTTCCTAAACTCATTCTCATACTTAAAGTCTACCTCTTTAACAAGAGAATGATTTTTTTTTTTTTTTCTCTCTTTTTTTTTTTTTCAGGCAAAAAGTTGGAGAAAATGCATCCACATAAACATGGAGTTGACTGAAGTGCGGAGACAGACTGACAAGACCTTTGTCTCACTCCTCAGTGCAATTCGTTTAGGCAGGTGAGGAGAAACTCATCTCTCTTTGTAATCCCTGCTCCCCACTGATGGAGCAGAGGAAAGAGCAGTTTGTCACTTTTCTTTCCTCTGTCAGGAATGTGTAGCTGTGGGCAAAAGCTATAAATGCCTTCCTTAATGTAGACAGGTTTCATATATGCTGCTCTGGTAAGGAAGGACAGTTCCTAGGGTCCCTCTGCAAATTAATTCAAAGAATCCTGAGCTGGCAGTGGCCAGGGCAGGGCTGGGGCACACACTGGCTCTGCTCTCTGACTTTATCAGATATCTTTCTCTGTCCTCTCTGGGCTCCTGTACCTTGCACAGACTGATCTAACTGTGTGGAGCTGACTGCTGCTCAAACCTGCTCCTGATCCCTTTAAAGAAGAATTTCCTTTTCCTGGGTACCAGGTGCACAGAGGAGGTTACCAGACAGCTGATGCAGACAGCCACTCACAGATCTGAGCGTGATGGGATCCTGGCTACAAGGCTCTGCACCCATAAAGATGATGTGGAAGTAACCAATGAGAGACGCTTGCAACAGCTGCCAGGTGAACTTGGTGGAGAAAACTGCTGGCTTTGGGGCTGAGCTCTGCAAGGATGCAATGGGAGTACTGGGGTGTCAGGTGGAACTAGTGTTCTGTCACGCACAGCAGCATCAGTTCAAGCTCTGTGTGTTGGAGTTGAGGTATCTAGGGAAAAAATTCAGTTTTTTTGTTTAAAAACCCACGGTATCACTATTTGGTTTGTAAGAGATAGCAAGCTCATTGCACTTTATGAGGTAGGGTGGGTAATTTATTGCCTCCACATCCCTGCTTTTTCTTTCTATAGCATCTTAGGCCGTGCACTATGCAGCCATGACTTGAATTGAAGGCTATTTAATTTTTTGCTTCCCTTGCTGGCCTTTGCATTCTTCCTTAGTCTCTTTTGAAGATCTGGTATTGGTAGTAAGTGAAACTGCTCAAAATGCTGTCTGCTCAGTTCTTATTTATTGCTGACCTTTCATTTCTGTGCCTTTTCATGCTCTGGAAGTTATACAGGGAAGAGGCAATAGTGAGCTCTCTGCTGTTAGATATGACAAGGTTTGTGTGAGGATGTCTTAGCAGCAGAGCAGAATTAAAAGAGGCATTGCTGTTAGGAATATATGCTGAACCCCTGAAATGCTGTGTAAAATGTGTTCAACAGTTGTAAGTTCTGACTTTCTTTCCTTAACAGGAGAAGTTCACGTGTTTGAGGCTTTGGACAGTGACCCAATGCTAGTGAAGTTAATTGATGCTCAGTGTCCTGTGGGTGGTAGAGTTGAGCTAAAGCTCGGAGCTCAGGTAAGTGTGTACATACATGTGTGATAGACCAGATCAAATGGCATAAGAAAAATGGAGGAACATCAGAGAAATGTATAGAGTAGATTAATATATAGAATGCAAAATCAGTCTAGAATGGCTATGCCAGGGCAACAGAAGACTCTCCCAGTCTTTGTATTTTTACAGCTTAGAATCTTATGCAGACAGATGATGAGTTCAGGTCCATGTCTTGGGGACAATTGTGATTGCTGTGACTTTGACAGACATGTCCAATCAAATTTAGAAGATTTCCAGTAGCAGAGAGCACAGAGGCAGTCCTTGCCTGCAGTCTCAGCTCCAAGTACAGCAGCCCTCCCCACCTGTAAAGGTATGGCACAGCTTGCCATATTTGCTGGACTGGGCACCTAGCTCTGAGCTAGGGCTGTCAGACTGGAAAGGATGTAGGGTTGTACTTAATAGTAGCACTGTTTGCTTTGAAAACTTGTTCCTTAGCTGTTCCCAGAATCTGTATGTGCATAGGCTGGTGATGCCTGGCAAAGGGAAAACTGCTCCCTGGATCTGAGCTCGCAATTGTGGACAGAAATAGCTCAAGTAAAGTGTTCAGTGCTGTAAAATGATGTAGTTAGGAATCCTAGGAAGGAAAGGGTGTGAAATAATTCCAATCAAATTGGAGATGGTGCTGCAATAGGCAGGACAGGATGATCTGGATAAATCAGTCTAATGTACTTATGCTTCCTGGCAAGAAGTTTAGCTGCCGGTAGCTGAACAGGCTGTAGAAGAAGTGCATTAAAGACTTTTCTTTTTCTCTGTAGGTGATGTTAGCAAAGAATTTGGATGTGTCTCAAGGGCTGGTGAATGGGGCACGAGGTGTTGTTGTAGGGTTTGAAAGTGAACAGAAGGGTAAGTAAGCCTTGTGATCTTTTGTTGAAAGAAGTGGGAAAATAACAAAACAATTTGTCCTTGGTGCGTAATGACTTCTTAATTTTATTTACAGCTTGGTAATAATTTGAGGGAAAGCAGAGAGATCCCTGCAAGCTTGGGGCTCTCATGACCTGTGATGTCATGCACTGCATCAGCTATAGCTATCTGTAGGCCTCTTGTGTTCTGTATTCTGTATGCAAATGTGTATGCTCATTTGAATTTCCTCTTTGTTCTGTTGAAGCAAGTTTTGATGGATTTTTGTTTGTTTTTCTCAAAGAATAATGTTCTGCTACCTACAAAATGTATTTTTCTCTGCATCTCAACTGGTAAAATACCTGCCTTTTATTCTCCTGTGTAAGTCGGTCAAACATAATTTCAGGACGTGCTATTAACTGTCTGTGGATTTAGGTTTAGTTTAGGCAGAAAAAAGGTGTTCTTAAGCTGCTGACATCCTGGCTGTTGAGTGTCAGAAATATATCCCTGTTTCTTTCCTGTTCCCATTCCTAAAGGTCTGCCTAAGGTGAGGTTTCTCTGTGGGGTCACACAGCTCATAAAAATGGAAAAATGGGTCATCAAAGGACCATCAGGAGTTCATCTGAGTCGTCAGCAATTACCTCTAAAATTGGCATGGGCCATTTCCATTCACAAGAGTCAGGTGGGTGTTCTTGTACAGCAGTCTATAGACTTTTACACCATTATAAACCTCATTTTCTGGGTGAGCTTGCATTGCTGGTGAAACAGGAGGGAAAGCTGAAAGGCCCTTGTTGGGGAGGGGAACTCCAGAATGTGTCTAGCTGCAGAGAGATAACATCTCTCTTGCTTGTGGGGCTGTCAGTACTACTGGGGTTTCCTTAAGGGCACTGCCATCTGCAGAGTTGGTGTTGGACTATAAAGCAGCATTATTTACCACTGTAGGCTGGTGAGGGTAGTGCTCCCCTGAGAGCATTAGGAACCCTGAGCTCTGCAATGCAACTGGGGAAGCTGCTGCAGCCACAGCTGTCCTCTGGGCTGGACTTGCCCTTTGGTGTGTGGTGGGGATTTTTTCAATACGACTTTCAATGTAACAGTGTAGTATTTTAAAAGTTCCTTCCTTTCCAGAAGACTTCATACTTGATAAGTACTGATCTTAGAGACCTGTGGATTTATTCCCATGCCACAGTTTAAACTAGGCTATGCTGTAAATTCTGCTGCACCTGGGACAACCCATGAGACATGGCTGGCCAGGCCTTTCCCAAACTCTGTCTGCCAGAAGACTGCTTGAGAATGGTGCCTGCTCCATTAACTACTAAGAGTGAAACCAGTAGGATTTCTCTGCCTGCTGTGTTGATTAGATGGGATTTATGGAGTTTCACACAAGAGCCTCACTGGATTTAGTTAGTGGATCCTACTATCTACTAGAAATTTTCTGACAGTGGGAAAATAATGTCTTTCTACTGATTCCCTCTTTTAAAATGAAAACCTTTCACCAAAGACAGTACCTTGGACAGACTCACTGGGACATGACAATGTTCTTGTTTGTTTGCTCTGTAACAAAGTTCTCTGTGCCTTTGATAGGGCATGTCGTTGGACTATGTGGAAATCTCCCTGTCTCGTGTCTTTGAAAATGGGCAGGCTTATGTAGCCCTCTCCAGAGCCCGAAGCCTAGCAGGGCTCCGTGTTCTGGATTTTGACCCAAAAGCAGTGAGAGCTGATCCTGCTGTGCTGCAGTTCTACAGACAGCTGAGACGTCATCAGCTTCCAACCCAGGTAAAGAAAAATCTCATGCTAGCAAAGCCTGCCTTGTGCAACCAGGATGAGAGATATGGGCATCAAGATGTTTTTCTTCCTAAGCAGGATCAACACTTGTAGTGGCAGGAGAGATGAAACTGCAGAGAGGGCATATAACAGGGCAGCTCTTGGGGAGAACATATCCACTGTAACGTTGGGGTTGTGTAACACTACCTGGTCCTCTGGGTGAAAGGATGGGTTGGGATTTTTTGATCCTTCTCTTGCAGTAAGGAATGAAGTGGAAGTGGGCACAAAATAAATTTGGTTTTTTGTGTTTTTTTTTTTTTCTTTTCTCCTCAAAGGATTCACTACACACCCATTCAGATGCTGATGAGAAGGAGAACTGGAAATGCAACTGAGAATGCTCTTCTGGTTTCTGTGAGGTGTCAGCAGAGATTGTCTGTGTTATCAAATATACACAACAACAAGATCACTGCATTTCAGCAAAGTCAAAGGAAATTTTTTAGATCTTTGCTTCATTCAGCTGACTCTGGATATGTAGAACTATCTCTACCTCACATTTCTGGAATTTGGACAGCTTCTGCACACCCCTTCTGAGCCCCCAGCCTTGAGTACTTCTGCGTTGCAAACACAACTCTAGCAAACAAAATGAGCAAGGATGTATCTGAGGGATGTTTCTACAGTTTTATCTTGTCTGAGGGACCTTCCTACTGTTCTCTCCTGCTTGCTACTTGTATTTTATTCTCTGCACATATAGACTGAAACCTGCATGCCTTTCTTCAAGTATTGAGAGATGGAAAGTGTGTGTCCTCTTTGCTTGGATGGATTGTTCACAGGAGCTGCTGACACAAGGCAAAACAGTGCTAAATATCTGGAATATTTGATTTGCCTGCAAGAGCAGAGCTATTCTTGCTGCCTGACACCAGGAGGCTTTGCATAACTTCTTCCACAAGTAGAATTGTCAGAGTTGCACTTTGCCTGTTGTGCTGATACATAGCATTTTTATTAGTCTGTTGCATACAATGAGAATACTTTTTTAACCTTTTCAGATGAGCTGGCACTTTTTAAAAATAGGAGGAAGTCCTACATCTTATACCCATAATTGTGGAACTATAAGAACTGTGAAGATTCATTACCCCATGAGCAAGAAGAAGGGGGTGAGAGGAGATGGGTGCTGGTGGGACCCCCTCCTGTTTAAACACGTGAGGCTCCCATTCAGATGGGAGTTTCTCCAGGAAAAAATGTTTGACTAATAAGGTGGAAATTGAGTGTGCAATAGAGTAATGGCTAAAGACATGTGAAGTGAGCTGTAACTTCATTTGTTTCAGCAAAAGCAGAGACAAGCCGAACTAATGAATTGTCTTCTTAATAAAGGAGAAGATTTGGTCTTTGTATTTTAGCACTTTGCTTAAAGCTAAAGTAACTTTTATATTTTAAAATGTTTTCCATATGGGAATAATATGAAATAACATCCAGCTGGAACTTGTCTCTTGCAGGGGAATTCTCTAAAAAAGCCTTTGCAGTGCAAGGAAGTTGAAGACTGTTTCTTGGCAGCTGCTCTCCCTAAAGCCAGGAAAGGATGTTGACTAGCCAGTGGTTAACAGAAAACAGACTTTGATAGGATTTAAAATGTATTTTTAAAGGTTTCTTTGTTATTTTTTCTGGGCTTGAGAAGGTAGAGTCTTGGAGGAAACAAAAGTATAAGGCAGAAGTGTGACTATTATTCAGAGAGGTTCTTAATGTATCAGCTCATTGTTTCTTCAGAGAAGTTTGGTGGGGAGTGGATGGAAGTACCTGGAGGTGGAGCTGGAACCTATGGAAGGCAAATCCCAAACCCTGTGCTTGGCCAGGGGGCTGGTTTCAGTTAGCATTCTTGCGGGTTTTTAAAGATGAGATGCTGCAGTATAATGAGGGCTTTGTGTTGCATTGGACTTTAAAGTGTGGAATCTGAAATACCCAGAATGTTGAAGTGAATTTTACTATTGGGGTAGACAGCCACGAAGAATATGCCAGGCAAGTCCAGTCATTGACAATACATTGATTTTTTGACTGGTTATTTAAGAGCAATGAGATAATGCAGGTTCAAATCCTTTAATATGTCTTAAAAAGTTCCTGTACCCCTGTAATTGCAAGATAATTTAGAGTGTAAGAGTGGTGATCATGTACAATGCAAATAAATTTTCATGGACTTAAGGACTTTCTTATCTTTCCAGTTCAATTGGAGGGGGTGGGTTGATGCCAGTTTGAGATAATTTCATCTTTAGGTTCTGTTTAGCATTTTATCTATATATATTAATATACATTAATCAATACTTCATTTAGTATTAAATCTACTTGAAATATTGTGAATACATTCTCAGTGATGGAACTGTGGAAGCAGAATCACTGTGGCATTGGAAGGTCTGTCAGCTGTTCTGAGGCCAAAAGGTGTCCATCTGTAAAATTTTCCAGCTAAAGCAGATCCAGGGATGTGTGCTGAGTTTGAAGGCTAAAAGAAGCAGTCAGGACAAATCTGAGCTGTCAAGCCCTTTGGTCAGGATTATGATGAGGCCTTTTTAAAATTTAATAATGCTTTGCTATAATGAGCTAAAAACTCTTATTTAATTATACAATAAATATCCCTTCTTCCACATACTAATTTTTCTTACAGAGGTACTATCTAGAGCTAGGACTCAATACATCATCATAGGATTTAAAAAAAAATAAAAATCACAACTTTTTATTGTGGCGATTGTACTGGAAGAAGAGAGATGCTCCTCCTCCTCTTGTCTTTAGTCAGTCAAAAGAAGAAGACTCTGAAGACCCTGCAGCTTTTTAGGGGATGCTGCCCCAGGCCAGCCTCAGCATGTCTGGTGCTGCCCTAGCTTTTAGCTGCTGTGGAGAGGTGGACTCAGCGGGCTGGTATGGGAAGGTAGGCTCTAAGGATAGTGCAAAAGGAACTATTTCCCAATGAATTACAGCTGTACTGATTGCTGAGGAGTGGAAACAGCCTTGCCTGCCCAATGAGGATGGGGGTTATAAAAGTGTGAGCTAGCTACTCAACACTAAGTTGCAGTTGGAGCTTGGGATGGAGTCTGCTGGCTGTGCTGTGAGGAGGAAGGGACAGATGTAGTAAGAAGATGCTCTGTGAGTGACAGACAGGGTTAGGTGGTCATGCAGAAGGAAGAAAGAAACTGCTGTGTGGAGTTGCCTGTAAGAAAAGGACTCAGAGTTGCCTGAAAGAAGGCATGAAAAGTTTTTAATGAAGGACTGACTCGTGGTGGTGTCAGTCCAGTCTGTCTCAACATAATTAATACAGGCTGGGTTTTTGCAGGGACAATTCACGTGGCTCATGAGAGAGTAAGCACTGGTGCCATCCTCAGCTTGCACAGGCGAGAGCTTGTGCTTGTGCCATGTCCTGCATGGATCTTCTCCAGGGCTCTGCTCCTTCATGGAAGAGTCTGCTTGGCCACCGTGTCCCTGGGGCTGCACAGGGACCGGGACCATCTCCTCCCCGGCCCTCAGCGCTTCTTTCTCCCACCCTTTCCTCACACCTCGCAGTTCCCCCTCAGTCTGGAGCTGGCCAGGTTGGGCACGGGGCAGTCCCAAGCCCCTCTCATAGAGACCCCCGACAGCCCCTGGGCTCGGACAGAACACTGAGAACACCGAGAGCAGGGGTGTGAGCAGGGCCCCGCTGCCAGCCCTGCTGCAGGCTGTGCTGGGGGCGAGGAAAGGGCCCCAGAACGGATGGCCCGGGAGGAGAGGAAAGGCCCCAGGACGGATGGCCCGGGAGGAGAGGGAAAGGGCCCCAGGACGGATGGCCCGGGAGGAGAGGGAAAGGCCCCAGGACGGATGGCCCGGGAGGAGAGGGAAAGGCCCCAGGACGGATGGCCCGGGAGGAGAGGAAAGGCCCCAGGACGGATGGCCCGGGAGGAGAGGGAAAGGGCCCCAGGACGGATGGCCCGGGAGGAGAGGGAAAGGCCCCAGGACGGATGGCCCGGGAGGAGAGGAAAGGGCCCAGGACGGATGGCCCGGGCGGAGAGCGAAGGCCGCAGACCCTCCGGGGAGGGGACAGGGACAGGAGGAGCTGGCCCAGGTGCCGGGACAGGCTCCATGAGGGCACTTGGCTGTGGACTGATGTGATGGCTGGGTTCCATCCCTGTGGAAAAAGGCTTCCATGACTGTACTCCCGTAAATATGGGAAATGAATATTGTCTCGTCACAAACTGAAGAGAAAGCATTTAAGCATTTAAACATCTGCCTTAACTGCAGCTATCGTTAAGTGAATTAAACTAAGAGTTTGATTCATAATTGGTATTTCTGTTACCACAAAGTACAGCCGTTCTCATTTCGAATACATTAAACCATAAGAAGCTGCTTTATACCAGCTAAAGCTCCATAATACATTTATGTATTATTGGAAGCATAATTCACAGAGTGTTATTAAAACCTTACCAGCTTCCAGTTTAAATCTTTGTATGGTGATATAACACCCTTCTCGTTTTTATGTGGCCTTTTCATTATAATTAAACACGGATGTGTCCTCACAGTCTGTGCCCACAAGTCCTGTGAGCACAGGAAAGGCAGCAATATTCCTGTTGATCTTGGATGCTGTAATAAGATTGTGTCCAGGAATTAGACCTTCATATCCAGAATTGCTCTGAATGCATAAAAAAATGCTACTCTTAAGTAATGGAAATACAGTACATTATTGGTTGTGCTATGAATGCTAATAATGCCATTTTTCTTGTAAATATTACAAGTTTCTCATTTTATATTAGGCCACTCCTTGACATGTAATTGTCTTCTGCTGTTAAATCTAAGCAGTTCTATTACTAGCATGAGAAAAGACCTGAATTGCTAAAGATTGCATTTAGTTGTGTAAAATTTCTATTTTACTGTTTCCCATATGACTATTTTATGCTTGTTTCTATTACAAATCATAAGACATTGTATGGAATATTTTAGCTGAGCTACTGACTAGTATATAATTTATGAAATCTGGTTATAGAGGCAAAAGAAGTTGATAGTAAATCTAAGAGTAGTTTTTCACTTACAATTATTGAATACTGCACTATTTGATTTTTTTCTTTTAAATTTGTTACCGTGTTGGTACAGGGGGCTGTCAGATGTGACAAAGAATGTACGAGAGCTTTCCTGGGGTGGCAGCTGCATTGGCACCAACAGCTTCTTAACTGGTACCACATGTGGGCAACTGGGTTCTGTGGTAACACTGCCTTCTACTAAAATGTTTATTATAATATTTCTACAATGAGAGCTGTGATAAAGATGCCTCTGACAGAAATTTAAGATTTTTAATTAAGTTTTTTTTTATTGTTATATGGACTTCATAGGGTTTTTTCCCCTCTTATTTCTCAAAATATATGTTTTTTGTCAACAAGTTGGTGAATGTGTACAGGAGCCATACCTCCCATCTACTGCTTCTTAAGCCACTGGCTATCAGTTTTCTGTAGGACATGTAATATTTTTTTTTCAAATTACTATAAACACCCTGAGAATTACAGGGGGATTTGCACACTTTCAGCTGGAACTTAGGAGCTAGTCCAGGTCTTTAGATTTTGGATTCTGTTTTGTTTATTGAAACATTTGTGATTCCCTCTAATCAAATATCAGATTAGAGAGGGTATAACATATTTGAAGACAATCCTAGACATTAAATTAAAAACATAAGTAAAATTTCTTAAGATTATTCCAGTAGCTAATAATTCAGAAAAAACAAGGCTGGACAAGTAAAGGCTGGACAAACTTACTGAATGTAACAAATCAAATATGAAAAACATTGATGTGAATTAATGAGAATAACTTGGATTAAAAACCAACTTTTACAGGTTGTGATTTATCTGGGAAGAGAGTGTGTAGTGACCAGCCTGTTTTTAAGTTGTTAATAAAAAAATTCCAGGTAAGTTACCTTTGTTTATGTTGGATTAATAGGACATCTTGTAATAAAATATTTTACCATAATAACACCAGGCGCTTCCAACTGACACTTGGAAATACAAAATAAATTTTAAAACCAGACCCTGAATCTTGAGCAATGAGCTAGTAATTAATTGCCAGAATGTCAATGCATAATGCAGAGGGATGTTACCAGATCTAATTTAATAATAAAGAAGGAAGCTTTGAAATTATTTGGGTTTTACCTGTTTCCTCTCCAGATGAGAGAGACCTTGCAGTAACTTTTACTTGTAAGGGTAGCAAGCGATGGCTATTTTAACATAAAAACCCCACTGAAAATAGAACAAATCAGATGATTCATTCAGGTCAGCATGACAAACTTTCATAAACTGTTGTCCCTTTGTCTTCTTTAGCCATAATTATTGCTGTCAGTCAGACTTTGGGACAAATACTACATGCCTTCCTTTTGTTTTAAAAATAAAGGATAAAAATGGCTCTGTAAAAACAATTTTAAGTTCATGTTCAAGAGACAGTAATATTTTTGACAGATTGCTGTGAAATCTTGTGTGCTCTCAGATCTCAAGAAGTACAAGGTCAAAAATATTGTTTGTGATGGCCTATATATTTTAACAGAAATATTGTCAAAAGAAATTATAATCAAGTTTTGACACTTGTCCTGAAAATGTCAAGGCCTGCATAAAATGTAATACCTCAAACTTCAGGCAAAAAGTCAGAAGTGTAATATTCATTCAATAACTCTGTAGGGTATAGATCATGTTGCAGTACTCAGTTTTGGAATCAGGGTACTAATATGAGAAAGAGGTATCAGCCCCTTAACAACCTTTGCTATGGATTTCATGAGATGTTCTTGAAAACAAAGAAAAAAGGAGAAAACCCCCCAACCAAACAGAAAAAGTCCAACCCCCCAAAAGAATATATTCAGCACTGTACCAAGAACTAACAGCTCCTGCAGCAGGGCACTGGGAGGGGGATATCAAGCTGAGGTGAAAACTATGTCAAAAACAGAAGATGAAGAGGTCACATAGCATCTGAAGAATTCTGTTTAGAGTCAGAGAAATGGAATCATTAGGAATATGCCTGGCTCAAGACATGCAGGTAAAGTAAATATAGAATAGTTACCAAGTATTTTTCCAGATTCAATAGTGCCTTTGAGTCTTTGGGAGAGTTAAGAGATCCAGTATGGTCCAAAAGCATCAGAAAGAGCAGGAGGAGACACAAGATCATCCTTCAGCACCTTTGGTGTCGCTGTGGAATGGCAGCAGTATAAAAATAGAGGTGATGATGCCAAGGAAGGAGGGACAGGAGGCAAGGGCCATTCAGCAGCACTTGCAATGCTGTGCACAGAAGGGACATGGGCTCAAATTCAAGAGGAGCTGCTGGCTGTGTTCTCTGCTGCAGAAGAGTTTGTCAGTTCACCTTGGGGCACCAGGTGGGCAGTCTGTTCAGAAGCCATTAGGAGGAAGCATTATGGTGAAGTTGGTGCTGGGGGCACACAAATGGCTACAACCCTTGTCAGATGCATCCCAGTCCAATGAGGAGAGGATGAGGTGCTCTGAAAAGAAGTTGTGGCTAGGGCAGATACATGCAGACAAGTTTTTGGAACAGAGGAAAACCTAGCAGCGTGTTTCAGTATATCTTTTTTGACTCACATGAAGTATGTTTTGCTATGATGGACTCCTTGAAGAGGGGGAGGTGGGTGGAGAAGGCATTTCTAGGACGTTTTAGAGATGACAAAAAATATGTGCTACATGTTAAGTATATAAAATACATGGGCTCATGATATATCCACAGGCTGCTTATATACGAATAGATTTCATCTCAAACAAGTGGAAAAAGACACAAAACCCCCTGTAAAACTTACCAAAAGGGAAGATATTTTATTTCCAGTGCTCAGTTGGTGAATCATATTTTGTCTTTACCTCTCAGTTCATAAAGACCTCGTCTTGCTCTCACTGAAGATACTTTACAGAAATCAAGGTGAATTCTCTGCTTAGTCTGCTGACAGGGGAGAAAACTGCCTAATATCTCCTTTTTTCCCCCTTCATTTAGAGTTTGGCTGGGGGTTCCTTATTTCAAAGGGAATTTACTTGTGCTAAACCACTACATGTGTACACTTTCTATAGTGAAATGAAAACTACATTTTTTTCTAGTATTTGTTTTGCATACTTTCCAATAACTGAGGGGGGAAAATGCTACCTAACACACATTTGAATAGAAAATGCTGCTCAGGAAATAGACTAAAACCCAGCCCTTTGTTGGAAGTGAAGTTGGTCTGATGTAACTAAACACTCCAAAGTGAACAGCTCCTGTTCAGTTCACGTTTTCAGAAGTGTGGTGGGATTGTTTTTAGCCTCTGAAACATGCAGTTTCATTGAAGAGAAGATAATTGACAATAAAAGCTGGGGAAGAATGTTCATTCTCATCTTAAATGCTGTGGAAGTGATATAACATCAGATGAAAACTGCACTGCCTACTCAGCAGGCTGGAAGCTGCTCTTATTTTCTATCTAACAAGATTTTTAAAAAAATTACAGCTTATAAGTGGTATGCAGGCTTAATTGTTTCCTTATGCTTCATTCTGCAAATATAATAAACGATATCAATCAATTAGCTATTGGTGTGCCAGACTGTTTCTTAATGTGAAATGCCTGCTGTGTCTTAATTTTTGCCTTGAACAGGTATTTTCACAGAGCTAATTCATAATGTCTTACAGACTCAGTATAATCCCAACTAAACATTTTGAGACTTAGTCCCATGACTGCCTCTTGGAGTTCTTGTGCCAAGGGGCTCCTCCACAACCTGCCAGGGAATATGACATGTACCTCAGCATGTGCAGATGCCACTGTGAGACAAGTCATGTGGAATGCCTGAAGGATGCAATAAATATTGCATGCAATGCAAATTCTGTTGACAGAGATATCGAAGGGAGGGTGAAATTCTTATCTGGCTGTTTGGAGGATTTTGTATGGAAATGAACCACTGGTAGTGCTCTAGGAATTGCCATATTCCATCAGAATATCGAGCTTGATTTCTTGCCCTCAGCAATGCCTACTCTTTTATAATCTGGTTATTCAGAGAATGAAGGACTACCCTTCTACAAATATGCCAATCTAAGTCACTCAGAAAGCAGCTATACTTGTTCAGGGATGAGGGGAATATTCCTTGTTGATTTTTTTCTTTTGCAAGCCCTGACCTTCTTCCCTGAAAGATAAGAGTACAGTATCCTCAAAACGTGTACACATTGACGTGGCTACAACAGGTCTAATTACTGCACTTTTAAACAAATTCTGAAAATATATTGTGTCCACTTTCTTTTAACTACAATTGGTAGAACTTTTTACCTGATCCATCTTATCTGGCATTTCCCCTGTACACCAGCTGAGGAAAAGCATACATTTCTCACATTTCTTTTTCAAGTGTGTCAGTTAAAACCCTTTCCTTCAGTTGCTTACTGTGACTGGTGTTTAGAAAAACATACATTTTCTTGAATTTGGCTGGTCTTCAGTTTCAGCAGCAGTCTGAGCCACTGGGCAAGATGGATCAGGCTTATAGGGACTGCAGCTGGGAGGCTGGATGCACAGGGTAAACTGTTATCTTCATTCTGGTCAGACATAACCAGTATTTACACATATATTTGGGTATTTCAAAATAAGCAAGTGTAGCCTCAGTGTACTTTATCAATTTGCTGATTAGGTCCCCTGCAAAGTGTGACTGTTACGACTAAATGACACCCCCTGTAGACCTCAGTGGCAGCTTTGCACAAGGGTTTGCACACAGCTTTATGATCCACCATAAACATGAACCACATGCAAACTTCAATGACACTGTTATGTTCTCCTTTATCCTAAATAAATCTGTTCGTTCTAAGTATCTTATGTTTATTTTCTAATTATTCCTCTTCCTTCAATTTCTTACAAGGAACATTGAGGACCTATAGTCCATTTAATCCAAATTTATGCCAAAGCATATACAGATTTGTGTATATATTTTTAAGAGAATATCAGAATATAAGTTTTTTTCCCTGCAGTTTTCACTAACAGCTGTTGGAAAACAGTTATAGCCAGAGAAAATATATAAAGATATAAAACTCAGGGCACACTAAATGCAATGCTGATTAAATTCATAGCAAGATCATTTCCTGTTCAGCAAAGCTTGCTCAGCCAGCCAAGAAAAAACAAGAAGACAGATTTCCAACCTGCCTTTATTTTCAGTGCTCAAATCTTGTGCATTTCATCCTCAAGGTTCAACAGTGTGTTTACACTAAAGCTTTAGTAGGATGTGTATTATTGAAAGCCTGTCCTGGAGAGAAGCTCACAACACATTACCACAGAAATCACCCCTGGCAGTGGAAACCTAAATGCTGCTTAATTGCATAAATATAGGCAAAACTCAAGGCATCTACAGGCTGCAGCAGGGGTGGCTTAAAATAACATGTTCACAAATTGCTCAGCTCTGGTAACAACTGATAACAAGCATTAATGCATAACACAGCAAAGAAATTATATACATTTATATCTATTCCCTCTCTACAAAGAGCCATAAATGTTGTTCTTTCAAAATGTGTAACTGCAATGTGTGAGACTTGACATTGGTGTGATGAGGTAAACTATTTAATTGGGCTTTTAGCATACTAGCAATGTACTTATCACAGTATTTGGCATTCAGACTAGGGAGCCATGAAAGATTATCTTTCCTGAAGAACTAGAAAGTGGCACCTCCTTTCCACTGGCTGTCCTCTAAGGCTCTTCTGAATGTCCTATTTACCTTTTAGAATCACCTTGTTTTTGTCTGTGTCCAGTTTCCAAGGGGAAGCTTGTCTTGGAGTTGTTCTTCCAGGTTAAATACATTGCCTCCATCTATTTCTCTAGCCAGATGAAAGCCAGTACTTACTAAAGGAGTTTGGGGCTGTGTTAATTTGTGCTTTTTCTCTTTCTGCAGTACATTGCAGTTGCCTTCTGAATGCAGGCAATCAGGGTAGCTTTGGGAGTTTACTGCTTGAAAGATTTATGGTGTGGATCACACTGGAAGAAAAGGAAAAAAAGAAAAGAGAAAAGCTTCATGTGGCTGTCCAGTGATTCTCACAGGTTCTAGGAGAATCCTACTTTCCAGATGTGTATATTTAAACTTTCATTATTAAGTAGGACAGGTCGAGACACTTTCATCTTAAAAATATTGGATGAGCTACAAAGTAGCTCTCTCTCCCAGTTTTATGTCTTACATCCAACAGAATGAGGCTTTTAAAATTTTTTTTACTGCTACATACTGGTGTGGTCCAGTTTACTCAAGAGTTTACTCTCTTTGCATTTCCAGAGGCAGAAAAAATGGATCACAATTGAGAAACAGCAGCAGGACACAGGTGAAGGCATTATCTACTGTTATGTAGTCTTGAGGATGAGGAAAGGTAAAGGAAAAGTTAAAAGAAGGTCATCATTGAATCTTTCCAGCCTGACAAAACCGTCTGAAGTACTTTGCTTCATTTTCACATTTGTGGACATCATTGATTCAATCCAGAGCCTGCAGTTTGATACAAGTGGGAATGGGCTAATTTACAAACTCAAAGCACTTGTAACATGCTGCTGGTGTTTAATATACACATGCTCAGTTCCTCCTCTGTGGCTACCAAAACCACAAAGCTTTAGTCACATTTCCTTGTGACTAAAGGGGAAAAAGTAGAGTGTGACATAGTTTTAGTATTTAACTATGTGATGAGTATCACTAGGATCATCTTGATAGAGCTGTAGCTGTCAGCAGGTGAAGCAATTTCTAAATGAGGGCACAGAAATAACCTTGAATCAAGATTCTGCAATAAACTGCCATATTCATGGGTACTAGAGAGAATATATTTTGTAGTAAAATATGATTTATTATATTTATGCAGATTTGGAAACTTCTGAACAGCTGGGCAGACAAGTCACAGAGTTGTATATGTGGGTATTTGCTTATGCTTTACCTTCTGCAGGAATACAAGAATTCCTACACCAACCATTTGCAGAGATGCGTTCTACCAGCTGGAGAACATAATAGCCTTGCTTTAGGTACACCCATCAAGCATCTGTCCAGCAGTTACCTTAAAAACCCAGCTACTGCAACACTTACCACTTTTTCCCTCTTCACAGATATGTCTTACCCCCAGATTCTTAGAGTGCTGAGTTTTATGCCTTTCTGAGGAGCGTGACACAGATCAGATTTTTTTTATGTTGGGTTCAACTTGTTTTCCAAAAATCCTTGACTCTTACTAGACAGTCATTGTCTTCCATACTTTCACCCCACTGGTCGGCTTTCTGTGCCTCTTTGATTTAAAGAGCCTGATCTTCTGATATGCTGACCTCCTCCCATTCCACTTGGCTGCAGCTGGCATTGTGAGCACTGTACTACTGTAAATTAGTCTCCAAGTGTGCAACTGGTAGCATGTGTTCTTTGTAAGCACTGGCTCACTTGAGCTGAGCTGCTGCTTTAGTAGCTTTGAACTTTCTTAAGTCACTGAAGCACCATTCATTTCCTATTGGAGTTCATGATTGCATGGGAAAATCTTTATCTTGTGAGCGACAAAGGGAAGGATGTACTAGGTTTGTGTTTTAAACTCTGTTTGCATGATGTCATGCACTGCTCACTAGTATCTGTATAGGTTTATTGAATTTTAATTCACAAAACTAGCTGGAATTGCAATCTTCTCCATCCTATGTTTTCCTAACATAACTGTCCTAACACATCCTGTTAGGCAGAACACTACCTCATATGACCTGCAACCTAAGGCTGACAAAGACACTTTCTAAATCATATTGGCTTAAATGCGTAACCGCTTATATGAACAAAAATCAATGACTTTCTGCAGTGGACAGACCTAACACATCAAGACTGTTTCTGCAATTCTGTGGTCACACAGTTTTCAAGTTATTTAACCTCACCATCTCTAGAGCTGAGCTTCCCGAGTCAGATATGCAAGATTCCCAGGAAAATTCCCAGTTTGCTTGGAGAAATCTCTTCTTTGCTATTTAAGACACTGAACTTTTGCCTCTACTCAGGCTGGTAACTGGTGATAGTCACAAGTGCTGGCTACAGCTGTGTGTGCTTGTTCCCAGAACACAGCAATGCATTATCAGCCTGCCTAACATTCTCATCAGCAAAGGCTGCTCATGAGCTATGCCAGCTAAGCCTGTTTGTCTCACCTATATTCCACTGTAATCCAGCTCCATTGTTTCTGCAGGAGTCAGTTGTTCTGGCATACTACATAACTGCAGTATTTCAATCACATAGCACAGAGGATGTTAACTAATGGCATTTCACATTCTTTCAGGTGTTACTGAAATTGGATGGCCACAGCAAAATGGCTGTGGGGCAACTGTTTGTAGCCATATAAAAGAGATGCTGGGACGCACAGTAGCTGCAATGATTGCCTGCTTAGCATATACGAACATAATTCATCCTGATAGCTTTGTCCCATGGCCAAGACAGGTTAAACGATGTTGCAAACACTTCTCAGAGAGAGAGATGGCACTGCAGTCCTCTAGCTGGGACTGCTAGTAAGAACAAACCCTGTGTAGAAGATGGAGGAAGAAAAGCAACGTTTAATTGCCAACTCATCCTTCATATTTATCTGTTTCACCTGGAAGCAGTGTCTTCTAATGGAACAAAGATATTTTCAGAACAGAATAAAACCAGCATGGACGTGAATAGCTAAAAGGAGGGTTGAGGTTCCAATACCACAGAAACATATTAGAGGAGGCAGAAATTGAACATTTTTTTCTTAGTCCCCTCACATCCTTTGTTTGCACTAGAAGAGCTTTCCACTATAGTATTATGTGGCCTGTGATTATCTGTTGAAAGAAAAAGCTATGGAACACTTAAGTCACAACATAAAATCATTCACCAAGTACAGTGGTCATGCTATTTCTTGTTCTCCATGACTGTGGTAGTAAATGAGAAAAAAACTTGGCACTTCTAAAGAATTTTAACATAATTTATGTGTTATAAAAACAATTAGTTAAGCTTCTTCAGGAAAAACATCTGTGCCTTTTGCCTCCCACATCTTTCCCTTTTGCAGTCAACTTTCCAACTCTGTAGATCTGGGAAATAATTTGTATGAAACAATTTGGGAGCGATTCTCTGGCAGGAAGGGCAAAAAAAGATACTGTTTATTTTTTCATTTACATTTTGGCCATTCAATTGATCAAGATAAGAGAAGTCAGGGACTACTCCATTGTATGACTGTTTCTACAGTGATTTACTATAGGTGACCTTGTGATTAAGAACAGCATTCATCACTGCAAATGCAGCCCCACATGTGCCAGCCCTGAGTAGTACCTGACCCTTTCTCTCTGCAGGAGGAACTGAGGAGCTTTGCTTAATCAGTCCTAAACAACTTTATAGAGGATACTTTCCTCCTGTGTGGTTGAAATATTTTTCCAGAGAGACATGTGAGGGAGGGAGGTGGTGGACTTTCCTGGTGCAGCAAAATTGCTTTTCCTAAACTTGTCAGATTATGAACTGGAAGAGTTTCTAACGATCTCTGTAAGTAAGTGGTCAGCTGATGGCAATATCAGCATAGTTTGATTACCTAAATTAGATCCCAATTGCCCACCTTGGTTTTATAGCATCTACTTTAAAAACAAATTAAAGGTGAAATGAGATAGCAAGCAGAGTCCCAGCTGTAAGCTACAAATAGGGATCAATTTGAAGTATGTAATCTAACATGAAGGAAAGAAGAAGCCAATACATACCAAGAGAGCCAAGGAAAGGAAGCAAAAAGAACCTGACTGGAGAAAGTGACAAAAATGAATTGTTTGTATCAAATAAGAAGATTAACTCTAACTGGAGCTGGGAGATGATAGTTTGCACGGAATTAAGACCTAGAGCTGTAGAGAGTTAGTTATCTGAATTCAGTTGTAGTAAACGAGTTATATGCCTAAATAACGTTGAAAACCAAGTTCTTAAAATGCTTCAATGTATATAGCTGTTACAGAATTTGTAAACATCCCATAGTTATTAAAGAAGTGAGCAGGTAGAACAGGACAAATCCATTGGCTTTGCAGAACAGCTGGAGAGCAGAAGCTCTGATTGTGACAGTCACAGCTGCCCCAGGATTACCCAGGAAGGGCTGGGCTGGTTTATTTGCTGCCAGGTGCTTCCCCAGCAGGTTGATCTCCGTGGCTGATGTAGCTCCAATCCAGGGGAGGGAGCTGCTTTCTACTCCAATAGCTTCTCACTCAGAGTTTGCACTGAGGAGACCAAGTTGAGCATTATGCTGGGTAAGTGTGGAAGGAGTAGGATGCGCTGATAAAAGTTGGTTTGCAAATGAAGCTGTGTTGGTGAGGTGTTGTTTAGGAGTGTTTTTTTTCTTGAGACATTATGTGTGCAGTGCTGGCTTTCTACTACTAATACATTTCAGAATATCTTCACTTGTGTGGGCTATACTGTCTCTCAAGCAGGCCTGGAGCTTCATATGTGTGTTCAAGATAATGAATGCATGTTGTATTTATTTCCCTTTTTAGGAATTATTTTTTCTTTGTATTCTAAATCCTTTCACTTTGTTTTAAATCATTTTACTAATGTAGATCTTGAAGTGTCATGAGGATTAGCTTAAATATTTTTACTGAGCTTGCTTTGAAGATGTAGAATACTATTCAAGTGCCAAGATTTAAATATGGGCTGTGAAGAGAGTGCTTCTGATTGAATTTTTAGAGGCAGTGTGTTAGATAACGCTGAGTTTGTTATTTAAAGGTAAAATGAAAGCCATGGAGAACTGCAAAGTATGAATAGTAGAGAAAACTTCTTAATGACTTTATAGAAAACAGTATGTCTTTCTCTTATGGATGCTTAAAAGCCTTTAGGGTTTGATATGGACTAGGATACTTAAGGAATTGTGATGGGAATGGCAGTCAAAGCCCATCTTTTGGCCTGAGACTATCTTGTGTTGCTATGGATGACAGAAATAATTTATGATTCGTTTTTTCTTGTTTTAAATTTTGATCCATATATGCAAAAATAGAATAAAGGCATAAAGGTTTTACTATAGTGCTATGTGCACTATACCCCCAGAGGACAAGGAAATAGAGATGAACAGGCCTTAGATGGAAGGGTTATAATTTTTCCTGTAAATGAAATATCATTCTGCAGAAGAATATGGCACAGATATTAATGGGTTAAAGTATTCTGCTAAATATGCTGTTAAGGCTCCAGGAGGGAAAAAAAAAATCGCAGTTTAATTCCAGTTTTCTTCAGGGGGTACTAGTATATGTATTGTGGTGTTGTATTCTATGCAGCAAATATAAAACTCATGTGGCAAATTTTCTTTCATTAATAAAAAAATTTAGTGGAAACTTATTAATGTGCATATGGATTGATGTGTTTCTAGTTTTTCTCTTTAAACAGAGAACATTTTAAGGTCTGCCTGAAAAACATTAATGACTCTTTTGGAGAATATGCAATAAACATTGAAAGTGTTGCCTCTGTTAATGTCTTCTGCCACATTTCAGAAGGTTAAAAATTTCAACTATGAAATGCTGCCTTCTGTTTTGAGAAGGGTTTTTTTGTTTTTTCCCCCAAGAACTGAGAATATTTTTGACTAATTGGAAATGAGTTTTTGTGTTCCCCAAGCAACCGGTAATATCAATTATTTGCATAGACTTAGTCTTACTGTGTATCATCTGCTATTGTGTGTTCCCAGGAAGACAGTACTTCTTGGATGTGCTGGAACTTTTCCAAGCAGCCTAAGTGGTAGCTTATCTCAGTTTGATTCTGTGATTTACAAAATCAGCATAAAGATGGAAGCAAATCTATTTTCTATTTGTTTCAGCAAGCAGCTTTGTTTCACATAATAGTATGTTACCATACTTCATCTGACATAGAATAATCCTTGTAACACATTCTGAATAGGATGCTGGAAGGATGTTCTAAAAGAAAGGGAAAATATGTTCTCAAAGGGACCAGCACTTCTGAAGAGAATGAAAGGCCAATGAATAGTTCTTTAGAATTTCTGCTGCCTTTTCCTTCACCTTTCTCCTGAGATTTTACAAATATATTTTGACAGATTACAGCTGTCAGCACTGTAAAACATAGAATGCTTGTACCTTGCCAAAAATGTGATATCATAGTGCAGAAACTATCAATAATAAGGTGTATTTTCTATTTTAGAGGGCTCCCTAAATCATGACAAGGAGTGAAAAATTTAAATTCTTGATTCCCTGCAGGCCTAGGCAGAATTTAAGCAATATTTTTGCTGATTAGCTAAAGAAACTGATGCGTTATGTGAGAGTGTGCTGAATTTGGAGACCTTGTAACTGAGATAAGAAGGCTGCAGCATGAAAATATCCAGGGATGACAGTAGTTGGCCAGGAAAGACAGGTAGCAAAATCAGGAGAACTATAGACAACACGTATTTATTGGGTACTTGGTAAGCTTGGATCTTTATGCTGTGTTGGATATTTTTCCTACAGACAGATGGCTCAGACTCTCCTTTGGTTCACTGCAAGGTTTCAATTTGAAGTTATGGGTCAATATTGATCTCATTTGGTGTGCTTGGCGTCTTGTGGGTAGGGGCACCCTTTGAGATTTTGGCAAGGGAAAGCTTTAGAAAGAGGTGATCAGTGTTGGAAGTCCATTTATGTACTGCCAAAAAGCTTATTCAGATGCTGCAGCAGTGACAAGAGGGTACCATTGTGGCAGATGGGCAGCAGTGAAACTGTGCTGAGGTTTTTTTCCCCAAGCTCTTGCCTGGCATTTATTACCTTGGTATTTGGGTGCTTCCCAAATTAGATCACCTGTATGCAACATTCCAGTGCTTTGCCAGCAGCAGCCAACAATTACAGCTCCTATTGGAGGAGGAGGTGAACACTGCTCAAGCTTCACTGGTGCTTGTGGGTGACTTCTCCACCCATTCTAGTTTAGCTTCCCAGGGTAAAGCTGCAAACTTGCTTGATGATTCAAAACCCCTCACCTGCAGATGGATACCTGCACTGGTGTCCACTGGTAACCCTGCCAGGACCAAGCTGAGTGTGTGAGATGGAGATGCCCCCACAGAAGAACACCCTAGGGTTGTTATGCTCCCTCAGAAGGTTTGCAGAGGTCTCTTTGTCCCTAGCAGTTGTTTTGCAGCTGGCTATTACACAGGAAGAAGGCAGCAATAACTCTTTCCCTTGTTTTTAATGAAACAGATTTTTACCAAAAGAATTGTAAGTATCTACCCTTGGCAGTGTGTGAGCACGGAACGTGCTTGTATGAGATCTTCATGGCTTATGAAGTCTTGTAGCAAGCTAAAGGCATCGTTTTAGCTAAGGGTGGGGGGAGTAATTGAGTCAGTACAATGGAAGCACAATAAATTGTGCAATAATCGCTGTCCCCATCCACCTTCATTCTGGAGACTAACATCAGTCAATTCAAGGCTGCTTAACCCCTCAAAATAACAGAAAAACAAATAATTGATATAAAATATGATCATGAAATTCAGTAGTAGAAGAAAAAGTGTTAGGCTTTGCTTTCAGGTAAAAGTCACTTGATTACTGAGAAGAGCTATAATAGGTGAAGGCTTTAATCTTTCTAGAGACATAAATTCTGTCAAAAGCTTCCCTATGAGGTTCTGAGTGTTAAGCTTGGGGAAAGAAAATCTGGAATTAACTCAATTAGTTATATAAGCATATGTGACTATTCTTTTCCTACAGGGAGTATGCTATAAATGGAGTTAATCCAAAATGGCTCAAGGGCTTTTTGGTTTGTTTTGCTTCTATCAGCTTGTAAGGGTCACTTGTGAACTCACAGCTTCAGAGAACAATCATATGAAAGGTCTCTGGCAAACATTGGGAAGACACAAAACACAAATCTGAAAATGTTCATCAATGGCCATCTATTTCTCACCTGTTCCTTAGAAGGACAGGAATTTTCAACTGATTTGAAATTTCACTCATCAGGGGCAAACAAATAGACAGACAGTATTTTTCTCAAAAAAGCTTCCCAGGGAGGATCACAAAAAGATAATTAATTCCAAAGGACAACAATTCCAGTGAGATAATTCACTTTTCTCATATGTATGTTATGAACTGCTGCCACAGCAGGACTGAGTGATATAAAGTCCAAATGACACGATAGATTACTTAGGGGAATTTTGAAAAATGAAATGGAAAACATATGGAGGCAACATGAATGTCTTCTTAGTGTGAGGATCCAGACTAGATCATTGCAAAGGGGTGGACCTCCTTCCTGTGATCTTGCATCATGTTTGGTTAGTCATAGACAGGAGTATTGCCATGATGTGTATCCCCCAGCTCTGCAGAAAAGACAATCATTCTTCAGAAACTGAAGGATCCAATTTGAATCATGACTCTGACTATCGAAAGCTTGCTTGTTTTAACCACATGCATTTTTCTGTGGTTTATCTCCTAATAACTGTGAATACTTTAGTGGAAAACATCAGTTGTTTCCAACAGTTAATTGATGCGAGAAATTCAGACAGACAAAGCCATTCTATTATTTCATTCCAACAAGAAATGGTAGATTGGCTCTTGGTCCATATTCAACATGCTACTGATATTTGCTCTAGGATGCCCAATGTCTATTAATCCTTTATTACTCTTCCTCTTCAGTCTGATTTCAAAGTAAGACAAGACAGGCCCAGGTGATCCTGGTCACCTCAGTGTGTCCCTGACAGTTTTTGCTTTATAATCTGATGATGTGGTCCATACCAATGAATGCCAATGTTTTTAAAAATTATTTTTATGTTTGGGGTTTTTGTAAAAATAAAAATACTTTGGTTGCCCCACAAGTAACGTAGGAATATGAATGCAATCCGATTCAATTTGTTCTCTAGACTGGTGGAACTACTTGAAAATGTAAAAATATATAATGTCTGGCTAAGTTAGGCTGAGTTCAGATATTTTGTGCTAACAGAAAACTGCACTTGAGACCACTGAAAAGGAGAGGAGAGCAGCAAGGTCAGAGAGGGCAAGTTGGAAAGCTCTGACTCGGAAAAGTAATTCAATCTCACCTGGAGAGTCACTGTTAAGTACAAGCCATGAATTGCACTGTTGTAGTTCTGAATGGCATTTAAGAACTGCAGTGAGCTGTTGTACCAACTAAATACCATGAAGGGGAATGGAGGTCAGTGTATGTGCTTGGGTGCCTTTTGAATTTGTCACTTTAAGGTGTACATTCTCTGAATGCTGCTGCATGCATGCTCCCAAGCAAAAGCCTTCAGTGAGAATTGGAGGGCTCAATGTTAACATGTTGATTCTCCTATGTTATTTTATGTTTCATTGCCCTCTGCTGAAATCTTGACCAAAATGTATCTTTTCTCCCATGGCAGTTGTTTGCCTTTGAACCCCCAGGAGGAAGGCCGTGGCTGTAGAAACTTGAGCACTCTGTCTAATAGCACAGCATAGCCCCACCACAAATAATCTGTCTTGGAGGTTGCTAGTGCCAGGCTCTACCATTGTTCTTGTGTTCTATTATTGCCAGAGTGCTGTTCGACTAAATATGCTGTTTATTATCCTTTTGGGGAGGTTTCTTCTCTCTTAGTTTCCAAAACAAATCTAAGTGTTCACTATTTAAATTCTTACTTCATTAGGTAACTAAGCCATTAAAGTCTGAGAGACAAATACTATGAAACAGTTTTGAGGGCTAGTGTGAAGAAACTGAAATATGTTCACAGCCACAGAAAAGGAGCTAATTATATGAGGACTTTATATACATGTGTGCACATGTATAGACATACATATGTGCTCAAAACCAGACATATATATGTGTATCCACGCTGGTGGCTAATTATGTTGTAGATCATTTAATAAACTCTACTCTTTTGGATCCTTCTCTTCTTCTGAGTAGCAGTGTCCATATAGGAACATCTGATGCAAAATTTGCTAATCCAAGGTGAAGAGAGAAGCTCTTCTAGTTTATCATGAAATGCACCTAGGAATATTTCTGTTGTATGATTCTTATCAGTATTTCAAAGACCAAGATATTTTTATTTAAAAAGGAAAAAAGGTTTATAGCATATTTTCTCCTATTATTCTCTTACTGCCTACAGAACAACACCAGTTGCAGAGGAAAATGCCCTTGTTTTTCTTTAAAATAAACAGTTCTATTTATAACTGATTATTGGTAGTACTATGTGCAAGAAGAAGGAAGCAAGGATCCTGTTAAGTGTGGGTATCATGGATAATCCCAATGAATAATACTGCATTAAAACTAGAGTACACTTGAGGCTAAAGCAGAATAATCTCCTAACAGGGTATTTGCTGCTCAAGACAAGTGGCTCTCCTGATGATAATATAATTAAGAGCTTTTTTTAATAACCAACCCTGCCAACTATACACTTAGTGAAACTACTGGCCCTAACACAAAAGGTGCTTTGTCTGTGTAAGTAGTTGCCACCATTCCTTGAATTGCTTTATGGTGCTGTGCAGGTAACCAGTTTGCAGCTCAGTCAGTGTTGCTTTTCAGCCATGTCTTGAACACTCAGTCGAAAGTAACAGGCAACAGAACAGATTTGGCATAGAAGATGTTTAAATAACTTTTTCTTAGGAAAGAATTCTGTTCCAGCAGTGCAAACTGTTAGATTTGCTTGCACTTACCTCACTAAAAATGCAAGTACTTACTGTGAAAGGGGTGGGTGACATGACCACCTAGTGGGGCTTGTTTTTTCAATGTGTAAATAATTTGCTTTTAGAATAAGATGTTCCGGTACTTCCACTGCGTCCTGAAGTGAGAACTGAAATAGCCAATATAAACCTGAAATCAGAGATGCAAGTTGTTTTGCGATTTTTTTTTTTTTTTTTTTTTTTTGTGATTTCACCACATGCAGTATAATCAGTCACTATAGTTAGTCTCCTAAGCTCCTAAACTCTTTAAGAGCAGATCCTGGCTTCTGTGAATTATTTTATAGCACATTTAGGAACTTCCTGAGCAGTTCTTGGATTTTTCTTTCTCAGTGGGCTAAATCATAATACTGTTTACTTGCATTTCAGGCATGATAAGGAAACTTTCTGGCTAGTCTTGGAATAGGTGAATTTAGACAGTTCCTGTAAATAGATTAGTGTTTGAGAATAGTTTCCAGTGATTTTCACACATCATGGAAATTCTTCTGTAGTTTTAGAAAGCAACTGCAAATATATGCTAAACACTTGAGCAAATGCTTCCTTGAAATAGCAATGAAATTAATATAGAAAATAAATTAAAACTTTAAAAACTTTAAATTTCCATCTATGTCATGGTGAGAGCTGTGTGTTAACAGCCTTGTCTCATGGTCTTCTCTCTCTCAGGTTCTTCCATGCAGACTTGCAGAGTCCTGACCTAGTTTTGTTTTGCCTCATGAAAGTTTATTTTTGTCAACTGTTGGCTTTTTGTAGATTGTTGCTTACTCCCCAGGTGATATTATTTCCTCTAACAACCCATCTCCCCTTGCTGTACCAAAATAATTTTTTTTCCAGCATTTACCTGGGTATACTGAATATGGTGCTATGAGGGTGATCTCTAAAACTATTCTAGTTTGGCTGTGGCCAACATCCTTCCTGCTGCTTTGAGCTGGCTTGGAGACAGGGAAGTAAGGATGAAGGAGAGCAGGAGGGGGCAGGTGGAGGGCTGGGGAGAATCCCACATATTTCTGCAGCTGTTCTCAAGGAGAGACAGGATACCATGATAAAACTCAAAAAGCTTTGTTCAAAGTACAGCAGAGCTTCTGTTTGAAATATACTTGGAGCTAAATTCTCCTGTCCCTCCAGTGAACTTACTCTGTATAGCAGTGTGTGTTTTGACTGGGCTAAAGAAAAGCTTCAAGCGATGCAAATAATGGCCTTCTGAAACCTGGATAGAAATAAACTGGGCACACTCTAGAAATGTAAATGTCAGTAAAATCTCAAGTAGGTGTAAGAATCTGCTTTGAAAATTCACAGGTTTGCTCTCACTTAGCCAGGCCTTCTGTTGGGGAAGTTATGTTAAAGGAAGAGATTTTCACTTTAGCAAAACAGTCTCCATCTCTGTTTGAGAAAACAGAACTAAACACAAATCTGTCAGCTCTTTACCCAGCCCTGATGCCAGTCTGTTGAACTATGGCAGTCAATGGCCTGGTGCCTTTACCCTTCTAGTACAGAGCTTCTGTCATCTTGGAGGAATTCCTGATGCTTCACTTTGTGAGATTTTAAAATAATAACCAGGGGAAGGAAGGAAATGCTCTTGAAGTTGCAATTGGGTAATTTTCTGATTGTCATTTTCTTTATCACTCCACCATCTATTAATTATTCCAAGATCTTTAGTCCCAGCTGAAACCTTACTAATGTTACAGCCCTTAGCACACTACAACCACAGCAGCAAACTGCATGGCTCATAGAGGAGAGTGTGATGGCAAAGCCTGATGTCCTCCATGTTTCCAAAAGGGAACTCTTTACTGGTTGCTGTTATATTTGACTGATTTTTACAGGACCCTAGCGATGTGCAGCTCTCTTCATTCTTATCAGGGAAAGATAGAAAGATGTTAAACTGCAAAGCAAATTTCCAAGAATACAAAGGCTATGTCTGAGCTATGAGCTGAAAAAGCTGTCCCTCCTTCCTCCCACTTAACTTCTGACCCAGTTGCCTCTCACTTGTTCGTGACTTCACCTAATTGTCAGGTTTTTTTCTTCCTTCTAATGAAAACTCTCAAAAGATTTTGATTTATACCATTAAGGATGTAAATATCATGCTGGACAAAGTTCAGTGGATCTGGCCATTTCTTCTGTGGCATCTGCTTCCGGAATGATAGTTCATTAAGGCGATTACAGGAGAGGATTAGTCCAATATAATAAAAGCTCCCTCTATCCCAACTCCAAAGCTATGCAAATCTACTTCAAGGGCCTTTAACTGCAAAAGATAACTTAATTTCAGATTAATGAAATGGAGGAACTCTGTGTCTGTAGATAAGTGTTGCATTTAGTGTGTCACAAAAAAAATCTAGGCAATCCATATGCTCTGACACTTTCTAGTGCTAGCAGCCATCCTGTTTGTATCTGAACCCCTAAATTTGAATCAAGCCACTCTTTAAAATCCTTCATGGACCTTGTCCTGACAGCTTGCTTCCATGACTGTTATACAAAATGCCGAAACAGGTGTAAAGTAAATCTTAGCTACTAATGTGTGGTTTTTTTCAGTCAATGAAATCTGGTACTGCAGCTTCTCCAAATGCTGTTCTAAATTTTATTAAAATGGAAAGCCAGACACAGTAAATTTATCTCCAACTATAAAGAAAATCCTTATCAAGGTCTCAAAAACATTAAAAATGTTATAAAACTGTACTATTATGCTGTGCATAATAAATTACAAGCTATTTTTAAATTTGATGCTTTCTGGTGGATTAACAGAAATACTGTAGTTTTATTGAGATTAACACTAATTCTTGTAATATGTCTCTTGGGGAAAATGAAATGCGTGTTACCCACCTGAGGACGATTAAAATTATTTTCTTTCCAAAATGTTTTCTATCTAAAATATGTTTCTCTCTATTCTTATTTTCCCCTGTCCTGGATGTCGACATGCAACATCACTTGTACTTGTGGTGCAAAAGAAATAGGTAGTTATGTGACCTGCTAACACTGATGGTATGCTCTCAATAATAAGAATAGACAAAGAAAATGAGATGATCATAATCATCTTGAAAATATAGGGGCAGGAAGCTCTTTACTTGTCGTGCACATAAATTTTAAAAATCTGCATTATGAACGCATTTCACTTAGATGTTCTCAAATTGGTTGGATCCAAGTTCTGATTCCTTTGCTCCTGACATGTAGGCTGTAATTATAGAGCAATAGTAATAAACTTCTGGAGATATGGAACTTGCTTGCAGTGAAAACTTTGCAAAACCTGGTATTTTACACCAAAGGCCACTGTGTCCATAAAGTCTCTCACATGGCTTAGAGTGATCTATAGCAGGATTGCATTGCTCATAAGAAGGGTTTATTTAAAACAGTCAGACTACCAAATCTTAGTGTTTTGTCACTTTAGTGAATGTGTGAATCTTCAACTTTCAGTTTGGGGAAGCTGTTAACAGAGGGCTTAATGACTTTTTGAAAATCAAAACCAACTTTGAGCAAAACATCAGGGCCACCAGAAGTTATAAAATATCAAAACAAATCACTTTTGTAATTTTCCAAGAACCACTCTATGGACTTTATTTGGACTGTTAAATGGACTTGCTCTGAGTGTTCCTGTTCTTACATTATCAGGACTCTTAAAAAGTGTGGCAGCTTTAGGTTGTTTGGGTTTTTCTCTTCTGAAAAGTTAGCATAGCAATGGTATACATTCTTTCTCCAGTTTCTGAGAAAGAATACAGTGCTGAGGATGACTGAAGTTGTATCCTGTTCAGTGGCTGCATTGGTGGATCCAGCACTCGGTATTAACTAGACTGGAGTGTGCCACAGGACAGGATCCTCCTTTCTTTGCTGCTGCCACCAGTCAGGGAAAGGCTGTGCCTCGTATTGTAGGTCCAGAAGTGGCTGCTTTTGTGTGAGTTGGTTTCTCAGGAGTGGGAGTCCTGGATGGTTCTGGAAGTTAGAAAACTTTACAGTAGTACATGACAGGGTTGCCAGTAATGGCAGGAGATGGAATTTGTGCCTCTGACTTCTGAGATACAGAAACAGTATTAAATAAGAAACGTAAACATTCAAAATTTTAAATGCCAATGGGATTACCTCTGCAGTCCTAATTATTAAAAATTATTTATTATCTAATATCTTAATTGTTGGTCTAATTATCTTCTAAACATAGTTTTAAATTATATGAATAATAATATGATTTTATTCTAGTGGTTCTGACTGGTTCATGTTCATGGGCTGGCCAGATGCAGGTGGAGAGCAGCTATTTAATATTCTGTTTGCTCTACCATGCCCCATTGTGGCTCTGTGCCACTGTTACTTCATGACAGTGAAAGCACTTCCTGAAGATAGATTGCCTAATTTCCTAATGGACACTCTCATGCCATTCACTGTAATATGACACATTGACATTAAAAATTATTACTGTTTTTTAGGAAGGAAAGTGAGTCACAGGGAAAAGAATTAATGTGTCCTTTTATGCTGCTGTCCAACATTGGGTGCCTAAGATTTTTTTTTTTTTTGTTCATAGTGCTCAGCATTACGTATCAATTAATATGATCAAAATGTAACTCCTATTACCTTCAATTGCAGCTGCAAGTACCCAGTGCATTGCTAAATAAGCCCTTGTGGTTTCAAATTCCAAATCAGAAAATGAGGGGAAAATAATACCAGTGCCTAGCTATTAAATCAAAGACCATTACAGTGGATTTCTGTTAGAGACAAGTTCAAAATCCATAGCTGCTTTCAATGATTTAAATCATCAGACTTCTGCAGCTTTTCTTTAAAATGCATGGTATCATTTTTTCCAGTAAATGAAGCAGTGATCCTGTAGGAAACAGCATATTCATGTAATGCTGATTCAAACTCATCTTTTGGAAGTTTCATCTTTTGAACTAGAAAAGGTGGACAAATGGAAAAAACCCCCAGACCTCACTTCCTCACTCCAACTAAAAAATCCCAAACAAACCTAAAACCAAACAACAACCTCAAAACTTACTTTGGGGAAAGAAGGGTGTGATGATGTAATTGAACAATTCTCAGATCTGTACTCAGGCTGAATTCCTGTATTTCTTTAGTCTTGTGTTCAGTGCTGCAACTTTGACTTCAAGGTTACTGTATGATCCAACAAGGCAATATTCAAGTTCTTTAATTTATTAAACACCTTAAGATCCCCTTATACATGCATATTTTTATTTTCTCATTCACAATTACACAGCAGTGTAGACAACTGTCAAAGGTAAAACTGCTGTCAGCTGTAAACTTGTAAAATTGTTAATTAAAACAATTTCATGGGGAAGATTTTGTTAAAAATTTGTATGAGAGTTGTCAGATTTTTCAAAATATGTAAAGATGTTTTCCTTGAGGACGCATGTTAATAGTTTGAGATGGACTCATCAAAGTATGGAAATGCTTTGCTACTGGCATCTTTTATGGGTGAAAATAACTTCAATAACAAGATATTTTCTTCACTTTATAGCTGGTGGAGTGAAATCTGTTGGCATTAGGGCACAGAATAATGGCTGGTTAGAGCCTCTGAAGGCTCCAAGGAGGGTGTGTATTTAACAGGGCAGTAGGGTAGAGGTTTATTTGGATTCAGAGGAGTAAAGCTCATGATTCCAGATCTATAAGCAGCTTTTGCTGTTGATCACATGCCATGGCTAAGTAAGACATTAAATTTGCCAAGTACAGGATTTCACGGAGAGAATCTTAATGGAAAGAGTACAGTTGGATTTCAGTATAGTTCAATTGGTTTCATAATCAGGAATCAAGTACAGAATGAGGTTTAAAAACAGGAATAGGTTTTTTTTGTGATTGTCTGACCATCTTCTGTACAACTCCCCATATGACACCTCTGCTACCAAGAAAATGTTGCTTACTTTTGTGGTTGCACAAAATCAAATTCTTTTCTGCATGTCTAAACATCATGGCCAAGACAGGAAAAAAAAAATCTGTGAAAACCTTTTTTTATATTCCTGAAATTATGGTAATCATGTTAAAGATCGATTTATAGCATGCTAAAAAAATGCTAATTCATACCATTTCCTGAAACAAGACCATCAGTTACACTCGGGGCTAGTTTATATCCTGTTTTGTGATGGTGTGAGCAGGATGTTGCTGGACAGGGTGGCTAAGATCTGACATTGCTGGGGTTGAGACCCTCTGGATGTTACTTGAGAGTAAGTAAAAATCCACCCTTCCCTCCCCTGCCCTGCACCAAAATTAATTCATTCCTGAATTAAATATATTTGTCTTTTCTGCTGCACTTTTAAGCTTTTCCTTTCAAGTGCAAAGAAACATTAGATAAAGCCTTGGGAAGAGAGAGGGAGAGGTTGTTTGTTTGTTTGTTTTTTTTAAAAGACAAACCGTTTGGGTAATGACAGAGCTTAGCTCACAAAACCAGGCTGGATCTTTGGAGGAAAGAGGCAGGGTATGTCCCTTCCTCTTTAGCTCAGGAGAGGCATTTTCCTAAGCTGAAATGCTGCTTTTAAATTTTGTTCTAATTTAAGGCCTTCCATACCATGATTGAAGTTGTCACGGTTCTTTTTCCTAAACTCCTTTTATGTGCACAGCTATATTCTCTGGGATAAAATCTCATTAGAGAATAAACTGACATGACCATATTGCAGTGTGAAACAGTATCAGGTTTTTTCTGGTGTTAGTTACATCTCATAAAAACAGTTGGAGTGTAAAACATTGCTAGTAGAGCAAAGAATGTAAAAACTTTATAGTGGAGAAACCAAATACATCCTTTACTGAAGAATGTACAAGAAATGCCTATTGAACAACCATATCCCCTATTCAGCAGTTACCTGCAAATGACAGCACATTTTCAAACACATCATTTAGCTTTTGAATGCCCTTCAGAATATTACTGGTGGGTCTTCTTCTCCTGGAGACTGCAGCAAGTTATAAATTTGTTTATCGTACTATTTTTATACAGGCAAAACATCTGGTGGCATAAGCAGACACAGCACTCTTCAGAGTTACTTAGTCTGTTTTAATGAAAGCTGTCTGGGACAGACACTGTTCTTCTCTAAGCATGTGGGGATTTTGGTTTTTGTTTTGTATTTTTTTCCCTCTGCATTCAAAAAAATCCATTCTGTTAAAACACATTTAAAGAATAAACACAAATAACAGATGATATACACTTTTTCATTTATATTTAAAAAAGCCAAACGATCTGTAGTTCAGTGCAAAATGATCACTGGTTACTAATCATCTTTGAAAACAGAAACCTGAAGCTCTCAGTTGAGTATGCATTGAAAATAAAATGTCAACAGTCTGAAAAGATTACTGATTTGTAGGGTTTGCTTTTTTCTGCTTCCAGGAACTTCTACAGACCTTTGTGTTTTAATCTCTGAATATTCATGTATTGTTAGGTGTGGCCAACACTTGATTTTTATTGGTTTTGGGGGTCTATTTTCGCTTTATTTTTTTTGTTTGTTTGTTGTTGTTTTTGTTTGGTTGTTTTTTAAATAGAATTTTTAGTTGAAAGAAAGGTGGGAAGCCTGGATTTTAGTGTTTGTCTGTGCATTAGAATGGGTCTGGGGGAACACCAGAACATGCAAGGTCTGCAAGTGCTGTGTGGCTGTGCTAAATTGTTTCCATGACACTGAGTAATAGTGAGGTGATGAGCTGAATTTTGAATAGCAGGAATGGTGCTGAGCAATCCTTGTCTCCTGCCAGTGAGACATGCAGAACTATTCCATGACTAAATTTTTTCTTAATGGATCTGGGTTGTCCTGCAGCTGAATAAGGTTCAGATGAATTGTGCTGAGAAGGAAGCTGGGCAGGGCAATATATACTGGCTCTTTCAGCAACGTGCACATGGCAAGCTTGCTTTAAGCTGCAAGGATATTATGAAAAGTAACAGTGGAATTTAGGCAGTAACAAGCCTCAGCTTCTGCACTCCAGAATGTAGCAGAGGTTCACCTCTAAAATGAAGCACTCAGGCTTTATTAAGCCATTTTTCTTACCTGGAAAATCAGCATCATTAAGAATTTTAAATTAAAATTCCATGTAGCATTTGGAAAATCTGGTAAGATTTCCTGTGCAAATCATAACCTGCTGGTTTTTTTAATGATCTCATCCTCTACCTCTGCCATGGCATTGGGCTGCTGGGTACCCTAAATTTCTTAGAGTGGTGAGTTACATGAGGTAAGGATATCTTGATACAGAAGGCTGGGAAGATGAGATCTCTGGATAACAGCAGGGAGGATCTGTTACTCTGCCACTGACTCAGGTTGCACCTGAAGGGTGAAAAATGCCACCTTGTGTCATCCTTGTCTGATAAAATTTTGTAGTGGCAGCAAGTGTAAGAATAGGTTCATCCTTTTTGGCACATCTTTACTATATGAACAAGTGTCTGATTTCAAAGATCAGTGAGACAATAGCTTTAAGACTTTCTCTAAGCCTGCACTTTTAAAATATAGATGTGCAACTAAAACATTAACTTACTGTTTAAATCTGTGAGGTTTTGGCTTTGAAGCTGTTACCACAGGTGAAAGTGCAGCTTCATCAGTGCCACAGTGTTCAGGCACTGAACAAACCAACAGCTCATGGCACAGCCTGCCCAGCAGAACTACTCACACTGGAATTACACACTCCTGCTTGGATGCTGCGATTGTGTAGCTGTAATAATCTCTGCAAATTAAGGTTTAACTAGCCTTCTCCACAAAGGATTTATTTCTTATGACAGAATTAGTTTTTAAGAATTAGAACTGAAAAGGACTGCTGCCCACACAACCATATTTTCCCCAAGGTTATGTCGCCATAGGAATTTATCAGAAGGGTTTGGACTAGACGGAAAACATGCAAGGTCTTTGTCCTCAGAAGTACAAGTAGTGACTTTGTGTGGCCTGTCACAATGACTCAGACTTGAAAAGCAGATTCACACTGCCTTTGACATCCCCACCAGGCAACAACAACCGTGTTAATTTTGGATAGAAAGTTGCAAGCACGACTGAAATTTATGTGAGCTATGTTTGGCCTAAAGCTGATTTCAAGAGTATCATAAGTTCAGGTGAAGCACTTCATGAGACTCGTGGAATTATGTGCTTACAATGGCTCTTTGCTTTTATAATTTGGTAGATGCCTTTCCTTGTGTAGTTTCTGAGGTGAAATTTGCTCAGTCTAAGGCTGGACTTTGTGTTGCTCTTTGTGGTGATGTCAGCTCAAGTCACACCTTCAGTTTTGTCCCAAGGAGAAAATAAAGTGAAATCTCATATCCCTCCTGAAAGAAAGAGGGAAGGATGGCTGTTGCTGATGTCTAGTAATGATGAAATATTTTTAATATCCATTTACAAAAAGTCTAAAAGTCAAAGTTCACCACATTTTGTCTGATGTGATGTTTAGAATCAAAGCATGTCAGAGGTGCTTAAAACAAGACAACTACTCATGCCTCTGCCTTTCCCTAAGGAATATAATTCACTGGAAATCCCTCAATGCTTTCGACATGTTGAAATGGTTGACCTTTCCAGGATGGTTTCTCTCCAGTCTCATTCCTTTTATTCTTTACAGAGCTGGTAAGGTAGAGGGTGGGAAGGGGGTGGAATATTTTTCATTTGAAGATGAAAACTTCTTCCATCCCCATCACACAGGTGAAAGGAATAGTTTCACTCCGTGGAAAACTAGATTCTTGACTGCTGGAGAGAAAAATACACAATTATTTTTTATTCAGGAAATAAGGAATTATTTATTTATCTTATTCACTAAGAAAGCTTTATTACAAAACTCCTTATGAATAACTAGTACTTAAAAACCACAGGAATTGCTATCCAGAATGATCTAACACTGGTTGGTGGTAGCTTCTAATAAAAAGTTGTAAGTCCCTCCTTTACCACCTTCTTCCACTGACTTGTCATTTAGGTATTTCCTAAGTTAGTCAACACAGAAACTTCATGGAGTTCTTTTCCATTAGTCTTCCCAGCAATACTACAGTTTTCAGCTTAAGATTTGTAATCGAACAAGGAAGTGGATTTCCAG
Organism: Acridotheres tristis; assembly: GCA_037013685.1. NCBI lineage: Eukaryota > Metazoa > Chordata > Aves > Passeriformes > Sturnidae > Acridotheres > Acridotheres tristis. The sequence goes on from CM072895.1 coordinate 12,082,706, forward strand.
TGGTGAGAGGTGCTGAGGAGTTTGCAGGATCTGTGTAAGAGTTCAGCACTTTGGATGCTGATGCAAAGGCCAAACACACATTGACATCTCCTCTGGAAATGCACAGGAAGGCAGCTAAGAAGTGTGATCAGGAGAAATCCCCCCAGGCCCTTTCTGGGGGAGGATTTGCCCTGCATACAGATGAGGACATCTAGTTCCTTTAGTTTGAACCTACTTACTGTCTTGAGGGATTGCACCTGCATAGGAGAGGTTTGCCAGGCAGGGAACAGTATTGGTTATTAAATGTTAAATGTGCAGCACAGCACTAACCCCTTCTGGCTGCCACACCTTGAGGGGCTCTGTGGTAAATGGTTCCCTTAACATGAACTGGAGAGTATTGCCTACCTGTAAACAGGTACCCTGAGTTGCTGCAGGGAGGATGAAGACACCCACTACAAGGAATTCATTAAGGGAGCCAGAGAGCCTTTGGTACCAAAGCAGCAGGAGTGAAGCAATGTGGCACAAAAGGAATACAGGGAAGGTGCCAAGTACAGAAAATGCAAAGGGTTCCAAGATGAAGTCATGAGAAGTACTGAGAAAGTGTAAAAAGGGAGAAAGAGACTGCAGGAGAAGTGACAAATATGAAGTAAAACCTTTATGATATACAGGGTATGTTATATAAGAGAAGAATTTGAATTTGATGAGATTATGTTAATTGAAAGATTACTTCAACAGCTGAATGTATTCATTTACACTTTACCCTATTATCTTAACAAGGTCCAAAGAAAGTCGCACAAGCACAAAACCTCACAAACGAACCCAAGCTTTCCAGTCCCTGTGATGGATGCCAGCTCTTTACTCCAAAAGGCGTGCACGGCACAATGCAAACGCCTCTCGTGGGATATTTGGGCCGGTTGCTAATAATGATTATTTCTCATAGGGCAGCAATTTAGACAAACGGAAGCCTGCTGTACGGTGAAAAGGGCCGAACGTAAAACAACACTGCGCTCTAACAAGCAGCGTAAGGATTTTTACAGCCCCAGTAGCAGAGAGAGTTTGGACTCTTCTGCCCGACTGTGAGCAGCCGCCTCCGGAGCACACCGAGAGGGCTGCGCAGGGATTAATTATAAACACGGCACTTGATCCGCAGGCAGTGCAGAGCCCCTGCAAGGCACAGAGCGCTGCTCGTAGGTACAGAGCTGCCCGGGAGGGTCCCGGAGCCGCCGAGCACACGCTGGAGCCATGAATCAAACCCGGTCATGTGATGGAGGGGCGGCGCTGGGCTGGCTCCCAGCCAGTGGCAGGAGCCCATGGGTGGGACGAACCGGGCAGAAAAAGACTAATATGACTAACGGAGCCTGGATGCGTGGTACCTTTATTTGGATCTACAGGAATGTAGGCTCTAGCAGTTCTGCAGCTCTACCAGCCTCTTGCCTGACACTGGAACTGCTGCTCACAAAGTGGACTCCTGCTGCTCCTTGGTAGGAAGGATAGAGAAAGAACATGGCCTGCATTTTGAAGGTAAATCTCTATCTGTTGCTTGAATGCATTGTTAGATAGCCCCTCGCTGCTCAGAGGCATGGATTTGGTATAGTCCTATTGCATCGTCGTTGTCTTTTTGAAAACTGGCTTTGTTTGGTAAATGAATATGGAGAGATTCTGCAAGCACAGCTGTGCTCTGCTTTCCTCTGCCATTCTTTCTCATTTTTCCCTGCATTGTCAGAACTGTGAGCTAGCGGGAAGAGAAGTGTGTACCGAATAATGGGAGGGGGGAGACGGGCTCTGGTTTGTCTCAGCTTACTTGGTCTACACTGAATTCCTTCAGGAGCAATAGCATTTGGGCAACAGACTTCCAGTACAAAGGACAAAACGGGCAACTTATTTTCTTTTTCTAACCATGCAGCATTTACTGCTCTTAAAGCAACGGCTGCAGATGTCCACAGCTGTCCCAGTTGCTCCTTAAGCACACGGTCCCCTGCTGAATCTGCTCCAGATCCACATGCTCCACACAATTATACTCAGTATTTAACCGCGTTTTCTAATTAACAACCTATTTGATAGCGGGTTTCCCCCTTCATGCCAGCAAATACAAGCATAAACTTACCGTGTGATCACATGCTTTCTCCAGCCTGCTTCCCTCACCGAGGTAAAAGTATTTGGAGCCCGCCTGCCATGGAGATGGAGGGAGCATCAGTGGCTGGGATTGAATGGGAGGGGAGGAGGCGGAAGTGCGGTCAGTGGAGAACAAGCAGCGTTTGTTTCCTTGCGGCGCTGTCACTTGCCGGGGTCACTCTCCTGTGCCCCGCTTCGGAGCGCTGCGTTTGTTATCTGCCTTGCTGCTTTCTGTGCATACTTTGTGTATATTTGCACTTTGTTTCTTTTAGCAACTAAAACTGATCTGTGAGTTTCGTTATTTGCAATCTGATCTTCTAGCATAGAGTTGATTATCTCAAACTTTGCGATGGCTTGTCATAACAGTTGCTTTCAGTGTATTAACGAAGTGGATATATTGCAAAACTTTAAAACAGCTTCTGGATAATGAACATTTAGGTATCTCCATGAATCCAATCCTTAGCACTACTTTTGAGCATTTAACTTTGAAAAAAATCTTGTTATTTTGCGTCATTCTTTTCCTGATTCGTTCGTTCATTCATTCTCAGCTAGTGGTATGTGGATGTTTTTTGAATTGTCTGTCTTGTAGGTTGTGGTAGCTTATGTTAATAAATATGGCAAAGTCTCCTGCGAGTGCAGAAACTTTCCTAAACTAGCAGATTCTGCTTGGAGCTAGATGGTAACAAACTCCTTTAGTCAGGCAGCAGTAATGCAACTGAGGGTTGTGATTTGAGATGAGAAGATGTGAGCTCTGCGAATGGAACCTGGTTTCACAAAGATGAGCATGTAAACTCCTCTTTAAACACTCCCTAAATGACTTAGGTTGGATCTGCCAGTGTTCCAGAAAACAGAATTTCTTTTTTTTCAAGTCTTTGGCAAGATCGATGCAAATTTTTCCTTTTGACCATAAGAGTTAAATAAGAACCTTTTACAAGAAAATTCCAGTGTCTCTTTTGCCCTCCTAATAGTTTCCTCTGGAGCCTGGCGATACAGAGTGCAACAAGCATGACTTAGAGTTTGAATTGTAATGTAATAAAAACCTTCTGTTTGCCTGGGCCAGGAACTCCATTTGGTTGTTATTCTGATGATTAAATCAATAGTTTAATTGGTATTCCTTGACAGACAGCCCTCTTCCAGTTTAATTCCTAATCTTGTTAATACAGGCAGGTGCAAGGATAGAAAGTGAAACAGATCTGAGAAGATTAGCATTGCCACAAAGCAAGCTGGATTTTCTCAGACAAACATCCCACAGGAGTAATTTAAGTGTCTAGCTCAAGATACTTACTTGTATATAAGTTTTTAATGTAGTGTCTACAGCTTTTTCGCTAACAAGGAAATTCAAAATAATATGTATATTTTGACATGACACTAAGCTCCTTTATTCCTGAAAATATAAACATATCAGCTGCACGCTTCTCCTTTCCCTAGGGTTTGTCCTGAGCTTGTGTGGGAACAGGGGAAAAAAAACCCCAGGAATCTGTAGATATAGAGTTGGAGTAAGTAGTGGCACAGTGGATGGGAAGCCAGAACAACTGTGCATCCTTTCCACTTCAGCCCTGAGTGTCTCTCTGACTCTGCCTTGTGACTTACCGTCCTCCCTTCCTAGATTTTTAACTTCCTGACAATGATGTTGAGACTTGTTGAATATTGCAGTTCCATATGATTGAGAGTTTAATATAAATGCAGTTGGATAGAGGTGTCTGTAAAGTGCAAAGAACAGGGATGGCAGTTAATAATTAACTGAAACTACTTAGAGTGGTTAAGAGTGTGTTAGAAGAGGTGCATCACCTTTAGATCTGAACATCTGCTTATGCTATGACTACTGCATGAAATAATATCTCTGTGTGCAGCCTGTGCAAAAATGCTTTGGAAGGGGATTCTCCCTAAGGGTGCCTGCTGTCTCCCTGGTGTTTGTTGTACACTCTTCCTAGGTAAGAGTGATGGGGCTGTTACTGATCGTGGCTCCAGAAGCTTTGTCTTCTGGTCAGTAGTGGGGCATTCTCAATAAAGCCGGTGAAATTAGTATTTTGAGGCATTCTCTCTTTTGTTAAAGAAAAACAGGGAAAGATGCAAGTTCTGAAGTGCATGATGTGTTTTTATTTTCTCTGTCAAGACTTTAAAAATCACGGCAAATAGGCGAATCAAGTGTAGGCATTTTTTGGAAGCAAATAGTTGATTTTACGCTTTTTAGTATGGCAGCTGCATGTCACATTGCCAGCTACTAGATTGGCACTGATTACTAGTTATGCAGTCACTCTTGTCCCTAATGATATTGAAGTCCCTAAATTCCACTGTATCAGCCAGTGACTCTTGAAAATGAGGACAGATTCCACTCAGTAAATTACTTCATACTCCATTTCCCGCATAATTGAAAAATAATACTTCAAAGTATGTGTCATTTTATGATAAACAAAACATGAATGAAAGCACTCTGTAAAACCATGATATCCCCCAGTCAAGACTGGCCTATTATATTTTAAAGCAAACAGGACAGGTAACTTAGTTTGCACATGCTGCAGTTTGCAGATTGTCTTACCCTGTTCCCAAACTCTTCTTTTTGAATGGAAGTTTTGAAGAAGATGATGGAGATGGATTATGTTGTTACCTGAGTACAATTTTAACTGTGTAGGCTTAATGTGGTAGAGCTTAATAAACAAAATCTGTGTGTGATGGGCCTGTACAGTGAGGACTATGAATAAAATCTAGGAAGACACTTCCTTCTGGTTTGTGTGCTATGTATTTACTGTGCAGTAAACAACGAAGGTTTCATGTGCCTGGGGGCTGGATGTGACCTTCTGTCAACAGGGGTTACAAACTTTACGTGAAACTCCGTGGTTTGAATATTATTTGCATAATGTGAGGCAATGTTCTTATTACCACAGCTGATTGAGAGTCCTCTCAAAGTAAGCAGGTGGCCAATTAAAATTCATAGCCTCTTTAATATTTTTAAAATCTAATTTAAACATTGAAAGAACTGTTTTGCAAAGCATAACTTACAGGTTTCAAACAAAACCCTTCAGCACAGGCTTGTGACTCTTCTGCAGGATGCTGTCGAAAGTTGACAGTACCTGTGTGTTCTGCAGTTCTTTTACATGCTTCCTCTCCCCTATCTACACTGGTTGAATTAGATTCACCGGTTGCATTTTCCCTTAGTGCACATAGTGAACTGTTTTTGTCAGGAATTTTCTTTGAGAGTTTTTTCTCAGTGTTCAATGGCCTATGTCTGATTGGGGTCTTCAGACACTGCAGTAATACAGATAACATTATTATCTACAGGCATATGCTCCATCTGCACTTTTGAGACTAAAATAGCAAAGTTGATCTCATTACATTGAATTTTTCACCCTAGCAAGTAGCAGTTCAGGAGGGGGAGGCAGAAGGTCTGAAAGGATCTGATCTCAGTGTTTGGATGCTTGTAATCTTGGATTTTTAGTTATTAATTGGATTTTTTTTTTACCTCTAGGTACGTGACAATAAGTGTAGATATTTCCTCTCACGTTTCTATATCATCAAAAGCATGTTCTCTATTTTAGTCTGCTCTGTTGTGCAGGGTAGGCTGAATCTCACCATAATTCCATTCTCTACTAGAGATTTGCAGGATGCAAGCATTTCCATAGAGTTAACCTCTATATCCTGCTTGAATCAGGTCCAACATAATTCACATTCTGCCTTGACTGTTAAATTGCCTGCAGCAATGTTTATGCATGGCACCCATCCGTTTTCCTGTGCTGAGAGTTGTGCTTGGATCCTGTTTGATTCTCATGCTGTGCTCTTTCTTCTGACTCAACAAGAGATGGAGACATCCTTGGAAAAGGAACAAGGGTGACCTCCCCTCCATGTGGGAGGATGCTGCAGTGATGGGTCATTTCCCAGCTGCAGGTTTGTAATGTGAGCTCTCTCCTCAGCCTGTCTTAACCTGATCAACAGTTCTGTGGGCTGCAGCATTTCTCTTGTAACTGGAATAATTCCTAGGATTATATGGTTGTATCTCTAGGGAGAGAAGTTGTAAATATGCAAAGGTGCCCCTTATGAGATGTGCGTAAATGAGCTGGAAACTAGTGGGTGGATGCAACAAGGAGTTAGAGAGAAGAATCAGGATTTCTGAGGTAATAACCAGGTTTTTTTTGTGGATCACTCCACATTTGTTATGGGTTAATGTTCCCATCCTTTTTCACCCCACCCAACAAAACTGGCTAACTTAATTTTTAATTCTTTCTAATGCTCCTTCTCCATTGGATATTTCTATTTTAAGTACATTTCTTACAATTATTCTGTTTCTAAATAAAATACTTTTTTTTTTGGTGGTTCTACATTGTTTACCTCTAAATTGCTCCAAAGTAAATGAAGCTGCATTAATGAACCTCCCAATGTGCAGGGCTAGGATTTGCTGTATCATGGTCCAGTGGTGCTTAATTACCATGTAAGATTTTATGGAGTGGAGTACATGGACTTTTGTAATTTGTTTTTTGTTATGTTCACTTCTTGAAAACATAAGGGAAATTAAATTCTTAGAAGTATAAAACCACTTTTCACTCTTGCTTGCAATGACCTTAAACTAATCATATTTTAAGGATAATACATTAACCCCCTCCCAGAAAGAGACAGCATCTAGTCAGTCTAGTCGTGCAAGAAGACTTGCTTTGGTTGAATGAATTTGATTTTGATGCCCATGTGGCTGAACCAAGAAAACTTCCAATTTTCAGTGCACTTCAGTTGGTTTAAAACTGGAGATTTGTGTCTGACTTGGAGGTGTGAAAAGTAAAACCACAAAACCAGCATGAAATTATGATGGGTCTTATACACTTTAGTAGTTATTTGATAAATCAATAATGGAGAAAGGTTTTTGCCTTGCAGTTCATCTGTTAACAGTGAAGCATGTGTCACCCAGATGTTTTAGGCTGCCCCCCTACCAGAGGCACACTGGCTTTGTGTGCTGTTGGAGCAGCCTGGTTTAAGGAAATGTGTCCCTGCCCAAATTGCCCAGTCGATTCTGTGCTTCTGTGATTATCAGGGGTAGAGAATCACATATTAAAGGGACTTGTCTCAAAATTCAGCCATTTGTGGACTTGTGCATCAGCTTCAGTGGTTTATATTTGTTTATTTTTTTCAATTTTGGTTTTGAAGTGCTGAATGCCACATAACTTGGCGTGTTAGAGTATGACATAAACCATCACAGAAAGCAGCAAATTGCTGTACTTTGACATAACATATTGAAATTCCTTGAGATAAAGGACAGATGTGCTATTGCCTATTTCTAGTGATATGGCAGCCAAAAGAAAATCACATCTTGTTTTCTTGCCAAACATTGATGATTAATTTAAGGGAGTGTGAAATGCAGCTAAAAGACCCCATATTTTAGGTTATAATCACATCTATCACAACATCTGTGTGGTTAATTTAAAAAGGCAGAGCTCTTAGCATTTTGTCTGTTCCTTTGCCATGTTTCATTCCAGCAGTATCTTATGTGCCTTCCAGAAGTGTAATTCTGGACACGGTGATCTTTCCAGGATTTGTTCTCTCATCTTTTCCCAGGAAATCAGTATCTATGCAGCAAATTGACTTTTTTTAAAGAGGATTTTTTTTTCCCTGTGGCTTAAAAAGGAAAAGAAGTTTTTTAGGAGAGGAAAGGTCAAATGCTTACACATGAAATGGAAAGTGAATTTCTTTATCTTCCTGATAGCTAATGGATAAATATAATTTTTGGACCAATCTGCTTCCTAGAGCAGCTTCTACTGTAATATAGAGAGCTATTTTGTGCAAGAAAAATTACTGATTCTAAATTTATTTTGTATTTTTAGTTTTACTTTCAGATACTAAACAGATAACTTATTTTGTGGTTGTTACCCACGACACTTCTCCGACACTTTCTTCTGCCTATCAGCTACTCCCCATCCATATCTGGATTCATAGCATAGAGGGTTGGAAGTGTGCACATACATAACAAGAGGTGGAGGTGTGTTCTATCTTACTAGTGATTGAGACTTCTCTGACACCTCTGACCAGGAGCTAGGAGAAATTGATCTTTGTGGAGATCTGTAAACAAGGTGGGTAAAGGCAGCTCCATTTATTGGATATATTCTCAATAAATAAGGCAAAACTCTGCCTTGGGCCTGTCATCCCTTAAAGCTGAGGGAGCAGTTGCCTTGCTGTTGTCAGCATCAAATACTCATATGGAATTAATTTGCTGTTGCTTTGGAGGAAAAGCTGCATCTACTGCATTTTTTTTGTGGAGGTTCTTGTAAATAACCTGCAGACTCCTTAGAGAAGAATGGCCACTGCTCTTCCAGTGGCTTCACTGGTTTCTATGAATAGGAAGTATAAAAGGACAATGTGTGACTGTAATGTGTGTTGTGTTCCTGAATCTGTGGGCAGAATACATTATGACTGGATGAGGTGAGAATTGCTTTGTGTGATCTCAGGAAATGTTAAATATTGAGCTGCCTGTTCTCTGTATTCTCGCCTGCCCCTTCAGGAACATCCTGTGCTTATGCAAATACTGCCTTTACATGGTTACATACCTGCTTTTGACTGCAGTGCCCCTAGTTATATTGAGTAAGATATCCTTATGCTGGTGCATTCATGTGCTTTCTGAGAGCTGTACAGGTATACTAATTAAAAAAAAAAATAAGTCAGTCAACTAGCTAAAATTATGTTGTGAGTACAAAATTAACATAAATGGGATTTGTATTTAAAATAATGTCAGTTATTTTGGTTCTGATTATTTTACCAGAAGCACCTGAAAAACATGACAATTTTTGGTTTCTGTATTTGAAAGTGGATAAAATACCATGCTGGATATTCTTTTACATATTTACTATTGAGAAGAGCGAAGGTGAGGCAGGAACTGAACTGTAAGGGTTTACAAGATGAGATCCTACAAGTGATGCTGTTCAGGAGCAATGGTTCATGTGATATAAAAGCAGTCTTGTTAAGCAGTTCTTGTTTACCTGCATAGCATGTCTGACATGTAAAATTAACATGGGAACACTACACTTGCTAATAATTAAATGAAGCACTAGCTTCTTATGAAAGATGTTTTCAGCAATTTGCATTAACAATAGGCAGAGGAAAGCTGGCCTAGGCAGGTAGGATGACTGGTATGGAGAGGTTGGAAGTAATCAGAAAAAAACATGTTTATTTCATGAGAACAGCAATTTGTATAGAAGATGTGCGAATGAATTATTTATAGCTCCTGTCTCTTCTAATGATGTGTTCCTTGCAACGTTGGTTTGGTGTAGGATTGGGTATCTTATGTCTCTCTCTCTTAATTTTTTTTCCTTAAAATTATATATAATCTCAATACTAGGAAAAGTTTGCCAGGGCTTTGGCAAAGAGAATGTCCCCCTGAGCATGCAACAAGATGAAACTTTGTTTCATGAGGTTTGGTGATTCAGTTCTAGATAGGAAATACCAGAAACCAAATACCAATTAATTTTTTTCTTCTAAGTTTCACAACCTTTTATTAGTTATCAGCTTTTAGTTTCCTCCAAATCTTTTGTTTAGCCAGATTTGAACATAATTATTTTCTTGGAATGATGGGCTGCCATTACATTTAAGAAATAAGAATGTGTATCTATTAACCCTTTAATATATACAGTGGTATTATTACTAGCTTGTTGAGGCTTGTAGAGTGCTTCTTGGTGTATTTTCAAAAATTATTATTACATTATTTTAAATTATATTACAAAATTATATGCTTGTGCTTTATGCATGTGCTCATCAAAATTACTATGATCTGGCCCTTCTCCGTAGGTGGAAATCACTTTATCTTTTAGATTAATTCAAAAAGACTAGAGGCTTTTGTGTTTTGATGTGTTGCATTCTGCTGTGGGATGCAGTTACACCAGAATAAAGTTCCTATAAAATTTCGTTTGGTTTGATTTGTCAGAGGACTAAATATTTTAATTCCAGGTTATATGCATCCACAATGGTGCTTATGTGATTATTGAAATTCCTTCTAGTTTTACTAAGCTTATCTACCTCAGACCTTTGGGTCATGTGAATAAGTTATTTACAAGTTACTTCATTTCAGCTGATCTGTTATAGTTTTCCTGTGTTTACATTCAACTCTGAGAAGCTAGGCATGTTAAAATCAGCTGTTAACAGAAGAGAGCTTTCTATTAGTGCTTCTTATGTGGAAACAAAAAACCCCATCATTTTAAAAAATGGAATGGAGAATGAGATTGAGTCATTCTGTGGGATCCTTGGGAGCTGTGGAATGTGGGGAAAAAACTAGTGGACGACACATCTTTAGTAACTGGGGAATGAAGTTTTGCCAAAAGAAAAGCTTTTGTAACTTTTTTTTCCGTATGATTACAGAGAAAATTTCAGACAGCTGTCTCTGTGTGTACACCTATTCCTTTTCTGTCTTCTTTTCATTTTCTTCCATGGCGTATAAAAATATTTTTTACAGAAGAAGTAATTTTACTCTGCTAAATGTTTTTCTTGAGAACGGCAGTGGGAAGAGAAAAGAATACTCCAAACCAGAGAAAAGAAATGGCACCTTTTGGGGACACTTCTTAAAGAGCATCCTTTCTTTAATGTTCGTGTTCTCTAAGCCAATGTTAAGTTCTCTGTACCTGTTACAGGGACCTGGAAATCTGTCCCTACAGTTCACAACTCTTATTATGAATTGAAGTTTATACTGTTTTTTTTACTTTGTGTTTGCTGCCACTTGCCCGTTCATATTTCATTAAACCAATTAAAGTATCTTAGTGGTTTTACCAGGTTATTTAAGGTGAAAACAGGGAACTGAGGACCTGGAAATGCCATCTTCCCCCATTCTAGCTACTCTTCCCGTTGGGAATCTTAAATATGGAGGCTCAGTTGCCTTGTCTGTGACTGCTGCCTTAACCAGAAGAACAGAAGAGCCAAGTGTGTAATCCAAGAGTCAGACAGTCAGCACATGGGCTGTGTCCTGTGGAGCAGCATGTCTCACATCTCACCTTCTGCTCATGGACTGGTGCCTCTGCAAGCCATCTATAGCTGCTCACCTCCTCCCCCTCCTCCTCTGCAATGCAGCGCAGCAGTTATATAAACTAAAAGTGCAACTGGATTGCAAGAACTCTTTTTTCTTTCTTGAGTGTTATTTTAAAGGTGAATTAGTTTCCTGAGTATTGCAGGGTTGCATTTGGCCCAGCTGAGAAGGTGGTGCAAGTACGAGAGAGTAGCCTAGAAGGGGTCAGGAAATCTTTGAGGTTCCTTCTACCAAAATACTCCTGCAAGAGTAGGAGCTCATACTCTTAGTAAAGATTGCTTGCCAATGTAGGCAATAAGCCCAGTTTGGATCTAGCCACCATTTAAATGGGACATTCTGTAGCAGAAATTCAGCTTTATTCTGTGTAGGCCCTGCTACACTGAGTTACACAGGAGGCAACTTTGCACAGTTTGATAAATTAGTGCCTGCTGAGTGCTGGAATATGGTTTTAGTGTGCCTAGAATGGAAAGGAGGGAGTGTTCCCTATTTAATGTGATCCTGATGGAGGTCACTGTTTGTCCTGGGCTTGTAGTACCTGTATAACCTTTCCCTGGTGAGCTGCTTCCACACTGTCGAGTTTTGCTATCTTTGGATAATGCCCCTGGGCCATCTCCCATGTCCATAGGTGCCACCACCTCCTCCCCTGCAGCCCTGCACAAACTCCAGGTACCATGAAGTATTTGCATTCTTAACTTCCACACTTGACTGAATGCGAGCCTAATTTATTTAGGAAGCAGTAGTGTGTTCTAATAGCACAAATGCTGTAGTTTTGGATAGTGATTGTACTCAAGCAGCCTAATAGACAGTTAGTGCCTCTGTCTGTTGAATCTATGCTTTTAGGCCCTTTATTTCTTCAGATACAGTCTCTTACTCAGCAAATGAGTGTTTATATATCTGTATCCGTAAAATGTTTGTTGTTCTTTTATGCTTCCTATTTCTGCAGATCATAGATTTTATTTCTATCACTGTGTCCCCCAGAAAAAAATTTTAAATTAAGAGAATGATTGAATGATTACCCATTATTGTGTCAGTCAGAGATATTGGAGAGGCTATTTGAAGTCCACTCTACTTCAATATGTTGCAAAATGTGGCCAAACAAGACTAGACTTGTTGGATCCTACAAGAGCAAGAGGCAACAGTGACTACTCTGTAGGTGTTCTTTATTGAAAGAGTGATGCTTGTCTGACAAATAAAAAATCATCTGAAATTTCTTGTGATCTTGAATTGTGCTGAATTCTGAAGACATTTTGTTTCCCTTGTTGTTTTAGTAAATGCCATTGGTATTCCAAGTTTGACCACTTGTTGGAAGGGCCATGTGTTAGTTCCTCTGCTATCTCCCACGGTTGCTCGTGCTTTTGAGACACATGAGATGAAGCTCAGCTGGCATTTTGTTAAAACTTTACTTCCATGGTATTCTTTGCCTCTTGGTGAGGCTTGTAAAATGAGTGTTTCTGAAAATTCAGCTTTCGATATTTGCTGAAACTAATATTAAACTTGGTGGCACTTACGAATTAACAAGAAGATTGACTGTGCTTTTTTCTCCTCTGAAATCTTGCATGAGACCTTATTACCACTCCCCATTCATTGATTCCAGGGGGAGAAGCTGACTTTGGTGTACTTGTTCTGAATGCAAACTGTGAGAGCTCTTAGAACTCCTCTATTTTGCCTTTTACCTCAGATTCTCAGTTTCAAATCTGCCTGAGGCCATTGCAGTGAGGAACAATTGTACAGTGAAAAGCACATCCCCCAAAAGGCAGATAGCATGCAGGTCACAGATACTGTGGAAACGGATTATAACTTGTTTTTACCTTTAAAATCTGCAGGAAAACGTTATCAGTGACACTGAAAGGAAAATGGGATTTGACAGTGTTGCTCCTTTCTAGTTTTTTGATTTCTGCCACATCTTTCTCTCAATGGGAAGTCGTAAGCCCCTCATGAATAAGGCCAGAGTTGAATTTCCTTCTGTGTCTCAAGGCAAGGTACCATGGCTTGTCAGGATTTTGCTAATGGCACCATTAAGAAACCCTTGTGTTGGCAAAGTGTCTTGTGAAGCATTGCATGAAAGTGCTATGGAAACCAAGCTATGGAACAATGTCATCCATTTATGGAAATAAGCATTCTTGAAAGAAGGAAAATGGAAAACTCATCAGTATTTAAGATAAAACTATGGGAAGCCTGCTTGAGGGATGTCTGTGTGGAACTAAAATAAAACAAAAACCTGAACATTCAATTGATTTTAAAAATATTTACTGGGAGGAAATTTCTTTTCTTTTATTTTCTTGTGCTAAATGGAAATGAGTTGAAATTGTTCAGTCTCCAAGCTCTGACTCTAGCAGCCTGAGATGTGTGATTGCTAATCATATATTTCTTCAATTAGTAATGTGTTCTGTAAACAACTGTGCAGTTTATTAGTTTTTTGTTTTATTGTTTATCAGCATTTTATTAATAACTACAAAAAAAATTGCTGTTTTCATAGGATCATAGAACGGTTTGGGTTGGAAGGGACCATTAAAGATTGTCTCATTGCTGGGATCAGAAATGTTATGGTAACATTGATCTAATGTTTCCCTTTAGTGGACATAGGATTGTTTTGGTTCAAAATAGTGTTTAATCATTTTATATAAAGGAGTTATGCTTTGTTTTTCAAGTCAACACTTGTGACCTTTCATCTAAACATAAAGGGAAAAATTGCTTTACTTACATAGCACTAGCATTGCTTTACTTCATCTTTCCTACCATCTGTAGTTGGGAAAAAAGTGAGATCATGGGTATGGTATTCCAGGCAACTGGAAAGACTAAAGCTATTTTGCATACTTCTGTAACTACTAGACAGGCAGAGTACAGAGGAATGTAATTGGTAACCAACTCACTGTCTAGATGATGTTCTTTAATATGCCTCAGAGCAAAAAGCATAAATTATTTTTGTGCTTTAATAGGCATGTTTCCTTTCAGGAATTTAAAAATAAATTATAAATTCAGTAGGAAAAGTATTAAAAACTTCAGAGAATGAATCAGGTTTTGCTGATCTTCTGTGAAAAGTTCCTTCCTAATATTCAATTTATATGATTGCAGACTATGATAATAACTTAATTAGCGTGATATATGTACAGTTTTGTTATGTATATGTAATATACTTGCTTAATAATTTTGCTGGTTTTTTCCTTCTATTAGGCATCTATTTTCCATGCAGTCCATGAGGAAAGGTAATGAAGTATAATAAAGGCTGTATCCAAAGCAGTGGAAGGAAGTAATTAAACCTAATTGAAGTAATTTCTTTGAACTATAATAGCAGATGCAAAGGATTAATTCAGAGCAGATTAAGGCCAATGCATGCTTTGAATTGCCAGCCTGCAGATAGATAAGTACTACTGTTATTTAAATGAAGTTATATGAAAGTATCTTCTGAAGGCTGAGTATGGGAATCAGGTCTAAAAATAGACAGTTGGGTTAGGTTTTGATAAGGAATGTCACTTCTGTTTCCTAATTTATTATACTCTGCCAGTCAGAAATGAAATCTTAGAAATGCTATGTGCATCTTATCAAACAATTGCAATAGAACTGGGAATTAGCCTGGGCTATCCCTGAAGGTATTCTCTGAATGGCAACTTAATCATCAGCTGTGACAAGCCCTTGGCTGGAAATTTCAAGAAAAACTACTTTAATGATTTGAAAGTAAAATTATGTTGTATTTAGAAACGTTACTTGAAAAGTTATAAATTTTCTTCTATCTTTGTACTGTTGTATTCTAATGGATTTCACAGTCGGTTTTACATTAGAATTTTAAATTAGGCTTATTTGAACGATAAACAGGAAAACATATATTGCATAGGGGACTGAATATGAAAATTTATATGAAAAGGAGGAACGATAATGTTAGCTTTTAGAGCACATTGCTTTATTTCTTTGCAGAACTGATGCAAACAAGACAACTTTAATCATAAATCTGAAGTTTTTGTTTCTTATTCTTTAGAATTTTACAATTAGTAATTTCTTTCCAGCTGCACAATGATTCTAAATAAAATAGGATGTCAGATGCTTCAACTGACTAACTGATCTGTCAAACTCCTAAGTAGCTAGGTGTGAGCACATCCTTTTCTTCCCAGACCCACAGTGTGGGGGAAAATAGGAGTGAGAGCTGTGAAAGACAATCATCCCTCTCTGAATTTGGCTGATGGGCTGAGTGTGGTGGTAGGAACTTAGGCAAAAGCAGGGGCAGTCTCTGACTGAATTTGGATGGGAGGTTTTTCCAGCACCGAAGTGGGAAAATGAGATAAGCCATACACAGATTGTAAGATGTCAACCATTAGGAAGAAATAACAGAATTGTAGTTCTTTTTTCCCCCTATTTTAATCTTGTTGTTGCTGTTGAAGCGCTAAACAAGTGTGGGCAACTACAGTAAGATTTACTGCAGAACTGTGAGAGGGACTGCGCTTTGAATGTTTTCTTGGTGTTAATTTGTAGCTTAGACTTTTGGTAATTAATGGCACAGGTGGGATTGCACGACACTGTATGCATAATGCCACAGACAGCATCAGCAGGGCTCCAGAACTCTTTTCCATTGTGAGAGGAGAGAAAACTTGGCTTCTCCTTTATATGTTACAGCAGTGTTTGTTTTATGTGTGTTGGTTGACTAAATACGGCTCCAAATGTTTTGTTTTGTTTTGCCTGTGGCTGTGCAGGGACAAGCCGTGCTCCATGGGGGCCATGGTGTGCAGTGAGAGCCCCAGGCCGTGCCAGGGCCAGGCCGCTGGGGCTGTGCTGGGGCTCTCTGAAAGCCAACAATGGGGAGCACCTGGGGAGCCTCAATAAATGAGTGCCCAAAGACACTGCTCGTAATGACAGCCTGTCGTCTGGCTTGATTAAGGCCTCTCTTCAAAAGAGAGGCTTTTAACTATGGATTTCTAGAGCTTGCCTCTTCCCTGGTAAGTGTAGGCACCCAGTGGCGATCAGGGCTCGCACCTGCTCTTTTCCTGGCCACAGGCCAAGAGTAATTCTGAAGTGTGGCAAAACAAATGGAACAGATTTGTTGGATCCAGTTTGTGCCCCTCAGTTTAGCAAGGACATTGAGATGCTCAGACACGTCCCAAGGAGGGCAACAAGGCTGGTGAGGGGTTTGGAACACAAGCCCTGTGAGGAACCGACTGAGGGATCTCGGGTTGTTTAGCTGGGGTTATTCCTCCTGGAAGAAAGGAGGCTCATGGCAAACCTTATCACTCTCAACAGCTCCCTGAAAGGTGGTTGTAGCCAGGTGGGGGTTGGTCTCTTCTTGTTCTTGACAGAGCAAGAGGATACAGTCTTAAGCTGTGCCAGGCAAAGTTTAGGTTAGATGTCCAGAAAAAAATTCTTCACTGAAAGAGTGACTGGGCACTGGAATCATCTGCCCAGGGAGGCAGTGGAGTCACTGTCCCTGGTCGTGTTTAAAAAAAGAGTGGATGTGGCACTCAGTGCCATGGTTTAGTTGAGGAGAAGGTGTTAGGTCGTAGGTTGGACTTGATGATTTCAAAGGTCGTTTCCAACCTAGTTCATTCTGTGGTTTTGTGATCAACTGCTATGGAAGTCTGTCCACTGCCCCCATTCCCTAGAACAAATAGCAGGCATGTCTGTGTGTACGGGAAGTTGGGATGTGTGTGCCTTCTAATAGGAACTAAAATTAAAAGTCCCCAAAGTCTGAGGTGTCTTCATTGCAAATGATAGTGGGAGGCAAATAACCACCCACTAGTGTCCTAGATGTTAGAAAAGAAAAATCTTGTGAGTCTGAAGCAACTGGGTTTGTGTAGCCTGGAAAAGCGAAGACCTGGGAAGTAGCTTTTGGCAGAGTGCTACCTCCAGAAAGATTAGAAGAGATGGAAGAAGGTTTTTCTCACAGGAACACAGGGAAGCATCCTGAGCTACAACAAGGAAAATTCCAACTGAATATAAGGAGAAAAATACACAGCAAGACTGGAATATAACTGGCACAGGGGCCTGGAAAAAACAGCCTTGGAAATACTTGGAAATACTCTACATGATAAGGCCCTGAGCAATCTGATGTGGCTTTGTGATTAGGTCTGCTTTAGGCAGAAGGTTTGGCAGGATGATCTCCAGAGGTGTCCCAGTCTTAATTATTCCTCAATTTTATGATTTCTTCAATGCTGCTGCTGCCATTCATAACGTTAATTGTAGTGTACCATATGTAGTGGGTTTACTGAAGCATGTCTAATAGCTGTGTTAACAGGATCACCCTCACCTTTGGGCAGGCCAAGAATTTTTGGTTCTTTCATTAATCTTGCAGAGATACAGTGTTACCTCCAGAAGGTAAAAATGCTGGAAGTTTAATTTGCATGTAGAGGGGTAGACAGAAGAAATGGAAGCAGTTGCCCCTCTGTTATTAGCAGAGAAACCATTTACCAGTTGGCTTTGGACACAAATAAATTGCTGTTTGGCTATCATGAGTGTGGCATCCTTGATCTTTTTTTAAGGTCTCTACAATTAAGTGCAAACTTCTCCTGAAAGGCATTACAATTTGCATTACTCTTGAGAATTCTGCCAAATACAACCCTTCAAGCAAATTTTAATGTGACAGAGATTTTTGTCCTAGAGCCTAAATTTAATTTGTTCATGCATAATGCACTCAGTTGAGAATTTTCTGAAGTGGTGGAGTGTAATTCTTTCTGCCTATGTTCAATGAGACAAGAATATCTAGCTAAACTGATGAGCCTCTAGTAATGTGATGGTTTGTGAAAGAGTGAGTGCAAACTCAGTCCTTTTCTTTTCAGCTTTTCTTTCTGCAGTTCACTGTCTCATCCTGCCCCATTTTTCCCAAAGGACCCTATTTAAAACCTATATTCAGGGTTATTAACTTTTTCACCAAGAAGGTTAAGCTTGATGTAATTACACAAGAGAGGCTACCTGCAATGAGGTTTATAGCTTATTACTGGTATGAAATTCTATAGAGGTTTTCTTTAGTATTAGGGAAAAGTGAGGGAATGCTTGATATGTATGCTTTTAATAGATATGAGTATGGTAAATAGGAGTGATTTATTCCAGTTGTCTGTTTCTGCTGAAATCCATACCTTTCTTTGTTTCTCAAGGGTTGTAGTGCAGGCTCAGGAAACTCTGAGTTCTGCTTAAGCCAAGCTGTGATGATAAGACTGTGTTACTTGAATTTCACAACATTGTATTTACTGGAATTGTAGAATGTACAATGTTGTTCGTGGATTATAACTGCTAGATGTGCCCAAACAAAGTCTTATGGGTTTCAGACAAGTTAGAGAAATGCTTTGCTTTGTTCTCATCTTAAATTTTTCTTGAGGATTATGATGCAAATATATTGTCAACTTTTTTTTTCTTCTATTTGCCATTTGTTCACCATAGCTTAAAATCAACTGTCTGCTTAAGTGCTTACTGGTAAAGCTGTAGAATGTTTGTTGGAATGAAAGGTCAGTCACTTGATGTCTGAAGAATGAATTCAGTCTAACATGATGGTCACAATTCTTTGCTTCTGTGTGATTTTGGCTCTCTTGTAAGCAGCTGCCATTTGTCATCTGGAAGGGTTCAAATGACCATCCTCTGGCTAATATACTGCCACGTTTCATCTGTTTGGACTGAAACCTAAACTTAGTCCAGGTTCTCAGAGAAACTTTGTAAATGGTGGGAGTTGTATGCTTTGCATCCTCTGATTATGGAAGTAAATTATTTATTTTTGTTTTGGCACAAAGACAGAAATGAAACACACATGTTCTAGAATTTATTACAAGATCCCACAGCCACAGAATCAATTTTATTACAGTTTTTGCAGACTCACTATCAGTGGCCAATTTGTGCAATTTAAAGAAGATTTGTTTGTAATACTGGCCTATAATGTGTGTTTGCATGCATATCCACATTCTAGTGGACAGATAGGAAGGGCCAATGTCACTACAGATTTTGTCTCTCATATCCCCTGTCTTTCTGGATGTTTCTGGCTTCTCAATGTTGTTTTCAGTTCCTATTTTTTTTTTCTCTCAGAGATTCTCTAATACAGATACACTATTCTTAATATTTTCTGAATTAGACTGGAGGCCATAAGTGGATTACTATACTTGACTAGAATAAAGCTTAATTTTTAGCAGTTCAGGCCTTCATATTCAAGAGCAACAAAATACTCCAGATTTTTCAACCGAAAGGTTGGTGTTCCACGTTGGAGAAGCTGTGAATAAACACTACTTTCTGGCAGTTTGTTGGTTTAGTTGCTGTTCTGTGCTTAATGGATTTTCTGAATTTTTTCTTCTGTGGCTTAAGGAAAAACTCTTTGTTAGGTTTGCTCCCCTGGAGCAACAGTCAGAGATTTTTCTAGTCTTTTTCCTCACTCCAAAACCTTTCAAAACCTTTTAGTCAAGGATATGAACTAGAGGACAAGAGAAACTTGCTTTACTGACACCTAGATTGAACAATACTGTTATCTCCTGCAGCTCTTTCTGGTATTTCAAGGAATACTTACTAAAAAAAAATAATCTGACAAAATAATAAACAGAAACTGGACATAAGTCAGAATAATGTTCTGTAGTTTATTGTCTCTCGTTTGGTTTTCATCTAAGCAAACAAGGGTTTGATTCAATTTCCCAAGTGATTGTATTACGTGCAAGTCTTACTTGGCTGTCAAGGACAGTATCTCAAAAGGGTCTTTTTGAATAATCTGCTCTTTTCTGAGCCATCTACTTAAATTTAGCATCTAGAAAAATAGGAGACTCTAGATAATTTATTTACATTTTTATTTTCTAATGGGACAAGGTATTTTTTCACTGCAAGCGGTTTAGCAACAACAGAAATTTCTGATCAGCTACAAGAATTTGAAGTTTTAGTCTCTTAGTTTGAATTCTTATTGTCTAGGCTTTTGCATATTTCTAAGAAACTTGTGCAAGGTCAGCTCTGACTGTACTCAGATGGGATTAATTAGCCTGCTTTCTGTGAGGCTTGACCTATACTGCCCAGAAGAAAGCAACTCACTTCTTTCTTAAGCTCTGCCTTTTAAAGGGGTATCATAACAAAGCAATATAGTAAGTTTAAAAATAATGAAAATTTGTGCTCTTAATGATTTATTCACAATTCTTGGTTCATCAGGATTGTCTTTCCTGCAGACACATGCAGGATTTTCAGTTTCAATCATGAGACTACTTGGTTGTCCTGACATAGGGAATTGGATATGCCTTAAGCGTTTTAAACATATTTTTAGTCATGCAAGAATTTGAAGGCATTTTGTGTTATTTTGTTGCTCTTGAAGCAAACTATGTGCTCCAGAGGACAGAGTGGAAAAAAATTTTGAGATAGGAAAAGAATAGGGAGGGAATAGTGCTGGGACAGAGAAATAAATACAGCAAGTATTTTGAGCAGTACTGAGTCACCCTACAGAGGTGTTGACAACAGGCTTGCATGCTTCTGTAAGTCAGAACACATTTCCATGATATAAAAGATGCAGCATAGAGCTCCTTAAAAATGACTATTATGGCTTTGCATATTTTATTTGCTACCAATAACCAGATTTCTGGGTAAATAGGCACAACTTCATTAACAACAGCAAGGGTTCACTGGAGTAAGACTGAACAGAATTGAATTCTGCAGAGCTTCTGCTCTTATTGAAGCTTCAAGGTAGCAGCTAAGCTCTGCACAGTATTTCCAGGAAAAAAAACACAGCTTAATTGAAATCAGATGCAGTGGCAAAGCTGTGCCCCAAGGTCAAGGTGGGTGGTGGTCATCTGCCAGGAAATATAGCAGTGGTTGCACCTGCATCTGTTATTTGGGGGCATGATGGATGTTTAAATAATGAAGAATCAAAATATTACATTCAAATCATAATTTAACAAAACAAACAAAAAAAGGTGTTTAATACTACCTTACTTGATGGACATTTTTTTTCTGGTTAACTTTCTAAGCTTTGTGAAAGTGCTGGGATCTTGATCCTTTAATTGTGTCATATCAAAGGTACTGCACCAGCCTGCTTTCTCAAACTGAGTCCAAAGCACTGCTCACTTCTAAGGCATAAATACACTGTAGAAACAGAAGGTAAGCTTTGAAAATCTGCAAGGGAAACTAGCAAGTCTTAAGGTAGTTGCCAGAGTTCAAAGACAAATAAGAACCAGCCCCCTATTTTAAAGGGTCCTTCCAGGACCAGTGAAAACAGGGATTTTACTCTGGAAGTCCCCCAGGGCATGGTGTTCATGTGGTGTTTCTCTACCCTGCTGTTCAGTTCTCCTGGATATACAGAGGAATGTCTTCTGTCTGAAGTCAGGATAGCCTATAAATTGTTAATACATTCATCATAAGCTATGAAGTAGTTACTGCAAAGAAGACTGGTGCTATTTCAACTGCTGTGAAAATGTGTTTGTTTTGAGAGCTGCATAACTTGGAATAAATGTTTCATTAAATGTGTTATGAATGATGTATTTAACAACTAGAGCAGGTCAATAATATTCAGAATTAAATTTAGTGGGTTTTTATTAAAGGTTGCCTGTTTCAGTGGTGAATAGTTTAGTAAGCATGTGATGCTATAAACAAATGCTTCATATGGTCTGTTACGAGTGCTTTATTAAATGGTTAGTCAATAGCTTCATTTACCAAATGAACTTAATTTATTATATTTATTTTTTCCTAAGGGTTTCTCAGTTCATTATAAATGATTTATGGAACATATGTAAAGCAGTTTAGTAAGCTATGTTCTGCTTCTTAAAATGAATGCATTGCTAGTAGAGCTTGGTACTGCTAACATTTTGTAATTGTTTGAACAGTGTTTTTAAGTTACTAAAACATCATCAGAAAACACTTTTTTTGCTTTTTTTTTCAGTTCCTTGGAAGTCATTGTAGATGATGTTTAAAACATCTAGTCAGTCTGTAGTGTGGTGCTTTCTGTAGTTCACACTTACTAGTAAAAGCAGTTGTGGGGACTCATCCGTATACATTAGTGCTGTTTTCTTAGGCAGCAACAATGAATTCGACGTGGCATGTGGAAAAAATGGTACTAAAACCTTCTACATAGGAACCATCATCTAGGAAAACAATGCATGTGGCACTCTGACGTTTTGAAAGTTATCATGTTTTATATTCTAGACAAAGATGGTGCTTGATATATTTGAAGACTGATACTTGAAGATGGATTGTTACCTTTCTCTGAGAATAATTTCCTTTCCTTTTTTTTTGTCTAGCATACCTGTCAGCAAAGAAAACAGTTTTTCTGCTTTAGAGGCCAGAGCAGTCTTCAGTTAGAGAAAGAATAAATAGGGCATATTCTCATATTCAAGCTGATCTGCATGATTGTAGCTAATATTACTGCTAGCTGGGCTGTGAATTTCCAAAAGAGCAAGTTTGTCTGGCAGAGCAACGTTGGTGAAGGAAGCAAGAACTTGAAGCAGAAACAAAGTCAGAAACCCAAGTACAAGGTGGGGCTGGGAGCTGCACGGACTCTGCTTTGGGGCAAGGTCCTCATCCCGTTATGGCACTCATGTCTTTTTGTTTCCTTTTCCAGCAGTGTCGTGAATTAACAGGTTTAATTATTACATTTCTTGGCTGACCCTCAAACTATTTTGAGTCTCAGCCAGTTGGTCTCATCACCTGCCAGTGTGCCTTTGTCTTGTGGAAGCTAAAGAAGTCTGATTAGAGCTCCATGAATGGGATTTGTATGTGGGGGTGACATCTGAGACAGCTTTTAAGCATACTGTGGATGCAAAAAGTATTTTTGTTGGCATCATAAAGCCTACTAAAGGCCTTGTCTGAGGCAAGGATATGGGACTACAGAGCTGAGTATGGATATTTATAAGCAGCCTACAAAGTAGAAGAAACCCCACACTTAATTTTGATTGCTGTTCTGTGAAATGGTGTATATCACACATGAATAATTCATAATTTAAAAGCTTAGCTGAAAATACCTTCAGAATGTGCAGCTGTGTGTGGATTGCACCCCTGGTTGTTTAGTTGTTGGTTCTTTTTTTTTTTCTTTTTTTTTTTTTTAACAATATATGATGAAAATTAATTTGAATTTGTAGTATGGAAGCAGAAACAAATGTCAAAATATTTTTTCAAGGACTATATCTGGAGAGAGCATACAAAATTCTAAATGTAATACCACAGAAGAAATAAGAGTAAACATGAAAAATGCTTTCTCTATAACTGTGTCCTGGAAGCAGGGGCAGCAGATAAGTGAGTGTTGGAAGCATCGTGTAGTGCACTGTTATCATTACTGAGAAAGAGCATGGAAATGCAGGAGGTTGTTCACTCCTTCAGATAAAAATGAAGATGCTTATATTGGCAGGGTATGTTCAAATGCAAAGCATAGGTAAGCAGGATGAATCCATTTCTGCACACCATTCCATGTCTAAAAAGTGGCCTACAGCCCATAAATTTAAGCTGCTTGATGAGGTATTAGAGATTTTTGACTCTGTCTTGTGGTTTCTTAAAGCTCCAAAACCAAAAATACCCGTGTGCTTGTAGGCTGTCTTTCTGTAACTTCTGCTCTCCTTTCAGTTTTCATTCATTTTTGCATTTCCCACAAGTAGTTGCTGTACAGTATTTTTAGTACAAATTTTCTGCACCCTTTGGTAAAGTAATGACTCGAATATGTTGTCCTGAAATCTACACATAGAAAAGTGCTTTAAGTAAAGGAACATTGTAAAAGACTGGATTCCTTTCAGTTATTGAGTTCACAGAATCACAGAATAAACTGAGTTGGAATGGACCCACAAGGATCATTGACTTCTGACCCTGCACAGGACCATCCCCCAAATTCACACCATGTGCCCGAGAGCATTGTCCAAATGCTTCTTGAATTCTGTCAGGTTTGTGCTGTGATCACTGCCCTGGGGAGCTGTTCCAGGGTTCAGCCACCTTTTGGGTGAAGGACCTTTTTCTAATATCCAACCTAAATCTCCCCTAACACCACTCAGGCCATTCCCTTGGGTCGTCTCACTGGCCCCCACGGAGCAAAGATCAGGTAGGTCAAGCATGGAGGAGAAATGCTCTCTCCTGTTCAGACTTTTGAATTCTAGTTTGGCTGTACTGTGATGTTATCTCATGAGCATTGTGAGCACACAGGAAATTATTAGACCTGTTGTTGTTTGTATTGGTTATAATTTGAATTAATCCTGTTCAGTTCTTTGTACACTAAAACAAAATGTCTGGCCTGACAGTTTGATACTGGGTCTGGTTGTACATGTGCAAGTCTGGCTTGTTCTGTCCTGACTCCCTTCCCTCTTCTGCTCTCGCTGGAATGTAAAGGCTGTTTAGGTGATTTAAGTGAATTCAGTCTTTAGGACTCCTTATTATATTTTAGTGTGTCAATTACTGACTGAATAGCTCAGTAATTTGGCTTTTTAAGGTCCAGAATTAATTTTGTCTCCTCTCCTCCCAGCTATTTTCTACTGCTGTTAGCAAAATCTGCTTTCTTTCTGATGCAGCAAATGGATGTGCAAAACCCAGAAATAATTTTCTCTTTGGATGGTGACAAGACAAATGCTGCACAATGTGTGTTGGCCATGGCACATAAGGGCTCGAGCCCAGAGCTTGTGAAAGACAATGGGAAGAAGCTTATTGACTAGATTGGATCTTAATTCAGTCCTCTTGCTAGCAGAAAAGGAAGCTCAATGGTATAAGAAATCTTGCATGTCTGATCTTGCATGAGAAAATATTTGTTCCTGATACATTAGGAGATTCATCATCTTCTCAGCAGTGTCAACACAACTGTGTGCAATTCTTCTCAAGACATTGACATTATTTGGGTTAGATTTCACCTTGTGCCTGTTACTCATTTCTTCTGTGAATATTCTATTAACCCATCTCAGAAGCCTCGGATCCTTGTTTTATGCTCCTGCCTTGCTATCTCCCCTTTTTAAGATGGTATGGTGTTGACAGATCTTACAATGAGACTCTTATTTGCTACAGATTTATGTCTTGCAGCTGTTCTCATTCCCCTTTTGATTTTTTTTTTTTTTCAGCCACTTTGCTCTTTTCCTCAGATCTGGTTTGTCTGTTGCTCTCCATATTTGTACCACAAACAGAATCCTGTTTTTTTGCAATAAGGTTGGTGATGAACTGGAGAAAAGGCTCTTTGATTCCTGATGGCAGAGACCACACAGAAGCATGGTGATATATATGAAAGGTGCACATAGCACAGTGGTAAAATCTGCATTGTCCCAGTCTCTCCAGTCTCTGGTAGATGTGTGTCTGTGCCACAGGAGCGTCTCATCTGCCACAGGATGTCCCAGAAGGTAGCTGGGAGTGGTGTCAATATTTTTGGATTATATAGGACACATTTCATAGCAACTGCAGTCTCTGGGTTGTGTTGTTTGCTTTTTTTTTTTTCCCCCTTCTATCAAGTAATCTGTTGGGCGTTTTTGCCATACAGTCTTGATACCAGAGTGTGGATGGAAGGAGCTGTGGGGAGAGCAGGGGGAACAGGTTTTGGGTTTCTTTCCTTCTTTGTGAACCTGCTTTTGCCAGTCATACTTCTACCGCTGTTAGAAGAACTGAAATCCAGGTCCTGAATTTTAGAAATTAGGAATATTAACTGAAAATACTGATCAGTTGCAGAGACTGCTCTATGGATATGAGGGTTTTTTTTGTGTTTTTTTACTGTCCTTCCCCAGGGAGCCTTGTGAGAGGTGTAAGGAGGTGTCAGAGATAGTGGGTATCCAAGCCCAGCATGCACTGTTAATCAGGCAGCTGAAGAGGAGCCACATTCAGATTGCTGCCAGATACTTTTCTCTGCACAGATTTTTCAAGCTGTGAAGCCAGGGCCCTGCCAGGACTGATAAGGCTAGGCATAAAGTATTGGAGATGGCAGGACGTTGGCCCAAAGGGTAACAGTACAAAAGCCTGTCCTGCTTGGGGTTTAAACAAATTTGCAGGATTGCTGGGACTCAGTCTCATTTCTGAAAAGCAGTTTAAGCATTCAGGCAGACAATAAGAAATATCGTTGGTGCCTGATTTCTATTTCTCTAATATCAGTGAGAATTTAGGTCATAGGACCCTGTGTGTAATTTGTAAGGCTCCCAAGTCCTCTGAGTTGCTTTTCAAGTATCTTACCTGAAGTGGTGTTTATTTTTGAAGGAGGTAGTTTAAACAGGTACTTGTAGATATGACTGAGCATTTTACAGCTGCTATGTGGGGTGCTCTGAACAGTGAGATGTGGAGATCTGAACCTCCTGTTCCCATTTCTGTGCAGGTGCTCTAGGGCAGCCAGCAAGGCATGGATGCCTTTCATGTCGTAAGCAGGTGCTTATGGAGTTTGATGCTCCAATCATCATGAGCACTTTAGAATATCATTGTAATAATAATGAGGGAAATTACACTAATTCACATACAAGCCTGGCTGTGAAAGGTGAGACCAAAGGCCTACTTGGCAGAAATAAAAGACCAAGGCAAGCATCAGACAGCTTTTCCCCTGTAGTCTTCCAGCTCAACCATCCAGGAGGACAGATCTCCTGAGTGAGCAGTTATTTCTGTTTATTCCATAATCCTTAATGAACTTAGTGAACTTGCACAGTCTGCTCATGAGCCCATAGAGTTTTGTTACGTCCTGTGTCAACGACTGCCATGTGCACGGGAAACACCTCTAAATTCACTTGGTGCACCCCATTTCTGTTCTTGAAATGGACACTGAAAAACTATCCCTCCTTAGCCTCTTCATACCACTCTGAATACTTTTTCCCAGCTACTTGGAACATTGGGGAAGGAAGATACTCAGCATAGTTTCTCTGTTCAGTCTAGAGAAGTCTACCATTACCTAAAGAGAAGCTCTTCTTTCAGTAAAAGAGTTGTTTGCAAACTTTTACTTTTTTTGGTGGAAAATAGTACTATAGCATTCCATCTGATTAAATATGACACTCACCTGGGTAACATCTAGATATTATGTAGCTCCTGTTGTATTTAAAGAGGTTGATGCACTTTAAAGCCCCAAATGTGGCCCTTGGAGACAGGAAGTTTGTTGCTATCTAAGTAACCCATGTTCTCATTACTGACCATTAGGCTGGGAGATGGGAAGTCCTGCATTTTAATCCTTATTCAGGTTGTTTTCTTACATGTAAGACAATCTGCTGGTATTCACATTTCTCAATTAACACTCCCCACCCCAAATTGCTTAGAGAATAGTATGTTCTTTTATCATGTGAATCAACCAGGCAGCATTTTGTAAACACAGAACAGCATTCTTTACGTAATTTTGATATTACTGATTCTTTGTTTTCTTTTTAAATAATACTACTGTTAAACTGTCTTCATGTGTGTCTGCATTAAGAAGACCTTGTAGTAAATAGTAGAGCAAAGGCCATATATGATATTTAAATGTTAGAGAATTTTTTAAAAGTTATTATTCTGTTGAAAACTTGCAAGTAGTGTCTGTAACCTTCAAGCTGTCTTTTCAAGTCACATTTTGGCTAGGAAGATGAAATTGCGGCATCTAATGGATATAAATGCCTCAATACTGGGAATATTAAATAAAGAGATAAACATCAATATCTGTTGCATGTGAGCAGTGGTTTATAGCCTCCCTTTGTCTAGAAAATATTTTTTCTTAACCCTTAAAATCTGACTTTTTGATCTTTTTCTAGGTATTTCAAAATCTTAAGCTTTCCAGACAGCAACTTAGATATTGGGCATATAAGGAAAATTAAACTCTGCTGTGAAACCACTTTTTATTACTATACCCACTGGTACTAGATCACATCCCTGGTAGAAGAGTTTTGTTGATGAAAAATACAGTCCAGAAACAAGAATGGTAGGAGTGTCTTTGAAATAATGAAAAAGGGTTGTAGTTAACAGATCCATCTATATATATTTTGAAGCTCCCTTGTCCACAAAAAAATAGTCTCCATTCCAGTTCAATAACGCTATATAGCTGTGCATTTATTTTAATGCCATGGCAAGTCTAGATTTATTAAAATAAAACTCTGGATCAAGGAGAGGCATCCTCCTTTCCAGTCTCTGTGGATGGGGTCAAGTGACTTGACCTTTTTTTGTTCTTAAAATTTTTTCTTATGTCCTTACTCGAGGACAATGCTGAGCTGAAAAAAACCCCACACAAAATTGGAAAAGAACTCTCCTGAAACACTACCGCCAACATAAACCCCCCCTAAACCCAACCCCCAAACAAGTGTCTGAGAAGTTTTGAGAGAATAGTGGAAGATTAGTGTGAAAAATAATTGGTTTTTTACATCCTGCTAGTGAGCAAGTTGAAGATCTTTTTCATAGGGGTCCATACAGAATGGCATGATTTAAAATAGTATGGAACACATCAAAGTCTTTCTATCCCTTAAATGTCTACATTTTTCATTGCAAGTTATGACCTAGATTCCTCACTTCTTGCCTACAGCAAAGCTTTTCTCTGTGCCACATAAAATGAGGGTTTAAGAAAAGCTGCCCTGTAACCTGTCCTTGCAGTGCAGATCCCTTTTGGAGGAATTCTGGAAGTGTCACAGGCTTACTAATTGCTTTCAACTATTTGTAAGGCCAAGAGAAATCTGTCTGTAACAGCAGCTATTTTTTATCCTAGTAGAAAGTTGCTAACTAAGTAAAATACTGGATCTAATTCTATTAATCTTGAAATAATGTCAGAGGTGGTCTTGGTGAAGCCTGTGATCACTGCAATAAATATTTACTTACAGCTCCAAGATGGCAGTGCGTATTTATTTATTTACCCTGCAGTCTCCTTTTTGTTTCTTGACAAATTCTCAAAGGCATTTGTTGCATGTAGGATTTGGAAGGAGGTTGTTTTCCAGATAACTCTTGTATTTCCACTTGGAAGCTTTAATATGACCTTTGTCCTAAGCAGGTCTTAAGCTTTTTCCATAATTCTTAACAATTGGATGTTTCATTCTTTGAAGCTCTCTGACTTCCATTCCATTCCATTTCACTGACCTAGATTTTGGTGGTTGGGATTGATTGCTGGGATGATCTAAGCTGCTGTCTACTAAAGCCTTAAATACTCTCCTTTGTAAAATGAGAAAATAATTTCTTAGCTTCTTATTTAGAGTGTAGTCAGGAGAAACAAATTCAGATTCGTTAACTTCAATTTTTATGCCTGGGGAAGTGAGCCAGCTTGGATTTTGCATAGAAAAGAAACAAATAAAAGTGTAAACTGGATTTGCTGAGGCAGTGGACCTACAAGAGATGAGACAGCTCTGTGCCTTGTGCTGTGGGACACCCAAGGCAATGGGAATTGTACTTCAGATAGCTGTGACAGTGACACTGCTGGGTTTTAAAAATCTTTGGGGAAAAAGTGGTGGGTGCCGCTCATAATGTGCTGTCTGTCAGTCTCTGAAGTCCTGGAGGAACATTACTGTGGCTTTGGAGACAGTCCAGGAGTTCTGTATGTTTACATTTGTTTTGTCTTTTTCACTTATTTTATTTGCTTTTTTTTAAATCCCACCTTCATTTTTCTTTTGCTTCTTGGTGTGTTTTTTAATTTTTTTCCATAGTTCTTTTTTTTTTTTTCCCCACCATGTCTTTTGTCCCAAACTGTAAACAAATCCAGGAAGGCAGTATGGAGGTGTATTAAAATATTGCTGTGCCTATCGGGTGACTAAATACTTCTGCAAATAAAATTTGAAAGTTTGGAGGACATAATTTACAGTTTTGTAAATGTATTGGGAAAAAGCAAAATGCTAAACTTGCTAATAAAAAACGAAGCTTCACTGTTTTTGACAGAAATAATTTACATATGCTATTATCTGCCTCTCAGTGTTCACACAGGGAACACTAATGTAAATATTACTGAGGTCTGGATGAGAACATGTAATAATGAATGATGGATGTGTGTATGAGAGAAAGGGAGGTAAATATTTGGACTGATCCCAGCCCACTTGTGGCTTTCTTACAACACTGAGGATATGGACAGAGAGGAAAGACTATTGATGGGTTAACAACTATGCACATGTTCCATTAGCATTCAGTCCTTTGTGGGATGAGAGGAATAGTGTCTTGGCTTATGGCCAACAGTTATCTGAAGAGTTAATGAAATTTAATGTTATTAAAGTAGGAATCTGGAAAGGCAGTGAATGGGTCTGGCGTATGGAGGCACTTGTAAAATAGATGACACCTTTTATTATAAATAGCTCTTAATACACCTTGGTGTTTATGTGTAGTACTTTCTCTCTGGGAATCCCTCTGGCAATAGACATTCCCATATCACAACATATTGTGGGGAAGTTGTGCATTATTTTTCATTAGATCCAGCCCATGTGCACTGGTGGCTGTAGCTGATCATTATTCCACATATTAATTCTGATGTAGAAGAGCCCATATTGAGTTGCAGTTGTCTTTCTTGTAATTTTCATGGTTAGTCTCTTGCATGAAAGGGTGCAGTAATTTTGTTTCAAGATTTGTTTTCATTGCCTTTTTACAGAAGTGAATGTCAAAGATGACAGAACTTGTATTTTCTGTTAGCCTTTCTTAACCCTTAGCCAGTGCTCTGCAGCATGACATTCCATTTAATTCTGTTGAGGATAATTAGTGCAGAGTTAGATGCTGCTTCATATTTGTTTTTATGAACAGTTTTGCCTTTTTAAAAGCTTTGTTCTGTAGAAGCCCCTTGAAGTATAAGGCAGAAATAAATGTGGTTGTCATTCAGTAGGACAATGTAGCAGTCTAGCTTGTGTGTCTTAAGATTTTTTCTTTAAGATATGAGGAATGATTGTTTATCACTTCTCTTTCACTTGTAATGGATGGTAAGATTTCTAGTAACAGTAGGTTCTCAATCACATCAAGGGTTTTTTTTAGTAGTTTTGTCAGCACAAATGCAGATCTAATTACATGAAGATTCACTTTTTGATACTTGTGAAAAGACAAACACGAAACAAAAAGCATTTATTTTTAGGAATAATAATTTATTAAGGGTGCTGGGAGCATACTAACCTGCTTTCAGGTTCCTCTGTTAAGTGTCTGTAAAGGAAAAGAGGTTGCCAGCACTATGAAGTCTCTTCAATGAAACCTGAAGTCTGGTGTAATTTAGAGCCTGCTGTTAGGGGTATTTAATGTAATGGGGTGGTGGTAAGTATACTTTTGAATGACATCTGTTGCTAAAGACTTTGTAATTTTAGACTGAAATGTTTGTTGGGTCCTAATTTAGTTGCATTTTCAATAGTTTCTCCATTCATATGATAATCAAGCTTCCCAAGAGTTGCTAATTATTACTACTGTTGTTTAAAGAATACAGTGAGGAAAAGCCTGTCTGTGACCAGATGCTTTTAGAGATGTAAGCATTAAGATGATGAAGCTCACATAATTCACAGCCCATCATGTGCAGGGAAATGATTAGAAAGCAGCTAAGCCTGTCTTATCAACCTTCTGGCTAAAAGGAGAAAAAGTCTGTATTTGTAAGCAACATGATAACATTTTAACCGAGAGATGAATGTCAGCATTTCCATAAATCTCCAATTTAGAAAATTAAAATACTTTGGAGGACCATAAAGGGCTGAAGCTGACGTGTAGTTTCAGTTCTGTGCTGCTACAGAAGACAGGCTGTCAAGGACGTTCAGTTTAATTGCTAGGAGAAGGCAAGCGCAGAATTAAAAGAATGAGTAACTCTAGTGATGAGGATTTCATGTTCTATGTGGATTCAACTTGTAAACTCCTTTCCTCTCCATGTCTTTTATCTTTCGACCTTCACTTCAGGTCCTTCCATCTGCCTCCTTCCCTATTTGTTTTTACCACTTTCTCAGCAGCTCTGAGTCTGCTCTACTTCTTGTGCTGACAGCAGCTCTAACAGGCAGCATGTGCGTTTTCCCTGGTAAATCTGGTTTTGCTCTGGCTCCTCGCATTTGAGGCTTTTAATGAGCACCTGCCAGTTTGCAATCTGTGGCATTAGTCAGTGTGTTACCTTCGGGCAAGTGTCCGAGATGCCTTTCAGTCTCCATCTTCCTCTGTGAGAAAAGATGCTTTGCTACTGACATTCCAGTGTAAATACACCATTATTTTCTGGAAATTTCCAATTGCTGACTGTCTGATTTGAAGATGGACAATGAAACACAAGCTGAGTCCCCTGCTTGCTCACCTCTCAATTCAAATTCCCTTTTTTCAGTTTTCTCTTATCAGCTTCAAAGTGTCAGCTGATGTTTTCTTATTATTTTTATTAGGGTCTGGTATGTACCAGTGCTGCAGCCTGGAGGAAGTATCACTCCTGCAGCGCAGAGTAGGGAAACACCGGAGGAAACTATTTAGGAGATAAGATAATAAGGAATAGATGATTTTGCACTGATTTGGCTTTGACTTTGCCTGCTCATGTGTCCGTGAGAACAGAAATCCAGTGAAACAGGTTGGAAAAAAAGAATTGCCTGTCAGAATCGGGCAGAGTTACAGGGTGATAAGAGGGAATGTAATTACATTGTTGCACTTTTGGAACTCCATCATGTTTCAGCGTTGCACGCAGTGTCTGATACTTCTCACACAAGAGGGCGCTCCGGGAATTTTAAAAGAAATATTGGGATCTGTTAGGACTCTTTACATGCATATGTATTTCAATGTGCCGTTTTCAAAGCGCTGGTGCTTTTACTAAGGTTCAGTCTCCGAGCCTTAGAAAGCAGTGTCTCCCTTCTATATTTACCCGCAGAGTAATTAATAGAAATAACTATTCTTATTATGACTTTTAGCTACTAAATCCACTCAGTGAGACGGAATGATTGGCAATTAATGTGAACAGCATAACCATGCAGATTTTGTTAACAGCTATGTAAATAGTGGGTGTTTACTCTCGTGTAAGATGTAGTATTTGAGTAATGTCAGTCAGAAACTCGACATAGTTTTCATTTTCTGACAAAGCAAATCCGTGTATTTGAAAAGCACTATTATATTTCTAGTACCTGGAGAAAAAGACCTGCTTTTAGGCTAATGCAGAAAAAAGACACTGAAAAACCAGAATCTTCACAGAAAATCACAGTGGGAAGGAGATGCTGTGAGGATTTTTATTTGTTATTGTGGGGGGTGGGTTTGTTGAGTTTTTGTTGTTGTTTTTTTTTGGTTTACACATTAAAGAAGTGTGTTCAGCCAAGATCACTGGCTTGGGTATAGTCAGAATAGGGTAGGACATCTGGCCTGTAGCTCTACTTGGAAGGCAACAATAAAGTGTGGTGATACACTTGTGAAAGGTGGAAATCCCGTTTCTTACTGATCTTGTCTCATCTGTTGTCA
Source organism: Acridotheres tristis (assembly GCA_037013685.1). Taxonomy (NCBI): domain Eukaryota; kingdom Metazoa; phylum Chordata; class Aves; order Passeriformes; family Sturnidae; genus Acridotheres; species Acridotheres tristis. The sequence goes on from CM072895.1 coordinate 12,115,893, forward strand.
CTTATGTCTGATGTCATTTCAATGCTCACTAGCCTGGAATGATGTGAAGCTGAAAGACAGGGTGGGTCAATTAGCATCACCCATTTCTTACCAGTTTCCATGCTAAGAAATGTTAAGTGTTGGTGAGAGAACAATGACTTTCTGGGAAAACAAATGTCTTTAAATCTGGTTCACATGTTTTTGGAGCTCATGAGGGCAGACTCTTCCACTTCTCCAGAAATGCACACTCTTTGCCATGAATTTGTTACCTCCTACCTATGCTGTTTTTAAAGAGAGAACACTTGCTTAGCAGAGCACAAGCCATAGTTAAGCACAGGTGTTAACTGCATTGCAAAACTAATGCATTATCTTCTAAGCCTTTTGTGAGTATGGAGTCAGACAATATTTTTCTCCTAATGTCTGGGCGTGCAGATTTGTGCTCTTTTAGGACAGGGAACTGTGGAGGGAATGTGTCTCACCCTCACTTACCTTCCCAGTGAACTATTCTTTGTTTTGCGAAATTAAATTAATTGTAAACAACCATAAATAATACCACTACTAGTGCTACAGCTGTACAGTCCTGGTAAGTTTGAGGATATTTTTCAGTGTCTATTAATGTGGATGATTGCTTTTAGGAAGGTATTTAACATTCAACCTCTATTTTGCCCTGATAATGAGTTATATGGCCTAGTAAGCTAATGTGTTAAAGAGTATTTGCTGTTAATTCACTTGTTTTGCTTCTTATCTTCTGTCTTTCAGATTCAGTGACTGGCCTTGTTCTTCACCTGTTGATAGGCTTACAGGCCTGGACAGGACCTCTGTCATCACCCCTGTGATCTTGCCCAAAGGCAAGATCAGCTGTATTTGGTCCTTTGGGCTGGTGATTGTCTAACTAGTTCCTAACACCTTCAAAAAGCCAGACCTTGCAGGCTAAACTGCTGTATTTCATTACAGTCTGAAAATGTTGTCCTTATCGGTCTTGCTGAAACTTAATCCCTTTTACTACTTGTACTTTTATGTATTTGAAGCATATCGTATTGTCATCTCTCCTTCGAATTAATGGAAGCATTTACCCTCGCCTTTCCCAGTATTTTTTTAGAATCTCTGGTCTGATCTTCTTCATTGCTTATCATTCTTTGGATTCCCCATTTCTTTTCCATTTTTTTGATGTGTGATGCTCAGAAGTGAGAATGATATTTTAACAGATATTTTACAGTCTTGCAGTAGAACAAAAGTATTTGCAGATGCTTCTGTATGGAGATACTATGTGATGCTTACTCTGTTTTTTCAAGACAGGCATTTAAAGTTGCAAATTGCTCATTGAGTTTTTAATAGAAGTATATTTCAGTTTTGCAATTTTCATGCTCTTAATCAAACTTCCACTCTGAGTCTGGTCTTATGTTTCCTTTATAAGCAGGTTAACTCCAGATTTTTCAATTGGTTACATGTGCTACTGTCATAGAATTCTAATTCGTCTGTTTCTTCTAAAATGAGGATATCAGAATCAACTTTGTATCATTTACTGTCAGTTTAATAATATCTTAATACTTTCAGTAGTTGCCACTCCTTCGTAATGTAAATCAATCACTTTATTTAGCTTCAGTCTTTAATCCACCATGAATAGGAACTGTAAAATCCAGGACTTCGGTTTTTTCTCTCACTTTTTCTCTTGTAGTTAGCCTGGAAACTAGCAATAATAGTTTGAATTTCTCTCTTCTACTTATATTACACTCCTCAAAGTTTCCCTTTATGTTGACTGGGAAGAATTGAGTTCATGATTGAAATTTCTCAGTACCTAGCCATCTTCTTCCCTTTACCTAAGTAATTAGATGTTATGTTCACGTTTTGTTGTTCTACTCTTAGACTAGTGTTTTTCCCTTTTCAGTGCGTTTTTGAGCATAGCACTAAGCACAAAGCATAGTTTTTTGTTGTGTTGTTTTTTGCTTTTGTGTGTTTTTTTATGAGGAGGTGGAATAGATTGAAGGCTTTCCAGCTTTTTGATCTGTCAGATCGAAGTGAGTCTTGTTAAAAAACAGCTTGCCTTTTCCTATTTGTTTTACATTATGTGCTTTTCACCATGAATTGTACCAGTTCTTTTTTGATTCACATTTCCTAAATCTCTATTTTATATTTTCTGATCTGAGGCCCAGGCAAGCACAACACATGAGAAACAATCAAAATGTTAATGTAATTTTCAATTACTTTAAGCCCAGCCCTAGTGCTCTCTTCCTAGAGAATGACCTTCATTTTTGTCCCTGCAGGGAAGAAATCTTCCTTAGGCAACTATAGGCCATAATATGCTACTGTTTTTCAAGCAGAATTCCCCATTGATTTCTTCAGGGAGTTCCACTTAAAATGCGACATCACGGCAGAGCTCAGTCTAGTTACATATATCAAATGGAAGGATGCAGTTCACATACATTTTTGAATCCTGTGTCTAACTTGCAGTGGCCACTAGAGGGAATGAGAGATCTCAGACGTTTACATTTCAAAAGAAACATTTTTTTCCTCTGGTTGTTTTTAGATTAATCTCTAAGAAATAACTGCTAATCTATATTAGCGCTTTTTTTTTTCAATTATAAGAAAATTATTCATGTGCGTTAATGTTTGTGATTCTTATCTCCACTGTGGGTTTTCTAGCTCTTCAACAAAAATCAAAAAATATTTGCAGATCATCAGTAAAAAAATTAAAAATAATAGGGATTTTGATTAAAGAGATGTGTTTCTTTTCCCATCTCAGAGAGCTCTAGAGCTACTGGCAAAATACTGGATTAGTGTTGCAAACTGTCGGGGCCTTCACTTTCAATACTGTCAGACTGTTTATGCCAGCTACTAATGACTATAGAAGAGTAGGCATTTTATGTTACTGAAAAATCTAAATTGCATTCCAGACAGGTTGACACTGATGCTTCAAATTGTGGGTTTGCAAGATGATAATTCTGAATCTCAATAGAAAAGAGGTGTCAGATTCAGTTTTACTAAGGGACTGATTGTGCTTCGCATTTTAACTCTAGAATGCTACAGAAACAATCCACTCATTTTGGCTCTAAAAATATTTTCCCTTCACTTTTTTTTCTGTCTGTAAGTAAATATATAGTGTACATAAACAGATGTGTTCCTTTAAGTTTTTAGTTACCTATTCTCTGTAAGCATGACTTAATCTTATATAACCTTAATATTTTCTCTATTTTAGCTGTCATTAATCCTGAATAAGCATCAGGAATTGAGCATGAGGATGTTTGAAAGAAATTGGTGCTCCAAGAAATGGGGACTTCCTTTGGGGGGATAAAAAAGGCACTTTCTGGATTGCCTTAAGATTCACTCAAATTTCTATGGTTCTTTGTTTGAAGAAACTGGGTGGAAAACTAGGAATGTTAGAGTAATTTAGTGTTTTTCATGTTTTTCCATAGAAGGTAACAGAAGCACATGTGAGTAGAAATGGCAAGATAGTGTGAAGTTTGTCCTTCACATATCCAGAATGCTATTATGCTAAATGATTTAGGATCTTTAAAAAAAATAAATTAAAAATCTGATATTATGTTCTCCCACATTTGTTGAGGTTCATATGGATTCTAGTCCCATGTGCTTCAAAGGACAGACATCCTGAGTGTGTAATACAGTTAACACAACAAGCCAAATTGTTTAAATACTCATTTTGAAGGGGAGGAGGATTGATATTGGTGAGAAAATCCTAATAATGAGAGCTTTTGGGGTGTTTTGATAGCAGCTAGTGTAATCATGAAAAGTGGTGAGCATGCTGTTACAGCCTTTTCAACACGAATAATGTTGCACTTAAAAAGAGGCTTAGGATGAATTTACTGATAAAGCAAGCTTTTATAAGGTCTTCCATATATACAATAATACTTACTGGCACTCAACCAAATTATGCCCTAAATTAAATAACTTTAGGCTGTCTTACGACTTTCAAAATACAAACTAATTTAAGAGGAATAGATCTCAGTATCTTTTGTCTTGAAGTAACTCACCTAACCTCAGTATTTGTACAGTGTATATTTGGATCACTTGTGAATATTAACATGATCCAAGTGTTACCCTGTGCAAACATGTACTAAGGCAGTGTGAGGTACAGTCTGTAGTCTGATGGAACTTAAAATGCCAATTAAAAATGATGACTTATTTAATGCCAACAGGCCATACCCTGCAGTGCTTACTCAAGCAAAATTCTAATTGACTCCAGTGGGAGGTTTGCTGAAGTGAGAATGGCAGAGAGAGGAGGAGGCATAAGCAATGGCATGACCTCAAATATTACTCCACGCATTATAAGGGGCAGCATTTTGTATTCCCTGGCACCAGTGAAGAGCCTCTCTTGCTTACAGACAAAGATTGAAAGAACAGGGATTTCTCTGCCTATCTGGAGCTCCCTGCAATTGTAGCTCACTTTAGGGAATGTTTTTGATGAGAGCTGGCTGTTCATTGAAAATTGCAGGTTTAATGAGAAAGAAATAACTCATGAGCTTGTATGTGTTTTCATGTGATGATGAAATGGGGGGTATGACATTATAGGGAGATGATATTAAAAAGTACCCACAAAAGGAAAACTTTACAAGAATCTGTTTATTTTTTAAAAATATCTAGAAACAAGATACTTCAAGAAAACAAAGTTGCAAACAAACAAAAAAATGTGATTTCCATCTCTGTTGGGCTGTATTTATGTTCTTCTGGTTCTCCATGTCCTGCTCCCAGCAGCCAGAAAAGCCTCTGCATTTCCCTGTGAGTTACTAAGGTGTAAGGAGTGTCATCCAAGTGATGTTCTGTTTGCTGTCCTCTGTCCATTGTTTGACAAGTACTTTGATGTGCTTTTTGAACTGCAAATAAACTATCTGTTGAAGATTTTGGTTGCTACTACTTGAGATGTGTTCAATAGACAGACATGTTGGAAGGTTTTTCTCTGGCTTTGTCACTGGACTTTTTCCTAAATGTTTTTGACAGTACCAAAAACCCGAGAGAGCAGACCTGATTGATTACTATTGACTGACAGATTAGTTGGTTTGTTTGGGTTTTTGCAGGTAGTAAGTTACTCTCTATTCAGTGTGCACCTATAAATTACAGTGGTTTAGTTACCTTTATTTTTAATAATGCTTTAATTTAGTATGCTTCTTGCACAACTTTACTACTGCTGCATTTAAGTCAGCAGAACAACTTTATTGCAGATTGGTACACATTAAGAGATGTGTGGTAAGATGTTAAAAATAGTTAAGACATTCTTCTAGAAGTTCTGAAACCTAAGACAGGACAATTTAATAGACTTGACTTTTTATATCTACATATTTTTAAATGATAGAAGCTTAAATGTAGACATTTGTAATGGATTATATACCTTTCTAGTAGTCTTTGTTTTACCTTCTCCACTTTGTTCTCAGAAAACAGAAATGGCCTAAGGGAGCAATGAAAGCGGAGTATATATGGTTCTCTTGAACACCTTTGCCATTTATTGCCAGAAATACTGTGTTTTTCTACTAATTTACTATACCATTGTGAGCAAATGATGTCTTGCTCAGGTTTACCATCTTTGTGACTTTATTTTTAAATTCTTGAAATTTGCTAATTATCCTGTGAGATAAGCAGATGATCTATTTAGGGAATTAAAAACCTGCTATTGAAATGTAGCTGCTGTTCCAGCAGTGGAGATGCCAGCTGTTGCCTTGGTAGTAGAGGATTTAACCAGTGGGCATGGGCATGTCAAAGGGACGGGAAAGGCCCATGCTCAGTTGCAGGTTTGTTTTTTTTCTCCTTTTCTGATCTCCATACAAGAGGAGAAATGGCAACTCTGCATTGGAATGCTGAGCCTTACGTTTAGAGAAGGAGCAAATATGAATAACATCTCTGTTTTTATAGATGACATCTCCACCTCTGTGGTATCTTTCTAGCACAGGAGTATTGAAGCTATCTGAAACTCATTTACCTTTGATAAATGTTGGGGGTTTTCCTCATCTTTGTGATCTTGTTTCTTAAATGACAGATATTTAAGAGGAGTGTTCAGTTGATTTAGAGCTCTTCACTCAATGCCATCTAAAACGATGCTTAAATCACTGGAAATTTTTGTAATAGATTTTTGACATCAGCAGTACTGTATTTTGTAAGAATTATACTCTAGTAAGACTTTGTGCTAGATCACTGCTACAAATGAGAAATGTGCAGTTACTGTAAATAGGCTTTTTTGGTAGTAGTGTGACACTTCATTGTCATACTCCACTGTGACTGTGACAGTTGTCGTGCTGCCATAGATCATGGTGACAGTAGTAAATAAACTGGACAATAACCCTGCATGGATTGTGCTTAAAATACAGTTCTTATACTGATGTACCCCTACTCCCAGACAGCTGCTTTTAATGGTGCCATGTATTATGTAAGTCTGTAACATATACCTGGCTACATTTAGATTCTAGTATTTAATATGATTAAAAACTCGTAATTTTAAAGGTATGTCTAATCTTGTGATTATAGTTAGCTAATTGTTAATTAGTAATTTATTTTTCTGTCAAGAGGCTTTTTAAATAAAGGTGGTAGTTTGGTCTTGTTTTTCTTTTTAACTTGTGATAGGAAATTTTCATGGACTGTTGAGAATATTCTCCAAGTCTTGAGCTATACTGCTTATGTTCTTTCATGGAGTTTCTTTCATAAGAAGAGGTTCAGGTTTTGAATTTTACAGTGTAATGAAATTTGACACCATCAATATACTGCACAAAAATACAGTGCCTTGCTGATCACTGAAAACAAAAAATCCTACCTCACGTGGAAATTTAAGTTCACTTCAACATGTAAACAGACTCTCACCAACAGTTAGTAGTACTTACTCAGTATTTCCTTATCAAATGCCTTCTACTAAATAACTGCATGTCTTCTAGAAAAAGGAATGGTAAGGCAGTAATTGCATATAGGCCTTGGATTTAACGTGATGGTGGTGTTTTGTTCTGTCATAAGTGTGTGTCTTTTAACGTGAAGTTGTTAAGAGAGCTGACAGCTATTTAGGTGGTTCATAATAAGGGAATGTTTCATGTAACAGCTCTGGTTTTGTAGATCAATTTTTCTATTGAATTTTTGCATTCTGTATCTGAAAATTTAATTTATTGTATCAAAAACTGATTTAAATAGACTTGCAATTCAGGGCTGACTTTGATCTGTCTCTCACTAAAAAACCGAACAGCTTTATCTTTCTATCATTTTATTTCGCAGAAGTGTAATAGCTTCAAGTGCTTAGAATCCACAGTGATTTAAATATTCTCTTTATCCTTATCTTTTTTGTTGGTTCCTGTAATTTAACAGTGCAGGTGAAATGATAAAAACTGTGCAGACTTTAAAAAATTTTTTTTAATGGTTGACTTCATTGTAAACTGTATGAGATTTTTTTTTTTGCCTGCGGCTATAGCCTTTAGTTTCACCTGATTTCCACTCGCGTGTTTTGTGAAGATTGTGCTTTGAATGCATATTTAAATACTTAACCATGTACATGGGTGTCTGCAGGGCAGGTGACTGCTGCAGTCCTTCTGCTAACATTAGAGACCTCTAGGGATCCTAAAATCAAGGCCATTTAGAACTGTATTCCAGATCAGGAGCAGATGTTTCTGGGGGCTAAAATGTACCCACTTAAAGCATGATGATTGGCCAATACCTTATAAACAATTTTTTCCCTTAAGGTTTGCTTCCTGGTAAATATCTTGTGTGTGGTCCTTATAAAGATGTATTGTTAACAAAAATGGCTTTAAATGAGTTTGTTCTCCTGAAAGGCAGCCTATTTCCAAGCCCTATGCCAACTGAAACATGTCTTACTAATTATGACCAAGGGAGACCAAGCAAATAAAAGACTGAGCTGTGCTTGTGGCAGCCATTCATCGCACAAGAGGAGACACATGGAATTTATTCTCATTATTACTTTCACAGCCTGGACAGTGGTGACTCTTCTCTTTTGCTCTGGTTGTGCACTCTCGCTGTTTGAGCTGTCCTGTTGAACATCCTTTTGTTTCTTAGAGATTGTAAATGTTTGTTTTCTTGATTTGTTCAGTTTAAAGAATAATAATTATATTTGCTTTGTAGTAACTGTGCCAGCTAATCCATATTAAACAGTACAACTATACATGTAGACTAGTTTCCAAGGAAACATCATCCCCTTTCCTGCCTCTGAACCCCTCCTGGAACTTTAGAAAGTGAAGTGTCTTACTTTAATCACACCCTAGTTTTGCCATCCTAATCCTGAACTCATATTTCCAACAAAATTACAGCTTTTTAAATGTTTGCAGTGCTGTTGTGAAATTTATCATGCACCAAATGATTTAAGATACTTAAATGGTATTGGAACAAATTACTGCCTTCATTATGACAGACAACAGATGAGTACATTACACTACTTAGTCTCAGCTTAACTAAAATACTGTGATTGTTTTCAATCCAGTAGTTCTGTAATTACTCTTTATTTATGTTCACTGTAAGAAGTAAGTTGGCATTTTTTAAGTCTCTTTAAATGGCACAATCAATATAAATCTTGTGCATTGTTGGGAAGATGATCAATTTCACTTATGTACCCATGTGAGTAGAATGGTGGTTTAGTTGGGTAAAATTTGGTAAGGATGCTTTCTTATTGTTTTGATTCTATTGCAGGATTTCATGAGGTAAATTTCAAGAAATTGAGCATATTTACCAGAGTGCTGATAGGATCTAAGCTTGTAATTTGAGGTGTGTCAAATTACATCCATACTTTGATCAATGGATACTTGCTTTGGGTTACAGTTTAAGGAAAAGAAAAACAGATAACAGAGTTAAAGATAGGATTGACCAAGATTTGGTTATGTTGGTGTGGAATTCTTCCTCCAAGGTTTACAAAGACCAGAACCTGCTGCTGCAGTTTCACACCTTCCAGAAGGGTGTCTGTCCATTGTTGTTCAACTTGCTTCCTGTTTCCAGGCTTCCCAACTGTGTTGTTTTGCTGCATGTGCTGGGTGGATTTTCTGGTGATCAGATGAAGTGAGGGAGGTGGTTTGCTCTGTGTTCATTGCTATGTTGACCAAATTCAGATTAATTTCATATCAACTGCAAATAAATCGGAAAGTTTTGTCTATTGTACTGCCATCTAAGAGTCAGTAAAGACATGGTGTCCAGACAGCTTCTATATTTCATTGGTTTAAAAAAAGGCATAAAGTTAGTGCATTGATAAAGGATGATGCTTAAGAGAACTGTGTTCTGAATTTGGAGCTGTGAAACAAAGAATTAGGAAAAGAAGATTTTTCAGATATTTTTGTATTTCTAACAAGGTCTTTGGAGCTACCAGCATGTGCTGTGGCAAAGTGTCAGAATTTTATATATGAGAGATCAGATACTTTGTGCAGATGAGTATTTAATGACCTACTGCTGGTATTTTTTACTTTATCAGTGCTTTGCTTTTGAAGGGGTTCTCAGTGAAGTTGCACATGTGCACAGACATGCAGGCACAGAGGCTGCCTGAAGCAGTTGAATCTGTGACCGACTGCTTGTGCTCCTTGGTGCATGGGATATGCTGGGCTGTGTTCCTGCTGGAGCCAACTTCTGGGGATGCCAGTGTGGGAGGATCTGGGGAAGAAGGGGATGCTGTTCTCCTTGGATGCTGAAATGATCCTGTGCCATAAAAAGAAAAGTGTTTTCATAGTAGTATTGCTGAGGAGTGAGACTGGTACTTCATGTAAGCATGTCCTGTACAGACCAGAGAATGCATCTGAGAATTGTCACATCTTTGCTGGCAGAAGTTTTAAGAAGTCTGGTAAAGTCAAACACACTTCTCCAAGGACTCTTTGCCATTGCTTTGAATTACTCCTAAGGAAATTACTTGAAGGGCTTAGAGAGCTGAGATGGTAAGGAGTGTAGTGCAGAAATAATTGATCCTTCTGGTTTATTAGGTTGTGTCCCTGTTGTGGAAGTTTTGTCGATAACAATAGCACTGTAGAGATGTCTGTCTGCCGTTAGTCTGTAGCTAGATCAAACATTTCATGGGGTTCTAGCTATGTGATTTCTCCTTGAAGAAGGTGATGTATTATTTAATTCGTAACTAAGTCCTGGGACATCTTGAAGAACAGTTGTTATTTATCTTCCAGGCAAAGTCCACTAGGTATGTACAACACTAGCTTGAGTGTGTGAAAATCTGACTTGCTTACAGTTGATAATAATTTGGAATATTTTCAGAGCATAATTAAGCAATTAACTTTTAAATTTGATTTGAAAGTGTAGCGTGTTTGAAAGAAACCTTTGAGTACAGTGTTTGCCGAGTTTGTGCTTGGGTTCTTACAGAATGATTTGTGTTTTATATTTTTTAAAAACGCATTTGATTTTAGAACCAGCCTAGCAGAGTTGCTACCAATACTCCTGCTTTTTTCTCTAGGGGTAATACAGACCTATTTGCCTGGAATCAGTGCTGAGGTGTGTTACCATACAATTAGCAAGCAATCTTACTCAGGGTTGCTCTTTACAATTGTTTGGATGCTGGAGAATGATTCTGTGTTGACATTTTAAATGTTTCAGCCCCCCTATACAAAAATCTATTGCTGCAATTGGTAAGCTGGCTTTTCTGCATTAGTCTCATTGTGTAAAGTAGTTTCTGATGGTTTCCTTTAGTCACCTTCATATGGTAAATTAAACCTTGAGTTCTAAGTATCTGATTGTACTGACCTTCGCTTCAAGGAGGTTTTTTATTTAAGCTTTCAGCCTTCCGTCAGGCAGAAACACGATCGCCAGTAAAAATAAAATAAACACCTAGTCTTGCACCCTCTGCTTACTTGAACAGAAGTGTTCATAAACATATAGCTCTTAGTTGGGCAAATACAGGCAGCCTGCCGACTACATTTACATTTTAAAATTTACTGCAGTGAGGGTCATTCCAATTCAGAAGAGAGTATTTGGTAAATGAGTTGGCAAGCAGAATGGCTTTGTAGTGTTTAAAGCAGCTCTGCCAAGAATTGGCTGAAAAATGCTTGTTGTCTGGTTGCACCTATTGAAATGAGACGAGATTTGGATTTATTAGAATAAAATATATGACACTCCCTTAGTCAGTGAAGGAGCTGCCATACACTAGCATGTAATTCTTTGTGATCTCTTGAAAATGCCAATGAAGGGAGAAGAAATTTGATGACCAGTAGCAATCAATGAGAAACTGTCTAATGAGCGATACAGCCATAAATGACAGTTACTTTTAACTACAGAAGTTTTAAAACCCTTGTCCTGAAATGCCAGTTTAGTGTAGGCTATATAGCATATTCAAAATATGCTGTGAATAGGTCAGGACAATATGAAGGAAAATCACCCTGTAAATCAGGAAATCTAAATCTAGTGAGAGAGCTGGGAGTTTATTTCTCTCACTGTCAATCATGCAATCATGGGATGCCAGTATTTGTACCCAAGTGTTTGTCTTTTCATCTTGTCTTCTGACAAGTGGGCTCCAGTGAGCAGCACATTCTGAGTGTTGAGTGCAACACATTCTTAGTATAGCTGGTTCTTCGTTAGAGCAGTTGAGGAATGGGGCCTCTGACCCAATATTTGTATGACACTTTTACCAGTAATACAAAGAAACCCTTTGAACTGTGTGCAGTTCAGATCTTGTAGGAAGTAGAGACTGGAGGTAATTATTTATATTTGTTTCAGATTAGTCTGTCTCCTGCCCTTCCTAAAAGAGATAATCTTTGCCTGTTTTTTCTTCTGTACGTGTATTTTACTTATTCTTTCCTACTGTTCTTTTCCTTTTAGCAAGTGGAAGAAAGAAAGAAAAAGCTTGGCATTTTGAATGGAAACCTGCATAATATGGCTAAGGAGTGCACTCTTCTTGTAACTCGTGGTCTACATCCAGATTAGTCAAAGGGACCCTGGGGATAAAAATTCAAGGCTCTTCTGGACTACAGAAGATGGTGTGGTCCAGAGGTGAAAAACCTCCCCAGAAATTTCCCTGCCACAGTGCTCTGCTACTGACAGTAAAGGAGATTTAGTTCTAATCTAGCACCACATTTTGTTTTGTTCTTAATGAGAATTTAGCCTCACATTTTGCTCTGATTCAGAGATATTTCTATGGTCATACTGGCAAAATACGTAGCATAGTATTAAATTTTTAGTCAGGAGGATTTTTTAATTTATTTGTTAAAACATAGTAGGACATCTTTGTGAAAAGAGTTGATAAAAAACATGTTTTCTTAGCTGTATTGTCCAGTCCTCAGGATTTTTATGCTTGAAACAGTTGCAAGTTAATACCTGGCAGTAAATACTAAATCCTTGTGTGGTGACTGGCAGATTAAGCACCAGGGATTCCAGTGGAGATTAGACCACACATTTTGAAAGTGCAGATGTCAGTACTATTTTATGTCACAGTGCTGAGTTTAGCTGCCATACATTTCGCATATAAACAGGGGCTATTATATCATCCTTTCATTTTTTTTTTCCTTTTTTTCTTTTCTATTTTTTGGTGTCCCATTTTCTCATTTTAGTTGCTTCACAGTGGCACTGTTCATCCTCATGGAGATCAAGTGATAACTGGTGCAGCACAAACATGAGAGGCAGTAAAATGCTGTGAGCCCACTACATGAGTTAGACAGGTGGCCTTCTGGTTGAATCTCAAAGAGCTGGAGGATTCGAGAGGGAGTTGAAGTCAGGCAATTTAGTGGCAGAATGAAAGTAGGGAAGCAGAGATGGAAAAACTAAATGAGACATGGCTTTAGGAAAGTTGTGGCATATGGATGTGATACTTTTCAGAGCTACCACCTTTCACCTGGGTTGCTCACAGTTTGCTAGATAATGTGTTTATGTATTATATTAGATGCACTTTATGAGTATGCTTATGAATCCATGTAAAGTAAATAAAGGTAATAAAAGAAGTGTTTCTGGCCTTGAAGCCTTAAAATGAATGTGGGGAGAAGCGAGCTGTGTGCATAAACCCAGCAAAGTGAGAGAATGGATTCACTTTCACCAACTAAGAGTGCAGCCAATTCTAAACAGAACTATCCACATATAACTGATCACCACCACTCACGGGTGTTGCAGGATCTGCTGAACAGGAACAAATGGTGCTAATAAGTCCAGTAATATTATCAACAGACCTGTTGTGTTGCATGCTTGTCATTAGTGACTCTTGTTAGCTTTCACTGCACTCAAGGGATGGAACAGTGCCCTAGGGAGACAGTGGCCTTGCATCACTGTGTTTAAGGAGAAGTTGTCTCCTTCTCTTTAAATAACTATTTTCTCAGTTTTTGTCAGATGTTCTTTAATCTGTATGTATTGGAGGTGTGCAATTAAAGGTTCCTTGGCCTGTTTCTTTCCTCCAGTGAACCCTGAAAGAAACTAGCTTTTATTATGTAGAACTCTGCATTAATATGATGATTATATTATATTTCATACATCAGCATTTCTGCTAATTGCCTGCCAGGAATGAATTCCTCTTCTGCACTCTGCCTGTTCTTCTTACGTATTTTGACTTTGGTGAAATCAGGGTTCCTTGGGAGCTTCAAAACCAGGTTGTAGCTGACATCTGGATATGAAGTAGGTCAGGTCAGTGTAATCTCCAGGAAGCTGATGCAGAGAATTCCCTTGCCTCTCTCAGCAGTGATTTGCTTTCAGACCTGTGATCATTCAGGTTTTTCCTCTGGCTTAGCCTGGCTGGAGCTCTGGGAGTGTTTTATCTTTGTGCTGCAGAGGTGTGGTTTGGGTTTTGGAGCTGTCTGGACTTCCTTGTGCTCGTTAGCTCCTGGCCATTGCAAAGGCTTTGTGTAACACTCGTGCTTTGGCTTTTTCTGTTCTATAGTAACAGCAGGCTAAGTATTTCACTCCTGAATTGAAGTACATGACTTTCAGCTTAATGGAAGTTATTTGGGTGAGACACAGATATGATACAGAGGTCAGAGTGGATCAGAGGTCAGAAAGGATGTGTGCTTTGCTATGCAGAAGGAATTTAACATTTTACAAGTCTGACTCTCAACCTTCAGGTAGCTGAAATTAGGATTAGTCTCCCTCAAGTGGTCCCTTATGCTCAATCCTTGCCATGAGTTCAAGGACAAAGTTAAAGTTTTGCCCGTGTTTTCTCCAGACTGAGATGTCTTCAAAGAACTATTCTTCTCTCCCTGACTGCAAAGGAGAACAACTCTTCCAGCAACTTAGCCAAAAATATCTCCCAACCAAAGGAATAGGAAACCAAAGAGTTTGAAAAAGCTATTTAACCTTTTCAAACAGACCATATTTTGCTTATTTCACATTGCTTCTGAAGTTGGGCTTTTTTTTTCCTTCTAGTTCTACAGAAGCAATTTTAAATGGATAAGATCTAAATTGCTTCAAAGGGAGGTGGGTCCTCTAATACTGCAATAATGTTGAAGGGATAGGAACCACAATAATTGCAAGTTCTGCTATGTTAAAGCTCTCGGACCTAGTAATCTCTTGCAGTTGTGCCATTTGCAGGAGCTGGAGGACTTCTTGGAATCTACTCTGCTTAAGCTCATGCTTCTGCCTAAACTAGTTTGTTTGGGTTCATTTGGGAAGTGTGGCAAGGAGATTCTTTTTCTCTATCTGGCCTTCCCAGACTCAAGGTTTCTTGCATAAAAAATTGTATTTTAATATAATAAAAGAGCTCTGAAAAAAGACTCTAAATTTCTCCACTTGTGGGATACAGTATTTATTTAATCTATTACTTAAAAAATGCACTAGATAGCTCTAGTGCTGTGAGCACATTCTTGGTACACAGCCAGTCTTTCTGATTTCCCCACAACATTTACAAATGCACAGAGGAGATCTTTGCATGATTAATAATGGTTTTATCCAAGGCAGTGAAGTCCATTTTCATGTAAATCTTCTGTATTAGTGTTCTTTAATAATTAGTCAGAGATGTGAGCAGAACTGTGCTGACTGATGAGTAATAAGCTGTAGCTGCTTAAGGAGACACGAGAGTCAGCAGGGACTGAAATGGGGCCTCAGGCATGTAAAGCATCCTCTGTGTAGGTCATGGGAGAGGGATGGTAGCAGCAGTGAGCAGCAGAGGATGGAGCTGTGCTTGTGAGGTCCTGCTGCAGAGCCAGGTGTGGTGGCACAGCCACAGTGGTGACACACTGACTGGCAAGGCCCTTCCTGTTGAACCCTGGCTGGAGATGGATCCCTGCTGTACTGTTCCATGGATGCAGCCATACTGTCCTACTGGGACACCCTCTTTTGGGAGCCTGTCCTACCCTTCTGATTCATCTGAAGAGGCAAAGCTGAAAAAAAATGTGCCATTCATTTTGTCTTAATTACACTTTAAAAATTCATCTGTCTCTTTATATAATAAACACAAGTCAAAGAAAGGTGAAAGAAATGGTGCTTTAATGGCAGAACGCCTATTGGATTTTGAAGATGTTAATCTTCTACTGATAGTGACCTCAATTTTTTTTTCTCTCAAGCAAGTCTGAATCTTTCCTTAGAGTTAAAAAAAAAAATTCTTGATAGAATAAGATTTTAGAAAAATTTGCCATTTTCTTTTGTGGTCAACTGATCAAGTCTCAAGAGCATATTATGTCCTCTTCAGCATTCTTAGTTATGACTTGGTTTGTTTTGAATAAATTAACATGGTTTCCTTTTTGGAAGATATCACAGCTCTCTGCAATTTGTTTATGAGTAAGTTAGCATCTGCTAAACAGATTTTCTCTGCAATTTGCCTTGAATGACTGTCTTTAAATGTGGCTGAAGTTAGGCCTAATAATCAGCTGAAGTTAAGGCTAATGTTCAACATAACCATGCAATCATAGGATCATTAAGGTTGGAAAAGATCTTTGAGGTCGTTGAGTCCAGCCTTTAGCTGATCACCACCGTGTCAATGGCATCATGGCACTCAGTGTCACATCCAGTTATTTCTTGAACACCTCCATGCCTTTAAACAAAGGAATGCAATATGTATGTATTTTTCTCCTAATTTTTGACTTCTGGTTTTGCTGCTTGTCAGTGTTGGAGTAATTTTACAATGTCTAACCATTTACCAGCAATCTGGAGGGTTTTTTTCTACACTGTGTTAATGTCTTTCCTTGTGCTTAGACTGGACACCATTGTGTGAGTGATATTTGTTCACTGGGCTCAGGTATCTTTTGTTTTGACAGGTCTGTGAGGCATCCATTGTTAGTATTACAAAAGATGTGTGAATTAATATTTAGAGAATTTCTTGTCCCAGTGATAATTTCGCACTGAGATTCAGCTATCACCATATCTAATTGTGCCTTGTGCCATTACCTCATAGCTCAGGTATGCAGGGAAGGAAGGTCTTTGTGTTCTTGGGAACTTGTATTACTGGATAGCCTCATCTTTCCCAATAAAGGAAGTGCTGGATGTAAGACTGAGTCAACTCAGTTGTGCTGGATGGCAAGTCAGTTATGTATACTTGTCTTTTTTTCCCTTGAGATTACTTTTTTTTTTTTTAAAGCCACTCTCTGGTGATTTATGATCTTTTCGCTAGAGTGGCTTCTTGTCCTTGAACCAAACTTTTCACATGCCAACATTACTTTAAGACATTTCTTTTCAATCAGGTGTGTATTTTTTCCTCTGGTGATAGTGACCTTCACACACAAGGTACTGACTGTCCCTTTTATAGGAATGATCCTTCAAGCACCATCTCACTGTCCTCATGTTATGTGATTTTCTTTTCGTTCACGTACTACTTCAAGGTGGGATGATTGGTAATAAGCTTCATGCTACCTCTGATGGCTGTATCAAGTTAAAAGAGACATATTCAAGCTGCATCTTTATTTTGCATTGGCCTCATCTCTCATAAGAACACTTTGCTTGTTTTAGCATTGCCAGGAGCAGCCATCCATTTGTTTTAACTGAAGGCACTGATGGTGTTGTCTCTACTTTCTGAAACTTCACTCTGTGTGTTTATTCTTTGGTACTTTTGTATATAATTATAATCTGTGTATTTCAGTTTCATGACCATTTAATTCAGTTTGTCTCACAGTAGCTTTACATGATTTTCTTGCGTAATTCTGAGGAAATTTGCATGATGTAGTATATTTTAATTGTTTGAACTTCGTGCACATGTATCTTTTTCTCTCTATCTAGTGTTTGCTAGGCAGGGCACTGCATGAATGTTGCTCATGCAAAATGTTGTCTCCTAAGCCACTGATCCCTGTTGCTACCTGCCTCAATACAGTGCATTATTTGCTTTTCTGGAAGCTGTGATATAATTATTCTCTGTACCTCAGTGCAAATGACCCCTTATACTAAACATTGCATTATTGTCTTGGATATTGCTCTTCTTGGTTTCCACACTTCTCTGTATTACGTTCATCCATATTTTGTACTTTAGAATTTGCTTTTTCCTTGTTTTCTTACCT
Source organism: Acridotheres tristis (assembly GCA_037013685.1). Taxonomy (NCBI): domain Eukaryota; kingdom Metazoa; phylum Chordata; class Aves; order Passeriformes; family Sturnidae; genus Acridotheres; species Acridotheres tristis. The sequence continues at coordinate 12,133,166 of CM072895.1, forward strand.
TCTGAGGTACTGCATGAGTGGACTCCAAGCCTGTACCACATGTCATCTCTGTTTGGATGAGGTATTGCTCACTAGTTTTGCATCTATCTGTACATCTTTAGAAGAGAGTTCCTGAGTATTCTTACTTGTTTCTTATATTTGTATTTCCCCTTATTAATCTATTGCATGTTAGTTTATCTTTATAAGATTTCATAATAGCATGACTTGCCACTTCACACCTCTTGGCAACTGACCAATCCGCTTTTTCTCCAAATGCATTATTATGCTTTCTTGGTATATGACAGAAAATGTGGATTGAAAATGCTTCTAGAATTCTATATGTGCTCCTAGTTTGTGCTGAAAAATCCAAATGCTGTTTGTTGCCTGTGGCAGCCATTGCCCATTACAGATGACAATGTGACTGCTTTTATTCGAGTTTTCTCTGTCATACTTCACTGCAATTTTTCATTCTGATCAGAAGAGTTTCCATTTTCTAACTAAATTCCTTTCATGTCAGTCTGCTCAGGGACAGGTCTCTGGTCCATTGTCATGATCACTGTTTGTTCTTTGTGTGTGTGTGCAGGAAGGAGATTCAGTATTTTTAGCTTCTGATATCAGGTATCTGAAGGGGCTAATTCCTTTCTGTCACCAAGTTCACTGCAGGAGAATAAATGGGGATGGAGCCAAGGAGTCTAACATGAACTTTTTGCCTGTTGCTGTATTTCCCCATCTCCTCAAGCACTTTAAAAAGTCTAGATGTCTAGATGTTGCCTCATATATAAATATGCCATAAAATCATAGCAGTGTAATCATAAAACAAAAAGCTTGAGAAACTATTATTTTTCCTGTTGGGTTTGGCTTTTTTTTCCTTTTTAGTTAATTCGTCTGAAAATGAGTTGGACAGAGACTGGTTACCTCATTAATGAACACTTGTATAATCCTTGGAGACTTCTGAATGAAAAACTTGATTGAACTGCAGAATTGGTGGTAGTGATGACTGTTCACACTCATTTTCATTATTGCAGCTGCACGTGGTTTTCCCTCCTCACCTGTACTTCAGCACTTTCTCCTCTACACATAACAGTCTCAAAAGCTTGGATTTTAAAAAAGAATATAAATACCTTACTTGGAGAGCCCAATTGTCCATTAGCTCATAGCTCTGTTCCCATAGCAGCAGCAATCCCCAGCTCCACCATCACTGACTTTGGGGTCTTGGAGATGCATTCCCACCCCTTTATCATATGTTAATGGACAGGTTTTGCAAGAATTGCTTCTTCTTTGCTGTATAATATAGTGGTTGAAGCTTATCACTATTGAACTGCTGTTAGCCCTGAGCACCTTCTCTTAAATGATCTGCTTTCTTTTGCATTTGATAAAATTTCCAGTGCTCGCATATTTATGACCACTGAGTATTTTAAAAGTCAAATCTTCTTCTGCTCTTACTGGTTATCTGTAATGCTGATATCCCACTTGAAAATACTGATGCTAATTCCACAGAAGTGCTGGAACATGTATGTGTGGCCATCTCCAGAAAGGTCCAAGGTTTCCCAAGGAATTCCCCTGAGTGAAAAGCTATTCAGGTGTCTCCTTGCTGTCAACCTTGCTCAGTTGCCTGATCCCCACTGTGTCCCACTGACAGGGCTGAGTCTGTGTAGATCCTCCTCTGCTTGTGGTCATGGACAGAAATGGGAACAGAAGAAATGTTTTTAATAAAAGTTTACTTTGCAACCTTTGGCTTGTTTTGAAATTTAAAAGTTAGTTATTTCCAAAAATAACTTCTTGTCTAATTAAGCTCTAACCTTAGAGTTCACCTCAGAGATGTTTCTTCTTTTTTCTGTTAAAAAAGAATTGGCTGAATTATGCTGTGATTTTCATCTTGGCAGTATCCTCAAAGATTCTTAATTGATCAGAGATGAACTTTTTTTCCCCTTCTGGAAATAGATCAAAATTTTTTTTAATCAAGGGAATTCAATTTTGTTGTTCCTCTTTTTGATTTTTAAGAGAGCAGTTTCCATTAAATCAAGCTTGACTAAACTGTGGTTCCCTAGGGCACATACATGACCTTCTGTGTTAGAATTACACTTGTGACTAGCCCTAGACTGAACCTGTTTGTGAAAAAAGTCTCTTCTGTATTCTGTGAGTGATCTGGGTATCAGATTTTTCTGCCCTCCTAGATAGATATCCCTCTCATTTTAAATAATATCTTCAATACTGTGTTGGATATAGACTGAAGTGGTCTTCTCTCTCACTGAAGATTCTTGCTTTAACCTAACTTTTAAAGTAAATACCTGTGTTTTGTAAAGATGTCTTAGTTAAAAAGCCTTATTGATGTGGCTGCAAAATTTGCACATAGGTAGAAGCATGTAAATGTCATTCATAATTCTCCATTTGTCCCACTACATGTACATGAAGAACTGTATTTTAAATATATTATTGTAATGCTCTGGATTGTAAAGTGGAGCTTTCTAGTAATTTCATTATGCTAAGGCTTTATCCATCTAAACTGAGGTGGTGGTAAAAACTGTACAACCTTAAGAATCTAATTAAGGACAAGAACCTCTTGGTCTTGAAATAGAGAGCAAGGAGCATAGTGCTTGTTCTGGGGAGCTTAACAGCAAACTTTATATACATAATTCCATTGAAAAATGGATGTACATTGTAAAGTCACTATATGACTTTCTTAAAAAATTCTCTTGAGAGGTATACAAATATTTCAAAGAGGAGGAGCTCTGTAATATATTTAGTCTGGGGTTTTTTTGGTTGGTTTTTGGGGGTTTATTTAGTTTTGATTTGCTTGGTAGAGAAAAAAGTATTTTATGCCTACTAAAGAATATTCCCTGGACTTATACACTTAGTCCTGTGCAAGAATTGAAGATCTTATTTTCAGGTTTGTCTGTAGCTTGCTTATGTTGTCAGATGAGTTACACACTCTGACATCCCAAAGCATGCTGGCATAGGCAGGCTTCGGTTTGTACAAATGTCATTGTGTGCAACATTGAAAACTGCAGGTTTGGCTGGGTTTTTGTTAAAATTTCTGTGAATAAAGATGGCCTCTGGATTTCTGATAGAAAGCAAAAGAGCCAAAGGGGAGGCCAAGCATGGCCAAAATGACCTTACTATGACTGAAAGCTGCAAAGATCTGACCCATCTTAATTATTGTGTGTGAAGGGTGGGTTGGGGTAGTTGAAGGGTGGTGTTTTGTGGTGTTTGACCTGAAAGCAATTAAAAGCTTTGGGGAAACTTAGAAAATAAATTTTGGCAACAACTTTTTGGGAACATTTGAAATCAACAAATTTTTAGCAGCTGTGTGAGGGGGAAAAAAAATCAAAACTGAAATAGTAGGGACCCAAATTAGTTTGCAGTGATGTGCACACAAGACAGAAATGTGCTTTGGAAATGTTGCATAGGAAGCAGATAGCTTTGGGACACCTAAGCTTTCATTCTTGAGAGGGAGAAGTCAAAGATGATCCCCCATTTGTTGGCCCAAGGATTACAACTGCAGTGATTATTTGCAGAAATATTTTGCAGTAGCAACCAAGATCTACTGATTATTGCTCACACATGTACTGTGGATTCAGAGAGCAAGATGAGCAAATCCTTGTTTTTCTTCTCAGCAGAAATGTCAGGGAACAAACATTGGCTACCTTTACCAGAATTTCTGCTAGCTAATATAAAAAGCTTTAAGGGAATTGGAAAGCTCTATAAACTAACTAAAAGGAAATGTTAGTGGGTTGGTTTGTTTTAAATAAGGCTTGTTTTATAGTTATTATATATGCCCATGCACCAGTATAATTTTTTTTCAATTGCACATAGCAAAGTTGGAAATTGTGTTCAAACATCATTATTCTGGTTGTACGTTTTATTGCACTTCCATTTTCCTCTTCTGTCACTCACACTACAGAGAAAGAGATTATATTAATTAGTTGATGGCATGTAACACAGGTATTCATGGTGTGGAAGTTAAAGGTAATCCTAGAACTGATTTTTAGATCATCATCTTTATTACTCAAGCAGTTTGTCTACAATAATGGACAACAACATATTAGAAAAAGATGCTTAATTTTTCTTCAAAGTTTTAAAAAAGTATATAGTGCTTTTTCAATTAGCAGCAGGAGAGCAAATTATAGTTATATTAAACTGTTCATGCTATATAAATCACAAATCTTGTTAGCAAAGAATTAATATCAAAACTGGTAATTTAACAATTGCCTTAAGCGCCAAATAAGGATTGGCTGTGTACATATTTTAATGGTATTGAAGAAGTGAAAATAGATCTCTCTAGAAGAGAACCTTTCTACTGGTGGTGAAATTAACTATCGGCTCTTTTATGAAGTAGCAGTGTCTGTCTTAGTTGTGTAATAGTGCTATAGAAAAGACTGGCTGTCTTTTCCTTGATTCATGGCACTGATTCTAGATTTTTAAAAAAATCTTTTTTAAAATAATGGAAAGACTGGATTATATCACCAAAGGACGTAGACATCCAGTTTTCTCACTTTTGCTGGCTGTTGAGGTACAGATGCATGAAAACTGCATGACTTCCCAGATGTGGATTAATAATAAGGAAGTCAAAGAGATTTTTTTTTTTCCCCCCTCCAGCATATCAAATATATTTGGTATGTATCTGAGACAACAGACAAATTGCTGAGTTGCACGCTCCAAGACTTTCCTCCTGCTGGCTAATGAAGTAGAGCAAGACATAGAAGAAAAATACACCTTTTTTATTGGTTTGCTGTATCTCATTCATTATCTTGTAAATCCTTTCAATGTACTACAACCTCAAAATGGAGCCTATGCAAACAGTAAAATGTGGTTTGCAGTGTGTTCTAGTGTATGTTGTGTTCTAGGGGTTTTGGGGTTTTTTATTTGTTTTTGTTCCTGGGAGGGCAGAAGAGTAGCATTATGCATATTATTAACACAATTTACAAACAGCCCACTTACAGTGATGACATTCCCTTCCAATATTCCCTTTATAGTTATACTCAGTCTTATTTTCTTGCTGGCCTCATGTCCATCCTTGTGTGCCCCTCACAATAGATGGAAAATACTATATGAAGAACACTTTAATCTTCAAAATTGGTTTACTTTAGTGTGAGTCTTAGCTTGTATCCTCTTTTATCCAGGTCAGTTCATGCTTTTTTACTTGGATCAGTTCAGGCTCTCATATACTTTGAGGTCTTCAAAATAGCATTTTAAGACTGTCCTCACTCACTACTACTGGCAGCTTTGGTCTGAGAGAAATATGTTATGCAAGTATTTTGCTGTGCTTTTCTAATAGTGCTGATAATTACTAAAAGACTCTTCCCAATTTGTTGCAGTTAGGCTTGATCAAAGACTGATATAAACAGACATTATGGCTGGGCACTTGTGTTTATTAATCTCTTATAGCTTAGAGGACTCAATTAGAAGAGGGGAGAACACATAATGATTGTATGCAATGCAGAAGAATAAACCAAATAATTTCTACAACCTCTTTAATTTTTAAGATACTTTCCATTTGGTTAACAGATGTGTTCTGTGTTCTTGAAGCTATTCCCCATTCTGTTTATACATTTTTAATGTTTCTGTAAGCCACGATGTACGCATTAGATGCAAAATTCAAATTGATGTTCTGGTTGGCTTTAAAGAAAGAACTGCTATTTTTCATGTCTCTCTTTCTTTGTTGTTTTCATTCTACCTGTTTGTTTTGTCATTTGGAAGGGGTTTAATGCAGCCTTTGGAGGGATGAGAGATAGCTGTGAAGAAAGATTAACCTTACAGAGACTTGGACCTGTTTTCTTTGCCAGTGATAAAGAGGTCCATAACAGACTATTCCTGCTAGAATTTGTGGAGTTTAGTGGGGGACAACGAAAGGAAAAAAAAAATCTCCCTGATGCTGTATTGATCCCAGACAGTACAGAGTGTATGGTATTCCAGAGCAGAAACCATATTCTTGATAGATCCTTTGAGGGAAAAAACCAGATATTTAAAATTCCTTTTTATGTTATGCCTCGCATTTTCCTGTATACATGGCTATGATGTATCCAATCAGCTCTTGATATGAACTTATGGGATCCAGTAGAGCTTTCCTGATTCAGAATACAAGAAAAAAACAGTAATGTTGGAAAAGGCATAGATTCTTAAACTGCTAAAGTAAGTGGATTTTGAATGCTAAATTAAGTTGGAACAGGATTAGCCTAATACAATTTTGACATATTCTGTAAAAAATGTTTAAACGTCTATTTTCAATTGGGGAAGTTGTATTTAAACTTACCTGTTTCTATTGTTGCCTATTATTGTGCTAGTTCATGTTCTCTGGAACCTTTGTGCTCCTCCCTGGCCTGCAGTAGGATTTCAGTGTTCTGTCCCCAGGTTCCCTGAGCATACACCAAGGTGGGATATGTAGGAGGCAGTTGCAAAACCTTCTGCAAAATAACGTGGGGGGGTCCATTATTTGTTTTTTGCGAGGAGGCAGAGGACGGGGACAATTAGTATAAAACTATTCTGGCCTGTGCTGTACCTGTTTTGTATGAATTTGTTCTCTTTGCTATCTGTAATGTTAAACACAAAGGCATGTCAACTACAAAATTTGACATCCCCACCAAGAATTCCACAAGCACCACTGATCCTAGAATATATTGAGCAGTGATTATCACACTGTTTAATAGTAAACACTTTGGACCAAAAATACAAGGTTGTCTAACTCACAGAGACACAAACAGAACTTTAGTATTAAAACATTTTTCTGGGTTGGGGTACTTTTCTTTGCTAGACAGCAAGTGTATAACTTCTAGTTTTGTTATTTTTTTACTTTTAAATGTCAGAGCAAATGTTGATAAAGGATCCTCATTTGAACCACAGATAGTTTTCCTCCCTTTTTTTCCCCCTGAAATTCTCAGTTCTAGGTCACTTCTAAAATATCATCAGCATTGCATTCCCACTGAGTGTCTCATCTTTTGGGCCACCTCTTGTATTTTGTTTCCAGTTGATGACAAGACCCAAAACTGAGCATGTGGGCTGACATGGCCCCACATCCCAGCCCAGCAAGGGCAGTGCTTGGGTGTGAACGACAGAGCTGCCTGGGGTCTCTCCTGGGCAGCAAGAACTTGACATTGCACTCAGGCACTTCTCAACCACACTGCTCTCAGAAGTGGTCAGATCACATTGATTTTCTTTTCCAAGTTTCCCACCTTTCAGCGTGTGACTGTTCCTGGAACATCTAATGATGTGGAGCATGATTACCGAGTCCTCGCTAGAGCCATATTCCTGTGATGTAGATGATGAGAGCAGATTTCTTTATTGCTTTCTAACTTCATCTATGAACTCATCCCATAGAGCTATGCTACTTGGGGTATGGTCTTTTTTTCCTAATTTTTTCCCTTTTTGGTTTTTTTTTTCGAGTGGAGATGTCTTTGTGTAGTTGTGGCATTTTTTTGATTGTTTATTTTAATCTAGTCAGACTACCTAAAAGGAAAAACACATTGGAGATAGTTTAATGAAGGGATTTGAAAATTGCTAGAAAACATGGAGGACCTGAGTGTCTTTTGCTTTTTTGTGGGTCATCTCTTCTCCCAAGACACATGTGGCTATGTGTGTTTCTTCAGACGTGATTTGTTTTGAACTACTTTATAACTAAATTTACTGACAGCAGCAGCCACAACAATAAGTTGGCCTTGTAGATCATCAGTGTTATGACATGGTTATTTTATAGTCCCACAATAAGAAACTGAGGCAAGGAAATTTAAATTATACTGACGAGGACAGACTGCCATTTGGTTACTGGTCTGCAGCTTGGGCTCATTGTCCCTTCTGAAGAACACTTGCATGGGAGTTACCCAGTGATCCTGTTTTATAAAACCTTGTTTAATTCTGCTGAAGGTTAATAAAACCTTTCCTATTTGCTGATATGAAAAAAAAAAAAAGAAAAAAAGAAGGCATAACAGATGACTTTATTGGTACACATATATTATAGTTGCTTTGACATTTATGTTTTCCATAGTGATAGATGAATGATTTCTGTGCAAGTAAATCAATTGCACCAGAAGCAGTAGCACCAGGGGTCTCCCTGGTCTAAAACAACAGACGTGTTGAAATATTTTGAAGTACAATTCAACATGTTTCTCTTCTAGAAGAGATCAGTGGAGTTTTTTCTCCTAAAAAACAACAGTTTTGCAACCTGGTGTTTGATGTAAAAATTCATTCAAATTTCAAGGACCTGCTGACCTTACTTGGGAAGAGTAAAGCAAGAAATTCGCTGATTTTTTTTCACCTATTTAGTGTTTGCTTCTTTTCTAACCCCACTCTCTTCTGCCTATTTCTGAATATTGTAATCCAGAGTTCACTTCAACATTCAGTCAAATTGTAACTTGGAATGTTTTTCTGCCAGCAGATAGCAATCATTTGTTATTCTTATCATAGTTGTTTTCTTGGTAATGCATATTTAAAAATATTTTTTTGAAATCAGTTACAAAATGAAAAGGGAAATTGTGTAGAAAGGATGTTCTAAGAATCATAAAGATCTTAGAAATAATTAGGTAATTCAGTGATTAATTTCATGACTGGCAGTCAGGAAAAAACATTAGTATGTGTTATGACAGAGTTGGTAGGAGAGGTATTTAAAGAGATTTTGAAAAATCTATACCAGTACTTTTGATGAAAAATTTTGCTTTCACACCACAATTTGAATAGAAAAACATTTACTTGTTTTTGCTGGCCCCCTGTGGATTCCCAAATGATTATTCCATCTTCCCTAACTGTGAAGCCTTATGAAATGCTATTATTATAACAATCTACTGTTACAAAATAGCAGTGACTAATGTGTAAACTCAAGTGTGCAGTGAATTTATAGAATACACCAGTCTTAAGTCCTTAAGCTCAATGTGGTCTTTAGGGATTCTGTCCTTTGAGACAACAGTGGAATTGAACTGTATATAAGAATACCTAAAGCTCTGAGGTTCCTCTTCATCTGTCCTGACTCAGGTGCTGAATTTGGAATAGATCTTAATGGACTGATGTAATATTTCTGCTTTGGGAAGGTCTGTACTGAATGATGGGATTCAGTTGCTTCAATTGCTTCAACATAGGTGTCTAATGCCATTTCACATGCTCTGGTACAGAAAAAAATGTGTAGGCATGACACAGCCTTCTTGGAAAGCCAGCCAGAGACCAAGGCTTGTAAAATGGGGGTACGCATGTGTGTTCAGGTACCTGATGTTCAGCTGTTTTGTCCAGAGTATTAGTCAGAACAAAGACTGTTAAGGGGAAGGAGCTGACCGAAAAATCAAAGCTGAGCAGTCAGCTTTGGTACAGTTGTAAAAACAGGCAGTGATCTCTCTGATCTGAGAAGATGAAAACCAGATTTTGATGCCTTCTCTGGAGGGGGAAAGGAAAGGGTAAAAGGACAAAGAAGGGCCTATAATAATTGTTTCTAAAAACATTTTTCTCATTGAAATGTTTTTTTATTCACCTTTTCTTAAAGTTTCCTGTATTAAAACATAGCTATAGGAAGGAAAATGCATGGAAATCAGGAGGAGTTCTGCTGATTTCAAGGAAGAAAGCTTTGATCACTAGATGAACTCTCCACCTAGAAGAAGTCTGTCCCTTGTTCTTTGTACCCTCATGAGGTATCTTTCATTGCCTCTGTTCCCATAAAACTGGAGGCTTTCAGATGAGACATTTACAAGTATATCTTTCTCTGTGTAGAACTGAGATGTCTATGACACCTTTCTTTCAGGTAGTGTTTGTTTTGGCACATTTTTGCTCTGCTTTCTCGCACAGTGTGCTGGTTTGGGGCTCTGGGAGGTTAGTTTCTCTGTTCCAGAGATGTCTGGATTTCAATATGCTGTGAGAATATAGACTCTAAAGCAGTCGAGGTAAAGATAAATAAATAATAAATTAATGTGTATTATTCATGTTGTTCTCTTGGAAGACTGCTCAATGATGCAAAGTTCTACTAGTGAGACTCTGCAGTGTTGAAGATTATGAGAATATCTGAATATCTGTCTAGCACATTTAAGTATGAGGTTTTAAATAACTATTTTCCACATTAGCTAAATGTTACCAATCAGGGAAGTGACATAAAAGAATGATTCTTAAGCTAATGCTCTTTGCAGTTTTCCCATGCATTCTGTATTACAGAAATTTCTTCAAAATAAGTACTGCAGCTTTCAAAAACTCTTGTTATCAGACACATTATATTCTGAATTAACCTTCTGCAAAATCTTTTGTCTCCTTAAAAGCAAAGGCAGTTCAGCTTTTTGTGTGGCCTGTTGTTCCAAGTGTGGTCTCACTGGTAGCCATAAGGCAGTTTCTGAAGGGAGCTGACACCAAAAGCAATGAGCTGCCTTGTGTTGTTCCTGTTATTTACAACCTCTAATTCAAGGCGTTGCAGTAAGAAAGTGAAACCATCATCTCAAATAGAATTTTACTTATTCCATCCTTAGAAGTGTCATTGACCTGTGGGGAAACTTTGGGATGCCCAGGCAGTTGCAATACAACACACTCAAAGGCCAGAGTAGTAAAACGTATTATTAAATGTCAATGAATGCATTTAGGCATTGGAATGCAGAAAAGGTGTCTTGTTTTCCAGACTCAGATTGAAGAGAACAGAAAGCAGCACACAGATCTATGGCAGAGACGTAGATCAATGAAGGACACTTTTAAAAAATGTATACACCTGGAAATCCTTTAAAATGTCTTTTGGAGGACTGGAAGCGATAGTAATTAATTTTGCATTGACTGCTTGTAAAATATACACAATTAAGCAAGTGTCTTCAGCCCCTAGGTGATTAAGATTGAGGAACTGGAACAGGTATGAATACAGGTCCATTATCCTGTCAGCAGTGGCATGAGCAGAACCTGTGGAGGGTGTCCACATCAACACTGAGCTTGTGGGAGGAAATTACCAGTTACAGAACTGGAGCACAGTTCCATTTTTACTGAAACCTCCCAGGGGATTATATTTTGCCTCCTAAGGGATGAGTCTCGGGTTACAGATATGAGTTAGTTTTATTAATTGAACAGTAGCAAAAATAGTCTCGCATTCTTACTTTGGGTAAGGTTTCAATAAAAAGGCTTATTTTGTATATTATTTGATGCCCAAAACATGCTAAGTGGAATGGTAAAAATAACTAGTAGTCACAGATTTGTAATGATGCTAGATCTTGACACAGTAGGTAATAGCTCCAGCAGAAGAGAGAATAATAGAGAATAAGGTTTTCAAACTACTCATTGGTCCATGAGGTTTTGTTTTTTTTTTTTTTTTTTTGATGGAAGGATGAATGGCTTATATGTTATGTGGTTAACTAAGCCTTGGGATTTTAATGAGGTCCAGACTTTCTCAGACAGAGGAAGAGCAAAAGTTCTGGTTTTGTTGTTATTTCTGGATCACTGTTAATAGTGCAACATCCCAGCTAAAGACAAGACTAACTTCTAACAATGCTGCTGCTTTATTAGTAAGAAAGTTCGTGGTTTTCACGATAGTGAATGGCAACCAGATTTTGTTGGTCAAGGTCTTAAATGCTATTTTCTCTGTTCTAACTCAACTTCTTTCTTAGATTCATGAATGTCATGCCAACTTCTTTCTTCAACTCTAATTTCTTCTTGATTTTTTTCCAAGGAGCACACTTGAGTAGGAACAGATGGCACCTGATACTGTCAGACATGAGGGCTTTTCTATAAGTGATTTATAGCTATGACTCCCTCTGTATTTTGAGCATGCAGCTTTGCAATTTAGATATTATATAGATTAAGTGCTTTGCTTCAGGATCTGCTGCATGACCACGCTCTCTAGCCACTGTACAAGTTTGTGTAAGGATACAGTTGCTCTTTTGAAGTCAAAAAGTTTTTTGCTACACAAAGCTTGTTTCAGCAGAATGGAACATCGTATGTCATGTAACACGTAGGTGAATATTTGTCTTGGTTTATGCTGTTTTCACAACTTTTGTAATCTTTTCACAGTTTAATTTTACCTTCACTGTCTAAAGCCATGTGGCTCAGTAACAGTTGTGCCTGCACTAAATGGCTGAGTTAAAAGGCAGTATTAATGCTTGGGCAACTCACAGGGGTATATGCACATGTTCTTCTATTTGGATTGCATTAAATGAGTTTTCAGAACCATATGGCAACGTACCTTAACTATTCTTTCTGAAAGAGTCTAACTGTTGCAGCCTTCTGTTCTAATTAGTTACATCTTCTGAGCTTTACCAATTCACTGGAAAAACTCCACGCTTAATATTGCTTAAATTTTACCCAAATGCCTTTTGTTCTTGTGGGTGTATTTTAATACTGTGCGTGTGAAATGCAGTTAGCGTCTTAGTTACTTGTTTCACTTTTAATATCTCCCCAGACAATACATCACTATTTGGAAACAGTTACCATTGTTTATTACAGTGAGAAGTATTTCTCCTAAATAGCTGGCATTTGATGAGTTGTAGTAGTCATACAAATATTCCTTCTTTGAAATAACAAGGAGATTGCAGAGCTGCAGTGAAATGCATTATCTATATTCTTTCCACCCTCTTGGGCACAGGAAAAAGTGTAACGTGGGTTTCACACGGGAGTGTGCTAGCCCATCATTTCCAGGTCTTGGAATATTCTTCTGGAATATATTCGTTATAAGGGACTTAATGTTATATAAAGGATTTGTCATTTATTTAACTGCTTTTTAAAACAGTAAAATAATTCTTGCTACATGAGTAAGTTATAATAGGGTTTTGCAAACACAGCAGTATGTTCTTGACCACTGAGCTGAAGTGCTGCATGCACTTTTCATAATATTGGTGAGGTTTGTACTATTCAGTCTGTTAAAGGTGGAACTGTGTCTGCACTGAGTAAATTTGAAATTGCATCTTAAATAGAAGCATAAATTTGTTTTGTTATCCAAAACAGTTCAGAAAATGGAAGAAGCACTAAAAGTTGATCAGCATGAACATATGAAGACAGGTAACTATTTTTTTAGAAATTTGTAGGCTCTTTGTGTGTAGAAAAGGGAAAATACCTTTTCATCAGGAAAAAGAAAACTCCATTCTCTTGTTCCCAAAGGCACTGTACAAGTAAGAATAATATAAGATGTAATATCAAATCAATCACATTTACATTTCAAAAGCTTCCTTTGTAAAAGTGCCCCAGAGGGCTGAATTCTGCTAATAAAAACACAAATAAAATAAAATATTTAACAAGCTATATCAGGCACAGGTAGGTTGTGCATGTTTTGTAAGTCTAACCTTAAAAATGAACAGGAAATCAGAATTTTTAAAAAAAAGTTTAAAAAAATCCAATGTCTAAAGGTAGGGACCAAAGAATAAAAACAGAGCATGAAATCCATAGTATCTGCTCATGATCAGAGAGGAAAGCCACTGAGGCTGAACAGAGATATTGGCCTGAACAAGAGAGAAAAAAATGCTCATGTGGGTGTGAAACTCCACAATACTGCATTGAAGAGTTGATGTGTTACCCGAAAAAATAAAAATAGAGCCTTCTTAATTGATTGCTTGATATAAATCTAAAGTTGTAGGATCAGACACTCAGAATTCAAACAATTTTTAATATTTATTCCTACATTGTCACAGCTTCGTTGTACTTTCAGTCAGGCTTTGAAGGGGAATGAATAAAGAGTGGAGATTTATGTTTAAAACGGCTTGCAGGGGCAGGTGGCCTTGGATGGCCTTTGATCCAAGGACATCGTAAAAAAATGATTTTATCGTAATCATTTTCATGCTTTTCTTTAGCATCAAAATGGTTCCTTTTAAAGGGTTTGAAACAGGACAGACCCCTGTGTATACACTCGTGTATAATGTTACTGTCACTCCTTAACTTCTTCAGAGCCTTTTGGGTTGCTCTTCAGGCGACTTTATTTAAAGATATTTTTTTCCTTTTTATGTAGGAATGCAGTATTTTTTGCCCTGTATTTTTGCTAATAGATATTGTCCTGAATTGGACTAAAACTGTTGCTGCCAATGGGGAAGCAGAAGTTGCCCTTTGTCTGGGAATACCATTATGAAACAGAGATGCTCTTTTACAGAACAGATGGTAGAGTGATAGCAGCTTCCACTTCAAACACGAGCAGGCACAGGGTGCATGTGGGCAGAAGGTTTCGTTGCAAATGATTTTATGAAGCCCTGGATATACAGGTGAGAGAAAGTAGATGGGGTACTGGAGCAGTAAGAGAGGGCTGTATTTAAAGCATCGAATATTGTCACAAAATCCTTGGCATTCAAGTTAAGAGTAAAAACCAAAAAATCCGTCTGAACTGTCAGCTAGAGAGAAGTTTGGTAGTCTGTGAGTAAAAAAAATAAACCTCCTTTTACTTGAATTTCTGTTACATTCAAGGCAAATCTGTGTGTTTGGGTTTTTTTTGGGAGGGAGTTTGTTTTGTTTTATTGATTGGGAGAGTTCTTGGGTTTTTTGCTTTTTTTTTTTTTTTTTAATTATCAGACAGAATTGCATGAGATTCTTGGTTCTATTGTAAATTTCTCATCCTAATCAGAATAAACTGCAGCACTCCTGAGTTGGCTGATGAATTCTGTCAAAAAGGATTATCAGAAATATGAATTCTGTTAATTTGCTGTTGTGTCTCAGTTGTTGCTGTAAACAAAACCCTTACACTTTCTCTGTGGAAGTATTTGGTTCCTGATAACAGGAAATGTATTTATGTAAAAATCTTTGTAGTGGCTTCTGACTTGTGCTGGTCCATGATAGAGCTTGGACTTGGTGGCTGTGTGGTGCCAGTGCTAATAGAGTCTGAGCACTTTAATTGTGACCTTTGCAGACATTCAAACACCCTTACATTGACTCATTTGTCCCATGGACATATTGCTACTTGACCCTTTTAATGAATCTCTCTGCTCTGGAAGCAATGAGAACAGATGCCAACAGACTATCTAAGGTGAGTTTCTTGATGAGTAAAAAGTCATTCCATCAGTAATGGAATTCACACAACATGCTTGCCTCAGGATGGGACTCTTGTGTCATTGTATGTTTCCCTCCCTCCTTCCACACCACAATATCTCTTGCTTTTCTGGCTGTTTCCTTATAACCTTTCCAAAAGAGCATCTGCTTGCCATACTTCTGACATTTTCCTTGGAGTTGTCTAGTTCTTTTCCTTTGTAGCAGGGCTTTCTCAAATCAGTGCTATGAGATATCCTGAGCTCTAGGATGCCTGGGTAGTCTGTGTGTATTGGTATGGACCAGAAGTGCAATGGGTGTAGATAACTTTTGAGTACACCCTGTCAAGAAGATTTTAATGCAACTTACAGGGAAATGTGACTATTAAAAGTGGTGAATAGACAGGCAGGTTAGAGGCATCTGTGACTTCTTTTCTTAGAACAGCAAACTAAAAATAGCAAATGAGAGGGACAATGCTGGAAAAATATTGGAATGCTGCTCACTAGTGGCCCTTCAGCTGAATCTCATTAGTGCAGACTCAATCAGTTCCTATTTGTTTCATGCAAATATTAAATGCATTCTGTACTAGTCAAGGCTTCAGTAGCAGACCTGTTTTTGCAGCTGCTGGCTTCATAGCAAGGACAGATGTAGGTAGGGCTCACAAGTTTTCTTTGTGTTGAGGCCGACAGATCAGGTGTGAATGGAATGGCACATGGGGTGTCACAACAGGGACCTGGGGATGTTGATTGTCAGTCAGCTGAACATGAGCCAGTGTGTGTCCAGGTGGCCAAGAAGGCCAGTGGCATCCTGGCCTGTATCAGCAATAGTGGGGCCAGCAGGACCAGGGCAGGGGTTGTTCCCCTGTACTCAGCACTGGTGAGGCCACACCTCAAATCCTGTGTCCAGTTTTGGGTCCCTCACTACAAGAAAGACCTTGAGGGGCTGGAGAGGGTCCAGAGAAGGGATGAAGCTGGTGAAGGGCCTGGAGGGTGAGTTCTGTGAGGAGTGGCTGAGGGGGTTGGATGTTTTTAAAAGTCCTGATTGCACTTAGGGACATGATTTAATGGTGGATGTGATGGAGTCAGATAAGTGGTTGGTCCTGATGATCTTAAAGGTCTTTTCCAGCTGAGATGCTGATGTGATTCTGTAAACCAGGTGGCAAATAATGGTTGTCCTTCTCTCCAGGCATCCCTTCCTTCTGCATGCGTGTATTTCCTTCCCTCTTTTTTGATGATATGCTAAATTCACGTCAGCTTCTTTATTCCTCAAGCTAACTTTCAGTCAGGTTTGCTTTTTACCCTTTCTTTTATTTTCACGTACGTGCACAAATTCACAATAGACATGACCAGCAAATCTGTGTCCCCTCCTTCTGAAGATGATATTTCATTTGTATCATGACTTTGCCCCCAGGAGTTCTCACCCTTGTGTCACTGCTGTCAGCTCAAATACAAACCATTAGCAGTAGGGGGCTTTTTACCCTGGAGTGCTCTTTTGGTGTCCTACAGTATTTTAAACATCAACCTGTAGTTTGTCCATCCATATTTGGGTCTGTGGAATATGAAATGTTAAGGCCCATTAAGTTTTTGCAGCAATTGGATTTTTTTGCTGGAAGTGGTCTTGGGTATTTTAAGCAATATAAGGATGGGTATAAATTGAGTGGCATTTCAAAGTTTTCTTTCACTTGAACTCTCAGTTGAATTGCAGTGAAGTTGTAGCAAAACATTTCATCTAATTGTTAAATAGTTCAGAGGCAGAGCTCGGTTTTAAATGAAATTTGCAGGATATGACAGCTCATAAAACAGTCTTAGTAGGGGTGAGGCATAGATTTCATTGGCAATCTTCCTATGGTTTCAAAACCAATGACTGAATTTTTTACAAACAATTAGAACCAATTGATCAGAAGTTATTGTCCACAAAAGACAGAGTTTTCTCTGAAATTTAATAAGAAAATAAAAAAGTGTCAGATGATAGGGTTTCCTTCAATTTATCTTGCTTTATAGGAATATTACAGCCTTTCCCACTTCCCCTGCAATTTCTGTCTTTTAGTATGTATTTTCAAACCAATGAAGTTTTGGAACAGCTTTTAAAACTACAGTGATGAAAAATGGTTTTGTGAGGTTAGAAGGGATGCCCGGCTGAGTCATCTCATTTCAGGGTGACGTCTTCAGAGTCAGCCTGCTGTGCTCACTTCATGTTTGTAGATTAAATACGTCTATACCATAAAAATACACACTAACAATTAGCAAAGCATTTCAGTCATTAGAGTTTCTACAAGGAAGGTGAATTGGTCTTTGACTTCTGAAATAAATGAGTTTATTTGCTTGATGGATACTGTTTTTAACTGGCAAACTCAAGCCTTTTTGAGGGAGAGCTGTCTTGAAGTATGGTCTGAAATATGTACACGTTTTAATAGTGTGTTTTACCCATAGGTTGCTTTCTTTTTGCTTCAACTATCATGTTCATATGCATTAACTTGACATTTGTATCTAAATACTTTGTAACTCTGGAGAAAATAGGATCAAGTGGATGGTGAAAAAACAAGATATGTAGATTTGACCTGAACCTTGTCCTTGTTTTACACTTCTTTTCTGTG
Source organism: Acridotheres tristis (assembly GCA_037013685.1). Taxonomy (NCBI): domain Eukaryota; kingdom Metazoa; phylum Chordata; class Aves; order Passeriformes; family Sturnidae; genus Acridotheres; species Acridotheres tristis. The sequence continues at coordinate 12,150,597 of CM072895.1, forward strand.
AACCATAGGCTTTTCTTATGGGTAGGATACAGGAGAAAAAACCTGTCACTATGTGCATCTTTAACAAACATAGAAATCGAAATGAACATCTGAATGTTTTAGGGGGATGGAAATATATCCTTGATTTTTCAATAAGGGATGCATTTGAGGTAATTTACTCTTATCTCAAGTAATGTGAAAGAGAAATGAAAGGATATTAATTTCAGAACTTATCTTTTATCTGCTAACAATATCCAAAGGTTTCTCTGAACAGTTGAAGTGTTAAGCAGTTCAGGAGCTTGCCTTGCTGTGTCTTTGCTAGGTAAATATAATTTGAGTATTTATGAAAGGAACATTACCCTGCACGATGTATTTTTACCCTCCTCTTTTCTGTTTATTTACCAGTCAATAGTGTTATTATAAAGCTGGGAATTCTTGCCCTTGAAAAGTATAAGCTGTGTTTTAAATTTTTGTCATCTTGCTGATAAAAAACTAGGGGATATTTCCCTGCAAATTTATAACAGGATGCTGTTTGAATTAAGTAATTTTAGACTCTAGGCCAAACCAGGTTTTAGTGAAGTGGGTACAGCTTTGGCAGGAGTGTACCAGGTCCATGATGGTTATGGCACATGCAGTTATTCTGAATATGGATGGGCTCCAGGCAGAAACTTAGGAACATTTCCTCACTCCAAATCAGTATTCAGATTCTAAACTGCTTTGGCCTGAATTCAAGCCATAGAATTTGAGAAACTGAGGACCCTGGATCCCTCAGGTATCGTTCATTTGGGATTGTTTAAATCCTGCTGATAGTTGTAGTGCAGAGGCAATTTGCCAGTCTCAGTTTGGAGAAGACCAACAGGCACAGCAGAGTTGTGGGTAGGTCTGCAGCGTTTGTCTTGCATTGAAACACAGATCTGTCTCCAATTTCTATGATGTGCAGATGTACTTAGGAAATTTATTTTTTGCCCTTTGAGTGCTCCATTTTTTGAGATGCTGGGAAAAAAGAAAGCTCAGTCATGTAGATTTAGTTTAAAAGCAGCATGTATCTACAAATACCTGATTCTAGCTGCTCTGGGAAGAGTGCATGAGGTGCCTTTTGTGATTAAATCCAGCATAAACAGTGGAGAATGCTGAAACAGGGCTAATGGTAGCTATAACTGGGCTGCAGGAGAGCGTGTGGGAGTTGGAATCTGTTGCTAATGTGGAAGCTTTTGCTATAGGAGAGCAGATCATTCCCAAAGACAGATTATGATAGTGCATCTTAAGGCATCTAAATGGTTTTGAAATTTCTAATCCCAGCCTGTTTGCCAGAGTTTAGTGCTGTGTCAGGTTCAGCAGCACTCAGAGACAGCTAATAAGGGCTTTTATGCATAGCAGTGAACAGTTATTGAAATTTTAGTGGGACTTGTGTGTCAAGGGGGTGCAGTCTAGTCCCATTTCTATTTAAATCACAAGATAGGGAGCTAAGTGATATGGAGAGGGGTCTAGTTTGCAGGAAGGGAGATGGCCTTCCTTGTCAGCAGAGCAGATGAATCATCGTTGCTCTGGGACTTACTGTGGTAATGTGATTAATACTATTTAGTCTGGAGAAATTCGTGCAGATGCATCAGTTTAAAGAAACAAAAAGCCTACCCTACCATCAGTACGTTTCTGAATAATTTCTTTATTTTTTTTTCACTCATCATCAGTTTGATGAATCTGAGAATCTGATACTGGTTTAAGAGCACAGAATTTGTGCATAGCACGTTGGTATCTGGTTCACATAGCTGCAATTTTTAGTATGTCCACAGGATTTAAATATAGCAAATAATTCTACATGGCTGCATGCCTTTCTGTTTTATGTTGCTCTGCCCCATATCACTGTATGCATTCTATCCCTTTGATTTCTTAGCTTTCAGTAGTAAATTGATCAGGGTGCCAGTATGCCTAGCCCACAGTGCATGGCACACCATTTGCTTACCCTTTCGTTTTCAGAAGCTTCAGCAGAAATCATTGCCTTGATAGTCTGCACTGCTGTTTGTATGGAGTACTGCCTGCTTTTGATTATTAAGGCTAAAGAACAAGAAGCTATGAGGGAGTTCTGTGACCAAAAACAAACATGAAAATTACTGCAAAGGCAATAGAGAGGTTGTGTTCTGAAAGTAACTAACAGAAGGTTGTTTCTTGCAGCTTGACAATAATGATCTTTAAAGGAACGCTGAATCACTTTGCATAGATACTCCAGGCTGTGAGAAGGACATGACACTTCATCCTCTTTGTGATTCACCAAATTTTAATTTACCAAAGGCAATTTACAACTTTGTTCACCTCCAGTGGAAACATACACAGTAAACATTGCACAGGATCTAATTCCCCACTGAGGAACAGACAGCCCGAGCAAGCAATATTCATCCCTGACATCCCACTTTCCTTCCAAATATAAGATGCTTCAACTGTGCTTTCTCTAACCTAAGTGCTGTGGCATTAAAGGAAACTCTAATGCTTATAGCTTGTCTTTCAGACAGCTGATGACAGCAAAAAAGGCCAAGTTTATTTAATGTGTCTCTTGACAAATAAAAAGTCAGTTTGAGCTCTCACCCAGAAATCTCCTTTTGCTGGCGACTTTGGAAGCAGAATTCTCCATCCATAAGCATGGTGGAGAAAATTGACTGCAAGACCTCTCTTTTAATTTGAAAACCACCTGAACAACAATCTGAAGGGGCAGTGAGACAATATTCTCCTCCTTCTTGTAGTCATTGGCAGTGAAATCACCCAGCTGTGTTTTCCATTCCTATAAAAATAAGCATCCTTTTGAAGTATCAATATATACCAAACATCTTCTTTCAGATCAGCCCCCTGTTCCAGCAGTTCTTTCTTTGTCTTGCCTCAGGTTCTGGTACCTGAAATAAATGAGTGATGCAAGTTGCAAATAACTGAGGTCCCCTGGCTTTCACTCAGGGCTATTTCCAGTGGGTGCTTGCTAGTCCCTAGGATACATGGAATCCTGATAGTACAGGGAGCTCTTTAAAGGATTAGGAGACCAGCTAGATGAAGCTCATCAATAACACTATTTCCACCTTAGCCCCAGTGAAGCACACAAAAGCTCTCATTTTCCCTCTGAAGTGTCTCACAGCAAGGCTGCATGGTGCACACACACAGCTGATTCCCTGGGGAGGAGCTGAGACATGGGCAGCTGCAGGTAATACTGATTGTGCCTGTTAAAGTGCATCAGAACAGGATTTACTGTAGTGAGCATGCTGGGACAACCTGCAAGGAGCAGAGGGAAGGCAGGGCTTGTGTGTCACCTTCTCTCTGTACTAACTGGAGGGAACCTAATGGCTTGAGAAGGGTGCTGGGAGAAAGTAATGAACTTTAAAAGCAGTGTCCTTGCTCTTCAACAAGCAGGTTTGGTTCTAGGGCATGTTGTAGTAGCTGAGAAGCAGAGCTTATGGCTATATAAATACGTAGATTAGTGGTTGCTCAAAGACCAAAGGAACTGATTTGAACCTGGTTCCTTCTGCAGGACAATATCTAACAATAAACTAACTCCACAGCATGCTGAAATCTGGTAACCTTAAACAAAAGCTAAGCATATATCTTTTGAGAGAACGGGCAGAAAGAAAAGGAGGCCTTGACAGGAGAAAAATAAGTAAAAAAGCAAAAATAAGACACAAGAGAATAAAAGCAGAAAGCATGAAACAAAGGCAAAACAAAATCCACTAATAAGAGAATTGTCAGACAGGAAAAAGAAATAGAGAACAAACAGAGAGCAAGACAGAAGTAATGAGACAGGGGGGAAATCGGATTCAAAATGAAATCTGGTAATAAAAGAACTGTCAGACATAAAACGAGCCAATATATGACAAAGGAAGAAAAAGCCAAGGAGATGGAGCAAGGCAATCTTTGAAGAATTAAGCTAACCAGATGTGGCCTCCAAAGGTAATTTGTAGAAAAGTTGATGTTACTCCTGATTTCTAATGAAAGCAGACTCTAAGAAACACATTTCTTTTATGCTCTAAGGAAAAAGGTGTTTGGCTTTCTTTTAAAAATAAGAAACTATGCAAGAGAGATCAGAGGGGTTTGCATTCCTTTTACAAAACTCTTTTGTAGGTAAGGCTGTGCTGAAAAACAGTATGAAACAAATAAACTGTAATGGATCCTGTGGTTTGTGTTGAATCTGGTGTGCTTAGTTATCCACCCTAATGCAGGTTCCTTGACCTAGCTGCATTGCTTTAGTTTCCCTTATTTCAAAATACAGACTGTAATAGAGACACACACATCTCTAAAACTGGATTGGAACATAACTGAAAATGTTCATAAAGGTTTTCGTTGTAGGAAACATTTTCTACCTTGCCAGATAGAATCTAAGCTTTGAAGACAAAGATGAAAAGAAGCCAGTGGAGGATATGAACCATTTTACTCAGGCACAATAAACTCATTGGCTTCAAGGGACCTAGGATTGAAAGGAGGACGACTGATTTAATAGGCTATCTCAAGAAACCCAGAAGTCCACCTAAAATGCTTGTAATATTGGAATTCTTAAAACTTCTTATGTCCAAAGGAGTAAATACAATAAAAAATGAAATACACGCATTGGCAGTGCATGTCAGGTATGTGCTGCCTGCTTCACAACCCCTCCCTGCTTACCAGCTGGCTGTGGGAACAACAGCTTCATGCCTTCTGGAAGCTCATGGTGTCCTTTACTTACTGAATTTTGGGTCAGATACTAAAATGGGTTCAGCTGAGATGTTAGCAGCATTTTCATTCTTGAATCTTGCAATGCTTGCTTGCTTTCCTCTTAAGACATCTGAGGATAGTTTCAGAAAGATACTTATATCTTGTGGTTGCTTTCTTTAACTTGTACAAAATGTAAAGCTTTTTCTTCCCATTTTGGGTGAGCAGTGAATTCTGGTCTGTGCTGATTTATCAGGTGGTACTTAGCAGGAGTTTTGCCAAACAGTCCCTTGCTTGATGTGTAGTATTCCACTTGAAAACTGCTTATTTTATCTCATTTCTTTTTCTCAGTTAGATGACTAAAACTTCTCAAGTAGAAATAAAAACTAGTAATTAATAAAGAATATATGTATTTCCTCATGTACCAGAACACAGATATTTGCAGAAAGTGTTGCTATTTGTCAGATATTTGGATAGAAATACCAGAAATAGCAACTAAATCACTAATACAGGCAAACCAAGGTCAGTACTGCTGCAGAAATGAGTCAACCCATGCCTTCCTGTGAACTTCAGTGACCCTTGGAGGAAGCTCTTTAGAGTTCTAGTGATGTTAAAAATAATAATTCATCCTATCTGCTTTTAGTTCTGAGGATAACATAGAAGAAGGTACCAACTCTGTGGACGCGACTTCTGGGTTTTTGCTTAGTTTGGTTTTTGTTTGTTTTTCCTTCTTTTCCATATATATATATATATATATATTTTAGAAGAAACTAATGCATTTTCTGTGTCTGTGGAAATGGAACACTTACACTGGGATATACTTGAAGCAGTATTTCTAGCCACATGTATGTAGCTATGTGAAAGTCAGTGGGAAGGTGACATTTGGAGAACTCTTCTGAGAGCACTCAGGGTGACAGTAGGGAATGAATAATAGAAGTGGTACTTGCAGAGTTTTCTCTTGTGAAATTTGCCATGTTCTGGGTTATCACATTTGATGCACTCAAAGTAGTAGGTTACCTCAAGGTACCCTACAATTGGCCAAATTGTAGGTTAATCTGCTTGGGTTTTGGGGGAAAGGGATGAGAGTAGTGGTGGTGGGTGTTTATATATAGTTAGTTGGAGAGAAAAAATTTAGAAATGTAGGTTGAAATATGATTCTTATAGGTAGATGTTGAAAGAGAAATTTCTTTATTCCTTGTCTGCATTATAGCCTTCAAGTGAAAGATTGTTTCACAGAACTCTTGTAAAAGCTTTAATATAGGAAATCTGGTCTCCACACAGAAGTTCTGGATCTCAGACAATTTCTCAGATGAAATTTATGTCGTATTTGGAGATGAAGTTAATAATTTATATAACTGTATTGGAATTAAGCTACTTAGGGTTTCTTGTGCTTATAGGGAAACTGCATGCAGAATGATGCCTTAAGGATTAAATTCTTGATGGTGGCAATAAATAATGCAGAAAATTCAAATATTGAATGCAGAGGAGACTTCAATCAGGCAGAGCCTTGCTGACATTTCTTTTCACACTATGTTCACATTTTTTCTACTGTTGTTTCTGAAACCAGTGGCCTCCTCTTGAGAATTTTATCGTGAGCCATATATACGCTTTGGTGTGGTTTAAAAATGAATACTCAACTTGAAGGCCAATTGAAAATGCAGGAGAGTGGAACCCAACAGGATCAGGTCCCAAGTGAATCTCTGTGCATTTCACTGAACAATTTCTATCCTGAGTTATCATGTAAATGATAATAAAATAGTGAAAGTCCTGTGGGATTTGAAATCAATAGCCAAGAGTAGAGCTACACATCTGTTGCATTTATTTTTAATTGTGTTAAAGAGGGAACTCTTTTATTAGATTTTGTCATCCAGCAAATGACACAGCTGCTTTAATAAACAGTCCAGCAAAAAGTCGTATAAAAGCATTAAGAGGAACGTGCAAAGACAAGAGTTCAAAAGCTGAAACATCAAGGAGTGACGGAGTTAGTGAGCTGTGAAACCTTTAACTCTATTCTTTTGGGTTTCCTATATAATGGAACCACTCTACCTGTCAGCCATTATTATTAGCAACAAGAACTGTGCTCAAAGTCTGGAGTGTCTGTATAGAAACATGAAATAGGATAATTGTGTGTTCCTAATAAGTAATGTGGGAAAAGCTTGGGCTTGCATGTTGGATGATGTTCCCCCACTCACACACGGAGACTTTGGTAGCACAATTCCTGACTTTTTAATAAATACATGTCTTCAGAACCTCTTTACTCTGTACCTGCAGGGGTAAAACTGTTGGCTAGGATTTAGAAAACGCTATAAAAAAGTGGATCATTGCATCGGGAGGTGGCAGCCATGGGAATGTAGAAGTCAGACATCCCTTCCCAGGTGTCCCAGGCTTGTCAGTGCCCTCCTCAGGGGATGTAAGGTCTTTTTTTCTTGCACCATGGGGGCAGGCCTCAGGGGAAACCTTGAGCTTCTGTGCAGGACTTGAAGAGGCAAGCTGCAAGTGTACCAGAGCATTTTGTTTGTGATGGGAAATGCCTGAACAGGTAGTCAATTAACAGGCTAGAGCTGTCTGCAGCTGCCATGGAAGATTCCGTCTGGCAAGTGCTATGGCTACAAAAGGACTAATGGCTTTAATTTTGTGAGAGAAGGATTTCTGTTCCCTCTGAAGAGTGACAGTGGCAGAAAAGCCAAGGGACAAATTCTAGGCACTTCACAGCAAAATACTATTTGACTCTATTTATTTTATAGAACAAAAAAAAGCAGAGTATTTTTTTTCAGTGGTAGAAACTGAGGAGACTGGGTATTTGTTAGAGTTTAAAAACATGTATTTTGCATAAGAATGCTAAAGTAACAAGTAAAAACGAGACAATTCAGAAGTAGTTATGAGCAAAGTGTCTGAAATAAAACTGCAGGAGAGCAGAAAGGAAATTAAATGCCAGGTTTCTGTGAAAGATGGACTATTCCCACTCCTGGGAATAGAATTTTTAAGGATTCTAAAATTATGGACTGACAATTCCTTATAGAAAGAAGACAATTTTTAAATTTTATTCATAAAGTTGGAAGTGAGATTTGCATGTGAAATATCTAGAAAGTTCTCCATCTTAATCTGAATCGGAAGATTGTTTGCAGGAGTTAGTCATAGCAGAAACTGTTTTGAACAGGTCAGTGTAGAAGCAGATTCCCAGGCTGTATTACTGGGAAAGATATGTAGCTGGCATTTTATCAGCTACAATCAAAAGTAGCAAGGGGTAAAAAGACGCCATAGTGGTTTAGTTGAAGCTCTGTATTTGAGTTGAAGCACTGTTTGTTTTTCAAGAACCAAAATATGATCTAGACTTGGAACAAGGATGCTGTTCCATCGAGTGCAGGTGGGCTTACTGAGTGACAGCACTCAAGAAGCAGAACAGCCCTTTAAACAAATAATGGTGATGATGATGAGACCACTTTGAGAGCCTTAGAGCTGTTGTAAACCAGTGGAAATTGTGCCACAGAGTTCAAGCAATATAGTCTGCTGTGAAATTGCTGTGCACAGAGCACGGGCTGATCAATGGAGCTGTGGCATTTCTTCCCAAGGGAAAGAACTCTCCAAAGGTAAGCCACTGAGAATGGAACAAAATGCCACTAACATGAAAGGTGTGAGAGCTGGAATCAAAGCAGGCTTTTCAGACAGACCACAGACACAATGGCAGAGGGAGAAGGTTTGCAGCTGGTTCTGTGCACGTTCCAAGAATGCTGACAGTGGAAATGCTTTCAGGGTTCTGTGTGCAGAGGGAGCATGTGGGAGACCTGAAGAGGCAGTGGAGGATAAACCTTCAATAGAAACACTGTCAGGAAGACTCCAGTGCCTCCAAGGTCCATGCTACTCAGAAAATCTGTGAGGTCCATGTGAGCAAGGTTATTACAGCATCTGAGTTATAAGGACCAAGTTATTTTTATATTTTCCTCCCAATTAACAAACCCGGACTAGCTATGTTAGTGTAGTGTTCCATCACTGCAGTGGTCACTGCAATGGGATCACTGCCCGAGTCCAGAGAGATGTGAGAATCCAGGTGTGCTGATTTTTGTGTCAATGGCTAGATAGTGATTTCACCTGTTGACAGAAGAGTCAGGGAGTGGAAATTTGTCTCGGTATAACTTTGTCTTACGTTGGATATTATGGATTAAAAAGAAAGGGCTAATAGGAATAAACTCTTTTTAAAACAGAAGGGTCATTTATTCAGTTTGCAGAAGGCTGTCAGATATCCAGCATGGTGCATGTTTTGAAGGTCCATTATTGTCAGTGTTTCCAGTTAGATATTACAGAACAGTCCCATACATCCTTACAGTCCATGGTGCACCTGCAGATTGAGGGTCTACTCTGTGCTTGTCCATCCTGTGGTCAGTGTATTTGATAAAAACTTTTAAAATATTGAGATAATTGCAGTTGAGTAGCTTGGGTCATAGAAATGCTGTATTTGATATTTCCCCCCCTCAATCTATCTAATCCTTAAGCATGTTAAATGTGGTTGGCTTATGTGTAGATTTAGATGCCTCACCCCACCAATCAAGTCTAAATTTAATTAGCTCCAGCTATTCTAGTTAGGCTCCAAGTAGCAGGACACCAGGACACTGCATGACCCAGCTAGTATAGTACTGTGTGAAGATGGTACAAGGTGATTACTTGAGCACACCCTCAGTGCTACAGAATTCCAAGCATCTCAGTTCAATCAGTTGTAGTTCAATATTATTTATGCCTGTTTCCCCCCTTTTTGCTTTCCCATATTTTCATTTCCTTATCACTGTCAAAATCTGACATTAACTTATATGTGCACTCAGAATCACTGGGGCAGAAATATTCGACATGCTGATTGTAGAACACATTCCAGCATTATAGCAGAGACATGGATGCCAGGATAATCGAAATTTGAGAGGTTCAAGTACAGAATTCCTTCTGTACGTAAATAAATAAAAAAAAACTTCTTTAGTGATTTTTGTTGGAAATTGACTGCTATGTAGGCTGAAAGCTTGATTCAGTGTTCTTTGCTGAGAAAATTACAGCAAGTTATCTCACCATCTGTGATACTCATGTGGATTCTTCAGGGGAATGGCACAGTGGTTATCAATCAAACTGCTTTATCAAACAGACCTCTGCACTCTTCACTATCAGAAGAGTCTGTTCACAGGACAAAACAGAGAAAAATTATATAATATATTACACTCCTCTATTTCTTTTTAAGAGTCTTGGCTGCTTGATTTACTGCTGTCCAGGAAGGCAGGTTTGCTGAATTCATGTGTGTACAACACTTGAGATGCACATTCTGTACAATACCCTCAGAAAATGCTTTCACTCCACAATGCCCTCCAGCAGTTGTACAAATCAGAAATGTAAGTCTGTAGGTTGTAATCCTTTAAGACAGCTTTCTCAATCTTTGGGGCTGAGGTATAATCAGACAGCATTTCTGGAACATGCCAAACCAATCAGGAGCAGACATTTTTCCTACACATTGAATGGGTTTTTTCAAGATGCTATCATTAAAATCTTATACCAAAATGTTAATTGAACGATATCAGATTCTTGCATGCCTTCATTTCTTTTCCTTTCTTAAAATTAAGTTTAGGAATTAAAGTTATTCTCAAGCCAGCTAGCCAGTGTCTGGGAATACAGAACAGTTGTCTCTCGTGAATTTTCTGTTTTTCTGTCATTAATTAAATATTTGACATTGTAGCATCCTCATTTCTCACTTGTTTGAACTGGATCAGCTTCCATTTTCAGAACATTTTGTTGCACCAATTCATTCTAATCACACTGGTGCCTTGAGTATGTATTTAATCACATCCCTGGGAATAGAAGCTGTGTAGTTCGATCCACATGTGTTGTACATCCCCAAATTTCACAACTTTGTTTTTGAGGTGGTTTTGTTTTGTTTTGTTTTTCTCACCTCCACCCCATTCCAGGCTTTTTCTATAAGCCTCCCATGCACATGAACCTCATGGCATGTGTTTTGCTCTTCATCTCTAGTGAGATGCCAATATAGCAAAACTGTCTGACAAGATACATTTTTGTCTCCTTATCAATTTGTAACTTTTACCGTTGATATAAAAATAGCACAGTCCAGTTAAGATCTGTGACTTACTGTATATGCATCTTCCAGCCTCTCATTTAGTTCATGGGATTTAAAAACCTCAATTTTTTCTTAATCTTGAACTGAATTATTTTAAGTGATGAAAAGCAGAAATAGTTCAATTGGCTGGAGTGAGAGAAAATCAGGCTCTGTCAGTGCAGTGTGGTTGTGGAACTATTGTCATGTGATTTAACAAATATTTGCATTTTCTAGCTTGGTTGCATTAAAGCATCCTCTGAAGTGAATTTGAGGTATATGTGTATAATGGCACTTAGGGTTCTTATGACTTTAGCTGGCCAAGTCTGATGAGCTCCTGAAAGAGTTTTAGAATTTCTTTACAACACTGCTGATATTTGAGTAAGCAAGTTTTTCTCCATGTGTGGTGATCTCATGTGCCCTTTATCCTCTTTATACTCTCCTGCTCCCCTGCTCTCTCTTTCTGTACTCTGGACATGCAAGATGGCAAACGATCTGTCAAGTCTGGAGCTATGTGCATGTGCTGTCCAGCCAGCAAAATGTCAAATAGAATGTTGAATAGCTGAGGTGTTCCTATCTGACCTCAAGTGTGGGTGCTGCTGGTTTTTTCTCTTGAGAATTTAATTAAGTCTGAGATAAAAGACCAGCCTAGCACTCCTGATCATTTTGTCAAAATTTGCAAGTGCATATTAAGTATGGGCAGAAAGAAGGAATAGCAGATAGATAAGTTGCATTAAAATTATAACAAGAAAACCATTCTGTCCACAACCAATAACAAGGCCCCCACTACCCCAAATCCCCAATATTAGCATGTTTTCAGTAGTGAGTTCTTATATTAAAGATGTTTACTGCCTGTAGTTTTTACTTTTCATCTAACAGTGAACTACTTAATACTTATATGCTTCCAACAAATGGAATGAAAATTGTGTAACATGCACTCATTTTTGGCAACAGTTCAAGAAAATTTTTTGCCTTGGAAGGATTAAATTCTCTCGTACTTGCTTTAAAATGTTCTGCTGGCCATACTGTTCAATATAGTTGCAATTGTGAATCCCCACATGGTCCTGGATTTGTTATAGAATTTACTAAAGCAAGCAGGATCCAGAATTAGAGTATTTCAGCCTACTTTATTAAATAAGTCCCTAAGAGTCTTTGCAGTTACATTGTACTTGAGTACTAGGAAAAAAAAATTATTTGACACTGAGTTGGATCCTGTCTTAATGTTCCTGTGAAATGAAGAATGTCAAGAAATGCCTGGGAAGAACAGGTGGAGCTATGATAGAGCAAGGATGTTCTTTGTTATCTTCGCATTTGAAAGTAAATAAGAAAAATCCATACTTTACAAGCTGTTCAGTCTGTCCTTACTTACCACATATTTTAAAATTGTGCTGTGCAAGCCCATAAGGAAATAACTGGAATAACAGTCAGAACTGAATTTTATATAGCCATGCCTGTTTATCTGTCTGTCCAGTCCTCTGCTCCAAATAACTTCCACATTTCCTGGTTGTCTCAGAGCTACTCACATTCCTTTAAGTTTTGTGAGAAAGGATCTTTTTCACACAAAACTCCCAATGGAAGTTGAGGATGCAAAGCAAGCTCCCAGGCTGAGGAAAGGCAGACAAAGCTGAGCTGTAATACACACTCTACATACTCTGCCTGGCAGCAGCTGCCAGTTAATCAGTGCATATATAATTCGTTAATAACTGCAGTGTGTGGTCTCTGGCTTGGGGAGAGTGTCTTAGAGGACATATTTTCATTATTTCCATTATTCATGGAACATCTTGTAGTGCTAAATGATATACAAGCAGCGGGAAGACGGAAAACTCATCTCTGTTTGATCATAAACTGCAGAAACCTCCCGGGACTAATGAGTGTATTGCTGCTTCGTGCTCTCACCGAGGCCCAATGACAAACAGAACGTCCACAGCCAGATGCAGATGAGAACTCATCCATCTATACTCTGCCTATCTTTGATCTGACGTTACAATTAGGTAATTGCAAAGGGTGAGCAGTGTCTGTGGGCACGCGTGTGCATACAAGGATATCTCAGCTCCACTACTTGTTTCTTTAATTTACAAGCCACAGGAAACCGCAAGGATGTCTTAGTTCCATTAGTAACATTATCATTGCTGTTATATTCTGGACAAATGCACTGTTTGTAGTGATATGAAATCTTTCCCCTGAGACTCTCCTGTTTAAATATTCTCCTTTTGTTTGAAATAAGACACTTTAAGTTTCATTTTTCTTTTACTTCTGCCTCCTTCAGATGTTAAAGAATAAGGTATCGTATTAATTCTGTTTGTAGGAATTCATTCCACTCTCATAGGACCATAAATGCATTGTAAACTGCGTGTGTTGGGGGGGGGGTATCCTCCTTTGTTCTCTTTGTCACTGTGTACCAAACGGTTCTACTCCCAGAGAATGGAACGTTATGCCTACAATATTTTTATCACGCTATCTATAAAGGACAAGCCATGAAAACAGTGCACCAGGAAGGTACAAGATCAGAATAAGAGCCAGTTGTTTTACAGCAGCAGTGTGCTGCTATCCTATGCCTTTTAGGTGTGTTTTCCAGCTCTCTACCACTTCTGCTTCTGTTGAAAAATGACCTAGGGAGCAAATCCGTATGGTCAGCTCTGGGTGATCAAAGCAGGAGAAAAATCAAAGAAAAAGCAATGAGGACATAAGTTTAAAAGAAAGGGATGAAAAGGGGGAAGTATGGATAATGAGTTTCTTAACCTCATCTGAAAGCCCCAGTTTCAAATATCTTTATACTGAGCAGTAGAAGTGGGCTATCAGCAATATGTGACATTTACTGGAACAGTCTCTAGTGAGCTCAGATGTCTCTCAGAAGTTAGGAGAAATTTTCTGGTTCTTTTGACAAGTTTAGGATCAGATTTCTGTAGTGTATGCTTGCTGTACCTGCAGATTCCTACATGCAAGCAGGCTCCTGGGGTCACTGTGTGCTGCCAGTGGAGCCTGGACAGAGACTGATGTTGCTCCCCTGCTGGTAGTGCTCTTCAACAGCTTCACAAATGAATGGCGTGGACACAGGACTGAGCAAGTTTGCAGATGGCACAAAACTGGCAGGAGCTGCTGACTCCCTTAAGGCAGGGAGGCCCAGCAGAGAGACCATAACAAATTAAAGGACTGGGCAATCACTGACCTTATGCGGTTCAACAAGGAAAGGTGCTGGATTCTGCATCTGGGATGGGGCAGCTCTGGATGTACAGACAGACTGGGGAATGAGAGGCTGGAGAGCAGTGCCATAGAAAGGGCACTGGGGTCCTGGTCGATGGCAAGTTGAACATGAATCAGCAGTGCCCTGGAGCCAGGAGGGCCAGCCCTGTCCTGGGGGCATCGGGGAAACATGGACAAAGGAGGGATTGTCCCTCTCTGCTCTGCACTGGGGCAGCCTCACTTCGAGTGCTGGGGCAGTTTTGGGTGCCACAGTGCAAGAAAGACATTGAATGATTAGAGAGTGTCCAAAGGAAGGCACAAGGATGTTCAAGGACCTTGAGGGGAGCTGTGTGATGGGCAGCTGTGGTCACTTTGTTCACCCTGCAGAAGAGGAGAGTGAGGGGAGACCTCACTGCAGTTACAGCTTCCTTGTGAGAGGAAGAGGAGGGACAGGCACAGATCTCTGCTCTGTGGTGACAGTGACAGGACCCGAGGGAATGGCCTGAAATTGTGCCAGGGGAAGTTTAGGTTGGATGTTAGAAAAAAGTTCTTTGCCCAGAGGATGGTTGAGCAGTGGAACAGCTCCCCAGGGCAGTGGTCACAGCACCAAGCCTGGCAGAACTCAAGAAGTATTTGGACAACACTCTTGGGCATATGGTGTGACTCTTGGAGATGGTCTTGTGCAGGGCCAACAGTTGGACTTAATGATCTTTCTGGGTCTTTTCTACCTCGACATACTTTCTGATTCTGTGATTTCTTCTTGAAAAGAAACCGTGCAACAAATAAAAGACATTTTCAGACACTTTTGTTCTCTTTATGTTACTCACTCTCCATTCATCTCTTGGTGCCTCATGCTTAATAGCCTTGCTAATAAAAAAAGAAAATCAATTTCACTTCACTAGATTTCCCAGAGAGATAGCAGAAAGTATTATTGGTGGAATTTATTCTTGAAACTTTGTTATAAAAGAACTCCAGGCATTTCTGAGTGCTGCACCAAATACTTCTTACAGGGGATCAAGGGCCATGCTGTGTGGTCCTTCTTCCTGTGACCTTCTGGTGCAAACATTTCATTTTAATTCAGCACATTTAGCATCTGATAAATAGTTAATCAGAAACACACAGGATTTCCCCGAGAAGAGATGTTCTTGCTTAGTGCTATAAAATGTCATAAAATTATAGCTAAGGCAGTGGTGTTTTCATGTTGTGTTACTCAGTGTGCACTAACTAGAAGTTTAACTAGGGATTCAAGGAATGGGAAAAAGGTTCTTTTCCTTTGTTCTAGCCTTTCCTTGTTTAGTCACAATATTATAAACGTACATCTAGTCAGTTTGATCTTTCCTGACGCCTTGGGAAGCACAGCTTTAGGTTTTTCAGTTCAGTGATCTGCTTTTGTTCTGTGTGGTGTCGGTGTTAAAAGCTTAGATGTTAAAAACCAGCACGTACAGCAGAGCAGCACTTCCCATCCACCCCTTCTTACAAGGTGCTCTGTGAGTCTCTGTGCATGGGAAACTGTTCTGTCCTCCCTTCGGTTTTTGAAACAGAACATTTTGGTAGTCTCTCAATATATTTTAAAGATGTGTTACAGGTAAGAGCTCCATCCATCAACATGGAAAACATTTTACAATTTATTAGACGGTTCAGTGTGACATAGTTTATCAGAAAACACGGGGACTAATTTCTGTTGAAAATTTACATGTGAATACAAGATTCTAATCTAGATTACTTCTTATTCATTGTTTGGTGGATGCTATTCTGCCATAAAGACTTTATAATTAAATTTTTAAACCTAAGACCCGGGAATCAGATATATGTTTGGAAGAGATCTAATCCAAAATCTGTAGAAATTGATTAGTCATGATGGAAGGGTGAGGAAAAGCAGCAAAATCATGCTGAGGTTTTTGTATTCATCTTCCTTACTGTATGTATTTACTGCTAGCTACTGCTTGGGGTTAAATATTTGCCCAAGGCCATACAGTTTTCCAGCAGAATAGGTAACAAATTAAATGGCTTGTAAGATATGCTCTTTAAACAAGGCTCCATTAGTTGAGTGGCACAGTCCTTCTCACCTTGAACTTTTGAAATTCAGAATTTTTTACTTATATCCACTTCTAGCTTGTGGTCATGTTAAGCAATAACACAGGCTATATATAACAACAGCAATCTACTTCGATCTTTTTTGATTCTCTCCCTCTTGCAGCCCTCCAGGGTGTTGGAGTTCCCACAAGATGATGTATTCCTAGTTAGAATTTAAGTCTAGTGACTGGAAGTTCAAGGTTCACATCTGCTCAGAATAATATTCCTGGACTATTGCCTATTAATTATTCTCTTACAAAAGCTTTGCAAGCAAGTATCACGGGTCAGGATGATTTAAACTTCCTTGAAATTAATCTAATTAATAGATAATTTTACCATTGTACTTTCAAAAAGATGATAAAGTTCAACAATAATGGACTCTACTATGGATTTTTTTATCTATTAATATCATTATAGATCAAATTTGGTGATCAAATTAAATCATAGATGGGTATTAAAAACCTTTGATGAAATAGTAATTTTTAAAAATCTCATTCCAGTACTGTTGTAATGTGCTGCTTAGGAGGAATGAATTAAATGAATCAAACTGATCTTACACATTATTAGACAACAGCATAATTAAAAAAAGGAAAAAAAAATCAAATTTTGCTATCTTAGTTGTGTCACTGCCTTACCTGGTTTGATTCTAAGAGTAATTGACAGATTTAGAACTACTTTGCATTTTGAATTTGTGCCTTAATGGACTATTATTGTATCATTTCTTTCCCTCTGATGCCATTTTTAATGGGCTTTTAGTTCAGCTTATTGAGCAAATAATTTACCCCTATATAATAGAATAACAACACTTTCCCCTAGTCAGCAGTGTGCTCTGCTTTTGCTGCAGGTGGCAAAGGGAGTCTTTTAAGGTCTTTACTTTTTTCATGGTGCAGACTTGATTCTCTAACTTAGCTTGTGTACCATGACTGGGCTTGGGGGGTTTTTGCCTCACAGTTGATTTGTCAAAACCTCTCTGGCATTCTTTCCTCCTTGCTCTCTGTGCAGTAAAATAGTCCAGCAATTTATAAATTATTTTTCTATGTATTAATATCACATATCTACATCTATCCTGTGTTCGGGGAAGACAGAGAAAACTCAGAGAACTTTAACCAGTGTAGAGCTTTGCTGTAAGTTTTGGTATTCTTTGGCTCACCAAAGGGAAACACTTTGGGTGTATGAGAGAAGCTGCATTACTTCTTCTCTGAGTGTACAATAACAACAAGAAAAGACAGAAGTGAAAGATGAGCAGCAAATATCTTGCTGTACTTACTGTTATTTTATCGCCCCCAGTTTTATGATATCACAAAATCTCTTTTTCCTTTAAAGGATTGTGTCAGCTGCTGTCTCTTTGAGATGGCAGTATGAGGTTTTTAAGAGATGACAGCTTTAGTGTAGAAAGGCAGAAGGGTGAAATAAAATGTTTTTAATCCTAGTAGCTTGCTTCATCCTCTGATGCTTTGTGCACTTCTGCTCTTCACTGGACAACATATGACATGGTTGGTACAATCTCAGTCAAAGTTTGAGAGGCTGAATAATTCAGTGTCAAATTTTCTCTTACTTCTGTTTAAAATCATAGTGAGTGTTCCTCTGTAAAGTGACCTGGCTGTGGCAGATTTTTGTCATGGTAGAGCCTGGGCACAATGTGTTTCCTTGAGACACTTCCAAATATTGAGTTAAGGCTGACCATTGCAAACTATTTTTAAAGTAGTACCTAAGGGCTTAAAAATAGATTGAGATGCTATTTTCAAGACCCATTTCTGTAACTTCCCTGTCAGAAAGTGGAAAGTGCTTTCCAAAAATCTGACCCTGAACCCAACAGCTCCTGTTACTCTAGCTGCTGCAGCCTTTTCTGTCCTGCCTGGCGTGACAGAGACCACTTCTGAAAGTTGTTTTGTGAAAGCTTTCTTGGGGTCATTTCCCTCCTACAACTGATTCCAAATTTAAAGTAACAGAAGACTATATGGATGTTTTGCAATGTTAAAAAAAAAAAGTTTAAAAAAAGTCAATTAGACAAGCCCTAGGAAAACAGGATCAAGCAGCCATGGTGCTTGACATACTGACAGCTCATTAGCTAGAAGCAAATGACTTAGGACTCATTATGGGCATGCTGATCACTCACCAAATTATCAGTAAACTAAATAAAATTGAACCATGAAATACCTTCAGTCAGGGAAGTTTTGCAGCTGAACACACAGAGCGAGGTCCCTTTTGAAAGACTGAGTTTACTACCTATGGTCAAGGAGGATGACCTGAAAGCAGAAGAGCAGAGGTTGAGAAGCTGATGTATCTGGAGAATGGGGGACCTACTTTCTGGAAGATTGAAGAGTTTGGTTTAATTACTTTGCTAAATCCAGTTGAAAGAAGGTGTATCAAAGGTCTGTTTCTGAGAATGGACAGGACCAATTAGATACATTAAATGCAGTCTGTTGTTCAGAAAAGTGCTTTTAATTTGTTCGTTTAAATTAGTAGTTTCTAGGTAAATACTTCCAAAAAGGTGGTGCCCGCAGTAACCCCCTAAAGCACCTTCTTTCACTGCAGTGTTGTAAACTTACAGCTGTGCTTCTTGTCGCAGGGGGCACTTTGCATGGCCCAAGTGGAACAGTACTTTCTTAATACAACTCCAATCAGAACATCTGGATCTCAATACCAAAGTGTTAAAACAACTAACAGGGCTGCTGACCATTACAGCAACCACAGGAGAGAAACCAAACAACTACAGGGAAAGGGGACACATCCACCTGCTGCTCTGCAAAGGACTCTGTTTCCTGAAAGAGAAAGGCTATTTAGTAGGATAAAAATAATTACTATGAGGTGAAAGATCTAGTCAGCTAGACAGAGGACTATGTATAAATGAAGAATAGTTAAGTACAAGATTCTTAAAAACAGTTATGAAAGGAGAAACTGACGGGGAGGTTTGACTTAAATGGGAAGTTGGGGCATAACTGCAAAAAAGGGATTAAAGAATTAAATATTGCAGTTCCTTAAGGTAAGTAAAAGAGGAAAATTTGACAACAACAGTATTATGGGGTAGTAAGAAGCTGCTGAAGTAGAGTCACTATCTGGCAAAATAGGGAGTACCGTGTGACTTTTTGGAGGATTAGAGTAACCAAGCATAGTCAGAGAATATAAAATTAGATGTTGTGGTACTCAGTGAGGTAGTAGCTTTCAGACAAAAGGAAATGGAGTAAGGCTAAAATTTGACCAGTGACATTTGTGGTGAATGCTGAATAACTGAGAATGAGAAATTGAAAATATCAGGATTTAATGTCTTGAGCATTAAAATCTGAAGTTGGATCTCTCAGGCATTAACTTGTGGGAGTCCCAACAGACCTAAGGTTTCAACCAATTAAATCTATTTTTCACCACTCTGGGATTAGTTACATGTGCAGAAGCAAGGAAAGTGTAGATAAATATTCTGATAACTCACATTCTGTTTTTGATTTAATAAAAAAAGTACCAAAAAATCTAACAAAAAAGGGCATCATTAATTTTGGCACCTGAAATCAAATTATAAATGATCAGCTGATTAGTAATGTGCATTTTGTTCTTTTAACTTCTTCAGTAATGTGTGAATGTCACATTATATAACACTGAAAATGAATAAACCTGGAAATTAAATATGTTAGGATGCATCTTTGTGTTCCTCCCCTGACTGGTGGACAATTTGTCTCATTAATCTGTATAGTGGTGTTAATTTAAACAAACAGCATTATTTGTTGAGATTTATGGCTAGAAGACTTAGAGGTTCACTGAGAAAATCTTATGCTTTATTTATAAAATCTTATGTTTTATTTTCAGAGCACTGGGATAGATTTTATGACTTCTAGTGACTGGAACATATAATAAACTCTCATAGCTTGTAATGACTGTACAAACTACTACAGACCCAAGTATTCTGACAGAGAATGTGGGCACAATGAAAGATGGTCAGTAACGTGTGGCCCCAGGGCAGTGGGGTGTTGTGTCCTGTGCAAATCCCTCCTTGTGTTGGTAACTGCTGCCTAAGCAGCACTGGGGTAAAGGTTGAGACAAAAACTGATAAAAGTGAAGACTTTTGAGAGGAAAAATTGGAAACAATAAATACAGTAAATGTAAGAGTAGCATTCCTGCATTCATTATACATTCTTTTTGAATATCGTAGATGTTGAAGTATCTAGGGTCTATTTTTAGAAGTAATGGAGTATGATTCTGGTTATAACTGAACTTTAGGAAAACTCACCTTTGCCTAATACTTCCAAAGGGTCCTGGGGCACATTATTTAATCTCACCAGTGTCTCTGACAGCTTCCCTGCTGGAAAGGAAAGAAACCCTTCTGTAACCTCTGGGACACTGTGATGAGTTCATTAAAGTTTTGGTGGCCATATTCTACTGCTTTAGACTAGGTTGGTGTTTAAGATAATTGAAAATAGATGGTCTCAGGGCTGTTAGTGTGTGGGAGATTAATATCCTACAGAAGGGTTGTGGGCAGAACCAGCTTCCTGCACCAACTGCAAAAATGGAGATGAGAACTTGTTCATATCCAGGACGAGGCTTGCACAGCTGGCACCTGAGGAAGTTCCCCGTGGCTGTGAGCTGCAGACGTGCAGTGTTGGGTCCCACACATGTCAGCAAGAACATTCACAAGCTGAGTTTGGTGACACCAGACTTGGCTCAAGTGGGAGTTGAGGGATCTTGAGTTTGCAAATTCAGTAAACCATACAAAGGCTCTGGGAAAGAATTTTTTAAAATTATATTTTTCTTACTGTTCCTGTTCAAATTTATTTGTGCTTCTTGCTTTCTCTTGCTTATTTAATCAATTAGAGATATCTTTATATGAAGGAGGGATAGAATTCCACAGTTGGCTTTGTTCAGTGCAAGTAGCTGGATATGCTGACATAGAATCAAGTACCTGCATGGTAGGTTGTTTTACACAAAAATTAAACTCAATTTGAATGTTTTGGGGGTTTGTTCTGCTTTTGTTTGTTTCTTGCATGCGAATGAGTAGAATGTGGATGCAGGGAACCAGGGGTTTGAGATAATTTCTGACTCATTACAACCTCTCTATGTTTGATGGACTGAAGGATGGAAAACTGATAGGTGCCCAAATGTGTTGCATTTCTTTCATCAAAATGTTCTAGATCAGCTCTGATAGAGTAGCTAGTAGTGGTTTCTTTTAAGTTTAAGAAAGCCACAAATAGGATATATTTGCATTTCCACATGTAGCATTTTTAGTTTTTAATATAGAATTGTGTCCAAATGTGTTTTTCTCTAAGCCTTATTAGACAGAGATTGATAATCTTCTGTATGAATTTTTCATGGAGTTTTTCTTGTGCATATGCTGGTTCAGTGATGCATTTTCATATGAAACACATAAAGCTTTTTTAAGCAAAAATAAAACCATAGAAAATCCAAACCAGTTCAATTACACTTGCAGATTAAAATAAAGCTGTAATATATATCTATTGTATTGAAATGCTAACTCTATGAATTTTTGATCTGCTTTAAAAATGTAAAACTTGGATTTTATTAGATTAGCTGTGGAGTAATCTACACTGAATAAATCTGTCTTCTTTTCATGTGATTTGTCAGTGTTTGTAGTGGGTTTGTACACACAGCTTTCACCATTATTTTCCAGGCAATAAACGCAGCCATGCAGAAAAGCCACCCATAAATGTCAGAAAACAGAGATATTTTGTTGCATTCCAAGGGCTTTGAAGGTCAAGTTCAATTCAGTTAGCTCACCCAGTGTGAGAGGAACGTGATACAATGATGGAATGTGTGTTTGGGTAGGATATATATGTTACTGTCCCTGTACTATTCTATCAGGATAACAGATCAGTGAGAGATTAAACTTTACTGCTTGGAAGGATTTCTTTTGGAAAACTATCAATTTTTATGATTTTCTTTAGTTCCTATTGAGATGCTGTGCAGAAATAATGAATCCAAAGAATTTACAGCTTTTATCACAATGGAGATTGACTCCTGATTGTGGCTTTTGGGTGCTATTCCACTGCAGGTATCCCATTCAGCTGCATGTATTCACAAAATAAGTCTCAGATCATAGATTTTATTGTAAACATGAAATTGTATTTTGCCTCCTTCTGATGAAAAGAGGTTTGTATAAAACCGGTTTCCTAATTCCTAGAAGTGAAAGGTCAGCACAAAAGGCGAAGTTTTCCCATTCCAAGAAGTCTGTTCTGCAAAGTCCCACTGCAGCTCAGTGCTTTGTGGTTACCTTACCCTGCCATGAACCACTTTTTTTCTTTCTTTTTATAAAGAGAAGACATGATCAATAAAGCTCATAATTAAGTTGAAGGCACTACCTTGATCAGTGCTTTTATTGAGTGTCAGTGCCCTGATTTAGGAGCTCCCCAATGAACAGAGGGATATGTCATCAGCTGCTTGAGCAGTATGGGAGCAGTCGCTGTGTTTTGTAACTGCAATGCTGCATGTTCTTTGCTATCTGGAGTCTCCTTTGAGGTGGCTTCTGATAACCTCTTGCTTATGTTATCCAAGGATGAATAATGAACAGAGTCCTACCTGTAGAAGGAATACAATTGTATTAAATGGGCAAGAAATTTTGTTTAAGTTCCTGCTGCTTTGCAACATCTTCCCATGATGGTATGAGCAGAAGTAAATAAAGATCACATCAGTGAAAGAAATATCTCTGCCAATAAATGTACAGGTCACTTGCCCCTATGTGTTGGTACTGACACTGCATTGCTCAGTGCAGGCTGTCCGAAAAAAAGATTTAAAATGTCGGCCTGCCTCCTATTTTTCATTGGGATCATAAAATAGTTGGATGTGCTGCTAGGAACTTACAGTGTTTAATGCAGTTGCTGTGCATCCTAAATGAAAAGCTCTCTTCCATAGTGCTGTGATAATAATATGATCGTTAATGTTTCCAATAAAAGTGCCTGGCTGGGTTCTGCATGCCTTCATCCAAACACACCCTCTAAATCCCCTCCCTTTTCCATGTGGTCCTATGGCATATTGCTGTTGTGCTGGAACATGCACTCCTTAGAATGGATCCTAATGTGACCATCCCAGCAAATCCCCCAT
Organism: Acridotheres tristis; assembly: GCA_037013685.1. Lineage (NCBI taxonomy): Eukaryota > Metazoa > Chordata > Aves > Passeriformes > Sturnidae > Acridotheres > Acridotheres tristis. Next base: position 12,173,593 of record CM072895.1, read on the forward strand.
CCTCCACGTGCCTCCGTTTGCTCAAAGATTGGGTGCCCTGAAGGTCTGTAAGGCACAGGAATAGTTTAAAGTCTCTCTTCAGTGAGGATTCTGCCATGCTAGTGTCCTGATTTTGGTTGGTTTTTTGTTTGGTTTTTTTTTTTGTTTTGTTTTGTTTTTGTTTCCCCAACCCCTTTTTCTAAGCTTCCAATCAAGAAAACAGTATACAGAAAAGAACAAGAATTAAGCTGGGAGGGTATTTTTTTCCCCCTCACTAAAAGTAGCATGCTCCCAGCTATATGGCAGAAAATTTCAAATTCCCATTACAAAATAGCTGATCTCAGCTGAGACTTCTCTGTAATTAGGTCGTGCTTTTTATTGGCTATAAATGGTTAAGCCTGTTGGAATGGTACTCAACGTGCCAGAAGCAGACAATGCTTGGAGGCATTGAATAATACATTTTGCTTTCCTGATGACGTGTGTGGCAGTTATGTATGGATGAAATAGGCTGGAACAAGTTTATCCCAAGTAAACAGGAGATTTCCATGTCTGATGGAAAACAGACAAATTGCCAAAAGAATTTAGAGCCCAAGTTTTCCTTGCTCTTTGTAAAAATCCATCCATAGAGGCTGCTCTTGCCTCCTGCCAATCCAGGACATCATTCCTACAGCTGTGTTGGAGAGTCTCTTGGTCAAATGTAAAAGGGAAAAAAAGAAAAAGGCAAAAAAGAGAAGAGACTACAAAAGATCTCCTGCAGCCTGGCTGAAGTGCATCATCTCTGCTTAGGAACAGCTTCTTTCTAATTCACAGTTCTTTTTTTAAAGAAGACCAGTGTGTAAGAACTTATTTTTCTCCGTTCTAAACTTGGACCTTTGCCTGGTGAAGGAGCTGTCTATCACTTGAATATTTTTATGTTTCAGAGCAAAGCCAGCCTTTCATTCAGCCCGACCTTAAAGAGCCCATATGGCTCCTGACACTAAACCAGGTTTGCATCCCTGCCTCTGGAACAAAGCATTCACCTGCACTGTGTTAGGGTGCCCTGGCTGCCTGAGGATGCAAGACTAAAATCAGTAATGATCCTCTGCTTCTGTTTTTCTTTTTGTGCTTATGAACAGCAGGTGAATTGCACAGACAGGCAGAGAGAGCATCCAGAGGAACTTTCCAAAAGTGCTGTCCTCCCAAAGAATAGTGTGGGATGAAGCTGATGTGAAGGGTCCTGCCAAGGAACAGGCAGGGCAAGATCTCCTTTGTCTTCCAGTGTTAAAAGGCTTTTAGAAGGAAACAGAGGCATGGTGTCAATTTTTTGTTAATTTCAAGTCCAGCGTGGCAGTCAGGGATCTTTACAGAAGAAAATTCAATGGAGAAAGTCTGGGCTTGTCCAGATGGTGGTAGGCAATTACAATTCATTTGTGTGAATTTCTGGTTATGCAGTTTTTTCTCTGTAGCATAAACTTTCCCCACAGGCAGAAGTGAGCTGCAGGCAAGTGAAGGTTTCCAGCAAAAGGCATTTTCTTCACAGATGTGCAGCCTGAGAATATGGGGTTGTTACAACATTTTATTTACTTTCATTTCTTCTGCCTCTGGGCTGCTGTCAAGTGTTTAATTTTATTTGTCTGATTATTTTCTTTCTTATCTAGAAGTTAGTACTTCCAGAGGTTACATCCCAGTGTAGTATTTACTAAACATATAGGTATGTGATTAACATCCATTCCTCCTGCTGCATACCAATCATACTAATGATTTTACTGCTGCAAGCAAAAATTGAATTTATCTTACTATCACTTTAGAAGCCATCACATTACCTTTCCTGTGAGTTTTTGAAACAAGAAATTAATATTTCTGGTATTTCATGCAAAATAGTAAAGAAATGTAAAAAGACTTTTAATAACTACATCTTTTTTTTTCAGATATAAAGATCTGCTGACTAGCAGTCTGCTGGTATTTTATTGTCTTCGAATAATCTTTCTTGATGTATTTGAGGGGCTTTTTATTGTTGTTTTTCTACTGGTTTATACATTTTTAGTCTATTTCTGGTTGAAAGAATTAACTTTTTGAAAGGGTTTCTCATGAAAATGTTGGCAGCTATAGAGTGCCTTTCAGAATGTTTGTGAAAATCACTCAGTTAAGATTCAGTCTTAGGATGTTGCTGATCATGAATCTTTATAAATTTCTATAGAGGAGAAAGAGACGTCATCTAAGTGAGGTGTATCTGGCAGGATAAGAGTTAATACTCACATATGGGTGGTTCTTTTTCTTTGAACTTTTCTCAGCAGGTGAAAAATAGCTACAATCAGGTACTACTTCAATAAGTAGTAACAACCAACTGCCAGGTTGAAAGATCACAAATTCTTGTACCAGCAGTTCTATTATAGGGAAGCGTATGTCAGCCTGTGTGTGTCAGAAAGCTTGCCAAGGTATTGATAAGAAGAGCTGGGCAATAATCCAGCAGCAGAAAAAAAAAAATCACCATTTGAGAGCTGTACTGCAGAGGCTTTTCTTTTTTTTTTTCCCTTTCTAATTCTACTTTATCATGCAGAGACTACATTAGTGTTTATATAATATGCATCTGCATCTACTTATGAAGTTCACCCTAGGTTGTGAAGGACATCAGCGAATCAGTAACTGGAGTTTTAGATTAAATATTCTTAACAGATCTTATAGAATGAAAAATCAACAACCTTATTTAAAGTGTGCTTTGCTGCCATGGGGATTTTATGGGGATAGATCTTTAAAATTACTGGACAGCTTTCAGCTGCAGTATAAAATCAAGTAGAAGACTAGCCAAAGGCATGCCTTGCTCAGAAGTTTACGTTGCTTTGGTGGAAGTGTGACCTTGTGGTGTGTGAGGCTGGGGCTCTGCTAATGATGTGTTTGTGCCTGGTGGAGTGGGGCTGTTTGCATAGGGAACCCTGGGCCAGGACTAGACTGCTGGAGCAAGTAGATTCAGCTTTGAGTAAGCATGAAATGAATAGCAAGAACTGTAGGATATGGGGAGCTCAAAGTGCTGGAAAGCCTGAAGGGATAAGAATATCTCCAGTCAAATAAATGCTCCTTCCTATCAGGCTTTGAGTTTAGGGCAAGATAGAATAGTGACACAAAATAATTCCTGAAATCTGGCAGTGCTTTGCAATTCGAAGGGCTCAGAATCACTGGGGCTTTTCAAATGTGGTAGCTTCTTGTGCATGATAGCATATGGAAGGTCTTCAAAATACTTCAGTAATTACTCCTTGAAACTTGGAAGTTCTTCACCTTACATAATTTCATATTATTACCTAAATAAGTGTGCTCTTTCTGATGGGAATGCTGTGTGTAATAAAGTTGTGCAGTTACCTGAGACTAATAAAAGGGGTTTACATATAGGAGGATTATCTCTTATATAAGATTTTTAATACAGACTGCTGCTGTTACATCAGTTATTTGGACTGTGCTGATTACTGTTTTGTTCATTGCTCAGGTCTTACCCCAGTAAGCCTGAACCCACTCTACACAGTTTTGGCTTTAATGAAAGAAATGGTTGAATATGTTGAGCTGCTGTGAACCTAGACACACCACCTGTGAATTGTGAATCATCATAAAAACTGAATTATGTAACAAGTTTTTAACAAATAACAACAACATAAGAGGTACAACGAGCTGTGTTTTGAGAGCCCTTGAGCTGTCTTAGCCATAGAAAAGGCCAGAGCTCCTGCAGAGAAGGCGTGCAAGAAGTAATGTGTCTGCTATTCATGCCTGCTTAAACACCACAATCCTCAAACACAGTCCTGATTCAGGGTACCTTCTTATGAGAAACACTTCTCAGGATAAAACTCACATGTTTCTTTCATTGTAACCACCTATTTTTAGGTACGCTGCATTTCCTGCGTTATTTCTTCATCACCGAACTTCATTTTTGCTTTATTTCTCAGCTTCATGGCTGCTTACATTCCAGTTTAGCAAAGATGTCCTTTTCCAGAAAAAAGAAAAAAAAAAAAAGATGTTGCTTTAATCTTAATCTGGTTTTTGAACACAAGCCAGATTTTATTGGTGATATAACTCCTACCAGCTTTGTTCTTCTCTCCTCCTGAGAGGGAAACACTAACAGCAATCTCCTGTGGAGTCTTTGAACCATGTTCAGATTAACTTTCACTTCTAGAAGAGAAGAAAGTAAATCTTCAGCTACTGATTTTATGCAAATTATGTTTGACACATGACTATTTCTAGGAAGATCTTTGCTATATAGTCTTACTCTCTTTGAAAACTTCTAGGACCCCTGCTTGACTATCTCTTCAGCAGTCTTGTTTCAGGACAAAAGAAATAGCGGGAAGGCATGTTTTTTTCAGTACCAGTGAAATCAGTAAGGTATACTGAACTAGAGTGCTGAAAGAATTTCATTTAATGCTCTGTTGTAATAGAAAGTAGCTTTAAAATGGGATGCTCAAGACTATAAAAGAGAAAATTAAATAAAACTATTTTTTACATATAGTGGTCTACACAATGAAACAAATTCAGTAAGTGTAGCCATTATTGTTTTCAATTGCTGTTATACTTGAATAAAAACTGCAACCCTGCATCAGTCCTATAATGAAAGTAGTATGATGTGCAGAGATATTAAAAAGGTGATTGAGTTACTCACTGTGCCCATAAAGGTAGGTATTGTGAGAATAATACAATATTACTGCATATTGTGTCATCTAAGAGACCCAAAGCCCTCACATAAGTCTTTGCCTTTCATTTGTCCTTCCAAGCTCAGTGCTGCCATGCATCTATAAAATAAAAGAAAGAATGAATACTGAAGAAAATCAATTTATGAAAAAAGACTTATTTGCAATTACTGTTTGGGGCATGGTTTCTAGGGTTCTTTGCTGGAATCCTCCATAATATCAACTTTGTCTTTTAACAAATTCAGGCAGTTACTTGTGATAGAGACAATAAGCCTGAAAAAGAAAATAGTTCTAGAATGAAAGTTTAGGAGTTGAGTAAAAATCATCTTCTGTTGAGCTCTTTGTGATCTTAGGGAAGTTGATTTCAACCTCAGTTTATGCACCTGTGAAATGGGTTTTTACTGTGAAACTCACTAGGATGGGGATTTATTCCTGCTTGTGAAGTGGTTTGATGGTCTCTGCCATATAATGCATGCCAAGTGGCAGGGTGTTGTGCTCTGGCTAGAAAGTAGAATAAAGAAACGTGGTACAGATCTCGGTAAAATTTACAACTTAAGAAATTATCTTCCTATGCTGGAAGTATTTCCTTCCTCCCTCCCTCTCAGACAGTTGTATACAACACAAAAAAAATGTTTGTGTCTTATTATTCTGTCAGGCATTATTGAACTATAAAGAAAAGATCTTGTCATCTCACACTTCTTAACAAATTATGAAAGAAAAATATGACTAAAACTTGTTCAGACTATCAAGTTCCTGCCAAACTGAAACTAATGAATTACCCTGGCACTGGTAATTAGCCAAAACTAGATAATATGAAGCATATAAATAGTGCTAGAGACCATGTTGCCAAATACATATAATAATACCCCTGAAAGTAATTGTTTTATTCCCAAAAAGTTTTTAATTAAATTCTTTCCAGCAGAGTAGTATGACACTCCTGTTTATTATTTCAATTCTTACTTTAACAACCTGGATATAAATTGAATGTGATTCATGCCTACTGGTTATTGATTTTGATATACATACTAGACAGAATGAGCTTGGTGTCTGAGAAATAACTGACACCACAAGTGGGATGATGCTGCTGTGTGGGTTGAGTAAAAAGAAGAAAGTGTTTAGTCCCTAGTGAGTGCTTCTGGCCCAATGGGGTCTGAGGTATTGCAGTTCATGAACTCTGATCTCAAGTTTTTTCTCTTCTTCTTCTTTTTTCTTTTTAAACTGGGAATGAACCCGTAGGTAGACATAGTCACGTTATCAAACTCCTTCACTCTTCTGCTATAGGATGCTCTATTCATGACAAGGGTAATTTTGTTCTTGCCACTGCCATCTAGGCTAGTCAGGTACTATAGTGACTGAAATAGAATGTAACAAAGTCTGATATACCATGCCAGTCGTCCAGTTAAGAAACTCTTTAACATTTGTCGTACTGTGTACTCCTCACTGAGTATGTGAAAAATGGGAAACATTTAAAAGATGTTTATGACTGAATATACATTTCTTATGTAAATGTTGTCAATATCAAAATGTTTACATTAGATTAGCTAAAAAAAAGAAAAAGGATTAATTGAGATTTATGCACAGGATGTGTCCATGTTAGAGAAACATTTCTTTTGTTAAGAGACAATTTGCATTCATGAGAACTGAAAATTAAGAAGGAGTAAGATTTGTTTCTCTGTAGACTTACTAATTAGTGTTGGTTTAGCTCTCCCAAATGGTAGGATGTGTGAGTATTTAAAATGTTAATGCAGACAAATTTTGAGACAAATTACAATTTGGTATTCATCCCTGTATATAGCTTCAGACTTTTCTGTTATATCCTAATGACATGTAGAATTCCTGGATTCTCAAATGCTAAATTTTAAGTTTTATCAGAGGACCAATAGCAAAATCCATTTATCTGCAGTAAAGGAGATTTTACAAGAAGCAGTTAATGACAAATAGCACCTAGAGTTGGTTGTTTTGTTGTTGTTTTGTTTGTTTTTTTAATAGCAGGTAAAGAATATAGGAACTTAAGGGAACCAATGTACTTTTAGAAGTGCCCTGTAGAATTCTCATGGCCACCGAGTAGACTTCTTTACTTGGTGCTTTAAGAAGGCTAAAATTATGCAAACTATGTGCTTTGGTGTTTTTCAGTATTTTTACAGTGAAATTTACAGAGCCACTGAAATGCCAATTTGTAATAGTCTTTCCCACAGAGAATGCCTATTGTTGGATCTCATGCCTTCAACAAAAATTGCAGGAGAACTGAATACTTAATACAAACATCTTTCATACAAGTTGGTACATAATCATTGTGTTTGCATATGGCTAGATTTTTTTCCCAAAAACAATTTCAACAGGTGCCTTAATTCTGTTCTGTTGTAAAAATTCCTTTCTCTCATTTGAATGTTTTTGTTAGTGCAGATTCTTTCTGGCTAAGCACAGAGAAAAATCTTTGCTGTTTTCCTTTTCAAACAATATTTTCTTACATAAAAAAACCACAAAAGGTCACAACTTTTCTTTCCTCTGGTTATACAGTGCATTTAAAGAAAAGAAATATAAAAATCAGGTGACTTCCTAGTGAATGCCAAGAAATTCAGCTACACAATCTGAATTCTTCTCAGGACAAGGGCTGTTCAGAACAACTCCCTGTGAGAAGCACATAAAGCTGATTGCACTGTTTTCAGGTTCAGAATAGATCTGCACAAAATAAAGGAAATAAAAAGTGATATTCAATAAACCAGGAAGACAGGATATGTGGAAATCAGGTAGTAGCATCATATAAGCAATCTTTCTTCCTGCTGTCAGTGTTTTGATGGAAACATGCTCATGTAGTGGAACAAGATCTAGATTCCCCTTTAAATATTTGCAATACTTTAATTCTGATTTGCAATAAATAATATGACTAATCCATGCTCCCTCTCATTGCTTTATGATTATCACTTCCACTGCACATCTTGGCTGCTCTTAGCACTTACAAGGCTCTGATATATAGCTAAATGTTTCTGACTCCATCTGCTACAAAGAGAAGTGACACAGAAGTGCTCCCCAGCCATTTTATTGCAATTTAATGTAAATCTGTTATAATGCAGATGATGAAAAGTGCAGTGGCTTCCATGAATTCTGAAAGCTGAGATTGGGTTGTGGCTGCTGTGCTGCCCTCTGAAGATTTGCTGGGTTTAATTTTACATTGCACAGCCATTAGCTGACTGAGGTTCCTCACTGAATCACACTGCCACAATACTTCTTCATCCTCCTCTTCCTTTTCTCCTCGCAGTGACCTCTTTCACCCAAGTTTTTCAGCCCAGTCTCTCATTGCTTTTATCTTATAAATTATAACCTCCCAGTACATCAGAACACAGAGCCATGCAATTGACCCCTGCAATGGATTATTTTGTTAACTCTTGTTTGTGGGAATATCATAACATCCCTTCCAATTTGCTGTGGGCTCGTTGTGATTCTTGCTGTTGTGCAAAGAACAGATTTATCTTATCAGGTTGCAATGATAGTTTGCCTTTACCATGGCATCACGTGTGATCTTATTGCCATTGTGTAAAATAAGTGGCGTTAAATGTGTTCTGCGCTGGTTAGTTGGTGGTATTTGTAGATGGGAATTGAGGTGATCACATTCTGTCATCCAGCATTAAGTGTAATTATACACTTATGTACAGGCCCTTAGGCAAATGATATTTTCCCCCTGTATTTTCTGTAGATGTTACTGTTTGGAATGATAGAATTACCTTCAGTAGACTAATTAAACTGTGGCAAATTAGGTAAACCTAGAATGTAATTAAAGTACAGTAAAAACACCTGTAAATGATAATTGTTTCATTCCCTCAGGGAAAATGTGAAAATAATCTTTTTGATAGAGTATCATATCTAGAATCTTTACACATGCCAACTGACATGTTTGTCCTCAAGTAATTTGTCTAGAAGTAATTGATTGCAGTACTTTAAAAAATAGCTAAAAATAAGAAAAACATCCTACTTCCTTACAAATTTTTCACCTACAGACTGAGGAGTTACCCAGAGAAAAAATTGTTATCTATGATTACATTCTCCAGTCCAACTGACTGAATGGTGTAGAGGCAGAAGGGAAGGACTAAGTAGACACAGGCTTCAGACTGGTTGAATTAGTAACAATGAGGGTCATCTTGTCCAAAATAATAATGCCTTACTTTGTAAATTCATGAACCTGGAATAAGGCAGAATGTGTTGTTGACTTCACCAACAATTTATTTTAAAGTATTTAAAGTTAGAGCATGAATTTTGTTGCATGGAATAATCCCTAGTGATGGTAGTCTTCCAAGCAAACTTTGTGTATTGTCACTGCAGATGGCGTTTTCCTTTTGTGTATTGTCATCCCCAGAAAACTGATGATTTTGAGTGAAGACTTTGGTGTGGATGTTTACATAAAATCTTTATTCCTAATGCAAATAAAATTTAAAGTAGTTTTTTGAACCTTAAAAGGCTTGGGGGGTTTTTTTTGTGAGCGAAACTGACTCCTTTACAACCAGTTCTAAAAGAAACTCTGCAAACCTCTGAAATGCAAATTTATTGAAATAAAACAACCCAGTCACCTGTCTCCTTGTGCTCTTGCAGCAAGGTGACTACCAGAGGAATAATTTCACATAAAGCTTTCTCAAGTGTTTTTCCTTCATCCTCCAATTGAAGGTATGTATTTTTTTATTAAAACTGATTCTCAATTTTAATAATTTATTTCCTTTCTTCTTTTCATTACAGAGAAAGTCCATTGTTGCTGTAAGTTTCATTGCAGCATTCCTCTGTCTGATCATTGTTCGTCTCACAAATGAAGTAACTTTCCCTTTGATCCTTAACTGCTTTGGACAAACCAGAGTCAAGTGGATCCCATTTTCTAATGGCCAAAGGCAGCCTCTGAAAACTCATTATGGATATATAAATGTGAAAACACAAGAGGTAAGATCTGATTTTTAACAGCCTGGCAAAATGGACCAGTAGATTTCATTTTCTCTGATCCCATCTAATGCTTTTTAACAATCTGCCCAGTGTAAAAACTGAACAATGGTGTTTCTGAGCAAAGTGGCTATTTTAGAAGTCTGCTACCACTTAAACGACCTTTGAAATTTTTAAAATTTCTGTCATGTCTGCAATGGAGGGGGCAGTGAACTGGCCTCAAAAACACCGTCAACTGAGTGAAAACTTGTTTATTCAAACAAGAAAATATTTCAGATTAATTTCCATCCTTCAATCCCTCTAATGCAAAAGGAAATTTTCTTGTGTTTGTTGTAAAAAGGTCCTAAAAATGTTTCATTTTGCCTGGGCTTCCCAAAGAGGTTGTTTGTATGGGCATGAAAGAGGAAAAGGGAGTGATTTGTGAAATGAGCAAATGTGAGTCCAGTAACTGTATAAAGCGTGAGGTTTACTGGATTTTTCTGGAAGTGTTGCATTAATACTTGATAGCCATTTCAAAGCTAGGTATGTATTTGCATTCTGTACTTTAAAATTCACTAATATGTATCTGCTTTGCAAAATACTTGCTGTCTGATAAAAATACTTGTCTTATGAAATTAGGTTTTACAGGGACTCCTGCTTTAAAGTCTCTTAGTTGTCAAAATTTCTGCAGCCACTGTTGGGTTTTGGTGGTGGTGGTGCATTTTCTTCCGACTTCCCCTCTCTCTTTGTAATATTTGTAAAATGGAAACCTTCAAAATAAGGTAGCATAAAAAATGAACTCTTTCTATAGTTTGTGATCAGTTATAGCACTGTCAGTCATGAGAAATACTATCAGATTTTCACTAACTGCTAGTTATCTTTTTCTATAAAATTACAGTTATTAATGAGTGAAATTCATTCACATAACATTACAGAGAATGAAAATACTTTACCACTTCATTATATTTAGTCCCATAAGTGTATTGAACTAGTTGGTTATTATCCTTGCTTTAGTGGGTTAAATATGAAAATCAGAATGAGAGAGAGGTGGTTTTTAGGAGGCAGCTTCTTTTAAACATATATAGCTTTTAATCATTGTTCCCATAAGATGCAGCACTATTTTGGAGGCTAAAGTACATTATCTATAAAGCAGAAAAAGGACAAGCACCTGAAAGGAGAACAGTTCAGATGTGAATTGTAGTCCCAGTGAAAGGAATGGGAGGTGCTGTAGAGCTCAGAAGGGTTAAGGCTTCATCCCTCTAGAAATGAGAGGGCAGCGTGTTCTGCATGTCCATGGGTTGTTGCCACAGTGGCAGGCGTGGAATCTGAATGAGGCAGAGCTGCCACGGTCACTTGATCACTATCAGTCTGAGCTGATAACTGGAGAGGAGAGGAGCATGCTAATCCGTTTTTATTCACCACTGCCTTCATCAGAGGTTAGAAGTAGTTTGTGCGGGCCTTAATTCATTCTTAAATTTGATAACACGCTTGGAAGTTCTAACAGTAAATGGAAATGAATGTCCTGAAACTGGTGACCGATACTGATTCATAAGACATTTGTCTTAATTTAGCTTAGGTCATAAGGACTCCTTAAACTTAGTCATTTTAGTTGTTTTCCCTGTTGTATTTGCAGATTACATTAATATTTGCCAATTAAAATCATAATGAAGAACCTGAACATGGCTTGCTTATTGTAAATGCACTAACTTTCTACTTAATTGTTCCCTGTGTGAGGGAACTTTTGTTGTGATGCTCATGTGAAAAGTTTTTGCATAGCTCATGTTCCTAACTCACACCCATAGCTTTCTCAGACTATGATTTTTAGAGTACATCTTGCTTTGTCAAATAGGCATTCATATACTATTTCTATGAATATAACCAGAAATTCTGAATTCTTAATTTCTCTATTCCATCAAATACTTTGAATTACTGCTAATTTAATAAAATTAAGGTATTTTCCAGGGGTTTTTTTGTGCTGCTGTGGTATGTATGATGTGCAGAAAAGTTTACTCTGTGAGATGAGCTAATGCCCCAAATATATGTGGCCAAGTTTTTTGTAAAATGGGATGATTTCTCATCAAGGACCAAATGGCATGAGGAAATAATTCTGCAATGAATTATCAGAAAATAAAGTGATGGAGGGAAGATAGGAGAGAAGGCTTTTAAAGATGTGAATTTTGGCTTCTTCTCTTTTACTGAGGGAATCTTTGCACCTGCTGAATGTGCTCTTATTCTCCTGGAGTGTCCTTTGAATCCTATCTCCCCACTGGTGTCTCCTGCTGTCTGATAGCACTCCCTCCTGTATCTCAGCCACTTCTAACATCCTTCTTCTTTTCTTCACATTTGTTCTCTGTTCTCCTTTACTTGTTCCTCTCAGGCTGCACTCCAAGGTCTGGCTGCATGCCAACTCCTTAGTTACAACTCCTTGTACTTAAATGTACAAGGTCAACAAACCAGAGGAATTAGGGTAATTTGCTACCAACCCAATCACTCATCTGAAGTGACAGGGAAGCTAGAAAATCTAGAATGAACTTCTCTGCCTTTTCTGTCTCTCTATTGCATACTTACTTCCTGAAGAAAAAGGAAAACCAAACCAAGCCAAAAAAGGCCCAACCTCCCAAACTTTTCCATAGCAATAAAACTTAGGAGGAGCTGATTTTTTGGGGGTAAGGCTGAGTGGGATGAGACTTGAAAAATCTTATGAGATGATGGAAAATCAATTACTTGGTTAAAGGGGTAGTGATCAATCATTTGTATTAAAAAAGATCAGGAAATATGATGATATGAATATTAGTGTTTATCCAGGTAAAAAACAATGATATGGCTGTTGTTAGGTATGATCAGAATAAGGCTGCAAAGACCTTTTTCAAGGATGTTGTTGTGTATTTGACTTGACACTGTAATATTGTGGAATTTTTATTAGTAAAGAGTCTGAAAAAAAATTTAAGATTACTAAAGCTAGATTGTGTTGGGGTATTTCATAGAAAATGCAAAGAGAGACATAACTTAATCTGCAATTAAGGCTGTACATAATACAGGGTTGTTGCTATGGTTTCCTTGATTTGTAGCCATAGCAACAGCTTTGGGAAAACTGTCTTTATGTATAGTAAATATATTAGATTTGAAATACAAATAGATGTGAAGTGTTGTATATACTGGGCCATTATGTCTAGACACATTTCAGTTTTACTTTGGAGATATTTCTAAAGTAGAGGATTCTTCACCTAGAAAATTTGCATCCAAAGCCCACCCTCACTCCCCTCAGTAGGAAAGGATCTTGTAGTAGCCTTCCATGATGTGATCTCTTTTCCCTTTTCAATATCCATATCGGAGGTGACTCCTTGAGATTTGTGGGAAACGATGCCTGTCTGTTTTGCAATATTGCTGTCTCACTCAGTACATGAATTTTGACCTTTCAGTGAGAAGGAGGTGTATGAACAAGATGACCTTTCTTTCCCTTATTTCCTCCACTTTGTGGAGGGTTTTTGGTGAACAGTCCCATAAAATCTGTCTTTAGGAAATGTCATGCCTATCATGTGTTAGTTGTTTTTTTCCTATTCCTGGTGATTTTTTTCATCGAAAGTATTAATTTGATACAAGTCCACAGTGGTTACCCAATTGAAACCTATTGGAATAAACTTCACCCCCACCCGTGTCAAGCTGATGTAATGACTCTTTTTGTATATCAGAAATGGGGAAGCAGATAAAAAGAAGCAGGTAGAAAAAATATAACCTTCCTCCTTCTTTCATACCACTCCTACTCTACAAAGAGTTCTGGCAAAATTAATGAACATCATGTATTTAAATTGCAGCATTATGACATCAATTTAAAATCCATTAGCAGTTTGAAACTTTATGCTAGGCAAGTCTAATAGTGTTCTTGGATATTTGATTGTGCTTCCTGAAAGGTGAATATTGAATAGATTTTTACTCTACCGTCAGTATTAAAATAATATAGCATTTTCCTACATACGTAAAATCTGAAATATAGCTGCAATAACACTTGAAGCATAATTATAAAAGTATATTCAAGTACTGAACAAAGATTAAAACTGTTTTTGGAAAAGGGTAAGTTCTGAGATGACCTAAAATCCCTACATTAAACTGCAACTGTGAGATCTAATGGCTTCCTCTAAATGAATTCTGAGGGAGCAAAGAGCCTGTGTCGTGAGCATTGAAGAATCTTGCATTACAGTGATGAGCACTAGATAAAAGGAATGTGCATTGTAGCACTTAAGACTTTTTAAAAATCCTGTCATAACTGAAAAACTCGTCAGTACTGTATTGATATTGAAGAAATACATTTGGATTATATTATCCCATACCATTTCATCCCTAACCTGAACAGACCTGGGTACAAGCATTAATTGCTCACCAGTTGTGGCACACACAGCTACAAACATTAGTGACTGGACTGCCTAAATCTGGTTCCTTTTTATTTCCTTTTTGCCAGAAGTTCTGTAGTAGAACTTGGCTGAAATGAGTGGAGGTTTCCACAAATGAAATGCCCCAGATATAAATACCCCAGATATGAATATTAAGGAGGCTACAGACCTTATGTGTTGTCCTTTTTATTATTCTCCTTTAAACACAATAAATTAGGTGCGCTTAAAAATCACCTGAAATACAGAGGAAAATTAATATAACATGCAGAAATATGGGTTGTGATGTGGTCTCTAGCTGTAAGATAAGGCACATACAATCTCAACAGTAGCAAAATAGTTGTCAATGTGTTATTAGATCATTAGATGGACCCACATCAATCATAGACACCACCTTCTTACAAAACATGAAAAACTAAATTAAAAATTGCATAAAAAGCAAAGAATGGTATTTTAAAAATGTTAATATTTCCTCTCCTAATATGAGAAGTAAGAAAATTTTTTCAAAAAGATTGAAATAAGAAATATTATAAAAAATGGAAAGCTAGCAACCAACCTGGGAAGGTTTGTTCTGCCTGTTAGTAATGGATGAAAATGACACTATGAAGTGTCAGTGGAGAAGATTGGAGTGCTGTTGGAGTACAGCTTTGGGTTTCATGTCAGAAGGGAAGGTACCAGACTGTGAACTTGAACAGTGTGTTCAGCTAACTCCGGAGATACTTGTTTCATACTCTTCTTGGAAAAAGTCTGGATCCTAGAGAAGCTAAAAAGCTACATCAGCCAAAACTCCCTGTACCAGAAAGTGACTTTAGTATTTAGTTTATGATACATGGATGACTTCTATCCTGTCTTTTCCTTTGGGATCTTGTTCTATGTTTCAACTTAAGAATTTACAGGATATTTTGGCAATAAAGGGTCATTTGTTTCATAGTAATTTATGATTTATATCCCTTCTAAGGCACATTTTTTACGAGTTGCACAGTCACTCATTATTTCATCCTCAGAAATAATTTAATAATAATAAAAAGTACAACCCGTCATGCAGTATCTCCTGGATATATTTCTGCTTCCATTTTATAAATTTTCAGGAGCAATTTTCTTTGGAAGTATTGCACAAGGATTAGTTAAATAACACTTTAAATGGCAATCATGTTCTGTGTTAAACTTCTGAGAGGTATTCATATAGTGGGTTGATGGCTCCTGTCCCCCTGCCCCTGTTGGGTTTTCTGACTGTACCAGAGCTCCCATTCCTGGCTCTGGGAGCCATAGGCACACACTCGCAAATAAAATTCCTGCCAAGGACTTTAATCACCAAATGAGCAACTCCAGGAGCACATCTATTATAGAGATAGATCTCACTAAACAAAAAGACGTCACCAGACTCCTCACTGCCCTCTTCCTCTTTCCAACCCTCTTTTGGCCTGGAAGAAGAGAGAATGATCCAAATAAGCTGCAAGGTCCACTTGAAACCACTCAGGCTGTTATGAACCTGCAGGAGAGAAGGGAGCACAGATAATGTGTGTTCTCAGTGGGGCAAATCCTGCCAGCTCAGCCATTTTCCTTCTGTATATATGGAATTAGCTTAGGTTTTTAAAGCTGCCACAACTCTGATGGTGTCTCATGAGGAAAAAGTCAAGTGCCAGGATAAATATATCAAGTATTCTATACAGAGGAATTAAATCTGCTCCACACAGAGCCTCAGTGTGATGAGTCAAGCAGTGCTGCCTGTGTGGCAGCTCTGCTTAAAAAAAAAAAAAAGACTAAGGGGCTTGAGAAGAGATTACTATCAGCCAGTGAGCTGTGCCTTCAAAAGTCAATCCCTAAAGAACCTGGGCTGGTAGAAATAAATGTCTACGATGCAGTCGTGGGCTGGATTGATCTGTTGAATGCAGCTTATAGGTTATATTGCAGAAGGTTACTGGTATCAAAGATTTGCCATCCACCTTGGTTATATCTAATTTTCAGAGATTTCTTCCACGTTCTTGAGGCTTTATTTTTACTGCAGCTGAAGGGTAGGGTTATAGTAGCTAATGTTAGTCTCTCTATTGTAAAGATGCCAGTTGTGTTCTCTATGTGAAAAGTGTGAACATCTCCCCAAATGAAAGACACAACATCTAGAAAATTGACTGGAGATCATCTGGAAAACAGAAGAAAAGCTGACTTTTGCAGTTAGCTAGCTTGATAGCCAAATTTCTGTAAGCAACGTTTTGTTTTAGTTTGAATGGCAAGTGGACTAGAAAATTGAATGGAGTATTCTTTGGATTGGTAAAGAAAAGAGCAGAGAGGTTTGGTGTCATGTCTTCTTGAGTGAGACCAAACCTCTGGGGCAAATAGGAAAGATGTAATGAGCAGATGACAGTGAGGCTTGTCAGGGAGAGGAAGGAGGAACTTACTGATTTTACTCTGGATGAGAACTTACTTTTGTTACTGTGACATGATTTCAGCTTTTGTCAGTAATAGTTGCCAAATGAAGGATGGGTTGTTTTGCATTAGTGGCAAGCAAGGTGTCTCCTTGGTGTTCCAGTTCATCAGCTGGGAGAGCAGTGCCCTATCATTTCCTCCTGAATATTCTCCCACTACTGCTGTTTAAAAACGAGGATGCCTTCATCAAAAGAAGCCCAGTGTCACCCTCCTGAGTTTATACTTGGAGTCCATTTCTCACAGAGATTCAAGGTGTCTGTTGAAGCAGTGTCACTAGTTCTGTATTTAGTGATGGTAGCTGAGGTACACTTTGTACTGGTCTATAAAATACACCACAGAGTAAAAAGAGTCAGTAAAAATGGAATTGTGCTCTTATAATTGTTCCTACACAAGGGCTTCCTGCTGGCTGTGGCAGTCAGTGAGTTTAGCTCTTTGAGCTCCTGCCCAGCACAGCTATTCTGGCAGAGATGCACAGCACAGAGCTGACCCAAAGCTATTAATATTTCCCTGCACACCAGCCACGCACAGGCGTGTGTGGGTGCTCATGTAAACACAGCAGCTAGAACTCACTCAAGAGACAGACTCCTAACTCTGACAGCCATGCCAATTACTAGTTAGCTTTAAAGCCACAGCCATCTTCCTTGAAAGCCTTTGCTTTCCAAGTTTGCTCCCATGGCCATCTGTCACAGCCTGCGTTTGGCAGCTTCAGGTTCTGCTGTGAGGCTCTGCGGATTGAGCACAGAGTTTTGTCTTTTTTATTGTTCTCTGAGTGGGTGGAAAGTTTCTATCACATGAGCCTTTCCCCTTAGGCTTTTTGTTAGGAAAAAATGTGAACCTTAAATGCATATTTGAGCTGTTAATCTGTGCTATCTGCTCTCAAAACAGGATGGAACAGGTGGACTGCTGTAAGTGCTGCATAGAGAGAAATGAGCTCAGAGACCCTCTTGGAGCAGATGCAAATTGTACCAGCAATAATTGCTTTTCTTGGGTTAGTTGCTCTTATCTGGCTGAATACATTAGTCCATACCAAATATGTGTTATTTGGACTGTAAGAGACCTGTATGAATGTTGTATCAAGCACCTCATGCCCATTAATGGCATTACTGTGCTGGCAGTGTGTGCATCTTAGAGCTCTACTTAATAGACTTACAGTATCAGCTACAAGGAGCTACATTGTCCGTGGGTGTAGCTGTAAATGTTGTGTACTCATCACAAGTAATTTTGTAAGTACCTCTAAACCAATAAATTGTATTTCCCACCAATGATTTCCCAACAGATTGATTTTGATTTCCCACCAAATTTCCCACCAATGTACGAAAGTTCATTGCAAATAGTGTCCATGCAGCTGCACCCTAAAAAGAAGACCAATTCAGTCTGGGGAGGGATGGGAGGGAGAAAAATGAAGCTCTTTGTTACTTGCAATATTTATTTCTTCCGTCTTTATTTTTCTTTCTCTCTAATTGATATATTTTCCATATTGAGCTAGTCGGAGATTAAAGTAATCTCTTGTTTCCTGTCACTTAGAAAAACAGTTGGCCCATTAGATGAATAAATACAGTGTTAAATGAAAATCCCCAGATGAGTGCAGAGAAATTACTAGAGTGATTTTGGGATTGTCCTCTCAATAACAAGAGTTCATCCTCCTTTTTAAACCCCAACCCCAGGGATGCCTTTACCTTTTCATACCAGTCAAGTTCTCTTTTCTGCAACTAATAGCTTCACTTTTTGAAGTACCACTCCTTGAATTTGTCTTTAAAAGTTTCTTGTAGTTAGGACCCAGAGTTTTGGATTTGCAATTGACGAAAATGCTACCAGTCTTAGATCAATATTTCTCCAGGGGATGGAACCTGTTTTGTTCTAGTTAGAGACTGAAAAGAGCACTCAAGGGTCTCATATTAGTATTACACCAGCCAAAGTGCAAGGTGGTTTGGGTTGATTTCCCTGGTTCTTATTCAGTGATGCTACCACCCTCCCTTCTTTCTGCCTGTTTCAGTGCTGGTTCACATTTGTAAATAGAAAAATATAATTTCTGGAGTGCATCAAGTTGAAAAACTGTATTTCTAAGCTTTTACACGGATGCCTTCAGACTCCTAATGAAATGCCTGACTGCATGCACGGGACTCACTCCAATGTAGTTCCAGGGCAGTACATTGAAAGCTTAGATCAGCACTGGCAAGTATCCTACAATAGAAATTAAATACCAAGGTGAAGGATAAAGTCTGGCCTTTAGGTAAAAACAACAACCCTGTATTTGATGACATACAGTGTCTTATGGAATTGATCAATGAATGACAGTTTTGTTCTCAGGTGTTTTTTGTGTAATTAATTTTATTGATTTATCAACATTTTCCAGCTTACAATACACTTTCTTGTGTCATCTTATTCCTAACATGTAAAAGATTTGTAATGTCGATCCTATTTCCTATTAGCTCTTCTTTTTTAGAGCCAGTCTATGCAGTCCAAAACTGCTGATTTTTCTTCAGCTTCCCCTCCAGTTTGGCTTGCCCTTTACTGCCAAAAATTTCTTTTACTAGATCATCAGATTTCCTCTTCCCCCAAAATATATTACTATTTATGCTTTGAAGGCATAGATTGGAGATTTAGGAGATAAGAGGCTGTTCTTAAGCCTCCTACTGCTGCATTCTGCACAAGGTTTGATTCCTGATGGAGTCAAGATGTGGCCTAAAGATGAATGCATTGATCCAGTCCTCTGGTAGCAGGCTTTGGAAGAGCATCTGGAAAAAAGTTTCAAATCAGAAGAACCTGTGACAAAATTGTGTCTGAGGTGAGAGTTCTTTTTAAGTATGTTTCTGATGTCCTAAATAGAATGACTTATTTTTCAAATGGAGTGAGCCCCAAAAAAGTTTATTTGAAGTCAGTGTTTCCCAAAGGCTGAGTATTGCCCTTTTCAGAGTTTCCAAGGCTGAACTGGCTCTTCAGTAAGAACCCAGAAAAATGCAAATTTTTCAGACACATAGCAGATGATGCTTCTTCATTAATTGTCTCCATGGCAGACTTTCCAAGAGTCCCACAGGATGCCTTGAAGGTAGTGGGATCATCCTTTGGGATCCTCCATGCTGGTGCTGGTGAGGTCACTCTGGAGCTGTCGTGTTCATTTCTGCTCCAGTTAGCCCTTGGTGTTGAATGTGCTTTGTCACCATCGGTATCAGTGACAATGGATGGAGCTGATGACATTATTGTAAGACAAATAATGATGATTAGTGTTGGTCTTTTACTCAGAATGGAGTGGGCAGAGGAACAGGCTGGAACTGTGATGAGCTTGCCTCAATTTCTGTCCCACTGCTGACGTGGACCAAAGTATTCTTCACTGCTTCAGGATCATCATGTTTGTAAAGGATTCATGTTTATAAAGAGCAAGGAACATTTTTTGATCAACTTACTTGTGGTTGTGTTCAAAAATTAAAATTTTATAGTCATATTGACTGTCATAAAATGATTGTGGATCTACTATCCTGGGTTGATTATCCCTTATTACTATTGTATTACAGTAAGAACTCTATTGTCAGAGCAACAACAAAAATAATCTTTGCAGTGCACTAATGCTTCATTCTGATTGACAAAGGATGAGGCAATCCACGTACTGTGACAGCAGTGTTGGCATATATTATATAATGATATATACCGACTTTCATAGACTGCCATTAATTTCTGCATGAATCCTGTCTGTCTTTGATAAGCATGTGTAACTCCTAATAAATTATTTTGGAGCTGAGCATAAGCATCAAGGAGAAAGGACTTTTGTAGGTATGGGGGCTGGTGATAACTGAAAATGAGAAGGCAAAACTGACAGATAATTGTAGATGAGAAGTAATTTTCAAGCAATAGACAGGGGTGATATTGTTTCCTGTTTAAAATTAGTTGCCACCTCTGCTGGCTGCAGTGCAAGGTAAGTTCTGCTGTAAAATCTAAATCATTTGATCATTTGTTATGTATAGGCTGTTGATAATAACATAGGAACCAGCTCCCTCCACTTGCTCTTAAATGGCTTGCTCCCATTCTGGTAGGTGTTATCCACTCTTCATTTCCTGGGAAAGAAATGGCCCTCTGTGAGGCTGTTTATCTGAATGGCACAGAAATAATTTTCTGCAAACATAACTATTACCATAACAGAACCCTTAAAAAAAATTACAGTGACGCTCTGAGTTTTCTGAGATTAGTGTCTTCCTCTAAGGTCTCTATTTCCTCTGGTATTACTTCCAGTCCTGTTCACTGAAACTACAGTGCATGTCTGCCACAAATAGCATGAATAATGCATATCTTTTTCTGCTGCTTTCAGTGTGTGCTAAATAGTTGCAAATACAAAAAATAAAATCTAGAGCTGAAAGAAGCCAATTGGCCATTCATCATCCTGCTAGTACATGACTGACCCATATTCCATGTTATCTCAGGTTTTAACCTGCCTGTTGCTGTAACTGCAATCCTTGGGCTTTTACCCACATCCCTTAGAAGATCATGTGGTACCACTTGAGTAATTTCTGAGATTGAGATAGAGCAAATATTACAGCTCTTTATATCTCTTTATTTCCTGGGGGTTTTTAAAAGATTTTTGATGTTTCTAGTTCTTATTTTCTTTTTTCTTCCAGTGTCTGCGGACACTTGTAGTTTCACCTTTATCACCATGTTATCAAGTAAAATGCTTCCTTATTTTTCCTAAATCATCCATAGAAAGAGCCCACTTTTTCCTCATTTCTTGCTGTTCAGTTTCCTAGAACTCAGTATGGGATCAGCTGTAATGGAAGAGAGGAGATGACATAACATGGTCCCTCTGTTTCCAGATATCAAATTACCATGGATTTGTTTTTCCTAATATGTCTTGGATCTTTTTCCATGTGATGACTCATTTGTTTTTCAGGATGATGCCCACCATGTTACTTTCCTCATGCTTGTGCATTCTTTCTGCAAATATAATTTATTTTCCAGCGAAGACTGTTTGTTAAAATAAGGCAGATTTAGCAAGGAAAAGATCACAAATATGATGTTGTATGAGGCCAATTAAAAAAGGTGTAGAACTAAAAGTTATTTTTTCGTTGATTGTTTGGTTTGTGGTTTGTTGGGGTTTTCCTTCTTAGTTTGTTTCAGTTCATATCAGGAATCTTATAGTGGTTTAAGTTATTCTTGAAAATAGGATTTTGGTCATAATTTTTCCCATTCAGCCTGCAGTAGCATTCTTGCAGTTTAGATGCCCTTGTTCATTAGAGGAGCAGTTTTCATAATGGAATAACAGAATGGATGTGTTAAGAAATTGGAGGTTCATTTTATGTTCAGAATACTTAATTTGTATATACATTTGTATTTCTTGTACATTCAGATTAATTGTTCAATTATCTAGGAAGCTGTATTCTGAATTCCTGAAAATCTGTCTTTTTATCAGTCTTCAGTAAATGGAAAAATGCCTCTAGTAATTTCCCTTCACTCACTAAGCATGTCATTTTTCTTTGAAAAATCTAGTTTGTCTGGCAAGATCTTTATAAACATAAATATAATTTTAGCAACTACATATCACTGAGAGTCATTTCTATGTTAGATGCAAGTGAGTAGATATTATTGCATAATACATCTTAAAATGTGTTTGAATTTTTAAATTGTTAGAGGATTCATGAATGTAGTTTTTTTGCTCCTTACCTATATGAGTATCTACCTCTCTATACTACCATTAGTTATTTCTAGATGCAGTGAAGTATTTATCTACCTAAGGATGTCCAAGAGTTCTTCTACTGTTTTGTATTTGAGATAGCATGATTTTTAAAAGTTCTTAACACAGCAGTGGTGTATATTATTTAATGATTATGGTGATTTGAGAAGGCAAGGGTGTTCCTAGATTGCATGGCTAGGTTTGCTCCCAGTACCACTTGAAGTGAAACCTCAGGTTCTCATGCTTTGTGGAACCTCTGTGTGTGTCTGCAAGATTCCTTTCCTGTTAAATAGGTACCTGTTTTGTCCGGTTCTCAGCCCAGATCCTGTCAGCCTTTGCAAAGCACAGGTCACAGCTCTCTGCAATAGTTGTAAGAGCAAATCAGCTTACCCATGGGCTCAGTGGCATTTAAAGCTCCCATGTCTTGCCCCTCCATAAGAGAACAGTACATGGCAATCAGTAGTATTTTTTTGGCTGTACTATAAATTCTATTGTGAAAGGATGCCCAGTTTGTCTTTGCAGCAGAAAATGGACTTGACATGAGCTTTGGTCCATAGGTAATAGGTTCTTGAAGGCTCAGAGTGTTCCTTTCAGCAAAATGCTAATCTAGTAAATTGGTACATTTAACAGTCATCTGGAAATGCACCCTTTTGTGTAATATGTAGTTGATTGTAACAATTATGGATGCTATTTAATGGTGCCATCCTTAAACTTTCCAGTGTGATACTACCTAGAGAATTTGTTACTGATGAAATCATTATAGTGTTGTAGAAGTGAAATAGGTTGCTGCTGAAATTACTCTCAAAATCTAATTGTAACTTCACTGGAATTTTTCCCATGATGAGTGTTAAGTATACGCATATTTCTTATTTTTATAGAAGCAGCAATTTTATTTGTAAGCTTAATTTTATTCCACTATCTACTATGTATGTATTACGTTTTGCTTCTCATTTCCAGTTGTGGTCAAATACAACTTCAGTTCAATTTGACTTTTATCTGATATTATTTTATTTTTATTTCTCCTATCCTGTGAATGAATAAGGCAACGTATTTCCTTTCTTGAGACTTCCCTAGGATTTCTCAAATTTACACAATGAAGAGCTCTATTTTATCAATACCTGAAATGATGCGAGCCCTCTCAGTTTCCTTGTGAGGGCTTCCTTGGAAAGCAAAACATGTTTTATAATTTCTGGTCTTCGAATCAGTTCAGATTCCTTTCTTCTTTTTTTTTTTTAATCATCTCTCTTTTTGTACCCAAAGTTTGCTTTATAGCTCGTCTTTGTTTCAGACAGTGTCTGATTTAAAAACAAAACAAACTGAAAAGAGAAATCTTCTTCTTACTTGTTTGTAGTCCATGAGGAATAGATTAAATCCTTGATCACAGAGGGAGATTTCAGTGACTTCCCAAGTTCCCAGGCACAGTAACCCTGCTTCCATGACACTCTCTTGGGTTACCTCTGTATTGGTTTAGCTCTTACTCAAAGATGTGATATTTCACTGCCTTCAGAGCAACAGCCTTGCATCCATCAGGAGCTGTGCCATTCTTTCTTTCTGCTCTTGATCTTACAATATAGATTGATCCTGTAAGAGATTAAAAAATACCCATGTCTGTTCATCAGATTCTGTCCTTGTAGTCACAAAGCCAGGGCACAGAGTGGGTAGGTGGCCACCAGCCACCACTTTTGTCACTACCCATAAAATCCACTTGACTGCTCAGAGAAAAGTAATGCAGAAATAGCTTTTATTTCCCACGTTCAGGTTTCTTGCATTTCCCCTCTCTTCAGCAGCAGACTGAATGAAATGTACCTAATTTGGTAATTATTGTTGCAAATTTTCCATCAGAAAACTGGAAATTCATGAATCCATGGTTCTAAAAATGTACAAGATATGCTCCATCTGTACAAAATGTAATAATGTGTGTTTGAACTCTGTGCTCTCGTTGTTCTTAGAAGTAGGCTGCCCTCTCTCCTAAACAAAGAAAGCTTTGCAGAGTAAGGAGGGAAATATTGCTGGCATGGTTTGGATAGCCCCAAGGATTTCTATTATTTCGTTTAACAATTCCTTCCAAAGATTCTCAGATACCCAAAGCAATTTTTTAGAAGCAAATATTTCTTAAAGCCATTGTGCTTATGTCCTGCCATTGAGAAAATTGCCATGGAACTGTTACCTTTCACCCAGGTGGTCCCCACTGATGGGCAGCAATGACCTTGCCCCGGTGTCTCATTGAATACAGACAGCTTGAGCTGTGCAGAGACATCCCCCAAATCTCTGCTGCAGTGTCAGCATTGGACACAAGCCCATGTCTCAGTCAGAGATGTGAATCCCTGACCTTCCAGTGGAGAGGCAATAGTGCTGCCAGCTGTGTTATGCTGACAGGCAAAGGACTTGTTTTTGAGATCCAGAAGTGAACAAATTGAGCTAAACACAGCACAGACTTCTAAATGTCGAAAAAAATGTAGCAATAAACCCAGATAATCTTACCTTCAGTTTCCAAATTATTTTGTTTTCCAGGTTGCTGAGAGTAATTTGCTTCATTACTGCAGTTCTGCAGCATGAGCTATTTAAATTTTATCCCAGAATGAGTTCTTTTAGCTGAATAAAAACCTTTTGAAAAAACCTGATTTATGTGACAGTCACAGCTTTAAATAGAGCAATTCTGGTTCAGTGGCAAAGCATTGGGGTCAAGGTCCGTGGTCCACGTTTTCTGAGTGCTGTGCATGGATTTGCATGCACACAGCTTACATTAGCACTAACACAATTTGTGCATGTGGCCCCTGTGCAGTAGTTTAGGAAAGTAGCCCTCAGTAGAGCAGATATTTACAGCATTGAAGCTCATGTTGGGAAATATGAACAGCTGTGCTCCAAATAGAAAACACACATCTGAAGTAAGACAAGCATACTGAAAATTATGTCCTGGCAGTTAACATTTTTATTTATACACACTGCTAGGCAAAACTGAAAGGAAATATCGTTCTTTCAGGATTCATATGTTTTGCAGAGCTAATAGGAGAAAACACCTGTCATCAGGAAAGATTTTTCCTGATTATAATTTTTTTTTGCTGCATTTCCTGTAAGCGTTGGTACAAAAGAAATATAATTAATAAGTAAGAGCTATGTCACTTGCTAATTATGTTTTACTAGTATTGAGATGGCCTCTCTATACTTTTGAATACTCAGTTGAAATCATTCTTCTAGAACATATATTTGCATAGCTTTTTAGATTTAAATATTTTGAATTTTCAATTCTAATATCTCAGCACCTGCTGTGCAGAGAAAGTGAGCACCTGAGACAGGCATTATCCATCATGCTGTTACAGGAACTTTATATTTACTTGCATAATGTCTAGAGCTGACTGGTAGCTAAATCCACAGCCAGTTAAGTTTGCAAAAAGAAGTTTCAATTAATTTTGAATTTGACTGATGGAGCACATGCCAATACCTCAGATTTCCCCTGCTGGGTTTCCCTGGAGTTGATCTGCCTGCCTGTTTCCCAGTCCCTGCAGGGTCACACCTGGAGGGTTGGAGGCCTCATTCCACTGATCCCCATGTTCAGGGAGCAAATATGGCTCTTGCAGGAGGCATGATAACCCTCTAACTAAATGGACCATGCTGAATGCATCAGCTTCACAAACAGTTACCTATGGAGAGGCGTTTTTTCAAAAACATTGACATAGCAAAGCAGTTCTGTTTTGCTGATTGGCAGTGAGACCTTAAGGTTGTAATTTACCTGAGACATAAAACAGGGCAGGAGCAGGGCAGACCACAGCTCTGGGTTCCTGAGTCCAAAACTCCAGACTTTTATTTTGCCTTGCTTCTGGAGTGGTGGGCTTGCATGTCCAAGGAATAATTTGTATTGCCAAATGGAAGACTGGTGGGTGAATGACACAAAAAGCAGTTTAGAACACAGTCTTGGTAAATACCACTTAGTTAGTTTACATAATGAATTTTGGAACATGACTATCTGTTAGGCAAAAAATTTTGGATGCTTCTTTAATATGAATATTGTATTTCCTAATGTCATATTGGTTGGTCAGGGGGAAATATTTTCACTAGTGCTATTCACTAGTGCTATTCACTAGTGCATTATTTTCCCAATAACGATTATGACATTATAATTACAAAGTAAAAATAGTGTGGCTACTGAAGTAGAGAGTGGTGTTCTGCTGCTGCCATTACTGCTGTGGTAATTCCACTGAATGAAGTCTGTGTGGAGGATAGGCAGGCTCTGGCCCTGCTGGACAACACAGGTGTCACTCTCACACTGTGGACGGATTTCTTGGCTTTTTTTTCTATCCTTTTGTACCTTTGAGGCTGACATAATACTATGCTAAGTTTGCCCAAAGTCAAGATTCAGGAACTGGGGAATGGCATAAAATCACTTGTCCACTTTTGATTCAGAATTCTTTGATGTATTCATGGCTCTGCAGAGTGGGACAACTTCAGCCTCATTCGTTGTCCAGATTTTACCACTTTTAGTGCTGGGTGGAAATGTATAAAGAAATTGCTAGGACTACTGCCTCACTTGCTGAAGAAATGAAAAGGTGTGAAGGAGTCAGGACACTACAGGAATGGAAAGCAAGGCTGTGACAGTCAAATGTTAATGTTAGCTGCTATATTCTATTCTTGCCTCTGTTACAGAATTTCCATGTGATTCCAATCTAATCAAGCCATGTTTTTACTAATTGTGTGTGTTTACTTTCTGAATGCTTAGTTTGAGACCCTTGGGTCTGATTTATGAAGCACAGAGATAGCTCAAGTCAATGAAAACTATTTGAACATATAAATTACCAAAGAATTCTAATTGCTCCAGATTCAGTGAATGTATTCTTCTTAATTTAAATTATAAGTTTCACTTAAATTTCTCAGACCCCTTTAGTTGAAGAGGACTAATACGATATTTTCCTGTCTCTCTTTAGAATGGTATTTGAGAAGGGAGGAGCTACTGAGAGTACTGAATGACAGCCCAGTCAGAAATTAAAAAGTCTCAGAGCTGGATGTGAATAATGGTCGATAAATGAGGCATGGGGACACATTGACTAATAACAAGAAAACAAAGCCATTGAGTTGCTGCTCATTATGTCAGTCAGTGCAGGCAGGGGTCCAGTGGAAAAAATAGTAGGTGGTCGGGTAATTAAAGATAGTATCATAATGCATGCACACAAGGTTGCCCAATTAGGGCTGCACAGCAACTCTAATTCTGACACTTCCCTAAATTTTCAGTGCTTGATTTTACACATTTAATGTTCCCTAGCATATTTTTGGTGTATTTACATATATACGCTCCCCCATTGCCTCCTTCATTGCCAAACTGTTAATTAGGTAGAACTACTGAGAAATGCAGCTGGATAAACAGGGCTTTGCAATGAACCTTGGATATCATGCTGCAGAGCAGGAAACCTCAGGCTGCCAGAGCTTTGAAGGGCTTACATCAGTGGTAATGAATCTGTTTTGTTTGCTTAATTATTTTTGGAAGTTATGTTTTCAGTGCAGTCTGTTTTCTTACTCACTATGTGATGTTATTTCTAGGCCTTTGTGGCTGATGGCGGGTCTGGATGAAGCAACTTTTAATGAGACTTGTGTTCATAAGACTCTCCTCCTGTGGGTGTGAGGAGTCTTTAGCTATGGCCCTCATTTAAAACAACAATTGTATTTCGCTCACTTCTTTTGGAAAAGTGTGATCTTCAGCCAGATACTTTGGTTTTCAAGTGCAGCTTTCTACTTGGCATTACCTGCCTGTGTGAGGTGGAACTTTTCAGAATATCACAGGAGAATGATAAACACAGAAATGGAAAAATTTAGAGTCTGGGAAGGGAAAATGAGGGACAGGGAAGTAAACAAGATTTATTGAGACTTTTTGTCTTGTGCATGCAAATAAATGATTTCACTGCTTCAGTGATGCTGTTCTCCTGAGCTATTCCACCACAAGTGCACTGTAAGTGTTCTACCTGATGTAGGACTCCAATATTCTGAAATATGGCCTCACTTGAGTATGAATATGACCAAGGGTTGAGCAAGGGCCGTGTTCCCTGTGCTTCCTGGCTGAGGAGAGATGTCCAGATGTCTCAGTTGCTGTTGTCAGACTCCAGGTCCCCTTCACCCACCTGACAGAGCCCAGGGGCAGGAGGAGGGATATGGGCTGAGTGAGAGCCTCCATTCCTGAAGGCACCTCCTGTGCACCAGCACCTCTCCACCTGCATGGGCTCTCCCTAAGAACTTGCAGAGTTGTAGCAGTCTTGTTTCCTGCTAAAACTGCATTCTTACATTTCTACTCATGCTAGATCTGTCTTCATATCAAAGGGACTGCAGGTGTTGTTGGGTAATTTTCAGCATTAGTAATAGCATCAAAAATAGAAATGCAGGTGATAGATTCAGGATTAGAAACCTGAAAAGCTGAGCTTCTTTTCACCTTGCTCTGTCTAGATACTCATAACTCAATTAGTTTATTTCCCTTTTCTAAGATTTTACCTGAAATAAAAAAGATGTCATTATGGTGACAAGAAATCACAAAGGAGGTGTCTACATTGTGTGTCAAGCCGTGCAGACATTATCTTTAAAGCACTGTTTGTATTTTTTTGCAAAATCGGTTCTTGGACTTAGAGTCAAATGTGCTATAATTAAACATTGATTCACAGGAAAGAAGGGGTTTTTTTTTTCTCCTTTAAGGAAATGGATTTTAGGCAAGTAATGGAACAAAGGAAGCATGGTGTAACTTTGGTTTTATGTCAGAAAATAAGCTGCAAGTGACCTTTTACTTGCACCTAGAACTTAATATTTCTTTTCCATCCATATTGTCTTTAGTTGTATCTTTTTCTTTTGATTGTTTAGCATTCAGAAATTCTAGCCTTTCACAAAATATCTAAAGTTGCAGTGAAAATAGATGGCTGACTCTGAAATTATATTGACTCTTATTGCAGTTTTCATACCGATTTTACCAGACTTTTACCAAACGTTCTATTCTTACAACCCTTTTTCTTTTAGAAACTGTATGGAAATAATTTGACAAGGACTTACATTATAGTACAGCCTCATATTATGAAGCTTTTTGGAATATTTTGTTGAGACTTAGGTTGGTATGGGCTCTGACAGTCATGGCATTTATGTAAACTACAAATATTTTTCAGAACCATTGTTAATTTGAGCTCCATGGCTGGATGTTGTGACCCATATTTTCTAGTTGAGGATTTGTAGAGTCACGTTTTCCTGTCACTCCCTGTTCATGTGAATTAAAATCAGAACCACAGAGAACTGAGAGAGTCAGATGATAACAAACAAGGATGGTGGGTCAAGCCCAGTACTTATCTAGAACTTACAATATAATCTGCTGCTACCCTTAGGATTCTTCAAGAAGCTGGTCTTGTAGTGCCCAAATGCTTCCACCTTACGTTGTTTAAAACTCACTGTCTCAGATGGATGAACTGCTTAGACAGACAGAAATGACCTCTGTGAAATCTTTATTTGTATCTCTGATACTTGTTTAGCAAAACACCTCAGCTCATGCCCAGCTCCAGATATATTTAACAGGGGCCCTTATCCCAAACCAGATAAAGACATTGATTTTTCATGTGTTTTGGAATGGATCCCAAAGCATTTAAGCACATGCTAAATTCTGTATTGGCTGAATTACCTCCAATTTGTAATAGATAAAAATTTTAAAGGGAGATAGTCAATGCATGTACACTGAAGGCAGTGAAGCTAGGAGACATTTACACTACATGACTATTCCCTGAATTCTTTTTCTTTTTTTTCTTTTTTTTTTTTTTTTTAAACAATTTGCTTCTATCACAGAAACCCGTGATTTTGGTTGATTTCCTGCTGTATTTTTCATCCACAGTAAGCTTCCTTCTTGCAAATAGCAGCTGGGGATGTTCACTAAAGTATTTGTAACATGGTCCTGCTCTGTGATGGTTTCAGAAAGTGACACCAATTGAAAGTACACTGTACAGTTGGCTTTAGTGTATAATTTATTGTAACCTTCAAATTCTTTCCTTGTTCTGGATATTGTACTGTTCACTCCTTTCTTTTATGATTCAGTCTATGTGATTTTTACTACCATTCCATCTCAAAAGCTTGCACTTCACCATACCATTCTTTCTGAACCCCTTTGGAAAAAATGGGTTTAATCTTTCAAAATGAATCTGGATAAACATGGTATTTACAAATTTTGATTCCTTGGTTTGTTTCCCAGAATGTAGGCTGATACCTATACATAATTTAAAATAAAAACAAAAAACAGCAAAACCAAAGAAGAGCAACCAAACAAAATAACAGAAATCAATCTGAATGAACTGCTATTCCTCATTCTTCCTTGTTTTGGTGCAATTTGGTGTAATTATCTACACTGTGGATACAGAGGTGTTTGAGTTTTTGCAGTATAATACTTTGCTACTCTTGTGTAGTGACTGCACAGAGCTTGCTGGTATTTTATCCCAAAGCTATGATTTCAGCTCTCTGTAGTCTTGCATTTAAAAGCAGCCAATTGAGATCAGCTCCTGTAGACTTGAATCTTTGTCTTTAACTATCTGTGCAGATACAGCTTATTGCTAGTTTTATGCAATAAAAAGCAATAAAATACATTTTAGCAAAGACAAAAATATGTAGTGAAGGCTTTAAAAAAAATCTACATGCTATTTGCATATCTAAGATATATATTGTCTGTCATTGACAGAAAATACATGTTATGCTGGAAATTACTCCATTAGGTGTAAGCAGGGCCCACTGGTTAACATGGAAGGTTGCAAGTTCATTTCTTGCTCCTTAGCAGAAAATTTCTGCTATCCGTTTCTATTTTTATGTTTTACTCACGTTAGATGCCCTGATTTATTTTCTTTGTAATGGCAAAAAATGGTATAAAAAAAGCTCAAGTGGTTCTAGTAGGTACACATATGGCACTACACATTCTCTACAGTAAAACCTTGGAATGTTCTGTTTATAGACATCCTTGTTTCCTTGTCTATGGAAAGATTTATAACCAGCTCTGTTTCTGTCTTTTTCAATGCCATGCTTTCCTACTTTAGAAATCAATCTGTTAGATGAAGCAGTATAAAATCAGTTTTTGAGATCCAGAAAAAAATATGTCTAGCCTTACACCTTTTTCTTTGCTGAACAGCAAGAGAGTTTTTTTACACAGGGTTTTCCTCTTTAAAAAAACCCCACAAAAACTCTCATGAGTGATCTTTCCCTTGAGCACAGCTCAGCTGGAGTTGATTGTTGTATTTGCCTCTGGGTTTGGAGGCTCTGGAGATCATCTACTCCAACCTTCATCCCCAAAGTAGAGCAGATAGCTCAAGGCTCTCTCCAGTTGTGCTTGAATGCCTCCATGGATGGTGACTTCCCAGCATCTTTGGGCAACCTTTTCCAATGCCCAGTCACCCTCACAATAGGAAAGTTTTTTGTATGTTTGACTGGAATTTCCTGTGTTTTTGTTCATGCACATTCTGTCTTGGTCTGTTGCTGGGTATCGCTGAGAAGAGTTTGCTTTCACCTTAACTCTCACCCACCCTAGTCAGGTATTTATACCAAATCTTTGAACAGGACAAAGTCTTTCTCTTGGCATTTAATGTTGTCAATTCAGAATTTCTCCCCCGAGCCAGAATCCACAAGGTAAATATTGCTATATATTGCTAACTGTCTTTGAGACTTTGGCCCCTTATGTTCCCTGTCGTCCCTGCCTACTTTCTGCCTTATTAAACTTCTATTCCCATTCCTTCCTCCCTGCATCTGTCTGTGGATTCTCCTCATAGGAAAGAGCAAATGTTACACAGCACAAATAAAGTAGCATAAAAAATGAATGTTGCCTCAAACTGCAATATTTTGGGATTGAGTGAAGATAAGCAATAGCTCACTCCAGGGATAATGCTACTGATTGTGAGAGGCCTATTCAGAAGGAAGTGCTATTTAAGATGACACTATTAGGCTTAGAGTCCAAGGGAGTGTTCGTTACATGTCATTTGTTATCCATTTGCTCCAAGACTAGAAAAATTTATGTTTCTTTGAGAAATAACTTGGTATCAGAAGTAACCCCTTTGGCCACTCCACCAGTTCAGAAATGGGTATGGTTGCCAAAGTTCAGAGTCCGAAATTTGAAAATGCACCCACAGACAGATCTTTTCTGCTCTGTGCTGTTTATTGCTTCTTCATGGGGGTGTTTCATTACCCTGCTAATTACCCTTCATCTGTGCTTTTACATAGCCCTTTAACAATATCACCTGTTCACGATAAAGGTGTTTTTAAAAAATCCATCATGGTTTGAAGGATATCTGTATTCGTTATTATTTCTCATGTATCATGCTTTTGAGGAACAGAATTGATATTTTTGTGCTCAGCAAAAAGGACAAAAGTAAGAAGTACAGTTGTGTACTGGAAGCAGTGTCTCCCTTCAGCACAGCAGTTTTTCAGCAGAAACTTGTGCAGTCTCTTACCTTGCCTTGTTTAGATCTCTCTGTGAATTGTAAATTCACAGTTAAGGTTTCTTATTTCTGCCACTGGCATAAATTACTTACCCAGAACGTCCCTTTTCCTTTGTCCTTATCAGACTCATACAAACTTGGGTGTGGGTTTTGGATATTTTTTCTTTTTTTAATTGTCAGCATTATAGATTCTGTTCATATGAATAGTGCTGCTGAAGATATAAGTAAATAAATAAAATAATGGTGTAAGGGTTGTGTCTTAGAGAAAATCTCAGCATGATTGTGCAGAATAGACTGACCTTGTTGTGCTATTACATTTAATGTTAACAAGCATAAAGTCAAAGACAGCTCACACACACAAAAAAATGAGAATCTGATTCTCACATCCTAATGCCAATAATTGAATAATCACATCCCAATAACTAAAGCACATCAGCATTTACAGTCTTTCTGAAGCCTGCAGTTATTATTTTGCCTTATACCCTCTTCTTCCCATTGTAGCTGAGCCCTGGCTGTGCAGCCGTGTTCACGTGGCTGTTTCCAGAGCTCTGTGTGAGTGCAGTCTTTGCTTCCCATACAGGCTCTGTTGTGAGCAGACTGATCTCTGTCAGAGGGAGTCATTCAGGACTGTAACTGGTTTGCAAGTGTGGAGTTCTCTGGACAAGTTCAGCTGTAGTGATGCATGTGAAAATCTGCTCTAGCACGATCTTTACACGTGCATTTCCTCACGTGATGGGTTTTGTTTGATGATACACTGAAAGCTATGAGTCACAAGAACTCTGTGGTGCAGGGGAGCATCAGAAATTCCACACAATACACTCGTGTTTTATCAAGGTTTGTTGCCTGTAGAACCCCATATCTGTTTTTACAAGTTACTTGGTTAGCATATAAATTTGCAACAGCTTCAAACCAAGCAACACATGAAATGCAGATTTAACCTGTGGGTTTTTCCTAGGCTGTAGGGTCATTCACCTAGCAATGGCTTTAAAACATTCCTAAGTGCTTTTCTGTTGTCTACATTATCAAAGGTAGTAGCCACAAAATGGCATTTCTTTGCCATAGGATTCGTAGGGTGTCTCTGCAGTAAACAAACATATGCTTGCCTTCACAGGAGAATTCCACCAGGGAACTTTAGAGCACAGCAGGCTCATGCTCTGTAGTCAGAACCTTTCTGCAGAAGTTTCCTTTAGGGCTTCATTGCCCTTGAGTAATTTGTGGCATCTGATTCATTTTCCCCTGGCAGCTATATATGAAGATGATGCTAACAATATGGCAAAGACTTTGGAAAAGTGTCAGGGAAGAGCTGATCAGAAACATGTGAACATGCACACCCTCAGACTTTAAAAACAACGGGTTTTTTGCACATATAGAAATTCTTATTCTTTAAATACACATTCGACATCACAGTTAGTATAGATGTATCACTATTCCAGACTGTGATGTATATCAGGCAGCTTTTTTAAAAGTAACTCATACAAAATATTATTTATTTAAGCAACCTTGAAAGCAGGGTCTAATTGCTTATCATTTGACAGAGCTTACAATAGAAAAGAATTTGACATCCTTACAATAAGTGGTACTTTATTCCACAATTACTCCTATTCTTTGTAATGAAAAAAAAAAAGGGATGTCAAGTCTAGAGCTATCATAAACTATGAAGAAATACAGCTTCATATCTACTGTTGTCAAGAAAGAGGGCTTTTCTAGGAATGCTTTAGGTAACATTGGAATAGATTTACAGGAAAGAAGGGTTGATTTCAATCCTTCTATTGCATTTAAGCAGGATTTCAGCATAAATCATAAAAGGCAATGGGCTAGTGAATATTTGTATTTCAGTTTCATTTTGCTGTAGCTTGAACTTGAAAATCAGAAGTGCATGACACTGTACTGAGACAACTGTTCATAATTAGAAAAATATTCTTGACTTTCAAAAATGTTACTTCTGCTGCTGCTGCATTAAGGATAACCAGATCTGTTCTCATTTTTCTGATATCTCTGTCTGGGGGTCAAGGTTTGCCAAATTGCAAGTTGCTTTACTAGAGCATGAGTTTCATCCACACACATATCTGCCCTGGTACCTTTTTGCTAAGGGTTACCTGGATAGCTGCTTTCCCATGTAGTGCAGGGCACAGTGCTGAGCTGGAGACTGCAGCACAGAACATTGTCTTCTTTCTTTAGTGTTACCCAAGAAGGCTAAGTTGTGAAGTGCTGTGTGCACATCAACTTACTAAAATTCACAGAATTACAGAAAATAGGATAAGAAAGGACTTCTGCAGATAGCAAGTTTGTAATTGTGCCCCTGGCAAGATGTTTATAACTGTTTTTATCTAGAAAGCTGCTTAAAGTCTAGCTGAATCTATCCTTTGCAGCATATTTTATATATTTGGAAACATTTATCACAGCTCCTCCATTTTCTCTTTTCTTCTCTGCACTAACCCAGTTCTTCCATTGCTGGTTAATTTTTGTATGGCATGGATTATTCTTTTTGCTTTTTCTGGCCTTTCAGCAGCAGATCCAAATCTGTGCTGAAGTCGAATGCCCAGACTGAATTTACTATCAGTGCTTCTGAATAGAGTGAAAAGATAATTTCAAACCCGTTTATGTATGTCTCAGGATTGTGTTTGCTTTTTCAGTTGCTAAAAGCTGTATTGATGATTTTGCTGCCACTGAGCACGCATTTGTGGCTTGTAGCTCTGGAGATGACTGCCATTGTCACTGAAGGCTGCCCCACTTTAGGAAGTTAAAGCATCAATTAAATCAGCTAAACGTTTATATTGTTGACATCTGGCCAGCAGAACGGATGTATCTTTGTTGGAATAGAAATCCACAGAAATCAAAGGTTATGCTCAGAATAAGATTATAGCATCATAATCTCATTACTTGAATTGGGAGGGGGATGTTGAGATTAAAAACAGAGCAAAATGGAATGGAATATACACCAAAACTGATATTTGTTACAGAGAAAATGCAAATGGAAGAAATTAGAGGAGACGTGCCTGATTTGAACTTCAAAACAGTGAAAATAGTATTTTGTTTCTATTTTTATTTCAAACCACATCCAAGAAAAGGAATAATGTAGATGGAGACAAAAAGAGTCTTCTAAGTGTTTTCTTTCTTTTTCCTAGTGAGAGATGGATGGCAGGCGATTTTATGCCCCAAACAGCACTTAAAAGTGCTTTTGCTTTTTTAATACTGTCCTTCGACTGAGAAAGGGATAGAAGGAAGCAGACAAGGTGCCCTGGCACATCACTTCTAAGTGATTTCCCTCCCAAAAGTATTCAAAAGACTGATAGAAGATTTTTTTTCTGTTGTATATTTATTTTGTTCTGTGTCTTGGCAGAAATGAAGTGGAAAGATGAAGGGAGAGAGCTCTTGCTTGTGGAGCAGTATTAAATACCTGACTGTAGCTTTAGTTGTGAGGGTGATTGGAAAGGATAACCTTCTCTATTTGGCATGGCATTCTACAGAATTTTATTGTTATGTCTTATGTATTTCTTATGGTAAGTCTCTTGTTCCAAAGTATGCAGCTAAGCCTGGTCAGGGAGCAAATCCCTAGTCAAATTGTCTCATGCATAAAGAAAGACAGTTTGGAAGGCAGGAGTCATTAGAGGGAAAGGATTTTTCATTTTAGTTGTGAAACTTAATTTGTTTTCACTGTCTTCCCTCCTTTGCATCTCTAAAATGTTGATAGAGGTTATAATTTCTGACAGTGATGTTGATTGTGACATGTAAGTAGGATCCAACACCTGAAACTGGTAGTGTAATATCCTGACAGGGCCTATCACATGGAGACAAGATTGGAAGGTGCAGCTGAAAGAGTTTATAATTGGTATAAACGAGAATCTTGAGTCTGAACAGGCCTGAAATTGGAGGAAGTTCATATCTGCATGCAAGTTTCACAGCTCTCATCCAAGTTCTGACTTTCAGCAGTGGTGTTTCAAGGAGGAGGGAGCAGCACTGTGTGATCACAGGGATAGGGGTGAGAAGGAAACCCTTCTTCAGCAATAGAGCAGAGTACCAAGCAAGCACATGGATTGTAATCCTGCCAGAAAATGGTTCTGTCTCCTGTTGTTGCTTCATGGCAGATCCTGCCTTTCCTATTTTGGAGTGCTTTCCATCTCTGGCGTTAGTGATGACTCCCATCAGACACCTGTGGTCTCAGTGCTGATGGCTGATTGATCATACATGCAAGGCAGAGAAACAGCCTCACAACCCTTTGATCAGTGTCCTTAAGTAGAGTATGTTTTATGCATTAAATTTGACTCGAGGATTTCAGAACCATGGACTGCTTTCTCTTTAACAAAAGTTTCAGAGTATTTAAAAACTCAGGAATTTTTTTTGTACATGTCTGTACTTTGTCATTTTGGGGTTTCTTCCATAAACTTTTTTTCAAAAACAGTTGTTCTCACTTTTTCTTGAAGTTTTTTCAGCTGCTGATAGTGTTCAAAATAGCTGTGCTATGTGGGATCAAAACAGTTTTGGTATTAAAATAAAGCACAGTATTAACTGTTTTGTTTCAACAATAAAATGGGAAATAATAATTTTGGGAAAACAATTATTTATTATCGGATAGACAATACTCCTGGTTATCTCCACAGTTAATTATATTTTGATTTGAAATGCATGGATGTGGAAATAAACAGCAATGTATTTAATAGTAACTGTAGCTGGGTCACCCCAAATGGCATTTAATCCCCCACATCAAATGATTTGTGGGTAGTAAGGTGTCCTGGGAGTATCAAGGCAAGATAACAGCCACACTCTTCACATTTAACTTGTTGATCAACAGGTAAGAAGAAAAAAGGTCTTGTGTCTGGTCTGGTATCCATAAGCAGCAGCCAGATGCTTTGCCCTTTCCAATGTACTCTGAAGAAGAATGGAGCCCTGTTCCTTGTTTTGCCCATTAGATAGCATTATCTCTGTGGAATGCCAATTCATATCTCCTTGTGCCGTGTGTGGTTCTCACATATGGGATTTTAATAACTTTCATGCTGTGCTATGAATTCATAAACAGGGCTTACAGAGGAAAAGCACCACAGGACTTTATTTTTTAATTATTGTTCTTTTGAAAAAAGGGGTCTGCAGGATTTTTGCAAGGGTCTTGTGACAGAGTCAGCAATTGTTTTACTGCTGCAGTGAGGTTATTCCAAGAGGAGGGGATAGAGTATTTACCTGTGGTACACTTTTTCAGAATTGATTTTCAGTATCCTACATTTCGTAGCTGCTATAATTCTGCTGTTTTATAGATGGAATTTTGAAGGTCTGATGGTATAGGAGTTTCCCCCATTTTTCTGAAATATAAGGAGCATTTGATTTTTTAGAATATACCTCTCCTCTTCAGCCCTCCCCCCGTCTCAGCCTGTGAAGCCACAGTTTACTGCTCAGTGGACACTAGCACATGGCAGCAGTTTAGGTTTCTGTTCTGAAAAAGACCTGTTCATATTGGATCAGTGGGTTTTTTCTTTCTCTTTACCCCTCTTCTCCCCCGAGTGCATTTGAGCCAAGACTTCTGCATCTCAGCCATGTTCCAGTACTGGTGAAGAAGACACCACTGTTAGTTAGTAGAGCTAAAAGGAGTAACAAAAACTCCCAGCACTGGTCTCCAGGCATGGCATGGTATTTATCACTTCTATTCACTGCTAACAGCCTTAGAAACCTGTGAGGAGGGCTCAATAAACTCAGCTTTCTCTACAAACACCTACAAAGTAATGAGTCTGAACTGTTGGGTACAGCCATTTTAGCAGTCCAGGTGCTGGTTCACACATGCCAGGAGGGAAATTGCACCATGTTGCCTGCCCATACCCTGTGCCCATGCCCAGCTGGAAGGAGCCTGTGGTCGTTCTGGATTCCAGTCTTGTAACTGTGCCTAATAATATTTTATCTGGAATAAGATTTATTAGGTGTAGGTTCTGTGCGGGATTCTCATAGGATATGCAGATCAAATCTTTAGCCCATTTTCATTTTAGGAATGTTTCTGTCTCATGCTGTATTTTGTATGATTTTGTATGTGCCAGGCAGTAGAAAGAGCCAAGAACAGGAAAGAAAAAAAGGGAGTAATTTTTCACTAATTGTTCAATTTTCAATATTTTTTTGTCATTTTGAGTTCTTTTATTTCTAAAGAAGTTCCCCAGGACATTAAATAGTCCTCATTATTAAAAATGTGTGCTGTCTTTTTCATTAAAATTAATTGAGCTTCCCCTTGGTTCTTCATAGTGAAAGAACTATAGAATTACTGAAAAAATGTATGTTGGCAATAACCTCTGGAGACCATCTTGTCCAATATCAACTCTAAATAAGACTAACATCAAGGTTAGGTCAGGGCTGTGCCTCTTCAAGTTTTGAAATCTCTAGGAAAAGAGACTCTAGAATCCTTTGGGCACCTGTTTCAAAGCTTAATTGCCCTCTGTCATAAAAGTGTGTTCCTTGAAAAAATGATTATTTTAAAATGAGATATATATATAGCCCATCAGCTTTTTTTTTTTTTCTTCAGCTCATCTGCCTTGGTCATTTTTAGGCATGAGAACACTGTGAATGTCTGACCCCATGTATGATGGGGTAGCTGAACACAGACACACAAACTTCTTTGTGCTGCATCTATAATTCTACAGTTGTATGACTCAGAGAAAGGGGATGCCAAAACTTGCACATTTGCTTTGTAAATATTTTCTTAGAGTTAAATTAATGTGTAGTCTAGACTCTCCGTCTCTCTCACTTGCTCCTTTTGTGTTGTTGATACATAAGTACATGTATGCACTTTTTAAAAAGTCACTAAGCAGACAGGAACATAGAACTAATATTGAGTATGGAAAAGTTTTCCATTGAATGCTGTTCACAGAAACATTTCTATGCTTTTCCTCAGCTGTAATCTGAACACCTGTGGTTTCCTGTGGATGATTATTTTATGAAAATTTTACTTCAGTTGACTTTTTTTTCTTACTCAGCTGCATCCTCGAGACCCTCACACCAGCTCTGTGGCAGTGAGGTGGAACTTACCCTCTCAATTTCCAATGTGCAGTTGTGAGTGTGGATAGCTTGAGGTGCAGCAGAGCCTGTAGCATGGAGCAGCATTGCTCCAGGAGGAGGATGAAAGGAGATGCACAACTTGTTTGCTTAGAAGGCAGTTGGCAGTATTCCAGGGTCTCTTCTCTTTCTAGGCCCTTACCTGAGATGTGTTTTGCTGAATTCATAGTGCCAGCAAGCCACAGCAGGAGATGCTCTCAGAGGGCACTGATCTTCTTTCTCATGTTGCTATCTCCAAGAACCTGTTTTGTCAGAGCCATAATAGTCATTGCTGTATCAGTGTGAGTTACAGAGCCACTGATGAGCTTAGGTGCTGACCTTTAAGATTGCTTTTCAAGAATCAAAGATCCTGCTGTCCTTGGAAACATTAGGAATCACAAGCTACATTAAAGCCAACAGTCTAAAAGAACAAACCAAAAAAACTTACACAAGCTCTGTGCACTCTCAAGCAGAGTGGAAATGCCAGCATGGAAGCTGACGTGGTCTCTAAGGCTTCCATCCCAGAGACAGACCTGCAGGAAATAGTTTCAGCAGGACCAGGGAAGTCCATCCAGCCCAGAACATCAGTATGTGTGCTCACACAGAGAAGGAACACCATATTCTGGCTTATCTGAATAGATAATTTATATCAGGAAAACACTCTCATCCTTTCCATGGTTTGAAGCAGAATCACAGCTGAAAGGCCTCTGCTGCTGCCCAGGCAAAGGAGTAGCACCATAATTTTGTAATCTTGTCCATCCATGACCTGCAAATCCAAATTTCTCTTCCCAAAATTCCTATGTTAGGTGCAGTCTCCATGAAGTCTTCAGTCATGTCAGTGGGATTTTTAACTCTAATGTAGGCAATGAATGGACCACATATTTACCCAGAAAGTCAGCATATAGGTACATTGCAGTGGTATTTTTCTTTTGAAAATGTATGAAGGACTAAAATTTAATTTGTCTCTTAAAAATTTAAATTATAGATACAAGAGCTATATGATTATAAATACCCACTTTAGAAGTAGTGTTGTTTATATCTTGCAACTATGTCACTGTCAAACCAGACTATATAGTGGACAAAAGATTGATAGGGTTTATTATTTTCATCTTTTTATAAGATTTTGTTTTGCAATTGCTTCTAGCATGTTTCACCTCCTAAGTTACCAGCTCATTTGTGTGTGTGTGTTACCCATCACCTCAGGCCTTGGTTTAGTTCTGAGCTCTGTGCTGAGGATGCACAGACCTGCACAGGGCTCTTGGCTTCAGGAAGATTTGGCAGAGGCCACTGAGCTCGGGGGCTTTTCTTC
This sequence comes from Acridotheres tristis, assembly GCA_037013685.1. NCBI lineage: Eukaryota > Metazoa > Chordata > Aves > Passeriformes > Sturnidae > Acridotheres > Acridotheres tristis. The sequence continues at coordinate 12,214,275 of CM072895.1, forward strand.
AGGAAAGGCTTTTAAGTGAGGGGTAACAGTGGGGCTGGTTTGGGATGTGGCAGGAGCAGAAGCTGTGCTGTCGAGCTCCATGAGTAAGGAGAACCAACACAGAAGGGTCTTTGAATTATTTACAAGTCACTTAACCCCAGTGGTTTCCACTTGGTTTCTGCTTGCCGAGTTATTGCAGGTTGTTAGTCCATGGTACAAACTGCAGTCTGCAGGAAATCTGCACTGATTAAATGGTGGTTAGTGGACATATGCACCAAGGCAATAATGCAAACAGAAGAGAGTATATGTACAGTGATTTTTTTTCTTTTGAAACATACTTCTAACTTCAGAGTTTTAAAATAGGCAGCTATGCTTCAATAGCTTTCATTAATGACTTAAAAAAACGTAAAACACATCTACCTAATTATTTAAGCAGAACTTTCCAATCCAGTTTAAATTTTTGTCCTAGTACCCACTGCCATAGTGTTTGAAATTTCAGATGTCTGACAAAATGATGATTTAACCTTGTATCTTTCTGCAACTGAAATTATTTTATGATCTTAAATAAAAGATATTTAAAGCAATTAAATTTTTGGACTAGCACTTTCTAAGTGAAATTTTAACCTGGAATTACATTTTTAGAGAAAATTTTAAACATTTTTACAGATGACAGTCATAGGGTGGTACTGCAAATATTGCCAATGTACCAGTGAAAGTAAATGAATGTGGCCAGAAGCAACTGTCTATTCTCTTTAAGATAAGGCATCCTGCAATTAAAAACAGTGGACTAAGAAAGCTTCTTAAAGCTTATTTTGTCAAATGAAAAATGCTCTGGTTTTAATGCCATTGTAATAAACCTTATTCTTATTCCTGGCATGGATATTATATATTTTTTAATTTCAGAAAAATGGATAATTAGCATTTTAGCTTATCACTTTCCTTCCATGCATACAAATAATTTGTCAGATAGACCACAAAGAGAGACAAAATTAAATAATAGGTCTAAACAGCATGGAACCAAAATAAATTAGAGGTTAGGCTTCCAGCCCGTTAGGTGAGTTTTCATGGGAAAGAAGGTGGGGAGGGGTTAATACAAGGAAGTTTTTCTGACGTTTTTTGCTGCCTACCTTGATATTGTTTCCCCGTATCAAATCCCAAATAAATTGACCTGAAATAATATGCGAACTTCATGTTAGAAATCCCCTCGTTTATTTGTGAGTCTAATTTTTTCAAATGTATTTAGATTAGAGGCCTAACAGGCATTACTGCATCTGTGATTCAGCCAACTAAGTTCCTAGATAATGGTCCATGATTAATGGTAAGTGCTGATAATAGGAGGTTATTAGAGAAAGCAAACTTGGAACAAATCTGCTGTATACATTATATACTTTACCGCCATCTGTGGGTATTTATAATAAATACAAATTAAAGTCAGCGGTTAGAGAAACCCATGTTTTCCATATATGAAAGCAAATTCCTTAGATGTAGTCTTCCAGTAGGCATCTTCACTGTAGGAATTCCCATTATTTATTTTTTTTTTTGCAGAGATACTTACCTTTACTTGCAAAGAAAAAACAGCTTTTGTGGCTAGAGTTAATTTGGCCTTGGTTGCTGTCAAAGATGTCTTTCTGGAGTCCACTGTGTAAGGAAGGATTATGTGTTACATGGTACCTCTGCTCTGCTGCCACACACCTTATTGGGTGTGAAAAATTGTTTTTGTCCTTTCATACTGAGATTCATTCACTATTCAGCCTGTGTGCTAAGAGGACGTTCCTCCCTTTTATGTCTCCTTGAGTTGTGACATTTTACCTCCTTGTGGTTTGTATTGTTTGCTGAGCAAATACGTCTGTATAGAGAAGAAACAGTTGTTATCTTCCTTATTGCTAAATGTAAAAAGCAGAAAAGAAATGTGATACAGACAGAGAATCGCAGAAGATAAATTAGAGCTAAATATTATGGTACCAATAACCTGGTGAATCAACTGTCATGTTTTTCTGGTAGCAAATGTACTGTTGCAAATACAGTTCTGCAGCAGAGTGACCAAAGCCATGCCATTGTTAGGATCAGCTTGTGTCGTGCTCTGAGTTGTTTATGCTGTTTGATGGACAGTGTCTGGTTTACATGGTGTTTTTCCAGTAACTTTTGTGCACAAAATTCAAGAGTCATCACGTAGTACTGAGGGCAGGTGAGCAATGTGGTGGATGTTAAGATAAATGACTTACTGTATTCAGCATTCAGCAGGCAGTATTTGGTTGGAAGAATTCCCGGCTTTTGAACTATTACAAAGTCATGATATTTTAAATCCTGTGTGTTTGTAAATGGGTGATAGATGAAGTGTCACAAACATTCTGGTTATTTATGGTCATCAGCTAAACCTCTGGGATGAAGTTAGGAATGCTGTAGAACTAATGTAGTTTGTTTGGTTTTCCATTTTGTACAGCTGTGAAGCTAATTTTTTCATAGACTGGTTTTCAGAGTGAATGCTATTTTAGTGCCTACTTTGTGAACTTGTCTATGTGGGGTGTGCATGATGGAGTTTCCCTCCCTTCCATAACAATTCAATCCTCAACAGTGTTTGACAGGAGCATTTCCACATGCTTGGTATACTTGTATTTCTATGCTGATTTTTTTCTATCTATATGCCAAAGAGTATTCTGCTTTTCTTCCAGTTCAGAGGTGTTCGTTATGTTGATCTGAAGGTACAGACATCTGCATGCCTAGAGGTGCCAGGGTTGCTGGTTACCTACACACTATAGTACTGTATGCTGGACTGAACATATCTATTTTCATCTCTTTTCTGTTTCAGCAGTTGCAGTGTAAAGGACAAAAGCTTTTCTCTCTGACTAATCGTTCCTAAATGATTTGATTGACATGTCTGATGAAGCTTTCTTCACAAGAGTTTGTTTATAACTTAACAAATATCTTTATGAGTTTTGGTTCTTCTTTGCTGGATTGCATTCCCAAACACAATGATTTATCTTCTCAGCAATGTATCAGTATTTTGCTTTTTCTCAGATCCTTCTTCCCCTTACACATTTCCCTTTTAAGCACTAAATTACATTCTGTCCTTTCATAGGTGTCTGAAATTTTTTCTGTTCTCTCTTCTCTTCTGTGTGTTCTTTCCATTTATTTCCTCCCCCTTCTGTGACATGATCCATTCATGTAAATAAGAGCATGTCCCTTCTGCCATCCTGCCCAGGGACAGGACAGTTTGCCAGGCACCTGAGACACGAACAAAATGAGTCTTGTGCAGACTGACTGAGAGTGCACATGCAGGACAGGTCTTCACATCCTTCAGGAAATGCCTTAGGGTAAAACTTTGTTCACCTGCCACTCTCTCAGTGCCCAAAGTCCTCCAGAGCTGTTGACTATCAGTCCTCCAGAGCTCTGCCTCTCCTGGCTCCTTCTGCTGCACTTGAAGCCCTGAATCTGGCAGCTTCCTTCCTCCATCAACCCTCCATGCAAAGGCAGAACAGTTTCTCGTCTTCTTATTTACTCCCTGCCACCTTTTTATTTTTAAGTCTTTTTTACCAATAAAGCTATCAAGAGTCTTCCAATAGTTTATTATTCCAGAAGAAAATACTAGTGTAGGCTTATTTAAAAGATGTCAGTTTCCATAAAGTTTCGGCTGGAAATCAGGAAAAATGAAAAAAAATGAAAGGGACTGTTTTGTTAATGTGAGCTCCCATTCTTTTATTCTATTTTTTTTTTTTTTGTAACAAAGCAAAATGTTCAATTGGAGGAGCATTTTAGCTCCATTTTAGAAAATGACTTAAATACAATTTTTGAAAAATAGAAAGTTAAAATATCTTGATCAAGCTGGACATGGCTTTTATTCAATTTCAGTCAATTTTGTTTTATGAGATTATCATGAGGGGTATTATCTTTGACTTTTCAATTTTTCCCTTATAATGAAGTAGTGGAAAATACCTAAAATACATAACAAGACCTGAATTTTATTCTTTATAAGTTACATACTTGAGTCTTTCTACTTAGAGTTTTCTCACTTATATTTGAGGCATTTGGTTTTTGGCTCCTGGTATCATGAGATGTACTTAATTCTTGCTTTGTTTCAAAGCTGCTTATATTGTTCCCAATAGGAGCAGCAAAATCAACAACATTTGCTCTGCTGTGTCTTGAAAGAGGTAGGAGCTGGCATAGAGTTGTCTGGTGCTGTCTTACAAGTGAGAAAGATGACACTGCATCACTTTGCACTGTGGTTCGTGTTTGGAAGGTTTGAGTTTCTGGTTTGGCTTTTTTTTCCTTTCCATGAGAAACAAAACTAAAATGTTTCAAAAATACACTTACTGGTTGAAAGTTGAGATGGGATGGGTGACACTGGCACACAAGTTTCAACCTCTGCTCAAAGTCCGAACTTCCTTTGTTTTTGAATACACAAGATACTTGTTCAAGCAAAGGGCTTGTACAGCCCCTTTAAGGAGCTGTAACAAGAGCTGCAAATCAAACAGTTCTGTAACAACTGGGTCAGTGTATATAGAAAGACTTTCAAATATGGTTATTTATTCAGTCTCCTGCTGTAAGATTAGCCCCATTATGTGCCTCCTATGCATTCCCTTCCAATTCATTCAATTTAAATAAAACTTTCTGCTAGAACTCATGTTTATATCAGTGACATTCATCTAAATAAAATATCCCAGGCACTTGAGTCTCAGGAACAGTCTTATGAAGAAGCAGATCATATTCTATTTGTTTGGAAATGTGATGCATGTTGACGTGGGCTTATTTCAAAATAATGTCAAAATGTTAAAATCTTTATGAAATCTTAACATTAAATTTTTATGAAGACAGAGATGGTTGCTGGGATGTGATTCTGAGGGCTAGGACCAAAATCAACTGCTGAAAGTAAAAAAAAACCGCAATACTGCCATAGGGGGGAAGAGGGAACAAACACAAACTCAGGGTAATCAGACCTGTCTTTTTTATAATTTTTATCTTTTTTTTTCCATGATGTTAGCAATATAATGTAAATTTTATACAGTGCTGTATTAATTTGGTAATTCTTGCTGGTTGAACACACAAATACTATCTTTTCTTTTAATGTGCTGAATTTTTTCTTAGAGAAGCTTGGCAAGTCTTTCCTCCCAGTCAGAGGTCTGAAGAAATTGAGTAAGTGTAGATAAAACTAGCCTGTTTAATCACTGAAACACAGGAAAAATTAAAATACATTTTTTGCTTGTAAAGCAGAGAAAAGCAATAAAAGCAATGCCAGACGGTTAATGCCTCTCTTGTACCTTTCATTTCAAAGACCTCAAAAGAACATCAAGAAGAATAAAGGCAAAATCTATTCCCTATTGGCATCATTATAAATATTGTATCCTCTAAAACTCTAAAGACATCCAAGAAGAGTAGAAGAATAAATGGCATTGAAATAAAGAAAGTCTCTCTGGAGCTTTGTTCAATCGGCTTTGTTAGAATTCACTCAAATAGGATGATTATAAGAAAAGATCTCATTTGTTTCAACATTAAAGGAGCAAATTAATATGTGGCAAGCTGCTAATAATTGCCTCATTATGTAGTGAATGGGCATTGCGTCCAATTTACAAAATTACAATCATATTGTTAAAGTAACAATTGAGAAAGTTTAGTCTGAGTTTCTTAACTATCTGCATGATTAGCTGTGGGATTCAGAGTGGGACAGAGTTGGTGGTTGGAGAGAGCACACCACCCATCTACAGTGCTAAGAAGCCTCAAGAAAAATTCAGCTTTTCATTAGTGGGAATTCCATGTGCAGAGGTCCTGAGCTGGATTTGGTCCAGCTGAGGAGTGAGTTTGGTAGTCTCTGCTGAGACCAGAGCATGGCATGTGGCTGGTCTGTCCAGACATTATTTTGTGGTTCAGAGGCCTGGCCTGAGACCATCCCCACATGGACCTCAGCAGATGTACAGGGCTGTGGCTGGGAAACTTGGTGATCCAACATCTGTGCCATTGGGAAACCCACCCATACAAATGGTTCTGTAGCTGGAATTTCAGTCTCCTGATGGAGACATTGGAAATGGTGGGGGAATGTTCAAATTTGGAAAGTAAGCAATTTTCCAAATAATGAAATCCTGTGTGGAAGAAAATCATGTTTTGTGACCTACTTTAGTTGGATTTGCTTGTGACCTTTTCTAATTTTGGCTGATTTTGTTATTTAATGATTTGACCTTTGATTCTGTGAAGCCACTTCAGTGCTAAATGCAAAGAACTGTTAGATAAGTGACCTTTATTACACAGCTATTTCTCTTTGCTAGAGAAATGGCAGTGTTTTGCAAGTTCTAATTCACAGTTTTAATTATCTTTTCTATTGTCTGTAAGCTTGCACAGGAAATGGAAAGGTCAGACATTTCATTTTCTTTACTGATTAAAATATAAGTGTTCCTCAACAGTTACAATGTATCATTCAGGAAAAAGATGGGACTGTTTGTCAGAACCATACCCAGCTGCTCTGCTGAGGATTTCTACATCTTTCTATTCAGCACAAAATGAGCCATTTTCTAGCAGCAATAATAGCCCAGCCCACTTGATGTTTAAAGGTGAAATAAATGTCTAAGTACATGAAAAGAGAAGAAAAGATGAATGGTTCTTAATGTTTTTGTCTTTAAGTCATATATCTGTGATGCAAGGGAATGAAGATGTTGTGAGAGGTGAACCTTGGCCTGATGTTCTGGGTCCACAGAGGATAAGCAGTAACAGCACAAGTCTCTGTGTGGTCCTGCCAGTCTGTTTCAGTCCCACAGCTGCTGGACATTCTCTGCAGAGGAGAGGGCAGCCTGGGCTGCCTGGCAGACCCATTTGTATTGTATGTGGATTCATGTGTGTTACTGGAGCCACCCTTCTCATCTGTGACACAAACCAACACCACACGTTGGTGGCCTGTCTCCATATGAGATTCAATGAGTGAATATCGATGTGTGTTTTCTCATATGTTGAGGGAGATATGATGCAAAAAAATAATGAAGGCAGTGGATGATTCTGGAGTCAGTAGAATATATATTATGGGTGTCTATCAGTCTCCTAACTGTCTGGGGTGTCTGTTGGCAAACATGCATATTGGGACATGAAAAATCTCTCTACATTGTAAAAAATATTTATTGTGAGATAGAGCTGGGAGAGGGTTTCCCTCTGACTCTGTTCAAGAAGAGCAGATTATATGTTGACCTAGTGTAGGCATTCAGTATTATGAAAGCACTTTTTAGATTGGAGCAAGATAAATGAATCACAACAAAAGAGCTAGAACAGGGGACACAGTTGCAGGAGTGAGTACTCAGCTTATTCAAGCAGAACAGTTGCACTCAGTGAATAGAAAATGTGCAATGCATTTCTAACTAAGGTGAGAAAATCAAACAATTCCAAATTTAAGAGAGCAGCTCCATTTTAATGGAGAAGGAAGAATTTAGTGGAAAAAGCAACTCTGAGTATGAGACAAATTTAAATGGAACCAGATTCTTGACCAAATTGGCTTTTCCTATCTAGCAGTTTCATATTCAGCATTTGTTAGTTTGAAAGTTCACCCCGAAAGCTATAAATTAATCTACTGGGACTGTAACAATTCACTTCATGCTAGGATATGAGTTATGTGTGTGGATTTGTTTAGGTCACCCAGCCATGTCCTCATAATGGATCTTAGAGAGAACTTCTGTAAGTAAGCAGTAAACAGAAAGACTGCTATGTTCAGCTGCATCTCCTGGGATTTCATCCCTGCTGTCAGAGAGCCATGCAGGACAGCTCTCTAAAACTATAACAGCTATAAAAAATGCATGGTGTTCTGTGAAGGAAACATTGACAATGCTTTTGTATTCAATCAGGAATCTTTAGCTTCTGATGAAATGAGAAAATAATGTTTTCCTGAACCAGCCTCATAATGAAATCAAATCAATCACAATAGAGAAATCAAAGCTTTGAAATTGTGAAGTTTACTGCACAAGTCTTGCAGGATGCACCTTAATTCAGTACAATATTTGTCACCAAAAAATGAGATATTTTAGCTCTTACAGTTTGGCTCTCTTCAGATGTTTGTCTCTTGTCCTTGCATTATTGCCCCTTATCAAAGAATTTGTTGTTTATCAGCAATAGCATCCTAGGGTTATAGTGGTCAAATGTAAGCAGGCTATTCATCCACATCAACTAAATGAGGTGTGATGTTTGAAGAGAAATAACCACAAGCCTGATCAGAAAAGCACCCTAGCATCCTGTCAGAGTAAATGGCCAAAGAACGTGAAGGAAATTCTTCCTAAAAGATACTGAACTGATGTCACTGGCTCCCAGTTGTGAGCATGACAGAGGATCAAGTCTGTGACCATACAAAAAATTGTAGGTTATCTCTGACCTGGATGATCTTCTGTAGGGTTTTTTTGATGGATCTAGTTTTCATTTGATTTTGATTTCTAACTGAACTCTTTATACAATACAATTTAAACAGAGGGTGTTTCCTTTTAGTCTGTAGGTACAAAAGAACGAAAAGATATTTACTCTTTATACTCTGACAAATGGAACATCGGATAGGTCCTTATATCTCTGTTAGATGATTTTTTCTATTTTCAATTCTTACTGGAGTAACAGCACCCTAGAACATGCTCAGGAAATACTGTCTTTGACTGTAGCTTTCTCAGGATTAAGTTCAGGTGTCACCAGTCCATCTGCCTCTCATTTCCATGGATCATAAGTGCTCTCTGGTGACAACAATATATTCCTCTGTTCACATCCCCTGTCCAACTGCAGGATTTTCATACTATTAGATTGCTTTTCAGGGTTACATTTCTCATTCGACTTCCGTCAGAAATTTGGGAACTATTCATTCAGACACAAACACAGCTAATGCACAGTTAAACTTCAGCATTACTTTTTCAGCAGGTTTTTTCCCATTGCTCACACCTTGTTAAAAGAGAAGCCATTGATTTAAATAGTGCTTTCTGCTGCTTCTTTATTTCCTTGTTTTTTAGTGAAAAGAGTAACATTTAGAGAAAAAAAAAAGGAATGGTTATTTGTATAGCTGACTTTGCAAGGTGGGAACAAAGGCCTATTTCACTGAAAAGGTTTGCATTCAGAGCTTTGTAGTGGGAGAGTTTTCAAGTAGCTCTGCCACATGAGGATTGTGGTTTTGTTTTTTTAAAGAGAAGCATTGCTATCTATTTGTTGTACTGTACCTGTTTTTCTTTTAACTGATTTTCAGTCTTCATGTTTTACAGAGAAAAACTTGCAATATATACTATTGTTTCCTGTCTTCCAGCCTCTACAGCTTGACTGTGACCTCTGTGCTGTTGTTTCAAACTCGGGACAGATGGCTGGCCAGAGGGTGGGCACTGAGATAGACAAGTCCTCCTGCATATGGAGGATGAACAATGCTCCCACAAAGGGCTATGAGGAAGATGTTGGGAAGAGGACAACTGTAAGAGTCGTCTCTCACACAAGTGTGCCTCTCCTGCTCAAGAATCCCGAGTACTTTTTCAAAGAAACCAACAACACCGTTTATGTGGTCTGGGGTCCTTTTCGAAACATGAGGAGGGATGGCAATGGCATTGTGTACAACATGCTGAAGAAAACGGTTGACAGCTTCCCAGCTGCCAAAATCTACGTGACAACGGAGAAGCGCATGAGTTACTGCGATGCCGTGTTTAAGAAGGAGACTGGGAAGGACCGGTAAGTCTTACACATGAAGAACAATTATAATGTTTGACAAAAGATCTGTGAGAGAGTCCACGTGGGACGTCAGCTACTAAATGAGTCCCCAGATATGTTTTTAATGGATTGCTATATGGGTTTGACTGCTCTAAGCATTGATGAGGCAGCAGCCAGGCCCCATTTACCCCACCTACGCTACCTTCTGTTCATTCCATTTCTGTTGGCTTGAATCCCAAAAATATTGGATGTCTTCCTGAAATGTTTTCAAAGCTGTGTGTTGTTTTCAGCTCAATTTACTATTGATTAAATCGACATTTTATTTGAAAAGGATAATCCTACACAAACAACATTTCCAAATGCACAACCTCAGGATAATTCTGGATATTGCCTTTTCTTTTTCTCTGCAGATAATTCTGTTGAGATTCACTGTAGCTTTGCTTCAAACCTCAGGGTTATGCATTATTTCTGTTTCTTGGAGAAAACAGGTTCTCAGAGATACTGGAATAGATTTAGGTTTTTACCAGTATTATGCTGAAATTCTGTTTTCCATACTTGATAATGGGTATTTATGCTACTCAAGTGAGGCTGTAAGAGGTGAAAGGGTGAGGGCCACTGTTTGGACTAGCATGTTCAAAGCAGAAACTGGATTTGTGGAATTAAGACCACAGATTTCAAGAATTTCAAGAATTCAAGCTGCAAAAATTCAGATCATCTGGTTTTTGGCATGGAAGAGCAGCTGTCACACATACTTGAGCTAACTAGGAAGGAGTTTCCAGATCACTGCTGTGCCTTAATATTAATTTTTAAATGTACACATCATGAATTTGAGGTTGGGAAGGACTGTTGTTAGTCTGACCTGATTAAAGATACAGATACTCACAAACAACTTAACGTAGTCTGAAATTTTGGCTTAGCTTTTGAGGTAGGAAAGCTTGTTATCTCAAACGTACTTGTTTCACTGTGTTAGTAAACTGTCAGAACTTGGTGGCAGTTGGTTTTTCCTATTTTTCAAACTATTGGAACATAAAGAGGAGCCTGCCTCTGTTCACCAAGTGCTCATGTTGCTGCTGTGATTCTGGAGTTGGAGGGAGCTCATATATATCATAAAGGTGTCAAGGTTATCATGGCTTCTTTAGTTTAACTGAACAAACTGATGAACAGGAGCTAATAAATACACAAGACCCATTCTTCCAAAATGACCTTTAATAATCCAAGTCATCCTGTTTATGTATTAATCAAGCTAAATATGATCACGGGTACATTATTGCATTGCTGTACATAAATTTGTTTATATATATGAGTCAGTCAGGTCACAGCGACTTTGCAATACTTCATCAAAATCCCTATTGTGAGATTAGACTTTGAAAAAATCTCCACTTTATCCTATGAAAAACAAAAAAATCTCATCATTCAATGTCAAAGTATCCCTTTCTCCAGCCTACTCTATTCCTCTTCAACAAATTAGCACGTCTCAAGTTTTTATAGTTACGCAATTAACACAATACAAATGCTTCTTTTCATGTCAAAAGCGGATTGAGCTTCTCTCAGTGCTTATAACAAAGTTCTTAAGCAGCCTAATGTCAAAGTAGTCCATGGTCTTTTTCCTTAAGTTGCACATTTCAGCAGCAATACATTTTTATGAGCCTGTCTCATGACCCAATCACGTTGTTTGTGCATGTGTGTCCCTTGGACACCAAGGGAAAAACCCACCACTTCTCACAGTGGCAACCAGGTAACAGCCTTGTATCTACTGCAGCTTTCATTTTTAGCCCTAATTTTCCACATCAAATACTTAGTGATGTTTTTAACATCATTTAGTGCTTTTGTCAGCCAGAAACAAGGGAAATGATTGATGCATCACCAGCCAACACCTTCTGTATCTCAAGAAAACATCTTGCGCTTCCCTATTAATCAGGGATTTCAGTTTGGAAACTGTTTCATTTTCTGTAACATCTTCAATTTGCAGGACCTGTCTTCTTTTTCTAGGGAGGGTCATGAGACTGTTAGAGGTATCTGGCATTTGTGGAAGCAGTAAATGGAGAGCGCAGGAGACTTGTGGGTGATGAAAATACTTTCATACATTTTGCCAACTATTACAATGCTGAGACAGACTCAGGTGCCTCAGCCAAATATTCCTTCAGTTCCTCAGAGAAACATCAACCCTTGCTTGGAATATTAGATTGAACAGAGGTCTGGTTCGACATGTCTCCAGCAAAAAATTCTGGAAGGAAACCAATTTCAACTCATATTTTAAATTGTACTGAGTGGATTGAAGCTACATCTATTTTAGTTTAATCCTAAAATACTGTCTTTCCGTACAGTGTATGCTGCTAATGCATAGTAAGATTGCAACAGATTTCTAGTCTGTCGAGCCTTTAATGAGTTTTCTGTTTCTACTCTTTGATGTACAATCTTTTTAGGTAATTAGTGGGACTTTTCAGCAGTTTCATCCTTGTGATGCTCAAGTTTTTAAAGGATGTTGTGAGAAGCAGCTAACAGGTATGTGCTGCAGTCACTTCTCATGGGAGCTTTATCCCTGACTTCACTGGGTGCAGGTTCAAAACCCACAGCTTTGGTATTGACAAATGATTTATTACTGATGTGTGGAAGAAAGAAACAAGAATTGCCTCTAAGTAAATTCCAACAAACAGTGTTTTTTATTTTTTTAATGCATTTTTGAATTCTACAGCAGCACAAAATACCCTCTAATATGGGCTATCTGCACTGGGTAATTAACCTTGCATGAGTGTTAAGAATCTGGGGAACATATGTTCTTTCTGAGAGTCTTTGTTAGTGAAGCAGTCGAGTTCAAGGTAGTGAATGCTCATCCACTTTGAATAATTGTTGTACATAAATAATATTCATTACCAGACATTCAAAATTTTTCATTAATGCGTTTTACTTGGTACTTCCCTAGAGGGAGCATAAAGCTGGCAGCTTCTTCCAGTACTTCACTAATGTGCTGGTGTATTATATATATTGACTCAAGTGAAAGGATTTAAAGAAATATTAGATAATTACTAAATGTGGCATCTTTGTATGTACCTCAATCCAGATAAGTGGCTCTAAAGCCATCTATATCTTTGCCATGCAATACAAATATAATGCAATATGATATAATAACATTTAATTGGTAATAACAGAGAAAACTGTAATCTTCATTAAAGCAGCAAAGCTAATTCTGGTCTGATAAAGTGCACTGAGCATCCCTAAATAGGTTTTAATTAGCTGGCACCAAAGCTGCACCACCCTTAGGGAGGGTAAAATTAATGAAAACTAGCAGCAAATAGATCAATGCTACTGGATGTTCTTGCCTTAGGTGAAGGTGATGAGAAAGAAAGGAGTGTCTTTTAAGGATCATTTAGAAAATAGTCTGCATTAAAAGTCACTTTCAACAAGCAACGCTAAAATAAATCTGTGCTGATATCAGTGGAGCAGTGTAATATTTTCTGGACTGCAGGCTCCATTTGTGATTATACTACAAGCATTTCAGGCTAACCCCTGAGCAGTGCCTGGGGGCTCAGCTGCACATCTCCCCTCGGGGCTGGCAGTGGGCTCAGACCACTCCTGTCCCACTGCACAATGTGTGAGGCATTCAGCCCCAGCAAACAGTGCTGATGTGCTGGTACTGCCCAAAGAACAGCTTAACTGGGTGTTGGCAGTCACTCTTTTAGTGAGTTACTACTGAAAAGAAAAAGCTAGTGCTGAGCTCTGCTGAAGAAATGTACTCTGCCTTCCCAGTAAGAGATGTGAGATGATTTTCTGAAACCCAGCTGCTGAGGAAATGTACTCTGAATTCCCAGTAAGGGATGTGAGATGATTTTCTGAAACCCAGCCAGTTTGGTAGACAGAGGACTTTCCACGTACACTGTCTTAACTCTGACAATGCCCTTCCCAATATCCAATCAGTTCAATTCAACAAGATTTTTTTAAGATTATTAGCTACACACAAACACATCTTCAGGTGGCAGATTCACTGAACCACATTTGCAGTCAAATTACTGTTTCTGAAAGACTACTGTCAATATCTTGGGCAATTCTGAAGAAACAAAATAGCTTTTGTGCTTCTCTTCCAGAAGTTCTTAGTTTTCTCAGTTCATGCCAGATGGTGCTATATGTTAGGTTGTGAGAAAGCTGTTTTATCATTCAAGGCAGACAGATGAATCATTCTGATCGCTGACTTCTGCATCAAGATTCAAAATTTGGGGTTGTGTTCACGTTGCCATTTTACTCAGTTCTGCTCACTAATTATTTATTACTTTTGTGATATATGAGATCTATATTATATCTCTGTCATTTAGAGCTAGCAAATTACATTCATCTGAAGTTTGGATTGACACTGTTAAGACAACTGCAGTCATCACAGCTTCACCTCAGCTAATATGTGGTTTTTCATGTGTCTGACTAATCTACATGAAGCTATAGTCTAGTAAAAATGTCATTGAAATGAATACATGAAATTACATTCTCTGAGGTTCAAGTAGCTGCAAGTTGTATTGTTTTGTGATATTCTCTGTGAATTGAGGTAGTCAAGCTGTCAGTGTCCAGAATATCAGAGTTTTATGGTATGTTTCTGGTTGTTGGCTTGAATGAAATACTATAGTAATGATATTTTCATTTTTGAGCTTGCTTCCATATATATATATTTTGGTTTCTCTATCAAAGTTATTCAGAGAAAATATAAAAGATTAGCTACTGTTGCTTAAAATTTGCAGAAAGCAGTTTTTCATTGGGAAGCTGTGAGCATTGACACTGAGTTTGGCTCAGAGAGTTAAATTTTGGCACTTGGGAAGTACGCCCCTTCAGTACCTTGTATTGATGTGATTTTTCTAAAAAAAAATATAATTTCTGGAAGTTGAGGAAAAGTTCATTTCATTTTGAATAGAAAATGAGCAGAGTTAGGGAATATCAATGTCTTTAAATTACAGAACTTTAGGAAGAAAAGGATGAAAAAACTAATTCAGACTGACAGAGAAAATGTATAATGCCTGTTGGAACACTTTTAACAGCAAAGATTAATTGTAGTGTATATTTTGCTATAGTCTTAATCATGATGATGTAATTGCTGCTGCTGCACCAGTAAAGTCAGCAAAAAGTTCTCAGTTTCCCATGAGCATCTCAGCAACCCCAAAAATACATGTTTGATATAGTGACCATTGTTCAAGTATTTGACAGTGGATCTTTCTTGAACTATTGCTTGGCACTTCCATTCTTTCTTTTTATAAAGTAATTCCTTCAAAAAATGCTAATAGATTTGTCCATCTTAATTCATAATGGGTTTAAATAGTTTCATTTTCAGTCGAGACTGCTTTATTACCTGAAAAAATAAGTGTCTAAAGCATGAAACCTTAATGAAATAAATAGATTTTTCATTATAAAACACTTAAAACCTCAGCATCTATTGCTGTCTGTGGTCAATCACCAGATGGTTAACAACTGTTTGGGGGTTTATATCCACTCTTCCATTTCCTGGTAAAACACCAGTTGTTCCCGAGTATTCTACATTTATTCCCTGCAGCCCATTAGTAACTGCATTTATATTCTTTATGAAGATTTTCCTAATTAAGATGAACACTTTTCTCTATTAGGCAGATGGAACTCAATAGAAGTCCATTCTTTATTAACATGCCAGTAAATGCTGCTGAAAGCACACCAGCACTTCTGTTAAGAAACACAGCTCCTACTACATTACACTAATTACACAGTAAAGTGAAACTTTATTAAAAAATATCAATATTAGCTATTATTTTGTGATAAAGCTGTGACTGCATATAGATTGGTGTGAGCTTAGAGACCTATTGATTCTGCAGTGGTTGCTGACTATAGCCATGGAGTTGTTTCTTTTTAATTAATGATTAAAGACAAGGAATATATAATCAGGATCTACTCTATTGTGTATTTTCACATGTTCTTTGAATTTATCCATCTATTTCTTCTAATTTGAGTGCCACTGGATCTGTTTTGTGCTGCTGATGAGCTGTATGTTAAATCTTTATACAATGTTTGGTATAGCCCTAATTAATTACATACACACCATTTTCATCCTGTGCTTTAAATACTGTGCAGCTTTTATTGTTATGAGAGAATTGCTGATACCTCTCAGAAGGAACTGTGCATATGGATGGATTCTGGAATTGATCCTTGAGGGTCCCTTCCAACTCATCATATCCTGTAATTCTGTGATTCTCACACCCCATGATCATCCACCTTTGGAAAGGATGATGTAACTCAGTGACTCATGCTGGCAATCCTGGTAGCATCCTGGATTGCAGGGCTCCCAGTTTTGCTGCTGATGGTGAGGATATTTTATGGTTGCAAAGGAAAAAGTATTGGAGACAAAAATTAGCAGAAGCATAGATTTTGAATGAAGCCTTTGGTGTTCATCTTCCATAGTTCAATGTTTTTCACTTTTCAGATCACAGTGTGTAAAATAGACCTTGATGTTCTTAAAGGAGCTTAAAATTTTGAAGGAATAGAAATAATTTTTTAAAAATTTAAAAATTAAAAAAAAGAGATAATCTGCTTTTTTAAAATTCAGTCCTGCTGCCAGGTGAAGTAATTGTCTTGAAAAACACAGAGTGATTATCACTGAAGTCTGTACTTATTACCAGTTGTCACACAGCAATTCTTTTCTAAGAGACATTAAACAGATTAGAAGATAAATGTAATGTTGCTATTGCTTAAGTGTGATACCTGTTGATTACTGGTAACTCTGGGGTTTCTAATGGAAGCTCCCTAAAGAGCTCTGAGCTGAATTTACAGTGCTAAGTAAAAAGAAAAATACTGCAACCAAACTGCATGAGGTGCACTGGGAGGTTTGTGCTACAGAGCTGCTGCTCAAGTGAGAATAGCAACTTTAGGAGACAGGGAATGACTTTACAATAATTTCTTGCTTTGGGTAGAGAAGAGTTTCTGTACATCTGTCCATCCACTGGCTAGTCAAATTTTTTAGAAACTATTTTTATAAGAAAAGCTGTATGAGAACTCTCATACATATATCCCTGAATTATATTTAGAAGAGGTTGTCATCTCAAAACTTTGTACAAGTAAACAACACAGCAAAAGAATATCTGTTTGAAAGTAGAAAAAGTTTAGCCTGAACTTATGGTCGAGTATTTTATCTTACTGCGTAGAAAGATTAGTAAACAAATTCAGCATGGAAAATTTAATTAGTAAGAAATCAAGCCTGTGTGAGACCTCACAGAGATAGGTAGGAGGAAAACTAAGGGGAAATGGGAATTTTTGTGACTCATTATGTTAATTTAGAACTCATTGTTAACTAGGTGCTTGCTTGTGCACATCTTCAATATGTATTTTTACCCAGATGAAAACAAAGCAGATGTTTTACCTTTTTTTATTTCTCTGTCTGTTATCCCACATAAAGAGTTTGGGCTGCAATTTAAGAATAGTGAAGCTGTTCAAATATATGGATCTATAGCACATGCCTTTGAAGGTGACTCAGGATTCATAGCAATGCTTCTCAGGGAACCTGATGTGCTATTGGGATATGCTACAACCTGTGTTTAGAAAACAATCACTCCTACACAGTTCCTGTGATACTCAACTTCTCTGAGCTTTTAACCGTGAGGCAACTCTGCATTTAAAGAGTAACATGCACAAGAGAAGCATGTACAATTTTTGTCAGAGAATCACATCTCAGCAGGTTTTGGAACTTCCAGCAGTCTGGAAAAACTGGAAAAAGTGGGGATTTATTATGAATCTTCAATCTTATGTCTTTAAACAGTTTGTGTGAAATCTCAGGTATTGACCAGCATAGGGCTTAGTTTGTGTGTGAAGGGAAATAATTTTTTATACAGATAGTCAAAGATTCAGCCATTCTATTTTCAAGACTTTTTAAGAATTCCTGATTATGGGAGCATTCAGTACATTTGGGACCACTCATCTCAGAACCTGAGCACCCTATCTGGTGCATTAGAATTCAGTAAACATGCAATTGCAGTAGAAGAAAAGGGTTTTGACTGCTCATATTTGTTCTTTACAAGTTTCTTGTTGGTATCCTGTCCTTATATTTGGAGACTTTTTTTTGTTGTTGTTGCTGTTTTTAAAATTAAGTCATCTCAGCATGCATATTCTCTCTGCTCTAGTCCTACAGGTTACAGAAAGGAGGCAAAAACACCCTGTCTAATAACATTCTCTACATGATTCATTAAAACTTGCAAAGCACAGGATTTTCTGCAAAGCTTTAAAAATTATTGTAGATGATGTCACTAGTGTAGAAGAAGTCAGAGAAAGGAAAGAGTTAGCAGATGAAATTCTGAAAAACAAACAGCATGCTTTTATCTTAACAATAAAAACAGAGATAAATGCCAGAAATATGTGCTCTGTGATCAGTTTGCTCTCCATATGTTTCAGAATTTTCCTTGAATAATTTCATTAGATTTTCTAGTACTCTTGTCTCCAAAAAGTGTCCTAAACATTTTCCATTAGAGCATTTCTGAAAAATGTTACAGGTATCACTTAAATCTCAAAATGTCTTTGTGAGGGAAAGGATATTTGTCCTCTTTTTACAACTTGACTTCTCTGATAGAAAAGGACACTAGGGGAAAGCAGAAGCTATTGCTGTGAAGAAATTCAGGTGCAAAGGGCATTTTGAACATTGTATGCTTACCATGATGGCATTTCTATCTCATACAGTCCTAATTTGGGTTGGAATGGTCTGGAAGTGCAGTATGGAACAAATTTCTGCTGCTCTATAACCTGTTTTCAGCCAAACATGGTAATGTTACAGCATTTCCTTCTTTATTAAATTAGCAGTAGTCTCTTGACATTTTACAATCAATCAAAATACTAGGAAAAATAATCTGAAAAGTATGTGCAAAGCAGTATTACTCTAAAAAAAGATTTTTAGTTTCATTTTTTTCAAGTATTATTTCATGTATTATCAATATTCTCTGTCCATACATTTCAGCATTCTTTACACACATTTCTAGTCCTTTAGGAAATGTGACTAGTGTTGGTCAAGTGTAGCTTTTTCTTTTATCAAGGGAGAATTGTGTCTTTGCCAAAGCTCAGTGGTTGTGGATTTTTGCTCGCTCTGTTTGTGCTGCTCTGATTTTATAAAAGTGATGACACTGTTGAAATATGTTTCTTGTTTGGAGCAGAAGCAGGCAATGGTCCTTAACTCCTTGGGGCTAATTTCATGCTTTTAAATTGCCTTTACCTCCCCTTCCAAGAATGCACAGTGTTAGGGAGAGCTGGATTTCAGCATCACTGTACAGAATGTGCCAGGGACTCTCGGCTGCAGTGACATCCCAGAGCCTTCACACTCCTAGAGGGATTTGAGTCTTGTTCATGGAGTGCCTCTTGGATATGAAACTTCATTTAACTTTACAGAGGACATCCCCAGGGTGGCCTCAAGCTTTATGTACTGCTTAGATCTGTCTAATCACTTCCTGCCAAGCTACACTGCTTTGCTTGGTTAGAAGGAAGGCAATGAATGGAGGAGTAGCTAAAGCCAGTTCAGTATTTATCAGTGGGAAATGTAGGATTTCAGGCATTATTTCTGGATATGGTTTAGGATGTTACTTGGAAATGATGCATTGAGGGAAGGCTTTTTCCAATTTCCCTTCCAAGCTCCTAATTTTGGATCACTTGGCGTTTTCTTTAATTTTTTGAAATAATAACCAATGGTATCATATAAATTTGATCGGTTTCAGGGTAGCACAAGCAAGAGAAGCTCCACATGTTTTCCTTAAACATCTTCAGTTTGCATTCCAGGCCTGAGATTGGCGTGTAATAGCAACATTTCCTTCATTATTACTTTATGTTTTTCCTTGAGGTTATCATACTGATTTCAAAACCACAGTCATCGTTACGCTAAAACCTTGATATTAATACATTGGTCTTTGTGGGTAGATTATAATATGAAGTTTCAAAATAATTGCCCACTAATATGAGAGGTGGATGTATAGTATTCTATTGCTTGCAATGCAACCATTAAAATAACAATTACGTGATAATGAAAGGACTCATTATGCTTTAGTTTATCTTTGCATAAAGTTAATAGCTAATGAAAACAGGAAAGATTATATCTAATTACATTTTACAATACTTTTACTCTTCCCATTAAGAGAGCACTTTGCACAGAATTGTAGATTGGCATGCCTCAGTAAAGTCTGTGTCCACTCTCTTCGTGCTTCAAATTACAACTGTTTTAAGACCAATGGTTGCATGTTCTTTTTTATCAAATGGTACACATATTCTTCACAAAGAACATTTTTGAAACTAAGTTATCAGAGGGAGTCAAATTTTCAACATGGCTGCGCTGAACATAAATGTAAAAATAAATTTCGTTTCTTCAGGTTTGAAGTGTTAGGAAAATGAAGGCAGCTTGACACTGACTCAGTCAGTTAGAATACTGTTTCTCTTTGGGTGAATGAGAAATATCAAACGGGTATATAACCTACCATCTGTGTCAATTTTGATTCAGGATTGTCTACAAGGCATTGTCAGGCAGGTGAGCAAGTTCCTTTTCTATTGTATCTGAGGTGGAAAATGCAAGAACAAATAGCAAAACAGGGCTTTGGTATGGAAAGAAAAATCTCTCATTTTCTATGTTGGGATACTAAGCTCTGAGTGAAGAGTGTTTAGTTCTGGAATACATAGATAGACCTCCCAAATTATCTTAATGGCAAGAAGACTAATTAGAATTAAGACATTTTGCTGGTTTTATATACAGATCATATTACAATGATTTTTAAAGATGCAGCAGGATTATCTTCCACTTTTCAATATTTTGCATATTTTTTAAACATAATGATTTATTTGAATATTACCTTTAAATACCAAAATCATGGAGGTGGGAGTTATATAATCTAATCCATTTCACTCCAAAACAGAATTGAGAGATATGAACTAAGCAGTTACAAATGAACTCAGCATTAAAAGTATAGTTGTATTGATTTTACTAGGTATTATATGAAATTACATCAATGGGAAATGTCTTTGGTCTAATTGCATGATATTTAATTAATTTATGTTCCAGTGAGCTATATGGTGGGTTGAGTTTGTGAGCCACAGTGTACGTGGTTTTAGGGTGTTCAGAGCCCAGTTACTGTCTGAGGCTCTGTTTGGCAGCTCAGTACATACTAAGGCACACATTGTGAGTCCAGAAGCCTGGTCCCAAGTAATTCCTGAAGCATTTCAACTTTCAAGCCTTCTCTTACAGCTGTCTCCAACTCTTCCATTTGGATTGCTAACTGAAATCACAAGCTGTAATGTCACTGTGGTCACAAACTCTTTATATTCCATGCTTCTCCTACACTTTCTAATCACAGAATCGGGGTTGTTAGCGTTGGAAGGGACCTCTGGAGATCATCCAGTCCAGCTCCATTGCTAAAGCAGGGTCACCAGAGCAGGCTATACTGCAACGCGCCCAGATCCGTTTGGAATGTCTCCAGTGATGGAGACTCCCTGTCTTCCCTGGGCAGATGTTCCAGTGCTCTGCCACCCTCAGTGTAAAGAAGTCCTTTCTCATGTTAACATGAAACTTGTTTTGTCTTAGTTTATGGCCATTGCTCCTTCCTCTGTCCTGATACTGTGTCTGCTGGGCTCCACTGAAAAAAGTTCGGCATAGTCCTCTTGGACCCACCTTTGAGATATTTATATGCATTAATGAGATGATCTCTCAGTCTTCTCTTGTACAGACTAAATGGGCCCAGCTCCCACAGTCTCTCCTCACAAGAGAGATGCTCCAGACCCCTCATCATCTTTGTGGCCTCTGCTGGACCTTCTTGAGTAGCTCCTTGTCTTTCTAGTACTGAGGAGCCAGAACTGGACACAGTATCCAGATGTGACCACACCGGGGCTAAGAAGAGAGGAAGGATCACTTCCCTCAACCTGCCGGCCACACTCTTCCCAATGGGGCACTTGTTTCTATATTACATGTTCCTTGCTTTTCTTGAAATATTTTTTCTTTCTCTGACATTTTTTACAGATATTTTGGACATTTTTTCCTCTTTGATTTCCTGCCTCATTGTTTGTAACGGCATCATCTGTGTAGCTTTCTTCTTTCAACCTTTTGTCCTTTTATTGTGAAACATATTGCTTCGAACACACCTCCTGTTTTTGACACAATCTGTTTTAAAACAGCTCACAGACCTGCAAGGTATCTGATGAAGAGCAGCTTTTCCCTTTGTGCCCTTGCCCTTGTCCTTGTGATTCCTTATTCACTTGAATCCTGGTGCAGAACACCTGAAAGTCTGCAGGTACAGAGCTGCAGATCTCAACTCAGTACAGCCAGTTCTTAAAACAAAAACAAAATATCACAGTGGGGCGTAGAAGCTGTGCATGATTATTTATTGATGATTGTTGGTTACAGGAATTAAAACAGCAGGGAGCTCAGATTTTGATCAGAAACCAAGTGATTTTTCTGTACACTTTTATTGTAAAATGTGAACATAATATAAACCCATTGTGCTCCTGCTGATAATGCTAAGCCCTGGCCTGACCTGCTGTATGAGGAGTGCGTGTTCTCTGTCACACAGGTATGTAACTGGATATGTGAGCATTGATTAAGGTTTGAAGCTGTTATAAGGCAATTTTTATATATGTGAGTGTCTTTGTGTCAGCTCTCTAGTGTGCCAACCACCCAGCACAATGTGATCTCCAAGTGAAAAGCAAAGGGATGTGGGGCTGGGCAGCCTTTCTGTGGGCTCCCAGCACAGGAGGGTTCACGCTGAGCAGAGTGCATGTGCTTTGCTTTTTTAAGCACTTTTCTGTTACAACAGTACAAGATAGCCAGCCTGGCAGTGACTTTCAGCTCTACAGGTATAATTTATTAGGTTTTAGTTTTTGTAACATCACCAACTGCTAAGGGAATTGATTCTTAATACATTTCTAAATAAGTAAAACTAAAGTATAAATAAATTATGCCTGGCTTATTAGTCCAGGTGTTTTCAGCATTGCTGAAAGTGGTTTGATGACAGCCACCAGCACTAGCAGTGGAAAAAAAACTTGATTTCACAGTGATTATTATCATTATAATAAACTATAATTGAAAGATTACAAAATTGATTCTTTTAAAAATTAATGTGGCATGAGTGAGTAGGCTCCATGGCATTCAGATTTTTTTAAGTGTTACTTGGAAGAAAAGTGGCTTATTTTATTTCCTGGCAGAAAACTGCTGATTTTCAAACAATCACATTAGAGAAAACAGTCCCAGAGGGTTACAGGAGGCAACAGACCTGTGCCATTATGCTTTACCCTTTCCTGATGGGTTCGGAGAAGAGCCAGAAACAAAAAAAGTTACATTCATTATTGAAAGAGCCTTGGGAAAATCTGTTTGGCCAAGCAATTTTGCATGAAACGAGTGAGGAAATATTTGACTGCAAAGAACATAAACTCCTTCCATCAATATGCAATTTTCTGGATCCATTTGTCCAAGTGATTATTAAGAACAGTTTCTAAATTTGCAGTGCTTTACAACTTCAAAGGGCTGTGAAAGCATCACCTAGTTAAATGGATGGAAGTGTTTTTTAATAAATAATATAAAAAAAAAGACCAAAGTCAGTTGTAAGACAGTTTAAAGTGCAAAGTATTGAAAACAGCAGGAAACCTGAAGACCTGCAACAGCAATCATCTGTTCCAATCAGGAACATGGAAACCACAAATTTATCTTTGATGATTTCCTGTAAATACGCCCTTTGAGGACAGATTGCCCTGCCCAGTCTTGTGGAAAATGCTCAGAGTTACAGCTCTTCTCACTGCAACATATGGATCTCAGCAAGCTCTGCTTCTCCATTTCCGAAGTCATTCTTCAGATGGAAAAGTCTGAGCAAAAATGTAGTGCTGCAAAAATGCTGGTTAGCCTCCTTCCAGCCTGGTCAGCCTGACTTGAAAACATCTTTCTGAGTTGTTGTTTTTCTTCTTGGCCATTTTCTTCAGCAAGGTCTGCCCAGCTTTCCAGACAAGTTGTCCTAGTGGAAATGGTTTTATTGGTGCTTTCATTCACTTCAGAATGTCTCATATTTCCCTAGGACTCTGCAATGTAAATACTTTCCCCCAGATATGTGTGCTGAGGGCTGGGGAAGGTACATTTGGGTGTTTCTGAGTGCCCCCAGGGCCACTCTCTGCAAAGGACCCCCCTGCAGTGTGACAGTGCAGTCAGGGTGGCTGTTCAGCCTGCTGGGCTCACTGTGCAGATGGGGGGTCTGGGTTTCTTTCCTGCCGCCTCTCTGTGGCACTTCACTCCTGATGTTGTGTTACGGGGTCTGAACTCCTGGAATCTGGGCTGCAGCCAGCAGTGTTGCATCCTGGTAGCTTGGGGTTTCCAGTCAGTGCCTCATCTCACATTTATGACACAGACATCAAAGAAGCCCAAGAAATTGAGGTTAGATGTGGCTTATTGTTTCCCCATATATATCCTGAAGAGAGAACATGCTATTCCATTTTAAAGCTGATGTTTATGCACCATTTCACATTGTCCAGATAGTTTGCAGTCTCTGAAGAAGTCTTCTATGCTTGAATTTACAGTAGACATATAATCTACTACATTTGGTATGTACGCTCTTACTTGATCACAACCCCCTACTACCCCTATGTAATGTTTTATTAAATAGAGAGACAGTTCCCAATCCCGTCTTTCTTCTCAAGACTGAAGTCAGTGTTAGGTTTCATTAATATTGTTTAGCATTTCATAGTGCATATCATCCACAGACCTTAAAGCACTGCAGGACATTAAATCAGCTTTAATTTTCCCATTTTCTTGATTGTAAAACTCATGCAGGGAATCATTTGTCAAGCTGCATAGAGGTATCATCCTGCAAGTCTGTGGCTATGAAAATACCCCTCAGCCAGGGTTCCCAGTTGTCTCTGATGCACTACCCTGACATTCAGATGGCACAAGTGCAAGTTCATGCTTCACTGAAAGGGAGTCCTGGGTGACCAAGTGAAGACCAAGCACATTTTTATAGGCAGAAAGAACTGAGATTTTTTCAAATAATTCACTAGAAATTCTATGTTTCCTAAATTTTTTATGACTAGACCCAGCTCCTGTGTCCTGGCCTCTGTGCAAAGATGGGCTTGTATTGCTCAGCAGAGCCTTGTTTAAAGGTAACACTTTGGAGAAGGGAGGGATGATCATTAGATTTAGGAAGGAGTATTACAAGACATGTTGAAGCACTCCATATTCAAGAAGTTGTTTTCCTGCCACTTTCCAGCAGTTAACATTGCCCATCAAAGAAAATTGCTAAATAGCTCTGCTACATCATTCTTTATTTGCATTAGAAATGGCTCTAAGCAATAACAGAATTACAGCCAAAAAGTGCCAGCACTTTATCATTCATTTATTTGATTTAATATATAGAGGTACCTATTTGAAACAGCATTTACTTTTTTTGAGCTCATCATAAAACCCAGTCTGAATGGAAGTGTTTAAGGTAATGACGACTCCGATTAATTCTCTTAGAACAGCATGACTGGAATCAGATACACTACTTCTCTTTTCATTAGACATTTCTGAGCTGTTATGAGTGATCTTATAGCATGAAAGGAAAGAAATTAGCTGTATAAATCCCCATGTAAATAATCCACAAAATGCTGCTATTCTTCTTACTCAACCTGGTGAAATGTAAGCTCGGAAGCCTTTGTGGTGGTGTCCAGACGGCATTAATAGAACCTGCTGCAAACTTTTTGTTTTAAAAAAGGCACAAAAGCCATATACTTGCTGTGTACTGCAGATTTCTCTTCACCTGCACTGTGAATTGAGTGGTGTTACTGCTTTCTCAGCCAGCCATTACCACCTTCTTCCCCTCTTCTCACTGCCACCAAATCCCTGTAAATCCAAGTGGCCTGAACAGCAGATCTCTAATCTGTTTTTCAACATGCACATCCCTCACCAAAGTCAGGAGGTCAGACGTTGTGTTGCACTTTTGTTCACAGTCAGGATTGATATCTGGGATGCTGCATCAAGAACTCTCTTCTAAGTGAGAAATGTTTCAATTCATTCTAGGAAATTTGAGAGCTGGCAGCTAAGTTTTGCCAGTGTTTTATTCCTGTTTAGATTTCTTGATCATCAGTAACTACTATTTATTATCAATGGGCATCGCTCAGATATAAGGAAAAACATTTTCCAAAGCACCTCCCTGACCAAATAGTCTGTATTACATCTGGAAATGAAACAATTCCCTGAGTAATTTAGGCATCTTGATTTTTTTTTCCCCAACCAAAGCATCTGAAATTCCCATTTTCTTCTGAAAGCAGAACTGGAAACGCTACTGTAGTATGTTTACATTAGTTGAAGAAGCAGAGATTTTCTGGTAACATTTGTCTAAATTTCTTGTGCTGTTTTTCCTAAACATGATTATGACGTTCTGCTGGTGTTGCAGGTGTCTTAGCATTATACCACGGTAGTAGTAGTAACTAAAAGAAAGGGGTGGGTAGGAAGGCAACGTGATAGAGAATCTCAGTGAAGAATTTTCTGCTTAAAGTCGGAGTTACAAAGTGCATGCTTTACTACTGAGGACCGAACCTATTGGTTCCAAATTAAAGGTTCACACAAGAGTTATATCTGCTGTGCCTAATCTGCAGAAATTGATTCTTCTAATTCCTAGAGGAGCCTTCTCCACTTAAAGTACAATTGAACTTCGCATTACCTTAAAATGTTACAGTTTAAGAAGTTGTGTCAGCCTAGCACTGCACAGTACCAGGTGGGCTGCAGATGCAAGCAGAAACTTTAGACCTTTTTCACTTCTTTGTTTTTGTGCCCTTTGAATGCTAAACATTTGGATCAGCAGCCGTTCCCACCCTGTATTTCACACATGCTTTCATTTCTTACATGTCTGTGCCTGGCAACAGAAGAGGAGAATTCAAAATGGTGTGGTGTGTTTTCATTCAGACTGGCTTATGGGCTGGGTTTTCTTTTCTGCTTTCTCATCTGATTCTAAAAAAATCACCTGTAATCACATGTAATATCAAGGCTAATAGAACAGCCTGATCTTCATTATTGTTTGAATACATTTTCAGGAGAAAGATAGAATTCTGCTGAACCATTACCTTATCTATCAAAGGAAAATGTACTTATAAGCCACTGTGTGGAAGATTATATGAAGATAAGTTGTATTTTATCATGTGATCTGAACCATTATGGATTATAGAAGTACTGGCTTTCTAGAATCAGTTTTTAACATTTTTAGTGGCAATAAATGCAGTCATCAGTTCTACAAAAGTCTGGCTGTAACTAACAAACTGTGTGTATCTGTATTTGTAATGACTGTCTTGATAGTTTCACATATCAGTTCAATAAAACATCTTCCACTCAAGGGAGGCATTTGGGCAGGAATATCTCATGACATCCTTGCCATTCCCATTACCATCACTACACACTCAGAGTAATATATGTTTTAAAAATTGATTGAGTGTGTATTTACAACATAGATCATAGGACATGTTTTTTTAATGGTGAGAAACTCCCAATGAAGCATTCTGTGATCTGTAGCATTGATTTGGGTTCTTTGATTTTAATGCTACAGAATACAGTCATAAAATTTTTAGACCCTTAATGTCAGAGGATGCAGCTTCATGACACAGAATGGTAATGTAAAAGGCAATAGCTACTGCAGGTAAGAGCTGATGAAAACCAAAGGCTTGCATTAAACATAGCTAACTAAATGAATTTGAATTCTTAACACATTAAATATAAGATCTGGAGAAGTGTATTGAAGTGACATAAGTCTGAGACGAAAAATCTCTAATGCAGGTGGACTTCCAGTGGGCCACTTTAGAAGTGTGGAGGATAAGCATTTGGTTTAGGGAATTTACTCTCCTCCCTTCAGTTTTCAGTAAGCATCTCTAAAACGTGCTTTTCTGAAAGAGTCTTCTAAAGATGGATGAAGCAAATTTTCCACCCCTACTCAGTTGACTAAAGATGATCTAGATGAGTCACCTAGATATTTAGCTCTTGGTTAGCAAAGGAAGGTGAGGTAAATCGTAAGTATCTTATTATATGTTGTATCATCTTACAGGTATTTACTGTTGTACTTAGTTCAGGGTTTTGGTAAAGGCATGACAGAGGTCATTTGTTCTTATAGCAAAAAGTTCAAATGCTTTGTCATACTCTGTTCAGTCTGGTTGCCACCCTGGTTCTTAAGAATTTTGTGTTTTTAGCAACATAAAGCTAGGTCTGAAATTTAATTCCATCCAGGGTCAGAGGTAAAAGGTGACAGGGAAAAATGAGTGAGAGAAGTACCAAAAAAAGTTTTTCCAGATAGGTGTTGGAATACCTGTGAGTATTTTTCCATAGATCCAGT
The DNA here is from genome assembly GCA_037013685.1 of Acridotheres tristis. Lineage (NCBI taxonomy): Eukaryota > Metazoa > Chordata > Aves > Passeriformes > Sturnidae > Acridotheres > Acridotheres tristis. Next base: position 12,242,138 of record CM072895.1, read on the forward strand.
TATAGTGAACAATATTGAGAAGCTTTTAATTGTTACACAGAAGTCCTACAACCATCCAAGGTGTATTAGAGTTCACTTGGATATAGAAAAGTCTTGACATTTCTCAATGCAGTGAGATTACTGTCCGAAGTTATCTGGAATCCTTCCAGTGCAAAAATTGAGTTTAGAAAAGGCTGTAATTACGTTGTTCTAGTTCTGTATGACTAAACTCAGATGGAACAGTCAAGACAACAGAACTGTGGACTTGAGTGTGAGTGTGGTTGGCAGTTTTAGTTGACTGCCTTTTCTTACTAATTTCATTCCTCACATTGGCACATTAACATTTGGTCTTCTAAGTTCTTAGAACATTGTTTGGACACAGACTATTTTTCACTAAGTTTTAATTTTCTTTTTTAAGAGAAAGGGGGAAAGCTAATTGTTTGTGGGAATGCCTTTTCTTTGTTCCAGGTGTCTGCACTGAGAGATGTTTGTTTAGGAACACCCACTGTAAGCCTTTAGCACACCGATTGGTTGGTAATTTGGCGATATTGGCGAGGACAGAGCTTACTTTCTCTGTAGCACTCTCTCCTGGCACTGTAATCTCCGCTGGGACATGCGGAGCTGCAGCTGGGTCAGACTTGCCCATGGGCTGTTGTGTGAGTGCTGAACACTGAACACCTGGTTCCCCATGAGATGAGGGATAAAGGGCAGAGCAGTGAACTCACCGGAGGAAACAATAGAAGAGAAACTCTTTTTGCAAAGGAATAAGAATCTTAAGCTGATGCTGGACTGTATTTACAGTGCCTGTTCAGACCTATGTCTCTGTGACTAACCTTTTGTGGCACTGCCGGCCAGGAGTAAATCACCTTTCCCATTGGTCGTGAGCAGATTTTAATTCTGGATGTAACTGTTCCAAATGTTTCCTGCTGCTGTTAACGAGAGTGCTCCCAGTGCTCCTGAGGCTGGAGCCTCAGGAAAGGCAGTAAATCCTAGTGAGGTTGCTGCCTTGGGCCCCACATCCCCCATCCCCTCACCAGGCAGAGCCAGTGCTGGGGTGCAGGAGCCAAGGGGAGAGCAGCTGCCCCACACTGGTGGGAATACTTGAATCTCCATCACCTTCCCATGCTTTGCAGAGCCAGGTGGTGCCACAGTGGTAGGATACTTGAGGATCCAGCTCTGGCAGGCTGTTCTTCATTGTTCCAGCTGTTCACAGCTGCTCTACGGCTGATTGAAAAGGCATTTACTCCCCTCATGTGAATAACCTTGAGGGATCAGAGAGTCAATTGTGCAAAGCACCTACCAGTGCCAGGTCTGTGTCTGGGAGCCACTGCAAAGGCAGCTGACATTTAGTAGAGCTTTTTGGTGGTGGTTTTGGGACTGACAGGTGGCTACAGCAACTCAGAAGAATTTATTGCTGGTGAGAGAGGTGCAGAGGTTACTTAGCACACAACTATTGGTATTTAAAAAGCTCTCTTTGCACGTCATTTTCAGAGCGATACTGAGCATACATCCCCTGTAGTTTCCAGTCTGTTAGTTCATCTGTGAATGAAGCAAATGTTACATTAATTGTAGTTCATTAGTTCCATCTGGTGCCGGGGTGGGGAATGGAGACCCTTTCTTACCTTACAAAGCATTATATACCTTTCCTGCCAAGCTGCTCTACTAAATAATAGTTAGAGCCTGAGGCTAACTAAATGTAAAGATTTGGAATTGCTTCTCCACTGGTCCTCTCATAGATACACACTTGGCTCCTAGATCTGGCTGCTGTCTAAAGAAATTAGACAGTATTTTAGTTAAAGCAGTAGTATGCCATATGCAAGGCCAGAGATGCTCTGTGTGATACCCACAAAATTTGGTACCTGTCTGCTTTTTTTTTGTTCCCTTTAATCGATAAAAATACGATTTCACTCTAGTTCAAAGGAAATTGAATTTTCACATAGCAGGGGAAAACAAATACCTTCCAGCATTGCTATCAGTGAATTGGGGCACCAGATGTCTTTTAAACGGGTCCAGCATATTGTCTCTCCATTTCCAAGACACTCTTTTATGCTTCTATTTATTGTAGGCAATTATGCTTTGACCCAAAGACATAATCCTAGTGGAATTAAAAATCATGTGACCTCTTTTTATAAAAAAGCTGAGTCTGATTTTATGAAAAAGAAATGTAGAGAATGAATCTAGTGGGAAATTAGACAGTAGTATTTGATGACTGTAAATGTATTTATTTATAACAGCTAATCTTGGTGGAAATGAAGAAATAAGAAATAATTAACTTTACTATTTATAAAAGAGCCTCTTTTATCCACTGTGTAATGCAGTCACCTCCAGGATGAAACGCAATGTTTGCTAAAGAGCATACAGACATTTAAGAGAGAAAGAAAAGAGCAAATGTGTGTTTGACAGTGGGGAAAATGTAGCATGGAAGGAAAACATTTGCATGAAAATGTTGCTCCTTTTAGTTGAAGACATATTTTTAACTGGTTCTTGTAATTATTCAAACTGGAACTTGGTCATATAAGTAGAATGTTTCTGGCCTTGCAAAATGCACTCTGACATTTTTTAATAGCTTCAATACAGAAAAAAGCACTTTACAGTAAAAAAGAACACTTACTCTCAGAAAGATAAAGGGCTTCATTTTCCTTTCACAAAGACTACTTTTACTGATGATGTCACTGGAGTTATTGCAGACTTAGAACAGTGCAAGTGTGGGAGAAATCAGGATGATCACTCCAGCAGCACTGGGACAGGTAAGAGTGCTGCTCACTGAATTAACAGCTCTTTTCATAAGCCCAGAGAATGAAGGAGTAACAAAGAGGCTCCCTGGCTGTTGATGAATTCCTGACCATGTGCAGTGTATCCTGGAGCTCCAGTTAAACCTTTATAAACCTCAAGAGAGAAAGAGAATGAATGATACGATAAAGAGCACTTTGCCAAACAAAATAGAAAGATCCACAGGATTGCTGCACTGTTACAAGTGTCAGCACACAATTAGGAGTCAGTTGATATATGCGAAATGTTTTACTGAGCTTGAGTGAAATTTACAGTTTTTTAACAGGAGACCTATTGAGATATAACACACCATCTGTGATACATGTAGTCAAAAATTCTACTGCTCATGCTTGCTAAACTTTAATGAAATATATGCTATTTTACATATAGCTATTGCCCTCAAATCAATCCACATTCAGCCAGTAATATCTAACTTACATGCTGACTGAAAGTCAGAGGGACACTCAGTCTTGATAAATTGAAAAAAGGCAGCAGAGTGATTTTGGTATCTTAGTATTGTTGATTAAATGTGTGAAGCTAACTAAGAAAATAATCTGCAGAGAGAGATGTTGTGATAGTGGTCACGTTGTGTCATTGATTTGTATTAAATGTTAGGGAGGAGAGAGAGACAACTTTGAAGATTTGCTTTTCATTATGGTATGAATTGATGTTCAGCTACTAAAATGAAATAGGTTTGCATAAGAGTTATGACTGTCAAAAACCATTTGGAATTTCATTCTGTGCAGAGAAATTAAAATTTTGAGTGATTATGTGAAAGACTCTTCTGGGGCAAGATTATAAAACCACATTTTTCCCTTGTTACTGGACTTTTTAGATTAGGTAAAATTCTTACTGTTTGTTTTATTTGATCTCAAATGTTTTTTTAGTGGCTTGCTGAATTAATATCATATTAAATTCAAGAAACTATGGTGATGAAACAGTATGCTTCAGTATCTAACTGCATACAAAGATATTCAAAGTTATAGGTCATATAACTAATGCAAGTTAACCATCTGGGTGTATACATACAAGAAATATTTATTCTAGTTTCTAAAAACAGTGTAATTGAATAGATTGGGCAGACACACCATTAATTACATGCTTCAATACAGTCTGATCTGATATCAGGAGCAGAACACTCGAAATTCAGAATCTCTTGACATATTTCATTCATTTCCATAACAATCAACCACTCAAACCACTCAGTTTCGAAGGAAATAATGATACTGGAAAAGCACTGAGTTTCACAGTATGCTTTCAACATCCTGGGTTCAATTAAAATGGAAGAATATATTCTGAAATTACAAGACTTGTCCTTTGAACAAGAATCTGCAGATGAATGTGTATGATTCCCATTGGCATAAATTTCCCAGATCAGATTACCTAAACTTTGAAAAGCAGAACAATCTTGAGGGGTCTCAAAGATATGACTCTTAGATTTCACAATGTTTTACAGCCCTTGAGTATTGCAAAGTGCTTGCTGGAGTTCTGGGCCTATTATTATAACTGCACTCTAGAAATAGAGAATGTGGCCATGCCACTTTATCCTCTTAGAAATGTTAGAACAATCAGATAATAGAATTCACTGCAAGATCCTAATGGACTTTGTAACCATGGATCTGAATGACTCACCAGTGGAGAGCTGTCAGATAGTGATGTACCATAGAAAAGGCATAAGTAAACTTTTGTGCATTTAGGGCTTTTAGGCTGGTTTTGCTCTGTTTGCAGCTATCATCTGTTTTAAAGGAAACAATAAACTAACAAAATTGCTCAGTTGATGACAGAATCTTTTTTTTTTTTGCATGTTTATAATCAGATGTTGAGTTAAAAGCACAAAATGAGTGCAGTCCTTTGAATGGATGCCCTCTGAAATAAATGCACCTGAGTTTTCTTTTCAGAAGGGGTTTCTAGACATGTAATAACAAGCCTGGCATTTTCTCACTGGCATGCGAGGTCACAGCTTCAGTCAGCTGTCTTGCCTTCAAGTCCCAAAGTGTGTTGGTTTTCTTGCCTTTTGAACTTCGTCTCTTTGGTGCAGTCAGTACTGTTGGGAAGAGCACCAGATGCTGTGAGAAAGTGTCTGTGTGCAGATGGTGCCTGTGCTCCTCATCACATCTGCATTGAACATGCTGGGAGCTTCTCCTCTGAGACCTTGTGTAGATTCTGGGCTGGGAACAGAAGCTTAGAGGTGTCACCAAGGGTCTTAATGCCATCATTCACAGTGTTCAAGGCTGGAGCTGAGGTGATGAGATTTAAGAATGATAAAACTGGAATTCTATTAATTTTTGCTCTTTTTCCTGAGCTTCTTGAATTTGTTTTCCAACTGCTCTTTGAAATCATGATGGCTAGGAAATTTCTTTGGATGCAGCAGAAGTGTCAAATGCCGTCAAGTCAATGGATTCCAAAAAGTGGGGCTCAAAGAATTGTAGATAATGTAAAATTTACAATAAAATTGTGAAATCTCACAGCCCTAGGGTCTTGCCATTAAAACAAAAGATGTGTTTGGATGAAGTGTTCCTGTATTTATGTAAAGTACTGTAGAGGATAAGACATCCTGGAAAATGATTTTGCTACATTTTTAACACATCAGCTCAGATTTGATTAACTTTCCTTTTTTTTCCCTGTAGAGTCATTTGTGTTAAGGTTGCTGCTGGCTTTTCCCCTGGACTCTGAGCAGAGGCAATGAGTGAGGCAGGCACAGTCCTGTTGAGAGATCCTTGAACTATGCCAAAGGTTCAACTCCCCATGCTCTTCAGGCATGACTATGCAAATAAATGTACATTTCTTCCCCCAAGCTCACGTCCCTTTCATTTGAACTGCAGCCTCTTGTAGGATTTGCTTTTTTGGCTTGCAGCCAATGTTATGTCCTGGAAGGCTGAGGAAGGTGTTACAAAGACAATTCAGCAAAAGGGAACACTTCAATCCAAACAGTGCAAACTTTCTCAGAGAAAAATGGACTTTAAGTAGCTCCTCAACATGGTGCCCTCTCCACTCTGCCACACCAGTTACTAGTGATAATGCTTTATAGAAGAGGCTGATACATTTGTTTCAGCACTCACCACCCACACATTTCATCATTTCCTTTTATCAGCGGCTCTGTTTAATAGCTGTGTACTCATGACAGTTTAAGTGATACTAGACCATTACTTTTCGATTATGGTCCAGGGACCTGATGAAAGAAGCTAAAGTGTTAAACCTAAGGAAGGGCAAGTGCATGGATGCATGCAGTGAAAAAGGCATTACTGCATCATATCCTAAAGACAAAAATAACCATAAACAAACATGAAATAGACCATATTATTTTTCACAGATTTTTCCAAGCAAAACATAGAAACCTGTATAAGAGGCTTTAAAAATATCCTGCTATTTTCTGAAAATCTTCAAATGCTCACTCTGGTTCTGTACTGCTGAGATACTGCATTGGTGGTGTTACTCTGGCATTACTAGGAAACCTTGGGGTAATTTTCCTTTCATACCTGCCTCCCAGGATGAATTGGTCCTTGCTGATAACACTGGAGACCAGCTGAACTGAAAACCGACCTCATATACTTTGAAAGACTACGTCTCAACATCTCCCATTGTCATTATGACACTTAACTTGAATTTCAGCTAAGGCAACCTACTGTGATTTTTATGTGTCTGTTTACAGCAAGATACTTCAAAAAGGCTGTCTGAAGTTAGCATCTTAAGTCTTCATATAGAAATGTAAAATATACCCCAGTTTTTCAAAGTACATGCAGCACTTCCTGTATTTTAAAAACATGGTATTTTTTCCTTTTAGTGTCATTCAAAAATAAGATGAAAATTAGGATAATAATTATACAGCAGAATGCATTGATTGCCAGTGCCTGATGCTGGGTACTAGCAGAAATACACTTTTAAATATCCAAGCAATTAATTTGGAGATAGCATTTATTGATTGTGTAAGAAGTTCCTACAAGTCAATCTAAAATGTGTCATCCAAAGATGTATTGTTATAAATACAATAGTGAGCTTTGCACTGGATGTGCAATGAATGTAATGGGTTTTGAGTGCTCCCAATTGCATTATTTATGCATCAAGTCACCTTAGATTTTGCAAAGGTATTTTCCCTGGAGGATTGAAACCATGGCAAATAAAAGCCTGGTAAACCTGGCCTTTGCTAAGGTGACACAATGGGGAGGTCACTGGAGGTTTTTTTCTCTGTGTAGTTCTTTCATCTCCAGCTACAGGTTATCTGGGCCCCTCTCCCCACACAGACTGGCACAGCCCTTCCCCACCTGTCTCCTCTCTGGGGTAATCTTTACTTTCAAGCCTGTCAGACCTGGTTTAGAAAAGAGTGACTGCAACTGTGGCACAAAGAGATGGTGTGCAAATACCAATTAAAGCCTCGAGGCTTTGACTGGTGCTGCTGGAGAGCTGCCACTCTGTGTATTCAGTGCACCAAAAATTTGAGATTTCCTGTTACCCTTTCCAAGGTGAGGACTATCCTGCAGCTGGTGTTGCCACAATAGAATTGTGATTCTTGAGTTCATCAGGAAAGTCAGGTTTAGATTCCAGCCCTTTCCTCGCAAAAGTATTCCAGACTGTGAATGAATTTAACTGTGAATATTTATTTCCCTTACTGCTGTTGTAGCTCACTGCATTCCTATACTGAAGAGTCTCCAGTTTGGGGAATGTTTGTGTTTATAGACTCTTGATGCACAGCTGAGAGCGAAGTATCAGCATTAGTGTCCACAATGAAAATGTATTTTGGGACAAAAATGCACACATATGGTGAGGGTTTTTTAACCTACATTACTATATGTAACTTTGCAGCTTAATTAATCAATTAGGATTAGTGCATTTGTAATCAAATCCAAGAGTGATTGATGCATGCCATATTAATTGCAACATTCACACAAAGCATGTCATATACACAGTCATTTTACAGCTGGATTTCACATTGGGTTGCTCATAAGCACTTAATGGCAGGAATATTTTAGACTTGCAATCAGGGAAATTGTATTACACAATATGTTTTATATGTTGTACACCCTGCTTAGATAATAACTTCTCCATCACTGATGTATCCTCTTGCTCCTCCCTCCTGGTTCGATCGTTGGCAAAGTAGTCCATTTTCAAAGGCTTTTCTCTGCTGTGGAACAAGAGGTATAATTAAATTGTATCCCAGTAGTGAAGGTTTCTAATGATGATGAGCCAAAACTAATTGTATTGATTTGTTTATTACTGGCTTAGGAAGCTCATCAAACAAATGGACTGAAACTATTTCCATATTCTTATCTATTTGGTAAATGACAAACAAATAACACTTCCATATGTCTGTTGTGTGGTGTCACAGCATTAATATTAATTCTGAAGATAACCTACCTTCCTGTGCTTGAGTCTATCCCTGGTGCAATTTTCTACAGCTAAGAAATGCCACATTTTTTTCCACATTTGTGTTCTGGCATGAGCAAACTGAGCATTTTCTTTCTTCTTCAATATGGATGTTCTAACTGCCAGAACTGGGGAGTAACAGGCTATGCCCAGAAAGCAGAAAGACTGGGGCAAAAGAAAGGAAACTGGTTTTATGTTCATGTCTCCCTTTGTTCTGCACATTTGTTCCTTGGCTTCTATGTTAAACAAAGCTGGATGAATAACATGAACTAAAAATGTCTATGAATATTCATTTTAATTTTTAAATTAATTTACTTCACACTCTCACATTAACTCTGCAAATAGCCAAGCAATCACATCTGGTATAAACATTTGCAGAAAGTAAATTTCGCTGTTTCATATAAGTGTTTTTGTAGAAGAAGAGTTTTGATTTTGAATGTGCAAAAATGTGTTACTCTTCACCCAGACAAAATTGTGGGACAGACAAAAGTTTCTCTGTCCTCTATGAAAAATCACTTTTGTTGCATAATGACTTAAAGTGTTGGGGTTGTCATTACTAAATATTTGTGATCAATTCTTAGAACAACAACCTGTCCAAGTTCATTTAAAGAGTTTCTGATCTAAAACCATTGAAGCCACCAATACTCATTTGTTGGTTTGAGTGTGTTTTGGATCAGTCTCTTCATGGATGCAGTTGAGAACAACCAGAGCTAGAAAAAAAGGACTATGTTAATTGTATAAATTGCTATTTTAATTGAGTTTGAGGAACTGATTATATTGAGGCTGTGAGAATGTGAATTCTTCCACAGTGAAATGTTGACTTGGGGTATGTTTTGCTCTTAGAGTAATACAAGTGAAGTGGCCATCCTAATCAATTTAGAGCCTGAATCTGCTTCCTGTGGAAGCAAAAGCAAGTGTTTTATTCTTAGGAGCTGCATAACACTAGATAAAATTGCTATTTATACATGTGGAACCATCCCATTTCTTTTCTGAAATACAGCTTCCTCTTGCACTCCGCTGCATGTTTTCAATTACAAATGTTTGCCACATCTCACATCTCTTATATGCTGTAGCAGATGACACATTGTGGCAACTTTTGTTCAGCTAGCAGGTTTTGGTCCAAAGAGGATTCAGTGAAGTTGGAGGGTGAATTACCCTTACATCCCTGGAGAAGCTGATCCTGTCAGCTTGGCAGAGCATTGCTCCAACTGCTGCACTGCATATTATGTGTAGACTGTGGATAAGTTAATAACACTAGAAGCAGAGCTAAAGGTAGAGGGATTTATACACCACAGTTATTAAACTTTGACCTTTATGATGCTTTAAAATCATAAAACACTTTAAAATAGGTACAGGATAGCACTTCTGTTGGGCAAACTGCCTCTCAGTATAACACACAGAATTTATTTCAGCACATCTCTTCATATTCCAGTTTCTGTACGTAGCAGTTACAGACTGGTAGTGCTGCCTTTCTTCTGGTTATGTGTGCTGTGAAGATCTCCTGTTAGAGACAGAATCTGGTGTGCTGTGAAGCATCACATCCTGCCTGTGCTGCCTCTCGGGCTCTCATTGCACAGCTGTGGTGCTTTACAGGCTTCAGCATTAACCTCCGGCCCTGGAGCTGCTGAAAGGGGACCCACTGAGACACCTGCTTTTTTGTCAGCCACGATCTTGTAGAATAAGCATAAACAGAACTGAGAAGATTCAAAATACTACTTGGGAACTTTCATTAGGACACCTTGGCTTTCTTGCTTTCTCTGTATTCATTGAAGAGAAAGCCTCTTTTCACCTGGAGTTCTTTTCGGAATCACGTCCAAGAGAGGTGATCATAGAGGGTTACTTAGGGGCTCTGAGTTGTCTTGTGAAGCTGACTCTCTTTGGTGGCTGTAGAAAACCTGGGGTAAAGTGTCTCAATTAAGTTGTGTGAATGTCCTGTCTCTCCATGCTGTGCCTTGTGCTATAACTATAAGGCAGCTTTTATTCCCTATTTGTTGCACTGATATGCAAGGGAAGAAACACAGGTATCAGGAAGCAAAAAAGATCCACAACTTAAGCTTATCCCCTAATAAATAGCTCAAAGATAAATATTTTTCAGTTAGGATTTAGATTTGGCTCATTTTAAAGATCCAAGACCATTTGCAAAATGTGAATGTTTCCTGGTTCGGGTCTCCTAAGTTGCTATCTTTCCTCATCTATGCATGGCTTACTGGCCCTGGGTGACAGAGTTCACCACCACCCTTGAAAGTGTACATTTACAGAGGTAAAAAAGGTGCTTTTTTGTGGCAACAAACACAGTACTTTTTTTCCCCAAGCTGTCTGAAAACCTGCCCATACATCCGTGTGCAAACCATTATTTTGTTTAATATTTACAAAATTTGTGGAAGTTTTGTATTTAAAATAGAAGGTGAATCAGAGGTCTTAAGAGCACTAATGAGCCAGTCCTGAAGGAGCTATTTCCATATGTCATGTCATTTGACAGAAGTTTCAGTTCAAGAAAAACAATCTCTCAACCACTTAGTATTCAGACATTTGCATGTGCCCTCCAGTTTCTAAGTTTTGCTCCAAAAAGTCAGCTCCGTGGCTACTCCACACTTTAACAATATAAACTCTGACAATTCTATTTTTTCTTTCACTTTGCAGTAGTAAAAATATAAATGATGAGATTGGTCCCACAGGTATAAAGAACATGCATTGAGCACCAGAGTTCTAAAGCAATAGGAGAAGTGCTCTGCACCAGGACAGGAGCAGCCAGCACTTGCAAGGTCAGATTTTCTGCAGTCATTTAAAAAGGTCCAGTGGCATTTCATTGCAGAGCTATTAGAAGAGCATAAAGCAAAAACTTCAAACCCTTGAATAACCCATTTTTATTTTTTGCTTTCACTGTTTTATGTCTTTGCATTGCTTTCATGTTGCACAGATGTGAGCACTGGAGTGCAAAGCATTCTCAGAAGTACGTGTGGCTATTCACTGTGCCCACAGTACCTCAGAACAGAAGAAAGGTACTGGCGGTGTCTCCTTATAATACAGAAGAGCAAAAGAAAGAGAAGTTTGTCACCTGTCAAGGCTGTGTAGTGGTAATGACCCTCTCTGTGGTTCACTGGAGAGCAGCAGATATTCCAGGGAGAAGCTATCCTGTAGAGCAGACAACCCCGTGGCTAAGATATCAGTTTCTTATGGTGCTTATTCCACATATATTCTGGGAAGAAAAACCTTGGAGGTGGTTTTTACTATCAGCAAAGGCTGACAGGGCTCCCATTAGGTAAGGGACTCTTTTACCTCCTGATGCACTAACAGCAAAGTAAACAATCTCCTGAATGCTTTTGAAAATCCTTTCTTTTGATGCTGGGATGTTTGTAAATATGCAAACAAAGAGGGTTGAAAGAGGACCAGAAGTGTCAAGGGATTTTATTTATGAAGCTGTTGACAAATGCCTTTTGCCCTGTTTACTCACCTCTTCCCTTTAGGAGAAAGTAGATAATGCCAAGGATTTTTATGAAACCAGCTGAAATTCTATTACAGCACCAAAGCCCAGAATTTTGGGTTTTTTTTCAAATTTTGTTAAGATTGATATGCTGGACATGGGATAATGGAGGAGACATGAGAAAACAAGAGAGAGAAAAAAACTTGAAGAGGTCATGAAGGCCAATTAGAGATGGTAGACAGTGTTTTCAGATTTAGATAGTCTGAAATTAAAGCACTTCAAATTCATGGAAACCTGTGAAATGAAGGAATCTAAAGCCATTATATTTCCATTCTTTCTATCATAAAAATGAATCTTCAACTGGGCATATTACAGCTACTGTCAGTGGGAGCAATTCAGATTCCTGTACCCTGCAGATAAAGAACCCCAAATTGCCTCTTCCTAAATATATCCTCATGGACAGCTCAAAAGCTGGATGGCCTTTGTGAGGCTCTCAGGTGCAGTTTGCACAGTCACAGCTGCTGTACCAAGACCAGCAATGTTTCAGCATGCCTGAGTGCACATTCCCATGGGGAACACAGTGAGTCGTGCAGACAGTAGTGAGGGGCTTGAGGACAAGTCTGGTTTGGAGGTGACCTGTCCTTTTGCAAACCCAGGAGGATTTGCTTGCTTTCAGAGCTGTCTGTGCAAAACTGAAACCTCATTTGCCTAGTGAATCAGACAGTGATAATTCTTTCCCCGTGTAGCTTTCACTGACTTTTTCTGAGAAAGAGAACACTCAGGCTTTACCTTCCTGTCGCAGAGGAGAAATCTTGGCCTCAAATCTCAGCTGCCTGGCTCTTCTCCTCTTTGTTTTAATTCTTGCCCAGCCTCCTCCCGACTATCCAGCTTTGCTGTTGCAGGTTGAATAATTCAGGTGGAATGAACAGTGAGTTGAAACAAGTGGAAAGTGTTCCACCTCTTGTCCACTTAAGTTATTTGCAAACTCTCCTGAAATAGGACCTTTGCTCTGTATCTTAAATGATTGCAGTGTTCCAGGTCGAGTTATGACTGTGTAGTACAGTAAGCAGCTGTGTTCAGTTTTAAATAACCAGGCATGAAATACATTAACAAATTTTCCTTAGTGTATAACTGAACATGTAGTCTTTCATTTTAATTTCTATTTTGGCCTGACACTAATGAGTCATGTCATTGCATTAGGTTGCACAAGATTTTGTTAACCTTTTTTTTTAATGCTTCTTCATAGCACTTCATATGATTGGCTGCTCCTATTAATTCCACTTGCAGTTCCAGTTACCAAGTTCATGTTAAGCCAAGGTACATGTTTGAGTGTCATAGACTCAATGTCTCATTTTCTAAAAATCTTAACTTCCCCCAAACTTCCATCAATAGCAACTTTGAAATCCATTTGCAATGTAAATGACTCCCAAGTATCCTGCTGTGTTCCAGAACGCTTCCTTCTTATTTAATTGCCGTAGACACTTTACTTACTAATTAAGCTTTATTGTTTACGATGTTGCATTTCATTAATAGTTGTGATAAAAATTGCATGTTCCAGCAGGTATTTTGCATGTTAATGCCACTTGTGGGGTAGAATTCAGAATTGATGGGAAAGAGTTCATCTCAGAGTTTTCAGGGTTGCAGTCTTATGATGATAAAGTGAAACTGCCCCACAAACAATCTTGAGAAAAGAGGGTTCATGTTTGAGTCTCATATCCAGAGTCTTTCACTTCTCATGTGATGGAATGACTTAAAGGTTCTTTAATTGTAATGAAGAATACTGGAAATATCATCATCACCATAATTTACAGAAGTGCTTCAGTTTATGTACACGTATCTATGTTTATATGTATTTGAATGACGAAGTGAATGGTTAGGAAAATTTGGAACATAGTTTGAACTAAGAATTTTTTTAGGTTCAGAAGCTACAAAACGCAAAATTAAAGTTATTAAGGAGAACTTAAGGCTGAAACAGGAAGGGAATGGGAAGTGTTTTAGATGGAGGACAGCCAAGAAGTCACTGAACAGATAATATATAATTCAGTTCTGTTCTGAGAAAGGTGCCTTAATTTCTGAAGAGATGAGTTTTGCACCTTCCAGTCTTATGGATTCAGGGAAAGGATCATTTACATCCAGAAGCTCTGAAGTCACTCATGGGACCTCCCTGTCCCCACCATTTCATTTCCCTCCACAACACCAGTATGGCCCATCAGCTTGAATTCTACCACTGGTGCTCCTGAAATAGCATCTGGCATGTGCTGGATAACCCAGAGAAAATGGTGCATTGCAGTGTCTGGTATCTGACAGTACAGAAAGCCACATTGATCCAAGTTACTTTTCACAGCACAGCATGATTACACCAGGATCTTGTCCCAGTGAAGCTGTTTGCTTCCCTGTGCTGAACAGAGGCTTTCTCCCTTCTCACTGATACTTCCCTAGAAGAAGGAGCACAGGCAGAGGCTTCCGAGGACGACCAACCCTCGGTGTTGAATGCAATTACAACAGTTCTCTCATTTCCAAATTTCAACTGCATCTGCATTTGTGTAATCAAGTTTGACAATCTCAGACATGATTTCTTAATGAAAATAAGGTTTTATTGCAAATACAACAGCTAGAGTCCTCCGATTACCTGCCTGGCCCAAGTAAAGGTAAACAATGTGTTTAAGTGAGCCAACTAATTTTGTAACCTCATCCACGCACTGTACCTCATCCACTCATCCACACATCCACACCACTTGCTCACTAGTGGCACATTCAGCACCTTTAGCAAGATGCTGAACAGTCTTAACAAGAAGTTCCTTTTTCTGGATCCAGAGTAATTCTTCCAGGCTGAAGCTGTATTGAGCTGACCCGGTGAGCAGAGCAGCCCAGTGCTGGATGCTGCCAATCTGCAGGGTGTAGAATACAGGATTTATCCTGCAGCTGAGCAATAGCTGTCTTTCACCTCCCCATCTCTCCTGATGCAGCCCTTTCAGCTCATAGGGAAACTTTGGTCTCCTAATGACTTGCCAGACTGTGTGATTAAGAATGATTTCTTTTGTGCCGTAGCAGAAAAAGATTTCAAATAGATGTGATAATGGTATTGCATTCAGCATGTAAAGATCATTGAATATAGACGTGAAACAGAATGTACTTCTGTCTCACAGAAAATTGCATTTAGAACTTGTTGCCTACTTGGCTGCTTTTGTAATAATGCTTCAACCTCAGACCTTGTATCTCAATATAAATATGTTGGCGTTTCCCACAAAGGAATCAGAGAACAGCTATTATCTCCCAAAAGCTGAGAAATTCTGGAAGGTGCATTAAGACATGATGGGATCCTTCCACTTGTGCCTCCCAGAAAGTCACAAAAGATACTGTTTTGGAAGAACTAATTTTTAAAGAACACTTTTTATAATAGGATTATGCCATGCTGGTTTTTGCACATGCTAGCAAGGCCACAGATCTGCTGTGAGAGGAAAGATGGAGAACTGGGAAGAGAATAAATGCTGGGTTAGAAGTTCTGACTTTAGCATAGTCCAGAAGAGTTAGTAAGTGTCACCACAAATTCTTAATTACTTTTTATTTTTCAGCCATCGTGTGTAAAACACAGTGAAAATAAAACTAGGATTTACACATTTGTACCAAAACTTATATGTTCACTTCAGACTTTGACAGTGATGAGATTTCCCAAGGTGCACTGTCATTTCTGTTCCCATGACTGCATGTTTTCCTTGTGAAAATCTTCCACTTAATAAATAGCTTTAGTTTTAAATTAATTCTGAGGTACAGCAACTTCACTGGTAGCTGCTGGGTAGTTATTACTTCAGAAGGTCAGGCCATTTGGATAGACATTTCTTGAATTGTTTTATTACTGTATAGACAGGAGATGTGGAACTTGTTTGCACTTCACTCCTCTAGCTGAAGTTAAATATATTTTGTATTGCATTGCTTTGTTCTACACAGGTGTAGCCTTAATTCAGAAAAACAGAAGAATACTGAGTATTAATCAGCCGTGTCAGTTTTCTGAAAGTAGCATGATTCTTATAGGTCATATTTGCATTAAACTCAAAATAGTGCACAACAGAGATTAATACTGTTTTACTGAAAAAATAATAAATCAAAATTCAATCCTCATTTTTAAACTGAAACTTAAGGATTAAAAAATGGCCAATCACACAGCTTGTAGAGTTCTGCTTTGGAAATTATATTTATTAGTTTGCAGTGAGATTGAATTTTGGACCATGAATAATTGCCATAAAATGGAAACTACATTCTGGCTCTCTCTTTTTGTTCCAGCACGTCATCATCACTACCAGAAAGACACTTTGTGGGATATGAGCTGGCCTGACTATAGCTCTTCTCTTTCTGCTGGGAATTAAGAGTTCTACATCACTCTTTATATTCCACAAAGTTAGGGTGCTGGGCAGTTTGCCTTGTCAAGACTGGAATGTCACTCTGAAGTAATTTGGTGCGCTTGGCTTTTGTAGATTGCATCAGCTTCCTAATGAACATTTAAGGGGGGAAAAAAGTCCAAACCCTTTTTTCTGCCTTAATGCAGACACTCTTGTTGCTAGCATAAGATGTGTTTTAAAGACTAGAAACATATATTATATACTGATTTTTCTAAAGTTATTTTTTTAGTATAAAAAGACTGAACATAGAGAGTTGAAACAGAGGAAGCTTAAGCTGGGATAGCTGCATGTGGATGTCCTTACCCATGTATGTACCTAGTACTTGAAGATGTACTCTGCACTGCCTTGAGCTAAGGCAGCTTCCCAGTCTGAAACCCTGTTCTCATCAATTCGAATCCCTTTCCAATGCCCTAGCTAGTTCCAGATTCTCACACCAGCCATCCTCTGCCGCATCCCCTTGCTTGTAGTCACACTTCCAGTCTATTCCAAAGATTTCCAGAAGATCCTGTGGAATATATGGGTTGTCCTGAGTGTAGTTTCTCTCTTTAGGAAACAAAGTGCCTCATCTCTTTCGTGCCACAAGCTGCCAGTGCCCAGGGTGCCCTGGTGCCCTCAAAGGCAGCTCCATGGGGTCCCAGCCCAGCCATTGGACTGGCAGCAGGAAACAGAGGGGTTTAGACAGCATGAGAAGTGTGCAGTGATGCACAGTAACCTCCTGAATGCAAATACGTGTGACATTTCCATTTTTGCAGTTTTCGGGGGAAGCAGCAAGCCAGGTCATTGTAATGAATTGGTAAACATCACACTGTATTACACATGAAATTCATTTCCCAGAGCTCAGGAGCAGGGTACTAATGCAATGCTCCCCACTATGGTGTTTGCTTTGTGATATTGGTTCAATGCTGTATTCTAAAATATTCGTATCCCAGTCATACCATACCACAGAGTTATTAGCCTAAATCTATGAAGACAAAAAAGATGAGGAAGAAAGCTAATTTCACTTTTGGTTTTCAATTTTTATGCACTGTAACAGAATGTGAATAACCTCATTACTATACAAATTTTGTGTGTCACATAATGACCTCTATACTGAAGACCAAAGTTTGCATAATTGAGGAGAGACTCACCTACAACAGTGCTGGAATTCATTAGCATAAGGCTGAAATAATGCTAAGAAAATAGCATTTGATGTCACCTGTTTAAACTGAAGCACTGAAGGTGTTTTCTTTCCTTTGGAATTCTTAAAGCTGTATGCTTATAATGGAGAATAAAACTTGTCCTACTGAGTCTGGTGAATAAGGAGAGATGGTTCTGTAACTCACTGGGTCTTTACATAACAAACAGGAAAGGGCTGTTCTTACGTAGCTTGGCAGTTTCTTGCAAAGATCGGTGAAGTACATGTTATCTAATAGGTTTATTTTTATAGGCAATGTGTTAATGTATTTCTCTTGACTTCTAAGTGTTCATCCCTCATGCTAGGTTCTCTGTGGTAATTAAAATATACCATAAATCACATCCACTGTAATTAACAAAATACACTGTAATTATCTGTTGATCTTTTGCGCCTATTAAATAACTACTGGGATGTTTCAAAGTTGAGTTATTTTTGTATTCCTTGAGATAAACCTACTGCAAAATGTTGGTAATTCACTTAATATTGCAGCATAGATCAACGTTGGAGTGTTTCAGGTCTCGTCTCCTCACTGTAATGTTATGACAATTCTATTGGCTATCATTCTGTTAAAAATCACATTTATGAATGGCACCTGAATCCTGCCAGCTGATGACAGCATCCTGAGGTATGCAGTTATCGAGGTTCACTCTGCAGGCAGCTATTCCTTTCATCCTGCTCTTTGTCTTTACCATGACTACAGACAGAAATTTTACATGAATTGAGGGAATTCAAAACCTGAGTTGGAAAAAGGAACAACTCTTATCTGAAACCTGCAGGTGGTTAAACCTACTTCAGTGCAGCTGCTCAGAATGAAAGAGTTGTGAGCCCAGTGGTAATAAGCACAAACATAACGAAAACAATCCGAAAAATGGCAAAATAGTTCTGCTTACCTTCACTGAAGTTATAAGTGTCCATGTATGAATATTTGTAATGTAGCCTTGGAACAAATGCACCAGGTCTTGCTTACTGCAATGTTTCCCAAACATTTCCCTTTTCAGAACTATTAATTCTAGCTAAAACACAGACATCTTTCCAGATTTTTTAATTTTAACAACTCTGTGGTTGTATAAGAACTATGAGGATGAAATTTGTTGTAGTGTTTTATTGGAAATTGAGGTGAGCCCAAGTGGAATTATGTAGGTGTCAGGGTTAATTTTCTTACTCTTCATAGAAAACGCATTACATCAGTTTCCTGGAAACTTGAATTTCCAGTGGTAGTAATATCTTGCAGCCATGGTTGTGTGTAATGTAGCAGTGTTAAATTCTTGTCTTCAGAGATTTATGCAAGTTGTTATTTAAAAATAGAGATCTGGGAGTCACAGCTAGCTAATTAATCTCTACCAAGGAAAGCTAAGTGCTTGGCCTTTCAGGCATCCTGTGATGGCTGAGTAAGCTTGCAATCCCATAAAATTCTCACTTCTATATTGTTTGCCTTTTTCTTTTTTCACTGTTGTTGTTTTTATGTTTTGGTTTAGTTTGTTTTTTTATTTTTTTGTTATATAAAAATTAGATGCTGAACCAATCAGCTTATTGCAGACATAGTTTTCAAATATTTGCATGGATTTAGTCCAGAATTTGACATGAATTGGAAATAATCAGTATACTGCTCTCCACTGAAGATTTGTCAAGCATAAGCCTGTCAGGAATGTTACCAGCCAAGTATTGCTTTCAGATTGTATGTGATATTAATTTACCATTGCAGTAATGCAGCCTTCTTACCTGATATTATTGTGTTTTTCTTTTGGTCTTGTCAGGATGTTTTTTGACACCTATTGCCATACTGCAGTTACTTTTAACAACCCTATGGCCAAACCTGAAAGCTGACCAATTGTTAAAATAATAGGAAAATTAAAAAGGTAAAACCACGTAACTATAATAACTTGATTGGAAAAAGTAATTTTCTCATAATGACTGATAGAGTGAATAGCAGTAGTCCCCAGTTCCCTGTAAACAGAAGTAGTAGGTAATCAAATGGCTCCAGTCCAACCAGCAGAATCTTATTGGTCCAAGATAATCCTTTGTAGGTTAATAAGCAACTAATTATTTTTAGATTCATAACAGCATGCATGGGAATACTCCAATCTTCGTTTGGCTGCAGCCTGAATGACATGTAGTTTCTGGCACACCAGATTGGAGAAATGCAGTTCACAGGAATGACTGGATGTCATGATCTCCCTCACAGCCTCTTTATTCTGACAAACACATTATTATCCATTATTTGTTTAGGTATTAGTAACTCTAGTGAAGAATTAAATTATGTTCTTTGAGATGTATGTATCTATGAATTGATGTTATCCATCTCTGTGGAGGCAAGAATTACAGACTTTAACAAAAGATTCTGTATACAATTTTTAATATCTGTGCTAAAGTTTGAATTTCTGCAACAGCTGTAGGAAGGTTTAGATCTAATTGTAGTCACATAAAGAAAGTAGGTATGAAAAGGAGGTTCATGTCAGGTCACAGTTCCCTTCAGTGGAAGCAGGTGCCAGTCCCACACAAGGCAGTGGAGCTTGTGCTAAGGAGCTGAAATTAAACTTAGGTAGCAAAGCACATGGGGCTTGTGTACAATGGTGAATCTGTGTCTAAAAGTCACTGATATTCTCTTACTTTTTGAGCTTCTTCTATGTATTTACACAAAAAAGTCTCCTCTTTAACCTCTGTCTTTGCCCAGCAGAAGTAGTATAACCACTGTAATATCCTGACATATTTTACATATTTGAGTACATTTGCCTTTCAGGTAAAGGCAAATACATTTGCTGGCCTTCATTCCCAGAACTGTTTGGAAATACAATATTCCTGGATCAGTAGGCAAGAAATAACAAACATCTCACACCAGTCAGCCTCTGATGCAGAAAAGATAGATGGTGATGCCCTTAATCAGTTTTATGTCTAGCAAATTCAAGTGGTAACCCCTCAATAATTGCTAATTTTTATTCCTGTATCTGAGCAGTATGTTTTGTTTATCTCACACATTGCCAGTCTTCCAGTGTAAGACTGAGATGCTGTTATCTTAGGCAATTCAAATTATTTGAAGGTACAAATGGTTTGTTCTGACAAAGAACTGTGTGAAGACTTTTCTACCCATGCTGCATCACTGAGCAGTGCTAAGTGCAAATTACAGCCAAATTCCCCATTGAAAGATTATTTTGGTCAAGTAATTAGAAGCAATTACTTGTATGTTTTTTCCTTAGTTAATGCTCAGTCTTAATAATTTTTGTGAAGTGTATTCCATACGACTTCTTTCCTGTATTTGAAATAAAAACTACTGAAGTCTTTTTTTGTTTCTGTCAGCAAGATTTGCCATTTGATCCAGAGCAGAATTCCTATTTCTTAGTGTCAAATGAAAGGAAGAAAATTGGTAAAGGTATTTATGGTCCTATAAGGTAGAAGTGAGAATAATTCTTGTTCTTGCAGAGTCTTTTTATGAGTATTCATAGACATTGTGCTAATTACAGAGTGGCCTTAACTGTCTGTAGGGAGAAATGAACTGATGCAGGTGTGAATAATGTCCTGTATCTGCTTATGGTGGTTTTAATCCTACATGTCAAAGTTGATGGAAGAAATCTCCCTAACTCATATAGGAATTGGATTTGACTGTCCTTTCAATCCAAGGAAAATAACCCAAACTGTGCTTCTAGTGTCCTACATTAGTATTTAGGAAGATTTCATTCCATCACCTATCCACATACCTTAATCACATCTTTACAATCATCTTTTCAGCTTGTCTCCTATGGCAAATTCCATGTCAATGTGGGCTAATGCTGATATCTAGGCTTATTTAATGAGTTCAACTGTAATAACACTTTTTCTGAAAAAAACAACCTGTGGAGGCAGCTGAGGTGCTTGTCTTTTCTAAAGTACTAGAGGAGTACTGATGTGCTGCTGGCTGCCCAACTCTGGCAGGTATATTGCCTTCTTTAATAATAAATCATGTTTCTGCCTTTCTATGACATTTAGCTTTTATCTATTATAGCTAGTCCTTCTGGTGAAAACCCAGTCCAGAATGGCCTCATGGGGAGAAATACTTAGTCCAGTAATTATGACTAAGGAGACTGACCTACCATTCCTTCTATTCTTTTATTTCACTGTTTTCTCTTGACCATTTATGAAAAATCTTATGTAGCCTAATGTAAGTAACTCTGAGCCCAAAAGAGCAAGAAATGACTAAATATAGTAACCAGAAAATCCTTTACCAGGAGCATACATGTGCCTAAATGTTATTTAAATTCATAAAATAAATCATGATGTCTTGATCTCCTAGTTTTAAATTATCTTGTGAAATTAAAACTTTTAAATTAATCTTGAGGAAGAGAGATATTGTAATTCCCAGAACTTCTTCCTGCCTGTGAATACAGACAGTTTAGCCTGACCTCTGGTTACGTTTGTTTACTTTTTATTTGTGAGAAATGCAGGGAGGAGTGATACGAAACTCTCAGGAGTTCACTCCATGATTAACCGTGACGTAATTGACAGAGGAAAACAGCAACAATTCATGCAACCAGTAATTAATCTCCAGCTTTATGGCCTCATTTGCCAACTGTCTCCATATTTGACAGCGAAAGTGACTTGCAGAATGTTTAATTTCCACAGTGACAGCTAAGGTATGAAACCAGATTTGAAGATAAACATCTTCTGTGGCTTCTGCTTGCAAAAAGAGTAGCCAATTAAGTGTGCTTGCTTAGTCCTTGCAAATATTTGCCATAGGATTGGCATAGGAAATAGAATATTTTCCCTGTCTGGGCAGGAGCCCCACCTCACTGCAGGTATTTTAGTTTTCTCCTTTCTCTTCTTTTACCTGTGTGTGAAAAAGGGCCAAATCAAATGAGATGCTGACAATCTCCCAATAGGAACTGCATGCCCTAGCAGGACGTGGGCAGTTTGACATATCCCAGGAGACAATTCACACCTCTTGGGATTGGTAAAACAAGTAACTCAGAGATCAGGTAGTGAGCAGCTGCAGTGAATTCTTTCCAGAAGGATTTTCTTCATATTGTGATGGGAAATATTTTTATTTTTGTTGCTTTTGTGAACAGGCAAACTTGCCTATCTGACCCACATCACATACTGCTGACCTATAGGAGAAAATTTTTCCCCTCTGCTCTGCCCTGAGAATTTGAGATTCTGTCCACGTTCTGCATCCTCTGGACAAGTCAAATAATCTGCAAACAGACAGCTGCAGCCCAGAACGGAGACAGGAATTTTACCATAAAAGGAGAAATTAAATTAGTGTCCTGCTCACCTGCATTTGATTTTTAAAGTAAATACATTTGATATGTTTCCTCTTTAGTACTACTGAAAGGCCAGTTTACTGACACCACTCATATGAAACAATCAGGAATGTGGACTCTAGCATCTCTGTATGTAACAGGACTGTGATTGTCAGCATCTTCTTTTTTATTAAGTTGGAGCTGGTAAGGGCAAAAGATTTTTTTTCTTTCTGTAAGCTTTAATGTGCTTTTTTTCCTGAACTTGTCATTTTTATTTGTCTGTGAGCTTTGTTTTGATTTTTCTTGAAGATTTCTAGTAACAATAATTGTTTGCAACAGGAAGATTCATGTGTACTGACTTCCATTTTAAACATCATCTCCTATGAAATGAAAGGGGATTGCAATGTGGATGTGGGCAAAGAGGACTGATGCCTCCATACAGTGCACTTCTGCTCCAATGGTAAATATATTTTCATGATTAATAAAGAGACAGTAGAAGCCATTGTACTCTGTTAGGGTTTTGTTCATAGCTGCTCCCCAGAATACTGAAAAGATGCTATCAATACTCTTGACACTGCTTAATCAAGATGTGACCCTCCAATGCAACTAGACAGCGTGCTTGTTTCAGAGCTGGAACAGTGCTGCAGTTAAGGGAGACGTGGTTGTTGTTATTTTTGGTTGTGGGATTTTTTAATAATTTCATTAAAATTTAATCAGTGTCATTAAATAATATTTAATGCCACTGAAGTGTTTTTGGCTACAAATAGGAAATCAATCAACTTGTGCTCTGAGTGGCCGTCAGCTGTGGAACTGCATAGGTACCTCAGGGGGAAGGGCTGCACCTTGCACAGCAGACAAAATCAGATCAATAATAGTATGTTTAGTTCAGTTCTTAAAATTGCTCTTGCTTGGAATGTGCCAACGGGCACCTTCAATATCAGATACATGGGCTTGGAACAAGAAGTTTTTGAGTGTGCCCTTAATGTTTGCAGCTTGCTAAGTATTTTTGTTCCTTAGGTGCTGGACATCAAAAGCCAAAATAATAAGAATAGAGGTTCCCCTGGGCAAGCTGGAAAGATACATCAAATATACAGCATGATCTTAGCCTGGTGGTGGAATTCATCAGGGCTGCTCCTTGATGTGCTGCCCGGCTTGAGCAGTGGTCATCGTGGCTGGCTCGGTGCAGTCAGCCCTGTCTGTGTGCACAGATACACTGGTACGGGGCATCCTGAAAAACTGTGTGGCAATTGAGGTAGGCTTGGAACTAAACCACACTCTGGCCTCTGTTACAGCCAGTCCCCAGTGGGTTAATGGAGTAGGACAACTTCCTCTGAAGGATTTAGGATGATCTCATTAACTGCAGTGGATATTTGTTCACATTCCCTACCTGTGGGGGCAGGGGGAAAAGGGATTACCATCAGTAGCCACTAGCAAAGGAGAGCTCTGCTGACTGTCAGTAATGTCTTTATAGGACTAGGGAAAACTGAGCAATTCTGTAAAATTTCACAGAATCCTGACCAGAGACTTGTGTCTTCCTTCAGAAAGTCCATGTGAGGTGAGTTTTCACATAAACTCAAATTATTTCAAACACTCCCGCTGGGTCTGGCCAGAATGCAATTGACGATTCCTTGCAGCTGTTTAATTCCAACATAATTGCCTTTGAGATTTCCTTCCTGATTTTTCTATGTAAGCTGCACTAAGCTATGTAGATAAGAAGCAATCTATACATTCTGTGTATAGGAGTAAATCCAAGACTATAACACAGATGGACAGAAGCAAGCAAAAGACTCAGTTCTTGTAATTTAAAATACATTGCAATGTGAATCCCACTGAGTTGAAATACCTAATTTCCAAGAATTTCCTGGGGCAGGAAGCATGAGGCTGCTTTATTCCACACAGTCACATCAGTCTACAAATTAAAAACTAATGAAACATGTTTAGAACAATTACACACACCTTTACTGAGTTCTTTCCACAATAAATTGATGTAAGCCATGCAATGACTACCAAGCAATTCTTGCTGACAGATATGATAATAGTTAAAATTGGTGCTACATAATTGTGCTGAAAAAGTGCTTTTCCCCTCTGATCACACAAAGATGGCTTGATCAACCTTCTGTCATCCATAGGTGGCAGATGGAAGGAATTATTAAGTCTGTCCCTTTTGGATGTTGTTCCCCTTGATATTGAAGCCTGTCTTGCTCTATTTGCACTCTTAACACCTTGCCATACCCACAGTACCAATTCCAATTGTTTTTTCAAATAGATCCTAAATTCTAAATGATACATCGAAATATTCTTGCCAGAGCCTTTGAGCACTCACCCTTTTGGAGCAGAGACATGGACTATACAAACCATTGCATTAAACATTTGGTCCCTGACAAGGTAGGTGTGGGAGCTGTTGAATACAATTTGAACAAACTAAGGAAGGAAGGAAGAGTGGAAGCTGCAGTCTGAAGGAGAAGGATTGTATTAGTGAGGGGGGAGAACTGAATACCCCACATCCACAGCTGAGCCGTATCTAATCTGTGAACTCTTCTAAGGAAAAGCAAGATGTTCACTGTGTGCAGCTGAAAGAGCTATTCAAACCATGCAGTACAAGCACGTTGCTCTGTTTTGTGAATTTAGCTCCTCAAACCATCTCCATCCCAGCATGAGAGAAGTCTGTAAGCTCAGTGCAATCGTATCATAATTTGGATCTCTACAGGAGACTGAACTCGCATCACCAGAATGCATCAAGGCAATGCATGTGTCAATGCACAGTTACATATACACACCACGGCTACAGGCCCATGGTGACATTTTTCAAACTAACATATTGACAGAGTGCCAGGATATTTTTTAAGCATATCCAGAAGGAAAAAGAGTATTACAATGAGGAAGAAAACCCAGCAGAATGCTGACACCCAAGTACATTACTTAGTGTGCAGTTGCATTAATGAACCATTACTTCAAATCCCAGGTTTGCCAATAGTGTCACTGTTCGTTTATCAAGGCAGAATCATCCTGGATGTGAACAGAATGCCTGTATAATAGAGAACTTCTCAATCCTTCCATACTATACATTTCCTTGAGCCCATTACAAAAGATTTAGTTTTAAATTGGAAATTTTTTTTTCAGCTGGGCAGAATGAGACTGTTTGTTGAACAAATGGTGTTAAAATCCCCAAGGTTCTGACTTACTTCAATAACGACCAAGACTACAGCTTGAGCCAGCTGATGCTCTTTTAATGAGCGATGCTTGTCAGAGGATCATATCTGCAAGTTGCTGTATAAAATAACCGTTTTCCATGACTTCATAAAGCAGTCTCTCTTTTGAAATGGATGAAGTGTTGTACCAATCTCTGCAGCACGAAACAGGCTGAAAGGGGAAAAAAATCCTAACCCAAAGTATTTGACAGGGTGTTTTTCTTCTCTTTTAAAAAAATTGTTTTTCCTGTCGATGACAGACAGCTTTGTGTTCGTACACAACAAGCTGAATTGGTTCAAGACAAAAATGCTGGAATATGAGCTTCAAAATG
Source organism: Acridotheres tristis (assembly GCA_037013685.1). Lineage (NCBI taxonomy): Eukaryota > Metazoa > Chordata > Aves > Passeriformes > Sturnidae > Acridotheres > Acridotheres tristis. The sequence continues at coordinate 12,267,960 of CM072895.1, forward strand.
AATTTCAGCTTTGGCCTGATTGAATTAATACAAGCATGACAGGTTGCTTATTTAGCAAAGTGGGTGGACAGTAAGATTAAGCCTTTTCCTGTGACAAGACGTCCCAAAAAGTCTCTTGCTGTCCCTTGTAAGGCTTTTCAAGGCAAATCAAGAAGAGTCTCTTAGATAAATCCAAATGACAAGTTCAAAACATGTGAGTCCTTTTTTAAAGAAATATCATGTCCATAACAAGCCCAAGCTTATTAATGTTGTATTCAGACAAGCACAACCACTTTGTGATTTTGTTCAGTCCATGAACCTGATCATACCATGTAACTACTGTACTGCTACTGCTGCCACTGGATTCAAAGCTAGGATCCCAAAGTTAAAGAACAGCATTTAGTGGCCCTTGCCATCAATCTGTTCTTTTTAATGTATGTATTATTTATGGCTTCAGGTTAGGTTATACTCTTGAATATCACATTTCTCACCAGAAACAGCAATGAGTAATTGGGTACTGCAGGGTTTAATGTGCAATACTGAGTCATTTTGATTAGACCCATATTTTATCACTCATGCTATTAACATCAAAGATTTTTTAAACTACAATACTCCATGCACTCGGTATTAATTTGAATTAAGGAAATCAGGTTCTAACATGCTCATGTACCTTGAGATTTCTTTGTCTTGTGCATATCCAATCCACTTAGATCTGGTAAAATTCAGCTTGTACTTGTGTACAAACTAGCTCTGTCCTATGAAAACGAACCACTAAAGTTAACTCAGATTTGTTCAGGGCCTTGAACAATGTAAGTAATGAATCTTTCAGACAGTTAATTCGAGCTGAACAAAAATAGAATCCACTTAAATGTTATAACTGCTTGGATTGAATCTTACTAGCCTTGGTAGGTCTGAAGATCCAAGCCTCAATGGATGAGATCTGCAAATCCCAGCTTTGATCTCAGCAGAGAGATGATAACTTGGTCTCTGTTTATTCAATGAAATTACTGCCCTAGCGTACTTTCTGATCAGAAACATAAATATGTAATTCTGTTTTGCTCTCAAAGGAATTTTTACATTTGTATACCTTTCTCCACTTTGCAGATCTTACATCCAGGCTGATAAAATCATGAAGCAGGAATAATAATGATTTCCTGCACAGAAAAATGTGTATGTTAGAGATGTTGGTTGAATGTTTCACCTCTATTAACCTCTCTTCCAAACCAGCAGAGAAGTGGGAATATTTACTTATCATACAAATTCAAACTAAGATGCTTTTCCTGTGAGCAAAAAATTCTCACCAACTTTGTTTGCAAGGGTAAAGTCTTGTGTGGTTTGCTGCATATGTTAACCTCACTCTAGTTTTTCAAATTCTATGATTCTGTGAAATTATTTGGCACTCTTAATATTGGGAATAGTAAGAAATAGTCTCACTGGTATTTAATTTTTAACTTCAAACCTGGTTAAACTTCTATTCCTGTCCATCTGTCTCAAATTGTCACAGATTTTCCAATAGTAACTAAGCTGCTGTGTTACGATTCAGGCTCTATATGTGATATTTAGCATGCTGTGTCTCTTTGCTGTTCCAGGCTACACAGAAAGCAGCCTCTAGCATATTAAATGTCTGTTTCACCTGAAGTAAAAATGGGGGAGCATTTTAAAAGATAAGTTTTCCTTTGTCACATTCCTTGCTTGTACTATAGATTATCAGAGCCTTTCCCTCCTTACATGTAAGCAAAGACAGATATATAGAAAAATGAGTTCTTTGAACCACAGGAAGATTTTTTCTTTGCTGTTCTATTAATATCTGACTGAAATAAAAAGTAGAAATTCTGAATAAATGACTACAGGCATCTTAAAACCTGTAAAATTATTTTTTAAACAGGGCTGTTACTTAAAAAATGGGATCTGAACATGTGTGTAATGGAGCCAGACTCACAGAGGAAAATTACAATTTCTATGTCTTGCACCTGTCAGGTTCCTTCAAGAGTCTAAAATGCATGTATTATTACTGATAATACTCCCAAATAGACTATCAAATTCTAATTTTCAGAACTAAATCTTAGAATCCTTTTGAAGTCCAAATTTAAAACACGATCATGTGTTATCCATCAGAGGTCAGTACCAACTAGATATGTTTGCAACAAATGTAGCTTTGGAGCATGGTAATGATAAGAAATATGAGAGAAACTATCTTCCACCACTGAACAAGGAGTGATAAGAGCATCAGAAGTAGTACTAGTCCTAAAACTTGCCTCTATGCTCCAGAGGTTTCACACTAAGCATTTGGAGATGATACTCCCAGCCTTACAGTAGGGAAACCTATGCTAAGATACTGGGAGCAGTGCTCAGAGCAGGTAGCAACCATATTGCCCTATATATCATGATTAATCCAGGACAAAGAACAGATGGCAGGAGAAGGAGATGGATTCCATGAATATGGAGTGGGTGGCAGCTGTAGCTGGTCCAAGCTTTGAGACCTGAGAGAGTAGTATTGGTAAATAATGATAAATGTGAAGGGATTGTTTCCTGCATGTTACAAGTTACAGGAAGACAGAATGGAGTTGTCAGCTACCTGACAACTAATTTTTATACATGAGGGGTTTTTTTATGGCTGCTTTTATTCTGTGATCTGTTGTTTCATTTGTTTGTTTGCTGCCAGGCATTCACTGTGAGATTTCAGGATTCCCAGTTTCTAAAGAGATAGCTTTGTGTAGGGAAAGCCTGGGAGACCAGGAAAGCTGTGGCTTCACAGTTAGACAAGATGAATTCTCAACGAGTAGTTAATATTTAAGCCGTGATTTTCAGGAAAATGATCATAAGCAAATAACTTGCCTTTGAGTTTTGTCCCATGAAATTAATTGTTTGATGTTGAATTTGTATTGCTGATTCCTTCTCCATAGTGCAGTTACTTTGTCTGGAGGAGGAATGCTTTGAAAGGTAGACAGAAGAGGAAAATACTCCGAAGGAAGTTGGACTGTTGGTCTCCTGAGACACCCAGTATATAGATTTTGTTGGCATGTGAAATGCACATCAGTCACAGCTCCATTTAGATCAAGTCTGGCTTCTTTCTGAGACTTAGTGTCATTGGCAGTGAGTAATACCTCTATGGAGAGATGACATGTTTCAGTAGAGATGCCAAGGTGTGAGCATGGATTAGTTCAAGTGACCTTTTCTTGGCAGATGACTTAGAAGGTGCAAAATGGCTCAGCAAATCCCGTGGGAATGCATCTAGGTTTTTATTCCTTTGCCCTTACAAATTAATTAATTAATTGCTGGGTTTCATCCTTTTAATTGCTGTAATACTAATTTTATTGCAGAAGAAACCAGAATGGTAATGATGTACAGTTTCATGAATAGATTTTTTTCTTACTGTTTTCTTAGGAGAGTTTATCTCTGTACCTAATACATATTTTAGAGCATAATAGTTATACACTTTCAGAATATTTTTACTTCTCTTTGCAGGAAAAGAAAATGGGTTTCAGACTTTCTCACAGGAAAGCTATAAAATAATTTCTGCTTCATACTAAAGAAATATTTGCAATATTTACAACACTTGCACTGTTTTTCTTCTAAATAATTTCTGTCTCTTGCTAGAATTTAGAAAAAAACTTAGTAATTTTTTTTTCTTTCAGCAAGATATTGTTACTTCAGGTAATGAAGGCTTGAGGCATGAGGCTCATGCTCATTAGTAGGTGGCATATAGGTTAAATTTAGGATACTGTTTCTGTATGATATATAAATTCTGTAATGAAAACTGGTTATTTTATTTTGCCTTCACAGCTGATCCCTTGCCCTTTCTAGACTAGTTCATTTTAAATTTTTTGAGATCTACTCAAACTTTTTTGAAAATAGCATTGTGTAAAATATGGAGAACAAGAATTGCAAAATCCTCGGGAACATTAGGTCAACTTATTGACAGGAGTTTTGTACCATTTTGGGAGATGGGGTTGAACAATATCTGTCCCTTTTCTGTTTCTTGTTTGTAGGAACCTGGATCCTGTGACAAGGCAGTCATTTTTTTGGCTGTTCTGTAGTACAGTTGCACTGGTTGGAGGAATATGCAGGGCTGGCTGAGAAAGCAAACCTCTGTGAGAATTTGAGCCAATGAAGGATGGCATTCTGGGAAATCAGCTTCCCCATATTTCCAACCTGTGTTCAGAGAAAGGATAGTCTGCACAGCAAAAGAGGATTTACTGGGGTTTAATCCTGTTTGAAATTCTGTACTTTGGAAAGTTCTCTATGCATTCAGACTAGGATTAAGGTTTTTCTTTGCATACAAAAACCAAGCATACATCCCACTTAGTTATGAGATTTAGGGGCAGAAACAGACAGGGATTTTCACTTTTTAGATGGACCTCCATTTGCTTTGCCATCACAATTGTATGTTACTGGCACATTGCCCACCCATAAGGGAGTTATTCAAAAATTGCTGGGACAAATCCCACACCAGTAGTCATGTTGCCAGTGCCTGTGTATGCCCTGTGGGCTATCCCATAACTTGTCTCTGTAACCTGTATTTGCCAAACAATTTGTCTTCCTGTTGTCCTGTAGTCTGTGGTGCATTGCAATTGATTGGCATTGCAATTGATTGAGAATTGGATTTATCTTTTGTCAATTTGCAGCTTACTCTGGGCTTGATTCTATGATTCTGGAGACAGTGAGAGCACAGCTATGTTATCCATGAGTAGGCCATTTGGATACCTGACACAGCTTCCATGTGCTTCAGTTAGTAAGTCAGAATCACAGAATATTCTGAGTTGGAAGGGACTCTTAACATGAATGTCCCATCCAGGGATCAAACCCACAACCTTGGCATTACCAGCACCATGCTCTAACCAACCAGTGCCTGCTGCATTCACAGGTGTGTCAATAGTTTAACAATTCTGTTTGCAGATAGTTCCTTGAACAAAGACCAAAAGATTGTTTATTTTGGAGCACTCCAAAATGTGAAGTAATGTAATAACTCAATACAACTTTGTGCAAATTCTAATTTTTACTTCTTGGGCAGTTGAAGCCCTCTATCCATAAAATCATTTGGATATAAGCACAGCACAGTTTAATGTCAGACCAAAAACCAAAAGAGATCACAAAGAACGTAAATAATTTTACTTCACTTTAATGGAATTTTGATTAAAATTAATTTGGATTTAAACTTTTTTCTTCTCTTACAAAGAGGAGGAAAAAAATTATTTTCTAGAATATGCCTCTTCAACCTACTGCTGCTGAATGAAAATCCATCTTAATGTAAACCTCCACCTAACCACTTTGTCAAATATCTTTTCTGCCTCTTTTCATTATTATTTTTGAACAAAGCTAAGCACCTAAGGCAAAGTACTGAAACGCTCACAGCATTATTTGCTTAGGGAGGAGTGCTTTACTAGTGGTCTTGTCTCATGTTGGCAATAGTCTGTTGCATTGTATAATATTTGAATAGTGAGGGTTTATAGCCACTGTTCAAGTAAATAACAATATCATATCAGGTAAAAGATACAAAGAGGTGAATTGAATGATTTAATCATAGCTGAGTCTGCTACTCAGAGCTGAGCCTGCTCACTCCAGGCTCCTGGAGTGGCAAAGAAATTACCATTACAACAGTGATCTTTGTATATGAATATCAGGCATTCTTCAATCCAGGCTGGAAAAGATGTGGTTCCAGTAATTCTCTTTCTAGGCACAGGGCCATTTTGAAGCTATTTACTTGTCCATAATCAAAAGATGAGACATTTTGCTCTCTTCTGCTGGATTTATTTTCCTCTAAATTCCTATTAATAGAAATGCTGGGAAGCTGCTTTACCAGGACTCACGAATGCACACTCCTGGAGGGCCAAGATTCACATTCCTTGCCACACTGCTTTGAGACACAGCCACTTCCTAACTGTGCTGTCCCTGCTGTTGTGTTTCCAGTGTCCAGGAGTTGGTCTGTTTTGCTCAGAGCAGGTTAGAGACCTGCACCATGTGCTCCAGAATGGTGTGGGATCAACCACCTCCAGCTGTTTGGTGTTGGCAAACAGCTGGAGCAGTACCATGTCTGATAAACATACCTGAGCTCATCTCAGGCAGGGTCTGACAGGCTGCTGAGCATGAGTGGAGGTGGTCCATGAGTTCAGCATAGATGGAACTGAGCTGCACAGAGCTGGCTTTGTCCACACCATGTTTTGCTTTTCTGCTTGTTGATGATAATATTTGTCCTTCATTGCATAAAACTATGTGGGCTTGTTTACGTGCAGCATGAAGCTGCTTTAAAAAGAACATGTTGCCAATGTAGATTTCACCTCTGGATTGCTGTGTTTTTTCCCATGGTTAATTTTCATACATTCATGCAATTCAGAATCACATTCCATATGATTTATGCACTAGCAAAATAAGTTATCAAGAGAGGATGATCTTATATTTGTAATGCCTTCATTCCAGACTCTCTTCTTAAAGGGAAACTCCAGAAATCTGTAGGAAAGACAGTTTTAAAAATTGTTCCAGGGAGAAATGAGGTTTGACTTATGTGCTCATTTGCTGTGATACTTGAGGACTGAGGGAGATAATATCTAGTATCTTTTCAAACATTGCTTTGTACAAAATAGTTCCACTCCAGCTTGTTTTCTTTTGCTTGCCTCTGTAAACTGTTTAAACATTATGGAGTCTGCCTATTCTACATTGTATTTTGCAAGTTAAAGGTGGCAAACTCATTCCACAGTCGGGGCAGTAAAGTATGATTTCAAACTAATCCTTTTCCTGCACTCAGAGAAATCAAATGAAAATACAAAGGTAAAAAAGAACAAAGCTTCTGTCGAGTTCAGAGAAGTGACAGCTCCCTGGTTGAAGAGCAGCTCTCTGGTTATACTTGTACAAGTAAACGGCAAACTTGAATTACCTCAGTTGAAGATGTTCTCTCCTCTCTCTCCACCTATGTTATTGTTCTCAAGCTTTTGAACAATTGCTGAAATCGATAAAATTTTTCATTTATATTCCTTCCCCAACAAGTGCCTTTTTATTTCTTACATCCTCTTAGGAACAAACTGAAGGAAAACAAAGTCGTAATGTCACCACTAAAATCATTCAATGTTTACAAAGTCTGATATTCTAGTGTATTAACGAGTGTAACTGTGCTGCTTTGCCTTGTAAGGGTGAGCAGTGCTCTGATGGATGTGAGTGCAGTGTGTGTCTGTGGTATCTGTAAATCAGCTGGTGTAATCTGGCTGTTACATACACATGCAGAGGCAGTGCATGACAAAATGTGTAATAATGAGTACTGCACAATGGAGGACGATACTACACAGCATAAAGATAAAGGATAATGACATTGCTCTCAAATAACAAACCCCTGAGCAATGCTGGCAAACCTGTGAGGGGACGTAAGACATCTTCATTGTTTCATATGGTAATAATCTGTGTATGCACGTGGTTTTCATAATGATCCATGGATATGGAATATTATATGAGCCGTTCAAGAAGCAACTACCTGTTTATATTGAATAATTTCCATATGAATGGTTTAGGGTTGTGGGTTTTCTTGCTTTTCTTTTCTGAGATCTGCAATTTCTAACACTGGCTTCTTATCACAAGCTTGCAGCCATACAGCCTGATCTCATCGGATCAAAGAAGTTAAATGTATTTAGATCTGGTCAATACTTAGGTGAGCAATTTCCAAGGTAATTCAAGAATGCATTGGGAAACTGTGCCATAGCAGAATTCCTCTCTTGCCAACATTGAACAAGCATCTCCTATACTTTGAGGAGTTCACTTGATATATGGTTCTTCATCCTCATCCTAAATTGTCCTCTATCATTGCCATGTGCAAGTGGATGCATTTGTCAGTGTGCTTGTATTCTACTAAAAACCTTTTGTGATGAAAGGTACCACATAAGCAATGGTGCTAGCTCATATTTTATATTTTATATTATTTTATATTTTATATTTTATATTTTATATTTTATATTTTATATTTTATATTTTATATTTATATTTTATATTTATATTTTATATTTTATATTTTATATATATAATAGTTTTATATTCTATATTAGTTTTGTGCAGCCCTAGTTTAGTAAAACCCAACAAAATGTTATTTTTAAAGCACCATTTAGGTCAGCTTTTGACTGAAGAGTTCAGAGCACTGTTTCCTTGTCAGAAATATTTGAGCAGAATCAGAAGTGCTGGCATATACCTGTCAAAAGGACAAGATAAAGCAGAATTTCTGTTGTCACATGTAAGATAAACAAGAATTATCGTGTTTGGGGGCTTTTTCTTTTTTCATAAGATTTAATTGATTTGACTTACTGAACTTGAGAGAGAGCTGGACCTGGTCATTGCATCTTGATGTTTGCTTTCACTCTAAGCCAGTTGATGTAACATTTCTTTATATTTGTGTAATACCTACCTCTCTTGGAGATTCTACCTCTCTCGGAGAAAATGTATGGGATATCTATGCATGAGAAATGGGTATTATAATAGCTAAGAGCTATGATAAAGAATGCAAACTCACTTGTTCTCATCAAGCTGTAAGATAGCATCAGCACAAAATGAAACAAAAGGTTACTGAACCTATTGCCAGGAGAAAATGCAGATTAAATACAAATAAACACAAAGTACAAATGAAAGATCTGAATAGGCTTATATACTGAAAAAGAGGGAGCCCAACAAGCTTCTTTTCTGTTTAATGCCATACTCCAAAGACAAATATTACAGATAAGTTTTCAAGGAACAAAAACTTGTGCTTTTATTCTGTATCTTTTTCCTGGCAAAGCCAAGGAACAAATTCCTTAACTGAATGCAAAGAATAAGACCTACAGCAAAAAATAACCAAACCACTGTTGCCATGATCATAATTGTCATCATGTAAACACAACTGATTTTCTTGCTCTAAGACTCTCATGATGCACCATTGTGAAGGAAAACCACATTATACTCTCTGATATTAGTTTGGGGATTCAGTCCATATACCATGTCAAAATGCTGATGCCTATGCTCTGAGAACTTCCAGTGAATGCATGTCTTTAGAGCAAAGAGTAAAATGAAGTTAGGAGTCAACCATTCCTAAATCTCTTGTATTTATATATAAAGCTGGATGTGTACATTTCTAGAAAGAGCAAAGGAATGAATTCTCTCTTTGTTGGTGGTGTTCCTTTCAGTTTGGAAAAAGAAATAGTCTCCTTAATATTCTGGATACTTCTCAATATGCACTTTTGCACTATTTCCTTCTTCTGGTCCTGTATGAGGATGCTCATTTCCAAAACCTTTAAAGCCTAGACAAGTTTCATTACTACTTTTAAAATCGGATTTAGGTAAGGAAGTCCAAGTTATACGTGCTTGGAGAGGTTTTGTTAATACCAAGCATATCTGAATATGCCTGTCTTTGTACCTTTGCAGGATTTCACATTGCCTAATATAATGTTCGTCATGGTTTTAATTTTTCCTCAAAATGGATCTCTTTTATGTCTGCTATTTACCATCCTTGCCAGAGTCACTGAACATAAGAAATACAGTATCTACAAGATGCAGAACTGCTTTCTTCCTTGCGCTCATGTGATATGTAATGGATGTTTTTAAGAAAGGATCTTTACTCTGTGCTTTACCTATTCATGTGTAGGATTTTGATTTCATTTGAAATGAAAGGCGTAAACCTCAGATCTGAAAACTAATAGAATTTCTGCATTTACCTGCTGATCCATAGCCTTTAGGTTAGATTGTGTGTCAGCCAGCAGTCGGCTTGTTGAATGAAGCAATACTTTAAAACTAAAATGAAAAGATTTCTGTTATATGTAGCCTGACACCAGATATGAAGGCAGATTTCTGCTGGCTTATTATTGGAAATATTTTCCAGTATGTCTGATAAGCGAGACTGAACAAGCCATAGGAAGTAGACCTAATCAGATAATGCTGACTTGCAGACCAGAAAAAAAGAGAAATGTATTTTCCTAAGTGCTGTGCCTTCACTTGACAAGACTGAGGACAAAATGGTTGGTGTAATGGCAAAAGGCACTCAGAGAGCAGGGAGTAAACCTGCTGCTTCCTGGGGTGGCTGTTGTGTCTGAGCCTTTTTGCTTGTGCACATTCATTGCCTGTGTTATAGAAGGTTTACATCTAAGTGCCTGAGTGCTTTGGCACCCTGGAGATGGGGCATGTAAAAAGGACTGGGAGAACATCAGACTGGATCACCTCTGCATTTTTCAGTGGGTCTAGGTATTTATTTGGAACTTCAGAGGAATTCAAAATAGACTTATGAGAGGGTCCCCCTGAAGGATCAATGCTGGGATCTGCTCAGACTCTCAGTGCTGCAAATCCTTCCTGGAAATACACTTGAACACTGAGGATGTTGACAGGACAAACAAATTCTCCATATGATTACAGGACCTTTGTGATGTTGCAGGATGGAGACAAAGGAGAATCTTTTAGTAATTCTTAGAAAGATTTCCCAAAGAACTGAAGCAAAAGGATTCCTTTGTTATTTCCATGCCTAGGTATGAAGTTTGATAGTTAACACAGAAAGATATTTAACACAACTTCAGATTCTTTTATGTCTTCAGATTGCATGTAAATAATAATTATACCAAATGCAAACATAGTGCCACATTAATATTGCATGGCAAATGTGCATACTTTTATTTGTTGGCCTGAAGACATTAAAAATAACGTTGGAATATCGTCTTTGTTCTAAAGGTTTTTTAAAACAGCTCAGCTCTTGGTTTTGTACCTTAAATGTCTCTGCTCAGGGAAAAGTGAATTTATTTCATAAAACCCACTCTGCACTGATTTTTCCAGGGAAAAGATTAAAGTTTTAAATGGATTGAGTGTCCCTGTAAGTATATTTATATTCATATTCATGTGTCCAGACTGAACATGCCATCTGTGGCTTCTGCTTTGTTTTTCTTACTGTATATTTGGAATTCAAAATAACATTTATTTTGTGAGAAAAAATCAATAAATCATTTAAGTCGTCCTACACTTTGTATAACTAATTGTAATTAGTATAATGTCTTTGTTGGCAAGGGCTTATCAGGCACATAGCATGAAGAGGCAAAGAAAGAGCTCTATAAAGAATGATGTTGTTTTGTAAAGTTAATTGTGACACTATCTCTGCTATTGTATGTGATTGAACTCCTAATTTTTAATGTGATATTCCTTCCAGTAGCGTAGCTCCTACTGTTACCTGAGGTTCTCTGTAATGTAACCACAGAATAGATTTTAGTCAGTTCTAGATTTTGGTTTGGTGTTAAAAGGATGTAGTCTAGACTATAGTCAGATAAATTGTGGCAAGCGGGTTGCAGTTTCTAGTTGTAATGAATTAGCTTGTTTTAATGTTTGTTATGCAAATCTTGTAGATAAGAATTTAATTAACTGTGATGTCCTGAATTTTGGTGCCAAAGGAGCAGCCAGAGGCTCCTCTGATGGATCCTGTCACATGTGTGGCCTTCGAGGAGCTGCTTGCCTGCACAATTCCATGGCAACATTGCCAAGTCTTAACCAGTTGATACTGGGAATCGCTGGAAAGATCATGAAGTTACTAAGAGCAGTATTATGTGGAAGAGAAATGAGAACATTTATTTATAAAGCAAAGGACCACTGTCTCACTTCATGAATGTGTTCTAATAACTTGGGTTCACTGGAAATATATTCCTGATGCTAACTGAAGTTATCATGATTCTTGATACCTAGGCATTAGTTTAGACTGACAGTGAGCTGGCTAGATGATTGGTATGATGATTCTTCTGTTTATTATCCTCAAAAAGCCGGATTGTGAAAATTAACTAATTTGCTACTTCAGTTGATAGCAGAGAAGCTATAAAAATTCTGGTTTCAAGCATTTAACTGCCATTCTAATAAGTATGGAGATTTTCCTCAAAGCTTCCATTTGCATTATTAACCTCCTGCAGACTATTCAATGAATATTGAAATAATATATTCTGAAATTCTCCAGTGTTGAAGAAACTGTTCAGTGGGATAGTAGGAAATCAACTGTCCCCTCTAGGTCCTCTCCCTGTGAGCTTCTCTGTGGCAGTCTCCTGCTTTTCTGAACTGTTTGCTGTACCATGGTTTTTCTAAAGGCTGCCATCTGAGAAAAGAACTTGTGCCATTCCTTGTTCAGCCAAATATGTCTGCCTACAATCAAGGTGCTTTTTCCAATGTAGATATTTGAACCTGTGGCTGCAGGCATCTGGCCTTCAGAAGATCCTGCTGCATAAATGCAGTGACTAGGGGAGCAGAAGACAAAAGCTAATCTTGTGTATCCTCAGGATCTGGGACCCTGTATCTTAAGTGAGGTTTTAATTAGACTTGGACCTCTCCTGCCCACAGTGTGCATGAGCAAAAGCTGCCCTTCAGAAAGCCACCTACTATGTAAGCCAAGCAGTGGAGGAGTTAGAGAAAGTTTCAGTAGCTCAGATGTGAGGATTATTTGCTTCTTTCATTATATGTGGACAGAGGTCAGTTAATTAAGAAAGCAGTGAAAGACTCAATCCATTTCGATGGAATATAGATTGTAAGCAAAACCCTAATATTGATACTGAGCCATAATATGATACCTATATATGTGTGTGTGCTTCATTAAAATATATGTCAAAAAAGAAAAAAAAGAAAGATGAATATTTTGTTCCTTTTATTCTTTAAGGAAAAGTTAATCTGGAGAAAGTTACAGTAGTAAAAGGAAAGGCAACATCTGTGTTAATTAGCAGTTAATCTTCGAAGCTTGACTGATGGGTTACATTATGGCCTCTTGCAATTGAATTAAAAGTCAGACCCACGCAAGTTCTATTTTTACCTCCTTTTTCCATATCAGAATAATTTGTCTGGATTTAATACTTCATTTTTGCTAAAAATATTGATGTTCCATAATCTAAAATGAACTTTTGGTTAGTACAAATAGGCAGTGTAGAGGAGAGCTCTGTGGCTCCAGATGCAATTCCAGAGAACTTGGCTTTATGGTGTGATGCAGTGTTAGGGATAAGGACAGGTACATTCTCCAAGGAATCTGTTTCTCTTGGGTGTTTGACAGTAAAGCTCTTTAGTTCACGAACTGCTGTGTGTGTACCATGCCTTTCACAGTAAGGATTCACAGTGCTACTGTAATGTAAATTATCAGTTAGTAATTTAGCAACAAATTAGGAATTAATTTTAGAATGCCTTGGAAACACTCTTCTGAATACCACAGCTGGGGCAGACAAGTTGTTGATAGAGGAATGCACGCTGATGAAGTGTAGAGTTTGAGTTCTCTTTTTCCACTGAATATTATCTGTTCAGACATAAAACTTAGAGTTAACATCCTGGCCCTCTGTAAGCAATTTTTTTTTTTTTTGTATGGGCATCCATCCTGGTAAAAAGCAAAGTTCTCAGATAAATGTGAAATGTGTGGAGAACAATGTAACATCGCCTTCCCTTCCATGTCAGTATCAAAGAGGTAGTGCTTGAACTACCACAATGACTGCAGACTGTGGAGAATTTGAAAGCCTATCAGCTGATGTACATCAGTGTGGGTTCTGTCAGCTGAGTATCTGGTCCAGTGTTCTTCCCTCTTAAATGAACAGAGTTAGGGTACAATCTCGTGCCAGCTATTCTTTCATTTTCACCATAGCAATAAAAAAAATGTCTTTATAAAAGCCTCTGCTCACATCTCAGTGTCACAGAAATACAATGTACATCTTTACAAAGTTGTATCGTATTTTCGATTTAAACATTAAAAAGATCCAACCTAATAGAAAATGTTTTTATGAAAAATTTAAGCTGCTTTCAGACAAGGTTAGATGAACTCCTTTTGGTATCTTGTATTGAGAAGGTAAGAGCTAATCAAGAAATTTCTTCTGTATTCACCTACAATACATTTCACTAAAATATGCAGCTAGGGATAGTGAGTGCCCTTTAATACCAAAAGAAAAGGGTGGGAAAGCCTCCTTAATTAAATCTCTTCAGGGATCCTGGATTAACTGCAGCTCTGTTTAGTTTATATCCTCTCTGTAGAAAAATGTGCAGACCCAAGACAGCAAATATTGATTTAAATGGCGATGCAGGGAAAAGGCCCTGTTGTCTTTTTTCTTCCACTTGGCATTGTTTTTCGTTTTGATTCATTTTTGGTTACAAAGGATGAAAATCTAAATCCTTCTCTACTCCCTTTCACGCTGTGTGAAAATATTAAACCAGGACTCAGCAAAGTGGTTGCAGCTAGTGGTGAAGAGAAAAGCACATAAAGCTGCCCTGCAGAGGCACCAGCCCTGAATCCTGTGCCAAGGTTTCAGCTGTCACTCTCTTTGTCACAGCCACTAGAGATTGCAGTAAGTCTTTGGCCTAGCACAGTCCAATAAAAAGTGAAGAACAGTGGGACAGGGTTACACCATGGTGCCACAACCAGGGAAACTTTGGCATTACCTCCCCATTTGCTTCAACCACTGCAAGCATAAGTGATGGTCCTGTGGAGTGAGTGCTCTGCTGCCATTGACCAGAAGAGTTGTATTCCCTGACAAACAGTCTTCCTAAGCATGGAATGGATATCACTCAGGTGGTTTTTAGAAGAGAAAAAAATGACTGTGTAAAGATTCCAACAGCTTAGCCCTCAAACCTCCTTATGTGAATTTAGTTTTCTTTTGTTATAAATGTAATTGTATGTTCATAATGGGTGACATTTCTGTGCATCCTGTCCTGAAACATGCATTTGTTCATCAGCAAAATCCAAGTGCAAATGGAGATGTGTGGAGCCATGTGCTTCTCTTTCTGCACAGTGCAGCTCCAGCAGGTCGAGGTTTTGTGTGGCTGTGCATGAACTGCTCGACTTCAGACCCCAGGGGACAAGTGCAACCCAGGCACTCACAAAAGGCATCTTCTACTCATAACTTGAGTGCATGCAGTAGCATGGGCTGTGACTGAGACCCTTCAGAAAGGGAAATAAAGAATCTTGTCTCAAGAGAAATCAAGAGAATATGTATTTCTGGAAATATAAGGATTAGGGAAGAGAGTGGGGAAGGAAAAAAGTTTGGAATTGGGATTTATTGTAAACAGTTTGTACTGAGACCAAAGTTCTTACTTGAAGTCTCAGTGCAACCTGTAGAAGCCCAGTAGCTGTAAGAAATTCATCTACCAATTTGTGTTTTGTACAGGGGATGCCATTCATCTCAAAGAGATGAGCACAGGTTTGAGAATGCATGAGAATCACTTTGAAATAATATATATGTGCAATATATAGGCTGAAGGGCAGAGTTTACAATTATAATTCTTTAGTTTTGTTTCTCTTCTTTGTGCTTTGCAGCAAGCTGGACCTCTGATCACCCTTGATAAACAGGAATTCTGCTTTTATTCTCTGAGATCAGCAGCAGAGGCATCTGAAGGAGCCCTCTTTGCCTGGGTGAAATAACTTTCTTGTCTCATTGCCTGAGTTCACAAATGAACTGAGATGCATCAAAGTCAGGTCAAGGAATCAGATATAAGGAAACTACAGAAACTTGGACAGCAGAAGTCAATTTTCTCAGGCTGCTGCCTTCCCCCCCCCCCCCCCTTTGTTTCAGGTTTCTATGAATGTACTGAATAGACAAAGAAAGAAAGGAAATAAATTAGTAAAATGTACACAACACAAAGATTGGAAATATATCCATAAATTAATACCCAAGCAGATGCCTCAGATATTTCAGTACTTGTTGTAACAGACTAGTTCTTACTTCTAATGTTGGTTTTGTCTGTCTTGCCCAAAATAATAAGTAAATAGTAAGTCAAATGGTTTTGGTGGTTTTTTTAATTAGATGCAGTTAAATACAAAGCTGTCATTTCTCTGCTCCTTTTTGTGATCACTCATAGGTGTCCTTCCTGTCTTTTTTTCAATGCCATCTTGACATGGGGTTTATTAATTGTTACATCTCTTTTAAAATCAGATTGTGGGGGGAGATTCTCGTGGTCTAGTTTGTGACCTGGGAGTACCCTTTGCTGCAAGTTTATTGCAAACTCAGATGAAATGGACTCTTGCCCCATGTTCCATTGCTGCAGTAATATAAACAGAAAACCAATATTTCTGGAGATTAAATAAACAGTATGTCACCCAAGTGCAGTTTATTTTTAGGATTCACAGTAAGGATGATCTACCAAGAGTTTGGGCTGGCTGGAGTGCATCACTTCTCCATACCCAGGTACATCTTGGTGGGCACAGTCCCTGCCTGAATCTGGAATGTGGTCTGTGCTGTTCATAATGCATTCCACTTGTTTAAGTTTGCATAAAACGATACGTGATGGATAATAAAACATCTGTACACGTATAAATGTTTCACTTTTCAGAATGACCTGAAGCACAATGTGTGAGACAGTCTGCTCACTGGTAGAAAGGCACAACTGTTTATTATTAGATGTCCTGCACCATTATGGGATGCAAAGCAAACACATGTGTACACTCTCACACACACACACATACAAAAGAATGGATAATTATGATAAATGGCTGCCTAACAGGTATCTTTATAATGCAGAAATAGCAACCATATTTGCCAGGTAAAATCAATTCTCTGTGCTTGCATCTTTGCTCTTCTTCTGAGCTTTTTTCTGCAGAAAGAATGTAATAAAATAATCAGCAACAGAGCACTGTGTCTTAGAGAAAACAGAAATAAATCCAGGCTAAGGCTGATATTCTTCAGCATTTAGTCTGACCCTTCTCCTATACCAAAAGTACTTCCTTTGCTCCCCTCAAAAAACCAGCTCTCTGGCAAGAGGAGTGTATGTGCTCCTCAGGGGAGAGGTGAGAGACTTGCTGTTCTCTCAGTGGTGGGTGCATTTTTCTATCAGCTCATTCCAATCTGTCATTTACAAATCGACATCTGATGTCAAGAGAAAGGCATAGACCAAAACTGTGACTTGGGGAATGTGGGTGTTTAATTTGGCAAAGCAGAAGAGTTTTTTAGCAGCTGTACTCAGAGATGCTTCCTCAGAAGAAAAAAAAAAAAAAAGAAAAAAAAGAGAAGTCTCAGTCAACATAAGTACAATGGTAACATTAATTTGGTTAGTATAGAATTAAGTAGTGGCTCACCAGTATGCACTGGCAGATAAATTTCCTGTATTTTTAGTTGTAAGGAAATATACCGTGATTCAGCAATGCAAAAACCCGCAGAAACCCAGGGAGAAAAAAAGCTGGTTGTCTTTAACTAGGGAGTGCAGAGGGGACATGTACCTTCTACCCTCATGGCCAAGGACCTGTCACAGGTGAGGGCAGGTGACAAAGTGCCAGGCAAAGCCAGAGTACCCTGAGCCCCTCCCAGAGGGGTCTCCTGGTGCCTCTGAGATATGAATAAGTACCAGAGACAATTCTACCTGAACATAGTCTAAGTTAATCCTGACATATTTTTGAAAATATTTCTGTTCATTTTGAATAATTTTAACAAGCCTTTTTGTTGGAAGGGCATCTCACATTATAAAGCCTCTACTCCATGTATTATAGGTCTCTTAGTTTGTTTAGACCAGTACTCTTATTTATACTTATTTATTAATCAAGAGGCCTGACAAGCTGCTGCAAATAAAGCTGCTGCTGATTCAGTAGTTTGGTAGGAGAGTCATCTGAGGATTAGATTCTATAAACAGCCTTTATGAAAAGATATATATTTTTTCTCAATTAATTG
The DNA here is from genome assembly GCA_037013685.1 of Acridotheres tristis. NCBI lineage: Eukaryota > Metazoa > Chordata > Aves > Passeriformes > Sturnidae > Acridotheres > Acridotheres tristis. The sequence goes on from CM072895.1 coordinate 12,285,503, forward strand.
GCCTGGAGAATTTTGTCATTTCAATCTGTCATTGTTGAATTTTACTTTACTGCAATATTTTGTAATTAAGTCAGAAAGGAAAAGTGTCTATCTAATGCTTTTGGCAAGCTCTCTGTTAATTAATAGCTTTTTGAAGTACTAAATTTCCTTGGTTTTTATCTTAATTAACACTCTTAATTGACCTTCTGTGATCTCTAGTTTCTCCCAAAAGAATTTAAAAAATAGACTTCTAAGTTCTTTTCTGCAATCAGATTGACATGCAATTGCTTGTGTAGACATCTTCTCTGCCTTCACAAACGTTTTTTTAATTTTTATTTTTTACCACTGAAGTCCCCACTGGAAATTACAGTCCATTGAACCATAGAGCTAAAATTGATTGTGCACATAAAAAATCCTGGAACAACTGAATGAAGAAAAGAGCTTCCTGAAATTCTGTGCTAAAATCAGAACTCAAGTGACAACAAAACTTCTACTTGATTTGAACTCACCGGCCCTGGATCACCAAGAAAATATTTTATGTTCCTCCATTTACCCCCAATGACAGAAAGAATGAGTTTTTCCTTCATTTAGCCTACATCAAAGCGCAGTTATAAATGTCAAAGAAGATGAATTTTGGTTGCCAGCATTTTTGGGGTGCATTCTCTCTTCCATCTTCTTTATATCAATTATTCTTTTTGTGAAATAGTGGAAAGTTAAAGCTAAAGACGCCTATCTAATTGCTTTTATTTTATATTAATTTTTAATTAAGGCTTTATATGTCACATATTACAACTCTAGCAATCCTAAAACCGTTTTACTATTTTCTTCTGAAATATAGAATGCGAGTCTCTTTTGTAACATACTGTGAGAAACTGTAGTCAGTTCTTTCTGCTGGAGTTTATGGAAGACATTACTAAAAATGCAAATTCTATGTTTTAAGACTTGAAACTTTCAAGTAACTATTAATCTTGGAGCTTACTTTTATATTCTGAGATTAAATAATGGCATTTAAAGCACTTAAACCTTCACTAAGAGCAAGATAAGCAAGCATATACTTCGTTTCAAGCATTTTAACTAAGTTGATTCCACTGGTCTTTTCATGTCTTTAATGTTAAGCATATGCCTGTGTCCTTTTCTGACAGGGTGGATGGTATTTAGCAGAGTAAATTACAACCAATAACTATCATTTCTTTAAGAATACTAATCAAGTGTGAAGTATGCAAAGTAAGCTTTCATTTTTAATGTAAACAAAGTAACTTTTTGTGAGTATTGCCTTTTTATTGCTACATTCAGCTGTAAATCATGTCTTGAAAGCAAAGCCATCTTTTTAAAACTGTATTTTGGAAAATAGTACATTATTTTCTCCTGAGCTGTTGAGACAATTTTCTGTCCATATCTGATACCACATTAATTTTATACTATTACAAAAAAATATCTCTGGAAACATAGGAAACAATTTTGGAATTGTTGTACGCACATACCACAATATATGTGCCTACTCTAGTTCTACAGATGATGTTTAACAAATTCTTGTTTACCCTGTTTTGGGATTGATATCCTTCCTCCCCCAGATTTGTGTGGTTGCATAGCCTTATGCTACACATAAATGGAGGATTTTTTAATTTCCTATGTGTAAAATTTGAAATTTGAGTGCAATTACAGTAACAAGAGGAACTCTTTTTCTAATGAGTCTCAAAAACCCCTGACCAAGAGACATGTAAAACTCTCCTGTAGAGATGGAAATTGAGTGCACAGTGTTAGCATAATAGCAAGGGCTGAGACATTGCTTTGCACTACAGTTTTATGGGATGATATTTTGAAAGGTATTCAGCAATTTATGGCTTTTTAAGGACAGCTAAAATTGTTTTCACATTTCTAATATTGCTTTCATTAGAATTTTGAAAGTATGTTTATGGTATCAGATTGAATTCTAAGGTGTTACTAAATCATCCAGATCTCCACTGCTCAAGTATGCTCCCTCATATCCCTATGTATCTTCAGAGGAAAAAATGGGATGAATATAAGTGCTTTAGTTTAAAGTGTATAATCTGTATTCTGTCATGTACTTCATCTCCCAGGGAAGGTACCTGGGAACTCACTCTGCTGTTTTTATTTATCCTGCCAGTGCAGTATATAGATGAGAGGACTAAGGTCCAATGGTGTTAAAACAAGACATGAAATATTGATTAATTCTTTTTTAAAATTCCTTTTTCCTCCTGAGTATAGCAAATATCAGATGCTACTGTCAATATAGTGCTCTCCAATAAACCTCCATTATCGGAAGGGGCCTGATCTTCATCTTGTTCTTATAAATGGTTATTATGATTCTGAAATGCTTTGAAAGCTCAAGGCCAGTGTTTTCCTGGTGCAAGAGCAGAAAGCAAGTTAGAAGTAATGCAGAGTGTTATTTTGAAGTAACGGGAATTGGATTGGGAATTCTTCCTGCTAGCAGCAGAACATTCTGGTTGAAGAGATGAAGATCCTGATGGGGCAGATAAACAGCTGTACACTTTCGTGGCTATAAAGGTGTCAAAAAAAGCACAATTACAGTTGGTATTCACCTAATGAAAAATGGGTGTTTGACACGTGCCTTTAGTTTCCACTTGTCATTCTGCAGTTTAAGTTACTTGTTTATTCCTTTATTTATTGTTTCCAATATGATCTTTACAAAAGAAGCTGAACAGATACTTAGCTGTTTCCCTAAGTGAAAGGATATTTCAGGAAAAGCAGGGATAGAAGTTCACACCAGGTCATCCCTGAAGGGTGACAGACAGGGGCAAGGAAGAGAATATTTAACTACTTTCAGTGTTCTTGGACTCAACTCTGGGAATTGAGGTAATTGTTTTTCACTAAAACAAAACAAAGGTTTATTTGAACTGGAGTGTACTGGAGTTTCTTTAGGAATGTAAAGCTCTTGGAGCTTTTCTACTATCCGTAATAAAAGGTATTACACAGAGAAGGAATTTGAATCTCAGACCTGTGTGTGCCAGGTAATTGTCATGATAAAGGTTGTACAACTACTTTTTCACCCATTATCTTAAATAGTATTTAGTTCAGCTTGAGCAAGGAAGTAACACAGGACTTGTGCCAAAAGCTACTGATTGGTATATTTATGCAGGAGGAGGGAGGCAGGAGACTGGAGTACATTCTTGCTCTGAACCAGGATAAAACACCTGAGGTTGGTTCTTCTGTCTCACTGGGACGTTTGGCCTTATGGGCTGCATAAATTGCAATAGGGTTTTTTTCCCACATGAAAATTTTATTCCTACCCCAGGATAAAATGTTTTCAGAAGATTTTGTTGATGGCAATAACTGATTTGCACATAGGCTTACTTGGGAGTTCTTTTACAGCAAAACTTAAATATGTGCAAATGTTAGGCTGCTTTAAGTTCGAATGGAGAACAGACTGCTCCCTGCCATACTCAAAAGCTGAAAGCTTACAGGTGTGGCAGAAAGCACATATATCCCCTCCTCTCACTCTCACCCAGCTCTATTAAGGTGCTCTATTAAGATGGTTTTGTGAGTTTTGTGATATCTTTCTTTGGAAATGGGGCATTTTTAAATAAATGTAATTATTTTCACTGATTTCAGTAAAACTGAAAGCAATACATGCACAAAGCTGGACTTCAACCAATTTGTAAGCAGCAAGGGCTGAGTGTGCTCTCACTGCTCATGAGATTTGAAGGCAGTGAGTCTTGCATGCCTGGGCTCTCTGGGTAATTCCATTGACTCCCAGTCCCCCATTGGTAACCTTTGTGTGAGCAGAACCAGCAGGATTTGGTTTGTGGTTAACAATGCTCATGTTTGCTCAACCAGCCAGTCTGTGAGCCAAATCCTTACACATGTAATTTTTCTCACTCATCCAGGTAATACTTCTGGGCTGATTGAATATATCTAGGCATTTGAGCAAGGACTGTCAATCTGGGCACTGTCCTCTCGTGGTTTTCTCTCTGCTATGTTAGCTGAAAAATGATGACACAAAATTATAAAAAGGGATATGCACAGAATTTTGGTTTTCAGAACCTTATATTAGATGGTTTTGTACCAAAATATCCTTGGAAGTTTCATTACTGTGTGAATTTTCAGGTCGAGATAGTCTGCTGCAGATTTTGATTTTGTTTGCAGAAGATGGTGCCTACTCACAGGCACACACCGCAAATTCCAACAGTATTTTGTATTTTGGTAAACTTTATCTCATCTTACAAACTCCACTAATTGCTGTCTTTCATATGTGAAAATAAATTGTTTTCTGTTTTACTAGAGATGCATTGTTTGACTTCAGATATTTAACATGGTATTTTTTTACGTGGACAATAGCTGGAGGCCCCGAGCTGGGAAGAATGAGAGCATATCTATAAATAATTCGAAGTAATTCTATGGTTTTGACAGATTGTCAAGCTGCTTAATGCCTTTTGTTCCAGGCAATAAATTATATTCCTTTGATAAAGTGTTGATAATTTCTCATTGCAATTTGTTTTGTGTGTGTTTTGTTTTTACAGAGTCCAGTCAGGTTCATATCTCAGCACGGGTTGGTTTACCTTAATTTTGGCTATGGATGCCTGCTATGGAATTCACGTCTATGGGATGATAAATGACACCTACTGCAAGTAAGATCATAGAAAATTATTTTCATGCCTCTACAATTCTGATGTCTTGTCAAAATTTCACGATTGATTTTAATACCGTAAATCCAAAAAATGGATCAGGCAGTCATTTCCTAGTGTTTTGCATTGATGTGACATTATTGTCAGCATATTCACTCCTGATATGGCGTGTGCTGTTGATAAAATAAAAACATTTACAAAATCTAACATCAGATGTCATAGGGAACTATTTTTAATCGAATATCTTTTGCAGTTTCTGAATTAGCTGGAAACAAAGTATGCTCATATTCTTTTGATAAAATGTACTTGCTTCCACTGCTAAAACAAATCTATAGGGGAAAAAACTAATACATTATTTTCTGAATACCAAATACCCCTTGAAGTGAAATAAAATGATTAGCCCAGGATAGTTACTGAAATTACATTTCACCAGTGTTGAGCAACCTATTTGAACTTTCTAGGTTATATATGACTTGTTTTGAGTAGTAGAGGTTTCTAATTAGATAATAAAACAAGTCCTGTGAGCTTTATCACCATAAACTGACATAAATTCCAACCAACTACTGTTGGTGACCTTACAGTGACAGTGGATTAATCCTATTGTCAGAAGTATAACTCTAAACACAATTTTTACAAGTCCAAGTTAAGTACTTTAATCTACTGTGCATGGTAGAAAAATATAAAATGAAACTATTCCTCATTCATTCAGAAAAGCAGGAAATGTCACGAACAAAGTATGGTCCTAGTACATACACATCTATTCTTCTGTACCTAAGCTGGTCCAAGTCCTGCATGTAACCAGTCCAGTGGGTTATGAGCTCCTAAAGTCAAGCCTTTGTGCAGGTTCTCACTTCACATTCTGTGTCACTCCAGTGTGAGACTCATTCCTGGCAGAACCTAAAAAATGTCACAAACAACAGAATTTGAGTCACAGCTGTTTAATTAGGATATCTTAACATTAGAGGCTGACTTTTTAGAACTTGCAGATCTCACTGATTGAGTCATCCAGATGGAATGACAGAATGAACATATGTTGTTCTTTGTTTATGAAAACACGCAGTAGGCACCCTGAGATGAGGGGTGGCAGGACTAAAGTCCTCAGAGGGCTCAGCCAAGCTGGCATTGCATAGCCCTGATGTAAAACCAGTCAACAGCATGATAGCACTGTTGGCAACAGAGAAGGATGTCTCCTTAAAGCTGTGATTCTGACTGTATTACCTACTTATATTGGATGTTACTCTTATAACTGCCTTGTTCAGCCAGTTCAAGAAGCAGTTTCAACAGCTGGGACTATGCAGTGAGAAGTCTTTGCTTAGGGAGGGAGCCTTGTGGGCTGAGTTATCACAGGTTAAACAAAATGTGCAGAGCTCGTAAGAGCCAGCCCATCAGCTTCTTACTGATGGATGCTGAGAGATACACTGAGCTTCTTCTGCCTTAAGAATCCTAGTAATCATGATGTAATGAAAGCCCTTACAGTTTAGCAAAGGAGTTCAAGTACTGACACATGGAAAGGATTTCAGATCATTCATAGAATTGTTTATGTTGGGAAAGACCTTTAAGATCATGGAGTATAATTGTTAACCCAGCACTGCCAAGTCTTCACTAAACTGTGTCCCAAGTGCCACATTTGCACATCTGTTAAATACATCCAGGGCTGGTGAGTCAACCACTTCCTGGGCAGCCTGTTCCAATGCTTGACAACTCTTTTGGTGAAGAAATTTTTAAAAATATCCAATCTGCAGCTTGAGACAATTTCCTCATGTCCTGTAACTTGTTCCTTGGGAGAAGAAACCAACCCTCTCCTCATTACAACCCCCCTTCAAGCAGTTGTAAAGAGTGATAAGGTCCCCCTGGGCCTCCTTTTCTCCAGGATGAACACCCCCACCTCCCTCAGTCATTCCTCATGGGAGTTGTGCTCCAGACCTTTCACCAGCTCCATTGTCCTTCTCTGGACTCACTCCAGCACCTCCGTGTCTGTCGTGTAGTGAGAGGCACAAAACTGAGCACAGGATTTGAGGTGTGGCCTCACCAATACTGAGAACAGGGCACAATCACTGCCCTGGTCCTGCTGGCCACACCATTGCTGACCCAAGCCAGGATGCTTGTATCTTGTATTCAGGTGTATTATATATTTATGTTTTTCTTGAAAATAGTGCTTAAGCATATCTTTCTTCTCCCTAGGTCAGAAGGCTTTCGTAAAGTTCCCTACCACTATTACGAGCCAGGAAGAGATGAGTGTGAGGAATACTTTCTCCATGAAAATGCTCCATATGGAGGCCACAGGTTTATCACAGAAAAGAAAGTATTTGCTAAGTGGGCCAAGAAGCAGACAATAATATTTACACATCCCAACTGGACAGTGTCTTGATACTGGCTTACTTAACTCTCTCTTAACAGCATATTACAAAAATGTCTCAGTTTACAATAGTTTTGCTTACATCTGGCTGGCCTTTCTCAGCCTAGGTAACACTAAACTAAAAACCAGAAGACAAAGAGGGTGGTGGTTCAGCTGTTAAGCAAAATTAATCATCTGTGGAAGGCAGACACATTGTTTGTTATTTCTTAGGGTTTTAATCCACACTATGCACTTTATACTTTAACTGGATTTTACTTCAAGGCAGGAGCAGTTTAAGGCAGATGAGATTTCCTATATATACAGGTGCACACAGAGAACATGGTGGTCCTTTGAAAATTGTCCATCATCTCAGATATTTAAAATTATTATTTCTAGCTCATTTGCTGTACTGAAGCGCTAGTTCCATTTGTTGTATCAGTAGAAATTTTCGACAAGCAAAATGTGAGGAAAAATACAGACCTCCAAGGTCCATGAGTGAGTAAATTTTAAAAAACACCTGAATATATTGATCCACAATATATTGTGAGCACTTGCATATATGGTGAAATTAGAGATGAGCTAAGCATGGTTCTTGAACTGTACCCAACTCTTGAATGAGAAGATATTATCTACTCACGACTCGTTCATAACTTCTGAAATGCAGCTTCCTTCCACCCTGGTCAGTCTGCACCATCTGGGACTACGTGGTTTGTGCTTTTTGAAGCTGTTGTCCCACAGTTCAGCTGCAGCAGAATGGCACTTGGCCAAATTGTGTTTTGCAGCCCATGATGAACCTTTGGCTGTTGTACCAAGCCTGCTGTCAGTACCCAAGCTAGTGGGTGTAAAGTTGTCTCATGAATATCTCCACTTACTCCAGTTGTGCATTTGACTTGCTCCAACATCCAAATAACAGTATTTTGACAGTATTTCCCCTGCAGCCATCATAATTTACTTTAGATCTCCAGTTTCTCCATCTTTAAAAACCAGGATAGTATCTATCTAACTCACATGGGAGTTGTGAGGATTAATTTCATTTAATTTAAACCACTTTCCTGATGCAGAATGCTCCAGATCATTTATTCTTAACACAAAAACAATAGTACCTGTCATTTATTCTTGTCTGTTGGGTATTTGAAGAAAGTGACAGTGTGTCTGGCTCTGATGGCAAATTGTTCTGTGCATCCGCTTTCCTACTGAGGATAATTTGTAATACTGAGTTCTATCAGCTTGCATTGCTTCAGATGAAGTTGAAAGAACTCCCCATCTCACAGTATTATCTGCACATTAAAAGGCAGTTCAAGAATCTTAAAATATACTCATCTCTAGTTTAAATATGCATTTCCAAGCTTACTGTCATGGAATGTTTTCAACTGCAGCAGACTCATTTGTAATATGACCATAATTCAACTACACATGTGAGTTTTATTTAAACAGTATTTAAACTAATGCTTTAAGTTTAGACTGTGTCCTATGAATATTTTGACATCTGGAATTCAGATTCAACACTGTAATAGCCAATACTGTGAACACTTGAAGGAATTACATGTGGAACATGTCACACAGGGTTTACTCATACTACTTAAACATTAACCAACAGGAAACTTTGTATGCTTTTGTAAATCAAGAAAAGGGGAAAGTAAAAAGCTATTTTTACATGTAAGTATTTGTATACTGACTATTTCCTATTGTATATTTGTATATATAAATCTATATTTTATATGTTCATTGCATATATATTCTCTCATCAAAAACTCCAACTCATAGGATGGGGAGGAAATCTCTTCACCTTATTCCTCCTCCTGATCATTGGTTTCTTGTTCCTGTTGGTAGGTGATTCTAGGGTATCATCTCTGTTGCCCCTTCTACTCTCAACCATAAATGCAACTCTCTGATTTTATTTTTTATTATAGCTCAACTTTCACTGCTTACTTTAGTGCTCTGAGTATTCATTCTGGTTGTCAGACAAATGCTGGGGCTATGCTTATAATCTTGGATAAACATCTATATTGAAACACAGGCTTTGTCCCAGGCTTCTGGCATGACTTTATGTCTCACCTTCCTGCTTGGAAAAGGAGAACAATAGTATTTTCCTACTCCCTTTCTTGACTAACTTTCTTGAAAGCTGTTGAGATGAATATTCCCATTTTCAACTTATTTGTATAATGCTTTGAAGAAAAGGTGCCCAAAATGTCTGAAAATTACAGGCAATGCTGTGATATACAAGTAATTAAAAGTGGCTATTTCTTGTCCCTGGAGTTTAAAATCTGTTGTAGGCTGATACAACATGGGATAAAATCAAAAAGGGAAAAAAGGTCATGGTTGGATGAAGAGCTGTAGTAGCAAAACCAGATTTATCACCATATGATCTTTTCAGTTCAGATGGGTGGCTGGATATATGGAAAGCTAATAAAAAATTGTAAGGCAGGATTTGAAAAATACAGGACATGCAGAATTAGGGAGAATGTTTCACACATATTTTACAGGGCAGCCTGGGAAATCCTCTCATTCCTTTGAGGTAAGAGGAACTGAAATGAAGAACATCAGCCAATTGAACTTGTATTTAGAAGGTTTTTGGGTTAATAGAAAACTGCTATGAAAGTGCTGCACATGGAAGTTGTTTGGGCTGGACAGACCTACATGGAAGTGTCCTCATGAAGCAGAGTGTTTCTCCCCAGTGAGCATAAGGATTCTGCCTGAGTTATGTTCACCTGCAAGGTGGTTTTTAAGTTTGAGAAGTGTTTAAGATAATTAATACTTGCCAATTCACCATAAATGTGTTGTAAAATATGTGCTTCATTCCGAAGCTCTTTCAAGAGTGCCTGCATGCTGCATGAAACACTGTCACAAAGGACAGCTAAGAAAAATACAGCTCTAGGAACATCTAAATGTACACAAAATTAAGAACACAATTAGAGTTTGGGTGTCACAGAGCAAAGTAAAAATGTTGCTCTCTGCCTGGATTTGCACTAAGAGCAGATCACTTTAGAAACATTGCAGCAAGCTTCATTCATATTAGAGAAAATGAACATCAGTTCTCTTATTTAAATGAGCCTGTCTTTAGCATAAGTTAAATGCATATTTACATGATTTTTATTATATGAGTAAATAACTGTGACCACTATGTTAAAGATGATTCTGCAAAGAAATTACTTGGTTGAAATCTGTTAAAAACCAGCTGTGGTACTAAAGAAAGAATGTCAGTGCTTGGATGTGTATAAGGGATTTTGGTGATTCATCTTCTGAGAGCAGTTAAGAAATCAGCTGAGAATCACTTATTAATTCTTTAAGATAAAACTACTACAGTTTACCTGGATGTAATCATATCCTAATTGCTTATTCATTCAAGCAGTCCTATTTTAATCAACTACTCATGAGTATAAAACAAGCAGGGAGTTTACCTGAGGTATTCAAAACGCATTTTCACGTTGATGCTAATAGAGGAATGCTTAAAAATAGTTTGGCCTTTTTTTTTTTTGCCATCAGTGAGTTGAGTAGTCATCAAAGGTTTCTTTTAGGGGGGATTTAAATAAACTTATTTTCTAAAAAGAGGGGGAGAAAAGGTATAAATGGCTTTGTTTTAATAAACATTTAAATTTTAATATACTTTATGTTTTATGTTGCCTTCTGACTTTTTGTTTTCAAAATAGAAAGTTTTAAATAGGAGCAGAAGTTTTCATTAAAAAATATATTTTTGACTGGCTAATCACTATTCATACATACTTGACTGAATAATTTTTTTTAAAAAGTGTGTTTTTCTTTCCAAATTGACATAACAGACATCATCCCAACCTTTTATTCCCCATTAAATGTCCAGATCACATCCTTCTGCTTATCCAAGGCCTCTTCTCAGAAAGAAAAAAAATTAGTCTATATATCCAGCCAAATTCCCTTTCCATCTGGGCTGGGAGGCTCCATCTGCAGCCTACTCCTATCAGTTACATCAGTAAATGGGTAGGACTGATGGAGAGCTCTACTTTGGAGCAGATGGTGTTCCAACTTCTAAAAAATGCCCCTAAAGTGCTTTAGGCAAGGAGTACCCGTTGATCTCTCTTGGAAATACTTTACTAAAGTGTTCAGTTTCTTCAAATGCCTTTAGCTCCTGTGTAGAATAATTGTCCTACTCTCTCTAGTAGGAATTATCAGCAATGGGAAAGCATGCCCTTTACAGGAAAAAAAGGAGGCAAATTCTCTGTTGTTAAATATTTCCACATGAACACCACCAGGGATGAAGAAGTCAGCCTGACACAAATAATCTGAACACTCACTGATTTAGGAATCTCTGAGGACTGTCTTCAAAACTAATGGAAGTGGCTTTGGCAAGTTCATGAATACAGCACCTAGCCCAGTAAAACCTTTGCACTCCTGGGTGCTAAGGTAAGCAGTGCTTTGTCTGGGAAGTACCATGTGCACATGATGCTTTGCAGAATTAGTAAAGAGAAGCCCACCTGACTCTTGGAGGGCTGATGCTGATGGTCTTCCATTATTCACCTGCTTGTGAGCTGGACTGAAGTAGGACCCCACACAGAGATAGCTGGCAGCAGAGCACAGATGCTCAGCCAGAAGACATGTCCAGGTAAGTAAGAATTAAATAAGTAATCCCTTGTGAATTATAACTGGATGATGCTCTTAGTAAGTAGAAAATCAGAAGCACTTTACATTTTGAAACTTATAATTTGCTGTCTTTTTTTCTGCATGTACGTCAGAAATGGTATGTCTTTAGTTCTGCTCAAGCAAGCCTGGGGTTTGTTCATGATGAACCTTAGGGTACCCACAAGAGTGAACCTCAGTGTTTGTATCACACAGGAGCTGTCTGTGAACTTTGTGATGTACTGTGAGCAACAGTCGTGTATTTACTAAAAAAAGTCCTGTTTTTCCTGACTATATTTAGTTCCTTTGGGGAGGATATGTTTCGTTTTCAACAGATGTGTCTTGTTCTGTTCCCTCTTTCCTGAGAGGGTGCACAGGAATGAAACTTAACCATAGAGGAGTGAAGCCAGCACCAGATTCATATATATTTTTCTGGCTATTGCTGTGATATATACAGCTAAAGTCATAGGGAAGGGGAAGCTTTTTGTAAACCTTGTCTAAGGTTTACACAATCTACAGAAGTCCTGTGTGTCTGTTCTGGATTAGAGTCTCCTAGGCAAACCCTCTAAAAGGGGCTGAAGGAGAAAGAAAAAGTCTCTCTCCATTGAAAGACAGGACTTCTGTGGGAGCAATACTAATGTGTGGCACTGCTCCCCCAGCTTTTGTAGGTCCCCACCCAGCTGCAGCTTCGGCTCTTTCCAGCCCCACTGGAGAAGAATTCTCCATCTGACTGATGCAGCCTGTGATCTACACAGAGCCTGCCCATCCTCCCCTTCTGTGCATCAGGAAAGTGCTGAATCTGCCCTGGGGGTGCAGTGTCAGAGCAGGGACACTTTCCAGTCAGCAGCGTGATTTGCTTAGGGCACAGTCTCACCTCAGGTGCTGAACTCAGTGTCTTGGAATGTGATGGGAAAGATATCACTGTGTTTTGTTATTGTCTGTATGATTAACTCACAAAGAGTTACTATTTTATGGGTGTCTTAAAGAGCTGATTTCGTGTCTTTTTTTGCATTGCTTGCTGCTAATTCTGGGAATTCCTCAAAATATGCAGCTGTCAACATCTGCCACTGCTGTTCTAATTTACTGGAAAGAGACTGTACACTTGAACTAAGGCATGTTCTTACCATGTATTATGCATGATAGCATGTTACATTTCATCCCCCACTATAATAAATAATGTAAGTTTTGTGTAAACTTAGCTCAAGCAGCAGAAGTACTACTTTTTCTCATATAATGTGTTGCCCACAGCACTTGGCTGGAGCTCTGTAAGTGCCATTAACAGCTGGCAGCAAGTAAACTGTTGAAACCAGTCAGGAAATTACTAAATTTGACATTTTTCACTGAAATACCAGAAATAGTTCAGCTTGCTTGTGTGGACCTACTCTGGCACTCATAATCACAATTCTGTGTTCTGTTCTAAGGAAATCTCACATCCTGAATATAACTTGGGAATGATTTTTTGACACAGATGTTGTTTAGAGGTTAGGAGGGCCATGATTCCAAAGTTTTTATATTTACAGTAGTATCTTTTTAATGGGAATTGAATGTGTAGAAGATTGGCTAAGATGTCTGCAGAGTTTTTAATAATTTTGCTACTGGAAAGAGTATTTCTGAAGATGACTGAAGGAAAAACAAATTGTGTGCCCACTGCTCTTTTGGCTAATCATCTGCACCCTCCTCATACACAGACACACACACACAAGTCTGCAAATACAATGAGTGTCTGTAGGGAAGGTCCCTTTTTTATCAGGTAGGGGCAAATAAGAACAACTAAGACTAATCTACATGGTAAATACAGCTTATAGTACTTGTTGATTAATGTTTATTCTGTGTATTTCCAAAGCCTGTGTCTGTGTTAGCAAAGAATTAGCTTAGCTGGATAGGATCTGTAGCCTGAAACTGTTGGTGCTAAGGACCTGATCTCCACACTTATCTCTAGTTTGATCCCAGGGGCTGAATGCCACTAGTGACTGGAGCACATCCTTTGTTTCCATCCAAAAGGAATCTGGTGCACATCCTCAGGAACACTGCATCATGCAAACTAAAGCTCATTAAGTGAGGCCACTGTACTAGACTACCCACAGGAAAGTAGAACTCCTGCTAGAACATTTTATAACTCAGGCTTTGCATGGGCATTTTTTTCCATGGGTATTTTTCTTTCAAATTTGAGATCTGATTCCTCCTGTCAGATCATGGGAATCAAGGGCTCCTGATTCTTCCTAAATTTACCATCGAAATGTGCTCCATAAGTCAGGAGTGTGATATAGGACAAAGTGATCCAGCATGGGTGCAGCATGCTAAGTGCTTTGTTTGATGAAGAGTTAATGTGATTCTGCTCGTGGATGTAATTTTATCCTGAATATGCTGGGTGCTTGCTAATGCATGCATTGTTTTTATGTACTGCAAAACACATAAAAATTCCCTTTATCATTTTCCCAGGGTTATTTTGTTCTTGTGGCCTTCCAGTTTTATCTGTATATGTGTGCATATATGCATTTATATACAGCGTGCAAGCATTCTTCTGTTCTTAAAACATTGCTACTATATGCTGCTAACATAAACTTTTTTAGGCAGTTCATGTTACACAATTTATTACTTGTATTCTTTGGTTGCCTTTTTGTAATGCTGACAAGTGTATTGATAGTAGATACCATTGTAGACTAAGAAAACTTTCATGTTGTTTATACTTACTTTGTATGTTTTGCCCTGTCTTTTCTTGCTGTATGTTACTTAGGTTTTGCTCCCATTTGGAGAATATGCTTCCATGTATTTGCAAAATTGTGCCTGGATTATTTTAAAACATGAATAAATGTATACAATTTTTCAATTGTCTGACATAATTTATGCATGATTTTGTGCAAAGCACTTTTATTCTTGTTTATGTGTATGCCACTATAATAATATCTGACAGTTCACTGAACTCAAGAAAACAAAGATCTTTCTTTCTAGTAAGTGTTATAAATCAGCTGTACACACTTTAAAGACATTTTAAGGCATCTGCCCTAAAAATATTCAGTAATATTGAGTTAACTGAGCCACAAAACCTACACTTAAAATAACTCATGATTGTATTTCTGTGCGTTAAAACACATTGCAGGCACAAATGCACATTGTGGAAAAGGTCCATTGGATCCTGGTCATAAAGGGCATGTCCTTGCCACAGCATAGTGGTCTCGGGGTGAAGCCACTGAAACCCCAGGAGTGGACACTGAGCACATGCTTGAGAGAGCCGTGTAAGTCTGAAGGGCTGTGGGAGAGAGGACATTTCAGGAAAAGGTGCAAACCTCTACTTGCAACTGCAGTGTTGACAAGAGTGTGAGCAGGACCTACATAACTTTTTTTTTCATGGTGCTAAGGGAGGAAGGGAACTAGAACTCATTCAGCCTCTGGTCTCTAACTCCTGTTTTCCTGTTCCTAGCTAAGAACATGGTTAACAAGCAATAGCTTTGATCTGTAAATCTTAACTTGGTCTGTAGTAAATATATGTAGAGTAGCTGGGTTTGTGAAAGGACTGGAGATTTTAGGTTTATCTGTCAGCGCTGGCATATGTAATGCAGCAGCTGTTACCACCTAATTTTGGGCCAGATTCTGGTATATACCACTTAGAACTGGGCTATTTTGTCAGCTACCAGAGTGAGGGAAACAAAAAAGTATTTCTGTGATAAGACTAAATAAAGGGAAAAAATGCTTTTCACATGCTCAGCTTTGAGAGTCCTTCAAGTCTGATATGCTGCCAAGGGGCTGGTTAAGAATTTGTGTGTTATTTTTCAGGCATACTCTCTGCATAAACCATAGTGTTCACTTCAGAACTATTACAATGTGAGCTCTGAATGCATATTAGTAGCATATGACATCATATGGATTCATTTCATCCTTTTTCTATGCAGGATGGTTGGATATATTACTCTTGAAGTACATCCAGACATGATAGTAGTGACATGGGATGTGAATGGGAGTTTATTTGACTATTTGTCATAGGACCAGATAATCAAGTAAAAAATAGTTTAATTGTTGAATTAGCCCTCTTAGAGCTTTCAAACCCCCGTAAAATAGCCAGCTTAAACTCCTGAAGCTTTTTGCTCCTGTGGCTTTACATTTGGATCTTATTTTATTAGTTTGTACCAGATCACCCAGTAATACTTGTCAACATTCTCAGTGATATTTTCTTTTTATTACTGATTTCTTCCGTAATGACCGAGTCTTCTGTGAACCTTTGTGCTTTCCTCGAAATTACTGTTATCAGTTTTTCCTGACTATGAAGCAGTGTATGGCCAGAAGGCTATCCCAGCAGAATACCTGTTCTGTGATCATTCCCTATTTAAATTTCCATTTTGAAATGTCAGTTAACCAGTTTTCCATTCCTTTAATGTGAGACATGTCAATTATGTATTATCATGTTTTCTTAACTCAAATGTCACGAATATCACATCAAATGTCGTATAGAATCAAAGTGTATCAACAATGTCGTCTTTCACATGCACTCACAATTGGTAAAAAAGCCAGCAAATGTGTTTGGCAGTATCTATTTTCCATATTGCACTTAGATTGGCATTTAGCATATTTCTCCTCTTTAATTAGTTAGTAATTGAGTCCCCTGTCAGCCATTCCATTACTTTACTCCAGATCAATTTCAGACTGACAGGACTGTAATTATCTAGGTCATTAAGTTTATCCTTCTTAAATATTAACACAACATACGTTTTCTTCCAGCTTTCTGGAACCTTCCCAATTGTTCCAAGACTTAGCAAATAGCAGTAATAATAGAAGAGATTCTGCAGTCAGCTCTTGAACAGCTCTTGGATACAAGTTATCTGAAGTTTCCTACACGAGTGTTTCTTACTTTTCTTATTCTGTAGCTTCCATTTAATTTTTTGTTGGGTTTTTTGGTTGGTTGGTTGGTTTTGTTGTTTGTTGGTTGGTTGGTTTGGTTTTTTTGTTTTTGGGGTCTTTTTTGTTGCCTGGTAGTTTATCATCCTCATAGAGTATCATCAATTGTCTGTCTTTTCCTTAAATGCTGAACACAAATATTTATTGAACACTTCTTTCTTGTCTTCATTACTCTTAACAAATCTTCCACTTCCATCTGATAAAGAATTGGTACCATTGTCAGGGTTCCTAAAGATTTTGAAAAATATTGTCCTTAATTCTCTGGCCATAAATTTCTCCTTACAACTTGGCTACACTCACTGGAGGAATTATATATGTAATGCCTTACTTCTACTCTAGATTCAGTGTTATTAACTTTCTTTTTTCATTTCATTGATTTACAATTAAGTAGAGGTTTTCATTAACCCTTTGATCTAGATATTTTTTGAACGCATACAAATTTATTTCCTGATTTTTCAACTAATAAATGTTTGTATTTTCCACTTAGTGACCTGTTTTCTCTCCTAGCTGATTCTCCTTCTCAGTAATTTTCAGGTTGGTAAAAAGACTGCACCATCCATATAACTGTGGGCTTCATTCTCTTTGTGCCCATAAAGAGCAATCAAGTTATCATCATAGCCACTAATATTAATTTATTTCTCTTACCAAAAGCCTCTGATAATTTTTCATTATTTCTGAGATGCTATCTCACATAAAATTCCCATTCTTGGAGAGTTCTCCATTTTGGTTTAAGAAACATTCATATAGAATGTTCAATAATTCAGCAGAGGTACCATCATCATGAAACTTCAGGCATATGTCAGGCAGGCTGCAGTCTCAGATGATTGCACAGCCTTTTTGCTCCTACACATTACAGAAGGTGCAAAGGCATCCAGTCATCCTGCTGTCTTCTGTGATTTGGTGATTTGCAGACAGCAGCTACTATCCCAGCTAGTGTTTTATCTGTTAGAGTATTGATCCATTGCATTCACATCATTTGCTTCTCAGCTGCCATTGTCCTGAAAACAGACTGGCTGTTTTACTGTGGAGTGCCACTCTTCTTCTCCTTCTCTCTACTTGATCTTTCCAAAAATAGATTATAACCATTGATTTTAATGTGTCAGTTACGCAGTTCTTACCATCTAATTTCAGTAATACCTGCTACACTGAATTTATAAATATGTAATTTTAATTCATTTTTTACCCAGACTATCTGGTATTGTTTTATAGAAAATCCACTACTTTTACATTCTTCATGAATTTTGGTTATGCCATCTTAATTTCATCCAGAAAGACTGGGAGTTTTTGGTTGTTTTTTTTTTTTTTTTTTTTCTTTTTTTAATCACTTCCTCCTTTAGTACTTATTTTTAGCCTCTTTCCTAACAGGCTGTTTGCCTTTCCAAAGAACAGGAGACCACCTAAATAGTGCCATTCTTTGCACTTGCATCAAAAGACAGATGCTCCATGTTCAGAATCTTTTTTTCTCCTGTCTTCCTTCATTCACCAGCCAAGGATAATATCCTGGAGGATCACGCACACATTCTTCTTCTTAAGTAATGTTCAAGGTTCCCTGACCTTGTCTGAGATCTGTGGGACAATCCCTGTGCAGCAGAGCCACTGATGTGCACAGTCTTTCCAATCGTCTTTCATCTCCAGCCTTCTCCCCGAATTGGTTGGGTTACACATGAACCCTAGCTGCCCTTTTCTGAAAAACACTTCTGCCTCTGGAGAATTCTGGAATTTGGGTGGGTGTGAATTGTAGATGGAGGGAAGCTGTCTGTTCAAAGGGAAGTGAAGGCTGTGTTTATGCATCTGCTCGGGCCCTTCTGTTTATTGCTGCACAGAGTAACCAAACCTCTGTGGGCTGCTCAGTCCCTGGGCTAGAAGCTCCCATCTCTCCCCAGGACTGGCAGAATTTGGGAATTAGGGAGTCTGGGTTCTGAGACTATGTATAAATTGAGCAAAGGAACTGTCAAAAAATGGAACATCAAGATTTGTCTTGTTTTGTCATAAAATTGATCAAAAGCTGCATCTTATATGGGAGATTTAAATTACAATCAGCTAGCACTCCTCACTGGCAAAAGGAAAACATTCTACCTTAGAATTTCTGATTAACTCTTCTCCTGTCCAGAGGAGAGCTATCTAAATTAATTGTCTTTGACAGGTGAGGTCTGTCCTCATTTTGGTACAGGAGATAAGATACTGGTTACGACACAACTGGGTAGACTTGCACAGCTTTTTAATTACAAGAAAAGTACTTATCACAAATGTCTTGTAAACTGAGTGTCAACAGTGCTTGGATTGCAGCTGCCTTGGGGTTTGATGGCTTACCTCTAATAGACATGATGAAACATTATCCTGCATTCTGTGATCATCTTTGCCTTCAACCTGTTTTTATAAAGCCTTACAGTTCATCAAGCCCTACTGCATAGGCCTTAAAATAAGGCAAATCAAATCAATTTGGTCTCACATTGCCTTTTTTTGTCAGCACTCTAGAAAAGATGCTCAGTTCATTGATCTGACACAAGTTGTATTGCTCCATCATCTTAGTGACCTGATTGATGAAATACACTTGATGTACGATGATGTCACCCAGTAAAAAGTCTGATTGCTGCCTTGTCCTGTGTATTAGTTCTGCAGAACTAGGAAGGGAGCCAAGCAAATGCTTCCCCTGAACATATTGTATAGAAACTAAAAATCTTCCAGCACCTAATTTTGCAGGATAAATCCACATGGTACAGTACAAGCCCCATGCCATGCAGAGATATTCCTCCTGGCTCTGAGTGAACAAAATGTGCCTGCATACAAATGGCAAATCGTTTGTTACATTTTTGCAAAGAAAAACATGAAAAAAAATCTGTCGGAGCACAGCCTTGCAGCTCCTGGTTTCTCTGGCCTGTGCTAGGAACAACAGGTTGAGTTACTTGGAATTGTGAATCACTTGGTATTGTGTTGATTAATTCACACACTCACATACACACACAAAATGGTATGGTAAAAATGTCATACACTAAAAGATCAAGTCACTGTCATGTACTTTTTTACTACAAGTGTTGTGGAAGGAAGGGCAGACAGCAGAGTTTATACTTGCACAACTGGCTAAAAGCTGTATACAGTAAGTACCTTGAGAACATCAAGTGATTGTGAAGGGAATTATGAAAACTAAAATTATTTTATTTTTTTGTTATTTCTTCATGCTGTCTTGGAAAAGATCAGTTCTTTTCATCAGCATCTCAAAGATTCTTCTCCAAAAAAGTACGAAGCAGACTGACAAAGAATTTCTGAAAGTGGTTTCCATTACATGAAAAGAAGCAGTGGGAATTTAAGAAGGGCAGAGAAAAGAGTGAATATTTAAACTAAAGACATTGAGACCTAAAATTCCAGCACTTTATGTACTGTACTTCTCACTGGTACCAATGGGACCTCTTACTTAAAGCTGGATTCAGGAATTCCTTCATATCTGCAAATGACACAGAAAAAAAAGAAGCCAGTCATTTCCTGGTGTGAAGGCTTTATCTTTCATGATGCTTGAAATGGCAACCAGCTTTAGTGATGGTTCAAGTGTCAGAATTCACTTACCTTCTCCTCCCCAGCAAAAAGAGTACCAGGGAGTCAAATAGCATCATTTTTTGAGGGCAGCCTTGCAGTCCTTAGGAGTTTTAAAATGTGGAAAGTACTGTATTAATTTGAGTGTATGAGTAGTAAATGGGATAATTTAACAGCACCTTCCCCTCTCAAGTATTTCTTTTCTTGAATAGATTATTAGACAGCAAGGGTTGAGGATACAAGCCTTGAATCATGAAAGCGTGTGTACATCCTAAGGAGGTATTACAATGAATTATAAGCACTGGTAATAGTTTAGAATCCAAAGGGCTGGTGATCTTTGCTTTTAAAAACATGCCCTAAATGTTATCATTCTACAGCACCGTCTTCTCCACTCTATCTCCTAAATGCTTTTGGACACACAGACCATGGGATTAATTATATACTGCAAGCAACAATTCATGAATATTTAACACACTCATTTATACTTAATGAATAAATTTGCATTTTGACAGTGTTATTTAATGTGGTTTAAGGAAAAACTGCTCATTACCTTTCAATTTTGTAGATTAGGAGAATGTAATTGGAATGATAAGGTAGGAGAGAGGTTGCATGATTGTTTCACACGGTTTGTTCCCACCGATTTGTTGATCAAAAAGGCTCAGTTTGGTTTGTTCGGGGGAAGTTTGTCTCGGTTACTCCACCCGCTGCCCTCGGGGAGGCTGCAGCAGCGAGGGCTCAGTGGGGAGGCACCTCAGCTGCCGCAGCCCGGCTGCCCCGGCCCGGTCCGTGGGCTTTGGGCCGGACATTTCCCCGAGGAGAGCCGAGGGAGCCCGCCCGGCCGGAGCGCTGCTGCAGGGGCAGAGGCTCCCTGGCAGCAGGACGGACCCTCTGGAGAGATCCCTGCCAGCCACCTGCACCCAGCCCCGGGAGAGCTCCTGCCGGCCCGGAGAGCTTCCCTGGGCAGGGCCGGGCCGGGCCGGGCAGGAGGTGCCGGGGCGCGGGCTGGGCCGGGCCCGACTGCGCTCGCTGTGCCCGCACTCGCCCTGCCCTGCCCGCACTCGCCGTGCCCGCACTCGCCGTGCCCTGCCCGCACTCGCCGTGCCCTGCCCGCACTCGCCGTGCCCGCACTCGCCGTGCCCTGCCCGCACTCGCCGTGCCCTGCCCGCACTCGCCGTGCCCGCACTGGCCGTGCCCGCACTCGCCGTGCCCGCACTCGCCGCCCCGCTCGGCCCCGCAGCCCCGGCAGGAGCGCTGCCCTGGGCGCGGTGCAGGGCTCGGAGCTCTCCCCCGTGACACATCGCACAAGGTTTTGTTGATTCGGGCTTTTTCCCCTGAAGACTTGGTCCTTTTGAGAACTCCCTGTAAAAAGAAAACAAACAACCTCAAGCCCCCCCAAACTCCGCAGTTGATCTTTCAACAAAAGCTCAGAACAGACCTGTATATACTTCAGAAGTTCAAAAGTAGAAGGAGGCAAAAATATAAAATATAAATTCTTAATTTTTATTCTTAATTTTAAAGCCTGTCTCATGATTTTTAGGAAGTGGAAACAGTGAGGAGGAGGAACAGCTTACTTATTTTGGTTTTGTTTTCTGTCACCAGTCTTGATATGAAGACTGTCCCATTTAAATTTCATGGATTTTTTCCCCGTTATTTTAATAAGGATAACTACAAAACCTTTGTACTTGGGTATCTTTCCTTTGCCTTTTGAGGCTGTATTTAATCAACTCAAATATTTCCTTAGGCATAGAGATACTATAAAGATTTCTTAGCTAGTACAAATGAAATAATAAAAAAAAAAATCAGAAGTTTAAAAATAATTTCCCAGGACTTGGTCTCATATGTTTCTGTATCAGAACAACAATCGAAGAGAATATCCCTAGGTTCCTAGTCTTTAATACCAAAGGTTAATTTTTAAAACGGATTTTAAATGGGTTACAATTTGCTTCTTTTGCAAAGTATATGCATTGTTTCTATTTGT
Source organism: Acridotheres tristis (assembly GCA_037013685.1). NCBI lineage: Eukaryota > Metazoa > Chordata > Aves > Passeriformes > Sturnidae > Acridotheres > Acridotheres tristis. The sequence goes on from CM072895.1 coordinate 12,307,398, forward strand.
CAATTTGAAGTGCCATATGGTGGCAGATACTAATCCACAATATGTTACCATAGTTCTCTCTGATCTCTCTTGAAAAAAATATAATTACACAAATGGAGACTTGACCTTTCATTCGGCTTTAATGGACTGTTTTCCGAGCACATTTCTAATCAAAGAGAATTCAGTGAAATGTTATTTTCTAAGTTGGCTACATACATCTTGTCTGGGAAGGGAAAAATCTTCAGGCCAGAATTGGGTTGTTCACCAACTCCCCGTTCAGCACAGAGAGTAATGACATCTTGATTCTCACAAGAGGGCTCTGGAAATGTCTTTGATGTTAAGCAAAGCAGAGATTTGAAATGTAAAAACTGTGTTAATATCCTTCCCCTCTGGGCAATGATGCATAAGCAAAGATAGCCCATCTTTGACATGCTCCTCATCCTGTGGGAATAGCCACACACAATATTAATAGAGGAGAATGTACCAGATAAAGCTTGGATCTGCATTTTGGTGTTAATTTCCCTTAAATTTTGTAAAGCTTGAAATCTTAGATACTGTTTTGACTGCATCCAGCAAGCTAAGAGCTCATGATTTGCACTCATATTCCCAAACTGCCTGGGCCTCCATCACTGTGCATCTCCAGATGAAGAATTATGTTCCAATCTCTCCGTGACTTAATTCTGTTTTTAATATATCAAAATAATCTAACCTCCTGGTGGGATATATGGGGCAAACCTAAGTGGTCTTCCTGCACATGTCTCCTTTTTATTTAATACAAAATGGGAAGGATTTGTGAGGGGCTGAGGCAGGTGTGTGCAGGCACAAGGTGAGTTGTTTCCCAGAGGAGGTGTGTGCCCATGGCTGTGTCTGCAGCTGGTGCTGATGGGCTGTCACAGGCTGGGATATGCAAGGACCACAAAGGACAATTGGAACACCACCCATTCCTCCTGACTGGAAACAGGTTCTTTTCCTATTTGGGAGGAGAGTTTGTAGCCCTGGTTAAAAGTTTTTGTTCCTGTTTTGGTCACCAAAATGGTTCCTAATGTTGGCAATGCATGAACAATAAAACTAAGGTTCGTTATATTGTGTAATTTTTTTGACACATGCGTTACCCTTTTGGTCTGGAATTTGATAGCCCCCAAAACAGTTTTCTGTCTGGAACATAGGATTGCTATCTTAGAATATTTCCTGAGATATTTGTTGCTGAAAGTGTGTGTTGCTTGTCGCCATTTTGATAAAGCAGGAAAGCAATAGAAGTCCTATCTTTAAAACTTGTCCCACTGGGAAATCTTGAGTTTGTGAATATGGTGACTGATTATATGCATCACAAAGCAAAAATGCATAATTGAACAGCAGCAACTCTCTGAAAATAATCTGTTTCAAAGAGTTGAAGGCTCCAGTGTGACAAGTCACCAAGTATTTAAGCTCTCTTCCCGTGATCAGTCTACATGCTAGCTTGATAAAAGGTATTAGCTATGAATACATGAAAGAGTATTTTTTATTCCTCCCATGCCCCACCTTTAAGTATGCATAGAGTCATGTTTGATGGAGCACAACAGGCACTGGATCAGATGTCATCAGGCCCCTGTAATACTTGCTGTTTATTTTACCTTTTTTTTCCCTCAGTATTAAAGGTTTAAAACTTCTGGGAACAAAAAGATGATTCAGGATAGATTAGGCTTGTCTTCTGACTTTGGTGATTCAAATTTACTTGCATAATTTAACTCAATAATGTTTTGCTTTATAATGCATGTGAACTGGGAAATGAACAAGTAAGGAATCTATCATTTTTCCTGAACTGTATTCCAAATTTACTTATTTCTGTTGAACAAATTTGTCAGTTGTATTCAGATGTTGAGAAATCCATATATGATGTTTGCTTTGGATTTTACAAAGCAGAGCTACTTACATCCAAGTTATGAAAAATTAGTACATTCATAATTTGTTATGTATAAGGAATAGTTAATATCCAACTGTTAGCTATAGGAATCAAGCCTGGGGGCATATTTAATTGACTCAGAGTCTGACATATTTCTCCTGTGGGCAGAGAGGTAACTTTTCTGAGACACAGAAATCTCTCTCATTTGTATTTTGTGCCAAAGATCTTTAAGCCTCGTGAAAACCTTCCTCTCTGGAGCATTCTTCCTTCCACTACTGTATCTCCTCTTAACAAGGTATTGCTCTTCTGCTGTTAATGTTAATGAGAGTACTAAAATATCTTAATAAGAAAATGTTTGCATTAATAAAGACAGTGCCTTTGCTATTCAGGATCAGCCTGAATCCTTGTTCAGAGATTTCTATGGACAATTTTACAAATGACTGCATTTGGCCTCGCCCGAGTCTCTCTGGCAACTCTACAATTTCAGAGAACAGCATAAATACTGTAGTCAGGCTATTTGGGAAGATAACACAGTAAAAATTTTTACCAATGTATTATCTCAACCTAAAAATGTTGACACTTGAACAGAGCAAGTGATGTTACATTCATTTATAATGAATTAACTAGGCTTGCCTGAGCCTTTGAAGGTTATGTGGCTGCATTTATTGATCTCATTTCACTGGTATCAATAAGAGCTGAAGTTTCTTGTTACCCCATAAGGCCATTCATGCCATTGTCTCCCAGACTCATTTGAAGCTTTTTGTTTGATCTAGAAAGCTAAAAAATCTGCATGAATCTTTAGAAGAAGCTCTGTCTAATATGTTTGCTGTATTTATTGTCAGTGAAGGGACATTAGCCATAGCCTTATCACTAGTTCTGGGAGAAATGAAGTCTAGTTAGCAATGAATTTGTCCTTAATAATCTGCATTTCTCCATTGATTTTGCTCCACATTCACTATGTCCCTTAAAAACCTTCATACACTGTGATATCCCTATGTCCTCTGTCTTTTTCCACACTGCCCCTAATGCCTCTCTTGCCCATCCCATGTATATTTCCAGAGAGATTTTCTACTGTGGTCACTGGAGTTAAGGTGGCTTCAGAGCTCCTTCATATATTTTCTACCATCCTTTTTCCTCCCTGGTGATCCAAACAAAACATACTTTGGCTAGTTTAAAGTTATATGTTGACTTCTGGTCCAGCTAATAAATGTGTACCCACTCACTGTTTGCTGCTTCCTCCGTCTGAGCAAACTGAACAAAAAAGAGACAATTTAAACTGCTCCTGCCTTTCCATCATTTAAAGTTCTAGTAGGGGCTCTCTCATATTAGCTGGCTGTTGAGCTTCATGAAACTCATGTTTATATTTGAGACCTTTGTTTTTCTGTGAAATTAGTTTTAAATTACCCAGTGAAATCCAAAGTTACTTAATGGAAGTAGACAGGCATGCAAACAAGCAGTGTGTCTGTGATCACATGAGCTTTGTTTGCATTGGGACATTAGGCTAACACACAAATAAGTGGGAAGATTGAGGCAGTGATTTACTAATCCTGTGGACAGCTTTGCTAACTTTCAGGACCAGTTATGAGGCAGATTGCAGTTTCCCCTTTGGTCACAGACATAGATGGGCTGAGAGGAGGCAGGAAGTGAAAACCTGGGAGGGTTTTATCACTTTTTGTTTTACATGTCTTTCTTGTTCCGATTTGATCATATGACAGATGGCAGTCATTTGATTTTTAAGAGGTTGTTTTGGTACCTGGAGAACCGGAGGCGCCTGTATTTTATGTGCTAGCACTAGAACAATAAATCAGAGGTAAGGACAGAAGCAAAGTATGCAGGGAGACATTGTGTAACAGAAAACTATGGGAAGAGATTTGGAGAAGTTTGGATTGCCAGCTAATGGGGAGGAGAGGAAAGAAAAGAGCAGCCTGACCTTTCTGTGGTGCCCTTATAAGAGGTCAGAGGAATGAAACAATAATGGCAGCCTTCAGTCTTGAAAAGGGCAGCAGGAAGAGAAGGGCAGCAGCAGAACTCAGCTACCGCTGTATAGTCGATTAACATTTGCTGCTCACAATCTCATAGTTTTTCACTGAGTAGGAGCCAGGATAAAAGCCATCCTACTTAGTGTGCATTTCACAGAGTGAAATCTAATTAGTTAAATGTTTAAAAGTTAATGAAGAATACGCAATGTCAGAAAATATGTTCTAGTGTAAGTGCAGCCCTCTCATACAAGCACTCGTGCTGTTGTAAACTCCGATTACATAAATAACACCTCAGTGCCAATGTTATAAAAGGCCATTGGCAAAGGGCCAGGAGGATGCCGTGCAAAAATGTCCAAAATTTTTTGCCATGCAAAAATTGCTTTAGGGGTTCAGCTCTGGTGTTAACGAAGGCTCCCCATAGACACATACGTGAAAGGATTTCTGGAGTTTGTGTGCCATTCACATCTATCACTGCAGAATGCTGGACAATAAACCTGAGAAGATGTTTTTATCTGGGCATGTGTGATGCATGCACTGCTTTGCTTTAGGACTGCTGCTCATACATAGGTGCAGTCTAGCTTGAAACACTTACCCGAGAAATCAAGGGGGGAAAAAACCTTGAGAATTGTCTGATGAGCTTCAGATAATCACTGGAGTTCCTGAGTTGTCCAGCTGAAAGTGCATTTATTTGACAGGAAAATACTTGATGCTTGAATACAGAAGTTGGAATATTACATTTTGAGAGCTCTAATATCTCCAGATGAAAATTTCTGCTATAGGACTAAAATTCAATGTTATGTAATATAATATTTTTGCCTCTACACAGTGAGATTTCAGCACATTCATCTCTGGAAGAGTTTCCAGGAATTATTATGCTTCTCCAAGAGATGCATCAGAAATGAAAAAAAAATAATCTTTGAATCAGACAAAGGCAAACCTGTTAAAAAGAAATATTGGGTGCAATAGTACCATAGAGAACAAGGCCAGATTGTGTGTGGGAGTACATCAGCATTACTCCATTGAAGACAAATGGATGATCTGGACTTAATGTTTAGTCCTACAGAATCTTAGGTATTTTCTTTCTGAGCCTCTGCACTTCTATCTGAAAGCTGCACCCTAGCAGCATCTAAATATTATTGTTTCAAATGTGTCCTCTTTTTACAATAAATATTCATGAAAATTAATTTAAAACTCTGGCTTGTCAAGATCTAAATACAACTAATATCCAGCTAGGATGCAGGCGAAGCACAAAGCCTTTTCTCATTATATAGTTATCAGAAATACTCTAAAAAAAAATACAGTTGGAAAGACATTCTTTGCTGTTTTGATCTATGAGTAATTATGTAAAATAGAAGGGTTTTTTTAGTGGGAGCTTCAGAATAATAATTCTGTGACTTGAAGAGAAAGGAACAAAAGGTTGTAGTTGGAAAAATGATATTTTTTCTTGAAGAAAAAATGTGAAAGAAAAATCAACCTCCAGCAAAGGAGCTAGATGTGATTAGAAGATATAAAAGTGATTCCTAAAGAGTGAAAAGTAGAAACTTTTCTAAGAGGTGGCTGAAAAGTAGTGAAAGAACCAACTACCAGGCCTCTCTGGAGGAGTTATTCATGGCAAAATGCTGAAGAAAAATGAGTATTCTACAGACTTGATGTCTAGTATGTATTCAGGCTCAGACAAACATTCACATTTCACAGCCTTTGCAAGAGTAGCTCCTGTGAATATTTTAACATTAACCTGGTGATCACCTGTAAAAGTTGTCACTGTTGTCTTATTTCCTGCTCTCTGTACTGCATTGTTTTGGTTTTTTACTGGCAGCTGTGGTTAGTGTGAAGATCCTGGCAGATCAGTTAGAAATACTTCCTACTTCAAATATGGTTGAGTGGATTTGCCACTAAGAGAGGATCATAGGACTGATTTTGATTCAAATTTCATACCTTTTTACACTAAGTAGTGCATCAGAATCAGACTGGCTGCTGTGAGGTGGAGTCCAGGAAGGGTTCAGTGAGGTAACAAAATTGGGGTGTTTGCATACCCACCAGTCCTTACCCCAGTGCAAGTTCCAGTATCTTTGTAAGGCTTCCACAGCTGTGTTTACCACAAGAACTGGTCCTGGTGCTGGGTCAGCAGTGAGCAGGGATTAGGGCACATTGTGGAAACTTAAAGCAACACAGAACTACTCCCTACTGCTCTCAGGTGAGTTAAATAGGAGCAGGATTAAGCCACATATGTGGGATGGCTGCAGATGCTCCTTCGTATCTGAACACCTAGGGATTTTTTTGGGGTACCTAAGCAGCAATAATGCTAGGTCTGTGATACTGGATGCAAAACCAGCTTGAAAGCTTTCAGAAATCATTGAACATAAAACATAGGAGACTCCCTTTCTCCTTTTAGGGGGTTCTGGAGAAGTATATAAGTACTGCAACTGTCTGTGTCCCCTGCTTTTTGTTAGACTGGTTTTGCTAAGAAAACAGAGTTTCTGAGCCCATTTTTTTTTTGTTTTAAAGATTTTGTCAGGTTTGGGGTTTTAAAATGCGTTTTACTGGCACGGTTTACAAAGACTGATAGAACACTAGTTACAAACACCTGAAGTTTACAGCATTTTTTCTGCTGTACCAAGAAACTCTGTGGACTTCATTTCAGAATTTACTCTTGGCTAGTCAAATAATTTGAGCAGTTTTTATCATTTGAGTGGGATATGAAATTAGAAAATTCATTGGCTGAATGAGTTTACTGAATGAATTTAAATGAATTTACTTTTAATTCGTGAAACCAGGTCCCTCCCACAAATCAGGTAAATATATTTTATTAGCACCTTTGTTATTAGGCTATTGATATTTCTGTGGCTTCCTCATGGACTTTTTAGTGAATAACTAATGTTTGAATAGTGTGAATGAATGCCTAATCACATGGTATTATTCCTGTTCCTTGAGTAGATGCCCACAATGCTTTTAATCAGAAAATGAGTTTTGGTAGGGCCTGTTAGGCAATTACTGCCTTAAAAAAAAAAGGAGAGATGGCTCTATAAAGGGGAAGGGCACAATATTCTGTTTATGTTCCTGAATATTGCACATGAAATAGTAAGGACTGCCTGCCTACCTCACTGTTAGCTTGAAGTAGTTGTATTTAAGTTATCTTTAGTTTTTCTCTCTTCAGTGCCCTTCCATTCTCTTCTTAGCCTTGCTCCTACAGAGAATTTCAGAGATAAAGGTATAAACTTTTCTGACATAAGGTCTATTTGTGTGTGAATACACTTAGAGAGGGTCCATGGACACTGGTGTGAATGAAATAGATCTGTGTAGACATTGAAATGCTCCTCAGATAAAAGCAAAAAGCTGTTTTCTCTTGTCCCTAGTCTCTGAGGCAGGATGAGCACACTCAGAACATCCATGACAAGAGTATTTCTAAAATATTTTAATTTTGATTAAAATTAATTCATGAAGGCAGATTCTCAGCTGGTGTAAACTACCTATTTCATTCATTAATCTTGCTATGCTGATTTTCACTAAGAACCACATCTGTAATTTTCAGAATATCATCCTGCATGCTTCTTGCCCAGACTTCTGTCTCATAGGATGGTCAGATATGATGACAATGGATATGGTGTAAATAAGCAGAGACAGATCTCTGAAGAGATCATTTTGAAAGAGCCAGATGGCAACAACCACATTTATTTTTTTCCCCAGTGTCACAAATATGCTTTGCAGTAGGGTTGTGCTTTTTCATTCCAAATGAACCCAACCAAAACCCCATGTATCTTTTCCATGTATATTTCAGTTCCTCAGGGAGACATCTATGGGCACAATTATACAAAGTCCAAGCCTCATTTTACTGATTTACCATCCAGGAAATGCAGTGACATAACCAGATTGCTTATAATTGTGTTTTTTTAATTGGCTTCCTGAAACATTAAAAAAGAAACAGTGAAAAGCACAGTTGCTGATACAGGGTCCCATGCATACCACTGCTTTGCATGAATAAGCTTCTGATTAATTCTGAGATCCCTTAAAACACATCTTAGTCATCCTAAAATCTAAACAACATTTCTGTGTTCAAATTTACATCCACATCACTCACTTAGTAGTTTGCTCTTGATATTTCTTCCACTTCTCTGCCAATTTTTTCCTGTTCTATCTTCTATCAGCTGGTAGAAGTTCATACCTTCCCCTCGATAATTCTATGCATAGGAGACAGTAGCTTTCAGATAAATAAAATCAGTTTCTCTTCCCTTACTATGTCTATAGCCAGCTGTAAACTTTTTTGTCTGTAGTGGAGGTAACACTATTCTACCCAGAGCAGGTGTTCTTTTGGCACTAAGCAGCACACTTGAATCAAAAGACTCATTAACTGAGGTGTAAGCACACTGTATAAAATTCTGGATTCTGGATTTTTCAACTTCATACCAGACTGGGATCATACGTGTGCCTTTCCTACTTTTGCCAAGCTTTTACTAATGATCATTGAGAAATACAGTAAGGTCCAGCATTTTTCAGCCTAAGTCTTCACTGACTTGAGCATTTTTTACATAACAAGAATTGCTATTTATAATATTATAATGCAGAAGGGGAGAACTTCTGGAGGGCAGGTTCCCACTGAAGCACAGCTCCTGTTCAGAGGAGAGAGAAGACAAGCCCAGATTCCTTTCACCTGCCCCCTTTGGTGGTTATTTACATAACCTAAATAAGCTAAGGTGAGGCTACCCAGCTAACCTGCAGGAAGGATTCAGGATTGCTCTCACCCGGTCTCTGCTGTGAGAGATGCCTCTCCCCTGTCTGTAAAGTGTTTTGGAGGCTGTAATCTCGTTTGGGATGTTTGCTTTTCCCTCTTCCTCGCTGGGAGCTGACATTCTCCTTTCATGAGGAGCTGTTTGGGGGCAGAGGGATGCTCCAAGCAGTGAGATGGCAGAGGAGCAGGAAGGCTCAGGGCTGGCAGGTGCAGCCTCAGCCCCTCCTGTTCTCAGGCTCAGACTGAGCAATGCCCAAGCACGACCTGAGCTGGGTAGGAGATGCAGGGGGTAGAGCTGTCTGTGGGCCAGCTCTGTCAGGTGATCACACTATCAGCAACCTGATCTTTCAATATGTGATACTGGCCTGAATGTGGTAGGCAGTGCACTGGGAAACACAGGGAAATACATTTCTTTTTATTTTCAAACTCCTATCTGAATGGGGAGACAAGTGATTTGGGGATTTTTTTGCGTATTTTTATTTCTGCTCAGTTTAGGAAGTTTAGGGCCATTTTTGATCTGTCTTATGTCTGGGGACAGTAAAATAAAGGAAGCAATAAGCCTCTGTAAATGCAGTTTTCTGGAGGACAGGGGCAGTGATACTGATTAGTGATAAGTGCACTATTGTTCTCTGATATCTCTATGAAGTGGAGGCACAAGTATTTTGCTCCCTGGTGATCACTCACTTGAGGATAACTTCGTAGGAATTTATGCTCAGCTGCATTCTGCCCTATTTCCTGGTATTTTTGGTAGATCAAACCGGTGCCTTCAGCATGCTTGCCTTTGTACTTTGAATAGATTGTCATTTCAGAGATGACAAATCCTTTATACAAATTTGAAGGATAAAAACTCTGTATGGCTTTTATATTCAAATTTGTTTACAGAATGATATTTGCAGATAACTCTTTAACTCACCCTCTTTTTTATTTTTATTTTTTTTAAGTAATGTTGTAGTCAGTATCTTGTTCTGTGCTTGAAGGTGTATTTCTTTTATGTTCATTATTCATGATGGTTCTGGACTTATGCTGTGGGAATCTACTGCATTCAATAAATGTCATTTCATAAAATTGATGGACTGTAGCTGGCACAAGTTTATCTATAATATTTTCAAAGAGAATATATTATGTAATCAGCTTGTAAGATAAGTTTATAAGTTTTAAAACCCTTACAGATTTATTATGCATTTTCTGTTTGCATTGTTCTGTCACCTCCATGACCAAATGCCAGATGCCTCTTGGAGCTAGAATTTCATTCTGCTTTGCTGCTAACATGCAGCAAGCCCTCTTTAGGATTTCCTCTGCTATGTGACCTTATACATTCTTCTGGAAAAATACAAAGCTTTAAATTCTTGTAATTATTGCATTCTAGCTTAATTCTTTCTGCTAGTTCTAACAAGGGAAACTTCTTCATCTTCTCTATCAAATACTTGTGATGCAATTTCAGTGCTGCACACTCATGTCTCTATGTTGGCATCATTTATGGTGTAAAGGTGAATAAACACAACAACATATAGAAAAATTACAGAGAATTTTGAGAAACCTCAGGGTTTCAGGTTTGTATACATAAAGGGAAAAATTACTGTTGTTATGATGGTCGAAGAATACAGATAAGGCAAAGTTTTGAGGAAAAAGCGATATATATTATTATAACAGCTATTACAATTTTTGAGGGGGGAAAAGAACCCTCACTTGGCCTTGTGGACCCAAAGTTGGGCTGTTTGTCCCTACTGTGTTCACTTGTATAATAAGGGGTATCACCTGTTCCTAATGTGTCAAATTTACATTTTTCATAAAAGCTGACCTTGCTTTTGTATTCAGCAAATAAAATTTTCTCATAGCCACCAGCATTTTTTTTCTTTTGGAAAGTGGGCATTATAATAATGAACTAAAAGCTACATAGCAAGGAGATTGTTATTATAGTGGACAACACAAACATGATGGCTTCTGCACTCATCACTGTAAAAGTAAATTGCAGATGGTGGGAAGTGCTGTGGTCATCTGATTACTTTAATGTAGTAATACATTAGCTTAATGTATTGAGGGTCAGGAAGTGTACATCTCAGTAGCACTAAACTGAAAATCTGCAGAATATAACAGAAACCAGCAACAAGTACAATAATTGATAATCAGGAAGAAATTAATTTAGCCAAAGACGGCTATTTCTAGGCAGTAGTGAGGAGCAGAAGGCTTATAGACCTGTATGCAATTTTACAACCACCTTGTCTCAAAGAATGTTTTATTTGCCAAGTGCCACTTTTCCTGCAGACACAGTTACAATAGTTTCTCCTTATGCACATTTGTCACAGCATTCTATCCATTAAGAATCAGAAATACAGGAAATGCAGGATCAGAGCAGATTCTTGAACACTGATGATTAGTAACTTGGTGGTTTTGTAAGAATTTTCATTTCATTCAGATTATTTTGTTGGTCAGATTTTTAGATAGAGAAATATGGTCTGGATTCTGTGAGCACACAAATCTACTTGATATTTCACAAATGCTAGAATCTGTTAGGCTGTTCCTTGTTGGATATGAATTGGTTTTGTTAAGCTGTTCATTAAGAGATGTAAGAACATATGAGGCAAAGTACAAGACAATTAATTTGCTTTGCCCTGATTGCTCATACACTGGAAAGCCTAGCAACTTCAGTATGTTCCTGGGCTGATATTGAGGTAATAATCACAAGCCATGTTTGGCAAAGCATTTCTTAATCCTAGGAGCATTTTTTTTCTCAAAGACTTTAGAGCACTGGAAATCTGAAGACAAGAATTCTTTTTGGTCAATCTTGCTTCACCTTCGATTCTCATTCTGCTTAGCAACCTTGGTCCAAATAGATCTCTCCTGCCTTTCCTTCTTCCAGCTAGTTCTGCTTGCTAGTTGCAATAAAATGGATCTCTCTTTTCAGACAGCTCCTCAAGCTCAGGTAGAGGTGTTCAGGTAGAACTGCAGCTTTCAAAGCAAACCAGAGGAGAATTTCACTTCTTTCCTATGCAGGTTACTTTGTGAAGACCATTCCAAGACTTTACTGACTCTCTTTCTTTGGAGATGAGACATACACAGCTGAGATCCCACAATGACTCTCAAGTTTACTGTAGTTTACATGTTTTCTCTCTCCTGTCACTGTACGGATGGTTTAGTCCTAAATGGAGCTTGTAATACAACAAGCCAATGACAAAACATTTGCCTTTAGCTTTCACTACAGAGCTATCATCTTTCAAAATGGACAAGTCAGAAATACTGATCCCAATGACAGAGCACTCCTGAATGCTTTCCACAGTTAGCAATGCTTCTACTGAATTTCATTATTCTTCTTTAGTGACCCAGCAATAAAGAGAGCTTTAATTATTTCCATTGTAATCTGAAATATGGTGTGACTGTCAACCAGCCTGCACGATTGTTTAGTTTATGAGAGGTGAAGAGTTTTGCACTGTACATACTGTGCAGTGCTTTCCCATGATTTACGACTATGTCATATGTGTATCTAGTTCTTATGGTGCTGTTAATTTCTGAACTGATCCTGAGCTGAGCTAAAGAAGCCGAGCTTCCATCTCATTGGTATATTTTTTCCCTTTTTCTTTCTTTTAGCCAGCAAAAGAGCAGCTAGTACAAAACACTGGTTAGAAACATTTCAGAAATGCAATATAGTTATATAGTCAATTTCCAAAGCAGTATTTTTGAAGACTTTATACCTCTTTTTCTTCCCCTTTCTTGTCTTCAGTCAAAAGGAAAGTGTATTACTGGATATTTAGTGCATTAATTTCTGTGGTATAATGCTACTTAGAAAGATGTGCAAGCAGCCTAAATTTGATGGGAATATGCAAATGTCATGCAATATGACAGCCTGTGGAAGAACACAGACAGTGGATCTCAGTTTTATAGCAAGATAGTTTGTTGTTTTTAATGAGGCCATTGGGCCGAATAAAAAGGGTATGACTTTTTTTTTCACTCATTGTAAATATATTTCTCTGATCTTCCTTATGCTCTTATCTTTGGATGAGCTAGACTATAATAAGACCCCTCAGAATCCTTTGTAATTTTTGAGCCTTTCATATCTCTTATCTGGGAAATCATCTTTCTTCTTTTATAACAGACTTTCTAACATAGCTTTCTAGCAGGCCTGTTAAACTGTATTTTCAGATCTATTCTGTTTGTCCAGTAACTGAAAGAACCTGATCTGTCACATTTCCCACTAACTCTCCTACAGACTGAAAAGCATCTTGCCTCAGAACACTCCACTCATAACTCAGTATGCAGACATTACCACCTGCTTCCCTATTTCATCACTCGTTGGCAATTACGTGACTCATGCATGCAAATTAGGGATAAACAATTCTCATGAAATTTGAGTTTACCCAAACTTCCCAAACATTTTCTGATGTTTGCAGATGTACTTTAAGTTTGTGAAACTTTGGGAGGCATGATTTGTTTTTTCTTTTAAAGAACAGCGTCTTGGTGCTAGCTATGAAGATGCTACTCTAGTTCTTAAGCATAGAAGGAATCTAAGCAAGTAATGCCCTTGTTGTATAAATAATATAGTCTAGTTGCACTCTCAAAAAATGCAGCCATGCATAGAATCCCCTATTACTGTCTGAAAAAAATACACAGACAAATATTAAAAATATGTGAGCTAATTGTTCATATTTCTTTCCCCAAAGTAGTAAGAATTCAGAGGCTTATAATTTATTTCACTTAGGAATTTGATGCTGTAGTCTGGTGACAGGAAATATTTAAGTTCTGATGGATCAGACCTGAGAGAGCCTGTCACACAGTGCCATTTGAGCTGATGTTTCCCACTGATCTTACTGAGTAGCTAATGGCAGGAAGATTGTGGATATTCTGCTCAGCCCATTTAAAGCCTTTCTTCACTACCCACTGTTGTCTCCACAGACACACCTTTGGATGTATTTTTAGCCATGTTGACAGACGTATCTCGCATTGCAGAGTTTCTGTCTTCCAACTTAGTGACACCTACATAGGTGTACACAAAGCAGCTTGGATCCAAAGCACCCCCTTGGTGTCACAGCAGGGATTCTTGGGGTGATCAGCACTGTCCTGCTTCCAGATCTGAGCCGTGGTGTCTGTGTGGTGCTGTACCAGCCTTGGATTGCACTGATTCACAGAACTGTCCTGTATTTGACTGCACAGTTGCCCCAACACAGTAACTGGAATTCCTTCCAGTTTTTTTGTGAAAAGAGAATGTTTCTTTGAGAAGAACCTCTTGGGGAAACAGGGCAAATCCTTGGTTAGCAAGCTCACATACTCTAGTAACATTTAATTTAAAAGTTTTCGGTAGAAAGAAGATACTTGTAGACAGTCTACCACGTTATAAGAACGTATTTGGAGCAGACAGATGGAGCTAAATGAACCAGGAAAACCTAAAGCTCATTTAAAAAGGTCTGCTGTAGCATGAGAATACAGCAAACAAAAAAAAAAGAAAGAAAAGGGAAGCTTTATAGGATAATCCTAAGTGTCTGTCCCTAGTGTATTGACTATCTGAATGGCAATTTTTAGAATTTAGGAATCAATTATATCAGCACATTCAAGAAGATTAAAAATTACCCAGTCTTGCTTTATCCTTTGCTATAGTCCTTATATTTTTTAACAGTGACTTTCTGTACTATTTGAAAGATAATCATGCAAAAAAAAAAGTACACATATTGTAAGAAGTTTCAGAAGGTATAAGAGCAAGGGCTTTCTCTCTGAAGGATAATGAGCAGAGGGGCACTCAGATGAATATGTACAACTTGTAAAGGAAAAAGTACAAACTCCTCTCAGCAATTTCTGAGGAAAAAGGAAGTTAGTAAGAAAGGAAAATTGATATAAACATACTGTCTGACTCATACAAATGCTGAATACCAGCAATTAAAACATTTAAAAGATGGCACTGCATGTTAATGCTTCTTCAAAGACAGTGTCTATTCTTCTCCAGTCTTGTGTAATGTGCATCATCTCTGAGAAGCTGAAAAGTTTGAAGGGAGGTGTTCGAAATACTGTTCCTCCTTCTGAATGAATCATTCCTCCCAGAGACAGTTAACTATTGCTATCTCTTTGCCATAAACCAAATGATAGCCTAAACTCAATTGTAATAGCAATGTGGTTTTCTGTAGCATCATTTCAAAGCAGAGAACCTGAGGATATGTTTATTTATTGCTTGGTGAACAAATATATTCTCAGCCGATGACAACTGAGGATAACATCCTGCTTTAATGGCACTTTTTCATGGTATGTTTTTTTCCACTTTCCTTCATACTCACCTTCTTGTACTTTCTATTTACTAGTTTGTGATGTGCACATCAACACTAATCAAACAGGCTATGCTTTTAAAGCTTCATTTTTAGTCATGCTTGGGTTGAATGTGTGAAATCACCACCTTCCCAGCCAGAGACAGCACTGACACACTGCAGTCTGAAGAGAAGTCTAATGTTTGAGGCACTGACAAAACAGCCACTTGCACACTGCAGGATGTGACCATGATTTGCATGCTGATGCAATACATTGCTAGTGTGAGTATGGCCTGAAACCTCTACAGCAGTGTCTTGGGGAAGATGAAGGAAACAAGGAGGAAGTATATGTGGGAAAAGAGACATAATTTATAGTATCACAACTTTTTGTCTGGCAGGCATGCTTAAGAAGGGATGGTATGAGTGTCACTAACTTCAGGGTACACTTATAGGTAAATATAGTTTCTCTTTCAGGGGAATTATCATACTGTATTTTCTCACTTTATCATTCACAAGCCATCTATAAATACAGATATTTATATATTTTAGGAATACGTAAACAGCCTGCATTTCAGAAGTAAATGGGTTCTGACTCTGGACAAGAAATACAGGGTCATGTTTACCTTAGAGCTCCTTAGAGTCTTGTCTTCTCTGCTGTCTCTAGAACATGTTTCTCCATAGCCTATATGGTCCCCACTCCTGAGCTTGAAGAGCCTTCTGCTCTCAGGGATCTGGGGACTCATTTTCAGCATCTGACATTTCCCGAGGAAAGTATACAGGGAATATGTGTATATTGAACCAGTTCCATAGAGTAACCAAAGCATGTAACAAAAATACCACGGTGCAAGGGGGGCATTTGGTACACATTAAGAATAGCTTGGCTTTCATTTCATGTTGCATTTAGACAGACACTTTTTTAAGTCAGTGGGTCAATCTTCAACTCACCTTCTCATTCTCAAAATTAATTGCCATTCTAGGAAACAGAGCCAAAGCTCAAAGACACTTTTTCATACCCCTGTTCACACACTGGCCTTCAGCCTAAATCACCTACTGAATAATTTAGAGCAAACAGGAACATTTTTATGGTTCCTCATAGAAGTTTTTCAACTGCTTTGAGCAGCATAGCTACATAAAACAGGCAAAGTTAGGTTCCCAGAACCTGAACCAAACAGACACCGATTGCTAATTGTCATGCTGTTTAAGCCAAGATTTAACCCATTTTTGTACATATTCATTTCCGTGATCCTAGCAAGCTAAGGGCCAAGCCCTTGACAAGAATTTTGTTAGTGCATAAGATTTTGATTATTTTGTTCCTGGCCTTAAAAAACCGTTCATAAGGCACTATGATTTGTGTCTTTTAAGACTCTCTTCCTCAATTTATTTGCTTTGCCTTTTAAAGTCAAGTCTCGGTTTCTTTCTAACCATCTTCACCAAATGATAAAATATGAGACCTGAGGCTCTTTCTTTGGTTACACTCTCTGCCATTCCAAGTTAAATCCATATTTAAGTTTTGAGCTCTTCTGTGGGAATGGCTGAGGGCTGAAGTGTGTTTAATAAATCTATCATGATACACTAAATGAAGTAGAAAGCTGATGAACACAAACTGATTATTAGCTGGACTTAGGATGTATGACTTAAAAAAACTTCCATGACCTAGTGTGGAACATTTAACTTCCACATTGCTTAACACAGAGTCACCAGTTAAATCATTGTCCTGGGCAAGGTTGGCATGGCTGTCCACTGAATGTGGACAAACATTTCCTGTATCTTGTACCGAAATTTTCACCAACTCCCGACCCTTAATTGTTGCCTCTGGCAATCTAAAGGAAACTAGTTTTAAGAATGATATACTGCTTCAATCAAACATTACAGTTCCATACAAGACAATTGAGGCTTTCCTCTGCAACCTTCCTGGTTTCACCTGGACCACTCTTTATTTCTTTCCATTCCCTTACACCCTCACTTAGATGTATACAGCTGAAAATTAAGCAAGCCAAATAAGTTATAACTGAATCCCAATGTGGGAATTTTGTAAGGTGCCTAATGGGTCTGGCACCTAATCTGTCTTGATAAGTGACAACTAATACTTAATATTTCCACTCATGAAGAGTACCTACTTAGACGGTACCTTAAATTTTTGCATGCTGTTTATTTTTCACTTCTGTATGTTCTTAAACATCTTCCTCTGTCTGTTTGTTGACTGATAAATCTAGCTGTTATAGTCTCAGTGTAGACATCATTTATACCTAGAAAAGCATATCTGAAAATACATTACCTTTAAATACTAGGATCCATCACATCTGAGCTCCCATGTTTGATAGCCAAAAAGCTCCATTTCATTTCAGAAGAAAAATTGCTTCTGTCAAGGTAAACAGAATGCATTATACCCCTTTAATAACCATTTTTAAGCATGCTTCTGTATTACTTTTTCACAGCTGTATTGCAATAAGCCTTAGAGTAATTGCCAGTTCTTCTATCTAATAGGTTCATTATTCTTTTGCCATAATTGCAGCCATTAAACGTCCAATTGTTAAATTTCCACTCCTACATTTACTTAGTGTTACTTTTTATAATGGGCTGTGTCATTACAGCACCCCAGTGGCTACAGCTGTTGTTCAAAGTGTTCCTAAAAGTCAATGAGACCTGAGATATGTCTGTATTCTTGATTTTTCACGGATTCTCTGCACCACACTTTATCATTTTTTTAGCTTTTAAAAAGATAGCTGCATTTAGATACCCTTTACTGAAAGTTTAAGAACCTGACCTATTCAAGAAGACATAAAACTATGACTTTAATATTTCTAAAGCACCATTTTTTCACTTTTATGGAATGATTCATATATAACAAGGTGATGGAGCAAAGATTTAACTAAGGGAAATTAACACTTATGGCTTAATAGCTTTTTGAGAGCACTGATTTATCTTTTGTCATGTTAAATTTGTTGGGCTTTTTCTTTGTTGTAAAAGAAGCCTAGCTCGTAGTGTTAGCTACAGTTGTGGTAATAAAACAACCTTTCCAGTGCCCCTTGCTTCATTACTTGGCATTTCTGGAAGTTAATAAGTATGGTAGGGTTTACTTCTTATTTGTGTGAGAGAGACTTCTTGATTTGAAACATTGCATGTAGACATGATAATGAAGTTTTATTTTAAAAAATAACTAAAACCCATTAGGACTCCTCTTTGGTTTTTTGTTTGGTTTTTTTGTTATTTTTTTTTTTTTTGTAAGACACTGGCATCTAGTTTGTGTGTGGTATCTGATCACAATTTGCTTTTTTAAAGTAACCCTGAAAAATGGCTTTGAGACACCGATACTAATACTTGCATTAGTTTTTGTTGCTGACAAGCATGGAGAAGCTGTCCTGGAAATTGCTGGTAACAACCATTGTCAGCCCCAATCAGTTTTCTGGGAAAGCTGACACATAATACCCAATAACTATTTGTGAGGTTATCCAGCCTCTTTTTAGGACATAACTTCATGTCACTTTAAAACTTTCATAGGCGGTATGTCATTTTTATTACTTAGATTTCATCCTCCTCCATAAGAGCTTGATTAAAACTGCATTTGAAATGTATATCACATAAGGTTTTTTTATAGACCACATTTTCTTTCTTAACCTCGTTACCAAGCTGTAATTTTTTTCAGTGATTAACCTAAGATTGCAGCATTTCCTATCAGTATATGCAGTATCTTTTATCTTCTCCCTCACACATTATAATAAAAATAATATGATATGGAGTATGGTTGATGTATAGGAAAAAAATAGATTTTTATTTAAATACTTCTAAAGAGAAATATTTTTACCATCCAAATTCCTTCCCATATTGTAGAGCATACACCGAAGACAAAAACAAAAAGAAAAGAGGTCACCAAAAAAATCAGCTTGTTTTTTTCTGTGTGGAGGTAGACCTTACACAGAGGAAGGCAAAGAAAAACCTTCTGATCCCTACTTCTAAATTGCAGCTCAAATCTACATCATTATCAAAGAAGAAAGTTGTTACCACATCATGTCTGTGTACATTACATGACATTTATCTGCTTGTTATCATGATGTTTCCACTGTTGAGGTAGTGAGTAATTAATTCTTTCAGTGCCTGGCACCAGATTGCAATTATGCTAGATATGCCAAGGTGTTGAAGATGCCATTCAGATGTTCTGTTCTCTTGTGGAGGGGTTCCTTTTGAGCAAGATAGATGTAGCAAATTTCTACTGTAATTGTCAGCTTTTCAGCTACAGAACAGGCTTCGCTTTCCAGGATCCCTGGATTATAAAATTCAAGGAGATACAAAGGCTGAGAGAAAAAACCCACCAGCTAGTAATTTGAAAAAAAAAATACGATGGGATTAATGCTAATAAAAGCAAATAGGTAGAAGAAAATATTCAATTAATTGTACTGTTTTTAGCTCTTTGGGCCACTGGGTAGAAGGAAAACATATTCTTGATTTAAAATCCAAGTGTATCACAGTCAGCAGATTATCAGATTGTGAATTTCAGATGTTTTAACCAGATGTACAATTCATAAGTAAATCACAAGCCATTCTGCAAGCCATAACACTTAGTTAATAAATAGAGTTTGTAATTCACACAGGCTAGAAATAATTCCCATTTACATTTTTCATTAGAGTTGTTACAAGTATCATCATCTTCTTTTACCCACCAGCCATTATGGCTATAACAGCACAATTGTGCAGAAATCATCAATTCAACTCAGCCGTGCTATCAAGAGGAGGCTGCAAATGCTGAAACTCCTCCTTGCTGGCTGTGCAGCCTGCAAAACTGCCCATGCATCTCAGGCAATTCCTGACACCCTATAGAAGCTGTGGGAAGCCTGTGAGGCTGGGGAATAGTCTGCAGCACAATCTGAGAAGTATGGCATGGCTTTTGCACTGATGCTTCATACATGAGTAAAAAGTTCAAGTTGTTTAAGGCTCAAGTTCATGGGTGAAATGTCACTAAAAAGAGTTAGGTAGGACCATCCATAAAGTGAATTTGAAGGTAAAGTGCTTTTCAAGGGGAGGAACAGACTGCTGTGTCACTGGGGCTTGAGTGCTGGATGGGTACTTGGAATATATCATGATCTCTAAAATGTGCTAGAAGTAATGTCAGGGGTAGGCTGTGTGCTGGCCAAGCTCTGTGTGGCTGCTTCTCAGCTTTCTGGAAAAGGTAAATGGGTTTTTCCTACCAGACAGTTACTCAAAGGCAGAGTTGAGCCTACTTTTATGGGGGCAAATAAAAGTACACATAGCAGGGATCTGGGAACATGGCACTGATGGAAGCCCAACACCATTTTTAAGCTTAAAGAGCCAGAGAACCTCAAAAAGATTCCAACTGCCCAGTATGCTGCATGTGAGTGGGAGAGGAGTGCATGTGTACAAAGGTATTGTTATTTGAATGGTAAAGTTCTATAAAAACTCATGCTTGTTCATCCAACTGAAGTATCTGTGCAGTAAACAGGACCTTTTTTTTTGTCTGTTCTGCATGAACACCATCAATTCCATTCCAGATGTAAAAGTAGTTGTAGAAGCAGAAAATATGGAAGAAACGTAGTTTAACTTTCAGATCCCAAATTATGGCTTTTGTTCACATTGTATTAATTGCAAACAAGGCCAATCCTTGCATCTTCTAGACTATTAGTTGGAAAGAAAATTTCCTGTGGTTTGGGAGTAGAATGACTTTGATATGGTATCACTGATGTTGACTGTAACCCACAGTGGATCTGCCCCTTTTTTGTATTGGAGTAATCCCAAAGTCATTTCTACAGTGACTTTTTCTGACTGACTCTGCTTTTACTCATGCTATTGTATTCTTTTCTTTTCTCCCAATAGTACACCAGCATATCAGCTTGAGCTTGAAATAATAATAACATTTTAGATAGTTTATGACACAGCCTTAACCTTCTTTAATAGCAGTTTTATGTATTCAATATTCTGCTGCTCTAGTCAGCTTGCAGTCTTTCAGAAGCACTGGTCACTAAATAAAATAAAGTTCATATTTATTGCTATGTGTCATCTAAAAGCAATCACTCAAAGCAAGAATTATAAGATCTTCTACAGATGAAAATGTTTTTGTGATGGAACTTGGCAAGGCCAATCTGTTATCATGAGGCATGGAGAAGAAAGGCCAATGTTCTTGACTGTTTAGTGAATGCACTTATTTTCTTTTTGCAATTTTCATTATAGCAAATTGTTTGACCTAGCAGAGAGACACCTTCTCAAGGCTGGGATCATATTGTTTTGCTAGTATAATTCCATCACAGTCAACAATGGATATAAATGGAAAAATGAGGCAGAAAGGTACAACAGTATAGAATGATATGTTTTCAGATCAGTAATCAGTGTCTATTTAAAATAAAATAGAAATATATTAAATGACATGCTTTGACTCTATTTTATTAAGGTGAAGTGAAGTTTTATTACTAGTCTTATGATCAAATGAAGGAAAACAGGGGTAGTGAGAGCTATGCACAGGAGAATAAAGGCAAGCAGCTAAAAATCTGCTATATTAACCTAACAGTTTTTGACATTCTGTAAAGTCATTGAGATGTGATTTTTCATCCAAAGCTAAAAAGTTGCTATGATAGAATTAGTTAAATAAAGAAAGGAAATAGAAGTCCTAGATATTGCGTACATCTCCATTGCAGGAGACAATTATGTTTGATTTTTTAGGAAAGTGTAAAAGAATAAAAATGCTAATTTTTTTCATCTAAGTTCTAGAGAATAAATAGAAAAATAGTAGCTAAAATAGTAAAAATTACTTGCAGAATAGTGACTTCTACAAACAAAAGCTCTGCTTTTTCCATTGCCTTGCCAATTCAATACAGTGGCATTTAACTGTTCATATTCTTACTTTCTTTTTTAAATGGATTTGTTTCTTTTTTGTTCGATTTTTCAATGTAATGAAAATATCAAGCCTAAGGTCATTCTTTCTTCAATTTTTATAAGTTAGCAAACATTATTTTGCAGTATAAACCAGTATATGAAGGATCATCAGCTCTTAATTTATGCTTTTGCAGCCTAGTACTCTCGTGTGGTTACACTGGACCAAATTTAACAATACTGAAGGAGAAAAACAGACACAGGTTGATCTTATGAACTTTTAAAGATGTGAGGTGCTTGCTCATGTCTGTGGTTTCACAGAAGTTAAATTGAATTATGCAAATAAGACCACATGTGTACATGCTGTCAGGTTCCAGTTAATAAATGGTCTTACTCCTCTGTAATTTTCATGAACTGTACAAAAAAGATGCTTATGTAGATACTTCCTCAAAAAATATGAATAAAATTTCTTATGAGATGAGCAAAATAACACCATTTAATCTGGCTGTGAATGAAACTGCAAATACAGTGTTTCATTTTCTGAATTTTTGAACTGTTTTAATTATATTATGAATTTATCTCCATATGGTTGCTGACATGCATTGAAACAGTAGTTTTCAGCCATTTGAATTTATTTTGTGCTGGTTTTTGGTGGGGCTTGACTCTAATGATTACATGAAGTGTCTGGCACCTGTGGAGCAATGGAGAGGAGCCCCCCATTTACACCCTCATGGCCAAAAGCCAAAGGTACAGTTACCTTAGTGCAAATTAAAATCAGACCCAGTACTTCCATGCACCTTTATTTTAGATCATTACGGGTGTAAATATGTACCCATGTCATAAGAGAGTGGACAATTATTATAAAACTTGTGTAATATATGGCAGTGATTTCTGGAAGGAATCATTGCCCACGTACACACACACAAACACCCACAGGACTGTCTGCAAGCACCAGTGCCTTTCAGAGCTCCACCAGCAGAGATGCACAAGGTTTATGATCCTCTTCAGCAGCTTGTGCCAGCTCTTGCATTGCTTCTCAAGCGTGTGACAGACATTCCCACAAGCACCTACCCAGCATCGTGCCCTGCCTCACGTGGCCTTTGGCTTCCTGAGAGATGCTGAGGGAAGTGAATCTATTCTTTGGTCTTAGTTTCCTCTGGGTGTGCAAGATATGATAAGAAGAGGTGTGCCTTGCCACGTGTTAGGTCATGTTCAGCCTTAGTTGTTGTTCTGACTGCTGCAAGCCAGCTCGGAGAAGTGGGAGGAAATTCTGCTGTGCCCTTTCTCTCACATCCCTGCATCAATTTGTTTTTGACTTGTCCTGCACTCAGAGGTGGTGGAACATAGAGTGGCAGTTGCTGCCTTGAAATAGTGAAGACTTAATAAAATAAGGTTATTTTATTTAGTCACTGCTTGCCAAGGTATTTCTTACAAACCCAAAATTTTTATTTTCATTTTACTGATGCGTTTTAGAATGAGGTGAAGTTTTATTAGTTTGAGACCATGACAAATTCAACTGTTTAACAATCTATTTTTTAAAAAGTTTTTCTGACTGACCTATGAGTTACAAATCAACTCAATCTTTCTTCTTCTCTGTTTCATTTTTGAGCTTTATTGATAGTGATGACTCATGAAAAAGACTTCACATATGTTAGTGGTTACTGGAATTGATAATATAGTTAGCAATGACTTGCCATAGCACTGGATAAAAATGTTTTTATGGAAAATTCTCTGAGTGGGAGCTCATTGTTGACATACATTACGGAGTGCCTGGCCGTGTTTGTCCCCTCTTTTCTTCCAAAATTTTGAGAAGTCTGCTATATCTCATTTACAAAACACTTTAAATTATTATAAAAATAACATTTAATAAACAAAGGGTTTTTATCCATTTTCTGAACACTCTGAATTTAACAGGCTGACATCTGAGATTTACTAAAGAAACCTATTTAAGCTGCAAGAAGAAAATACTAATTCATATTTTCACTTTGGTTCACTTCAACACAATTAATTTCAATGTTAACCAACACAAAGATGCTGGTCCTGAAAACTTACATATCCATGATCTCATGTCATTAGTTCATTACTTATCAGACTGTCTGAAGCCCAGATATTTTCTGTGTGATTCCTCCTGCATCATCTTGCTCTAAGACTGGGTAAACAAATAACAAACTGCAGGCACTCCAACAGACCCTTACATCAAAGATGTTACTCACTTACCTGTAATAGTGACAACAATCAAGCTGACTGCGGTGGTTTTTTCAGTGTTTATTAGGCTGTAAAGACTGTGAATATGCTTTTTCCCAAATGTTAGTGAGGACTGCCTGTCATGTGCAACAGGCACAGTCCAGGTGAGTATACTGTCTGTTAATTTGCCATTATAAATTCCACTCTGAAATCAGTCAGGTGAGTGAACATTTGGCTTGTTTTAAATCAGTGTAAACTGTCAGTTATTGACAATATTTATCATCCATTTTAAGAGAAAATTATTATCAAATGGTGTAATTAATTGTGGCTCCTCTATATCTTACAATTTTTGCAGAAATGTATTTATTTTAAGAATCCAAACTAAATTTAAATTGCTGCATACTTCTGACATTCCCAATCCTACACTTTCCAAAATTGGATTCAATTTTATCTTCTTTATAGGCTTTGAGAATATTTTAGAAGCTGCTTTACCATACTATTTTATCTTCATGAGGCTTTTTTGAACCAGCTCAAATTTTTCAAGACTGCATAGAAACAGTTTTTATAATAGTTTTGGGTATATTGACAATTGTGACAGCAAGTGCTTGTGGCTGTATAGCAATGGATGATAAAAGAGTAGTCTGGGCTTTCTCTGGAAGTTACCATTGAGAGCAGAGGAACTGTCAGAGCTTGAAGAGACAGAAGTCATGTCTGCACTACTGAGGTGCCAATTAGCCAACTTTGAACATGGTCCATGCCAGATTTGAGGGAGCGAGTGTTGCTGGTAGCTGGAAGCAAGAGGCAGGGAAAGCTATTACTGGTGTAACACATGGAAATATTCAATTGTTCTCTACAAGCTGTAACTTTTGTTTCATCAGCAAGTATGGAAGCAAACCTGGCCGGGCTTCCTGACTAACAACTGTAGCACAGCTCTCTTTCATCAGATTTTGATAACTTATTCAGAAACAGGTAGCAGTCTCTGGATTTTGACATTGTCAACTTAATATAACTTGATAAAAATCTCTGAAACAGATTAAAAGAACTCTGCTAAGTTTCAGCTTTTAAAATTTTCTTGGTGCTGTGTGTGAGTATCCTGGGGCACAATATAAATATTAATAATAATGTCTAAGGTAATGCTGATTTGTCTGCCAAAACAAAAAAATTCCATTCTTTATTTCTGTTTCTGCTCACTATTTTCTCTGTCAATGGTGGTTGTTAAAGTACAGAAGCAGTCATGTATCTAATATTTCTCTGTTTAAGTTTTTTGGGAAAATGTCTGTCAATAAATTGTGTGAGCTTCTACAGAACTGTAGCTGAACCTAGGTATTTAAAAATAAATCACAGGTTCGTTTTTTCCTTAAATCAATAAATATATATGGACTGCAGTAAAACATACACCTTTTCATAGTCTGATTTAGGTGTTAAAACCGGATATGAGAAAACACATTGTGGTAGAAAAAATGGAAATACTAAGAAGTGACTTCTTTCCTAGAAAAAGAGGATTTGTGTATATTAGTCAAAGGACTAGTACTTTTCTCTTGTTTAGCTAATTTTAGACATTCTCTAAGCCTCCTGTTTAAGTCCTACATCAATTACTTAAGTCATTGCTTCTTTTACCTAAGCCAAATCTTGAAGGCAATGAATATTTGCAAATGTTTAACTCTTGTTGAGAGTGGCCCAAGAGGCTGCAAGCTGCACCCAGACCAAAATAAAAGTGTTACCAAATCTTTGCATACTCATGTGGGGCCCATTCTCTCTCTCTTAGGGCTCATGTTAACCCTGGTAACTTATGTAGATTATCAGTTCCTTGGTGCTTGTCCCATTTTTGGTTTACCTGACACTCTTAGGGTGCAATAATTAAAGCTATAACAAAAGAATACCAAAATACATGGCTCTCCCCAGTTGACCTCCATCTCACTTATAAGGCAGGATCACTTACAGGAGGAGAAAAGATGCATAGATTTAAAGTTCCATTTCTCATTTATTTGGTAGGATTTTTTTTTATTTCAAGTTGCATCTTTCTGTGATTCCTAGTAATCTAACTGAATCCAATCTAATTGTTAATCCATGTGACCAGGACACTCCTTTTTTCCTTTAGTGACTTTCTCCCTTTCTGCTCCTCTGCTCAGACAAGAACACAACTAAAATTCCATTTGCTTCTTAACAGTAGTGAGCAATGATTATTCATTAAGTCTGAGAAATATCTTTAATAGCAGTTTTACCTGACTTGATCACCTTTCACTGTCTTCTGGAAAGGTTTACTGGGAGATCCTATTTTTCAAACTCCATACTCCAAATTGAATCTGGAGTCTAGTTTTTGATAACGTTAAGTGAGATGAAAAGTTAGATATAAGTGAGATGACACTCTACCATGTACTCAGAAAGTTCATGAAGATGACATCCATTTCCTGACTTTCACTGAGTTTCTCAAGGAAGTTCTGCTACTGATGACAGAGGGAGTTTCTTTCATTTGCAATAAACACATAAATTGGCCATAGACTTAGGAAGCTCCTTCTAATAGTCTGGTTATGTTTGGGGTTTTGCCTTCATTTTGTAATTCATTATTGCAATCCATTTTATAACTGAAAAAATTCACTTCTTCCTTGTTAAATGTAGATGCCTGTAGATGTTATACCATTCCCAATAGCCTTTCTCTAGCAAGTCTTAGCACTTCTTTTAATCTTTCTTCAAAAGCATCCTCTCTAATCTGCACACACTCTCAGGCTTTTTTCTGAATCATGTTTAGTTCACTGGCACTTTCCAATATTAGAGTGCCAAAACCTGCATACAGAATTCCATGTGCAGTGTCCCCAAAGCCACAGGGAGAAAGATTATCACCTCATTGGGCTGTGATACAGTATTTCTACAACACAGAGCCAGTTACTGTTTTGGCTTCTTCAGCTCTTACTGTAAGGTTTCATTTACCATGCTTGGCTCTCTCTTTAGACTTTCCAATGTGTTCTTTCTATGGAATTGCAGTGCATAGCAAAGTGTGACTTGGATTTTTGGAGAAAGGATTTAATTCTTAATATTTTTACTCATATTTCTAACATTTAAGAGGTTTTTTTGTATGATTAGTCTTTGACTAAAATATAAAACTGGCAAATTAATATACAATTATATGCTCATATATGAAATAGATTAAATATTTATTTTCTACTTCCTTTAAATTGTCACTGCTAAAGCATTCTGGCCTCCTGTTTGTGGCAATTTTTGCTTGCTGCTGCTAAAACAGTGATGACATCTGAGATAATTTCAGTGCATTTTTAATGAGATTGTGTGAGAGATATTTTGTAAAGTCTGTTTATACATCAAACTCAAAAGACAAAATAAGTGCAATCCCAGAATAATCGTTGCTGTGTCTGGTTTTATAAGCATTTTGCTATTGATTGAGATTGTGAAACAGTGGATAAAAAAAAAAATTCAATGTAGACCAGACCAAAAGGTTGGGAGGGTCTGTAAGGAGGAGATTAAAACTGAAAATGGTGATGCAAGAACATTGCCAAATGTTGGATAAACATTCTAAAATCAGTAAGGTGACATCCAATAGAGGCAGATCTCTAGATGGAAAAACACCAACACACTGTGATGTGATTAGCTGTGCAAAACCACTGCAGATAATTATCTGGCCATAAACTGAATAGGAATCACTCCACAAATGTGATGCCGGATGAAACAGAAAGCAAATGTTACTCTGAAGTGTGGAACAGGAGTGTCATCTAATTATGCCGTGATATTTAGTACTGCTGGGGCTCTCCAGGACCACTGTACTCCTCTTGCAATCTCACACTTAAATGTGTGGACAGTTTGGAGAAAACGGAGAGAATGCCAGCAAGAACACAAGGCTTAGAAATGAAAGGATGATAGAATTGATTGCTAAAGAAGCAGCTGAATGTAATAATCACCTGCAAGAAATGTTGTCATGAAAAAGACGATGTGGGGGTTTTATTTCTCCATTTCTACTGAAAATAAAGAAAAAAATTGATCTTTTTGAAACACGGGTTGTTGTTCTGGTGTTAGGAAATAATTTTGATTTATAAGAAAATAATTGGGAGCAGGCTACCTCTGGAAGTTTTGGAAGCTTTTGCAGAGGATTTTGGGAAAAGGAAATAGGCCAACTATTACCTATTCTGTCTCACAGTGAGGAAAACTCCTCTTAAGGCCTTGTCTAGCCCCCTATAGTCATATATCTCCATGCATAGTTCTGTTGCCACCTCTTAGAATTAAAGCAATATAAACTGAGTCAGAGAGGACTGACTTGATACAAACTCCTTATTTTACAGCCCAGCCAGCCTCAGGATCTGTCTTGCAAATGTTAGTCTAGCTTGTTGTAGAAATAAATACACTGAAGTCAAGTTTCATTGATAACAACAGTTCATTGAAACTTTTTGGGTTCTGCAAATTTTCCCTGAAGTGAAGGTAGAGATCTGGGAAAAACATGCCTGTCTCCAGGTGAGTCAGCCCCAGGGAAGGGGGATAAAACTTTGGGCTCCTGAGCCAGGCATAGAGAAATAACAGATTTTCTTTGCTTCGTAACTATCCACACCACCTTCCCTTGTTTCTCTTTTTCACAGACCAAACTTGGAAAAAAAGAAAAAAAAAAACCCAAATCCACAGTGTGGGCAGCTCAGCCATGTTTTGAATCATTAGTAAGATAATCTTCCTGATCATTTATTACCTGGTCTAATTTCTCATTAGTGTACTTTTTCTTTTTGATATCTTCAAATATTCTTTTATTCGCTATTTCTACTTTAACTAAAATTACCTCAGTGCACATTCACTTGCTCTTATCTTTGTCCAGCTCTCTGCTCGTTTATATAGCATTCTTTCAATTTCCAGAACATTCTTGCTGCCCTCCATTCTTTGAGTAGGCATTTGGGAAGCTGTCTGCTGGCTGCTTGGCATTTTCCTTCCTTTATCAGCAGGATTACATTGTATTCTGATGCCTTTCAGGAGTCTCAGCATCCTTGAACTTCAATATCTACCACTCTAGGAATCTATTCTTTAGCATGCACCAAAAGACTAATGGGCACTACCAGGGAGCATCCCTATTATTTAAAATCAGCTCATAGTATGAAAAATTACAGTAATGAAGGTTAGATCCATGCTGAACAGACTTTGTCCGGAATCTTTACTTTTATGACTGATGAAATTGTCTCTTGTATACCTTAATTTTCAGATTTAAACTCCATTATTTTGCCACTTTGCAAATACTAAGGAGCTATATCCAGGCCTTATACAGCCTTCTATATGTATATTCAGCAACTATGACCAGCCCTAGAAATTATTACTTGTATATAGAGGGGCAGGAGAGAGATACTCCAAAACCACACAGGAGTTCATTTTAGTTATCCCTGTTTTGTTGACATGGGTAATAGGATGTAAGTAAAAGTAGCATGAAGAATTACTCCTTTGGAAGCTGTCAAACAGAGAAACTGAATCTCTCTTTGCATATTTCACACTCTAAAAGGAACAGCAACCAGAAAACCAAATGGAGAACCAAGGCTGGTCTTTAATTCACATTAGCCATCCAAAAGTGTCTGGTCAGCTAGAAGTGTTTCTGTATATGGTTACTATAACCCTCATTGGATCACTCCATTAGTGTTACAGGTTTTACCTGAATTCTGTGGCCACCTCTCAACAGTTCTGGAATGTCTCACAGCCATTAAATTTGTCTATCCACATACCATTCCCACAAAGCCACTGTTATTTCTGCTTTCCACATAGGAAAAGTGAGTGCCTGGTAAAAGTCATGTTTAAAGTCCAAAAGGCTTGCAGCAAATCCCAGGTCTATAGGAACCCTAACATTATATGTTAGTTCAGGTTATTGAGAGCAGAAATACCTGAAGACTGAATGAAATGAAATAACCTAGAAATAATTTCTTTTTAAAAACATCATTGGCTGTGGCCACTATGCATTCTACTTCTGCTAAGTGTAATGAAACTGGAAAATAAAGTTTGACAAAATCAAAATGTCCTCCTCAAATTTGAAATGCCAACTTTTTAGTGACTGCAGTCCCTTTAATCAAACAATGCCAGTGAGTTCGGCAGAAAACAGGACACAGAGGTCCCAGCTAGTAAAACCTGGAATTTGTTGGTACAGTAGATGTGGCAGCTCATGACTAAGTGGTTTAAAATGTAAAGCTTTTATTTGTACTAGGGATCCACGAAAGGCAGCAAAAAGAGGTGGAACCATAAGATGCAGAGGGATGTGTCATCAGATACTGATGCAGTCATAGGTAGATGCAGGTAAATGGAACTCCTCTATTTTTAATTTAGAATGATTTGATAATACTTCTTATTACATCTGTGTTTACCATTATAACATTGTCTGCAAAATTAACACATATAGTACTTCTGGAAACTAGTATTTTACAGCTATTTCAGCCTTTACTTGTAAAACACTAGCCACTGGTTGAACTTGAAATATACTCCTTCAACCTTTGAATTTATGGAATATATTAAGCTGTAGAAATGTAAATTGGCAAACAAGGGGAAACCTATTAGCTAGATTACATTCTTGATTTACAAAAGCAAAGAAAGACGGACAAACAGCACAGATACTGCCTGTGCATTGTCTTATGGGAAGATCCATGTGTGTTGGATAAGGGAAGTAATACCCCATCATCCACTCTTTAACCAGTCCTTGAGGAACACGTTCCAGATAACAGAGCCAGAAAAAGCTCTGTAGATGAAAGCAGGAGATACTGGGCACAGACAAAGTCAGTCCATGAGCCATGGCATGCAGTGTTCAGAGAACAAAGCAGAGATTAGAAAATGCACTACAGAAATAAAGCAAAAAGCATATTAAATAGTTTTATGGAGTGAAGTGGACATGTAATAAAAAATAAATTTGACCTCCTATAAAGGTCCTCTTTCTTCAGATTATCAATTTTGCTCTATTGATAACTATGTAGAAAGAAAAAGAGTAAGTACTGCCTTTATTGTATACTCTTGGTATGGTATAACAGTAAGGAAATTTCAGGTGTAGAATTTAAATGAAATATTTAATTTTCTTTGCACTGCAGTGACACTGGGACCACTTAGTCAAGCCAGACAAGTGAATAGTGGGAATTGCAGATCTGCATTTGCTCTTACATGTTTTACTTGTTCAGTCATCTTTTATTTTCTTCCTGGGGCCTGATAGGAGCCCCAGATTTGGGCTCAGGCCACAGAATTACAAAGAAAGTGGGCAAAAAGTACTGCAGTTGACTGCTTAGCAGCCAGGTGAAGTTGAGATTGATTTGTAGGAAATTTGAACTGTGTCTTACTACAGGAATAAGCAAAGTAAATGACTCATTCCTGTATTAAAGCAAGGTAACAACTGTGAAGATTGATACTTTTATTTTCCAAATCTCTTGACTGGACCCTAAGTCAATCCTACTACACAGACAGCAAATATTTTAAGATCTGATTAGTGTGTAAGCTGATGGCTTTATTACCCTAAAACCTTTATGACCCATCTCTGCAGGCATGGTATGTTTTGATTTTTTCCTGGATTACAGTCTACAGTTGTTAGAGAATGAGTGACAGCTTAGAAAATCAAACCAGCATTTTTTTGTACACACATATGTGTGTCTGTGTATGTATTTCTATCCATAAAGCCTTAGAAAATTCAAAAGCAACTTGGGCACCATGTTGATTGGGTCATATGGAGATTTTTATTCCAGCAAAATTCCTGTTTAGTTCAGAAAAATTAGAAAAGGATGGCAAAGACCTGTTCTTAATCATCAGAATGGCATTTTTTCTGTAGCAAATTATGTCCCTGGCTGGTCCACATACAAAATTCTTAGATATATATCCTATATCTTTCTGCCAGGACCTGAGTCCAGAAAAAATCACAGCTGGCAAATGAGTAGAACTCAAAGTAACTTTCAAACGCTTTGTTTTAAACTAATTTATCACTATTTGGGAGCCAAAAGTAGCTTCAGCCTGTTGCTGCAGATCGAGGTCTGCTGAAGACTTTCATCAGGCTTGACTCTTAAGCACATCAGTCATCCTTTAGATATAAACATGTCTGCTAAATTGCAGCAAGTAAAATATCTGTATTTGTCCTTGGATGAGGGCTGTGGGTGAAACTTCACAAATTGTTTTGTCACCAAAGAGTTTCACAACTTTACTTCAAGTACTAAAAATGAATTAATTGACAGCATACGTTAATTGCAGGAAACTTTGCCCTTTACATAAACCTCAAAACATCTTAAGCCAATGGGGTAAACAGTGTAGAAAGGATCCAAATTATTGCAGCTGCATGCCATTCTTCAGTCATTTTTAAGCTCATCATTATTGCTTATTTATAAATCTCTAGAAATAGGTGTAGCCAATAGATTTGCTAATAGATCCTGAGCCAGTCACAAAATGGCAGGTTCTAATTAGACAGGGGTGGGGGAATGAGTCTGATGTTCTGCCAGAGCTCATTAAAACAGGTTGTGCACTCCAGTGCACAGGACATCACTCATGGCTGGGAACAGAAGAACATACTACTGGCTGCATAAGGAGGAGAGCATGAAATTATTTTTCTAAAAAAAAGGAGGAAAAAATGGAGAAGAAAGAAGAAGTAAAAAGAAGAGTGATTCTTCTTTTCAAGGACTGAGATAATGCTGTTCTAACCACATGTTGGTAAACTAAAATGCAATTGTGTTTTACCATTTATTAGCAGGTCAAAGGTTTACTGCTCAAAGGTGCCAAGGCCAGAGTCAGTGTCTGTACTGCCCAATCTGACTGGCATTTATTTGGCAAGGTGCACAAATTTTTTGGCAGATCTGGTGGTTGCACTTGCCAATTATGTCCTATACATTCCTGTGCATTTATGTTTGACAGTATAAAAAGATGTGTGTGGTGTCATGAGCTGCCATTTCTCATAAAAGCTGATGCAGTTCTAGAAAGCATTTGATTTGGGGACAACTTTGATGCATTCTTACTCATCCTTGCTTTCCTAATGGCCAGTTTTTGACCCTGAAGGACACTTTTAATATGGAGATAACACAGATCAGCACTTGTCCCAGCAAGGTCAGACAAAATACGAATTGTTATCTGGCAGCCTTGGCTTTGCTGTGTTTACTTCAGCCAGACAGAATGGACACCCTGCATGGGGTAGCAGAAGAGAGGGGGGAAATGCTGTTGAATGCAGTAACAGACTCATGAAGCTTATTTTGCAAACAAATGTTCTGTAGTCCACAGAAAGGTAAAAAGCAGTGAAGCAGGAGCATGTACAGCAAAATAGCCTTAGGTGCATTGATACCCACTTTAAAAAAAAAGGAAAAAAAACCCTGTATAAAATACTAAGATATGGTGAAAAATGAGAGCAGATGTAGTCTTGAAATTAAGGGTTAGGGTAAGCTGTTTAGTAACCAATTAACAAAATTAGTGTAATGAAGCTTTCTGTTAAAAATGCAAGAATATTTCCCTTCTGTTGAATCCCACTTAAGAGGAAGCTTTGGCAAGTCTGAAGGTTATTTCAGTCATAGTATGTCAGAACAGGAGGCCAAATTTCAGCACCTCTTCTGCACAGATCTTGAGAGAGAACATAGGTCCTTAAAGGTCTAACAGTATATGTTAAATACTTCTTGGCTTTCATAATTCTTGTCTTAGTATAAGATATTATTATTCTGTAAATCCTGTACCAAGTAAAATGCCATTCTCATTTATATAGGGCAGGTGAAAGGACTTATCCCCATTTTGGTTAAACTGAAGAATTGAATAGAAATTCAGTTAGTAAATGGTATCTCCCATCAAACTAGATTTGTGATTCCTTGTTTGAATGCAATTCCGATATCCTATGGATGTATTGTGTCCATATTACATGAAAAATATTACCCCTGTTCATTGCTTATTGATCAGAGATAATAAAACTCCCTGGATCCAGATCTGGTTTCAGTTGTAATCCTATAAATCTTATGGAAAAGCAAAGCTGATAACTTTTCCCCTGTAGAAATGGGTGAATCCAGACTGAATCTCTGCCAGCCATTCCTAATCCAAATCATGAAGAAATGACCACATATTAACATGTCAGTGTAAGACTACACACTGAGGCAAGGTACTGACAGAAATGCTAATGAAAAATAACCCTTCTTTATTCTAGGGAATGCAAATTAGCAGGATCATTTCTAAGGTTTGCTTTGGTAGCTGCTCTGGAGCTGGTGGCCATAGGTAGATGGACATTTGCTGAGAATCTGGAATAGAGATGCTCTCCTGTATCCAGTAATTTGGGACTGGACCTTACAAACCAAGACAACCATGGAAATCATGGCTTTTTGGAAAGGAAAGTTTTCAGTTCTTCTACTTCTACTGCTCTAGTGTGTTCTCAGCTACAGTTGTAAGTCTTTTCCATCTATGCCAGTGCTTGGACAAGCTTTGCAAATGTGTGGAAAAGTTTTCATTACAAAATCCAGGGAATAACAGAGAAAGGACCTGGAAAAAGAGAATTTTCAGGCTCTGTGGTACATTATAACTGGTGAAATTGAGCAGTCAGCTGTGCTATCAACAGCTCTGGACTAAGATTTTGAGATATAGATCAAGACCAAGCTGATAATTTGCTTAAGTCATCATAAAAATTCATAACCTAGAATAACCAAAACCTATAATTATTCCTGATACTAAATATTGAAATTAATGGTAAAGGTTGGGATTATGTCGAGGTCTCTACAATATTTCCTACATTTGCTGTCTTCCTTATGCAGAGTTTCTCTTTGTAAATGTATGAACAGGTGTTAAGATGAACCAGTAAAGAGTTTACAAGAATATTAATTGCTGCTTTGAAGTGTTATCTTTAGGGAAAGTAAATTAAAACATAAACAAAGCAAGTAATAAGTATGCTCCTGAGGCAATAGATAAGACTCACTCAGAGAAGTTTCAACACCAAATGACCCAGTATTTTACTGCCACTGAGGGAGCAGAAAGGCTGTCCTCTATCACAAGAGACCATTCCTGAAGTCAGTGAGGTATTTAAAGTGGATACCAATTTCTTGTTGTTATGAAGTGGGAAGTTCAGAGCTTTTACACCAGTTCTTCACCTGAGGACTATCCTTTAATTAGCCTAATCTGCAAATGTCTGGCTAAATGGATGCTCTAGCTGTTTTGTAAAGTGTATCTGGAGGCCTGGCACACTCTTGGTGTGGTAAACTTGTCCAGCTGGCTATTTGAGAGTGTTTTTACCTGAGTAAACTCCTAGGATGCTTGGTTGCAACTCTGTCCCACCTGGGATAGCACTTGCAACCTTGAAGTTTACATGGCAGGTGAATGAAGTCTGGATAAAGGCAAGGAAATTAATCTTTCTTTGGCAAGAATAATTTTGCCACCAAATTTAATGGTACAGAAAAGGTTTTTATTCAGTATATGTAAATCTGACTCTTTTCTTTTGATCACTGGTCTGTTTTGATCTTAGTTGTATGGCATGACCCATTCAGAATTAAAGTGCTTTTGGGTGTCAGTTATTGTGATAAATTCCCAATATACTCCAATATATTGGAATATATATTGGAAGATATATTCTAATCTCTTGATTGCTTGCTAGGTTTTGGTCCTCTTCAGTCATTTTTGTTTCAGTTCTGGGATCTGACATTTCATATTAGTAAATGATGTTTGTGAGACAGTGGGCATTAATATCTGAGTGGGCAGGAGCTTTACTGACCCTGACATTTGATGAAAAGCTCATCTACCTACATAAATCAGCTTGGCTATTGGAAGACAGTGATGTGTTTATTTCTAAACAATAACATAAGCCAAACAGATACATCAGTAAAGGGAAAGAAAGAACATATCAACAGGAGTCTGAATGGAGACCAAACACTGATGAGAATGAAACCTTATCTCAGGATGCAGGAGTTGGCATTCCCTGCTGCCAACAGCTTTCACAAGCCAAAGAAGAGAGAGAAATGTTTTATAAAAATTATAAAGAAGTTGGGAGACCCCGTTAGATAACTATCCACCTACATGTAGCTGTCCCTGAAAAACCAAACAGCAGGAAAGAAATCCAATAAATGCTTATTCTTCAGTACAGCCAAATGTCAGCTGTGGGGCTTCAGTGAAATGAACAAGCTCTGTCCTGAGTAAATATATATATTAATAGCTTGGAGCTGCACTATCAAAGAAAAACAGCTGAACAGTGGAACAACAAAACAAAGAAGCTCTGAGGCCTTCCACTGCCTACAGCAATATGCAGTTCAAGATGAATACTCTGCTCATTTCCATTCTAAACTAAACTCTATCTTCAATGCCATCAATATTATCAGTGTCATTACTGCAACTGCAGTGTGAGTTTAATGCAATAGCTATTAATTAGACAATTTTGCCCTCCTCCAGCAACAACCCTAGTGCATCAGCTCCTAATGGAGTTTATCTTATAGTAGTTTGATTTGTCTCAGAGCAGCCTTTCTGAATTGTAAGTTACTGTACGGTAATTCAAAATGCAGAAAAGGTTATAGAATACCCTTCATACTTTACCAGCTCATCTGCTTCACAACATTACACACCAGCAGCATAAACAGCCAACTCAATAATGAAGAATGCTGACATTAAAAACTAGCGCCCTACAATCACACACTCCACCTCTTTTCACTCCTCTCTTAGGGTCAGGAAGGTGAACAAAATTGGGAATGTCAAAGAGAGAGGGCAAACCAGTTAAAACTTCATTTTCAGAGGAAAGAACTTCTCATACTTAAAACACCATCAGCCGTTCCATTTGTTTTGCAGCACAATGGTTATCCTGTATAGCTTCAATACTTCTGGATTAGTGTAAATCTCATTGCTTCTTTTGTCAGCCTATATTTAGCATGTTATCTAACTTGCTGGTTGGAGTCTTTCCATTGGAACATGAAACAGCAGTAAGTTAATTTGCATTGTGGGAGCAGAGGTTGCTGCATCATCACTGCACAGGGAGTGATGCACATCTGCCTGTACTGACAGCACTGCGCTCCCGCCTCCTTCAGCTATTGAGTAGAGACAGGACATGGAATACCTTTTCTTATCTGCCTCTGTCTCTGCTCCTCTGTGTGTTCATAGCCTCCATCACAAACAGAGCTCAGCTGCTCAGCTTCAGCAAAAGGAAAAAAGAAAAACTCAGAGTATCTTCTGAAAACGCAGCTCCTTGAGTCTGTTGCAGAAATTAGCCACAAAATGTAAAGATTTCCTAACATTCCAAGCATCAGTCAGCTTCCTTTCCTAATATGTGGAAATGACAGTTGTTTCCCACCAATTCATGAAAATGTAAACTGATATTTGCCTGTAATTTTGGAAAGGGACAGTGGGTTTTATTGATCATTGCTATTGTAATCCTTGTTGCTATTTGAGTGAGTTTCTCTCTCAAACAAATTATCTAAAGTTTAAGAGCTAACCTATCAACCGAGGAAGTTTTGATATCTACATTCACATAAGTATACATAGATAGATATACACACATATGTTAGTGTGTATGTTAGAATCATCTGTTCCATGAAATTGCTATTTCCTGACTTTGGATTGGGGCATATTTTGAAGGAAAGCACATTCTGGTCAAATTTCATTTCAGTAATTAGTGAGAAATGTGGACTTGGGGTTTTTCAATGGAAAAGAAACTAAAATGGAACCTCATTTTTTGAAACTGCAAAATGGTTTGACTCATATTTGGTTCCAGTTTCTGCTTTTCAGGTTTATTGTAACCTGTAAGCCAACATGTAACTAGATTGCAGGCATCTGATCCAGCAGCTTCTATGCAAGCAAACCCCCCACTGACTCCTGCTGACTTAAGGGAAGCATCTTATTGCTACTGGTGATGAGTTTGAGTTCCTACAAATGTGAAGCTTTAGGTCCAAATGTGCTGAGAGGCTTAAAAATATCCATGAACAGAACTATAGATAATCAGCGTTGCTGAAATGTCAGAGAAGTTACTCAAAAGTGTCATGATGCAGTTTCCTTATCACTGAAGCTATCCCTGAAAGGAAAGAGAACTACAGGGGCTTCCATAATCTTTTTATAAAATCATTATGGCTTCATCCCTTTAGAGCACTTGATACTCTGGGCTCCCTGGAGTGGAACAGGAATGAAGTGAGCAAGTGGGATACTTAGTCCTGAAATCTTTGATTTTGAGATTCAGTGCAAGTTCTGCCTGAGTGATTTATGAGGAAGATGTTAGGAAGGAGGCTTGAGGATTTAGCCCTATATGTCTCTCTGGTTTGGACTCACAAGTATTTAAAACTCCATTATTGTTTTAGTAAAGCTGTTTAAGAATTTGCTGAAAACACTGTCTCCCTTGATTCTTAATGTCTACAGGATATTTCTAATGATAAATATTAATAATTTTCAAGGACATGGATGAATGCATTTTTATAATTATCAAAACCCAGACATACTGGTTTAGTGTTTAAAATTAATTATAGTATGGAAACTAGCATTCCATAAGGGAATTATATTAACTCATCAGAATGAGTTCATTTTGCCTTTCAATTTACATTTGTTGAATTTTGTTTACTGATTTTGTATTTAACTTCTAAGCACTTACTGAAATCTCAGTTTTTGTAACTAGAGGGCCTTATTTCTAAATGTTTGACTTGACGTGTGTTTAATTTAGATCACTGTGCATTTGAACCTGTAACAAGTACATAAATACAAATAACTTCAGAGGACAATATGAGTGACTAATTTTCAAAAAGTGCCTTCAGTTGCAACATTCTTTATGGCATGAGAATGGAAGATTAGTATTAAGCATTTAGATTGTTTTTCCTTCAGGACACCTCAGTTTACCGTGTTACTGAGAGGCAAAGGTGAGCAAGAACAAATGGCAGTTACACAATGCTGATTTCAGGGTCCACTAAATGTCCCATCATCTTATCTGGTTCTCCTGTGTACTACAATAATTATTACATTCCATCCAAGAAATTATTTCATTGGCCAAGTGGTGTTACCAACAATCTTTTTCATAGTGGGAATGATGAGCTGATTACACTTAATTGCAGAAGCCTGTGACAAATGGGAACCAGCTGCTTAGTGAGTTCCATCAGGTACCTCTCAGCATTTCACCTGGACTTTGCATGTTTCCCTGTTTCCACAGGGACTAATTCTAGCTTCCCAAATGTAGCACTGAGACTGGTGGGGGGTTCCAGGTTATGGCTCTGAGTGAGCTGGCAGTGGAAGGATCTCTGCCAATGCCTGTCCACAGGAAGTTCCAGGCTCATCTGGTGCATGAGAGAACAGCAACAGTAACTGGGGAGGGAAACAGGTAAGGGCTGGTTTGCACTGGAGAGTACCTGTGGGGTAGGATGTTCTCTCAGCATTATTGATGCAGGAAAGCAGTACAAAAAAGTCTAAAATATCACAGAAGAGGGTTCTTATATTTAACGTGGGGAAGCAGGAAGCCAAGGAATGGAGAAGGACCTGGGCTGCAGTTGCTCATGTGATGCCTGGTTCCACTGAAGGTATTTTCTTTCTGTTTGTAGAGCCAAAGGCTTATTCATCCTAATACTGCTGGTGTACTCCTGACTCTTTCAGACCACTGAAGAAACGTAATAAAGAAATTGTCTAGCCTTTTGAGAATTCATAAGGATTTGTCCTTTATCTTCATGGTGATATGTCTTACTGCAAGGGGAGGAGCCACTTTTTCTTGCATCCCCCCTGTGATCACAGCATGGGAGAGCAGTCTATAATGGTTCTAAAGAATTCTTCCTTCATAAAGTCATGTGAAAATCCAAGTCTGAAGTGAAGTCTGATTTTTTTTCATTTGAAGCCCCACTGTACCCCATGCAGGTCATTGTGAAAGCCCTCAGACTTGTGAGTTTTCAGTTTCGCTGTTAGTGAGGGACTCACAGCAGTTCCACAGATATCACTTTTTGGCTGAATCCTAATCTACTGCATATTTTGGAAGTAGTTTAGAAACCATAGTTCCCTGCAGACTCTGTTTTAGAGTGCCTTTAAAGGGTTACTAATGTATAACAAAATGGGACACCATTTTAAGGGCAGTTCTCCAAATACAAGCTCTCAGCTCTAATGCAATCTACTTTAGAGTCTCCATCAATTTCCCCAATATTTTCAGTACTGGTTTGCTTCTAATAACAAAAACAGCACTGAAAGTGGGCACCCTTGACTAGTCTCCCTCGAAAGTCAAAATTGAGATAGTATTGCGACATTGGTATGCATCCTTGCTCAGAACAATATAACTGATGCAATACATTTACAGCAAATTTTAAAATTTCCATCATAGTAAAGAGAAACTGTCATTCAATCCAGTGAAATGCTTTCTCAGCGTCAAAAGATGCTATTACCACAGGACTGGCATCATTTTTCATCTTAAAGAGGATATTAAACAAGCACAGCAAATTCGTGCAGGTGAGCCTACTGTACTAAACATAAAATAAAACCACGCATTGTTCAGGATGAATTATTTTAATGCTTATACTTTGAGTCAATTGGCCAATAACTTTGCCAATTTGTTAATACCTGCATTTAGGAATAAAATGGATCTATGTAACCTATATTGCTATATGTTTCAGTCTGTTTCAATGTTGCCAGAATCAGCAACCTGCAGTCAGGGAAGTATCTGCTGGTCAGCACCTGGTTTGCATAACGTAGCGTTACAAAGATGAAACAAACAGCCAACATCAGCTGCCAAAAAAAAAAAAAAAGTTCCCCTTCTGAAATGTGAAGGCTAACCTTGTCTAATGATTACAAGATTTATGAACAATTCAATAGCAATAGACTATAAAAGTGATAGGTCAGGCCACGTGTACACAAAGACTAAGCAGCTTTGGGTGAGATAAAAGATAAAGCAAATATCCAGCTTAGATGCAAAGCTGTATTTTCAAGACACACCAGCATGCTGAGCAGTAGCATCTTTATACAGAAATACTTAGGTTTGACTTTAGGAACATATTTTAATCACACAGATTTGAATAAATAGCCTCCCTTTTCATGGATCTTGAGCTCCAGGCAGCAGGAAGGAAAGATGTTATTTCCCTTTACACCACTTCTTTATTAAGATTTATAAATGATATTTCACTTATATTAGGTATGGTCAGGGAGCATCCATTGCATACCGTGCTTTCTGTGTACCATCTTCAACTTCTAAATCCTGATTAGCTGTCTTGGAATGTCAACAGCCACGGGCAGCTTTTGACTGCACAGATTTCTTTTCTATTTGTGTGAGTGAAAATGCAGATCAGACTTACTATTTTCATAATGTTTTGATTGACTTCCTGGCTGTCTGTGATGCTAAGACATTGTTTATTCCTGACCCTTCAAAGTGCTTCCCACTCTGCACTGTTTCTGTATTTGCTGCATATACTCTTTCCACCCTCTTCTAATCCCTTTCCCTTCCTTTCTCATCCTTCAAATATGTAAAGCTGTGAAGAGAGCAGTCTTTCTTCTGCATGTTAGTTAATAATATCCAGACTGTGAAACTAAAACTTACAGTATTGCATTTCTAATTAATCAGAAAGACATGCTGTAATAATATAGCTGGAGACAAGGAGCTCTGCTAGCAATCACTCAGTGCACCGTTGAAAAGCAGCTTGCCAAGCAGACCAATCATTAGCCAATTACATCATGGAGCT
Source organism: Acridotheres tristis (assembly GCA_037013685.1). Taxonomy (NCBI): domain Eukaryota; kingdom Metazoa; phylum Chordata; class Aves; order Passeriformes; family Sturnidae; genus Acridotheres; species Acridotheres tristis. The sequence goes on from CM072895.1 coordinate 12,348,689, forward strand.
GTGTATGGAATGGATTTGGTACATATGTGGTAGAGCAGATGGTGGGGAAGAGTAGCCAGGGAGGACCTGATCCAGCTGCTCAATGGCTGGACAAAGAAAAGTTTTTAAAAAAAAAATTAAAACGGGAAAAGAAAAGAACATAAGTGGTTTTAGTTGAAGATGAGGATGGGGGAATTGAGAATGGTTTCTGTCATATGTTAGTTGTAGGTGCAATGAGTTGGAACAATTAGGTTCCATTTGGTTGGAACAATTAGTACAGGTAATTTGAAAGCACTGCAGTGATCATGACTCCTGGTTCATGGTTTCTGGTTCAGGTCTGCATGGTTTCTTGTACATCCTTGTGCCTTGCTGTCTAGACAGGCAATACAAAGCAAAAAGGGTTGAGGGAGAGGAAATTCCAAACCAGAGTTGGACCATCTGCCTAAAACATTTGCTAATAGAAGATGGCTCAGCTTCTCATGAAATGAGCCTGTGCATAGCCTGTCTTTGTCTTCTGGTGAGAGTGAAGAAAAGTTTTTTCCAGTGCACATTAGTCTCCCATGTGTCTCATCAGCTTTTGATAACTGCTAATGGTAATTCAGGAGACACTGTGAAGTTTCATAACTTATGGTATCTAGAAATGTGCAGAATCAGAGTCAAGTAATGTTCTAAGCCAGTATTTGTGTGAGGTCACTTCTCACCCAATTCTGTCTGAAACTTCTTTCAAGCTGAGATGGAAAAGGTTGCTATTGCAGCAATCCTCAGGTGATGCTGAGAAATAAGAATTATTGGGTTTGAGAAGTCAAGAAGGTTCAAATTTCCAAAACAGCCTTCTAATTTTCAGTGCCAATCTTTAGGCTTTGTGGGTTTCAATACCCACGGTACTGAATATTCACAGCTGTAAGGCGACAGCTTGGAGTTGAGTGAACAACATTCCTTACCTTTCCTACATAACAGTCTTCTGGAAATAGGGATGAAGCTACATAGATTTAGTGAGGACTAGTTAGTGTGTAGACAATCCTTGAATACGAATAGTGCTCAGGAAAAAAATTTGAGGGTCCAAAGAAATTTACAAAGTCAGTTTGATTTAAAAGATTGAGACAGCTATACAAACAACACTGGTACATAATTCCTTCTCTCCTCACTTAGGAAGAAACACTGTCCATGTTTCCTTACTGCAGGATATTAAAATATATACCAAAAAAAGTCTCCAAAAGCAGTGACTGAACAAACACAGAGCAACTATTACATTATTTCACACTAATATATCATGCCCATTTATTCACTTCTCTGCTAAGCTTTGGTTCTTCTTTACCGTTTGCAAGTTCTTGAACCACATCCCACAGTCCTTCAAGGCAGCAGACTGCTTGTGAGTTGGAGCTGATGTGCAGATGGACTCGAGCTCCTCTGCACAGGCTCCAGACTGGGTGATGTGAGCCAGCTTTGTCCCTGAAGGCTTTAGTCACAGTGATGTGGTTCTGTGCCCGAGTTAATGTGCCAGAATAGACGTGCTTTCACATTCCAAGCTCCACGTTTTCCAGACCGATATTGCTTAGAAGCAGAGAAGCTCTCATTTATCAATGGGCAGAAACTGAACCCGCCAAAGTGGAGGAACCATTGCTGGAGAGTGACTCAGGATTGTGACAGAGATGAAGCGGTAGGAGACTGAGCAGAGGAAGCTCATACAAAGAGCAAGAACAGCTTGTGTCACATTACCACCTGTTCCTTTGACATCTGAATTTATGGTGTAAAGCCTAAATGGCCTAAGGCCTCATTTATTTGAAGTCAGGATAGAAACAGGACATGCTCTACGGAGCTTAGATTCACGTTTCAAGTACCAAGCACATGCAAAACCGAACAAATCTTATGGAATTTGAGGGCTTTTGGTAACAAAATTAGATACCATGCAAAACTATTGTAAAGGAAAACACATCAAATTAATCTCATCTAAACTAAAATAAACCATAAACAAAAAGGAAAAATAGAGCAAATAGATAAATATGAATGTTTGAGGCCAAATGCAATTCCCACCAAGGAAGTAATCAGATGGCAGTAAAGTACTGTGGCAAAATACTAGTTAGTAAGTTCCTGGCCCTGTAGTTTATGGGAGAAGATAGACATATAATCATCACCTTTAATAAAATATATGTCATGACTGGGAAAAGTATAGGATTTTTTGAAGTTCTGTCACTTCAATAAAAACCACAAGGCAGGTCGGGATGACAAAGGCTAGGGAATGTGATAACATGTATTATTAGCCATTCAAAGAAAGAAGGGTACAGCTGCTGCAGAAAATGTTGGATCCAACTCTGCAGCTGAGCTGAACTTGGTCCTCTGCCCTGAAGTGTTAGAAAAAAAAAATGAGTGTATGTAGCCATGGATTTTCTCTAATCCATGATTTGAGGATGCCAGTAGACACCCAGGATATCTATCCTGTATGGAACAGAAAGGGCTTGTTTTCTGTATTTGTTTAAGAGTGATAAATATCAATAATATGGCAGATATGTTTAAACAAGGACACAGCACATAGTAAAGGAAAACAATCCATCTGTTTCAGCAGCTGGTTTCAAGCATCCAGTTAGGTACCTATTGCAGTGAAGAAACTCTCTCACTGTTTCAGGCTAATTCCTACAATACTCATTTATCCTGGCAAGAAGAGTTGTCTACGGTGGTTTGCAGGACCTGATTTGGACACAGGAAATAATTTTATAGCTGCTCTGTACTCTCTTGTAGGTTTAGATTCCATATCCGTTTGCAATTAACCAAGCAAGCAACATAAACATGATCACTGTTTCCATATCTTTCAAATGAATGCACTGCAGCCTGAGATCTCTGGTGTCTGGTAGCAGAGATCTGTCCCCATCTGGCTCTGCAAATGGCCAGAACCAACACTGCTTCATGCAGCTCACCTGAATGCAGAGATCCTCCTTCCATCTCTGTTAACTTCCTTGGGAAACAAGAGTACTCTGGACCTTTCAGCACAACAGTGAGTCCCCCAGGACTTTATTTATGTACCTGTTTCTGGAGTATGCTGCGTAAATAGAAGACATTTAAGACATTTGTACATTACAAAGGTGGCCACTACATAATTTCAGGAGCACACATGACTCAAGCATGAAATTGCTGAGCTATAACAGAAGTCACTGACAGCTACTCTCATACTGTACGTTAACATTATTGCTCTGAATTAACACATGCACATATAGTGATATACTCTGTGAATAGTAAAGATGATTCCTCTAAGCCTGTAGATAAGAACAGTAGCTATTACCAATGTAAGATCTGTATAGCTTGGTCACTGAAGGACTTCACTTGATTCTGTGACTGTGCCTTTTCAGTTGGATGCTAGAGGATCCCCTGGTTGCCACAGTTGTTGTTCAGCCTGTCATCATAAGGGATGTTTGTGTTAGAAATAGCAGGAGCGTTTTCTATTGACTTTCTAATAATACATAAAGAACTGCAAACCAATCCATAATGAGCATTTACCCTTCTTTGCTTCCTTTTTTGCTTTAATGCTTCATGTCTGATATTTGCTTGGTAAATTGTTTTTTTTAAAAGTTTAGAAATTCTGTTTCATTTAACACTTTCTTTTCCTGTTGGTGTAGTTTTTCTCTCCAAAGGAACAAACATATGTAGACTGAAAACTGAATCATTCAGGATCCTCTTAAGATCTCGTATATTACAGCAAAGATACCCCATATTTAAATGTTTCCAGTCTCTCACCAAATCATAGTAATGATGTCCTCAGTTACTTTAGTCTATGTGTTAAATCTGTGCTCTGTTTATAGGCAGGAAATATGCCTTCCTTCTTTTGTTTTGGTAGTGAATGGTAAAACAAAAGGCCACGAAGGAATTCCTGATTGTGCCTGTTCTTCTTCCACAAGTGGTATTGGGTAAACTCCATCTCAAGCTTCCTGTGTTAATTTCTTAATCTTCAGAGTTTCTGACATTAGATGAGGAATTTTGAGTGCACTGTATATTCCTGGATATGTCTTGACTTCTCCAAAAAAGTGATTAGAATGAAACACAGTGTTTCATGTGTGGTTTTAAAGTAGATAAGTCACTGCAGTTGAGCTAGACATTGTTTCTGAAACATCCAATACTTTCATTTAGATTAGGGAGAAAACTAAAAAATAAGAAGGAAAAACCCAGCAGATTCAGCAGATCTTATCTCACTTTTTCCCCCCTCCTGTTTTCATTTGCACTTCTATTTCCATGCAATATTTCATTTCTTTATGCATCTATCACCGTTTGCTTCTGTCAGAAGTTCAAAGGCAGCCTGCTTTCATAAAGGAGAGGCAGTATTGACTGATCTATAATATTGTTTCTACCTTTTTTGACCAATCCTCAATGCATATTTCCAGTTTTGAGAAGCACTTCATGAATCACTGGGCAGTTTGAAAAATCTATAGTGTAGGCTCATTACTTTGCTGGCTGCTGAATGTTTTCCATTGGTTGTGTTGCAAGGCAAAAATGCAGCCCTTTCCCTCAGGAAAAAGAGGTTAAAATTTTATATATACATAAATAATAAAACAACACATGGAGGTGATATCAGTGTGATGTATTTCATTTCCTATATACCTTTGACTGCCCTGCTGTCCATTAATCCACACAAGCTCCCATCATATTCCAACCTCCTTAGCACCTTTAGTCTTGCTTTTCTAGGTAGTCAGTCAAAAAAAAGCTTGCTTCTTTCCTCTGAAATGTGGTACTCCCAGCCATCCTCCCAAACGTCACTGGCTGCAGGCCCAGGACAAGGAATATTCTGTTCTATGCTAGTGATCATGGTTTAAGCTCAAACCTCATAAGGCTGGAGAAGTGGGAGCTTTATACTTCCAAGTGAGCTCCCTGCCCCAGCAAGCAGACACATAAAATGGCTGTAGGAGTTTATTTCAGTAAGGCCAGGAGGCCCAGCTCCTGAGGAGACAGATCCAGGGCTTCACAGACCACAGAATATAATGGAAATGATAAAATGATGCAACTTACCAGGAGCCACTTTTAAATGAATTTTAGATATTTAAAAAATATTTTCCCATCTATCAAATCTTAGTAACTCATTCTGCATTTCAAAGGCATAAAGATATCAAAGTGGTCCTGATACAGTTAACCTCTCCCCTCCAATCTATTTTAAGCACTTCTATCACCAATATTTTTCTGAAAAACACCTTCATACACATAGTGTGATGGGAATGTATTTAAGTGCTTTCAGCACTCCTGCAGAGTGACATGCAGAATTCACCTAGAGTTTAACTACTTGTATCACACCAGATCCCTTGTCTTCTCACTCTTTTGTGAAGGGTAGTAGATAAACAAAAACTTCCTTTTTCTTATTCTCTTTAAAATTAGGCACTGATTTAAATCAGTTTTCTAAAATATTATCCTTTTTACTTCCCCAGCAAAGGAGCCACACTGCCATCAATGAGTCACAAAATAATTAAACATTTAAGACTGTCTGGGCTTTTGTTCTGAGGAGGTGACAAGGCTGAAGGGTAGCTGCAGCTTCCAGTTTAGAGGCATTCTGTGTACTGACTGCATGTTAAAACACTCTGCCTCTGTCATGGTGGAAAGGAGACAGGGACAGTAAGATGACATAGGTAGTAGAGAGTGCACTTAAGGAAAACAGCATTTGGATCATCAACAGAAACACCAACCATTGCCCTCATCCCAAATTCCAATGAATATTTTGGCTACCAGTTGCTGAAGTGCACTGGCATAGAGGCTCCTCCACTTGAGTACTCATTGCAGACCGACCACCATGAGGAAAGAATGTTTGTAATTGTGCATTATATTAAGGTGTAAATGATGCTATATAATCTCTATATGAACTTCATGAGAAACCAGCCATAGCTTGAAAGGGTTATTTTATATTTCTCTAAGGAAATCTGTGAAAGAGAAACTGGGCTAAAATGCATTATAAAAAGGTAGTTATTTCATACATCCAGACATCCCAGGGGAAGTTGCCATTTGAGCAGTTTTATTTAAGAGTCAGTGAAAGAGCTCTGTTGCTCCAAGTCCATTGTCAGTTTTGAGAGGTTTGTGTCTCTCTGCACCACTACTTCTTACCCAGATTTCTCACTCTGCATGGATTTTTGTCATTAGCATCTTAGGTTCTCCTGAAGCTGCCACAAGCAGGTTTTTATTCTATATGGTTATTTTGTCAGTCTGTAGCTACAAGAAAGATGAAAAGGAGAAGGGTAAATGTGAAGAGGAGACAACCCCGACCATTCCATGCAGTCATACTTCTTTGAAAAGCCCTACTACCACTCTCCCATTTTTTTCTCCTGGGCTAGGGAAAGCAGCTGTTTATGTTTTAACTTGTCTTTGCTCCCAGCTCTAAGGAGGAATAGAAATGCATGGATTGTTCATTATCCCTTACATATAGAAAACAAATTGGTTGAAGCAGAAAGTCAAATGGACTTTAAGAAGTTTTCTGTATTGACTCATTTCCAAGTTGATTAAATGCTCGTAAGTGCAGCCTGTGCTCTTCTCCTTCCGAATCTAGATATTGGGTATACAGATTCATATTTACATGTATGCAGATTCCAATTGTGTTAAAAACCCCAAACCTCCAGATAGCTAAAACTATTAGTTCATAGGAATTTAAAATTAAATTAAATAGCTGGGCTGTTTTCCAGATGATTTTTAAAGTTCCTGTGCATACACAAAAACCTCCGTAGGATTTACATTACACTACTGTATGTGTTTCAGTGAGCATTTGACTGCCAAGAATACGGTCTATGACCAAAATGGCAATCTAATTAAATATATGACAAGCAGAAAGCTGGACATTATTCAAGTCAAGCATTAAATTAGAAAATTTAGTTTGTCTACTTTATCAGTAGATTTTAAAATCAGCCTATTCTACCAAAACCCATAAGTTTAATGAATTTGGTCAGACATACTGTGTAACAGATGTCTAACATACAGCCGTGAGCCTAAATCATAAAAATGATGCTTCACTTTGGCACGGCAAAATATATATGAAAGACTCAGAAAGGTCAGTCACCAGCAACCTGCTTGCTGTAGTTGAGAAACAGCACTGTAAAATGCATGAGCTGCCTTTTGTAGTCTCTTATAGGAAGCCTTGGAGAACCACAGATAACTTGCTTTTAGTGATTCATCAAGTTGGCCCTTTGTTTCACTAATTCGAGTGTCAGTGCAACCACATCATAAAGAATTGCCAATACCTGATTAGATTCTCCTTACATTGCTGTGTTTGTCTGAACAGCTAGTTCTGTTGAAACCAACCCTACAAACTGCATAAACAGCAAGTGTGTGTGCAACTGGCATCTTCTGTGAAATGATAAAGCGTGTTTACTGCATTATCCACTGGTGAACCACACCTTCATGTTTCTTTTTCTTTTCTTAAAAGGCACTAATTGCAGCATGCTGTGCCCATGCTAGAGATGCTATTTGTTTCACTGTTAGTCCTCCAATGAATTAACAAAGATAAAAAATGGATTTCAATGACAATTCCAGCCTTGAGAAAGGTGCTATTGTGACCATGGTTGAGTTACCCTGCTGATAGTTTTCTCCTTAATGTAATTTCTAATACTACATAGCTGTAGGTTGGATGTGAAGCCATATATTAGAGCTACCATTTCAATGAGTAGTTTCAAGTGAAATAACTTCATGATTAGGAGATAGATTTTTTTTTTTTAAATGCTATCAGTCTAATAACTTCGCGAGAGATCAACCCTAAAATGGCTTGTTAAGAAGGGGCACATTTATAAACGTGTAATTCCCACAGCAAAAGATATGTTACCTGAGGTCTGATAAAGTTTTCACAACTGAACTGTACACTAACAACACAAAGAAAGAATAAAAAACTTTAGAAGGCTGCTCGAGAGTGGGAAAATGTCCTCCTTCAGAAACCAGAGAGATGGCATGGGGAGCAAGTCTGTAAGATTTGATTTATAAGACGAAGAAAGCTTCTGTCAAAAGGGTTTGAAACTGGTTGTTAGAGCTTAGGCAAGATTGTGTGAGGGGTATTGTCAGCACCGCACAAGGAGTTGAGGGCGTCGATTTTTTTTCCTAACGTGAATTTAAAGTATTGCCTGATCACTGCCAGCTCCAGGAAACCCAGGTAGCGGTGGGAGAACGAGAAATTTTCCGACAGGGAAAAATACAAATAATGTAACGTGAAGGTCGTGCTCCGGTACCACAAGCAGGACAGAGGCCTGAGCAGAGGGAGGGAGGAAGGGAAGGAGCTCCTGCCCCTGCCCCTGCCCCTGCTCCTGCTCCTGCTCCTGCTCCTGCTCCTGCTCCTGCTCGCTCGGGTCCAGGGAGGCACCGCCCGCCCGGTGCCGCCCGGTGCCGCCTCCCCGCGCCGCGGGCTCGCCAGCGGAGCAGCGCCCGAGCGGGAGGCAGAAGTTAACTTCCACCTGCCCTGAAGTCGCCGCTGCGCCGGCAGCAGGAGGCGGAGGCGGAGGCGGAGGCAGGCGGGGCAGCCGAGGACCCGGCTCTGGCAGGCTCCGAGGGTCCGGCCGAGTGTAATTCCCCCCTAATCCCCGCCACGGCGGCGCTTCCCTGGCCGAGCCATGTCTGCGGCTTCCCCGCCATGCCGAGCCTAGCGGGGAGCGGGAGGACTGGCGGCCGGGAGGCGCACAAAATGAAGACCCTGATGGTAAGTGCATTGTTGGCACGGCTCATCCCGGCTCCGGCGGCGGGGAGAGCAGGGGAGCGGCGCGCAGCAGAGCTGCCCCGGGCACCCTGCACACGCTCCAGCCTTCGCCGGGCTGCATCCCCGCGGCTCTCCGGGATCGCGCGAAGGCGACCGAACCTTGGTGGCGGCGGTCAAGAACTTTCCGCCTGCTTTCTTTTATTCGTGTTGCTGGTGGTTTGGGGGTTTTGTGCGTGTGTGCGTATTAAGGAGCGTACAGAAAAGCGATCTGCTTAAAGAACGAAGCTGGAGGTAGCTGGGCGGGGGGAAGCGCTACAGTCCCCAACACTCGTTAAAATGCACGAATGAGATGCTCAAAGGGGGACGGCGGCACGGGAATGAAAGGCGCGGGGTAGCCGGGCGCACGGAGGGGAGAAGAGGCGAGGCAGCAGGGCTGGGGGAGAAGGAGGGAGGCACGGGAGCGGGCTGGCGAGGGGGCAGGAAAAGGACGGAGGGGCTTCCCCGGTTCTCCCCTCGCACTTCTGCCGGGTGTCTGGTGGGTGAAACTTGCAGGTGCGCCGGCGGGGAAGCGGCGCGCCCCGCCGGGCCCCGCGGCGGGGGGAGCCCGCTGAGCCGGCTCTCTCTGTGCCCCCCGCAGCGCCACGGGCTGGCCGTCTGCCTGGCGCTCACCACCATGTGCACCAGCTTGTTGCTCATGTACGGCGGCATCGGCATCGGCGGGGGCCACCCGGAGCCGCGGCGGCGGCAGCAGCAGGTGGCGGCGGTGCCCAGCCGCCCGCCGGAACGCGGCCAGCGCCACCCGGCTCTGCCCGTCGGGGCCGGCCTCCTGGAGGGCTACATCAGCGTCCTGGAGCACAAGGTGAGCCGCCGGCCACGGGACCCCCCTCCCGGCCCCCGGGACGGCCGGGACCCTGCGCTGCCCCAGCCTCCCTCGGGGGACACCGATCCCCAACCTGCCCAGCTCTCCTTCCTGCCCCCCGGGAAATGCCCGGTTCCCCTCGGCGGGGTCGACCTGCCCTCCCTGGGTTGGCTTAAGCAGCCTCCGGGTGCCGTCGCTCCTGGCCGAGGGCAGGAATTACCGGGGTCAGGAGCCGGGCTCCAGCCCGCGGTTGGGTATTTGAGCGGTGCTGCTTCTCTTTTCCCTTGCGCAGCAGAAGAGGGGGGAGGGTGAAATATTTTGTTTCTAATATTGTATGCTCTAGGAACAGTACAAATGTATGTTTATTATGATATTCGTAAGGGTTAAATAATGAGGTTTATTTACTGGAGGGCAAAGTCAATAGGTGTTTATTCTTAGCTCATTTTGTCATAGGAAAGAAAAAAAGTCTCCTGCAGAAATGACCTTTTCATCCCCCTTCTGGGAAGCAGAAGTTGTCACCCATACTTTCCATTCTAGAAACTGGGGGCACTTCTTTAATGGTGAACAAAATTATGTCCCTCCCCTTGACAGAGGAATTACCAGGCTGTATTGTCAGACTAATACTTGTTTACCAGAGATAGGCAGACTAAGCTTTGATAGTTCACAGGACAGATGTAGTGACATAAAGTGAGCAAGGTGGCACATCCATGCCAAAGAGATACTCAAGCTTCAGCAATTTTCTCAGAAGGCAGATTCCTTTGCTTTTTGTTTGGTGTTTGGTTTGTTACTTTCACCTGGAAATTCCAAGGTCTTCCTCTTCCAAAACCCCAGATATTGTTTAGTGCACACACATCTTGCAGTAAAAATTTACTTTAAAAAATAAACAAGATAAATGTGGATTCGCAACTTTCTTATGTTTTCACATCCAGACTGACAACCTTCTGAAAGATATGTTGTCAGACAAGTTACTGGGCTCAGTTTAAAGGTACTGTGTGAAGACTAGTGACTTTGATATACAGAGATTTTTATTGTTCCTTCTGGCATAACTTTCTATGCAAGAGTTATCTGTAGGGCTCTTAGCACAGAAAAATTGCACATGATGGTGCCTTGTAGGCTTTATTTGCTTTCTTACATGATTCTTCTGGAAATTCTCAAATGCAATGTCTATAGAAAAAGCAAGTTTGGCCATGGGCTTTCTTCTGCCTGACATGTACTCTTGTAATTCTTTTGTTCTTCTTGGACATGACTGTACTGATAGGTATAGATATATGTGCACATGGTTTTTATATCCAGCAGTAATTGAAAAGACATCTATGGGGTTTTTGGGATGCATGTGTGAGTAGCCTTCTGATTCTGATAACATCTTGCACTGGTTTCTCCAGGCTCACAAACACCCCTCATTAATAAGCCATACTTAAAATCATTGTTCTGTTATTTTCCAGGGTAATTTTAGTATTTCCCTGTGTTTTGGAGAAAGATGGTCCTTTGGCTTTTTAATATATTGTAATATGGCCCAAACCTCACAGATACTCCATTTCTGAATTCCATTTCACGCAGCTCATGCATCACAGTATTAATCTGCTGAAGGTTTAATAAATTTTCCACCTAACTTCTATGGGTCAGAAAGAATATTGTGATATCCCTGCTGTGTTCCCAGCTTGCATTGTCTTATTTTAATGCACATGAGGTCATGCAGAGAGCTGTGCCACTGTGATATACAGAGCAGTGAGGACACTACATTACCATACGGAGACCAGGGAGCAAGGGACTTTGTCTCTTAATAGTGTATTTATTTTTGTAATTTTATTTGGTAGTCCATGTACTTGTAACAGATTTACAATCCCAGAATACATTGCTTTCATGTGTAATGAAAAATGGAGAATGCAAAAAAATCACAGGAATTAGTGGTTTGGAAAAAGAAGGATGCAGGATTGGTGGTGGTGAGAATAGGGAGAGAGACAGCAAGAACTGAGAAATAGTGAGACATGTTCAGAGAACATGTGGTTTGGGTGGGACACTGGAAACTGCAGAGAAGACAACATGAATAGCAAGCGAAATGAGGGAATTGGGGAAGTTTTAAAGAACATGAAGAGAGCTGCAAGAAGAGAGCAAGGTAGAATTCTGTAGCTGTGAAAAGGGCATGATATTTGAAAGACGGGGAGGTCTGGAAGGAGATGAGAACTATCTGTTGCTTGAGGACAACAGAGGTAAGGCAGGAATGAGTTCAGCAATGGTACATGTTTTGATAGCACAGAGGTAATGGTGTGAAATGACAATGAATGGTAGATTTCTCACAGTATGGCTTCCTTAATTTCCCATATAGAATCTTGGAATTGTCTGCCAGGTTGAATGACCTGAAGCTGAATGACCATTATACAAAATTCATCCTTGGTATGTGTTCATGCATGAATGACAGGTAGCAGTAGACTGAATGTCTGGATCATTCTTGTGCTTGTTTCTGGATCCCATAATTTGCTTTAGCAGGAAAATGTCCTTTCATATGTTGTACCCATTCTGGTGCATTTAATGAGAGCAAGTATGCACATATATGTAGAAGCTGTAGGACAGGTATGGAAGTTTTTAATCCATAATCACAATGCGAGTATTGACAGATCAGCTGTGAAAGTATGTGGTAGTAAAGATGTTTCTCTTCAGGGATAGAATTTAACAATTGCCCTCATTGTGAAATATCGTGTATTACAAATGATTGTCACTCCTAGCAATACAGCTCATTTAGTAGTGCCAGATGATCATGTATGGAAACTATTTGCCAGAAAATCTAGGCACTTAGTACTAAGTAACAATGATTTTGAAATATAGTCTGCAATATTATAATTACCAATTATTTTTCTCCTTTTATTTTATATTCAGTAAGAATTGCAGTTCCTCATCCATACTGTCAAGATAAGCAGGCAGTCTCTGAGAATACAGTAAAATATGTAATTTTTTTTACTAGGTGGAAGAGGTTTTCTGCAGGAGTTTCTAGTCTTTGCCTTTATCGTTTCTGCAACCCCATTTTTCCATGAGTCAAGCATCAGAGATCAGAAGCCCTGTACTTAGCTTTAGTAGCCTTTCCCAGTTTAGCAGTGTGTATATAATTTTTGTTGAGCTGAATTCTTGGAACAAAAAAAAAAATCAGAACTGCTGTGGATTCAGAGATGCAGGTGGGTTCTTGTCACTTCACCTTTGCATGTCCCAGAGTAGCAGCAGTTGACAACCATTGTTGATGGATATTTGAAATGAATAAATAGTATGTCTTTTTGTTCCCAATAGCCAGATGTATCCTAAAAAAAAAATCTCACATTTTGAACAGAAAATATGGTTTGCTGATAGTTATAGAGAGGTCAAGGACTGAAAGAAAGTGAAGTGACAGCTTCTACTTCTAGGAGCTGTTGCTTCCTACAGAGGCACATTGAGTGGAGCACTGCTTAGCTACTGCATCTGCTCTGCAGTTAGAAAGGACAAGAGTCCTGTCAAAGTGACATCTTTCATGAATTCTTTGAGTGTTATCCTGAAATTAAAGAGGTTTTATCACTGGCATTGAGGAAAGCAGAATTATGCTCTTCTGTAGGGAGGCATGGGGATAAGCCTTTCTGTTGATTTATCATAGTGCCAGCAAGAAATTACAATGCTAATATTTTTAAAGCAATTACTGCATACAAATAAGAGAAAGTTAATGAAAATAGGAAACCTAGTACTATTCCAGAACTTGAAAGAAATAAATATTTAACCATTATATTACAATTCTGAAATGAATGTGAGAACATGTCTCTGGATAGTTAAAAGGCTTTTTACCCAGTATTGACTCAACAGTTTCTGCTGCAAATAAGATATGAGTTTGTCACATATGTAATGGAATAATATTTCAAGCCATCGGGGATTTTGTTTCTTAGAAAATAAAAAAAAATTAAAATCAATCCTGCAGTCAAAATGTATGATTTATTAGAAACACTTTAAAATACCTTAAGAGCGAATTGAGATCAACATGATAATTTAAGTGATCACAGCGATTTCTTAATTTATGATAATGTGAATTATCATATGCAAAGAAATCTTGGTAATCCCTCTAAATTAATGCAGATCGGAGACTAGTGTAGTTAATAAAGTGTTTTGAGAAAGAGTCATTCTGCAAATAGTGCTGCTATAGCTCCTTAATCTCTGAGTTGCAAAAAGTTGCTCTTGGATAAAACTATTTTTTTGGGGATAGTAAACTTTGTGCACTTAAAATCAGGTGGGAATCTTGCCATGCTTTATATTATTTTTAGCAATTATTAAGTCAAATGACTTTGGAATTTGAATTTTTACCTCATTAAACCATTGACAGTTTGGGGCTGGATATTTTTGGAGGGCTTCACTAAACCAGCCTTCATAACTAAACATAGAAATGAGAATTTATCAAATTATTTTGAAGGTTTTAGTGTTTTTTAAATGGATTTTTCACAGAACTGTAATGCATGTTACAGCAAAACAGCTTGTCTTGCCTGAGGTGGGTTCAAGTCCACAGAGTTAAGTAAACCACGTACCATGATTTCATTACATGTTCCTATTTGCCCCTGAAATTCTTACCTGCAAAGGAAGGAACACAAACTTTATTATGCAATTAAGTATTTGATGGAGTTTTTATTATATGAGAGATCCACAAGGGGGAGACTTTATTCTAGAATAACCTTGCTGGGGACACTTCCATCTGTCAGAGACCTCGGCAAGGTGGCAGTCCAAAATGCCCTTTGCTCAATGCTCTCTTGGCTTCCTGGCTTTTTGTATTTTTAGGTACCATAGTTACCTACCACTGATAAGCTGTAGGTTTATTTAAATCCTTATAAAGTTGGCATCTTAAAAAAGTGTATGGAATATAACTGACTATCCACACACAGAGCAGAGACAACTGTTTTTCCAGATCTACCCAGCTTTTGAATAATGACTGTCCTGTGCTTTACAATTTCTTACTTTTGAGCTACTGCAGTAGTGTGCTTTTTCTGGCTAACATTCATTTTGATGATCCTTGTCTAAAATGTTTAGCAGTTTCTGTGTGCACTAGCTGCTCACTGCTCACAGGACAGTACAGAGCCCACAGCAATCACAGCAAATCGTGATACATTTTCCTGTTTTCCAGGTTGCTTGGAATGTCTGCAAGGAACCAGTAGTTCTAGCATGCCACTGCTTCTGCTTAGAATATCTTGAAATATTTTTAAATGTTACATGTAGGTATCAGGTGCAGTTTATACATTTATTTTAAGAAAAAGGCTGTGTTCTGTAGTTGGACATATCTTTTCTAGAATTCTGACTCCAGTGCTTGAGGGAGAAATAAGGATCATAAGAAAAAGTCATATTTTACAATTAACAGTATTTCCTAATTCTTTCTAAAACTAGTGGTGTTAAAGATGAAATCTAACTAGGAGGGGTAGTGAGTCCAGGCAGAGGTCAGGATCTGTTGCTTAAAAAACTGTCTCAAAAGAGCACAGGTACAATTAAATATTGAAATGTCTCTGAAAACTGAAAGATGCTTGGTATGCATCTAGTGCATGATGTTGTAAATGTTCATCAATGTAGCATGGGGGATAAAAACCTACCCAACCACAAACTAGCCATGTTCTGATCATTTCCTGGTGATTGGGAAGATAAAGGAGAGAAAATCATTGTTGTAATACTGAAAATAAGAGATGGTTTTGGAGTTTATACTAGGTGAAGATCTTGCCCTATGTAATTTATGACATTATGTGATATAGCCGTGTTCTTTCATAGAAACTGAAGCAAAAATATTATTTCAGAGACTGCATCACAAGATATTGATGATTTATTTCAGTACAAACATAAATAGTAGGTACTCAGGTCGACAGTTGAAGCAGAATTGTGTTTTAATTTTCTCACATTTAAAAAAAGTCACATCTCACCACAATATCTGATACCATGTATTGGTCATGATATGTTATCTTACTTTTGCAACTGACCAAGACAAAGTGGTTTTTGTGGTTTTGTTTAGTTTAGTTTTGTTTGTTGTTGTTTTTATTTGTTGGGTTTTTCTTTTTATTTTGTTTGCAGAAGAAAAACTGCAGAATCATGAAGATGATAATTTTTGCACTTTTTTTTTTACTGATTCTGGATTATATTAATTTTTCACGAATTATCCTGGTTTCTGAAAGGTGAAAAATGAGTAAATATTTTCTGTTTTATGAATATCATACACATAATATTTTCATGTCTGGATGCTGTTTCCCTCATCTGCTTACCTGTCTTTTGTAAACGTACAAAATTCTTAATTCAGTGGATTTACAAAATACTTCCAAGCAGGAAATTGGTGACACTTTGCTGGTGTCTCTCATGCAAAGCCCCTTAATTTTTTTCTCTTCACTTTCAGCATTAATTTCAATGACCACATTTGTATATTTAGTATGTGTTGAAGTATATTATATTTGATAACCATTTAAAGTTGCTATATTGTACACTTCTTTTTCACATGATTTTTCACTGTGAGCATTTTAGGCTATTTTCATCTTCCTGTGAAGACAAAGTGTTCTTTTGAAGGTTTTTAATCCTTGGTGGAAGGAAGTCTGAACTAAATGAGATTTTCAATGACATGAAATGTAATTTTTGCTCACAGCTGATGGATATCTCTCAATAGAGTTCCTTAAATTCTCCCTTTCTGCTTGTCCTGGGGCATAAGTGGATATTGAGTGTCATCCTGTGATATCCTCAAAACAGTAGATTGCAGGTAGTTTCCTTTTGCCAGTGACCTTCCTTGTGAGTTGAACGTGTATTGCTCAGTAACGCTCCATGTGCACAGCCTTGATGCTGCGGTGGCATTGATACGAAGAACTCAGTGCATTAATTGAACTTCTAATTAGGGCAATTATGATCAAATCAGCAGTCGTTTGGTGCTGATAAAGCAGATGTGACAGCACAAAAGCTACTTTGAAGGTGAGGTGAAGCATCGTGGTATTTAACCTCACTCCATTTTTACTCATCTCTAAGCAATCTCCATTAGTCATCACCCTTTCTCTAATAGTTAAAACCTGAAGTGCTAAGACCAGGTTAACTACTGAAGTTTGCTGTCAGCTGGAAAAGCAAATATTTTCAGTTCAAAAACTGCTATTAATTTTTCTCTATTGTCATTCTGAAAATAGCCAAATGCAGTTAAAAATAGGAGTCACATAGGCAGTGAGGAAACGAGTCAAGGCTGAAACTTTGTGCCTTCAGTTTGCAACAGAAGTGCAAAATATAGATGGAGAAGTGGAGCTCTGAGGTGTCCCTCAATAGTCTGTATGAAAGACAGAGTTGGGCACTGAGGAACATGTACACATTGCTGTAGAGAATCCAGCGCATATGAACTGGAGTTAGGCAAATCTGGTAACACCTTGTGCCTGGGCTGTATTCAGAGGGACACAGGAAGAAAGAGAAGCACAGTGTGTTTATTACATGCAGTAATGAATACTGAATCCTTACTGAAACCTTGTGAGCAAACTTCAGAATAAGACTGGGTTATTTTAAAACACAGAGAGGGAAAACGGATGCATTTAATAGATTAGTAGAGTATTTTTTCACAATGACAGTGTAGTACAAAGTGTTCATTTTCTAAGATAAGGGAACAGTAATGAGTTTATATGGTATACAAGCAGCATAGATCAAGTTTTCTTAATTCAGATTTAATAATATGGACTGTTGTAAGTAACACAGAACAAGAATATATAAATGTGTGTCTTGTTGCTGAATACAACATGTTAGGAATTCATTGCAGCTGTAGAAAAATTTCTATTATGGAATGGATGGCTTAGTTAGAAATAACCTGGAAAAGGAAAATGTTTCTCAATAAACATTCAGTATATTTGGAATATGCATTTTTGTTTAGCAAATAATATATTTTGAATTTAGTGTGTTATTAGCATCCTCAGGTATTGGCATGATGTTAATATTGCAGAAACAAAATACTCTAAATTTTGTACTGTTAAAATATATCTTGCCCACAGCTATAGCAGGTCATAAAAGTAGATGTAATAACACTCAGCAGAGCATCAGTCTAAGAGCTGGCTCTAAAGAAAAGAAAAATTCTGCGGTGCAAATTTGTGCAAATGTACCAAGCCTTGTGCACAGGAAAGTTAAAGGGACTCGTTATGTTTAAGAATTGGCTGGCTGATAAACAGGGTTCTAGAGACCACATTCATCACCACCTATGGGCTGCTCACACGTTTGCTTGCATGAGGATAAAACCTTTTCTCCCAGGTTGAGATACCAGGCTGTGTTGTGCAGGCAGTGACATGAGTTACAGCCAGGCTCATTCCCTTCTAAACTTTCTTGCCTGCATTACTTCCTCTGTGGATAGACACTTTTGTTCCATTTCAATGAACTTCACTCTTGTGACATGTACAAAACAGCATCTGAGGAAGCACATAACTACAGAATCCTAGAACCCTACCATGGCTTGGCTTGGAATGGAACTTAAATATTCTTTTGTTTCACTCCCTGCCCCGCAGGGCAGGGACACTTCCCGCTAGACCAGGTTGTTCCAAGCCTTGTAGCACCTGGCCTTGAACACTTCCAGGGATGGGGCAACCACAGCTTCTCTGGGCAGCCTGTGCCAGGGCCTCACCATGCTCATTAGAATTTTCTCCTAATATCCAGTCGACACCTATTCTCTTTCAGTTCAAAGCCATTCCCTCTTGTCACAGGATACAATGTTTTCTGCTTCAGCTCTGCTGTATTTCATGTATAGTACACACCAAATTTAATAAAGCAAGGATGTAATAATCTGAGAGTATATTTTAAACAACCACAGTTGACACAGACAGGAAGGTAGCATGTGGCTGTGGGCTGATGAAATGATGCAGAGATTCCAAGGCTGGCAGAGGCTGGGGCAGTAAGTCTGCCTAGTGTAGTTTGAGACAGCCTTGTTAGCTTGAAACCAGAATAGTCACCCTGTATCTGAGCGAGTAAACCCTGTTCACATTTCTTCTGGAGCTGGGCTGGCTCTGCACTGTGCTTTCTGTAGCATTTGGAGGTCAAGATAGGTGGAAGCTACATGGAGTGCCTGGGGAATAGTGGTAAAGACACGCCAACAACACATCTGGACAGTTCTCAAGTGCAGTGCCAAGGACCCAAATTGCATTTGGTATTCTGGCTTCAGCCAAAGTATTCTTTAATTTTAGCCGTCGAAATTATGTACACCTTGTATTTGAAGAGTCTGATCCTTTGGCCACAGCAAAGACATGTTTAGAAAACATGGTTTCCAAGACTTGTCCATGGTCCTTATGAGAAAGCTTTTGGACAAACACGTGGAAGCAGTGCTTTCCCTTTATCCTCGGTCTGAGTGCAGAGCTCAGGGGCTCACAGGGAGTATGTGCTATTGTACACCCTGAGCTGTCCCTTCCCTGCCCTCCTCCAGCTTTCAGTGTGGCATCTTTGGGTCAGTCCTTCTGACACTTGGCTTAATTTCATCCATGGAGATTAAAATAATGTCACATGTGCTCCTAAATTTGGTTGCTGTCCGTTTTAGTCCTAATGCTACTGTAAAAGGGTTAGTTTTACACATCTCAGCATATTGGTTGACTCTGAAATAGAAACATAAAACCTCAAAATAGAGCCGGTGGTCTGAACGCAGCTGCCGAAGCAGTGCAGAGTTAGCACTGCCTGTCCTTGCTCAGCTCATCTGCCTGTGCCTGGAAAATTGCAGGTGAACTCCTGTTTTTAAAAAATAAGATATGACAAAACACTTCATTTCATTTAGGTGATTTCTTTCGCAGAGTTTATATTCCATAAAATGATCATATTGATATTATTGATAACTGTCTAAAATACATTTTACAAATAAAACACCTGTAACAAAGTCATTGCTCTTTCCATTTATTCACCTATTTATGTATTCTCTTTGTAAGACCACTCCAGATTTCCTTCTGTTTTTAATAGTGATTCATGAGCCTTACAAAGACTGAGACAGTTTGTTATAATATTGCTCACATTATCCATGAGAACTACCTCAGCCATGAATGGGACTGCACATAATACCCAGCCCTTCAGTGAGGTTTTCCCAGTGCCAGCTGACATGATGTCTAAGCATATGTCAGGATGGGATTTTGCCAGCAGACAGGAGCAGGCTCTGCCCTCCCTTTGAGCTGCTCAGAGAGGCACAGGCTCTGCTCTGGCAGCAGAGCCACTGCAGTTTGCCTGTTGTTAAGCCAGAACTAATAAGCTTGACTGAAAGGCAGGGTTTACTGTGCTGGGCTCAATATACGTGGTGTGGTTATGTAGCTTTCACATGGAGCTTCTCTGAGTCCTGCAGTCGACTCCTGGGCAGCTCTGGTGTGTGCTTGGCTCTATGGAACATGGTCAGTATTTGCTTGCATCTCCCAGCAAAAAAATGCTGGTCTGTGTCCTAATGACTTCCTAACTCTGCTCCAGAGGAGATTTTCAGTCCTCTACCACACTGCCATGATTTTTTTGCCCTACATGACTGAGAATATACAGAGTAGTCTCGTCACTTAAATTTTGGTCATTAATTTGCCACGTGTTTAGTACACTTAACAGAAAAGTCTATTTCTCATAATTTTTTTCTTGTACTGTAGCCTAATATGATAGATGACGTTGTGGATCAAGTTTTCAAAGTTTGAAATAAGACACTAAATTTGGTTCACAGAGCATGATTTAGTAATCTGAATCACCACTTACAACAAAATCTGCTGTTTTCACTGGGCAGATACTTGCTGAAAAAAAGATTTTAATTTCTTTGCTTTACAAAATCATGTTTGAGCATGAAGCTATGTGTTTTTTTGCTTGTAACATGGCTATTTCTGTATGCACAGGGTATTTAATTTGTAATGTTTGTGTTTTCATTTGTCTTTTCTTATATTCTTACCATGTATATATTGCTTTTGAAATATTGACAACTGTATCTTAATTTTGGTCAGTGAAGAATTTTTGCTGATAGGATATTTAGTAATGTCTTCACTAACAAGAGACTGGTTTGCCTTTGAGCCTCAGTGCTACTCTTTCCGTATGTACTTTTCATATTAATGGATTTAATTTTGATTTAATTTCATGAATAGCCAAAAGCTCTGGTTTTAACAAGTAGAATCAAAACTCGAGCTGCATTTTTCACTTTTGCTCTATCTGCTTTATGTCTCAGTAGCAGTGCAAAGAAGCAATGAACCTAGTTTTAGATATGCTGAATATTCTTTCTCAGGGGTAGTGTTGATGTGTCCCTGATGGTTTAAGGGCATAATTGAGGTACTTTGTGCAGCTGGTACATGTGGAGGAGGGATATCAGGGCCAGGAGGGTATCTCTGGTATTAATGTGTCTGATTTCTTCCAGCACAGTGAACCCTTTTGATCTGTAGCAGTTTATGTAATACAAAACAGCTTTCAGGGTATCTTTAATTATGCCTGTGGACATTTTGGGATGGAAAGTGAAATGAGGCTTTGGAATCACCTTTCACTCCCAGCTGTGCTGATTTGAAGCTGGCACAGCTTGTTAACCTCCTGTAAGTGTAGGGATCATGTTCCTGCTCTCATGAAATGTGCAGCATCCTGGGCTTCAGTAGAAGGTGTGGGTGGCTCTCAGCCTTTCTGTCAGAGCTCTCAGTGCTGTCAGGATGGAAGAGCAATATATTCCATACACAGACATCCATATAAACTGCAATAGCATGTATCTTCAGATCCGAGTGAGATTTGAGACACCTCACGGGATCTGCAGACCTGTCTTTGAGGTTTCATACTGCTAAGGAGCTCAGTGGGGCAGCTGCACTGGATGCACCTGGAAATAGAGTGTATGCTAAAAAGAGACTGAGCCATTGTGCGTCTATCAGTGCTCTCAGACAGACACATATCGAATAAATTGATTGATGATATGATGCATTAACTTTATTAAAAGTGTCTCAGAAATTATATTTTTTAATTATGCCACTTTCTAGGTATATTTTTCAGCGTGTTAGGAAGATGGCATATTATGTTTGTAGTGCATAATGTGAAAAAAATCATTTTAACATGAAAATTAATGTCCTAATATTTGAACTTTCAGGTATGCTGTTGAATTTTAACAGTCTATAGCAAATAAAAAAAGAAAATTAATTCTTTTTGAAGGTGCAAGAGGTGATCTCATCCATGCCATACTAAGTCCAAGGATCTAACAGTTATTTAAGTTCTCAAAACTTCTTAAAATTGAGTGCATTGTTCACAGCAAGTAGATAAAAACCTTGTGACTGAGATCAGAGGTAAAAACAGCTGTAACAGAGCAGTGTGTAAGCCAGTTTAGCTAAAATTGAGTCCCTCATGATTGTGGATGATGAGGTTGCATCTGCTTGTCTTTCTTTTTTTTTTAATTGCTTTGTTGTATACCAGTCCTTGCAAAGCACTGAGACTGAAATTCAAAATAGAAGCAATCTCTAATAAATAGTTTCTCTTGGAAAACAGATAGATCTATCAAATTATTTTTTGCTTCATGTCCCATACTTGACATCAGTGAAACTACTGAAAATTACATTACAGTGTGTTTATTAAAGTTGTGCTCCTATGCAGTAATACACATAAGACATCTTATACTGCCTTAAGGATTAAGTTAAGCTCCTTTGTCAAGCCTGTTGGTATGGCAGGACTGTTAATCTTTAACTGTCAGACTCTGGTTAGATCCTTCTTTAGGCTGAGGCCATGGCTAAGTGCAAGGAAATTAAAACAAATCAACTCCTGGTATTTATGCTTTCATGTTTTTGCACAGAGCAATCAATAAAATGAGAAGCTGGTTTAGACATACATATTTCTATAAGAAGATTGTATTTCAAGCTGTTATTTAGCAGGATCATATTTGCTTTATGTTTATGGTTGTGAAATATGAAGACAAAGTTGGCAGTGTTCAAAATACTAAATTAATGAAAGTAAGATCAGGATGACAGCTCACTGAAAGGAGGACAGAGGATAATTTTGTGAACCTACATTTCCTAGTTAAAAATCCTCCTACAGTATGTCCATGTTTATTTTTACATCAGTAATTATTTCTTACGTTTTCCTTTCAAATTACAACATTAAGTCACAAAAGAAGAAATGTACTATAATGGCAACATGACATGACAACACTTGAAACAAAACTATGAAAAAGAAGGTGAAGCTGGGAGACAAAGTTAAATTCATTGTGAAAGATAAAGGTTAACATTTTAGCCCTAAAAGGGGGCAAAACTGATTGTAAGGAACCTAATATTGTGCTATAGGCATCAAAGGTTTGTTTTTCACTGGGAATATCTGTACCATATAATTAATATTGTTCTTGCTAAAATTTGTGAAGAGGAATTTTTAAATAATTATCTGATAATAGCCAAGCAGTGCAATTTGTGCAAATATTTGTCAATGAAGTGATGCAGGTTGTATGTTGAAGCAGTAGGTAAAATATACTGCAAAGGAACTTTTGAGTGTGATAGGTGCTTAAATTGTACTTTTCTACTCGGGCTGTACTTTTTTTAGTAATAGGAAAAAAGCCCTCAACAAATACAATTTTTTTACATACTCCTTCAAGTATAGTCTCTAGTGGCTGTTTTTGCATTTTATGCACATATAATCTTCCCATTTTTCTGAAACAAGAGATTTTTTCCCTCAAATCATTAAATAATAATGCTTTCTGCTTATGTATCACCTTGCTTCTGAGGATCTCCGAGTGCCATAGAAGCATTACATGGAGACTCCTGCTATAAAGTACAGGAGTATTAATTCCTTATGACATAGGAGGATAGTGGCACAAAAAATTCAAACCATAGTTTTGATCTTGAGTGTCTGAAGAGGGATTTAATGTAGGAGTTGGGAAAGCTCTGGACTGCTGGAAACTGAGGGGACTCAGTCTTGGGATAGGCACACAAGCAATCACTTTGAGATACCTGACTTTCATGCATGGCTTGGAAGATAAATTTCTGACCTCATTCTGTGTGGCATTGAAGTTGTGTACAGTGGATTGGGAGAGTGGTACACCTGAAATGGATTTGAGATGGCTGCTCTGCTTACAGAGCTGCCCAACAGAAAAAAACTGAAGTGTGCTTTCAGTCCAGCCCTTCTGCTTGTACAGGGCTTGTACAGGTGGGAGATGGTTTAGCCCAGGTAACAAAAGAGAAGACAAATTGTGGGTTTCAGTTGCAGATCTTGGAAATGGTGTGTAGAGCATTTGAGTTCCTTCTCCAGGAGCTGTTATGGCACAAT
Organism: Acridotheres tristis; assembly: GCA_037013685.1. Lineage (NCBI taxonomy): Eukaryota > Metazoa > Chordata > Aves > Passeriformes > Sturnidae > Acridotheres > Acridotheres tristis. The sequence goes on from CM072895.1 coordinate 12,372,304, forward strand.
TTTGAGCTGGAGCTCACAGCTCTTTGGAGTTTTCCAAAGAACTTTCTGATCTGTTTTATGGAGCTGTGTAACTCCCCCAGTTTCGTCATAGGTGGTAGTGTTGGATGTCCTGCAAGGTTGCCAGATTTACCTGTCAGACACACAGAAAGAGCACTTCCTTAAATGCAGATTTGGGTGGTGGCTGAATGAGACTTTTGTAGACCCCACTTTCAGGTTCTAGCTTTCAGGTTCTGGCTTTCAGGTTCTGTCAAAGTGTCATCAGCTATGTCTGAGACACTGAGATCCCATTCTAAATTAGTACACAGGCACTTAAATTAAAGCCTTGATTTTTAGAGCATATTGATTCACATACTCTTTGCAACAACTCTGGTGGCTTAGGGCAAGTTAACTCTTTAGGCATTAGAGTTGATGTGCACAGCAGGGCTGCACTTCACAGTGTTTTGGGCTCTAATAAACTTCAGTGGGGTATGCACACACAGGCAATGAACAGCATTAAATAGGCACCCTCAGGTCCTTAGGGAAACAGTCTATTCATCATACTGGCACCAACTACTTATTTTACATTAATTTATTATGCCTTGAAATATTTGGTGTATATTTTACACGGTACTGTATCATGCATTTGGTATTTATCATATGACATTTTATGAAAAATATATTATGTTTAAAAATAAAATATGTGAATTTCATTGATGGGGAAAAGAATCATGATAACGCATTTCAGGCTTCTTTTTGCATATTCAAATAGTTCCATCTTATTTAATTTAAAGCAAAAACAAAATCCTTTCCTGGCTCCTGATGACCAACAAATAGGATGATTTAAAAGATATTTGAATATAAATGTAGCCAGTAACTGACTGATAGTTTTGAAGTATGAAGTCTATCACACAGTCCTATGAAACAAGAGTAGTTTGGGAAGAGGAGGAAAGAATCCTGCCATATACCTGTTAAGACCATCTTTAAGCACAAAGATAGCAGTAGTGTTTAGGCTGCCAACTGAGTCCTTAACCTCTTCAGAAATGCTGATCTAGTGTTTCCTTGGACACTGAGTTGTGGCAAAATCACTTGGGTTGTGACTGTTTCTGATCTAGTAGATGAAAATAGTGTATCTCTTTAAATTCTGTAGGCTGTAAGGGCATCCACTGTGTGCTTGGTCTTTAGATAGCCCTCAGTTTTCTTTGCCTAAAATTTGCAGATTCTAAAGAACAAGTACGGAAATTATAAGTACAAGAGTGCAGATACAAAAGGTTTCAATTATTTTATGTACAGCAGTAGTGAGATATGAGCAACTGCGTACAGAAATACAGGATTTATTAAGTATGACCTTTGAAAAAAATTGAGGTCTTCTTTCAGGCTTAACATTATGCAGCAAAAGATTAAATGGCTTCCATTTGCTTTGCTTTCTATGGATTAGGAATAAATATTTTTCTCTTCCCTTCCAAAGGGTAAAAATGAAGATAAGATAGTTCATTCTCCTCATTTAAACTAGAAAAGTTTGAGAAGAGAACTGCAAGTAGTGAATCATGTTATCATGGATAACAAAACTGCAATAAAAGCTGCTGTGCACTCTTTTCAGAGTGAGGGCATTCAGACCAGGCCATTCTGATTAGACACTGAGATACATGTATTGCACAGTGTTGTAGCTTAAGGTGGATACATGACTCACAAATGGTGAACCCTGGCAAATCATCCATCAAGTGATGTTCAGACTGTCAGGTAAAGCATACTAAAATAACATTTTTTTTCTTTATTATAATCCATCACTTCTTGTTGTGTATCTCCTAACACTTTTATATTGACAGACATTCTTGTAACTTTTTCCCCCTTTGTATTTCTTGGGAGAACAAAAGCATAACACTGGGCTGTTCCCACATGTCTTTGCAGAACTGGTGGGAGACACACAAGGTCAGGAAATGCAATAAATGAAGTACCACTATTCAAAGAACCCAGCCTTGCTTCTGCTAAAACTCTGTGGAATTCTCCCCTGGAAATCAGTGGAAGCAGGATTAGTGCCCAAGTCTGCAGCCCAATCAATTGTTATTAGCAGAGGCTGCCAGTGCTGCGGGTGCAGAGTGCAAGATGTTAAGCTGCTAATCACCTCTCCCATGCTGGCATACAGATATTTTCTGATTCTGCTGTGAACTGTTGAAGTCTATAGATCAATAAAAGTTGAAGACAGGAAGGGCAAGGGTCAGGACAACTCTGTCAGGTTCATACAGGTTACGAAAAAGAGTGTGAGGCTGTGGTCAAGGGCAGCTGAGGGAGCTGAGTTGTTCAGCCTGGAGAAAAGGAGACTTGGTGGACACTATTTAATCTGAAAGGAAGTTGTAGACAGGTGAGAATTGGTCTCTTCTTCCAGGTAATAAATTTCTTCACTGAAAGGGTGGTCAAGCATTGGAACAAGTTGCCTGGGGAAGTGGTGGAGTCACCATCCCTGGAAGTGTTCAAAACACATGTGGATGTGGTGCTCAGGGACATGGCTCAGTGTTGAGGGTGACAGTGCTGGGTTAATGGTTGGACTCTTATTGGGCTTTTCCAGCCTTAATAATTCTTTGGTTCTGTGATGAGGGACACTGAATCTTTGTCTTCTTCTTGAAACTAGCACTGAGCTCAAGTTCCAGCAGTTCCCTGAAAGGCCAGGACTTCTTGCATAAACCACTGACCTTTTTTCTTGATTCTTTTTCTTAACTGATGCTGTTTTTCAGTTAAAAGAACTTTTTAATCAGTGAGCTAAGAGGGATAAAATAAAGTGACATGTTTTGCTGCTGGTTAGACGTTAATGTGAGTCCTGAATTCCTTTTAAATGTTATTCTAAATCTGAGGAAATGGAGAAAAGCTCTTATATGTATTAAAAGTCTAGGAAAACAAATAAAATAACATTTGGCTGGTGAGATTGAAGGATGTGTCACATGACTTGAAGCTGGAGCTATGGGTACAGAAACTGTTTATAAGTACAAAACTCTAGTGCTTTTGTATACTTTTATATGCTTTTTTGTGGGGAGATTTACTATTTTAAGTCTAATTTTATTTGTAAATATTACTACACTGTAAATTACTTTGGATTTTGTAGCCGAGACTGAAAGAGAAATTCAAATAGCAAAGTATTTCTGGAACTGGACTGTTACTCTTGTTCCTTATTGAGAGAGCAACTCCATGCCATCTCTAAATTTATTCTCTCCTTTTGGTAATATCATTTGCAATGGTAAACAAGGTAGTTCAATTCTGTACTGTTTCCTGCTGTCTATACTAATGGCTCAGGGAGAGGTTGGTGTGAAGCTGTTTTTTGACATTTCACAATATCTGCCCACTTGAACACTCCTATAGAATATTTTACAAGTATGAAATGCACTTAGTGTAAAATAGAACCAGGCTAACTAGTCCTATTTTGGAATCTTTAGATTAAAACCCCAGCCCTTTAAGTGAATCTCTCTGTGTCTGCGTGTGCCTCAGGTTTCAGAGTGGATGCCCCCAGACAAGAAAATTCAGGCTCTGTGTCATGGGGTGTTACGTGGTTTCCATACTAGAGCATATGGCTGATAACTTTGTCACAGGCATTAGCACCATGGTTTAGATGTGGGTGAGCTCCATGTCTCCTTACCTTTGCTCAAACTCCCACTTCTAAAAGCTCAACTCTCATTCCTGCAGTGTATGTTGAGAAACAGTGAAGATATAAAACACATGCTATCAGCACCATCATCTGACCACAAATTCAAGAGACTCAGGAGGGCACTTTCCTGCCTTAAGCATTTTTCTAAACACTGTGGACATATTCCTCTAGGACGCCTCCCATGAAATGATGTTTACCTAGTGCTTTGTTTTGAAAGCATTTAAGATAGGCAAATTATAATTTGCCTTTAGTGAGTGATATTTGTCAGTTCATTTGTTTTCTTAATACTGAAATGAAAACAATAGGACAGCATATGAGGAATTCTTTATTCAAGGCCATTTAAGAAGTGAACTGCTACAAACAGACCTTGCTCTTGTTCCTGGCAGTGGACTAGTTTTTGAGACCAAAGACAGCTGGACACAGAGAATAAGATGTTTATTTATGATAACCTTACTCCTTTAAGCCTTCTTGCAGGGCAGATTCTGAGGTGCCAGGTGCTTTCAAATAGGGGCTAGGGAGGCACTGCCTTTCTGTTGATTGTTCTTTTACCTTGATGTACCTCGTACATGCAAAGCTCTTGCTTGAGTGCTCTGAGCCATTAAGGTAACAAATGGATCAGTGTTGTGGTTCTCATTTTAAAGGCAGCAGTTTGCTGGGGGACTCTGTCTTTCCTAGCCCATGGCTGTCCAGGAGGATCCTGGCAGCTGGTCAAGAGGTACAGCCTGGTTAGTTGGCATAAGATGTACTCAGTTCACATCTGTACCCACACTTGCTGCACCTGCTGTATGTTTGCTGTGGTTGTTTGATGAAAGATAATAACAAATTCTTGTTTGTTTTAAGGGGCTGAGTTACAGCCATGAAATGGGATAGAGACTGAAATTAGATGTTATATTGGGGTTGCATGGCAAGGCTTTAGAAGCAGGGCTACTACAGGGGTGAGGCTCCTAAACACTTTCCTTGTGTGCAACAGAGTCAAGATGGACCTGCCACTGCCACATCAGTGACAGTGCCTGTGGGATAACAGATTTAAGAAGGGGGGGAAAAACCCTGTGAAACAACCTATGCTGGAGAGAGGAATGAGAGTATGTGAGAGAAAGTGCTGTGCAGACACCAAGGCCAGTGAAGAAGGAGGGAAGAAGGAGCTCTGGGTGCCAGAACAGAGATTCCCCTGCAGCCTGTGGTGCTGCCCATGGTGAGGCAGCTGTGCCCTGCAGCCTTTGGAGATCCACATTGGAGCAGAGATCCACCTGCAGCTCGTGGATGACCCAACACCAGGGCAGGGGGATGTCTGAAGGAGGCTGTGACTGTGCAAAACCTGTGCTAGACCAGGCTCCTGGCAGGACCTGTGAAGAGAGAGCCCCCCTGGAGCAGCTTTGCTGGCAGGGCAAGTGACCATGGGGGTGACCCATGCTGGAGCAGCCTGTTCCTGAAGGACTGCACCCCATGGAAGGGACCCACACTGGAACAGTTTGTGAAAAACTACAGCCTGTGGGAAGTAGTAGTTGGAGAAGTTCCTGGAGGATTGTCTCCCATGAGAGATAGCATATGCTGCAGCAGGGGAAGGAGCAGCAGAGACTGCCTGTGATGAACTGACTGCAGCCCCCATTCCCCATCTTCCTGTGCCACTGGGGAAGAGGAGGTGGAGAAAATCGTGAGTGAAGTTAACCTGGGAAGCAGGGATGAGTGAGGGCGTTTTAAGATTTAGCTTGCTTTCCCATTATCATGCTCTGATTTGATTGACAGCAAATTGAGCTAATTTCCCCAAGTCAAGTCTCTTTTGCCTGAGAAGGTAATGGGTGATCAATCTCTCCCTGTCTTTACCTCAACCCAGAAGCCTTTTGTTCTAGTTTCTTTTCCCTGTCCAGCTGATGGGGAGGAGGGGAGTGATGGAGCAACTTTGGTGTGCACTTGGTGTCCAGGCAGGGTCAACCCACCACAGATGTTTCCTCTTTTGAGTTAAACAATTGTCCTACAAAGTTGCATAACTAAACTGTTCAGGTCTGGCACCAGGTGAAGAATCATAATCCTTGGGAAACTATCCACAGGGCATCACAACTGTATTTTGCAAGTAGCTGACATGTACTTTTTTGTGGAATGACTCAGTGATGTTAATTTTTATTTTACCTTCTGAAGCATATTTAACTGTGAAAGTAGCATGCTTTCTTTAGTATTTAATCCATTGACATCTGTGAAATCACCACTTTTGAAGATAGGAGCAAGGAAACACTAGATTCAATATTTTCTCATAGGTAAAGCTTATGGAAAGATTCATCAGTTGTGCCAGTCCATATTTGTCTTTCAGAATGGTCCATCTTCTTATTTGCAGTAAAAATGAGTGTAGAGATGGAGTGTGATACAGATGGGATTTGTAATTCACCTGTAGTGAAATTGTGATATATGGTGGCTTTGGTTTAACAAAAGGAATGGTTTGTGCTTTGAACCCAATGATGACAATATAAATCAGCTTTTAGTTACATTGTAGCTGTTTTTACCTCACATTATTTTTGAGACACCAGTGCTGAAGTGGAACATAGTGTAACATTTGTTGTAAAGTCAGAGAAGCTCGCTCCTTGGTCTTCTTTTGGTAAAGGTTAAATCCTGTATTGGAGAACAGCAGCACTTTCAAAAATCCCAATTGCACTTTCATATATCATCTCAGTGTGATTTTTTTTTTTTTTAAGTTCTTTTTCCTGTGTGTTATTTTCTCACCTCAGTGCGGTCTGTTACTGTGCATTCAAATGAAATACACTGTTAAGATGTATAACAGTTGAAAGCCTCTGCTCTAAAAAGTCCAGTGAGACACATTTTCTCTTTTATTAGTAGACAGTGATAACGTAAATCTCTAATCTCATTAGTTTGTAAAAAACACTCCATAGCCCTTGTGTACTTTAAAAAAGCAGGAGGTAGAAGAGACATGATTAAATTTTTAAGAATTGTAAGGAAAATGTTTCTTTTTCAGCAAAAATATACTTTTATTAGTTCAGTACTAATGTTTTGGAAGACAAGGGGGAGAGTCTTTGATTCTGAAGTTAGTATGTTCATGTCCTGCATGAAAAAACTTAGTATTTACATTGTGACAGAACTACAAAATGGCATGTTGATATCTTTTGCTATTTATAATTTATCTTTCTGTCAATATTATTTTTCTTGTTCATCTTATCACCCTGTATGACAGGACCAAGCAACTTTTGTTTATGATTATTCTCAAGTGTGTTTCATTATTCTTGGCACTTACAGACTCTATCAACTCTTCATAGACATGTTTAGTAAATAGCATTATTTTATTCAAACCTTTAAATTTGACCAAAATTAATTTATTTGATATTTTGATATAATTGTCTGGGCTTATGTTAGAAGATGAAGCGTGTGCTATTGAATCTAAATTCCAGTTTTTTGTAAGAAAATTGTTGATGATTTCAGTGTATGATTTAGATAAAAAAATAAGTTTGATAGGGGACAGACAAGATGCAAATGGTAAGAAAATAGTCATCAGATGAACTCTCCATGTATTTGTCATTCACCTCGGTAATTTTCTCCTTGTTTTTCAGTCCATCCTACATTCTTAAATGTACATTTACATTCTTAAATTTAAAATTTACATTAAAATTTACATTCTTAAGTGTAATTGTCAGCTTAAATTTGGTTCTCAGGCTGTTTTGTTGAAAACATGGAAAAAGGCTAAAAGGTCAATTATATTTATCTTAATGCAAATTATTTTTAGTAATTGTATTTTCACGCCTCATTGATTCTAATGGGACATGATACAAGTGCTGTAAAATCAGTATAAAATACAAAGTACTATTTATAGCACTATGAAGTTAAAAAAAGAAATGAACATTAATATTCATGTGATTTTTGTATTTATTTTTATTAGCTGTGCAGTATAATTTATCAGATACGGTACACTGAATCCCATTGAAATCAGTGAGAAATAGATATGTGACTATTCGCTGTGCTCACTGACTTTAATATTTTGGTTATTTAGAGCTGCTAAGTGTTTATTGTCAATATTCTGGCCCTTTTCTCCACGTCCTGGGAGGGGGTTCTCTGAAATTCAGTGCTTTTCCAAACTATCCACTCAAACACATCGTTCAGTAGTGCATCCTTAGCTCTGTCTTTTGGAATGTTAATGTCGAGTGCTTCCTTAGGGTTATCTTGGTTTTCATCCTGAATGTCAGGTAGCCTGATGTGGTGAACCCAACATTAGCATTCCAAGTATGTAGACAGAACTTTGATCTTGTACTTGATTAGAATTTATTAAATGAAAATGTCTTGTGTTAGATTCTGATGTCCTGGAGTCAGTACTAAATTCATCACTGACTTCTGTGGTGCATCTTAAGTAATAAACACTGAAATATATTCTGTGATTCTACTGTTGTTGAGGAGAAAAAATATTCTTTCCTTTGGGACATACAGTCTCTTGTCTCAAGCAAGCTAGGAGATACATTTACTTTTGCTTTGTTTCCCAAGAACTTCCAGTTCTGTAGAATTAAAAGCCATAGTCCTGCTAGCATATCAGCTGTTGAGCTGCTGTAATAATTGTAGTTGTATCAGAGTTTTATTTAGTAATGTATGTGACAGACATACACTGCCAAGTCCATATATGTGTGTATATATTCATGCATATATATGTGTATATATATATATATGTATGTAATGAGGTCATATAACAGGTTTATTGTAACATGCACACTGGAAACTATTTTGGTCCCTGGAATATGAGAAAAACTGAAACACGAAGGAACTTATGTCATGAATCTTAACACTTGGATTAGAAACTTGACTTGTTCACACACCATCTACTTGCAACTTTTAAGCTGAACTGATTAAACACCTGTCTCCCATCCTATACATTCATTAGCACAAAGTCTAGCTTTTTGAAATCATAAAAAAGTGTTTTGAGCTTTGTAGCTTTCCTTCTTTTTGGAGTAAAATTCTATGGGTTTTTAAAAAATTATTTTTAAGATTCCAGTTTAAGTTCAAGTGCTCTGAACACAACGTAGTGTCATTCAATCTTTTGAACACTTCTGCTATGTTGGTCAAATGATTCCTATTGTCTGCTTGAGGCTGGAACTAACACAGTTCATATGGTTTCCTCTGTAAGTCAGCTCTTTCCCTTTAGGTGTAAGAAAAGTCCTTTTCCATGTTCCTTTGTGTTCTTGACAGGATTTCATTGGTGTTTTGCAAGTGTGTCTGAAGAGCTGGTGTGCCTTTGCATTAACACAGTTCTTGATATTTTCAGATAGAGTGTGATACAGGGTCTGGGTTTTTGCGCAGATTTGGGAACAGAGTATAACTCGAGCACTTCTTAATCAACAAGTGTAGTTTCATTACCTCTAATAGCTCATTTACCTACTGCTGGTTTTATGTTATAGAAGAGTGTGACTGAAATTTTCCTCCCTGAAGCAGTGGTTTGAAAGTCAGAGAAGCAGCAGAGGCAGCAGCCACAGCCCTCTGTGCTTTTCATCCTGCTGGGTGCTGTGTCTGCAGTTCACCCTGCAGTCACCCTGTGTGGGGTTTGTGCTGCATGGGGCTCATCCTGTGTGGGGTTCATCCTGTGTGGGGCTCATGCTCCAGCCACCTCCCTCGGGGGTTTCTCTCCTGTAAGCACCTTGTGCTGTATTGTCTGGTTTGGTTGTCTGGTAGGTGCAATGAACTTTTGATCACCGTCCTTTTTTAGCCAGGTTTTGATGTCAGGAAGAAAGCTGATGAATGCTTTTTTTTTTTTCTGATCCTCTCTGAGGAGGCATGTTTGAAGGACCGTGAATTGAAAAAATTCTCTTTAAAAATTATCTCATGTCAGTATCCATTATATTTTCTAGTACTCTCTTTGAGACTTCTGGATTTTGTCTACTCCATAAACACTACTCTTCATGAAATTTAACATTTTCTTGCCTTTAGCCCTGTCTTTTCTCTTTTTTTTTGCTTTCTACTTTCTACTTCCTGCTTGCTTAGGTAATCCTGTTTTATGTTTTGTTTTACTTCTGTCTTTTGGTTTTCCCAGACTTCAGTTGTATCTTTGTGCTAAGTACACCTTGGAGGCTTATGGCACTAATCGGGGCTTATGATGCTTGTTTTGCCTATTACATATAATAAGGATCAATACCTCAGCTTGATTCCACCTAAGACTTCCATGTCTTTAAACAGGAATTAGGTTTGAGCCCCATAACCCTGCTAATGCGAGACGTCACATCTGTATTCCAGCTCCTGAGGACAGATTTCCTGTTCGGGAGCAGATGGAGATTTGAGGACTGCAGCTCCTCTGTGACCACGGTCAAATTACCTGAAACTCTGAGCCTAAAAGAGCCAAACCTCGCTGGAGTAAATCTAGTCAGGCATCCAGCCTGGAGCTGGGCAGAATTTCTCAATCCTATTTAATTACACAGGTCTATCTTTAAATTGTGTTTCTGCAAATACGTTTATTTTGTCCTAGAAAGTCTTAATCCTAAAAAAGGAGGGGGTTTAAATTTAAGCATTGAACAAATCTGTGGTTAATTACAAACTACACTAATACAAAAAAGGATAAATTTAATACCATGTGCCCAAATCTTCATATTAGTTACTAATTTAAAGCTATCCTATACAGTCAGTTATTTGCAGCTGTAAATATTCTTTGTTATTATGTATCAGGAGCTTTTATGGATAGCTGGTTTGACTGCTGTTGCAGATATGTTTTGATAACTATAAATATTTGTTTTTTCTTCGTAGGTGATTGCTTAGATAGCAAAATTTGCCTTCTAAAATCCTAATGAAGTTAAGTATCATGAATAGTCCAGAATATAACAAATGTTATTTTAGCTATTTAATGGATAAATTAATAGCCTGCACTTTTGCAATTTTTAAAGGACATTCATAAATAAGCTATGGGAGAAATGTAATCCCTTTAGCATTGCTGTATGTTGTCCTAAAATAAGGCTGAGGTTTGGTGACTGTAGTTTGTGGAGAAATTAATGGTATTGAGTATACAAAATCACTTTAATATGCAGTAGATTTCCTTGTGTTTTGAAGATCAAAGAAGGCATAAACATGAAAACAAATAGAATCTGTTTACTTATTTTGCTCTAAGATAAAGTGGAGTCCCGAGTGAATTTATTTTAATTATTGATTTTATGTCAAATAACTTGCATGGCAAGAGTGTTTCTTCAGGTTTTTTTAGTGAATGGAATTGATCTGAATGTGTTGCATAAAGTTCATATATTTTGTGTTTTCCAGTGAGCCATGTTATAATACTCGTGAGAGGATTAGTTTCTTTCATAATTCTCTCGTACTATTCTGTATATAAAGGAACCAGCCTTAAAACATTCTTTGATATCAGTGTATCTGGCTTCTTGTACGGACAACCTACCAGAAAGGAAAAACATTAAAAAAGATTTCAAGTTTTTGTTTTGGTTGTTTTTTTTTTTTTTTTTTTTTTTTTTAATTGTAGATATTTCAAAACCAGATTTTTATATTTCATATGACATATTTTTTATTTATGTAATTATTATTTTTAAAAAAGCGTTTTAGGAAAACCAAGTAACCTTGATATGGAGAGGAAAAGTAGTTTCCTGGAAGCTTAGGTTTTACTTGTTTTCCTAAATCAACAATTTTCAAAGCAGAAGTGTTTTTGAAGTATTTCCTGTGAAGAGAATCTGCGTTCAAATTATAATCATCATCAGTATTTTTCCTTTTCTTCAAGAGGAATTGCTTAATAATGACTATGGTGGGGTATGTTTGAGAGGTAGAGATGTGCCATCAAGAACTTGCATTCATTGTGCAAATCATTCATTGCCTTTCACTAAGTTTGACCATTAAATATATGTCACTGAATATTTACCTACATCTGTAAGCATTTCAGGCCAAGACTTGCCTAGCTCCTTCCAAACAGTTCTTGACTCCTAGTGCCCTCACTGTATAATTTCAGATTCTTAAATGAAAATAAACTCCTGAAAACCCAGAACTTATTTTGTAGTCTGTAATGTTCAGTTATGAGGCAGCATCTGATGCAGTAATTCAAGTTCCAATGTTACAGTATGTCAGGGGTTCAGTGAATAATCAGGGCAAGTCACATTTCTCTGTACTAACAAATTGGGTGTTTTCAAGTGTACCATATTTTCAACTTGATAAATGTTTAATGATGACAGCATTTAATTATGTGTTCAAATTCCAAAGATTGTGTTTATCATGAATTATTTACTAGGGTGAAGATTTTATTCTTTTTTTTTGTTGTTCAGTATGGATTACTTTAGGAAAAGGGACTTCAGAATTGATTTAATGCCTATTTAATACCTAACTGACTTTGGCTTTCTGATGCTTCATAAACCATTTGATGGGGGTGGGGGCCGGGGAGGGAATATTTAGTGTTTAAAATATTTAATCTTTATTTCCAGATCACAGGATTTCTGAGTTGAAAGGGACCCAAAAGGATCATCAAGTCCAACTCTTAAGTGAATGGCCCATTAAAAAGTTGAATCCCACCCCCATTTTCAGTTTCATGTTGTACCTTAAGATATGAGCATGCATGAATTTTTGTGCATTTATGGAGAAAGTCTTTTTGAGAAGGATGAGAATAAAGGATAGTATCTTTTGGAGCAGAGATCAGTTGATACTCTGTGTAAATCAGCATACACTCCATGAATCCTTCAAAGTATAGATTATAGAGTGATGATTTTTCTTTTTTCCCCAAGGATGGTTAAATTCTGCTTATTACATTTGGTCATATGGGTCAAGCTGGGCTGAGCTACCCTTTCTGTAGTTGTAGTAGATTGCTGTGAGTGTAATAAATTAGAGTTACTTTGGCCAGAGAGCTGGAAAGAAATGAGAACTGGGGTGTTGCTGGGGTAGGGTCCCTAGGGAATTGCAGTAGAGAACATTTTGTGTTACTGTGTATTTATTTTAAGGCACAAGTGGGGAACCAAGTCTCGAATGTACTGGGAAGTCTATAAACATGTAATAAATGGATGAATTGCCAGACTTAAAGAATTTGAGGGCTAAGGCAGATGAAAGACAGTAGGTGAGGCAAGAAGTTGCAAGGTAAAGCATAAAGTAACAGGTGACTGTAACAGTATACTTGTGTCTTGTGTAAGTGACAAAAGTATTGTAGATACTGATTGTCTCATATTGATACAGTTACACAGTAATTTAAATGATGTAACTGTAGCAAACACCAGGGGAAAGTGAAAAAGAAAGCATCAGAAGATAAAATAAGTAACTGCCCTACCTACAAATGTCTGTGCTGATTATTTGTGCCTCTGCAGTGAAAGGTTCTTTCAGTATTGCAAAACGTGCTGAAGGTTCTGAGCTCCTGTAACCCAAAGTGATTTGTTTTTTAGTAGAATGGAGGTTCTCAGGATGAGTGTGAGGAGCCCTGCCTGTGTGTGTCACTCCTGGTTAGGCTGGGTGTGGTAGATAGAATAAAATGTTCTACAGTGTATAAAAATATCCTAGATGAGATTATTAACTACTTACTAGGCTGCACAGGAAGGTTGAAATACTTCTCTAGAGCACTGATATCAAAGCAACATGTCTGATGCATGTGAAACATCTACTGTGGGGATTATCTCATATACCAGGTGCCTTTTTCAGTTAATGTCTCAGATCAGCCATCTTGTGTCCTTGTATTTGGTTGTGATCCATTAAGAATACAAAAACCCGTATTTTTTATACTACTTCAGCATTTGTAGAGGTGTCACTTCAGGCACACAGTGAGAGAAGTAGTTTTTGGAGTATGCATTTTAGTGGAGCATGAATATTAAAGAATTTTGACATGATGCATTTAACTCTTGAAGTATGTTCTGAAGGAGCAAGCTTAATATTTAGAATAAGTTTTGAAAGAAAGATTCAGCCTCATTTGTGTTTGCTGTTGTGACACTGCTCATCAGCTGTGACACTGTGAGGTACTTCAGCGTCTGTCAGACTTGTAATCTGATGAGCTATACTTGGAATAAACCTGAGTTGATGAAACAATCAGTGAGCCTTTGGCTCTCTCAGAACTGATTAGTGAAAATCTAGCTGGTCTTTGCTCATGTGACACATAACACTGCTCTGTGTACTAAGGCTGAACCATGGAGATTTTGCACCATGCCTGACCATTACTTAATGCTAATAGCTGCTAAGGGCATGGTCACCTCATTAGAGAGAGCCTACATCCTCGCAAACATCAGAATTGTGATTATGTAAATACTTCAGTATTTGCTGACAGGCTGGGGAGCTTCTTATTGATATTCCAGACAGCTCTGGTCATTTTCCCATAGATATCAGTAGTGCAGTGACTGCTAAATGCAGAGAGATGATTGATTCAAATTTATGCATGTTAATTTTCAAACTTCTGTCTAGACTCTGTAAAATTAACCAGTCATCCATGGAGATACAACTGAATTTCAAGGTATTGCCTGCACAGTCTGACACGTGCTCATGTGACACCTGTGCAGAAAGCAGTGACTGCTTAGCTGAGGCATGACACATACAATCCCCTCTGTGGAACATACTGCTCCCTGCATTTGGTCTGTAATAAATGCACTCAACGTGGTTCAGAGAAGCCATCTAATGGAGAAGGATTTGTACAAACCCATTGATGTGATTATTCACATATATCAGATTATGGGATTGGTCCTGAAGTCTATGGGTTTATTTGAAAGTACAGTCAAGGTTTGTGGCTTTCATCTGCAAGCAAGCAAGAATACTACAAAATAAACTGATATACAACAGTGTTATACTGAGTGTCTTGATCCAAAATCTGTCTAATAATAATTCAGTGAAATTCCAGAATGTTTTTGGCAGTCTGCATTAGTATCAAGTAATTATCTCCAGCTAAGACAAAATGAAGGTCAAGACTGGTTCTGACTCTTAGGGCTAGGGTGTTGCTTGTGTTATTGAACATGTAAATTTAAAGCTGCATTAGGAAGAGATGAAAAACAAATCCTCCAAAGTGAATTACATAGTGACATTTTTGAAAGACTGGTCTCAAGTTGTTTTCAGAAGTAAAGGAGGGTTACTGGCAATTAAATCTATGTTTGTTGGACAGACACAAGCTGCCATAAATTGCTATTAGTGGAATACTTCTTGTGTTGAGCTTGGTATCTCACATTTAAGGCTCCTACCTGGAAAGATCTCATTTCTTAGAAAATGATTACACTAGATTTATAATTTGGCATTTTGTGAAACTCATCAAAATTATACACATGGGAGAAAGATCACAGCCTGCTGTCTTAACCTGACATACTTTAGACTAGTAAAATAGTAAATGATGCCACTTGGTTAGCGTGGCTTAGTCTAGCACTACCATCATGCAATCATTGCACTGAGGTGTGACAGGCAATGCCTTCTAAATGTTTGTCTGGTACCTCTAAATGTTACAAATACTGCTTGACCTATGTGTCCTTTATCTTAACTTCAGATCACTGGATATGAAGCTGGTGTTGCTGTGGATGTCATTCTGCAGCACAAACAGTTTCGAGGGCTTTCCTGCTCAGCATGACAGGGCCTTACCCTACACTTTGTCTTCTTCATGTGTGTTCTCCTCAAAACCTACAGACAGGTCACATAAAACCTGCAGGGGTCACATAGCAGTTCTGCTTTTGCTTTGGAGAAGGATGTGAACTGCTCTTCCCACCCCTCCTGTGGCCCAGGAGCCCCATTTGAGCCCAGCCTGAGGCCCAGTGACACCAGCCCTGCAGGAGTGCCAGCCTGCAGCTGTGCCCAGTCCTCAGGATGGCATCCTGGCCTGGCCTCAGCACATCCCTGTCCCCGGGGAGCTGCCTGTGCCCAGGGCTATCCTATTCCCTGGCTGGAAAGCTGGGACTGTGCCCTGCCAGCTCCATGGGGAGTGCCCAGTGCCTCTGCATCCCAGGGAGCTGCTGGACCTCGCTGGCACACAGGTGCCATGGTAGCGTGGTAGGATCAGCACCTGCTAGTTTTAATATAATTCAGTATTTCATGGGTTTAGGACCCTGATTTTACAGTGATATCAGTCTATTAGCCATCACCATGGGAAGGGATCAAGCTGCACAGAACAATATTAATCCTTGAAACAGTTTGAAAATGCTCAAAATTATAATATAAGATTATTTTCTTCACTGAGGAGGGTGCAGCAAATCTCAGCTGATAGATTGTGTGACTAAGCCAATTTCTTTCCTGTGTGAATACATTAACTGTGATGATAATACCCTGAGAAATCCAGAGGGCCCGTTCTGCAAAAGCAGTTTGATGAAAATTTGCATTTATTTCAAACAGGTTTCAGTGTCTATCTGTTTTAAAGATCTAGGTGAAAATATTTTAAAATCCACATCATGAAATAGGAATAATAGAATTTAACATTTTTTGACTGTGACTCTGTGTTAGGTGAATGTATTGGTTGGCTGTCCATCACTACGGTGATTCCTAGCTCTCTAAATCAGTATTCGTGCGGAGGTTTGTTGGAGTTAATCACTTTTTTATAATGACCCCTGTAAATCCAAATATAAAAATATATTCTCAGTTGTTTATAGTCATTTCTTCTAGCACAAGAGGAATGCTTTAGAGTATGAATTTGCATCAGAATAATTCATAAAGCAGTTTGTTTCAGGGCTGTTTATTCCCTTCTAAGCTCTCTCACAAAGTAGCCACAGTAGAATTATGAATATTGAGGTATTTTTTTGAATCACTTGTACAGTTGTCCCATGGGAGAAACTTGATCTTGGACAGGGATTTAGTAGATTGTGGGTGCAAGTTAGGATTGCAGGAGGCATTGCCAAAGAATGCAGCTGGAGATAACAGTGCTCAATGCCAGGGACAAACAACACAAACACTGCCATGAGTTTCCAGTTGGTGAAGAGATCCAGGCAAAGTAAGATATTATGTGTGTTCATCCCAGCACACCACAGCTAGGAGGAGAAAAACCTCATGTAATGGAGTTGTTGGTGCCTCAGCAAAACGTTTCAAGTAGGTGGTGCCTGGAATCTGTCTGGACTGTGTCTACATCTACCCCCAGTAGAGGAAGGTATAGTATTTTCACAATAAAAACAGCTTTGGTTGTACTCATGAGTTGTGTTGGTATTTCAGAGGAATGTGTGGTTAGCAGGTAGGATGGTTCTGTCAGTGTGAGTCATTTCAGTTTTACCAGCAGATTCTCCTGTCTGAGCAGCTGTCCTGCAGAGGTCTGTTGCTTTGCTTCTCAGACAGGTTTGCCATGTAAACATTTTGGTTCTTATCAGCCCTGTCAGGAAGCAGACAGTCTGCTGCTCTGTCTATACATTAAATTGTTTTGTGAAAATGGAAATATTTGGAACACAAATGCTGTGAATAAATATTCGAAGCAGCACAGTGATACAATGCAGCAAAAATAATGAAAATGCTAGGCTCAGTGTTGCAAAGTGATAACTCCATTGAAAGCACCTTGTGGTGGTGGGTATATTTCTGTTTGCTATAATTACACAATGTGGAGAACTATTAATGGAAAGCATGTTTGTGCAAACCCTGAGGAGGACATCACTGAGATGCAGAGTTCCCTTTGTGTTCATGATGGCAAGCCTTTGATGTGCAAACAAAAGACAACTGCTTTTTTCAAATGCTTTTTTAATCAAGAACCCCATTTTGCCCTTTTCTGTCAAAACGTGCCCTCTTTTGTTGGGACTGGTCTGTGTGCACTTTTCATTCCATTATATTCACATCCCTAATGGAAATGGTTGTCTTCTGCCATGGGCATAGATATATAGTGTCAAGATACATTATCCCAGAGATATCCTTTATTCTTGCTTTCTAAGAGTTGCTTATCGTGGAACAAACACCTTTGTACCTCTAAGTCTCCATCCACATTAAGACAATTGTACCACTTTAATTACACTTTTATAATTAAATGATATGACTTCTGCACGTGCACTGTATTTCATTGAACACATCGCTTTTGAAGTGTTTTTTTAAGATATCTATCTTATTCCTAGCGTGTTTGTGTATAATCCTACCTCTCAGTCTCAGTAGTCTATTATGTGTATCTAGGTCCCTGATGGTGCATTGTATCCTCAAGTCATTTAGCCCTTTCTTGTTCTTAATGACATGACTGACCCCTTTGAGGCAATTCCCTGAAAGCAGATAACAGATTTTCCCCTGACCTTGACCACCAGGCTGACTGTTGTGTTCAGCTCTCCTGAGGGCACTGTTCTGTTTCCCTCAGGAATGTGAAAAAGTAATTTCCCCAGATAACAGCCAAAAAACCCAATTAAGCTTAGATTAAAGAAAAGGAGGATTTATTGGCATTTTATGGAATAGAGAGAAAAGGAAAATAAAAGATAGGAGATACTAAATTGCCTGAAATAGAGACTTAGACTGTCCAGTTTCTAGCATTACGCTTCAGTTTACTGAATAATTGGTGGAATTTTAGCTGGTTTTAGGCACACAACAGTCAAACATTGTCCCTGTCACAGCCCAAAGCCATCTCTGTCTTTTTCTGTCAGAGCTGGAAAGCCGGTGACATGCTGTCTTTGAAACAATGTGTGAGGCTAGAAAACCCCCTCAGGGACTTGGTCTCTGAACTTAATGTGAAGGTGTCAGTAGTTACAAAGCATGTTTGTTTTCCCTGTGGGGTGCTAAAAGACATGCAGATTGGACTGAGATTGGACAAGATTTTAATTTCCATATTCCTGGTACATTGCATTTCAACACATGATTTTTTAACACCTTTTGTACAATGTATTTCACATCTCATTGTGATCTTCCAGAGGATCCATTGCCTTTTCATTACCTATTTGAATGAGACGCTAGGTACTTCCTATTTTGAAACACAAAAACATGAATTATTTGCATATTTTTAATTAACCCTCTCTTTGTATAGATTAAGATTGCCTTTAGTAACTGTCAGGTTTCTTGGCCAGCTGAATAAACAGCTTCTTGCAAGCATTTCAATTACTGCACTATTATATTGCTAATGAGTCTAAGCAACAGTTTCTTGGAGGCAATCTTAATTTAGCAATTTCATTCACAATTTTATACAGGTACAGTGTTCAAGCTATGTAATTATTGGTGCCATCTCAGCTTTAGAGGTGGATAGAGAATTAAAAGTCAGCATGACAAATACAACAGGTATAATTCAAATTCTGAAGCCATGTTGTAACTTATCTCAAATTATTTTCATACCACAGAGTCCCAAACTGTTTCACAGTGTACACACACAGAATGTACATTGAACAGACCATCCTGCCCTCAGAAGGCAGCAGCCAAATGTGCAGTATTTGTCTTGGGAAGATTTAGTCATGGCCAGAACATGACTGTTGAGAACCAGGTGTACCATCTTCATCTCTGGGAGCAGAGAGGCCTTCAGGGCTTTTGTGGTTTTGTTTGGGAGGGTTTCCTCATGGTAAATGGAATGAGTGTGGCGAGGTGAAAGGTGGAGCTTACCAGTCTTACCAGCATAGCCAAATTCTTAACAAATCCAGTGTTTATGTTGCAAATTTTGAAGTTTCAGCAGCATACAGAATGTTCTGTTTAGCTGAGGGTGATGGACAGCTGCAAAAGCAGTGGGATAAACAGCAGTAGGATGATTTGTAAATGAACCTTAGGTCTTTTGTAGTTAGAGAGAAGAAACATGATTAGAAATAATTCTCACTATACTGTTAAAACCAGGGCTCTGCTTTTTGGCCAGATAGTTCAAAGTCAACTTTGGAGCTATTGTATTAGGAAAGCAACCAAAGAAATTCCAGGGTCAAATGTAAAACAGCATCAGGAAGGTCAGAGAAATGCATTTGCAAGTCAAGAAGACATTGAAGGGGATCTAATTATAGGCTTAATTGCCGTAGGTAATGACAATTCAAGCAACTATATTTAACATAGCCTGGATAGTATAACTGAGGTCATCCAACAGATGAATCAACAAATCCAAAGCAGATTTTCAGGAAACATTTAGAAAAAAAGGAAAAGTCCTAGACCCACTGAAGCCAAGAGGACTTTTATCAGTGAGCCAGGTTTGCCAGCAGAGCCCAGGTTTCACCCTTAGCACAGAAAGGCTGTGGCTTTTCTTCAGTGTGATTATTCATAAATTTCTAGTAATGTACCTGCTTATCATTTTGCTGGAGCAATGCCCATAATACTCTGTGGAGTTTAGAGCTGGAAGTTGATTCAAGGAACTATGATCCCATTCCCAGACCCATTTCTGGCTTGCGTGGTGGCTTTGGCTGAGGAAAGTGGGAATATTTTATGATTATTTGCTCCTTAGTCTCTTCACATGTAAACTACCAATCTGTCTTCATAAAAGCTTAGACATCTATGATGAACAGTCCTGTGTAAGTGCAGTGACTTGATGCTCAAGGAGGAGACAAACAAGGCCCAGTGAAGACTTGGCTTAGGTGGGTGACGTTAGTTGCATTTACTGCATTCCTACTTGTTCATATTTGTAGTTCACAAAAATGGAAACAATGTGGTATTCATTCATGGTCTATAAAAGAAAATCACATTTTTATTCTTGCATTTCAATTGGTCTCATTTTTATGAACTTTGCAGTTGTGTTTCACTTGGGATGTATTTGGCTGGTTGACAAAGTGACTGGAGATTTATAATTCCTTATTAGTAACTCAGGGCTCTAAAGGGAATAACAGAGTACTTATTTACTTTTCTAGGTCAGACTCATGATGCAGGAATTTAATGAACTTCTGCTAAACAGGAATTGAGGCAGAATTAAAATTTCAGAGTGCATCTGTCCAATAA
Organism: Acridotheres tristis; assembly: GCA_037013685.1. Lineage (NCBI taxonomy): Eukaryota > Metazoa > Chordata > Aves > Passeriformes > Sturnidae > Acridotheres > Acridotheres tristis. Next base: position 12,392,558 of record CM072895.1, read on the forward strand.
GGTTATTAATCTTATTTTCTATAGGTTAGATATTTTTTAGTTGCACACGGTGGTTTAGGCTGAATTTTCTAAGTAATCAGCCAAGAATATGAGACTGTCATACAGAGCCTGGTATTAAGTCAATGCACTGATGTGATTTTGCTCTGAAATTGCATTATGTCAAATAACTATATTTATGTATCAATGTTTAGGGCAATGAGATCTCAGTTCACATGTGCTGAAAAAGAGTTTGTGATTCATGTTAGCAGCCTAACTATTGCTGCAATTCTGATGCCTCTCAAATGTTGTTTGTATCAATAAGGTGGGCACTTCTCTGTCAAGAATACATTGAAATCTATCTTCAGGAAGAAAAGTGCAGTATTTATGCTTCCATATTAGTGTGAAGGGAATATAATGTTTCATATTCTTACAGGGATAAACACTGGGATTTACTTGATGGTACAAAATTAATGATGGAGGTAAAGATGCATTAAAGGAAGAGAAAAGCATGTTACATAAATAGTCATGCTTTGCATTGGACTTGTGTGGCAGGAGATAACATCTCCTCTTAGAACATTCTGGAAGCTCTGTGAAAGTGGGTAAAATAATAATATACTTAAATTGATACTGTTTAACCCGTAGAGGTGTGGACATAAAAATGCCGAATCTGCTTCGTTTATGTAGTATTCAGTAAATATTTATACATTAGCATAATACAGAATATAGTTATCTGGGGAAAAAAAAACACAAAAAAATAAATACAAACCAAGAGATAATATAAAACAACGAGGAAGGAGTTGTCTAAATATCTATCTTTATGTTTATTCACAGCTCTGAAGAAACACCTTCCTTCACACTGTCCTGATTCTGGTCCTGAAATAAGTTCCTTTGCCCCTTTTTCAAAAATTGGAGAGCAAGTTAAACTTTGCAAGAATCCTCCGATTTAAAGTTAAACAGGGTTAAATCCTTCAGTTAAACAAGGAGCTCCTCTGCTTTGCCATGGAGAGTCTGGTGGTTAGTGTGCTTAACACAGTGCAGGAGGCAAACCCTTTGTTCTTCCTGGGTGGTTTGAGAAATGATTCACAATTCTTTCTCGAGGATGCAGCCCTAATCTTTAAACTACAAACTCATGAGGGGTCAGACTGCTTTGTGCTTGTGGTTGAAGCTGTGCCTGTAGGCACAGAGAGCCGAGCAAGGGGCAGTGTGAGCTGGGAAGAGCTGGGTTCAGCCACTGCTCTGTCTGCATCTGACCAGTGACCATTTTACAGAGCTGGTGAAAGCCCTCGGGGCATTGAGGAGCTTCTTGAGCCATCAGGCAAGCATCTCTGTTCACCATCTCTTCTTACTCACTCTTTGGCTTATTTCTGCATTAAGTAATGGAAAGGAATATTGAACTTAAAATTCATTTTCTGCCTTACTCATCATCAACCAAGTGGCCACCTGGCAGAGTTTTGAATCCTAATTATGGTCTACATTGTAAGAGAGAAAGCACCTGGCATCCAAATATTGAGCTAGGCTCTAGGAGACACGGGAAGAAAACTAGGCTGTAAGAGATACAGCCATTTTATAAAACAAATCTGATGTGGACGAGAGTGGGAGGGGAGATTTTTAAATTTGCTTTTCTGGTTTTGACCAGAGAATTACGTGGCTCAAAAGCAATAAACTACCATTATTCTTGTTAAAACCACTTAAGCAGAACTTCAAATAGCAAGATGAAGTTCCTATTTAGTAGTAATCAAGTGAGGCTGTTCTCATGTTGTCATCTGTAGGATGTGAATAATGGGAATAACTTCTTGTGTGCTACTATTGATGGTGATGGGAGGACATCGGATCCCAGACCTATGCTAAGGAGCCATGTAGATGCTGAGACAGGAGAAAAGATCTGATCACAGCCAGGCACAGTTGTTTTAGAGGAGACAATAATATAGAAGGATTTGTAATGTAAATCTGGCAGAATTTGGCATGACTGAGGAAGTGATGCAACTTGCCTAGTAAAAAGTACTTTCTTTGCCATATAGCTGAATCTCTGCTAAGATTGCTTTTTCCCTACATAAGATACTTGTTTTGCTATAACAGTGACATATCTCTAGAATAAAAATTGCCTAAGAATGGAAAGGCTGACTACAGAGGAAAGTTCTCTCTCTTTCTCTTTGGGAGAGGTCAGTAGAGACAATGTGATAATAGCATTCCTATTCTTTTCATTGATACAGATTTTTTTTTCCACTAAGATATATGAACTGCCTTGAAAACTGGGTCAGCCTAAATGCTGTCACAAGTGCTCATCACCAAGCATATATTGCTGCACACCTGTCACACTCGGCAGCTGGAACGAATTTCATGAAGAAACCAGGGTAAAAGGTGAAGCTCAGCAGGATTAGTGGCTGTGAAGGAATCACCCTTTTGCAGTTTTTCTGGTACAAAACAAAGAAAATGGGTGAAATTATGCTTAATACTGATAAATACAAATAGTATTTGACTTTTTGTATTTAAATGAATGTTTTTGTTAGTCAAATTTATTTGCAGACATTTGGTAAATGCAATGTAATTCCCATGGTAGATTATTCTTGCTGTTTAAGAGACTGAATTTATTGACATATCTAGACATGGAAATTTACTGGGAATTGCTTGAAACCCTTTAGGGGTTGAAAGTTCTTTAAATGGAGTCAGTTTCAGTGTAATAATGCTTGTTGGTGGTAAATTAAAATATTACATATTTTCTGCTCACCAGGGAAGAGCTTTTTAGAAGATGCTCTTTTTTTTTATGCCAAAGCGAACTTACGTGGATGAAATCCACGGTGTCTGCTCATGGCATATCTTTGCTCCAGCAGCTCTTGATCATGGCTTATCATAGTTTAGGATTTGAGCTGGAGAACTCCAGGATCTCATTTGGGACTGTCCAGCAGTGCTGGGGAAAGGCCTGGATGTGGCTCTGTGCTGCATCTGAGCAGGGAGGTCAGGGCTCAGGTCTGCACTCTGCTCACCATGTTAACATCAGCTGAAAGCATCCCGTGGGACAGATCACAGGCTTTCCTGTGGGGGGAAGAAAGTGGCAGAGAGCAATAGTTCAGGCTGCCTCTACAGATGAAGCCTTGGAGTGACTCATCTGCATCTCTACCTGTTCAGTCCTTGGCTTTTTCCCTGACAATACCTTCGAGATGCCACAAGGCTGTGGTTGCTTTTGTGATGCAAATCAGTCCTGCCAGGTCTAAGAAGGTAGCTCATTCACTCCCCATCAATTTTTAAGGCAGCCTGTAACGTCTCTCATTTGGAATAAGGATTTTGGCAAGTGTTTCAATCAGACAGTTACAATCTGACTCAAAATTTGTTTTAAAAAATTTTCAGTTCACATTGTCACTCTGAATTGTACATGAGTGCAAAGAGCTGGACTGAGAGACTGAAAAAGATACATTTTCTTTCCTGGGGTGAGAAGAAATTTTGCCTGCGAGAATGAGCTGAAGAGTTGCTGGGTTTTCCTGAGGAGGAAGACAAGAGCAGAGAGGACAAAAATGGTCCAAATGATCATTCTGTTGTTACCAGGACGTGTGCCAGGTGACTCATTAGTGGCCAGTTCTCCAGAAGGGGAAGCAGCACAATAGTATTTTGCCAAAGGGGGAAGAGTAAAGCAAATAGAGGCTCCAGTGCATCTGTTTGAGAGGGCTGGAGTAGGAATAGATTTCCCAAAACATAGGTGGCATGTCCTGGAGTTTAGGGATGGAGCCAGCAGCAGGGTGGGCAAGCAGAGAGGAGTTGCTGTGATGCTGTAGTCATGTTACCCTGCAGAAGCTTTGTGTATACAGGATATTCTCAGGCTTTGCTGCAGATGTGATTCCGGGGAGGATGTATTAAACTGAGGCAGGGGAAATGGTGGGCTTGATTGGTGGCAGAGCACTGTTCTCCAAAACCCTGGCAGGAATCCTCACACTAAGAGGGTTAACAAGGAGAATATGGCACATTTCACAGTTAGGACTACTTAAAAACTCCTGGATAAAGAGTAGATACAGTTTAAACAGAAATATCTCAGTTGTGATATCTAGAGAAGCCTGAAGTGGGCATATGTGACCATTCTTCACACATTCCCTCGATAGCATATCTCTGTCTTTCTGAGAAACTTGTTCTTCTCTAATTCTGTCACCCCATGTGCTGGAGATTGAAGAAAAACACACAATATTATGAAATATATTTTAAAAATTTTGTAATTGGCAGTATGGTAAGAAGAGTAAACAGATCATCAGGCATCAAAGATACTACAAAAATCATCAAAGACTATGATATGCAGCAATTAATTCTTCTAAGCTGGTGATGCCTGAGTCAAGAAAAGCCTTATGTAGTTGCTAGAAGGAAGGTTGTCTACTGAGGTGCTGTGATTTCTAGAGTTAAGTCATATGGCAAATAGAAAAGGAATAGAAAAAAAAAATTAAGCCTTATAGAAAGCCCAGACGATTTCTAATACATCTTAAAATTCACATTCATGTTGTCAGTTTTTGATTTACTTCCTTCATATTTCAAAATTAATTTCAGGATGGTTCAAACGCATTCTTAATTTACCATCTTAACTTACCACAAATTTACTTCAGTTATAGTTGTATCACTGCAATGGCCTGTACATGGTGTAGAGATTTTAGCCTAGGAAAAATGATGTACTGGGGAGTAAGCAACCATGAAAGAAAGGAAAAAACACAGAAAAAATACTGAGTAGAGAAGCTTGGTGCAAAGGAAGTGGCCTGGATTGGAAAGAGAATTCATTGGTGCCAGCCTGCCTTTGAAAGCTTGCCAAAGTGCATTAGACAGTTGGAAACAGAGTTGTAAAGGGGAAATTTAATCTCCTTCCTAGAAGATAGCAAAATTTAACTGATGCTGGATAAAGGGGAACCTCCTGTGATGCTGTATGGCTAATTTTCAAGAGAATGTTTAATTCTTTCAGATATTGCAAGATGGCATTTACCACTCTACTAAATAGAAATTGCTGCTTGTGAAAATCAGTTTAGTAAATGTTATTTTGTAGGGTGTGTTGGCATATTAGGCAGTCCTGAAGATTCTTTATCCACTTTGACCTGACCTGCTAAACAACTGCAAATTTTCCTTCATTCAGTGAGCTTTAGCTGAATAAAAAATCCTGCCAATACTCAATAAATCAGTCAAATAAGAAGAGGCATGGTATTAAGATAATACGGGAAATATTTTTTAAGATAGAAGTATTCTGCCTGTAGTTCTGTTAATTTTATTCATGCATGCATAGTGCACAATTATGCATGTAAATTATGCATGTGTACATTATGGTGTAAAGGATTACATACACCCATGTGCATGGTATCTACCAAATCTTTACTCTGTAAATAATTTATGTTTATTGCCAAGTGGAATCAGAATTTTCCAGTCATGGGGGAAAATAAAGTCTTGTTGGTCCATCATGTTGTCATTATCACTGATGCCTATTAACCAATTCCACAAATATGAAAGTCTAGATGTCCTACCTCTTCTTGGATAAGTTGTTTGATTCCTGGAGCTAATTTACTCAAGTTTGCATCTGTCTTTCTCAAACTTCATGTAGGATTTGCTCTGGGTGAGAAGAACAAAGAGAATACTGGTACTAGTTTGTGCTTTGGGCTAATTTGGAAAGAGTAGAATATTTTATATTTTGTATCCCACCTGCTGCTAGTCTTGCTGGTAGGGAGAAAGGAGGCATTTTTTTTGCTGTGATACTCACACTGCTTAACTAATACTCACCAGAGCTAAGCCCTGTAAAAAAAAACACAGAAAAAAATTTTTTTTTGGCTTGGGGTTTTTTAGGTGAGTTTTTGTGTGGTGGATTTTGTTTGGTTGTTGGATGTTGCTTTTTTTTTCATGGAAATAAGAGAGGCTGGACAACTGCCATAAGTAATACTGGAAGCATGCAGTTACTTCTGATCAAGACTGTCTGTTAACATTTTGTCTGCCTGTGGGCTTGGAGTTCGTCATTCCAGTCTTTCATTCAGGAGGGATGAACATGTTGTAAAATATTGTGAGATAATGTTGGATAATGGGTCGTCAAATAGAATTAAAAGGCATCATTCAGAACATACAAGGGAGCTGTTTTGACATGTGAAATACACAGAACCAGGTTGCCTCAGACTATATTGATCAGCAAATAGTAAATACATCTGTAATTCACATTTCTACAGTAAGAGTTGCCTGCACAGCACTTGCATAGCCTGTACTTCATAGGTGACACTGTTGAAGCAATTCAGGGTGATGATCATTCAAACAGACTGTCAGCATTGGGATGGCTCTGGTATGACATTTTCTGCCAACTGAAAAACAAGACCTAGGACAGGGTACAGAGGAAGCCTTTTGTTGATACCAGGTTATGGCATTATGCTTTTAACCTGCTGTCAGCCCAGAAGGAAAGATGAATCTGCTTTCTTTGGGTTGAGATGCCACTACCTGTCAAACCAGAAATGTCTTCCATTTATGCACATTAAAGTGAGCACTAAGCAGCACATGTCTTTATTAGGACTTTGCTATTCTTAAGTAGCAAAGGCTAGGATTTGTCACAACATAGCATGGAAAAAAATGAGTCATCCATCAAGTGGAGTAGGATAGGTCTTTTCCAACTTAATTGATTGTGTTATTCTGTGATTTTTTCCGTTTCACATGGTTTCTCCATTCTTGCCTTGTAAGCCACTAGCCCTTTCCTTCATTTTCATACATTTGCAATTTCAGTTTGTTCATTTCCCTTTCTGGTTTTGCTCTTCATTTGTATATAGGGGGAAGTAGATATGAGAATTAGGGGAAAAAGTGGTGAGCACACTCAAAGCCACAACAGAATGGTTTGGGGACAAGTGGTGTCTTTAGATATGGCTATGGCATCTGGATACTTAGGAATTACATCCATGCGTGTGAACTGAAGTTAGAAATGCCAAAATACTTATAAAGGGTACAGTTTACAAGTCATGTATCGTTTTTGCACTGAATAACTGATTTGTCTTTGCAGTTAACACCATTTATGTCTGAAATAGAACAGTAAGTGCAGTGTCCCTGTTTGCTAGCACTTCAGGCTTGGGACTGTAATGTAAAGTATAATGTCAGGCAGTGCCTTGCTGAGCCTAATTTATGGCTTTGGAACAGCTTGTTACACACCCGGTGTGGGACTGGGTGATGGGAGTAAAGAAACTCCCACCTTTCCATGTGCCCTAACAGCAGATTGCCAGGTCTGCAGAGCTCTGCTGCATCAAAAGTAGATTAAATCTTTATTTAAGAAGCACAAGATGGTGATAGTGCTCTTAAACAGTAGCTGCTATTAAAATGTCAGCATTGCTGTCGCTCACCACCCAGCACCTGAGTTAGTGCTGCTTTCCCTGGTAGTGAGAATGGAAAATAGGTTGCTACTTACAGTGAACTATTGTGAATGAGGAGCACAGATCTAATCCTTTTTGATATGGCTTATTATTCATCTGTAAGATTAAAAATGTATGTTGTATTACTTCAGGGGTTGCACTGACCTCTAGATTTCATGCTCCTGGATTCTAATACTTCTTATGTACTGTTATGTTTTTAGTCCATATTTTGGCAATATCAAGGCTTACATGTGAAAGAAAATGTAAAGTTACCCATAATATGGTGATGGTCAATTTTCTGAAAACTTTAGGGTTTTGTTTTGTGAGCATTGTGCACAATGGCAGATATTGATATTTTAGCTAATTATTCAATCAAAGAGTTGGCAGGTCAGTCAGTGGGAACGATGTACAGTGGACTAGAATTGATCACACTTCATTTCCCATCAATTGGCAGAGCAAATGGCAGCTTGGATGATAAGTTAGGATCATTGCCAGTCATTTCTTGGGCTCATGCCTTCCTTTATTTATTTTTTTTCCCCTCCAGACGAGCCCCCCCCCAAACTATTTGATGAAAGTGAATGCCCTCTGATGTTGGTGAATAAAGCAATGCAGAGTTTTTGTAACCTCTGAGGGATGTGAGACTATTTCTGGCTCCACAATTGATGCTACTGCATAGTCCTATAATCACCTAACCTTATTGAATTGTCCCCATGTGAAGATTTGATTTCAAATTTTGTAATCATTATACATAATTTATTTTCACATAGGTTACAGGTTCATCTGTAAAGTGATGCAATTTCACCCCAGAGCTCTTTGAATATTTGGCTTTTCATTTTAACTCTTTTAGGATATGCTTCTGACACTTCCAACTTTGGTGATTTACTGGTAATTAGTAGGGTTCCATGACACATTTATTGTAACCTTCCAAAGAGTGATGAATCACATACAAAGAAGTGGCTACAAAGAAGTGGTTCCCTAAGACTTTTATTTAATACAGAAACCCAGAGATAGATGCCATGAAGAGCTTTGGTGTGTAAAGCAGGACTTAACCCAGTTAAAGCTCTACTCCTAAATCTAAATGTAAAGTTTCAGTTTAAAAAAATCTTTGCTTAGCTGCTGACTAACCCTGAAAGCACATAAATGAGCTTTGCTGTTTCCTCATTTGAATTTCAAGTGAACTGGATGCCTACATTTGTTTTTCTGCATCTGCCAAAATCGTTGCCTGAATCCTGTGTAAGGCTGCTCAAGAGCTGAAAATTAGAATTTCTTTTTCCCAAATGCTCTGCCAGGTTTGGCAGCCCCAGCCTGCATTCCCAGAGCCATGGATGCCCTGTCCAAGGGACGCTGCCATCTACCCACGGGAGTTGTTTCTTCAGGTCACTCCGGGCTGGGGGGCAGCTCACGCTTGGTGTGGGGGTTCTGCATGTGTCCAGTTTCTAGGGTTGTGTTCTTTTGTTCCTGTCAAAAAGGTAACATACTGCTTAGCTTTTGGGATAGAGATTGATTCCTTTTTGAAAAGGTGAATGTTCAAAAATAATCTGGTTTGACAGGTCAAATGTTTTTGCATTAATAAGCTTTCTTTTGAAAATACATTGCTTTTATTTGCTCTCCCAGGTGTCTGTTGGTCAATACTAATTGAAAAAAAATCGTATTTCTGATATGAAACCATCCACATGCTAAGTAAATATACATTGAACCAAAATAAGCTATTTTAATAACTTATTTTTAATTAAATGCAAATGTAGCATCCTTTGCAGTCTGTTAAAGCAAACATAACCCCCAGCACATTTAGCCTGTTAAAAAGAAGATTTTTGCTGTGCTCACAGTATTACACAGTAATTAAAAAGGAAACCAGCTAAGCCTTTGGAACCTGTCCCCTTCTCTAAAATGTAATTAATTTATGTTTAATTATAATAGTAGGGCTGTACCGTGATTATTATTTTTGAGGGGTAGAAATCTTGCACTGTTGCTTTTTTTTTTCTGAGTGTGTGTTTCTGGAAGCGGAACACAGGACAGAAAGGGAAAGATTTGAACTGCACTCCAGCTGTAATTAAGCGCTGACACATCAGTGGCGTTTGGCTGCGTTTCTTCAAATGTGGGTTTCCAGGACAGAGGCTCCTCCCGGCTGTGCTGTGCTGACATGAGCTGGGCTTTCTCCTGGGAGCCTTCTCCTCATTTCCTCCACGGATGTGCAAATCCGGGAAATAGGCAGGGCTGACAGTGCAGACACTGCCCTGCCCAAGGTGAAATTCCCACTTTGTCCGCACTGGTTTTTAGGATGTCAGGCTGCCAGCTGTCCTCAGTGGCTGTCCCTTGTGAGGCTCTCCTGGTCTCCCGGTGCCTGTGGCTGAGCCGGGATTATGCTCTCGTGCCATCTCCTGGCAGATTGTCCCCGGTGTGCCCTGTCCTGTGCAGGTGTGTTTGTCACTGTGTGCCAGCCCTGTTTGTCACTGTGTGCCAGCCGGGAGATCAGCGTCACAGCCAGGAGCTGCAGGTGGCCTCCAGTGGGTTCTGAGGGTCCCCAGCAAAGGTACAGGGACACTGCACAGAGGACACTGCTCCTGCTGAGGCTGCTCCAGCCTGGGGGGGCACAACTCGGGGCTCCGAGGGTGTGCCAGGAGTGGGCACCACCAGGACTGTGGGCATGTGGGCAGCAGATTCCCATACAAAAAACTGTTGTCACTCCAGTGTTTCTCCCTTACAAGAAGACAACATTCTGCCCTCTGTCCCAACTGTTGAAATTGTGGCTCTAGAGAAGGTCTGAGTTTGTAAAACTGTGCTGTTCAGATGGGTGAGCCTTGTTTGGGGCAGTAAAGCTGGAAAGATGAACTTTCATGTCCAGTGCAGAAGAACTGCTTTAGAATATGCCTATTGCTCTGAAAAACTGACAGAAGTTCATTCACATGAAAGAGGAATCCTGAGCTGCAGCCAGGTGTGGTACAGAGCCCTGAAAAGCAAACATTGGTTTAAATTTAAATTTAAAACTTCCTGCTGACAGGTTATCAGTTAGATATCAAGGCATTCAGTATTGGTGGTTTTTAAACAATGAAAGACTGAGAGGTACTTCGAAGAAGTATCTGCAATGTAGAACTTCTTGGTTGTGTTGCTGTGTTCTCCTTTTCATTCTTCCATCACCACCACCGCTGTCACCCGTTTTGTTATAGCAATTTGGGCTGAATTTAATGTGCATTCAGTGTCACTAAAGACAGCAGTGCTGTGCATCCACCTATCTTTTTTTTTTGTTCCTGCCTTCTTTTGACTTCTCTTTGTGTCCTGCTCTGATTGTGAAATGGATCCAGTGAAATACACTCCAGCCCCCAACCCAGGAAGAAGTGAGCAGGCATTGTTCAATGCCACTGCCAGGTAAAATGCACTTAAATGACACACACCTCACATCCAAGAAGTACAATTTGGGACTAATAATGTAAAATAAAAAGCAGATAAAGTGTATCAAGCACTCAGAAATCCCCTGTGACTCTGGAATTCCACATTTCACCCCTTTGCAGGAAAGTTTTGTTTCTGCTGCTGCTCAATGAGAGGTGATTCCTTTTTTCTTGATTTCTGTTTTAAACCTCCCTCTTGCATTCTGTCTGGCACACTTTCCTACACTTCAGATTCCTTGACCCAATGCATTATGTAGCTGTGATTTTAAGTTACATCATTTCGCCGGTTTCAGATCAGTTACATCTTTAAACGAGGAATATGTTACTGAAGAATGTTAACTTAGTGCTTGGGAATCATGCTTCACTCCAATTAATTGATGGTAAAGTATCAGTAAAAGCATTTGTATGCCAGAGCCACAAGCCACTGCCCTAAACATCTGTGAAATACACAGATCTGGAAATAGGCTTCACTTCTACCAAGGTCAGCCCCTGCTCTTGCTCTGTTGTTAGCTGACTTGCTATCAGTTCTTCCCTGGCTCATTTTTCAAGGGCTCCTCATTCTCATATGCCCTGCAGCTCAGGGTACCTTCTTCTGAGAGAGACCTTCCTTTCTCCCCAGCCAGCCTTTTCTAGTGCTTCCTCCAGAGATTCCAGTTAACCTCATCCTTTTCACTCACACAGAACATAGCTTTGACATTCTGCTGCAAACTGAAGAACACCTCTTTGGAGAAGCAGTGCCACATTGGCAGACAGAGTGGCAGCTCTTGTACTTGATTGTCTAATTAACCCTCACTGGCAGGTTCATTTCAGTGCTAAATGGTTCCATGTACAAAGTGTTTAATTTCATATTAACCTGCATGTAGACAAATAGACTCAATACAAACATCCTGATTGGATAAATGTGTTTATTTTTGTCTCCTGATCAGGACTATGGTAATAGTGAACACTTGGAGAGACCTATTTTGAATATGAGAGAGACCTTTTAATAAAACCCCCAAAACTGAAAGAGCTGATCCCTGAATTAAAACATTTCTTTTTCAAATGTAGCTGTAGTCCAAAATCAGTTAAAATTGTATGAAACATAGTTGTAGATATATTGATGTTTGTATGTCTGTCTTCAAGATGTTTTCTTTGCATCTGGTTTTTGTTCAAAACTAAATATACAAATACTTTAGCACAAAACGCTCAAGAGAGAGTTGTCTGCATATGTGCATGGGAGAAATTTGCAGTGTGTTTCTGCAACCTGTCACTCCTAAGTTAAATGGATGTTTTGGCCACTTCAGCTGCCAGTACCTGTTTCCAGCATCTGTCTTTGGTGTCAGTATGCCAGTGATTATGGAGGCTGCCCTGGGATCCTGCTGTGGAGGTGGTACAACTTTGTCTGTTATTGAATCTGATACATCCTCAGAAAAACATTTTCGATTCAGATGCAGCATCCTCTGGGAGGAAAAAAGGGGTTTGAATTTGATTTCTTTAATTTTGTTCTCTAGTTTCTGGTGTGCTGTTAAGTCAGCGGGACAGAAGTAAGAGGATATAGAACAGCCTGGTTTACATAAAACAAGCTGATGAAGATTACATGGAGCTGCCACATGAGAATCAAAAGACCACAAGGCTGAACATTTTTGATAGATTTTGAAGGAAAGACATTTGAACAAAATTTTTTAACTAAGACCTTTCAAAGACATAAGGAGCGTTAGTTTTTATTTCACCTTACTTTAACTAGGTAGAGAAATACAAGACAAAATATATTTTAGAAAAATTCTCTGTGGGGTCAGTAACTTTCTAATTAGAGATTTGGTCCTACATTTCATCTGGCCTGTTCTAGGGGCATGCTGTGCTAAGTTCTGTTAAAACTGGATACCATTGGAAAGGCTTATTTTGTCCTTGCAATGCCCATCACATTGTAGAGATAATAGTTGCAGTGAGTGTTTAGATGCATTTGGATGAGCCCAGATAGTGCCACGGAAAGAAAAAAGTGCTTGAATTTGAAAACTTAAGCACAAACTTTAAAGATCAGTGATGCTTGGCTTTAATGCTGGGTTAGATAAAAAAGGTACCCTGTGAAGCTTGAGGCTCAAAAAATATCCTGCATAGCCATGACAGGTGCAGAGAGAGCATATGAGGGCATACTTCCATGAAGTATTTAAACTGGAAAGAACTGCCAAAACATACCAAAGCAAAGCAGAGAAGTTGATGTGAAAACATTCTGAAGCAAAAATCCAAACTGTCCAATACCTTTCCTGGAGATCGTTATAATTTCTGGTTTTCTGACACTTCAGTGATAACAATTTGCATAGTTAAGACACCATGCCTGTGGCTTTATTTCATTTTAGTACAAGTACTTTAGCTGCAGAACAAAAGTAAAGCAGTTTGATGTAATATGGATGTCTATTTGCACTCCTTTTAAGATAAACATTAGGCAGTAACCATTTCTTTAGAACCTGTATATTGTTCATATGACACTCTCTCTTGTATAACAGTTCATGTTCATCAACATGATACATTCCTGCCTGATTTTCCAGTTCTGCCTTTCATTGAGGATATTCTTTTCTTTCTCTGATTGCTTTTTCTTCTGAGACCATTACTCTAGTTGATAGCTTCAGGTTATCATTGTATCCTATCTCCCTCTCCAATAAGCCTATGATTGATACTAATCTTCCTCATGGGACACATTTATAGGTTTCAGGATGGAAACTACTCTCTAAATCTTAGCTTTATATGTGCTGACAATTTGCAAGGTTGCACCTTATATTCACTTCAGGTGGCTTAGGGGAAAACATCAGCAGCTGGTAATCATGCTTCTAAAATAAGAAGAGAAATGTGCCCCATATACCAAAAGTTACCCTGTTCATCTCCTGTGCTGCTGCTCCTGCTCATGTATTTTATGTAACTAGAATGGGCTCCGTTTCTATAGGCGGTCAATGTCCTGTAACCAAATTCATGCCTTTTCTTTCCAGTGAGAGAAGCCATATTTTAATTAATCTAATGGAAGCTTTGACTAGCAGGCAGTCCCCTGAAAACGAGTTAATGTGCTGGAAAACACTTCACACAAGCAGAAGACTCTTCATTGACTAATATGCTTAACGGTACTTTTTCTAAGAAAATTGCTCCAGTGAAAGCTTTGTGGAGTGCATTTGTTGGGTTTTTTCCCTCTTCACAATATAGCCTCCTGTTCAGAAATTTAATTAGATCTGTCTAAGGACCTTTTGAAAATAGCATTATTGTATTTTTCCTACAGGTTTTGCAGATGTCCCTCAGTAGGGTATCATGGCAAAAAAAGTATTCGATTCCTTGGCAGAGTAAAACATAAGGTGCTGTGATCACTGGTGTGAGGAATGTGCTGGAGTTCGACTATTTCACTGTCTTAACCAATATCTGAAGGCAGAGTCCAGTTATATAACTAACTCTGAGGAACCAATGGGAAATGACAATGCTGTTTCCACAATATTTGCATATTCAAGCTCCACAGCCCAAGAAACAAAGAGAAATAATAAGAAATTCATTTGTTTTATCTTTTATCTTTTTAAACAGACATGCATTTATCTTTATGAGCAGACTTGCCAGACCTTTTTTGAATTGCAAAGTCTCGCTGCAAATGCTTGTAATTTGGATTTGCATAAGGATTAACAATGTTGGGCAAGTGGTACCTCTGAACCCTTTCTGTTTACTTGTGCAATATCAGTTACTGGGATATACTTTTGAAGGCAATCAATGCTTTTAGTTCAGTGGATAATACAGTTTGTTTTCATGGTAAATTCTCTAATGCTTCAAAAGTGTACTTCAACAAGAATTATAAATGTATTTGCTCTGAGGATTTTTTTCCCCTCTTTGACACCACTGTACCTGCATAAAGTGCTCTTATCTAGCATAAGGGCTAAAGAATCAAAAACTTGAGGGAGAAGTCTGAGCTGGTATGCAGAGTAGAAATTAAGCTACACTCCTGTATGAATACACACATGCAAATGTCATGGTCAAAGCAAAATAATCTTTTAGATCTGAACTTGGCACCACAAAATCAAAACTCACAGAGACTTCAAAAGGGCATTTACCTCAGCAAGTTGAAAACTCTTCTCATCCTTTAGGTGTTTCAGTTTGGGTTTTTTTCTCCAGCTTTTTATACACAGAAGTGTTGCCTACAATGTTCCAATATGCATCTGAATGACTTCTACTGTTCAGAGAAGACTGGCTTGATAGCATCATTTCATAGATGGGACTTGAAAAATAGAAAGCTCTTTTGGCTTGTATGTGCTTGGGTTTTTGTTTGTTTGTTTGTTTTAGTTTTGTTTTTAATTTTTTATTCCTTTCATAGTATTATGAAAGCACTGTTCCATAAATATATTACAAACCAAAAATAATCAGGAACCTGCATATCTCCCAGAATCCTTGCATTGTGGAAATCAATTCAGAAGTGCACAGCTGTGCTTCACTAACAAGACAGCTTGAGTCCCACAGCTTGCTGCACTGGCTTACAGAACACAAGTTACTTGGTAAATGTGAGGCCTCAGGGTTTCTATTTTACTTTAAGGTGGTTGTTGGGAATCTCTCCAAGAAGAGCAGATTTGGCCTTACAGTTTTCAGTCTTTTAGGGAAAATTCTAAGGAAGGAGGCACATTGATAGAAACAATACATGTAGCTTGTCGTGAGGGATGGACACAATGGCATGAGAAGCTTTCCACTTGGGGCAGTGCTGAATGACAGGGGCTCACCAGAGCTGGAGCATTCAGCTGTTTGTGATGTGCCAGCAATGGGCTGGGCATGGCTGGAGCTCCTGCAGAGCTTGGGATATAGTTGTGACAGGGGGATTATCCTCCAGGCCTCTGGGAGGAGAGCACTAGGAAGGAGCAGACAGCCTGATGGAGCAGTGGTTCCAAGCCAGCAGCCTGTGAGAAACCTCAGAGCTGATCAAAGCTACAAGAAAGTGAAAAAAATTGAAGCTGCCAGGACAAAATATTGTATCACTTGCAAAGCCTTAATTATTTAGTGTTTTTGCTGGTGGCTGATGACCCAGGAACCAAGAGCAAGCCAGAAGTAATGAATTGCATTGAACATGGTGTGAACTCACGGTTCATTAGCGTCACGTAGGAAATGTTGATTAAGTTCTGTGCACAAGGCAAGGAATATAAAAAGCAAATACTGAGGTAACATAAAGTGAGTGTCACAAGCTCTTGTGCTTAGGCCAGGCACAATGGCCACCAGGTAGGGGAGACATGAAACTCCTTCCAGAGAAATCACCTACTTTGTAACAAACAGAGAAAGCAAGGCTGCTCTGGAATAAGGTCACTTTCTCCTGAACCAGTAAGACTGGCTCTTACAGGGTTTATGTGTGCTTTTTCAACCATTAACATACTGAATTCAACTGAATTAATTCAGTTGGAAATGGGAACAGATTTGCTTTCCTGTACATCAATCTTATTTGTACCACTGCTTTTAGTTGTGCAGTCAGTGTGGGAGCTGTTGCAGAGAGGCTGTTGGTTCAGTAAGACAGTGCAGGTGGTTCAGAGAGGAGCAGCTCTGTAGCCTCTCATTCCAGCTCTGGCAAATGCTGGCCAACAATAGAGGTGCTGCAGTGCAAAAGAAACATTTTGCACTTTGTCTTAAATGCTTAGTTAAAGGTCATCCATCCAAAACGAATTTTGGTATTCTTTAACCTTTCATGGTATCTCTTGTTTCTCAATACCCTTTGAAGTCATCTGTGATATTTCCAGATGTACCCATGAAGAATGCTGGTGTTCATGAACTGAGAGGTGGTCTTCTGCTGAACTCAGGAGTGAGCCGTTCTTACTCCAGGTCTTTTTTTGTTGTTTTGGTTGGTGTTTGGTTTGATTTGATTTTGTTTTTGTTGCTGTGGCCAGGTCATCATTGCCAAGATAAAATACTCTGGCTTTTATTTATAGAACAGAAATTTTTACATGACTGATAATGGAGTGATCTGAACCCAGGGGTCTTGAAAGTAGGTCATTAAGTACTCAGTATAAGAAAAAGTGTGTTTTAGTCTGTTCATGATGTTACTGGAGAGAGCTGTCTTCTTTTCTAAATCTTGGCTGTAAAATCAAAAGACTTCTATAAGCAAAAAAAAATTATTTGATTTCATCACAAAGAAAATAATTATATCCGAGAATAACATATTTTGTATCAGGAACATTTTTCAATTTATTCTCGAGCACTTGAGCACTAAAGTGTCTGAAAATAACATTTTTCGATAATTGGACAATATAGATTTTAAAGTCAATAACAAAGCAAATTACCTCAAATTGGAAAATACAGAAACAACTGTGGCATTTTTTTTTGTTTCATTAACCAAATCAGGCATTTGTGATAGAGCAGCAGCACTTCTGGGCTAATCTCTGGGAGTTGCCAGGAGTCAGTTTGGCCTGTGGGAATGCTCATAGCTGTGCAAAGCTGCACTTACTCATGGGCACAAAGGTGCTGTTATGGGGCTTATCCCATGAAAAAGTTCCCCTGCTGCCTTCATTCCCTTGGGATAGCCCATTTATCCTTGAAAAGCACCAGCTGATTTGCCATCTTCTGGGGCTCTACTCTGTGAACTTGTACTGTAACCTCTGTTCTCCCTCTCTCCATGCCTGTCTTGGGATTACTGGAATTGAGAGGTGATTTGGGCAATTTTTTTGGACAGTGCTTGGCTCATGTGCTGTCCAAGTGCCCGACCTGTGTTGCAGCAGTAGCCATGTGCTCTGCCCTGTCACAAAGGTGCTGTCCATGGAGTTCAGGCACACATGAACTATGGCTGCTTATTAGCAATGGGCACCATTCAATGTCAGCAGCTTTTACATGCATGATATGTTACACTACAAAGTAATTAACAAAGATGCCATAAAACTCGCCTACCTCTCACCCCATCCTTTTTGAAGCAAGGTTCCTGAAATATAACTCATATTTCATGGGGTTTGCTTTTTTTTCACTTAGCTTTTTTTTTTTCCAAAATATCACTGTAATAATTACTGTTTTCTGTGGAGCTAATGTTCTTCTGGTTTAATGGCCCCTGGTTATTCTCAGGCCATCAACTTTTTCCAGCTGGTCATCAATCCCAGAGAACTGCCTTGTGCCTCCATTATTATTGCTTAAGTAGATGACATTTCTGGTGCCACTGCTGCCTCCCAATGAGATGATATTACAGCCAATGGCTTTTTTTCTCCCCTTGCTTTCACTGTTGTCAAAGCATTATAAACAGCTGGTGTGAGAATGTTGTGGCTGTTCACCGTGAATTCCTCTGACAATTTTTAGGTGTGAGTTTTGTAGACTTCAGCTGAAAGAATTTGAGTGAGGCAACTGAAAATTACTTGCCTAGAGCAGCTACAAGGGCTCAGCCCCCATGCATCATTCAGGAAGTGGCTAGGCAATACCTGACTATTTCACTCTAAAGACTTTTTCCCAGAAGGAACATGTTTCAAACAAGACCTGGGACAGATGTTCTGGGGAGTGTTAATGCTCATTATGTAGCCTCAGACCTCTCTCCAGGTTTGCATAGCTCTGCTGATGGCTGCCCTCTTTCCTAACAATTGACGGATTCTGTGGCAGACTTTTTAAAAAGAAACAAGGAAGTTGTAGCTCAGTAGGGTAGAAACCAGCAGAGATTGTTTAGGTGAAAATGCCTTGCTATGTGGATATTCAAAACTGTGTGAGTTAACATTGGTGCTGACTACATTTCCTTTAACCTCATTAGCACCTCGTCTTGCTTTCCCAAGCATGGTGGTGGAGCACCTAGTTCACCTTAGAGCCTTTCACTAGGCAATTCATCACAGTGGCAGATGAAAGCTTAAAGGAAAATGCATGTTAATACCGCATTAGGAACCTTGGCTCGCAAAGGCATGAACATTTTCACCCATACCATTAGCTCTGGATTATAGTCCACAGATGTGAAAGAGACTTTGTTTATTGGGGGAGATGGAGATACAAGGCTTACTGGTTGAATCACTGTGCAAATTGTATACTTCTTATTTTTTCTTTAATTAAAAAGCATTAAGCATTCATGAGCTAGTCTCACAGAAGAAAGAATCTCAGCCTGTAATTGTAACCACTTAGTACCTTCAAAATTAAAACCAAGTTACTACAGTAAAACACTCCCATCAAGTACTCAGACAGGAGTTTTTGAGCAGGAGCCTGAGATTGTGTCAAGCCTACATCATGTGTCCTTTTCAACTTTAGAGCTTTAAGCTGTGCCTCACTGCAGACTGATTTAGTCATTGAATTCCTGTATACGTGTAGATCAGAATGATCAAACTGCAGTTCAGTCTCTGTGCCAGGGGTTTTTCTGATGGGATTTTTGGTTGGGCTGGTCATTGTTGTTTATTTGCTTTATTGTTGTTGTTTGTTGTTTTTCAAAGACACTAAGATACACACCAAGTGCAAGATACTATTTCCTGGAGGCGACCAAGGCACACCCTCAAACAATCTTTATTTATCTCACAGTTTATCGTATTCTTGTTAGAAAGTAGCACTTTGGGAATACTCTTAACGCTTGCCCCTTTTAGTTCTCATGCTGAGCAGTAGATAGTGACATGCTCCTCTATAATTGATACCTGTGGTGGTGGCATACTTCAGTAACATGATTTATCATGCATTTTCATTTTCATGAAAGCTTGTTTTACTCTTCTGCTTCCATTAGGTCAGCACTCACTGTACAGGCACCTCCCATTCCATTTTACTGTAACTTTCAAGCACGAACTGACAAGGTAGCAAAGGTTCAGTGCACTAACTCACTGCCATGTAAAATACACACAGACATTACTGACCAGCTCTGGCTGTTGAACCATAAAGGAGGCATGAGAGCACTGCAGTGGTTGTGGCACAACTTGGAAGGATTGGGCCAGGGTATCCATCTCTTCCATTAGCAAAATGACCTGACCCCAGGGGTTAAAAGCTATTCACACGTGAATTTATGAAGACTTAGGATTTATGATTTCCTGGGAAAAAAAAAAGGAAGTGGAAGAACAAAAAATAACTATAGCTGTTATAGCAAGTGGAAAGAGTACAATCCTAGACAGTTGGGAAGAGTAGAGAAGCTGTTGTGATTTCTGTTTATGAAGCAGCAGGTGGACTTAGCTCTACATAGGAACTCCAAGGGCTGTACTTCTACACCATATTCCCCCCCAAAATGTACAGGTAATGGGTCCCCAGCTATTTGGGAAGACTGCCAGGAGAGACTGATGAACATTGAGGTTTTTGCTGTGAAATATGCCATGGATGTGTAAAACACAGCTGAGTTGTGAAAGGGAAGATGTCTGCAGCTAACTGTGAAGGGTGTATGTCTTTGCAGCCGCTAAAGATGCACTGCAGGAGCTGTGCACTGGTCACCAGCTCTGGACACCTGCTGGGGAGCAGACAAGGGGACAGGATCGACGAGAGCGAGTGCGTCATACGGATGAACGACGCACCCACGCGGGGCTACGGGAAAGACGTTGGGAACAAGACCAGCCTCCGGGTCATTGCACACTCCAGCATTCAGAGGATTTTACGAAATCGCAACGAACTCCTAAATATGAGCCATGGTGCTGTGTTCATCTTCTGGGGCCCAAGCAGCTACATGAGGAGAGATGGCAAAGGCTTGGTGTACAACAACCTGCAGCTGATGAACCAGATACTGCCTCAGTTAAAAGTGTATATGATTTCTCGCCACAAGATGCTACAATTTGATGACCTTTTTAAACGGGAGACTGGAAAAGACAGGTGAGAACTTACATGGATACACCTGGGGATGTCACAGAGTAGTGAAATAATGCAGTTTATATATACCAATTTCAGATCTGCTCACAGGAACAATCCTGCCCATTAAATCCTCTGCCTCATGAGTTTTAATGTGGCATGACATGCCAAATAACATCACTGGTAACATAAGTAAAAAATACACATCAAAATGATTTGTATGGAGTATTGCCTCATCAGCCTAGAATACCAGAGTCTGGATGTACTATTTATAGAGTCGAGGAGGCAGGAGCTGTTTAAATCTCACTTTGGGGTAATATACCTTAAAGTTTTTTTCACTGATTCTGAAAAATTAGAATGGATAGGTTATGCTTTCTTATAGAGGAAATGCCACCATTCAGTGAATTATAATAGCTGTTTATTGAATTTAAGCATTCTTGGAACATTGCAGCTGTAAAGCTTCTTGTAAAACAAATAAACATTAGTCATACATTAGGTGCTTCAGAACAGTTCATCTTACATTTGCAACTGGAAAATGGAAAGTTATTATGATAGTTACATCTTTATGAGACTGTTTATGAGACTTGTAGGCTGATCTTCAAATCAAATTTGTAGTAAGTGACCCACTGCAGTACTTGTATATTTTTACATATAGTGTTTGAAAATGGGCATTCAAACCAAAGACTTCTCAGCATGAAAGGCATTTATTTTTAATGAAGTTCTATTTTTTTACTTATTAAATGTGCTGCTGTTAAAATGGCACAGGGTCCCCATTTAGATACAAATGAAGAGGTAGGTTTATTGTGCAGTAACTCTCAGTCAGATGTGCTACCTTAAAAATGCAAAACATACACACCAAAGCTTGAGCAGGGATTGATTCTCTTGTGGACTCGAGCACAGATTTCATTTTCTGGGCTACATGAGAAAGGCAGAACCAATGTTCAAGGAAACTGTTGTATCCTCTTAGCTGAAGGCAACATTTGTTTGGCATTTGCTGCCTTTGTTACACCCCACATGGTTTGCTTGCAGGAGTTCGTGGCTGACAGGCTCAAACCAGATCACAGAGTAACTTGGTCAGTTTTGTAACATTAAAGGTTCTTCTTTTCATCTTCCAATTGGTCTGTTTGGGTCTCTGCTGGAACAAGAAGGATAACAAGGGGAGATATCCTGCCAGTTGTGATGTGTTTGTCTTTTCCAGAGTAAAGCAAAGTGAGAAGATTAATTAAGCATTTGAGCCCTTCAAAACATGTGCAGAGGGTTATCTGTGTGTTAAGTATTTACAAAGGCATGAAAGTCAGCAAAGCTGGAATTGCAGTGTAACGTGGCCACCATGAGCCCCAGGAGGAGGCCCTGGACACGAGCAATGCACGCTGCCACCTCCTTTCCTGGATTATGCTTTTGGTGATCCAGGGTAGGATCATGTGCTGTCCCCAGTTCTGAGGAACAGTTTCCCTCCCTGCTTCACTCTCAGAACTTCAGTTCTGCCATGGGGAGCCAGGGTCCCCTTCCTTCCCTGACATTGCCAGGATCCTGTTCTTTTTCTGACACATGCTGTGCAATTTCAGGCAAGCTGCTCTTTCTGGTTCTGCATCACCCATCCAGAGCCAGAGGCCTGTAAGTGAATATAATGAAAGCATTTCTTTTCCTGCACAGGCATAGGGCTCAGCTCCTGAAATATTCTCAAGGCATTTGAGCCATTAATGACATTGTAACAAGTTTATAGTGAACTCAGTCATGGGCACCCTGAACTCCCAGTGTGAATCAAGGGCACTCAGATGCCTGGAAAATTCAGCCTGAGGAACAGGCCCTGTTGATTTTAATAAACTGCATGCTCTGCTGTGTATGAACCACTCCTTTAGAGGGCACAGACAGCGTACTTGAAGGGCTAAGAAGATTAAAACAGGAGATGAAAATAAATGAATAAGGAAGATGAAAAGAAACATGGGTAGGAAATAATTTGTAAGGGAGAAAATTCAGGTACCCGTGGGGGCAGGAGCAGAACATTGTATAGCCCAGAATGCTGCTGTTCCCTGGGAGGTTTCTACTGAGCTCTTGACATTAGTGCCTGCAAAAAACAAAGGAGGGAGAGAGAAGCATGATTGCAAGGTTGCAATAATCAGACTATTCATTTCTGTCTTGAAAATGATGAGAAAAAAATGTAATTGGATGTATTGTGCTTTCTACAAAAAAATTATTTTTAAATTAAAAAAAAAACTTCAGAAAACATTGCCAGTTAAATAGCATGGTGAAAGACAAAGGCTACAGAGCAATATACTTGGCATTATAAAGTAACTGTACTTGAAAATAACTTTATAATTGAATAAGGGTACATTAAGAAAATACGATTCAGAACCAATATTATAGTAATTAGATAAAAGCAGCATAAATGAAATAACTGCAGGAAGAGTATTTCCATAGAGATTATAAATGAGATTTTGGTGGAGCAGAAAGGCCTTTAATTGTAATTTAGTGTGCACTACAGACTTATCAGCACAGTATGTTAGTTCATCATATAAAAGAATATCTGATAATTTCCCCTAATAAGCACATGACAGTTCTTCATATTCTCTCATTACTGCTGATTAGGTATAAAAATAGTATTCTTCTGTTGGACTCTTGCTCAGATCGTTTATGAAATGCAAGACACTGTAACCCTGTTTCTGTGTTGCTGTCCTACAGACATGGCATTTAAAGAGGGCAGAGTAGTACTTGAAGGAAATTTTCAATCTTTTCTTTGATTATTCAGCTTCTAAGCCAATTTAGTTACATTCAGTTGTTCTGTTTATTGAAAGCACGAAATGACAGCATAAGCAGAAAGCAAGCTAACCCAGCAGAGAGCCTAGCTGGGTGTCCTGAGCTGTGCAAAGCTTTGGTCACGGGCTGGCTGCAATTGCTGCCTCGCTTTTGGAATGGAAGTGTTGGGCACCTGCAACAGTGGACTTGTGCAAGCCCCAGAGCACTCTCAGCCTGAACATGTTCCTGAATTATCTAGTGATTCAAAGCTTAGAAACCCTCAGGTAGCAGAGAAGCAAATTTTTTAGGCTTTTCCCTACCATTCTCTTTCCTAATAATTTTGAGCTAAAAATTCTTACTATTTTATATTGTTGCTGTGCCTGAAGGCCTCCACTGAGCTTATGACCCAGCTGTGACATTGTGACAAACTGCACCACCACCCCCAAGCATCAGTGCACAGTCAGAAAATAAATAAGGCCCCATAATTGGAAATAATGAGATGCTTATAACATGTCATTCTCCAAATGCTAGCTTAGCTTGAAAGCCTGTGTGTCAGGAGCAATAAAAATGTGTTTCAGGAGTTTATACGTTACCAGGTGATCTACTAAGGACAGGACAAATTACCTAGGTTCCCCAGCATCCTCCAGGCATATTTAGTCAAAGAATTCCCTTATGTTTGGAAGTGTCTTTTAAGCAGCTGGCACAGACACCACCACGCTTTTTTTCCTTGTAGTAGTCTGATTCCCCGAGGAAATGGGAAACCTTGGTACAAGGCATTCCTCAATCTGACAGTGCTCAAAACATCTCCTCCTACTGCCCTGTAGGTGACCTACTTGGAACCAGCTTGTTTAGCATTAGCTTGGGAAGCTGCGTGGTGGCTCCTGTCGGCTGAATTCGATGTTAGTGATTGCTGGCATTTGCTTGCAGTGGCTTTTGTGGCCTCGGGTCCCTCTTCCAAGACTGTTTCACATCCTGCCATCACTGGGTAAACTGTAAAAGATGGCCTTGGAATTTGGACCTGGGATTCCCCGGAGACTTCTCTGAAGAGAACGTCATGTTTTCTGCTGTACTTTTTTGGGAGGCTGTGACAAAGTGTCAGAGTTATCTGGCACAGACAGGTGTGGGGGAATGGGATTAATGTAGGTCCAACGTTAATAGATTCAGGTAGAGTGCCCAGCCTTCCCAGAGCCTGCACTTGCTCCCTCGGTGCCTCAGCTTCAGTAGGAGATGAAGGGGGAGGCTGGCACTGTGACAGGCTGTCAGCAGGAATCTGAGCACTCTTTGGGCTGCAGGTAACACAAGCTTGAACTTCTTCCAGTGGGACTTTCCTAGCTGGGTGAGGAGCCATCAGGGAGAACTCCTGTCTTCTTTAACAGAGAGACCTTTGAAAGGTCCTTTGAGTGAACTTGAAAGGAGACCTTTGAGTGAACTTCTCCCTGGAGCAAACACCAAACTTTCTGTGCTCCGTGTCTAAGAGGGGTGCCAGTCCCTACATATGCCCTTGTGACACCTTTAAGATGATTTATTTTGGCATTTTCTTTCTGACATTTCCTTGATCCTCCCATTCCGAGAGTGCCAGCTCTCCCACAACACAGAGCCACTGCAGGAACTTAGAAAAGGACTGAGAATTCCAGTGCGTGTGCCAGGCATCCAATAACCATCATAGAACCCAGCTCTTAGAATCTAAACAGCACTGCCAAGCACCAGAGGAACAGGAAGCATTACTGTTGCTACTTTGCAGATAAGAACCTGTGATACAGCAGAATTTAAACACAGCTTGGAAATCCCTTACATCTGTGAGCAGTTACAGGGTGGTATCTCCTACTTTGCATAATTAATACTGGGATCAGTTGAGCTTCTTTTAAAGCCGTGTCCCAGCCTGCAGTGAAGGCAGGGCTCCCTGCCAGCATTGTCATTCCCATTCTAAGGCTCCCCTCGGGCAGGGGTGGCTCCTAGGATGAAGATTTCCCAGTCTGGCTATTGGACAGTCATATCTGCAACCAGCTAAAGAGTTTCCTACCAGCAGTCACAGTGGGCCTGGGAGCTTCTAGAAACCAAATCAAAAAGTCAGCTGAATATTAACGTTGCTGTGCCTAAAATTAATTACAATGAGGAAAATTTCTGCCCAGATTATTCCACTGACAGGAGGCTCCAGAAAAATTATTAAAAGATGGACGAGCAAAGTAGTCTTGGTTACCTAGTTTTCAAAGCCTTTTACAAGAATGAAGAAAATGCTGAGAAATTGCTTCAGAACGAATGAATGAATAAATAAATAAATCTCAAGAATTATTTGCCAGCTTAGAAACTTAATTATGTTTTTGCTTTCAGGAAGATATCCAACACTTGGCTTAGCACGGGCTGGTTCACAATGACTATCGCATTAGAGCTCTGTGACAGGATAAATGTTTATGGCATGGTGCCACCGGACTTCTGCAGGTAGGATTTATTTTGGAACCATTATTAGCCAACAAAGTTAATGTTACAGATAGATATCTGAATCTTTTAATCTTTTTCCTCTGCAACAAGTCTTCAATCCTCTTAAAGCAATTAATTAAGATGTCCCATGATCTCATTCGGAAAACAACAAACAGCGTTTAATTATGTTATATAAAATATTTTAAAATTTTGTTTGTACAGTGGGAGAATTAATCCATCTTGTTGCTTTCTTTTAGTCTCTGAATATTTATCAGCTAAAAGTAATGCAATAATTGGCATGAAATTAATCTGAAGAACGAAGTACTGGAAACATTACTTTTAATTTGTTTTTTGAGTTCTCCCCAAATTAATAGAGGAACAGTGTTCTCACAGTGACTAGTTTCTAAATTGAACTTTCTTTGCAACTCAACATTATTGTACCTCTGTCACATGAATGCCAATCTTGCAGCTTCCTAAATAATCCCCATGAAACCGCTGCCTGTGACTTTGGAGCAGAGAATCAGTGCTGTCATCACCCATCTTGGGCGTGGCAGGGGGTTGGGTCACACGAGGCAGAAGCAGCACAAGTTGTGTCCGTGGAAGCTGCTCTGTAAAGGATCTGCTTGTGCACCTTCTCCAGCTGGCTTGTGCCTCCAGCCGTGTTCAGGACACTGGTTAAGGTTTTCCCACTGTGGATCAGTGACAGAGGGAGAGTCTTCAGAACTTCTAGTGCTAGACCAAAGTTACATTAGCCACAAGATACCAGTATGAGTACAAACAAATTTGTACTACATCAGCAATCTTGATGCTGACTTAAGTCTCACCTACCCACCCAGCACTAGCCCAGCACTGAGTGGTTCCTGCCCATAGCCAGTGCTGATCCCATTTATCCTGCTGGGTGACCTGGGAAGAGCTGGAGCCAGTCTGGAACGAGGCTTCGATATTTCATCACCTCACAAACCCCTTCTACCAAGAAGTACTTGCTTAAATTTTCTATTGCAAATGCAGTGATCTCTCTCAAGTCTGGTTTATTGTGTAATTCTGGATGTCTTTCAGGGGCAGGGAGGGCAAGGCTGCAGTGCTGGGTTAGTCTCAAAGAATGAGACTGCTTTGACTTTCCTCTGAGCATTTAAAAGGGATCAGGAATCTGCATTTGTCTTGGGCACACTGCGGAATTCCCTGAAGAAATCACAGCATAAAATGTCAGCACTAAACTCCACTTTGTGGGAATTTCTACAAACTATAACAAAATACTGATGATAAATGCTGTGGTGTACTGCCAGACTTCATCATGAATTCTCCAAGGAAAATAGCAAACTAGATCAGATATGCCAGACAACACAAATACCTTCCACAGCACACATATCATTCCTCTGTCATTTCAGTTGGCCAACACATACTACTTCAGTTTCTGTCAGTGGCTGGTCTGTCTTACTCCAGAAGTGGCTGTATTCCAGTGGCACATGGAAGTAATTCTTAAAATGATGATCTAAAAATACATAAGACAGCATTTCACTGCAAAATAACGCGTAATCACGACTTTTAAGACAGAGTCAGAATTGTTTAGATACTTATTAAGAAAACCCAACTAAACCCAAACAAACTGTTTTGAGAGAGACTAAAAATGTCACTAAGAACATATGAAAGGCTTTCATAGAATCAATACACTAAAATCACACGGACTTAAATTATAACACAAGAAAGGCTGTAGATCAATCCTACCAGTGAAAGATGTAATTGTTCTTACAGCTTGCATTAAAAAAAAATCTTAACATAAAGGTACGCACACCTGGTTGTAAAAAGGGAAAAGGTCGTTTCCTAATCAAAGTAATATGAAATGTCTTTACTTCAGCTTGATTCCCCAGGTGATAAAGGAGAAAACTGTAGTTATCAGGCCTGGAAGAAGCTGTCCATGAAGATCTATGAAAAGAGTTTCTTGCCATAAATAGAGTTAACCTTCTTAGCTGGTGGCTCTTCGGCCACTCATTAAGAAGTTAAAACAGTGCTTCCTTTCAAAGAAATAAGACAACAGAACAGAATAGCAGAAAGAAAGAAATATTCTGTAATTGTAAGCCATATTTCCTGGTTTTCAGTCAGACAGAATAAGAATCTACCGTTAGAATAAAAAAAATCAAAACAAAGAAATCCCAACAAAACAACAAAAATGTGTGTGTGTGCTAGATGGTGTGCATATCCTACTTGCTGTGTGCCTAAAGAAACATTAAGATTGGAAAAAAAACCCAAAAAATCTTCTGTCTGTTCAGAATTAATATCACCAAATTTGTAACTTCAGCAGATAGATACCCATTCATTTTTAAGTATTAATTTGTGGAATAAGTAATGAGTGTGGTGATCACTGTCATGGAACTAAATTAGTGTCACATCTGTAACGTGAAGGACACCTCAAAGGTACCATGAATCTCATGCTGTTGATTCTGCTACAAATTATTGGATTAAGGTCATTAACCAAATTGCTTTGCACCCGTGCAGGAAAAATAGTTCAGGGAAGGAGTCTGGAGCACAGACTAAAAGATTTGTCACTATTATTTGGAACAAGGTGTTTTAGATTCATTTACTTTCACTGGACACTGAGTTTCATAGCTGAACTGGACTTGGTGTCCTGATTATTATAAATTTCTGGTACTTTACAGTGAAGCTATAAATAATTTCAAACCCCTTTGCTTGCTACAGATTTATGTTGTATTAAGGGTTAATGGCTTGATATTGCTCTCATGATGTCTTGTACATTCTGTAATAAGATGAAAGCTTGTGTTTGCATGCACATTGCAAACATTTTTGTAAAGTGTGCACATCTCTCAGTCTTCTGTCCCAAGACACACAAGCCATCTTGCTGTATTTTTTCCAGTGCCCAGGAATCCAATCCAAGCCTTTCCTGGATGGGAAGCACTTCCCTCTCAGAACTCCCTTTGGCAGCCTGTTACATGCACAGGACTCACTCCTGCACTGGGACATGCAGGATTCTCCTCTTGCCTCCCTGCAGCAGCAGCCTGACAATGGTGCCCAGATACCGCGACAATTCCTGAAGGCACTGCAGCGCTGCTGCTTCCCTTTGTGGGTGCTCACAGCAGGGCTGGGAAGGACAAGACAACCCTTAATGAGTTTGTAGGAATTCCAGCCTCTGGCCGTGGCATTATGGGCAGCAGGGACAGAAAGGCTGGTTCCCTGCAGGTCTCAGGGTACTCCTGTACACAAGGAAAACTCAAGGGGTTAGTGAGATGAACCCTCTTTAACTCTTCTCCTCTTCATGGGCCTTCTGGAACTCCCAGAAATTTAAAACCCAATTCTGAGCCTTATTTTAACTAATATGAATAATTTTTGTTCCAGTTATTGAACCAGATAATTTTCCTATAAGAATCCTCATTTGACTGCCAGACCATTTTCCATGATAATTCACCTGAAAATTGGTATTTGAAATTCTTTAGTGTTTTCTTACCTCTCTCTCTTTCTGTCTCTCCACTTTCAGTTTCTTTAAATCAAATGCAAAGCAGAAGTTGTTGCTGGTTACATTTCCTGGAGCTTAGGAGAGAGCCTGTAAGCTGTATGTGAGCTAGTCCGGCTCTTCCATATGTCTGCCTTATTAGCTTAATATCAAAATGCATACATGGTTTGGAAAACAGGACTAATTATGAAGGTCAGGAAAAGGAGATCCTGGGAATAGGAGGCAAAAAAAATTATCTAGAAATCTTCATAGTCCTGACACAGCACCTTGCCCATCACTCAACATATAAATGACACTTTCTTTACTCACACGTCGTAATATGAATTATTTTACAAAGTGTGTGAGTACCTATAGTTTTAGAGGATTGATTTATTAGGGCTCTTCATTTCTAAGGAAAGAAGCTGACCAGAATGTGGTATGGGCTGGCCTGGTTTCCCTGCCTTGTTTCTTTTGTGCTCTACTTCCAGCTTTTGCTGTAGGTGTATACCATCTGTGAGAGAGTGTGCACTCAAGTGGCAAACAGAAGCTGACTGACAGGGGTACAAGCACTTCCACGGGTGCTGTGCTGGCAGGTGATCAGGCAGGAAGCACAGGATATTGTACAGAGGAACTTCACAAGATGCCTCCCAGCTGTGATATTAATATGCATGCAGAGTCTGACAAAATACTGATTAATGTCCAGTATCAGTCAGTGATAAAACAGCATCTGTTTTAATGTTAATAAATGAGGTGGCAAGCAATTTCCGTATAGAAATTACTCATGCATTTCATTTGCTGGTGACACAAGCTAATTGCAGAGTTAGAAGATAACGCTGCACAGTTAATTTGGGTTATGGTGTACTCAAGCCAGAGTTCAAATCCAAAGCTTACTAGCATGCAGTCTGGGGGAATCCAGAACTCCCACGAAATGAGGTGGTCTTCCATGTGTAAATACCTTTCAGAATTCCCAAACTATATGACAGCTTTTGGAATTTAGCCTTAAAACCTCCATCAGCTGCAGAGCAGTCCTAGAGAGTCTGTATCCAGTAGCCCCCATTCCTGCCCTGATCTCACCCCCAGTTCAGAGCAGAGCTGCACCCAAGGGCTGAGCCCCACAGGCTGCCTGGGCTGAGCTCCTGCCTCTCTCACCTGCCAGGCCCTGTGCACCAGGTGCTGCTGGGCTGTTCCTGGTGGGATGGTGCACAGCATGCAGTGACCTGCTACAGCCTGGCAGGAGCTAAGGACATCCAGTTAGGATACACTGGTGTTAGTTCAGAGCCTTCGATGGAATGTGGAATCTCACAAAAACACCTTGCCTGGAGGTGTCACAGCCTCACAGGCTCACTTTGCCCTGTTAACTGGGGCTGCATTTTTCCCAAGTCTGTTGGAGATATGATTTCAAGTTTACTAATCCTAACTTTAAAGCAGTAAATTTATACCAAGCAATACAGGTGTACCGTTGAGGACCCAAGAGTAAAATCCAACTTTAGTGCAAGAGGGAAGAGCAGTCTGAATGAGAGGAAGAGGCCTATTTCTTTAATAGTTCTTAACAAAAATACATCACATGAAAATGTATCCTATTAGATTTATAGTAACCATTTTAATGATTCATTTAAGGGACAATAAGAGACCCAATGTATCAAAAAAATGAAAAATTAATTGAAGATTGAATTCTAATAGTTGTAGTTTAGAAATAATAAATTTTGACATGAAAGGCAGATTTAGATTACAAATACATTTTCTGTAGGTGAGGCAATGAAGGATTTTGTTTCACTCTTATGTATTCCAGTGAGAATATATTTAATAAGTTTAGAATCCATCTTCTTCTAGAAATGTAATTTTATTGTTGTTCTGGTCTTTTAAGATTGATCACCATGTTGTGTTACAAGGAAGCCAGATTGATCAAATTAAAATGTTAATCTAAGGCACAAATGGAAAGCAGCAGCAATATCATACATTAGCTCTGCACATACAATGGATAATGGCAAAATAAGAAAAATTAGAAAATTGCATAGGTGACAGAATTACATAGTAAAAAAAAATTACCAGCACAGACTACTGACAGATTGTGGATGCATTCAATTGAAAGTGACCTTAAATATTAGCTCTTCAAAATGAAAATAATCAACTGTATATTAGAGCTGACAGCCCTGAATCTATATCAGATTTCTTGCTCTGTGTTAGGTCCTGATCAGCTCAGGCTGTAACACAGAGCAGCTCCAAGGCTTCACTAAATGCTGATATTGGGAAATTTTCTGCCACAGCAAAATAGCTGGTAGCAACCAGGCAGAGGGTACAATTGGGTTATTCTGTCTGGGACAGCTTGCTCCCTTAATATTTATGACACAGAGAGTTGTGTGAGTTCCTGTCAGCCCAAAGCACCCATGCCCAAAGTAAGAAATCATCGTGGGTACAGGTTAATGTAGAGATTAAAACAAAAGGAGAATGAATTGCTCTGGCTTATTATAATACAAGTCTGCCATTTACAGAATGTTACATGGAAACATTGAGGTCAGAACTGCTAAAATGAACTTTATCCTAAGTATCTAATTGGTGTTTGGCATATCCAATGTGTCACCACGAGTCACCCTTCTCCCACTGGGAAATGTGAACAGGTTCGCGAGGTCAGATGGACACTATGGATGAACTGTTTTAATTTTTAGCTTAGATACATGAAAGCTGCTGTTGTAAAATAAAGAACTCATTTGTGCATCAGACATTTGATTAAAAAGCCAGCAGCAGCAGCCTGTACCACTGACCTGGCATGCTGACACTCATTGAAGTTGTGCTCTTGGAACCTCGCACAGTGTGCTGGGAACGTTCAGCTGAGCTGATGTGACACGGATAACCACCTCCATCTATCATCTTCTCTTTCTTCCCCAGTTCAGTAAATACCTCTGCAAGACCTTTTACAAATTGCAATCTAGATTTAAATCTCTTTTTAGCAGTTTGCTTCAAATTTCATAGTAGTAACACAGCCCTGCAGCACTCTCCCTTGTTTCTGAGCTACTGCTGTCCTTCATTTAACTGAGAGGAAGAGGATTAAAGGAGAGCAAAAGAAAAAGCAAAGAAAACACCTTTGCCCCATTCTGATATGTTAGATATGCAAGAAAAAAATCAGCTACATAGTTTAACTGGGAGAAAAAGCGGATTTGAACTCATCAGTTCATTAAAGATAGCATCTTTTCAATCAACGAAAAAGAACATCTTGGGCTTCCATCTCTTTTCTTTTTTCCACAGGGATCCTAATCATCTCTCAGTACCTTATCACTACTATGAACCTCTGGGACCAGACGAGTGCACAATGTACATTTCCCACGAGCGGGGCCGCAAGGGCAGCCACCACCGCTTCATCACCGAGAAGCGCGTCTTCGAGAACTGGGCACGGACATTCGACATCCGCTTCTTCCAGCCAGACTGGAAACCCGAGCCGCTCGCTGGAACCCACCCCGCGCCCAAAGCGCTGGCCTGAGCGATGGCAGAGCCCCCCACAGTCACCCCCCAGAGCAGCCTTGGACCTTGTGCCCAGCACGGCAGCCTGGAGGAGAAGGGTAACAGGGTCTGCAGCTGGCAGCCACAGCAGCGGTCAGGAAGCTGGCATGGAGGAGCAGCACACACCAAGAGAACTTTCTGTTAAACTCTGTGAACCCAGTCTGTCGCCTTTTGGGGCCATCTGACTTCTGTGTGTGTTCGTGATTCGTGAAACAC
Organism: Acridotheres tristis; assembly: GCA_037013685.1. NCBI lineage: Eukaryota > Metazoa > Chordata > Aves > Passeriformes > Sturnidae > Acridotheres > Acridotheres tristis. The sequence continues at coordinate 12,425,188 of CM072895.1, forward strand.
AACCTGAGTGTCATTAAGGGATGGTTAATTCATTATGGCTTTTCTAAGTACGATGCCACTGAATTTTCATAGTGAAAACTTTCTGTATTTATTTAATGGAGGTTTTTATGCAACCTAGGCCAGTATTTTTCTAATTCACAGTTATGTGGTTGTTTATCTTTCATAATATTTTAAATCCAAAATTAATATTGCTGATGGTTTGAAAGGCCTAGATTTTTATTTATAAAACTTGTTTGAAATATATAATTCTATATAGCATGTAATTAATATCTGATTGGGAAATGTTGGATTTCTTCGAAGAATTTTGGGCTCTATTCCAGCCTAAAGCCTTTAACAGCAAGAGTGGTCCCATGTGCAGATCCAGCTCACTTTACATTCTGACATCTTATGTTAACACAAAAATGGTAGTGAAAATTCTGTTTGATATTAATGTGCATTTGCTGCTGTGCTATCAAGCTGCTGTTTTTTAAATGGGGGTGGGAGGAAGGAGGGCAAACAAAATTTATCCAAAAAAAGCCAATCCCCCGCCACTGGCCATGGTAGCAGCTTCTCAGTGAAGGCAAGCTAAGGCTGGGGGGGTTGTGTTCAGTTTTGCCTCTTGTACTCCTACAAGAGGCTGCCAGCAACCCTCCTGAGGCAACAGACTACGAACCAGGCCACAGCTGCTCAATACAATGTGACCAAATTTCTGGAATGAAGAAGGTAAACTACTACAGTACCAGTCATAGTAGCCAGAAAGATCACCTGCAAAAAATCTCTGCCTTCCACTGTAGCAAGATCATCACTGATCTCAGAGATTCTGGATCACACTGAAGTTTGGATGTAAAAAGCATTCCATGAGTATAAAATTGTCCTCCTGAAAGGGTTAAACTCTGGTTTTTTTTCCATGAAGTCTGTGCATAGTGAGTCCCTGCAAGACAAAGGGGAAGGACAATGCTCATGCTGTGAATGGAACCTCACAGTGGGAATTACTGGGTTACATGTGGCTTGTGAATAAAAAAGATTTCAGTTACAGTATTGCTTTTCTTTTTGCTTCACAAATACTAAATCTGCAATTTTTTCAAAGTAATCAGTAACTATTGCATGAAACATACCTCAGGTGATGAAAGGTGTCTCCTATTAGACGAGTGCAAAAGCTAGAACAAAGATACTACCTTTAAACACCTAAATCCAAGAAGCTGAACCTCAGAGGCGAGACACAGAACTGGGACCAAACACTTCCCTTATAACCCACGGTCTTCCTCTTTCCAAAACTGGATAGCAATAGCTGCAGCTGCCCCACAGATACCCTGATTCTCTGGGGACAAAGTGAACTGTCCTGACAGGGGCAAACTGGTGTCACCTCTGTAACACTGCCTGGACCTGAAGTGCAAGTCTCCGAGAGCCACTGTCCTGCTGCAGCCCTGCCCACTATCAAAAAGTAAGAATCTATAATGTATTTTGCCTTAAAAGCTTTATTTTGGTGTTCTTCCTGGTACACACTACTCAGCTTTGAATGCCAAGTGCGTGTTACCTTTCTCTTGTCAGCTGGTGTTAAACTCTCCTTTCACTGATGGTGTTTTATTTCTTCCACTTGATTTCACTGCATTCTATAAAAAACAGAATGGATTTTGAACTAATGGCAGTTTGAACATCCCTTTCAACATGTGTACTGGGGTATGTATCCAGCATATATTGCTCCAGTTGATGAAATGTGTCAAACTGATTTACAGATAATTTCTAATGTGACTGCAAGACATGGTACAGATCACAGTAGGTCCTCTGATGCTATCATCTCTGTTTTATTACTGATACAATAATAAAAAGATCTTGTCATTTTAAACTAGAGCTCTTAGTTTTTCCGTCAATCAAGGGCTGCAAGATGTGTATGTTATATGTTTAGCTATGTTATTGTTAAAATCAGATCATTTAAACATAGAGTTCACTGGTCTACTTCTAGTATGCTGCAGAAACAGAGACTTGCCAGACCCCATTGTGCTCCACAGGCTCTTTCCCTGTCTACAAGACTGCTCAATGTCAACTAGATATGGGGAAGCATTAATATGAAGAAACATGGAATAAACTATAAGGACACTGAATCTCCTAACAGAGCCAAGCTAAGCATTGTAGTTCAATCTAAGTATGTAGTTAAGCATGTAGTATGTAGCTGAGCATGTAGTTCATCCAAGTTCATCCAAGGAACTCATTCTTTGTCCGGTTTCTGTTAATAACTGTGTGTTCTTGCTGCCCTCATACACATATTTTAAACAAAACAAACCCAAACTCACTTTAGTCTCATCAATCTCCTGTGAAATTTCAGCAAGGTCCCCCATCTAATTACAAAAAGTATGAAGGAGTATTTTCTAAGTCACACCTGTATATATAAAAAGAAATTTGATGAAGTCAAGGAGACAGCAAGTTTTAAATAGATCACACAGATTCACATGGAACATAAACTGAGTCCAAAAAGCAAAAGTTATAAGACTGCAAAAGAAATGTAAATAACTGTTGAAGCACTGCAATTTTAATTAACAAATTATTGATGTATTTCTCTATAAATGCACAATTTTTGAACTACAGAATCCTGCTGCATTTCAGCCTGATGTAAGGTTTTATGGCCTAGTTATAAACCAAACAGACTTACGACAGAAAATGATGTCAGCCTAGGGATAAGTAGTGCAGACTTAGCATTGCTGCCATTCTCTGCTTTATGCTGTCATCTCACACTCTTCACTATAATTCGATCAATTCATGATCTGCATTGCATCATTTCACATATTAAAAGCTGTTGCAAAACACTGTTTACATACATCAGCATTTTCAAGATCTATGCTAGTTTAGTTCTGGACTCCTTGCATACCTTTAGGCTTTTACACTTGCCTTTGTCAGAGGAGATATTTTTCATCTTGAAAAACTGTAGCTCTAACGCCATGATATGTGCAACTGGAATTGAGAATGATAAAGAAAACATCTCTGCAACTAAGAACAAAAAATACCACATCTGCTTTGTGATCTGTTGGCTCAGTGGTGACAGCACTGTGGTACAAAGCAAAACCACGATGCTTGTGGAGAAACCTTCCACCCAAAGTGTTAAAGACCTCAGAAAGTTAAGACTTTATACTTCATAAGGAAACTGAGGAAAGGGGAGGTTAGGAAACCAAGACCAAGTTACAGCCTTGGAACAAGATTTGGGAGAGTTTCAGGTCTGCTGACTGGCAGCCCTGGCTCCATCCAGCAGAACACACAGTGGTGCTGCCACATACATTCATACAGGGCAGTAAACTAATAAAATCCTTCTGGAGCTGCTTACCTGGGACTTGTCCTGCTGTATTTTCTGGCAAACTTCAAAGGAAACTAAGTGATTTTTACTCAAAATACCTCTAAGGTTGCAAGGAAACAGTAAGATAAAAATAGCTGGAAAAGCATTGGGGAATGGGGTGAGGGGAATCTAAACAGTTAGGAATAAAATGTGCCTTGTGCTGTCTAGCTTTATTCCCCTGGAATATGAAGCTCAAACTTAGGGTGGAACTGACAGAGAGAATGTCCTGGCTCAATAGCAATGGCTTTCTTGCATAGATATCTTTGCAGCATTCTGTAAGTTGATCATAGGTGCCAAAAAACTCTTTGAAAAATGCTGATAATAATTTCTGTAATGAAAGTCAAATATTTTATCTGATGCAAGGAGGCACAATTTCTAATTCAATTTAAAAATACAGCTTAGGGATTAAAAAAATAATAAGCAGTTAAACAGTCAAAGAGTACTTGTAAGGCAGCAGAAGGAAAATCCTCACCCTATAGAACCTATCTGAACATAGGAAAATAAGGCTAAGATGATACAGCATCATCTTAAGGGTGCGAGCAGAATTCCACAGGAAAAATGTCACAATATATTTTCCTATATTTTTCTGTGCTATTTCCTTGGTATCTACCATAGGCCATTTCTAGATGCAGGACACAGGACCTAGACTTTAAATAAAGCATTTAAATCAATAGATTAAAAAAATACGAAAAAATGTACCCGGTGAACATCACCTTGTACACTGAAGTCCAGTTCCAGCCTTGCCATACTCTGTATGTGCCAGGCCAACCATGAGATCTAACACAGGAACTGCATTCTCACTATACTGAAAGCAATGCCAGAGCATCCAGCACAGATGGAGAGCAAGACTGGACCCTTTTAAGCAGACACAAAAATCATCTTAGTAATTTCGTTTCTGAGAACAAGTTTGTCTTCTTTAGGACATCTCTAGTGCTATTTAAATTTGCCAGTTTCTTTACACAACCAGACAGGTGTGGAGATAACATGAGTAGTTTTTAGGACACCAGCTGCCTCCTGAAGTACAGGGAAGATAAATGGAGTCATTCATATTTAAGAAGGTATAAAGTTTTAGGACTTTGCTGACTTTGGCTGTGAGGTCAGTTGGAGCCTACCATGATCCAAACACACAGCATGGTGAGAGTCTGTTAACAGCCAAACAAAGGAAATTCTGAAGGGAACCATTTGGTGCGACTTCGTTTAAGGCAAGATCTTAGGTTAGGTTTATGATTTAACACAAAGGCAAAAGAAGTGAACAGATTTATAGCCTATGAGGATATGCTTCCCCATTGCATCCTTGCTGCACACAAGGCCAAAACTGAAAGTGGTTACTGATATTCACTGGGACTGCCAGTTTGTGTTGGAGAAACATTCTCATGACACCATTATTATTTTTACAGCTAAAAATAAAATAATGCAGTAAAAATAATTTTTGTGGCTGTACGTGTATAGATGTGCATTACATTAAACACTGAAAAGCTCTTCCTCATCACTCCACTGCAAATGATGTGCAGAGAAGGAGCAGGTTAAAGAAACTAGCAATAACAGCAAGTGCAGAAAGCCTTCTACATTTATATATATAAATATAAATACAGGGACCACTCCAGAGAAGAGTGTGTAAAAAACTGCACAAAATACAAACATACATTGCAATGATACACTGATAACCCCATTTGATCCAAATTGCCATTCTATATGCATTATAAAGGGGACCCTAAAATCATCACAATTTGAGCCGTAATATTTTCAGCTACAAACTTAACCTGGACAGGAAAACTAGTACAGAAAAAGTAATTTAATGAAAATCAAACATAATCTAATGTTCAGTGAGGCTCTTTGCTGGTAAATATCAAACCATCTGACAAAGGAAATAAGTACCACTATATTGGAGCTGGATATAAAGGACAGAGTCTAAGTTTAACATACTCACTACATGCAGAGCCAGTGGGCCTAGTCAAACATTTAATACAAGAGCATTATTCCAGTGAGCCAGGCCAAGAAAGGAAATCTATTTGCTATTTCAGATTAGTCAGTTTTGTCACAGGGACTAGTGTGACATGCCATGAATCTCCCAAACAGCCTGGTGGCTTGGTCTCTGCTGAGCTGTCACCAAAGCCATGTCAACAGCAGTGTGAAAAATGCCACTTCATGGTGAGGACCCCCTAGGCTGAGCTTTCCCATTACATTGTCCAAACAGTTTGCTTCTTGTGGGGTTTGTTTTTTTCAAGGGATTGTTGTAAACAACGTCACCAAAATAATTTAGGCCAATACAACTTGCATGTCTATTAAGCCTGTTGGCCAAAGCAGCCAAACTGGCTCAGTATCAGCCAAGGCTTCACTGCTATTCTCACACAGACCTGAAAAGAAAGAAAGGAAAAAAAAGTTAAATCTATAATCTGCATGGGGAAGAAGACATGGCACAATCTAACATTAATAGATGTACATCCTTGAATGAAAACCTTAAACATTATCAATTTAATCACTGAATCAAGCAGGAATCCTCATTAGGGCAAAAAAAACCCCTTGGTCTTAAAGAACTTGCAAGTGAATTGAATTCTAAGAAATTATGATTTTAGAGTATGTAATGCAGCCTATGCAAGTTTTCATTACAAAACACAGACACAATCAAGATACATTTCCTGAAAGCTTTTTAAAGTTCACAGAAAGAGGGAAAGCAGAAATAAATTAGAGTAATATAAGCTTCTATGAGAAATTTTCTCCATTTTTAAAATTTGCCTTTCACCATTTAAGAATTACAAAAAGCTATTATGCTCATTATTGTACAGAAGTGATGGTTAAGAGTTGTTGTGGCACATATAATTCTTTCGTGGAATACTGAAAAGAGACTTCTTCAGGACAGCTATTGGTATTGAACCCAAACTTTCCTCTCTGTCAGCTCCAGCCTGAGTTTGATCTTCACGTGGTTGAGAAGACACTTTCATTATATACAGTGCTTTTTTTCTGCAGTTCATAACTTTATGGATAGATTAGTCTCTTGGGTGAAACATTTTATGCTTGTCTCAATCCAAAGGTGAATTAGTCTGGGAGCTTGAAAAATTCTACCAGGTCACATAGAGCTCTGTAACACAGAGCTGAAGATCTGTACATCAGGACACAGAGCTTTCCTGTCACAACCCCTGTCCCATACTGTACCATTTACAAAGGTTGTCCTCTCTCCAAATACCTCAAACTCTCTGAAATGCGCCATTAACACTTTGTGGATTGCCTTCCACTTCATCTATTTTTATCAAGTCCAAATAATCCTGACCACATAAAAGCTTTTGACTTCACAATGCAAAGTACTGGATGAAATCTTCGCATTTACCAGAAACTAGCAGCATCTCATTTCCTCAGCTATACTGAATGGATAATTAGGGAAGCCTTCAGATCAGAAACTTCCTTTTTATTCCTTCCTTCTAAGTATCCATCAGAGAAGAGAAACCAGCAGTTTTCTAACATCAAAAACCCCCTTACTGACATGCTGTCAGTATCAGGATTGCCAGGGCTGCAGACTTCTGCCCTGCCTCAGCTGGTCCTTCCAGTCCCTCTCACAGGAGTACAGAGCAATACCTCCCTGTTCACTGCACAAATCCTCTCCACCCAGGATAAATTCACAGCTGAACCCAGCCTTAGCCCCTTTGGAAATCACCAATTTAGTGCAACTCAGCCCTGCTCCAGCATGCAATGATGCTCCTCTGAAGGCAGATTGGACCACAAGTTCCAGTATATTCTGTGCATGTGGTAGCTGAGAATAAAAATCCCTGACTCCTGAAACAAGAGACAGAAATGGGCTCAATATGCAGACACTCAGCAAGAGAATTAGACCCAGATTACATTGGCTTTTCTATAATCCAAAACAGATACCAGCTTTCAGGAGGAAAAAGCAATCAAAAGGAAAAGACCCTCCACCCTCTAGAAGAGACACACCATCACCAGTGATGTTTGTACAGATACCTGTGAACAGCCTCTGGTATTTGCTTATGCCAAGAGAACAGCATTTCATCATAACAGTCATTAACGCATTTCATCATAACAGTCATTAACATGAAAACACTCAGCCGGCATAAACCAAGAAACACTGATTGCCTCCCCCCTGCTCAGGTTTCTTTCTCCAATCATTTTTTGTAGGAACCTCACTTTTCAGTCTGTGACAGAAGCACAGCTTAGTCACACATTGTGTCGGCCTTTGGGCATGGTCACAGGCACTCCAGGGGACAGGAGAGTACCTGGATGTGACTATAACCCTACTGGGGACCTACTTTTTCTTAATTCAGTAATAAAAATGCATTTTAAGATGTGATCCTGAAAGAGAGCTGAAAAACTGAAATGACCAACATCTATTTTTTCTGAACAGTATCTTAAAACCCCATTGCAGGACCTGTCAATGCAGTTGCACAGTACAGGGTGCAGACAGGAATACATTGAGTTTTGCAGACATGGTTCACAGATCTATCCAAGCAGAGTCACAAAATGGTGAAATTCAGTTCTGTTCAAAAGGTTCCCATGCAAAGAAGCACCAAGAAACTGCCATGTGGCTTGTCTTCTGGATTCCATTAAAAAGATCATCTGTGCACCTTGGAGGAAGCATCTATACTGCAAAGCACACTTGGCCTGCAGAACACAAATGGTTTGTGACTGAGGGTGACATGGCTGGCTCCCAGAGCCCACATTCCAAACTGAGCTTGAAGGCCTCCCTGGGAAAATGGAAAGATTACTAACTTTAAATAAAAAATAAATATACAACACACATTTACAGACAACTCTGTGACATTCCTGTATTTGCTTTCAGACTGTAACTGTTCAAGGAATAAAAGCTATCACAGCATAGGAAATACTGTCTCATAGGTGTAGCATAGGCAACTTCATGGTGTCTCAGAATGATCCATGGTGTCTCAGAATGATCCATTTCAACTCCTCACTACTTTGCATACAAAAAATGTTAAAAATGCCTGAAGCATAGTTTGCTGCATTCCAGTCAAACTGTTGTTCTCACTTCAATTAAATCACCTTCACATGCATACTTACTGAGTGTCTCTATTCATAAATTGCATTTTAATAACCCACCTAATTGCCTCCTTTTCCCTAAGCCGATAAGCTTTTAAAAAGACAGAATCTTTGGTATCTTCTGCTACTGGCAAAATTCAGCTGAGTTCTGTAGATATTTCTATCACTTCCTGCAAAAGGTGGCTGAAAGAGGGAAAGAGAAAAATTGAATAAGGCCTGAGGAATCCAAATAAGTGTAACTGCAACTGAACCAAGGCACAAAGCTCTATCAACTTCACTTTATACACTTTTTAAAGTATGGCAAAACTTGCCTATAAAATAGATATTTGATTGAAATATTTACAACAATTGAAAAATAGTTGGATTAGGAAAGGAAAGCTAAGCAAATCCTCTGTGGAATTCTGTAGGATTAATTTCTATTCTGCATCTACACATTTCTACACGGTCTGTGCACAGCAGATTTTACTTGATTGTTGTATTAGAAATTGCTGAGGGGGCAAAAAAGGCTGATTTTATAAAAAGTCACCATTATATCAGATTTTGGATATGAGGTCATTGCTTTTGAAGGACATTATCCAAGAAAACAACCCCCAAACCCAACACATTGTGAGTAAGTCCAGACATCCAGCACCAGGAATGCTACTCAGACCTATCCCACAGAGTGTTTCTCTTTCCCATAAATTGCATTGTTGTTGGCAGGGAGGATCTGTGCACCAGTTACATAAAAGCTTCTGATCAGCACACTGGAAAGACATGTCCAGTATTATCTACCCCACAATATCAGTTTACAGAACTCCAGGGACAGTAGGAATGCTTTAGTTTTAATCCCTACTCCTGGGCCTTAAGCCTCTGCTACTGAAGGCAATTCCAGCTCTTCACCAAGAAATGCCACGAAGAGGTGGAGTAGGCAAATATTTACCTTCCCATAATGGATCATTTTGTACCTTCAAGCCTAGTAAATCTTTGGACATAAAATCCCAAGGCTTTAGTTCTCGAGCTGCACCACCCTGCTGTTTTCCCTGTTCTCTGGAAGCCTCAGTGGCTCCTCCACAGCCCTCCCAGGCTCTGACACCTCCTCTCACCTGAGGCTGGGATGCCACAACCATGCTGCAAGAGAAAAGAAAAGGGACAAAAATGTTTATGCACTCAGATTTATATGTGCAATAGGAAATGCTCAGAATCATATTCTAAGAAAAATATACCGACTCTGATATTATGTGTGATTATAAACAATTCCTAATAACTTCTAGAGGTATGTGTCTAGTACTTACACCGTGGCTGCATCAGGTAAGCTTTATTTTGATTAAGGTAGAGAACAAGTTCCAAAAGCACAGGGCAAAAGCTTCTCCTCAGTGACAGATGTGTTTCTACACAGGCACAGATTTGCTCTTCTCTTTACAAATATCACTATATTATACAGACAAACCCTTTTAGCATACATTCATCAGTAAATGTCCAGGAAGAACAAATCAATATGCCAAACCAGAATTTATAAAACACAGGCAACAAAGCACATTTTCTAAGGGCTCAGAAACTACAGAATACAATGGTACAATTTATAATGTTTTTCATCCTGATGCCAGAATTGATTTTCTTCGGCGCAAGAATCCAGTACACTGAAAATTCTGAAAGCATTCAAGTCCATATTGTATGCAGTGAAAATACAACACCTATGAAGGGTTTCTAATGGACATGGTGAAGTCCTTTCATGTTTTTTGGCCGCCTTTTTAAGTAGATTCAGCAAGGTCATAATTTTCTTTTCACTTTCACTAACTCATAAAATTCTAGACTCAAAATTGCCTAAGGTGAAAGGACTGATCTAAGGGTTGCATTTGACAGGGAAGAAAAAAGAATAAGAAAAAAGAAATCAATATATTCCAGAGTATTTTTATTTTTGTGAAGAAAGAAGAAACACGCCATACTAAAGTCTGCAAAGTGGGTCAGGTTTTTATTGACAAAACGACATCTTAAATAACATTCTCCACAATGTCCAGTTCTTTAGTAATAGGTGACTTCTTCTAAGATGTACTTCAAAGAATTTGCCCATTTACAATCCAGAAGCAATCACAGAAATCCTGTTACTGGGTTTAGGTCCTGCCTTTTTTAAAGTTTAACCAGAAAGAAAAAATGCTCAGAAAACCATTAAAATATGTTTAAATCAAGATAAAGTGAAATAACAGTAACATTAAAACCATTCGTTAGAATCTTTCCAGAAAAAGGGTCAGAAGAGATGGCTTCAAAAGAACCTTTAGAAGTGAGATGTAAACAGTGTTTCAACAGAACCATAATCCACATGCAGAGAACACAGGTGGTACCCATGAACCCAAAGTAGCAGCCAATCCAAGTATCTTGTTTGCTCCAGTTCAGAAGACATGTTTCATGTGCTTGATTCCGTATGTTTTGAAGAAAACCATGATGATCAGTGCCCAGAGCCCTAAAATAAATCCTCCAGGAGGATGCCAATCCTTTTGTTTTGGTTTCTGGAAAAAAAGAAAAAACAAAAAGAGAAAAAAAAATTGTACTTAGTTCTCACAAAAAGCAGTGCACTGTGTTTATCAAGTGCAAAAAAAAATCCTTGTAGTAGAACAAAATACCAATAGGCTGTATTTCTTCATGAAGTAGAAGCATCTTTTTGATGTGATGGGGAGGCTAATTGGAGACATTAGCAGGGAGGGTAAGTACCACAAAAAGGCCACTAGAACTGTTCCTGAGACACCACTTTGCCTGTGTGTATTGGTATTGTGGGACATGTTCCAACTCATTTATTTGGACAGATTTTCTTATATTTGGTCTCGTTTTAATAGAGGAGAAGAATTCTCTAAGTATGAAAAATAGCTCCTAAAGTGAAAATGTGAAAGAGAAAAGAGTGTTGTTTTTCCACTACCTGTTTTCTACAGCTGCTTTTGTACTCAGAATTATGTGAATAAACGGATATCTGACCAAGTAACAAGCGAAGACTCATCATTACAGCAATATCATAAAACAAAATAGGATGGTTTTCAATGTCAATCACATTTCCCAGGGGCCTCATTGAATCTAACTGCCTTTCCCTAATGTAGAAATATATTCTGCAATTCAAAATTCTGTCCCTCTTCAACAAATTTTTCATCTTCAGTAAAACGTCATACACTGCAACTGAAGACCTTTTCTGTCTCACATGTAGCAGCCAGACGAGATAAAACTTGCCTGTCTTCTTCCTCCCCTTATTAAACCAAAAATTCAGATACTCCACAGTCAGAGAATAGAGAAATGGATTGTAGAAGATAAGAGCTGCCATGTACCCCAAGATCTGTCACTGGGGCTAAAAATAAGGTGACTATATGAATGCAAAATTTTAGTTAAGACTGTCATGACAAAAATACCAGAATCATAGTATTTAGAAGAATAACCCAATCTCTCAGGCCTGTGCCTGCTCTTGCCCTCAGCAGGTAGGTTTTACAGATCTTCTAGCTAGACAGAGATGATTTACTATTACGATAATAAATACTGAAGCGCTTGCTGAGATTTTTATTCCTGCCTTGCTGAAAGATTTGCACCATTTTGTCCTTGTGTAGAATGAGACACAAGGGGCACAGACCATTTTGTTTTTGTTGCATTTAAGTCAAATTTGAAATTCTCTTTCTGCGAAGTGAACAACTGTATAAAAGATGTTGCTGTTTTAATTTCAGCATCAATCCACACAGAGAAGCTTGTTGTTCTCTGCTAAATGTACCAGGGAGGCTGGTGAACTTTAATGCAAGAAGGAACAATTTGCAGTGCCTGTTCTTTCCAAACAGCTTTCCCATCAACAAAAAACATTTGTTGATTGCTCAGCTCCCACGTTATAAACCCCACACTCTTAGCTTTAGGATTTTTTTGTAAGTACCGTGCTGGCAATTAAAAAGTAGAACAAATAGTCACATCACTTGAGACACCCAAAGAACTTGGCGGTCTGAAATATTAATGATTTTACTCTGATACAGGAATCACAAAACCAGCATTATAAATTACATCAACCACAACAAAAGCAAAGATATGAGCAGAGCAGGTGTCTCTGCATGCAAAGCACTGAATTCCCTGAGCAGCACTCGTCAGCTGCAGCGTGTGCTGCTGGTGATCTGCCACCTCGCTGATATTCACAACTGCACATCTCCACATAAACATCTCTGAAAATCAACTCTGCCTGTTCAAAGGCTGCCAGCATACCTCGCTTCTGAGAGTAACAGCACATGACACTTCTCCACACAAAGGGACTTTCTTGTTTAAATCTTCCTAATTAACCCGTAACTTCGTATGCATATTGCAGTGCCTGTTCCATCAATCTCTTTGTACTATCAATCTTTCCGTTCTTGGATCTCAGACAAGTATCTTACCACAAAGTGGCACCTGACCCTTCAAGACAAATGACTTCAATTTGCAGCCAGTGACACTAAAAGCCTCTCTTTCCTATTTTGTATAGAACACGTAATTTAATTTCTTTAAAGAATTTATATGAATAAATATTTATAAGGTGATCTATGAGTATGGTTTTACATTTTGTCATGTCTTGTACTGAAGTCTCCATGGAATTGTGCAAGGGAAGAGAGGCCAGTGCAGCAGTGGCTCTGCACTGGGAAATCAAGGACATATATATAGTCAGTTTAAAGTCATGGGATGCAATATTAAAATGTAAAGGATTAAAACCATGAAGGCATGACAAAAATTATATGAGGCTGTACAAGAGCTACATACTCAGTAATCTTAAAAATAAATTATCCTAAAGAGAAATATTTACAGCCCCAGAAACTGAAATCTACATGTAAATATTAAACCACAATAAAAGGGCAAAAATATGCGACTCTGTTGAATATCTGTAAGTCAATATCTCTAAATGGTTAATTGAGCACGAAATCATACTGAAATAGGCCAGTATTTTCCATGAGGACATCAAAACCCTATGAATATCTAAAATGGGATTACACAGATTCCCATTTAAATCTACGAAGTATACCTGCAAGAGCTGAAATACCTAATTTCGTTTAAATTAACTTGCTCATAGATTCCCAAGAGAGTTCACCACTAAATTAAAAATATAATTAGTTGTCAAGCTAACAAGTTCATCTTTCTAAAATCCTAACAAATACAACACAGAAAGCATTGATCGTGGCCTGGAGCAGCCATGGCCAGAGCTGAACGAGCCAAGGAGGGATGGGATCCCTCCCAAAAACACACCAGTGCCTCACCCATGCTGCTGCAGGAGCTGCTGTGGCTATTTTGTGTAGGCAGAAGGGGAAGAGTCACAGAGATTTCTCCTAATGGGAAAGACTGTTATAGTAAGAAAGAATTCACTTTAATAGCAAATGAAAATCCTTTTTAGATTCACATACTGGAAAAAGGCTTAGAAAAGCCAGAATTTCTTTCTATGCTTATACCAGTTCTGTGGCCACAAGACTAGATAAATGATCTCTTTATAGCAATTTTAGGATTGATCAGAAAGCATTAATGTAAGTAAAGTTTTTCACAGATTCAAAAAAAAATTTCAGTAGTTCTATGACTATTACCTAGTTCAGAATCTTATTTCAGCAAATTTCTGCGAGATTCAGGTAATTTTTACACGTCAGGCATTTTCTCACTTGAAAGAAAATGCTAAATGGACCAAACCCATGTTAAGTGTCACAGTATTTTGATCTGCAGTTTATTATCTATCACTATTATGTTCCAAACTGATGTGAGAATGTGTACTACAGACTGATTGCACTACCTACAAATTACACAAAACTTGTTCATATTTGAGACTGCTCTGGAGAAGCAGAGGCAACACTGGTTCTTGCTCAAATGATTCTGAATTTCATTGTAATACCCACCTAAGAACTGCTTCTGTAACTGACATATTTAGGTATTGTGATTTACACCACAACACAATGCCATTACAAACACACTCTTTATTCCTACAATAATAGCAGTAACACATAGGTGAAATGCACGTTCAGAATGGTACAATCTGTCACGAACAAATACATTTAGCAGCTTAAGGACAAGTCATTATGGAATTGCAGGAGATTCCAAATTAAAAAGACAGGTAGCTAAGCAACAGCAAGCCTCCTCCTGTGAACAGTTTTTTGCTGTACGTTCTCTAGTTCTGGTAGACTCATTATCCTGTGGAACTTAAAAACAGTTAACAGAGAGTTGCTCCAAGTACTGTAATTAAGCAGAGGATAAAACAGTGTATTTTCAAACTGGATGGGTCTACAGGGATCTGAATGGAAAGTGTCCAAGACTTCCAATGAAGGTGTTTCATAAACCATGCAATACATGTTACTCCAATTAAAATGAGCTTTATGAAAAAAATAATTTTAAAAAGCTGAAGTGGTAATTAGAGGAAGAATGGTTTCATTTTAAAATGTTACATCACAACAGAAATAAGATTTAAAACATCACATATTAACATTTCATGTGGACAACATTGTCTAAAACTTATCTATATGGATAAACTTTTCCACACCAGAAGCTTGTCGGATTATAAAATCCAACAGTCTTCCAACAGAACTCTGTCTTTAGTGTTCTCAATAGGCACAAAAATATTGGTACAGTAAGCTTTGGGTTAAACTCACAATCCACATCTGAATAGTGGCAGCACAGAAAGCTGGGCAAACAGACAGGAATTAAGTAATTCCCAAATGAAACAGGAACACACAAATTCTTCAATCTCCTCCAGGAGAGGAGGGCTTTAAGAAAGGGTGCAAAAGCTTAGAAATGAATGTGCACATCATCCTCATTGCAGGGGATGTTCTCCCCAACCTGAGGCAGATGGTGTGTGTTTGTACCAGGAGTGCAAAATATCCCTGTGCAACTGCACAAAAATAACACATCAGAAGTGCTGTGTGCCAGCGAGTCCATTAAAGTGGCAGCTATTGGATTTCAAATTAATCCCTGCTTAATTCTCACTGCAGTTTCAGTGCTGAGAGTCCGAGACCTATTTATTGCAGCACACGTGGTATAAAACATCCGAGACAGCAGCAGCTACAGGCAGGAGAGAGGCTGTGCACATCCTCTGTGGGCTTCCCCACCTCCCTTAGTCCTGGGGGCCAGCAAGCACCCACAGGGGAGTGAGGCACACTTGTCTGTGCAGTGCCTGCACTCACTGGGGTGAATTTCATGTATTCTGGGGGGTGAATTTCCAAATTTCTTCTTGGTCATTCTCCATTTAAATGAATGTTTCTTTTTCTTCCACTGCATACCAAAGGTTTTATTTCTCATTCCTCAAGGTACCAAATTTTATGTGAGGGTCTGTTGTAAAGACCAGTATAGAAACGTGAAAAAAAGATCCATGCCTCAAAACAAGTCTTTGAAATTCAAGGTGAACCTCAAATTCAAAACTAGAACAATCCACCTGCTTCTCATCTCAGAAAACTGATATCAAACTGAAGGAAATTCCTTGGAAAAACTAAATTCTGCTGCTACACAGTGCACTGTGCCAAGAGCACACTGTGTATTTCCTCGAGGCACTCCAACAACTCAGGTATACTTGCAATTTAGAATTTCAAACTGGGTAATCCTTTCAATTCTTACGATAAAGCACACAACAAAGTTTACTTTCAGAATGAATTTATATGTATCACAAGCAAATCACAGCGAAAAGTATGTCCTCAAAGCTTTCAGTAGAAGTCAACGCTTCTAATTTGTTGGGTACAGTTTGGATATTGGGGTCCTCACAGGGGAATGGGGGAAATCAAATAACTCCAGCCATCAAGTAATAGTTTAATCCTTTCTGTGCCCATAGCAAGATTAAAGTCGTAAGAGAATTCCAGCATAAACGGTGCCTGTTAATCTGCAAAACAATTTCAAGTACTTTTGTCTAATCTCCTGCTTTGTATTTATTAACCACAGTACCATGATTACTGATATCTCCAGTATTAATAAAATAAGGAAGAAAGTTCATTCATCAACAACAAAAATTCACAAAGAGTATAGGAAAAAACAGCAGCTAAACTAAATTAACATCAATACCAACAACTGCATTTTAATATTTACTTTGTATAATCATTGTAATAGGAACAATATCGTTATGACAGCTTTACTTTTTCATTTCCTTCTAAAATTCATAATCTATAATGACTTTTTAAAAATTAGCTTCTACTTATTACTGCCTACTTTCACTGTTATCTCTTAGCATTTCACAGCATTGTAAAGTGCTTTTAGTGGTTTAACAATTATTCACTAATCTTCCAGCCTGTGATACAATACATAATATACAACTTCTAATCAAAGGAGCCTTGGCAGTACCTGGGCAGTTGAATTCCCAGACAAACCAGTGCTCTGGTGAGTGATGCTCACCCAGCAAACACAACAGGGATTGCACCAGGGGGACACCAAACACAGGTGTGGGATTTGCTACACCCAGAAAGAACACAGAGAACACACAGAGACCATTCCTGCCTGTCCTCAATAGCCTGGCACGGGGCTGAGCTCTCACCTGCTCTGCTGACACTGAGCTACATATTGGAACTCACAAATGCTTTAGAGGAGATGAGAAAAGTCAGATTAGGTTGTATTTAGGGGAAAAAAAAGCGCAACTGCCTCTATTTAAGGTATGCTAAGCAAATTGTTCTTTATATTTTAATCAAATTCGTACCAGCCATGATCATCATTTTCCACAAAAGAATACCTAAGTCAACAGCAAATATATGAATTACATTTGCAAACACAAAGGTTCATGCCAACTGAAGCATGCAAAAATACCACATGAGCAGCTTAATTAAGTAGACTTGGTATTCAAAACTCAGTCATCTCTACTTAGAGAAGCATGGTTCTTTTTTCATACGTTTGTATTTAATTAATTTAAACAAGAGCAGGATTATTAGCAAAAACAAAACAAAAGGCAAGAATTTAGTGCTCAGTGTCACACCACAAATGGAAAGATAAAACTCCTTGAGGTCCTTACAACGGAGGGAGTCAGAAAATGACAAAAACATACACTGGTGAGGCAGACCTCAGCAGAAAGAAACCTCGAGAAATCATCAGATATAAAAGCAACTCACTACCACTGAAACTCTGGGTTAAGCAGACAGAGACAGCAAAGAACAAAGGAGGTGAAGGCTGCTAGAGGGACAAGAATATTTTGTATTCACAAAAATACAGTGGTGTAAATAGCGCCAAGCTATTCTCAGGACACTTTTTCCAAGAGCGGGTACTGCTCATCTTCTCCTGGAAAAAGATTATCCCAGTCTTCTACTGTGCAGGTCTTGTTCACACAAATTCAACATTGCACTGCCAGTGGGATCAGACCAGAGCCAATCTCTCAGCTCTGCAGAGCCAAAGCCCCCATCAAGTACAAGCCTCATCCAGCCCAGCCTTTCTGAGGAGCACAGCACTCCTACTTCCTCCTAGGCACTCTTACTTGGATTTCCCTTAGCATCTCTCTGAACCACAAGGTTAGTCCACTCAATTGCTTTTAAATCAATTTTTCTAAGGAAGGTTTTATTCCAAATCTTGTAAAATTAATTGTATGCTCAAAACTTTCATTATGAAGTGTAATTTTGATCATTCAAATTCAAGCAAAGTTTTTTTTTCTGTTTATATAGAGAAACCATGATGTTACTAAATTATGCTGTTTCTTTCAAAATAGTAGTGATGGTTCCAATGACACTCTTTTTCCTGCACGTCCTGTAAGTATCTATTCATTTACTGCCAGGTGACAAGCTGTATTAACAACAGATGTTAGAGTGCATTAGTTTTCATACCGAGTATGCCACACTGAGTACAAGATCTAATCAAATACTTCAACAGTTACATTTGAAATCCAAATAAGGATTCCTTATACACATAGTTTTTAATGTCCATTTCTCAAATCTCTATAGCTATAATTTAAAATGTTCTCTGTTACCGTAAGCTCTGTCCTCATTATTTGCATGTGCAGTAAAGCTCCACATTTTCTAGCTCCAGCTTGCACAACTTGAAACAGCATTACATTGAAGAGGCAGGCATGACCAAATGAATGGAGGGAGAAGCAGGGCTGAGGCAAAAGCTGCCTTCACACTTATAAGAGCAAGATCAAGTATGGCTGTACTTTTACTGCAATACATTTTTATTTTCAGTGGGAAACCAGTAAATAACAGCTGGAGACAGGCTGGTTTGTTCCCCACCACCACCCAGCTTTTAAAGGTGATTCTGTATTCAGTAGTTTTGTACTCATAAACCAAACAAGTGTTCTTACCCAAGTTTATGTTGTATGTACTCTCCAATGGGACCAGGAAAAAAGGAAAAGGAAAGACCTGTTCTGAAATATCAACCCAATACTTTTGGGTACCCTAGCT
The DNA here is from genome assembly GCA_037013685.1 of Acridotheres tristis. Taxonomy (NCBI): domain Eukaryota; kingdom Metazoa; phylum Chordata; class Aves; order Passeriformes; family Sturnidae; genus Acridotheres; species Acridotheres tristis. The sequence continues at coordinate 12,443,758 of CM072895.1, forward strand.
GCTAGAGAAAACAAATCATAAAACATGGACACAGCAATCATACAGGCACTTATTTAGTGGCTGCACATAATTACACCTACACAAAAAAGTCATTTCTGTTACACTTAGTACATCAAAGGACAAGGAGTCCCAGAGAGCAGATCCACTCTGCACAGAGTTTTTGTAGGCATTAAAAAAGAATAGATTTATGGTACCATAAATAATAACTGTTCCCATGGAACATTTGCATGACATAGGTCATCAGTCAAATATTATGTGGGGCTCACAAAGAGCATCTCCCCGGAAGAATGAATGAGTGTAGCTGAGGATATACCCTCTGAACACCCTCACAAACCACCACATGTAACATGTACAGAATCAACAGCTTCCCAAAGGGTCTTTAAAAGGATGAAATCACACATGGTTTTATCTAGGAGCAAATCAGCTGCACCTTTCCTGCCTCCATCTACACTAACCGCAGGTTACTGCTCGATTGTCCTGCTGTCATTCAGTCCTCTCTAAGCTCCACTCATCACCCGTTTGTCAGCCACGTATTTGTAGACGGGCTTGCATGTTAAGCACTCCTGCAAAGAGAAATCACTGGCTGATTCACAGGAACGCCCTTCACTACAGAAGGAATCACTTGCACAAGGCTGAATCACAACTCCATGCAGAGAATTTGCACAGGAACGATGATGCAGGATGCTTGACTGTCCAACAGCATGAATACAACTGCTCCATTACCAGAGTCTTCATTCATTTACCCCTTCCATTCATTCTTCAAATGGAAATGATTTCATCAAATTTCAACCCTCTGAATTATTTAGGAAAACAATTCTAGACAGTGCACTAGAGAGCAGCCTGCCAATATCTCTGTCTGTAGCCATTCATCAGTCCTGTCAAGAGCTCGTGAGTTACATTTCTGTGCTCCTCACAGCATGCTACTGAAGAGTAAACAAAACATAATTAACTTAACACAAAAAAATCACCAATAACACCTAGGATTACAGGGTTAAGTGGGATAAATGTGCAAATATATTTGGAACTAACAGTGCCTTCCCCTGAGGAAAAGTGTTCAGAAAGGTATTTACTGTCACAGCACTACAAAATACATCAAGATTGATAACATTTATATTTTTTCCTTATCAATGTGAGCTTATTGGTAACAGCTACTTTTTATGCTGCATAAGCTCAGAAGAAATACAGTGGATAGAAGAAAAAAAATCTAACAAAACTCCTACTGCTAATTTTACTACTCACTGGAATACCATTTAAATTAACACTGTCTATCAGGGAAGCTTCCATATGTAAACAATAAAAAAGTCATGATTAATAAGCACTGTACAAGGTTATGTGAGAAATGAAAATGTTACACAACGCTGAACAGCTACCACAAAATGGAATTAAATCTTGCATCTTGGACAACATACTATAAAATACCTCAGTAAGCTGCTTTATACAGGAAGGTCCCAATCCTGCACATACTTAGTGACAGGTAACACAAACTGGGTCAAAAATTCAGTCAAATTGCACACGTGCTTATATACACACCAATACTGTGCAACATTAACCAATAAAATAATAATAATGACTATGAAATACATTTCCCTTTGCCTAAAAATCTTACAGCGTCCTCTCCTTTTCTCTACCCAACACACATCCATGCTCACACTTGGCTGTCTTATTCCTGCCATTATTATTCCAGGGACACAAATATAACCCATCAGAAACCAGAGATCTCATTTAACAGCCACAGTGGCTGCTGACCCTCTTCTCCAACCTAATCTCACCAAAACTGCAGGCCCAACACTTCACTTTGAGTCAGGTAATTCCCAAACACAGCTTTGGGGAGAGAAGGGCTAAGGAATAACCAGACCCTCTAAGGTTTGTGAAGAGTGGGAAGTGGGTTTTGACAGAAGCCACCCAGCAGCACCAGAGAAGTGCTGAAGCAGAATGTGCCTCCCTCCTGCAATACAGCAAATCTCTGTCCTTTCACCAGTTTCTACTGCAGACAAAGCCAGAAAAAATCTCAACAAGTTGGGCATTAATCAACAGCAATTTGGGGATGCCAAAGGCAGCATTTTCATAGCCCAAACAGGCCTCTACAGAAACATCAGCTGCAAGCCAGGAAACGGACCCTTTCTCTGCACATAAAACAGTGTCCTACTAATCAGTGACCAGTAAGGAGCATTGCTTACTTTACATTTGCCAGTAAATCTCATTCCAAATGCAAAGCCTGGTCCAATAAGGACTCCTCCTATGGAACAGCAAAACTGATCACTAAGTGAAAGTAAACTCTGGAATGGTATTCCTGCTGTTAATAGTGTATTCAACAAAAGAGACTTAATTTACTATTAAAAGGATTTGATACATCGGTCTTCTGTTACCTAGGGAAGTCCTAAAATTTATTCTAGGTCAAACATAAATTTTGAATTACTCCACCATAGAAGTTTATCAATTGTTCTGATACAGACAAGGTTTATATTTTTTTAACTTAAGAAAGATTAAAAAAATAAAAGTAGCAGTAGCTCTTCATTCCATATCTTCAGCTCTTACTATACATTAAAAGCCAATGAATAAAGTAATTTCTTTTAAATGTAGACTTATAATGCTACTGTTCACAATAATAATAATAATAATAATAATAGTAATAAACATGATGGTCTCTACAACCCCATAGTTCTACTGCCAGGAATTATGCTTTCTCACTGCGGTTTTTGTGGCTTAATTGTCTTCATGTAATATTGATACCTGGTACTTGGATGTAATTAAGAATAGGGGAACCATTCTTAGAGCACTTTTCCAATCCATCAGGTAAATTTTCTCACTATGATATGAAAATTTTCATCTACTTAATTAGCACACCTACTCCTTCCATGCCTAAGTGCACCTAAGCTGTGTTTTATGATGGCCCAAGGAAAGGAAAAAGAAACCACAACACATCAATTATGCCTCTACTCAGTTGTACAACTATTTTAAAATGTGTGAACAGTTAAGACAAAATTGAAAAATTACCATAATAGGCTTTTGACACTTCCCCGCTTAAGCAAAAATTAATTCTAACTCCCTGTTTTTATGCAAAGCCTTTATAATTTCTCTAATCTCGAGTTCCCACGAGAGAGAACACAATTCTTTCAAGTACAAGTATGTGAGGCTTGCCATCTTCTCTTTTTAGTTATGCAGTTTATTTGATGGAAGTCTAAACTGCTAAGCCTCCCTTTGTGCTTAATATAAGCCATCCTCAATGGAAATACAAGTTAATTTAAGTAAAATGAAGTTTTAGGAAGGATGCATCCTCTTGCACAGAAAGCCTCACTAAATCAAAGCTTTTTTAAATGCAGCATCTGTTTCCTGAATTGGTCTAGAATCTGTAATAAAAATAAACTAAAAAGAAGAAAAATTTTTAAAATGTACTTTTACATATAAAACATCATAAACATAAAAACGGACAAATGGAGCAACTTACTTCTCATTTTACTGAGTTTTGCAGCCTCACCTTGTATTGTGCACGAAGACACTCTTGCAACATAATGAATAAGCATGTTTTAAGCATCATCTGTTTTATTAATGGTGACTATTATTAAAACCTACTGCTTGTGCATCAGCTGTACTGTATTGCTGGGACACACTGCCATACACACTAAGCTGTGTGGACCACATCCTAAACCCACTGTTATTCTACAGCACTGCTTAGCCCTAAAACACACCTGAAGTATTTGTACATCACACGCTTTGCTTCAGCAGCACAGGGTCTATTCTGATGCCTCCAAACCTATTAAGGTCACAGACAGCTTGTGCAGATATTTAGTCTATTCCCATGACAGGCAGAGGTATATTATTTGCATAGCATTTTGTACTGAAAAACCTATTCAGTTATCCCCACTGGAGACAACTCACCTCACTGCCCTAAATAGCATTCACTTTTCCAATATTTGAAGGAACAGCAAGTAAATGGGATCCAGTGCAGACAAATCCAAAAAGATTCAGAATATCTAAGAATTTCAACTTATAAATAACAAATGTGAATGAATGCAGACCAATATATCACATAAAAATATAATGGAAGCAAGGAAAAAAGTGAATTATATGCCTAAGAGAGGACTAAAATGTTGAGAGTGAAAATGGCTGAAGAGATAATTTTAGGAAAAAAGCTTACATTAGCCAAGCTTATTATGACCACAAAGGAGAGCAAAGAGTCTCAAAGCACAGAACTCACTTAAAAATAGCCTCCTTACATTTGCAGTGACAGCAGCAGTGCTAATATCATCGAAGTGATATTGGTATTTTACCTATAGCAGGGTGCAACAGTTCACATGATGTCAGTAACTGAGACCCACGGGACGTGTACATGTTGATTCTTCAGTACCAGCTGCAATACTGCGAATATTTGCTGTAATTACAAATATGTTCTAACATGCCCTAACTGTCCTCCTTGGTTTTTATTCCCTCCATAACTACCATGTTTTGAATAAACATCTCTCAGCCTCTGCTCAAACCCTTTTTCTACTTATCCTTCCTGATGTCAATACAGCCACAAAGAAGGGAGAATATAAAGTATCTGTGTGCTTTGTGCAGAAAGTCAGAAGAGATTAACATAATGGTCCTTTACAGCCTTAGTCTGCAAATCAGAACCCCTCGCTGTTAACCTTGGTTTGCTTTTTGCCAACCTGCTATGTGAAGTTTACTTCAAGCTGTAGGCATTTTTGAATCTGTCTGTTTCTGTAAAGCTCTGAACACAGATAAAGCACAAGAGAAACAGTAACCATTGCCTTGAAATCAAAGTTGGGAGCGGGTCGTGAAGAACAACAGAAGGGGATCATGGCACAATCAGTCCCATGCCAAAACTAAGACACAGAAACATCAATAGTGCATATTGAAAGGTTTTTGCACACAGGATCTTCAAACACATGGCTGCTTCAGCTGAAAAGAAACAAATCAATTTTTTGAGTATAAGGAATATAAAATTTTTTTGAGTCCATGGCCATACCATTACTACCAACTCTTGAAATGCAGTTATTTGAAGTTCACATGGGTAAACCACAGAGATCTACAGCACTCTATAAAGCCTGTCATGTTACAGTAATTTCCTGAACATCTTCCTTCATTTTACATCTTAAATAGTGCTTATTAAAAAGAAACGGTTACAGGAATTACCTCTTAAAGAAGCTGCAAATCCAGAGCAGCACCTCTAACAATTATAGCTGCTATAGAGCCAGGGTATCTTTTCATATATTTTTTAATAGTACATCTGACAATTCTATATGCTGGTGGGTATGAAACTGATGTCTCATAATCCACAAAATGGATGAGGCTACAGTCACATATAAAGCCTCATATTAGCAGTATTCTCAAGGGCAAACTGAGCACTCCCATGATATGCACAAAAGCCTCGAATTCATTTTCATTTTAACTTTCCACAGTAACAGCTATTTTTACTCTCATCTGCTCATGAGAAATACAAAGAAAAACTTTCAGGAATACAAGTACACTTTATCAGTTTTAGCTGATACTACCTATCCTAGTTGGCTTTAGAAATTCTGTAGTCACATACTCAGTCAGGATGAAAAATGTCCTTCTTTTCTCAAGCAGTACTTTGCACCATTGCTGTGCTTAATGAGCACAGGACTCTACCAGGACTGGTGAGTGGAGTGTGGCCACTTGAGGGGCAGCCCCTTAAATTGCTCCAAGCTGTCTGTCAAACTCATCCCCCATCCTGTGCCAAAGAAAAATAAAGATAAAATGTCAATCTGTACATGTCAGGGTTTCACAGGCTGGGAAAGAGAAAAGAGACATGACCTCCAAAGACTGACAGATCAGAGTTAAAACTTCCTTGTCCAAACTGCAGGATCTGGACAGCCTAAAACAGTCATTTTGAACACACTGCATCAGTTACATCCACGCCTGCTGCTGCAACTCTCTGAAGAGGAGACTGGTTTGGAGGGAGAGCAGGGCTGGGGGTTACTGTCACCTTGCTGGGAGCCACTTCTGTGAAGAGAGGACAAAGTCACATTCTAAGACGTGACAGCAGAGACTGGATTCTACTGATGCCCAGAGCTCATAATGTACATGCACGTCAAACAGAACATTTTGATAAGTGCTCAATGAACTGTTTTAATAGTGTGTAAGAGGAAAAACTGGTCATTCTTTTATTGATTTTAAAATGTACTTTGGTTTCATTTTTTAAAAATGCAAGGAAGGAAGTAAAGTTGCATGCTTTAATGCATAAACAGGGAAGAAAGGGTGGAACATGCATGCAACAGTTCTGGCAAGAAGAAGCTACCAAACACCATCTCAAATATCTCTGGGATGCTGGAACAGGTAAAATTTCCCCTTCTTGGCTTACAGAGAATATTCAGTGTGGTATTTCTAGTATGAAACAAGAACCACAAGAACCACACTGAAGACTGTTCAGGTTCCTCATGCAATATACCTTTCAATGCATTTAGTTATTCAATCCATTGTATTCAGCTATAATTGGAAAAATCTAATACTACATTCAGTTCCCTTGTAATGCTTGGTCAGCAACAAAAAGCACTCATGGTTCTTTTCTGGCTCTGCTGAGCAGTGTTGTATGCAGACAAAGGAAGTGTTCCCCATGCATTAATACTTTGGCACTCCAGCCCTACAGAAATGAAGTTCCCCATAATTGCTGCTAAATTTTTAAGATTTGGGGGGCAGCATTTGAAAGAAAAATAATTCTAAGGTACTTATCTTTGCTCTGTCTTGAAGACTAAGAGGAGATTCCATGTAATATTTCAACAACAAAGAGATAAACCAGCAGAACTTCCCCTGTGGTTGAGAAACAATAAAATAACGGTCCTGGATAGGCAGAGAGTGATCACCCACAAGAGTCCTTTAATGGGAAGATGGAAGAGAAGAGACTGCTTTACTACATCTCTGCTTCTGAGAGGGAAGATCATGATCAGATGAAAAACATAACAAAACAGAAGCAGCTGTGTCTTGTCAGTAAAAACAAATGATCAGTAAATTTATGCTAACTCCACATTATGGTATTCTGTGACTGGAAAAAACTGATGAGAAAAACAACAGCAAACTTTAAAAATTTTATTTTTTCTATTTTACAAAAATACTTTATGCTGTACTCAGATATGTTGTATTTCAGGAATGTTATGAAATTTCATGTGGCTAATGACCTGTGTAATTTCTGAAGAAGAAAGGAAGAGAGACAACCTTACTGTCTGTGTCAACTACTGGATTACATTTGAAGGTACTGAGTACCATTGCTGACTCTGCAGTAGTTCACTAGATGAAAAAAAAGCCTGAAAAATCTCTGGTTTAATGGTTTGCTAGTAAAAGATCTGTACCATCTATAACCAAGTCAAGACTCTGTTTGATGATTTCTTGCAGTGAGTCAGAGAAACAGGGGACTGTCATTCTTAATACATTACATGACTCATACACACAACAAGATTCTGCTACTCAACTTTTTAAATCAAACTTAGTATTACAAGAAATCTCAGGGAGTGAACTTCAAAGCATCTATATGCACCAAGTAGCACAAGGTGTTGGCAGGAACACCTCTACTGCTCTATGACATATTTGGTTTGGTTGGCAAAAGTGTGCAGTAATAGCTGTTTTCCTTTTGGTCCTTTTGAGCACTGAGTTTTCTACTAGGTAGCATTCAATTTAAAGAAAGCCCAAAAGATTTAAATAATCTCTAACTTATGCAGCAGTAAGACAAGTCTATATACTGTTCACAGTTTAGGGAAAAAGCAAGTTCTTATGTGCAGGATGATGTCCAGTCATGATTCCACTTGAGACCACTTCCATTACAGTTATAAAATGTAGCCAAATCACTCCTAGGTTAAACAATTCACGAAGGTATGTTTAATACAGAAAAGAAATTGAAAAAACCCAAACACAGTAGACATGTTAATTTCCAACTCCCATACATCCCAAATGACCTAGGTGAAGAAAGGCTGGTTCAACAGAAGGATACAGAACACGTGGGTTTAGCTCTGCACAGAACCCCTGAGCCCCAAAATCCACTTCAGGTGAGGATGTCAACATATTTCCATGACATGCATCAGAAACAGCTTTTCTCACCTGTAGTCTGGACCAGACAGATGTGAGCACTGGCAGGACAGGCTGCTGTTCTCCAGACACTCCAAAATGGCCACAAGAAGTGGCCATGCTAAGGGGACAACACTTGTCTTCAGCACGTTGCTCAGGACTGCAGTGGTAAAGCCTGACCAAGCAGGTGTCCTAGGGCAGGCTGACATGTCACAAGGCTTTTTGGTGGGAGGCCAAGTGATGTATTTTGTTCAAATACAACTGGACTCTGAAGTCAATGTACTTTTTAATATTTGGTATGAAAAATTCAATTTTCATCATCCTGACAAAATCCATTTTTGACAAAGAAAAGCATCCCTGCCTGAACAGACCTGGGTCTGTGCCAGCAGCTGCTGCAGAACCTGGACCTTTTGGTGAAAGGTTGTATTTTATCTCTGACATCATCCAGCTGAATACCATGACCAGAGTTCTAAAAAGCAAGCTATACTTCAAAGTTATTTTCAAACACAGCCACATGAATGGATTTTCAAAGAATGTATAAATAGCTGTGTCTAAAACTTTACAGAGCTTTACACAAACGTGAGACATCTAAGTATTACAAGTTGCTTTTGAACCTCTTAGCCTGTAAAGACACAGTAAAATGCAAGTATCACTTATCAAAGTACTTTAAAATTCTAAATAAATTAATATTAATGAACAAAACCTACTGTCTGCAACAAAAATTAAAATAAAAATCTGGGTTACTGTTGTGCTATCAAACACCTCGCAAACTTAACCAAAGTTCTGAACACTAATGGCTTTGTACAACATTTATAGGAACCCAGACTCCACCATCAGGACAGAAGCAGAATGGGAGTGAGGGGAACTCCTGAAATGTATAAATTGCCAAAGGGCAGCTACAAGGCCATGGGCAAGGCACCAGTGTGATCTCTGAATTTTAAAGTTATGTTTTCAAGACTGTATCAGCATGTGATGGGTTACTTTTCATACTGAACGTTTCACAAAATCATAAACCACATAAAACCACTTTAATGTTTGTGAAAACATTTTAAGTCTGAGAGCTAAAACTGTTGTGTTATAGATAATAAAAAGATACTTCAGGAAAAAATCTATACAACAATGTATGTTCTATTTTCTTAATACTGTTTCAACAATTTCTGGCAAATGCTACTAAAGAAAACCTCTGTCAATTAAATCAGCATGAAACCAGAATAACATCAACAAATGCAATAAACTAACAGCCCTCTACAATGTGAGAATGAGGCCCTGAGAATGAACAAAAAATTGATCTTCAAAACAAAAGGATTTTATTTGGGGGGAGGGTGGGGTGAGTCATGGCTGCACACTGGTTAGAGAAGCACAGACATGATGGAAACAAAGGCCTTCCTGCAAGACTTACTGCAGACCTGCAACCCTTCAGTATCCCTTGATGACCATCAGTCTGCACATTTTTAACTCTAGAGATCCCCTCCCATCATCTTTCATAAACTTCCTATTTAATTTCCCTATGGTGACTGCAGCCAACACCCCCAGAGCAGACTGGATGGAGCAGCTCCCTAAAGCTCCCCGAGGCTGAACTGAGCCAAGCTCCGGGTGCTGGACCAGACCCTGGAACAGAGACCTTTCCCCAGCAGCTGAGCACAGCTCCCACTCATCTCCTGGCACTACTGAAGGCATTTCCCACTGAGGCTTTTCATGGAGAGGCAACAGAGAAGCACAGGTTAAAACTTCTACAAACCAAACAAACAAACCAAAAGGAAACTCAATCTAATTTAATTGGATATTTCAGATAACATTCCCCCCATGAAAAAATACCTAAGGAACTCCTTATTTTTAAGTAAACCTGCAACTGTAAACCATGTCAGATTTCAAGTAAATTGTGCAATTTCCACTACAGGCTGTAAGTCACTTTCCTGAAATACCATCCTGGTTTAACAGCATGTTCATTTATTTGCTTAATAGCTTGAAATGGACTAAAATAAGTATGCAAGTTGATCACGGTCTGAATTTGCTGTTTCATTTTGTTTTCAATTATAACACCATCAGGAGATCTGGTGTTTATCTGCTGAAATGTGCCTTTCATCAATAAAACATTCTTCCATCAGTAAGACACCTGTAACAATTTAAAAGTCTTCAATATCCTAAATCCTGGTTAGGCCAAATATGTTAACACACAGTGACATTCCAAGCACAAGCACTGGCAGTGAAGTTAGGTACTTTTATTGAAATGATTTGCTGAACTGCAATGACAGCAATGAATATCATTTATGATAAATGGAAACAATCTTCTCAAATGCAGTTTGCCCTGGTTTTCCATCAGACCTGTTTTGACTAAAGACAAGTACAAAATTAAAGTAATCTCTCTTTTTTCTCCTCTTTCTGGTTTGGGTTTTGGTTTGGGGTTTTTTTTTGGTTTTATTCTAAGTAGCATAAACTTAGTGTAAGTAGTGGTATTGTATGCATGGCTGTACAGAGAGAATCTCATTAAAAAGGTTGTCTCATGTGGGCATTACTCTGAAAGCTCAACTTTTACAAGTTTATATTAAGGCCTGCATTCCTCTACCAAGCACTAGAGGCTTTTTATTTCAGTTAAAAGCACAAGGAGCATTTCAGTAGTGTTCAGGAGAATAAATCTACAGTGAAAGTTGGATAATACTAGTGGCTACGTCAGCTAACAAGTATAATTAAAATGTATTTTATACATTATACTGATTTAGGATAGCTGTCCACCACTGTGAAATTTTAATGTATATTTATGCTATAAATACACAGCACTGATGCTTTATATATGTCTAGAGCATGTATGTATGCATTTGGATAAAGCACCACAACACCACAAATACTAGTCACTGTTTTTACTCCTGTCACTTTTTTATTTTCTTATAATTTCCTTATTTTTTCTTAGAGAAAAAAAAACAACCTTGTTCATATAAACTTGTCCCAGCTGTGCCAGGTCCCTCAGAAAGGGTACAAGGGGTTGTGTGCAGAGCTAACACAGCAGGATGCTGGTGCAGTGATGCTCAGCTGGTCACAGGCTCAGACAGGGCATCAGCCTCACACAAAGCCAGGGCAAGGTGCCAAACTCCCTGTCACCACAGCGAAACAATGGTCCTTTCATTTGGCTTCTCTGCATCCAAGGCATTTATAGTTCTGTTGGGTCTGTTCTGCTGCCTTGTGCAGACCCCAGCTCTGTATTACTGGCAAGTTGAGCAAACAGATAAGGGCACATCAACCCAGCTTTTTGCCTTTCCACAGCACAATATTCTATTGGAGTGTAACACACGCTGGCCAAATGAACACTCCGTGGTTATTATCCACCTAATGCTGGAAAAATATTGCTATGACATTTTGTCTGCTCGACCATTTTAAAGGTTAATTCTGTTTTGTATTTGAGATTTTTCTCTAGGTGAGCCATTCCATGCACTTTCTATTTACTGATTCCAAACAACCCCCAAACTGTTTCATTGCTCACTCTCACTGTTAAGAACATATTGACTGGCTGCCTGCTCTGCTGTTTAATTCATTTATGCTGAGAGTCAGGCATGAAGACAGAATTTTAAATGTGACATTTGCAGGCTGTTGGGTCATCTGAAGCTCTGACAACACCAGGGAGTTCCTGACATACAAACTGGTCCTGATTTCCAATCTTCCATGTTCTGAACACATCAGAAATTCTTCCCGAAGGTGCAGATTTCAGCCAAAAGTTTTAAAATCCCTTGTGTTTACAACTTGCAGGAAAGGCTTGTACACTTTAAAGTTTTAAAATAAAGCTTATGTTTCCCTTAAGGTAAAACCATACTGCCTGCAGCATGAGACTCAATGCTTTAAAATGCTTATTGACAAAGGTATTTGGGAAGATCTACGATAATAATTAATACACATAAAATTGTTTGCAAAATTCTATTAAGGCACTTAGTGGACTTTTATTTGTTCCTCTTGATCTTCAAGCATTTAAAAACAGCTGAGTCTGAAACCACAGCTTTATCTAACATTGCCTATCTGGCTTAGTGCTACTCTGACAGTAGCAAGTCCCAGTTTTCAGTCTGGAAGTTTTCCTTATGTCAAGGCAGTGAATGGACTGCACCATTTTGTCTCCCAGCATGAACTATAATTATCTTCCCCAAATTTCAGGTCAATTTTTTAGAGCATACTTGATTACCTGAAAGATATGGCCAAGATACCATTAGGAAAACAGTAACGTGACCTGTTTGGTCCTGACTTAAGAAAACCATAGTTCCTTGCCCCTGAAGCAAGACTCACATCTACAGATTTTAACAATTATTTATTTTATTTTGAGAAAGTTCAAAATGACTGAAACAGAAGAGGTAACTTTGCTTCTTTTAAGAGATTCCCAAGAAGGGGGATGCTAAGTCTCCCCAGTCATGTTTGACACAAGTTTTATGTTATTTGGCCATAAGCTTTTCACACAACAGGCAGAGCCCTCTGTGGCTGACAGCAAAGGATGAGGAGACACTGAATGCAGACTGGGTACCTCATCTACCAACAGGATGGATTGAGAAACAGGCCTTGAACTCTGAGAAAAGAGCAAGATCCCTTCTTCTGCACAGAAGAGATCTCTTCCTCCTCCTTGCCATGAACTGGGGGAGACATGTTACAATAAAAACTTCAATTCTACCTTGTATGTTCACATCATCCCTCATCTGTTTATTTAAATGAATAACATGGTATTGCATTTAAATAAAGACAAAGTTAGACGACACAATCTAGGAAAAAGATAAACCTTTTTTTATCAATTGTGCAAAACAAAAAGCAAACAAAAAGCCCTGTTCAAAGCAGAAAGCATGATGACACTGCTATAGTTAGAAATAAAAACAGTGCTAATTCAGAATTGTATTAGAAGAGATTGTTTTCCCTGCTCAACTCATCATGACAATTATTCCACAGTAATGACTCCATACTTTGGCTGCTTTTTCAGGAAGGGGAATATGATTTAGGTCAAGATGCAAATTCAGATAAATTAATGGATTTTTTTTTCTTTTCTATCAGCAGACACACAACAATTTTAACAAGTAGCTCTGAAGTGTTAACCATGTCATACAGCAAGCATCTTTTCATTGCCATGTTCAGAATGAGACTTTTATAATTTAATAGTTGTCATCTGAACAAGAGTATCTTGTTTATACATACTTCCAGCATGAGGACATTAATTCTGTGTGACCTAGAAAAGCAGTTTTAAGTATTACAGATGTTCTTTATTTTCAAAGGAATTTTTAAAATAGAAAGACTTACCTGGTGTATTATCTGAGCTACAGGAAGTTGTTCAGCATATTTTAGTGGCTCTGTTGCCAACTCCTCCTCTGGAAACCTAGGAAGAAAGTAAGGTCACATTTGTCAAAGGTAGTACAATGTTTACCAAATTAAATTAATGAAATTAAGTGTTTTGGGATACTGTTTTGCTTAACCTGAAGAAAAAGTGAATTTTATTACAGTAATGGAATGTATTTCTTGTTAAGTCGAGTGAAAGAACAAATTTATAGTAAACAAAAATGTGCATAACATTGTGCATTTTTTCCCTGACAAAAAGCAGCAGAAACCTAAGAAAACCTTTAAATTTTATTTTAGGTGAACAAGGACCAGTGAAAGCTGGATTGAAATCCCCATGGAAAAACAGTCATGCATTTACAGAGCAGATTCAGCACTGTTAACAATACAAGCTTCTTCATTCAGTCCTGCCAACATAATTCAAACATAACCATCTCAAAAGGCAGGAGGGATTATTCACCATTTCCCATTTTTGCTGCAAGTGCACAGCAGTGTTTAGGTGTGGTAAAAGTTCATCACCACAAATATTCATGCATTTGCCAACACAGCTGTATGTACTCCTTGTTGCCAAAAAGCTAGTGTACAAAAAAAAAACCCAAACTTCAAAGTGAATACTTCACAAAGAATATATATCATAACCCTTTAAACTTTGAATAAACTGTGGTTGCAGCTGAAAAATCAGAATCCATAAGCAGTCTCTTAAAAATATTTAAATGATAGTAAATTAATATGAAAGCATGTTATAAACCCTTCAGCCATGCTGCTTTCATCTGCTGGAACTGCACAGCATGTGCTACATTTTCAAAGTATCACTCAAGTTTTTCATCAGCCATTCTTCTATTTTTCTGAAGAGCTCTGAATATAGGAATTCGAGCACTATGACAAGAATTAAAGGGGGAAAAAAAAAGATCCTGACAAAAACAAGGCCCTTCTCTAAAGCTGATGCAGAATTATTTTCCGACAAAACCTGTGGCCAAGACATTATTTTTCAGGCTCAAATCTTATACCTATTCTAGTCAAAAAGGATCCACACCTGCTGGGTTAACTGACCTGCAGACCAGCTGCCAGGTAGGAGTCAGAAACTACAGACTTAGTGTCTGCACTGGGAGTCAACAGGCTTTGGAAAAAGAGAGGACAAAGTGCACAACTCTTCCCTTTTTCACTACTGAATTTCTGCTGTGGTTTGAAAGGCTTTAAGCTCAAAAAAAATAGTCTGAATATCCAGAAATTTGTAATGAACAGAGTATGAAAGTATAAAAGTCTTACTTTATAAGAAATTTAAAAGCAGAGAACAAAAGAAACACAGCAATAGTTGAAATATCATAGTGACAGCCTGCCTAGAACCATTAAATGTGCTTAAGAAAAATTAAATAAGCAGGCACTGAACTACTGAAGCTGGTCTGCAGATAGAGCTCTTTACCAACATGGCTTTTAGAGTTTTTGCATTATTATGACAATGATGAATTCGTATTTTAACATGAAATACACTCCTGTTTAGTCCAGCACAACCACTAGAGCTTAGAGGGGGTTCAGCAACTCCACCACAGTGTGCAGAAGGAATCTTTCCACTCAATTCCTCCCTACTTTCTATCATTGGTCCTGATTGGCAAACACACCACAGTCAGTGTGAACTGGAGATTACTTCTGTTCTGCTGGGAGCCTGTTAGCTGACACAACACCTTGATTTATGGATACCAGCTACCTAAACCCATTTTTTAGCCAGAGTTCTAGATATGAAACAACTGTACACACAACACAATATTCATCAATATCTTGAACGCTTATCTGTACAGTTCTTACAGAGACACTGCAAATCTGGAGAAATAAAAAAAAAAGAGTATCTCAAGTCCCAAAATTAAACACTTGAAGCTGAAATTAACAGCTAAAATTACTATAAACTGAATGTTAGCAGAAATGAAAAAAAAAAAAGAGCTTGTCTGTCTGTTGTGTCAAGGACCTTGTACATTTGGCAATTTTTCTGTCTAGACAGAATCATCATTCCCTTGCATTGTCAAACATACTCCTTGTTAACTTTCAGCAGGAAAAACAAGGCTATCCTTCAAATGACAAAGGATTAAAAAATATAAAGAAAAATTATCAAGATAATTTTAAGCCTTAGGAAGCCTAACTAAAAAAAAAGAGGAAGGGGAGAGTAGTACAGGCATTTTAAAGTAATTAGATTTAAACTGAAATTACGCTGATAGGATCCTTTCAACATCAAGAAAGACATTTTTTCTAATTTACTTTCTGTAAAAAAAAACCCAAATCACTTGAACTACACTAAATTTTATATATAAATAAATTATAAGATATAGATTAGGTAGGTGGACATTCTAATGTATTTAAATAAATATCTACATTTATATAATCACACTATAAAATGTTTACACACACACGAGTGTTTTGGAAGAGAAGTTTAGAATTGTTTTCTCAAAATTTTTGCTGTAATGCCATGAACTTTATGTATATGTATTTAGTGAAGTGCTGTCATGTCTACAAAAGAGTTTTGATTCTTCTCTCCTGCAGATAAGTCTAAATCCCCTGTAAGTGAGCACAAAGGGTGTATTTTAACCAGTCATTTCTGTAAGAACAGAGACAGCTCATGGCCCTCATGGCCAGTAAGATCAAACTCCGTGACACAGCTCACAAATGGCTGAATTTTCTCCTGCAAAGCAGGGGCTGCGTCCCAAACTGGCTGCTCCAGGAAGGTGCTGAGCCTTGAACCACTCACAGACATTGTCCAGCTGGGATGAGCCACACTGACAATGACACATGATGTGACAGCAGGACAGGACATCAGCCTGACTCACAGACACAGCTGCAGCCTCATCCTGCCTTTGAGGAAACTCTCTTGGTTACCTCGGTCAGTTCTGCCACGGATCAAAGAAAGCCAATCAGGGCAGTTTGTACCCAGGAGAAAGAAACCTGCTGCAAAACTGCTCCTTCATCTTAGCCCTACAAATAGCAGCCCACCAGCACTCCTAGAGTGGCAGAATGTCCTGTAAAAGACAGTCCTCTTCGAAAAGGTATAAGGGATAGAAAGGCCCAGGGAGGAGAACAGATCAACACAGAAGAGCATGTTCTACTTCCTCCTCTATTGCAAGGTGGAGGAAGAGAACACGTCAGGATAAAGATGATCTCCAATACAATTCTTCTGACCTTGTCTCTCCCTTTTACAGAGGGAAACAAGCAAATTGGTTACTCCTTCCAGAGATAATTTCCAGATGCCTGGGGAGGCATTCCCTTTTGCTCCAAACTAGTTATGTCAGGAAAAAAATCCAAATACAAAAACCATCTCAGCTGATGGAACTTGTGGTCAAATCACATATGGCAATTTGAGGCTGTAATTTCTCTAAATTAGTTGGCCTCACTGTGTTTAGTTCATTCATATTTGACACTTAAACCTTTATAAAATTAAGGGCTAATTTGCTGTAATACAGTTTTCTTTGTATGTTTAATTTCTTTCAAAACAATTCTATTACAGAAACAAAAGTAGTTTTTCATGAATTAATTTTCCAGTAAGAAACAGTCCTTTCTGTCTCAATTGAGCATGACAGCAGAATGGTGCCAACAGTGGCAAAGCAAGCTAACACAGTGGCATATCAGCATATACAGCATCATGCCTGACAGCTGGTAATGCAAAGCATAAGGAGATCTTGATTTTCAGGGAGAAGAGTAGAAAGAAATGTAAAATCAAAAGAGAAGTGGGAAGCAGTAAGAGATAGCAGAAGAGGAGGGTCTTGAAAAATTCAATTTAAAAGCTATTTTTATACTGCAACTGCTCTTAGATGAAGGAAAGTGAGCATGAAACAGAAACTGTGGAAACTGAATCTAAATCCAGTAAAACGTGTCAAGATATTTGGTGAAATATCTTATTTGTTATTTGTATTTGCATGCTCACTCTTAAGGGAGAAAGTCAACGTGGGCTAAAGAAAAATAAATTCTAAGCATGAGGAGGTGGCATATTCTCCCACAAGTGCTAACCCAGCCCATGGCCTTCTACACAGAATAGCTGCAGTGGTTTTAGGGCAGAGATGCATTTTATCTTGTGCAAGAATTATAAAAATACAGGGGGGAAAAGGTACAATGTGATCACAAACTGGTATGCTCATGGCAGAAATGGGCTGTTAAAATATTTAAGAAACAGGAAAGTCTAGGGAACATAAAACCTGTCAATATAAACATTCATTAATTTTAACAGGCAACAGGACTAAGGCTAGTATTTATTCCTTCTTATATATTCTCTAGACTTGATGGCTTTGACAAGTCACAGAATTTCACACCTATGACCCACGTACTGCATCTCTTTTGAAACTCTTGTTCCTTGATGGTAAGTCCTAATAAGGAACCAATTCTCTTGGAAGCTATACAAACTGGAAGTCAGAGTGTGAGCAGGGTACAAAAGGCTATCAGAGACAAAAATGCATGAGAAGAAAGGGTTTGGGGATCACCATCTTTCTTTTCTGTAGACATAAACAATTTGTACTGCTCAAGTGCTGCCTGACTTGTCTGAGACATGACTCCTGAATAATGTGAATGAAAATGCTGGAATGGGCTGTCCCACTTGTAGAAGCAGCTCTGAGCAGAAACACTGAAACTGCTCGGACAGTCAGCATGAGCCCAAGGGATGCAAGTAACACAGCAGTGCCCACACCTCATACCCAAGACTGAAAGGCTGAAATTATTAATCTAAACCTGTCTGTAGCACTGATAGCTTTATTGACTGTAAATACTGCCACTTGCATCTGGCAATAAAAAGAAAACAAAATACCAGAGCTTTATGCACCACATCAGAAAAAGTTATTAGCTTTGCTATCAAAGAGAGGCTGAAATGGGCTATGTCGGGTTTGAGTGAATAGTTTTTAAAATTGGCCATTAAGAAATTTATCTACCATATCCATAGTACAGAAGATTAAGAATTAGACCTTGGATTGATGCCAGGTACTTGATCTATCTGTTAAATCCTAACTTCATGCATATTTAAGAATTGGGTGTGTTTAAACAACAGAAGCACTAAGGTACATGGAAAACACCAGTGCTTGAAAAAGTGAAATCATGCTTAACTCTGCTCTTTTCTCAAAAGTGTGCTCATCAATGCTTTTCTCATCAAAAGAATGCCAGATTTGTCTACATGAATGTTTACCACATGGATAGTCACAAAGAAGAGAAGCAAATACTTGAAAACATTCCAGGGAACTTCCTCACAATGTCTCCTTCCTGGCACAGTTTCTTTAATTAAAGGGTCAAAACTCAGTGTACATTTTGTCACTGCAATGTTTGCTCAGGTCAGTGTAGATGTCTCCCTCTAAAGACCTGAAGTTCAAACAACTTCCTTCACTACCCTAGTCCTGGGCTTTGGGAGACCTTGCAGGGCTGTCTCACAACACTAACACTCATCTTTGCCCTTCAGTGCTGTGAGTCTGAACACCTTTGGATGGGAAAATCACTACTGCACATCCAAAGACAAGGAGAGGAGGGAGTTGTGGTGGAAATGTGCAGGCATTGCACAGGTACAGCCAAGATTCTCATCCACAAATGCTGTGACTTCCACTCAGTAATGCTTGCAGCACCTACTGCAGCAGAAGGCAGACTATCAAAGACAGTTTCAAAGGAAGATTACACAGAAATGAACAACAGAATATGGAGACAAAGGAAAAAATTAATTGACAGCAAAAATATCTTGGGTGTGATGAAAAACTAAATCAGTGTTAGACACAATCAGTTTTATAATTTTTTGAAGAAGGAAGCTACTGACTTGCATTGTGAAGAAAAATTAACTACTTCAGCTTGCTGGCCTTTACAGAGAGATATTCCTGTGGAATAAAGCAGCAAAGCACCTTACAGATCAGAAATGCAAAATACTTTCTGTAATCTGCTCATTTCTTTTCAAATAAGTGTGAAAGATTTGGACCCAAACTACTCACATAGACTAATTCCTGGAGTTTAAAAAATACCTGAAGTCTGTGAATGCACAGCACTTTCTCTTGGACCTGATCACAAAAAGGTCTGCTGGTGTTCCCAGAGTCTGCCAGACACATTGAGTTCATAAACGGAATAAAAAATGACAGCAACAAATGTTTCCTCTGTCTTTCTGTGATCCACACAATTTCTTATGTGAAGAATTTCATGTGATTAACCTTTGTCAAGCTAAATATTCTTAGCCATCCTAAGATCTTAAAAAGAGGTAACAGAAATCTATAGTGTGTTTTAACACAGTATTGTCTCTCTCCTCTTTTCTAGCCAATGAGTTCTGTCAAAAAAATATTGCTGAAGGGATTCCTGTTCTGCCTGCTCCTATTTTTATTCTGAGGCAAGACATAGGGAAGGAATTATAAAGGAAATTAGCTTAAGTAAGCAGAACTGACTTTCCTGCTACTGGAAATCACATGACCTATAGGGCTTCATTTTGTTATCTCAACTATTCCACATTTTAGGTAAATTAGAAAATCTCTTTTGAATTAATTTAAAACTTCCACACGATGATGCTGCTAAAGCACAAAATGCTAATCAAAAGTTGGAGATAAAAAGACCCACTAAGTCTCTCCTCTATCACTGAAAATCACCATTTGAGCCCACAGCTAAAAGTAGGTGCTCACTGCTTAATGCTAATTCATTCTCACAATACGCAGGTTTTGTGGGGGAGAAAAAAAAAAGAGTACAAGTATCAAATTTTGCAAACTTGGGGCATGTTTATAAAGACAAGTCCAGCAATGTCAGAGGAGCTTCTATTGATGCTTCAAACCAGTCAAAAGAGAACACTGGTCCTCACTGAACAAATGCTTGATCCAATCTGAAGTGTGTATGTGTTGTCCTTAAGAACCAAGGCTGGAAATCTTGAATCCATTCCCTCCTAATTGCATGGGAAATATTTCCAAGAGTGGTTAAAAACCACACAGGTTATTAATTATCACTCTACGTCTGGAAACCCATGACTGAATTTCACAGGAATCTCAAAGAAGAAAGTCCAAATCCTCCCATGCCGCCACATCACACATCCAGTTTAAATACTGCTACCAGTACATGTTGGAATGATACTTTCAGCTGGATAAAGCACCTTTGTTCATTTGTCACAAATGAAAGTTCATCCACAGTGCCTGATTTTTAAGTAGACAAATTCAACATCACCTGCCAGTGGTGCTGTAAGTCAGGAAAATCAGTAGGAAGATGTTTTTAAATCAAAGAATTAACCCAGGAATGTACCAGGATAGCAATTCTATTATTTAGTGGCCACAATCAGTCTTTATAGACAAATTCATTTTGCATTTAATACTACTGTTCCTTCCTGCATATATTCAAACTAAACAATGTATTTGTTTTATGCGTATTGTTGCACGTTTCAATAAGTACCTTCTAAAAACCCCATAATACACATACTTTAAGTCCCAATATTTCTACACCTACAGTATATATTTCTATTTTTTCAGTTCATGAGTCACATAATGTACTATCCAGTTATAATTCCTCATGAGACTGCTTAGTTCAGTACACGAATCTGTCAAAGTTGCAGTGCTCTCTGCCTGTTCTCTGCCCAAAACCATCCTCAGACCTTCTACCTTACCCCTTCATTTCAAGATCCAGTTCTGCTTTTTTGAGCCTTTACTCCAGTCTATCAAGGGAGGTAAACACACAGAATTACAGAAATCTTCTTTCTAAGGTATTTTCAGAGACCATCTGGTTCAGCCTCCCAAAAGGAGGTCAGGTCAGCCCCAGCTTTGTCCAGCTGAATCTTCACAACCTCCACAACCTCTCTGTGCTAACTCACCCTTCTTTGCAAACATTTCTCCTCATGCACAACCTGAACCTCCCAATCCACAACCTACAGCCAATTCCTCTTGCTACCACAAGAAGAGTTTACCTTAACCACCTCTCTCACAGGGTGTGTGCCCTCTGCCCTGACCATCCTGGCAACCCTTCTCAAAATCTTTATTGAAGGAGAAAGCCAAATGCCAGACAGTGTTTCAGGTAGGGCTTCAGCAGCATCAAAGAGAAATGGGAACATTAAATGATAATGCTCAATCTGCTGATCAGACTTCTCAGGCAGCTCAGCAGGCAGCTTGTCTTATTGATGGTGATGGCACTGGTGCCCATCACCACTCCAGGTCCTTTACAGCAGGGCTGCTGATCCACCTGTCAGATCCCAGCCTCTATGGACAGGATGTTACAAAGGAAGGCACCAACTGTACTTCTATCTACAAGTGCATAAAAAAGCATGTACTGGTACCAGATTTTCTTGAAACATGCTATACCCCAGGTACTCAGAAAATTAATCATAAAAATTACAGTTCTGGGCTTTTGAGAAATGGTTTACTGTGCAATCATGTCTCTCCTGAATACTAGATGTTGCTTTTGATCTTTTTTGCTACAACATGATCAGTAACACATTTCCATAATGCAGACAACCAAGATACACCAAGAACTGCAGAACACTGTACTACAAAATTTAATCAACTGTTTTCCCCTTTTTCACCAGCGCTGTTCTTCCCTGCAGCCAACTCTAAGGGTCCTAAGAGTGGCCACAGCAGACAGAATCGAGTAGCATTCCAGTCAGCCAGCAGTAAATGCTTTATTCTCCTGTCAATGCATGTACTTATGTAACAATATATTGCTAACCACTTTAGAAGGGCTTTGCTTCATAGAAAGCTGCATAGAATGTATGCAGCTATTAAGCTTTTTATCAGTCTTATCTCTGGGACCATGATTTTCTTTTATTTATAGATGACTTGTGCACTACCTTTGTCTGCATTCTGGTTTGTTTGTTCTTGTTAATGGCAGATGAAACCTCCAGTTCAAATACAAACACTTAGACATTAAATTCTCTGAGGCCAAGGTACTGCAGGTTACTGAATCTGCTGATGTTGAACAAAGAATCTATTAATGTTTGATCCCTTAAAGCAGTCATCCTTTTTCTTCATATTATATTTTATGGTTTGCCTTTCCATAGTATTAGAACCAAAATTGTCTCCTCTCCACCACAGACTACGGTATACTAACCAGAGTGTTCTATATGAAGTTCAGTGACTTTACAAACTTCCTAGCCCTTAAGCCAATACAATTTAAGTGGTCCCAGGAACAAAAGCAGAAGCAGCAAATCATACTTATCCTGGGTCAAGCACATGGCATGCCACTTGCCAGCCTCCTAACAGGCACACAAATTTGGGAACTCCCCTGCCTATTCAGTCAAGCCACTAGGTCTGAGGCCTGAGGGACAGAAACAGGGACTTTATGTCCTTGTGTTCAGTTCAGTGCTGTACTAATTCCAGTATCTGTCAGCTATACCTACACAAGACATATATCTGGATTTGCAAGTTATTCCTAGCTGCAAAGCCAAGCAATAGGCTGGAAAAGCCAAACTTCTAATATTCACAGGTGGCTTCTAATCCAAATACTTGAAACAAAGTCTGGCATCTCAGACACCTGCCAAGTGCAGATTTCTCATTACCTCAGCCCTCCTTGCTGGGAAGGGACAGGTGCAGTGGCTCAGAGTGTGCCACAGGCTATCAGCACCCTTTGTCTCTGCAGTCCCCAGGGACAAGGCTAGAGCAGGAACACAAACAGCTCTGAGGGCTACAGGCATGTCCCTCCCCCTTCTTTCTTCTCAGTTACCTTAAATTCTCTGTACAGATTTATTTGTCTTTTTTCAAGAGTAAAGAGATAAAACCATTTTAATAGGGAAAAGCTTATTTACAAAGTTTGCTTTTATTTACATATCAATTCTGCAGCGTGGCAAATGCCAAGCAATGTTTAAGCAATCATCAAAGACCTTCTTTATAATGCAATCAAGCAAAAGCTACTTCTATGAAATGTAAGTTCCTAAAAAATTAATTAGCACATTTTTCAACAACACCTATATGGGTTGGACCTAGCTGCAAGTAAAAATATGTTAGTTGAATTATTACACTAACAAAAACGTGTCATGAAGACTAATATTAAATAGTTAATTTTGAAAATTTTTAAAATTAAACCTTTAATATTCAGTCATGCCCAAACTTAAGCTGACCATGACTTTATAAGACTGTCTTATGAAAGTGGAGTACATACAACAGATGGGTTCACTTGGCTTTACTTTCAAAAATAAAACAGAAAAAATAGCAAGTTCACTCTTTTGTCAGAGGATTGTTCCATGTTATTTCTTTTTAAACAAATGCAAGGGCTTACACAAAAATTATTTATAACTTCAACTAAGATTGGAGGCCTAGTATTTTTAACCTAATAATCTCAGCCTTTATCTCATTCTTGTGGTAGGTTCTTTCGTTATTTATAAGTAATTTTCTGCAAACCTTTATATTCTACAGAACATTGCATCAGTAAATCTGAATGTTTAGTCTACATTATCAGTAACATAACAGATAACAGCAGCAAGAGGCTGTGTAAAGCAGAAAAGATCACAATACCTATCTCTCAGTTTTTTGAATTTCAGCCTTTCAGGGCACCTTATATAAAAGAACAAACTCTCCAGTGCTTTTACAAGGTCTTTCACAATCCCAAACATAGATATGGGTGGCTGTGTGTGTAGGCATGTTTGCATAAAAGACAACTTTGAAACTAAAGCAAAAATTAAAAGTTCATTTAGCAGAGATAATGAAGCCAGATTTCTCTTCTGACACCTTCAAATGGAATAAGTAACAATTAGAGAAACAATGGAACAACTCAAATTACACAGTAATATGCTTAAGAAAAAACTCCAAATTAAGAGAAGCACAAAACAGGCAAGAGCTGAAAGATTTCATTCTGAAGAATTTTACACGCTACATTATCAAATATATGAAGTCTAGTAAAGAGTTTACATTCTGTCTTGTACCTTTTAACTTCATGTTTTACATGTTTTATGGAAAACAAACTTCCTTTTTAAATCACCCATTTTCTCTCATATTTTCATGAATGTTCAATGTACCTGTTAAGAAAACTGAGTACTTTGAATGGGAACACGATGGTGTAAGGAGTACAAATGTCTTGTAGATGCTCATTGCTCAGCTACAGTGGATCCTCACTCATGAGTGGGACTCTCACACACTACTACAATATAAGTAACCAAAACTATTGGCACTGGATTTTTGTACAGCAGGAATATTGAAGTATTTTAATAGACACACCACATGGCCCTTCTAATTGCATCACCATATAGTTCTACTCTGGCTTTGGAGTTAATAATAGCCAAAAGTGCATGATGGCAATTAAGTAAGCTGGTGCTCTGCCCAAGGAAACTAAGAAAAAAAAAATTATTTCTGCATTTTAAGACTAATATCTCTATTGCAGTTTTTCTATGTGTACTCTGTAGAGGCTATACAGTACAACAGAATCTTACTGCAGAACTCAGAGTTTGTGTTGACTGTTTGTGGTTAGTGCATGTATTCTTTATGGCTGCTGGTCAACTGAGATTTCATGGGCATAAGCTTTTTATACTTTAATGTCCTATTTCCTAGAAAAAGAAACCCATCAAAAAAAACCCACAAAAACCCCCAATGAAAACACCAACCCCAAACCCCACTTCTGCTGCATTTGTCAACACTCGGATGAATGCAGCAAACACACCCATCCCAACTGATGAATACCTAAGTCACTCTGAAATGAAAAATTTCCATTTCAGTAAATGTACTGCACAGTAATACACTGAACCTTCACTAGAGAGCTGCTCAGTGGCTGCAGTTACTGCCTTATTACAGAGTCCTGGGCTGCAAGGCGATGATGCAGTATTTACTGATGCACTGTGTTCACAGAGGGAGCCAGGCCTGGCACAAGGCACCGAGGGGAAGCAGCACAGCAGCAGAAGCAGCAGCAGAGTGTGGCTGTGTCGGGCTGACAGCTGAGCAGCCCCCAGCACTCACTGCAGCCCCTGCCCTTTAGCACAGGCACGGCTCTGCTGCCCTCGGGCAGCGCCGCTGCATTCCCACAAGAGCTGCCTGCAGCCTACAGGGAAGCCATATAAACTCTGCTAAAATACCATTACTGACAAGAAAACGAGAGTGCTGATGGCTCTCCACAGGTAGAAATTCCTGGGGTCTTCCACTTATCTCAAGAACGTGTGGTTTCTTGTTATTCAAAAACTTTTGAATACTCATCTTCTGGCTGTAAAAATATGTTGACCATGCCACTGCATCTTCAGTAAAACCACCACTGCACAAATGGTGTTTCCAGTGGAGAGCAAAGGATATTGAAAGGTTGTATAGACTGAATTTAAGACAATGGCATAGCCAAGCACAACACAAACTGGTAAGGTTATATTATAGTCACCTCAGGAGTACAATGAAAAAGTGCAATGAAGGTCTGGAGTTTTGTTTTGTGGTTGTTTGTTTATTGCTAAATAAAACATAATAGAATTACTGATCTCTTTGACATACACATTAACCCTTACAGACCAACCACATACATGATATATCAAAATTATTTTCTACTGAAACCTTATTCAATCCACTGTAAAATAACAGTATCTTACTGTACCTTACTGTTTGAAATCTTCTCCCTGAACAAACAAATAGTTTTGACTGTATGTACACAGCAGAGTTATGAAGGTAAGCAAACTCAAAGTGAAACACAGGATAAACTGCAACAAGAGAGATCCTGAGAGGGAATACTCCAAACAGATGCCTGGAAATGCCTCAGTCAACTCGTAGGAGGGCTGCTTTGTGGAAAAGACCAGGCTAAGACAGCATTAAATATTAAATTTTAGTAACTATTGTACAAAACCACAAATGAAAAAAACCCAAACAACCAACCAAATAATGTATTTTATATTGGTGAAAGACACCCTTTCCTCAAATTTATTCATCTGGAGGAAAGTATTTTGCAAGGTGGTTTATTTACTTGCACCACCTAGTGGGGTTTAGTTTCATCTATCAAAATAGTCAGAGGTCAGTCAATGTGCTCCTACGTCATGACATTAGTGACAGACAGCATTTTCTCACAATATAATATTTCAAGCCTCCACAACCCACTAATTGCACTATACTGCTAAGTTTCCACACATCCATAAAAACACAGCACAAAAAATGCAAGACAGCAATATCTATTGTGCTTGTATCAAGTTCTGCAGGAACTTAACAGAGATGTCACAGAAAACGGTTTCATACAGTGGTATTTATGAGTTTCGAATTCAAAGTACATGTCAACAGTACCTTGCCAGAGCATACCATACATAAACTCCAGGGTCTGAACAGATTGTTAGGTGGTAACAAGGCCACACACTGAGATTTGGAAGATTTCTGCAGGACTTTTGAATGAAACCCCTGGCAGAAGCAGGCACACAGTGCAAAGGGTTCTGCCTGCAGAAATGGGGGCTCACAGGCAGCAGCAACCACTTGTGACACAGTCCATTTGCAGCAGAACAAACACCACCACTGCCTCTGTCCTGGCTCCAGGTTGTTCCACCATAGTTCGTGCTCATTACCTGACTGCTTTATAACCCATTGCCCCAGCACAGAATTACTACATGAAGTCCAGCCACACTGGAAAAGTTTATCAGGTGAAACCCCAACCTGACAATAGACAACAATAAATTAAATATTGCCACGTAAGGCTTGTATTGAAACACTAAACTGACCTTGTCCAGAATGTATCCTTTTCCTAGTTATTCCTAAGGAAGAACTCCCATACTGGAGTAAGAAGTCTGTTGCATTTGATCTGGAGCAGAAGTCGTGCTACAGAGGTACTACAGTATGTTTTTAGACGAGGCAACTAAACAAGAGATCATTGTCAAAGTGTCTCTAAATCTTCCACGTGAATTTTGCAGAGAAAGGAACCTAAGCTTTTACAGAAATTCACACCACCTCTTTCTTACAAAATTCATTATTTCATGATTTCAACCTTATCAGTTTCAAGTTCTCACTTCCATCCAGACGTGTATTTGTAACTCTGAAAACAGGAGAGGAGAAAAAACGCTCTAGCCACTTTACAGAACTCATCGCAAATGTTGCATTTGGATGCACGGGAAGACTTTGGGTAATGATGCAAGACTTTTTACCCTTCTATAAACTTCCATATGAGACCAGAGGAGAGGAAGATACTTTTGTTTTGCAGTGGTTTATAAAATAACCAAAATCTGTTTGCTCAGAAACAACGCCTTTTTTTCCAAAAGAAACAGATGCCAGTAACAACTGCTCCGACATGCACGCAAAGCCCCAGGCGACAGCTCTGTCTAGGACAGTTAAGAACCATCTCCTGCTACACACAGAATCAACTCCTAACAACGGGAGAGGATAACACTCCTTTGAAGTCCTTTGAAGAGAAGGCAAGAATTGAATCAGACTGTATTATAAAGAAAGGATTCAGTGTTTATTGTTTCCCTTCTCATACTCAAACTTTTAGATTGTTTCAATCCTCATATGAAGTAGTTTTTCAGGACAGAATACTATAGTGATTTTTTTCCTTAGTTTTCTTATTAGGTTAAGGTTCCAATATGGGCCATTTTGCTCTATGAGGACTAAGATCAAATTTAACACAACAGCTACACAGGAATTAGCAAACAAAAGATGCATGTCATTTTATTCCATGTACATTTGATGCTCACCCACATAAATCTAATTCTGCACAGCTGTGAAGCAATAGATGGGCAAAACACCAGACTTCTTACCCAATACCAATGCACTGCAAAATGCTGACTCCATTCAAAAAGACAAAAAAGACAAAAGAAGTATGAAAGCTCAGCTTTTAAGGAAATTACTGATATCAGAATATAGGTTCAGATACAAAGGCACAGGTGACAGACTGTACCCCTTATTTTAAGTAAAGGTGCTATGAATAGACAGCTCACAACCCTAAACTTATAAATGTAGCTGCTTCCTGAAATGTTTATGTCCATGAATTCTAAAGCTGCCTTTGCCACTCCTGTCCTGAAGGGCAGTGCTGTGTGATCAGTTGACCCCATGAAGAACTCACAGTAGTGCCACTGTGGGACCACACTTATTAGTAGGACTTTTGGTCACGTTTATACTATAAAGAACATTTTCAGAGCCCACTCTTATTCACAGATTAACACTGCAGTTGCTCAGAAAACCATCTGCAGAGAAAAAAGAAAACAAAAAAAACCCCAACAAACAACAACTCATAAAACTTTCAATAATTTTTAACCAAATTCATAAAAGTATGTCCTTAATAGAGTCTAATGGGGACTAAACACTAAAACTTTATCAACAGTGGTCCTGTTTTTAAATAAAGACAAGCTGCTGCTTATCAGGGATTTCTAAGATAAAAGATGAGCAGTAATCATATTTGCCTTAAATTTCGTTTTTATTTTTAATGCTTTATGAAATGGCCCTCATATTTTCTGTTACATTTCTGCTCTTTTTACTCAGCTATTTTCTAAAGCACTGGTGGTTGCTATGGTAACTTTGGCTTTCTCCCCTCAATGTTCATGCAGGTTTTCATCAAACCCAATGACTTTTTTTTTAATCTTATCTGCTCTGTAACAATAGTGCTTTGACTAAGGTGCTGGATACTGTACCAGATGAGAATCCTGGTATTTCACAACAGCAAATGAAAAAATGGTAAGTTTTTCTAAATTCTGAAAACTAGCAATTAAAGTGGGAGTTTTTAGGGGGCTGGTTTGTTTGTTTTGAAATGTCTGAGTACATTTCTTTCTTCCTTTTAATATGCATATTATGCAGGTGAGAAAGAAAGCTAATTTTTAAAAATAGCAATGCTTGAGGAACAGAAGACCTTGTGTGGAAACTTTTTGAAAGAAAAGTAATCACTGCTGTTCCACACAGTAAGACTAAGCAGAACACCACTAAACTAAATGAGAACTGTGTTATTCACTGCATTTCCACTATGGATTAACACTGGCCCAAATCTACCTGTCACAGAAAAAAAACACTTGCAGTCACTTTAATAGAGTATTTCTTAAGATCAGCACAAGTCTGTTACCAAGCTGATCTATAAGCTACAAGAAACAAACTGCATATGCCAACAAACAGATGACATATATGCAAAGGTTTGAGCCATTTCCAAACACTCTTCCCTAAGATTCTAGTTAAAATCTATTTTCCAAGAATATACAAGTTTAGGGCTAAATTTTTCAATGCGGATTTGGTCTTAAAGGTTTGTTTTTCCTTTATAAATTCAAAGGAGATGCACTCTTGATATTTTCTACAGGACAAGGTTATCTTTTTCTGCTCCAGATAGTAAGAATCTCTCAGGAGAACTTACCATCTTGTATATTACTCATCAAAAGTAATACAGACAGCCATTCAATCAGACTGAGCTGATTAAATGACACAAAATTAAATAAAAATACAGGACTGAACATTCAAAAAAATAAATCCACACCAAATTTTGGGAATAAAGACATTAACTACTTCACTCACTAAATGAGGTCCAAAAGTAGCATTACTGGACAAAAGTTTAATCCAAGATAATTGCCTGAACCTGGCCCCTGACTTTGTAATGTTTACAGGCAGGGCTGTGCTGGAGACAGTTGGATCCAGTTCAGCAGAGTGGGCTATTGAAATAACTCTTGCTAGAATTAATTACCTTTAACGGTGTCATTTTCTTAAGCAGTATCAAAAACATGAGCAAAAAGAAAAAGGCTTTACAAGCTAAGACAATTACTGTTTCATAGAATTCAACTCCAAAAATGATTTTGTATTGCTTTCTCTGGGGATGGGTTGCATTCAATACCCATTTGCCTCAATAACAATTCATCTTTTTGTCTTTTACTATGGTTATGGAAATTTGCCTTAATTTCAGGTTTTATAATCACAAGCACATTATGTTTTTTGACTTGAGTAGATGATTAACATGCATACTCCTGTTATTTCTGATTATATTGATTTCCTGACTCCCTCCTCTCCTATTAACATTTTTCAATTCAGTATGTAAGTAGCATACTTAAAAATTACACTTCTATTTCACAAGGACAGGTGAAAATAAATAATCTACAATTTGCTTCACTTCATTTCAGCAATTTTGTTTCTTTTCAAATTTCTGGTGAAGTTAGCTTTATTATATAATTATTCTTTTTACAATTCTAATTACATTTAACAAAATAATCTGATTAGGAGATAAGCACAGTAGGCATAAAATGCATTAATACATTAATTATTCCCCATTTCAATTTATGTTACCCTAGTTTTACTGAGACTTCAGTTTGTTACCATGTGCAGGTTGCATATTCATTTGGCACTTTAAAGATGGTTGGATTTCCTCAGTGGGTGGGATCTCCTATCCAATGATATCTGTATCAGCCACAATTTCTACAGCTTTCTCTTATGCTCACAGCAAGATACAGGCAACAGCCACATAGCAATTAGGTCTCTTCCATAGCTGCTTTTTATGATATAATTACCAAGATGTAAAATGAGCTTCCCCTCACCCCACTTTTTCTTTCCAGTTTCATGTATCTCATAAAGGACTTAATTTTACATCCAGAGAAAGCAGAAGGAAACAGTTAGAAACCAGGTAGAAACAACTACCTAGGCTATCTAAAAACTCAACTAAGTACCTCATGGCTGACATACTACCATAAATAAATATTCCATCAAACTATTACTAATCACTATAATTCTAAGACCTCTCTTGCATCTATTATTTTCATCCATAAAACTTACATAAATGTACACAAAATTCAATGCAGTGATAATGATAATCTTTTAAGAACTGCACTGTTATTTCAAATGTTTTGTATTTACTATTATCTGAATCTAACAACAGTCATAATATGGCACAGAATTAACAACTGGCTCATGCATACTCTCCCACAGTGTTAAAGAAATAATTATGTTTGTACAAAATCTCAATAGTGCAACATAATAAGCATTTTGTGACCAGAATGGGATCCCTCTGTTAGCAGAGTATGTACAGTTACATATAAAAACTACATCTTTTTCTCCCACACTCCACCACCAACTGGAAATGTGTCCTCATCCATGACCTTTCCACAGCTTCCAGTGTTGCTGGAAGCATCCCCAAGAAAGACAACTGGAGAAGCTCTTTTCATGACACAGCTGCTCATTAGTAACTGAACAGACACATCACATCAATACAACAATTATTACTATAAAATATGTAGAGTGACACTGATATAAACCATCTTTGAATCTATGGCATGAGAAGTCTTCCTGCCACAGCTAGCTAATATTTCCTCTTGTCCTTCCTAAATTACTTTATAAACCCACAGATTAAAAAACAGCCTAATATTTTTCAGTAGTGCCATTAGATTTGCAAATCACATTGAAATATTCTGATTTAAGGCCAATTTTCTATCTAACCACATTTTTTGTGTGCAGACACAGTTTCCAGTTCTAAAACATTACAGCAGAGTTTTACAGATATGTCATATATTTTTATGGAGACATTCGTAAAAGCTCCTAAGCATCTAATAAGATAGAAGCCAGCTCAGAATATTTTGTAATAAAGTACCTGTTAGTAAAAACTATATCAGAGGGAAACCACACACAAAGGAAAAAGGAACTAGGGCACTCTCTCTGACAGCTGAGGAAGAAACAGAGGTTACGTCCTCTATGGCTGAGATTTAGAGCAGTTTCACTTAGTGGCTGTTCTGCTCCAATTCCCCAGTTAAAATTTAGACCTACAGCAAGAAGTCTTCATTCCTATTTTATTCTAGCAGGAAGTCATGGTTCAGACTCTTAAGTAACCAACAGAAAAAAAATACTAGCCAGTGGGGAACTGTGAAGCTTAAATATTATGTTACAGTTAAATTGAGATAAACCTAGGAGTAACTACAGGGTTCACTATATTCTCCCAAAATAAAGATCTATAAATTGTTAACTATTCAGAGGTGTAACTTCTGTCCTACTATTTCAAACACAAAACTACTACTGAAATTTTAGAGCATATCTATGATAATATTTCTCACTTGCAGATAAGACAGGACCAGGAATCATCTAGGAATACAAGTAACCCTTTCTGATTTTTATCTCACTCAAATTATTCAATACAATTGTAATAATATATGCACCTGTCAATTTTAAATAACTACTGTGGAACAAGAAGAAAAACATACTGTTATCTACTCCTTTCACAGTTTACACTTAGCTATCTTTCTCATTGTATAGAAGATCTAACCATTCCTATCCTTCAGAGTGCTGTGCTTCTTGAGAGAAAATTCAGATGGATAATCTGCAAGCCAGATTTGGCCCCAGTTTTGGAAAGCTTCTGCCAGCAGAACAGTGGCCCCAGACTGCAGTTCCAGGAACATATTGGCACCAAGCAGCCCCAGCCTCCTGTCCCTCTGAGAGCCCAGATGGGGTCTGAACAAACTGCAGAGAGTGGTGCTGTCCAGCAGGAGAGCCCAGGCACAGATCAGCTCTGCACCCCCATGCCATGGTGCCCTCAGTGAGCAGCACACACACCAGCAGGGAACCCCTCCCAGCCAGGGCAGAGCACAGGCGTGACCAGAGCATCAGGGAACAGCTCCGGTGCAGCCACGGAATCTGGGAGATGCATTTCAGTGGCTGCTCTGACAGCCAGCTTGGCTTTCCTAAGCACCATAAATGCACCCAGCTTTGGCTTAAGAACATTCAGTGCTGAGGACAGCAAAGCCACTTTCAGTAATGGTTAACTTGATGAGGGTACTCAGATTCCTGATGTTAAATGTGAATTCAAACGTTTTTCAGAATAAACACAAGTGGTAACCCACTTCTACAAAGTACCCTTCTACACATTCTGAAGCTGTATGAATCCAAGCATCTGTCATTTATCACTGACTGCTGAAAACCCAATAATCTAATGAACATTTTTTAAATTGAGATACGAAACATAAAAAAGAGTGAAAACATAACATCAATTTAAAGATTATCGTCTGTTGAAGATTAATGTGAAAGATTAGCAGAGCTTTTCCTTATCCTTCAATCAGTGTCTAAAATTATACCAATACATTACCAGTATTATTTAGTCTCTTCCTCTGCATCTGGTCTCTCCAGAATTTAATTTTTGATATGCTTTTCACATAGCAGTTACACGGAGAATTACACAGAAAATACCACTGTAAAACTAAAAGTTCAGCAACAGAAGTCGCAGGAGGAAGGTGCAACATTTTTAATTGTTTCAGTTTCTGACAAACCATCCCCTTAGTAAACTGGTACATCAGCTACATTTCAGCAACTTTTTTTAACCAGTACAAAGAGAAATTTTAAATGGCTATCATATAATTCAAGGAATTTATGCTAAAGCAACTGTGAATACCAGTGCTTAACAATTATTCTTCCCTTCCCTACAGGAAAGGAGATTCCAGCCTCCCTTGTGGTCTCACCTTCTCTTGGGAACTACTGGACTGCACTACTCTTGTCTCAACACTGGGCTGGGGAGGGAAGAAGCCACCTTCTCCCTCTCCAAACCTGCTTCTAAATTCTCATTCCTGCCTGTCACCAAAATGCTATTCAAGTAATGCAGTGCTCTCACTAATTTCATGTGATATGTAAAAAGTGAAAGGGGAATTCCCTAAACAATCTCATGGTTTCAATCTATATATTTTGGGAGCCCACTGATTTGAACCATTCCTGCACCCTTAAGAAACATAAATATATTTTGGTTACATTAAAAAATAGTAATTTCAGTTTGCAATAAATTCTGGTGCTATATTACAGAATATGAACACATCTTCACACTTATACACAGAGTAGCAACTCCCAGTTCACTTTGTGAAAGAGAAATACTGCCTGTCTTTATGCTCCAAATTAGCTCTGATCTCTAGGCAGATGACTAGGAGGGTTTCAACCTTTTCAGTTCTTTTTCAACATCACATACACTTGTGCCCAATTTAACTGGCAGAGCAGAGGTGGGTAAAAGCTGAACATCCACAGTTGCCACCCCAGGAATCTCCAAATAGTAATCTGGAGCCAAATGAATTAAGTTTACTAGGATTCAAAAGATACAACATATCTGACCCCTGAACAGGTAATCCTCCAGCTCCCTATGTATCCTGCTTTCATCCTTTTGTTTTTCTTGGTCCACTTCAAGGGATACAAAAGACTTTATTGTGATTCATTACTTCTTGTTTGTTTCTCCTAGTATTTACCAATAACAAACCCTTTTTGCAATCAAGTCTTCTGCCTGCAAAAATGCTGAATAAATCCAATTTTGCAGTAAATTCTTTGTCTGCTGTATTACTATCTTTTCCTGAAAGATCAATCTCACAACAGAGATAATATTTTGCCGTCCTACAAATTTTATAAAATAATCTTAACAGTAGCTTGGGCACTTTGGTAGATGTACTCAGCATCTGTTTCTATAGATTTCTGATACTCTTGACCAAACACATAATGCAATCTCATTTTGTAAAGTAATATTAAACAGTGCTCAGCAAGCCATCTTTAAATCCAGTGCTTTATGTGATCAGAATCGCCTTTTCTAATCACCTCTAGTTTTCTTTCCATGCTTTGATGCAACTGTGGTTTTCTTGCTCCCCTGAAATCAGAAATTCACACTGGTCTATTCAAAGACCCAGCTGGATGGAAAAGAGATGCCTGGCAATAACGGAATACTTTTTTTTTTTGGAGTTCAGCTCTTCTTTCACAACTTACATTGCACTTCTTTGCTAAAGATCTAGGTCTCAGAATGCCCACTGTGCAGCATAACTTCTCTGAGTGTAGTAGAGCCTTCAGAAACAAGCAACAGGGACACATCTCAATCTTCCAGACCATCATGCAGCTCAGCAAAACCAACAACGGGCCTTCATTTCAGTGATAAATGTAACAGCTCTATGACGAGAGCTTTGGTCCAGCAACCACCTGACTTGAGCAAGGTCCCTCCTACTGGGAGGGCTGGAAGATGCAGACAGAGATCAGTTTATGATCTTTTAACCATTGTTATATAAACACGTTGTGAAGGCAGACTGCCCCTTTCCCTGCACAGCTTTGGGCAAGACATGAATTTTCAGTGGCAGAAATCTCTGACCATCCAGGTCATCCCTCAGGCGCTCAAAAACATCAAGTGCAAGCTTCTTCACAATATGCAAGCAGGTAAAGACTAAAAGCATTTGCATATGGCTTAATACCATATTTTTAAAAAGCAGTAATGCTGTTTGAACCTTGGAAACTTAATAGTTATGTACCCAGATTAATTTCTAGGAATGTCAATGTGAACTTGGCCTCCAAGTTCCAAAGACCTAAGAGTCCCACAGTCACTGCTTCCAGATGTCTGCTTCCCTTCACCTCTGGTTTTTTTCACTCTGCTAGAAATCACACAAGCAGGGTATTCCAACAAGCATCAATGGCAGTTCTGGTACTTCTGACATGAACAAATAATAGTAACACAGTTTTATTGAAATTCCCATGTTATCTCACAGTGCTGAAAACATGCCAAAATTACATGAAAATATTTCCTAGTCAGACTCATGCCAAATACCACAGCTGTTTTCATGGTCTTCTTCAGCAGCAACACAGAACACACAGCTACAGAAATACTGCTAGGAACAGACATTAATTTTTATTTAGCACCTGGGCAGCAAAGGCATCAAATCAGGACCTCCATATAAATAGCACTAGAAAGAATAACAGGCACTTCAGGAGACTGCAATTATAAAGCAGTCTGCTCAACTGCAAAAAAAATAGCAAGTAAAGATCACACAGGGAGGAGAGATGAAGAAGGAATAATGAAACAAAGTATGAATTTTACATAGGAAAGGTATAAAAAGGAATGGATAAAGGAAAACAAAATAAAAACCCTATATCAAATAACCTGTGATAGCTAGACATTCTCAAGCTACATGATATTAAAATCTACTAGATATACTTAAGACCTCCCATTAAATCTGTCATGCAACAATTTTAGACTGCCTAAACTATATGTGCCCAAGTCAACTGGCATATCCAAGTCACTTATGAAGAATGTAAAGGTACTGAACTTGATTCAAAAGCTGAATCCAATAAAATATTGCCATTGACTTGCATGTGCTTTATGGTATCTCTACCAACCAAGAGGTTTCTTTGTCTATTAAAATTATACATAGAAATAACTAACTATATATAGGTTCAAAAAAGCAGTGTTGTACTGAAAATGTGAAATGATAGAAGCACAACCTGGTACCAACAGTTGAAGGTTTCTCATAGAAAAAATGCAGGAGGCCACACAAAACAAAAATTTGGAGGGAGAGGGGGGAAAAATCATCAAAGAAAATCTGAGTAAAGAGCTATAGTTTTGAAACAAAACTTTATTATTATTATTATTATTATTATAAAAAATATTATTATCAAAAAAACCCCAAAATCTGTCAAAATGCATGGTCAAAAATCCTTTCAAAGCAACAAAAATAAATTGTTCAAAGCTGCTTTTTAAAATACCTTGCTAAACAGGGACTGTAATTACCAAGCATAGCACTTTAGTGTATTTAAAGCCTACCCAACACAATTTATAGCTGCAGCTCCTTTTGATACTGTCAGTCATCCTTATTTATTTTATACCAACATTATACTAGTGAGACTGTGCCCTCCTATGTAATTTTTCCTTCTACAGTCTTCATACTAATTTCAGTTGTATTACCTTGTAAAGTTCCTTTACACTGGCAGGTATAGGAGTGTGTGCACATGCCTATGTATATATTCACCTATCTTAATGCAAGTGAAGAAACCCCAAATATATTTACAAAACACTTTAGGAAATCCAGTAATAATATTTAACAGGAAGTATTGGTTCACCCATCTTCTTTAATTACTTGTAGGCTATTATAAAGCACATGGATTGCAAGATCCAAACTTACCACTAAAACAGAATAAATTTGTAAGACATTAGAGGAAAATACAGTATGTGTGTAAATGATTAGTGTTCTTCATGGGAAAAATTATGAAACCCATCTGAGGATGTTTGTGGACCTAGAAGTAACAGCTTCTTAATCCCATTGGCAATTAATTCTGATGAGTAGAGATCTGCTAAATTCTCAGGGTTTTTTCCTACTTTTACATAACTCTGAAACTGAAACACGTTACATGTCTACCAGGTTGTAGCTCAGTAGGAAAAGCGGAAAATAAGACAAAAACCTCCCATTATCCCGTCGAATTTCCACCAAACAAGGATCAGGTTGAACTCCCTGTTTCCACACCCGGCTGATTCCTACGGGATCCCGCAGAGTGCGGCGTGGGGCGGGCACGGCGGGGTCCCGGCACCGGTCACAGCCCCAGTCACAGCTCCAGTCCCAGCCCGGTCCTGGTCACTGTCCCGGTCCTGGTCCCAGCCCCGGTCCCAGCCCCGATCACTGTCCCGGTCCCGGTCCCAGCCCCGATCACTGTCCCAGCCCCGATCACTGTCCCGGTCCCAGCCCCGATCACTGTCCCAGTCCAGGTCCCGGTCACTGTCCCAGCCCCGATCACTGTCCCAGTCCCGATCACTGTCCCAGTCCCGGTCACTGTCCCAGCCCCGATCACTGTCCCGGTCCCAGCCCCGATCACTGTCCCAGTCCCGGTCACTGTCCCAGCCCCGATCACTGTCCCAGTCCCGGTCACTGTCCCAGCCCCGATCACTGTCCCAGCCCCGGTCACGGTCCCAGCCCCGGTCACTGTCCCAGCCCCGATCACTGTCCCAGCCCCGGTCACGGTCCCAGCCCCGGTCACTGTCCCAGCCCCGGTCACTGTCCCAGTCCAGGTCCCAGCCCCGGTCCCGGTCCCGGTCCCAGCCCCGCCCGCGGCGCTCCCGCTCCGGCTCGATGGCGCCACCTGCCGGCCGCGGGCCCGCCCGGCGCTGCCCGCCCCGCGGATCGCGGGACCCCGGCAGGAACCGGGACCCTGAGCTGGCAGAATCGGTCCTAAAAGTGACTTAGGAAACGTCAAAGAACTACAGACTGAACGGGCATCTCGGAACAAACCCAGACACCCTTATTTTAAGAAAAGCCCACTGAGATGAGCAGCATCTACTTGTCAAATAAACAAATTACCTATTGGTTCATAAAGGCTTCAGGATCACACGACAGCAGCTTTAATTATTAAGCACATCGAATTGAAAATAGCTGGTGGAAAAGAAGAAAGGACAGGAAAGAGACACCAACACACACACAGAAGATAGACTAAGAGGACATTAGCTAGTAACATTCTGCAAATGAACCAATTACTCATAATTAGCCTGTTACACAAGCATCCCTCCTAACACAAGTGACCAATCTATTTGTTTTTAGGAAAACAGTCACTGCCAGTAGTACGACAATTCTTCACAACAGAGGTATTAAATACAATGCCTAATTCTCAAAAGCAATGAAACCAGGATGATTTTATATGATGCCGTCTTTAATTCACTTCTTACTGCCCTCAAGGGAAATATTCATCCCAATTTTTACCAACTCCTTCTGCTGACAAGGTCTTTTCCTCATGACAAGAACTGAAAAGGAGAAAGTGTTCCAACTGGCCAGAGAGTTACAGTGCAAGTTTAAAAGACACACTCCTAATTTATTAGATGTTCTAAAACCTGCAAGTCTCCTCCTCAAAGAAGCAAGATTTCTCCTACTCCCTAAAGCTGACTTTTTGCACTTGCATGGGGATTTAGACAAAACATAACCACCTGAAGCCTCAGAACCCCTAGACTGTCAGATTTTCTGCTAAAATTGGCAGCTACACATCCTGTCAGGACTGAGGCAGCTGCAGAACAAGCCCTTTGAAGTGAACACAGCTTAGACTGAAACAGCTCAGAAAAAAGGAAATAGCAGAGGAACCTTCTCTTTATTTTTTAAAGCCTTTACTTGCAAATATTCACCTACCACTACGTGGATAGAAAGCAAGCCTCTTCTCTTGGTTAATTAGTAGTTGTTCTCTGTATGAGTTCAGCCCAAGCCAGAGGAAACTTCAAAGGCCTCACTCGTCAAATGTCACGGCATGAGCTCCACGAGAAGCTGCCAGTTCTGATCTGGTTGCACAGCTATGGCTCATGCTGGGCTTGGGAGAGGATCTGTACAAGCAAGTAATTGCTAAGCAATTGTGTAACAAAAGAACAAACTTCTGTTTGAAAGATTTGGCAAAATCACAGCAGTGAGCAAGATGAGAACTTGAACAGTCTGCCAGCAGTACAATCCTGACACATGTTCATGCCCCACACGACAGCATCTTCTTTACCCATAATCTGTGCCATCAGTGGTTTACCTCTGCTGTTCATTGGGCTTTTAACGTCCTTGTCTGCACGTGTGACACCTGCAGCTTTTAAACAAACAAATCAGGTCTAACCCAGACTACTTAAGACTGTGTCAGAGTTGAGGCCTGGATTTCATTTTCTCCTTATGCTCTGTAACACAAACATCCTGTAGCATTCTACTGCCACCAGTATGTAAAAGGAGAAAAAAGGTAATCAAGCTAACATTGAGGGAAGAATAAAACAGAGGACATGATTCATAAAGGAATGAAGCCTCAAGACTTCATCAAATATTGAATCAATAACATCTTCACACTCAGTAACCAATGTAATACAAATTTTGATGTACTGGTAGTATATACTTGTGATCTATCAGATACCTGTTGGTCAATAAATCCTACAAACTCTCAAGGGCCTAAGTTCAATTCTCTATTACTTTCTTCTGCTTCATCAGGGCTTTTAAAACAATGTTGGGTATGAACAAGATTAGTCATAACTATTTTGGAAGGATTATTTCACTGTTAATAAGCTTGGTTTAGTTCTCTCTCAATGAAATAAAAAAGAATAAATCAGGCTGTGATAGACATAGACTCATCCTTCCCCACCTGTTTTACCTGAGTGTCAACAGCCATTGTATTCCCAAAAAGCACAGAATGGTTTAACTGACACTGAGAGGGCTAAGAATAAGCACTCACATTCTTTCATTCAGGAGTCATTCTTACATTATTTTGGGACAATCAGTTGTAGCACCTATTCAAAAATCATGTAATTTGTGTTCTGCCTTCTCAACACCCTCAGAAATAGTTGTGTGTAATGTTCATAACAATCTTTTAAAAAATCAGAGTAACTAGTTCTTGTAAATCAGATGCTCCAAAACTGCATTTTTAAAAAGCATTAACAGTTTCATTTAATAAATTCACTTCAAGTTGTAATTCATAATTTGTTGTAGCTATACAGAGCTGTCATCCCAAGAGGTACTGACCTCAGAATTCTGCTTAAGGAATTTATTAAGAACTCCACATCACTGTCTGTTAGAGCTATACTACAAGTTTTCAGTATTTTTTTAACAAATTCCATACTTTCTCCTTCATTAAAAACGTATTGCCTATAAACTCTTTCCAAAT
Organism: Acridotheres tristis; assembly: GCA_037013685.1. Lineage (NCBI taxonomy): Eukaryota > Metazoa > Chordata > Aves > Passeriformes > Sturnidae > Acridotheres > Acridotheres tristis. The sequence continues at coordinate 12,484,167 of CM072895.1, forward strand.
GGTAACAAGACACTGAGAACTTAAGTACTTTTTTAGAAAATTGTATAAAGAACTATGAAACCAGCCATTAAACCAGCACGTCCCCTTCCCTTCCAATTTCAGACTTAAGTGGAATTGCCATGATAATATAATACAGCTTTCATTAAATATCAGAACATTTCACAAGGATAATATTCCTCTCTGTGCATGAGTGCCCCTTTCTCAGCATGCTTCCATGTGTGGAGTCCAGTAGCGTCAGGCACCAAAAATCTCTCCATTACTTACACCAAACTAACACACACACAAATAAAAGCTGAAAATTCCAGCCAGTCATTTCCTGTTTTAGAATGGTAAAGTCCTTCAAAATCTGTTTCTCTTTTCAATTGTCCACAAATTAGAAAGCCACATAGGTAAGTTTTCATCATGGTTTTTGAATAGTAAAATGTCTGTTACTCACCAAGAGCTTTCTTATTCTTCAGTGAAAAAACAAATTTAGTGTCACTAAGTATTGTTCTATACTAAGGAATCACAAAACTAGCTTAAGATTTATATGGTATGTACTAATGCATATGATCCAGATATAAACACAGTACGAAAGTAAAATATGAAATACACTAAACCTTGTAGGATATTTATAATGACAAGGACCAGAGTTACTGTTGTCTTTAAAATACATAAAACTGCTATCCACTGGCTTAAGCAATAGTAAACACGGCAGACAAGAATTTACATAAATTTATGTCTTAAAAAGTATTTACTCCCTGATATACCACAATATTTCAACCCTTTGTTCCCCCCTCCTATTGGGCAGTATCATCAAGCATAAGACACAACAGAAATGGAAGTACGATGCTAAATAAACACTACAGAACAAGCACATCTTCCTTTACATCTTCCCAATAGGTGGCAACAGAATCCCAAAAATACAAAGAAGTTTATACTTCTTTCTTCATCCACAAAGTAACAGAAGCCTTGTTACAACTTCAATCAATGAACTTGCACCAGTAATTTTAATCAAATGAATCACTGTATCTCAGGAACAGAAATTCTCAGGACAGAATAATGTCAAAGGCCAGAGAATTCAGAGAACTGAACCAAAGCATTTATTAAAAAGCAAATTGTTACCAAACACATAACTTGGTGGATTATACTCAGAGCTTTTCTGGGGAGATGAAACTACCACAAGCAGGAATTACAGTAACACAATTTTTGAGCACTAAAGAAGAAATGTTAGGGAAGAAAGAAAATTCTAAATTATTTCTGTTGTTATTGACATCACACCTTGGTCTTAAGCAGCATTTTTTACAGGGGTGAGGAAAAGGAGTGAGCACTTTTAAACAAAGTTTTCAGCTGACAACTTTATCACAGTCCGAGGTCCATATTAACTCCCTGACTCCTTGTAAGAAACGACAGAAGGTCAGAGTTCTTTTTCCTTGGCAGTTACACAACTACTTTGTTTCTGTGGCACAAAGCTATGGAGATCAGGTCTAAATAATGACTACTTACTTGCTTTCAAACCCAGCCACGTCCCTGTCCAAGGAAAGCGCCTCTGTGGTGATCTCCACCTTCCTGACGCTGCCGAAGAAATCCGTGATCAGAACGTTCTGAGGGTCTCGCTGGAACAGGTCGGTGCGGTGCCCAGGGGTGGAAACACACAGGCTTTTTGGGCAGACCTGAAACTGGAAACCAAGGTGGACAATCACATCCTGTCCCTCATTCAACAGTCTCTACCTACACCATCCAAAATGAAACTATTATTAGAAAGAAGGATAAATGATGCATATAACTTGCAGTAATTTCAGTACAACCTCCATAGCTGAAAAAATGGTTGAAAAAATGCATTAAAATGCATAAACATCTTGATTAACCATTTCTGAAAACCTTTTTCCTTACAATAATGCCATTGGAGTTTAAAAATGCTCCTGTGAAAGCCAACAATCAATTACATCTAACTGATAAATGCACAAATACATTGTTGAATATAGATGCAGAAATGCTGGTATAACCCTCCAGAAGTCACAAGTGGGCATAAATTCTTGATATTTACCAAAGGGAAGCATGTACAATTAAACAAGCTTTGATAAGCAGCTATGTTGAAGACTTCATAAAGAAGCAAAAATTTACACTTTCATAGAAAAAAAAAAAATCCATCAGTCTGGTTTCTAATTAATGGCCTACAAATTAATGCATAGGATCTCTAGATATCAAAAGTGCTTTATTTTCATTAAGTTCACAGACATCTTGTGACACCTAGAAACTAGCTAATACCTCATTATTTATTTTACCCATGTATTTTATCTACATATCAGATCCCCTATATCTCGCACATGCTGCAACACCTGAAAGACAAAAGCAGCACTAACAAAAGCAGAAGGAACAGTGACAGATTTGTTGCAACATTTAGAACACCTGGCAAGACAGGATGCCTATTAAGTAACAAGTTTGTTATGTACCCAGCAGACACTCAGGGCAATACAAATGCATGTTGGACACGAAGCCTTTTTGCACAACTCCTACCACACTTGGCACTAGACACATCACCTGGTAACAGTGCAGGTTATGTGAGTCCTTCACATTCCAGCCACACAGAACATTTTACACAGGAGATTAAACATACAGGACTAAAAATGTTACTCTCCACTTGGGCACTCATCTTCCTTAATCTTAAATTTTCCAAGTGATTTTCACAAACAGGTCCATCAACCATAGGATCTAGAGCTCATACACCTAAAATATATCATGGGGCAGCTTTCACAAGGCTGCATCCTTATGACAAAACCACAGGTCCCTATCAGCTCAGTGCAAATACAAGTTGAATTATCCCAGATTACGAACGACAAAAAACTGAGTTTCAGGCCATACTTCCCAGCAGAAATACTCTGCTCAGCCTGACACAAAATGCACAGGCTTTTGTTACTCATTCTCTTTGGACAACAGAGTCCTACATTACAAAAAGTTTCCCAGAGAGGAAATAATCTATCTGGCTTTTCTTCAGAGAGGACAGATACTATCTCCACATTCCTCCCTTCTGCTCTACTCCAGTTTCTCTTTTATCCCTTTTTAGCCTAATCCTGTGAGCATATGGCATTAGGCTGCATGTCCAGGGAGACCACAGCTCACTTTCACCTTTACCTGAAGCATACAAGCACACATGTACACTCTGCTCTTATTTTAACGATTCCCAACTCTCTTGTTGGCTGCTATCACACAGCTGCTAAAGAAAAGATGGGGCAAATCAAACCCTTGTAACCCTCCCTGCAGTGAAAATCAGCTAGACTCATCAGCACCATGCTTCCCATACAAAAGCCAGTTGTTAATGCACACACAAACCTTCTAAAGTTTTCATTTTCACCAAAACGTTACCAATTTTCTCCAGCTTTGCTCTAATTAAGAGCACAAACATAAAAACTAAGTCTCTGAACTAAACTATAAAAAGTAAGCATTTGTTTTAATCTCACTAGTTTAAGCATGAATTTATCCTGCAGTTACACAAGTCTCTTGCCAAGGTTTTGAGAGCATTAGTGTCCAAAAAAACTGCATCAGCACTGAAAGTGGGAAACTGATACTGCACCCAACTAATTCTAACCTGTCCCACAACAGTTTACTGTTACAACTGTTACAACATATTGATATGAATTTGAACAAAAATATGAAGTAGCAGTGAGAAGAAAACTTCAGTGTTAAAAACCTACCCATCAACTGTCACTGTTGAGAAAGGACTGCAAACCAGTTATACCACAGTGTACTAACACTAATAAGCAAGGTCTTCTGACAAAAAAAGGAAAAGGCAAATGCTGGCTAAGTTAAGTACATTTTTTCCTATATTAATTTTCCAAATGCTTTTAATTTTTTTTTTCAAACAGAGCTAAACAATTCCCCCACCTTTGTTATCTTAACTTTTATAACAACAATTTAACTATTTTATGACAAATGACACCTCATTTAGAAATTCATCCAAATCTTATTTTAAAAGTTAAAATGTATGACATTTCAATGTAGTCTTTATTTTCAGGGAATTGTGATCAAACCTAAAGTCAGTCATTTGCACAGCTTTATGCTATCCCTTAGCAACACAGATGGAGCAGGTGGGGAGTAGGTGGAGTGGATTATGAAAAATGATGTATCATTCTTTGCAGGAATGCAATATCCAAATCTTAGGTGGATGTGAAGAGAAGCTGTTTCAAGAGTGATTAGAGAAAAGTAAAGAGGTAACAGGATAGAAGTAGTTTAACAAATACACAGTACTTTGAAAAGAGAAGACATTTGACATATCAGAAAATCAAAAAACTAAAGATCATTTAATTTTAAAGCTAGGTAGTGAGTAACGTAAGTTACCTTGATCTTGGAAAGCATTAATTTAAATTTAAAAAATAAGAGCTGGCTAGAGTACCTCATTGCCAGAGTACCTCCTGCAATTGTTGGCAAAAAACCCCCAGGCTTATATCCTTATCATGGACTAACCATATGTCATTTTGGAACTCTTAGATGAAGCTTTGAAAAGCACTGACTCAAAGTCAAGTGGCTGCATTTCCTAAAACTGTGCAGATTATGACTCAGTACCTGATCACACAATGGTCTGGCTTGGAAGAGACCTTAAAGATCATCTAGTTCCACACTCCTGCCAAGGGCAGGGACATCTGCTAGGCCTTGAAGTCCCATCCAACCTGGCCTTGAACAAATGATCACAAATCATGATGTATTTGTGTCCCTTCTCTTGCACTCCCCGAGCATCAATCAGCAGATCCATGGATGATACGATGACTTACATGATGTTAGGAATTTACCAGTATGGGTAACTTCCTTCAGCTCTTCCTGAATATTTGGCATATAAGTAAAAACACAGTTAGGTATCTTCTCCAAAGAGCTCAAAAAGTAAACTACCTGGCCAGCTAACAAATTTCCACACTCTTCAAAACAATCAGATTAACATCCTGCTGGTCAGACCACCTATACCACTTCCCAAAGAGTGTCTTGCACAGCAGAAAGCACTGTTCCTTTCAATGACCTTTTACTACTTAAAGGAATTAATTTTCTAGTTTACAGCAACATTTGAATGAACAAGCTAGACAAAGACACTTAGTCTAATTAATACTTAATAAAGAACTTGCATATTTTTCTTTATCAAGATTTATTTTAGTTACCTGCATCCCATAATTAGAAAGTATTAAATTATAGGACAGAATTTCATTCCCATAGAAGTAACTAAAAGAACCTTCAGTCTTAGCTACTGAATCAATTCTGTATCAACATAAAATCTGCCAAGTGTGGGTTGTTTAGAGAATTTTAGCACACATGTAGCAGTCAGGCTAACACCATCCTCTGTAGACAGAGACTGGCATAAAACTTTTGAGCAGCTGCTCCTTTTACAGAAATGAATCTATGACAATGTGTTCTGTAAGTGGTGGCTCTGAGATTACTGATGTGGCACAGCAGGATTTACAGCTACAAGCCACTGAAGTACAACCCATGACTACAAAGAAACTAGCATTAGAGCAAGTATAAAGGGTTAACAGAGCAAATAAAATACGGTTACATTTTATGTCATCTCACCAGTGCATACATCTCACTGCTAGAGAGGCATTTTCATAAATTTTGTCATATGTTACCTGGTTGGCTTCTTCTTTTTCTTCTGCTTCATACCTGAAATCTACAATGTTTGGCTCAGCTATAATTAAAGTCCAAACACTGATGGATTTGTACCTATCTTGCTCTGGAATCTAAGCAGATATACAGATAAATTAGTCTCTGCAGGCATTTGTGAGTGCACTGTTAGAATTTTACTGTTTATAATCACCTTTGCAAAACAACGTCAATGCCTGCTTTTCCACATCTGCAAATTGTCTACTATCCTGGTTTTAGAAGCTTCCTGCTAAAATATTTCACATGCAAATGCTTCATTCTATTGATATGAATATTTAATGAATACTTTATTCTCTTTTCAGTGAAAAATACAAAATATAGCTAATTTTGTTTATTTTTTTCTGGAGTCAGCAAAGCACTTTCAAATGAGGACAATCCTTGAAGTGTTACACAACTACATTTAACAATGGCAGAAAAACCTCCCTCCAAAGCTGCTTCCGAGAGAAACAGCAGGAGCATAAAAAGCATTTGAAGAACCCTACAGACAAAATAGATTAGTTTTGGAACTATTAAAGTCATTAGCATATTCATGAATGTTGAGTATTCTACTTACTAGGTCATTCATATTTGTCTGACTGGCTGGATGAATTTCTTCCAAGAACTCTAACACATAGAATGTGTATCTGTCCATGAGATGAACACCAATCCCCAGGTCAGGCTGATGCTTTAAAAACAACACACAGTAGTTACTGGACATTTGCAGGAGAGAACTCAGCATTCAGGAGAGGGAGCAGAATGTAACAGCATGTTGCAAAAGTTAAGCATAATTTTTTTTGTTCTTAGGCAAATTATGCAAAGAAAATGGCTAGCTGTGAAGAAACTTACTGCTGATAAGCTGAACAATGCAGTTTATCTATAAACTATATCCTGGTAATATCTGTGTTTCCCAAAAAGCAGGGAAGCCCTTCTTAATGTTCCAGTGCAGATCTGTGGACTTTGAAAACAAGGCTGGGAGAACCAGTGTATCTTACAGCAGTGTGTGGGTTCAGGTAATCCTGACCAGCTGCTTTTGGTCTGGCTGGGATCTCTGCTATGGCTCCTTCTGTAATTCAGCTGGGATATAATTACAGCAGGTGAAGGTTAGCATTTTGTTTTGCTTTATATCAAGTCCTAGACTGAATTCCTCACACACATCTCTCAGCAATCTTCCCATAAGATTCCTTGCTATCCTAGGCAATGCATAAACTGGCCAGCAAGCACAGAGATCCACCCTAGCCTGGTGCTTTGGGACAGCACACAAAATCATGCAGAAACAGTACACGTACAAGTTTTGTCAAACCCCCACAAAACACTTATACATTCAGCAATTAGAAGAAGGGAAATCTTTAGTTAAAAGCCAGCAGGAATTGTGCTTTTAATTCAGGCATTCTGAAAACTGTCTTCAGGAACACATAAATGTACTTACTGATAAAGAATCTTCTCCTACTTGGCTGCTAGCCAAGGCCATTATATTGGGTGAATAAAATCGTTCATACATGGATGCTCCTTGACAAGTATCAATAATAAACAACAATTCATTGTACCTGAAAGAAAGAAAACAGCATCCTTACCCATTTCTACTTAAACACTACATACATACTTTGCTTTTTAGTTACCAGGGCAGCTGCTCAGAACCTAAGGAACAAAAGCTCACCTTGATCGATTTTGGGATGCGAGTTTGCCCAAAGCAATACATTTGAGCAGCTCTAACTGCAGGAAGCTGAAAGCAAAAACTAGAACTCTGCTTTCTGAATGCAAATTCTTACACAATTTTATGGACAACAGACACCATCACTGCTGCAGGTAAGCAAGGCCTACCAGTAAGACACTATTAAAAGTATGTTGAGGATATTCAATATTCAATGTCTACATAATTCTTATTTCTTACCTCCTTTTCTGCCACATTTGTTCAAAGGCATCAGCAAGTTCCACATTTGTGATTTCTTCAGAATCTTGAAATTTTAGGAAACCATTTCCACCATGGCCTGACAGAAAAACCAGAAGTTAGGCAAGGATGTAGGTTAAAGGAAGATATACAGCCTAGTTGATAATTTTTCTAAATCAAGGTAAACACAATTCTCTTTCTTGAGAGACAGTCCAACAAAATAAAATATTAGTACAGTAAAAACAATACACATACACCATTTCAACTGGAAATTATACTGGATTAGTACTGCTTTACAGGTAGATTTTCTTAATTAGAATGACATGCTAAAACCAGAAAAAAATCTTTTGGTCGATCCTTTTGTGGATTTGGACTACTGATGCTTTCAACAAACCCATCCAACTGAGCAAGCATCAATAAATTGTACATAGAGACCTGCAATTACCTGTCATATATATTAGAATATTGCTTCTGTCATCAGAAAGAAGTCGTTTAGACCGTGGTGTGCTTGGTGGGATTCTTCCTGTTAAAACACGCAAGAAATTTTCGACAGTAACCTAAGAATAGAAACATAAAGTAATTTTCTAAAGATAAAAATACTGATCAGCTACAGGCTGGGTTACAGAAATTAAATAATGGAACACTAAAATATGCAGAATACCTAACCAGACATAGTATGGCATGGTATAAACTGCAGAAACATTTTCTGTGCAAGGTTTTACTTCAGGTTAAGAATCACGTGGTACCTTTTACTTCACTAACATCAGCCTGTTGCTTAATTATATCCAATAAATCTACCACCATTATAATTTTTAACTACATTTACATTGATCTAAAAACCTGTCAGCATATAGCCTCATTGTGCCAAAGCTGCTCCTGTACTCACAAAATGCTCCAACATTAGTGTGTGTTACCACGGAAAAATAAAAGTTTAAATTCCTTCTGCAACTCAGGAAAGAAAAAACACGATCAATTCAATTACATAAGTCTGAGTGATAAAATACATCTGAGTGGTGACTGCAAGACATCCTACAAAACACCACTTCCTCTTTAAGTACACGTGCACAGCTCAAATGCCAGCAACAAATCCATAGCCAGGAAAAACTATGATAAAAATAATGTAGCTCTATTCCATTTCTGTGTCTTCACTTCTTTGTGTAAAGCTTCAGAGAAATAAAACATCTACTACATACTTAAATACAATCCAATAAATCTTTAGCAATAATTCCACAGCACTATTAAACCAAGAAACTGAGGAGTAATTTGTCTCAACTGGTAAAGACACTGCCTGGTATGAAGGAATATTATATGAAAAACAAGGTGACAAAATGCAGATTTTTATTCAGTAATTGCTTTGCAGTAATGATTAAGTTATGGCTTTTGTTTTATTTTAGAAGCATATGTTTAAGATTAGGAATTGAAGTACATCAACCTAATAACCAATTCACTTGCATACCAAAATTTTCACAGTAATTTTTGTGTTGGCAAGATGAGACACTGAACAGTCATTTCCAGAGAAATTTCAGTAATGTGATTCTATTCCATTATTTACAATAGATACACTAAACATGTTTCTAGTATAACGAACTTCAAATACAAACTCAAATATTAAGGAGGCTAGGGGTATAGATTTTAGACTCATCAGCTCATAATAAAAGCCCAGCCCAAAACAGTAATATGAACAGAAAGACTTCCTCAAACTTCACAGATGCTGCATAAATCTTTAACACTAAAAAATAAAGACTCAGTGTTTTCTTAAAGCACAGTTACCTCATAGCTTCTGTAATCCACTTCCACATCATCTCCATAGACATTGAGCTCCATGTTTTTATGACTAAACACAGTAGCAGGTTTGGGATTTCTGGGATTACATGCCATATCATCTGCCAGCATCAAGACAATGTGACTGTGGAATATAAGAAAAAAAACATTTCAGTCATTCTACTTTACATAACAGTCAAAGAGAAATTATAACAACACTATTCAACAACTACAACAATAGCTTGGATCATTCAAAAGACTCCTAGAATTGCAAGTGAAACTTTGCATAGTTATACCCTATTTCCTTATGAGCATCCTCAGTATCATGAAGATATCACACACAGAAATGCAGCTGGCTGTCATTTATTTACAGGACTAAATCAGGCCAAAGATGAGCATGAGAGTATTTGACATCAGCAACTTTAGTATACAGGCTTACCTGGACCTAGGGGACCAGAGCTCTTAATTTAAAAATTCTGAGATTTTTAAAAGGCACTAAAAACAACCAACTCCAAAAATCATGATAAATGGTTATTTTTTAGATTTGATTTTGAGCTTTATTGGAAATTTTTGTTTGGTTGGTTGGGTTTTTTTTGTCTTGTCAGTATTTTGAAAGAAGTCTTGTAGCAAAGAAAGAAAAACAGATAAAGTAAGCTTGTCTAATGAAAAACCACACTCAAATTCACATAAAAATTGCTGTAAATACTAAATAAAGAGGCTTTCGTTCTCTCTCTCTAGGTCTTCTCCAATGTCTTGGAGAGTATTCTTGACTGTAGTCTAAAGCATTGCTGGTTTTCTGAGATTAATTCCAGATCTTCAGATATGGATAAGAAATGGATCTTGCTACTGAACACAGCAATCTCAGTCCCGCCACAGTTCTTGCAGGATTTCTAAAACTCACATCTACTTTGACTTTAATGGTGAAGACGGATGCAAAGATGATGAAAGTTCTCAGGTAAGGGCAGGACTAGTGACAGAATTTCTGAGGCAGTGCTGAGGGCACCTGTGCTTCAAAGGCTGCACAGGAGAGGGGACAGCTGCTTCTGAACATGCACAAGAACAAAAGGAATCTTTCTGTGCCTTTCAGCCCATAGCACTTCCCCAGTGCCTTCCTTTGGATTTAAAACCCCCAAATGCATCTAAAAATTGAGTTTCAAAATCCGCTCTTTCAAAAACCAGACAGCCACTCCTTTTTTTCTTTCCTTTTTTCTTTCTTTTTTTCTTTTTTATATAATAAACACAGGGAACACGAAGATACTGCCAGTGCATTCATGGCTGAGTGGGAGTTAACTGGGGACTCCAATTGTGCAGTTTTGGACGTGGATAAAAAAAATGCTATACTAATTCAATCCATCATAATATGTATTTTGCAGCGATGAAGCAGGCCATGCTTCTTTAGGCAGACATGCTGGAAAAACTACCAGTTTTCTAAACTACAATTGAAAAACAGGACCACAAGGAATTCTTTAGGAGCCTATGGTACATATAGCTTAATACACAATGGATGCTGGTGCCTTAAATTCACTTCCACAGTTCTGATAGAAGTAAATTACATTCTGAAAAAGCTGGAGGGAACACCCCTAGAACTTCCAGTAGGAACACAAAGAATAGATACTTTAGTACCTTCCTACTTCTCTAGTCAAAAAAGACATATGTTATAACCCTTGCACTATCACTACAAAAACACAACTCATATGGACCAAAAAACTAGTTTCTCAAAAAAAAGAAAGCAAAATGGATTTTTTCAAGAAAACTGCCAATATATAGGAGCTGCTCCTACAGTTCAGAGCCTTTAAAGACTCAGTGTAGTTATAGATGTGGAAGTCTTACATCCTAGTACAGTGACAGTTACCAACATCTCCAGACTAAAAGGAAATTAAAGTACAGCAAGACTCATCTCTCACAGTAGTACTGTCATTGCTGAGTGCATTTAGCAATTTTCACGTTACATTTTCACCAATTTGCTGAATGGTACATTTTAATGGCTAGATCTAATTAGCCTGTTCCAAATGGAAATTTTATTACGCAACTTGTTGCTTTTCCTTTGGAACAACATTGCAGCACTTTTCACCACACTGATGTGCTTGCATTCTTCCTTTTTACTTTTATCCAGTTAAACTGGGAAGAAAAATGTATTTCCATACTCCTCAGACAGCAAGAGAACTTTAGTAGCACATTTGCAAGAATTGGATTCACCAAAATCCCCTCACCTATCAGGAATGCCCAGTCTCTTGACACTTCTGTACACTGAAAGGGTATTTGCCACATGACGATAATTAAACCAGAATCGAGATGTACACACCTTGAAAGGAAAAAAAAGCATATTAAATAGTGTAAAGAAATAAAATGGCCTGACACATTACATCAGAAGAAAGTGATTACAGGAATATTAAAAAGTAACACCTCAGAAAGTATATAGTAACACCAAGAAACTCATTATTTAATGATGCAAATCTTAGTTGTACCAAAGCAATAAATTCCAAAAATAAAAGTTTAAAAACAAAGTTCCTAGCATACTGACTCAAGATAAAGTTGTCATAAACCCTTACAAAATATAGAAAGTTACACTTTAGGAAATAATTCCACAACAGTAAGTGGATAAGCTAAATTTTTTTCATTTGCTTTCTCCTTATCAAATGGAAGAGAGATCAAAGGAAGAGTTCTCATCTCAATAGTAAACCCATTCTGGAAGCATTCTTCCACAAAGGCACAAGTGAATTAATTCATGCAGAAGCCACACATGGGGGGAAATGCACTGAGGACATTTGCATTTATGGAGTCAAAGTAAGAGCAAAGTGACCTCTAACCAATACAAATACAAATGAATCTCAATACAAATTCTCAGAGTTCAATTTCCACTGTTCTAATAGGCAAGGGGTCAGGGCTCAGCCATTCCCTTTACTTAACACACTCCCAGACATTTCAAAAGCTTCTAAAAGAGGTGACTTTCAAACTACAAAAACATTTATTCAGGAAAAAGTATTTAGATAGCTTTTTAGTTTTCCAGCTCTAAATACAGAGTTGTAAGTTACACTACATAGCATCTATTTCTCCACTCTCTTCATAAAAAGAACCGAGTTGTAGCTTAAGTAATAACAAAATTCAACCTGAAAGGATCCCCTTGTGTGTCTATCACCCTGTCAGTGAGGAATTCCAAGAAAGCCCACAGGAATCATGATGACATTTGCCTTTCAGCAAGATTTAAAGCTCTGAAAACAATCTGTGTCCAATTTAGCTGAGACAGTGCAAGGTACTTTCATCTGCTCCCTGCCTCCAGTACCTCCCTTACAACACAGTGGAAAGTGTGTCTAAGCTTTAAATATAGTTATCCATGCTGCAGCACATTAATTCAAGCTATTGATGAGCTGGGATTGCAGTATGATCCCAGGTTTGAAGTGCCTGACAGCACTTCAACCTTCTCTGCTTTACTGCTTAAAAAATTAGTAGCAATTGTTAGAAAACTTAACAATGAACCGCTCAGAAAATAAACCCAGCAGAAAATCTGTTCAGCACAGAAAGTATATGTCCTTGTACCTAGTTTTCCAGCTTTCTTTGTGTGTTTTTATGGGTACTAATAAAAGCATCTAGTTGTTAATAATATTAAAATAGCATGTAATGTTTTATTAGTTTCAAGTTTGTACATTGTAGAATATAGAAATTATTCCTTCGATTAGTTACTGTTAACTCCTTTTATATTGCTCAGTTTTAGTATCTGGAAAACAAACAGCTGGTACTGAGTAATTACAATAGTGTTCTGAAACAAATTAGTCATTAAAACCTGAATTGTGATTAAGAACTAATTGTGCAGCATGATTCAAAGCTAATAAAAGTTACATGGCAAAGAAAAAAAGAATTAGGGTAAGAACAGTTAATCTAAACACTATGTTGCCTGAATTGATTTTATTCCCAGCCTGTTATCACAAGTTAACAGATTGAATAAGAACAAAAATGAGATATAAATTCTGCCTTTCTGGTCAAAGAGACAGACTTCCCTGGTATCAGAATGACACCTTTTTTTCAATATGCAGTATGGCAATTTACCTATTTTAATGTTTTCAGAACTTTTGTTTTATGAATTCTGCCATGTAGCTAGACACATTGAGTGTTCGAAATTCTGTCATATTGAAAAGATAATTTCATTATAGCGTAATAAATTTGCAGACACAATTTAAAATTTATTCATATCCAAATGAATACTTTCCATTTCTTTCAAATGAGCACAACTCCTGAATGACTGTTGCAATTATGGCTCCTGATGAAAAACTGTCAACTTTAGTGGAGGAAAACAACCTGAAACATGCTTACCAAAACTGCCCAATTATTTGTATGTCCACTTCTAAAAAACTGCTCTGCTTGATCCTGAAGGATGAAAAAAATTTTAGATTTTTCAGCAATAAGAAAGAAATGACCACTCAATAGTTTTGTGATTTCCACCAGTGTTCAATGCATATGTTTACCACACATTAATACTGAATAAACCTTAGAAAAGCTAGAAGAGAGGTATTTTTCTTAACATTTGTACATTTCATGTGAATTAACTGCTCCAGATCTTTCCCTGAAACTTGCTACAGAACAAAGAGGAACTATTAGTCACTTGCACCTTAGTTAACCGAAAGCCCACACACCTCTATGCCAAAGGACACTCCAAGAACAAAATAATAAGATTTATTGACCTACACTTTCATCCTTAATGAGAAAAGAGGCTTGGATTCAATTCAATTCAATTTTCAAAAGCAGGTAAGAGAATCTGAGGTTTTAACCCACTTTAAGGCCAAGGTGGTTACATTTATCTTCCAAAATCAGGATCTATGACAGCAACCTTTTGTATAATCTGTGTTCTTCATAGTTCCCACTTTCCTTTGCAGATGAGGGGCCTTTTCTCCTTTACAGAGAGCATAAATCAGGACACAAAAAGGGGCTAAGATTAAGGGAGTAAGTCTGTCATGGGGCAACAAGCCAAATCTGCTGACTCTTAAATCAGACTCTATTAACTCTGAGGAGTTCTGGGATGATGCTTGTGGTCTTACACAAAACACAGGATAAGAGAAATAGTGCTGTACTTCAAGGAGCAAACAACTTGTAGTTTAATTAGTCATCCAGAGACTGTAAGAATATTTCTATTGTTCGGGGTGCGGGGGTTGTTTGGTCCTAGTTGTAATTAATTTCAAGCATAACAACTTGTTAATAACGCAAAATTCAAAAGCAAAAAACACTCCAGATGTAGCGTGGGCACAGTGCATTAAGTTAATTGCTGAAACATGAAATTACTCCCACCTGACAAACCCACTGGCACCTGCCGTGTGCGAGCGCCTCGCACCTGCGGGATGGGGAGCCCGGGCCGCCGCTCCGCGCTGGGCACGGGGCATCGGACACCCGCGACAAGTTACAGTGCGTGGCCAAGGAGAAACTCAATGTCAGAAACCCGCAAGAGGATGAAAAGTCGGGGGGTTTGTAACTTTCACGATCTCGCACACAGCACACGCGCCAGCCGGGCCGCCCAGCACCGGCGCCCTCGGCGCACAAAGCCCCGCGGTTCTACCCCGGGGCCGGGGGCGGCTCCGCCCGCCGGGGAGGCAGCGCTGGGGACCGCGGCTCAGAATTGGTGCCCGTCCTGCGCGCCGCCAGCGCCTCCGGACAGCTCCGCGGGCGCGCTCCCTGCCTGCGGAGGGCAGGCGGTGCGGGCGCCGGCAGCGCCCAGCCCGAGGCGCCGCCCGCCCGCTCTCAGGCCCCGCCGCTGCTCCCCCAGCCCCGTACCTGGAGGCCGCCGGCCAGCGCCGCCCCACAGCAGCCCAGCAGGAGCAGCAGCGCGGCGGAGGAGCGGCCCCGGGAGGCGCCGGGCACGGCGGCCGCCATCTCTGCCCGCCTCCTGCGCGGGCCCCGCCGCGGCTACCGGAAGGGGGGCGGTGGCCTGTGCGCAAGTTCCGCTGCCCGCGGCTCTGCCCTGCCCGCTCCCGGCTCTGCTGCCGGCTCTGCCCTGTCCGCTCCCGGCTCCGCTCCCGGTTCTGCCCTGCCCGCTCCCGGCTCTGCCCTGCCCGCTCCCGGTTCTGCCCTGCCCGCTCCCGGCCCTGCAGCAGCGGGGCCGCTGCTCTGAGCGTGCCGGGCGCTTGGGCGCGCACAGCGCTGTCTCGGCTTCCCGGCTCTGGAGAGCCCGCTGCTGTCCGGTCTGGGAGAGCAGAGGTGGCAATGGCAGCAAAGGTGGCAGTGGCAGCCTTGGGCACACGAGTTCACCGTGGCTCCGTCATGAGCTGGTGCTGGAAAACACCGGGCGCGCACCTCGCCTGTGGCTTGGTTGGCTCCTGCGGGTGTAACAGCAGCCGTTTCTCTCAGCCACCTTCCAAAAATTTCGTGAAATCCTGGGCTCCGTTGGGGTCACTAAGAGGGCAGGGCATGGCGAGCTGGGAGCCGAGGTTGTCATCAGGTCTTGATGGCCACAGGGCTGCCTTGGAGTGGAGAGGAATCACCTTTGGCAAGGGAGGGATTGGGATCTAAAGGTAGATTTATTTTTTTTCCCCATGAAGCCTTGCTATAGCTTTGCCTGTAGTGCATGAATCCCTCAGAGCTGACACGTCATCAAATTTTTATTTCAATGTACTGAACCACTTGGTATGATTCTTTTATTTCCACTATTTCATCTTGTCACTGCCTTGTTCAATTGCCTGATGCGTTCCATTAGTGAAGATGCAGAATCTGTCCTGAACCATGGAAGCTATTTCCTGCTCCATGTACTTGTCACCAGTAATGACTTTCTCAGACAGGAACACATTTTCATGTATTGATGCTGGAATTTCAATAGCATCACGTTTGCTGTTTTAAAGCATCACTGGTTTCCTAGACAAAAATAATCACCTGTTATTAGATGGTACTTACTCCCTTCGGAATGCCACAGCCACAAGCTCCTGCTGTGCCTGAACCTGTCTCCTGTGTGAGCCTATTGTGAACTTACTGAGAAGTGCTGTATTTGTCAGTGTCTCTTGGTGCCTGCTTGTAAGCTGCACTGTTTTATCTTCTTCCAGAAAGCTAAATTAATTTAGGGCCAAGCTTAGGCTTTTTTCTTGCCCTTTCAAATGCTTCCACTTAGATCTCTTGATCATTCTCAGATGTGGTCAAGATGTGTCAGTAATTCTAAAGGGTAGGCAAGGATAATACTAAAGGATCTCTCCAAGCATGTACTCATGCAATCTGGTAAACTGATGAGTTGATTTCATGTGCCTCGACTCAGATAGCACCTCATTACCTTTCTGCTCCCATGTGGAGGTGGCCAGAAAACATGTGACAGAAGGTCTGAGCCTGTGACTGAACTTCTTTCAGTTAAGCTTATTTCCTTGCTCTTTGCATTTATTACAAATATTCATCCTTTGGTAACATGCACCTTTTCACACAGAAATAATGCCAGCAGCTGTATCCTGATGATGCATCTTTGTACCAGACACGAGTCCTGATGTTTGTACCACGTGAAAAGTTATGTCAAATATAGCCAAAAGGTGACTTTTGGCTTGCCAAGAAACATTCCTGACATGAGAAGTAATAAACATCTTTTCTGTGAATAAAATTTAAAATCATCCTGTTTGCTTACAAACTCCTGAACCTTCTGAAATTTGTATCAGAGGTTACGGTAATTTTTTCATTATCTGGAATGCTAGACTTTATAGTTTTAATAGCATTCTTTAAAGGTCATTGTGTATGATTTGCTACTTCAGAAAATAAACTGAAAAAGTGGAGAAAACTCTCATGTGGCATTGGAATGATACACACTCAGGTTAAGAACAGTAGCAAATTTTCCTTATGTGAAAGATCACTTGTATTTCTCGTGGTTACATGTAGTTGGATTTGCAATCACCGGGAAGGTTCAGCTGGCTCCTGATGTAAAAGTGTAGATGCAAACTCCGGGTTCTTATGTCCTCTGGTGTCATCTGCAGTGTGTGAGCAGTGTTTGGATCAGCTACAGCCACACTGCAGGGGATTCTCTTTAATTGTAAATGTTCAGTCCTGTTGCTGCCTTTCCATCCCAGGGCAGAATGTTAAGGCAAACTCAGTTGCAGAAGCTCTTTGGAATATTCCGAAAGAATGCCCATTATTCCCTCTGATTTATATTCTGTGTAATACAGTGCATCACCTTCTTAGGTCTGTCTCTGGTTTGCCTTCTGAATTCCCTTAGCCTGCTAGAGTGTATTTTCTAATGGATCTATTTCTCCTTCTGCTTCTGGCTTTTATTTCTTACAGGCTCAATCTTTCTAGGCTTTAGTATTCATCAGACATGTATGAGTGTGCCAGTGCTTCAGGCATTATTCCTGGAGGTGGTATCACTTCTCTTTTTTTTTTTCTCCAGTAAGACAGTACCAACAGCTTTGTCCTCATTTTTTTCATCTTTATTCCCTTAGGCAGCTCTCAGTACATGCTTCCATGTCTCTATAGGATTTCTTTTCTGTCTAGAAGTAAAGCTCTATGCTGTCTGCTTCTGTTTCTTCATTCTGCGTTGTTCCATGCTTGTAACAGTACTTTTCATATTCTGAGTGTCTTTAGCTTGACCTTTGTAACAATGTGTCTTGTACTTCATGTGACTAATTAGAAAAGACACCAAATGTGTATCCCAAAATGATTAGTAATTAAAACAACTGTTTAAAAATCTGCTGTAACTGCAGCTGATATTCACATTGGTGCACATCTTGGTGCCCTTCCAGATTCTTTCCTCCTCCAGCAGGTTGCTCAGGCCCTAATCCTCTAATCTATACCATCTAGAAATTGCCCTTTATGAACCATCTGCCAGCTTGTTCCTGTCCAGCATGGAGCAAACAAGCCTCGCCTTCCACTAAGGAGGAGCAGAAATCCCAAGTGTAACCCCACAAGCTTCTAAAACAGGGATTCATGATATCAGAGCTCACCTGACACTTTCTGATCGTGAACTTGGTTTTTTTCTATATCAAAAATACCAATTAAATACGTATTTTTTTTGTATTAACCTTGATTGCATTACCTATTTCTATCATAGTATAGCTTTTCCTTCTTCTATACTCTTGATCACTGTTCTGTGTCTGCTTTCCTGTTTGTATTAGACTTGCATGTACTGTCTGATAATTGTCTACTGTGTAAGAGAAAAATCTTTTGCTGTATTTATTATGCTTCCAAAAGAAAAATTAAAAGAAGCTCTTACAATGACACAAGTCAATGAGAGTGATTCTTAAGGAATCACCAAGAACAGCTCGATGCCACTATCCCACTTAAAAATGCAGATTTATTGCTTTCTTCATTTTGCCTGTCAATACAATAGATCAAAAAAAATGCCTAAATATGTTTACTGTCATTTGGTATCACCTGATAAAATGGCAACAGAAATTATTGAGTGATCTCACTCATATGGGTTTTTCCCCCCCCTTCTGTTAATGGAAGACTGGCTTGACTACAGAATGTTCGTATTTTGAAAAGATTTACAATAGAAAATTAATACTGATATAAAATAGGTAAAATTAATATGGTGAGAGGAATAGATACAGAACTTCCAGAGGAAAATTATTTGAAAGAAGTCTTGTTTCTAATTTCACTGAGCTGAAACAGTTGTACTCAAGGGTGTTTGTCAATAGATTCCTCTTTGTACTCTGGCTAAACACAATAGACCATACACTTCTGTTCATCCATCGCATCAAGTGCCTTAACTCTACATTGGAATCAAACTAGACAGTATTTGTTACTGTTATTTACAAAGTGGGATTACAGACGTCATGTGTGACAGGCCTGAGTTCAGAACAGAACACAGGCAGAAACCTTGAAGCCTACAATGAAATTCAGTTGACATTTGTTCTTAATGAATTAAGCATCTACCTTGTTATCAGTTCTGTTCTATCATTAATGATGTAAATACTACCAGGTGTCGAATTTCCATACTGTTGTATTGTGTAATAAACCAGTATTTCATCTTCAGAAGACATGAAGTTACCAACCGTTCCAAGAGTTTATTCTGCTGGTAAAAAAAAAGGTAAAATACGAGAAAACAAAGCATGGAAAAGCAGTGGCAGCTTATTGAGATAGTTTATTAGGTGCATTACATTTAATCTTTGTGCATCAGTATCTTTCTCAATAAGAAAAGCTGAAAATATATTCTCAAATCATTATTAAAAGAGCAAAATTGTGAAAAAGACAGCAGTAACCGTCCTCCCCAATGTATTATCTATTTAAAGCATCATTTAAAATTATCCTCCCCATCGTATTTTTTTGTTAGTATTTCCAAAGGGTTCATTCTCAAATAGAAAATTCATGGGCTCCTTAATTAGGAATAAGATAAGAATCTTAATTAAATTACCCTAAATAAAGCTAAGTTTAGAACTAGTTTTACCTTTGACTTCAAGCAGTGGATAGAACATTGTGTATTTTAGAATTGTTAAGAAGTCATCACTTTTATTCTACTGCCAGTTCTGACATCTCTATGATAAATCTCTCCTGTGTCAAGAACACACTGAGTGTCTCAGGAAAGTCCTCCCTGTAGGGATTGAGCTGAAGTGGACTCAGCTCTGTTAGTTAAATTAACTCAAATAAAGGGCAGTGTTGCTGATAGACTCATTTTAGCTCCCAAACCAATACTTAAAACTATTGTGTGTACTCAAACTACTCTTCAGCCTGCAATCTAAATATAACCTTTTGTCCTTCAAGTAATTGTCTTCATTTGCAAGCAAAGGGTTTTGTATTCCATTGAGGACAACTCATCAGCTATATGAGAAAACAAACAAAACATTTGGAAAAAAAAGGCTGAATGTGCATCAGCTTTACCTGGAAAAAGTTAATATTATGAAAATCTGATTAGAAATAAGATCTACAGTGAGCCCTGAGTCAACTTTATAAAAGGTTACTCATATGCCAAGTAAAATAACATTGAATAATGTTAAATATTTGTACAGTGACTAAAACTGAATCCAGTGTATTGCTAGGAAAGGTTATGCAGATCAATGTGTGATGGGGACTGAAATGTCATTAAACCTGGTTAGTGGAAGAGTGACTTGAGAAGCAAAATCTAAGACAAATCCAAAAATAGGCCATAAAAGAATTTAAAGAAATAGTCTCAATGAAAGGAATAACTTAATATTTTAAAATGTAAATATATGTTGTTGTTGTTATTAAGGTTTATCCAGGAGATTTGGGGAATAGTAGATTGAAGCAGCCCAACAAATCTTTAGACAAAACCTCACTGGTACTTTTTAGAGCAGCTGATTGACAGCAGATCAGCAAACCGTAATAATTTCCTGGTCTACTCAAATTGTTTAAAGCAGAGAGATCATTTTGCTCTCTCTTTAGCTTCATTTACCAGGATTGTGTAAAAGCTGCTGTGGATCAGGTGGAAAGTACTCATGCAGAACTAAGCATGGAGTATCCTTCAACAAACTACAAGTTCTAACTCCATGCTCTTGGAAATTAAAAATATCCCTTTCTGTGAGCTCATTTACTGAAACTCTTCCCAAGCACAAATGCCAGAATGACTTCAAAAATTGAAATCCTAGTGCTTGGCAGCCAGATTTTGCTATAAATTATTATATTACAATATTATAAAAATGAAAGTATTTTTGAAATTTCTGTCTGTGCAGGTCAGTAAAAGGCCTTTGCACCATGACAGTGCTGGCACCCAGTGCAAGGTGGAATTTTACTGTAAAAATTAAATGAGCTATTACTAAGCAGAAAGTCTGGGAAAAAACAGTATATTCAGCAAGAAAGTAAATCAGTGACTTGGTGACTTGTCAACCTACCAAATACTTTCTTTCTTAAAAGCCAAATTGTGTGGCCTAAGTTAACAAGGATATTGTGCAACCTGAGCAGAACTGCCCACAAAGAATGAATTGTTGTGAAATCTATGAATGTTTTTCTATATTGTTTTGCAATTCATGCATAAAGAATTCAAACCCCTCATTTTTACCTTTTATCTTTGTGCTAAGGAGTGTATCCTGATGAGATTTTTCTAACTGAAAGAGATCATCAAGAAAAAAACCTAGCAATAATTGGAATTACCAATACATGAATGTGTGCCTGTCATTTCCATGTATATATGACATAGGTGACCTGAACTATTTATTTTTGCTTCTAAATATCTATATTACATGAAAATGTAAAAGCTACATTTACTGCAGTTAATGACCTTTTACATTTTAAGGCAGGCATTTGAATTTACATGTTCATTCAAGGTGAATGATTTTTAGATAGAGAAAAGACACCAATCAGTCACAATCAGTTTCAATTAATCAGTGCCTTAATGGATGCATTTGCAAAAGTATTATCTCAGCAAAAATCACCACCTTGAACTTGAACTCTCTCAGTTATCAAGGATTTCCTTAAACAAATTTTCTCTCATTATAATATTACGTAAATGCTAAAAAAAACCCCTTGCATTTTAGCTACATGTGCATATTAAATATATATCTCAAAAAATAGTAATACATCTCTTTACCAGGTACAGAAATATAAGGATTCCAGACCTGGGTTTCACAAACAGAACAATCTAAGACTATTCTTTTCAGAATGATGGCATGGAAATCATTATATGAGGTCAAGGGTACATAACTTTCCTTACTCCTTAGCTTTAGAATAAAGATGGTAATCATTTGACATTGTTAAATGTAAAAGTAATGAATG
The DNA here is from genome assembly GCA_037013685.1 of Acridotheres tristis. Classification (NCBI taxonomy): domain Eukaryota; kingdom Metazoa; phylum Chordata; class Aves; order Passeriformes; family Sturnidae; genus Acridotheres; species Acridotheres tristis. Next base: position 12,506,014 of record CM072895.1, read on the forward strand.
CTTTTTAGCTGTACAGCACCTCTTACAGAAAGATCTCAAGGCAGTGTTAATTTCATGTTATCTTGAAACTGGATACTTCAAACACTATTCAAAAATTTGAGGTGTTGCTAATTTGTATTCATTTTTGCTTTCATCTGATTCTGTTTGCCTGCATATTTCCACAAGATTAGGAGAATAGTTTAATTTTTAAAAATTGCTGTATATTACCATGTTGTAAGAAGTATTTTAAATACAGATTCTTTTCCATGGATTGATTTTTGTCACATAGGAGACTGAACATATTTTGCCTTCTTTATATCCTCATCTAGGAACCACAAGAGGATGAACTATCTTTTCAATTTCCTTCAGTAATTCTGTATCTAGTTATGATGGTCTAAAAAAGCCGTATTTGTTGTCAAATCCTTTTGTGAAATAAATTAATCTTCATTCATTATGCTATTTATTGCCTGTGAATTCTAGAGACAAAATATATTTTCTCTCTCATAGAAGAGCCTCATATATTCATAAATCAAAAATTTGCTTTGGAAAGGAAGTATGTCTGTGTGTGTATTGGTAAAATTGAATGGTAAAACCAGGATATTTTCTCCAGAAATTGCTCATATTTCAATAAAAGAAGTCAGCTAGGGAAGCTGTACATTCTGCCTCTGCAGGTCATGTTTCCTTTTTCTCTAGCTCAGAGGCTGATAGAGTAAGGTTCCAGTAGAAAGCCAGTAATCAGTAATTTTCAATCAATGTATATAGAAAAATGTCAGCTACACTACAGGGTAATTCAAAAAACTATTTCCAAAACTGATTTAGAGGTGATTTAGCTGTATATTATAAAGAAAGGAGTAATTTAAGGGTTCTTTGAATATTCAAGTCTTGTCCAAATAATACCAACTCAGCTGCAAGCCAATGACCACTTTGTCAAATACACAAGAGTTAAAATAGGGTTTTTTTTAAAGTCCTGAACAATTTTTAATAATAACAACACAGTTATTGTGTGAGTTTCTCACTTGTGCAGCTGTGTCATTTTATAGTAACCTGCCTCTGCTGATAAGGAGTTCACACAGGAGCAGAACTTTATAAGTTCTCTTGAAAACAGTGATCCTTAATTAACTTCTCCTGACCCCTGCCTTGTGTCATGACTCCAACATCCAGGCAAGGTGGATTTGCTTTCCAAAGCACAATTGCCTAGTCTCTTACAAGGTATTAGTAGGGCAGAGCCAAGGGTCCTGTGCAGTTCTGCAGTTCAACAACTATTTCATTTTATTGAGTAGCATGACAAGAAAAAGAAAGGTCTTGGTGATTCAACAAGTGATGAAGATTATTAGTAATTTCCAATGTTATAAACTACATGGTGTTAGGTTCTATCAAATACTAAGCTGAATTTTTTTCTTCCATTTAGCCAAAAGTTTTCAACCCATGCCATGTTGAACCTGAGTTCAAGTTCAACTCTCATGTGATAGTTCCATCAACAGCTATCTTTGCTAATAAGCCATCTGGCAGGGTGTCAGCTTCTATGGAAAACAGGTGTGTGATCCAATTCTCATTTGTTATACTGTCAAGAAAGCATTCACTGAAGTTGGTGACTAAATTCAGGCAATGTTCTTGTACGTCAGCAGAAAGACAGGATGAATTTCAAATTAACATTAAAACATTTCTATGGTTAAAACATTTTCCAGTTTCTCTCACGTCTCTCAACTCACCCCATTGTATCTTCAGGTGCAATTTCTTTATCTTGCCTACATTCTACGTTCTGACTTGTATCTAATTATTACATAATGTGTGTATTTTAATCTCTAGATACTGCATTCTATTCATTGCAATGCAGGAACAAGAAGTTAAAGGGATGAGTTCAAGAACATTAGATCATTAAAAGATAACTTAGGCAAAATTATAATCCTCCCCCCTGCCCAAAATGTGTTCCTTACAGTAGAATTCAGAGTTGTGAGCCAATACCTGCCAAAGTTATAGCCTTTCTGCATCTAGAAAAGAGCGTTTGGACAGTCATTCCCCACTTTATTATGGAATATAAAATACAAAGGGAGTTTTAGCTCTAGGAAAACTAACAAGAAGTAAACACCAGTGGCTGACCAACATTTTGACAGCTACTGCTCTGTGCTGAATACTGGATACACACTGAATATGAAAATAGGAAACCGCTTTTTTACCAGAATACTACAGTTATCACCATGGTCACTTTTGAAAACAGAACATGCCAACATTATTCCATTGTGAATCCTAATTATAAAAAATTGCCATGTCATAAAATGAGACTTTTTTTTTTCTTAAGATTTATTTTATTTTTTGGCATACCTGCACCAACCATGTACCTGACCAAAATTAATGGTCCTTATTTTTGAGTAGTGAAAAAAAAATCTGCATTTATAGATGCTTTTCATACAATAAAATAGTCCATCCAGGAATCCTTCTTGACCCTAGGTAAGAACAAATTATATCAAATGAAATTATACTTTTTTCCCGACATCACAATGTTTTGAGCCACTGTAAAGATATAAACATGAAAAAATGTTGACGTTTTCTCAGTGTGAGCAATTCTTGAAATCATTATGACTTTTCTTAGCCCTTCACACAGGAAGTTGGTATTACTTGCAATTCATTTAGCTTTCTGTTAAAAAAATAGTCAAGATGCTTATCTTTTCAAGAGCTGTACTTTGTGGAAGATGATTTTCAAGTAGGGAAGATTTTCACTGCATGACTGAATAACAAGTTATAGAAATAATGTCGTAAGGCACTGGTCTATTTAACCACTGAAATAAAACCCAAATGCCAAGTAACAGGAATTTGTACTTCCTAACAGTCTTGAGCTCCATAGTGTTCCCAAGATGAGGTCTATAGCTGTGCTTGAATTCTTTTCTGTTCCCACTCCCACCACCCACCAGTCATTATCCAGTTCAAGCCTGTTTTATTGACTGAATTTTGCTGTAGTTTTTGTGTTTTGTTTTGGTGTTTTTTTCTACAGCTACACAAATTCCCATAGCTCATAAAGAATAAGCTAGATGAACAGAAATTATTAACAGGGGACAATACATAGATTAGAACCTTAAAATCTGTGGTTGGATCCTTAGGACTGTATTGGAAAAAAACCACACCACATTTGTAAGGTTTTGAAATTTCAGTATCCACTGATTTGGAGTATTTATTAATTGGTTACTGAAATATGGTTATTGAAGAATATAAAATAATCCTCCCGAAGAGCAATTTCTGTAACACTGTGGGGAGAGGGAGAGATTCAGTTTAACTGATGTAAAATAAAAGTAAAACCATCAAGAAGCTGTAATGGATCAGATGGAAGGTCTGTGTAAGTACTCAATCTGTGTTTTCCCCATAGCAAACCAGTGTCTGAGGGACAAGGAAAACCTCTACAGGACCTCCTGCTTTTCATCTCTCAGAGATTTTCTGAGGTAAAAACCTTGAATCTAGTAAGTTACATAATGCTGTACAATATCTTCATAGTATCTATTATAAGCCAAATCAAGGATAAAAAAGTACAAAAAATATGCATTATAATTGGGAATTATTTAAGAAATGTTAACAAGACAGAAAAAAAGCAGCAAGTTGCCTGTAAGAGTGTTCAGGGCTTTTGCACCACTAATTAGTGGTTTGTCTCAGTCTCGTCTGTTTCTGTTCACAGCCAGGATTATTAGAAAGGCAATCGAGCCGGATTCTCGTGTTCGGACTTGGATGTTTATTATATCTTATCAAAATTTACAGAAAGCATAGCAGCACTTCTAGCTCCTTGCTAGAAGTAGGAAAAATGGCTCCAAGCTGGGCCTGTTTTCAAGGCCTTTTAAAGCTAAAAAGACCAATAAAATTTAACACCTATATTATTTATACTTTTGACCCAATAATAGATTCCCATGACCCTCGGAGTGACTTTAGACTGACCAATCCAAAGATAACTACCTAAGTTCCATGAAAAAGAAGGAAGATGAACAAGAAGACACCACCCAAAATTCTCCATCTTGTCCCATATCCACCCTATAAATAAAAACCCCAAATTTAAAACCCATCACTCAGTGAAAATATACACATCTAACCCACTACACATTTCTAACTTATTATTTATATTTACAAATCTTCTCCAAGGTTTCAGGTCCAGTGCAGTGCTTTCCAGGGGAGTCTGTGCCTGGAAGCACAGAGAGCTCAAAAACACCAGTTTCCTGAGATCCAGTAGTTGCCTTGAAAATAAAGATACATAAGAATAAGAAAAACATCTATCGCAAATACTAGAAGCTGCAAGAAATACACGTGAGAGATTTAAGAGCTGTTAAAAAAATGACAAGGGAAACAAAATGACATAAAACCCAATGGTCAGAGGGATGCAACAGCATTCAAAAGAGTTGTTTTTCTGAAGAAGGAAAAATCATCCTTACAACATTTGTGCAATATGCTTGCATAGATTTACCAAAAGCAATTTAAAGACTTCACTAAATATTTCTGTTCTGTATATAAATGATCAGATGATGTAATTATACCATAGCATGATAATGAAACGTTCTCCATTAGAACTGTAGTCAAGTAAGTTTTATAAATAGTAGTCACTAAAAATAACTGAGTAAATCTGCATATTTGGGTAAGTTGTATCAGAGTTTTAAAACAGCTGGAAATGACAGGAACGGGAAAAACTGGAAAGAGACTCTAAGAATTCTTGAAATATTTACATTCTGGGAATATGCTAGACCAGTACTTTCTAAGTGTGGTGGCATAGGGAATGATAGCCCTGGCCATCTAATATGGAACTTAGTGAAAAAACACTGGTAAGAACATACTGCAGTATAGTTTGTATGAAATTTAATTAATACCTGTCAATGCTAGTTTCTGAAAAAAAGATCATCTCAGATCTATGTACAAATACTTGTTCAAGAAGGTTCCTTTTGGCTGGTGAAGAAAAGAAGTGCTGATCTGATGCCATTTACTTACTGCTACAAGATATTTTCTTTAAGAAACCTGAGTGAATCAAAATTAATGTGTATATATATTTAATGACTAATTGACTGGACTCAAAAGTGAAGTGTGAATGGGAAATACTAAGTGAGTTTCTGTTTTGTTCCCATAGGAACTGTGTTTTGGCCATGTGCTGTATAAAGTTTGCAGTTATTACCAAAACCAAAGAAAATCACTGGTACCAGTGGCAGGTAACAAAGACTGGGGCAGTGGGAACTCCCAGAGGGGACAGCTCACTGGTACCGAGCATGCTGATTTCATGGTAAACTGGATGCAAGCAAATACAGGAAGTCACACATCAAAGAATGAAGTGCAGGTGTTGATGTTCCAGCAGAGGAACCTGTGAGAGGAAAGAGTGGAAAGCAGAGCTGCTGGGAATCTGCCAGCTACCCAGCTCAGGGTGAGCCCTGTTGTAACACCACAGCAGGGCACAAATTCAGTCTGGCAGTGGGAAAAAATGAGGGCAGTGAGGGTGTCACAGGCAGGCTGGAAGAGCAGAACAATGTGTCCTGTTTGATACCTCTACATGCCACTCCAGTGGTGAGAAGACTAATTGGAGAGTTCAGGAAACGGTCACAAGAATGATTATACTGTAATGGGAAAATAAAAAGTACAGCTATTTAGTTTATCATAACAAAGAGGGATTTGATCATAGCATTTTTCTAATTTTTTTTTTTCTCAGCAGATTGAAACTCAAACTTTTAAGTGGCACAATCTTCTTTCTTCCCTCTCAATGTTCTATACATCTTGGTGTCCTCAAAATTTACATAAAATGTTAATTCTGGGAATTATTGAAATCTAGATCCAGAAATCAGATTTTTCTTGGTTGATTTTTCACTACTTTTCAATTAGTGATTTAATTCACTTAAGTAACATGTTCAGGTACCAGTAGAAAAGAAAAAAGGTCTATCGGAGCGGAAAAGAAAGGTGGGAGAAACATCAGGTTTAAAAAAAACCCAGTTACCGCTGTAGCAAAAGACTTTGGGAAAAGATTCATCATAAAAATGAAAATATCATTTTAGCAACCTTGGATTCATTTATATTACACTAAATGCAATACGGGGCTGCTAGTAAGTTCCAAATTTACATTAAAATGCATACCATTTCTAGATCAGAAGCATATAATTCAGCATATTCTATTAAAAAGGCTGCACATAACTGGTTTACTTACAGAATCTACACATTCAAACTGTCTGCATATCAGCCTGTATAAGCACATCAATCCAAGGACATTGGTTCTGATTTAATAAAGTCGTCTAGCAGAGCAGCAACTTGTCTGACAAATCCAGCCACTAGTGCTTGAACAGGCACTAGACGAAAAAAATAAACATTTATAAAATACTGGGGTATTCTGAAGTGATTTTTGAAAACACAGAACCTAATTAAGGTTTGACTGAAGGCTATGGGTGTTGTGTAATTGTTTAACCAAGAAGAATGGAAGGCCCAGAACACCATATTCGAGCTGATCCCTGAAAATACTGATTCATCTTAGTGCAGCTTCATGTAGCTCCTGGAAGAAACAAGAATGAGAATGGAATCTGCCCAAAGGTATAGGATCCATAAGAAGTTTTCTAGATGAATTTTCAGAAATGTTATCATTTTGATAGCAAAATTTTGTTCTTTCTATTGTATCTTCTTGCCCTCCAGAAAAGGTAGTAAATAACCAAAGTGATCCTTCTGCCTCACCCAGTATCCTGAAGAGCTGCTTGCACCTTCAAGAATGGGCAGTGCCCTGGAGCTGAAATGAATTCCCATTCCTTTGAGCATTTTCACATCCTGTGTTATTTTCTAAGGCAGTAAGACCACTCCACTCCCACCTGCACTCTTTATCAGACACACAGCAAAGAGCTCACCTTCAAACAGCTCCCTTTATGTTGCCTGTACACCAAATAACCCAGCTTTTTGTGCCCCTTTGGCTCAACTCTGCTTAATCCTTCACTGCCAATGTTCTTCAGAGCCTTTGAGAAGCTTCCACCTGCGACCCTGCTGCAATAAGGGGATTCTTCTGGCAGCAAACACATAAAAAATTGCTTCTAGAAGGAGGTACTGTATTATTATTAGATCCAAAAATATCCTTTCCAGATACATTTCACACATTCAGTCTGATAGATTTCCTAAATGGCTGTATTTGTTCTGAGGTGGTAATTTCTGCAACACAGAATTTGATTTTGTACAACAAAACAACGTTTTGAAAATAATGAAGATGTGCATAATAATAATGCATAATTTTATAGCAGGACAGTTATTTCTGTTATTTTATTTTCTGTTAGCATTATCTAACTGAGCAAAATGCCTGGAAGCCTACAGTAAAAAAAAAAACAATAAGTAGGACAGGACTTTACACAAACATGTTTCACATTCCTGAGGAAGATGCCATGAAAATCATGTGAAAGGAAGTATTTTTCTCTTGCCAAACCAGGACATTGGATGAGATACTAGTTTATCCATAAATGTTGAGTATATAAAAATATATACTCCAGAAGCCTATAGATGGAATTTGTCCAAGACAATGACAATATGGATGAAATATTTTTTGTATCAAGAAACAAATAAAAAAAATTGCACCCACAAAATGCCAAAACCACAGCTCTGTCTTCCTAAATAGAATGGCATCTTCTATTAGCCCTCCTTAGCAAAGACCTTATTTTAAGAAAATATCTGTTTAATTTAATTCCATCTTCCTTTTGTCAACCTTCATTTAAGGTCTTTTTAAAGCAATTATGTCTCATCCCTTTTTATTAGGACATTGGAGCCTACTCAGTTTACTCAATCAAAATTAAGGCACTGTGCTTTTCAATTAATTTACATTTGGATGGATTAAAATTTTAGCAGAAGAAAGTAGGGTTAAAGCCACATTTATGGGATTTTTTGGGAGGATGAGAAAAACTACAGAATGCTGATTAAACTCTTCAGTGAAGACCAAAGTCTTCCTTGAACATATGGGAAGTGTCAATTCAGTGACTGCAGCTTCTCTAAGTAGACATCACTGGATTCATAGAAACTGGAGCTGGAAAGGCTCTTAAGCCAAACTGCAGAGACATTTTAGCTGTGGTTTTTCCAGTAGCTTTGCACAGAAACAGGTTTGCCAAGAGAGTTGTGTGTGCCCCAACCCTGGAAGTGTCCAAGGCCAGGCTGGATGGGGCTCTGAGCAACCTGATTTTTGAGTGGCATCCCTATCCATTGCAGGGAGGCAGAACTAGGTTATCTAGGGCCCCTTCCAACCCAAACCGTTCTATGAACCTATGGGCTATCCATCAGTCAATTGCTGTGAAGGGACATTAGTTACTGCCCTTTATATGGTAGCTGCTGGGAATATTTGGATGACTTGGAAAACCAACCAGTCCAATTTGTCATTAGAAGATCGTGGGACTGCCTTCTGGGCAGCATTTAGCAGTTCGTGGAATGAACAAGGACTGGAAGCTTCTCTGTGAGAAAGAAAATGTCTACATAGAAAGCTGGAGGCTGGGCTGAGGGAAACGAGGGCAGTTCAACTACAGAAACAGCCAAACAAGGAACATGGGAGGAACAGCTAAGAGGGAGACGCCTGTCAAACTGATACTGATCCACAAATCATATACAAGGGGAGAAGCTTCTTAAAAGACACCTGAGAAGACCTATCCATATTCCCATTTATGTCTGAAAAATAGGGATGTACATACAGAAAGCAGTTGTTCAGTGTTGTTTATAAGCTTGCAGTTATGTAACCTACATAGGTGTTAGGGTGTGCTTCAGTGCAACTACAAGGATATTCTGTTAGAAAAGATAATGAAGTTAAAAACTAATTGGAAAATCAGACTTGATACAGGACACTTCAGCAACTGAAATACTCTGCTCTGACTTCCAGTGTTCCACAGAGTATCACAGAAGCTACCCCCAACTTAATACTTCCCAGAGTACATCTAGAATAATGCACGCGGTTTTGGGCTCCCCAGTAAAAGAGAGATGTTAACATATTGGACTGAGTTTGATCCCTGTACTGGCCATTCACTTACAAGTCAATATATTCTGTGACTTTGAGTTGAGTGGACATCCACAAAGATGGTAAGGATGGAGAGCACTTGTTCTTGAAGGTAAACAGAGGGAGCTGGGCTTGTTCAGCCTTGTGGCAGGCTAAGGCACATAATAGCAGCTCTCCAAGGCTTGACAGGAGAGCACCATGAAAATGGAGCCGGGTTCTTCACAATGGTAGGCAAGGAGCATGGGAGGTGATAACTGAATAGGAGAAAACCCTTCTTCATGTCGCGGCCAGACAAGCATGGGTTGCCCAGAGAGGCTCTGCAGTCACCACCCTTGGAAGGTTTTGCAAGGTGAAACTGAATAAAGCCCTGGGCAACCTGGGCTGACCTCAAGAGCTGCCCTTGCCTTGAGCAGAAGGCTAGACCAGAGATCATTTCTGATCTCTTCCTGTGACTCGCCGATCACAGATGCTTATGCCTGATCGTAGTTCGTGGCTTTTTGCCAGCCCGAAGTGTATGAAACGTCTCGCTCCTCAAGACGCCCTAACACGGTGCCAAGGCAGAGACCGCGTTACACCGGGAGGCTTCCAGCACCTCTGCGCTACCCCGGTGCGCAGCCCTGCTCGCCGGGGGAGCCGGTCCGCTCGCTGCCGGGGCAGCCTGCCCGCGGCTCGGCGCCAGGCACAGCCCCTCTCCGCCTCCGCTCGGCGCCTCACCGCAGGCACCCCCCGAAACTTTCCCCGGCAGCCTGCGCACGCTCTCGCTCCCCGCCGGGGGAAAACGTGCTCTCTTCTCTCTCCCTCCGTGCAGTGGGCACGGGGAGGCGGGCGGCTGCCTCCCTCCTGCCTCCCTCCTGCTTCCCTCCTGCCTCCCTCCGCCCGCGGAAGCCTCGCCGAGGCTCCCGCATTGCACCGCCGCGCCGAGCCGAGCGCGGGGCTCGGGCTGCCCACCCGCCCCGCCGGCGCCCCCGGCCCCGGCTGGCGGAATGAGCGCCGGCGAGGCCAAGGAGTATCTGGCCCGCAGGGAGATCCCGCAGCTTTTCGAGGTAGGCGAGGCGCAGGGGGGAGGCGTTTTCCGCCCCGTCGGGGGATGCTCCGCGCTGGGACCCCGCGGCGGGCAGGGCTGAAGGTGGCTGGAAGGACGGAGCATCCGGAGGCTGCGGCTGGCGTCGCTTGCGCGGGGAGCGGCGGCGCGGAGCCCGGCCGGGTGGGCGCTGGCGGCGCGGGGCCGGGGCAGCGCTGCCCGCCGCCCACCTGCCCGAGCCCCCGCGGCCGCGCCCCTCCGCTGCCGGCGGGGAGAGAACTTGGCTGTCCGCAGGGCAAAGCAGCGCCGAGGAATGCGGCCGAGGGGCGTCTTTCATCGGTCGGGGGGAAGAAAAAAAGCCGCAACTGTTTAGTGGGGTTTTGTTTAGCTTCCTACAAGTTACCTGCTAATGGCTGATAATTACTTCTCTGTGCAATGTGGATTGTTTTCCCCCTCCGGATCAGGCATCCTGTCATCTGTATATAACACACACACATATGTATTTTCCCTTGTCTGTGCTGAAGCTAGACGTTTTTCTATGTATTTGAAAATTGCAGGACACGGAGCATGCTAATGTTTCAATTACACAGCTAGAATGTGAATGGTTTAACAAGAGATGCAGACAAAACTGGTTTTCTGTTGAGGCTCAAAGCGATTTTTAAAAATTGGTCCATATATTCTGCAGAAATACACTGTCAATTGCTGTGATCAGTTAAGTACTATAGTAAGGGCAGAGATGCATAGAAATTATATCCTATTTCCTAAGCTCAAATGTGTGTAAATATCAATTATTGTATAAATTGTAGATAACAACTGCTCAAATCTTGAATTTGAGGTATTTGTGTTTACTGTTAATACCAGCTATGACCCTCAAGTTTATTCACACAAAAATTAGGAAAAGCAGTAAGAACAGAAATCATCCTGAAAGATGTGTATTGTTAAGGGAAGGCTGGATGCAGCAGTCTCGTGGAGAGGTGAGATGATGACTTATGTATCACTTTGTCAGGAAATGTGTCAGAAGAGGGCCTGGCAGTATTTCTTTCACATCCCCCACAATGCTCCTGAGTACGATGAGTAAAGAATTAATACTGTAGAGAAGAGGTTTCTAATGGCTTGGAATCTGTGATCAATTAAATCAGAAAGCACCTATGAATTTTGGGGTTGTGGGGTTTTTTCCTCCAATACTGATCAAAATTATGTTTGAGTATTTCTCATGATTTTTAAAAATCCTCTTTTCATTGCTTGTGTAAGTGTTGACAAGAATATGGATGAGATACTTGTGGGTGCAGTGGTCTTTAAGGAAAAGATACATTTTAGTGATGTCAAAGACTACAAAGAATATGTAAATTTTGGGGCTCTCTAGCTTGCACGTTGCTCTATGTATACTTGTATACATAGTGTATACTTGCCAGTGACAGTTCTAAGAAAAATGTAGAGGTTTTTTTTTTTTTTTGCTATTTTTGGGTTTTATTTCAATGCAAACAGGCAACTATAAAGACATAGCCATAAGCTTCCTTTCCAAGTAATTTTTATGACATCGGCAAAGCAAAATCATTTGATTTTTTGCAGGCCTCACTTTTACGCATTGGCTTGAGAGTCTGAATATCCAGGAATGTGGTGTTTTCTGTGCAAAGTAAAAGACAAAGTAAAGGTGCTTGTTTTTTCCCTGGCATCTATAATTCCAGTCGATATTTCTGATCTTACATTTCAGAGTCTGTTGAATGGATTAATGTGTTACAAACCCGATGACCCAATTGAATATTTGGAAAGCTGTTTGCAGAAAGTAAAAGAGCTTGGAGGGCCAGAAAAAGTGAAATGGGACACTTTTGTCAGCCCAGAAAAGAAGACCCTGCCTCCACTCAATGGAGGACAATCCCGGAGGTCTTTTTTCAGGAATGGTAATGTATTAAATTTTAAAATTATTCTATTTCTTCAACTGTGTGTGATTTTACATTCACTACTGAATTATTTTATACACGCTTCTATAGCAGATTGTGCCTCATTCTGATTATCTGTAGGCAAAGGAGTCAAGAATTCTGTTTCCTTGCTTTTTGGCATTTGTTTTTCTCCTGCCGTAATGGATGCTAGGCAGGAGAGGAAATTGTGATCACTTTCCAGCTAAATGATGGATGTCTGCTGTGCAAATGTTTAACACATCAGTAGAGAGATTTCTTGTATCCTACCTAAAACATTTGCAAGGATAGGGGCAGATCTGACACAGTGGACTTGGCTTGTGTTTTCAGTTGGTCCTTATGGATGACATACACACCAACTTCAGTGCAGTTACACTATATGATTTTTCTAGTTTACATGGGAGCTTTATGCTAATTTACTAAATAAAATGTAAATTATAAACTCCTAGAAAAAACTGCATCTCATAAAATCTAAGCAGATGTCATACCAATACCTGTAATTATTTTATTTGCAATGTTAACAAAGAGTAATTAGCTCATCTTTCAGTTGCCATAGTTATTTTTCCTTGCCATCCAACATTTCATTAAAATAATCAGCAAGAATACTGTCTCTATCTCTGTGTACAACATGTATCACTAAAAGAGTCCTGCTTAATAGTAGAGGTTATCTGCACAATATAAAGCTTTTCTTTTCAGAGGCTCCTGCTGAACTCTGGGTGCTGTGGGCAGATGTTCACAGAAAACCTGATGTGCTTGTAAAGAAACACCAGAGAAAACTGACTCTGGGTGGTTGTGATTTAATAAATCCACTAAATAGAGGCCAAAAAATATTTAATATAGCAATAGCAAACACAATGTAAAATTATGGGATATTTATACTTTATGTATGATACTTATGTAAATCTGTGTACAGAATAGATTTTGAGTTTTCTATTTCCACAATTCCCAGTTTATCTTACTATTTCACAGTGATGCCTGATAACTCTAACTTCCCATACCGACGCTACGACCGACTGCCTCCCATCCAACAGTTTTCCATAGAAAGTGACACTGACCTTTCTGAAACTGCTGAGCTAATTGAGGAGTACGATGTGTTTGACCCTGCAAGACCTCGACCAAAAATTATCCTTGTCATAGGTATGAAGGCAGTCATTTTGACAAGATTTTATCTCTGCTATTTTGCCTTTTGATTTGTACTGCAAATACATTGAATGCTTATATGAATTTAAATACAATTTTTCCATCTGCCATAGCAAGTGACAATTAAGAGTGTGATATTGTTAGGGCTGGGGATGGCATCCCAACTGTAAGAATTTTAGGGGTTGCAGCGAGCACCTGCACTCGTGTTCTGTAGACTGGATGCCTCTTAGCAGCTGGAGAGCTCATGATTTGCTTATGAGCACATCTGCCAGTTTGATTTCATCTTATCTAAACCTGGTTCATGCATTTCAAGGCAGCAGCACCATGTGAATCAAAGTGCTCTTCCAAAGCATGCTCAGCATTGAACTAAAGCACTCACGTATACACAAAGCTGACCATGAAGAGAGGTATTTTAAAATGTTGTGTAAGCCAGCTCAAAAAGGTGATAGGGAATTGTTGTCCTCTTAGACCCTTGTCAAATGACTGGTATGTCCAGCTGGAGTGAGTATACACTAGTTCCTTGCATTGGTAAATTAATCCCCAGGTCCATTTGGCAGATGAATCCTGTTCCAACTTCACAGAGAGTGAGCACTCAGTTCACATTAGTTAATTGTGCTCTCTCCCAAAGTTCTCTTTTGTGAGCTGTTTAGTGGTTTTCTAAGCAGCTCGTACTTTCCAGCCTCAGACAAGCATAGGTTGTTTAAAAATAGCTGCAGGTTAAGCATAAATCAATATTTTTTTCTGTTCTTCAATTTAAGTTCTTCACATCAGTTTTCTTATCATCTAGATAGTTGTTTTCAGAAATTTTTCTGTCAGACCTAGTTATCTGAGTCTCTGGATTGCTTAAAGAGTTACAGCACAGGTGCCAGGTGATGGAGAATTACTTTTTTTTTAAAATTTTTTTTAGTCTATAAAGCTTTATTCATATTAAAGAGATACTGCTTCTATAATGGAGAATAAGCGTAGTATAATAAAAGGGAACAGAAATGTCTTCTCTGTACTACAGAGTGGAAACTCTAGGAACAGCATGTCCTCTAGGCTCTGCATCCAGCAGCTCTCAGATACAAGATATTGGAATAGATTGAAAACAGAAGACCAGACATTTTTAAAAGTATCTGTGGTATGCCAAAGGAATTGCTCAAGGCATTTAAATTTTCTTAATCTCTTGTTTCAGGATAGCAGATTTCAACATGCAAATCTCTCTCAATGTATTGCTGAAATGTGAAGATTGCAATTGGAGAAATAACACATACCTTTCTTTTGTCTTAATTAATTAGCTACCCTTTCTTTTCATAAAGGAGAATAACTGGCTCCTTTTCAGTGACCACAGAAAGCTCTTAATGCATCGAAATCTATGTAGCTCAATTGCAGCAGAGTGATGATTGAAGGCTTGATTTAACTGAGATAAAGAGAGATTGGCTTTCACCTCTGGAACTGAGTGCGGGTGTATTTGAAGTGAAATCCTTGAACACCAGCATGCAGTGAACAGACTGTGGATTTTACAGAGCTCTTCTTTTCTCCCATTTATATAGGGAACGTTGTAAACATTCCACAAAAGCTATTTCAGGTTTATATTCCCACTGAGTTTCTCTGAATCTATTACAGTGTGATCTGATAGAAACACAATACTATCTGTAGCTTAGCAGCTATTGTCCATTTTTGTATAGTATCAAGACCATTTCGCCCAAATTCAACTTTCTATTGAGAAAGCACATGTTGGATAGAGTAACTGAATAAAAAAGAAAAAAATAATAAAAGTATACCATTCGTTTCAAGAGATATTGCCCACAAAAAACATGTGTTGCATATTTTCATGTGTTGCATGTGTTTCATATTTGCATAAAACGCCAACAAAAAAGAATCAGTTGAGTAATGTATTTCTGTCTAATTAGTGATAAGTAATCATCTTGCCTTGCTCAGGTGGTGCTTGGTCACAGTCACTGTTAGGGACTGAAATGAAGTTAAAGACCTGTCTTCTGCTTCACATATTCAGTGAACTTTTCTTTATTAATGCATTAGCTCAAGATATTTTTAATGCTTCCATAAAGGTTTTTACAACTACTTTGCTTTATGAAATCTGTCATCTTTATAATAAACCTGGTAGCTCCAGGGCTAAAGAGAACTCACTTACAAAGGTGGGGGCTTTGTTCTTTTTCTAGGTTTGTAGAAGAAACCTCTGGTGAAAGATAAAGCTATAAAGCTACATAGTGAGGATAAGACTGGATTTTAGAAAAATAAGATGGAACCAGCCAGGAGGGTACACATCTGAATCACTGGAAAAATTAAATTTCTAAGGCATTATAACACTAGTAAATTATATTCTGTTTAAAAATATGCTTCCTAATATACTTTTAAGAAACAGATTTGAACCATTAATATAGCTTGAATTTAGAGATCTTAAAATATTAATTATCTGGTGTCATTAGCACTTCAGTTGAGTATGTTTTTAAGCTGCACTTTCTTAAATATATTACTTAATATTAAAAGAATACACTTTCCTTTTGAGATCAAAGTGTAAGGGCTGGATCAAATATAGTGCTGTCAGCAGGCAGCTGCCTATTCATTTGTTAAATCTAGTCGACAGATTTTAAAGTCAGAAGTATTTTCAGAAATTTTATTATTAGATGAATTTATTATGAATTAACAACAATATATGCAGAATTGAAATGTAAACAAAGTTAGGTTAAAACAACTGTTTTAATAACACCTTTTGGGCACAAAAATCTTTACTTAAAACCTGTTAGCAAACATAATTTTAGATGCAACAAGTGTTCCCTAGTCTAGACATCTTCTAGAAATATATAAAATAATCATACTTTCCTTGAGTAATCTATTTCAGAACAAGTAAAAAAGAAAAAAAAACAAAAGTGATTTGATTTTCCTTTCTTGTGAACAGTTTGTCAGTGTGATTTATCAAAGAGTCAGGAATGGGTACATAGTTCAATAAATTATGATCTGCTGTGGGAAGTAATTTTGTCCTATTACTTTTCCCTTATTTTGTTACCTGAATGTTTCCCCTCAGACTGTAAACAGATAATACCATCTTGATATTATGTGTTTGGATTGATTTGGATCATGTGTTTGGGTTGTGTTTGGATTTATAAAAACAAATGTGTGGGAAGTCTATGAATATTAAACCAAATACTTTATTAGCTGTTTTCTGATTGCACTTCAGATTGAAAGAACAGAAGTGCTGAGCTATACTTGGTTTTGTTTGGTTTGGTTTGATGGGTTTTTTTTTTGTTTCTCTTTACTGGCAAAGCAAAGCTCTCTCTGACAGGAGTGTGAAGTCTATCTACTTGTTTTAAACAGGTTTTTTTTTCGCTATTTTATGCTTTTACAGACTGATGTTTTATCAAGTATCAGTTCTGGTTTTCTGGCACTTTCTGTATCTCTTTTGTATCTCTTGTATCTTTTGTGTGTGGGAACACGAGTGCTATTTTCCTTGCTTCCAATTTTTCTAATTTTCTGCACATTACCTATATGCATTTTTATTGTTGCTGGGTGCAACACAGTCTGTTTCAAACTTGTAAGGTTCGGTAAAATGCATTTGTCATGGGGAAGGCTGAGCAGGAGAGGGAGCAGGGGGAACTGGAGCAGAAGTGCTTTATAGCCACTTCAGTGGAGAAGAGGATTCCTACTGTATCAGATGCTTGTGCACCTGCAGAAGGGGAACATTCTTTATTCTAACAAAGATGACAGATAGCTAAGCTGGCTATGAAAGAAAGAGTCCAAGCTGAAAACACTAAGCCCATCTAAGATCACCTGGAATTACTGAAATGGAAGAATAGCTGTAGAACCTTACACGGTCTGCTGAAATAAGAGAGAAACTTACGTCTTTTTACAACAGAAACACCAAGTGAACTGAATGAGAGAAAAAGATTCTTCAGTTGTAATCTTACTGTATAAGATACAGTTTTTCTTTCATTTTTTTTAAAGCGTGTTTTATGAATATCTGTAGCTGCGTTGTCTAGTTGGATGTTACAGAT
Organism: Acridotheres tristis; assembly: GCA_037013685.1. NCBI lineage: Eukaryota > Metazoa > Chordata > Aves > Passeriformes > Sturnidae > Acridotheres > Acridotheres tristis. The sequence continues at coordinate 12,522,985 of CM072895.1, forward strand.
AAATGCTTGTAGAAACATTATTTAAACTAATTGGATAATGATAAAACTTTTTTTTTTTTTTTCCCAGAGGCATAACTAAACTGTAGGCAGGGTATGGGAACATGATAACAGTAGGCACATTTCTCTGTGCACTGTCTTGAAATGGCTCCTGGTCTGAGTTCCAAAGGGCAGGTGCAGCATCAGCATCGCAGCATCGGGGCACAGAGAGCTCCAAGTGACTGCTGGTGACACTGAAAGCTCTGTGACAATGATATTGGGGTGCAGGTTGGAGCCTGGTTACACAGAGAGTGCCTTAATCGTACATGTACAAATACTGTAAAGATTATCCTGCAGCCAGAACTGTATTGATTATAAAATGCTTAAAAGCTATTTATGGGAATAATACAGATAATATAAAAAGAGTTACATGATTACTAACAAGAAGCTCAATGTATTCAGATTTACTTTCATCACATTGCTGTATTTTTTAAATTCACAGAAAAAGTATATTTTTAATAAATCTTAAATCTTTTTCTGTTGAAATGAAATTCAGTGTTCTCACAAAAAATTCCCCAAACTATAGCTACTTAGGATTGAGAATTGTTATCAGAACATTTGGTTTGGGTTTGCTTTGTTATATCTTCAGTACCATACATTTTTCTATACATAAACATTTATTTTTATTAAAACAATTCCTTGGTTTTACATACTGGATTCCAGACTGTCTGCTCATCACATCATAACATGTCCTATTAGTTCAGACATGGTCTGACTGTTTTACATGCATTCTTGCTGCCTCTGTCCAGCTCACCTTCCCAGCAACTTTCCCTGCTATGCAATGTAGCTGTTTTCTGTGATTTTGATACCCATTCAGCATGTGCTGTGTATATTGAAGGGTCTCTTTATTCTTCAAGTTGTCTAGCAAGCTGAACCTAATTTCTTCTCTGTCAGATGCTTCAAGCATCAATACCAAAAGCTGGTATTGCAAGGTTCAATAAAAGTCCTCATACCAAATCACTATGGAAACATCTCAGACGATTATTTAATTTTTTTTTTGTATTTTAAAATCAGGAAACCTCAGAAGCTCTTGCAAGCATATTTAGGAGCAGATTTTATTAGTTCCATTTCATGACTAGTTCGTTGATTTAATTGGCTTATTTAACCAAGTATGATTCTTTCTGACATGAATACACTTCAGACTATCTGGCTCTGGCTCTGGATTCACAGAGTTTAAGAAGGGAATAGTTCATTTGTCTGCTCCTCTACTGTGCATCAGGAAAAACTCCCTTCCAGGAATGACTTTAGAATGAGGTCAACCTCAAAGAGTACTTATTTTTATTTCACAAGTGGATTTGTATTCTTTCTTTAAATTTCATTTTACGAACTGTTACGTTTATGATCCAGTAAATGAGACACATGGTTGGTAACAGGCCATGCAAGTGTGAGATTTACTCTAATAATGCTTGGAAAATTGGTGTCAATAGCAAAGATTTCACCTGTGATTGGATACTTCTGATGAAAGGCTATTTTAATGTTCTGCTTATGATTCCCACTAGGTGGCCCAGGAAGTGGTAAAGGAACACAGAGTTTGAAAATAGCAGAACGTTATGGATTTAACTACATATCAGTTGGTGAATTGTTAAGGAAGAAAATCCACAGCACAAGCAGCAATAGGAAATGGAGCCTAATTGCCAAAATAATTACTACTGGAGAACTGGCCCCTCAGGTACAGTGTTTCCTATGTTCATATTTACTTCCAAGGGTTTATATATCTTGTAGTAATGTGCACCATCAAGAAAACTTCCTTTACGATATTAAATAATTAACTCATTTTCTCTGTGAAAGGAAACAACCATAACTGAGATAAAGCAGAGATTAATGCAGATCCCTGATGAAGAGGGGATAGTGATTGATGGATTTCCCAGAGATGTGGCCCAGGCAATCTCCTTTGAGGACCAGGTAAGAGATTGTTTTTATTCTTAAAACAACTTACACATCTCCACAACAGTTAAGCTTGTTGAAATAATAGGTCAGATTCCAAGAAAGAGCATTGCTCTATAAATCTTTGCAAGTGCATAATTACAGGTTGACAAACTATTTATGTTATATTATGTCCTGTTGTCTGAAGACAGATTATTTTGTAAAAAGACAATGTGATAATATAACCAAGAATCCAAGCTCCTTGTCTCATAATGAAAGTCCTCTCAAGGTGAAGAAGAAAAACACATGAAATCTAACAGTGAGTATTTTCTTTGGAGAATATTGGAGAATATATGGAGAAAAATACTATATTTCCATATCTGTTCAACATAATCTCCATTAAGAGAAACATACTTAAAGCAATGCATGTCTTCAAAATGCATTTAGTGTCAAGTTTATTACAGGGCATTGAAAAGATGGATAAAAAAAGGTTAAAATTACCCATGATTTGCAAGTTTCTGTAAACCAGAAAGCATGCTTTTTAAAGAAAATAAGGTCATTTTGGTTATTCTAAACTACAATTCTAAGGTTTAGTCAGCTAAAACTGTATCCCTGAGTACTATTGACATGTTGTTTTCATATGTGTATTTTAAACTACTCTAAAAATACTTTAATTCAGTGGAAAAACAAACAGCTGATGCCATTTTCTGGTCAAGTGCTGCTAACATAACAGTTATGGTCACAAGAAGAGGTTGCAGTTTCAGAGCTGAATTCTTAGAGTGCCTTCATGCAGAATGTTTCAAAGTCTGTCATAGTTGCTAGTCTACTGCTGTTTCTGCACTTCGAATCCTAAGCAGCATTACCAAGGCAGGAGTAACAAAACAAAGCAGCTAATGAGGCATTTCATTAATGTGCTTTATAAGGTATTATTCTGGGCAAAATTTAGAAAACTGAATTGAGGAAATTAAAGGAAACAGACAAAACAGTTATTACAGGAAATAGCAGTGACTGCCAGCTCTATCTCCTTATAATTAACAAAGGGAAGATTGAATATTTAAGAAGTCAAACACCAGAAATGTAGACTTAATGATCATTTCCTTGCGTCATTTTTTTTTTTGTCCAGTGTAAAAGTGTGACTTAAGAGCATTTCTTGGGGACGTAATTTTGTGCTGATCTTGTTTTTGATGAAAGAATGGGGGATATGAAACTGAAGGAAGCAACAGAAATTAAGTTATCCTAGGCTCAGATTCTCTTTCTACTAAGGAAAACCAGTTAAATAACACTTGATTATAGGCACAGGGACTTCCTTTATTCTCAGTCAATTGGGATTTGTAAATCACACTCCTCAAGGCCTGGCTCTGACTGAAAGATAGATCACTAAGTCTCTAAAAAAGTCCAGGAGCACTCCATATAGGGACATCTTTCAATCTTACCTGTTCTAAAAAAGTAAGGAAAGAAGGAATCCCAGGCCTTCTGTTCAGACTCGCCCATTTTCAGCTTTCTTTGCAGTTGACCTGTAATATGAAGGCCATGGAAATAAATGTACAAAAGCTATACATACTTCAACATTCAATCATATATCAACATCTTCAGTGCTTTATCTTGGATTTATATTTTAAAGAAATAAAATATACATGTTGTTTCTTTTAAATTCTCTGTTGAGTAAGCCCTGATGCTACACACCTTGGTAGGAAGGCTTTGTGTTAAGGAAAAGGGCAGGCATGGTACTGATCATCCTTCAGAGGATGAGGCTCAGTCACCCAGGGCATGGCAGGTTATTTACATTAAGCATGTGAACATTTTCCAGGCACTCAGAGAGTCCTCAATAGGAAGTGCAATTGAGTTGTGAAAAATTCAGTAATTAACTGTTGTGATAATTTGTCTAGGTCTGCAATTGGAGATAGTAGGGGATTTTCCACAGCTAAGAAATGTTACAGCTTTCTTTCTAGCACTGTGTAGAAGAATTGTTCTCATTAGCCAAAAGTGATGAAGTGGGAAATAATTAGTTGAAACTTCAGCAAAGAAAGTTTTGATTAAATAGTAAGACAATTTTAATTAGAACTACTAAGCAATGGAACATCCTTTGAAGAAAATGGTGAAATCCCACAAAATGCAAGTTGTACGCATGCCATAATCTTACACAGATATTCCCTGTAGAACACTGAGATCTGTTAATAAGTTCTGATTAAGAATTCATGCTTATTGCTATCACTAGCTTTGTCATGAGCAAATATTTATTCCTACAGATGGTCCCTTTGAGACCATTGCATGCTTATGTACCTGAAAAGCAGAAAAGTTTATGTGACACATACAAATTCTTTACAATTGTTTACACAAACACAAACTCCAAGAACATAGGTAGTAATACCAAAAATGCATTGTGGGGAGTAGTGGAAAAGGACAACTGAGGTGCCTGGATTCTCCTGAAAGCACATATAAAATCTAACTGTGCTGTGTTTGCAGTCATCTTTAATGTAACAAATAATTTATGCTAAATTAATTGCTTCAGTGTCACAGAGCTGTTACTAAAACTTGACACTGGGCTTTCATAATCTCTTAATCTTGTGAAAAAATCAAATGGATACATGCATGTCTGAGCTGACAGGACCTGTCCTGCATAGCATTCTATTATAGAAATATATCATGATAACAACTGCTTGCTAAACTTCGCTTGTAATTGCCCTTGGTACTACCAGCACATTTTTATCCCTTAGACTAAGCCAGAAGCTGAACTTTTCTCTGGGAAAAAAATGTTATTTTTAGTAAACTAGTCAAAGCAAACCAACTTATGCTAACATTCCCATACATAGGTATAGCTAAAAGATGATTTCTTCCTTATTATGTTGCCAGACTCTCGTGTGGACAGTAAGTTCTCAACATGTTGCTAGGCAGAATTGTATTAAAACACGTTGCATCTCAGTGACTAAAGTGCCTAAAATAAAGCAATGTATCATTTGCAGCACACACAGTATTTCTCTTTCTTCTCTGATGCAGAAACCAGAAGTAACAAACACTGCTTCCATGCAGTAATGTCAATCTGGAATAAGGGCATTAGAAAGCACTTTACAGAGGAATTTTATATTTGAATTTAAGCTTTTCTCCCCTTCTTTTCTGTTGAGTTTTGTTAGTAACACTGTTCCTGTCATCCATATCTTTTGAGCAGCAAAGAAGTTTTTAAGATGGCATCAGTGATGCTTTCAGAGTTTCAGCAGTGCTTACCAGCCAGCACCACAGTGGCCATTCTGGTCACAGCAGCTTCATTTCTTCATGCTCAGCTACTCACTGCAGCCTGGAAGAACTCAGCCATGAGCACTGCTGTATTCTTTGACTTTATCTGAGTTTTCTTTGAACTTTTTAACCAAGTTGAAATAAGTCTTGTATTTTTCTCTTTGAAAACTGAGTTTAATTAGTACATCTCTCTTATTGGAAGTCTGGGATTGCTGCCAAGTCTTGACCCTCTCATTTCTTATTTCCAGAGAGCAGAGTCCATACTGCCAATGCTTTTGATAGGGGTACTTTTAATGAAGCTATGACGTTCCAAGTAGTCACAGTTGTAGGGAAAAAAATGAAAACATGAATTTTAATGTCTTAAAATCAAGCAGGACTTCCAGTTTATATATTCCTTTTAAATATATGATAATTTTTATATTTTGTTCAGTTTGAACTCCTGCATAGCAGTGCAGATTTAATACTGATGTATTTAGACTTTCAGTTTGAGCCTAGGCATAAAGCTATCCTAAACCACAAATTTCTTAGGTATCCATGATCTCTGCTGAGTGCAAACAGTAGAAAGGTGTTGAGGTTTCAAGGACACATTTGAAAATGCCAAGGAGAAAATGGTTTATTTACAATTAATCTTGAAATTCAGAGAGTCACCTGCAGTCCCAGCATGCTGAAGCATGTTAAATATCTTCCTCCTGCAATGCTGTAATAAAATGCCTCTGACTGCTGTATTGAACTCCAATGGCTTGTGAAGAAACTGCAGTTTGACTTTCTGTGTAATCTCTCACATGGTTTTTATCCTTCCCGGGGGAAACAATTAACTGTATTTTACAGTTAATTTCAATTACTGCTTTGGTTTGTTTCTTTCCACGACTTTCAGTCATTCATGTGTAACTTTCCTTCTTTTTTAGTATCAGCAGAGTAAGTATAGATGTAGTTTGCTTTAAAAATATTAACCATAATTTTTTTTTAATAGTGAAATAAATGTAGAACAGGTATTAGAATCAATGGACATTCATTAATGAATGTAATTTAATTTCTTGATAAAAGAGGAAAACTATTTTAGTAGAAATTATTTAAAAACATTTTTTTGTCTTATATGGCCTGGGTGACAAGACTATATTTGAGTAAAATCTTAATTTAAATAATAAACAAAATTATTATTTTGTTGTATATTTATTGAGGCAATAAATTTTATCTGATTGTTTAAAATGCTTTTAGGAATATTCATAAATGCACTATACCTCCAATGAATAACTACTCATCTTGGCTGTAATTTGAGTTAATTTTTAACTCTGAGATATTTTCCTCCGGAAAATTATTACGAGAATATTTGTGATAAAGTAGAACTAACTGTGTAGGTGGCACAATATAGGATGGTGGGAAATGCCTGGGTACTTTCAGAGGCTGAGGACAGCAGTGCTGTTCCTCCAAGGCTGATGCTCAGACCTCCAAGCAGATGCCTGCAGTGCCCTCCAGGTCTGACACAGGTGTTTGTGTCCAGCTGCCTGAGGGTCTGACTGCCAAGCTCCAGCTCTGCAGAGAGCTTCTCACAGAAAACCTGCTGTTCCTGGCCTCCAGATCAGCCAGGGACGTGAATGCAACCTTGTTGTGAAGCTTCTTAAGGGGAAGACCTCTTTTTCTGCAATAGGTTTTTGTTCTGATAAAGATATTTTTTCTGTATCATGGCAAATGTATCTTCTTTATTTCCTCTCCCCCTAAACTTCTATCTCCCTTCTCCCTGATGTCTCCTTCACTGACCCAGGTACGATTCCCTACTGAATATGTACCCAGAGATCTGTGTGAGGAGTGGGAGGACTACCACATGAGCAGTCTGCTTTGCTGTGGTTCCTTTTGTTCAGTCTTTTCCCTGTGAATTTTACACTGCTCTCTTTAAGCCAAGCCTGACTGGGAGACCAGTGGAAAGGTCTTACTATTATCCTCTTCTCCCCTGGAAGCTGGAGCACTCTGCAGAGAAAGACAAGCAATGGTTCCATTTTCTGCTGGGTAAACAACCATAGGTCTCAGGTTTCCAGATCTTTTGGGAAAGGGCTCTTCCCTGCTAGTCAGAGTAGGCAAAGGAGAGCTCATCCATTGCTGGTCCTCAGACAGGACCTGATGTTGTGAATTCAGAGTGGATGGAGGTGCCTGCTGAGCAGTTCTGAAGCAGAGGTCTGCTCAGTCCTTTCTTTGTATCACTAGCATTAGAGTTAACAGATAGGGATTTTTATTAGTTAGCTGCCCGACACAGGTGAAAAGTTGAATCACTCGTTCCCAAAGACACCAGTCTGCCTAATTACATACTCTAGGCAATTTGCTGGAAACTTCTTTTCTGGGCAGCATGAATATGGTTCAAAGGAATCTACCAGAAAAAGATTCTATCAGCAGGATTCGTTCTTTGACAACGTGATTCATGATTTTGCATTTCTAAACCAAGAAAAAACTATGCAAACAGTGTAATAAGCCAGCAAAGATGGAACTATAAAAAGCAAATAAGTAATTACAAGGGAGAGTACACATAGAAAGGACATAAACCAGCTTGCTAGTAACCTTTACCAACAAGAATAAAATGCACTGTTAAATTAATGGCAATTGTTCATGAGCTGTCAGTTTTCTCAGGAGTACCTAGTAGAACATACCAGGAATTAAGAAACAGAGCATTTTCATCTTTTTGCTTAATGAGGAAAAATGAGAGAGAGTGTAATCATCTAATTTCTAGCAAACAACCACACTATTCTCACTAACAAGAAGAGATGTAGAAAATACTCCAGAGAAAAGAGAGCATCTTTCCACTTACACTGCTTAATGTCAATAACACCATCAACTTGCATAGAATTACTCTCAATTTATTCCTGGTTCCAGTTTAGGAAGAAGATTCAGACCCAAAGAGAGTAGGATTTACTTACTAGTAAATATTATTCTAAAAAATGAGAGGGTGTACCCACCAGTTTTATTCTGAGTTGATGCCATATGCTCTTCATCTCATTTAAAATGAATAACCAGAAACCTGTCTGTTCCCATAGGCTGAGTTCCAGTTAGTAAGTAGTCAAATTCCCTTCCCTGAGCCCCATAGTCCTACCTCACATGCATTGCTGGACATGAATAAAACCCCCTGCCTTGAGCACAGGATGTGTGTACTGGGGGAAATCAGAATGAAGGAATCCAGCTCTTCTGTCTGTGTTGGTTCTGTACAACTTTTCTATGAGCTGAGTCTCAGAACAAAACTTATTCCCTAGCCATAAAACTCAACAACACTTAGTTGTGAGTTTGAAACAAGGGTTTCTTTTCAATTGAGTTGTAAAAACCCTTTTCCTTTGTTAGAAAAAAAAAAGCAATTTATACTCATATTTACATAGGAGAATAAATATGTTTCTAGAGAAGTAATCCCAGATGTCCATGTATTCACACTACCCTGTTACATTGCTGCTAAAAGTATTTATAAGCATGTCTTGCAAGCAGGTATAGTTGAGGTAAGTGGAAGCAAAGTGGTTTGTGAAAAAAGGAGTGAAATATCAATAGCATTTCAAGCGTGTATCCTGAAGGTTGTAAAAGCATGTAGGAGAAATAATAATACTAAGTGCTATTAGGTCTGTATGCCTATGCATACAGGAGAGATGTTACCCTTTTGTGCACCTTGTGTTTCTTATATAGTTTTCAACTACTTTCTGATTATAAAGATGCATATTCTGCAGGTAAAAGTTGAATTCATAGAGGCGTCATATATTCACATTCTGTTTTCAATTCCTACCTCAAATATGCTTGAATTAATTTTTTTTACACTTCAAAAAATCTTTCAGACAATACTTCATTTGAAACTAGGTTTCTTGAACCGAGAATTTTAAAACATTGTTTTCATTGACATTTTATTTCTGAGTGAAATATATTTCAGATTAGAAAACCCACAGTGTCAGAAAAATGGTAGTCTTAGTACCTGTGATTCTGATAGTGTCTTTTGTATTATTGCTGTTGTAAAAAAATTGAGAGCAACAACAGTACTCAGATTCTGTAGACAACTTTCAGTTTTCAAAAGCAAAAGGAGATAATTAAACCTAGTTAATGAATTGTCTAGGTCATACCTTGTTATTATCCTCATTTTACAATTAAAAAAAAAAAGGAAAGAAATTAAGCCCAGGGTGCCTAGGGTGTGTTTGCCCATTTTCTTAAACAGTGAGTGACTTCTGCAGCCAGTGCAGTTTGTGGGAATTAAAAGCAGATGAGAACTTGCACTCCTGATGGAATCATGGTGGCATTCGGATCCTTCCCTTCCTGTGGGACTGCACTTACCCAGCCACAGTTTCTTTAGAGAACTGAGACTGGTTGTGGTAAGCTGCACTCTCATATTTGTGTGAGGGAGAAGGAGACCTTCTTCCTTCAGGCTGATAATTTCAAGAGTGGTCTGTTTATTCTCTTTGAAATTTGATGCTGTATATGAAGTCCTGTGGTGCACAAAAGCTCCAGCCCTGCAATGGAGGAGATCTGGTATGACTCCACAGCCTGAGTAGGTGCCATCCTGAAGTGCTGAGCATTGAAAGTGAGGCCAGCTATGGCTTGGAACATCTGAAGATTTCTTACCATCTTTCTGCCACTATTATTAGGATACACAGAAATGGAAGTACTAAATAAAACTACTCACTTGCATAAACTCCTTTTGTCCTCCAATTTACTAGATCCCCCATGACCAGTTGTAATTTCTGAGTCCCTATGTAATGTATGTTAGGAAGCTTCAATTGGCTGGATATCCACACAGGGACTTGAGATGTCTCTGTGCTCAGTCTGCTGCAAGGTACATCAGCCATTCCCTTTCATCAGTGTTCTGTGACTAACAGGATGTGAAATCTGTAGCATTTTCTTTCAGAATCTATCTATGTCATAATTCGGGTTTTTTAGTACTATATGCTTTTTGAATTCCCAAATTCCTCATTATTCTTCTATTAGTAGTGAAGCAACCTTAATTTAACCAAGCTACTTTTAATAATGTTCATATTGCATGAAAGTCTAACACAAAAACTTATTTTCATAGTGTTTCATGTGAATAATTATGCACCTTAAAACTATTATGTGGTAATAAAATTAACTTTCATAATGAATTCATCCCATCAACAGACAGAATAACTCTGTCTGTTTACAATAGACTGAAACGGGAAGGCAAAGTTATTCTGGTTTTGTTGACGTTGAGGTATATGTGACAGAGGTAGGAGAGAGCTTCTCTCCCTCTGGAAGTTATTTTTAAAGAACAGGTTATAAGGTTAATTGTTTCAAAATCTAATAGATACTCCTAAATAATTACCAGAACTATTATCTTTGTAGTTTGTGTGCTCATGTCTCCAATCATCTACAATGTGTGTAAAAAATAATTTAATTTTCTTTTAAATCCTATTTCATTTTCTGTAATGATAAAGAGGCCACCATCTTTCTTGCTAGTGCTGCTTTTCAGACTGTCCTTTGCTGTTTGAATATGGCTCTGCTTTTTCACCACTTTCTGCTTCCTCATATCCCTGTACTACTCTGTCAACGACCTCGTTTGTAAAGGCTAATGAGCACCACCTCAGGCTGGAGAAGTTGTATTGGTTTCTTTTGACTTCCTAAGAACCTTTTTTTACTCAGACTGACAGTAAAAAAGGCCAGAATATACTTCATGTTTTATTCTCTCAAATGACGGAAACCCAGCTTATTTTTTTTTTTAACTTAGTTGTTAATTTTCCACATTGTCCACATGGGAAGTTTTGACTATTCAGTCACGAAATATGGTTGGCTTTATGCAATTCAACATCCTTGGGTAGAGATAGAATGAGTATTCAGAAGCTTAATTAGTTTGTTCTGGCCCTCAATAATAATATATTATAACAACTATATAATAGCATAAAGATATAAATCAGTTATTATTTACACTGTAGTGGTTAGAATACATGTAGATGTTTTACTGATACTGATGTATAGCTCAACTTTGACTTTCAAATTTACGTTGCATCAAACTGAACAAAGACAAAATTATTCTGTAGATAGAAAACATAATGAGAAAAATGTCTGTTTAACATTCTTGAGCATCCACCATCATTTGCTTTGTAAGTAGATTATGTCATTTCTAGAATAGGAAGTCACTGTTTTTACTAATATTAGTTAAAATTAAAGTAGGAACTCTTTTGTTTGGGTAAGTAAAGATAGCAGACATTACTTTGTGCTTGTATATGAGAACAAATAAATCCTTTCTAATCTGTAATCCGATAAAAACCTGAACTGTTTGTTTTCATCTTAAATGCTTCTTACAGAGAATTCTAATATGTTTCAAAAGACAACACTTTAAGGAGAGGTAGGTTTCTTTGCAGCAACCAGATGGAGGAAAGAACAAAATCAGATGTTATGAATAAAGTTAATATACATTTGTAGCCGCATTTAAAAAATCCTAAAAATTCAGGTATCTGAGTGATTTTAGGGTGAGAGGAAAGAGTCTCAGGTTGCACCAGGGGAAGCTTAGATTGAATATTACGAAAAATTGCTTTATGGAGAGGATTGTCAAACATTGGAACAGTGAAATGGTTGAGTCACCATCCCTGGAAGTATTTAACAGATGTGTGGAGATTCTATGGCTTCTGGTTTTCTCACCATAGGTACTAAGTAGTAGTGACCTCCAAAAATTGCCTGTGAACATTTAGCCATATTCCTAAAAAAGTGGGTCTATCACTGCTTTCACCACATCAAGCACCAGAGACATTTCTTCTTTAAATGTCTGATAGCATCTTATAAAGAAGATTTAACTAGGAAAGAGCTAGAGTTCAAAATTTTTTCTTTATCTCATTGCTATAAGGTTTTATTCCTGAACCACAGTGCAGGGATGAGTGTGACACATACCAGTGCTCACCACACAGACCGAAAAGGACAGGGGAAATCAAAACCCTTTAAGCTGCCCCACCCGACCTCCTGAAAAGTGCACTGAAGCTTTAGAGAGATTTAGAGAAATAATGAAAGTGTTATAAGAAACTGTGGCTCTTGGAATAGGTCTGTTTTCACCTGGTCCTAACCATCAGTTAGCTTCATAGTGGCTGCTGGATTTTAGATACCACCTTACTTAAAGAGTTTTCAAATAGAAACCATCCAACCATTTTCCTGCAGGGTGTGAGACATCTATATTTTGCTCTTTTAAAAAAATTTAGGTAAAAAATTATTTCTAGAGAACACTTTTTGCTGTGAAGTAAAATTTTCTCATGAAACTTTTTCCTTATGTATCAGGTGAAACAAGCTGACTAATCTCCAAATAAGATCAGAAGCCCCTCTTTAAGCCTAGAAACTTCCCACAAAAAACAAAAAACAAAAAAAAAAAAAAAAAAACCAGAAAATTAATGACTACATCAAGTTCCAACTTATGGAAATGTGACATATCTGAACCTCACATAATAATGGAATTGCTGAATCCTGTAGTGCTGGATAATCAACTTAATCAGACTTCTTGAATTGCTCTTTCCACAGATCTGCACCCCAGATTTGGTGGTGTTTCTGGCATGTTCCAGTCAAAGGCTGAAAGAAAGGTTACTGAAGCGTGCAGAACAGCAAGGGAGACCTGATGATAACCTGAAAGCCACTCAAAGAAGACTAATGAATTTCAAGCAGAATGCAGTCCCACTGGTTAAATATTTCCAGGAAAAAGGGCTGATTATCACAGTAAGTCCTTTAGTATATATCTCTGAAACCTTAATTTTTGTAGCTGTACTTGGCTTCTTGTATCTTTTGCTTTAAAACAGGCTGGATGAGTCTAATTCTGTTTTAGGTTAAGAGCATGGCTACTTAATTGTTTAATTAAGACATTGAATTCATTGAGCAGTTGACAACAGTTGAATTATTGGCATGTTCAATGTTGCAGACCGTGTCTGGTTGTTATAACACACAGAACTTGGTACCACACACGGTATGAGGGCACAGATGGCCTGTTTCTTTTCTTTTGATACCCTAAGTAGTTCACATTGGTGTGTCCTCACAGCAAGTGTGACTGATTCTGTTCAGACTCATGACAGGTTAAAGCATCCTTAATTGCAAAGTCATCAATTGATATTAGTAGCCTTAATGATATAATTCAGCATCTTCCTGAATTCCAAAATTAAAATACCAGGAAATTATTACATTAGCTTCTCCAGAGAGTATGTGTGTGTTCCCGTTTAGGATTTTGATTAACTCGGTTTTCAAGGATGAGAGGATCAAGATTCTTGCAAGTTTTTCTTTATTGTTGAGGAAGTGTGTATTTTATGATGCTCCTACAGCCTTTACAAGTGCTCCTATGGAATATTTAGCTCTTCAGGAAATATGTGCCTCTGTGCATAAAGCAAGTGGACACCTGGATAGAATAGAATTTCTGTAATGGGACCTGTACAGCAGAAGACTTTGTTCTTATGGAGTTTTCTTCTACTCTTTAACTCTGTTTCTTGAGAGTCCTGAAGATAATTTAAATTGCCATATTCACCTTAGATATTCTCTTTTCTTTTTGAAGAAAGCAGTGTTTATGATGGGTATGGAAGTGACAACATGGCATATGAAGATTAAATTACTCTACTACAGCACAAAGGAAACAGCATATACAGAAAGTATTGCACTTATTCATGCTATTTGCCTAGAGAAGGAGGAAGAAAGAAATAAAATAACATTCATCCTGCTGCTAATAATGCTGAACCTGGAAGACAGTGAAATACTATGCAGATGAGAACAGTGTAAGAACTAGAATAGCATAAAATAGAATTAAAGTAGCCAAATTCCCAGAGGAGTGAATCCTTGAGGCAAGGTCAGACAAAGTCAACATTGACTAGAAGGAAATAGGAAGATTTATATATTTTTTTAATCTGTACCTGCACCTTGTCATTGTTATTCAAAGCTGTAAATCTCAGACACTTCTAGTCAGCATCACAATTCTAGTCAGAGGAGAGAAGCAGGACCATTTTTCTTATGGAGTATTATAATTTTAGAATCACAACTCATATTTTATACATCTACTTAATAAATATGTTGTTCTTCATCGATAACAGACCAAAAGAAAAATTCACTGAAATATAACCAAATACGATTAATAAGCAGACATTATATATATAAAATTATAATCTACTGTTAGACACTTTATGAGCAAGAAATAAAAATCTAAATTCCTAAAGAAGATTTATTTTCATGCTCCAACAGTTATTCCATACTGCTTTTATCATACTTCGGTTAATAGAATTAAGAGCCACATTCTTCATTTCAGTTCTTACTGGTTAGGTTCCTTAGGTGTAAGTCTTTCCCTTCATCTTTTTTCTTCACGTGATCTGTGATAATTTGCTATAGTACCCAGGATGTATTAGTTTGGTGCTCTGTATGCCTTATGTTCTCAGTCATGGTGTACCTGCTCTCACAGTCTGATCCTGGTTTCTGTTTTTAAGGAAATAAGTGAGGCCCTCACTTATGGTACTTCTAAGAAAGAGGGAAATGCAACTCTGTCCTTTCTGAAAAACTCCCTCTTTGGAATAACGATATGTTAAGTTCATTATAATTAACAGAATTAAATATGTGATATTTTCATGAACATACAGTCTGTGTTTAAAATTCATTTTCAGTAGTCTAACAAATCAGAACCTGACAACTCAAATTTAAATTCAGAAGGTATCAAGACTATAATAACACAATATTGGACAGAGATTATGTAAATAGATGCATATGCTGACATTTACTGTTTCAGGAACTTTTAACAAATATTGAAACATTATGTATTGTTTACCTAGACAATAGCTGCACACACATTATCTGGTGGTGGTGGGGAGATATTAGTTAGATTAATTTATAAGAGGGAGAACATGTAGGTTCATAGGTGACATCAAGTACTCTAACGTTTAGCAGAGAATTTCAATTCTGGACACAGATTTCTAAATCTCCAGTTTATGTGGACTGTAATCCTCTATAGATAACGGTGTAGTTCTTGGAGAGGAGATCATTTGGTTTCAAAAATTTTTTGGTCAACAATTACTGAAGCCACGGTCAGAGATCTGAGCTTTTCTTTGTAGAACATATCCCTTGGTTTAGACAGAAAAAGTTTACAGAGCTCATCGTTGTAGCAGTAGAAGTTTCTCTTTCTGGAGGCAAGACTTGTTCCAGTCTGCCTTACTGACAGTGATTCTACATAACCTTAGAGCTGCAGTGTCAACCTTGTTGGGTTAATAAATCTGTGTGCATTTAAGGGGAAAAAAATAAAAGACTGGCTGTCGTGAGACAAAAATAGCAAACATTAAAAGAAGACTCTGGTCCTTATTTAAACAGCCAGAACAAGACAGCATCCTGTGGCATCCATGAAATGCGGATTTCTCTGACATCTTCATTGTTCCACTTGTCCTTTTAGGGAATTTACAATGCTTATGAAAACATTAAAATGACATTCAGATTAGTCAGAGAAGTAAAGAGAACCCAGAAAAAGTAGCTGAAGCTGGAAATGGATTTTGAGCACAAATTTAGAAGTTAAACAGTTGCGGGTGAGGGATGTAGCTGTCTGCCCTCATAAGCATCAAACAAGCCTAATGGCTGTCAACTGTCACAGAAAAATTCCCTATGGAACTGTGTTATATAAATTTTTTCTCTTGTTTTAGTTAAAAAAGGAGTTTTGGTATAGAACTTGCACATTGACATGAACTTTATCTAAAGGCTGTGACTTACCAAAATGCTGCTGAAAAGATCAGTTATAATTTATTTCTAAAGTTTCTCTATTATCATACAGCTGCCCAACTTGAGGTGTTGGTTTGGGCTTTTCATTTGTTTGCTGCTGAATGCTGATTCCAAAAGATTTGCACTTAATTTGTTCTTCCTTTAATTTTGGGCCCATCTCTGGAGAAACATGACTCCTGCAGACTTTCAGCGTCTCCCAAGATCTATTCAAATCTCGCTGATAGCAAACTATTATGAAAGGCTTCATAGGAGCTCTCACCTTGCTTTCCAGGTCCTAATGGCAGCCTCTGCCAGGCATATGTCCCAAACCAGAATCCAGCTCAGAGAATCTTCTCCTCAGTGGAGGAACATGCATCTGGTTTGGCAGAACACAGGACCAGTAGATGCCTTTGTTTTCTTGGTGCCGACATTTGCGCGCATCCGTGCCGTTTTTGCATTAAACAATCGTTAAAAAGAAAATTTTAAAAATCCCACTCCTCCTTCCCTGAAGTGATGCTAGGAATAGGGACTGTGAGCCACCACCTCCCCCGTGTGCTCTCACCTCCCTGCTGCAGGCTCCAAATCTCAGTTATGTGCCATCTGATGCCTGGATCTTGCATCCTCGGCTGCAAAGTGATACAGACTTGGCAGGAATGGTTTCCTTCAAATGCAGCCTCATTGGTATCTGAGCATGGCCTTTCTCCCCAAAGGTCAGAGATGGGGATTTGAATCTGCTTTGTTTCTAGAGGGCACTGGGCTGAGATTTCCTATTAATTGGCTCAATGCCACCAAAATATTTTCAGATGCCTTTCAGTAGTTTTAAAAATACAGCAGCCATAAGCACAGTCTTTCAGGAACATTTTCAATGTTTTTAACCTGACTGCTACACAGGATCTTCAGAGTACTTCTTGGCATGACCAAGTGGACATACAAAGAAGAACCCAGATAATCTGGAGCATCTGGAGCAAACTTTCACTGTTTTAAGACCTTTTCAAATCAAACAAGGAATGTAGGCAGCTGTTTATGGGAACCTTGAGACCAGAGGTTTTGTTTGAGACTAGGGAGCCTTCCCCTGTTTTACTGTATGGTAAATATTTACCTAGCTCCATGAATTTATATGGTTATATAATAACTTTAAAATTTCTGTAGAGGGAAAATTAGAGGTGGGATGGGAAATAATGACTATCACATTTCCATTTTCTGGTGATTCAAAGCAGTGAAAGGTAAGCTGAAGCCTAAAACAAGTAACCAGAGCTTTGCAGTCATGGAAAGCTGTTACTGAAAATTAAGTTTTTCTGTGTCTCTCCTATATTTGATAGCCCTTTTAGAGAAAAACTGGGCTATGAGCAAGAAACTGGAATTGTTTTCTGTAAAACTGCTGAACTAGTGAAAGTTTACACATGTTCTGATCACTGCTAGGTTTTACACTGCATCTCAACACTATTTATGTGTTACTGTTTTGTGAGATTTTGAAGAACATACAAAGAAGGTCCAAGGTCCATGAATGAATTTTATCTGGAAATCAGTGTAAACAAACTGTTTGTAAATATATGCACATTTTATATGGGAATGATAGATGAGTAATTTGTGCATATATAGAAGCATGTGCACCATAAACACTTCCAAGCTTCAAAATATTTTCAGTCTCCCATTTTATGCTTTATGTCAACAAGTATATCAGAAATACTCATGTCTGCCAGAGAATGACCAAGGATGGAAACTTGCCATCTCTGTACATAGAAGTATGCAGAGAAACCTTGAGGGTAGAAATTTTTTTCTGAGGTGAATAGTATCAGTGTAACACTATGTTCTAACTTTGGAAATATGATAATATAAATAAACACCAGCTTTTTGAAAGCTGGCCTGCCTTTTGTACACCCAGTGGCTTGAATGAAGCAGATGACTTTGAAAAAAAAGAAATAAACTTTGACCAGTCTGGCTATACAATTAGTGATGAGTGCATCGGCCAAGCTGATTTAGGAACTCCAGAAGAGAGAGGGAATGCTGATTTTAACAGCCATACTATCCCAGATTTTATCCATTTCTGGCACTGTGAAAGCTGATACATGTTTAAAATTAACAGACCGTTTTTTTACAGATCTGAAACTAAAACTGAGATAAGTAATTAAGCCAAGTTATCATGCAGAGGAATGAACTGTAGGAGATGTTTAAAATAACATGTCCTAAATATTCTTCAAGTTATTTTAAATAGTTCATCTTAAGGTAATTAAGCTGTGTCCTTTGGGTAAATAGCAGCTTGTAATTTCATTCTTGTAGTTAAAGTGATGCTTAAAGAAGATTAATTTTTCTTGTTTAGATGAGATATATTAAGAAACTAGATTGGAAAAAATATCTCTTCCCTGTGAAGACCTTTTGTGTTGAATCAAGAATATTTATCATCCATAAGCAAATTTTCCCATCCTGAACCACAGCTGACTGTGAACATCCAGCTGAAGAACCAAAGCTGCATTTCATCCCTGTATTGCTGTAAACCAAAAAAAACCCAAAAAACCAATCTCTTACCCAAAGTTCCATTAGTGATTTCTAGCTCTAATTGCCACCAGTGGATCTTCCCACCAGTGAAAAGTTCACAGTTGGTGACTTCCTGATTTTATGGCAAAACCTCTTTGCTGTCATTTGGTGGAGAAAAATTGCATATTAACTTATGGAAGTTGCTACTTCAGTAGAATCAAGATGGTCTTTCAGCTCTCACATTCACAGTCTTATTAAAATGTTACAACATCTGATAGCTTGTGCTCTACAGTCCCAGTGTTTAACATCCTCATTTTCTGAATCTATCATTGCTTATAGCATCTAAGTTGCTATCATTAGCTGTTGTTAGCTATTTCTATTTCCTTATGCAAGTGGCAACTGAATGTTTTTTCTGCTATACTGTTCTCAGCTTTGATTCAAATGGCAAAATGAGACTGAGTGAACTGGCCTCTAGTAATCCAATCTAGTACCATTCTGGGATTATTTGAGCATTTGCTCCTGTTCCTCCTTTTCTGTAGGTGCACCCTGAAAGAGAGACCTAAAATGTTCCACTTTCTTATTTTATAATGCATCATAAAAATACATTTATTGAGATTGGTGAATGCTCAGGTATTGTAATGATGGAAGTAATTTAGGTGTCAAAACTGTCAGCAGAGTCTGATACTCTTAACATTATGGGCTTCTGGCATTTTTCTGCTGTATTCTGGAGTCTTATTGAGGCTTATTAGGGTTAGATGCAGCTACAGTGTTAGTGGAGAACTGAGAAAGCTGAAAAGTTACTCATCCATTGTCTGACTCAGGGTACATACTGCACTAGAGAACGACAGCTTTTCCCCTCGGGCATTTTCCCCACTGCAGACTATTCTTTCAGAGTATTTCTGATAGCTGTTTGGAGGACTTTTTTATTTTTTATCATGCAGCTAAAGAGTAATTAGGAAAACATCAGTATTGTGTCAACTCAGCACTTCACTGGAGTAATACATCCTTGCTCCTTACATTCACTGATACTTAGACATCAGATAACCACTGATATGGCAATTTTGTGTATCTTATAACTGTGGTACATCCTTTAGTGCTAGCACGAACATCTTTGCACAGCATTGCTTTTTACCATGTAGACGTAACCTGAAATCCCTGGCAGAGTCTCTCTTGTGAATCCTGTGTGGTTTGCCTTTGCTGTAGCTATATATGCTTCTCTATCCTTCGGTTCAGTTGCCATCTTTCCTACTTCCAGGGTTAACATTTATATCTTTCCATCTTACATAGTACTGCAGTTTGCTTCATTAATGGCCAGTGAATGCAACTATCTGTTTATTTTGTTGTCACCATATCACATTCTGCAATTCAGTAATCTACATAATAACACAGGAAATGAAGCCTCACAAGACAAAACTATAACACTGAAGCCAAAATTATTGTCGTTTTCTGTGAAGGAGGAACTGTTCTCCCAGTTCTCAACTGTTCATCTCTTTTTGTGCCAACAGTCAGTCATACCAGTCACAGTAAAAGAAATAAAGAACTTAATGCACAAAATGTGGCATCTTTTCACTGTAACTTGCTACAACCAGTTATTTATATCTAGGATTGTTCATACATATGTTACCCCTTGATCCGTTTTGTTAAAAATAAAACTGCTAAAACTACATTGTTTTTAGGCAAGTTTTAACATTTTTTCATTATGTGCTCCACTGAATTTCTCCTCCAGTCTCTAAGCAGAATGTCAAATTGAAGCTCCACGTTCATGTTTTCAATACCAGTACTTCAAAATTCTCTGCTCTGTACAGCATGCCAGCTCTTGTCTTCTCTTGTATTATACTATCCATTGTATTTTGGTAGCACTATAGTTTTTCTAATGCCAAAGTCATCTCCCTCTCTTACCACTGCAAGATGCCAATTAGGCAATTTGAAAATATATTTTCCTAGCTTCCTGCCATGTCCTGCGTTCTGGGCTTTTTTTGGTCTGCTTTACTGAAAGGAACAGACTTCTCTGTAAATCCCTTACTAAAAGGGAACCCAGAATGTGGGCAATACAGCTCTTAGTCAAGTTGCTTATTAAATTTATTGGTCCCTAAGACACTGGAAAAAAAATATACAGCAATCCTCTTTGTATCTGCACCTTACTGCAAGAATTTCACCATACAGATTCTATATAACACAGATTCACATAACCCCAAGGAAGGTAATTTCTGTTTCTTTTGCAAGAATGTTCTCTCTGCTCTTTGTCAGGCTCTGTATGTCACCTCATTCTGCTGTAAGGTAATTAAAGGTTTTGTGGGTACTTTAGCTTTCATCTCTGACCCTGTTCATGGGGTGCAAGACACAAATGAACTCAGTTCCAGTACTGTGAACAGAGAGTTTTCTTCATTTATGCATTTCATGTTCCCTCATATCTCTTGATCTTTAGAAAGAGGATCAGGAGCCATGTGAATTCTGAAATTAGTTTGGTTTTAAGGACTATTAATTATATCCTTGAACTACAGCCAGGAGACCACTCCTCAGAAAAACCACTAAATTAAGTGGGGTGAGTGTAATAGAGAATAAGTTAAACAAGTTTGGGTATCCTCTCATAGGTTAGGTCAGCACTTGGCAACAGAAACCATGTCAGTCCTTCTTGGAAAGATGCCTCTGCTGAAACCCTGAGCTTAACAACCACTCATCTTAGTGGGAACTTTAGAAAGAATTTATTTCATAACTTCTTGTTGAGGCTGCACAACAGTTTGTTATAACCCCAATCTGATAACATACCTTGTAAATATTAATTTTTCTTTAGGGTTAAAGGTTACAGTTGCTCTATTTACCTTGAGAAAAGTTCAAACAAAACTGCAAGATTCCCTTTTCCCCCATGAACTGCACAAGCGTGGAGACCTTTGCCAATTTTTTTTTTTAAAGTGCCTTGGAAAAAGATTTACTAGAAGATAACTGATATTTGACATATGAAGCAAGGCCTAAATCTAATCTTTTTTGAGTACATGATTTGACTTGAAGATGAAAAAGGACAAATAAAAAAGTCTTAAGCAGGAATAGAAGCTTGTGAGAATTTCTTCACTGGAGTACAGATGAGAATAAACACATAGAGAGCGTCTCACCCTTCTCCAATGACTATTTCTGTGTTTACAGAAGTTACTGCTCCGAGAGGGGGGTATGCAGGGAACCTACAGTAAATGAAATACAGGGAAGTACCAAGGGTCTCATTACACAAGGCAGAAAAGCGTTGAGCTAAATTGGCTGATTTGCCACAGCAAGTGCTTGCAGAGCCAGCAGCTAATGGGCTCCCTGCAGACTCCTGGTTCCCACACTGGAGGCAGGAGGAGGCCAGCAACCTCTGAGATCCACTGAAGCGATTTTAAAGAAACAGGGGCTACTCTGTTCAGTGCAGAGGGGTCTACAAGGTCTTTTGTTTTATGAAGTATTTGTCTTTAGTCAGTTCCCCATCTCCCCCGGCATATTTTTAATAGAGAGTAAGCTTTACAAATAATTAGGATATACCTCCAAATTATTTTTCTTCTTTTTTAGTAGAGACTACTCTCAAAACTAATAGAATCAAATAAGAGATCACAGTTCTCTGGAAGTTTGGACACTGACTTCTGAAAGTTTCTGAGAACTAGAACACTATGGTACAAATTTTGTTTCCTCTGTAGCAGTAATGGCTGTATGAAATGCAGTCATTGTTTGAATTAAAGTTTTAGAAAACTAATTTTAAGAACTAGCATATCTGAACTGTCTTGAAAACTCTGCAAACCTTGTTGTTGGTTCTATAAATTATCACAAGTCCACTTTTAGATGGAGTGAGTATTGATACTTCATTCTTAACATTTATCATGCCTATTGGAGAAGATGGTGTCTATTAGGGTGAAAAAAATAATTTGTCTTTGATATAATACTCTGTAAGAGTTACAAGAGCTTATAGACTTTAGAAAATCAAAAGGAGAGAACTGGAATTGTATTAATGATTACCTATTAGGAGATTTTCAGTGGGACCCCATTTAAACATTTTTTTGTTAAAACGTATGTTTACTGTCAGATTATCCAAGTAATTTTATTCAAAATTAAAGCAAAAAAGTTATAGAAAAAGAAAGGAACGTTCAAAATATTTAGTTTTCTGTCTTCCTACAGCTTAAATTACGTGGGAGAGTAGGTACATAAAATCCCCCCAATCCCTTTCATATACAAAAAAAATTGGGATGTATTCACACAGGGGTTTTTTTTCCACTTTACGTAGTTTCACTGCAAAAGTAAACAAACCTTCAATTTCTTTAATGTGTTCTATTTAATAAGAATTGTAAACAGAAAGAAAGTGCAGTGGAAGGTATCTTTAAGCCTTCATAAATGAAGGCTTAAACATATCCAAGTAATCAAAACTAAACATCAAAAAACTTAATAATAAACTTGTTCTATCCCTACAAATTGCTTCTAGAACTTCTTACATTTGCTGAATGTATTAACACTAAAGACTAAGTTCCTGTTTTCCAAGGTCTGTAAGTGCCAGGGTCCAGAGCCTATGCCATTCACTCTGGATCACATGAATGGTTTTAGTAATATTTCTATCATTAGTAAAATTCTAATAATAAAGGCAAACATAAATAATACATTTGTTATCTTAAGGTGAATAAAAAAACAACATACGGTTGCTAAATCTTCTAAATAGCCACTATTTCTAGTCACTGTTTGAGTCCCAGTCATTACTCCAATGCTGGGGAAGGTTGACCTTCTGTGTACTTTCAGCTGCTTTATATTACAAAGACAAACACTTTGAATTCACTTAATTTTGTAATTTGTTACCCATGTTTTGCTGGATCCCAATAGAAATTAGTATCACTATGCAGCTGCAAGATTGAGCTTATTCTGCCAAAGCAATCAAGGGTTGAAACAGTCAGAACTACCTACACTAGCAAATGGAAAGGTGGAAGCTTCACAGATATTCTTTTGACATTGAAAACAACCAAACAACTGCAGTGTGGGGAACACCACGATGTTCTCATCCAGCAGAAACACAGAGCAGTGATGAAGGAGCTGCAGTGATGCAGAGCAGTAGCCAAAACCATTTTAATACAGAGAAAACCCCCAATTATAAAATAATTACCGTTCAGTAAATGTAAAGTGGTGGATTCTGGTTTAGAATATCAAAAGCTCTAACTGCATAAACTGAAGGAAAAGTCAGTTGTAGGAGTTTTTATAGATAATGTTGTATGAATACTCAATATAGGTTGCTTAGCTTGCTTTTGCAATAAATTATTTCTACTTTAACAATGTGTTAATACTAACTATGGTATTGGACCCCAAAGTGTTGGAGTTTCAGGCATTCTGTAAAGCACTTAGCTCAAACAAACATCCAGAGGGAAAGTTATGAAATTCTAATAAAAGAAAGCTTACAGAGGCTTCATTTTGATCTTTCTTGGGTCTTTCTTTTTTCATCTTTCTCCTGCAACACACATTATTGTCACATTACATGCATTTCTTTTCCACATCCCTATCCCTTCTCAGATTTAATTTTCATAGTACAGGTGATTTTTCTGATTTGTACTTTCCAGTGTTCTGATCAATACATTGGCCATTTTCTGTGCCAAGACGTTTCTTGGACATTTATCATGCTTTTTAAAATAAATAAATTATATTAGTTAGGGCTTCCCTAAAATTTTATTTAATAGCCTCTGGGAAGAAATATTACCAAAAGCTTGAAAAAAGTTAAATAAATTATGTCAATCACTTCCACCTCATCCACGTGCTTTATGATATTTAAAAAATGCTTTCAGCCTACATAATCATGTGGGATTTTGTCCTACATTTGTTTCCAAAAAATACATGCTAGATGCAAGAATGTCATATTCCATGATGACTAAAGCAATAGTTTCTGTCAGTATCTCCTTAGCCTGCCAGCTTTCATTTTTTATAAATCAAGTAGTCTCCTTTTTGCTCTGAAACAACATGCTCCAATAATTTAGATGTCAAAACAGAACTTACTGGTAGAGAAATTAAAATAGCAGTGGCTCACTTCTTGCTGCAGAAAACAAGCTCATATCCTTCCTGCAGTAGCACAATTTGAAGTTGTCATTATGAGCCCATCCTGAGCTCAGACTGACGTCTGCTGAATATTCTCCTGTTTGATACGAGTCCTACTTCTAGAGATAAATAATTTATTCCTTGAAAATTTAGTACTTTTTAGCTCGAGATGACCAAGGGAGGGCTTATTATCAAGGATTCCAATATCATTTATGTAGTTTATTAGTTTAGAGACCACCAGTGGAAATGCTGCTTGTCCTGGGTCAGAATTTAGTTAAATACACAGGAACTGTGTAACTGGAAATTAAATTTATTTTAGTCTTCCAAGGAAAATAGAAAAGCCAAAATTTTTCAAATGGGCCAGTTCTTACAGTGTAAAATTCCATTTTGAAGAGCTACAACTACTGCAGATGTAATTATTTGTGTTGCTAAGGTCCTAGATGACTAAAAATGTCACAGTATTTCTTGAATTAAATGCAAATTTTGCATATGAAACACCCACATCCTCCAATGTTTAAGCCTATGGTTTACCCTATACTTGTTCTTGCAGCTGAGTCATTAGTCCTTGTGCTTGAATAACTGGCTAAATTTGCAGCTGAAATTAACTCAGGACTTTTTCTGTTAGCTTTCAGATGGTAGCATTATTCCTTTGAAAATTGTGATGATACATGGGCAGAAATTATTTTTTGGTAGTAATTGTTGGAAGTCATCTAATAGTAAAACAGACAACAATATTTTAGTGTTTTGCATTCAAAAGCTCTTCCACAAAAGCCAACAGGAGAAATGCTATTGATCTTGACAGGAAAATATTTGGCTATATTTGGCAGCAGCATCAGTGTTTTTCATTGAAATAAATTGCAAACTGTCAGTAAAAGAAAATAGTATTTATAGGAAGAAATGTCTTTTATTTCTGAGTTTTTCTAATTTTTTTGTTGTTGTTTTCTTATTTGAATTACAGTTGTTGCTCATTGGACCTTTTGGGGAAGCCACTGTGTCACTGAAGTCAGTGTATTTATTCAGGGTGCCTGTCTGATTTCTACGTGCTGTGGTAGTTGATGCTAGAAAATTATTTGGTTTTGTTTTAAACAAAAGGAAGAGTGACACAGGAGCCCTACAGGCAGGAGGAAACGTATTTTTTAAAACCTTTAATCAGGAAAAGTCTCTCTGCACACAAACATACTGGTTAATGTCACTCAGTTATAGGGCTCATTCTGCCTGAGAAGTGCTGCTGAGTCAATATTAGCAAAAAAAAGGATATTGAGGAGAGCATTTATTTGAACTTATTGGTGACCAGAGCTGTTTCACTGAACTGGGTGCTCTGGGAATGTGAATATTCCAGTACTCATCTCATGGGGTACTGGAAGTCATAAGGGAATTGTGCTGTAGAAACTGACCCTTAACTGGTTTATTCCTAAAGAGTTCAACCTGAAGAACAAGCAGACATCCAAGCCTCATAGAAGTCTTCATAGATAAAGGTGGAAGAAAAACTACTGTAAGACAAGCATTATTATTGTGGAAAGAAAAACCAAAGGCATTTGGGGAAGAGCTGGGTAATTCTAGATCTTTCTGTAATATCCCTGAGCTGTATAAAGCAAAGTGACAATTACAGCTTTTATTGACTGAGCTTCATGCCACTTGTTTGTACCTCTCTGCCCTTTGTCTGCATTTCAAAATACTGAATTTTACATTAATGCTTCATTGTTGCAGCATCACTGAGCTCTGGTAAATAAGAAAGGCAAGCTAAAGGCTGTTAAAGCTGTGTGAGGATTTGGACAGCTTCAAGTCATATCCGACTCTCTGTAATCAGTAATGTCTTTCCCCTTCCTTTGGGGTTAGGTGCATTAAAGTAAAAATCAAGCAATTTATTCTAGACCCAGTGGAGGTAGAGAGTAAGATGATTTCTCCCTCAGGCTGAATGTTTTCCTGGGTTCTACAGGAACAGAGTAAAAATTAATTCATGGAGCATCTCCTAACTCAGACCATAATTAAGTTTTCCATTCAAGCTCTTCAGAAGTGATCTGTCTAGATGCTCAACACCACTGTTCTGTTTCTTTGTAATACCATTTGCCTCTTTAAAAGCAATTTCCTTTAAAAAGTAAATACATAATGAAAATAACTCCAACAGTGGAATGTATATTTTTTAAAATAAGGAAAAGTGTGCTTCCAAGGTAGAAAAGATCTCTATATGCTCATATACTAAAGTATTTCTTTGGTTTCAATTAATCTTCAAAAATAATTAATATAGCTGAGTTTGCTACAGAAGCTGCTGAACAGACGTAATACATGTCAGGGTACAAGTTTTAATGATTTGCAAAGTGAAAATGTGCACAGAGTTTATATGCAGAGATGCTGCCTGTATTTATAGCTTGAAAAGCTCCTGCTAGAAGTAACTTATCTGAAAATTCAGATAACCCAGAATGAACACATGCAAATCATATCCTTTTAAATGCTATGTGAAATAATGCATATGCTGCCTAATTTAGTTCTGACTCTTGATAATGATTTCCAAGATAAATAGGATATTTAAGGTAGGAGTCATAGTAGTATAGAGAAATGGCTGAAACATTTTGAATTGTTTATTACTGACTATGTTAAATTGATTTCAGGTTAACAGAGTTAGAGATACAAATATGGTGGAGGATAATGCCTACTGGAAGCTCAGAATCCCTCTAAATAATGGAGAACATGCAAATGTTCTCAAATAATGCAAAAATGATTGTGTTAATAAAAGAACAATACATTTGCTTTCCATGTAATAGTCACCAACCTTCCAGATGAATATCCTTATCGGGAAAAAAATTAACCAACTAGTGCTTTTTAATATGTGCACAGGCAGAAAGGCTTTGCTTCTTGGTGTTATGAAAAATGTCTATGTTCCAAACCCACTCTGTGGCACCATCAGCTTCCCTATTAAACAAGCAATTGCTTCATCCTCTCAAGTCCATTAATTTTCTGTTACCATGCCACCAAATTATGGATTTCTCCCCTCACCCCCAGTCACATCCACCTCTGCTGTAGTTTGTCTGCTTTCAGCTCTGCGAGGGCCTGTAATTGCACAGTGTCTTTCCCATCATCTCTTGCCACCACACTGCCCGAGGTGCTCATTACTAACAGCTGAAAACTGCTGTAAGTCAGGGTGTTGCTCAAATGATCACAGCATAGACAGAAGTTCTCCCTCTGTCTACCTATCAAAAGCTATTACTCCACACAAATGTGCAAAGGCAGGCGATTACTTCTGCTGCTCTTGTTTCTTCAGGTGAGAGTTACCATGTCCTTGCTGTTGCTCTGTTCAATATTCCAAGTATGGAAGCTGGCTTAGAAGTTTTACTGTGAAGGGAGGAAAACTGGCACAACATCTCCACACTTGTGTGCCATGGCACTAAATTGTTGAGTTTAGCATGAAATAAGAGAAAATCACACCCCAAGCCTGTGTTTTGTAGTAATTCCATTGTTTATGCACTGCCAAATTAATAGAAAGAGGTTTGTGAATAGAAAAATAGAAAAAATTCACCCCATGCTCATTTACAAGTAGCACTCACAGCAGTAGATCCTTAGATAGAAGTGGAACTTGAGAAACTAATGATAGACATATGAGGACTCTGCAATTACTTATGAATCCTCTTTGGAACTCCAGTGGTAAAAAAAAATAATAAGGTGTTAAGAGGCTTATTTTAGATAACCCAATATTCCTCAGGATTGTAATAATGGTGTTAATATCTCCAGTTCAGTTTTGTTCTAAATTTCTGTCCGATACCAATTTGTGACCTCTGATAATTGCATAATATTTTTAAAAATCATTGGTGAGCTCTAGTGTAATTTCAGTCATATTTTCTTTTCTGTATGTGGTAAAATATAATATAAAAATTAATCAGAGATTTCAGAGTATTTTATTGAAAAGAATCAAAATATTTGAAATAGAGAATGAATTAGAGAGAAATATCTCTATTCTTTGTCCTCATCCCATCATTTTGTGGTGTTTTGAGTGGTTTTTTTGGTTTTGTTTCAGTGTACCACCAAAAATACTTTATAATAGTATTATATTATACTATTTATAATGTAATACAATATATTATATTATACTACTTATAATAGTACAATAGTTCCCTGAACTCCCAGTCTGCAGATTCCAGCTTCATTTCAGTGGCTCTGCTTATTGGTTTTCCTATACAAGTCTTCAATTAATTTTTCATGCCCCTCATCCCAATGGTTATTATACTACCTTATATATTTTTCCTCACATATTTCTTTGCTGTTTTCCCATGTTGCTGATGTTTTTCTTTTGATTTTTCCACTTTCTCTAGAAGTAACTGCACAAGTCAATTGTAATTATTAAGAGAAGCAAACTAGGGATGGAACAACAATAATGAAGGGATTTCTGTGTGGGTGTCCAAAAATGGTAAAGCAGCATCAATACCTCAACGGTGTGTCTCACTTCACCTTTTAGTATTACCAAGGGTAAAATTAAAAAAAAAGTTTAAAACAATTGTTTTCAATCCTTCAGGAGCAAATCCCTACCTAAATCAGTATGAATAATAACAGGGTGTTCTCATCACATTTCTAGCTGCTGCCACCTGAAAATCATTACAACTTGCTCAATCTTATGAATCTCCTTATTTTACTAGGATTGTCAACTTTTCAACCAAAAATACCAACACTTAAGGAACAGTGGTGCAATCTGGCTTTTAAACTAGGTGTCTCTTAAAAGCGTGGGAAAACCATGGTACCTGTTTTCTGCAGATAAACCTTTTTTTATTTAAGAAGAAATTGCTCCTCAATGCAGGTGAAAATATATGGGTAATTTGTCCACTTCCTAAATGATTGTGTTTCACATGGATCTGGTTAATGGATTATGAAGCTGGAAGTGACAGCTCTGGCTATGTAGAGCAATACTGCCGACTTCCCTGCATTAGATCCTATTTTAATTTTACTGGCACTGCACTGACCATCCGGGAGCTTCAACTCCTGTGCCAAACACCACAATGTTATGTTATGTTTAATTTGGACATGGCTTATTTTCTTTTCACTGACACCCATCATATCCTAAAATAGAGGGCATTTTCATCTACTGTTGTAAATGTTATTTAACTACAAGTTTGCTTGGGTTTTTTTATGCTTTGTCCATTTCTAACTTTATTTCAAGCTGCACAAACAAGAATTCCCTGCAAGTCTGCTGCAATCAGATTTCTTTCTAGCTTTCCTGCACTCCAGTTTGAAAGGCTAATGTGATCTCCCCCTATTTGGGGAACGTTTTAGATAAACTGCAAAAACCAGCAGTTTCATTGGGGGTGAAACAGTCCATGAGGGGCAGTGCCAGGCTGAATGACACCTTCACCCAAAATTCTAGTTAACTGCAGCTTATTTGATGTTTGTCCCCTGTCAGATGTGACGAAAAGATTCCGCACGCTTTTCATTAACTCAATACATGATATTACCAAACCTCCATTTATCATCATGGACCAGTGAAATTTGCAATTTTCAATAACTCAGACAATTTTTTTGTGAAGCTACTTCTGTTGGCTGGGATTTGTTGGATGCTTATTTAGAAACAATAATTATTTTCTCTCTGTGAGCAGCAACAACCACCTGCATTCCCTAGGGCAATTGTTTACAATGCAGAAGATCTAGAAAATATTTTTCATCATTTTTACATAATACTATGCCAGTGACAGATTCTGCCATTCAAGCATGCTCGTGTGAAAATGAGATAAACTTTCAAGAAAATCATCATTAAGTCAGTCATCATTTACTTTAAAAAAATACCAAAACCAAGTACAACCCCAAAATGTACTTTAGGAAGGTTTGTGAAACCTGTCAGAGATTTAGATTGGTTTCTTAAAGAAATGTGATGCTCTTGGCCACTGAGGTCCTCTCTAATCTTTTCCTGTCCCAACAAAACAAAGACAGCATAGAACAAAAACACCATTAGTGCCTCATGGAGGGAAAGCCATAAAGTAAGGTCAAACCCCTTTGGCCACATAGGGAAGAAGCACCTTGCTTCCTCCTACATCACTGGTAAAGACTGTATGAATGCAGACAGCAGTATCGTTAATGTTTAATAAAGTTACACTTCTATAAAACCTAAGTCTTGACTATAATTAAACTGAGACATCCACAAAGATACCTCTAGACGACTTAGTTGCAAAGAGCTATGTATTGAAGCAAGTAGGGATTTGTTTTCAGTAAGGAAAGCAACCTATGGATTTAGACAAGTTCTGCTAAAACTACAAGTTTTACTGCTGTTTGTTCTGTGTGACTAGGGTTGTTTGAGTACCATTTATCTTTTATTCAAGCCTCCACTAATTATCAAAGGATTTAATTTTAAAATATTTAGCATTTCAGTGAAGTACAGAACTCACAAGGTTAGTTTCTTTCAAAAATAACTTTTTCCATGGAAGCCACCTTGCCTTCCTGTCGCTCAGGGTATTGCAATTCTCATTTTGTGAGGGGAAAACTGAATCTATGTGCAAGCTTCAAATAATTGGTTTTCTTTGGGTGACAATATAAGCTTTCATTACAAAGCCCAGACTTTTCAGAATGCTGAAGCACAGCTGGTGTTCTTTGAATAGGAAAGTTGGTGTTTCAAATTCTTGGAACCTTCAGAACATTTTGAGATTGACAATGTGTTTTTTTCACGGTGAACTGGATTATTCAGAGGATTGCTACTAATGAGAAATCAAGTCTGTTGTCTCTCCAACTGTGGTGTGACCTACACAATAATGATCAGACACAATGTGATTACAATTTACTGGGTTTTATGCATACACATGCCTGCAAAATGATATATGTCTTCCCTTGCATACATCAAGAGCACTCTTTTCCTATCAGTAAGGCCATTCCAAAGCTGCTCTTTGTGGATTTCTTTCAGTAATAAATTGCTGAAAAGTTTTATTTTATTAACAGCGGTTATATTATCAGCTTTATTTAAGACCTGTTCTTCCATGAGCCCTGGTTTTGACGAAAGTTAAATTGTAATCTCTAATAGGTAAACATAAATAAATTTCTGCTTTAGAAATTTTTTAAAAGTGCTTCGAGTTATGACAAACACGAAATGTCAGAAGAATTGCTCAACATTAGATAAATCTGCCCAGATGGTGATTGCTGCAGGATGAACTTCTGAGTGGTCTTCAGGGTCAAACCCTCAAACTCCAAATCAAGAACCAGTCAGAAAATTCCATGTATTTATATTTACAGTAGGCTCATCTATTTGAATATGTGATGATCTAAATTAATAAAGCTTGATAAATACAATAAGGAAAATCACAAACCCACTATCAAGCATGTCACTGTAACAGAACTTCCACCTGCCACAGTCACCTGGCCATAAAAAGAAACCTGTCAGAGCCTAGAAAAAACTTGGGAGAATCAGTATCCAAATCAGGCAAAAGATAGAATAAATTAAAAAGAACATTAAAATCAGAAGAAAATAATTAATGGCCATTTTTAAGGAGCTTTTGTTTCCTAATTTGATTAATTTGATTAATTAGTCATTAATTAGTCTTTCTGATACTGAGAGGGGAAAGCTCTCTTTTCTGTAAGTAGAGGATTTCAAAAATTACTTATTCTTTCCTAAGAGTTTTGCCCAGCTAATTGAAGAAATGGTATATGTCACAAAAATTTGTTTCAGACAATTCAGAAGTTCCTGAAAGTTTTTCACTTGCAAATTTAAAAAGTTAATTATGCTAGTCACCGAAAAGAAATGACAGTAAAGTAATCCCATTTCTGGACTCTATGCTGACTTTTTTTCAACCATCCAATGACTGAAGAAGTAATGTGCATTATTAGTTTTACCTTCTGCTTTGAAACTTCATTCTCTGAGAACAAGTCAATTTCACTGTAGTTTCTGTTTCTGACAAGCTATTAGAAATAGCCAAAATGTTTTTAAAAATTAAAAATTTAAATGATTCATACCTAAAGCAATGGACTGCACACATTAAAATAGAAAGATTCCCTATCAGGAAAGTCAGCAGCGTCTGATTGTCAACTTTTTTTTTTTTTAGTTTGATGCAGACAGAGATGAAGAAGAAGTGTTCTCTGACATAAGTTCAGCAGTTGACAATAAACTGTTTGCAAACAAAGAGACTGCAGCAGGTGAGTTAATGTAAGACTTAAAGAACCATATTCATTGTACTGCATTTGACACTGGGATGCCTTTTCATGTCCTTCAAGTTTGGGTGGAGATACTGTAGCAGAGTTGACCGACCTCAAACATTTGCACAATCGGACAAAAAAAATCTCTTTATATTTGGAAACTTCATATAGCCTATCCAACAACTTGCTTATCTACAAGTTAAGTCTACTTAGCTATACTATTAATACAAAAAACATACAAGTTTTCAATTCCAGTTGTCAGCTGTTCCAGTGACACCTTGCTGTTCACCAGAAAATTAGTCCAGAGAGATTAATGATCATACTTCCTCCCTAATAACTGGTACTAATTCTGAAATGGTGTGTGAATATAAGTCAAGTGTCTGGAGATTTTATTTATTTGTCTATTTATTATTTATGCTTACTGAAGCTTGAATATCTCCAAAGCAAAGCCTTTGAGAGACAAAGGACTGAGAAAGAATTGAAGCTAAAAATCAAAGCACTGAAAATCGATAACATCTGTCAGAAATATTTTGCTTGAGGGCAGCAGAGAAATTTTCCCTGATAACTTCTACAACAACTTCTTCCTTTTACAGTGACATCCCTGTCTGTTTTCCAAATCAACTACTAGTGTTACATAGGTAGATGATGGCATAAATGTCTTCTGAACCAGCACACGAAAAGAAATTTTTGATAATGTTTTGAATGAGATAAAGATGAAGTACCAAGATGGGGAGGGGGAGGGTAGAGAATGTAAGGGGGGTTGGGGCTGGGAAGGAGGTTGAGAATTTTAAGAACTGCATCAGCAAAAAAGCCCACAGGATTCTAGTGGTACTCCTTGAGATCAGATGCACACAAGAATAAAGATGACTCTCTCTGTTAAGTGGCACACATTTATTTTGTACTTAGCCTTATTTATAGAGGCAAGAGGTTGATCCCAAGCCTAAAATGGCATTCCCACCATACAACATTCTGTTGATAATTGCCTCTGGATCCCCTAATTGATTTAAATTCTGCACAGGAAGAAAAGGAAAGAAGTGTCATAAAGGTGCAAGCTCTGACAAACAGCTTGACAAGAGCTAAACAATTTGCACAAATTGATTGTGATTCTGGATAAGTTCCATTCAGTTCCTCGAAAGTCTGATCTATTTAATAAATCCCTCACCAAAATAATTGGATAGCCATGAGCAGATGCCATGCCACAATCATCTAATTAGTGCCTACTCTGAGCACTGATAATAATAATGAGATTTGAAGTAGGATTTCTATGAGACCAGGTTTAATTTCTAGAGGTTGCAATTCCATGTCTTGATCTCACTTTTTGTCTTCTAATCTTATTAGTGATATAGCAATAAACTGTAGTTCCTTGTAGCTAACATAAACATAGTATTCCCAATATTTTACTGCCTCCACATCAATCTAATTCATGTTATACCTGTAAAATCCAGTTGTAATCAACTCTGTAACAATATGTACTGAAAGAAAACAGCTGAAATGTTTATAGATGAAGATACAATTTTCTCATTGTTGCCTTCTACAACATATTAAGACCGTTGCCAAGAGCAACAACCTGTCATGAAACTCAACAGCTTAAGGTTGAAATAAAATTTGTATTAGAAGCATCTTACTGAGAGGAAAATTAAAATGTAATCATTCTAATGCTAATCAGTGCTTCAAGAAATCATTTCTGTAATATTCCACTTGAATTTATCTTCTAAGTATTTGTCTTGCCCAAATGCTTATATGCAACATGTATTAATTGAGTTATTAGACTGTGCTTCAGAGCATGTTCCATAACATAAAAAGACATTTTTATTTTATTGAGTTTAAACATCTTATTAAGAGAAGGAGTATGTTTCACAGGATAGGCTTAGGTTGCTTTTATGACAGTCAGTATTGAACTGTGTGAATACTATCAACATTAAAATATGAGTATGTGCATATTTGAGCCAATGAACCATATTGAATACAATTGCTAGCAGGATTCAAAATAAGTAATGCATTTAAGCAAGGATTGGAAATTCATTAGGTGATTTGCTAAACACAAATGGTCCAAGGAGCAGACTTAATTAATTTGCATGATGGGTCATAGCTACCTTATGATGGGAAGTGAAGTCAACTGCAGATAAATTTAGGCAGATCAGTACAGTTTATTTTCATTGTAAAAATGAATTTAGTGAACTGTGAAAAAGCAATGCTTGACATTTGCATTCGTGACAACTTAAGGATGAACACATTTTCAGAGAAAGTGCCATGAACCCAGGCTTAAAACACTGAAATGTTTTGTAGGACCAGAGACTTTACAGCCATGGTCCCCTTGGGGTGCATCTCTGTGGTAGGAGTTACATACCTGCCTGTGACAGCCACACTCTCTCAGCTTTCCACAATCAATCTTGTGCAATTCAGCTTAGGAGCAACAAGCATTATGTAAAATACAGCATAAAATATAAAATATGGCCTCATGGTGAAGGAAGTGACTGAGCACAGCCTGCACCCTCTGGTGCAGGGGTGTCACTGTCCCTGACTGTCAGACAGGCAGGGGTGGCACCTGTCAGCACATCCTGGTACAACTGCAGCCACCTTTAATTAACCTCGTCCCTCTGAGCTGTGTCATTGGATCCTCTTGGATTCCTCACAAGACTAATTTTTATGAAAGATGCCTTCAGTGTCAAGATACCAAACGTGGCCAAAAAAGGGAATGCAGTCTAGCTCTCTGCTTTTTTGTATTTCAACCTGTTCCTCCCCAGACACCTGATTATTCAGTTAATGGGGATTTAATGAAAACTTTCAACTGCTTTATTTTTTAATTGTGCAGTACTGCACCTGATTAAAATCCTCTCTTTTTTTCTCTAAGGAAAACACAGAGCACATGAAAGTGACCAGGTCTCCCTTGCCATAACTTTATGCATGCAATCAAGGAAGCATATTTTAAGCCCTGAGGGTACCTTTTCAGATCAGATGCTTGCAAGTTATTTCTCCATGGCAGTAGAACTTTCACGGACTTCCTTAAATGACATTTTTAACTTGAGTTTCCCCTTTTCAACTGATACAGTTACTCAGATCACTTCTTAAAGGTTCATATAAGCATATGAAGGCTCCAAGTTAACCAAGAGCTTATTTGAGCCAAGAGATTATCTGGTGGAATGGGACACCTTTATGAAAGAATTAAGTCAAATCAGACTGTAAGCCTTTCCCCCTAATAGACAAGTATGAATTGTTTTTCTAGCCTGGTCTTCATGGTACTAACTTAGCAAAAGAAAAACCATACAACTTGCTCAGAAAAGGCAATAAAACTTATGATCAACCGTTTTGTTATCAGACATGACAACAGCCTGGAGTCTCATTGAAAGCAGCAGGGCATGTTTGCTTCCAAACACTTTAACCAGTCCTCCCCTTTTCCTTAAGACAACATTGTGCATTTCACCTTTGATAGATAAACATTGCCACGGGTATTATGTAAAATGCTGCTGATTTAGACTTGTATTTAGAAAACCTGAGTTTTGAATTATTCACTTTTCAAGGCTCTCCTTCTAGTTGAGCCTTGTCTGGAGATCTGCCTACAGCAGGATTCCTGACTGCCAGTACCTTGCCAAGGAGCTCCCTGGTGTGCCTCTGCTGCTGTGCCTACAAGTGATAGTTAATGAGCTCTTTGTTCTCCCCTGCAAGGCTAGTTTTAGGAAGATTTAGTCCAGCCTTAGTAAAATATGCTCCCTCCAACAACAAACTGAGCTGGAGCATAGCAAACTACTCATGCTGCACCAGGGATATCACAAGTACTCTGATATGTCCCTTAATTACTTTATCTTGTCTTGGGAGTAGCCATTTACTTCAATTCATTTCTGATGGATTTGTCATTAGGCAATTTGAGAAGGGTAAAGAAGTCTGAGCATTGTTCAGTGATAGATGTTATGGGGTTTGTTAGTTTTCATTAAACCATGAAAGAAAAGACTGATTTTCAATTTTTCTTGAATATACCCTAGGAAGAAGCCATGCTTTTCCAAGGACACTAGTATTCTAGTTCAAGGAAAAAAGGCTTTAAGATGCTTGACCATATTAAAATTGCATAACCATTGTGGCTTTTATCACTTAAGATACATTATGCATGAGTATTCATTTTCAGCCTGACCTTTACATTTAAGTTTGCAGCACCATATTTCATACTAATGTTTCTATCTAAGAATATGTACTGCACTCGGTAGTTAAGTGACAGTTAATCAAGTGCCTTTAATAAAGTGCCAACAAGTGCCTTTAGAAGTGATTGATGTGTCAGAGTAGGCCAGTGCCAGTGACAACTGAGGCTTAGTTAAATTATATTATCAACAATGACACGGTGTTAAGAGTGAGATGTCAGCTGTGTAAGATAAATCAAAAAATTAAGATTCTCTCAGCAGT
Organism: Acridotheres tristis; assembly: GCA_037013685.1. Classification (NCBI taxonomy): domain Eukaryota; kingdom Metazoa; phylum Chordata; class Aves; order Passeriformes; family Sturnidae; genus Acridotheres; species Acridotheres tristis. The sequence continues at coordinate 12,559,711 of CM072895.1, forward strand.
TGGAAATCTATTTCCTTGCATGTATCTTTTAGAGAAAGGTATTTTCAAAAGTCCATAAAGTGCACATGCCAGAGAACATGCTGCATGTGTACATGTGACACTGTGGCACCAGTGTCACATATAAAGGAATATAATTCCTTTCTGTAATTTTTTATAGCAATCTTTAAAGCTATACATGAACATTGGGGGTGGGGGCAGGGGAGTGAAGGACCAAAACAAAAGCACCATCAGATGATAGATGCAGGTCTTTCCCTGTATCTCTTATGTAGTCCAGAAAGTTAAATTGAAGATTAATTTGGCAGTAATTGTGATAAGGATTGCAAACAAAGACACCCTGGAATTACCATTTGTACCATGCAGTTACAGTGTTTGGTCATCATGACATCCAGCTCCTCTCTTCTATTCTCTCTGTCAGGGATATTTACTTCACCACCTACATATTACTATATAAACTTCAAAAGCAAACAAACCCAGATAATATATAAATGCATCTGGCACAAACTGAACTGCAAAATCTGTTATTGATAGTGCTTGTTACAGCAAGCCACCCATAAAAACAACTCTAATGGTGAGAAAACAAACTCCAGGTCGGCAATAGGCTTAAAACTATGTACCCTCAGTGCCAGTGCTTGCAGGAACATCGTGCCAGGTAGAGACACCTGTAACCCAGGAAGGAGAGGTTGTTTTCTTCATTTGTGATCTTGTTTCACTGATGACATGAGGAGACAAAACAAAACATAGCTTTTGCTTCCCCTGGTGTTACCTGTTTCTCCCCACATGAACTGAGTGGTTGGACTCATCTGTGGCCAGCTGGTTATAATTTTTAGGTTTCTGTGCATCATTAAATATTTTTATTATTCTTATTTTACTAATGCTGTGAAAATTATTTCTATAGTCTCATGCCTATTGACATTTTAATGTGTTTAGAATATGTGCAGAATTTAGTTTAGGACTGCACCATCTGGAGGACCCAGGAGACGATTTCCTTCTTTATTGCCCAGGATTAAGATAATCTGAATGGGTTGACAGTGCCAGAATATGAGGGCCGTGTTACAGGCTTCCTGTTTATATAGAAACACTATTGGTAGTTTAGCCTCCTGTTGTGGTTTACCAATGACTCCTCCCTACTTTACTTCTTGAAATATCAAGCTCAGTTTCTGTTGTCCTGCACCTTCAGCAGTTCAGCTGAAGCTAAACTGCAAAGCTCAGGCAGGTAAAGGCTTCTCAATAATTGAATTTTGTCATCCCAAGTGCAAGAGACTGCATTCTTGCTGGTCCTGCCACAGGAAGATGACAAGGAGAAGGGGAAGAGCCACACAGTCTCCTTGGGAAGGGGTAGAATAGGATGGAAAGGGAGATGATTGCTGCTGGAAGTGTGCTGCTTTGGTCCCCTATCAACACTGCTAATCAGAAATTAGTATTTTCTTTCTCTTTCTTAAACTTGTTTGTATTCTCCCTTGAGTGTGGCAATTTAACAATTGCAAGTCATGGCATACAGAACACCCTGCCCAATAAATATGCAATCTAGCTAAAACAATTCACCATTTAGCACAGCCCTTCCTTACTAAGATTTGCAGTAGCTTTTATGGATGCTTTGAAGGCTTTGCTAATGAAGTACCATTCACCTGAGCACTCTAGCAAACCTGAGTGGTTCCTGGGATCACAGGTTTTGTACAGATACAGACAATTAGAAATATTATAGTGTTCCACCAAATAAAGTGAAAATTTTCAATCCAACTCTGAATTCTAATTTTCTTTCCTATTTTAGGACCAAACGAACTTGACTGCAGTCTGATTATGGATTCTGGAGATGCTGTTTATACAGAATTTGACTTTGAAGACCAGGTAATTTTCTGTTTATATGGCTTCTCTCTAGACAGTTTTCTAGGTTATGTACATACTGTGCTATAAAATTTGTCTGAACAAAGTGATGAAACTTTAAGGATAGGGCAAATGGATTCTTAAGTACAACATAAGTGAATTCATGATACACAGATGTTGCTTTCTGGCTAGGAAAAAAGAACTAATATTATTGTAGTATTAAGACCCTGTATCTTCCATTACTGTGCATTGCTGAGTTTCCTTCATAAATTTAAAAATATTGGCAAATGTGACAAATAGAATTGCTAAAATGCACTGTAAGTCTACTGTATATTTAAGAAGTAAAACTTTTCAAAAGAGCAGTATGAAATTATAAAAAGTGTGAAATATAATTACAGCCGAGTCAAACATTCTTCCTATGAAAAAGTGTTTTTAAGAATAAAAGCAGCAAAGCCTTACAGTATGTTGAAACCAGCCTTTCTACTGATCTTGTTCAATCCACATCTAAAAACTAAATTTTGGTAAGAGTCTTCCTTGTCTGTAGGAAGAATGCCAGAGAGAGGGGGGAAAAAAGGTTGTAAATATCTTTCCCCTATAATTTTCACATCTACACTGATAAGGTCATATCTGGAATAATGTTCAGTTCTGGATTTAATACATCATCTGGAGATACTTAAGAGTCCAGCAAAGGACCACAAAGATAATTAAGGGACTGGACCATCTCTCTTACAAGGAAAGGCTGAGAGACCTGAGTGTTCAGTCTGGAAAAGAGAAGGCTCAGGGCATCTCATCACAGTGTACAGAAATCTGAAGGGAGGATGCAGAGAAAAAGGATCCAGGCATTTTCTGGTGCCCAGTGACTGGACAAGAGGCAATGGGCACAAACTGAAACATGGGAGGTTCCTGTGGCTTGGATGCTGCACTAAGGATAAGGGTTGTGTGCTTGTTACTGTGCTGCTGTGCATAAGCATTAAAAGAATTCTTAGTCTAAAAGACTTAGAATAAAAAAAGAAAAAATTAAAACCATATGTCTATCACACCACAATACTTAAGGGTGTTGGTTTTGTATGTTTTGCTTCCTGTCTTCCACTTTTGCATGACTCTGCTTGTATTTTCTTCATGAATACCACAAACATCTCTCTAGACTTGTAAGCAACTTGGCACAGAATGTTAATTTGTGTTTCTGTTGTCATTCAACAAAATGCAGTTGCAAATGTTCTCACCTCTTTTCTCATTACTTGCAAAAGATATCTTTTCTTGTGACATTTTAAAGCTAGTGACAAAATGAGGCCCAACAAAACTGAATTTTCATTATGATTGGATCATTCATTGGTTTTCTTTCACAGTATTCAATGCAACACTTTATCCTCACCTGCAACATTCTAGCTCCATTCATTTATTTTAATTTTTAGATCCTTTTACTGTTCTTTTTGGCTCAGTTATTTCAGCTTGGCTGTTTTTCAAGGAGGCAGCTTGCCTCTGTCTCCACATCCCATTTTAAACCCCATTCTTTCATAAACCCTTCTTAAAACATTCCCTGCCCAGAAAACTTCTAAATTTCCTATTATCTTTGTCTGTACTGTACTTTATTATTTAGGGGGTTAGGCTTATAAAGTAGAATCTATATTTATATTATGTTTGGCTACTTTGATGTTAAATTTTGCATTTTAGTGACATTTAAATAGGCTCTTTTGGAAGAGTACATACACTAAAGAAATTATACTCTTGGTTCATAATGTTTACATGACTTATAGTTACAAAGTAAAGCAAAATTAACAGAAACATGAAAATTATACTGATATCATAATAACTTCAAACTATATAGTTCATTGATGATACATTACACTGTCCATAAAAGCACTGCAGTTTTGAATGCATGTGATTTTCACATGAGATTGAACAAGAAGACTATGATGGGACCTCTTTGTCAACAGCAAATATTCCTTCTGCCAGATGTGGCAGTTAGCTTTTCTCATTAGTTTGCTAAACTAATGGCAATTGCCATTCTGGCAAGAGTGCAATACTGTTAACAAACAAAGAAGGAGAAATGAAGCTACAACAGTGCTAAAAACCCCATCAGTCAAGGACAACTATATAAACATGAAATGGCTGACACCACTCACTTCAACTGCAAATTGGTATCTTGATACTTTTTTGCAAAATTTTAAAAATATATATATTTATATTACTAATAAATATATACACAGGTTATGGGATGCCTTGTACAAATATAAAGAAAATATAAAGGAGAAAGCAATTGCAACCAATTTGAAGCTATGGAATCAAGTAATATATACAGAAGCAAAAAAGGGAGATTACTGTGAAGTCATAATACCACCTAGCTCCCTGGTCTGAAAAACAAAATGTGAAATTACTCTCAGGAAGGAAAGATCAATAACTAAATTCAGGAGTGAGGAACTGCTCACATTCAGAACTTGAGCTCATTTTGACTGTGGCAGTGATTTAATACTCCAGTGATTTACCACATGCTGTTTACGAATTGTGTGAAGCATCAACAACCTTTACTCAGAGAATCTCAAGTGGAAAAAGAATGTGTGTCTGGATACAAATGTGTCATGCAGTGATGTTATTGCATAGGAAATCTGTCATGAGAATGTGGGGGATAAGAAGGCTTGTTTCCAAGCAACCTTACACAGCTGAGCTGCTAAAAAGGGCTGAATTTTAGGGGAACATCTTGGTTGTCACTGAACAAGAGGAATTGGGGGTCACACAGAAGACAAAGCCACAGCTGGTAATGGGTGTCTTGGTGCAGCTGAAATGGACTTACACAGATACTTTTGCATTTTCTCATTCTTGGAATGAGCCAGGAAAATCTCCAGTGTAAACTAAGCCAAAAAAGCATCTGAGTTCTTCAGATGTACATTACTTCTTCCAGAATGATGTCTCTTACTGGTAGGTAGCAGCAAGGAGATCGAGTGGTGTGGTTCCAGCCACTGATGTAGTCCTTCACTCGTGTAGGAGTGCCAAGCACTTCCAGAAACACCTGATACCTCTTGTTGAAACAGTGCAAACACCAGTGCAAATTAAGATCTGGCTTCTCTGGAAGAGTATGCAGGGGAAATTGAATTAAAAACAACTCAGAGAAAGCTTGAGCTTTGAATTGTACATTTTATAAATGATAATTCCAATAAATTCATGTAACTAAATTAAAAGTAAGCGGATTATTTTCTACTGGCTATGCATGAGTACTTCAAGAACTAGAACACTTGTAATCACCAAGTCCCTACAGCACTGAAAGGCAGGAGGGAAATACCCTCTTTTTTTTAAAAAGGAAAAGATTCCCAGTCTTTTCTCCAAATCATTAATAACTATTTTTCTGGTTTTGTCTCAGATCTATGAGATCCTGTATAGTAAAAGCAATAATACAAGTTTTTAGAATTACTTAGAAATACGTTCTTCTGAAAAATAGAAATAAATAAAAAAATGAAGCAGATAGTACCTCTCAATGAGAATGCCTTACAGAAGAACCAGCCAAGGTTTTGTGTCTTAGCAATCTCTATTGCCTTTTCTGGAATAATGATTACACTACTCATGACTTGATTGGATAACATAAAAGCAAAGTAACATGATTAGTTTCAGATATTTTAACCCATAATAAGACTTCAGGAATATCTTTTGAGCCAGGTATTTTTGAGTGCCACACGTTTAAAGAGTATTCTCAATTTGCAGAATTTGCTGTCATGACTATTGTCTGATTTGTTCTTTGATGCTGGAATGCTCTCAAGTGTGATAAAGGCTTTTCATGCTCACTGTGTTCATTTATACTTGCCATTCAATTTCTCAACTTTGTCAGAGAGACTGTCACTTGTTTCTAGAGATCAGAAAGTTTTTATTTTTAACAACTGGATTTTTAATTAGAAACCTACCATTTGGCTTATTTCAAGTGCATTCAGGCCAAAAGGGAGTACTGAAGAATTGGCATCAGTGAATCCTATCAAAGAGTTCCAGAAGAAAAGAGCATCCAATTATCTTCTCATGAAAACAAGCCTTTCAAGACAACCTTAGTTAGCCTGAGGAATATTTAGAGTTATTAAAGAAAAAGTTAAAACACACTGTCAGGCAACTGTAGAATGGATACACTCCTGTACCAGTGCTTACAGAACTTTAGAATTTGGGAAATGTGAAAATAAGGTCAACTTCAAGTAAAATCCTCAAAACTATATTTAGCCTCTTCTAACATTTGGAGCAGGGGGTCACAGATTTCATACAGTGGTTTGGGTTGGAAGGGACGTTAAAGATCATTTAATTCCAACTTCCCTGTCATGGGCAGGAACACCTTCCACTAGACCAGGTTTCTCAGACTGGTTCAACCTGGCCTTGAAGACTTCCAGGGATGAGACGTCCACAATTTCTCTGGACAACCTGTTCCAGTGCCTCATCACCCTCACATGAAAACATGGAAATGCATTTTTGTGCCTTTGAGGGAGTTACCAGTTCATAATTGAGAGCTTTCCATGCCATTGCAGTGTCATACTGCATTTACTGATGCAATTAGATAAATGCAGTAGTATGTGCAAAGAAGAGATTGCCTTTTTTTTTTTTTGCTCCCATCCCTAGATGTATCAAAGACCTAGGAAAGGTAGATGTAAAAGAAAAGAAAAGAAGAAAAAAACGTTTTCAATGACAAGCAATCAACTCAATTTAAAAAACGGAATAACCCAATATTTGCTGCAAGTTCAGAAAGTTTTATAATTAGAAATGTCACAGCTCACTTGAAAAATTCACAAGCAAAACCAAAATCAAGTGGAGGAAAAAAGCCCTGAAATATATTTACTCATTCTAACAAGAGGAAACAGGCTCTTGATGAGAAGTTTTTGCCATGTAGTTACAATTCGTTTTACAGCTTGGTGTAGTCTCCTGTCCAAAGCACAGAAGAATCCAGGCTTTAAGAGAGCAGGAGGAAAGCTTTCAGTGAACTGATGCAAAACAGACTCCATTGCTACCAAGACTACAACAAAATTTCCAGGCTGGCTGATTAGCCTAGCTTGAAACTTAAATATTTAAGAAACATAAGGAACAGTTCCTCAGAGTCTTTTCAATGCAGAGGCAGAACACAAATATTAATAAAACTGATGGGCAAGAGCAAAGTGAATGCCTCATTTTACTAAAGCTCTGTGGATTAAACCAAACACAATTTTCCTCCATTTACTGTGTTTCCTATCAGTTGTCACTTTGTTTTGACTCCCTTTTCCCTACTCTGAAGATTCAGTCCAAGTAATTTATTTAACCCTTCAGACACAATACTTTGGGGTTAGCATTACAATACTACAGAGAGCAAACTGCACACCTCCATTAGCAGAAGAAATTTTCATTCAGACTTCTAAAGGTACCCTTCAAAATTAGATGAATATTAATTAAATCTTTCAAGGAGTCAGATTAGAATGTCATATATTAATCATGTGCTTTCTTTTTCCTTGAGAACATAAGGAACTTCTGGTGTAACAGCAGTTTTATTCATATATGCTGTGCAGCATTAAACATTACAGGTCTTAGTAAAATGACCAAGAGCATCCAGAAGCCATTTGGGCTTTTAATGCTGATCATTTCTGCAGTGTCTATTTCTCTTTTGCTGATAGACAGTGGTATCAATTTGAATTACAGATTCTGGTTATAAAGGGAAACTGATTAAAACAGGAATATGGGATAGAAAAGATAATGAGAGAATACTCAGAGAATGGTTGTGAAACTCTGTTCTCTCAACACTTGTTTTTGTTAAAGGTGGAGTCTAATCTAGTTTAAGGATATCTGCAAAAAGGCAAAATGAATAAGCATCCAAAGACATGAAAGAGCTGGAAAAGCAGGCCTAACTACAGAGAAAAGATGTTTAATAGAATTGTACTGTGAAGTCAGTGAACAATCTGTTCAGTTCACGTTACCATGGAAACTATCCTATTAAATGCTTAAAAAAAAAAAACAGTTCTAGAAACAAAGTACTACAGTTTGCCTTACAAAACGTTTCCTGAATAAGCTCAAACCATGTGTATTTTGGAGCTTCAAAATAATTTTGTAAGTCCAAAGAGGTTTTTTTGTCTTTCAAAATCATCATTGTACACTATAATAAAGGCATGTGTGAGAAAGTCTTCTGCTCTATTTTCCCCCATGCAAACCATGGCAAAAAACGCAAAAAAATAACCCAAGAGTCAACCTGAACTTTTTTCTGTGAAATGCTAGAAGCAGTTGTTTGCTTCTTCTTTCACAGATATTATTCAAACTTAGTTTCTGGTGACACATATATTAGAGGAGACTAAACTGCCAAGGCTAGTTGAAGTCTTTGCATCCCAATTCTTTCCTAATTTTGCACCCAAAGCTGCTGCCTGTAGCTCTGGTGGGCAGTACTGGACACAAGAATTCACTTAAATTATGGTGAGCTCAAGGGAGTCACTGGAGATTTAAACAGCAAGGACAACATTATTCTTCAAGAGTTGCTGCATTTGTGCCTCACTGAATAATTTTGCAGTGAATTATGAAGTCCTTCTCTGTGGCTTGTGGAAGTGTCTGTAGTAAAAGCATTACAATTTAGAGGACCTCACCATCATTTCTGTAGGCAGTAACAGTAGGATACTGTACCTTCTTTCCTCACACCAGCTTGCCCCTCCACTGGCAAACTGAGCCTTTATGCCTTCATGAACAAAATATAACTTCACAGCTAAATTTATGAGTTCTACCTTTACAGTCCAGAGAACTTGAATAATTCTTGGGGAATATCAGGTATCCCACACAATTGATGCAAACAGGATCCACAGCAGAACTTTTCCTATTCTACCAAAATTTGATAAAGAAATGTGAAGGTGTATTTTAAACCTGCTCTGCCTCCTAGATTTAGAGGTGTTACTCAGGGCTGTGGATTGGTTCTGTCCACGTAGTCCAGCATCCCTAAAGACAGCTACCAAAACCCTTTCTTGAAAACATTTGTAGTAACAATTCCTATATTTTAAAACACTGCAGAAGGAAATGCCTTTTTATTTCTTTTATATTTCTTAATCACTGTCAAAGTACATCCTATATATTTTTATGTACACATATAAAACTGCAGTGATTGCAAAGATGCTGTTTTACTCCATGGGATACAAAACTGCTCTTAAAATCACTTATTTATATTGCATTGAAGCAGAAGAGTGGCTTCTCTGGGTACACTGGAAAACAGAAAAAAATCCCCTATGTATTTTCAGAAAGCCATATGTTTCCTATTTGTTTTTTTTTTACTCCTTATGTATCCCAGGATTGTGCACTCTATGTTAGTCATTTTGGGCTTAAAAACCAGTCATAAAGAGTGAAAAGTGGCCTAGTTTTAGAACTCCTTCACAGCAGTGCATCTCAAATCAGTGGACTGTTTCTTCAGACAGTTCAGTTCCTTCTTAACACAGAAGTCCTTTATAAATACTGCAGAAGTTGAAAGTTATAAAACTGTCTAATAATAGATAAATAGATGTTTTAGTAAACCTTGGATATGCTTGTCAGATACTAAGCAGAGAAGGTCTGTGAGAGGCAAATTTGAGTACAACTATCAATTTTTATCTGAGTAGCAGCAAATCATAGGATTTGAGGTCACACGCTGGGTTTGGGGGATTTTGGATTTTTTGCAACACTCTATTCTTGTCCTTCTCTGTGCCAAGATCTTTTTCTTTTTGAAAACTGAGTTGAGACAGGCCTGGAGAAAAGCCTTTCTTATCTAAAGTTTAAAAAACTCAAAAAACCCACAAAATGCACATACATTAAAAAAAACCCCAAACCATTAACAGCAAAAACCCAAACCACTGAATTTCACCTCTCAGAAGGCAGCTTTCAGGGCAGAGAGGTTCTGCTCATAATGCTGAGGTGTCTGATGTGAGGGATCCATTCATTAGGATTGTCATCAGCTGTCTAAAATAGGAGCTGAGCAGCACCAACTTTGCAGTTCAAGTACACAGGGAGGTCTCCTGCTTCACTTCTCTGCTGCAGTGGCTTGATGAAAAAAAAATAATTGTCCCTGGGAGAATTTGTACCAAATAGCATAAATAGTGAAGATAATTTAAGGATTGATGGTGATTTACAGAAAAAAAGAATACTAAGGGAAAAATAGTGATAACTTGGCACTGGGAGCTTTCTATAAATACAGACCTAACTGAAAACTAACTGAATACTATATGTGATAGAACTATTTTAAAGTCAGTGTTACATAGAAACTATGTATAGATAATATAGTTATTGAATGTCTCTAATGTCTTTAAAACACAAATATATTTTAAAATCAAGCTCTAGTTCTTCAAGTTACATATAATGCTGACCCCTCTAGTTCAGCCTTTTAAATCAAATTAATATTAAAATTGCAAATTAGGTGTTTGGTTTACCAGAACACTTACAGAGCTGTGATGATGCAAACTTCTGCTACTCTCCTGGGAGGGGTGTTCTGGTTGCATACCTTGTTGCCCTTAAGAAGTAATTTCTTTGAATTTTTTTCAAAGTGTCTGGAAATCAATATGAAATTAAATAGATTTTGCTTTCATTTTCATGCTTAGTAATCATATGTATTTTTGTCATTATGAATATGTACAGAAGTTAACAAAAACCAACCCCCCCCCAAACTATAGCACACAGATTGTGGCTTTTTCCTCTCTAAACTACTACAGATATTCTTCTTTCTTGATGTTCTTGAAGAACAAGAATGCAAAATCTGAAAAAAAAAAACCAACCAAATTTATAAGCTAGATAATTTGATCTTGGCTTGTTAAAATGTGTTAAAATATGAGTGTTAAAAATGGGTTAATCTCTAACTAATACATATCATTCTTTTTATTATTATTTTTAGAACTGATGATAAGTTTTGTTTTAAAAGACTAATCACAGAATTCCAGAATGGGTAAGGTGGGAAGAGCGACTGCAGTGGGTCCTCCTGCTCAAGGAAGGTCATCCCACAGCCCACGGCAAGGATTGCATCCAATGGCCCTTGAATATCTCCAGTGAGGGAGCCTCCAAAACCTCACTGGGCAATCTGTGCAGTTCTTGGTCACATGCACAGTGAAGAAGTTCTTCCTCCTGTTCAGGTGGAACCTCTGTGCATCATCATCATCATCTGCCTGTTGTGTCTTGTGCCATTGCTCAGCACCACTGAGCAGAGCCTGGTCCATCCTCTGGCACCTCCCTTGCTCCCCACTGACAGATTCTCATTAGGTCCCTCCTCAGTCTTCTCAAGGCTAAACATGCCCAGCTCCCTCAGCCTGTCCTCACAGAGATAATGGCACAGAGTTTTGTCTTTGCCAGAACCCCAGAATTAAATGGGAATCACGGTGATCTCATCTGTCAGAACTTTGTAGGTGCTATTATGAACACTGTTTTTGCAGTTGTATGCATTCTGAATGAACAAAAATCACCTTGAAAAACATTAGCACTGGACCCTTATTTTAATTTCTACTAGTTCTTTTTGACACAAATAACTCCACTCCACTGAACAGTATGAAGTATATAAGAAAATTTGTCTTTCAGTGGGAAAAAAAGCCTTGAAGTGTGAAGGTATTCCTACTGTGTCTTAGCTTATTTATTATTTCTGGAGCAGAAGAGGTCAGAACACAGCCACCTCTGCTTTCCAGAGGCATACTTTAACACTCAGCTTGCAGAAAGCAGCTCAGGCTCAAAAATTGATTTGAAGTATAAATCAAATTTAATGGTATGGCTCATAAAATCCATTCCAAGGGAGCACTGCCCTTGCATAAAGCCAGCAAAGAAACACGTAATTTTTATTTGTTAAAATAATTTGTGTCTGAAACATTCCTTGGAATATTTACATTCTCAAATTCAAACTTGAAAGCTGATCATAATTTTAAGCAGCAGTCACGTTGTATTTTAAATTCAGTCTCATTCTACTGCCTCTTTTCTCCTTTATTTGTAATTATTTATCATCTTTGGTAAATCTGGAGGAGAAACTTCTTTCATATCTGTTAGAAATCTGAATAAAATGTATCACCATATCACTTTTCACCATTACTTTTTAGAAGCCTTCAAACAACAATGAGGCAGCAAGGGAGAACTCTTTTCTTTTCCATGTAAAACAAAAAACAAAACCCCACCTAAAACATGCAAGGACTGGAGCAGAGGTTATTAATGGGTAACAGGAAAGCTTTCTCATTTCATCAGCTAACTGACATTCACAACAGCTGCCACTAAGTCCTAATTCAGAAAATGTCCCTTCATTAGATAAAAAATTAAACCTATTTTATTGATATGCCTTAAGAGTACTGATTCATTAGCAGCAAAATTGAAACTTCTGAAGCATTCTGTATCATTCAATTATTATTTGCTGAGACTTACTGTCATAGTTTGTTATTAGAGAAATTAGGTGGGTTGGAACTAGATCTTTCAACCCAAATCATTCTGTGATGCTGTGGACTTACAACCTAGCAATGACAGCAACTGAAAACTCATTAACCAATGAAGTATCTACTACCAGTCAGATATTTACTAATTATAACACAAGTGACAAGTAAAATGGCAGTCAAAAGCCTGCGTTTTCCAACTCTAAAGACAAATGTCAGAAAAATGATTCTTTACAGGTAGCAAACTTCTCTATTTAGCAATTATTTTAACATACTGTTGATATCGTTTAAGTAGTTACACAGATAGCTATGCTCCACTAATGGGTATGTTTCCAGATAATATTTGGAGATATAACTTCAACTGTAAAGGCATTTGAAATTACAAAGTACCCATCTTTCTTCGGAGCTCATTATAAGATGTAATCTTCCTCACTTGGCTTTCAAGTACATGGAAACAGCTACACTGAGACTACAGAGACTGCTGCGAATTCACTGTATTGCTGATGGCAATGTGGTGTCAAATACCATTTGCTGTCTAACTGCAGGGAATTTGCCTTATGTGATCACTTGCTAAATCCCACAGTTGTTTTCCAAAGCACTCTGTAATGAGGCAGAGCAGTGTTTCCAGCCTGATACAGGTCAAGCCATTCACAGCTTAGAGACCTACTTGCTAGAAGGACTCAGTCAGAAATGGGTGTTGTCAACTGCAAACACGAGGGGACTGCATTAAACAGGGTGCCAGACTGTCACCCTTTGCAAGGGATCTCAAACCAAGCAGCACATCCAGCTTCTCACCCAGATCAGCACAAAATCTTGGAGGCAGTTTCAGTCTACAATCATAGGGGAGAACAAAAGCAAAACTTGAAAGAAGTAATGATAATTTCAATTCTTTAATTTGTTCGTAAGATTGGAATTCTGATCCTGATTTTTAAAGGAATTTTACTCTGAACTTAGTGCCTAAAATTATTTTGATCTATAAACATTCAAAGGCATTATAAGAAGTAGAATCTAAAATGAAGCCTTTTGTATGCAATATATCCTTTACAGGGTCAATTATTTTATTGTATTATTACACACAAAAAAAAAGGATGTGGGGATAATATTGTCACTTGAAATGTAGGAAAGAGAATAATCTCTCATTTGAAAATGACAGCTTTCCTTTTTTTTAAGATGGCAGTTCTGCTGCAGTGTAATAGGCTGAGAATTACTGTGAATCAAAAAATGAAAATAATTTGTGTAACCAATGTAATGGTACTTCAGTCTAATGAAGAGTACTTCAGTTTCAGTGATAATGGGAACATGAAGAGAAACCTGCAAGGGTAGTGCATGAACCCTGCAAATTACAGTGGGCAGCAGTTTACCCATTCCAGTCATCGTGCAGTTCATGTCACTTCATCTACTTCTGCAGCTCTACACATTTAAAGGTGGCTATTTCTGAGAGCTGTCACAAGCTATGGCTTGATAGTCATATGCTACTGAGATGACTCACATAGCATGTTTCATGCTGATGTTATGCACTGATGATGTAATATTGTCACATGAGGATGTGTTACTGTCAATGCTATTATTGATATTTTATAGACCAGACTAAGTCATTTTTTGGTGTGAGGATATTGACACCTCATAATCTAGACTATGTCCAGCATATATATAATTCTCACTTATCAGAACAATAAAGAATTCCCATTCTGACAGTCTTGCTGGCCAGTATTTGTAATTTCTCATTAATTGTAATAAACAGTAAGTGACAAAATAATTTAAAGTGGCAAAATCTCAGGAGAAAAAGCATGCCATGTGGGTGTTGGTCTAGTGCTTTCACTATTAACAGCTGATCATACCACAGTTACTTTGGGAGAATTCAAGATGCACATTGGTTGCTTATATAACATGTGGGAATTGTGCATTTGGACACTGAAGAGCTGTTCCTCACAAAGCCAGTATTATAGCAGAGTATGGCCTGGGTTGGAATGGACCTTAAAAATCACTTTGCTGCAAACCCCCATTAGGCAGGGATATGTTCCACTAGACCAGGTTGCTCAAAGCCCCATCCAACCTGGCCTTGAACACTTCCAGGGATGGATCATCTGTAACTTCTCTGGGAAACATGTTCCAGTGCCTCTCCATCCTCACAGTGAAGAATTTCTTCCCAAGTTCTAATCTAAACCTACTGTCTTTCAGTTTAAAGCCATTCCCTCTTGTCACTCTATGTCCTTGGAAACAATCTCTCTCCAGGTCTCTTGCAGGCCCCTTTCATGTCCTGGGAGACTGCTGTAAGGTCTCTGCAGAGACCTCTCCAGGCTGAACACCCCCAACTCTCTCAGTTCCTAGGAGAGGTGTTCCAGCCCTCTGAGCATCTCTGTGGGCTCCTCTGGGCTCACTCCAGCAGGTCCCTGTCCTTGTGCTGGCCCCAGAGCTGTGCAGTGCTCTGGGTGAGGTCTCACAAGGGCAAGGCAGAATCTGCTCCCTCAGCACTGCCCACGCTGCCTCTGCTGCAGCCCTGGACATGGATGGTTTCTGCAAATGCACATTGATGGATCACGTGGAGCTTTTCACCCACCAACAACCCCAAGTTCTTCTCCCAGAACTGCACTGGATCCATTCTCCACCCAGCCTGTACTGTCCTTGGGATTGGCCTGATGCAGGAGCAGTACCTTGTACTTGGCTCTGAACTTCATTAGGATCACGCTGCCTCATCTTTCAAGCATGTCCAGGTCCCTCTGGATGGCATCCCTTCCCTCGAGCACAGCTTGGTGTCACTGGCACACTCACTGAGGGTGCACTTGGTCCAGCTGCACATGTCACCAATAAAGATGTTAAACAACACCAGTCCCCATTCCCAACCCTAAGGAACTCCATTCATTATGTGGGATAGTGAATCATCTCAAGATATCTTAGGTTCTGTGCTTGTGTTCCAGCAACTGAAACAGCACTAACAGTATTTCTATGACACTGTAAACTGCATCTCAATATAGATTAAAACTGAGAGCTTAGAGATATATATTAAGATATACAGATAAGCAGATATAAGAAGAAATGCAAACTGTGCAGAATATCCATTTCAATTTGTCAATTGCTTAATTAACAGGAGGAGGATCAGTCAAGTTTTTCTGGTTATGAGAGCACAGGAGGTGAGTTTCTTTTTTCAGTGTCAATTGCCATTTAATTTTGAAACCTTTGATTTCCTTTTATTTAAATAGTTACTTTAAAAGTAAAGTGAATTCAGGTTATTTATATTGTGAACTTTATGCCTCAAGGGATTTTTATCACGTGAATTCTCTTTGAATGCAAATTACAGTTTGTAAAAATATTTCTATACTCTTTTGGCCAATGGATCCAAAATTATTAGAAAATACTACTCTTAATCAGCATGGAATCTCATAGGTGTTTTCAGAAATTGGCAGTTATGAAAGTTTCCTTGGAAAGTACAAAGTGCTAAGAGTCTAAGAGGAATGAAAGGATAAAGCAAAAATTTTCATGGCTAATGATTTTTAGTAATAAGAGATCTACAAGCCACAAAATAAACCCCAAAATTGTATGAAGTGTCATGTATGTGATTAACACAATCACGTATCTATCTTGTAAGTAACTAACTCAAAGACATAATAAAATTTCAGCAGGCTCACATGGTGCAAGATCACCTTCTGTACTGGTATAACTGTGCAATGACTGGGACTCAGAGCAGAAGGAATTGCTTTTTCAAAAGTGACACTTTCAGTTAAAGGCAAAGCTGTAATACATACCATAGTGTTGGTGAGTGCATTGCCTGGATTTCAGCTAAGATGGTTATTATTTGTCTGAATTTGAGGCTCAGAGGAATTTAGAACTACATTTCAGAGAGTATAAAATCTAAATGGGAGGCGGATAAGATTCTATAGCAATTAAAATGTAATAATATACTCAGTAAAACTGCAGTGGTTGAGGAGGCATTACATCACATTATTACATCAAGATGAATCTGCTTCTCTCTTTTTTCCTCTTTCTTTTTTTTTAAAGAACTGATGTGTATTGCAAGATCTATTTTCAGGTAAAATGTCTTTATCATATCTGCAATGACAACTACAAAACAGAGATTGTGGATAATTGTTGATAATAGCTCCTTTTGGAATGGACAAAGTATATATATTTTTTATAGCAGAAAGTAAATCTAGTAAAATCAGATTCCGTTGCAAGAGTGTTACACAAGCTGGTGTGGTAAGTAGCTGACATTAAAATTAGTACTATCGCCACTAAAGAGTTTTTATTTTCATTTTAGACTTTTCAGAAGATCTCAGGAAATCAAACATCATTTTTGTTATTGGTAAGTAGGATTCCTCATTTAACTGCTACATTTGAATATTCCCATGTTATTTAGCTTTGATCATGTGAATTATTTATTTAGCAAAATAGATTGGCTGAGAATATTTATTCTACAATGTTGGTTTAGTCTTTTGAAAGGGAGTTAGGATTTAATAACATGTCATTAACTTGGGTCTAACCATACTATCAACAGTTGTGTAAAGCTCAGAGCAGGCAGCTCATTTGATTGTGAACATGTTCAAAATAACTCTAGTTCTTTTGCAGTTACAGTTGAGTTGTGTGACTTCCCACAACAAAGCTGTCTCACCATTAATTAAAATTTTACTAGGTCATAGGTTTAACATTTGGCTGAAAAATATCAGGTCTCTTCCCTTCCTTATTTATGAAGCAACTTCTGTTAAATACAGGTTTCAATTCTGCATGTGTTCAGCATTGTGTTAAAAGCCAACAGGCTGCTCATCAGGCATGATCCTAAGACTGAAGCTTTGCAGGTTCAGAGTTTACTTCATATTGCTTTTGGAAATCCACAGAGTAAAAGCACCATGTTAATGCCCTTTATCACATGAGTGTGAGTAATATAATTAGCATAAACTTAGAGCATCTTTTAAAACAAATTATAACCAGAAGATTGATCTTAAAGCTTGGTAGTAATTACTTGGAAAGAATAATTGCTTTTGTATTGAGCAGTTTTTAGAACTGCTTTATAATCAGAGCAGGAACACATGTTTCCAAGGACCTAAGGATAGATACCAGAACATGGGGAATTTTACATAAAACTAAATCAATTTGTGCATTGTTTTTCCTGGGGAAAAAAAGGGACTTCCAAAATTAATAATAAGTGAATGGAAGTTTCATTCAGAATTCAGGAAGCATCAAAAAACTTCCAATACATGCAGATTGAGGGAGATGATCCTTCCTCCCTATCCAGCACTGCTGTGGATGCAGCTGGAGCACTGTGTCCAGTCTGGGCTCCCAGTACAAGATAATCATTTGCTGGAGTGAGTGTGGTGCAGGACCACAAAGATGTTTGAGGAATAGGAGCATCTTTCATTTGAGGACAGGCTGAGAGAACTGAGACTATTCAGACTGGAGAAGGGAAGGCTCCAGAGGATTTTACTTTAAGTATAAATAATTGCATGATGGGAGGGAATGAAGATGAGGGAGCCTCAATCTTCTCAGTAGTGCCCAGTGACATGATGAGAGAGAATGGGGACAACTTAAATGCATTAAATTTCACCTGAAAATGAAAATCACTTTTTTACTATGAGAGTAATCAAACACTGGAACAAGTTGCTCAGAAGCTCTAGAGTCTCCATCTTTAGAGATGTTCAAACCCCAACCAGAGTTCAGCTCAACCTGCTGTGGCTGATCCTGGTGTAACACAGTTGTTTGACTAAATAATTCCAAGAAATTCCTTGCAACATAAAAGATTCTATCATAAGTGTTCTCATATTGCAATTTTATCTCATGCTCTCTTATGCCAAATACAACTTGACTCAGTTTTTTGCAACTCTATTGTTATGTATTTGAAAAAGTAAAATGAGGCTTCTGAAGAGCTCACTGGAGACTTTTCTTAAGGGAAGGGTGCATAACACCTAATTTTCAGTCTTTAAGCAAACTGTAATCTATGCTTACTGCAGTACACCTTCCTGCTGTTCACTACGGTGAAAAAATTTAATTCTCTCTGTCTCACCTATCTTATTGCAAAAATTAATTGGGTTTGTACAAACAGATTTGTAAGAAAAGAAAAGAACACATTCAAGGAATTTTGCCTTTGAAGTTGTCCATGGCAAAGTGTATTTTTCATTTGCCTCTGGGAATCTTTTATCCTACAAGGAGTGACTTTAAATTTTCATTTATAATTCTTATATGCATCTAGTAGCCATCTTGCAGCTTAAAATCGAAATCACACCTTTTCCCTAGTTATTCCTGCTCAGATTTTCTAGTAAATGCTTTCTGGGAGCAGATATAAATTGTGCCTTAATCAAAACTCTGGTTTCTTTGTTAAAAAGGTTATAATAAAAACTTTTACTAAGTCCAAACATGGGTTAATTTTCAGAAAATTATCTAGAATTATTTATACCTTTTCCCAAAATACTTCCATCTCCACCCCCCATCCCTGAACCCCTGAAAAAGTTTCTTGAAATCTTATGAGAAGAGTGAGAGGGTTTTTGGATGAGTTTGTTGAACAACATGAGATCCCCGTGGTTGTTCATCTGTCTGCAAAATCTTGACTTTATTCCACTTAGGCAGTGAAAGTAAATGGTGCTTCCCAGAAACAGATTTCTTGCAGCAGCTCAGTTGAAGTGGCCACAAGCTCTTTTGCCTTGTGTCCTTTTCAGGCAGGTAAATGTGCACGGATCACCTTATAAACACTACCCAAAGGCACACGTTTGTGCAGGCAGGAAGTCACCTCACATGTCAGGCAAAAGCTGCAATCTGATCATTGTGAACGGTACAAGAGTGAAATAAAAATATGAAGAAATCTCACAGAAGCAGAACAAAACTTCTGGGGATGGAGAGAAGGACAAAAAAGCCCCAAATGTCAGTGGTGAAGTGCTCGGTTGCAGTGAGCAGTGCCAGAGATGTTCAGCCCGTGATACCCTGACAACAGAGAGCAGAGAAGTTGGGTTAGAGCAGGCTGCTGGAATGGGAAAATCTATCCTGGGCTCAGGTGTCTTTAAGGATGTTGACTCATTACATAGGTGTGTATTATTTCATGAGGAAATAATAAGATAAAGGTGTTCTAAAGCTAGAATTTTAAAGCTGTACATTTGAAGAAGTTAACGAATGAATCAAAATAAATGCACCATCTGCCATACCTGACAAACAAGATACTGTTTATGACAAAGGGAAAGAAACAGGCAGTTCCCTCCCCCACTAATTACCCTTGAAAGTTTTCCAAAAAGGGAAAGAAAAATAAATACTCTAATTAGCAGAAGTTTACATTAGAGCTAATGTAGGAATTAATTGGAATAAGAGTCAAGTTGGATTAATTAAACAACAATGTCAATGTTTTATCCATATTGCAAAGCAGAGAAAAAGTATCAGCAAATAAAAAACATAGGAGATAACAGCAGGATAATAAAAGAGGCAAAACAAAGATTAATTTGGCCAGTAAAGTAAAATTCAGGAGAAAAAATTGTATAAAGATGCACAAAGATAAAAATGGGTGATGCTCTAATAAATATTCAAAACTTAAGTAATTATTGCCAGTCATTAAAAGACAAACAAGCAAAAGAAAGAAAAAAAAAACACAAAAAAACCTATGCAATCAATTTTAACCACAATGAATGATGAAAGATCTTCCAATTCTTAATTACTGCAATATTCCATATTGCATCCACAAAACTGTCATACATAACACAGTTTCTGGGAGCATTACCCCTCCCTGGCCTCTGCAGGAGCTTCACAAAACATTTGGCTTCGGCTTCGGCTGAAAGTAAATCAGGAGGTTTCAGGAATCTTTCTGCACTTTGGATCAGGAACAAACTCCCTGCTGACTTGTAAATGAGGTGTTTAAAGCTTAGTTAATATAACCACTTTCCCCTAGAGAATCTTTGTTATATTCTTGTTGATGATCTAAAGCTGATAATTGCTTAACTCAGTGTAAGAAAAAACAGCTTTTTAGCTGACACTGAAGATATTGTCACCATTTACACCTAGAAGCAGACATTATCAGCTGCACACAGGAGCTTCTTGTGCACACACCAAAATTCAACAAGCAAATATATCACAATACTCAAACTCTTTATTTGTCTCAGGTATGTCAGACCTTGAATGGCATAACCTAATTCAATTTAAAATTAACTTATGCCTGCTTTGAATATAAGGTTTAACCAGACGAGGTCCCTTCAAACCTAAATTTTGCTACAATACCTGTACTCCTTCTGCAATCAGAAAAGCATAGAATTAGCAGTACTGATAATTAAACCCCCAGTCAGTCCAAGCTAACTGTAGATACTGTGGAAGCCTGATTTCCCTGACTTCCCATGAAATAAACCTCACATTTTCTTTAAGAAGGATGAAAACTCAGTGATGTCCCAGGATATTGCATCATTCTGCCAACATGTACAACACGTTTTTTCTAATGAAAATAATTTCTCAGAAAAAAGAAATACACAGAAAGTGTTGAGGACTTTTATTGTTGTTAAGTAATAGTACAATTCCTGTATGGTTTCACATAGACTAAAATAATTTGTGAATAACAGATGAAGTGCTATTGAGAAACCTTCAAATGCCACATTCTGAAGTTAAGGCTTATTTTTACTTGACTATATAATCCAAGTAGCATTGATAAAATTTTTGCTTGAATTTAGGAATAGATTGACTGGGCTCATTTTGGTTTCAGTTCAGACTTCTGAGGCTCCCTTGTGCAGCTAGGTTTCCCCTGCAGGCATTTCTGCCTGATACAGGGATGATACTCATTATGATAACAAGGTCTTGAAATTGAAACACTTTAAAATAAATGGTGGGACTGTCTTGTAAATCCTACTGCTGGCATTTTATATAAATGCTCGTGATATTTTAGTATATTATAAACTTGTAAGATTTAAAATAGAGGCATCTCAGTCTGTTTGCATGACACTTTTGCTCTACCAGTATTTCTGACAGCAAAGCTGGCCCGTGCACTGCTCATGCTGCTTCTTCCTGGCCCTGCTCACTCGCAGGAGCAGCCCCAGCTCTCTCTGTCGTCATTAATTCATCTGCTGGTGATGTGCTCTAGGTCACCATGGTACATTTGAGTCACCTGCCCTGGCCTTCCCAGTCTGGGGGGAGATTCGGGCAGGAGGGAGAGAACTGAGACGTTGGACTGATGCAGCTGACTGCAGTTGAACACCCAGAAGTGCTGCTTGCCCCACTCGCTGAGACCGTTCTTCTCCCCTTGAAGGACTCTCTGTGTAGCATTTCTGCAGTCAGTAAATTGGGAAAAGTAGCCACCTAAGTCGGCAGTGCTGCCAGAAAGTTATTTACCAGAAGATCCCCTCTCACAGGCCGATGAATCAACATAATGGAAGAGAATACTGCACTAAGGGATTGCAGAGACCTTTTAATCTGGCCTTGTCTGCAGGAAAGCAATATAGAGAACTGCATTTAATTTCTGTGCTAGTACTCTGGTTCCACATTCTTGCTTACTATTTGTATCAAAAAGCACAGAGGGACACTCAAAGAGTTCTATTTCCAAGAATAACCTTACTGATTAATACGATGGTCTTAATTTCTCCACCTGCAATTTTTGGATTTTTATTAAGTTTCCAAATGAGCTTTCAGGCAAGGTGTACTGCACTGAGCAATACTAGGAAAATACAAAAGCATGCTAACATTGAAGAACTGCTGGTAGTTCTGTATTGTCCTACAGGTCACATCACAGTCATAATTCCCCTGGTTGTTTTCTAGGCTGTAGCTATTTCTCTTCATGTCATATATAGAAATCAGAAGACAACATGATTAATCTGAATAACAAGTTATCATGAACCAACACTTTTTTTTTTCAAAGTATACGTAGGCAGATCACAGGATGACAGAACAGAAAAAATGACAGTGTTCATAAAGAATCTTATGCCTTCACAACAAAAGTGGGGATACATTTTTCTACTAACAATTGGGCCATTGAGAAAACTTGATTACCTTTTTCAATGCCCTGAGTATTGTCCATATGAAAAACAGTGTAGCAAGTCACAGTGAAGTCTAAACTGAAAAAATCTTTTTGCTAGCCTTTATTCATTTTTCTAAAGAAAAAAAATTACATGAAGAAAGTTTACCTGGAATAATAGGTGCATATGAAACATGACAGAGTTAAGAAAAATATCCACTAAAAGAACAGGTGCAATTTTTGTAAAACTATAAATTGATAATGAACTTCATGGCTGCAGGAGTAATTTGCTGTTAAAGCTGCTTTTAAGTACATACTCTGAGCAAGAAGGAAACACCTAATTAGTAAGAAAATGCACTTTCACATCCTTCCTTTCCCATCTGAATCACTCTATTTCAGTCACATTAGGGAACTTCGGAGGGAGACAAGATAATATTTTAATTTCAGACACATAAATTAATACTGGTGTAAAGGCCAAGTTGTGCTCAGCCCTCAATGCTGAATTTCCTGGGAATTCAGTCTCTTCTCAGATCATGCCAAGCAAGAACTGTGGTCTCATTCATGGATAAGAAAGGACAAGACTTGATAAAGTGGGTTGTATGCATCTGTCAAGCACTAGGATGCTTTGCTACTCATCAGATGAATCTAAATTAATACCAGTGGCCATAAAAACTACCATTTTTAGCACATAACTTACTCAAATGTGTTTTTTAATTTTTAAAGAGTTCAGCATGTTAATCTGTGCTTTGTTTAGACTCTTCTATTAAAAGATGGTAATTTTAATTAATGTTTTGGAGGCACACTCATTATTGTGTATACCCTGCATATTGTGCCATTCTGACAGTGTTCTTTTTTAAAATACTAACACAAAAAGGTATTTGAAGCACATCAAATTTTCAAGTATTTACTTGATAAAAAACCAAAAATGTCCTTGTATTGTTATTTCTGAAAAGAGATCTAATTTATTTTCTATATGAAGAGAAATTATGAAATTTCTCATTGGGCTCTGCATTCAGAAGAGAAACAGTTACATAAGAAAAAGAATACAATAATCTTTATAGCTGGGTATTTTAATACTCTATATATACACCAAAGAAATATGATTAAATTACTGCTCTGTTAGCATATACAAGACCAGGAGACAA
This sequence comes from Acridotheres tristis, assembly GCA_037013685.1. Classification (NCBI taxonomy): domain Eukaryota; kingdom Metazoa; phylum Chordata; class Aves; order Passeriformes; family Sturnidae; genus Acridotheres; species Acridotheres tristis. The sequence goes on from CM072895.1 coordinate 12,582,873, forward strand.
AATGTGTAAACAAACTTACTGATCTAAAAAAAAAACCCAAACGGGCCAGAAATACAATTAATTGCCACTCAGATATTTAAGGGATTCATTACTGGTAATTTGCCTGTAATTTCACTACATCTGTTTTTTTACAGCCACTCCTATTTCTTCCTTGTTTTCTTTCAACTAGTGCTTTTACAAGACAATAATGTTCTGCCTATTATAGTAATGGAAAAACAGCATGCAACCCCCATTGGCCAGAAGATAAGGCTGCAACAAAGTTAATTCTAGAAAAATTGTAGCACAGGTGTGATTCTCACAGACAGGCTGGTCATTCTCCCTGTGAAGCTGAAGTAAAATCACAGAAGACAAACTCCTTTCTTTGATGCTACTTCTTTATGATCCAATTTTTAGTCTCAGCTACAGTACTGTAATTTCTCTGAAAATTATACGCTCAGAGCAATTATTTCTTACATTGAATGCAAAAGTTAGAAGAAAGTTCAATTGAGGCAGAGACGGTGCTAAGTTTGCTCTACTGTGACCATGTTATTCCTATATGTTTGTGGAAAGATAAGGAAACAGGAAATCCACATATTTTCTAGCATCTTAAATGCACGCAGCAGAGCTGTGCAGCCCTACCTGCAAGTCCCAACAGTTGATAAATAAAACATGTCACCTGCTGAAAAAAACTTTACTGAAAAGAGCATAGTCTTCCTCCAAGGCTATAAGTAGCTCCTGCTGCAGTAGATCTTCTGAACAGATCCATGAAAGGCTGCAAAATTGCTGCCACACGCAGGGAGGTTTTCTGCACAAACTCAGAGCGGCCATTGTGGCTGAGCCGCCCCCCACGGCCTGGCCTCAGGGCCTCGCCTCCGCCGTGCCGGCAGCGCTGAACTCACCGCGCTGCCACACCTGACAGGCGGCTTCCAGCAGCAGCCGTGGGCTGTGCTCCCATCCAGCCGGGCGGGGGTGGCTGCAATGCCTCAGCAGGAGCCTGCAGACAGAGACCTTTGGCTGTCCGTGCCATCGGCCTTGCAGCGGAGGGAGAAGGAGCCGCCTCCATGGCGGAGCTGGGCCGGGCACGGGCAGGGCTCTGGGGCCGAGCTGGGGCCGCTCGCCGGCCGAAGGAAGCCGGAGGCTGGAGGTGCCATTCCTGCCAGGAGGATACCCACAGCATTCCCTGGGTTAGTGCCCTTCCCCTCCGGGCCGCTCTCTCCTATGGGCAGGACCGGGCCAGGTGCAGCTGGGAGCTCGTTGTTATTTCTCTCACAGCGGTGCAGTGAGCGTTATTTCACTACCATTTGTTGTAGCTGTCAAACTGAACATGCACGGAGTGAAATACCCTTTTCCTCAGGCTGTTTCATGCTTTTCCTTCACGTGTTAATGGTGTTTTAGGAACAGGTTGTCTTCTGTGAGAGATTTCACACTGTTGTGACTCCTTCAACTTCAACACATTTTTGAGTCAGCACTGTAGTTGTATCAGAAGGGAAGTATATGACTTGTTCCACTGTAGATAGTGTCTCTACAAAAAAACTTTGCAAAATAGTCAATGTCATCGATTTCCTCCCATTTTCGCGGTGGCTATAGTTTGAGAATTGGAAGATTTTTGTTCTTTTCTAGTTCTAGTTATTTTTTCCCTCACATAGGTGGGCCTGGTTCTGGCAAAGGTAGCCAGTGTGAACAGTTAGCCAAGAAATATGGATTTACTCACCTGTCCACTAGTGACCTTCTCCAAAATGAGTTATCATCATTATCAGAGAGAAGTAAATTGATCAAAGACATCGTGGAATGTGGTGAACCTGTGCCTGGCGTGAGTGATGGTTTTATTTGGGGTTCTAATGGTTAAACAAAGGCAGTAGTAGGAATATTGTCTAAAACAGTGGAAATAGATACTGGAGATGATGTTCAGTATCTCAGTACATTTTAGTAAAATTAATCTATAACCTCAGGGAGACATTTCCTTTTTGCCAAATCCATGGCACTTGTTTCCCTTTTCAGTGCCAGTATTTCTTTATGTTTCACATAGGCAATAAATTAGACATGAAGTACAGTGAGACAGATGCATTGCAAAATGTAAGTACAGAAAACAAACTTTATGTCCTTTTTATAGTGTTACATTTCAGATTCAGAGCTGGTCCTCCTGGCAGCTATTTTAAATTACAGTACCTGCAGCAGTTCCCTGCAGAGCTGGCTGACATCCCAGACTAGCTGGACTGCAGCTTAATGGAGATTGTGAAGGCAGAGGGTGTTGTTCTCAGCTGGACCTGACTTTTACATGGCAGGGCCTCAGTCCCAGTTCTTGGTGGGTCTTCAGCAACTGCAGCTAGGTCACAGGATGTGTTTGTTAATGAAAGATACTGGGAAATGCTGTTCAGGGAAAACTAAAAGCTGTGCTCAGGCTTGATTTTGATTGCTTTGCTCTTCAGTGTGTTTGGTCAGATGGGGTCACTTTCCATGTAATATAATTATACCAGTGACATAGCAAAATGCAATCAGATTGGAAAATGCTGCAGCAGTACTCTAGAGTTTCACAGGTATTAACATTCATTTTGAAACGATGAAGTATTCTGAGCTATCTGGAGGGTACTTTGGGAAATCTTGGATGGATTGCATTAGATTTGTGTGGCATTGCTAGTCCTGAGAGAATAAAAAGCAGAGTGGCCTGCTACCTGCAGGACAAGAAAAACGCCTGCATTGACAGGACCTACTTATAGCCAAACAGGGCCGTTGTCAAGGGTGTAGAACTAAAGTCAGTGCAACAAACAAAAGTATCAATCTTTCTTATTATTTAACCTACTAATTCCTTCTCTTTCCTATACAGGGTATTGTTGTAGAGCTACTGAAGGAAGCCATGGTTTCCAAGCTAGGGGACACAAAAGGATTCCTGATCGATGGGTATCCCCAAGAGCTGAAAGACGCAGAAGAGTTTGAGAGCAAGGTGACCATACCCCTGGAATGCTGTTGTAACTCCTGTAATTCTGGTGCTGCTTCAGTCCCTCTCTTCAGCTGATTGCAGCAGGGACATGTAAAAAGCCAATCCAGCAGAGCTGTGCTGCTGATCAATGAAATTTTGGCACCCCATCAGTACAGCAAATCTAGCTGTTGCCCTTACCTACTCAGACTCCAGAATACTCTAGAAGGAGAAGTAAAGGCTGATTTTACCTAAATTTAATGTAAACCAGGAACAATTCACATTTAGTGGAAAGCATACTTTTAGAACCATTTTTTTGGTTCTAGTGTATAGTGCTGTACTTCTGATCAAGCACTATCTGATGCAGGTTCATAGAAGTATGTATCTCCACAGTTAGTATTTATTACCAGTAAGCCAGCTCTGCTAAATCTTGCTTCCACTTGAAACAGCCAAACACAGATTTAATTTTTGTGATGAGTAACAGGTGGTACAGCCATAAAAAGAGCGTTCTGCAAGTGCCTGCGTGGCAATTCCGAGAGTTATCGATTTCCTCAGGATGTGCTAAGACCTCGTGAGAAGTCTCAGCCGTACATTTCTCAGTCTTCAGAAAATACTCTGAGCCTATGAATGAATCTGCCAGGGCTTAGGAGAAAAGAGGTGGTGAATTAGGGATAATAGTTAGTATTTGTTACATCATATTACACTCCAAAATAAGTTTATAAGGTAATAAAACTTTAATGAATCCCCTGTTTTCTCACTGAGCGTTTAGCTGCTTTATTTAGTTGATTACCATAAAAGCCTAGCAAGATATAGGCATCAGAAGCCAGACAAAATAATGAGCAATGGGATTTGCTATAGAAGCCATTCATAGAAATGTTGACTTATTAGTAAAATGCTGTAGACTGTTAAAAAGATGCTGGAGATTTCTTTATTTTGTGTCTGAGGAGGAACTATTTCAGCAGTGCTGTTTCTCTGGTAGGCAGGCATGTTTGTGTCCTGTGGACTCTTGTCTATATTATGAAGTGGGATTTAGAGATTGTAGTGTCCTGCACTGAGGTATTCCCAGGCAAATGTCTTAATGCATCCAGTGCTGAAGCAGAGCTCCTTGAAGTTCCCTGAAAGCAGCAAAAGATCCCAAAGTCCCAGACTGCATTTGGAGTAAAAGACAAGGACCTCAAGTGACTGTTTTGGACATGCTGTCACCCCTGTTGTGCTTTGTATCCACTTTTCACAGGCCAGCTCTGAGCCGCTCAGTAAGACTGTGAAATATTTTTAAATGAGTCGTTTTTGAGATAATGCTTTGCTGTTCTTTCCAAAGGGTGATGAGAAGTTCATAAATTATAATTGAATGAAAGAGGTGCACATTAGGCCTTAATTAATGGCAGCAAAGTACAGATGAATAATGCTACATATCTACATGATATCTAAAAATCTTTATAATTGTTAATAAAGACCTGCTGTATTTAGAAGACATCAAGAATAATGCTTATATTTCAGAGCTTGACTCATAAACAGAATGAGCTATGTAGAACCAGCTTATTCTCTGGCCAATTTTATCCAATTCCCTTTTATGATACAATTTTACCCAGCCATAATTCTAGAGAAGCACAAAACTCTGTTCTCTCCTCGGCCTTTCTACAAGGTGAACAAACATTATTAAATTATATATTCCACAGCACCAGGTGGGAAGTACTCAGTCAGACAGAGTAAAGGCCCAGAACATTAGACTCGTTTGGTATGTATTATTTAAGCTAAATTGTGCCAGGAAAATAGTAATTTTTTGAAAATAAAAAAGAAGCAAAAATTGCTGTAATACCTGATAAGGGCATTACTTTCACTTTTTGTGGATTTTAGTTTGGAAGAAAGATATTTCTGTAATAGTTTGAATTCCATATAGCAATACTGAAACTTTTAAGAAAACCATGTAAATTTTTCAAAAGTAAATCAGACTGAGTATATCCAGCAGGATAATATTATCTGATCCTATCAGTCAGTATCATCATTATCCTCATTGTAAGGTGATGAGTATAACTGATAAAAGGAATTATTTCCTATTTATTCCATTATAATTTAGAGCAGACCATGGAATTCCTCATGTAAAACTGGGAGGAAATAACTTCTCACCTTCCTAATCCAGTTATACAAAAAGGGCATTTGTTTAAATCATTGATTAAGCCCACATATTTTTTTAATTCTCTACGTCTCCTGCACTATTAAAACTGCCTTATTGGCTTTTTTAACCCCCAAACCCCGTGCTGCTACAGCTAATAGCATTAATGTTTTCTGTGTGGAAGAAATGGGTAGATAAAAGCCTGTCATTGAACTGTCTGACACAATCCCTTGGCTTCAGCTTCCCTTACAAAGTCATTAAGGGTAGTAGAAAGGTCAACACAATCCAGATATCCTCAGTCAAATGCAGAAGGCCTGACATGAAATATTTACCTTTAGAATATTTCTTCCTTTAAGGGCTGTCAACAAAGATAACAATGACGATTTCCATATATTGGTCATTTAGACTTTCTTTGCTGTAGCTGTGGTAAAAATATGATTTTGTAATGGTCACTAGTGTGAAGAGCAATCATGTTTTTTCAAGTCTTCTCACTTTTTCCTGAAAAGTGTTTTCCAGATCCCCTCTGGGAAGGGAAGGAATGAGAAAAAGACTGGGAGTGTCATTGAAGGATTAAATACATAACTGCATGGAAAAATTTACTTTTTTTCCCCATTGATCCCATAACCCCTGTATTTTGCTTGAGATAGTGGAATTTATCACTTTGGACTCAGCCCAGCAGTTTTTGCTCATACAGAATCTTGTGTCAGAGAGTACTGTGCCTAAGCAGGGTGCATGACTGTGCATTCCAAGATTTATGCTAAACGACATACATATTTTTCAGTGTTTCAGGGAAAGAATGATGAGAATTTGTATTTAGAACTTTTGGCTCTCTCTTAAAATACCATAAAGAACATTTTACTCTTTCTTGCCATTTCTTTTTTTCCCATAAAGTACTGCAGTATCTATGATCAAATGTAGAGAGAGGATTATTTATGATCTTTGCTAGGCCTAAGAATAAAAATAAATAAATCTGAATTTATTTTTATTAGAGAAAAGGACAGACTCTCCCTCATGACCAGTTTGGCCCTAGCCGAACAGCATTAAATGACCAGCTTCCCACAGAATTTGGAAATTACTTGCCAATTTGAAAATGCAGAGAAGTGTATCACATCCTTCCTTTACAGCATGGGTAGGAATAATGTGGGTGCACTGAAGGACATAAAATACTGTGTGACATAAAGTAATTCACAGGATGTATTCCTGTGAATATTTGATGGTGTCCCTGAGCCTGTCTCTTGTTACTCATTTCCATTTCAAGTGGGTACATTTTTATGTGGACATTTCCTGCTACTGCATCGTGAAGTATTGAACTATAGTTTACCACTCCCTTTTCACACATTGAACAAAGAAAAGGCTACAAATACAACTGAGTCAAATAATCCATAAGTCCTGTACTGTTTGCATCAATCAAATAATGAACTGGTGCTCTTCAGTCCAAGCAACCAGAATTTGTCAGATCTTCTCTCTTTATCTCTCTGTGTAGAGCCCAGGCAAGCACAGCCTTGCTCCTCACTGCTGGCACCCCTTAGTGCTGCTGCAATGAACAGTGTTTGTTAATAAGCATAATTTCTCCATAGACAAATACAATTCACTAATAAATTCTTTGGTGACTGTTTTGGTGTTATCCAAACAAAACCTGTTTTACTGGGCCAGAACTTTGAATGTTTGTTGTTTTCCTTTGTCTCTAGATTGGGGAACCAAAGCTTGTGCTCTGCCTGGACTGCTCTGCAGGAACCATGAGCAGTCGCCTTCTGATGAGGAATCAGAGCAGTCACAACTCTGAGGACACTGAAACCACCGAGGAAAGAATTGAAAGCTACAACCAAGCATCAAACCCTCTGATTGCGTACTATGAAAGCAAGACACAGTTATGCAAGGTAAATTACTTGACCTTTTAAATTAAACTATTGCTTTTTACTTCAATTATATGAGCAATATTTGGAAAACACTGACATGACTTGATTTATGAACTGTTCCTGCACTTTCCAGTTGTTCTCATTTTACAATTCCCTGATTTGTTTGTAACTTCTGCAAACTTCTGAGTTCCACATGACAGTTCGAAAGAAAAAAACACTGATGTATCCTTAGTCAGAGAACATATCCTGGATCAATAACTCATCTTTATAGAATCTCTTATTAAACATAAATTCTGGAAAGCTTTTCTTTAAGTATTAGGATGTATTACTGTATAAGATCCTTCAAAATTAATACTAAAGATGATGTTAATCCAAAACCCTTTAGTAAAATTTTCAAAACTGACAGTGTGTATCCTGAAATTAAACAGACCTGCATACAAGAAAGATCTTTTTGCTTAAATAAATAACATAGTTTTCTTAATTTCAATGGATTATTTGAGTTTACACCTGCTCAGGATGTGATATTTAAAGCATTCTTTTTATTCTATAATCAGTACTCTAAAGAGAAGCAAGAAAAATTCCATCAGTGCACTTAGCTGGCACATTTGTAGACTCATTAACATAGGATTTTGGGGATTTTTTTCTTTATTTCTCTGCTTTCTCATGGAAAACTATCCCTTAGTTCACCTACAGAAAGATCTAGTCCTACTGCTCGGTCTTGTCCGAAAGGAGAAAGAGTCCAATAATAGTTTCTGGAAATATTAGGGGATCTATTTTTTCTAGAGGCTGTAGCAAACATGCAAATCACCTGCCCCAAACTTTTCTCCTTTGCAAAGTTCCCAAAAGAGAAATGTGCAGCTAATTTGTGCACCAATATCCTGACCTGAGAATAGGGTTAATGACACAATGCTGAGAAAAATGATACTCAAAGGAAGAGTCCTGATTTGTGGTCTTTCCTAACCCAAACAATAAATGCACTTAGAACAAAGTCTAAGTGGCAGAAAAAGGTTCCTATTTACTTTTCATCTTTAGGCTTACAAACGACTATGTGGTTTATTTGTTTTTGCTTTGAGAAGCTATCTTGCTAAAATTGCAAGGATGTGCCTAACTAAGAATTCAGTGCAATGCACAATACACCAACACAGCACAATGCCAAGGAAAACAGAGCTCTCTGTCTCAATATATGTTCCAGGGAGCTGTGCCTACCACAGTGTTTCCCTTTTTGAAGCATCAGGGAAGTGACAGCCCCAAAGACAGTGAAACCACACTTAACACTTTCACACAGATTTTGTAGTCATGGTTTGCCTCATTTCCCTTGATATGGACTTTCCTTGCCCTTCCTTAATGCTCCTGCTGCAAGTTCCTGCTCCATCCCCTACATAATTTCCTTGCTCGACCAGTGCCTATAGTACTTTCCTTACAATGTCTGGAGATTGTCTGAACTTGCTTCTGGTGAATGTGGTGTTTACCATATATCCATCTTCCAGGTGGAACCATTGGGTATGAAAGCTCTGTAAAATCAGCTTTATAAACATTATTGTGGAAAATGTCTGTTAAAACTATTTTAGTGGTGAATATGTTTAAGCTACGTGTGTTAGAAGAAAGCAGAGTCAAGGGGAAGTTTGCAATTCCCAGGACATGGGGTTAGTTTCTTATTTATAGCAACAGATTTTACACACAGCCAAGCATTGACATTAGCAGCCACTGGGTGTTCTCTGAATGATGAAAGTAAATTCAGGTGGAAAGCAGAAAAACTGACAATAATAACTTCTGATCAAATATATCACATATAACATTTGACTGCAGTTTTTTTGTGCAGGCTAGGCTAAAATGGTCTTGTGTTTGTTTTTTGGGTTTTTTTTTTGTAATATCATACACACATGCACAGAAGACTGAGACTTTACCTAGAAGCAGTCTAACATGTTTAATATTTTGCTTTCCCATTTTAATTAAAACATCACATATTTCAGTGTTGGGGATTTGTTCATTCCTAAGTGGGTTTCTCACTCTCCAGCACTGTCCAGTGCTGGCTGAAGAGGTTAATGCTCCCATGGAGATGCTGCTGCCTCTATAATTCTGTCTCCTGAAATTCTGTGTGTGTGTTTCCTATCCACTTCAGACAAAGCCGTCAAGGTTAATTTACAAGTGTTGATTTGACCCCTTAAAAATAAATTTTCATCTATATTAATGGATTTATTTTAAATCACTCATGGACCTCCATGTAACTACAGATCAGAGGCAAATGTACTCTTTTTCTTAGGCAAAGCTGCTGGCATCCAGTAGATTCAGGGAAGCGATGCCTGCCTGAGGATGCTATTTGGAGATCCAGATCAGTCTGTGATCCAGGATAAGCAATGGCCAAAGCATCTGAAGAGAAGCTGTTTAGAGAGGAAGAGGAGTCTAAAAGAATAGTTAATTCCTGCCTAGGTTTGGTTTTTCAACATAAGCAGCTCTTCAGTGAAAGGCCCACTGAGCTTTATATCCCTTGGGATTGCAGCAATGCACTTTCTTAAGCATGCAGAGGAGTAGTGGGTGTTGAGATTCTAGAGGAATACCAGAGCCTAAATCTTGCTAACTTCCATCAACCTTTTCTAGCCAACTTAGTGCAGCTGGCTAAAGACCACTAAATTCTAGGTATTAATTGTAGAAGTGATCATGTGTTATGGGGCTTGACTGTAGCACCCAGCTCCACCTTGCCACAGAAAAGAAAATCAGAAATCGACTTGTGTAACAAGAAAATGGGGTTGGCATACTGGCGTAATTTATTTTCTCCAGTTAAGTGTATTTGGGGTTGGACAAAATTTTCCACAGACTGGGAACAGCACATGACAGCAGTGGGATGTATTTAATTTGTCCTATCCACTCCAAAGGTTTTCAGTCCTGAAACAGGCTGATTAAATATGCAAATGTAAAATTCAGTCCTGGGCAGAAGGCCAGCAAAAGGTCTGGTGTGGGAATTAGATGTTGGCTGCACACTCAGCAGAGGAGGAGCTGATCTGTAACACCACATCAAGGTGTGGTGAGAGTACAATGCCAAATGAGCTTTCTTACTCTGTGCATTGGAAGAGGAGTTAAGGCATGGTTGGACGGAGCCTGACAAACACAGTGCAGACAGAAAAAACTCAGCTCTGACCCGGCTTCCTCTGCCCTCTTTGGGAACTCTCTCCTTGCTTTACTTGCACAGAAGAGGCAAAGGTGTATGGTTATAACAGCATTCCCACTTTAATTCTCGAGGATGTTATGACTTTCCCCAGCCTGGAGTTGTGCATAGGTGCATTCATAACTAACTAATATGATATGTGGAACTGGAACATTTTTCCGTTCTGCTGACCTCTGAACAAGAACAGTGACCTGGTGAAGCTTACAAAAGCTCAGGATTGTGCTGGAAATTTCCCTTTGGCCAAGATTCCCTCTTTGTGTTTCTGCTTAGCAGTGGAGGCTTGAGGCATGGACAGAGGGTGAAGGCTGTGGGTGCAGATGAAACACCTGTGAACCTGACAGGAATAAACAGCAGCAATCCTTCCAGCACCCTGCTGAGGTGAAGAACTGTGTACGTATTTGCAAGGGAAGATGAACTGACTGAAGAATGAAGGGCAAAGGCAACAGTGTCCTCACTTTTCTGCTGAGGCATTAAGTTTCTAAATTGTGTTCTGGAAGGTAAAGTAGTTGTGACTAATAAGAAATTTTTCAATTACTATTTTTTTTAAATCATGTTTTGGGGATTTACTTTAATATGCCATGATTTCTTTTGTAGTCAGTTACACAACACCCACCTGCTGCTAAGGACAGCAAATGACTGCTTTTCAGTAGACCTTGTACTGGAAATGCCAGGGCTGAAAGCATTGCCTCAAAAACACTGCCTGCAAGCCCCTGGTTCTGTGGGAATCAGCTGCTTCAGATAAATGACATTAAAGGAATTAAACAAAATTCATTATAGTAGTAGTAAGCAGATAGATACTGTTGGTTTTAAATCTTATTTCTCGGTGAGTTCCAAGGCAGCTGGACAGAAAAGTGAATCTGAAAATTTAGTAGACACCTACTTGTGTTTTGACATGGCTAAATGTAAATCCCTTTGAATATATGGCCCTCTCTCAACTGAGAAGAAAGGAAGAAAGAAAAGAAGATTGTTTTTAATATCTGACTCATCCTTTAAAGCTTTTTTGAAGTGACAGTATGTAGGAGGGTAGTAAGTAAAAGAGAAGAGCAATGCCTTGGTAGTCAAGCAAGACAGCCCTGATCCTACCTAGCTAACATAAGATACCTGGTAGGTGTCTGACATACAAGTTTCCTATCCAAAGTCTGAGGAAAAGGGCACGAGTATAGCAAATAAGCCAAGCCTGCCAGAGCAGAGGATTGGGGGTGTCCAAAAACTTTTACCATTTCAGATCACATGCTATGAAAGCTTAGCCTACAAAGTCCATCAGAAGATCGTTTTTCTGTGCTAACTTCCTTTCTTTTTATTATTTTTTGTCAGTGTTGTTCTAGTATTTCTGAAGTGTTTCTAAAGTCACTTGCAGTCACATTTTCCATAAGCAGCATGAAAGAACATGTGACCATCCACCCTCTCCCAGTCTCCCACTTGTGAGCCTTCCCTTGCTGAGCCCATTATAATTGTGTGTAGGGAGGGGCGACTACCCTCTTTCCAGAAGGGATAATCAATGGTAATAGTGAGAGCAGTTATGTGCTTTATTTCCATCTTTTGAAAGGTTCTCAGAGACCCATTAACTCTGATAGATAAGGATGTGGGGAACAAAGGAACAAGTGATTCTCTATTCCCCCTTTGGTGCTCTGTAGCCCATTAGATGAGAAACTGATGTAGAAAGATATATCAGAAACATTAGCAGGAGATCATAGATAAAACACAGCAGAAAATGCATGCTAATATGAATAGGTCTCGGGGCAGTGTGTTTTCAGTGGATTTAGACAGCTTGATCCATTGCTGTGAGAACCAGGTGCTGCACAGTCTCAGAGAGATTTTCTAAAACTCTAATGACAAAGACATAAATGTTAGTGACAACACAGCTGAACTTGACTGACCTTCAGTAAGAAGCTTCTAACTACTGAGTTCATTCCAGAGTCTGTCCTCAGCCGTCCTCTCTACAGACACTCAGGTTCTTCTCAGTGACAGTATATGTTTAGAGTTCTAAATTTCAAAACCTAAAATAAATGGAGATTCGTTGACAGAAAACTTAATTGGTTGATTTTAATGGCAAAAGGAGCAACACTGTATTATAGAGATGGTTACTCCAGTAATTTTTTCATATGAGCTCATTAAATTCCTCTGTATTTGAAGTTATCAAAAACCATAGCTACATTTCAAAACTGTGGAAAACTGTTTATAGATCTTGTTTCATGAGAAGCCAGCCTTAAAAAGCCTTGAAAACAGGCCTAATTTATGAGGTTTGTTATAATCTGAGGAAGAGAAATAGAGAGTTTTTCTTTGGAGCTACTGAGAGTGTTGTTGAATTACTGTAGTACTAGATGTGAATTACTGGCACATTAAGTTAAGTTTTGTGCCACGATGTTAAGTTAGTTTTATGAATTGGGCCTTTGTTATTTAGGAGGCCGGCATGGGAAGCACTGGGGCTGTCATTAGTCAGGCCCATCCATATTTTATTGCTACTGTTAGGAAGTCAGCATTCCAGCCTATCATAAAGCACGGCAGTTTCCCTGCTTACAGAACTAATTCTTCATCACAACTCCCTAGATCTAGATGTGCCTGTCTCTGCTCAGCTCTACAAAAAGCAGCAGCAGCAGCAAATGCCACCATGAAGGGCAGTGAGGGCAGAAAGGGAACTGGGAGCTGGCCAGGGCACCGAGGGGAGCTCAGCTCACTCTGTCACAAACCCTTGCAGTCAGGCACAGCTCCCTAAAAGCTGGCCAGGCTGGGTATCCAGTGCTGGAGCTCTGGGTGTGGAACAGGCTGGTGAGATGTGCCAGCACTTCTGACAGGATGCAACGGGCACCAAACTTCACAGCATCTGCAGATGCCACCGAGAGTGCAAACCAAGCTATGGAGAGTGCCTGCAGTCCCTGCTGGATCTCTGCAAGGAGCAGCTGCTGACTCCCACACGGAACTCAGCACCAAGGGACTTAGAGGTACATGGGCTGCAGTCAGCTGTACAGGAGCTGGCTGCAAGACAACGTCATATCTAAGCAGAATTTCTCGGCCTATTTAAAAATACATTTATTTGAATATGAAACTCCTTTAATTCTCCTGCAGACCAAAGAGATGGCAGAAAGAATTATAGGCATGGATGTCCCCTTCAAACACTACAGTTTTCTAGCTTTCTAGTCAGCAACTTGGAGATGAAAATGCAGCAGTTCGGAAAAAATCCTTTCATGAAGTTGTCATGGGTCCATTTAATCTTGTGCAAACTGCATGCATGCATGAAAGACTTAAGCATGGAGAAGCAGAGAAGAATCTTGCTTTAAAGACCAAAGCTCTCAGCAGGCATTTGAGGAAAGGAATAATAAGCAGAAGCATCTGTGTGGAGTATGCAGCCAGTGTGAAAGCTGCTTCTGTCACTGCTGGGAGGGCAAAAGAGAGCTCTCCTTCCTCAGGTGACACAGCATGGGATGGACATGAAACTCATTGCTCAGAACAACTCACTTCTGCCTCACGTTTTCCAGGGAACACAGACAAGTATTACTGGCTGCAGGTGCCATTTCTCTCTGCTGAAATGCAGCTCTCTCATCTTCAGCAAAGTAAATTTCTTTCGTGTTTGTGAAGTACAGTCTTGTAAAATAGCTTGATCAGAAAACTGAATCTTTGGGGTGTTAAAGAAAAAAATTGCTTCAATGAAAGTTGAGTTCTTATACCACAAAAGCAGTGCCCTTATGAAAGATAGTGGCAAAGGATGTCATAAAACCAGAACCAGTTCACCAAATTTGCAAATACAAATGCACTGGAATTCATTGATTTGCTGAGTTACTGTGGAGTGGCCAAAGCCCAGAGTGCTGTGCAGCCCTTCAGAAGGACCTCGTCAGGTTGGAGTGATGGGAAAAGGGCCCTTGGCAACTGTTCTGTATCAAAGGTGGAACTTTACTTTAAAACATGAGTACTTAAGAGTTTAAGCTCCCTCACTTGACTAATGCACTTTGCTACAGACAATCAAGCCTGCAGAACCTTCTTACAGAAATCTGTGGAAACAAAATGGGTAATCTGGTTTCTTGAAGCTGCTCCTCTACGTTAGAATGCTTGTACCATGGAGCAGAACAACTTTGATTTTATATTAGACCACTTTTTTGTGCCAGTGTTTAGATTCTGAGATAATTCTTTGTAACTTAATCAAAACTGGTTTTTTTCTGTTTCATAGGTTGATGCAGAAGGAACACAGGAGGATGTTTTCCTGGAAATCTGCAAGACAATTGACTGTTTTCTGAAAAAGGAAGAGGCAGCATTTTCTTTTTCAGCAGAAATGTAGTAATGGTGTGTAAGGTGTGTACACAGCCTTGCCCATGTGCACCCCACAGCCATGATTTGCTGGTCAAAGCAGTGCTGCTTCCTTGAGAGGTATCTGGAATTTGTGCATGTGGCGTGTTACTCTAGATGAAATCTTTGTTCTGACAGTACACGCAACAGAAAGTGATCTGTATGCTAACCCCACTCTAAGAACTGTATTTTGTTTTCTTGGGTGTTTGCTCTTCACAGGTTAAAAGCACCAAGGTGAGCAGCAGCTCTGGTTTTGTATTTCATGGTCACACACATTCCATGGGAAACGGGACAGTGCCTGGCCAGCAGGGAGCTCTCACCACCCAGCCCACTCACTGTCCAGCAGACTGACATTAGAGTTATTGCATACAAGTTTCCCATTGATTATTATTTTCTTTTTATTAACAGTATTAATTTGTGTGTTGTCACTTAGCTTGTTCTTGGGCTTTAGTGACTGAAACCTGTTCTCTGTAACATGCAGCTCTAAGAGAGCTGGAATTAGTCAAGCTGCAAGTTAAAATAGACTTGTCACACATCCCCAGAACACTGCTGCAAGGAGAAAAATTCGTTGAAGATACAATTGAATGTTGTGGAAGTCTGTAAATCCATTATTGGGGAGCAGACACCATTTTTGAGACAGTTTTGTCTTCTGCTAGGAATGTTATGATTTTATAACTGACTTCCCAGTTTTGTGAGCTGAGAATGATTATTGTATTGTATAGTTAAATGCAATCCAGTAATGATCCATATTAACAGCAATTGTGCTATAGCTATTAAAGTCCATATGTAAAGCTGGTTATGAGCCAGAACATCTCATGTCATCTTTCAAGTATTTCAAATGCAAAATTCAGATCATCTGTTGTCTTGTACTGGCATTGCCAAAACTTGGGAGGGTGTGGTGGGGTGGGAAACCAAAAAAAGGAAAATGTCAGGGATTATTTGATTCATGTTGCTTGCACCTTTAGTAAGCCATTTATCTGTAACCTGCAAAAAAAGTCTGTAAAAGTGCTATTGTATTTCTGTTAGGTTAACTAAAATATTGTGGAGTTTCTTTGGTAATACTGACAGCTAAATAAAAGCTTGTTTGACATTCCTGTAAAGTAACTGCATCCTCTTACTGGAACTTCTGGATGAATTCACAGTGAAAGTGGGTTGCATGATTGCTTGTACTGTCAAAGGTGTACTTTATGCAGCAGATTTGCATTTTTAAAGTTACCTTTCTTGTAATGAAGACATAATACAAATAAAACGTACAAAAATGAGGAGTAATGATTTCTGTTACAGAATATGTGGGTTTAATCCTTTTCAAAGCACAGTACATGACTTGAAAATATAGCTCAAATCAGCATGCTTACAGAGTATGTCCTTTTTCCAATCAGGGCAGATTCTTCTGTTTCCTTTTCTTCCTTAGCATTTGCCCTGTAGATGCTAATTCAATTACTTTTTAGGGTCTGTTTTACGTATGTTATCCTTCATATCCTGGATGTTCCTTCTTTCCTGGGTCCTTCTATAGCCTACATTTTACCTCTGGTGCTCTAGGAAGTGCTTCTCCAGCTCCAGCCAGTGCCATTGAGCAGCAGCAGCAGCGCCTGCAGTACCACACCAGCTCCAGAGGGCAGCTCTGGCCACACGCACCAGCAGCCGCTGCTGGAGGAGCTTCTTTTTTAAAAGTAGCATACTCTGCAGTTACCATCAAGTTGCAAATTCATCTGGGTAGGTTTGCTGGAGTATTTTCTATGATATTTAAATTACAGTAGAAGTTATAAAGTGTGGAGTTTCATACTTGTGCAGGATGGGAACAAAGGCAACAATCAGCTGCTATTTTGATGGGGTTTTTAAAATCAAATTACAAAAATTATTTACCATACACTTTCAGTTTAATTTTTCTTTCTGCTTCTGTCTTTTCTGTGGAAAAAACAAAAAACATCCCATGCTTGGTTTGGTGTATGTGCATTAGATACCTATTTGCATACGTTCATAATGTATGCAGGAGAAATAGCTGTATATGCATGCATAGGGAAACAATAATATTTATACATATTCAATAAAATAGGACTTATCCAAGACACTTCTTTCTTGGGTGATTCAGACTTGAAATTATCCTTTGGCTTCCAACCTCGTTCCAAGGGTGCCAAGATCTTTTGTTCTTTCCAAGCTATCCTAAATTGCTGACTGAGTATTTTCTCTAATTTACTTTTCTTACTATATTCCCATGATTTTTCAGGATACAAACAGAAAATGAATGTAACCACAGATCCTCTTCCTGATAATACACCTTCACCAACTCTAGTTTCCTATAAAGACCATGAATGATGTGGAAAGCATATTTTTATGGTCTTAGAAAGTCTCTCAGAGCAGTATCTTTTCCAATTAAAACTAAAATACATAATATGAGTTTTGTATTGTGGTTTTTTTAAGTTTTATTAAATTTATCTAAGTATATGAGATACATGAGATATGTTTACATAGGATACTTTCTCAGTGTTTTAGTAACTGTACTGTATTACTTTCTAAATAGATTAAATGCCTACATTCTTTTTCTGAAGCAAAAAATAGCTACACCTGAAGTTACTGCAAAAATACTGACCAATTTATAGTTAAAGTTTCTAGGTGCAGCCAGCCAATTATCCTTCCTATTGCCATCTTTTAAAGTCAAATTTATTTGCTTTCTAGCTAATTGCTCTGAGTATTCTAGTTTCAAAGCAACTGGAAGTCTATTACAGTTATAAAATAATCAAGTGTTTCTGAATCACAAGCTATACATTTCAATAAAAAATATATTAAGTAAAATATGTCACAAT
This sequence comes from Acridotheres tristis, assembly GCA_037013685.1. NCBI lineage: Eukaryota > Metazoa > Chordata > Aves > Passeriformes > Sturnidae > Acridotheres > Acridotheres tristis. The sequence continues at coordinate 12,599,965 of CM072895.1, forward strand.
AATTACAAAGCTTCTCAGACAATGGTATACACTGTACCAAGGCTACTAAAATCTGGATTTTCTGTGATCTGACAAAGAAGTCTGTGAGTGAGGAAGGAGAGAACTGGAATGCTAATCCTGCCAGGACCAGAGCGGGCAGAGCTGCCCCAGCCCCGGGCGGGAGCAGCGGAGGCAGCGCTGGGATCTGCACAGCCAGGGAACGCCTGGAAACACTTTCCATCTTGATTAAAGAGTCAGAACTACACAGAAAGGAAGTCACAGCAAGCATTCTATATATAAACAGACTGTATCCACATAGTTTATTTCTCACAGTTCTCCTGACAATTGAACATTATTTAAGAACATACTGTATACACAGATAAGAAGAAACATACAAAATGTTTTAAATGATGCACAACAAAATCCAGCAGTATAAAAGAATGCATGTGAACCCTTGCTCACTGCTCAGGCTAAATTTAATCACTGTTTAAATAGTAATAAAAATACAATCTTTCATGGATCTTGTGCAGACTACAAAAGAGGAAAAATTATTACCATATATATGATTTATATTAGGCAGTTTTCTTTGATGAGTTGCACTAACAACTCCAAATACAGAGGCAGAAGGCTGTGTATTTTATTTTAAAGGAGTAAATGTTGAGTATTAGAGACTTTACACAGTTACTAGCACTGGCACTTTTCACCATATTTTGTACACATCACATGATCATCTTATATAACATTACATTTAAAAAATATATCTGAGTGACAATTTTATAACATTCACACAACATGAGCTGGTTAAGGAAGCAATGCCACAGTTGCCCCCTGTAGTGCTTCACTGTTGGTAAATAGAGTTCATTGTGGTTTTAAAAAAAAAATTTAAAAATTGAAGGTCAACATGATTAAGCAGCTCCGATTTAATAAAGGCCCGTAGCCAACCATCGCCGAGACAGTGAGTATTTTTAGAGTACAGCCTAGAAGCAAACACTGTCATTGGTTAAAACCTTGCCTAAAGAAGTCAGTTACTGTGCTGAAAACTATTTCACAACAAAACTGCAAGCTACTAAACTGTTTTTATAGAAATACTTCATCTCCTCTGGATCTCATTATAACCAAGTTCTTCAAAGCCTTTGGAATTTACTCTATCTTTAATGTGTGCTCTCATTTCTGGCTCACCCTTTTGTATGTGTTTCTTTTGTTTAGATTCACCACCTAAAAGTGACTAATGTGGTGAAAGAAAATCTCCCAGTGAAACCTTCTGCACACTAGGAATGTTCAGCTGCTGTTCAGTGATCTAGAACCATGACAGCTCAAAGCTGTAGTTTGACAAGTACACCCAGGAAGCTGTCATGCTGTGAGTGACATTTCAGGGAAAGCAGAGTCTTTCCAAAATGTGCACAGAATTAACAATGGTGCCATTGTTATTTTTCAAAGAGGATAGTAAACCCAAGATGGTAGATCTGCTTCCCATGTCATCTATTTGCTGGAAAGTAGTTTGGGTCAAGATAATTGTAACTGGTGCCCTGGGACATGCAGTAGTCTCTGTCTAAAAATGTCTCTGCTCTGTAAATAGGTTCTAACTGGTGATCTTCCTTATGAATCTCTGTTTCATGCAGACTGCAAAGGAAAGAAAAAGATAACAGTTTAAAAGTCAAATATTTTCCTTATCTTTAACTTTCAGAAACAGTGATCATATGAGCAGATTCATACCAAATTGGATAGCAATTCATTCATAAAGTCTAATTCCCCCCTCTGTTTAACTGTACCAAACCTATCTGTCCACTGTGTTAAAAAAATTATACATCCAGAATCTGCTTACAAAATGCATCTCCCACAAAGAGATGCCAAATTATCTTCCACTTCACAACACAGGATACGTGTCCTGTGCTGGAGCAAAGATTTCCACCCTACATAGCAATTATGCAGCAGAGAGATTCAATCTAATGACAAACAACAAGTAGGACAGGCTGCTCACCAGTCAGAACACGAATCACAGAAATCCAAGGACATTTCTTGAGGGCAGTCCTGGCAGTGCCACCGAACACCCTGGATAGGTTCAATCCCGCAGTTATCACACTGTGGAGCAGATGCAAGAGCACTGAGAAAACAGCAACTGGAGGCACCTCCATTGCTGACAGTGCACCCCAGTTCAGCACAGGGAAATCTCTGTGTGTCCCTGTGCTACTGCCAGCCCACACAGCTGCATTCTTCTCACCACGGACCACAGTGTACTCATGGATAAAGAAGTTCTCATTCTCTAAGAGAGGCCCTCCATTGCCTTGAGGATCCATCAAGCTTTTGCTTGCTTCTCACTCCCAAATGCTCCACCTTGGCATTATCCTGCTCGAGAAAAGCAGCCCAGCCCTGCCTGCAGACACTGCTCATCCTCAGGTGGCTCTAAGAACTGCTGTGACACAGGGATGTGATGTTTCACACAAGCCCTTTCCATGGCAGAAGGAAGCAGTAAGGCAAGAGCAGACCAGCAGAGCTTGTTGGGGGCTGCTGGGGCCTGTGGATCAGGACACACTGATACCCTTTCCAACTCAGGAAATGTAGTAACACATCATGGGTGGGCTGGACTAAAAGCCAGATGGCCAGGAAGGAAGGGGAATATACATGTTCAGAGAAGGAAACAGAGGTGTGGAACTAAAACTGAGCAAGAAGACAAGAACTAATCCCACGTGCAGGAGTGTGGCATGAAGACAAAAAAAACGAAGTAAAAACAAAATATGAAAGACTAGATGAAAAATTCACAGTGGTATAGAAGGGGGCAGAAATGCAAAAATATTTGATTAAAAAAAAACAACAAGAAAATGGGACTTGCAAGCAAGGAGAGCTTTTCAAAAATCTAAATTATGAAGAGTGCTGCAGAGACAACTGAAAAGGAAAACAAAATGAGGGAAACAAGCCTGTGCTCCCATAGCTCATCCTCTTTCCATCAGAACCTGAAGTTCTGTCTCAGCATCTGTGAAACCCACTGGCACAGCAGCTGCTCCTGCCACCACTAAGGCATGCAGGGTTACAAACACCTTACACACAGATCTGCCACAGCTGCATCCCTTCTGTCCACAGATGGCTTTCTGAGTGGGAGGGCTGATAATGAGGAGGGACTAAGCACACCAAGAGCTGTTCTTTGAAAATACCAAGTTCAGAATAATGCTAGAACTGAAAAATTGGCTCCAGTTATCTGAATTGGAGAACCAAGGCAGTGGAAAGCCTTGACCTTAATTTTTGTGCTCCAGCTCCCCTCTGCCCTGTGAAACAGAAATAATACTATGCCTTTCATTTCATAATGAAGAAAAGAAGTATTTGCAAATTGCTCGGCTATTATAGCAGTGAAAGCCATAAAAATCCCTCGAGGGATTCAATAATTCAATATTCAAAGCACAGGTTGAATAATGTGTAGTAAATGAGGCCAAAGGCTGTGCAGAACCAAAACTGCTCTCAATGGTTGCTTATTAGGTGAGGTTTATCCAGCCCACAGACTGAATTTCCTGAGGGAAAACAGTCCATAATCACCTGATTTCACAGCTTACTATAATGCATAATACAATCAAACTCAAATGCAAAAAAACTTTCAAAATTCAAATGCTTGACACTGTGTAATGCCAATTTACTTCTCAGAATAATTTTATGTAGAAAAAGCCATTTGTTAAAGTCTGGTCTCCTGATTAAAGTTTCAAATTTTGAGGGGAAGAAAATGCTAATTTAAAAAATCCCCACAAAATGAAACACCAAACATACCATGCCAACTAAAACCAACAAAAATAAGAAGCACCTTGGTGGTCTAATAACTTAAATCTGTCAGTATCAACTGATGAGGCAGTCTTAATTTTACAGTCAGTTTGAACTGATCCATGAACTATCTTTGCATTCTTATGTAAATGTGTATTAGAAAATAAATCTATCCACACAACACTAAAAAAACCCCACCTGTTCCAACAGTTACAGTAACCAGTTAGACACAAAATCCCTTGCAAACCAGAAAATAAGATTTTGAGAATGCCCTTTCTTTCATGTTGCTGATTAATGGTTTTTACTGGGACAACACATCAGCTTAACTTAATGCTCATTTTCTTAATTTTACATAAACATTGTTTTATGTCCTTGCTTCAACTTCTGTCAGTTATCACTTGATGAGATTGTAAAGCTGCTACAAAACAAAAAAAATATTTATCTATTACTCTTATCCAAAATCTCTGTCCCTTCTTTGGCCTCAAGTGGAGGCAAAATTACTACACATTCATAATCAGAAAATGATCACTAATGAATCACTGTCAAAACAGAATGTAGTATCAAATGGAATTCTATCATGATTTAACAAGGCTCTAATACAAGCTGTATTTTCATAATGTGGTAAGAAAAAGACAGAATGTTTATTAATTTCCATATAACATCAGCATTCAGTGAAAGCTGAGCTACCAGAAAGTGAATTACGTGGGCTGTTTTTTCTTAAAGAAAATGAGGGAAAACAGACTCTGTGAGCAAGAACTAAGGAACCAAACTTGCTGTATTAAACAAAATCTTTTCAGGAAATTCAAACCATATTCTCTTGAAAACTTCTACATTCCACTGAGCAAGAGAAGAACATCTCTTGCACTCACCTTAAATCCCACATGCTGCACAAACCCACTTTCTGCATGCATCTGTTGAAGTTTCTGTTTCTTCAATTTTTTAAACTCTAACAGTTCTTTGTATTCGGGTAACTCTCGATATGTTACTGGAATACTCTCTTCATCCTGTTCAAGGTACAAAAATCCAGGAAAATATTCTTACTGAAGGAATACAGTAACTAGGAAGACATAGATTTGTTCCATAAATCACTATGTACGATCAGTAGTGTTTAAGAAAATGATGGCATTATTCTAACATACTGGGAAAATATGTTTAAAACCGTAACACCCATACCCAGTATTAACTTCTCATCTTCACTGGTAAGAATAAAATGCAGGGAAAAGCATCATGCCACGACTGAAAGAGTAGAACTTTCAGAGTTAATTCAACTCCCTTTATCCCTTTACTGTCTCTGAACAGCTTATAAAAACAGACTGCTATTTTTTCATAAATTATGAAGCAGTTTGTCTCCCTACAGGCCAGTTCAGACATCTTTGCCAGAGAGGTATAAAAAATGGTTCTCTCTTTTTCAAAAACGTGTGAGTTCTGTTTTTTCTCATGCAGCTTCCTTCAGCAAAGGTTGAGGATCTGTTATGAAAGGACAGAAGCTCCAATTCTAGTTCAGATGCTCATTTCAAGGTAATGATTTTATTGTAGCAGCCGTAGTTGGTAGCTGTCACCTGTTTCCAAAGATGACAAGTCTTTACTGATATAGAGCAGTTTTCACATCCTACACTGACAGGAACCTTCAGGTAGGGAAAACAACTACAACCACAAGATAGTGATTAAAATTCTGCTAATGTAGCCTGAATGCGTAATTTCCATTTCTTTTTATGAATCTGTGAAGACTGAAGATTCTGTATTATTTAGTAAGTTTATTAAAGGAAGTGAGAGAAAGAGGCTCTACCACATTTCTGAAAGGCCTTATCAATTATTTAATTGCAATTATGAACCTATATAAAGGACTAGACTGCAAACTAGCAGAAAAGTTATGGTTAAATTACACAATTCAGTTGTGTAGTGATAAGCTACAGTCTCTTTATTATAAAACAGCATTCACCTTCCATGCAAATCTCATAAGTTTTTCTGAGAAAAACTGCTTGTCACAAAATAACTGTATACTGAATAAAGTATGCTTTAATAGCTCCCTGTGTGGAGAATGCATTCTGGAATAGTAACTAGCTGTGTTCTATAATAATTAGACTACTCACAAAATTAAGAAATCATAACTGAAATGTAAATGAACTCTGTTAGGAACAGTGGATCTTCACTTGAAAATAACTGATTTATACCAAAATATAATTTTTCAGGAATAGTTATGACTGGTAATAATCAGGCAAATTTTTTTTGTCTTTACACAGGAAAAGCACATGGCAATTCTACAGTGACATCAAAGAAAACCTGATTTTCCTGCTACATTGATTTTCTTCTGCTAAACGACACAAAGTATTTTCTCCAAGACGGCGACTGTCACTAAGATCTTTTAACACTAGAATAAGAATCCTGTACATTCATTTTGAATATAGTTTACAATCCCTTTTTGTTTCCAAATTGCTATTGTTTTGTACTGATTGTGGGGATCTTTTTGGTAACTGAGCTGCCCTGTGCCTACTTTACTGAAAGTCAGAACTGTATCTATCTGGAAATGTTACTCTAGTGAAGGAAGAAAAGATTATGTCAAATTTAAAAAAAAGTCTCTGTGTGTGTGTGGCACATGACCATTACTGTCACTTGAAAAATGTGAAACTGCAACTTCTGTCTTAATAAAAATAAATCCCAGTTGATTTATAGTGCCCACAATTATGAGTTAGGGCACCATGGCAAAACCAAAATGTTTCAGAAAACTGTTCAGAACAATTAGAAAATATGTATTTAAAAACAATACAGAACATGAGCATGTTAGCTCAACCAGCTGCATTGCATCTTTTCCAATATGCATTTTGCTTTCCAGGCCTTTTAAGATTCTTATTGGAATATGCTGAGTTATCAGGAATGTCTGTGGATGAGCTGAAAGACCATGACAGGGAGAATACAGAACATGAGCAAATATCAGATTTAAGACTGGGAAACAGGTAAGTAAATGTAATAATTAAGGAAGTCTATGCAGTGCAGGTAAAGTCAGTAAAGAAAATGAATGGACTTATAGTGGGTGGCCTCAATAGTTGTCTTATGCAACAAGGTTTTCACACACAAGATGTCACTAGGCTCACAAAAAAAAAAATAGAATTAACTAGTCAGGTTCTTCAGTCTAAGGAAAACAGGAAAACCACAAAGACCACAGTGATTCACACCAGCTGTGAAACTCGCCCAGCTCCCAAGAAATAAGATATAGTCCCTCTATGATTCTGTATGGAAATGGGAACAGCATATGTCTAAATTCTTGTGGCATTACTGCATGTGATAAATTAGGAAAGTAGCACACTCCATGATGTAGCAATTCACTGGGTTAGGATGTCTACTAGAATTTGCCTCTAAGAATACATAAATATGCTTGTTGATTGACAATTCTCTCTGTTAGTTCACACTCTGAAGTGGATTTTACTAAATTCATAATTAATTCAGCCAGTAGAAGATTAAAAAAACCAACGATGCCAATAGCATTTGAATTTTACCAGGACTCTATGTAACCTTTCTAAAACACATCTTTAACAGAATCCCAGCTATATCATCTACACGATTTTCAAACCTCTCTCATGCCAGATCACCTACTAAAAATATGCACCTAAAACTTCTTCGAGGTATTTCAGGACAATACTATTTGTAACTTACCGACTTCCTTCCTGATTTGGTCTGAATTCTTTGCTGTTGGAGGCTGCTATATTAATGATGTCTTTTATAATTCAAAATGGCTCATAAATCTTATCACAATTTAATACTTACTTGATGGTATCTAATGGTGAAGATGCCTAATCCACTAAACAAGGTTAAAATGACAGCAAGCAAGACATTCTCTGACTCATTTAAATGACATACCGATACTTCCTCTTCTGCTGCAGTATCCATATGGCTGTGAAAACTGCATCTGTCATCATCTTCATCCATATAAACTGGAGGTTCATGAGATGTCATGAAAGTTGAAGGTTTGAAAAGATGTTTATTTAAAGGATGTTGCCGTCTACTTGATGACTACAGTGAAAAAATGGTATATTTTTAAAAACATTCCTTGGCTATTATTTAAATAATCCGCATTGATAAAACTTTGCCTGGAATTTGTTCTTTTGTACTAAATAACCTATGATGATTCCAAATACTTATATCTCTCTATCATGGCCTCCCACTGCTGGAGTTCCTCTCCCCCATAACAGGTGGAATCCAATGAACAGTGCAGTATTTTGGAAAAAATGCAGCAAGAATGAGCCCTTACCATAAAACCCTGATCATCTAAACAGGTGAGACTGACAGCAACAGTAAAAAAGAGGGTAAGGCTATTACAATTTTGGAGACTGAGGACCAGAGAGCAAAAATATTAAAAAACTTCCAACAGTGTGTGAGACTAAGCAAGGAAGTAATTTTGCACAGGTCCAAGACTCAAAAGGTCCATGCTTGACACTTACTGACTTCTTGTATTTGTGTCTTAGTAAAAAAAGCCAAGTCTAGAACTATTGTCCTGGTGCAGGAGAGATAAAGCAATTCATTGCAATAAAAAGAGGATTCTGAGAGTTAGAAAGAATGGCTCTCTGAAGGTTTTCATTGCCACTGCATGAAAAAGGAACCTAAAAGACATTAAATAAATTACTCCATCAGTGCACATCTAGAAACTTTCAACTTTAATGCTGTCTGAAGATGTAGAATGCATGCCAATTTTAAGAGGTTACTTAAAGGCACTCAGCCCTTATTACTTATTCCCCAGTGGAAGAATATTAAATACCAAAAGGAGGAATTTGGGGTGAATGAAACTGACTCAACCCCTTACTTAGCTACTTCCCAGACCAGCATTTTGACATTTAATGTCAAAACTCACATTACTTAAAAAAATCCTACAGTGTGAATCAAAAACGTAAGCATGAAAAGTGTTTTTTCTAACAATCATAAAAGAGAGGATTGTTTTACATAGTGCCTAGCTGCTCATACAGCTAAACCAAAAGGAACACTTGCAATAATTAGTACTTTCTCCTTTTTTAGCAAAACTTTTTATCCCAAAAGGTTCCTCTATCAGTTACAAACTTGTAACGTTATAGTACAACCCTTTATCTCTAAAGAGGGATGTAGCAATATTTTACAGTTGTGCACAGTTCAAAAAGTAAAGGCACAGATGACACAAATGATTTAGATGGAATGTATCTATGCAGACAGAAGTACCAGGAGGAATGAGATTAGCTCTGCTAATGGAAGAGATGAAGTCTGTAGTAACAACTGGAAGGTGGTACCTCTGATCTGCACAGCTACTACAGTGCAAAAAGGAAAAGAATTTCTTCTAAGACTAATGTACTATACCTATTGTGTTGAATTTTTTTCCACTTTCTGCCTTATGAACAACAGCTACCTGTGTTCTGGTGCTTTTATGGTTTCCTTTAAGATTTTAAACCTCCCAAAAATACATCCATGTATAAATTGTATTTCAGCCTGAGCTGACACAGTGATTTACATTTTCTCTTAACAGAAAACAGATCTGCATTCAATTCCAGATCTGGAGCCAGGAAAGGAAAACTGTGCTTATTCTTTTACAGCAGCACTGCCATGCATAACAGTGCTGTGACCTGCAAATTGAACTGAGAATTTGAATTCTCTTCCTTTGGTGAAGAATGAACTAAAATACGACTTAAAAGCAGACAGTTAAAGATCATTTTCCCTGTGGGAAATATATCTCTAGATTAAGCTTAAAAGCAGGTGCACTAATGATATTATATAAGGACTAAATTGAAAATGATAAGCCGTAATTGAAGAACTGAATACTACAGTCCTAAATCTCTGATCCAGCTTTATTTTCACCAGCAGTAGGTAATGGTTATACAGGAAAATAAACTGATGCATCCTGCTTAATATCCTGTGTCATTAGTTAGAAGAGACATATGTCATGGGAGTAGATATACAAGATAACTTCAACAAGATGTTCTAAAACTGAACAGGCTTCTAACCTCTCCAGAAACCATTTTAAAAAAGCATCCTGAACAATCCCTGTGGAGAAATGTAAGTATTTTCTTGTGAAGCATCCCTTTTGACACAAATCTTTACATTAAATATATCTATGTTTCTTATTTTCCCATAGGTACGTGCTTTAAGTATTAGCATCCAGCTTTCACACTTCTATTAGTGGCAATAAAGCAGATACACTACAGTTACAGTTACTCAATATCAAAATTAGGACAGGCATGACCCAGACTTCCAGTTGCCCTTGCATTTCCTTTCTGCCACATTTTATCTCCACTGGAGACCTGGGAGTAACTAACCTGGTATGGTGCTGTCAATCTGTGCTCTAAGCAGACAGCTCTATTAGCAGGCTGAGAACTCCATTTCTCCACATACACTATTTATTTCACTTTTTCATCTGCTGTATTTATTTCTTACACAGGATACAAATATAACACAGGGATGCTGCTTAATATAAACCAGGGCAGAACAACCTAACTCTTATGACCTGGCAATAAGGATGTGAATCACACTGCAAAAACTGATGTAAGAATTGGATGTGTTCTAGATAGAAAGCTAAAAAAAAACCATGATGGGACCATTACTCTTGCAATATGAGACTGTTAAGAACTTTATAGAAAATATGTTTCACTCTTGATTATACTGGGTTTGTCCATGGTATAATCGCTGTTCAAGTTAGTGAAAAATACAATTAAAATGTCCCCCATTGTCTGATTAAGTACTCCCACTGTTTATCAAATAATGACCTGCTGCCTGACAACATTACACAGTCTGTAATGATGGTCTTTCCAAACAAAATTAACAGGAAAGAACAAAAGGTGTGACCAAGGTAATTGTAAGTGGTAGAGTGACATAAAGAACTCAAACAATTATAGTTTTCAGAACTGAATTTTCAACACCTGTTGAAATCAGCCACACACTATTGTACTACAGAAATTAGCCTCAACTGTATAAGTAATTTGAAATTCTGACAGCTTGATCTCCATAGCATTTAAGGCATCACTGTTTCCAGCTGGTTTTTCAGTTCTTTTGCCAGAAAGCACTTTTCCAATAGACAAGGTAGCAGCCAATCATGTCTGTACCTTCCCTGCCTCTGTTCATACAGCACAATAGTAGATTAAAATCCTGGTGAAAGTAAAATGGTATTACCATGATGGATGGCAAACTGGAAAGGCTCCAATAGAAGCACTTATTGTTTGCAGTAACTCAGAGAATACCATGAGCCAACTAAGGGTGTGTAACACTTCAAATCATTACACACGAACTGTGGTAGATGTTTGTATCAGTCCATGGACAGCAACTTTTGTTTCCAACCTTTCAAAGAAATCTTCAAGTTTACCTTTTAGTAGAAACAATGGAAAGTTTACTCTATAATTTATTAGAAAACATCATGGACACCTGGATACAAACCAGTAAACCTGGTCAGTTATAGTAAACTTACAAATAAGAAGGAAGTACCCCAAGACCATCATTCTACCTCACCAGTTCAGCCTGCAATCTGAACACTTCACATCCCCAAAAGCAGTCCCCAATATTCAATGTGTAACCAGAATTAATATCCAATTCACTCCATAGTGCTACTGGCAAAAGAAAAAAAATTACTTCATAAAGTAATTTTATTATATGAAAAGTATTAGTGATTCCAATCCAACTTCCACATAGAAATAGAAACACAGGATTCTGCACTATTGTCTCACCTTTTTGGAATATAAATATAAGTTGGGTGTTCTTCCTGGAACTGGAATACCAGCTTTAGTCAGTTTAATAAAATATTTCTGCACTCTACTGGCAACCTAGAAAAAAACAATATGCAACAACTCAGTGTCAAATGAAATGTAACTGGTCTTCACTCCAAAGTTTTGCCAGGATTGCTACATTGATTCAGAGTATCAGGAAAACAAATCCTCTGGATTCTACTTTGTCACAACTATCCTAACTATACCTATCTTGCAGTGCTGCATCTGTACTATTTCCACATGCTTTGACAGCTTTCAGAGAAAAAAAATTACCCTTCTTTAAGCATACACAGAAGATGTTGCAAAAATTGTGATAAAAAGAACTTTAGTAGTTTGCTTCCTGCTGCAGCTAAACTCATCCTTAACAATGGCAGATATGTTATCCATAGTTAGCACACAGAAAGAAGGCCTCCATTTATGAAATAAGTATGCATGCCTATTTTTTTCAGATGAGAAGAAATACAGATATGATCAGAAATGAGGTAATCCAGTATACTGAAGTACTTAACTATATTTTTATCTGAAAGCATAGAAATTAAAAAAAAGAAATTTAAAATACTGTAAACAGAACACCAGCATTTTTTACTTCTGGTCAAAATGGAGAAATTCTGTCATTTCAGGGGAAAAATTCCAACAAGTCAAATGCAGAACTACTTGGTGTCTCCTCATCTGTATCCTTCTGTCCGATATTTACATGTCTGCCCATTTTACAGAGCTGAGGTGCAGGAAATTTGGCACGACAGTGTATTTGAGTCTGAGCACAGTTGGTGTCACTACACTTGCTGTGTAGAATTAAATTAATGCTGTCAATCTAATGAACAATTAGGTTTAGCAACTTTGCCATGGGTTTTGGGGCACATTTAACATTCTGTATTTGAGACCCAGTGTAAGAGTCACATTGTTTTTGATGAAATGTAGGCCTTGCTGTTACGTTAAGATGAAGTGATTACTGAAAATACACTGAATTTTCTTCACTGATACTTTAAAAAAAAAAAAAGAGTGAAGATAAGGGATTACTTCTCAAAGTGTTTTACATGTTACCTGCTTTGCTGTTCTATTTCCCAGTTCATCTGCTATCTTCTGCCACCGTCGGGACTCCACCTCCTCTGGTGGATACTTCAAAAGCAATTGCTCGAGCTTTTTCTAAATCAACAGCAAAAAGGAATAAATACATTTTTTCTAGTACAAGTATGAATTATCAAATATCTAAATACATGTGACTCTGATCTCCAAAGTGCTATAAACATTATTACACAGTTTGCTTTTATGCTCATGTATGTTGCCACAGCTACAAAATTAGAGTTGCCTGTTACCTGTTCCTCTACAGTCCACAGCTGGTTAAAAGTTTCAGGTTTGGTCTCATCACAAAGTCGCCCTCTTATCATCTGCTCAAATACAGGACATAAAATGGAATATGTGTTTAGAAAAATTATAGCTGGGATAATTGATTTGAACCCTCTTCCTACTTCAGTTAAACCAAAACCAAACCAAAGCATGAGACTTCTGAACAAAATCTGCCTAAACTGAAGTTTAGTTCTGGTATTTCAGTACAGGAATGGCATGTCAATCATCAACATGAACATTTGAATAACAGTTAAGATACTCACATTCCATACTTAAAAGGGGAAAATTCAAAATTACTATTTCGTAATTTTTTTTTTCCTTCTGAACAATTACCTGTGGACGACTGTTTGTGGAACCTTCTGGACCATCACTTAAAGGCAAGACAGAGTACGAAATAGACTCTCCATCCTTCTTGGGATCCAAAGGACTTTTTGGTCTTGCAGGAATACCTACTGTAAGCAACACAGGGGAAGAATTATTGAACTACCACACTGGTAATTTCTTTCTTGTAACATATGCCCACTTTCTTTTACCTTTGTCAAAAATCAGCTTCACTCTCCTACTGTTACGTTTTCGGTTTTTGAATTCTCTCTCAAAGTTTCCAAGGCTAGTGGTGTATTGGTCCCAGGCAATCTCAGGGAGCTGAACAACTCTCTGAGGAAATGGAAGACCCATATCAACCTGAAAAAATAAGAATGAGAAGTAAAAAGCAATATTTAATGCAATCACTTTATATCCAAACCCTACAAATACTGAAATGCTCCAAAACCCAATGCTGCTTTTTATTTGACAGAAGAATGGAAAACCAGAATTTCTAAAGTGCCATGCAGCACAGTTTTTTTAAAGAGAAAGTGAGATCTTTCAAGAATTATACACAACAGTGCATATAAAATATGCAGCGGCACGGTCAATGATGGCTTATTGAGCATAAAACTTTAAAGTGTGCATTTCACAGCTGAAATCAGGTGTTTGACACTTCAATAATCTAACTGTTTATAACTGTCCTTTATTAAACATACCATTAGCTCAGGATGTGTACCTTTCTTATCCCAGGAACCCAAAAGATTCAGTTTTATCACCTGATACCTCAATTCCTCCCATCAGAGAAATCTATGCCTATTTTGCACTGATTTTGCTGTCTTCTGCCTAGAACAAAGCTGGTGCAAAGCTCACCTCTTTAAAGGTCAACTGCAAGACTATCATTCCTTTGGTCCTTTTTGGACAAAAATACACCAGAGTACTTCAAACTTTCACTAGTATTTCCCCATAAAATGATTATCAAATGCAACACTCTTACATCATGCATGCTATTACACTCTTCTAAAAACTTAAAAGAAAGACAACTACTGAAACCTAGGGGCTTACATATGACCTAGAGTGTCTACAAACCTGGGAAAAGAGAACCATAACTTCACTGAAATACATGTTGCTATCACACTAGAAGGTAACCATGTTTGCCAGTGGTAGGTGCTGCAGTGATACAGATTCAAGCTGAAAACATTTTTTCAGTACTTCTGTTACTACGGGGTTTTTTAAAGCTTGAAAAGAAAATGTTTCCCTATAGAAATGGATTCTCCTCTATCAGACAATATTCTATTCTGTTACCTGTAACTCAGGTATATTTTCTAGTGTTCACTTTGGGTTTGGAATATAGACTACATTTCCTGTTCTTTAAACATATCCTACCGAATTCAAAGCACAACAATTCATTTTTCAAATGAGAAAGATTAGAATTTTTGATCTGATACTTCCAGTCTCCTGTAGACTTCAAGTTGTCTTAAAATACCTACAGTATAAATAGAAATTTAACAATTACATTTCTATATACCAAAAAAAAAGGAAAAAAAGGAAAGGAAGCATATCTGATAAAATCATTAAAGACCTATGACGTACGTCTAGTTACACTTCTATCTAGTAAGAAAGCAAAGAGCTATTTTTGCTCAGCAGTTAAAAGATTTTAAGCTTGTAATTTTTATGCAAGTATATATATCTTTTTTTCAATTTCTATAGAAGCTGAATTACTAGTTATTAAGAAAAATTCCAAGTAAGAATTAGGAAAAGTCCATAGAAATACCTTCTTCTGGAGTCTTTCCACAAATCCAATAGGATCTTTCAGTGCTTCTCTCTGGTGTCTGCCTAAACTTTCAAGGTCTTGAACTGCTTGAGTACGTTGAGCCTCGAGTACAGCAATCGTCTGTAACAGTCTCTGATAACTACAGAGACAAAGGAAAACATCTCACTACATTTGCCTTTAAAAGTGACACCCCCCACCTAAACACTAGCCATGGTTATCTACCAGAACCTACTAGATTTCACAGCTTATCTGAGCCATTTCATAAACATTCTACTGAATTATAGTAAAAATATATTAAATTTATTTTAAGACTATATGAATTGTATAAACCCATAAGGGAAAATATATTTAACTCTCCAGTGCTTTCCTTTAAATGTAAATTCTACAGTAAGTGAAACAGACTGGTATCAGGGACAACTTATATTCATATTCTAAACAGCTGTAACAACAGGCTTTGCTTACAAAGTTAAAAATACCACAAACAAAATGAACTAATTTCTCTTCCATTCCAACATCAGCTTCCTTCTACCCCAATACAAGTGGCAACCACAGAATTTTAACATTTCACTCAACCATCCAAACTCTGGACAGGAATGGTTTAGAAACACAGCATTTTGTAGAAGCCCCAACTCAGAGCAAAATATGAGAAGCATTTTTGAAATGTATCAACGAACCAAGGAATAAGTAATTTGCAAAATAAATTCAAACCAGATTCCCCTAAGAATAGAGAAGCTGAATGCAAATGTCAGTGTTCCCTCAAACGTGCCAGCCCAGACTCACACCAGTTTGGAGTCTATTTAACAGACACGCTCCAGCGTCACTGATGGGACTGTCAAGCCTGTACCCAGTAACGTGTGCCTTCCAAACTGCTTTTCATAAAGCTCACTCAGACTCAGTAAGTCATATGACATTTTAACACAACCTTTAAAAGAGTTGACTACATTTAATACCTTTTATTAAAGTTACAGTTGCCCACTTCAATTTCTGAAATCCTGTAGCTACCCATGGCCCCTGTTGTTGCAAATTATTATGTATTAACTTTTTTCATGGCAATGTTTTCTGACATTTAATATTACAACTGTAATTTAGTTCAGCACAAAACACACACACTAAAATCAGGTAAGAGCTGTTCACTACCAGTATTTCAGTAAGTTTTCTTTCTGTTCCCTTATTGCTAAAACAAACACAAGCCTGGCACAATGAATTCCATGTGTACTACAGAAAAGATCCAGAGGTTACTGAGGGAATTCAAGTTTTTCAATTGACTGCACTAATAATTGGGTAAGGC
This sequence comes from Acridotheres tristis, assembly GCA_037013685.1. Lineage (NCBI taxonomy): Eukaryota > Metazoa > Chordata > Aves > Passeriformes > Sturnidae > Acridotheres > Acridotheres tristis. The sequence goes on from CM072895.1 coordinate 12,616,091, forward strand.
TTTAAATGAAGGGAAGTAAACAGTCCTAAGGCAAAATACAGGCTTTATAGCTTCAAATACTTAAGTTTCTACCTGGATATTAAACTGCTGCCTCTCCATGAGAAAAAGTAATTTTCTTTCAAGTCAAATGTAACATTTACAAACAGAAAATATAGCTAAACTTTCTGAAGTTTGAAACTAAAATACTGAGCTTGTTTAAAAACAACAGGACAAGATTCTGTTATGAATTTATAACTATGTACATTTGTCTGCACATATTCAGGTTTACATGGAATCAAGACCTAAAACACTTGTTTAATAGGCCATTAATATTGAACAGTACTGAATATTTTCACTACTGGGAAAGTACTTCAGTTTCTTCTAATCAAAATAACTCTGCACAAAGCGAGATATCAGATAGAATTATTCAGCAGGTGAAAAACTAACTCCAGCAACAGCTCACAACAGCACATCAGAACTGGCCTGAGACAACAGCACAGCTCAGGTTGTTACAGTCTTACAGGAGCCATTGGCAGTGGATGAAGAACTTGACTGAGACCCTACACACAGTGTGAGCTCTGGGGCTGTGGGTGAAGATCCTTCCCCAGACCCTACACACACAGTGTGAGCTCAGGGGCTGGCAGCACCTCCGAGCCCTGGGGGCTCCAGGGAAATCAAACAGGCAGGATGCCAACATCCCCATGCAGATGCAGCTGTAACAACACAGAAGAGCTTAAGGATACCTGGGGAGAGGATTTACCCTTGACAACAAAAAGCCTGTTTCTATCAGCAGGTGCCCAAACTTGTGTTAACAGAGCCACAGTAACAGAGGCTCAGCAGCATGCAGAAATTTGCATCTAAGAAAAAGGCAGGTATTTAACATTTTCTTCTTGAGCCATTTTACTTCATTTATTCAAATTCTATTTAAGCAATTGATTTTCTAAATGAAATTGAAAAAAAAAGTAATAATTTCATTTAAAACGTGTAAATACAGAGAAGTAAAAAGCATTCAAATGTTGGAGAGTTAAATGAAGTGATAATTTAATGATGATTCACATGTGTAAAGCGAAGAAAGAAATCATCTTAATGAGGTAGCCTTAAATAATTTAGTCTGAATGGAAAGAGATGAATTTACATTTGGGGAAAAATAACACAAACCCAAGAATATTCAATTGCAGTTACTTCCCTCATTAAAACATTCACATCATCTCACTGAAGTGGTCTTTGTGAAATTAAGTAAAAATACAAGAATGTCAGGATCATTCAAAAAACATGTCACATGATACTGATCTGTGGCTACAGAGTACCATGATAATGGGAGAGAAGGGGTTTTTGAACCAACTGCTTGGACTAAAAGATTTCCCAGCACTTTTTTGTACTTCTACCAAGACACGGATTAACTTGGAGCTATTTACTTTAACTTCCATATTCGGTTTTTATGAATTAATATATTCTGAAGCCCAAGGATACGACTGCAGTTTTATCAAGTATCAGAAGTACTGAAATACACAAAAATGGGGATTTTGGGAGCATTCATTGCCTGGGGAAAAAAACTGAAAATACTAGTCCTGAAATACATAGTCTGCATAGTCCATATTCTGGTACTTGCTGCAGAACTGCATTCTCCCCAAACCACTGCAATTCCTTTCAACTTCTACAGGACCTTTTAGTGAGCTGTATGTCTGCAAATGTTCTTTTAAGTTTTGAACAACTATTTTTCCCACACGTTTGTACAGGCTCTCTAGCCCTATATGACTGTAATAAAGCCAAGGATTGATGTGAAAAAGCAGCAAGCTACATAATAACACACACACACACACATTGAACCCCTTCTTGAAGCCTCTGTCTATTCTGACCTCAGTCTCAAATGCTACCATAACGCTCCTGCTGCATTATGCAAGACATCATGTGAATGAATAATTTCTAGGACTATTTTAAAAATGGCTAACAATTCTACTCTATCTTTCCAGATTCTTTGTTAAGTAAGCACAATTCTAATCCAAACTACCTCCTGCAATTGTGATAGAATTCTCCAAAATTGAAAAAGTCTAATAAAAGAGAAAGTAGCTCATTAATCTACTGCAAAACCAGCTCCATCCTTCAACGAGGCACTCAAAGAATAACCACCTCTACATCATCCAGCAACAGCTGCATCATTTTCTCTGAAAGATCTGTCAGGAATTACCAAGGAAAATTATCCCACAACCTTTGCCAAAAACAAACACACTCTTGAGTAAATTCACAGACAGGTCCCTTCCACTGACTGAAGTTACACTTTCCTCAGTGCTAAATACTGACTTGTTAGCACATACATAACCCACAGCAGTTTTCTTTGCAGGAAAACTTTCACTCACCATCTTTCACACCACAAAACTTTCACGTTTCCACAATCCCAGTTACTGAAACACTCTTGCAAGTTCTTAGATCATGTTAATTGCCAGGAATCTTCCAGATGAACACTTGAATCATTCAGCACAGAAACAGCTTCAGAATCTCTGCTGAAAGACTTTGATTAACACGGGGTTTGAGGGACCGATATTTAAAAAAGGAAAGCTACTTCTTACAAACTGACACTGATCAGCAGGAATTCCTGCTGGTTCAGGTTTCCTTTTGCAGTGATAAGCATTCCACTCCTCTGGACTGCTCCATGGAGTAATTATCACAGAACAGAGCCAGACTTCTGGAAGTCATGCCATAAGCAATTAGTTCTTACACAATTTCTATCAATCTTGTTCTAATGGTTATTAGAGATACAGCAGCCTCCTCTCTTCCCTATGACAAAACTTGAGAATAGCACAGCTATGTCCTTTCTGATCAGTTTGCTGAGATCTATTTTCAAAATGCTTCCCCCCTCCATTCTTTCCATTCTAACAGCGTTTACATTTCCAAATCAGAGTACTCAGAGTCACATCACAGATTTTAATTTCTCTGTGTCAGCACCTAACAGCAACCTTTAGAAAACACTAAATGATATGGAATCAATCCGCCTTAACAACTGCATGTTTCTTAAGCTAGCTCTTGTTTATTATACTAAATGACTTGGCACTGACCTACAAGAGGGGCGACATCATTCAGCATTTCTAAACAAATGATTTCATTTTTACAGTAAGAGTCTTGTCAATCACAGAGTCCCTCCATGGTTTCTGCAGCTTTCCTCTCCCTTGAAGAGAAGAACATCCTGTACTTTAAACCCTAGTTGAATGAGTGATGTGAGCAACTGATAGCACAAAACAAGAGTTTAACTTTTAGCTAGCTAAATCAAATTAGTGGGGGAAATAAACTGGCTGTTGATAACATTCACACCAATCAAAAAAAAATCAACTCAAAATCAATATCCAAAGTCACTTGAAATTGCTTTGGCAGCTACACTTGCCTTACATCATTCAGTACCTTACAAAGATACGTACTTTGATGCCTAATTAAAAAGAAGTGATTTATCCTCTTGACTTCTAAAATGCTGTAGAGCTGGTGGTTATCAACTTCCACTCCCAAAACTAACTGCATTTCTCCAGTTACATAGTTCACAATATGTTAAAATGTACAGTACCATCAGTTCTGGGGGGCTCTGAGACTAAAAATGTGCACCTCATTAGTTCTTGTGGAGGTAGGAACTGTTTTACATTAGAGCATACACGTGTCTCATAATAAAAAAATATATATATATAAAAACCTTGTATTTCCAAGAGCTCTGACACAAAACCAGTTATTAGTCACCAGGAGGATTTGAGCAAGTCTTTGTTTCATTGCCATCTGCTGGCACTCCAGCAAAATACAGATTACAACCTACTCTCCCATACTCAGGTCATTTATTACCCTAGATTTTGGTCTACTAACAGCAATTTAAAAAAAATTATTAGCATCCCTTATTACATACAAAAATGAAAAAATATTGGATATTAAACATGTAAAGACTCTAAATTATGGAGGAAAAGGGAAACATTAATTGCACTTTGAATTTCCAAGTCACCCAAGGAGCTGTATTTAAAGAGATTGGCTCCCTTGAGAAATCTGTGAATCAGATTAAACAAAACCCTGTCATTTCAAAGAAGTGTGGTTTTTTGTTTGGGCTTTGTTTGTTTGAGTTCAGAAATAACAGAACTTAGGAGCTCCCAGCTCCTAAGTGTGGCCTGAAATCTTTGCCAATGTCACAATACAGTAATTACAATACAGTAATTTTGACACATCAGAGTTTCTTGCAAATTATTCTGATGTGTAACTAAGATTTTTTCAAAATCTCTAACTGCACTCTGGAAGAGTCTGGGATTCAGTGCTGGACATGTAGAGCACAGAACAGCAATGAGAAAGCACAAGAGACTGATGCAGAATGGGCCTTCTTTCATCTCCCTTCAGAAAGAGAAAAGAGTTTAAGGGTATAATCAGTAAGAATGTACATATATCGACCCCTGTCAGGGCCTGTAAAAGCACCCTTGCCTGGAGGAAGCAGCATATGGTGTTTTTTTACCTACCTAATGCTTAGACACTACGACCAAGGTAATCTATGTACAGCTTTTTCTGCAACTCTTTATTAAACTGCTTTCTACTCTGTTTTAACCTCTTTACACATACAGTCATTTACTGCACTTTCACTGTGCATATTTAATATTCATGCTTCAGACATCTTAAAGTATTTCAAAGGTAAGTAAATAATTAAACTGCATCTCTATGTTATACATTAAACAACTAAAGTACACATTAAATGGCTTCTTCAAGTTTACTGTGCCAGGAACATACCACAGATCACTATTTCTGACTACTTCTCACACCTATTTAAAACAAAACAGAAGTAACCCAAAAAGCACATTTTTAAAGGACGTTTAAAAAAACCTAACAAATCCTAAGGCAAAAAGGCAAATCCTGCTGCAGTAATTTACCTGGATGCAAAAGAACCATTTTCCACTCAAATGTTACCCTTCTTTCAGGTTTCACAGCTTCAGATTCTGTGTTTCGACCATCAGAATAGTATTTGATTTGCTATCAACTTGAGATGTCCCCTTCTTTCTTAAATTCTTAACTCTTTCCCGGAAACAGAAATCATATCTTTCTAGAGGCTTCATTCTTGTCAAGAGCTGTCCATGACACCCAGCAGGATTTAATATTAATTGTACAAAAGTACCCTTATCAAATAACCCCATTTCCAGCAACTCTTCAGAATTTTTAGTAGCAATTAGGTCTCTGTGCCTCTAAACAAACACAGAACTTGTTTCAGTCTTGTCAACAAAACAGCACCCATCAGTCCTCTCCCAGTTAACACACTTTAATACAGCCTTTTGATACTGACAGCACTCTAAACCATTTGCCTGTAGGACAGTGACATTCAGTGGGGAAAAAGATCCAGTTCCCTGTCATTCCTCTGTTCTCATGGCTTGAATTGACAGACTGACCAGCACATTCCAGACTTTTTCTCCTTCCCTCTCATCATCTCTAAGGAGAATGGTCTCAATTCCTTTACTGAGGGCAAATACCACACAGATTCATTCCTCCAGCATGCCCACATGGATATTCTTCTCTAGAAAGACGCTGGGGAAAGCAACCATTCAGAAGGAGCTTTATTGCAGAGACCAAGTAAGAGCAACCCATGTTCCCTTGAAACCGACTCAACTGCACAGAAATTCTCTGATGAAACAAGCAGAGAAAGCTGACAACATGGATTACTGAACTACTTTAACTCATTCGGAATTAGTTTCTGCAGGTTTCCACCCAAACAAGACACACACACTCAATTATTCAGGAGCATATTCTTGCTATAGGAGGAAATTAACATATTCCCCTCCAGTATCTGTTACAGTGATATCTGAATACTAGAACCAAATTACAAGAACATGATCTACAATCATGAGTGGCTGAATGTTCTAACAGCAATACAAAGCATAATTCATCAAGGTTTTTTGGCTAAAAAAGCAGAAGCGTTAGAAATAAGGAAGAAAATTAGTAAAACATGTATTTTTATTAGTACTCACTATAATAAACCATGGACAAACACAGCTGGAAGCAGAAAACTTGGCTTAGGAAGCATAAAACTTTCAAAGATTGCTATACAAAACAGCAGCATATTTTTACTTCGAGCTATCCAAAACAAAATAAAGATGTGCAATGACAAAAATGAAAAATCAGCTGGCTATTCCTACAAAGGCCAAAGTTTAAATGAAATCAAAAAGTGGGACCTTTCTAACTCTCTAATGCATGTGTTGCTGTACCAAAGGAACAACTGTACTGATTAGGACTCACTGCTGACTGAAGGAAGTTTGTACACATGTACTGCTCATGCAATTTCTTTTTAAAAGATACTGCTGGTCAGTTTTGCAGTTCATGCTGGAGATGCTGTCAAAATTGCATGTAAGATCAGAATACAACCTTAAAATCAGTAATGAAGCAATTTCAAGCTGGGTTAGTTAAAACTGACAAATAAGAATCTATTCTCAAAGCAAACTTGTGTTTTTGGTATCATGATGCTTACTAATATTTTAGTGATCCCTACCAAGTAGGCAATTACGGTAACATTAATTTATTCCTTGTTCCACCACACAACTTTACAGTGACATAACTGGTATAACCACAATTTACTACTTCTGCTTTTAATGTCCTTGTGTCAGCAGCCAAAACCACAGCCAGAGCCTTACTCTCCACACAGCTGAGCTGGGTCAATACATTACTGCCCCATCTTTTCTTGGCTTTCTGGCTCTTTTTTTTTTTTTTAAATCAGGACCTCGATTCCTATAGCATTTGATATTTGTTTCCAACTGGTATTTCCTACACCTCTAAACCATTTTTATTGTTTATTGATCGTTAATTTTCCAGTTTAAATGAATTTACTAATAAGCATCCTTAGAAATGGTAAGCACTTCCAAATGAAGCAGAAAAACAATTTTCTACATTTTTTGTATTAGAATAATAGGTTTCTTGTTGCTTGTGGCTGGATTTTTTTTTAATATTTACGTATTTTTCCCCTCCATGATTTTTGGTCCATGTTGACCAAAGAAATTGGAAATACAAACCAAATTCTTGTGTATTCTCCAAAAACTGGCAGCTTGGAAAGGAGGTGAGACCATAACTACTGTAACTACAAGAGACAGGCAAGCAGAATTCAACTGTTTCTTGTCACATTCCTCCATCAATCCATCAGCCCACACATCCAGAGGTACCACATCAAGGCAGCCAACAGGGAAACATCTCTGCACTGCAGAGTTCACATTCTCTTCCAGTTGCTACAGCACAGGACTCTTGGAAGAGTGAACAGATATGTAGACAGAAAAAGAAAAGCAGGCAAATCAGGAAGGAATTCAAGTGGTAAAGGACAATAATCCAAAATTAATCAGGCTTTACTTTCCACAGGATGCACTATTTAAGTGAGGAGTGCACTGTGTTTGCTAGTGCTGTTCACTGGGATGATGCTGTGGTTGGCAGCAAGATGCCTCAGTTCAAGGAAGAAAAACAAATGTGACAAATGCACCTGCCATTTAATGGCTCCCACAGTGTGCCCATTCCTAGGGAGCAAAAAGCTGATGCAGCACATGCCCAAGGCATTATCTCTTGCAAAGTAAGAGCTCTAGTCTTCACTGAATAGTTTATGTAATTATAAAATATGATTCTATGATTACAATATTCTTAACCAAACCTTAATCTTTAGTCCTGCAAAAATTTTCCTTTGACAAGTATTTATAGACAGAAATTATTTAACAGAACATGATAAAACAGTAATGCTGGCAGAAAATAAAATTCTCAAAATGCTTCACATTTTAAGTTGCAGTAAAATACAAGGATTTCATAAATAAATGTGGTTGCAGGTCTGTTATACTGTCACATTTTAATAACACAATTACATGCAAAAGCAAACTGAAGTTGATCAGAAAACCATAATACAAGTTTATAATTGATTTCCATTGTATTTCTATTTTGTAGATCAATTACCTGCAGCATCCAACTTCTAAATGATTTTACTTAAAGCCAATCTTGGTTTTGGTTATAGAACGCAGACCAATCTACCAGACAACAGAAACTATTATCTGTAAAAACACTGACTTTTCATGTTTTACTTTTACACTAATAGGTAATTTAAGAAAAATATCACTGTATGCCACACCAGTTTTGTGGAACAAAGGATGAATTAAATCACATTTTAATCTAATGCCTATGGCATTAATGCTTGGTTTTAAAAAATTATTAACTTCTCTTTTTCTTCGCTAAAATTGTATACTTCATCAGTTCTTTTAGATGGATGATATAGTCTACAAATTACTCAGAGGTATGGATTAAAACTTCTGCTATGAAAAGTAATCTGATTTACACCAAGTCCCTTTATTCCTTAAGATGAAACAAAGTCAGAAACAAAGTTCCCCCAGACGACAACTGACATCTCAGGAAAATGAACTATCAGCTACTCATAGCTACATGATATCATTACAAAGGAATGTTAAGACTTATCTGTACATTGAAATAAGTCCCTACTGTGTGATGAATTTAATTTGGAGACACTCAGCTGAATATACAGGCTTTATGTATAAGACTGATCTATTATTATTAGGCAATATATCTGAAGACAGACATTGATATTTTTATCTTTTCCAGTTAAGGAAAAAATATGGTGCAGGTGTAGTTAGAAAATTAGAAATTCAGAAAGAGGACATTACAGTTACACTTTAAGAAGCTTATGTTTAAGGCAGTTCTCCAATAAATGGTATGGCAAGGTGCACCAAGTCCTATTCTAACAATTCAAATACAGTAAGATGAACGTTTATACAAACCTGCTTTAATTTGATTCTTTAGGCAGAACATTTGTGACTGAATAAAACATAAAACCTATGCCACAAGAAATGCTAAAACTTTTTCTTTTCTTTCTCACATTCATATAATATTAAAGGTAGATCCAAAGACATAAACAGTACCATCATCGATTGTTATGTATACGTAAATATGATCGTTGCATGATCCTGCACACTCATCTGTGTTTCCAAGATCTCTGCAACAATACAACCCATTGTAGGTAAGAATCCACAAGACTGGGTTTTAAGAGATGGATTAAAATCCTCATTTGATCTGTCTCCACTTTAAATGCCAGTGCAGCTGTTATAATTTAAAATATTATCCAGTAATAAAGATACATAAAATACCTATCTACTGAACAACGTCCTAACTCTTAGAATTCAATGCCTGTAGGGAACTGCTCATGCACAAGGCAGTGATCTTGTCTCCAGGCTTTACAGGAACCCCTTAGGCCAACTGCAGTTTAGAGAATCCTAGAAATGCTTTCTGTAACACTCTATGCATGTGAAACCTCAATTCCTCAATCACATTTTCATCTAGAACCCGGGACTAAGAGTCAAACAAGGATTGTCCCTCTGTGCAAGCTAATACCTGCCAAACACTGCAAATCTACAAAGGAAATAGAGAGGAAGAAGAAAAAAAAAACAAAACCAAAAAAGGGCACTAAATGAATCTGGGCAAAGGCAGAAAGTACTGAGAATAAAATGCTGCACAAGACAGAAACTTCGAGTAAGCTGCTGCAGTATGAGATAGAATTACAGCATAAAAAGACACAGCAAAGAGATATGAGAAATGCCTGAGGAAAGACATATGCAAAATACTAAGCACAGCATATAAAATTCAGCAGTGTAGGAAGTTTTAAATCAGGAAGTTCAGTTTTGGTGAAACTATCTCAGGAGAAAATGCAAACATTTCTGAACTGGAACACAGAAGCAAAATTCTCAAATAGACACCAAACCATACATTTCTGAGAGCAGTTACAATACACAAAAAATCCAATTATGTGTGTAGCAACAGAAAACATTAACAACACTTTACAACTATACAACCCCCAGATCAGTCTGTTAGTATCTACAAAAATGTCTGTGTTGTGATAACGTTTCTGCTCAGAGATCTCATCTCCATCTTTGTAGGACAGATCTATTTTAATAAAGAAATTGTGGGAACATCCATCATTTCAGCCTTCTCTCTGAATAGTAATATTCCATAATCGGTGATAATTATTTTTCCTATTATATCATCCAATTTTCCCAGAAACACTGATATATGAATCGTGTTTAAACATGTTAAGATTTAAAAAGCAACAAAATTCATACAGAAATATGACAATTTACATTTAGGTGTTTGTTTTTTTTTCTTACAGCAAGTCTTATCAACAGCTTTTAAAGGTTTTGGTATATTCGTATTTTATCAATGTCACAGTAATTTCTTGGAGAGTGAAGATCAACTGTATGAATGCTTCTGTCACCAAGCTATGTAATGGAACAAGAAATACTGTAAGTTTACAGCCATGTAAAATTGCTTCTATGACAGAGAGGAATGTATTTTTTTTTCTATCATGGAACATCCAAAGAATTATACTAATGCCTTCATGGAGAAATCTGCCTCCTCAACCTAGCCAAGATGCTAAAGTCTATCTGAACTGGCTTTTAAAAGAGAACAGAAACATAAATCAGAAAAAAAATCACCCATAATAATCCCAAACTGATGAAGCACAGAAAAACAAAACTGTACCATTTGAAGATGAGATATGCAGAACACTTGGCTTAGCCAGAACTACCACAATTACAAACCTTACATTAATAGCATGGGAAACCTGGAATTCTTTGCATCTGACCAATCAGGGAATACATTTCAGATAAACTGGCAGTGTTTTGGGCTTTTTTTTTAAAGTTTAACACTTTAGAAAATAAGTACCAAATGAGATTAAACAAGGGTATAATTAAGACACTATTCAAAACCTGTTACACATGAATTAAGAGTATCCTCTAATGAACTTTGCTATTTTTAAAACTGGATAGAGGATATAGTGCACTGCACTTGATTTACTCTGGAAGTATGAAATTCTAGATAATTGACAACTGCACTCGTATATCAAAATATTGACTTAAGTTCTTTAGAAGGATCCTATTACCATGCAGAACAATAGATCAGACTTATTTTCTGATAAATGGAAACAACAAAAAAGGATGGCCTGTAATTTTCCAGTTCCATCAAAACTTTTTTAAATTAAGAAAAGATGCAGTTAACACTCCCTCCAGTAGCATGCTTCCCTTTGGGAAAAAAGAAATATAAGAGAGAATAAAAACAATAATCAATTGTTTTGGAATTCTGCATTCGGGTAACAAGTTAACAGCAAGCTACCAAGTCCTACTTGCAATTTCAAAAGCTCCCCAACAAGGTCTCACAAACAGGCTGCCAATCTTAACAGCAACTACCCATTTCTTCAGAACTGTGCATGTCCAAAAGCTATCACTAGGGCACATCTGAAATTTCCAAGCACAATTTAGATCTGTGTTTAAGACTAGATTAGAAAAACTTACTGTTATTTTTACAGTATTTATAATAAATACAACCCCCTGCATCACACCACATTACTAATGAATCTGTGTACTAACATCAGATGAAGTCATACTACATACAGATCCAAAATCATCTCAAGAGGGTCAAAAGACAACAGCCCATTTTCCCCATTTGTAATTTTCTTTTTATCTACTGGGAAAAGTGTCCACTTTGGACTGATGGCTGAAGCTGCAAATATTTGACCATTATTTTGAAATCATAGTTTGTCTAACCCATGCTAGAATTCAAATTTTTTTTATTAAAATAATCTATTAATATCCAATACTGAACATAATTTCACTACATAAACAATGCAACTCTAATATAAAAAATCCAGCCATACTGGAATAAACAATCACCTGTGCCCTGTATTCACAGTAACCATACTGTGAACATTTACTACATTTACACTGAACTACCACCAGTGCTTCAACACGTCCTGTGAAGCAAAATGAAGATCATCTGCACTTGGCCTTGCAAACCTCACAACAAATACAGAATGCCTACTAAACAGCAAAACACAGGAGTCAAAACAGCATTACAAAGAGTGTGAAATAAAAAACTGTGTCCTGATCTACTACTTGAAGACAAATTTTCTCCAGGTACAATTTCGTCAGTGAATTGCCCTTTTGATTCAAAAATCTCTTGTGTATTTACAACAAGGCATAGTTACCACAGTTCCACTTACAGACATTCAGATGATAAATATAAAAACAATTCAGAATAATCATCATCATCCTCATAACCCTATATTTACACGTAATTAATATAAATAGCTATGTAGACATAATTTACTTTGGAGAAAGTTGCTGCATTTGATCAATTTATCTTTCTGAACACAATAATGCTGAGTTCTTTCCCATGACACTCTGAAAAAATTATCTAACTTTAACTTTTAGGTATAGTAGAATGGTAATTGTATAAGCTGTTATCTGCAGTGTCCACTGGATATGCTGATAAATTACTGAAATCTAATTAAAGGTTGTAATTCCTTCGGTTTTCCTTCCAGCTAGTTTTTAGAGAAAATAAATAACAGGTGCATTTTTAAAGAAACAAAACCCCCAAGAAACTAAAAAAACCCCAAGTTCTGGCTCAAGAATCCTGATTGTTAGAAATGTATAAACCACATTGCTGTACCATACTGCATATTAAATAGAGTTTAATTTTGTTTGAGGTAGAAACAAGAAAAATGAAGACTGAAGAGTATGGAAATTATAAAGCACTTAAATTTTTGTGGAATTACGTTAAATACTTAATAATTTTTGTAATAATAGCATCTTTCTGGTAAGAAACAAAAGCAGAATTCATGGTTACCATAGTTACACATACTCTTTGTTGTGTTTCAATGCCACATGATCTGATTCAAAGTAATACACATCAGGCTCTTCCTCGTCCTCCTCAGCAGTGTGGATGTTGGTACTCTCTTTGGCAGATGGTACATATCCAGCAACAAGCCTAGACTCAGAAAGTGGCTTTCTTAGTCCATCACTCCCATGATCCCCTGTATTACTATTTCTCTCTTTTTCATTCTGTTTGATTTCTTCAGACTTTTTGGGAGATCCATTGATATTATTAATACCTACAGGTACATTCGTTTCAGTAGGACTAAGATTATTTTCCTCAACCTGTCCGTTTTCTCTACAAGGAGAGTTATTTTTAGTAGGGCTACTTCTGGCAGGGGCAGCCCTTCGTGGTGAAGTTCTCAACGTGTATCTGTGTTCTTGAAGTTCCAACATACTTGTCATCTGAGCTGAAACACAGTTCAGCACTGAAGAATGTGGTTCAGGTTCACCTGAGATTGAAGCACTGTCCTGGTGAGTATTCAGGTTGCTATTGGTGTTTTCAGCACACTGTTCCTTTGAGGCACTGCTATCTCCTACAACATCCACCTCCTCCTCCGAATCCCTTAACAAAGACGACTGGATTTCAGAAAAGGACCCTGTAGCTGGCTCAAATGCCTGATTAGCATGCTCCTCAGGCAAGCAGTCATTTATTGTTTTGTGGTCCTCTAACTTTACCTGTTCTTGAGAGTTTGTGCAAGGCACATAATGGTCTACAACACTGTCCTCTTTGCTGCTATTAAGCAACAACGAAGAATGGGCAAATGAGTTTCCATTTTCTGCTACTGTTTTGTCCTTGGGAGTACGGGAACCAGCACTGTTCTGCTTAGCGTTCCCATCAAGCTGACAGTCATCACAGTTAAGAGAATTTGAGTCTCTCTCACCAACTCCATTGACAGTCTGATAACCTGCAACCTCTTCAACTACTGCAGAATTATTAAACCCTTCTGCACAGACGTTCACCTTTTTAACTTCCCTTTTCTCACAATCATCCAATATAAGACATCGACAAGCTCGCTTAGTCCCCGTGGAGGCTGCATCATTGTCCGACACTGAGCTTTTATGCTCCAATGGCTCCTTCTCTGCCTTAGTGGGCAAGTCTTCTTCAGAACTGTTGGGTGCCTCTGAACGTAGACAGCGTTTAATTCTTTTCAAAACCGGTGAAACAGGTTCTGCTTGCTTTTTTTCACTATTTTCCACAGTTTGCTTATCACCATTATCTTTCTCCGAAGTGGACAGCCCTCTCTTTCTAGGGCTCACCCATGACTCCCGAGCACTCTGCTGTTTCAAATCAGTAGTTCTGCCACCGTTGCTGCCCTTCTGAGTTTGCACAGACTCTGGCCTCTTCTTTGGTGACCTGGATCGGATTTGAGGATGGGGTGAGACTTCCTCTGGATGAGCAATACTACGGTTCCTTAATGTTCTACCACAAAAATTTTCATCCAAACCATTTAAACCCACTGTAGATCTTGTAACACGAGTAGATCGAGAAGCAGCCATACTATGGCGAGTCCCTAAAGTATGTTCATCGTGATCCACTCACTGGGAAACCTTCCAAAAAAATGCAAACAAAACAGTCAGAAAAAAATATTTTAAAAAAAAACCTAGAGACAGAGCCAATCTGAAGAATGTATTGTGACAAACATACCAATGTAAAACTGAATAAGCCAATCAATGCTTTTATACTGCTTCTTTCCATTATAGTCCTTCAGTGCATTAAATTTTTCCATCTCAGCTACAAAGTAGCTGACTTAGTATTTGTGGTTGTTCTGGCTTTAGTACTTGTGAGAGCATTGCTCATATTTATGCCTTATGTAAGGCTGGAATGTCCCAGTTAGGCTCTAGTTACTAAAATACCCTATTTTTATGTATTGTACATATGTTTTAATGTATTGGTATTATTATTTAAATTTGTCTGTTCAAGTAAAAGTTATGAGACTCCATTCTCAATGTTCCACAGTTTCCAGTTACATGGTTTCACAGACTAAGAAGTAAACCATTAAAATTGCATTTACTTACTCAGCTGTCTCATAAATAACAAAACAGAACCGAAATTCTAATTTAGCAAGGAATTTTAAAAAATAAAGCCACTAAAAAATAATTACAGTTATTATTAGTAATAATGAAATAAAATTTCTGAATCAGAATCATAAAATCATTCCAGCTGGAAAGGCCTTTGAGATGCAATCCTATCCAACCTCCCATTCAAATGAACTTGAGGCCTAAATTCAGATTTAGTTACATGGAACATTATCCAGCTGGGTCTTAAAAAACACTGAGTACAGATATTCCACAACTTTTCTGGGCAACCTGTTCCATTCCTTAAAGCAAAAATACTTTTTCTTACACCCAGGTGGGGCCTCTCCTACTTCTGTATTACTTATGACAACAAAAGCCTGGCTCTATCAGGAGTCTCCTCTGAGGTACTGGAAGGCTGCATCCCTCTCAGCTGGTGAGATGAATCATCACTCACATCAGATTGAAGTAAATTCAGACTCAAAGATAAGTTTAAAACATCCCATTTCAGAGTGACTGTAATTCACATTCCAGGGTGAAATGTAGGAGTACTTGACCTGCCCAGTATCTCAAAATAATTTTTAAGAGAACTCAGTTCAGTCTTACCCTTCCTATTCATTTAATCTTTAGAAGTATAATGTGTCAAATGCCATATCATCACAGATCTGTCAGAACAGCCTTGCTAATGAACAGATTCACATTTGTGCATAATGGCACACCTTCCCTTTTTCATCTACCCAAATTCCAGGTTATACAAACCAGTTCAACTGTCATATGATGTGAAGACTACAAATTTTAAATATGGCATCAAACCTTTCATACGTTACTTAGAAATGCTGAAAATAACAATTGGAGAAAATTATTTCAATAGGTGTTTTTCAATTTCAGCAAAGAAGGGGAAAAAAAAAGAACATAAATTCATAAATACTCCCAAATCTACTATTTAAGTGTCAGATGGTCCTAGAAGAGAAAAGAGAATGGGACAAGACAAGTACACTCTCATCCAATACAATTCTGTTTAACAATTACCAGCATTTACTGTATTGTGTGTTTAGGAATTCACAATGCAAACTGTATTTCTTAAGGAAAGCAATGTATCCTAACAGTATTGCCTGGTGTAGTTCTGGACAAAACTGCAGAAGAAAGCACATAATTTTGTGTACATGTGGTATGTAGCTCTAAACACAACTGTGTACAACAGTACTTCATTTTGTGCAACAATGAAAGAGACAATTTTAAAGTGAAAACTTCAAATATTCTCAAAACTGTGATTTATTTATGCTGCTAGAACCCTCCTGCTTGTTAGCTATTCCTGCTGCCTTAGATGAATGCCTGGAAAGGTGCATTGTTTCTATTCCTGAAAATGCATCTAAAGAGATGCTGCAGCGCTAACTTTCATTCTGTCCACTTAAAATTAAGTAAGTGTGAGCTCTCCAACACACTCTGTCTTCAGAGAAAATACAAATAATACGTCAAGCAGCAAATGGCCAAACATCAGCAGCTGACTGAAGAGGACAAAACACTATGTGTTTTCTATAATGGTTTTTACACCTATTTTCCACATGGATAAACTTGCCTGCATATTCTCCCTCTTTGCACACAAGCTAAATACCATCTGGAGAGTGATCTCATTTGGGGTTGAACCCAAACATGAAAAAACAGGGTTTATTTATATATTCCATTTCCCCTAGGTTGTTCTAATTAAAGCTAGCACACATTTGGGGTGAGTAACTGACATTTCAAGTCAATACCAATAAAATAACCTAAACCAAATTAAAATGTATACTTTGCTTAGCAATTACTGCTGAACTCAACCTATTTTAGAAATCATATGTAAGAGAGAAATCTTTACTGATTTGCTGATATGACACTTTCTAAAGAAATACACCTTACAAGACAAGATAGAAAGTTTTTATTTCCTTAGTACAAATGTAAAAAAACTTACCATTGCAAAACTAGAAGAAATGTAAACTTCTGGCATTTCATACAGTAGACTCTTACTGTACCACTCAGATAGTATCAATCACCATTGCTGATATCCATCATGTAATCCAAATGCTTTACTAGTTTATGCCATCACATTAACCAGATTTTGAAAACTGTTGAGAAAAAGACAAAAATGTCAATGAAACATTTAAATTACCACACCGAAAATTAAGAATGCAACAGGACATATCAAGAGTAACAGCTTTTTAAAGAAGCAATTATCAATTTTGAAAGTGTCCTACTGAGAGAAAGATCAATATGCTATAAAGTAATTAGGTATGTGACATGTTAATTTAAGTTTCAAAT
Source organism: Acridotheres tristis (assembly GCA_037013685.1). Classification (NCBI taxonomy): domain Eukaryota; kingdom Metazoa; phylum Chordata; class Aves; order Passeriformes; family Sturnidae; genus Acridotheres; species Acridotheres tristis. The sequence continues at coordinate 12,633,037 of CM072895.1, forward strand.
GTAAAACGTCTTTCTTGGTAGCTTCTAAGTGATTCACTGTAGCACACACTAAATTTGCAAGCAAATGAATTCACGGAGAAGTCGTGTTGAGTGTTCAAATTTCAGTAGGTATTTGAAGAGACACAAGAAAACAAGCAGTGAAAGCTATTACTACAACTAATGAATTATGAAATGCACTGTCAAATGTATTTTATAATTAGATACGCAGTGAAAAACTCTGCTGTTTAATTTTAGTTAACTGAGCAGACCTCTAAACTTATATTGGCTCCAAATCCCTGAATAACCTTCATCTATACAATGGGACTAAACTGCTTTCTGGAATTCAAACCTTAAACCTATTCTTCATCCAAGGAAAACAATGTATAGCACCTCTTTGTAGTGGAAGTGAAATATTTTGGATATTGAAAGACAAAACATCTATACATCCAAAATTCATACAATGCTTTCAGTCATCTCTAATTTGGGCAACTGTGCCAATAACCAAGTTACTACGTGAAAAAAACACACCAGCAATCACATTTAATTTAAGAACATCTAGTACTATGAAGGCACCATAATTCATGAAAGAATAATGGTTATTGAAGCTTTCTTCATATTCTATTTACTTCATACAAGTGACCTTCCTTTCATCTTGACAATTCAAAACTTCCTGATCTAAAACACAAGCTGATAGGTTCCTCCATATTCTTCATTCTACACAGTTTTTATATTTAGATTACTGGAAATTTACTTTCAATCTAGTTAAGATTTCATACTGGTAAGAAAAGAAAATTTATTCACCATAAAGTTTCCAATTCAAAATACAAACTGAGCTGCATAAGAGGAGATTAATTGTGTCTAATTGCAGTGAAATTCAGTAATAGAAGATGTTTCTACAGTGATGCTACATGAAGTATCATAAATTCTATTATGTAGATAACTAAATCAAATCAGGTTTCATTTATTCAGTGGGATTTCTCAATCTAATAAACAGCAGAGAACTATCATCGTAATAAGACAAAGAATGGAAGAACAAGAAGGCAAAGACAAGCACTTGAAAATGCATGTTACTCTTAATCCATATTGTTGCCTTTCCTAAAGATCTCTTTAACTGATGCATCTAGAGACACCAAAAGTACGACAGAGTTTGACCAATTTTTGCAAAAGAACAACATACCAAATAAAAATACCAGCTCAGTAATTTTGGTGAAAATACAAAATATACTTAAACAAAAAAACATTTAAATAAAAGGTAACAGTGAGCCAATCAGAAGGTGGCCTAATCTCGTAATTTTTTATTACCTCACCGGTCTTGAGTTAAGAACATATGAATAAGTTGTTTCAGGAATGGCTGGAATAGTATTGTCAATATTTTGTCAGATTTGTACACCTCATCTCTCCCGACTTTCTTTTGCCCAAAACAACCCTATTTTACTCACAGTAGGAAAGACACAACCCCTGCTGTGTCTATTTGCCTTTGAGGACAGCTGAAGCAATTTAGACACAGAAAAAGATTGTGTAAATATTACAAAGAAGAAACCAATGCAGGTAAAGAAATTTTACTTAGTCAGAATTTTTTGTCTGGTAGCAGTTTGCAGGGATGGAGGAGGGAACAACAATTAAAAAAACCAGGAAACTAATCAGGATACAGTGAAATGACAGCACCTTAATCACACTTAAAACCTAGAAAACAACATTCACAAGGGCATAACAAGCGATCAATTATGTAATTCTCCCAAAAGCTTCCTTGGAAAAACCGTCTTGAAAATTAACTATTCTTCCTTTACATTGCATAACCAATTACAATGACATTTTTCACTTAGAACAATCACATCTTTTGTGGCAGAGAATTTCAATTGAGTAATTTAATGTTTTGGACACCACTCATTAAAGAAGCTATTTATGAGCTGGAATAAGGAGTGCAAGGGAAACTAAATAAGCTTTTAGGCCTAAAAGCCTTTCTTCAGGGAACCACATCAACATTTAAGAAAGAATATTGTAATACTGCAATGAAGACTAAAAGTTTGAAGAGTGATAATCAGCTAAGAAACACCACACTGTGGTCTGCAGAGCCCACTAAAAAATAAGCAGCTACAGGTTAAATAGAATGCAATGCAGACAGAGCTCTGAAATAAGTAAGGGACTCTGAATTTGTCCCTTGTGGGGAAAGACCTGTGTCAAAAGCCAGTGAGCAAATGGTGCTGCTGAAACCGTACAGGAAATGGTCACACATTAATCAGTATGGACAACATTCAGAGTGAGACTGAAGTTCAACTGCTTGCAGAAATTGTCTACACATCTTACCTACAATCAAGCATTTCAGGACAACATAGGATGAATTTCTGGATATGCAAGTTTGTATTTAAGAACCCTTAAACTTACTCAGCTTTAGGCAGACTCTAGCAATACACACCATATTCACATTATGCTAGAATTTTTATTTAACTAAACCACAAACCTATTTAGCAAAGTTACTGAATACTGAACTGTGTGCATGAAAACTTCTAGCAAATAAGGACACAAATTTATATATAGATGAAAACCAAGGGTTAAATACAGCAGAATGAGGAAAACCCTCCCTAAATAGGCAGAATAACCCATTTTTTCCTGGGTTATGGTGGTACTGTCTGAGAGATAAGTAAGAGCCCAACTGTTTAAAGGAACTCAGAAACACGGATGCAGTAACAAGTGTGTTCCACACGGCCCTAAGCTCGGAAAGAGACAGTGAAAAGCAGTGAATACCTGAACATACTGCGTGTATACCAGACCTGAAACCAGCAAAGCAAAAGACGCCACTGTAACTGTGGTGGAATTATAGACATGGAACTTCAGATGGATAAGTTAACATTACATACAACATTAAATCAAAAAATAATTGTGTACTGGGGGTGGGGGAGAAGAGACTTTCAAGAGAAGTCTCCAAGAGTTGTTGGAAGTCACTATTTGATGAAAATGGGTAATAACGAAAGTCTTCCACAACAATTCAACCCTAGGAAACAGAATAGTGTGTTCATCTGAGCTAAAGTAGAATGAATCATTTTCATATTGAAGAGAAATAATCTGTTCTCTTCTTGTTCTTCTGAGTCTCATCTAACAATCAGCATGCTCAGTGATAATACTGCAGTGGTAAAGACTCAGATGTTTCCTAGTGTTCAGATATGGCATTTGTGGGTATCTGATAGCAGGAGCACTCTCTAGTACCACACTTCAGTAAATCCCCAAATTACTTCAGACACCATATCTGCTATTGGTAACGTTACCGGTTAGAAGAGCAAATGTGACACACATACATAATTGCCCCAAGTCATAAATAAAACTGGCGGATGTCTCTGGTGGAAGAGCAGTTCTTAACTTCTCTGCAGAAAAAGGGAATATTACTTACAACACAACATTTTTAAAAATTGAAAGCAGCAGCTATTTATGCACACAGAATCCAATCCCTTACAGAAGTATTTGCCCAAGACAAAAAAATTAGCACCTCTGAAAAGATAAGAATCAGCACAGACACCAGATTATCAAGATTTTGGATTATCTCCATGTAGAAAATACATCACTTCCTAACAAAGTAGTATTACTAAATTAGGGAGGAATTTCATTTAACAAATTATATTCAGCAGTCTATCACATCTAGAGTATGCCAGCATCTCTTCCCACACATACTGAGTTTCACAGAACTACATTAGCAAGAAATCAGTTTTCTGGAAACAGCATTTTATTCTTCTGATTCTACATTACATCAAAACAAGCAGTACTTTCAAATGACTGCAATAACCTCCACCAAAAGACATTATGAAGATCTTACTTGAAATAATATGCAACAATAAGCAGCTTAAAACTATAACAAAAGCTTAAATACAATAAAAATTAATAAATGCTACTGGAATTAATCTGAGATTTCAGCTGTCTCTGACACAGTAAGATTATATTACATATGGTAAAAATATAGTCTGTCAGAACGGTACTACTTATATTAATCTTATATATAAAAAGGCTAGTAAGATAAAATAAAGTAAAAGAAAAAACAGAATAATATGAAAAAACTGCCAACAGGTTTTAAAAGCTAGCAAACTAGCAAGGGAAATGTTTTACTCAAAATTAAAACTTCAAAGAACCAGAATAAGTAGTTCAATATGCTATTTTTCTTCTTTAAAAGAGATGGGTTTACTAGGCTAGAAAAACCCTAGTCTTACCCAGAGGAAAAAAGTTCTATAGAAAGCTATTTCTACTTCTTTCTGGAAGAAAAAAAGATATAATGGGCAGGGGAAATGCATTGGTAATTAAATAATAGGATGGATGAAAACAAACAAAACCTCAACCTCCTCCTAAAACTGTCTTATTGTCTTTCTCTAAAACCACGAAAAAAGGTCGAACCAGAAAGTTGTATGACAATGACCAGCAATGTCCACCCATTCCCTTGCACCGTTTGCACTCAGCAGTGCTACCAAAACTGCTGACAGCTCTGCTGTTTCTCACTCTTCTGGGTTACCTATATGAGGAAACTCACTGGGAGGATGAGTATAGGCATCACCCCTTTTCCAGCCAGACATTCCAGGATAAGATTGAAAAACTACTTCACATAGAACTAAATATGAATTATACAAGTGTGACTTTACAACAGAACTCTAGAAAAGCAACCACTGTATCAAATTTCTTCTCTTTAAAGCCTGAAACACTTAAACTGCTTTCAGTTTCTTGTATCTTGGCCAAATTAGAGTTTGTGCTGAAATTATACATTGAAGCATCTGTCTCAGACTGATATTCCCACCCTGCTGTCTCTCTCCTGAATTCTCAGTCAAAATAATTACTCATTTCTGTGCACAAATATGGAAATTATTTTAAACCCTTCTTGCTGCTTAAGACACATCTGACTGTTTCTTCAAGAAGGTTTTCTTCCTCCATCTTTTGGAGTAAGCAATTGGGACTTGGCATAGAGAAGCGTTTGCCTGAGAACAAAAATGCTGGTGGAGCTGTGATGGAGGCAGGCTGAGGGCAATGCTAAATGCAAATGCACAGCTAAGGAGAGCAGCTACACTGGCAAAAATCAGTGGATGCTGACTGGAGAAAGAGGCAGACTGGAAATCCTAAAGAAATGCTAAAAAGACAGAAGGATCACAACTGTGAAAAAGGAAAACTGGAACTGGGAGAAACTGGAAGGAACAGGTAGAATCTGTGATTTTTACCTAGTCCCAACTCACCTACACACATCACTCAACACTCATCCCAATTATCTGTCTCAAATATCTGGGGCAACTCTGTCAACACAACTGTTGTGGAACTATACTCTGAAATAAATCTACAAATAGCTCAGAGTTGAAAATGCCATCTTTTCTTCTTTTCAGATGGCTTCCAGATGAATCAATTTTTCCTGTGGGTCATATTAAAGGACAGTGTGCAGCAGCACAACATGGGATCACATGGCCACAAGAAAAGGTGAAGATGTGAACTTTGTAAGGTGGTAACCACAGCCCCTTGGAACAAGAAACCACATTCCACACTTCAACGCACCACCCGCTGTGTTCATCTTTAGAATGTCATCTAAACAGAAAAATGCAAAAAATTATCATTTAATACAATTTGCACTTGTCCTGATTAAAGACAGTAACTTTAAGTAAACATCCTGACTAATATTTAGTCAATAAAGTCACTACTTATACAATGACACAATTAAATTATCAAGAAAATGAAAACCAGACTATGTAAATAACTTCCATGTCCCAGTTAAAAAAAATATGCTTAGCCTCACTTATTGTCCATCCCTCTATATCCTTATCAGCACATCTACCAAATCCACTTTATCATCCTAGGTGAAAGTCCCACTCTAAATTATAATATGCCTTCTTCACGTGAAACTATTCAATTGCTAATTAGCTGTCCTGTAATCCAAAGAGTATCTTCTGTGCAGGATTACCAAAACACGTGACTAACATCTTTGAGATTCATTAAATCACACAGGTTCTTGAAAAGCTCATTATAAAATTAATTACACTAACTTAATTACAGTAACTATTTATCAAACTGTTATTCTAGGAGAAGACTCCAATCATATTTAATCTTTCAAACACAGAACACAGTTTTATATAAATAGGAAAACTATTATTTATTCCCTGAAGAAGTTATTATTATGATATACAGAAAATATCTAGCATAAAAAGACATTCCTTTTTCCCATAGGTAGGCTGCAATTTTAAGAGTTCATCAAGTACTTAATAATCCTGCTAGCAGTTTACAGATGAAAAGGATGGAGAAAAATCAGTTCTCCGTTTTCTTAAAAGCCCCAGGATAAACCAGTTTGCTCATTTTAGTAGAATATTACACTGGAAATTACTACTTTGTCTGATTTACTTTTGGAGCAGTGACTACGAACATGCTACCTTATGAAGTACACTGTAAAGTGCATATTGTATGAAATACTGTCTAGAACATATTTTTATCCCAGATGATTTTCAGTCAAGGGCATGCATTTGAAATGCAACAATTAATACAGCTTTTTATATACAAAATTACAGCATCAGCTCCATAAGCCTTACAAGGTTGATGGAAAACTCAGAGCAGCATCACACACACACACACACACACACACACACAACCAGGTGCTCTGCATGGGCTGTGCTTTGAAGTGCTCCTGCATTATACTAAGGCAAATACAAACCCAGAGTTTGGAAAAGGGACATGAGAGGCATGCAACAGTTCCTGCAAAACATTTTCAATGTTGTTTCAGAATTAAAATGCTTTTGTTCTAAATTTTTCTTCAAAATTTAAAATATGCCTTCACTCCTCAAAGAAACAACAAGTGAGAAGGCTGTTTTTCCAGCTATCTACAGCCATGAGAACTGTTTTAAGTACTTATTTTTCATCTGATAATGCTTTTGCCCCAATCTATGCTTTTTCCTCTATCGAGGGGATATACATTACTCTAGAAGCAGATTAGCAATGGGCTGGCTTTGTAGTCTGTGGCACCATTCTGCCACAAATCCCATTGCACCTCCAATGTTCTGAAAAATTTCATGTTTCTCCCTCTGGCCATCTCCAAACCTCAAGGACGGTGAGGCAAATTCTAACCCATACATGCACTGACTAGACTGCTTGCAAACCATGCAGAGCAGGTAACTACTGGGCTCTAATCCCCCTTAAAAAGGGGGCTACCATTTTTGTGAAAGCTGCAAGCTCTCTACGGTTCTGAGACGTTTACTCTCAGCTAAATTTAGGGGGGTTGCTAAGTCGGCCTAAGGATTCAAATATTCCTTAGTGACAACAGTAAACAAATAGAGGGACACCTAACAGTTGATCTAAATCACACTGCAAATGCTTAAAATATATTCTGGACAGACTGGGGGCAGGGAGGGCATGCAGAACTATCCCAAATCCATAAAGGAAAAAAAACCCAGTAGTTTGTCACAGCTGTGCTATGGCTGTGCAGTGTCTTCTCACCCAGTGCATTTTCATGGTCCCAGAATTACAGGCATCCCTTGGCATACCAGCTGATCCTGTGTGTATAATCATAGACCAGTCACTAACACCACACAGACAAGTTCTCACATGCATGGGGCTTGGCAAAGTAATGGACAAGCTTATAAGCCAAGTATGCTTTAAACTTGAATTTAACCCCAGTAGTAGCCTGCTACCAGGGAATCACAGATTCATTTAGGCCGGAAAAGACCCTTAAGATCATGGTGTCCAATTGTAAATGACTTGTCTTATGTCACTTTTTGACTGGCAGTTATTTTTTAGAGTCCCAGATCTATTAAATGTTCTTGTGGCTCTATTACAACTGACTTTGACATATTATTAAAATTGTATTGCACCAAGTCATTTCATCTGGTGAAGAGCCAGAGAAACATCTGTTTTCTAAAGAAACTGTCTGAGGTGCTACAGCTGTTTACATGTTTCAGTACTGTACTCTCTGCTAAACCTCAATATTGTGGCAGTTCTCAAAATAGTGATCTGCAGTAAAAAGACCCATCCCTCCTTCTGCCTTCCATGGAGGATTTTGTTCATTTTCATTGCTGCATGCTCCAGCAGCACAACTGCTATAGTCATATTAAGCCATAGGTGACAAGTTCAACATTGCAGACTTTCAAAGCAGTTCTGAGCACATTCTTGCTCTGTGAGTTGGATGTCAGCATCATCTACACCAAGAATGTGCCTTTCTACCCAGAAATACTTAAAGGCAGACAGAAATTTTCTCCCAGTGCTTGGGCATCCTGACAAAATTGCAGATATCAGCACTCGAAAATGTTTGTTCTTAGATGCTTTCCAAATTCTGCTTTGTGACTGACAGTGAGCTTGTTGAGCAGAGAGATTTCAATACACCTCCATAGCCTGACATTCTCACTGTATGTTCAGGCTGTATTTAGGTTTCCTGAGTAAGAAGACTGTTATGCATATTTCAGTCTACTTGGCTTGGGAGTTTCCACTGGCAAGTACTGAAGGTGTTTTAAGTGCATTAGGAACTGTGGTTTTCAAAAGCTCTTAAAGGGGCAGTGAGCAGCTGCTTTCTGTTTTGCTGCAGTCCTGTCTTCAGGCACAGGAAATAAAACCCACAATACGAACACTATTACATACCCCTTCCTCTTAATCCAAGCACCTCTACTGCTAATAGAGGCCTTTATTTTAAAAAACACCAACTTTATTGTAGGACTGCTCCTAGTTCAACTAGTACATTACCTTTTCCTAGCTGCTACTGTTCATATCCCAACTACTTTCAAATAGGACAGCTGGACACAATTTCCTTGATTGGTAGCCTAATTAACTTTTCTAGTGTAAATAAATAATTCAAATGCAACTATGACCACATCACATGTAATTCTGTTTTACTTGATTGCCATTCTGTTTTCCTCTCTTGCTGTGCTCAGAAGGTCTTTGTATGCCAGCACATTCACTGATAAACAATATGCTGCTTTTGATTTCCCAATTTCTGTGTTCTGTCTGGCCTATGCTTACAGTACCAAGTGGAAATACAAAGGAAGTTCTGTCTAGCCTACATTTACATTTAAAATTTCAGCCTTTTAGTTACTCTTATTTTCTCAGTATGAACATTTTTTTTATTTTAACACTTTGGCATTAAATTTCATTAACTGCCAACGCAATTGCCTTGTAAGAATGCAGGGAGTTGTTAGTTCATCTCCTACAGGTTTTTGCTTTTCCTGTGACCACTGACAAATAACCTTTAGGACTGCTCCACTTTCATTTTTCATCTAGATGCAGACTTACTCACAGGTTTAGAAGTTCCTACAGCCCTTGCATAGTACATTCAGAATAGTCTCATTCACACTTTCTTGATCTTTCAAAGTCATAAATTTATTCCCTTGAAAGACTAAGCCAGGAGAGTACAACTTTTCATACAGTACCACTACACATCAGCTGTTACTTCTCCAGGTATCTTATTAACGTGCTAAATATACGTATTTGATAGATTTAAAATGTATTTCAAAGCATTTCTAAGACTTTACACTGTTACTCTAAACCTACCATTAACCTGTCAGCACACTGCTGAAATACAACTACAGTTTACCCTACACATGCTTTTCTTTTGGCTTCCTTTATTCAACTTTGTGATATAAGGAAGACCCAGATATTCTGCTTTGAATTTTTGTTCTTCAAGGTTTTGTTTTGCAACACTCAGTTTATGATTTCTTGCAACTACATGAGACAATTTACTTTCAAAACTATGCTCACTGTTGAAGTATAAAATGAAAGACTGCCTATCAAGTAAAAAATTCATTCTGATTCTATTACCCTGTCCCAGTAACTGAATACTTTATCAAGGACTTCATAAAGATCTCTCTTGATATTGAGATGTTGTGCTACATTTACAGAACAAAAAGGACTTACTTATTACTGCCTAAGCACATGAGCACATGTGTCACCTATGCACAGACACACTTGATTCCCTTTGCATGTTAATTGACAATTCACTTTCAAAACTTCTTCCTCATTAAATTTAAATGCAAATCAATTATGCTCAACATTATTAACTTCAAGCCTCTTTTCTCACACAGAGTAAAGCCACACGTCTCTGCAGTCAGTACTTTGTCTCCAACAGCCGTGATAAGCAGATGGTTAGGCAAGAGCTGCTGTGTATAATACCATTATAGCTTCCAAATATTTTTAGCTCAGAGTCCTCCTAAGTCATATGTGATTTCTATCTATTTTCTAAACTTCAGTGGATTTCTCGTCCATTAATTTCCCTTGTTTTCCCTTGAGCTCCCTTAAATTTTTAGCATTCAGGCTATGCCACTGATGTTTTTGTAAAAAGAGAATTCTGTATTTTTATTTTTACAAATGGGTACAAAGACCTGGCAAAAAAGACAAGGCAAGGTTAGATACCCAGTGCAGTTCTCACAGCAACTTCATTTTAACTCTTTCTCCATTCTGCCTTCAATTGGCTTTTTTCTGTTTTGCTTTTGTCTTTTTTTTATTGGCAGAATAACTGTTTTGTGTTTTACTCAGAGCTCCCCCATTCTACTTCAGGTTTTCTGACTTTGCCTAAGATATATTTTCTCAGGGATGAAAAAAAAAAAAGCCTCGTGGTATTATTAATGATGGAAAGCTACTACATGCATAAAGCATGCCTTTGAACTATAGATGTTGCAAATACATACACTCAGCTCTAGTAACAAAGGGGTGTGTTTGTAGTTTATCTACTCTAATAAAACACATGAAATTTCAAGGCTTTAAACAGCATCTTGCCTTTTCTCATTTCAGTTTTCTAAAACTGAAGTAATTTTTCACAGATTTTACTTTCCTCTTTTGTCTCAAGACAATAGGATTCATGACTATGGCAGTATTTAATTGATTTTATACTTCACCAGTTATTATTTCAATAATTCAGGGCAAACTCTGACCACATTTTAGTAAAATAGCAAATAAAACATTTAACCTTTTATATAAAAATACATGTCTGGATTTGGTATCTAAAATTCTCAATAGTACCTATTTCTATAAATAAAAAGGAGACACTCATTTTACCATTCCCTCCAACTATCCTGGAACATCAGGTTAAAGGACTGAAGAAACATGAAAAGGCTATTCAAGTTCCAGGTTCAGCCACTAGAGAATTTATCGAAGCACAAGTAAAAAGAAAAAAGAGATACCATCAACCTTCAGCACATTTTATCAGAGATTCAGGAAGCAGAAAGAAGCTGCCAGAAGGTGGGTCAGAGCTGTGAATTCTGTACTTTGCATACCTATCCTGAGCAAACACGAGCAGATTGCCAGGGTTCAGACACTTCCCTAAATGGCCAACCCATCACAGCAGTAAAAAACCTGCATTTGCAGTTAAGTTCTTGCTTTGTCTCTGAGTTGCACCAGGATTGCTCACATACTGTATCAAATGACAACACATGTAGAAACTTCTCATTTGGAGAAATTAGATAAAGCTTAGACTAAACGGTTACATTATTTACTATGGGCTTAGATAATGACTTACACAAACACAATATAAAATTTACTTCTTTCCTACTTTATCCCTCCAAAACATTCAGCTACAGAGAGATATGACTACTCCAAATGTTTATGTCTTGCAAGACCAAAACCAGTATGACCAGTAGCTTTCTGAATATGCCACAGATATAGTTTGGAACCTTTAGGGTATGAATTTGAAAATAATCAATAAAAGCAGTTTCAAAGTTAGAAATCATAATGGTTTGCTTCTGCACATTTACATTTATAAAGATATCGAGGAGAAGACTCTATATATTGTTCTTTTTAATAATAAATCACAGTTTGCCAATGATGTCCTAAAAAAGCCTTACTGGCTCTTTCTAAGCAGACAGTTTTTCTCAGTTTTTACAAAATATTCTAAGGAATTTAACAGCCCTATAGCAAAACAAGTGCTGTGCTTATTCCTTAATTAGTACCTCTGAAGAGCTGACATGAAATATTAAGTAAGGATTAACTTGACGAATGTAGTTTATATACCATCTATAAAGTTGCTTAACCTTTTAAAAAATATTATAGAAAAAAAAACCCTAGCCCAAATTGCCAGTTATCTTGGAGAACATATAAAAATCTCTGGAAAAAAAAAAAAAAAATCAACGAAATTATTCAGCTGTGAACAACTGCATTACTCACAGCACAATGCTGTAGCCATAAAAGAAGAAAAATAAATACATTAAGAATATATCTCCTAGGCAGCTTTTGCTGTATCTTGAACACATAAAGCCCTCATAACTCAGTGATATATTATCTCTCCTAGGGCAATAAGCAATTAAACACATTCCTTCCTTGATAACTGCAGGGGAAAAAAACCCTACATAGAACTCTCATACCTTTAAAAATTAAGTTTCACAGTATCTGAGGACATACCTTTGCTGTAAGAATTAATGGTTACTTTATCTGGTTTATCTCCTTGGTGTTCTGCATAAAGAAGCTATCTCAAATTTTGATTATTCTTATTGTCCTTTTCTGTACTACGTCTAGCAGACAGATCAGTGTGGGATAATCATATTCAGAGCATGGCCTATGTATGTCATAGATTTTTACCACAGAATAGTTAATACTTTATGTCATGACCCCTTTCTATTAATACTCAACTATTTACTTTTTTTGACACCTAGTGAAAACTGAGTTGATGGCTTTACAGAAATGTCTGTCAGAAGACTCTTCTGAGTACTAACAGCTGATTTCAAGTCAGAGTTGGGCTTTTTTGCATAAAGTTTTTTTATTCTTATGCATTACTTCACATTCCTAACACTGAGTTTCTATTTTAATACCCATTTGCTCAGTTTTGTGAGATTCTTGTGACTCAAGACAGTGGCGAAATAAAAAGTCATCAGATTTGTATCTCCACTAGACTAGAGGAAGTTTTTTTTCCTGCAATCACTGAAATAATGTTATTGAAACAGCATTATCGGTATTTATCAACACTGAAATGATCATCTTCTAAACAACTGCCTACTTTGACTTAAAATGCCCCTCTTAAATCACATGCCACCTAAGTTGGACACTGCTTCCTTTCTGACTTCTGCAAGCACACAGTTTGGATTATCCTTGCTCAATTGAGGAAAACATTAAAACGGTTTTTTATTGGCTCTAAATGATAAGAAAGGAGCAACTCTGCAATATATGTGTATTTAAACAGCCACCATGGAAATAAGAATGTAAATCCATGTGTGAGATAACAGAGTCATAATTAAAAATACGTTGGCGAGTCCAGGGGCCTATGTTAAAGGTCACCCAGTCATTGACAATGAAGGTTACAAAGACAGCAAACAGCTTTTTTAGACACTGAACCCTCTTTCAGCAGCTGGCTTGACATCCAAAGGTTTTCACTGTCATTCCAAGCGGGTAACTCGCCTAAGGCTCTGGTCATTTTGCATCTGAACTATTGCAATGGTCCTTTCTCTGCCCCTGCTCAATTATATCCATTTAGATACTTCCCAAAAGAGCATTTCCTTCTTTATTGTTTTGTCCAAAACACCACTTTCCCTCCACCTTCCTATGACAGCAATCAAAACCACACCCATCTACATTCCCACTCCTTTATCAACAGGGTGCATTCGCAGGCTGGTGGTGAGCCTTCAATCATTCTCTCTTTAATTTTGCAACACTTCCCAGGTGAGGTTTCATTTACCTTTAAGTGATTTAATCTACAAAACGCAGCAATACCACTCCCCTGCAGCTCTCAGACACCTCATTCCTATTTTTCCCATGCATTTGCTTTTGTATTCAATCCGATCTCACAGTGAGCTGATTTGGAAAACACAAAAGAGTCATTTTTTCTTCTAGTTTAGGTCCCTAGACAGGCTCACTGTAATGGTGAAATGGGCACAGGTGCCACTGGAGAACAGGGCCCACGACTTTGCATTTTGGTGACAGACAGCCCTTGGATCAGGTTTGCTGTAATGTGAAGCCCTTCTCTCAGGCTCTCCCTTATGCTTTGTAAGCCTAAGTAGCACAGGTACTCCTCTTATCTTGGAACTCTAAACTTCCATGCTGAGGATAAAAATATTTTCTAACTGAAGCACAGGAACTAATTCCAGCAGGTTACTGTTTCCATCAATCTGTATTGCCCAGCTATAATCTGTTTTATTCTGGAACTGTGAATGCTGGGGAAATTTTCTTCACGTCTGTTTCCACACAGCAGAGGTCATAGCATCATGTTTTACTCTATTTTCATTCTGGTTAACTGTTCGCTTTAATATAAATCTGTTAAAATTCTATTGAAAACTTTACTGAAATCCAGCTGATGCAAGTCTTCACTAACAGAATCTGAGGGTAAAAAGACCCCTGCAAACTTTCTGTATTCTTATTTGTTACTGATTCAAACCCCTGGGCTCTTTTGGTATCTCATCATGGAAAATATGGTCAGTGAAGGTCAAAAAAGCAACAGTTGTCCACACTTTAACAAAAGCTAATTTCTAAGTATTAGAAAAGCAAACTTTCATTTCAAGGCAGTTTACAGCCCACACAAAGGAAGGGCATATTTAAAGGAAGAGAAGCAAACAGAACTTAAATTGGAGTTCATGCCACGTCAGCAAATCAGGCCGGCTGACAGGACAGGATGAGAAGAAACGTCCACATGATTATTTGGTACAAGTCATATAACAAAGCTGTAGTGACATATGAACCAAAACTGAAAATGGTACCAAGACTATTACACAGTAAGCTTCTCCAGAGCTCTCCTATTCCTCACAGAGAGTCTCCCGACCTTCTGGGATGGTTTCTTTCAGGGAATTTCTTTGGCCCAGTAAAAAGAGACATAAAACAATCTAAGAAGTTTTTTTTAAAAGGCAGCTGATCTAACTGCAACTAATTCAATTATGAAATACACCCTAAAAGCAGGACACAAAGGTCTGATCAGCAGAGTTACCTCTCAAGTGGAAAATCAATGAGACATGAGTCACACTCTATAAAATGACAGCAACTGGCCTGCCTTTACCTCCAGAACCCAAAAGCGAGGCAAAACATTCTCTCTCTACATCCAGAACTCTGATCGAAGGAAAGAGTAACCCTTTGCATAACAGGTGAATTTCAGATATTTTCAGATCATGAGCTGTAACTAAAATTCATCAATAATAAGAAGAAATTTATTGCCTGTATTGTTGGTGTGGATTTTTTTGGGGGGGGGTCTTTCAGGTACAGTCAGAACAACAACAGAAGACTGCCTATCAAGATCTTAACAGCAACAAATCTGTTCCTGTACACTTGTATAATCTAAATGGTCCTGACAGCAAACTGTACTCCAAAGAGCAATCCATTTATGAGAATAGAGGACTCTCAAGGATTTGCAAAATTCACTTTGGTTCAACAATTCAGACCTCCAAAGTACATACCAAGAAATCTGAAAAATACAGATTTCACTTAGAGATGGGGGAGGTGTGGGAAGCTTTACTTGCACTAGGACATCATACAAGGAGTGAATGTTTCTCATTGTCCTTTTCAGCACTGGCTGTCAGATAGCAGATACGTGAAGAACCTTTTTCATCTGAAGTATTTTAGGAATCCTCTTAACAAAGGATCACTGAATTGCCATGATCCAGAAAAATTCTCACCTGACCTCACTTAAGAGAAATTATGTAACTACACTTTATTCTGTTAGAAACCACTTCCTCACAGATGGATTTAAAACTATCCACACCATATGAAAAGTAATTGCACTACAGCAGCCTCTACAATAATACTGTGAATAAAGATTTTTTTAGCCTTTCTGCCTTTTTTAGAATGCACTGAATATAGCAGGATTTCCAGAAAACTGATGCAATAAACATCACGATTCCGCTGAAAATAAAACCCTAGTTAAAAAAAAATTTAAAAACCCATAAGCCATACTGGCTTCTCATTTTGCCTACTTTGCAAGGATAAATAATAAATAGACCTGAACCAAACAAAACCAGGAACACTGACAAGCGAGGATTGAGAAGACCTAAGAACATCTAGTTAGTTTTCTTTTTCCTGAAGTCTCGCTTTTAAGGAAATCCCCAAAGAACAGCGCTGGCAGCATAGCAAGGCACAGAAATACTGTCAAATCTTTTCAAGTTACAATTAGACAGATTAGTTACTAACAAAAGCAATGCAATCATGTATCCCTAACCAGTAAAACCTGCTGCTAGTTACACTCTGACTTTCAGAGACATATACATAGAAAGCACAAGTAAACGAAAAGAAGGCAATGAGTGGAAAAGAAAACATGTACTAATATAAAATTATTACTAAGATACAATTTTTGAAGTTGTCAATTTTTTTAAATATTGAAAATAGGAAAATAACCCGAAGCAAACAAACCATGGCATCTGCTGAAATGTTAACAGCTTTCTACTCCAAATCTTTAGTCAGTCACCACCTAAACACTGCTGCAGTCAACTCTGCAGGAACTCCAGACTCCGGGTTACAGCAGCCTTTTCCAGGCAGGTCTGTCTGTCTGACAACTGCATCTCAGTTCCAGCTCTTCAGGTGCAGCTTAGGGAATAGGTGCATCTGCCTAAGACTTAAGCCTTTGTGCCCTTACTACATGAGATACTGTGATCCCTTTATAATAAGCTACAAAAAAAGCCTCTGTACTGCAGTGATACATAGACGGAAAATCCCTGGAAGACTTCAAATGCTTGAGAAAAGGAACAAATTCCTTTTCTGACATCCATCTAATACCGTGAACAGTGTCTGCATTCTTCCTTTATTGATTTCCAGGTTTGTATGAGGAAACACGACACCAAGTTCAAAACCCAGTGCCCTGTCAGTAACCGACTTTGTTTCTCCCTGGTTTAGTCACAATTTCCCATCAATTACAACAAAGATAATGCTGATAGTCTGTGCAGTGAAAGTACACATGAAGTTTAATCCATATAATTGGTGAGATGAAAAAATGTACTAAAAATCTAATTACAATTAATCTATAACAGACTGAAAGCATCATTTTATGTAAATCCTCTACATCTTTTTAAAATTTTTGGGAATGTGACATTTGTTTCACCTTAACCCTTTCCCTAATTCCAGAGCATAGACATATGTGACACAAAGCCTATCCTTCAATTGCCCTTAACCCTGAGGCAGCTTTGTTAAATTTCAAAAATAAGAAATGCTTGAACAACATCGCATGGGATGTCGGCAGTTGATTTGGATAGAAAAAATGCAGAAGAGGGCATTAAACTGAATTTAGTTCAAAAAGTTCTATCAAATTGTTCAGTACTTTTAACTGTTAAAAGCTTTAACTCATTTGTGTCAAGGTTAGGTCTTCCAGTTTAATCAAATATTTTTAAATCACCCAAAAGAGTCCCAAAGGAGAAATTTTGTCAAAAATAGCATATGTAATAGACAGGCTACATTTCTGTTCAAGCTTATTTATACTGCTATTACACAGCAATGGGCATAAAAGACTGAAATCTATTCCTAATACATGGAATATAAACATATTTTAAATAAAAATATGTAACAAACCCTTCAGGAACCTTAAGACTTTATCAGTGGTGATTAACCCTCAACATACATGTCTCAGATATTAATTGTAATCTCAATTTTACAGACAGGTGAAGTTGCATGGTGAGGTCTGTTTCAGAGCCTGGAATGTGCCTGACTCCCTGGCTCATTAGAATTTATCTTGTGAGCTTTGCTTCTCTTGAATGAAGTCTTCTGAAAGACTTTGACTCTAGCTCAGTTTCTTTCTTTTGGATCACTAAAACCACCTAAAGGCAAGTCAAAGATATTAAATCTACAGTGAAGGTTCTATGAAAGTTATCTTCAATATTACATTACAGATGGTTTTAATAAATACTTTATAAAAACTCTTTAATGAACACATTTGATAGAGGTCTTTTAACAGAATCTTACAACTGTTATATCACTAATTTTTTTCCTCCAGCATGTTGTTTTGTTGTTTTACTTTTTAAAATCAGGGCCAGTAATATTACAATAATCTAAAAACAAAAAGAGATCTAATGCTAAAAAGTCATCTCACCTCCTATGCCAAGGACAGAAAACTACACCTCCACCTCTAAAAGGAGGTTATTTAACCTTTTCTAGAGCACTTTCAGCAATAGCTATCCCATTACTTCCCTCAGATATATAACCCTGGATTATCTATCCTGGAAAATCTTTCCTGGAGCTGGAAAGATTTTCCTGAGATTAAAATCTCTTTTTGTGCTCTTTAGGACTATTATTTCTTATCCCATGTAGAGAGAACAGTTTATTACATTTTTCTCTGTTGCAAACTTTACCATATTTGAAGCCTGCTATTATGTCTGCCCATCTCAGTTAAAGACCAAACAAGTATTACCCTTTCATTCCTTCCTTAAAGGTCATTATTGCAACTCTTCTCTAAATACTCTCAGCTGGTCCAAATCTGTTTGAAGCAGAGTAACAAGAACAGAGACACTGCATTATCTGAGAGGCCTGACACTGAGCACTGCAGAGCAACTTCCCTCTGACAGGCAACAACAACCCTGTTCATAAATCCCAGAGACTCCTGGGTTTTCACTGAATTGTCACGACTCCACTGTGTTTATCTGGTGATACAGCTGCTTATTTACAGAACTGTTGCCCAGCCAAGTGTTTCTCATATTTAAATGTATTATTTCTACCCAAAGGTATTGTTTTGTGTTTCTCCTTACTGAACTACATTCCATACAGTTCAGGTCATTCATCCAGTTTTCCGAGACTATTTCACACCAATGCTTATATTCCTTCCCAGATTTGTCCTGTCCAGGCAATTAGTAAATCTGCTTTGGTCTATTACCCAGGCCACAAAACAAAAATAACAGGAATAAATTCAGAAAATAAAACTGCACAAGACACACCCATGCCTTCCATCTGAAATGTTCTGAAAGCCTTTATTTAATAAGTAATTAAGCAGCATGGCAAAACTTCTCTGACAGTATCTATCTTTGGTGTTTCTAGATTCCTTAGCTGTGGAGGTAACATTCTTAACTTCAACATTACTGCACAGGCATACTATGTTTCAAACACAAACATACACGGGAGGCTCTGTCACTCTCCTCCCTCTTTAATTCATTTCTGTGTGGCACAGTAACCCAGTTGCATAGCTCCTCCAATCTGCACTTTGGGCTATCTCCCTGTTTTTCCTTGCGTTTTAAACAAAGTCAGAATCATCCTTTTTAGGCAAAAAAAATCAGCTACATCTCATGGCAAGAGACTATTGAAATCTCAATTCTCTACTACTAACATATAAAGATGAGCTTTTATATTTCTTACTGATACTTTGTCAGCAAACGTGCACCCCTAATAAAAACAAATATTTGTGTTTAAATATTGTATGTAAGTCTGAACTACTACAAACATCTTTAAAATCTAGGACAATCAATATGTCTATCTTGCCAACCTTCATATTCCTATGTCTTGTGATGAGGTTCAAAAGACCAGAAAAACTGGAGAGCAGCTAATAGCAACCTAAAACACTGCTACAAGGAGAACCAACTTTTTTCTGAAGCAACAAGAGATAAAGCAGTCAGCTGTACACAAAGGAAAAATACTGAAATTCAGTATCAGGTAAAACTTTAACCATGGGGTGGGTGATGGAGCTACTGAAACAAGTAACACAACAAGGAACTCTGCCATCAGAGGGAATGGTCCCACTACACTTCCAAAGGGCAGAGGATTGGACTCACTGAGCTTTATATATTTGTGTTTAACTGAATTCATTATAAGCATCAAAATTTTAAAGAACAGTTATTTCAAGTCAAGCTACTAAGCTTTTGGACAGAAGATACAATAATTGCCTCTATAAGGAAAAGCCATTAAATGCAAACTGTTAACTAATACTGAAATCTTGAACACAAACCATATAAATTATCAAACTACTACACTACAAACCCCAAGTATTTTGATTACAACGCTGCATTCCATAAGGGAATCTTTTTAAAGGTCTTTTTGTTTAAAACGTAAGTGTCCAATAAGAACACACCATTTAAAGTTCAGATCTACGTTTCTGAAGTGTCTTTTAAGGAAGGTTTTCAGAAAACTGAAACTACCATAATGGCTCTTCTACAACTACAGCAGTTTTTTCAACCACAAACAATATTTACAGTGTTCTTAAAACTGGAACAATATAGCCTTAATTGTTAAAGCTTACCAGGAGCAAATTCGTATAAGCAGCAGCTTGACTTCCAGCAAAGAACATTTAATTTGGAAACTGAAAAAAAAAAAAAAAAAAAACCCTCACTACAGAAGTGAGAAAGTTTCTCAATTTCTGCAACTTCACTCCCGCCTACAGAAGTGGCAGAATTTTTCTTCTTCAAGGTTTTTAAGGACAAGGTCTACAAATATCTGTCTGGAATAATTCAAGTAGTCTTAAATCAACCTGAGAGAAAGGGAACAATAGGTCCTACAGTACTGCACTTCTAGAACTGTGAGTGCCATCTATACATATGAATGCAAGTGCCAAATACTTGATGAATAAATTCTCTCTTGCAAATCTGGTTCCTTATGACCAGAGAGACCTGTATCATTAGTTCCCACACAATGCAAAAACTTTGGGAAAACCAAAACAAAGCAAACCACAATAGATTAGCCCTAGAGATCTTAAAGAGGTGTTTGGAAATGTGAAGGTAATTTAAAAGAAGAAAAAAAGGAAACGAAGAAAAGCACAACTGGAAGCAGGGCAAACTGCAAAGACTTCGGTTCCAGCTTCCCTAGTACATTTAGGAATGATAAGAAACACATTCATTTTCCTTATGGTAGAAGAACAGAGTACAAGTCTTTCCATTTTGTGTCAACCACACAACTGTTATTGACCAGAAGTCAACCTAAGTACCCAAAATTATGTGGAAGAACCAGATACAGAGAAATGGACCAAAAAACCCTAACCAACCAAACCCCACTAGAACTTTAAGTCTCCTGGGAAATACCGGGAGTGTAAAGCCTTCATTCTGTATGAGACTAAGGACAGCATATCTCACTATGTAATCTCACTACACAAGTATGTTAGAAACACTGATAAACATCAGAGCAGTCACATGCTGTTCAGCTGTGGAACAAAAGCCCTTATTAGGACACATTCCCAAATTCTGTGAAATAAAGATCTAGTTATTTTTGCACATTAAATCCATAATAACACCGAGCCAAAGAATCCTATTTGCTATTCCTCTTTTTCCAGAAATGTAAAAAATGATGAGACAAGAGATATGATTGAGCTCCAAGACTAAATACCTCAATAACTTAGCTATTTAATACAGCCTCTCACTTAGTAATTATACACTTGGAGTACGCAACACAAAGTAAAAAATCATTTCACTTAACAGTGGTACAACTGAGAATTGCAACAACTATGACAGACTAAACAACCAGGAACATAAATTATCAGCAGTATTTCAATGTAAGGTCATTCACTGCTGCTCCTTACTGACACAAACGGTTGCACTGCACAACATTCCTTCACAAAAAGCCTTTAAAATCAAGCCTGGAAAATCAAGGCATATAATCTTTTTATGGAATAAACATGACAGTCCTGGAAAAAGCCTGAAACCAAAGTTTATTTAGGTTCTTAATGATTTGCTAGAAGTCACATGTCAAACTGACTTAACTGCTAAGCCCTTCTAAGGTAATGGGAAGTTTACTGAGTCGAGTGACAATTTTCACCTGATAGTTATTTTTTTGAACATTTTCCCACATACTCTTTAAAGAGATGCATTTTTCTCCCCTGCTCTTTAACACACACCATGTTTTTTTCTCTTACGCTTTTTTCCACTTCTGCTTAAGCAAATATTACTACTATTAATCCAGAAGACAGCACAGTAAGATTGAAAGATGCTTGAAAACAAAACACAACAGTACCTTGTCAACTTCTTTTCTGAAAAGTTACACTTGCCTATGTAAAGAATCACATTTTCCTAAGTCCAAACCTACCAGTCCCTACTAGATGACCAGTCCTTGGAGAAGCTAGGACGGAAAGGTAGTATCTAACCACAGGTTGGAAATACACCCAAAAAGCATATCCTTAAAAGGTTGCACAAGTCAGTATTTAATGTAAAATACAGGGTACATGTAGAGCTTCACTTAAAAACCTCAGCAAACAAGCACTACGTAGTGATTAGTACAGCATAATGACAATATCAATGGAAAACATGCAAATGTATGTACAACCATGAAAGTTTTTTTAATAATAACTGGAAACATATTTACAAAATGAAATTTAGACTGTCAAAGCCTCAAGAACATATTCTTTTATAAAAATTTAGTCTCTGTTATGTGTTAGCCTAGAACCAGATTAGTAAAATACTCCAAGACTACAAAAACTGCCAACGTTACTGGATAATGACAAGGACAGAATACAAAACACCATAAGGAAGAAGAACCACCATATGCTCTCCCTTAAAAGAGATCAGGATTAGGAGACAAAGGGAATATTGCTGAGCTGGGACACTTGGATACGACTGGAATAATTTTTCTAACACAAGAGAAAACAGAACTGTAAGCTACAAGTTTGTGATATAACAGGACATATATCACATCCTCCATCGAGAGCAGATTTGGGATGGTAGACAGCTCTCTTTTGGACCCCTGCATCCTTCACCATCAGCGCCCGTGTCCCTGCGGGGCAGGCGCCGCTCGGGCTGCACAGCAGAGACCCGGCTGAGAGCAGAGGCAGCAGCCCGGGCCAGGGGTGCAGGGCAGGCCGGGCCACAGAACGCGGCAGGGGGCGGCGAGGGAGGGCCCGGGAACTCCGGGTGTGAACGCGGGCCGGCAGCCACGAGCGCCGCTCGGCCGGAGCAGCGCGGGGGACTCGGGGACACCCGGTGCGGGGGTGGCACAGCGGGGGCAACCCAAGGGACTCTACGGGCCATCCACGGCTGGCGGGCCCCGGTGCGCGGACGGGAGCGGAGCGGCGCGGGGGAAGCGGCGGGACGGGGAGAGCCCGAGGCGGGGAAGGGGAGGGGGGGGGCGGCCGCGGGGCAGGCACGGGGTGATGTGAGGTGAGGCGGGGCAGGGCCAGGGCGGGGGGAGGAGGCGGCGGCGAGCAGCCAGTGGCGCTCCCCGGGGCGCGCGCCCCGCCCGCTCCCGAGCGCCCGTTCCCCGGCGGGAGGGGCGGCGGGTCCCGGTCCCGCCCCCGGCCCGGTACCATTACCCAGCGCGCCCAGCGCCGCCGCCATCCCGCACCCGGCCCGCTCCCGCGGGAGCCGCGCGACCTCGCGAGACTTCCCGCTTTCCTTCCCCGCCCGCCTCCCGCGGCCCGGCCCGCGCGCGCGCACAGTGCCCGCGCGCGGCTCAGACACAACATGGCGGCCGCGGCGCCGGGCACGTGCCTCCGGGCCGCCGCGCCGGGCGCGCGCACACGTAAAGCCCGGGGGAGGCGGGGCCGCCGCGCACGCGCAGGAGGCGCCACCGCGGGCCAGCTGATTCGAACGGGGCGCGCGAGCCGCCACCTCCTCCCCGCACGCGCTGGTCACGTGGGGGCTTCCCCCGCTCGCTCCCTCCTCCTCCTTCCCCCTCCCCGCGCGGGTTCCGAACTCGGCACCGCCCGGAGCCCCCCCCAACCCCTTTCCCCGGGGCCGGGCCGGGCCCTCACCTGGCGCCCGTTCCTCGGCGCGGCCGGGCCGCGCAGCCCCGCGCGCCGCTCGCTGCCTCCGTGCCGCCCGCACCAGGCGGCGGCTCCGCACAGCGCCTGCTCCCCTCAGCGCGGCGGCGGCTCCTTCCGCTTCCTTCCCCTCCCCCCCGCTCTGCGGCGGGACCCGCTCCCTGCAGCTCCCCCTGCCGGCGGAGCGCGGCGGCGGCGCGGGCCGGGGCGCAGCGGCCGGGCAGGTGTCTGGCGGGGCGCCCTGAGGGACGGGCACGGCTCGGCCCGCGCGGGCGGTGGCGGCACGGCGGGCGGCTCTGGGCTCCCCGGCCCAGCGCGGGAACGCTCCAGGGCTACTGAGCCGGGAAGGGGACGGGGAGCGCGGCGTGGGGGCTGCGCTCTGCTGGCTGCAGCTGCTGCTGCCCTCATTGCCAGTTTCGTGCCCTCAAAGCGGGGCTGTTCGGTTCGCAGCTCCTGAGAAATTTCTAGCGCTGTCTCCCGATTAACTCAAGCGGTGCCGCAAGAACAGGCTCCGTGGGGTACTCCAGCCCTCTGGCTTATAACTAAAAATTAATCGATTGCGCTTTCAAATTTCTTACTGTGATGCTGCCCGATTCTCAGCTCACCGATGTGCGATCACCAAGAGTTACTATTACCTACCGCCTGCAGCCTGCTCTAAAACATCTTTTATCTGTACTCCTAGAGAGACAACAAAACTACTCCCTGTCTCTGACTATTCTTGAACTTCTCATTGTTTTTCTCCTGAAACACTACAGTTATAATGCATTTGGAATAGTTTTGTGTAGACAAGAAAGACAAACTCACGTTTTCTGTTAAATGCTAATGAAATTTTAAAAACCTTTCTCTTAATAACATTTCCAGATTGCTGGAAAATCCTTAGGTAAAACAATTCTCTGTAACAGAGTTAAGTATTGAAAAATATTTTTAGTTACTTTTAAGTAGTTAGACTAGTAGTAGACTGTATCATAATTCAAGTGATCGATACTTTTTGTAAAGAAAGCAGATTTAATCCCAATTACCTAAATTGCAAGTCTAGTCATACATTCTTTCTGCAGAATCTGCAAAAAAATCTCAGCAGCTTTTCCACTCTCCCAAGCAGTTCTCACTTTTCCCTACATCTTGCTGACTTAGAAGTCTTCTGTGATCAAATTCAAAACAACAGAAATCCCACAAGAGAGAGAGAGGGAAATTTTCTCTCGGTTCCATGCCACTGCTCTCCTGCAGCTCTGTTCGCCGTGTGCCCGACAGGAGCTGTGTTCTCATTACTGCAGGAGCACCTGTGTGCACTAAAGCGCTGTGCCTTGCAATCCATTTAGAAATATGCTCGCTTAGCTGAACAGCTGCAATGGCTAAGGATATTATTGCATTGCAGACAAGCGTTTGTGCTTTCACGGGAGAACTGAGGGTTCTGCTCAGCTGCTTCTGAGAAAAATTGATTGGGTGTTTTGATGGTGGAGGTTTCTTCCAGATTCCCATGGCTCTGCAAAGACGCAGTTGAGCAACAGACTTGACCGAATCCAGGGGCTGCTGACACGGGAGCCAGCACTCCCCCCATCCCTGCCCCACAGTCTTTCCTACTGCCCACTCAGCTGCTCATCTACACACACGGTAAAATCCACAGCTGGATTTCCTAAACCACCAAGACGCTGTTCCTGTTTCTGGTGTGTTCGTTTTCATCTAGAAATTAAACTGCAGTGGCTCACCATGGGGCTGACGAGAGGCAGCATGTGAGATGGGCGAGGGTGTGCTGCCCGTAGAGGCGAGGAACAAGGCAATCCTCCTTTGGCAGAAGTAACTTTTGGCAATAGGATTAAACCAGTCGGACTATAATGTAACCACACCCTACACCAAGATTTGCCTTGAATTCGCAGAGCAGGACTTAAATATTAGGTTCTGCCATCTTGCCAAAGAATCAGTGATGCTTTGTGATGGAAGGTTAACAAAGAGCATCTGTTAATGGTGTGATGTTTGAGGTCACGGTTTCTGCAAACGAAAGGGATACTCCTGAGGCTCTTTCCCAACCTCTGCACACTCCCTGCTTTTCCCTGGATTTAATCCAGCCATTGTGTACCTACATTGTGTAGTTTGGCTCTGTTAACCTTCCAGAGGAAAATTAACAATATGCAAAGAAGAGAAAGCAGCCCGTGTGTAGTAATGACTGAGATTAGGTTTTCCTTAACACCTCCACCCAAGAGAATTTACATTAAATCCTGGAGAAACCTGCTTTGTTTGAAGCTGCCTGAGGCTCTGCATCTACTCTGATGTCCCCACAGTTCAAAATCTTTTTCACCCACTCATGCTATCCTGCGGCCCCTTCCCTACAGTACCGTACAGCACCTTTGAAGTAATTCCTAAGTGTAAAAGGAATATACTCCTGCCTAGTAACACCATACTGCTTTCTTCAACACACTTTCGCTTCCAGTTGGTGTCCCTTGTTCCTCATATACCCTACCCAAACTATCTCACATCTCTACTTCTTGTGGCTGCAGCTTCTTCTGTGCTACAGCATCTATCTCGTACCAGTATCTGGTAGTTGTATTTATTATGGGAAGCCTTACATTTATAAGGCAGTAACAAATTCTCAGGCTTCATCAAAGTCGGTAGCAGGAAAAAAAAAAACAACAAACCACCAAACCCAAACCACAGCAAAACCACCCCCTATACTGATCAGGGGATAAGGGTGTTAACAATAACTTTTCAGCAAGTTACAATGTGACAAGCTAAATTGTAGATCAGACCCCTCCCAAAGCAGTATTTTCTACAAGAGCAGAAGCTTTATATCCCTCCACGTTTGTGGGATGCCTCAGCTCATGTTTGTGCATGGAGAACTGCCAACACTACAAGTTCCAGCTTTGATGAAGCTGTGACACAGCTCCTGCTTTCAGCAACATCACTGTTCCCACCCATCTCAATCCATGAAATTGCTCAATTGCTTCTCCTATTATTATAGCAAATAATATGTGGTATTTTTTCCCCGACAAAAGATTAACAAAGTTCACTCGTTAGAACTCAGCACAATTCAGAAGCTGATCCTAAGGACATCTAGGTTAGTTCTGACAGCTGCTCTGCTCTCTTTCCACCATGCCCTCCAAACAGCATTAACAAGCTATTACTGGTTCCTGCCCCAGCTCTTGTTAAACGGGCTTATAGCCTTGGCTACAGCTCTGGATCTACACTGGCTCTTCAAGAGGGCATGCAGGACAAGGGAGATTACAGCTGAGTTCAGCTCAGAGGCTTATTTGATCCGACTCAAGGAAAACCGTACTGGACTGGCTGGGTGTGTGCAAGCACTTGGGTGACTGTGCAGTTAAGCCTTGGACAGTGAGAATTTTCCTAAAGCCAGATTAAGTTCTGTTGGGTCAGCTTCCATGGCCCAAACCTAATAAACCATCCTCGACTGGAAGAGAGTTGGCTCAGCATAACAGTCAGATACCTCTGCATTAATTACCACCTCAACAATTTTGGCTGTAGGTACTTTATGGGTGGCACTTTGGAGAAAGAAAAAGTATTTGCATTCTTGTAGAGAGTTGCAGAAGAGAAAGTTATAAAAGGATTGTTTTTGTGGAGACAAAAGGAAACAAAAAAAATAACAGTGTTAAAGCCATTTTCTGCTTGGATACATTACACATCCTTACACAATCACTTCATGTATCGTTATAGGTCCCCTGTTTTGTGCAGTTCTGCCTGCTTTATTCACTGGAGACCTCTACGTTCTGATTTTTTTTCCATTAATGCTACCATATATAAAGATTAAATATGAAAAAGGCTAGATTGCCCTCAGTTAAATGTTTTCACTGGTTTCACCTGAAGCAAAATACTTTAGAGAAACAATTCTGTTTTGTGTCTAACCTTTAAGAACTATTCTGCCTGAAGATATACTCTACTGATGCATTTCGGTGTGCTTTCAGTAGCCAGTTTACATGAGACTGTTCTGGCTTTTTGGTACAATTTTCATTAAATTTGGCAATATTACCAATTTAGTGCCATAATAACAAAATGCATGCTTTTAATAATATTTTTACTACTTCAAATACAACTTGGAAAAAGACTATAGTTGTATGGAAGTTAGCATATCAAAAATAATATTAAAATATTACTAAACAAATAATTTAAAAATGTAACAGTGGTAAATCTCACACAATTATAGGTAGTCCTCTGCTAAAATAAATCCACTTCAGCCATAAGTTTAGAATGCTTGGGTTTTATGCCTTTTTTCTTGGTAGGAACAAGGTAGGGGGAAATAAAATTTTAACTCTCCATTAAAGAGAATGATCTCCAGTCACTGGTAAAGAGTAAGTACATTAGACAATTCAGGAGTCTTACAACCCACACAGATTATTGCAGATTTGACTTCAGTTACTAGTCATATCCCAATGTTGAAAAAGCAAGTTACTAGTCACAAAAGTGAAATGAAGTTTGGAAGTTATTGTTTGCATTTTCTGCCTGTATATTTAAATAGGGACAATCGAATCCAAATTGGTCTAAGAAGCTGCAGTGAAGTAATCAGAATCTTTTTAATAATTGAATTAATCAGACTATATTCAGTACCATGTATAAATACTCCTCTCATATGAGGTATTCCCATTTAAATGGCTTTTTCTAATTCAATGTCAGGCCGATGTGAAATGATAGCTAGATTGTAGTGCATTATTAAAAAAAAGAATCCAGATTGGAACTCATTAAACATAAAAGCTGCACAACACCAAAAAGAAGATCTTTGTTTTTCAGAATGAATTATTCTTAGTTTCTCCTACTCAAGCGTGGGTTTTTACATTTCAAAATGGAAATATTGCTACCTATTTCAACCAATGGTATTTTTAAAAATTTGCTTTATTGCAATTTCTTCGAGCATGTTATTATTCTAGTGTTTGAAATTTGACTCAGGCTTCAAGAAAATAACAACCCAGAGATTTCCAGGTTCTGGGACATTTCTCCTATGTGAATCAGGGAAGTTTTGACTAAACAGGATGAGAGGGTGATTTGGACCCTTATGGGCACAGCGGTTTTGCCTAAGGCTACTAAAACCCTGAAGCCCAAATCACCTCCATTTACCTTCCTGGAGCATTCCCATCAGCACAGGCTTTAGTGAGTCACCTTCCTCAGGGAGCTTTAGTCCTTACAGATGTTATCAACTCCAGTCCAAACAATCCCTTTGTTACATGTTTGGAGCACTCTCAGGTATTAGCGGCTCCGCATTAATATTCTGAATTATGTATAACCTACATGAAGGTGCACCAGGTCACAGAATATGCCTGTTACCGTTTTGACTACATAATATTCCTTCAGGCCCTACACCACAATAAAGGGTGTTACTGTTGTTACTCAAAACTGTTGTTTTGAGTATTATTGTTACTCAAAACTAAACAGCATGTTCGTAGAATGTTCAATGTAAACCAAAAAACATAAATTAGCAGTTTTCAAGTAAGATAGAAGTGTCTAAATAAAATACATTAAAAGACCTGACTAGCCTTCAGGTGCATTTTTTCCAAACAGAAAAGCTTTCCAAGGACAAGCCTGGTTTGTTATTAGGGCCCTCTCATACAGGATGTGAAAGATTTAAATAAAATTTCAAACAAATTGCCATCATATAGGAGTGAACCAGCACCACAGACAGTTTAGGAAGAGATTCTTGTTCAGAGCTCAAATCCAGAATGATAGTAGACACTGGTCAGATTTAATTTAAAAGCAGAGCAGAAGTCCAGAGACTGCCTCTATTACCTGAATCTTTTTCAATATCTACAGAAAGAAACCAAAGAGACCAGACTCTGTACCTGAGTGTGCAAAGGTAAGGTCACATATGAAGCTCAGATTCCTACTGTTCAAATTCAAAAGACAGATTTATCTCCACTACCCTGCTTGGTTGGAAAGCAAATTAATTATACTACAAGCAAACAAGGTAAAAAAGAGCATATTTCCATTACTAAAAATTAGTCAGAAGACAGGCCTCTCAAAGAGTTCACAGCTAATACTTGTTTTATTTCTTGCTTCTACAGTTAAACTGTAAACCTTGGTACTACATGAAACACTTAACTGGAAATACTGTCTAAGTGAATTATTAGCTGTCAGTTCATTAGCACTTTGGCGTGCATGAATGCATTTCTTTTGTTATAACTGAAATTCTCAGAGTAACCTTACTTCTGGTGCTAAAGAGACACTTTGTGCAGCCGTGGAAACAAACATGCATTCACAGTGTGAGCAAGTGCTGCATGTTCATTTGGGTTTGGCATTTTAACAGACACCCAAGGGAAGTAGTGGTGGGGGAAAAAAAGCAGTATATCCCCATGGTAACCAGGACATCTTGTTTTATAATGTTTAGCATTAAACACACCAGACAGAAAAAAAAATTAGTCACCTAGAAAAATACTCATTTCTGAGCAAAACTATTAATGAACAATGAACATGAAAACTTCTTGGCAGTGTCCTGTGAGATATGAAACAAAAACTGCTATTTTTCATTTTTAGCAGCTTACAATTTATTCTAAACTTTTTCCTACACCTATGAATCAAATGCCTCCTCTCTTCTGCCCTCTTTTTTCTTCTCAAAAAAGTACTTTGAGATTTATTTTCTCATGTGCTAAGTTATTCCAAAACCAGATCTTACTAGAATTTTTTATGTGTAATAAATTGTGTGTGAGTGCCAAGTGAGGATGGAGGAACATATCTGGAAATTAAATCTTCTCAACTTGATTTGTATTATGAAAATATTTTGTGGATGATGACTATTTTATTTTTGTACCTCCCATGCTCCCAATGACTAGGAAGAAAAGTGCTTTAAGATTCACTAGCATTGCATAACGGCCTATCAAAACTGCATAGAGAATCAGTCTATTCCTATTACACCAGCTTTACTTTTTTACTGATGGTTCATCTTATACTTGTGTATAAATCAGCAAGTGTCAGCTGTATTTTTATACGTCCATTCAACAATCAGAACTTGAACTTTGAGCTAATCAACTCAATTTTGAACAAGTCAGAACAGAAGATGAATTTACTTGCTTATTCATCTTATGAACTTTATCCTATTTCAGTGATCAAGTTCCTATTGCATTTTTTTAAAGCCCACACATACACTCATGTATAACCTTTGTGGAAACTTGCCATCGAGTGACTTTGCTTGTTGTACCACTATCAGTCCAGTGCAGAAAACCTACTGGACACTTCAGTGATGTGTTTCTCACAAATGGACCTTCTTTTTCTAGCTGAATGTCTGAGCTGACACACATTTAGAAGAGAAAAAAGTTTTGAGATAGAATAAATAATGCCAGCTTTCTGTGAAACCCATGACTCTGTGACAGTAAGCAAACGTGTAACATTACACATATTACAAGAACATTTTATCTTACTGTGTGGCACTGATTTCTAAGGAGAAGCAGACTTGTCACCTTCTTGAATGGCTTAAAGCTGGCCTGAAGTTTAGTCTAAGGCAAGCCATATATTTTAAACAGATATATATATATGTATATAATAAAATATATTCAAGAAAACAAGTTATACTTTTCATTGTTAGTGAAAATAGCACTTAGAAAATTTTACTGAATAAGGCTATCTTCTAATCTCCTAAGATTTTGAAGGCTAATATAAACCAAGTTTGTTTGTAACTGGATTAATTTCTGCGAATTAACACTGAAAGTGATTTGTCTTTCTTCATGACACTTCAGAAACCCAGAAGTCTTATTTTGCTTCCTGCTATTAACTGTCAGCTCTGGATGGCTTAAGTATAGAGGGAAGCCAGAAAAGCCATCTGTTAGGAAGAATGAGAAAGCCTAGTTGTTTTACTCATTTCCTGGGCAAAATGAAGACTGAAAGGTTTTCAGTGAGAAAACTGCTTAGACTGCACTAAGCCAGATGTATATAGGGAATTCAAAAGGAATAAATGAAATAGAATTTTGTTTGGTATAAAATAGTTGTACAGCAAATATGAAGAAAGCACTTGGTCCCTTTAAGCAGATAATATCTAAGTTTTTTAGGCTTAAAAAAAGCTTAAATCCCAAGCTTGCTTTTCCAAATGAACTTATATTATGATTAACGGGATATTTAAAAAAAAAAACAACCAGTCAAATGTTAGCAGTATCATTACAAATAAATGCCTTCTGCTTTTAGGACAAGTAGGATATATAGTGCTGGAAAAACCCAGTCACTATGTAAGTTTTGAAGATAAGAAGGAGAATTCTTAAATAATGCATTAGCATAGCACATCAAATTATATTAGATTTCATAAGAAAAATTCAGGACTATTGAACTGTGGGCATATTGAACTTTTGCTTCACAAATGAAAATCTCTTCATGCACATTATAATACAGTCAAATGCATTTCTAACACTTTATCCTTTTTTATCTTATCTTGAAACAAGCTGATGGGAAGGCTGACACCCATTACAGCAGTGAATTGAGTGTCATTTGCCTATTCTAAAAAACCAAACAACCTTTATCAAATGTAGCTACTCAAGGTCACTATTCCAGCATAAACCCCAAAATAACTATGGCAGTGCCTCTAGCCATAGTTCAGTTAAGATACTGAGAAGCAGATTATGAGCATTTTATATACATATATAAAATACATGAGTATGTACATAATTATATATATTAATACACATAAGTATATATGTACCTATGTATCCCTATGCACAGGACCAACTTAGATGATACTTGCAGAAACAGCTTTCTGGACTCAGTTTAAATCACTGTGTAGCCAGACTATTTAGCTCTCACCTTTGAAATGTATTACAAAATTGCCTTATTTTACTACAGAGTAATTCAGTAGCTCTTCTGCTATTCTTTTTCCCTCCAATTATACTCTTCAGCTACATACACAGTATATGAAGCAGTCTCCTTGATGTTGGGTGTTCAGATGAACAATTAGTTACATTGCTTCCAAAAAAACTTAAGAAATTTAGAGAAATCAAGCTTTGAGCTGCTAAGTCCCTGACACCCACCATACAGTTTTTCCCAGAAGAGAGGATTAAAGTTACCAGACTGAAATGCAGACTTTTAACAGCTCATATCTAGATTTCCAGGCCTACAGGAGTCCACTGGATTTTTTCCTTCTTGAAGTGACAGTTTCTCTGGCACCCAAACACATTGCTATGTTTCCTCAACTGGAAACAAATGAACAAAGAATCCAAATAGTCTGGTGAAAGGCTTATGGAAAAAAAATTATTTCCACAGGCCCTTCCTGAGATGCATTCTTTCTTTGCTATAAATCATGGCAACTTTTCCCAGTAAAGGCCTCTCCTTTACCTATTCTCTGAATTATTGCCTTCCCTCCAGCATACACAAGCCATCCATCTGGAGTTCCCCCACACTGCCCTCCTTTAAAAGACTACTTCCATTTCTGTGACATAACATCCTTTCTAGACTCTCCTTGGGCTAAAAGCAAGCCAGTAATCCCTCTGGAACAGTCTTAAAACACATCTATTTATCTCTGCAAATTCAGGGGTTTGGTTTATTCTAAGTATGACCAAGTTCCAGTGCAAAGGTGCTTTTTTTCCACAGTGACAAAGGCATTTCACAAACTCTGCTGACGCAAAGTGTCTCCTTACTGATCTGTGTGCATCACAGATGTTTGACTACGGATTCCCAGACACCCAGTAGAAAAGACTGACTAGAAAACTAGAAAAAATTGTTCAGTATTATCCAGCCATTAGTTACAGATTTGGAAGCCTTGCATTTTCAGCATTCTTTTAAGGGAGAAAACCACTTCTTTTTCAACACTGAGTCTTGTTGCTTTTCCCTAAAATAACTTCAATTTGTATTTATCATCATACAGCATTCAAAATTGGGAACAGTACAGATGAGATCTCACAATAAGCACAGCACCAAGTAGAGCAGAATAATTACCTCCTGTGCCTCACATCTGATGCTTTTTTTACTATTACCCAGAACAGGTTTTGTTTTAGTATCACTGGGTTTTAACTCTTAGTCTGATCTGCTGTAATACCCAGAACACTCAGCACAGAACTGCTTCATTCCCTGATGTCCCTAACACTCAATCCATTTTTCTGTTGCAAATTTTACAGGGCCAGTCTGTTCTACCATCCAGACTATTAATGAAAACATTGAATAAATTCATAAACGTGATCACTGCACTGTGCTTTAACCAAGGAAATACTTCCTAAATTTCCAGTTTAGAACATGTAGGAAAAATGCTTCTATTTATTGTTCTTTGGCATGTTAAAGATCCTTAAATCAAAGAAAACTAGAAAATTTTAGCAGGAAAAAAGAAACCTTTAAATAGACTTTAAATCAGACAATATTTCACAGGCCAATGTCAGCAAGCTACTAATGACTGTTCATAAGCAAGTTAACTTTACCTCAGTCAGTAAAACCAGTTAGCAGTAAGCATTTGATGCATTGCAGGGGTAATGTGATGTTAACTTCAAGTTGCTTTATCTACTAACATAAAATCACATTTACAAATACTTAAGGTTAAAGGACATTTTCTCTAGGGCTGTTATAGATGGCTTTTAAACTAGAATAGCATGAAGTCCTACAAACCATTACGTTTTCAAACTACATATAAAATTATTCAGAGGAATATTATGTCAGCATTTTTTTACTTTGGAGTTAGAACTGTCAATATCATTGCCTAAAGTTAAAACAGTCAAAAAATACAATTGTATGGGTGTGAGAGCAGTACCACAGCATTAGTTCAAAAGTTTTTGTATTTATATAATGAATGAAAAACATTTAGGAAAGCTCCCCCCACCTATTCCACAGTTAATTTTGATTTTTTTATTGATCCAGTCTTGAATAATGCTGCTTATTTGGTAACAGTATCAGGCAAAAACATGAGCAAGTGTCATTCTGCATTCCAATATGAATCATTCAATGAAGTTTTGCAATATATACATTTCATCCAGCTTCTGACATTAAAGGTCATCATGCCAATGAAAATTTTTAACAATACAATAAAATCCTTCAAATATAAATGCTTATGAATGTAATTCAAGAGACCAGACAATTTAATTTTCTGAAATTTATATCACTCATGTCCATAATAATCTTACATTTCACACTTCATGCTCTCAAATGTTACCCTAGAGAAGACTAAATCTTTTTGCCACATATACTATTAAAGACACTAGCCAGGTTTATAGAGTTACAGAAGACTATAATAAGATGCAAAATTTAGTAGTAATTAGTTATGACATTCGCTGACTAAAACATTATTCAGTCTACCCTAATGTTTGAGCCGCTCAAATACAGCAAGTATTTGGATGTTATATACTACCCATTTCATATACTTACAGTGCAAAGTAAGAGACAATTTTTTTCCTGAGCATTTAGGAAATGAAAATCCTTTTTCTTTATCTTTGATTACAGTCTATTTAAAATATACTCCTCAAATACCTAGGCTTGTCAAGACTGTACAATTAAGACAGGCAAAAGTTTGTAGATATCAGAAGCCCAATCAGAATCAGAAGGGTTACTGAACATCTCTAAAATTTGTCTGCTTTTCAAGTCTAAGGATATAATAGGATTTTGACTTTCAGAAAAAAATTTCAGAAATTACATATTTCCCATCGACCAAACATTCCAAAATGTACAAACCACATGCGTTCCAAAACAGACAAACAGCTGCTATTTAAACAAATTGCAATACATATTTCAACTTACTATTCTGTAGGTAATGTAATGCCCAGTGAGCTGTGCCTCCAACAGACATAAGAGAATAAAACTTTTAGGAATGTGTTTTGGGCATTTTGTAAGGAAGCTGGATTCCTTACAAGCTTATCTTTTTCTCAAAAGCTACAGACCATGAGTTTCTAATTCAATCTTCTCTTCTGTTTGCAATATATCAGGTTCTACTGGAGGAACAGGTGGTCTGAGTATAATCTCTGGACCTCCACCATAGATTGACTGAAGAAAATTCCATGTTTCTTCTGATATTTGTCCAGAATCTGCACCTGAAAAAAATGTTAAAATTTAATTATTCTTTGGAATAATTCTTTAATTATTTAAGTCCAAAAGAGAACAAAAAGAAAAAAAATCAAGATTAAAATTTAAAACTGTAAGAATTCAGATCCAAATTTAACACCATAGCCTTCATTTTTGCTTTAACTTGTACCAGCTGCTAAACTCAATTACCTATTTTGTGTTAGTTTCGTACTCCTTGATTCTTACCACTACCTGCTCTAAATTATGCAGTACTTGCAGAAAACACATGAAAATTCTATGATAAACATATTATCTAGTATCTACCAATCAAGCTGACAGCCAGTAGCTCTTGGTACTCAGGAAACAATGATTCATATTATTATAAGGATATGCAGTCACATCAATTACACAGTAAAGTTCAAGGACTCAAGATTCTTGTTTCATTAGAGAAATTAATATTGATAGGAAAGAATAAAAGTATGAGAAGCACAGTGAAATTCCCAGAGACAAAGGACTATTATTAGGATAAAACCAGCTCCAGCAATGCTCCTGTAGTACTGATGGGTCAGCCTGATTTCATTCACTGATTAAAGTCTTTGTTTATGATTCCACTGCTCTGGCTAGAGGTCCGTCTTCTGTCTCAAGTCAGCATCCAACAAGTATTTCTGATTTTCCACAACTTTTACAAAGAGAAGATGCATCAGCACAGCTCCCTTCTAGGTTTCAATACAAGGATCCTGTCTGATACCGAGTGATTTCCTCACATTAACCCACACAGAGAGGTCACATTTCTGTTCTACCAGAATATAAGCCTCCTCTTCTTTTAGCAAATCAAAACCTTGGCTGACAGCAAGTTTCCCCTGATATCCTCATTAGACATTATTAATTTGTCTTGCTAAGCCTTGTTTCAGCTCCCTCATGCTTAAAAAAAAGGAAGCCAGCACTATAAGCAGGGGACTTCTCCCCCTACCTCCTGTACTTTCCTGTCCTCATCACCTGCTGCAGTGGTGCCTTCTGTTGTACTTTACCTGTTAAGAGTTTCTGAAGGGGAAGGGTAAAAGAGCTGCACATTTGTTTACCTACAGTAACTCAACTATGCAAAGCTTCATCTGGAAGTCATCACACAGATCCCATACCAGTACTAATGAAGTTATGCCTCAGTTTTACTCTTTTATGTTTAGGCTCTCAAGAAACAACTCCATCTCTGCAGGCACTGGAGTAGACCCTCACTCCCTTGTCCAGACTGCAGCCAGTCAGGTTAAACTGAACAGGCACAGTGAACCTAGGCACTGCAATCAGGACCACTGAATCACAGAAATATGCAGTACTGGACCCTATTTAGTGGCATTCCCACCTCTTAAAACTTACAAGACAAATTTTCCACATCCTATTCATCTTTATTTCTACCCAAGCTCTAATTTGTACCAATGTAGCTGAAAGTAAACCAACAACTGGCTAATAATTTGCTATAAATTACTGCTTCTAAAGTGATTTTTTTTTTATCAGGCTTTATACCTTGTACTTGAGTTCTATCATCAGCACTTAAATCATGAAAACAAACTAAAAAACTAATGAGTGCCAAAACTAATTGCTTTTAAAATAAACTCTAGGCATTCTACAATTGGTGAGGTTTATGGTAGGTTTATTGGTACATCCAGTGCATGCTGAGGCATTAATCAAAACTGGGAAAAAATCCACTTAAATAATTGTTAATCTTATTGATACAAATTTGTCTTTTAGGCTGAGCTGCAATGAACTTAAAGCCTCCTAGAAAGTATAAAGTCTTCATAAAGCAGGTCATATAAGAATGTTTTCCTCTGTACCTATGAATTCCAAATAAATGGTTTCTAACATTTAATTCTGAAGAATAATTAAAAAAACTGCATCTTTGCAAAAACTTCTCTAACATGCAATGTACAGTATCAAACGACTGGCAGAAAAAACGAGCAACAGATTTTATTCAGAGGTTTTCTCCCTCTGTGAGAAGATGCTTTTCTCTTCAAATTAGGTTTCAAGGTTTAAATTAGGTTTCAAGGTTCAAACTACACACAGATATAGAAGAGTCCCCCAATTATGCTAAGAAAACCCATCAGATCAAGTGATACAAAGCCAAAGCACACTTTCACCATTTTCAAGTTAGGCTGCACCTCCTACACGCTCAACTGCACTTGGATTAGTCTATTACAGACACTAATTCTTCATTTTAAGAATAAAATGATTCCCCAAAAATAGGCACAACACAGATTCATTAGAAACTGCCATTCATTTAATGGTAACAATAAATAAATAAAAATAGTAAATTTTTCGAACTTCAGCAAATGCATAAGGGGCACAAAGCTGCAGCAATATTGGACACCTACCTTGTTTTAGCACAGCATTGCCACATTTTGTTACTGCAATCTTAGCATTATCAATAGGGCCAGGAGGATCTAGTGCAATAGAAAAACTATTAAAATTGAGAGAGCTGAAAACAAACAGCAGGTTAGAGGTTCTATTTCCAAAGGGAAGGAAAAACAACTCATTTGTTTACTGTTTGTTCTTGTACTCTTAACAGTACATTCTAAGTTGTTAAAAGCTAATCACATTTTTAATTAAGAACAAGTTTTCCAAAGCATTCATGATTACAGTTAAGTCTTAAAGCAACATAAAACACAAATTAATCCTACTTCTTACCCTTACCAAAGCTGTCCTAGAGCAGACTCTGATAAGACTGTAGAATATTTTATCAGTTTCCATTTTAAAACTTTAGAGGCATTTGAAGTCAGCTAAACTGATGTTAGTACAGTTGTTACTGAGCTATCTGAGTTTAGATGTGACCCTTTCCTTCAGAAGCTGCAGCATCATCTATCTAGTTTGCACAACAAAATCCATCCCCTCCTTGTACTTAGATCCAATCTTCCTGCTGCTGGTAACAGCCAACATCCTGCAAACAAGCAATATTTTCTCCAACACTACCCCCTTATCTCATTGCTGTGAATTATTTTACTATGTTCTGTATCCTGGGTGAATTTGTAACCTATAAAACCTGGGTCTTAGATGTTTAAGAGCTTTCGTTGTCTTTGTTATCTGTCCTTCCTACAGTTTTCTACCAAAGCAGAAATAAACAATACAACAAGAGATTACCTATATTTTGAAATGGGGCACAACTTACCACTGTCTTTACCCTTTACAAATCCTTCCCATTCTCTGAACCAGTGCATGCTGATGCAGTAAAATGTTGATGGAGATTCTTCTTCTTGGAATGCTCTATTAAGCTACAAGGAAAAAAAAAAAATCAGTGGTTTTCTGCCCTTTTATTTCTTTAAACTACTTAATTCTTTGAACCACTGTAATTATTAACACCATAACATTACACTGTAATAGAACACTTTAAAGAACCAATGACCATAAAAACAGTAAACACCTGGTGGATACCCAAGATGAGATTATGATGCAGTGGTAGCCTTCATATTAAGGGCTGATCTACTATTTAGTTGAGAAATTATTTGCATTTCCTGAAAACAGCAACAAGTTATTCTTAAGCACAAGTGCTAAGACATCAAACACTAATAGATAATTACTGTGAAGGCTGAACTTTCAAGTAGCAAAAAATGCAGAGATCTTATTTTTGTAAAATAAAATAGTGTTTTGAATTTTTTTCCGTAATTTAATGGAAAGTTCTTTGTGTGATGAACAGTATCTTCACCTGTGTTTGTTTTTCCTCAAGTATTTTGGGCAGATGGCAGTACAATTCCAAGCAAGTCCCAATACACTGGGACTTTTCATGACTTACAGATCCTTTTACATTATGAAGAAACAAGGAAAAAGTCACTTAAACCTTTAAACCATTATGTTTTTAGCTCTGTAATAACACAGCTACACTTCCCCTTTGAAGTCATAAATCTAAAGCATCAACACAACTTCTTAGGGTTTCATATAGACTAAATGTTGCAATCATTCCCTAAAGCCATCTTTGTGGAGAACAACAGAATTTTCTGTGTACTAACCAGTAACAATACTTGCACAACAGTGCACATATAATCACTTCTTTTACTGGAAAGATACTGACTTCTAAAGCAAATGGGGTTGACTCAATGTCATTTATAGTAATTACTAACCAGTGGTAATCTCTGGATTACCACTGGTAATCCTAGAAATTTCAAAAAACATGGAAAAGCTGACCATCTCTGAAGTGTGATTAAAGGACAAACAGAACTGAAAAAAAAGTCAGTTGTGTTTTTCTTCCTTTCATGAGTTGAAATAGCAGAAATGGGACTCCAATGTCTCTGCACTTATTTTCACTGAAAACTTGAAAACACATTTTTGGTTTAAGAACTTCAAAATCATTACAACTAGTTATTTTAGCATTCAGACATAATCCCCTAACACAGGGAAAATACAGTAGCTCCTTGATATTAATTTTACAGATCCATTACAATACTAGCATATTTACTTCACATTGAATTACTTATGTTTATGTTTCTAATGCCTTTTTTAAAAATTAGAACTAATGATTATCATTAATTTTTTCTCGGCACAGTATTATTGCACTTAAACCTTATCAGACTGCACAGAACAGACCACTGCCAGTGTATAAAGAACTCATGTGGCTGTCTCCATACTATAAAAAAGCAATTTAAGAAACACATTAAAAATTTTCTCCAAGTACATTTTCATAAAAGCAGTTATCAGGGATTTCACAGGAACATTACTACTGCCATTATGAGAGATGGGGTGGTATATAGGTATAGAGATATTAAATAAAGTCCATTTGTTACAGGAATCCCTTGTGCAATTCTAGTAATCCCCTGGGTCTAGTCATGAATGTCAGGTGTTGGCCAGTGGCAGAATGGTAAGTGTTTACTTTTTTTACCCGTATAAACATTTCCAATTCATTTTTCCTTCTTTTTTCAATTCTTTCAGACTCTATTTGGCAGGTGTGACAAACATACAGATGGTTAACAGCTGGTCCTCCTCCGTATCTGCAGTGAAAGTGAAAAACACCAAACAATCAGCCTTGTGGAAAATATACAAAAAGATCGTGCACCTGTAGGCGTGGCAAATGTCAGTATGAACAGAAGGCTGATATGTGCCGGTCACAGTGATCCCAAAAAGGCATCGTTTATTTTCCTAGGAATATTCTGTTCTCCATCCTAAGACCATCTTGCAAGTTCTGACTGCCTTATGCCAGTACATACAATTGCAAACTCAGCTGCATCAGAGACTTCAGAAGGAATTACTATGATTAGAACATGTCAGTGAGTAAGTGTTGTTATATATTCACCAAGTGTAATTTTACCAAAGGCCTCTAAGAAACAGCCTATGGAAATTCCAGCCAGTTCTGCCTTAAACATGTTCCTCCATCCCACCACAGGCTCTTCATCAGCTTTGCTACCTCCCTGGCCCCAGCCTCTAAACTTATTTACTGTTTTGTACTTAATAGCTTATTCTTGACCCTTCCCTCATGTTTTCCTTGTGTGAATCTGTATCCATGGAAGTCTGGAGGAGCACTGCTCCTGAGAAGGGTATTTTTGCATACAGAAAATTTATAATGGAAGAAAAATTTAATACATATAGGAAAAGGGAAATAAACTGGAAATAGGATGGTTTTAATCTTTTACTTGTGTGCATCAAAACTTTAGAACATCTATAAAAAACTCCCCAAACCCTTAGATCTATT
This sequence comes from Acridotheres tristis, assembly GCA_037013685.1. Taxonomy (NCBI): domain Eukaryota; kingdom Metazoa; phylum Chordata; class Aves; order Passeriformes; family Sturnidae; genus Acridotheres; species Acridotheres tristis. The sequence goes on from CM072895.1 coordinate 12,674,013, forward strand.
GTTTACATGGCAGGAAATTAACAGTTAAAAATATTTAATGCAAATGTAATACAGAGTGTTGAAAACCAGCAGCAAAGCTCTTCTGCAGTTTTTTTTTAACTTTAGAATAAGGCATAGCCTGTAAGAATTCCTCCTTTATAAGCAAGCACTCAAACCTGACTGACACTGAAGCGTGGGGCAGTAACACAGAACACTCAGATATAAATTATTTTGAAGCAGTACTGGCAGCTGAGGCTATGGATTCAAAGCCAACATAAAAGAAAAGTTGTCTCCAGCCAACAAGAGAACAGGAAGCTGATACAGAGAGCTCTTTCAAAAAACCTCTGCAAAGCGTACTTTTGCTGACCTACTTTGTGTTATTTCATACATACCATACATGTTTATTGGTTTAATATTGAAGTACTACTCCAATAACACACTACTCCATGCAGTCGTTTACTTTACACAAGAAAATGATATAAATTGGCTGTTTGCAATTCCTTCACTCAGCTGTGTGCCCAGAGGGCTGTCTTTTTCCTGAGCCACTAATTCCAAAGTCTGATGTTGCCACTTGGCTCTCAAACTGTATCACTGGATTTATTCCAATTAGAGTTCAAAACTTACCTGCTATACAGATTATCCCATATATTTTGAGGTAGCATTACAACGAGGTCCTCTATGAAGTTAGCTTTGTGTGGAGGAACACCTGCAGAAGGAACAAAAACAAAACCCCCAAACAATAAAAAAACACTTGTGGATTTTAGTGAGGGGAGGAGACTATGTTAGAAGCCTCAAATAAATAAAAAATAGAATCTTTCAATGAATTCAGAAAAATTATATGAAATAAGTTTTACCTAAGTATAATCTATCATAGTATTTAGAGACACTACTCTGATTTTAGTCTTCTATGAGGCTGAAAAGCTTATATAAAGCAGAAGCAAACTAAGTACATGAGTGGCTAAAATTAAAGGGATAGAATCCATTTTACATAATGGTTTCAAAAAGCTTCCTAAGTTTTACAGTTAAAATGTCAGGATGATTAAATATTTTGATTATGCATGTAAACACTAACAAACTTTCTATTTAAATTCACTATTTGGCTGCAGACCTTTTGGAATTACTTCAAACAACATGAATACTTGAAAGCAGAGAAATTTTGAGGAAGGCAGAAATGGAGAGCCTTGCTGAATTAGCAGTGTTGAGCTGAAGCACACAGTAAACAACAGGGGACTATGCAGGAATTCCTGGGAACAGGGAAAATCAAGTACTTGGGCACTCATGCATCAAGAGTTATCTGCTGCAGCCCTGCAGAGGGAAAGCCAAAGGGCTCACAGACACCCTGCACATGGCTACAGGGACAATAATCCTGTTTTAAAATTTTGCTTCAGCAACAGGGGCAGCACCTCCTTCTTTCAATCTAAGGCAATTGTATTTTTTATTAGAAAATAGGTACTACATAGTAATTATTTCTTGGAATGCCAGCACTCAAATATGGGTTATTTCCCCAAATGAGTTTTGCTTACTGCAATGCTCTTATTTGTTTTTAACATACAGCACAAGGTAAAATTTTTATGCTCCTATACAAAACACACAGAATTACTACTTGATTTTCACACTGCTATGCATGGATACTCTGCATCAGATTAATTTCTTTCAAAGCAGCTTCTCACTGCTTATAGCCTCAAGTAGAGAAACACATTCCAATTTGCAGATGAAAGTATTAAGGATGATGATATAGTGACAGGATTTTTAAAAATGTGAATGTACATGTTTAAGAAGCAAGTACATCAGAGGAACTGTTCCTCTTTAAGAATCAAGAAAGTTTATAAACAAATGTGCAAAGGAAAAGATAGGGTAACTTCACTCAGTATCATTTCTAATTAGTCAGCTACTAAAACAAGAAAGAATTTACTTAGAAGTTATTTAACAAAGAAGTTACAATATGAACTTAGTATAATCAAATTCCTTTAATTAAAACAAGTATACACCACTGTTATAGCTAGAAGTTGATAAATTCTTTTTAAATGATTCACAGTTACAGTCTCACCTCCATGCATACAGAGAAAGTCATTATTTGAAATTGGTCCTGGCTCTGCAAAAGTCTTGAATTTATTTAACCACTGCCTGGAAACATAGAACTGCAGAAGACTTGGTTCCATCATATTCAGTAGCCCTGCTATCCTCCGTCTCTCTCTCTGTGCTTCTTCACTGCTCTTTCTATTACAGAAACAGAAATCATTAAAACAAATACAGATCCTTGTGTACAGTGCAGATAACTTACTTTGTGAAAAGAAAACTCTGACTTCAAGTAAATTACCTGGGCCTTGTCTGTCCTTTGCAGTACACAGCCTAGGAAAGCAAACAGTTGGGCTGCAAGACAAGCCAACAGTGCTGCAGGGGTGGTGCAGCACCCAAGGGCTGTGCCCATCTGCCCATTTCCTCTCTGCAGCATTTGAGATAAAGCTTTGCAAGCTGCACTCCTTGGCCACGTGTTCCTCCTTTTCCTCCACAAGCAGGGTTACACAGTAAGCAGATCAGGTAATTCCCCTACTTTTCCTGTATCCTCCTACTTTTCCCACTGTAAACTGGAAGTACTCTGCTCTCCCATTTTAGATAGAATAGAATTTCTCTTCTCTGAGCCAGTAACAGTCTTTTGTGGATATATTTTTTAAAGCCATATTCTATTAGTGCTATTCTTTTATTTATTTGAATATGTTAACCCACAGTCAAAGATAAAGTGCTCTTTCTTGGCAATACAGCATGACTTCCAAATTCCTTTTAAAAGGCCTACTAAGTGAGACTCATGGGCTCAGCTTTAAAGTGGCAGGTAGGAATGCTCCTAATGAAACATTCTCAGAACACATCTCTTTTTTATGCAACTCTGACACAATGTATTTTGCAGCCAACTTTTAGTGGAAATTTGATCTTAGTATCAGAAATTTAACATCTGAACACTGAGTTACTTATATCAAGTACAAAAGTTCCCTAGACTGAAGATGATGATGACATGTCTTCTCACCTTTCATTTCAATTCTCAGGAAGAGAATAGTCTATAAATAGCATTAAATTAAATGTATAATAAAATGTATAATATAATGGTGAAATTACAACATAGTAAAACCTCTGATGTCCTACATACCATCTGACAGACTTCGGACAATTCCAGTTAAGAGCTCTAACAGTTAAAAACCTTCTGTGTGCAAAACCTCCTCATGTGCAGAATTCCCTTCCTCTAACTGAAAATAAGGTGGCTAGTTCTTTACTGATGCTTCAAATTCTCTTACTATGCAGATTTCATTTTAATTTTAACATAAACACTTTAGCTCTGACAGAGCAAGTGTTAAGGACATAATTGAAGGATTAAGTTTTTCTCTAGCAGAGGCTTTTCTCGTTGGTCAAATTCTTCCATTATAATTTTCATGGGGCAGCTAATTCTGAAAGTGCCCAACTGCTTAAAAAGTTATTTACACACATGACTTATAGGGGTATGACTGTACTTTTAATGGCTTACCTGTAGAAGAGAACATAAGCTTCTGCATTTTGCACTGTGGATTCTGATACTTCTGTGACACTCTGGTCATCAAATTCATACCACAAATTATTTAAATTGTTGCGACAATAAGCTATATAATGTCCACCTAGGGTGCAGGAAGCAACAATTATCAAAGAGTATCTAGGGCTGCCCATTTTACTCTAACATACGAAAAGGAAGTAAGTCTTAAATAAACCCCCAAAGTCTTAAATGGGAAAAACACAATCATTAGCAGATTTGACTTTGAAATTAACTTCTGTCAAACTCAACATCAGCTTTTTTTCTGAATTTCTATTAGCTAGTGGTGAGTTGAGCACTACTTTCACAGCACATTCCTGCACTCTTCAAGCAGCACGTTGTTTAATACAGTCCTGAACCATGGCATTCAGAGTAAGATTGTCTGAACAATTTACCCTCATCAGTTTCCACAACAAATTCTTTTCAAATCTTTGTATGCTTTATAATAGAAAGTAGCACAGATATGGAACAGCTACATGATATCACAACCATAACTATAAAAGTGTTTCAAAGACTATTCATAATATATTTTAAATTATTACTATTTTTAAACACATATTTAACTGTGAATGAGTAAATAATCAAATATCTGCTAAACTGATTATGTGAAGTACTGCTTAGCAAGTACTAAATGGAAGCTGAAAAACCATCCAGTAAAAAAACAAGAAGGAAAAAAAAATACAAACAAAGGATACTTTAAGTTTGAGAAGTATGAAGGGGTAGCTTAGAAAAATTTTAAGCCAGAAACTTCATAAATGTTTATAGTTCTCCTATTTTCCAAATCTTATAAATATTGAAATCATCTAGGCAGAAATTACCTCAACATATAGCAATAAGATGTTTATTCAGCTACTCATCAGAACCCACAAATAGCAGTTACCACCTGTTCTGGGGTTAAATGGCAGTGATCATCCCAGAGAACATATTTTTAAAAAATTACTAGCATTTTTGTGGTGCTTTGTAAACAGTTTCCAAAAGTTAAGGCATACAAAGCATTGACATGAACAGCTGTGTAGAGCAGCTGATCAACTGGTAATCTGCCAGCAACATTATTTGTACATTTATGTTGTTCAATAGTTTTCTGACTTAATATTCCTGGACCTGTTAAATTTTTTCCACCTTCAATTTTATTTAGGTATACCATATAATTTCAAAGATGTGCCAACTCTTTCAGAGCAAGCCCTCTTTTGGGACAAGGTAAAAATCACAGCATTCATCTTCCACATTCTAATTACCATTGTTTATCTATTTACCCTTCAGTATACAGTTACCACCCTTAAAGAAGAGTGCTGATGTTCCAACTGCAAAGATAAAACAATCAAGCTCATACTCACTGCTGGCAGTTCCATGATGGCAGATGACAGACAGGAGATCATAAGTCACGATTTGAGCTGGACTGTCCTTTGCAAGGAAAGGCTGAAGGTCAAGGCCTTCCAAGGGAAAGGACACATGGGTCCCAATTTTTGTGGAAAACATGAGTTCATGTCTAAATCTTTTGAGATGAATGCATAGAATCTGTAAGAAGGATCAACAGATTGAGTCAAGAACTATACATGCTACTTGATATTAAATGCCTGAACTGTGTGTGCCAACTTTTCCTTTTATAATCCCAAAAGGAACAGTTTTCCCTATGACCTGATGCAAGCTCTGCGCTTTAATCAGCTGTGGCTACTAACATTGATGTAGTGCTGAAAAATGTGCCTTTTCTCTTTCTCAGTGCACATATTGCAGAATCTTGTAATGAGGGACATTATTTCTTCCTGATTACTGAAGATATCAGCTCACGCTTCGAAATGTAAGACCAGATCACTTTTTAAATGTAAAGTAACAAAAAAATGTTACTTATAGAAAAGCTTTCCAGTCAGGCTGTGGTGTTTAATTCTATGACCTACTGTGGAGTCACATTTGCTCTCCTTTGCAAAGGGCCCTGCAAAGAGATTACAAACATTTCTCCACAACCTACAGTAAAAATAGTAGTATATATAATAACACAGAATAGAAATGTTGTTACTGTCTGCAGATCAACAGTAATAACACAGGGAAATCCCATTCCTGTACTTGTGCAAGATTCATTTTCTTACAGGGTGAATTGCTCATTGCTCAAATTTTTAATCAAATGCCAATATGAAGGTAGATCACACAGCATTATAAACATAATTTACTGCATGCAACTCATTTGTCTCACCACATTCCTAATGGTGCAGGAAAAGTGCTTTAAAGTGTGTATGTTAAGAGTACCTCAGGAAATTTTTGCACTTTGCAGAATTTCACTCCATTCCTTAACCTAAGCAAAGGAAAAAAACAAACCAAAACAACAAATAATTAATTCTGAAAAGGTTTTACTTTCTTGCACTAGATCAGCAAAAGCCTAAGCTGAACCTTGCTTTAGTAAACCCAAAATATTTCTGGAATGTAGACTAGACATGGAGTAGCCAAAATGATACAAGCAATGGTTCATAAGACAACATAATCTATACTGCTGAAAAATTCAAAACAGCAAGTACAATCAAGTCCCAACTAGCTAACAGTTTCTCTCAACATAGGGGAAAGAGCTTGAGGCTTCATGAAAGCTGGTTATCCAGCAAAAGACAAAAAAGAAATGAACTAAGTTTACTTCTAAGAAATTATCTACAGCACATACAAGAAGGAATAACACTCCTGTACCATAGAGGGCTTCAAGCAGTCTTCAGACTACTTCTGTTTCTTGGTTCTTTAGTATTTAAAGCCATAGTTTATTTATTTAACACACCTCAGTGACCTACTGCATATGAGGGGAATGCTGCTAGTATTAGAAAGGACTAAGAGCTTTTATTTTGTCAAACAAAACCAACTTACATCTAAATTGCAAGGGCATAAGAATTAAGCACATGTGGTAGGGTAAGTCAGTGCTTCCTGACCCCTGCACCTTGGGAATACTGAATTTCTGACAGTCAGAACACAGGGTAAAATCAAAAGATGAACAGTATTGGGACACACCCAACAGAAATAAATGCCTCTTGACTAACAGAAACAATAAAACCTCAAATTAGGACAAAGTAAAACAAAGGTAAAAGCTTACTTTTTACACCTTCCACAGCTGTACATGTTATCACCTGCAAACATCGGGAGAAGAAAACCAGCCATCATTCTCTAAATCCAAACAGTTATCCTTCAAGTGTATATATTTGATAGAAAGAAGTTTCAAGGGAATTTATTTTCAGGTTGCATGCAATATTTAACAGTCATAACAGAGTTGACATAGCAACTACAGGAAAAGTCCTTAGGTTTTATGTCTTCAACTATGAAGCAATACAGTATAATCTGAAGAGACAATGCTATGTAGTTTAAAAAGGAAATAATTTACTATGTCCAAATTGAGGTTAAGAGAATGAATATTAATATAGTGGGTTTAAAATTTTTATGAGCCTTCAGTTGATACAATTTCACTAAACTAAATTCAGACTTGACATTTCTAAAGCAGCTTTCATAGGCATTTTTCTCAAATTATCAGTTGAATGAGAAGCTTACCTTTCTGAAATGAATGATCCCAAAAGAACAAGGATTGACTGTATTACACTCTAACAGGTGGCCTCTGCTTAAGTGCATTAAGCTAAGAAGATATTAATCATCTCATTGTGACAGGAGGAAAAAACCACAGAAGAAACATATGTTCAGGTAATGAACCTCTTACCCTTGAGCTCATCTCTGGCGAAAAAGGCAGCAAGACAATCTTGTAAGGTTACAACTGGACCCCAAAACCAGCTAGGAACACATGAGACAACAAACCTGAAACATCATTGACAGAAAAGAAAGAAAACCAACAAATGTTCTGCCAGAAGAGCAGAAACTAGAATTTCAAGAGAAATAATTAAATCAAACAAGGTAAATATTATTTACCTTTTGAAGTATTCCATAAAAAAGGCTATCCATCCCTGGGGGGCATAGGCTTCTCCACATGACCCTGCCTTGACTAGAGATGTCTGATGACTTGCAGAATGGAGTTTAGCAAGATCTTCCTTACCTGGAATAGGCAAGGACAGATCCTGAAAGGTCTCCAGGGTTACAGACAGCTAAGGAAGAAAATAAATGAAACACAATGGAGTTAAGCTTGAAGAGCAATAGTAACTAAACTGAACTCTGTAAAATCCACTACTAAGTCATAGCATAACTGAAAATTCCACTAAGTAGGAAATTAATTATAAAAAAGTACATTAATAAGGATTCATTTTCTAGAAAAGGGGAACCAAAAAATAACATTTTAGAATGAACTTGCACATTTTTCTCACTGAAAGATTTTTTAGGTCATTATTATTTTTCTTCATATCAGTCATAAAAAGCACTATCATTTTTGCCTCAGGCTATGTTACACAAATAGTTTCAGAAAGCTTCAGCCCACTGTTTCCATAGTGTTTTACTTTTACATTCTCTTGACCTGATGTAACTGGACTTGCTGCAAGGGAGACCCATTTTCTTGCTCCTGTGCTTCATTTAGTGATCACATAGTTACAGAGTCAAACATCAAACATATTTTAGAAATTCTTGTTTGTTTTTTGAACTTGTTCACCAGATTACCCCGAGGTCTCTGTACACTTAGATCTTAACCAAGAGAAGTATTAAAGGCATGTAAATACACCAGGGTCAGGTTTAAACCTTATGTTGAGAAAGATGTCCCCAATGTAAAGATTTGGTATCTCATATTTGATAGTGTTGCTTTGAAACTAAAGCAGTCCACTAGACATATTTAGATAACTGACTTTTGTTAAAATGATCACATGTGCTGTGATCCAAGTAATTCTCTGAGCAAATAGTACAGAAAAAAATAATCAACTCTTCCTTCCTATGTTGCATCTCCTCTTGCAGTAGAGGACAACTTCAGAAAGCAGCTAATGGTTCATATAATTGCAAAAGTTAGTGTCTTTACTTGGATTTTTTGAACGACCTTAATTTTGTTACTCTCAATCTATCTGATAAGACAGTTATTGCACTACATTAGATCATTGTCTTTTCTTTAAAACATTAGAGACCTGAGAACTTAGGACAGTAGCATGTATGCATTAGGATATTCAGAAAAAACTCATGAGACCTAAATGAAGTTGAAGAGCAAGCGTCTTAAGCTTCTTTCTTCATCCCTGCTGTAAACCAATTCTCAAAATATTAGTTTTTAGCTCTGAGTAAATATTCAGCTCAATGAATACAAAATATTCTAAACACAAAGTGCTGGTAGTAGCCACTATTACGATTAGAGAGAATGAGTATGAAACACTGCAACTTTCTGAGGAAATCTGCCACAAAAGAATAGAAAGTTACCAGAGAATGACTATATTCATAAAGCAGTAAGAAAAGAACATATTAAAAGCCAGAACTTTCTCTTCTTACCCGATCACAAGTCAAGCACTGGACTGAACTTATTATAGTCCCATCAAATATATCAGAGATAACACTCCTGTACTTCTTCCTCTTCTTTCTCTTTGGTGACGATACTGCTGAAACTATAAAATGACAAAAATAAAATGCTGCAGTAAGGCAAAGTACAGTGGATTCTGATTACTCTTCAGCTTTGTGTAATACAATTAGAAGTATCATATGTTCAGACATGAGGCAAGCCCTGTTTTCTATTCGATAAATATTTCTTAGGAATTACATGATCACATTACTGACAGTACAGGCAATTCACGTGGGTTCCTCAAGAAACTGGGGACAACCACCAGAAACGTTTGCCTCTGTAAGTAAAACTCAAACTGCCAGTCTTGAAATCTACATCCTATTGCTACATGATGGATTTATCTTGGCAGGAATCCCCCAAGGTATAAAAAGAAACATTCTATTTGACACTTAATTTCATCAGATCTTCCTGGGAAGTTTCAACCACGCTGGGCTGAAGAGCTCACACACAAGGTTACTGTATCACAACACTGATGACAGAGTGTTGAAGTAGAATAAAGGTACCACTGGAGTCAAGCCTAACAGCAGCTTATCAAAAAGCTCCAGGTGTCTCAACCTGTCCTTGGGCATGACAGGCACCAGTGACCAGGTACCTCTTCTGACAGACTCACTCCAGGCTGTCTAAAATCCTCCTGTAACGGTGAAGCCAAAACTGGACACAGTAATACAGATGTAGTGTCAAAGCTGCTGATCAAACAAACCAAGGAGGTCAATGACTTAAGTCCATTAAATCACTGTCATGTAACACTAATGCTAAAGCATTAAAAAAAATAACATGAATGTTCAGAACTTACCTGGACAGGCTATCAAATGAAGCAGGATCACAATATTAAAGTTGTATTAGTTTTTGGTTTGGTGCAATGCCTTAAAAGCATGCTCTTAAAGACAAGCTTTGCTTTAAGTAATCTACTGTTAGACAAATCAGGTAAAATAAATTATATATTGTTCCTCGTGCCCTAAAGCAGCACTGTCTTATATGAAAAGGCAGTAAAAGTCTAAATATTCCAGATGCTCATAAAGGCTCGTGCTGCAAAGAAATACTCAGCACTGCAGGGACGTTAACAACCATGAAGCAGCCAGCATTTACAAGTCTACCTACAGTACAATTATACATGGCTCCTTAAACCTTAATTGACTAAAATAGTGATTTAATGAACTTCTGCTGAAGAACCAATGAACTTATTCTCTGGAGAGCATTACCTTTGGGAGTACTAACTTCTCATACCTTTCTCTTCTCTCCCAACCACTGCAATTAAGAAAATCGTCTAAAAATAATATTCTGCCTTCCTAAAATAGAGGCAAATACTATCCATGCTTCAAAAGAATCAGAAGATTACAGAAATACAGGGAATAGTCTTGCATGTCCAGCTTACATAACACTCCCCTCTCGCCACCAGAAGAAACAGGGCTTAAACCCCCTTAGGAACAACACTGCATTGTTAAGCAAGACATAAGAAACACAATGAAAACAATAATATGGAGTAATTCAGTACCAGGAAGGAGAAAATAAAGAGCTTCTACCTTTTTTGTGGACTTGTGCCAGTGAAGAGCACGATGGGAATGATTTTGGAGGGCTGTTTGATAAACGTGTGTTCACCCCTTCCATCGATGATGGTGTTTGGGCTGCAGATATGTCATTCATCTGAACGTCATTGATGTATTCTGAAATTGAGATTTGCACAAATTCCGTGAAAAAAATTACTGCAGAATGAACAGACACAATGGTCATGTAACTTACTTAACCACACTGCCAGACCACTGGACACTTAGGAATGTAGCACCATTTCAGTTCCTTTTAAGTTAAGAACAAACAAAAAACCCCACTCTTCTGGTTATCTGAAACCTTACCCTGTACAAATAGTTAACTTGTCAAGGGAATTAAAATGGAATTCAGAACACCTTAACTGAAAAAATTAACTAAGTAGGGATATTGTTTACGAGTACAAACACCTACCCTATTTGACCTATACCTCTACTATATTCCGTAACTCCCTTCCACTCCCACAGATTCTGGCTAAGCTTTTTACTATTTCAGTTGCTCTTCAGCAATGCATTACCTGAGAATCTGCTGTGTATCTGTACTTTGACAGTTCCTTGGTTATTTAAAAATTCAGTCTCTGAAGCAGTGTTTGTGTCTTTTTCCAAGTCGTCCATAGAATTTGCTCGTTTAAGTTTGTTGCTTGGTATTTTTTCTTTCTGCCAGTCTTTGGATGTGACTGAGTTGTTATCATCATCCTGAATTAACATGGTTGTTTCTGCAGGATCCTCTAAGACAGGTTTGAAAATTGTATCATTTTCTGTTTTATCACAGTTACCACAGGATTCACAGGGCTGAAAGCTCAAGTCTGACTGGCTCTTGTCTTCTTCCATACTTTCTTCAACACTCATAGGCTGAGCATCTTCCAGTTCTACAACTGGTTCTTTAAGCTCCTCATGAAGCAAATCCATTAGACAACGCAAAAATTCTTGTGCATCCTAGAATTTTGAACAAGTTTTACCATATTAGTCTATTTTATCTGGAAGGTACTCATATCAGAAAAGACACAGATAACTAAAACGAAAGCTGGCTGTTAAAGAAGAATAAAGTAAGTTCCTCCGCCCCAGGTCAAATATTCAAAATAACTTTCACTTCCAGATCAAGTAAGTTTCCTGCACACATTTCTTGCACGTCACAGGTAATCTTACCATAGAAGTTTCCTCCAAAACACTCCAGTTCCCAAAATAAATTACTTTAACAACACCAGCAAAAATGCAGCCAATAGTTTACTGGAACAATAAACACAACTCAAACAGTACCAGCAGTGTGGTCAGACCCCAGGTCTGCTTGTAATGGAACATTTTAGAGACAGTTTTTACAAACCTTCTCCTGAAAATCAACCAGAGCATTGCTTGCACTGGATATGAAGTACTTTATTGAAAAGTACTGTGATGTTACTCAGTCTGTCTTTCCAACGCATCACACCACCTACAATATTACAATTCTTCTTCTAAAGCCTCAACAAGATTTCCCAAATGTGTTCCCACAAAAAGCTGCAAAGTATTACTACAAGTCTAATCTGTGGAAACATCCTAAAAGCCACCAAATTTCATCAATCAGGGCAGCTGCCAGCTCCTCGGCAGTAGAAAGTATCCAATAAAGCAGGCATGCAAGAAAACAAGCCCCTTGTTGGCAACTGCTACTGCTTTTATTTTCTTCTGTTTCCCTTTTTGTATGCTGGTTGTTCATAACAGTAATTTTTGCTGCTCAACATTCCCATCCATCATAGCAATTACTTCTTAAGCTCAAAACTGCTGACTACAAAACATTTCTTAAAATTTGCAACTTAGAGAACTGAGTTTGGATTTGGTTGATGAACAAAACCCCAGTATGCCTACTTGCTGGCAATCCTTTCACAAAAAACCAAAATTAACAAAAACATCAAGACATAGATTAAGAGATAAACATTCCTCATTGATCAATGTAATTTTCTCCCTGAAGATTGGACATGGATGCCCAACTTGCAAGGCTGGGCACTGGGAGAGTGTTGGTTATGAAAGCCCTGCTGTGTTGTAACTGTTGCCATGAAACCTGCTGAACATACAACTGAACTATGATCCAGGCCTAACCTAAAAAGTTTCTCATGAAGTGCTGCTCTGCAAGGAAAAAGATGTTTTCATCAGGGTTCAAAGATGCAAGAATTAAGTTTCCATGCAGTTTCTTTTTAGTTATCAAGGCTGAATTTTTGCTTTTTCAGAAGTTTAGGTGGCATTTTAGGAATTCATGAGCAGATTACAGAACATTAAGATTAGTATTTAAATACTGAGTTTACAGCTACATGCAGCAATTGAACACTAAAACATGCATCCTAATCCTTCACTCCACAAATATGAAACATAATGGAAACAGCAAAATTCCTTTTAATAAATTCAGATTCCCAGAAGATACTAATAAGCTTTTCTAATGACAAGGTTCAAATTTTTCACCTAGTCCTGAAGCTTTTAATGAAGTGCTCCACATTGTATGAAGCAGCAACTGAAGAATGCCTTTGCTGTATAATAACCCTTATCTATTGATCAAGCTACCAACCTGTGGTTCCCATAACACACAAATGAGGAGGGGGAACAACTTTTTTCCAAGATAGTAAATGGAAACTGCATACTGTGTATTTTTTTTAAACATCATTGGCAGGCAAATTCATAAAAAATCTGTTATATTCTTTTGTATTTTTTAACATCTTAATTTGTTTTCTGGGACTGCTCAAGCATTAGCAGCATTATTTTGCACAAATGAGTTCAGATATCATTACTTAAATTTTCCTTAAAGAAAATGAGTTATTCTAAATTGATGGCCTTTTGAGAATTTGATATAAATAAATAAATATAAAACATGACTTAACTACTGATTATTCTATTTCAGATGCTCTCCATTCAAGTAATAGTAACTAAACTTTATGTTGCATATGCTTTAAAAAAATATAAGAAGTAAGATATCTTAAGCATAGATTTCTAATTAAGAGATAACTTTATGGCTTAGGCAGATTTAAAAGACTTCAAAAAGTTTTACCTGTTGAGAGTAGCCTCGAAACATTGGATTAACAGTTTTAATTCCTTGAAATAAACCAGTAGGAACAACAGATCCGGGCCTAAAAAATAAGTTTTAAATATATAAACATTGAAAAAGAAAGACTATAAATTGATATTTTTATCTTTACTGGGCTCATACCTGCAACTGAACACTCTTGCACTGTGCACAATTACTGTTTCTTTACCTTCATATTTATATTTTGAAGTATTTTCTTAGCTAGATATTACACAAATTCCATATAAGGAAATAAGAGAAACTGATAAAACATTGATATGGAACAAAGGACACAGAGAGGATAAAGTAGTAATTAAACATTTTAGATGTATTTCTGGCAAATATAAACATTTTTAAGGGCTTAATGCTTGCCATCTAATCTATTTCTTGTCCTATCTTTGGTATATCTGCAAAGGAACAGGTTATATGCTTGAGTCCTGCAAGTCATTCTTTCCTTCCTAATTTTTTTTTAAGAGGAATTCTGTGAACACATGAAATAAAAATTAGAAATCTAGGACAGATTAATGCATCCCTCATGACTCTGGAATCTATTTATTATCATTTCATCACCAAAATGATTTAATACCTGCTCTTGTGCCAGAGTTCTGTCATCAGCTTGAGGTAACTTTTACAAATTGCAGGTTTCTTATCTGTTCGGGCTAAGCCTCCGCAGTCAAGAAAAAAGTGTGTCAAAGGTGGGCTGAATAAAAAGAAGAAAACAGTAATTTTTTTAGGTTGTTAAAATACAAGAGGAAATCTGCATTTCATAGAGGATTATAACGTAAGAGTAATGCTTTCTCTAATTGAACAATTTCACTTCCTATGTTCTTAAATGCTACCACAAAACATTTCCAGGTAGCACTTCAGCGGTACAGCCACGCTGCTCCTCAAACATGCTCTGACATTTCTCAAAGCACCAGAATTGTCTAATGGGATTCAAATTCAAGGCCATTCCTACAAGCTGTCACAGAAGTACACATGTACCACTCCAGCAACAATCATCATGAGCCTAGTCCATAAACAGCATCCCAAACAAATCTTTTCTCTGGAATCCAACAGTGCCACAAGGTACGTGTAGGCAAACAGTTTATACTTAAATGATTATTTCATGCAGTGTTGCCAACTCACATACTCTCTCCTCTCCGTTCAACCTTCAGAAAAGGCTCTCCTCCTTTCCTGACTTCAGAAAAGAGAAGTCACAACCCTCATATATGTTGGATCAATTTCTCTTCAAGAAAGGAGGCATCCCAGTGTACTTCCAAAACTTGTCTGCTCCTGGCCTTCAGCTCACAGTGACCCTGTGTGACACCTGCTCAGGACCTGCCACCACCCCACCACTCCTGCTGCAGGAAGCTTTCCAGCTGGGGTACTGCTTCTATCTCTTCTACTTCTGTGGATTTCTCCTTCATGAACATGTCTAGAATTCCCATGGGTGACATGGGATTTTGCATTCCATCACTGCTACAGTGACTTAGCACAGAATGCTCCAGATACATTCTTTTTAACAATGGAATTCTAATACCTCTTTATTCTTATGCATTTCCTTTGTTTTTTCTGTAGCAAAGGAAAAAAATACAAAGACTGATCCACAAATCCAGTTCTAAAACTGCATACATTTTTACTCTGGAGGCATTAGAACGAAACAGGGAAAAAGCTGAGTGGCCCATATACCATAATAAATTCTTTTCAGTATACAAGACTGAGACTCAACAAATGTATGTTCTCTTCCATGGCAGTCCCATCTCTCCAAACCCCTTAAGTCCATCTGGAAAAACTGCATGCATAAGCAAATATAGAATTGCATTAACTATAATTTTCCTTACCAGTTGGAAAGAGCTTGTAAAGCTGCATTCATGTAGCAAGTGTTTCCAATATTTTTTAATCCTGTTAGACCTGAAAAACAGAATAAACACAAGTCTGTTAATCCAATAATTCCTAGAAAATACATACTAATCAAATACTCATAGAATACGTGGGATGCCAATTATAATGCAGAATTGCAACTAAAAGAAACACAGGACTCTTAAAGGAATGCCAGTCTAACTGAAAGTAGTAATTAAATCTTTTGATCTCAATTGACTAAAAACCACTTCAGACAAGGGGACTGTATTTCATATTACTAACTTTTCAGGGTTTATTACACCTGCAGTTTCTAATTTAAAATATGTTTATCAACACTGAAGTTTTACTTCAGCTTAATGACTTACCTGTTCAGTTAAACTGTTGCTATGCTGCATTTGTAACTAATCCCATTACCAGAGGCTTCTCAAAGATTTCATTCTTCTGTCTCAAATTCACACTAAGTCAGATTACACTCAATATTCAAAACCTACTCAGCATGTGATTATCCCAGGCTAGTCCTAGGACAATTCTATTCCAATGATATACCTTTATTTTTATTAACATATTGCTCAATTTAGACTTTCTCACAGTTTATTTCCTAACCCACGCTGTTACTTCCTTTACAGATAGTCACATATACTTTTTCCACACACTTGAAAGTTACACTTGACATATATTCTTTCTATAATTATGAATTATGCTATTCATGGCTACTAAAGTATTACATTAATGAATTAATATTACAAAATAAAATTTATTTTGTACGAGGGAACAGTAACATTTCTAAGCAAAGCATCAGTAAGACCCAAAAATTTAAAAAACTTGTCAAATATTAAGCACTCAGTACTGATGACTATGCAATTCTTGAAGTATAGGAACTATCCTGGCAGTTTTGGTCTATGGCAGAAAAACAAAAGTTACTAATAAAATTTTTCTACCATCTGAAGACCACTTGGGTAACTTCAGTCACAATTTCTAATATACAGGACTTCAAAATTAAGTTTTAGAATGTCCTTCAATCTGTCTGGATGGAAATACAGTCCTGCTTCCTGTATCTGAACATCCATTCCAAATTCTGCAACAAAGAGAACAATTGTTCTTACTGAAATTGGAAAGCAAGAATAGCTAGAGGATTTTGATTTTATTTCAGTTTTTTTACAAGCAGCATGTATTTCAGGAAGATACTGCATTTTTCCAGCCTGTAGTATTACAGGAAATTTTCAAATAGACTTCTTTTCTTGTGAATATATATTCAAATGTTTGCTTCAACAAAAGCATTTCAAAAGAAATTTTAAGAGCAAAGTTAAAACAAAGCTAAAGATGTTTCTTCCTCCTGGTTTGAATAAGTGTCTTAACATAGTCACATCATCATTACTGGGAACTTTAATGCCATTCTAATTGTATATTATTGCAATATAAGCTACATTCCCCAAACTATTCAAAATACACAAATACATGCATTGGTTGGAGAAACTAACTAGGAATAGAACACATGGTGGCAGATGGCAAATTAGTAGGATGGTGTCACATGCTGTAAGACTGTGCCAGACAACAGAAGGGACAAGACAGGTTTTCTGACCAATGCCAGCAGACTTAGGGAAAGATGGTAATAGATGAGTGAGGGAGAAATGAGATCCATTGCTGTGGTTTAACTCCAGCCACCAACTCAACCTCCCAGAGCTGCTCACTCACTCACTCCCCTAATGGTGGGATGGCAGGGGGGGAATTGTAAAAGTGAGAAAACTCACGGGTTGAGATTAAGACAACTTAATAGATGAAGCAAAAGCTGTTTGCACAAGCCAAGTAAAACAAGGCATTCAGTCACCACTCCCCCCAGACAGGGAGGTGGTCTGCCATCCCAGAAAAGGGAAAGTAGGGCTCAATCATGAATAACTGATACTCGGGAAGACAAACACCCTCACTCTCAAAGTCCCAATCTTCCTTCTTCCTCTCTCAGGATTCCACATTGTAGATTATCCCAGTGATCACCTGGGCCAGCTATCCAAGTTGTGTCCCCTCCTTCCCTCCTCCCCTCCTTCCTGTGCACCCCCAACCCACTCCCTGGTGGGTGGTGTGAGAAACAGACAGGTTAACTGAGTGTAAGCCCTGCTCAGCAAGAACAAAACATCTCTACATTATCAACCTGTTTTCAGCACAAATTCAAAAATACGGCCCCATAGCAGTTACTGTGAAGATATGCATAAATTAGAATAACTTTTCTCTCATCACTGATGGAAAACAAACTGCCTTGACATATGCAATGGCATCTCAAAAACTACAGCTCAACAAGTCTGCTGGTCATATTTTACTGAAAAACATAGTACTTAGAAAAATTTTCTTTACCATCAAATACACACAGCTTTTAGAATGATCAATAATAATTAGAGGCTTTTAAGAAATAGCAATTATTAGGTTCTCTTATGAAATGAAAGATTAAAGCTTCACTGTTTGAGATTTCATCACCCTAATTTTCATCTATACACTAGATTTATTATTAGAGTGGGGTAATCTTTGATATGAGAAGGTTTGGCAGTGCATGAAATCAATTATGTCAAGGAGAAAACAAATAACCAAAACCCACACTAGGATACTACAGGGTCAGAAAAGGATTACTCAAAATGAAGGAAAAGCAGTTAAATCGGGAGTCTTTTATGTCAGGCAAAACCAGTAGAACAGATTTTTAAAAAGCCTACTTGAACCAGAGTGGCTACAATACCAACAGCACTGAACATTATTTGAACATTATTCCAACATGCTTTGGCAACAGCCAAACTCAGGCAACAGCCTCTGCTCTGAAGGTAAGAAAGATTGCTGCAAGAAAGGTGAAACTAAAAATAAACATCTGAATTGGAGCACAAAAAGAAACAGTTCCACTTAGAAGAGAATTAGAACAGAGCTGGAAAACAGACTTGAAAACATACTCATGCAACAATGCACGGGGTTATGCTTTTATTACCTCTGGTCTTCAATTCATCTTCTTCCACTTCTATATCTAAATCATCAAATACAGCTGCTAATGGAATCTTCAGTGTAGGATTACTGGGTATTTTAAAATCCTTAAAAGGAGAAAAAGAATATTTACTTTAATTAATCACTTTTCCACTTAATTAAGCTTATGTGTAATTTTACCAACAAATCTAGAACTGGAAAATTATGTGAATGTATTTTGAAATCTCACTGCACGGGAGGTGAGAACACCGGGAATTCACAGATACGCTGAGAAAGTTTAGCAAGAACCGCCCCATGTTTTTGTTTTCAGATCACTGCATGATTTTTGTAACAACAGTTAAAGATCCAAAACAAAGCCAGGGATGCCATTTCTTTCCTCTGGATAATAAAGCAGCCAGCACAGAAGAGCTGAGGCAGGAGTCATCACCTAAGCCAGTGTAGGTGTTTTTGATGTGCCACCAGATGGCTCACTACAGTTAATGAAGACAAACTCCTAAAAGAAAAATGTACAAATAGAGAAACAAACTAGTAGACAGGCAGGCATTTATTGAATGAGAGGCTCTTGTGAGTACATAAAAACCCTGAACAAAATGCTTCACAGACTTTGTAAGTTCCACTGATCTTTCTATATATTATACCTGTTTCCTTGGAAGACTAAAGAAAGTTAAATATAATAGAACAGAAATTCAGAAGGCTGAACTCAGCTTTATATCGAGCGAGAAGAATTTTTCGACAATGGAAATTTTTTTTAAATTCCAATGGTGATATTCCAATTGAGCTGCTGGCAGTTTATAAGAAAATTATCAGATTATATTCATATTAAATATTAAACTTTGAAGTAAATATATTTCTTCATTACATAGACTGAAAACCTGCTCATCTTTCTGTTCAACCTGTGCATGATGGTCTCTCCTCTACTGCTCTCTGTCTCAAGCAGAACACATTTAGAAATACTGTACTTCTACCTGTGATTGTTTTAACAGTTACCTGTCACGTTTATGTAACATTGCACATACAATAAAGAAATAACACTTCTTTTTTCAGCTATAAGCATTATTCCAAACAATTTTACTTAAGAAATGGCAGTGTAACTTTCTCCAAGACAACACATATCTAAGAAAAAAAGATCAGAGTGGCTAAGTGATGCCAGTAAAGCCAAAAAAATTTTATGAAAATAGAGAGAAATTAATAGAAAGTTCAGTCACAATAATGGAGGAAAAGTAAGTCTCTCATTTAAGAGAAAACACAATGTTTACTGTAAAGCTACAGCTGCTTTTGTTCCATTGGGTTAGAAAGTACCTGCACACTGTTTTCTTGTGCTTGGTGAGACAATCTTGTACTTGGTAGTGGAGAATGAGATCCTAATTTTCTGTCCAGGAATACTTCCTTACTACAGGCGTAACACCAAACACGGAGAGTAGTAAGGTTGACAGTTAGACAGTGCTTTGTCTCCTAAACCAGAACAAAAACCACAACTGGGATTCAGAAATTGGGAATAACTAAATACCACTACATGCAAGTTAGAACAGGTATATTAAAATTCTACGTTTTTAAACAATTAAACAAGCATAATGTGTGTTAGAATATTAAAAAAGAGCAATTCAGTTACTGAAATTCTAGCACAAACATTCATTTTTAGTATAAATCACTCAAATAAGCAACAAGATGCAATCAGAATCTAAGACACAGTGATATCTGGCAAGCCTCTCTGTAATTAAAAAAATAAGAAGAAAGCCTTCTTATTCTTGTTAGAAGTGCTACAATTCACAACGAACCAGTTTTCAAGGAATGGCCACAATGGGAGCTACTTCCTCTACAGTGTTTATTTCTACTGGTTTGCTGCAAGAATTTCAGGCTATTTACTGCAATCTGAAGACTAAGATAAAATTTTTAGTTCAGTTACAGTAAGAGGTCCTCATATTAAAGCAAACGTTCCAGACTCAAATAGCTCTTGCTGACACCTTCATACTCTGAAGCAATATAAACTTGACAGATGAAGAATATTTTTATTGTTCTAATCTTAGTACTTTTTTAACCTCCTTGCTTAATGTAAGACTGGGCACACAATTGCTATCTTCCTCCAAATATTTTTACTAATCCTTCCTGTATTTCTTCCTTATATACAGTATCAGCCAGATTTATAGTCAATAGGTATTTACTAGAAATTAGGAAAACACTACAATTGCTGTAGGAGGCCCAAGTTCCTCCTCCCTTCATTTAACAAAATCTTGTACAAGAACAGTGTTTTTACTGTAAAGTAGGTTCAAATCTAATTAGGTAGCCTTCCCCTTACATAAATAAGTAAAACAATTTTAAACACAAAAATATGCTTAATTCTGCACCTTCAGATTCATACATAATTAGAAGACTTCAGAGTAATGAACTAATGATTTCCTTGGAGTAGAGGCAATGAACTTGCAGTACAGGGAGCCTTGCTGGTGTAAACTGGAGTAAGCAGAAGCTGATCCATGCCAACCTCGCTTCATCATTTTAATAAGTTTATTGATATTTTTATTAAAGAAGAATCCAGAAAAGTGCTTACTATCCTCAAATTAAAATTAAGTAATAAGAAAATCAAGACAAGGATGTCACTGACAGAGAATTTATAGCTTGCCTGCTTTCTCCTACCTGGCAAGTACATAACATTGCTAAGGCAGCATGCAAAGCAGGAATAAACCACTGTAAGAAGCCAAGAGGTATAAAACTGTAGGCAAGAAATTCGGGGACCATCTGGTGCCCAACTACTCTATAGAAACATCTCATTTCTGAGTCTATTGTAAAGGCTTTAGAACTGTGATTCAGCTTTTAACAGCTGATAAAAAAATCCATGAAAGTATTTCTATAGATTTATATGAGTGCACTATCAATTTGTATAAATACTCACTCTACTCAAGGTCCTGCTTCAAAACAAACAACAAAAAAAACCCATGAGTGTTGGTAAAATGCAGTCATAACACCCCATACTTCTTGTAAAATCCCTGTATAAGCTATTCCTTCATTTTAATATTCACCAGGGGTATTCTTAGTAATTTCAGGGATCAAAAATTCTTCAGTGTGGAACTTTAGATGCATTTACTGACAAACTGTAAATTGATGGCAAGAATTTCATTAGTCTCAAAATCGGCAACTTAAAAATGACATGCTTATAAAACTGCCAGCTCTCTGTGCCCAGAATACCTTATTTGCTTTATTTTGGCAAGTGTTCCCTTTACACACGTGTGTGCCCAGAACACACAGCCAGTTTAAGACCAAAACCTATGCAGAGAAGCTGCCCAGCCCTGGCAGAACCTGGCATGCTGGAGAACAGAGTGCACACACTCCACTGCTCCCACCAAGCTGGGTCCAAGATCAGGACACAGCAGGAAAGCATATGCTCAGTTCAACTACAGTTTCTTCATCTGAAATAGCAAGCATATTGCAAAAACAAAGCACCTGTCTCTAGCAATTTATACTCCCTATTTTACATCTCTGTATCTTGTTCTTTTGTTCATTGGCACCATCTTCCTTAGAAGAATTGCATAATTATGCACAAAACCTGTAAACTGACTCTTAATTAGCAAGACCTCCTTCTATAACATGAGAAACAATTCCAGCTAATCAAACCTCCACACAGTTAGCTAACAAACGTTATTGACTTCATTGAAATGAAAGTTCTCTAACTGCACTGCTCAAGGAACTGTGTTACCAGCAAATACACATACCTGGGAATGGGTGGTACTGTGATCAACATGGGATTCACCACAGCCAACATATGTACACCTGTTCTGTTGGGCAAGATAGACAGAAGTATATAGAATTAAAAAGTGGTCTCAAACAGGTTTACAGAATAGGAATATACTGCCAGTCCCTTTAAAATTCACTCAAATATCAAACTTGAGTCCTACACAAACCAAGAGACATGCACAGTAAGCATTAAAATAAGTATCACCTAAAGCAAAAAAGAATGCTGCAAGATTTAACTCAACTTCTCACACTGATGGGCAATGTTTAGAATAGAATTTTTTTTTGGCCATTTTTATATATTTATTCACATTACTGACAACATGTACTTTTTACAATTCCTTATTTAATAAAGATTGTTGCAGAAAACACAAAGTTAATCCAGTATCTGAGTGGTGAAATACTGAATAGCAACAGCCTCAGACATGTTTATACAAAAATCCCTGCATGCCCCTATCTGCAATGCCTACTCATCAGAGCATTACTTCACAACTAATTGGCCTCTTCACCTTTACATAAGCTTCCAGCACTACACTTGCCACGGTCGAGTTATAACATGCAAAATAATAGTCAATTTTAATCATGCTCATTGCAAAATATATTTGGCTGAGTCGAGTGTGGAATCTTGCAGCTGCTGATCTTCAAGCAATTTTTGCTAATTCCTCATTTGCATGAGTCAGGCCAATCACACAGGAGGGCACAGCAGGTTATCTGTGTAACTCTCTAAGCACGTTAATTTCCACAATCAAATAGTAGCTGAGCACGGCCAATTTTCTATATTAAATGATCACAGATAGCTGATAAGTTACAGATTGTTTGCATGCTGGGATCTCACCAGGTTTTTCTACTGAAAAAGGTGAAGGAAGATGCCAATTCATCCAAGAGGAGAAACATCACAGCATGACATTAAGTATCCTGCTGCAACTATAAGACTCTCCTATGGAAATGTTGGTATAAAATTTAGTTTTTCAGTAACAGTCTAAGAGCTCTATGTGAGAAATGAAAAAACTGTTTTAAGCTTGACAGCACTTTCCCACCTGCCAGGCTGATGCATCCCTGAACACCTCTTCTCCCCTCCCAAGAGGTTTTTTTGTACATAATTAAAACTTCAGGCCATCTAACAAAAGACACTAAACACTGTTTCTTTCCCCCTTCATCTGTTATTGACAGAAGGAGCAAAATAATTTGATCTCCTAATTGTCACCACTATCCACCTAAAAGGACACAAATTAGGGGGATTTTAAAACATGCTCATATATACACCTAAAGGGGGACATTTTTCTGACAGTACTTAAAGAAAAACTGCCATGAAATGAAGTCAAGCCTATGGGGCACAATTTCTATCTCTATAAACAGCTGTAAGTCCAAAGAGCTCACAAGACATTTTAAAAACGAAGGGTTTTTTTTTTTTTTAATATGGTTTCCAGTTGGGACCAGAGACCAGTAAGAAGCAACATATTTGTATTTACTTTAAATACAGTGAAAATTACAGTTTTTTGCAGACAGCAAGAAGAGTTAGGCAAAAGTATATTTATGACAGAGCTATACCCAGGGTAAAGACTGCATGGAGAATGTTCATACAAGCTTCTGCAAGTTCCAAAATAAGGAGTTTTTTCTTTGTTTTAAGAATAGAAGTCAGAGTAAGCAATATTCTGTAAAATATCTTTTTACTACTATGGCATTTATAACTAGATATGCTAAGAAAGGCTTATAAAAAGTAATTTAATTAATTCAGGAATAATATATTATTTTTTTAGATCTTCAGATCCAGGGGAAATATTTAAAATCCTTCAAAACTTAAGAGCTAAAGAGTATCATAATTCAAGTAAAAACACTAATATGCTACCTTCCTTCTTATTAAAAAAAAATCTCATTTAAAACATATTATTCTTAAATTACAAGAAGCATGTACCTGATAGAAGATAAATAATTTAAAAAATAAAGAACTGCAGAAGAAATTTTTCTTCTAAATAAGTTGAATAAAACTAATTTCAAGAACTTCACTACAGATGTTTCTCAAAAAAAAATACTACCAACTTTATCTTTACTAGAAAATTACTCTACTGTGGAGCAACAGAACAGCTTACCTCTAAGCATGCCCAAAGGTTGGGTCCTCTGACTTTACAGTCCTGACAAGTGCCCTATTAAAGTTCAACACAAAAATAAGTTTTATTTCATTTATTTTCACCAGTAAACCACAACTTCAAGACAAAAGAAGAAAAAATACTGGAAAGCTTAATATAAGATGAATACCTTTAAACTTGAAAGTTAACTTTTAAAAAGGGATATGTTGATTACAAACTAGTTTTTGCTCCCCATAATCTCAAGATCAGCATATTTTTCCACTAAAATCTCAGATTTATCTCTGAGTTTTCATCTTTAACCAAAAATTGCTTTTCTAAATAAGGCATAAATATGTACCATATCACATAATTATAATAATCCTCATAATTGGTCTTTCCTATAAATTTATCAGAAAAAGAAATGACAGTGATAGAACTTTTAATAAATTCATATTCCTTCTTGCAGACACCACCAGCAAAGGTTTACACAAACAAGATGCAACAGTAGAAAAATGTTGTACTCCTCAGCAGGAAATTAACTGCTATAAAAATTAAGCACCATGGACAGAAAAGGTTTCACTTTTCATCACCTCCCAGCTACTTAAATGAGCTACAAGATCCTTCTTTGTTCCTTTATTAGCCCTGGGAGGGAAGGTTTCTCAAACTTTGGCCTCTCTGTCAAAAAGAGAACTGTTACCCAAGCAAACTCAAGCATAAATTTCTTTGCTACAGCTGCTACTTGAAGTCAGTTGTACTATACTACACTGATAGTCCAAATAACTAAATGGTGCAATGGCAATGAAAATGAAGTTCAGTTTGGTACTCTGCTAATTCTTCTAACTAATGATTCCAATAAAACATCACTTGTGGCAAAGGTTGCTCTTTAAGTGCTGAAAAATAGTTTTTCAGCTTCATCAAGCCCACAATTCTTATCATACCTTATTTTAACCTTACTATTCCAGTAGAGGAGCTTTTACCCATGCTTGACACTTAAATGCACCTTGTAACTAATAATACACTAAAATGTGGACCTAAAACATCTGATCAGTCAACAGTGATAGGAAGAAAGTGAATTGCTAGAACTCACATGAGATTTCTGTATCAATTCCTCCTTTGTAATCTCACCAACCGATTCCAAGTGTGGGCAATTGCTGCTGGGTGACGACATGGCTGAAGCTGTATTTCCTGAGATCCTGTAGCTGGAAATTTCAACACCAGGGAATCACCCGTCAACAGAAGAATGAGTAAAACCCAATTCCTTAGAACAGACAGCAATATTAGATATCCAATATGTAACATATATATAAATTTTAAAATAATCTGTCTCTTTAGACTAAGTGAGGATAAGTAATTTCATTAAGAGACTCCAATAGCCCAAAACGAAACCTGCTGATTTCTGAAGCAAAATTCAACGTCTTCTAGGTCATAAACTAAAAGGATTCTGAATGGAGCAGAGCTGATTTGGGTTAATTACTTGGCTTGCTGGACTCTGCCATGGCACCCAAATATAAACATTCGTTTTTAAGCCTACCTAGAACTGACAGTGGATTTGCCTGTATGTTCTGAAAAAGGATCTTTGCAACACTGCTGAAGCTGTGAAGGCTAAACTGCAGGAACACAAGACTCGTTTATCACAGGATAAAGAAACTTTATCTTGGTTTTATTTATTTACAAAGACGCATCCTAGAGTCAGACATATTATATATCAAAAGGAGACTGAAACTTGTGACTCACGCGTAGCACTAAACAGTCAGCAATGCTTTTATCTTGTTGTCTTTGCCCATCCAAGGTTTCTGGTGCAGACACAGAAACCTCAGAAATAAAGAATGCTACATACAATCAATTTGTCATTATTATTTCATTACTTGCATAGAAGGCAATAGAAGGAAAATCTAAAATTAAAAAAATAACTCTGTAATGTTCTTTTTATATAAATACTCCAACTGACTCATTCAGACAGGAACTATCCAATAAATTTGTTTCAATTTTGTCACCTAATTACTACTGATGACTCAGTCTCTCTAAAGGCCAAGAAAAAATTAACTTTTTTTGCCCAATTATTATCCATCCAATGTAGTGCTCTTTTATCAAGACTTGCAACTAAACTTCAGCTCAATGATGTACCCTCCTTGATCTGTTTGCAGCCTTTGGCACTGTTATCAACACCTCCTTCCACTTTGCCCGTGTGCTTTGGCAGCTTTAGGTTTGCTCCTTCCACTTACAGGACCAATCAGTCATTTCAATATTAAGCACCCTACAGGTTTGTCAGAGTGGGGGAAAACAAACCTTGCCTAATGGGCATCTCAGACACTCCCTAGTAAACTTTCAGCTTATTATGTCTGACTTTTCCCTTCCATTGCCTTGCAATAAGATCCTTTTGAATCAAGAACCATTTCAGCTCCCTTTGGTCATTTTTCTATATATATGTGTATGTGAAGAAATAGTCTGTTTTATTACTATAAACATTGTTACACAAATAATATTATTGAAGTATTGCATATTATTCGTAATGGAATAATATGTGACACTTCATGTCATATTACATGCACGTATGTATATACATGCAGATATATGCTTAAATACATTTTCTTTATAGATAAGCAATTACTTATATATAAATATTTATTATATATATAATTGTACATATACAGACTCAAGTATGAGTGTATATGTTTCAATCTTTTTTAATATCATGTTTACAGTGGCACAGTAAAATATTTCAGAACTTATCTCACAAGACTGAAAATACATCACTAAATTAATTGCTTAGGAATTTTTTTTCTAGATAAGATCTAAAGTCTCTTCCTGGACCAGTGGCATGACATTTAAAATGCATCATTCTAAAACATAAGCTCCAGCTGGAGAAGCACTTCCTCAGCTCAGTGACTGACTGTTATCTATATGCACTGTTACTGAACGACACTTCAAATAAGGCAACAGTTTTTCAAGCCAAACCTCCTCAACTTCCATCGTATTAGCAATTGCTCTTTGAACTGTAAGCTTCCCTTTCAGAACAGAAATGGCAACATGAATGCATGTTACATCTTCCACAGTTTGCAAGGTCTGTTAAAATGTTAAAAAAGGAAAACTGAGTTTCAAATAAAGCCCTTAGAACATTAAATGCAGTGAGATGATTTAATACAAATGCTTTAGAAAGACTCATATAATGGATTAGTAAAGCTGTGGGCTTAATTTCTTTTATGGTAGAAGCTTTCTGAATGCATTGCTCCAAGTAATACAGAGTAATGAATGGAGACTTCACCTCATGCTGCCAGATTTGTATTTAATTTTCCATACACGGAACTGCACAAATCCAAACTTGCAGATCTGAACAAACTCAAACCCAGGAGTTTTGCTCATGCCAGCTGTTGTTTCTTGATGCAATCTGCATCTCCTTCTAAGAATCATCAAAAAGGCCAAAGCTGTTTAAATTCATGCCCCTGCGGATGTGGTCTCTATTCCTGTCCACATGGAGAGCATCTCTTGTGGAAATGTAGTTCATGTTACAGACTCTTCACATGTCATTATATGAACAAAACTGAGTGGCCTTTCTTTCACCTTTTGTTAACAAATTTTTCACACACCTCCTTCCATCTTGCAACACTGTGATAACTCACTCTACTGCCATAACCTTGGTAGCTTAACATACATAGCTGCAGACACATATTTTGTAAAATTTTATGGTAAAGTCTAAAACTGTAAAACTAATTCAAAACCATGACTCATTCTTCACCTCTCTAAATCCTAGCAATCCCAGGGTAGCCCCTCCCTCACTCACTGATCTTCCTCCATTTCACCACTTCCTACTCTCTGTGAAGAGATTGCTTTTCTTCCCCTGCAGCTCATTATCACATCCGCTTTTACACCAGCTTCTGCATTGCGTTGGCCTCATCCAAAAATTGTTTCTCTGCGTTTTCAGTACTTTTTAAAAAACCCAAAATAATCCAACAAATCTACTTTTGTAGTTCCTCTTACATTCCATTTTATACTCCTGTTTCAAAGCTGGATTATATCTCCATTTCATGATCCCAGTGAGATCACACAATCATAGAATGGTTTGGGTTGGAAGAAACCCTAGAGATCATCTGGTTCTAAACCCCCTACCATGGGCAGGGATGCCACTCACTACATCAGTTTGCTCAGGGCCCCATCCTGGCTGGCCTCAGACACTTCCACAGATGGGGGACCCACAGCTTCTCTGAACAACCTATTCCAGTGCCTCACCACCCCTACAGCAAAGAATTTCTTCTTAATATCGAAACTAAACCTGCCCTCTGAGTCCAAAGCCATTCCCCTTGTCCTATCACTACAGGCCCTTGTGAAAACTCCTGCTCCAATTCTCTTACAGCCCCTTTAGGCTCTGGAGGTTGTGTAAGGTCTCTCTCTCGTCTCTTCTCCTGGCTGAACAGCCCCAACTCTCTCAGCCTGTTTCCACACCAACTGTCTGTGATCACACTCATGCAATAAGGTTCTCACTAAATGCTTCCCACAGATCTGGGAGAGAATTTCTCTCCCAGTCTATTGCCAGCTCTCTCCATTATTTCCCCTCGGAGGTTTCAGTTCACCCATCTCAATGCTTCCTACTGCCCCATCCCAAAAGGGGAGCCAATTAATGCTCCAAAGTAGGACTTATCAACACAGTTTTGCCTTAAGAATGCACAGATCAAGCTTCAAAGAAAAAATTCTCTTGAAGTCCAGTCTTGGTGGGCTTTTTGGTGTTCCTGACTAGTCTTTTCATTTACCAAGAAAAAAAAAATTGAGCTATCAGAGAAATGTGGACCATCATGACCAGCAACCTATTTATTATTCAGTAGAATTCCACAGCATCACACACTTGTGTGGTGCCTACCATGGAAGACCTATCTCACCCACAGAAAACTCCCATCAAACACTACAAGAATTCAACTGATCTTGAAAATTATCTTTGGCTCACGTAAAGAACCCAATATTTTCTAAAGAAACAAAACAGATTTTAAAATACTTCAAAAAAATTTGGTTTAATGGTTTCATCTGCCTAGTTGCAGTATTAATACTGCAACAGATATTGAAATAAACAATTATATGTTATGTATTCCATTGATGTTCCAAATATGAAGCCATTTTAACAGATCATTTTACAGAGTTCAGTAAGGGAATGCTGATGGAAGATTTTAAGAATAAAAGGATTATTCTGAAGACATCAGTTACATGAAGCACCAATTGTGTCTTCATTACAGGCTTTTATTATTTTGTCAGTACAGCTCTGAATAACAGCATCTCAAACCAGTAATCTGTAAGTTTAGGCTCCTTAGTTGCACTCACAGTTATTTTACCAGTGATGCACTGGAACAATTTCATTTAACATTTATTTATATTTTATAGCAACAAAGCATGAGTGACACAGGGTGAAAATTTGTACCTGAACACCTAATTACTTAGAATATTAAGGAGGTCTGGAAATTCAGTAATTACTTACTATACTAATATTCTTCACACTTCAGAAAAAAACCACCAGAATTCACTCAAAACTATAAAAGCCCACTAAAGTGGCATATTCAGATTGTTAAGATATATATGTTTTATCATTTTTGTAAAAATCTGTGTTGTTTTTTATAAACTTCAATTGCTTTCATACATGAACGACATTTTTACCAAACTTAAAACTAGTCTTCTTAGTGTGTGACATTATGGTTCATCTTTCCTATTTCTTGACCTAGGTCTCTTTATATTTTGCCAATCAACAGGTAGTTTTGAATTTTATCTCCCATCCTTCTGTATTTTCACCTTTTTTTAAATCTATCAACAATAAACAAGTGCATCCCACTTCTTAAAAAAACGACACCACCAATCCCAGCTCTTAGAGAGAATGTACTTTATTTATTTAGCATAAAACCTGGTATTTTCCGACTAAATGACAAAAGTATGCTCAGTAACCTGTTCAAAGGCACCTGGTCTTTCTCCTCAGGCACCAAGAGCTACCCACTCAAGCAAGACATAAACTGATAAGTCACTTCCATTACATTTTTTTTCTGCCCTTAACTACTGTTCCCACAGAGAAAAGCCATTTAAAATATTCTGGAGTTGAGGGCACATCCTCTTACAAGGTTAGACAGTTTTCATTTTATATTGGTTTTCAAGTCATATAGGCCACTCTTTCGTTTCTTTCTTCCACCACGCTAACTATGACACCCATTAGCTAACCTCTATATTTCTAAGAGGATTTCCTTAACTCGGGCTTTGCCTAAGCGCAGGAGAAGCCTACAGTGATTTTCCACTAGGTGACACCCCGGACTTTTCCCCCGGGCTGTTCCACCCCTCATACCGATGATCCATGCGCATGGATAACTCGGGGAGCGAACGGGGCCATTTATCGCTACATTGCTGGTTTTAGGGATTGCGCGATACCCACGGTACCGCTGCCGCACATCTGCAACTCCAGCAGGGACCTGCGGAGCTCTGCGGCCGCTTCCAGCCGGCGGGAAGGCGGTCCCGCCCCACACGGCCCCGCTGCCCCGGACCGGGCACCGCCGACCTGCGGCCCCCGCCCAGCCCTGCGGGACCGCGGCGCTCCGGCCGCCGGGACAGCTCCCGGGGCGGCCGCCATCGCCGCACCAACCCTGTGAGACCAGCCGGACACACGGCCCGCCGCGCTCCCACCCCCCGCCTGACCGAACCCTCCGCCGCTGCCCAAACGGGCCCCTCCTCTCCTACCGGAGCAGCCGGGAGGATGCGCCGCGCACGGATGCCAGAGCTCAGCCGGGCCACGACCAGTCCTGCGTCTCGCCCTTGCCTGCGGGGACAGCGGCAATACCGTGGCGAAGCTGGGCGCGCCCGGGCCGCGGCTCCGCCGGTGCCGCCCCGCACACGCGCGGACGGGCGGGCGCGGCTGCCGCGACGCCGCCGTGGGACGCGCCCCGCACAAAGATGGCGGCGCCGAGCGCCTCAGCGTGAGCGCTGCCCCGCACAAAGATGGCGGCGCCAGGCGCGCACCCCGCCCCGCCCACAGCGGGAGCTGCCCGGAGCAAAGATGGCGGGCGCGGAGTCCTGACGCTGCGGGTCTCCTTCACGTGGTAGCGGCTCCTCCCGACCGACGGCGGCCACTTCTCCCTGTGCCGGAAGCGGATTCCGCCGGTCTCCGGGCAGCGCCGGGGCGGGAGCGGAGCCCCGGTGCTTAGCGGGCAGGTAACTGAGTGCGGCAGTTATAGCGACTCGGCCCGGGCCGGGGAGAGGCGTGCCCGCTTTGACCCGGGCGGCTGCGGGGAGGGGCTGAGGGGCACGCGGGGCACCCGGTTCTGTCCGGTGCCCGCCCCGGTGCCGGGGCTGCCCGGGCTGCGGAGGGCTCGGGCGGAGGCGGCTTCTGCCCCGCGGCCTCCATCGCCTCTCGCCGTGCGGTCCCGGAGTCGCGGTTCGGAGGCTTCGCCTTGTGTTCAGCATCAGGGAGTGAGAGGGGTGCGCCTGCAGCGGGGAGATTACGTCAGGCTGTAGTGGTTGTTTCTCGTGGTGTGTCTACAAAATAAACGAAGAGCTGAATGAGATAAACTTTTCCTGGCTGCTCTCAAATCTTTTAACTCTTTCAGCTGGCAGATATGTTCTTCCAGCAGTCGTGCTTTCAGAGGCAGGGGTGTTGCCGGGCGTGACTTAGACGCTGTAGTATGGGAACGGCCGCCTCATCTGAGCAGACCGAGCCTTCCTTAGTCCTGGTTTTACATCTGCACGTCTGCACACAGCAGTTAGACAAACGGGGCCTAAACTGAACCAGCAAATTTGCTGCCTCCACATTAAGTCTTGCCTCTATCCAAAACCATCAATCAAACAAGTAATGTACCTGTGATATAAGAGATTCAAGCTTGTAGAAGAAAATCGTCCTGGGCTTCTGTTGCATAACTTAGTATGTATCCTTCATTTGACAGAGTATTCCAGAGACCATCTGTGATTGTCTTCAAGATAGTCTCGCTTAATGAGGTATGGGAGAGAAGGAGCCATGTCAGAAGAAGCTGTTACTGAGACACGATTTTCTCTGAAGACAGTAGCTTTACGGGTGTTTCATCTTCCCCTTTCTTGGTATTATTCTCTTAACCAGGTAATAAATACATTATCTAAATACTGTTACTTTTGTTATGTATTTAAAGTTTATTGTAGTGTTGTACGTGCTCTTGTGAGTGTGAATGAAATTTGTACAGAATACCTTGGGGTTTAGTTTGTTTATAACTGAACTGAAATAAATGTCTCTTTTTGTCTTTTTCTGCTAATAAGTGCTTAGTACATCATCATACATCTGCTTTACCTGCAGTGTCTGTATATCTCCATCTTGTAACAGTTCTTCTCAAATTGTCTTTTTTCTTGTAGATTTTTTTGATATTTACAAGCTAAACATAACTGTCATTAAATTTTGAATAATAGTATTGATTCTGCTTTTAAAACCAGGTCTTTAATATGACTGTATTTTATTTTTATTGAATTAGACTTATAAGCAAAAGCTATGTAATATTTCACGGTTCCCTATAAGTACTTTTCTTTTACTGCATAATAAACCGGGATGACATGTTCTCAGTCTTATCTGAATATGCTCATTTCCACATTTTTTCTGTATATTAAATACTTCAAAACTCTCACTGCAAGATCACGGTTTTCTTTTTCATGTCGTAGCATACTCATGTCCTTTTAAAATACCACATGTAACTCCCTTATGTGTAACTATTTCCCCTTTTTAGAGGTTTTCATTTCACTGATAATCAATTTATGATCATGTTTGTAGCCACGCACAAATTTTAAAAAATCCGTTTGCAGTTCTTTGAAGCGTTCATTTTAACATTTAATTTTGTAATCTTAGAGGTTTTTTAATCTCAGGTGTTTGGTTGTTAACTCTTTTCTGTGAAATATAGTAGTCTAGTTGAAATTTGTTAGTGCTGTGTTTCAGGCATTTCCTTTTCCTCACAGAGTACAGTTGTAGTTGTAGACCTCAGTCAAGGCTTGGTACCTGGAAGGGCAGGGTTCTCAAAACAAAGGTGCTTGACTTGTTGACTGTAAAGTCAGTGCAGAGAGAAGCTTTCAGTGTTTCTCCAGATAGTATTTACCAACTGCACAGCAACCAGGAGTGCAAAGGGCAGTGGTGCTCTGTGTGCTCTCTCTGGTATGAGGAATCACATTACATAAACACCAAATGAGGCCCAAGGACTGTGGATCTGGTTTTCCCCCAGCAGTCTGTTCCTCAAGCAGCATGAATTTCCAAAAGAGTTTTGTGAAAGTGAACTGTGGTTTCCGGTTAAATGGCACTTTCCTTTTGTATCTTGTTACTTTGTATGTTACAAATTTTTTTGTTAATGGCTTTTGATACAAGTTGCTTGTGTATGTGTTCTTTATTTACTAATTTTAACACCTATAGACCTGTGTCTGATCTAGATCCAAAATAAAATGTAAATTTTTTTTCAAAACTGTTGGTTTAGAGAAATGTATTTAAATACATGTTCTACTCAAATTGAAAAACCACACGAATGTTGCCATTAGGATCTTCCACTTTTGCAGTGCATGAAGTAGTGTAGTGAGAGTTTCTTCTCAGTATTTTTTTGCTGTTAGAGATTTAATTAAAGCCCTGCATTGTCATGGCATTAAGAAGAACTTAAAATTTTTGTTTGAAAATCACTTGCTTAGATCCCTGTAGTCTGTGGATTTGCAATATGAGTTCTTGGTGCTGCACTCTGTCTCTCAGTATATATATATTTGCAATTAAATCACACTTTTATTTTCAGATAAAGCTTTCCCCAGGGTTAAAGAAACTTTTCACAGTAACAGCAGTGAGTGCAATATCTGTGATTTTTCTGGCCCATCACTTTAAAAGAAGACGTGGAAAGAAAAACAAGAAAGTGCCACCATGGGAACCAACTCATCTCATATTAGAGTGTACAAAAGCAGCTGCTTCAGAAAAAGGTAAGTCATGGAACTCCCAGATTGGGGTTTTTTTTGTTGTTTTCTTGGAGAGGAAAAAAAGTTGTGTGAGGGGATGGGGGTGCATAACTGTAGTAGTAAACCAAATTATTTTCCTTTGATCATGGAATATTTTGGGTTGGAAGGGACCTTTAAAGTTCATCCAGTCCAACCCCTGTTTGAATAGGGATATCTTCAGCTAGACCAGACTGGTCATAGCCCCATCCAACCTGGCCTTGAATGTTTCCAGGGATGGGGTATCCATGACTTCTCTGAGCAATTCATTCCAATTTTTAGCACCCTCATTGTAAAAACTTTATTCCTTGTTATCTAATGTGAATCAGCCCTCTTTTAGTTTTAAGACCATAACCTCTTATCCTATTGCAGCAGACCCTGCTGAAGAGTCTGTTCCCATCTTTCTTATAGGCCCCCTTCAAGTACTGAAAGTCTGCAGTAAGATCTCCCTGGAGCCTTCTCCAGGGTCAACACCACCATCTTTTAGCCTTTCCTCATAGGGGAGGTGCTCCATCCCTCTAATCATCTCCATAGGATGGAGCACCTGAGTGGGTTTGAATTGTTAAGACTTCATTTGAATTTGTCAAGTTAGAAACAAAATTACAGTATTTTATAAAGAAGCTGGGCTTCTTGTCAAAGGTGAAGTTTTAATTGTGAGCCAGGATTAAAACTCTTTTTATTAATAGTGTATTAACAATGGGTTTTGCCATTCTTGTTTGTGTATCTCAATCAGAGAAACTCAGATCTGATTTTTTATAGAATAGGCAAATAATTAAGCTAAAATTAATAGTTGTTGTTGCAGATGGTGAATTCTAATGTGGAGTTTCTCAAGTAGAACTGTAAATAAAAGAATAATAGTTGTTTGCTTCCAAATTGGATTTTATTGAAAAGAGTTAATGCAATTCTTGATAGATTTGCAAAAGAAGCAATATTTTGAGTTTGCAAGAGCTTTGAAATAAATGTATCTCTTAGGTTCTAGTTGTTCCAGTAGTCGACAAAACTTGACTCTTTCTCTGAGCTCTGCCAAGGAAAAAGGATCTCAGTCCTGTATCTATGCAAATGGAGGACTTTTCAGTAAATACTCTGGTTCAGTTCAAAGCCTGGCCTCGGTAAGTGAAAATGTTTTAAAACTCTTGAATGTCTGTTAACTTGTGTTGAATGTGCATCTAAAGGCTTCACTGAGCTGAAGGAAGTTTCCTGTACAAACTGCACAGGCAGCTAGAGATGCTGAGAAACCACAGTCCTTACCACAGTTTCTGGGCAGAATGTTTCGATGTAATGTACTATGGCAGGAATGTAGTTATAAGGATACTCTATAACAACAATTTGTTTTTTAAGGTTCAGAGTGCCACCTCTTGTCACAGCTGTGCTTGTGCCAATTCTAATTCCTGGGATAAAGCAGATGAAGATGATGTTAAGCTTGTCAATATTCCAGTGACTACACCTGAAAATTTATATTTGATGGGTAAGTTATAGTAAGAATATTCAGCATCTGCTTACAATGAATATAAATAATTTCTCGGGTTTATGGTAAAGTGACACAAAATATTATTGTGTTCTTTCTCAGTGTCCTGGTGGCAAGTGTCTGAGAACATTTCCATAAAATAATGAAATCATACTTGATCTAAAGTTAGTTTTCCAGAATACTTTTTATTCCACTATTTGCAGTAGTAATCCTTAAAATCAAGCCCTGGCACATGGGGAAAATTACCACGTTTCTTTACACGAAGAGAAGATATATATGTACTGGGAATATACTGGTGTAGGCTGGGAAGTGGTGTTTCAACTTATATCTCTGTGATAATTATGCTTATTTTGGCTGCACATTTTCCCATGTCTCTATAACGTGAATGTAGCTGAAGCTGTTCCTGCTGTGCCCTAGGTATGGAGCTGTTTGAAGAAGCACTGAGGCGCTGGGAGCAGGCCCTAACTTTTCGTAACAGGCAAGTTGAAGATGAGGCAATCTGTGGTTCCATTAAGCTTGGAGCAGGAGATGCAATTGCAGAAGAAAGTGTAGAAGTGAGTACATCTGCAGTCTCTGGATGCTGCCCTGACAATGTGTTCTGTGTTGTCACCTGAATCTTTTCAAATTCAATTGCCAAACTTAACAATTGGTTCAATTTCCAATTTAGTAGTGTTGTATTTAAAAGGAGATCTGAGTTCATTCCTTCTGACTCTTTTGATTGGTTATTTGGAGGAGGGCATGGGAAGGGAACTAACATCATTTATCTTTTGGCAATTGCTGCTGCATCAGTGTTTGCTTCTGGACAGTATTATCAAGCTATCAAGCAGACAGCTTCCCTGCCCATAAACCCTTGGGTCTTCTCATTTGTTTATGATTATGTGAGAAGGTACCTGCTTGCCAAAGATAAATGTCTCAGGTAAAAATGATCAATTTGTGCATATTCACAAAAACTGTGCTTAAACTTTTTCCTCCTTTCTTATCAATTAAATGCTAAAAATATTTTAAAATAAACAGATATGTGTTACTTTCATTTTTTCTAGTGCAGCGAACATCACAGATAATTTAAAAATATTTTTCAATTCAGATTTTATTTTTTATTACTCTAAATAAAATATGTGTGGTTTCTGAAAAGTGTATATATTGTGGATGTTGCAGTTTTCATCTGCCAGTGTCCCTGTGTGGTTTGTAGGAAATTAGTGTGAAAGCTTTATATCCTTGGATTTTACAAAGGAATCTTACAGGCTGAAAGGAAATAGAAAATCTTCTAATGTCTTGTCTTCTTGCAGGATATCATTAGTGCTGAATTCATTCATAAGCTTGAATCTCTTCTTCAAAGAGCTTATCGTCTTCAGGAAGAGTTTGAAGCCACCCTTGGGGTCTCTGATCCTGCTGCTCTAGCTAATGATATTGGTGAGTACTGCTACTTTACATCTTTTTTCCATGCAATTATGTCTCTTGGGGGAGGACTGAAATATCCACAGCAAAATTATATTTATCAGTAAATCAACAACAACAAAAAAATCACATTCTTTACATTATTATGTTGTGTTTGATGACGTGATTCTATTTTAGATAACAATGGATTGAAAGGAAATTGTTTTCTTTGTAACTTGTCAGTATTTAAACATTTATATAGCAAGAATATATGACCCTTTTTATAGCATAGGTGTTCAGAGGCTTTATGCATCTTCTGAACTATGAACTTTGTATGCTTTGTCATAACTTTTTTACCGAAAAGGAAAATTCAACTAGAAAGACTTAATCTGAAGCAGATAGCCATTGGCAAAGGTCTTATCTCTGGTGAGTGAAATTTATCACAGTTCTGATAAAGCTGTTACAACGGCAAAGGTAATGAGTAGTTGCTGCCTGACCTGCTGATTAAGTACAGATAGTTTGATTACTTTTATTGAAAGAATTTGATCTTAAAGATGGGTACCGTTGTAGCCTTTGATAATTCACGATGAAGGGTCTGTTCTCCAATAAGTGTAGTTTGAAGGCAGAGCCGTGTGCCGGTCTCTGGCTCGCCTGGCACGAGGTGGCAGTGCCGTGCTGTGCCGTGCTGTGCTGTGCTGTCTTCTCTCGCCCTCCTCGTCCTGCAGCAACCAAACACAGCCTTGACCAAGGGGGGAATTAGATTCAGGTCAGAGCTGGCTTTCTGACTCAGCTGTATGCACCTGTAAATGCAACCCTTAAAGCAAAAAGGCGTTTGAGCATCTCATTTTGGTATCTGAAACCATCAGTCAAGTTGCATTGTATATCCATTATAATTAGAAGTTTATTTGTGATTTCTGTCTTCAGGCCAAATTAGTAAAATGGTACTCAAGGGATTTCATGTGAATGCTCGATGTGATTAATTTTTGTTTTGCTTGGTTACCCTGGGAGTATTTACAATTAATATTTCATTTTTCAGATGTGATAACTAAATTCTTGTTTACCAAGAATGTTCTGAGAATTTGATTCCTTTCAAATATTCTTTATAGAAATAATTTGTGATCTCTCGAGTTACATAATTATTTAAATTTTATTTGTGCTGGCCCAGATGAGTGAGGAAAAAAGTAATGAACTGGTTTGGTGAATATTGTTTTCTGTGTTCAGGATTTGGTGCTTTTCATCATTATCTGTCTTGAATTTTTGACTTGAACAGCAAGTATATTAAAGGATGCTTCACTTTTTCAGAATGTTTTAATAAAAAAATCAGAAGGACATCGTCTCTTTTGTAGCGCTTGTCATGCTTGGAAGATTTTTATTCAATATTAGATATATTAACAACAGGAATGGAAGAGTTCAAGAGTCACAAGAATAAGCAAGTCCAAGAAAATTATGAAATCCCAGTCATCAAAAGAAATAAAGATAGTACAGCCTTCTTTGCACTGCTAAGAATAAGAGTAATATTCCACTGCAAAATACAAACTACAGTTCTGAACAGAAACAGAAATGAAGGGTCCTATGCTATGTAGGAATGAATATAATTTGTGGCAAAAGTGGTAGCTGAGATGTTTTTGTGGATAATTTATACCTGAAACTTCTTAAAGAAGTTAGATAAAGAAAGCATCTTAATCTACCATTTGCTATTCACAAATCTTGAAAAATGAGAATAGGGGTGGGTTGTTTGTTTGTTAAGATTTTGAGATAAATGGGCAATTTACCAATCATTTGGAATAATCTCCAGCATGTCATACCTGTGAAACAGAGTTGCTAATTTGCAGTTCTGTTATCACAAACAAAATAATACAGTGCCAGTTGATACAGTTTCATAGCAGGTAAGTTTTCTTGGACTGTAGGTTTTTGAGAGATCTGCAGTTTGGTGAATTGGTATAGCATAAATTAGATGATAATATTTAGCTCACTGACATGAACATTTATTTATATTTCTGCCCACTGTTAAAGGAAAGATTTACCTTTCAGGGAAGATATTTGGTCAAATGCTGTAATTTTGTCAACTATATAATTGATTATAAAAGAATTTGTAGAGCTAGATTTTGATAAAAATTTATAATTTAGGACATTTAAAGCATTGAATTAAAGCAAAGGTTAATAATAAAGATCTGAATTTTCTCTTTAAATAGTAACAAACTACATTTGATCCTGGCAGGTATGGATTGTACATACCAGTGAGAGATTTTAAAAGAAAAATCATGAAGAAACACTTAAGGAAAGTTTCACATCATAATCAGTTTAAGCTCTTGGCACATTGCTGCAGAAAAAAAACTTTTCTAACCTTTGGCTGTGTGCAAAGCACAGAGGCAGAGAGGCAGTCTTAGGTTGGTTTAGTTCTAGAATACTGTGTCCTGTTCTGTTGGTCATATTTCAGAAGGTTGGAGATTCTAGAGAGCACAAAACAAGCCATAAAAATTTTCCATGTTTTGGAAAAACAAGCTAATCTGTGGTTGATGTTGGGCATGCCAGCTCCATATTGAAGAAAATACTGAGAGGTGACTAACTTGTTCTGAATAGCTGCTTACACATGGAAAAGGTATGTGGTGCTGGGGGTTTTGTAGAACTTGTTGTTAGAGTTATAACTAGATCGAATTTCTAGTCCAAGTGAAACAGGTGAAGTTCTGAAGCTGCCCTCAACAAACTTCAGAGGCAAGATCATTTTTTTCTGTGCAGTTTTGAGGGATGTTTTCATTCTTTGAGAGGAAGATACAAACCTGAGGTTAAATGGTCAATGTAGTCTTTCTGGCATTTAAATATTTCCCCTTACTATTTTTTCTTCTTCTTCTGTGGGCATTGGAGTGAAATAAGAAAAAAACGTTGTCCTTAATAAATTCATAGTTGCCCCGTCCATGAAAGTGCTCAAGGTCAGGCTGGACAGGGCTTTGAGCCACTTGATCTAGTGGTGGCAGGGCTTGGAACTAGATAGTCTTTAACGTCCCTTCCAACCCAAACCATTCTGTGATGACACTTGCAGCTTGTAAAAAATGCTCATCCAGCTCTCGTGCTTCAGGGTGTCAACTGTTCACCCACAACAGCAATCAGAAAATGTTTAGCTCTGTCTTTTTCTCTGATACATAGGAAAGATAGATATGGTTTGTAGATATTTATTCTATTTTCTCTACCTGAAGTGCTTGTGATCAGCCACAGCTGGGGTTGAGGCTCTGACAGTTGAACAGATGCTTTCAAGTGCTACATAAATGCCTGATTGGCACTTCTTATTCTAAAGAATGTAAGTTGTTTATAGTTTGGTTTAGAAGGAACTCCAAATTTCTTCAGAAGGAAACTTAAAAAGGTAAAAATTTCTAGCAATTTCTCAATTTTGGCTTTCTCTATAAATTCTTCTATCAAACTTCTGAAGCCCCTGAAACCTCTCTCCCCATATTTATCTACTGTTCACAGATGCTGCTCTTTCCCAAAGCCTTTAAATCTTACTTTTCCCAGATCAACATTTCCCTCTACCAAACTGAATTTAGATCTTAGTGCTGCCATTGATCAGTCATACCACAGACTTGCTTTTCACTTTGTGATCCCACTTACTATTTTAAGTTGGTTGTACATGAGAAACCATTTTCCAAGCAGCAGCCTTCTGGAGGAGCCTGTGGTAACATGTCACATGGGAGAGTCAGGAATGAGTTACCTGGGGGCCTGTTGGAATACAGGAGCTTCTCAGTACAGCCACTGTCTTTCCTCATGTGCTGTGTCTGAAGTGTCTCTCAAGCCTGCTAGGGCAGCTACACCAATAGTTCCAAATATTCAGCTTTCAGCAGTGCAGAAGACAGAGGTATAAATAAATATATTTTCTCTCTGTGTGTAGAATACTATTAAGAGTAATAATAATAAAAATAATTGCAAATATTAATTTTCATCTTCATAAGCTGTTGTTGAGTTATAAATTATTAATACCACCCTGGAAAAGACTTGCATTTTAAATAGATGAAATAATGGAATGCCATTGTGTTCACTGTTGTTGCATTCTCCACTGGACTTTCAGTACTATTGTATAAATCAGTAAGCTAAAATAGGATTTCTTAGAAAAAGTACTTCTGGACATGAAAATAAAAGAAATATATAGGGCTAAACTGTGGTTGTTTTTATGCTGTGCCTCTTAGTACTGTGAAGCAGCATGGGAAGCCTACAAACAGGCTTTCATGAGCAGGCAGAAGACTGCAGTCCATCAGAAAGGAGGCTGTTATTTCTGAGTGATGAATGCGGAGGGTTAAAAGTTTCCAGTACTTTCAGTGGTCTGCCCTTGAAGAAAGTTCTCCATCTTTTTTTTTCCTATTTAGATCTTTTCTAGCAGACTGAAATGTTAGTTAACTTGGGAGGAATTCAAAGAGTTGGGAGAGAAACAATAACTTTACTTACAAGCAGAATTTCAGGTCAGAGGGGAAAATTCTCAAATAGTAGGGTTCCTTGTCATGCTAAATTCCTAATACTTCATGTTATTATTTTAATTTCTACTGTAAAAAGGAATGCTGGCATTCAAGCTGATGGTGACTTGTGTACACTGGCCCTCAAACTTTTTGACAATATTAAAATGTTTTAATATTATTTTTTAAAATATTTACTTCTTATTGTGTATCAGTTATACAGTTTAAAACAAATGAAGTATTTGAGCTACCGCAGTAAAATCTCACAAAGGTCTGTGCTGTTGGATGATTTTGTTGAAAGGTTTGTCTGTTTCTTTTTTTAATTTTCTTCTCACACTCAAAGATATGTCTGGCATTTTGGAGAGAATAAGCACAGCCTTTAACCTAGTGACAAAACTGTTTGGAGAACTGATTTATATGTTAGAAACATTTTCTTCAGCAGCTCTTAAAACAAAAATCTTTGCATAATCAGTGAAGCTGTTGAAACCTTGTTTTTATATAATTTATTAACACAGTCTTCTCTAATGGCTTTCTATCCATGGGTTAATATCTACAGCCTGTATTTTCTTACTGCTCCTGAAATGTTATTGGAAAAATTGTATTTTGAGTGTATTTTATTTGCCTACAAATGTTTCTGGTTGTAATTCCTGGTCTCCAATGAGGAGCAGTTTGTAATGCTTCACGTAGGTGAGCTCTAGTAGTACATACTATAACTTAGAGTCGTGTAACTTTTTATGTTAGCTTGAAAACTTTTGCTTGCTTTATTCCTTCAAGATAAATTTACATTTAATAGTTCTTTAATTTCTTGGAGAAGGCCTAAACGTTTTTCTAGTGGGTCAAACGGGATTGAAATCAAAACAAAAGTAAACACCAGTTTTTTCTCTAAGTGTGAAAATGTATTCATCCCAACAAATGAGGGAAAAGGAAAGAAAACAATATTTCTGAGTCTAAGGAAAAACCCAGAGAAGTTATTCCAATGCTATTTAAGAAAAATAATGCGTATTTTGAACATTATTTTTGGCTATTGCAGTTTGTTGAAGTTCAGTAACTGCTAAAGCATGAGGTGTTTCATACTGCAACTTGTTGCTGCAACTCCTTATTTCTGTTGCCCAAGAGATACTCAAAGTGCAGATGTTTGAATTGGACTGTATATCTTCCCTTATTAGTAATATTTAAATCTTCCCTTTAAAGGCATTTTGTCCAATATTAATAACACTTCCTTTCTAAATTGCTCTCCATAAAATTCCTTATCAGAACACACCTAGGTGCAGTGCTTGAATAGAGTAAGATTGGTAGTTAAAAGTTCAATCTAATACTGAAGCAAAAATATTTTTGCAAACGTTTTGTCTATGAAAAGATTGTAATACTTGGCTTTCTCAGTCATACTCTGTTTTGGAAATACTCTGCTAAGAATGCAAAGTAGCTTTTCATAGACATGCAGTGAAGATACTGTTGCTGAGAAATATTGATGCTCATAATATGTATCTTTTTGTTGCTATTTGCTAACATGGAGTGTATTTTTCTGTTAATCTTAGAAGCTGAAATCTTTTCAACAGTGGCTCAAGAAATCTAATTTACTGTTCACTGACCCAGCACTGGAGAAGTCAAGGTCACTTACTATGGTCACTTAGCTTGGAGGTTTTTTCCAAAAGCACTTCCAATAGGATGAGAAAGAGTCTGTTTCTGGTTTTTGAGGACTCTTGTTACAGTTTGCCCAGCAGCTTTGCCGTTAGATCCAACAGTGCAGGCTATTTATACACTTCATTGCTTTCCCTTAAATGGCATCCCCGAGCCCTGTCTTCTTTCTGCCCACACCACAACTCCTGTCTTAGCCCTTGTCTCTCTCACTTCTTGACTCCTGCCATGTTTTGTCGTGCCTTGTCCATTTAAAACTTGCTTGTCTGGCATGGACTTAACTGTTGTTTATAAAAATCAACTTTGCTAATTTTTCTGATCGGATTCTTCCTCTCTCTTAAACGTATCTCTCCCTTGGGAACTTCTTTTCAAATGAAATACAAGCTAATCCTCCTTTTAGCTCTAAAAGCTGCTTATAATGGAGCCACAATCCACCAACATGATTTTATTTCCCAGACTTTGTTCAGTTAGCTGTTCCTGTGCATCCTTGCTCAGGCCTCCTAACAAAAAATGCATCTCAACTATTTCTGGTTATTCTGTACAGTATGTGAGCAGCTGCAATTGTCTTTCTCCTAAAAAAAACCAAAAAAACCAAAAAAGAACAAAAAAAACCCCACAAACCAACAAACCACTATTTTAAAAGTACATATTTACCTTCTTTTTGAGTAAAGGAAAGTAATAATTTTCCCCGTGTGTTGGGGCTTGAATTGATAACTACTTGCCTGCATTTTCAAGTCATATATAGGTGGAAAAAGACCTCTAAATGCAGGAAGTTGGGGTTTTTTTTTTCTCCTCTCTCATGTTTTTGTGATACATTCTTAACAAGTTATGGTTTGCAGATTCTTTTTCTTACTAGAAAAGGTGTACATGCACTTAACTTCTATTAATTTGTATATATTGTGAGTATAAATGTTCTAGAGGTAGGAAAGATGACATAGATGGCCATGAGTGAGGGTGAGATAAGTATTTATTTTTCAGGCTGGAGTACTGGCAGTGTGAGGTTATATAAACTTATGATCAGGAACTTATTTTGGTCCATAGGGCCAATTCCCCTTCTAGAACTTCTCTGAAAACAATCTCCTCTTGCATTGCAGTCTACTTTTAAGAAAGACTTGTCTGAAAAGTTTTTGGGCAAAATGAAGGAGGGTGAGCCAGAGTGGGCTCGGGGGGAGATAAAGGCAGCGATAGTTCAGAATTTGAAAAGACTTCTAAGGTAATCAACTCTCTTAGTTTTTTAGCTTAGTTTTGGAAGTGCAGAAACAATACTTTGAGCTTTCCAATTGCTTTGGAGCACAATATCAAAATGGAATATTGACAGAATCATAAAATCAGCAAATACAGATCTCTGCACTATAGTTTTATTAATTCAGTAGTTAGGACTAAAATAGATACACTTCTGTCTGCAATTTATTTTCAAGGACTTAAAATGAAATTAAAACATTGTGTGCATGTGCACATACCCAAAAGCTGAGAACTTTTCTTAATGAATATGTC
Organism: Acridotheres tristis; assembly: GCA_037013685.1. Classification (NCBI taxonomy): domain Eukaryota; kingdom Metazoa; phylum Chordata; class Aves; order Passeriformes; family Sturnidae; genus Acridotheres; species Acridotheres tristis. The sequence continues at coordinate 12,718,411 of CM072895.1, forward strand.
TACTATGTTTAAATCTTGCTGCCCTTTAAGTGGAAGACTGACCCATCAAGCTGGCATAAAAGGTTGTGGTATATCCACACAGCAGTCTTCAAGAATTGCAGTTAACAGGACTTGTTATCTGGCACTAGCCATGCCCCATCACTACAGCTCTGCACATTCATTTGCCAAGCATTTATTTTGGGGTATGGTTTTTTAGTTGTTTACCCTATAACTGGAAGGCTCACGTAGCTTGTGGAAGCATTTCAGTCCTGACGGCCTTTTACAGTTTTCTTAAACTTCTGTTTTAGCTTGAAATGTTTCAAAGTTGAAACTATATGTGGGAGTAAATATATTTTTGTGCAAAGTTATAGCAGAAGTGAACAATAACAATGAAGGGAGTAGAATTTATTATATGTGTGCCATTTTTCTATCATGCATGTATTTGTGCAGTTGACTGCTAAAACTCTTAGAAAAAGTAACTGGGTTTGAGATGTGTTTGATTTCCCTTTTGATGGTTCAAACTAGAGGGGTTTTTAAAAATAAATATTGTCTCTAATTCTCTGTGAGATATCTGGACTGTGACATGTCCCACCTTACTTAATAGTCGAGTTTGTAGCAGAGTGCTGTGGTGTAACTGATTCGGGAGCACATGTCGATCACACCAGGCTTTATTCTCTCTCCTGCTATTTAAAGCTGCCCTTGTTCTACATGGAGAAATGCTGTGAGTATTTAAAGGTAAATGTATGCATATTTCCACATGGCTTGGCACTGATTAGCAGCTGCTCAAACAGATATAGTTAAAGTTGCCATCTAGTCAATATATTAGTTATCTGTGGTAAACCAGAGTAAGGTAAAATAAAGCAAGGCTTGAATAATAAAGAATGTACATAACTTAGGTGATTGCCAATGGTCAGATTGCTCCATTCATTACGTGCATTATGATTCAAGTGTTAATGTGTTATTACTAATGCATTTAGCAACCTTTTAGTGTTATTGCTTTGGATTTTTAGTTTAAGCTTGATAATTGGTCTTACTTAATAAGCTAAGGATTGAGAACTTTTCATAGAGTACAACTTTTATAAGGATTCTTTTATCACTCCCATTGCTGGGGACAAGTGGATTGCCAGTAGGCCCCAGTCAGTAGGGCACTTAAGATATTCTTTAAGTCTTACTGCTTAAAGCTAAGCATATGTCTTACTAATTTAAGTTATTAAATGATATCTGTGTGCAGCTGGGTTTGCAGAAGCCAGTCACATTCCTGAGCAGTGTCACTGGAGTCTGTAGCATTCTGTAAAATAGTTCTGCCCTGAAACTGAAGGGAGGACTGATATTATTAGGCTGTTCTTAGAGAGTTTGGCTGTGTCAAACGTGCCCCATTCTGAACACAGATTCTAAGTGAGCCTAAAACACACATGTATGTCTGCATCTTTTGATGTTTATTTCACTGAGGCTTACCTGTTGTATAGCTGGTTCTGTCTTTGTCTAATAATTCAGGGATGAGAAGGTATCAGATTTTTCTAATACTGTCTTCATACATATAAGTGGAATTATCAACTGCTGGACAGCAAATGTTTCTTTTAATGGAAGAACAAATGAATGTGTGAGTTCCTTTTGTCAGACTGTCTTTCTTGCTTTGAAATGTCAATATCCATATGGCATGATGTACTGGCTAAAGAAAAACCTTCCCAGAAATCTTAGTTTGGCCAGATCATCTTGGATGGTCCCATACTCTTATGTGTGTCCAGAAAAGTAGTTTTTATGCCAGAATAGTAAAATATTTGCTCTTTTTTCATATAACATGTTAAGAGACGGGTTTGAAAAAAGTGATTTGAAGAAACAATTAGAAACACAACAAGTTTCAGGAGCTGAGCAACAGTTGCTGGTTATTACTGTCCCTTTTCATCACTATGTGTGGTAATACCTGCTCTTTGAAGAAATGCATGGTGGGAAAACCAAGAAGGGAGCAATGAATTGCCTTGGAAAGAAGAAAGGGATACTCTTAGTAATGCACTGGTATAAACATCCTGCTTTTAAATACCCACTGACTCACAGGTGTGAGAGAACTGAGACCAAAGGGAGAAATTCACTTACTTTTGAGACTCCTCTCTGTCTATTGAGGCGACTTTTCTACCTAACCTGCTTATGGAGGCCTCTGGTGTAGGAAAGGTATTGAAGGTACTAATTTCTAGATGTGGAAGCCTGAAAGTTAACCTTGTACTTCCTTCTTCACTAAATATGACATTGCAACTGCTCTGCATCCCTGTGAGTTGATGTACTGTCCCACTGAATGGGGTTGAACAGACCATTCCATTGTCACTAGAAAGTGGCTGTGCAAAAATAGCAGTAGGTTGCACTTGTTTTGAGATGTGAAGAGCTGAGAAAAGGCAGTGACGTTTAAATCTGATGACTAAAGTGTCAGGCAGGCTCCACAGGGCTGTGCTATAAAGCCTGGGGCTTCAAAGTCTCAGCTTTGAAATAAGCAGTACTGGAATTCAAACTGGTCTTTGCTGTGGACAGCAGAGATGTGATGCTTTCTGAACTACAGGAGAGTGGAGTACCCCCTGTGAAGAGGAGTGACAACTTTGTGCTTCACATCCATCCAAACAGACTCTGTCTGGATTGGACAACTGAGCAAACTTTGCTTGGTTGCCAAATCTTCTCTCTCAAATCCAATACAAGTACAGAAACTGCTATCTAAACTATTAGACTTGAAAACAGAAGAGTCCTCAGAAGCAAAACTTTTCTATAAAGGATAGGGATTTAAACCTTAAAATCAAGGAAAATACACTGATATTTAAGTTCAAGTTAAAGAGGTTGTTAAAAACTGTAACCCTGTATAAGTGTAGAGCCGTGCAGTTATGAATCATTCTTTACATTTTCAATTAAATGAAAGGCTGTGTGACAGGGAGAGACTTCCTAGTGACAGGTAGTTTACACAAGATAGGTGTCAAAAATCTGTTTCAGGATCATTAGTCTGTAAAACAGAGAGGTAAACACATGCATACATCTATTATGTGTTTACTAAGCTGATTTCTCAACTGTCAGCACGAGTAATGTGTCAATTCAGGGTATAAGATACATATCAGATGCTGCTTGGTTTTCTTAAAAATCAGGTTTCAGCAATATAGCACCACGTGGGTTTACTCTGCCTCTTCCTTGAGATTGTAGAGTTTCTCATGGTGAGGTCTTTCTATTTTAAAATTTTAGTTTTACAATAAATCCCACTATGATGACTCAGACACAGCTTTCACAGGTCATATGCTCTATAATAAATTGATATTTGCAGCCTTTGATAATTTCTTTGCTTAAAAAAATTGCAACTATCAGAAAATATTCTAACTCTGTTATAAAATTTTTGGAAGAACTCTTTAGCAGATTTAAATCTTGAAAGAATAATTTCATTTATCACCATTCCAGAATATCAAATTTATATAATATTTCCTAATAATCTTCTGTAATTTGATGTACCAGTGTGCATGGATTACAGGAAATAAATTGAACTTACACTCCTTTCTCAGGTACATTTAATTTTTACATGAAGAGACTGAAATGATTACTCCTGTAATTTTGTGCTGTTTATTTACCTTTGCAAGATGACAGCAATAGGATATAAGAGCAGTAGTCATGTTGTTTTATTTTATGCACCATTAAAGGTGGTATTCTGCAGATAATAAAACTTTATGGACAAAATCAGCATTTTGAATGACTGAAAAGAGCCAAATTATTATCAACATCACAGAAATTGTTATTATTTCTTTCCAAAGTATTTGGAAAAATCTCTTGAAGATTGAGACTATTTTAGGCAAATTGCATCTTTTTCCAAATGACAAATATTACAAATCAGTACATCACAGTTTTCAGGTGGATTTTATTGCTCATGTGTGTAAACTGAATGGACTGTACTATTAAATTTTTATAAGCATTCTCTATTTATGAAGAATATATTACTGTCATCTATACACATGCTTTTAATTCAGCTTTTAATCAGCTGCACTACTTTTGTTTTAAGAATAGTATCAAAGTAACACAGAACACAGTGACTGGAGAACATCTTGGGTTTTGCATAGTGATACTTAGGAGGGAACCAGTGTCTTGGAAAATGGACCTTTTCATACCTGTATGAGCGTGTTTTAAGTAGAAGGCTTTTATGTGAACCCTGAATATTATAGTTGTGCTTGGAAACAATTATGAAAGCTCTGTTGAGTCAACTTTTTCCGAGAAAGTAGGACTTGGCTTTCTATTCACACATAAGTGGAAGATTATTTCCTGCATGAAAACTGCTGAGGTTTCTGTTAAGGATGTAATTTGAAGGCTCAGCCAAAGCTTACCTTGACAAAGGTCTGTGGTACTAGGAGGAAGGTGAAATTGCAAACACTGATTATCTGATGCTGTCCTGTGCTCCGTTTTCCTCAGTTCTTCCCCACCAGACAGCTTTGGTTGCTGAGTTGCTGCTCTCACACTGCTGAGCAGAAGCTCTGAGTTAGAAGAGGGCCCTGCTGGTGCTGGTGCTGTGAGCACCCACTGAGAGCAAGGCTGGAGTATCTTCTCTGGGTTTGGTGGGTGTGGGAGGACTGCTGCTTTGTTTGCTAAAGGAATCTGTCACTTCAGTTTGCATCAGAGCAGGTGCAACAAAGAACCATGAGACATGTTGAACTCGTGATACATGCTCATTTAGTGGTAGAGTACAAGATTTGGGTAGATGTTTTTAAAATACCCTGACCTGAAACACATTTTCATGCTGAAGTCAGTAACAGCTTTGGATTTCTGCAGTTAGATGAGGTGCCTCCAGCTACCCCAGATATTTGTGTTACTGCAGAATGTAAACACACAATGCAACAGTAGATCTACAGTGGTCTGTGTGGGTACCCTGCTCCATTCTTGGCTTGCTTTTTTGACCTGTGGCTGTCATCAAAAGGGACCACCTGAAGGCTGGGATTGTTTTCTTTTTATAAATACAGAATGACATAAAATTCACTGCTTTCTGGGTGCATCCTGTAAGACTTCATGTAATACTTCAGCAGCCACTTGGTAGAAGTGATGATCAGCACTCTCAGAATTATGACCATTTGTAAATGTAAATAAAGCTGCTTTTGGATGTTTCAGCAAGGGGTGACAAACCACTGTGCCACTTGTGACTAGCTAGAAGAATGTGGCACACTCACATGGAACTGAACCATGTTGGCTCATGCTGCTGTGCTGTCTGAACTGGATTATTGTAATTCCTTTCACTGGGCAGGAAGCCACACATCAAAGGGGTCTGAGCACACAACGTGGGCCCTGCTGCTCTGAGGGTACCATGACTTTTCATAAGTGGATTCCTTTGCAGGTTTTTCCTCTTCAGAGTATATAAAGTTTCTCCTTTCTCATCCTGCTTTCCTGCTTGTGATATATTAACTGCACTGATTTTCCACTGAAATGAGAGGGCTGGGCAGAATAGGGAACCGTGACTTTAATGGTGGTACTTGGAACTAAAGTCTGTAACTCCCGGTGAGTTCTTTACTGGTGGGTAAGTGCTTTCCTTTTTTAAATGTGTCAGCTAAGTGCCAAATTCACTTGTGAACTCCTGCCATGTTTCATTCAGGGTTGGCAGGAAGATAACATGGAAACAGTTTACAGAGTTTTAAAACATCATGTGAAGGTGAATGCTTCCCAGTTGAATACTAAAAAGTTAATTTCTGTGCAGTTATGAAGGTCAGATTTTGCTCTGAGAGTTTAGGGGGTTAGCTTTGTGCTCTGTCTTACCATGAAAACCTACCAGAACAAAGACAAATAGTTATTCTAAATTAGTACTTTGTAAATATATGTGAAAGTAGCTCGGTTCTGGTCTCTCTTTTTCTAAGATCTTGTTTAGTTTTAAATAGATAGTCGTTTGCAAAACCTTATAAAGCTAGCAGTCTTCCATATTGTTCCATTTTTTAATACCTTAATCAAATTTAAGGACCACATACACATTTTAAGGCACTACAATCAAGAGCCACGATGGTAACATCTGAAACTCTGCTTCATCCTCTTTACAAATATAAGCGAACCCAAAATAACTCCTTGGCTCCTCAGATAAGTATATTTGAAGCTCACATACTTGCTAGTATTCCCTTCCTGAAGTTATTAGAATCCATAGGAGCTGGAGATGAGTGTGTGAGCAGTTGCAGGCACTGGTGGGTGTGTTCATCTTGCAGCTGTTCATTCCAGGAGTCTCTTTGTGCCCCCATCTCTTTTTTTTTTTTTTCGTGTTCTTGTGTCTAAGAATGTTCTGCTGGTGCTTGAATGGTATGTACTCCAGCTGTAACTTAGTTTTCACCCTAGTGAAATTCCACGGTGACTTTTCCTAATAGTGTGCTCTCTTCACAGCGTGGGTATTGATGAGCACCTGCTTGGCCAAGGATGTTTCAGGGTATTAGGGGGGTGGTGGCCTGAGTCAGAAATAGCTGACAAGGCCATTTTGTTTTCTTTAGGGAGACTGCTTTGTGTGCACATATCACTTGCCAAAGGTATCATTTCACTCAGCATTACCAATCTTATTTTTAATCTTTTTCTTTCTCATAACGTGCAAATTTTATGTCTTTCTGTAGCTATGAGAATTTTCTTTGAGTGAAAACACAGATATTCTGTATTCAACTAATTAACATGTTAAAAACATACTGGCTTAGTCATAGTTTTAGGGCATATTGTAAAACTTGGAAGTATTAATTTTTCAACAAAGATAGATTAAGTCAAAGTTTTATTAACTGTAGAGCTTCACGTAATGTATAACAGGCTGGATGCAACATCTATGGAAGAATCCCTGATTCTGTGTTGTTCTGGGCTGTGGTTCCTTAATTTACTGGGTTTTTTTATGTATGTGGAATAAATTTTAGTTAAATAGCATTGTTCCCATTTATATGTAATCAACCACATAACCCAGGGTTAAATAATTTAGGATCAGTCTGGGGATATGTTTTTGCTATTGAGCCATAAATTCACATATAACAGTAAAAACAACTTAGGCAAAAGGAGAGGTTGAAAAAAGGAGAGCCAAAAAATTTGCAGCCAGGCTACAGTTGCCTGTACTACCCTGGGTTTATTGCAATTTCAGCAATTTTTTGAGGAAAAGTGATATTAGAAGATCATTCAATGTAATATTAGAAGAGAATTAATGCAAAGCATGAGTTAGAAATAAGAAAGAAACATCATGTTACCCACCTACTCTAAGCAGACCTCAAGCTAGTGCTTTACAAACCACAGTTTGGTTTTCTATTCCAGCATTTCAGATTTCAGTATATGATTGTTTCCCAACCAGCTTGGAAGCTGCAGTACTTTTCCTCTTGGTTTTAAGAGGTCAAAAGAAAGAACTAGTAAGAATGAGCTGAAAAAATTAGACTGCATATGAATAGTGGTGAAATCGTGATTGCAATTTGCTTAACTCTAGTAAAATCTTTGTCCAAACTTTGAATAATTTTTTCCCTCAGTGAATATTCCCAAAGACAGATATTTGTTCTGTACAGTTTTTGAGCTGTCATTCCAAGTCCATAACTAATAAAACCATAACAACCACCAAAGTAATAGTTAAGAAACGTGGCTTTGTAGCATTTCAAGTGATGAGTAAACCATCCCAGTAAATTGGCATTTGGCCACTCTGCTATGTAATGATGTTTTTAATGAAGTATTGCCCTAGCAACAGGTTGGATGACATTGGGTAGATGGTTGTTGCTGACTGTTGGAGATAAAACAGACTTTTAGGAACACATGTGTAATGTCTGAAGGTAAAGTAACCCAAAATAAATGCATCTGCTCTACTGGGAACATAGGATGGGTCACATCAAGCCAAAGTCTGACTTACGAATTTAATCCTTCTGTGAAAATATTTCTGTGCGGTGAAAACAAAACCATCCAAGAAGTGCAACATTGAAATCTGAGAATAAAGTAAAGCAGAACTGAGAGAAACTGTATTGCAGATGATTTTAAGAAAAGATACCAGTTATTTTAAAGTCTTTAAGAATTCTTGTACTGGAGGAAATACTTCTGGATGTGTTATTTCAATGGAGAAGCTTTTTGAGAGAAGAGGATGCAGTGAAGATTAAAAGCTTCACTTCTCTCTGGAAGAACCAGCAAGTGAAAAAAGGCATGAGAAGTAGAAAGTGAAACAAATTCAAGTGAAACTAAAATGTGGTGGTGTTCTTTTAATTAATAGACTTTCATTCAGAAAAATAAAGGTGGTGGCTGGGACATTGAGCAGTTTGTTACATAACACAACCAAGTCAAAAACTTAACTGAGGGTCTAGATCAATATAGCAAAGTAATATTATAAAATATAGTGATCATCAGAAGTCTATAAAAGCAAGGCAAAAACCTTGGCCAAGTCTTTTTTTCTTCTTCCACTTCATTATGGATGATATTTGAAAATCCACTTTAGAGGCTGAAAAACACAGTCACCTTTATATATGTTAATGGGTCATAAAATAATTTACTCTTACAATAGTATAATGTTGTGCCTTCCAAATGAAATACTGTGTTAAGGTACACATGAAACACATTTTCAAGATTTAAATGGAATTTTCTGATAGTCTAATAAACTTTTTTTTTTTTCAATTTTAAAGATAAAAATACAGACATTACTGTAAAGGATAATGTGGATGATTTCTGCCTTCGAGATACATTAAGCATTGCATCCACGGACTCCTTTGTTTCCACAGCTGAGGTAAGACTCCTAAAGATTGCTTTTTTAAAGATTTATTGGTCTATTTGAACAGTGAACAGAAGATTCTTAATTTTTTGCTAATCATTGTAAAATGTGTTTTTCTGATGGGGAAAAAAGAGCTTTTCCAGGCTTCACTGGAACCAGTTGTTTTGGGTTTTTTTTTTTGTGTGCTGGCATAATGCATCCCCAGTTCCTCCTAAATAGAAGTTGCTTTTGAAAAATAGATCACATTTTCGTGAGTGAAGAACAATCAGTTGAAGCTGTAGTGGTTCCCTTCACCATGATTTATATTTTTCTGTTCTTTTTTCTTACTGCTTTACCATACTATTAAGATGTATGAAGAAGGCTTTGTATTGTTTAGACCTGGAGGGGTTTTTTTGAGACGAAACTGTTAGAAATTGACAGCTACCTGTTTCAGCATGTCCCTTGCACAACATGAAGGCAGCAGTTGGAGCTGTTACTGTGTTGTTGCACCATGATGAAATGACTTAGCAGGAGCCAGAGGTGTGAGGCTGTTCTGGCAGCCCTGGGCTGAGCTTGTCTGGCTGGGTGGGGAGGTGAACATGGACCCCACAGCTCCCTGCAGCCCCCACTGGGGAGGGACAGTCCCTGGAGTGGAGTGGGACTGCCAGGGAGCCTCCTGACTGGCCACACCAGGAAGCTTCCTTGACAATGTAATGTACCTCATGTAACTTGCTCTAATCCTCTGGGGTAAGAGCACAAACAACACATAAAACCCCTGGGTAACAGCCTGTCTGTGTAGCTGCAGTCTGCCACAGCTCCCTTGGAGTATTTGAGAGAGGCTCATGAGCAGTGACACACTTACTTGAATGAGGAGTATCTCCTTCTGTAGGCTCTGGGGAGCTGAAGTGATCTTGAATAGCACTCTTCTCCCAAAACAGGAGAGGCAGGTGGCCTCAATAGATCCATTTTGTAATAGATACTGCTCTCATGTACACACTACAACTGAGCTACTGAAGTCAGTTGTAAAAAGAAAGAATTACGCACATGTTCTTAGCAATTGTTTTGACTGTCTATTGCAGGGTTTGTTTTTCCATAACACAATTACCTTGATTTAGTAACTCACATTAAGTTGTGGTGCCAAGCATCCATTCCTAACGAGGATTGTATCCACAGAGAGTGGTTACTTTTTGCTGTAATTTGGACAAAACCACAATTCAAGCTCGCTTCAACTCTACCAGCTCATGAGAGGAGCTGTAAACCTTTATAGTTTGTACACTTTGGATCTGGTTTGTTTTTCTTCTTTTCCCATGAACTTTCATAATGCTTTTGCAAGTATGTGAGGATTAGAACAACCTCTTATGCTCATATGTGCTGCTTGGCTTCAAAAATAGGCAAAACCAACCAATCAACCAAGCAAACAGAAAACCCCAGGATGTATCACCTCAGTGGAGTCATCATCCTCTCCTGAAGCTATATTGTCCCAGTATCTGCTAAAAAATACTGGAATCAAAATTGGACATGTAATTGTCTTTAAGTATCCTGAAAATATCAACTTGTTCTTCCAGGACAAAATTGTGAAGATACTCTTTTCCTTTCCAGCTGTTCTAGCCTTTGCCAATAGAACAAACTCTCTTTTCTCAGATTTTATTGAAGAATCTAGTGAAATTCTTAGGTGACAGAAATCCTGAAGATTAATAGAACACGAGCAACTTGCAGTTTGGTTTTGGAGCCAGAACACCATCAATGTTCTGGGTTAAATAGGAGTCACTAGGTTTAAACTACAGGGTCAGCTGACTCTGTAGTTGTAGCTACAGGGCATCATTGGGTGGTGTAGGGTAAAGAAAGCTGTGAATCGGTGTTCTTGTACAAAAACACTGTTACCTTGATTTAATATTTTGTTCATCCTCAGGAGGATATGTGCCAGGGAAATGCTTGATATTATGGCAATGAGAAGGAGCATTAATGTCTTCCCAGTGTATTCAGCTGTTAGTAGAGAACAGTAATTGCTTTGATTTAACAGGATTAGCATTGATACACCAGCTTCTTTTATGCTAGACATGATGATGTCAAGTAGCTTCCTCTTGCTTATCTATTTTTTTTTTCCTTGCACTAGGGAAGCAGTGGGATGTTTTCATTTAGGATGTTTTCATTTAAGAGGTCTGAGGCTTTTCCAACTTAACATTTGTCTCACCTAAGGGCCAAATAAGGCATCATAAGCTTCCTGATTGCAGTTACAATTTTAGTAACTGTCCTAAACTCTATGTCCTGATAGATATGTTTAGCAAAGCTTTTAAATCTGAAATTCTTATGTGTGTTTATACTGGTCTGTGATTATGCCCTACTGGAATTAATAATTTCACCTTCCAGGAAATTAGAACATAGCACCATTTTTTGTGGCCTCATCATGCTGCAAGCTGTGTGTTGACAGTTCCTTGGCTTCCTTCTACACTGCATCCTGTCCCAAGGAGCAGGACTAAGTATTCTGTGTGACTCTGATTTTGGAGAGTGGAAACTGTGTTCAAGTTTCAGTGCTGACACACAGTCAGGCCAAATTTAGCTCCCTGCCTGCAGGAGAGAGAACATTCATAAAACAAGACACAGATAAATGCTTGAATGGAAACTGATAGGGATTCTGCTTAGGAGGCAACAAGAATGCCATGCTGTTATACTAGAACAAAATATAGGAAAGAGCTGTACAAAACTGGGACAGTTTGGCAGGGTTAGCATCACGTGCCCTTTTGATGAGCTCTACAGGATAGCAGGAGGGTGTGCCAAAACTTCATCTTGGCTGTGGCTGGTGATCAAGAGGGTGCTGAGAATCACTCATTTGATGACTTCTCATACAGAGTTGTGCCTATCTGGATACCTACACCACCTGCCTGAATCCTTATAAAGACAATTTAGACACAGTTGCCATCCCCATGAGCAGACAGGCTTCTATTCTCAAACACACTTAGGCTCTGGAGGCACTGCAGGAGGGATGGTAAACACAACTATTTGCCCTAATTAAGTTATTAATACTACTACTGTGATAAATAGTGGTATTTTCTTCCCCATTTGAGCCTGGCTGCTGTCAGCTTGTGTTGATGAGGGTTAGTATGCTTTTCATAGTCTTGCTTTCCCATCTACTGTGTTCAAAATAGCTGTCACCTTTGGCAACAATGCAGCAATGAGTGTGCCAGATAAAGGCCTCTGCCCTCTCTTTCCTGGCTTCTTTTCCATCTTCCTAACAGAACCTCTTTCCTGCTCTCCCTGACAGTGAGTTTTGTTGCTGCTTCTTCCTTGTCAGTGCATGTGCATTTATCATGTCTTATTTTTATGTTTTAACTAGTACTGAATCTGTAGGTCTATTAGCAAATAAACTTTGCTTTTCTTGTTAAAATGTTAACTTAGTCCAAAGTTTGGGAGATTTTTTAGACTTGTGAATAAAGCCTTTGCTGCTTTTTATCAGTAACAGCCTTCCTGTTTTCTTCCAGACCTTAGGTGGAACACACTACTTCATTCTTTCAATTTATTAAAATGTCATCTCAAACATTTTATTTATTAATCACCATCATATCTTCCAAGTCCCCAGACATGTTTCACTTTCATCCTGCAGCTACTTACTCTTTTTATGGAAATATTTTCTCTGAATATCTTCATATTTTAAAGAGATCATCATCAGCTTTTTTAATATGGGGTAAACATAATTTCTTAGAATGTAAGGAATGCTGAATGTGCCAGTAAAGTGACCTCTCTATTAGCGGAGGCAAGCAAGAATTCCAAAAAGGTCTAGCATTGTTTATTTTTGTTACATTCGTGTAGGTGGTTATTTTGGTAGTCAACAAGGTCTTGATGCACAGCTGAGAATTTTTTCTGTTTATTAAGAAACAGCTTGTGGGTGGCAAATAAGAGTACCGAGCCTGTTCCTTAAACCAAAGCAGTCAGGGCATCCCAGACCTAAAAACGATTGCAAGTGGCAAAGGTTTGATGCTTTAGAGCAATGATTTCAGCATCTCTTTACTGCAGATAGAGCCCTAAAACTGAATTGAGAGGACTGATTAGCATCTGAACAATATCCATGTTGTAATCTTCAGAGGCTGCTCTGCAGCACAGCAGGCCTAATTAGACACAAGGTAGAACTGCAAGCTTTGGAGTTTTGAAGATGTATGTGTTGTTTTAATGTAATGATCTTAGGTGTCCACTGCAGGTCATCATAAACGTCCTTGTGGTGGTCACCAACTGATCTCTCTTTCTTGAGCCTTGAATGGGTACAAGTGAAGCCTTACAAGATGAGATTGCTGCTGTAGTATCAATCATCTTTTATCTCTTCTTTGTCTGCATTTTCATTTTCTTCTCCATGTACCTCCCTGACACTGAGGAAGTAGCAGACATTTAGGGGCTGGCACATCCAATCCATCATCACAAGCCTCTGTGCTCTGGCCTCTGCCAGCACTGTAGGTTGGTGTCACACAGCCCCTTTCATCCCTAGAGGTGTGTCAGGAGTCTCAAAGTGGCAATGGCTGTGCACAGATGTGACCACTACGGAATGGCAGAACAGGACTCTGAAGGCTTGCAGGTGTCCACCTTACCTGTGATGCCAAGATGTTGGATGCTGGAGCCTTCTGGTAACTTCTGATTAGAACCGAATCCCTGCTGAGGAGAGTTATGTGGTGCTTAGGGGTACATCACAGGATAAAAAGCAGGTGCCTGAATAAATATCATGAACATGTGCCAATTTATATAAGGTACTCACAGTGAGCAATCTAACTGAAAACTAACCTTCCTGACCACCTTTTTCCTCAAAGGCAGCAAGTCCTCAGAGACTTTTACAATTAAGAGTTAATTTTCCTTTTGTTGTCATCTTGGGAGGTTCTTATCTAGAAAATGTTATATGGTCTGCATCTTGTTAAATATTGAATGTGATTTGTGAATTTTCCTTATAATGAACTCTTCTACATTAGGAATGTGGATGCATCTTTGCAAATCATCTTTAAGGAGTTTCACTTTAAGCAGGATGTTTATATAGCCAAGCTTTCACCTTATTTAATCTCAGAGAATGGCCTCTACTGGTTTCAAGGTCATTTAAAGCATAATAATCTATGTTACATCTATATATTATTATATCTATATACTTCTTCTGTCTACATAAAAAATACTGATATAGCAATATATTTTTAAATACTAGAAAGCATCAGAAGAAAATCCCTGATGACTCCAGGAGCATTAATGGTGCAACTTCTGTCCCTGTCTGGAAGCACGTTTTCTAGTTCAACATTTAGTTTCTGGTTTTCAGTTTGTTTGCTTTTTCTCCCCTGCACTTTTTGCATGCCAAGAGAAGTCACTGGTAGAGGAATTTGTTCTCCCTTTCCAAATATTATTTATTAGAACTTCAATCTGTAGTCAAAATCATCTTCTCGGGGGAAGAACAGTTAGACCTTTCTCTCCTGATATTTTATTTCATGTTAGCATGAGGGGAATTGTTTTCTTTAAAAAAGAACTGAATGTATTCAAGGGCCTCACCCAATTCCCAGGTATGGGTCCCTGTGCTAATCCGTGGCCCCAAAGGCAATGATCAGCCATCTTCACGTGCAAAGATGTAAAGTTATCACCTCAGGTGCTGGCAGCAGGTGAAGGTCACCTGTCTGTAACTGTGGGAATCACCAGTTCTAATTCAGTCACACTCAGTTTCATAAATGTCTGTAAAAGGTGATTTGCCTGAAGTTCATCATACTTGGCTGTACAGTCTCAGTGGCAGGAGAAGCTGCTCAGCATTTATTTACTTGAAAAATTTAATGGAGGTTTAACATAAAGTAATACTTCAATATGATTTTTTAAGTCATTCTAAGGTTGAGATTAATCTCTTACATAGTTAAATTACCTTGAGAATTATTTTTAAAGATGTTTTTGTGCTCAATTTTAATAGCCTAGAAACACAGGTTTGTTTGCCCCATGCAGGATATTGAAGAAGAAAAAGAGAAAGAAAAAAAAAGGCCAAAAAAAGAAAGCTAGAATTAATTTTCTGATCATGTATAAATATCAGAATTATTTTTTTATCATTAATAATATGATATAATCTTTGTTTTGTGGATTAAATATGATACCCTGTAAACAGGAGTTCTCTGTATTATTTATGTGCTTTGATTTATGGATCTGGTTTTGTTTTTTTCTTTCTTTAAGAATGTCTACAAGTTCATGTTTGTTTCTACGTTAACCATAGAATTAAAACTGCCAATAATGAAAACCTTTTAGGGAGCCTGTAGTATAAAACACTGAATGCTCAGTGTTTATACGATGTGCTTTGGTGACTGCCAAACTTATTTACCAGTGAAACTAAAACAGGGGTGGCAGGGTGTTGCTATTTCCAGCTTTCTAAAGAATTGTATGGTGAAATCATTATGTACGTTGTGTCCTGGCAATTATTGTCTTTTAACAGCTTTGAGACCCATTAGATTTATTTAACTAGACAATTCAAAAACTTAACTAGGCAAATTGAACACAAAAGGAAGCTGCCTCTATTTTATTAATTAAAAAGTTCTGAAACTTGAAACTGTAGCTTTCTGATTTTAAGAGTTATAAAGTTAAGTCTTATGACCTGGTGTACCTGTTCTGTTCACTTTTGATTGTTACCCCTTTGTTTGAAGCAGATGCAGAAAAGGATGTATCTTTCAGTAGAACATCAGGAAAACTTTAATTTGTTTTATCTTTACAGAAATGATGTCAGCATACTCTTTAATGAACTCCAAATCTTTTTTTTCCAGCTTTCAGAGCACAGAGATATTCGTAGCACGTATGGTCTGGATTCCCTTTGCCACTGCCCCTTGTATGAAGAAGCCATGCACTTAGTAGAAGAAGGAAAAATTTATTCACGGGTGTTAAGGTATTGATTTATGTCTATTTAATTATTTCCAGAAAGAGCAAGAATTAAAGTTTAATATTCTATCTAGAAATCACATTTTAGAAGTTACTTGTACTAGGTATTTTTTCTACCAGTTAGACTTAATTGGATATTCTTGTGCTGCTTTTTTTAGTGGTCTTTGAAAACTTTTCTATTTTGCATAGGACTGAAATGTTTGAATGTCTAGGAGACAGTGACTTCCTTGCTAAGCTTCATTGTATTCGACAAGCTTTCCAGGTAAGCAGTAAGGAGTGATTTGTCTGTCCTGTTAAGCCTAAAGTACATGGCATTGAAACTGACTGTTATTCTTTGTGCAAGCATTTTTCTAATGTAATCTGTATTTAAATAATTTCTTGCCGCTTTTACATTTTTATCATTGTAAAATGAGATGTATTTGCAGAGGAGTCCAGATTTTACGATTAGCTTTGGACCCAAGCCTTATTAGCAACTTGCTAACTATACTAGAGGTGATAATTACATGAAAATTGATTGAAATGTTTAAGGTCACGTGGTATAAACTGTGAATGAACCTGTCTATATTTTCTGAACCCTTTTCTAGATAATTCTTTCAGAAACAGCAAACAGAATATTTCTTGCTGAAAGTGGAAGAAAAATTTTGTCTGCTTTAATTGTGAAAGCACGAAAGGTAAAAGCCTTTTTTTAACCAATGTTTTGTTGTTTATGTAACTTCTACCTGAATTCACTGTCTGGGGAAAATCAATCATATCTCTTTTTACATTTGCTTGATTCTCACTTTACTTTACTTCTCTGCTTTTACTTTACAGAATCCAAAGAAATTTGAAGATGTCTTTGATGAAATGATATATTTTTTGGAACAAACAGATCACTGGGATAATACTGAAATGGAACTTGCTGCTAGAGGAGTGAGTTGCATTTCTGAAAAGTTCTTTTACCATTACTAATGCCATAGGATCTAAAAATAAGTTTTTACAGTTCAGAATTGTGGGAAAGGCAACTGTTTATTGTTTATATTGCTGATTTAGAGAAATGGCATTCACCAGTTTAGTACCAGAAACCACACTTTTATTTTAACTTCTCTTTTACTGACCAAGTATTTTTAATATTCGTTAACAACAGTTGCAAATCTGCATGTTAATACAGTGTTGCAATATGGTGCATGCTGAATTCCACTGCTGAAAGAGAAACTAGGTTACTTAGATCATGTTCTCATTTAATATAGGTGAAAAATCTGAATTTTTATGATGTTGTTCTGGACTTCATATTAATGGATTCCTTTGAAGATTTAGAAAATCCACCAATATCTATACAGAATGTAGTAAATAACCGCTGGTTAAATTCTTCTTTTAAAGAAACAGTAAGTATTCACGTGTAATTATCATACTAATTGATCTGTAGTACATGGCAATGTACTGAGATTGTCCTCAAAAGAATTTAACGGATTGTATTATCAAGTTTTTCATAATAGGAATTTGAAATTTACAAGTCTAGGCCCCTTTTATTTTTGTTTTTCAATTGAAATATTCCCTCTAGAGGAAAAAATAAAGATTTTTTAATATATATCTTTTCTATATTTTTGTATTTATTTTTGTAGTTATATGGTAACACTGTGCTTTGTCTATATTCAACTCTCTCTGCAGTACTGAGGGGAGTCAGATGAGGATAGGAGGGGAAAAAGCCCAGTACTGATATTGGTATATTGTATTTCACAGGTCCATATTTGGACAAAGCTCCATAGCTGAATCTGAAGCTATTGCAAGAATGTTTTTGCTGAAATGAAAAAGTACATTTCAATGTGCTCACATGCCACTTAATATCTAAAATAGTTACTGTAGTCTGAGCACACACTTTAATATATGAGACTGGTCCTCACTTAAACCCAGTGAGTGTTGCTAACTGTGGTAGCTGTAAAATCAGTCAAGGATGCCAAATTACATTTGAATTTAACTAACGAAAATGTTGCAAAGATGGATCTGAAATAGAAAGTAGGAACTACATATGAATTTGTTATTTATATCAGATGTTCTTTTATGGTTTTAAACTTTGTGTTATCACAAGACTGAAACTGAAGAAAATGCATGTCCTGGAAATAGAGAATGTAGAAATACAATATTCTGCAGATGAGTTCTTTTGAGATGGAAAATTATTTGGGACTTACTTTATTTTTTTCTTTTTACAATTAGGCTGTGGCTTCAAGTTGTTGGTCAGTACTGAAGCAAAAAAGACAGCAAATGAAGGTAAGTTGCCCTTCAGATTTTATGGAGCAAAGGTATTGATCATCTCCTAAGAATTTGAAGTTCTTTTTGAAGCTTTGGCAAAATAAATGAGTGATCAACCCTTAGTCCTGTAGACTTGTTAATTTAAACAAGAGTTTTGCCAGTTGCAGAAGTTTAGCTCCTGGGGCCCTAATACCTGTTTTTAGCAAAAAGTCTTAACTGAAAGATTCTCAGACTTTCAGTAGGTCACATTTTCAGACCTAGTGTAAGTCCAGTTGGTGGTGGTGTCAGTCACTTCTCTGACTTCCTGCCCCACATGCACATCTCAGACTTCTGCACACCAAGGTCATGATTCTTGTATCTCACCTGCTTTTGCTGGGATTCTCAGCCCCATCTCCCTGCATGACCCCACAGCCAAACCACATCCAGTCCTGCCCCATTACCTGCCTGGATCACCACATTCCTCACCAGCACCAGGAATTCTGCTGCAGCCTCCCCATAGCCCCTTCTGCATCCTGACCTCTCTGTGCAGGCACTCAGTAGAACTCTGTGCCACAGCTCCTTATCTTTGGAGGAATTTATTACACTAAGGAGGGAAGTGTTAGGCATTTATGAAGATTTAATGCTGAATAATAGAGCTGTATACTAAATTTACTGTGTAACTTTCATCTACCAATTTTTACATCACTAGGTGCCTGATGGATTTTTTGCACATTTCTATGCTATATGTGAACATATCAGCCCTGTTTTGGCCTGGGGCTTTTTGGGCCCTAGAAATTCCCTGTATGACCTATGCTGCTTCTTCAAGGTTTGTAACTTCTTTTTAATTACCACTTTTATAAATTAAAAAAAAAATCTTTCTGATTAAAGTAAATTAAGACCTTATTTATTAGTATACATTTGCATTTTCCTAAGATTAAGGCTAACAGTAAGAAACCATAGAAAATAAGTACTTTCATATGAATGTTTTAAGCCTGGAACTGTTTTGTAAAGGCTGTTTTAGCACACTTCTGTCTCAGCACCAAAATAATAACATAATTGGATGCTTTTAGGGAACATGTTAAAGAAAGAGCTGTTAGCATTGCATACTTCTTTTCCTTCTTGTAACTGAAAACAAGTTTTTCGGTTTTTTTTTTCCCCCCACTAGGATCAAGTGCTTTTCTTCCTCAAAGACATTTTTGATTTTGAAAAGGTGAGATACTCGACCATGGAGAGCCTGGCTGAAGACCTGACCCAGCTGCTGATCCGGCACACGGAGCTGCTGCTGGCTTACCTGGGGGCAGACTCGCTGCGCCACGTGGGCGCCTGCGTCAGTGGCCACGGGCCTGTGCTGGCCACTGGGCTCCTGGAAGCAAAAGTACAGTAAGCTCAAAATGGCAGGGAGTGCACAGAGATGTGCTCTTTTCCACCCTTTTCTCTAGTGCTGAAGCTACTGTGGCTGTTAGTGAGCAAGCATCTGGGAATGCATTGTGTTGCTAAGTATGGAAAAGGACTCAGGGAGGTTAAATGTACATCTGTGAAAAGAACTGGGGAGTGTATTACTGTATATACCTAAATTAATTTTGCAGCCCAGCTGTCGCTGTATTTATATTTCATGTGTCCCAAAGCTTTTTTCTGTAATATTCGGGTAAAGTTTATTTATGAAATACTGTACTTTTGCACAAGTAATTCATAAGTTAAGCTGATGGAGTTGTTTCCTTTAAAAGCTTATAGTACAAAATGTTCATTGCAGAGTCTCCAAATCATTAGGTGTCTAGATCTAGAAGGTGTTTTGTCCGGGGTATCTGCAGTCTCTGAGTCACGTGCAATAAAGTAATCACACGCACAGAACTGAACGTGTTGCCCCTGCCCCAGAATTCCATTTGTGTGTCAGCTGCCATTTTGTACCACAGTGTAATGGAGCAGTGCAGGAAATGCAAGCACCCTTAGGGCAGGAATGACTGCCAGTATGCAATTTTTACTTTATTTTAGTTTAAAATATCTAAACATCACTAAGGTGTTTTAAAATACTTATTTATATTTGAAAAGCTATGCTAGCTTCACCAATTAATTTAAAACTTCCTCGTTCTAAAACCATTACTACTCAATGTGGTGGTAAATGAACCAATATTATTCTCAGTTCATATGTAGCATTTCAAAATATATTTTTAATATGTATGATAAGATTTATTAATCATGAAACAGAATTGAAATCAGTGTTTTATAATTTAATAATTCTTGTCTTCCTCCCTTCTTTGTGGGAAATAAGGTGTCTGTTTAAGAGATTTAAGAAATTGTGGCCATCTCTGTGCAGTGTAAAACTGTGGTTCAGGCCATGGACCCCTGAACTTCAGATAGGAGCACAGCACCTTCAGAAGGGATGAGGCACCTTGCAACAATGGCTGCTCCTGTTCCAGAGGTGATAAATAATGATGAGCTGTAATCTTTGAATTTCTGTTAACTGAAGCAATGCTTCACAGTTAGTTTAGGCTCTAAAATTGCACTTACATGCCTTTGCCACACAAAGCCAGCCCACAAGAATCTATCCTATGTCAAGAAATACAGAGTAATTACAGAATAATTCTACATATCCAGATACTTGAGCAGCATGTTGTTAAAATCTAGGATATCAAAACAAACTTTGACTAGAAACATTTGAACTTTCATGTCAAACACAACCCAAAAGGATACTATTCAAAAGGAGGGCCTGTGTAATTCATAGATTTTACTGAAGCCAGCATTTTGCTCCTTCATTGTACTCATTCGATAAATACAAAAAATGATGAAAATGTGTCATATTACTTGTGGGAAATGCCAACTGATTATAGTTTATTTAACAAAAAAGAGTGTACTCTATATGTAATAAAACAGAAATTCCGAATGCTATTCTTGGTCTATTTCCACCATTTAACTTGCTGAGCTTGGCACCATCCTCCATGCTGTATTTTTTTTCTCTGCAATCTGTCTTCAATACAGGCATGTGAAGTTTTTTTCAACCACCTCACTTAACTTTTGAGCAGATAAGTATGTTTAAGCTGTGTGTGTTCTGACAGCTTTTTGCTATGAAAGAAAATATATGGAATAATAAAGGTGTCTTGTTGGGTTCAGAATCAGTAGGAATAGCTGGAAATAGAAGGAACAGAGTAAGTGTTCTGCATATTCTACAGCAAATGTATGACCTGTAGGTAACAGAGGAAAGTGTCTGCTGTGATTTGTCTAGTCCAATAAAATGGTATGAAGAAAATTATACCTTACCATACATCACAGAGAAACAGAAATGCACTTCTTCACAGAATTAAAGGTATATTGAGATTTTAATATTATTTACAAAAAGCTCTTGAAGAAACAGAGTTGCAGTTGAGGTTATAAATGTTTCCAGACACATGGAAAAAAGAAAACCTGGAAACTTGGTCTTCTGTCAAAAACAAAAGGATTGTTTTAAGCGAAGAATAAGAAAGGTCTAATCAAACACCAAACTATTTAGAAAATGGGGAAGAACTTCATAATATCTGACTTAAGCATTCGTGTCCCTTTAAAACAGAAGCACTTGTGTACACTCATAGAGCTCTCAAAAGTCCACAGAATTGGAGTGGAAATGGAACTGATGTATTTCCCATATACAGGAAAAAATACAGGATCTGGTTCTTGTAAGATGCCACAAACAAACATTTGAATGAGAAATGGTAAAGAAACTGAAAAAAAAGGGAATATAGAGACAGGCAAATGTGCAGGTACAGGTGGGAAGGCTTTTGATCTCCTCTGAGTCTTTTTCGATCTATTTCTGAAAAGCATTCATCTATTGTGAGTATGTAAGCAACTCCAGAGAGAGATGCAGGTTGAAATGGGAGATGACTCTCTCTTGGCAGCATGGACTGCAATCAGTTCTCTTACATCCTGCACCTTTAGCTGGACAGAACATTTGTTGATAAGCAGCCATGTGGCTGATGAATTTCAGAAGTGCACCATCTCTGCAAACACAAGTGCCAGAGCTGCACCACAGCAGTGATAGTATGATGCAGTTCTACTCCAGTTAATTTATAATCAGACTCAGAATTTATTTTATAGAGTCTAAATTTAGATAGTTTTGAATGATACTTTCCATGCTAATAAGAACAAACTAAATTTAAAAGCCATCCTCTTCTGACATAACAGTACTCCTAAGATTAGAAATGTTGAATGCATAGGGCTTATAAAGAATCAAATATTTATATCATTTGTAATTTAGTTGTAATTATTATCTTACTTTAAATGTGTTCTTAATGATTATTATTCTTCCTTTTTGTAGTGTTTGGTTTCTATCAAAGTAAATGTGTCAAATCAAGTGTTAGTAAGAGTATTCGTGACCTTTATATTGCCTAAATGAACTGCAGCTGTGTATATAAAATAAAATATTTCAGTGAAACAACTGTTGCTCATATAACTGTATCTGAAACTTGCATTTGCACAGTTCTTGAAATCTAATGCGAAATTATTTAATATGGGAGGAATTTGGATACCAGTTAGTCATCCTGAAATTGGAGTTTGGTGCCTGAAATCAACAAAAAACAGCTATTACAAAATTTACTATATAAATGAAAAAAATAGTGAATGGGAACAGCTTTTGGGATGTCCAGGTTCATTGCATACAGCTCTATGGCAAGCTGTTGTCTCTCTACTGGGTTTTAGGAGATGAATTTTTTCAGGCTTATTTCCAAGCCAAACTGCTGTACTAAGCTCCAGTTGTGGATCAAGACCTCCTTTATGGAGTAATATAAATAATGAAATAGAGGACATAAAGAGTCTAACCCCTAGTGCTGTAGAAGGGCCACGTCTCCGTGCTTTGATCTGCCCACATTTGTTTTATGTGTTATATGTGTTCATCTGCTGAAAGCGGGTGGGTCGCTGGCAGTCGGAAGCCCCGACGCCACTCCTGTGCTTCAGTACGGCTGCCCCGAGGGTGGCACTGGGGCAAAGTGCCTGCTCTGTCCTTCACAAGGCAAACAAACGCCTTTTGTGTTTTAGCTTTGATAGCCGTCGGTCACATCTGCACAGCCTAAGGTCGTGTGGTTATTGTCCTAGTGGTGATAACCCAGCTGAAAGTTAGGCTCCAGTCACAATACGAGACACAATACAAGAGAGATAGGAAGAACACATTTCTGCACTGGAAACCTTGCAACTGAACATGTAGGAAAAAAGTCATCTTTAAGCAGGAAGAGGAGTGTGTTCAGATGTAATAAAATCACGTTTCTGCCTCTGCTTTGTAAAGTTCCCAGCGACAGGCGCTGCTTTGAGCCACCGCGCTCTGCCTCTCGCAGTCTGGCACTAGGGAGATTGCTCCCCGCTCCATCAGCGAACTGTCACATTACTATTATTAGTTGATCGCTCTCCATGTGCCATTAACCGGCCCGGTTCCCGACCGCCGTAGGTATAAAACCCTGCGGGCCGGCAGAGCCAGCGCAGCGGAGCGCTCCCTGCCTGCGGGGCCGGGGCTGCGGTGAGTGAGGCTGGTGTGGGGCTGCCGAGCCGGCGCAGCCCCGGCGGTACCGGGCCGGGGAGCTCCGGGCCGGGCAAAGCCGCGGTGCTCGGGACCAGCGCGGGCAAGGCGAAGGCAGAGGTTGCGGGCGGTGCGTCCCGGTGTGTCCCGGTGTGTCCCGGTGCGCTCCGCCGCCCCCCGCCCGCTGCCCTGCGGCACGGCCGGCGGGGCCAGGGACGCGCAGCAGAGCGGCGGCCTCGCCGCCCCGGTTATTTATAGCTCGGCGCTGCTTCCAGCCCAAAATTAGCCTGTTGGCCGGGCTGCTGCCGGCGGGGAGGGGGGCTGGCTGGCTGCGCCCCCCGCTCGGCCAACGAGGGGCCGGGCACGACGCGCCGAGCCGCAGGGCCGTGTTCGAGCCGGGCCGGGCCGGGCCAGCTGCCGCGGCGCTGGGCTCGCCTGGAATGCGGGCGCCGGGCGCGCGTCGCGACTTTTATGGAAAGTTGCAGCGGCGGAGCGGCGGCCGCAGCCAAGGGGCGCTCGGCAGCGCAGCCCGCCCGCCGGCGGAGCGCCCCGAGCCGCAGCGCGGGCAGCGCACAGGTAAGAGCAGCTCCGCCGCCGCGGGGCACGGCGCAGCTCGGCCCCCCCCGCCCGCTCCCCCTCCCCGCAGCCGGCCCCGCTGCCCCGGCGTGCGGCGGGGCTGGGGCTGCCTGCCCGGCCGGACCCGCGGCGGGAGCGCCGTCTCCTCTCGCAGCCGAGAGCCTCCCCGCTCCGCTCCGCCGGCGGCCGGGCCGAGCACAGCCCTCAGGGCTGCGGGGCAGCCGCGCCTTCGCACCGCGGCCGCGGCGGGGGGCCCGGACCGGGGGCGGTGCAGCCGCAGCCCTGCGGGAGCGGGGCCGGCAGCGCCGAGCGGAGCCAGCGGGGCGCGGGGTCCCGCGGGGTCCCGCGGGGTCTCTCGGGGTCTCTCGAGGTCTCTCGGGGCCGCAGCGGTTTAACCGAAGTCGCTGCCGTGCGCGGGGCTCGGCCCGCCCGGCCCCGCTGAGCCGGCCCGGGGGACGCGGAGCCCGGGAGGGCCGTCCCGCCCTGCCGTGAGAGACCCGCGGTGAGTGATGTGCGATTTATAAAAGTTAGGTGAAAATCCCGTAAATCCCCGATTTTCAGAAGCCGCGTGTCTCTGCACACGGAGGAGGTCGGTTTTGTTGGTGTGGTCCTCAGCAGCGAGGGCATACTGAATGCGTCCATTGGTTCTGATTCACTCTGAAGTGATGGCTTTAAAACAGTGGCTTGGAAGAAGATATTTGGCTTCTGTGACAGCTTGCAAATATGCTACTATCATGTTTGGTTTAGGTAAATAAGGGCTTCTTTTAAGCCAACAAATATCGAAAAAAGCATGTTTAATGAAGCATGTTAGAATTTCAAAAATTAATCAGCAAATAGCTGTATGATAGAAAATACAGCACTCTTAACCTTACATCTCACGTCTTAAGAGACATTAGATCTCCTACAAAATTGTCCAATGAAATGATGAATTGCAATGGGTCTTAGAGCAGGGCCAAGTGTATCAATTAAGGAGCATGCAGAAGTATGAGAATATGACTGGTATATGTAGAAAGCACAGTCTGGTGAAATATAAGAGCTGGGTAGATGGTTTAAGACATCAGTAAGGAATGCTTTCTCTGACTGCATTTGGCATGTATTGGATGAGTAGTTTTCTCAGTGAAAGAAGTCAGGCAAGCATTTATATGGTTATCCAGCTTTGAAAGTCCTCTAAGGAAGACCAGTGCCATGCTCAAGGTGGCTGCAGGGAGGCAGTGGGGAAATCTCATGGCATTGGGAGAGCAGTGCAGGGGGCAGTGGAAGTGACCCTTGCTGTGCACCAAAGGCAGCTGTAGCTGCTCAGGTCGAGGTGGTACACATGATGCAGCTTTTACAGGCACCCCCAGCGGGGTAGAGTTGCTCAGGGGGAAGCAGCAGCGTGTCTCTAGGAAGCCCTGGAGACCTCTCCTTTGTGGCAGAGGCAGAGCTCAGGCCACGACCACACTGGGTAACGACCCCTACTTCAGTCTGAGCTGGCCAAGAGCATTCCTGAGAAGAGGCAGAAAGGATGTCCTGTCAATGGGGAAGATACAAATTGCAGTAGCACTTCATGGCCAGTATTTGCATTACCTTGATCTCTGAAGTCCTGTCAGCGACGTCAACACAGCACATGGTTCATCTTCAGCTGCTGTGACACAGCAGGGAATGGAGGAACTGTGGTGTGGGGCAAAATATCCTGTTTTTTTCCCTTGGAGACCTCAGTTCACAATTTACTACCACTTCCATTAGGATCAGCAGATACCATGGAACATGAAATCATGGGCCAGAGGATCCCAGCAGGACATCCCCCTTACCAGAGCAGTCTCTGAACCCCCACTATGTTTGCTCCAGAGCCTGTGTACCCCACAGTAGCAGAAGAAAGTAAGGAATCAGCAGACCTTTTATACAGAGAAGGGTGATTACATTTTTATGACAACTGGGCTGAATGGCACTGTTGCATTAGGAGTGTTTATAGCTGTATAAAACACAGGCATCCTTTATAATACGTATGTTTTTATAAATAACACTATCTGCAAGGAATATTCTACAATAAAATAAGACTCCCAACAAATGCTGAAGTGTAATAAATTCAAAGATTGAGGAAAAGATTGTGTATGAAAAATTGTGTATCATTTGTTCGTAAGCAATCTGGTATTTAATTACGAACACTTAATGATCGAAATACAAGTGAGTGGAAGTAGTTTTGCATCTTGTATTTATACAAAATAGACAGCTGGTATTAATTGTCATAACTCACTGGCTTCAGTGGAGCTGATGGTTGATGCCAGCTCAGGATCTTCCCCTATGCATGATAATTTTAGTATCGACTTCAGTATCTGTAATTTGGTACAACAACTGCTAGTGTCATTCCAGACCAGTTACAGGGAGGACATAAATGATGACCATTTCCCCTCCTCTGTCCAGTTCTGTTTAATATTTTGTTAAATATTTCAACACTGTGTTTGAACACAGTGCTGGGGACTGTGTTTGCCTCTGCTTGATGCTTTGGCTGCAAGCAGTGAGTTTCCAACTCTCACAGTCAGAAACTGTGAGAACCAAACTCAGTTTGGTTTTCTTATATAATGGAGTCTTCCCTGCAAGTAGATCACAAAGAGGAGACAGATGGTGAACGTAACTTAGTCTGTGCCATGAAGGGCTTATTTATAACTCACCAGTAGGAGAGCAGGGGGCCTCCCGAAAGGAGAAATCACAGAGGAACTGGACCTTTTTTTTAAAGTCCTGACTTCATACTCCTATTGTAAAGAGTGGTGTCCAGTTCAGGGAAATGCTGGCATTTTTTGTGTCTCATGTGAGGATGTTTATCACGCCCCTGAAAAACAATAATTTTTTTTAAGAAAGTGAATTTTATTATTTATGGGAATGCTCTTTATTTTTTCATCTGGCTAAAGCTGCACAACTTTTTTTGATCAATTGAGGACTCTGACCTGCTTTCAGAAATGGAAATTAATTAAATTTAAGGAGATGGATTTTGGGACTTGTGAGCTATCAAACTTTCTGTGTCCCCTTAATGGTTTCCTTTTTTGACTTTTTTTTTTTTTCCCAAAGTAAAATTTTAGGGAGGCTGCACGAAAAGCAGAAAAAGTGCTATGATAATAACAGATCAAGGCATATTTGAGATGATTGCTTGTCTATTTACAGTAAATTAATAAGATGTTTCAAAGCAGTTATTTTGTTACAGAACATTTCTAATCTGTTGCCTGATTTCCTATGTATTATTGGTTTTGTATTAAATTTTCACTTGAACTTAGAAATCCCTCTCTGCATTACAGCCAGTCAGCTTAAATGGCATTTTCTCTTTCTTCCAATTCCAGAGGTAGGATCATCAGTCACTGAATGCAGGTAAATTTTTTTTTGAGGAGTGGACCTTTCAAAGGGAAAGTCTGGTACTTTCAGTATAAAACTCATAACACGAGATTAACTTTATCAAAGATATGTAATTTAATTGTAGAAAAGATAAAATGTGGAGAGAAAAAAATTACACTGTTTTCAGGTGAATGCTAGAGTGATGAGACTAGGTCGGCAAAGGGTAACAAGCTGAACTTGTTTTTTGATCATGGTTATGTTCAAAATTATCATCTAGGATTTTTTTCAAGTGGGAAGTTTCAATGAGGAGCTCTTACAGCTTCTGCTGAGGTACGTTGATTTTGGGAAATAAAAGATGAGACTGAATATTAAGATTGGACAGCTTTGTAGGAGAAATAGTTTCTGAAGTAAGCAACTAAACAGGCAGGCTTGTGTTGCCTAAAAAAATAAGAATTGCTTTTATTAGATGAACTCTGAGAAAATACATAACAATAGTATGTACATATAAATGCACAACTTAATATAATTAGTTCATCTCAAAAGGGAATTAGTAGGTCAAGGTTTCTTGGGTTGGAAAATCTATTATTGCATACTTCTGCAAAGCTGTTGGCAGATGAGGAAGGCACTGTTCTTCCATGATGTGTAGGTGTCAGGACTTCCTGATGTAACCACTTGGGTTTTCTCAGCCCCAATTCATTGACTGTGACCCTCTCCTGATGGTGAGGCAGATACAAAGGAGCTTCAGTCTGCAGTGGTTGTTCCTGAAGCCGTGGTCATTGCCTCACAGACCCAACCCAAAACTCCAGGAGTGCTTCTTTTTTTCTTAAATATTTTGATTGTCTTTATTGGAAATTACTCATCTGCCTAAGAGGTGCCCTAGGCAGGGTCCAGCTGCTGGTCCTGCTCAAGGTTTAATGACCATGGGGAGGGATGGAAGTGCAAACATGGTGGTATCATGTTTAGCAGTGTGCTGGTGCTTTATATTAATCTCTTTTAGCATCAGAGGTAGAGGTAGGATGACTTGCAGAGGCAAAATGCCTTAAAGCCAGCTGGCTAACCTTCAAACATATTAGAGTTAGTGATGCCAATGAACTGGAAAGTAGCCTAAAGTAATAGCAGATATGGCAGTATTCCAAATGGCAGAAACATATCTGCCATCTTGAAGTCCCACAACCTGTTGGAAGTTCAGACAGCAGGAATTCGCAAAGAAAATTTCTTCCAACAATCACACGTCTAAGGAAAATTTCAGATTGTTATCCCACTGTCAAGAAGTTCAGGTAATTGGAGCTATCACAAAGATTCGAGACAGTCTTGACTCACAAACATCATCTTCTTACAATTAATTGCACATAATAAACCAGACTTTGGGATAGTCAGTTTTCAAATGACTTCAAGATGAAGCTCTATCCACAGAATACACTGCTGTGATCAAGATTAGTGGTAACCTTACCTTGAGGTGTTGAGGTGAAATGGAATTTCTTGTGACAGATTATCTTTGAGTCTTCTCTGCTCCAGCCCCATGTCAAGGGCAAAAGGTCTCTGTGTCCCAGGTTATTTCTGTGCAAGGATTGCACCAGTTCATCACATTCCTTTGTTTTCTGATGGGTTCCTGCAGTAAACCTGTGAGTCAGCTGCTGTATGTTAACAGCCCCAAGTGGGGAAGGAGCCATTAACAGAGCAGAGTAGCAAAAGAACAGAGAACATTCTCTAAGACCTGCTTATAGAAATAAGGAAGTTAAAAGATTTGAAGTAGTTTTAAGGTTATACTGATCACAGTGGGGAATTTACTTACATGCATAGAAGCCAGCTAAAGCTTACAGAGATATGCAAATCCTGCAGTGTACAAATGGATGGTAAAGCTGTAGGGACTCTCAGGCTACAGAATGCTGATGCAATTATCTGCCTTCCTAGACTCCACACAATTTCAACATGATATTGCTGCCCTGAAACAATCTCAATAGGAACTGCCACTTAGTGATTTTATGTTCATGTGTTCACAGGTGAGAAACTGAAATGCCTTGGATTCCTATCAGTCTACAAATGAAGGAGTGGGGTGGGAGTGGTGTGACTTTTTGTACTGACTTATTGAAAGGGAACAGCAAAATGCTCTCCAGACCATCTCTATTGAAGCCAAATTTGAAGTTTAAAGTTTGTAAATGAGGGCAAACGTTGGTAGCTAAATGCTCTTGTTTCATATGTTGGGACTGCTTTCACTGGGAAAAACATCCCAACATCTCTAAGAATCCAATTCCATTTGTGTAGCTACAGCAGTGCCAGTGAGCATTGGTGATGTTGGTGTAATTTTGAAGAGTTTACATGAAAACAACTCTTAATATTAATTATTTTTAAAACGACATCAATATTTCTGTGTTTATAACCTGTTTGCAATTAACAGTTAGAGAATTTGAAAAATAAGAGCTTATTTTCCATATAATGAAAATCCCTGACTTCAGCTCCTCTAAACTGCAAGAAGTCCCTTCCAGTGGTAAGCTGCTTTTCCAGCATTTTTGCTTAAAATCTTTGAGCCCCTTTTTTGCACCATGTTTGGCACACTGAGTTTTTCGACTTTCCTGGGACTCAGAGGGTCAGCACAATAGCACTGGAGTCACATCATGATTTCCTTCCTCCCACAAGCTCTGATAGATCTGAAGCTTAAAAGAAAAGAAAAAATAAGAGAAAGTGTCTTTCTATTAGTTCCCTAGTAAATACAGTGTACTTTAAAATTTCTAACGTTTTTCTTCTAAAAAATGCTATGCAATTTCTAGAACACAACTAAATTATATAACTGCTTTATCTGCATGTGGCTTTCCTCTCTCATTTCATAGGTTTTGGCACTACTCTTCCCGGGAGACAGCCCCAGGAGAGGGGACAGCATTACTTTGTACTCGTGTGTCGGGTGAAGGGCCGGAGATGCAGCCACACCTGCGCACGCAGGGGCTCCCCCAGCCCTTGTGTCCTCCCGCAGCCGCAAGAAGGCAGAGCAGCGGCTCGGGGAGGCCGGGGGCAGCTGGCCCGAGCTCCGGCAAAGCTCCGGCAAAGCTCCGGCAGCCGCAGCCCCGCTCACAGCCCGGAGCTGCGGCGCTTTCCCTGCGCTGCCACGAGCGCCGGCAGCAGCAGTTTGGCAACAGAGTTTGGCTCCAAGTTGTTTGTTCTTATAAATGGAAATTAGAACCCGGTATTTAGGGCTGTATAGAGGAGTTATGAGCATGAATAGTGAATCATAAGCTTGTTCTTTTAATTACCGTGGCACACTTAGAACCTATTCATGTCTTCAAAAGCCCCAGAGGACCAAGTGAAATTGTGATACATCAATTTCAGCCTATGCAAACTTATTTACAGGAAGACGGTTAAAACATCATTTAAAAGGAAAAGAATGTAACTACAACTGTTTCTTTCAGGTAGAAACTGAAAGCCACCTTAAACATACCAGGTGCAGAGCACAATACAGTAACCATGAATGACATTGCACAGAAAACGGAGGTATGTACCAATTTTAAAGTAATCAAGGCAATGTAATAATTTACAACTGATGCTTGCAAAAGTAGAAATTACAAATAATTGTAATTAATAATAACAAATAATAGTAAAGGACAATTATATTGAAAGTCAGCTGGTATTATTTTTAGACAATGAAAGCAGACTTAAGTAGCTTAAGATTTGATGGAATCTGTGAATTATGTTTTTATTAAAAAAACATGGAGGAGGGCAAAATAAATGCAATGAAATATGATGAAGGTTTAAATGTTAGTGGCAAAATTCTGGGCAATATTTACATCTGATTCTAAAATGTAAATCTAATAGGCTACTTCGAGTATTTCTTCTACGTAGACTTACTGAGTAGCAGGAACAAAAACTTCTGGTGTAGGTGGAAAAATATGAAACACAGCATGTTTTTAGTCAGTTTTCTTGTATGACTTCATTGAGAACATTTCTGTTGTCATCACTGTAAAAGGAGAAAACTTCACAGTAATTCTGAATGTGGGAACCTTTGGTGTTTGGACACCCACAGAGCAATCACTGGCAAAGAAGTGTCCATTTGCTGTATCAGCATCAGAGCCCTGATAGTCCAGGGATCTTTGCACTTCGTAACATAAAATCACTGGGCTCCTGGTTTTCTCTAGGTATTAAAAAGTAAGCATATAATGTATTGGAAATTTTAAATTACGAAATACTACTGTTTATTTAAAAACTATAGATGGCTGTTGAAGTGTTGCAGAAAAAAATCCCATACCTATTGTATTATGCATCTATGTCTTTGTATCTCTTTTTAAATATTAGGGGCAGAGCATGCCTTTGGTGACTGCTTAAGACTGAAAGCAACAATATAAGCCTGTATCTAATTTAATAGTTTAATATAATGCTGAATGTTGTTTTGGATATTTCAGTATTTATGACTATTTATGAACAATGATGCTTAACTGATGATGGCTCGTGGCACAAAGTTCATGATCTCAGTTGCACTTCTGTTTTATGTTCTTACATTCTTTCTAATCCAATCTATCAGAATATTTCTGTCTATCTGTTTCAACTTTCTTTTTCTTATCTTCATTTCTTCTATATCTTCATCAAGATTCTGCTTTCTTCATCTAAACCCGTCCAAAAGTCGTATGTGCCCAAGCTTCACAAGGGTGATGTAAAGGATAAATTTGAAGCTATGCAGAAAGCAAGGGAAGAAAGAAATCAAAGGAGATCTAGAGATGAAAAGCAAAGAAGAAAAGAACAATATGTTAGAGAGAGAGAATGGAACAGGAGAAAGCAGGAGGTTATTTTCTTTGCTAATATTTCATGTTATATTAATATTTAATATTATATCTGAAAATCTATTCACATTATTTGAAGACAATAATACTGGGTTTTCATTTAAGTTATAAAGACAGTTTACTTTCTTTTTACATCAACCAGATGAAAGAACTGCTTGGATCTGATGAAGACGATGACACCAAACTATCTAAAATAGAAAAGGGTTATGTTCCAAAGCTCATAGGTAAGAGAGGCCCAACTTTAAAGGCCACAGAATTCACTGGGTAAGTGTTAGATGGAACTGCTGAGCTGTGCATTTCTTGTCCACAGGAACCGTTAAAGGCAAATTTGCAGAAATGGAGAAGCAAAGGCAAGAAGAAGAAAGAAAAAGAATGGAAGAAGAAAGAAAGCGCAGAATTGAACAAGATATGATTGAGAAAAGAAAAATTCAAAGAGAATTGGCAAAAAAGGCACAGGAGGTACGTTCATCTGATCACAACAGTCAGGATGCAATTGTAAACAGTAGACGTGAGAAACATTTTGTACTCTCAGAAGGATTTGATCTTAAGATTTCTGATTGTAGAGATTCACATGGGAGATACTCAGTGGGGTGGAAGTGAGACATAATGTTCAGGGAGTCTTCATTTCTTTACAGTAACAGTTTTAAGCTCTGAAGTTGAGTTGCAGATGAAACTGGGCAGGCATGAACCTGGTAGGAACCAGGTACAAATTTTGCTGTCATAGGCATAGGAGTTTACTAAACTAATTTAAAAATGTTTCTTGTATTGTATCAACTCTTACTTTAGACAACCTTTGCCTGTAAGTTAGTGACTAGAGTTCAGTGATACATGAACTATGGCAAGCAAGAAGCAGTAAGAAAATAGCAGTGGCAGGCAAAAATGAGACAACACTAATGCACTAGAAATAATAAATGATGATGATCAAGGTCATGTTTTATTACTTTGCCATTTTTGTGAATAATCACTGCATATATATATATGTGTGTGTGTATATATATTTATATATATATATATATAATATATGAACAGACTTCAACTTCTGTTGATACCAGTAAAGCAAATTCTGTCTTTTGTAGAATTTTGTGAAGAGATATCAAACTTAATTCCTTCTGCAAGTTTTCTTCAGTGTAAACATTTAAATGATAGACTAAAAACATATGCAAATTTCTATTTAACCAAATGACAGTAGTATGTAACTTAGGTTTGAATTTGTTGTAAGAAATGAAAAGAAGTGCTATAGGAGAAGTCAGTTTTTGGATAGTCTTTTCTACTAGAACTTCTAACATTGTTAAAACTGTACTTTTAATTGGCATGGCATCTAGCACGTATTCTGCAAGGCAGAAGTACATACATGTAGAATTTTAAAAAGTATGGTAATTTTAGACCATAACACAGGTACACCACAGGAAGCAAGCACAGCATTAGGCCTTTTTCAGGAGCTGAGCGGAATGACAATGTCACTGGAATCAGAAATAATTGATTACTATGTTTTAGATTTTTAAATTTTTTTTTTTACCCAATTCTGGAATGTTTAAATGAAGAATGGACATCTCAAGCACTGTTCTTGGCTCAGCACTATGTTGACAATGCTTTAACAGATTTTGTGTGGAATGCTTTATGTCTTGTTGCCTCTTCCTTGACAAGCTGACCCATCTGAGGTATTCCAACAGAGCTTCAGTCATTACCAGATCCATGAATTTATGTGCTACATACATATCACTGATACAAAAAGAATTTCCAGTTCTATGTTTGCAACTCTAAGGCAAAGAGCCAAATTAATGTAATCATATGAAATTCTCATTTAATAGATTGATGACTTTAACAATACGGGAAGTGAATCAGCAGCTGAGGTAATCAGATTTTTTTAAAGAAATGTTCACCTACATTTTTATTCACTTTGTTTTATTATTGTAATTTGGGTTGGGAAAACTTAGAAGACAGCACACAAATACCTAATTAAAGTTCAGCCAAGGAGCTAACAAATTTTTAATGTATATGGAACTACCTCTGTACTTGAAATCAATATATTAAAGTCTGAAACAGAGCCTGGACTATGAATAGTTTGTGGTTAGTCAAAAACATCTAAAATGTAAATATTCAAAGCCACCAGAATTATTTGATATATATTGGGAATGATTCTTTTAAGTCCTCTGGCTTTGCAAAGAATTATCTTAAAAGCTCTTTGCCTTAAACTTGAAATTAAAGGGGGATTCTGAAAATATATAGATATTTGAACATCCCAATCAGTTAACTTTTTTATTTTTTTACTAATATACCATATGGGTTTTGATTTTAAGTCTTGCAAATAAATGTTTTGTTTGAAAAAGCTGGGTCTAAAGCTTTCTATTGTCTTTCACTAACACAAGAAAATCACACTTCTACTACAGTTTCGGAAAGAAAAAACTAAACCCGCAAATTCATCAGTTTTAACTTATTCGATGGGGGAAAAATATGGGTAAATTATATTTTGGCAAATAAGTTGTAAAAATAGAATTGGAGGAGCAACATCCTTCAAAAAAAACAATTACTGTACCTGACAAATTACTTATTAGAGATTACAAATGACATATTTCTGTGTTGAGCTGTTGGCTTATTCTAGCCACAGTTTATTATCATTTACATAATTAATTTTAAACTGGAAGTAGAGTGTGGTTACAATTGCTGTGTATTCAAAATGACACCTGTTCTTTCCCAAACCTTGAGTTTTTATGACAAACAGTTAATGAAAACCTATAAAGAAATTAAAGAGTTTGCCAGCCGTTATGTTTATAATATAATTCAGTTCTTGATACTCTTCATGTATTAGAAGAAAATTAGTGACTGCCACAGGCAGGTGGATTTATTCTTGTGAGTAATATTCAATACAAGTAAATCCTTTGGAAGCTTTGGTGCACACAGGTTAAACCAGCAGGTTCATTAAGAAATGAGTCTACCTAGAAGTCAAGTTTCATGAAAATATAATAAATATCTTTTTGGACAGGAAGGGGATGATTCACTGCTAGTTACAGTAGTGCCTGTAAAAAGCACCAGGACACCTGGGAAGATGAAAATAACTTCTGAGAACACAGGAAAGGAGAGAGCAGAACAAAGAAAGACACAGGATGAAGAAAACAAGCTAAAATATGAGGAACAAAACCAATTCCTTAAGGAACCCAAGTGCCTTTCATTTGTCAAGGTAAACCAGTCATTCAAAAATACCTATATAATAGATACTTATTGGGTTAAGACACAACTGTTTCATTTTTCTTACACAGGGTGAAAATGAAAACAGTGAAACTCAAGAGTCTCTGTCTCCTGGTAAGCTGAAAGTCACATTTGAAGAACTGGAAAGACAAAGACAGGAGAATCAAAGGCGGCAAGCAGAGGAAGAAGCAAGGCAGCGCTTGGAAGAGGAAAAACGTGCCTTTGAGGAAGCCAGGCAGCGAATGGTAAGGACACGTCTTCTTCACGTCGGTACAGAATCTGCACATTGCTTTTACATTCTTTCCTCTATGGGATTCTTCTTTCTTCTTATTCCTTAACTTTATTTTAGCTGTTAAGACTCTGGAAATACGTTTTTGAAAGACATTTTTGGCCTTTGTTCTCAGTAATCATATTGGCATAATGCTTTAGATATTCTTTTAGTAAACCCAAGGAATACAGGTGTTTTGATTTTGCCAGCAACTTAGTAGATTCTCTGTCTACACTTTGTAGTACCTTAAGCTGTAAGACTTCAAGATGAGTGGCTATCTTTTTCTTCTGTAGTGCTGCAGATGGTTCAGTGACAAGTTTTTGATGCAAACATTCTGTAGGAACAGAATGCCATTTCTTATCCCCATATTTATTTGTAAATGTGATTGAAATATACATAAATTATAAATCTCCTCTTTTGAACGAAGGCAAAAAAAAAGATCAGTTTTTTTGTATGCACTGACATAAACAACAACATACTATAAATTACTAAATGAAGTCCCCCAAACTGTCAGAAATGCAGCTCACAGATCCTGTTTTCTATTACTTGGAAAACTGCCTCCATCTGTGTTCTTTATCATAAGTCAAGAGTTACATTAGATCAGCTATAAACAGACCTCACTATAGTTTGTTCTTTGATCAAACTGAAGGAATCACAGGTTACTACAAAGATAACTAGATAATTTAGTTCTGTATTTCCTTATTTTTCCATACTCCAATAGTATTTTTAAAGTTCTGTATTTGAATACTTTTTCCCTGTACAGTCATGATCACTATGACTTTCTTAATTCACATACAAAATTCACACACAAACAAGATTAACAAGAAATGAGATTTTAATCTTGCATAAAAACTTGGAAAATATTATTTATAGGAATTTCTAGCTTTAACAGAGTATAATTGCATGAACAGTCTTGGAAAAACAGTTCTGGACCATTATTTCAATTATATTTCAAAAACATTCAAGACATTTATATTCTACAGAAACAAACAAAACCACCAACACAGAACATCTAGAAAGCTGAAACACACAAATTCCCAACTGGTCCATATTGAGAGAGTTCTAGGTTTAAGGAGATATCCAAATTATAGTTTGCTTCTTCACCTCCACCTCCAATAAATCACTGTTGTTTCCCACCAATAACCTTGCCATTATGTCAATAATGCACTTTTTTCTTTTTTGTTTGGGGTTGGGCAAAGGATTCTAGTGAAGGAGAAGAGCAAAGAAACTGAAGGAGAGTGAACTTCATGAAGTCACTGAGGTGTTCTAACTGAAGATTAGTTCGCATCTCTCTTCCTTATGCTTATGCATTTATTTATCAAGTAATATGAAAAAATTTACAAATTGTCCACATCAAAAGAAATTTTCTAACATGAAGTTATACCTGCTGACCAGTGGATGTCAAAACTTGAAGTAAACATTTTTCTTAAGAATTCAGCAGTTAATTTCCTTCAATTCTTTTATTTTTTTCCCTTACAAATTTCAGACAAAAGATTTCTCTAATTCCCTTAATGGGCTACCCCACATACCAGTCCCAGGGCTGCTCACAGTATAGAGATCTGGATTATCAGTACTCAGACAGCTGCCAGTCTACTTCCTCCATTAACAGATAAAGTACTCTGAGATGTCCTCTCAAAGGGGTTCTTGATTGCAGTTTGCAAACCACAGGCTTCTCTTAGCAGGTAAGTGTTCACTGGAGAGAAGCTATAGTGAAGAGATCACAGTATCTCAATTCCTTTTCTTCAGTGATGATTAAATGTCTAAAAAAAAAAGAAACAAAAATCTCAGTCTGAAATAATAGCAAAATACTGATTCAGTTTTGCTATAAGACTGCACAGCATTTCTTTAACTGGTGCACTGATGAAAGAGATTTCCATACAAACAAAAAGACTTGATGGTATACACATCTATGAAAACGATGTAAATAAAGAGAATAGAGGATGATTTACAGTAAACAATCCAACAATGAGACCATAAAGTACTTAACTGTCCAGCCTCTTCCTAGCAACACATTGTTCTTTGAATTACACATTCAACGGATTTTTAAGAACTGTAACAGCTATGTGTAGGATACTGAAAATTTATTTTCTCGCTCTCCTGGCTAAAACAAAGACTAAAATGTTTCTCACAGGAACCTAACTCTTAATGCATTTTTCCCTCAAGGAGAAAACAGTATTTATAAAAGATCAGAAAGGAACAGAGTTTTTATTTACTATAAAGAACAGCTTTTTCTTTGGGTAAATGCTATTTATGTTTTCCTCTCCCTATTCTCTTAAGATAAATGAAGGTGGTGATGAAGAATCTGAAAATGCTGTTAAAGAACTCCGCCCTGGTAAACTCAGACTCAGTTTTGAGGAAATAGAAAGACAGAGGAGAGAAGAGGAAAAGAGGAAAGCAGAGGAGGATGCACGACGACGCATAGAAGAGGAGAAAAGAGCGTTTGCTGAAGCAAGGAAGAACATGGTAATGGTATTTTGGTTTAACATAGAGTTTAATTTTTACCTAAATCTCAACCTGGAAAGAAACTCTGGGAAAAATCTTTAAATAGTTAGGATACATGCTTCAACTCTTTCATGAATCAGTTCACCTCACTATTTATTAGAAGGTAATGGGGTCAAGTTTCATTTACCAAAATTCATCAGAGAACAATCCCTCCTCACAGCCAGCCTAGAGAGGATTTCAGATAATTTAGTCAAAACCAGGTATTCTATCCAGTGGGTATTACTGGGCTAGGTGCAACATACTTGGGAAGCACAAGGGGGGTTTGTTGTTTTGGGTTTTTTTGGGAAGAGCAATATCTTTTACAGCTCCAAGTTTATTCCCCTACCTTTACACGGTGTCCACCAATCATCTCTTACTACAAAAGCACAATTAATTGCATAGTAGAAAAATGCTCACTGCAAATACGAAGATTCCAATAATCTGTGGCTCTTTAGGGAGGAAAAATTAACATGTTGAACTCAGATACTTGATGTTTTTAATGCTTGTTCAGAGAAAAACAAAAAAGAACTTGTGGTGTTTACCATTAAAACACCTTGTAATACTATCTTGTCTCGACAAACACAGATTTCTGTCATATGCATCGACTTGTAAAATTTGAGTTAGGATTATACTGGAGACAAATTTTCAGGGGCTTAGGACTGACATAAACTACCTGAAAACGCAGAAAGACGCCTGATTTCAGAGGTTAGCAACTATTATTTCTATTTAAAAAAAAAAGATAAAAAAGAAAAAGAGTGGCCACAGAGCTTTTAACTGTGGTCTTCATACTTATTCCAACCACTTCAAGACTCTGCAGGCTTTTGGTATAAGCCAGTTACTTATTGGTGGATATGAGGAAACATAGCATTGAATTACACAGATATAAACTAGTATAGTAGTAGTGTTTGTTCAAAAAAGGAGGGCAGGACCTGCCAGTCTAGAAGTGTGGAATAACTCAGGTATCTGGTAGCATCTTCCTACATCCTCCGTGGCTGAATTGGGAAATACCAACTGCATGCCCAATAACCTTTTCTTAATCACTCAAAGCAATACTTGGGAGAGAAATGAAAATTTTGTATGAATACTGACACTGCTGGCAGGGCTCCCTCTGCCTGGAAGTTGGGCCAAAGACAAGTCTTGTGCTGAAAAACTACCTAGAAAATCTACAATTTATATTTTATATTGTACTGAAAAATAGTGTCTGTCTGAATCTCCAAAGAAAGAAAACAGAACCTAATGCAATTTAAAAATAACCTCAAACCACCAGAAGAATACTACTGGAGATTTCTGCCATCACAATTCTATGAAAAGGCAGTAGAGAACTGAAGAAAGCACAGAAAGTATGTGATGCTTCTGTTTTTTCCTGCTTTCTTGAGAAACTTTTTTTGGGCTCAGTGTAGCAAGAACCTAAACTCAAGTGTCCAGGCAAGAAAAATCTCACTGACAAACAGGGTTTAACCCATCAGATGCAGCACAGAGGCTGTGACTGCTCTACTTGCAGACAGTGGAAGTGGTCTGTAATTTAAAAAATTTACTGAAATCTATTTTCAGCATTTATGTACTTAAAAGTTTTCTGTTAAGCAGCATCCTGAATACGAATACTACATTTTCTACTACTTGTAACAGAATATAACCCTCTTTTTTCCTTATTTCCCATGGCTACAAAATGTAGCAGCAATGAAGACGTCCTAAAATGCTTAAAAATATAATAGTCCTCTCTTACAAAAGCAGTAAAAATGAGCATTAAACTGTTATTCCAGGAACTGTTTAATGTTAATTCATTTTAGTTTTGGAAGTATGCACATGCAGAAATGGTAGTATTGTGGCTGGAAAACACAAATGCCACCTCCTTTTGTATCTCCCTATTTCATATTTGCTTGTGCTACTTCCATGCTCCCCAGCGTCAGTGAGATCATATCTACACGGAAGCAGTGGTCTTTCACCCCATCAATCTTTTTCTAGTAGAGTCTGCAAAAACACCTGTCTTAGCACAAATAAACTAAAAAAAAAATTTCCCTGTTTGCCCTCTGAATATTTGTTGACTGTGCTGCAAACCATGATTGTTACATGATGTTTCTCACTACCATTTCCACTTCGCAGAAAAAAAAAAAAGGATGGCCTAATTTCACAAAATATGGCTAAAATATTTATTGAACTAACCACAGGGGTTTTGTACATCACACAACACAGCTAAATCTTTGTGGTTTTTAACCAG
Source organism: Acridotheres tristis (assembly GCA_037013685.1). Lineage (NCBI taxonomy): Eukaryota > Metazoa > Chordata > Aves > Passeriformes > Sturnidae > Acridotheres > Acridotheres tristis. The sequence continues at coordinate 12,758,335 of CM072895.1, forward strand.
GGAAAAGGTGGCTCACTGTCTTTTTGTAACATAGTAAGTCAGAAATAGAGAGACAGCTGCTAGTGCTTGCTCACATGCACAGCTTTTGAACTCCAATGGGCAAATCCTGAATTGATGTTTCTTGTGGTCACTTAGGTTCAGTATCTTCTTGAAGTGATGAGCTTATGAATTAATGCATCACCAGCAAGAGACTTTCATGTTTCCTTGCTAATTAGTTATGGGTAGCCTCTAAAAACCACAGGGCATCGCTTCCACTACAGGAAAGAGTTCACAGCTTTGGTTTTTGACTTCACTTCTCTATAACACAATTTCAACAAATATGCTCATATTACACAAAACAAATGAAGAATGGAGGAAATGGTGCTGAAGTCCAGCTCTAAGCTTAGAGGGAATATCTGAGTAAAACCTGTAGTTAATAGCAGAATCTGAGTGGGATTGGGCTAAAAAACTACTGAAAAAGCTGTGGCAAATAAAGAGGATATGGGCAAAGTAGGTCAAGAAGATGGTGTGAACCAAGGTAACACCAACACAGAGAAAGGTGTGGGTTACAATGGCAGTAAGCAGCAATAAATAGAAGTAGTGCCAAAGGTTCTTACAGAAATGTCTTTCCTGTCACTTTATAGTCAGAGCATCTTCTCAAATGGCAATGTTGCTCCTTTAATAATTTCTATCATTTGACTGATTACTGCTGTTGTGAATGCCTATAACTTAGGGCACATTGAGCTCTCATGTTTGCCACAAGGCCTCTAAAGCCTGTGATGATCAAACCGTGCCAAAAGCCACATCATCCCCAGTTCAGTACCTGGCCTCACCTCACCTTTACCTACAGAACACTCCTGTTGAGACAATCTCTGTTCATAAGTTTATATAGTTACATGCACAGACATATACTCATGTCAGTTGTATCACAAGCTTACATTAAAATTCCTGCATAACTCACTGTCACTGCTGGCTGCTTTTGTAGCATTCAGCTTCGTATTTTAGTACTTCACCACACTCAGTCTGGTAAAGTATTAGTTCTTGCACTTCTTGCTTTGGAAGTAATGAAAAGTGCCTTTCCTAGGCCCTACTATCTTACGAATTAGTCTAAAAGAAAGGCCAGCTGCTCCTAATGCCAACCAAGCCTAACCCTACTCTGAAGCCAGACAAGGACAGGGAAAGGAGGAAACCCTTGCTGGTGGGTGTATAAACCAATAAACTGGCCACATAACAGCATGAACAATTTCTGCACAAAGAAGAGCTGCTTCTGAATGTTCTGTTCAGTTTCCTTACTGGGAATATTGATACTGCTTTAGAACATGAATAAAATTCAGATTGCTTAAGAAAAAGATTACAGATAAATGTACTTCAGCATTAAGAGCAATGACATTTAAACACAAACACTTTGTCTGAAGTAATCAAGAATGAATTGCTTCAGGTCCTAAAGGTGCATTTAGAGGGCATCCTCCCCCGCAGAGGGAAAATACTGCATTTTGAAAAAAACACCTAATCTTCATTATAAAAGTTTAGTGCTATAAAAAAAGTCAAACAAAATCCCCCAAACCACTCCCTCCCACACCATTAGAGGAATACCCACATTGGCACAGAGCACCTTTCTGTGCTGGGGCAGATGTGACAAAATAGTCACTTATCTTTATGTACCAGAAGTGTCTGAACAATGCTGTGATTTCATCACAGATGTAATTAATGCTCTGAATTTCCAGCAGGTGCTGGATGATGAATCACCAGAAATGTTTAAAACCTTTTCTCAAGAATCTCTCATACCTGGTAAACTGGAAATTAATTTTGAGGAGTTGCTGAGACAAAAAATGGAAGAAGAAAAGAGGCGCACAGAAGAAGAGCGAAGGCAAAAGTTGGAAATGGAAAGGCAAGAATTTCAACAGCTGAGACAAGAAATGGGAGAGGTTTGTACATCAAACTGTACGTAAAGCACGCTCTGAATAAAAATATCACCTCATTACTAAAATCTCGAAGTTTAGGACTGGAAAGAAAAATGCCTTTGAGAGAAATTTTAAGATAATACATTCAACATTATGTGAAAGAAAAATAGAAAATCACCTTTTTTTTTTAAACATTGTATATAATGACATTTTTATCACTATCTACCAGGAAAATGTGTTTATCCCTTGCTACCTCAGAAGTACAGTTACAAATCTGTAATGTGGTTTTGCAGTAATTTCTGAAAATTCTGGACTATTATTAAAGTGATTAGATAATATTTATACTGTGAGAACAGAAATAGCTAGTTCCCAAAAGACAATACAAAAACAGAAATAGGAAAGGGTAAAATCCTTGCTTTTCCTCACAGAAATACTGTGCTACCTAATGAGAAAAATACAGTGGGCTCAACTTTTTTCTAACTGGTGTATCAAGGGTTTGAAGACTGTCACAGTTGATTTTAAAAATCACACAAAAAAATCTACATTCCAATGTAATCCCATTCATCACATCAGGAATGAAATGTTTAAAACATCACATTCATCAACTTCACACTTCAGTTTAGCTGTCGGTGGCAATTCTTTATTATTCCCTTTTGAATGTTAGAGAATGACATTCATTTATTATTGTTTTTGTTGCAAAGCTCGAGCAAGTAGTAAAGGCATTAACTTATGATGTTCTCAGCTAATCCTGGGGAAGCAGCGAGAGACAAGGACACCCAGCTAAAATGCATGTACACCTTTACCATCCGTCAGTTTATAAAAGGAGGGAGGAAAAATAAAAGTAATTACAGCTTCAGATGTTGTTTGACTACAGGACCCACAACTGCCCTTTCTTTTCCAGCACAACATCCTGAAATGCCATTTACCTTTTACTGAATTTTAAAAAGATAAAAAAGTTTTTTTGTTTTTTTTTTTTTTAAACGAATCAGCTGTATTTTAGAGGATTACTTCATATCAAATTGCAAGTAAGTAGAGCTGAATTTTGGACTCTGGATAAGTAAGTTTTTTGTACTGGTCTGTGTCTGGCTTTCCAAATCCATGAAGGGCAGTTAATCCTTGAAAAAATGGCATATTCAAGCAAGGTATTTTAAAATCTGTATTTACTTGAGATATGATACAAACGCATTCATCATGAGATAACAAGGAAAAAAATCACAGGACAAAGGTCTCTACTGATTTCAAGTAACTAATGTAACTGTAATGTATTGAATTATACCATCTGGGGTGGGACAATGGGTAGTAAAAATAATGAAGGCAATTTCCATCTTACACATTCTGTAATTTCTGAACAGCTGGAAGAAGAGTCTGAAACTTTTGAGTTAAGCAAAGAGTATGAAGAATTGATGAAGCTAAAAAGAAGTGGTTCTATTCAGGCAAAGAATTTAAAAAGCAAGTTTGAAAAAATAGGACAACTGTCTCAAGAAGAAATACAGAAAAAGATTGAAGAAGAGCGAGCAAAGAGAAGAGCAATGGATGAAGAAATAAGAGAAAGGGAAGCTGAAAAATTTCAAGAGGTAAGTTGCACTCTGTGTTAATTCTGTATGTTAATGATCTACTTAACCAGGAGTGGACAATGCTGCTGCTTTCATCAAATTTTGCTGTTTCCAAAATGATGTTTTCCCTTCTTTCCCACTCCGTCCTTTGGATGCTTAAGGATATCACACCTCAGCATCCCTTAAAGAAACAGCACCACTTTATTATCAGTGATTTGGTCAAGCAGAGTTCTGCTTTTCTGCTCAAAGCGCTGCAATTCAGCATTTTAACCTGAAACCTGCCTGTCAGAGGGCTTAAAAGATCCATATCTGAGAATTATCTATTACTCATCTGCTTCTCCACTCAAACAATACCATTTGAAGATCAAGTCTCTGTCACATATACTCACTCCGGGCAGAGCAGAAGAGGGTGCCTACTTATCTATACACTTCAGACCAGACCCTTCAGTTTTTCAGAGGGGAAACCCCAGTAAATGGAAATATCAGTGTAGCCCATTGACAAAGTGGTCTGTAATCCATAAGCTCAATGAGAACTTTTGTGACAAAATGTAAAATTTTAACAGTACTAAGCCTGATCTGAGTCTCATTCTGGCTCTTCTCCACAGGAGTCACTTTGGCATCAGCTCAAAGCCTGTCCTACCTGTGAGCTTTTAATGTAATGATTGACACTCATTGTTTCCGTAAGGGCAACCATTTTAGGTGTTGAACCCATGCTAACACCATGGCGTAACAACTCCAAAAACGGAGGATATACAACTGCCAAGAAGTGCTCAACTTCTATATGAATAAAACTTTAGGAGTACTTTTTTACCTATCATTTTTGAAAGTACGTTTGCAAAAATCTTGTCCTATCTCTGGGACGAACTATTATGATATTTATCCCGAACTGAAACAAGCCTCTGGGAAAAAAAACAGGTCTCTATGTGGCCTCTGGGAAAACAAATAGTTTTACTATCATATATATGTGTAAGGCAATCATAAGAGTTAAGTCCTGTTTTTAATTATTATTTTCCAAGGATGATGACGTAGATGTGACACCAGCCAAGAAATCCGAGGCTCCATTTACTCACAAAGTAAACATGAAGGCTCGTTTTGAGCAAATGGCAAGAGCCAGAGAAGAAGAGGAGCAGAGGAGGATTGAGGAACAGAAATTACTACGTATGCAGTTTGAACAAAAAGAAATTGATGCAGCATTACAGAAGGTATAAATTGCAAAATAATATTCTCCAGTTGTGTCATTTAACTTAGCTTCTAATTACTACTGTAGGCAACACTACCAGCAGGTACTAAGCATTGCTGCAATAATATGTAATTGCTTTTGGTGTTTGCACGTATTCTCCATGGAATTAAAGAATGGTCTGGGTTGAAGGGACTTTAAAGATCATCTAGTTCTGACTCTCCCGATTTAGGCAGCGACACCTCCCATTAGATCAGGCAGCTCAAAGCTCCATCCGACCTAGCCTGAACACTTGCAGAAGCGCACAAGACACTGCGAAAAGAGGTGATGACATCCCGTGAATAGTCTGAAAATGGAATTGACACTTATGCCTATATTTTATACCAACATTCCAGCCTCATTAAAATGCACTTTACTGCCTGTGGCATATCCAGATTGGGTGCATTGTTATGTACTGAGGACAGATGTGGAATTTCCCCTTCTGAGAAACACACTAACTTGTAACCAAACATAGATCACTAACAGTCATAGTGATACTGACACTTTAAATGTTTTAAATCAACTTATTTTAAAACAGAAAAGGGAAGAAGAAGAAGAAGAAGAGGGAAGCATTATTAATGGTTCTACTTGTGAAGATGAGGATCAAGCTCGATCAGGAGCTCCCTGGTTCAAGAAGCCACTGAAAAACACATCAGTTGTTGATGGCGAGCCAGTAAGATTTACAGTTAAAATTACTGGAGAACCAAAACCTGAAGTTACATGGTGGTTTGAAGGGGAGATGTTGCAGGACTCTGAGGACTATCAATATATTGAAAGAGGAGAAACCTACTGCCTTTACTTGCCAGAAACCTTCCCAGAAGATGAAGGGGAATATATGTGTAAAGCAGTGAACAACAGAGGCTCAGCTGCTAGCACCTGTATTCTCACAATTGAAAGTAAGAGCTAGCATTTTAATTTGCTTAAATCTCAGATAGTCTTCTTGCATCTTTCCTGTTATGAAAATCTAACTTCTCTCTCTTAACCCTTTTTCTGTTTTCTAGCTGATGACTACTAATGCTCTACTTTAGCTGGAATCTTTCTTCCCCTCAACTTTCTTACTGCATCATCTCTTTCTCTGATGGGGCCAACTAAAGAAAGCAAGGATGTGCATTAATTTGTCATTCCTGCATCAGATAAGAATATACCCTTCAAATTGTGAGAATTCCCTACTCAATGCAAAAACCAGTATCAAAGGCTAAGAATAAAAAAATCAATGTATGAAAGATCAACTGAAGGAAAAAGCTGAATTATCATAGTGCTCCAGCATTTGAAGACCAACTCTTATGTAACAGAATAAAGCTGAATACACGATCTGGAAATGTGTGTAGTAGTGTAACTCTACTGGTGTATCTTGCACGAGCACAGAATATTTAAGCCGTTTTACTTTATCCCAGAGTCACTGAACTGGCAAAGGAAATACTTACTGATGATTTTCAAAAACCCAAGTGTACTATTTTTAAAGAATAAAAGATGACGCAACTGCTCACCATTGTTTCAAGGAGGATAACTTCTTTTGTTTAAAAATGGGCTTGCATTGCAAATGTTCTGCTCTAATCAACCTATGCAGCTGACAATCTCAAATAAAAACAACCTCCTTTAGGTTTGTAGTAGTCTTCAAACTTCAAAGTACCAACAATTGCTTGTAAAACTTGTGATTTTTTTCATATTAAATAACAGAAGCAGGTGGTGACATGTATGACTGGCTCATATTTAAAGCTGGTAAAAAACAAGCTTTAAGAATATTTTCATAAAGTGCCTATTTTCTCAATCCTAATGCAGTAAGTTTATTGCCACATGTCTAAACATTGTTTTCTTAAGGCTACTGTACTATTTTTCTCTAAGACCTCCTGACATCAACATTCATTTCACTCTGCTAACATCCATTTGAACCGTTTAGATTACGCTTCTGGAGGAGTAACTTTACAAAAAAAGTCACATTTTAAACTACTTGTGTATAGGCCTTGACATAAAGGCAAGGTAAGCCGCAGGAAATTAAATTTACGTGGTCATTTTAAAAAGGAATTTTCCTGTGGCTGAATCTGCTTTCTTTGTACAGTTATCTGCAGCAAGTCACTCTCTGGCCTCATTAAGAAATGGTAAGGAGCTGCATGGTGTTTTGAATTAGTATTTACCCTAATAGCCACATAAACATTTTACTTCATTTTTTGTAGGTGATGTTCACAGAAGTACAGGTTACCACACTATTTTTGCTCTGAAGCTGTTATTTCAAACTAACAAAGGCAGGGATAGGAGCATAAAAAAGACAAAAACATTGCTATTATTATTCGTCAGTTTACATTTATTGAGAAAAACCATACAAAAACCATTATACAGTTAATGTGTACCCATATTACATACAATATCAATGCAAGCTCAAAACCACATTTTTGTAAAGCATTCAATTTACCTCAAGTCCAAGCTGCATCTCCCTAAGACACTGTTCCCATCACAGTTGCCTTTTAAAGCCAATCTTCTGTTTACACACGGGTAGTTTCTGCAGAGAACACTTTTCTCAGGACGAAAAGGCATTTCACATGCACGCAAGAGAAATATTTGTGCATACACAAGAATTTCATATGCTATTACTAAGGCAGAGGGAATCCTGTCAATTGTATGCTTTCTGAAAAGCCCAGTCCTCCCTTCCTCCCCCCACTTCCAGGATAAAAAGCAAAATGGAAAAGCCTTTAGCATGCAATGGAGAACTTAAGAATTACTTTGGAAAAGAATAGGGGAGAAACAGTTTCTACCATTCAATAAAATACCACTAGTGTAAAGATGAAATACTTCAAGATAGACTGTGCAAGTGAATCGTGATCCTGTCTGCCTGGACAAGTGAAACAGATGGCTTATACTTAAGCTACACTGAAGAGTATCCACCTGGTATTTTATTCCATGTCCTAATAGAGTATAGGCTGCAGAAAGTGATATGAAAATGCTTTTCCTACTTGGAACATTATGCTTCCTTTTTAAACTTTTCTTACTCTTCACATGCATTGTGGGACATTAAGCGGTGAGGGTGGGGTAAGCAGGAAACATTTCAAGACACTTTTTGGACAACTTCACTGCATTTCTAAGGAAGTCCAGTTATCTTTTTGGCTACTGGGGTAACTCCAATAATCTACTGTTGTCCCAGGAACTCAGAGTTCGGAGAAAGAGTTGAAGAAGAAACACTATGCTCTGCACAAACCAGCATGCCTGTAAGCCCTGCAGTGAGAAAGCTGGAAGCCAATACACCTCAAATGCTACACACAAGAACATCTCACCTTCTACACACTAGCAACATCCCAATACACTGGTTTTTTCTTCTCTATCCCCTTCCACAGGCTAAATTAACAATTGAAAGACTGTTCAAGATATTTTAGGAGTAACAGTTGAAGGAAAAAGTACCATGTAAAAAGGAAGTGAACACATGACTCACCCCCACACTAAATCCACAGTATCAAAATCCAAATGGTACACACCTACCCTCTTCTCACGTCAAAAATGAAGTTACATGTTAAGCTACAGATGAAATACTAAGTGGCTTGAGAAACTGAAGCAAAATAGCTTGACTGTTTAGAAGAATATATAGTAAAACAGATGGTTTATATTATTAAATCACAGTTTAAAAAACTTAACAGATTATGGAACATTTATGGTCAAACAAAGAATACTTTAAAGAATGAAAAGTGATCAAAACAAAAATTATACCCTACATCATTATGTATGGGATACATTTCAAATCTGTTATGCTTTTGCCAATTTTACCTTCTACATGGAGCCCTTCTATGGTCCATGCTCATCGGCTCACCAATGGCATACACTCAAAGGATTCCTCTTTACTGGTAGTAACTATCTCAGGACCTGATTCTATGAGCTATGATTTGGTGCTTGCAGCATCTTCAGCACTGTGTGTGAAAATGAAGGCAGTATTTTTGAATATTTTTCTTTGATGTACAGATAAGCAGGACTTTTGAAAGAGGAGCAGCACATTTTAGAAACAAAATAATGAACAAAAAACCAAATAGATGCTGCTTTATGTTAAGCTAAAAAAAACCAACAACAAAAGCTCAGAACAAAAACCTGTACCAGACCATCTGTAAGACATTTAACATTTTATACTATCAAAATATTCAGCAATTCAGTTAAAAGTATCAAGAAACAGGATACACTGACTGCTATAGTGATAAATTATTTGCCATACTGTTAAGATTTAACTGGTGCTCATGCTTTTTCAGTTAAAACATACTCATCTCAAACTCCAAAATCTCTTTTCCTATCATGTCAAATATGAATAAGCAAACTAAGTTATCTAAAGATTCCACTAACACACTGTAACTGTAAGACAAGTTATCAAGTTCAGTGATAACAACAAGAAGTCATTCTTTACATTTAGGTCTTACGGATTAATGGGAATAGTGCCCCATTATAAAAAAAACATTTGTGAAGGCTGTTGACATTTCTAACCAAAGCAATTCCTGCATATTTTAAAAGTTTTGATCCTTTAATTGCAACAATTATCTATTTAAAGTAAAATAACAAAAGTTACTTATTCTGATCAAGTTTAATTACTGCAATCTAATAATCTTTTCTAAAAAAAAAAAAAAAAAAAGAAAAAAATACATATTGACCTAGAAATATAAACAGTTGTTTAAAAACTTAAGATTTTCCACTCAAATGGAACCGTGAGAAACAATGCATTTGGGGAAGCAGCAGATTGCTTTTCAATACACAACCACAAAGATCTCACAGGGACAACATTAATGTACTGAAATATATTAATTTATATACTTCCTTAGGTTGTGCTTACCTGTTGCTTTTTTGCAGCAGAACCTAAGGTGGAAGGTCTGGGAAGGCACTGTGAAGTATAAATAATTGCACTGTTTGCAATTAATAAAGATTTTATACCTTAAATGAATCAAAATCAACAGCCTCCATTTTGTGAATGATAAAGAATCCAGTGAATTTAATTTTGCTCAGTTTAGTACATAATAAATGCACCATTCTGTAAGGTTATCTACAAAATACCATGCAAAATACCTGAACTATTAAACTTAATACCCTACACTAAAGATAGCAAATATTGTCCTAGCCTTCTTCAAGCTACCAGCATAATTCCTAGTTTTAAAAGGGATAAAAATAATTCCTCCTATTTCTACAGCACAATACATACATTGCTGATTACCTGAAAAAACTACTTCAGTTTTCAAGCCTTAACTTTTACTTCTCTGTGCAGCCACCCTAAAAAAATTTATTCTCAAAGCAACATGGTGTTCCAAAAATTAAAGCAATTAACAGTTATAGAATTATTTAAAACATACCTACATCACTACATATCCGCAAACTATCTGAAGACAAAGACAACTCTGTCTAACAAGTGGTTCCAAAGACTTCAATGTTATGATATGCATACTTTAAAACACTGAATGACAACTGTGTCAGGAGTACTGATGAAAAAAAACCTCTTACTCAGATACACAGAAACATGATTTTCTTAAGCTATTGCTGAAAGTTTCAGGAATACTTACCCACAAAACTCAAATTATGTGTATGTATATATATAAGCAAACCTACGTTTCCGAATTAAGAAGCAATTATGATTTCCTAAGATACCAGCACTGTATTCCAACATAATATCACACAAGTACAGCATTTGCATTATGTGGAACATTGACAAAAAGATACTGTTGCAGTTCATCAATTTGTCATTCTGATGTACTTACAGTGCAATGCTCCTTGAAGGAACAATCAAGGATGATACACAGCACAGTCCTCCTCACCCCTATAGAGCTAGTTCTATACTGGCTGGATCAAACCTGCACTTCAACAGACAATGGCAAGACACACTGTAGTGCATGTAGTCTAATATATGCAAAGAGCCAATAAATATGCAAAGAGCAAACATAGGATTTCAAGAGAATCAGCTTTTTAGTATGAGCATTAGAGCAATAAGAACTTTCAAGTATATATAAAAAAATAATCAGTTGATTCAAATACTTGAATATTTACAAAAAGAGAAGTTATCTGCTCTGCAGGAAGTTCTCAACCACTCCCACCACTCAAACAAAACAGCGCTTTAACTACTATGCATTACCACATTGACTTTTCTACACTGAATTTTGAAGTGGACTACTTTGAACTGAAGGCTTAAGCACATTACACTTAAAGTAAGTTTTATAACTAGTTTGAAAAATCCATAAAATAGTTATGCAGGAACAGTTTTGAAGTATTCAATTAAAAACAAAAGTTATCTGTTATAGCAGCTGCACAGGTCTGAAACAGTGGTCATGTATAAAAGGAAATTTCACTGTTAATGCAATGGAAGTATGCCAAAAGATCATCTTCTTAAACACATGCAGTTTTAATCAAGTAGAAAGAAAATTAAGGTATCAAGATTCCTGGTGCTAGGCAGCAAAATACAATGAATGAAAGAGATCCTCCATCTACAGCTATTCTGCAAGAGGGGAAAAACATGCTAACGACAAGTTTTTAAACTCAACAAGGTTTATGGGGGGGGGGGAAAAAAAACCCAACTCATTTGTGTACAGGTACCTTGATTCAGCGTTGCAAATCAATCCTATAATTAATTCTGTATATACCCACATATCCAACTTACCGACACAGGAGGTTTCATATTATTTATTGTAAAGCACAAAACAGGCATTTTAAAAGTGATAAAGTATACATTGAAAAAGTACATTTATATCACAAAGCATTGACCACATAATTGCAAATACATTTGCTGGAATGTGTACATCTACACTAATACTAAAAAACAAACCATTTTTTTCATTTCTACACAGAAATATTACCTCCTATCAGTAGTGATAGATATTTTGTACATTTTCAAAAACACTATTTTTTTAACCAAAATTAAGATCTTCATCAAGGCGTCTGCATCCATACATTTAACAAAGGTTTTTTCCCCCACACAATGAAGCAAATACTGTATTGTCCACTTCTTATTATTGGCCCTGTGCAGAAGAGATACATAAGAGATACACAAAAAGTTAAAGAAAATCCTTTAAATCGAGCTAACTCAGGAGTGAAGCCTTTAAGAAAGAAAAATTGGTTAATGTAAATGGTGGTGGCTTCTTGCATGGTTTTCAAAACCCTGGGAGGAGAAAGTTTCTTTTTCTTCTTTTTTAAAAAAAACAATCACCAAACATGGATAGATACAAAACTCAAGTTATCAGGTAAACAAAGTCATCTAATAATTATTCCAATAGCTATTTTGCTAGAAAAAAAGATGCATACCCCAAAGGAACAAAGCAGAAGACATGCAAAAAAAAAAAAATCTACAACCACTGAGACGGAAGCCAGCCAAAAACCACTTTAAGACTGTACCTGTGGTGCTGGAGGATGCTGTGGCATTCCCTGTGGACTTGTCTGAGCGTAGTACGCTGCCTGCTGCCTGTAGTACTCAGCCCACGCTGCACTGTAATCTGGCTGACCGCCTGGAGGAGCCCCAGCAGGGGCAGGAACAGCTTGACCTGCAAGGAATTACAATTACACAGCTTTGTTGTTGCAATAGAAATGAGAACATTTCAATATCTCAGCACCAAACAAACATTACCTAGCAATATTCCTCCTCCAAGGATTTTGAATAAACTTGTGGCTGCTTCTTTCAGCCTAAACACTCATCCTATTATTTCAATGGAATGATTCCCATGTAAATCAAAATTGAGGAACTGTAAGGACAGTTTTCTTTGCCTCTTGATTCATAATCATGAATCATGTTTAAGGCCTGCTGATCTGAACAACAGTAGCATTTAAATACACGCCAAGAGGCAAAACTTTATGTAATCAACCTAGACTAATTTTATTTTACAGACTACATACATTAGCTCAGCAGATGCAAATTCCTACACTTCCCCAGTTCTGGCATCCTTCGTTCAATTACAAGGTTATTGCAGGTTACATTTTTCAAAAAGTGCATGATTTTTGTAAACATTTCCAAAATGTAAATGTTTACATTTACCACAGAACACAGTCCCAAAACTTTCTTCCATGCCTTGTGGAAGTTCCAATCCTCTGGAAACAAGAGCATGTACAAATACACTTTCCCAGACAGCTCAGCATTACTGCTCCTTTCAATAGAATCAACTGACAGACTAAAATCCCAAACAGTGACAGACTGATACATGAAGACTCTTCAGCATATTAAAAAACCAAGCAAAACAATCAAAGAAAATGACAGTCAACCTTTCAGTTATGCTGTTCTTCCACAGGAGAACTGTCATGGACATCCTTAACTTCCTTTTCCCCCCAACTTCAGAAACGCCAAACACATCCCTCTTAGTACCACTGATCTTTATAATTTCTGAGGGTGTTTGCAGTTACCATTACAAAATGTACGAGACTCTAAGCAAAGCAACACTCTCTATGCTCTACCTAAACACCTGTCCACACACACTTGCAGGCATTCAGACAGAAGGGTTTTTACACGTAGTGCTTCATTTGAAGTTTCCTTAACTTCCAAACCAGAACTTTTATATCTGTGCTATGACACTTTTGATCTACATTCTTAATGGGTTATTTTTCAAATCAAAAGTTCTACAGTCAGAATTAGGATACTACCAAAATTCACTACCTCTTCAAGTTTTTTCTAAGCTACTAGGGAAAAAAAAACCCTAACCCCACGAAAACAAACCACCATATCACGTCACCCTACAGGAAATAAACCCAAGCCAAATGCAAGTCTGCAGCCTGTACAATTCCATGTGCACCCAACTGTCTATTCTGCTATGAACAGAAAGCGGCAGCTTCCACATGATGAGGGCTGAAAGTTTTCAATCCTACCTGAAACCACCTCACTTTTTATTTGAATACAAGGCCACTGAGCAACTTCCTGAGGAACGTGAGTATCAACAATTCTAACAAAGTGTTCTCTAGGGTATCAGACAGAAAGCTGGCTTTATTTGTTTAAAAATACTTCAACAAAGAGAATTCATATGCAGTATCCTAGCTATTCACACTACTCCTACACATGTGTAGTCTTCTAATCCTCTCAAAAACATGTAGTGTGAGCAGAGAATGTGAGTATTTGGCAAAGCACTATCCTGAAAACCATCAAAACATAACCTTCCATTTTCAACTTAGTTTTTCCACTTACACTGTAGGTAAGCTCTGAAAGTCTGTCTTTTATTCTGGTTTCTACAGTAACAGAATTCCCAGAAAATCTTAAATTTCTTAAAATCTTTAGAGCTGTTATCACATTTCACAACCTGTAATGTGCCACAACTTAAAACTGACACTTCTGATAAATTATTTTAACACAAAACTACCTTTAATATGGTTACATATTGTCCCAAGATACACTCTTCCCAAGTTCACCATTACTTTGAGATAATAACTGTACTTACAAATTACTGTCACCACAACTGACTGTCAAAGATAAGAGATTTTTTGTGCATTAAGACCCAAGAATCTTTGAACATTTTGCTAACTATGCCAAGGCAGCACGGAAATTCAAATAATAAATCAAATAAAGGAAATTTAACATCTATTCAAAAGATGGCAAAACTGCACTTCTGTCCTGATAGGTATTTTAGGTGCACCATTTCCCTACTAAGTACTGCAAGTAGTTCTGAACCTACACATGGAATTCAGCTGTTTAGTCAAAGCTTCCTTTCAGTGTAGAAACTGCACTAAGCAGCACCTGCTCGTTAATAGCCAAATTCAAAGGGAAGAGTTATGGATAACCCTGATCAACCCCATACAAAGGAAACAGGAGAAACAGAACACCTCCCCCTTTAAGAAGGGCTGAGAAGGAAACACCAGCAGATTTTACAATTCAACATTATCAAGGGTGATTCTAATAGGAGCGAACTGTTTTGTTTCTTCTTTCCCACTACAATGCTGAGGAATATTTTAAAAACACTTCTATTTTAATATGGAATCTTTTAACTGTACATCAAGCGACAATATATGGGGAATGACTTTAAATGACGAATTTATAAATTCCAATAATGACATACAGATCATTTACCAATGATCATGACTTCATGTTTGGAGAGAACTGTTATCCATGAGAGACTTTTTGGAGTATTTGCTACTCAAAGCAGTAGCCCCTGAAACAAGGATCTGAAAAAGGAGACGGACTTGGCCACTGGGTTTCTGAGTTAGAAAAGAGGTTAATATTCAAGTGTGAAAAGTACAGTGAAGTGTCCTCTGTGATTAGCAGAGTCATATATCACACCAGTAGGAAGCCACTTTGAAAACATTTTTTAGATGGGAATATTCTGGAGTGTTTTAGCATCTTCAGACCATTCATATTTGATTAAGTATGCAAAAATCCAAAACATCAATTAAAATATCACTTGTTGAGCTTACCACAAGGATTATCAAAATAATTTTCTTCAGCAACAAAAATAGAACTGACTGGGCTCAACAAGTCAGAGTTTCAGTTCAGCTCTCCCCAACAGTGTTTGGTGAAATCATCTGTGCTGTGAAAAATCTGAGTTGTCAAAGAGCAAGTGACTTGTAACTGCCATCCTTTAGCACAAGTTAATGGGGACAGATTACAGCACTATAGGAAGCACAAACAGTACTGGAAAGCCTGGAGACCACAAGAACATGCTGTTGGGACAGCCTTCGTGTCCATCACACCTACTACTACTTCTTAACATTGCTAATGAAGATGGGAAAATCAGCACCATTTCGCATTACATCAACTCCAGCTGAATTCCTCTTATCTAAGCAAGAGAAACGGTATCTCCCACATCAAGATCTGCAGCAAAAAGTTCTCGTGATTTACAGTCAAGTTATACAGGTCCAGCCATCAAGAGCTCTCCTTCAGGTGAAGAACTCAATCTGAACTACAGAAAGGAATTAAAAGGAGAACTGCCCTCGTGTTTTTCCTCTTATTTGACTGTCTTGGTATTTTTTACATTTTGCATTTTAAGAGCAACTATTTTTATTTCCCATTATACTTTTTTGGCTTACATTCCTCTTTGGAATTGCTCCCATGAACTCTATCCCAACACCTTATAACTAGCTAATATTTAATCTGAGCAAGTGCAAGACTAGTGCTTCCCAGACTTTGCTTTCCAAGACACCAAATTAGAAAGATGGCAGAGTGCCTGCCAACATCATTTTATTTAAAAAAAAGTGCAAGCCACCCACAAGTTTGTATTTCAGAATGTGAGCCAAACTAACAGAGACAGTAAACTGTAAAGAAATAGCTGAATGAACCAGGAAGAAGAAAAGTGGGAAGGCCTATCATCTTAGAAATCACATGTTTGGGAGTTTTAATTTTCTTAGTCTGATATGCAGGTCTTGATAAATACTCATCATACATTTTCTGTAGAATTCATGACTTACACAGTGCCAAAATAAATATAGTTATGTCTTAGCAAATAATTATCAATACAGTGGAAGGCTCCTAAGAGGAATTAAGTACGTTATTATTAATCTTAAATCTGAGTGCTTTTAATATTCCATGAGAAAACTGACTGCACTTGGAAGATGGCAAAACAGCCACCAAACCCTCCCATGCAAACAAAGATACATCCCAAACCAGATCCTGCTGTATGTCTGGTCAGAGATATCTGGGAAAGCACTGGCATTCCTAAGACCACTGGTGCTCTGTGTCCAGCCCTGATCCATCACCTACAGTATTCATGGCAGGACACTATGAGCAGAACATGACCGTGACTAAAAAGGTAATGACACCTTCTGCCAGGGCATAAAGCCACATACTCTTCCCTTATACTCAAAACAATGAAATAATCGAGTTAATCAGCACATTCATTTCATTTTTATAAAAAAGGTACCAACAACATATAACCTGCAGTTTAAACACAGCTCTAGAGTGTTGCAAAGCAAATGCTATTTAAAAAAGAACCAGTGTAAATGAAAGCTAATTCTGATGCTTTAGTAACCTGGAACACAGAAAGCAAAGTACAAGAAAAAAAATTATATGTAATCTGAAGAGAATTGAGAAACAATTACCAAGTAAGAAAAACAACAGCTTCATAAAGTAGATCAAAGTCGAACTTCAAAACTTTGGAAATGTACTTTAAAATGCTCAGATTTAAACATTTAAAAGATATTGTTTCCCAATAATCAAAGACATCTCATTAAGTTTGAAGTATTTTTGTAGAGCTGATTATTAACCTGAGTTACTAATGCCTAAAACAACACAAAATTCAAGTCTGTTTCTCAGCAGTATTTGGTTCAGAAGACACATGACTGTGCATTCCAATTTTTTTGGGGTAAAACTCCCATCTCATCCAGCAAAATACCCAAGTCTCCTAAAACATTCCACTATGATTGTGGAACAGAAAAAAGAACAGAAAAGCCCCTGCACACTTACCCATTTTTTTGTAGTACTCCTCCCAGGCCTTGGTATAGTCAACCTGCCCTGCTGGTGCTGGATTTGGCTGATCTCCTGAATTACATTAAAATAGTTAAACTAAAATTACTGGGGTTTGTTTCACACATAATCCAAATAATGAACTGAAATTTTCAGTAACACTCCCACATGACATGACTCAAATCTGACGCTATAAACCTATGTGGTACAAGCTACCACAAATAGAAACTCCTAGTAAAAAAGACATGTTTTCAAGATTCAGGAAGTGCATACCAGGCAATACAAAATACCAGAATTCAAGTGGTAAGCCTCAGCCAGGCATAAATATTAAAATAATGCAACTAAATACTACAACTATGATTGTCTTAAACGCACTGGAACTGATGCAACCATTTAAGCAAATTACAGTCAACAGCTTGGCTCATTAAATTTTTATTTATGACTGCTCTATGTAGTCATTAAGTCAGCCCACATTGCAGCAAAATTCTCCTTGGAGTATATTCCAAGATAAATACATTACCCTTGTTACTGCTGAAATTAAGAAAAGCAATATTGAAGGCTATAAGCAAAAGTTTTCCAAGAAATCCAGCTACTTAAAAAATAAATTTACCTAGGAGGACAACAATAAAAAATACACCTCCAGCAATGAGAAATGTGTCCATTTCACTGAGTATCTACCTTGTCCATTAGTTTGGGTTGTAGCTGGTCCACCAGGAGGGGCTGCAGGTGGTGGCTGTGCTTGCTGCTGATAATAGTGAGCATAATAAGCTGCCCACGCCGCTGAATTGGGATCTGTTCCTGGCTTACCTATGAAAACAGAACATAAGCATTTATAATAGTACTGCTATGAACAGAATGCTGTCCTCAATTAATCCTGTCCTAGGCATTCTTGTTTTCCTCCAAGGAAAAATCTATCTAAACAAAATGCCTATGTACATACTTCAAGTATTTTTTTTCTTTCTAGCGTAAGCTTTCGATCAGGTTTCAGACCAATGTACTGTACAAAGTGAACTTTCACAGAGCTGGCGAGATAAAATAATTTTTGAACCTTTACTACTACAATGCCACTAATTAATCTTACATGTGATAAACAGTATTTTTCAAGTTCATTTAAACAGTCATGTTAATAAATGGTAGCAGTAATTAATTGTTCTAGCACCAATTTCAGTGGTTTTACTTTTGTTAGAACCTCGCGCTAATGACACTGGCACCGGTGGAGGAGGCATGCCAAATACATATTTCTGAAACAGAAGAATACAAGACTTACTAGGTATTTGCAATGCTTGTCAGTTAAACTTTAAGGTAACAGTAAAATAGAGAAACACACAGCATTTTAAGAACTTGAATCCCCATATATGGCTATTAAGGACCACTGTTTACTTACAGCTTTTTAGTATAAAAAATAATGAAAACAGTTGCATCTATCTCCATGGTTCCTTATCTTTATCTACATCTAGGCCAATGATGCTGCTTCCTAGCGTTTTATTTCTGTTTCTCACATCTAGTCTTTAGGAATGGTTTATTCTTGCTGAATCAGAAATTCATTACATTACCAGATTGACAATCCACAATACCTGAAAATCTACTATTAGAGAACATAATGTTTTACATAACCAGCATCTACTTGCAAGCAGTATTTGCAGTCTTAAAGAATAACAGTATCTGCAAAGAAATGCAGCCAAGTGAGGAGAGAATTTCACAAAAGGACATGGACACAACTGATACTTTAGAGCAACTACACATGGGGATGGAAATACAATCCTCCCTGAACACAAAACAGGTAAGGCAGCGAGTAATGGAAGATGAAGAAATCCCCTGAAAAAGGCATTGAGGAAGAAACCCAGAACAATAAATTAATGCGAAATGAAATCCTGTGACAAAAGTCAGTTGTAACCACTTCAAATGCACACAGAAAAAAAATGTTAACACACTACTTTCTGTTTGAAATTACACTGCTTCCATCAGCAATAGTGGATTTAAACTAACACATCCTATATTCTAAGATTACCTGCAAATATCAAATAAGCCATTGCTCAATTCCCTCCCTTCTTCTCCTTAGCACTTCTCTAGAGTAGAACACCACAGAGCTGGATTCATTAAATTTCTAGAGAAATCTGACTGGAGTAACTAGCTCCACTTTCATGTGATAAAGGCAAGCACAGTTCTGGAGAAAGCATCTCTGAAAAAAGTACTAAAATAACCCATTTGTTATACTGGAATGAGCAACTAAGTGAAAACTGTAGAAAATTCATCCAAAGAAATGCAAGTCAAAAGAAACATCAACTTCAACTGCATATATGAGAACTTAGTTAGATTTTTAAGAGAAGTATTTATCAAAAAAAAGCCAGTTACAGAATCATCAACATGACATCACAGGAGTAATTTGCCTTTTTTTCTTACGAAGCCTTTATGTAGATAAATAACTTAATAAAAATAAAAAAGGTGTGAAAAAGGCCGTAACATTTTAGCAGTGGTTTTCCATTAAATACTTTTGCTATGCTGAGACTAAGTCACTTTGAATCATTCTACTTCCAAATGATGTCAGCAGGCATTTTATATATTGAACTGAATACATGCAGAGCTACCTTGTGCAGAAGTTTGGGAACTAAAACCAGCAACAGTTCTTTGCAAAGACATAATGTGATACATACACGGAGTCCCCTTCTCCACTAATGGAACCTATGTCAAGAACAGTGGCTATCAGACTGTATCTGTCATTTATAACAAAAATAAAATTGAGATCTTTCGGCTCAAGTTCTGAGGAAACTCTTCCTCCAACAAATGAGGTACAACACACTCAAGCATCTAGCCTTACCATGCCTTCTGTGGCTGATGTTCCATTTCCCCATATCCTCTAGTCCAACCAAAGGATGTAAACTTAAAGAAAAGCAGGATACTACAACTTTGGAAGTTGGAATTAAGTAAGAACTCCCAGTCTCGACAAAGATAAACAGAAATAGAAGAAACAGATTCTACAAAGATGGGTTTCAGGAGAAAATACAAAACTATTATAAGCAAAAGATCAAAAAAAACCAACCCCAGTTTACTGTATTAACAGCAATTCACCAAGCCCTCAAAAGGGACTCAACAAAATACATTGGTTATCAGACTCTTAAAATAGAACAAAACCTAGAAACACCATAGCATTAACTGCAAAGACAAATCAGTAAACACTGTTTAAAACAAAATACAAAGTCATTTACTATTAAGAGAAAGAAGAGACATCCTTATTACAGAACTTTATGCAAAAACATCTATTTTAAAAAAACTGAATTGCACAAAATCAGTGAACCAAGACTTGCAAAAAGTATCATAAAGAGAGATGCAGTTATTAGTAACATTTGTAAAAAAGCATACTCCAACTGTAACAATTAAATTTCAACATTTCACAAGTCACACATGGAAAGTGCAAAACATAAGTAAACTGACAACCAGTGAAAAAAAGCCGGAAGAACAGGAGCCTTTCAGCTTTTATGAGTGTAACAGAAGTGAACTGTACAATGCATATACTTGCAAGGACAGAACGGATGTACTTGAAATATACCAACACTCTGGTACAGCTGTGCATTTCTTACCTGGGTCTGGTGGGTTTGGCGGCTGCCAGTGTGGATAAGCATTTCCCCATCCCTGTGGAGCATATGGAGCTGGAGGACCACTGTAAAAGATCAGGTTGTACACACACAGTGAGAGGCGGTCCCAGGGTCACCTCACACAGAAGAAAGTCAGCTGAAGCAATACTTACTGAGGTGCAGGACCAGGAGGGCCTGGGTTATAAGGAGCTGGATTATATGGTCCCATGGGAGCACCAGGACCCGGCGGCCCAGGAGGCCCATGCGGGCCAGGAACAACACCATGGGGACCGTGGGGAACAGGTGGACCCAATGGATTCACTGGACCCTGTAACAAGGGTAGCACAGATGGAAATTCACCTTGAAGTTCTCAATTTTTCAGCATTTTAAAAACATTTATCTGAACACGGAAAGAACATCTAAAAGGTTTGTCTGGTTATAAAGACAGTTCCCTGCAGAAAACAGGCTATTTAAAGTTTGATCAGGCTTAGACATAGTTAAAGGCTGTGGCAGTAAATAGCGACTACAACACTTCATTTATTTCAGTTTCTTCTTGAGGAAGTGAAGGATTTTACAAAAATCCCACACATTTTTCCACAAGTTGCACTAAACTCCCCACACTCTAACAAGACTATCAGTTTTAAAATAAATCAATACATCTAAATCTGACTAACTAAATTTGCTTATAAGATCAGGCACAAAAGGCCTCCAGTAAATTTGATTACAGGCAACACATGCAAACAAGAGTGAAGCGAAATTGAAGGCGTAAATTGCATTAGAACTTTACTCAGACTGAAAAACAAACCGCACAATTTAGTACCACTGACATCTTTGAACTCCACCAATTTTTTCATATACACCAAATCGGCATTTTCAAGAACACACCATATGATGTTGAAGAGATAAACTGTTTCTATTTCAAGATTTTGTTGTACCACTTTAATTTAATCAGATAATAAATTGATAATAATGGTAATCTGGATTTAATCTAGGAAGTGAAATGAAAGCGAAATCTCCACAAGGGAGACTTACTTTCAGCTCTGTTTAGCTCTAATAATAAGCAAAAAAGCAGTTATCCACTCACTCCAATCTTTTCTTCTATAAGTTGTCGTGCATAATCTATTTGCTGGGGTGTTCCACGGATAGTAAACATCTTCATGTTTGGATCCGCATTAGGTGGAGGATTTCTCTGAAGTTCTATTCTAGCACCAGACTGTTGGCTTATACTTTTAATAGTTTCACCACCTACAATGCAATATAGCGTTTTTATGACGTGCATCAAAGCAAAAAGTACGGACTCACATCAGAAAGTCAACTGCATGGAAGTCGAAAAGACATGAAAAGGCACCTATTCTTATGAGCCGTTCAAGAACATTCTAACAATTCAAATAAGACCTCTTCATTGTAGTATAGAGCTTTAATGGCAATAAACTAGAAAAATAAATTATTTTCTTAGACTATAAAAATGTTACTCAGAAACAGCAGCAAAGAATTCCTACCATCTTGTCTGTATTTTTAATTTATTCAACATTTAATATTAGACATTAATAACAACTGACACACATGGTTATCAGTAATTATAAACTTCAAACTCAACCTCCCTATAAAGGGGCAAATGATGAAGAAGCCCCAAAGAGGCTGACATGGTAGTTAAATCCACAACTTCTTGTAGTGCACCAGAGCCAGAAAGCTAAATTCCCTGAAGTGGCTCCTCCTCTTACAGGATCCAGAGAAATCATGTACCATTAGTATATACGAAGTCTTCAAAACAGGGGAAATTGGGCAATTAAAAAATTTTAAAAATCACAAAATGACAAAATATTCTGAGCTGGAAGGAACCTAAGGATCATGCACTCCAACTCTTAAGTAAGAGGCTCACACAGGGATTGAACATACAACCGTGGCACTATTAGCATCATGCTCATCACACATCTCTGTACCATGGCATTTGTCCAAACAGAAAAGCTGAGTGGTTTTTAAAATAACATAGAAATGTATATATATAAGATATATTGCCTTTTCCAATGATTAATCCAGTTTTGCCAGTAGGGACAATAAAATTGAACTCTTGCAATCCACCAGGAGGCCCCATGTTCCAGTTGCCTTGGCCTCTACCCCTTCCTCGACCACCAGGTCCTGGTCCACCAGGGTTACCAGCCTAAAAAGAAGCAGCAACAAATGTGTGTGTTCCATAAAATTACTGCAAACAAATAATGCAAGCAGGTTACATGACATCTTTGTTAGGAAAAAACTGATTCACTACTGCGACAATTTTGGTAGTTAAAGTGGTACCTTTTAAGGAAGACCTAAATTACATTCTAAAAAATGTAATGTACAATTCTGCATATGAAAGATGCAGGAGGAAAGGATATAGAAGCAAGCAGAAAACTTCACATGTACAAAGACATAATTTTTGTCTGCCTTCTGTAAATGCAGCAGTGGGACTCATCTACCAATAAGCTTTTAACCACTGATTACAACCAAAAGTAAGAGTGTATTAGCTATTAACACAAAACAGCAGCAGCAGCTTTGAAACCAGCCACATCAAGAAATGCCATGAATTTGAATCAGTACGGTCACTTGCAAAACTGTAACTGTAAAAGTAAACATTCATATTCCAGACCAAACTTTGAAGTAGATTCAAATGGCACAACTGAATTATTTTCTTTTGTTACACATACTTTTTGAAAACTTTGGGTCTTTCCCAAAGGTAGGCAGGAGATTTTAAACACTGAACAACATTACCCAACCTGAACACTGCGAAGAAGATCTGTTATAATTTCTGCAGCATGCTGACATCTGTCAGGAGGCCCTGTGATCTGGGCTATTCTATCTGGAGTTGTTCCATCATCTGGAATAAAAATGAACTAGTCCAGTATATGCAATTCAGTAAATTTACACTTAAGTCACAGAAACTTATGAACATGTTACAAACCTGGCTTAAATTGGATCCTAACACCAGCATCATTCTGGATCTTTTTAATCATCTCTCCATTTCTTCCAATTACAATACCTACAGCAAATCGTGGTATTGGAACCTAAAAACAAAAACCAAAACTGAAGATGTTGATGACACCGATATTCCTAAAAAATTCACACAACGAAAGGGTTACAATTAGCTGGAATTGTAAACCAGGGCAAGATCAATGCCACTTCAGGCTTTTTCAAGGATGAACTTTTCAATATCAAGTCACAAGTCTAGCACACACTGGACTAAACCATTAAAAAGAAAGTGATCCTATACTTTAGAAATTTTCATAGTGGTAGCAATTCCCAGTAGATTTTAGGCTTCTCAGAATAAAAAAAACCAAAACAATTTACATTGTGTCTAAAATGCAGATTCTAGCAGATGAAGCTTTAAGCCTCTCCCCCATGAACAGTTAGTAGCTTGTGACTTGCGTTAAGAGTGGGACTTAAATAATTTCTGTAAAGGCTGAAGTCCAATTTCAATAATGGTGTATGAAACATTATATACTTGGCCAGAAAATTTACTTGCTCATTTGATAAAAAACTCCAGCTACTTGAAATTGTATATAACTGCTGGCAATGTAATTGTGCATGCTGCAGATCACCTACTATAGTAAATTCAGCAATGATCAAGTAATACTTACATACCACAACCACTTCTGAAATCTGGTGAAAAGCTTTCAGTAGTATTATGTAGCTTAACATTTTAAAGATAACATCTCAAAATACAGTGAACAAGTTTTTCAACCATGCTTACGTCTATCCCTTCATTTCCTCCTATTCTCGACCCATATTCGTTGCGCACCTCTCTAAAGCCACCTTGATCACGAATTAACTCCAGCACCATTTCCTTGGCTTGCTAAAAGAAGAAGGAAAGTTCGTTTAGGTACTGCAACATCAGAATGGATTTGAAAATGCTCTGAGTTGTGAGGCACTCCTTACCTGAACTTTATAAGGATCCCCAGTTATCCTAAGGGGCTTGTCTGCACCAGTGTTCTGTGGACCATCTTGAATCATGACCATTTTGACACCTGCCCGCTCCTATTTGACAAAAGGGAGGTCAATACTCACTCAAATCCAGATTCGGTACTATCGTATTTAAAAGTAGATACGTATATACCTGTAATTGTTTAATTGTCTCTCCACCTTTCCCAATAACTAATCCTGCTTTACTTGCTGGAATCATAATTTCTTGGACTGCATTTCCAGGTCCATCACCATGATGAAATCCAGGTGCAGGTCTTCCCTTTTCAACGATCTGATCAAGTAATCTTTTTGCTGACCTGTGAAAGAAAATACACATTTATAAACACTTATTCCTGCAAGTATCACTTGCCCACACCTATTCTGCTTGGCATTTTTAAATTGAAAAGTTTCTGCGCAACAATTATGGTTATTATCACTAAGAAATATGAAGTAATCTCAAACAATCTGCAAAAGTAACTTAAGAAACTAACTGCAAAATAATAAAACCACCCCAATATTGGAATACAGAAGGTGGTCCTTTACCAAACATTTGTTAAAAATACTTACTGAACAGACTCTGGTGTTCCAGTTAGCATACACGATCTTTCGGGCAGGCCTCCACTATCTGCAATCATAAAATAAACTTATCAGTAGTGTTAAGTCAGAAAGAGATTATGAAATTAATCATAATACACAAGCTACCGAATTTTCATACTTAATGAAGTCAAATAATCAGCGTATCCCATTTTGCATCTCTTTAGCCCATCATAGTCAACATTAGCACAAAAAAATTAACCTACATCTTAAATGAAGGCTCAGGCAATGAAAAGCAATGAGGAATCCTCTGGTCTTCCTACCAACCGCCCCCCATCCCCCCCAAACAGACACCCCCCCTACAAATAGTTACCAGGTGCAATCTGTATTTTACAGCCAGACTCTTGCTGTATGCGTGAGATCTGCTCTCCACCTCTGCCAATTACTTGGAGAAAGAAAATACAGAAAGATTATTTTTATTAACAGCCTCTGCTAACATCCCCCACTGTATTACAAGAGCACATCCATACTACTTACTGAATCCAACCATCCCATCTGGAACTTTGTACTCCTCTGTCATCACAGACCTACAGCCAATGTTAAACAAAAGACATGACTATCTACAGACCGAACTGGCATTACATTTATATGTATCTTCCCACTATACTACAGCAAGCACCATCACCCTGGCTTACTTGCCCTCCCATTAACTTTAGAAGTCATTATGCAAGCACAGTTCTACACAAGCTGACAACACACCAAAACGACAAAAAAGGTTCAAGAGTCATACAAATCAATCAAAAGTTTTCCTTCACTCTCTTTATTAAGAGATGTGCAGTACAGAAAAGGCTACTGTAGCATTTTAAGTTTCATCTATATATTCATCAGAGGATGCTGGAAATTTTGGTATCTCAGAACTGTCCAAAGCATAAGAATAATAATTGGATCTGGTTGTTTAGGTAAGAAACAAGTGGAGAAAACAATGAAGTTGTAACAGATGTAGTTGAGTAATACTCGGTATGAAGTCTGAATTATTTTATTTGTTTTAAAGTCGGTTTTCCTTTTAATTTACAAAATGGCATCACCCCCTTCCTCTTCAGATCTGCATCCAACTTCTAGCTATGCTACCTATGCTGAAGTAGTAAAAACCAGCCAACATATTTTCTTTTGATTAAGCTCGACCCATTGCCTAGACTGAGGAGAAAGAAACAGAACGCAATGTAGGTACATTTCAAATGTCTGACTTGGAGTTGCTAAAGCAAAATTTCAACAGATCACACAAAGACAAAGAAGAAGTGCTTCATGTGTTGATACCATGTTTGCAGAAAAATTGCTTGAAACTGCTTTATTTCAATAAAACTCCTACATAAGATATAGTATAACTCTTACCTTTGCTGCTGATGCATCGGTGGTAGCTGATTTCCAAAAGCTACAAACAAACATTGTTAAAATTAAATTCAAACAAGTGGTATAGCTTACAACTAAGCTTCTCCTTTGATAAAAAAACTCAACCATATCAAACTTCTGTCCAAGTTCACTTTTGAAAACTGTTATCAAAAGGTTTAAAAATGATAAAGACTTTCAGCTATTGCTACCATCCCTGTCAGTTTTACCAAGCAGACTCCCACTGCTTCAACAAAGTAAGGCATAAACCCCCAGCCACTTTTTGGATCTTACTTATTCAAGTGTCACCTACCAGAACACTTTCAAACTGTTGTTCTGAAAATGTTACACTTGTTTAGGTTTTTTGGCAACAAAATAAAAATTACTTACAGTCGTTCTGGGGAGCAACTTTCTTAGCATCTGGTTGATCTGCAAAATTAAGATTTTTAAAATTTTTTTTGCCATGAAATTCAGGAAGTGTTTAAACCTTTTAGTGTGAATTGCAAATTTCCAGTGTATTTTAGCCCCCCCTTTTTTTTTTCCCTTTCTTTCTTTTTTCTCCTCCAATTTCAGGGAGTTGATCATCTGAATAAAAGAAAGAATCTCACGAACACTCAGCACTTGGTTAGTACAGCTGTAAAGATGTTAGGTTTTTCCATGTATCTATTCAGTTTAACAAAAAGGCAGCTTTCAGAACGCACTGTACGTAGATAACTCACAGATACCCAGTCACTGAAACTCAACTAAGACAAGGAACAAAGTTGAGCTTTGTTGGCTGCTCAAGCTAATGATGCTTCTATAGTAAAAAAGAAAAAAAAAATAAAATCCATACAAAAATCAACTATAACTTAAAAAAATAATTCTCACAATGACCACAACTCTAGACCAAACATCTGAAAATAGAACAGTATCACACAGCAATGCAATCTCAAACTGACTGTTGATATGAAGTCCCTATCCAAATATCAAGCATTTCATAGCATAAAACTTCAAAAAAAAAAAAACCCAAAACAGATTCAAAGCAACCACATCACTACTGTCCGAATCCTTTCTGTACAGTAGAGAAATAACAGGCATCATGAACCTATATCTGAAAAGATAATACTTCAGATGCTTCCTTCCCACCCCAAAATAAAGGCTATATGAACCACCATAATTTATGTGCAGCAAAAACTCAGCCACATATTCCAATAAATATTTGTGTCAATCCAGAAAGATCCACTAGTTTATGTCATGTTTACATACTAAACACAGGTAATAAATAAAAATTCCTGCCTTTAAAAGGAGAGGGCATTCCCTCCCAGTGTGTTGTACTGCTCGGACTTGTCCAAGAGCCATCTACACATAAAATAAAAAGAATACATTACATATATCATCTGAAGCATCATTAGCTCATTTTTGTATATTAAAAACCTCACCTTTAATAGAAAAAAACCCCTTTATTGTAGGACACAAGAACTCCTGATATAAAGCCTTAGATACACTCTGTAGACTGAGTTTCAATCCTCTTAAAGGAAAAAAAAATGCGTTTCTCTTTTTTGAGACCTATGAGAACATTTCAGCAAGCCCAAATATTTCTTCCTGTAATTTAGCTAGGATTTTGTGTATATATTAACCATATCAAACCCTGTTAAGTTTAAAGTTGATGCTCTGAAAAGACAGAAGACGACACATTTCAGGAGAAAACTTTACTGTAGTGTAAGGCAAATCCGAAAAGCTGCAACAAGTCAGAAGATTTAAGTACGATTTTATCAGGGTTCACACATGCCGTGGGCTGAGCTACAGACTATGCAAAAGTGTCTTCAAGGTAAAAAATTTGCTTCCCCATATTTTTTTCAAGTCCCATGCTTTTACAATAAAATGCATTAATATACTTTTATTTAAAACAGCGCACTAATAAAGTTAATGAAACAAGCTTCAGGAGCACTTCCTGCTCTAATCGTAATTTACAAGTTGTAACCAATCCCACGCAACCACAAAACACTTCGATGACACCTACCTAAGCATTCTGCAACTTGCCAATTTCTGTCCCTTTCCCCAGCACACATTTTTCTACTTGTAGGAGTTACACCACACTTAAAATAGTGTAGAATAGACTTACATTCACTTTAAGTTAGAGCACAATGGTTTAGCATTTTCCCACTAAACATGAAAAAATATGTCATGATCTATGAGGGGAACAAAATGTTTTAATGCTTTGCCATGGAAAAAAACCAAATCCACAAACAAAACCACCGCCTGCAATCTTTCTGACACAGTGGCCATACTCCACAAAAATAAATGCAGCAGGAATGAGTGCGTACCTCCATCCTCAAGAGGTCTTTTCTGCCCTCCATAACCGTAGTCGTTTGAATTCATTGCTGTGCCAGCATCTCCTCCAATTTTCGCTGCAATCTAAACAAAAGGCAGATGTGAACCAAGAAGAAAAATAATTAACTCGGCCCATGTTTATTCCACGTCTTCTGAAAGATTTCAGGGATTTAAACAATACGCATCAAAATGACTCCAAATTATTAAAAAGGCCAAAACTAGTTTCATTCAGAGGTTTTCTTCAATGTTTTAAAGACTTGTGCTCGTCCTTCATCAGTACAGCCTCCTAAAAAACCTAACGAGAACATAGGCTTTGGTATTCAAAAGGCCTTCTCCTAAACGGGGATTTTTTTTTCCTCTACGCTTTGTTCGCGAAACACTGTGGTACCTCACGGCGGGGCCTCACCGGCCAAACAATTTCAAATCCTAACTACACTGAGTCTTCAAATACTGCCAAAACCGCCACCGCTTATTAACAGACGAGGCGAACATTTCGCCCAAGAAGCGATGAAAACATCGCCCGTGGTGCAGAAGCTACAAATAAAACTGCGGGATAAAGAGCTTCCGCAAGGGCCGCCCTCGCTCCGCAGGCCGCGGCGCTGCCCAACCGGTCCGAGCAGGCTGGGGCGCCGCGGGCGCCACAACACGGCCCGCTCCGCAGCGCCGCCGCCCTCCTGTCCCTCCGCCGGGCCGGGCCCGATAACGCGCCGCTACTACCCCGCCGAGATTTCGCCTCCCCGCCGTCGGCGAGGGACCGCGCGGTGCGGCTTCTCTCACCACCGAATCCCCTCAGGCCGATCCCAGCGCTGCTCGCGGGCAATGGCGGAGCGGGGCTACAAATACCTCGCGGCCCAGGGCGGGCAGGTGGCGCAAAGGGGGCGTGGGGACAGGACAAAGCTCCCCCCAATACACAGTGGCGGAGGGGCCCCCACTTCCCCCAGGAGAGTGCGCAGCGCCCTCACTGTTCCCGCAGCTCCGAGACCGCGGCCTCCAGGCCCCAGGACCCCATTGATTCGATGGAGCCACACACACCTGCCTAGCCCTCTGCAGCGCGTCTTTAAAGGCATCGTTCACTCCTCCAGCCCCGCCGCCGCCTCCCCCGGGCGCGCCCGCGGCAGGAGGGGGCACCGTGGAATAGTCCGCCATGGCCGCCCCGGCGCCGCTCCGGCCGCTGCCGCTGTCTGCCAAGAAAGAGAGAAAATGGCGGCGGGCGCGCGCCTTTCACATTCCTGCGCGGCATCGTGCTCGGGGGGAGCGCGCCAAAACCTCGCGAGATCTCGGGCGGGATTTCATGGCGGGCGCCGGAGAACGGCGGAGAAGCCTCCCGGCGTTTCTCCCGGCCCCGCCCAGCCGGCCCTCCGGGGCCTCCAGGGCCGCCCTGCAGGGGGGTGGTGAGATCGCGATGTTTCTACGCGAGGCGCGAGGGCTTGGAGACGCTGCTGATAGGGCCGGGAGAGTCACGTGGGAAGAAGGGAGGGCAGCGTGTGGGGGGGAGGCAGCGCGCAGTTCTCGCGTCATTTGGTTTGGAGTCGCGGGTGCGCGCGTAGGAGCGGTGGCTGCGCTGCGGGGGCTGCCGGGAGCGCGGTTGAGCCCGGGGCTGAGGTAGCGGCGACGTTCGGTAAGTGCCGGAGGTGCGCGGGATGGGTCTGGAGCTGCGGCAGCGCCGCTTGTCCGCGCCATACTGCACTTTTGGCGTGCTCTGCTTTCCCGGCTGGTGCCCGCCCGGAGCGGGCGGCGGTGGTGGCAGCGACGCTGACGTGAGCTGAGGGGGGAGGAAGGCCAGGCAGTCCTCCCGCCTGAGCGCGATGCTGCCCTGGGGAGAGGCTGCCATGGTGCGCGGCCGCCGGGCGTTGTCACAGACAATAATGCGAGCGCCGTTTCCGGGCAGCCCGGCCGGCAGCGGGAGGGGCGAGCGGCAGCTCGCCGGCCGGTGCCGAGCCGGCGGAGCCGTTGGGCGGAGGGGCAGGGCACGGCCGTGCCGCAGCCGTCCCGTCCCGCCCCTGCCCGCCGCGATCCCGCGGGCTCGGCCGCTCGTTTCGAACGGATTTTTGGGTCGTTCTCCACCCCGCGAAACGGGACCTCTTCTTTTACGGAGCTTCACTTGCTTCGTCCCGCGGTTGTCCATGGTTGTCTATTTCCTACCTGAAAATGTTAATTGCTAATGTACGTTTTTTATAGCTGGGAGGTTTTTTCCTTGTCTGCGCAAGCACAAGCGTTAATGAAAAACTGTAGTCTATAATGCTTTAATCTGGGCCCTAGTAAGGTCCTGTGACCTGGTGGGGATGAACTGTCATGCTGAGTATGGATGACGGTGTTGTAAAGGCTTCACATCAGGTTAAGGTCGTAGAACATCTACTTAGGAATCATAGCAGTAGAGACCGGCTAATTCTGGAGGGGAGCTGCTGTACGATGGAGATGCTTTACAGTTTTTAATGAATATTTACATGCATTGAGCTCTTCCTTTTTCATGGGCTCATGGTTTACATAAATGTCATATCTTTTTTTTAAACTGAGGCATGGCAAGTCTCTTTCAGCCTTAAGTGGGTGTGCTTCTTTGTTGTCGGTGCTTTTACTTGAGAAACTGTTGTTTTTGACTTGGCCTGGTTTGGGGCTGTGTGCAGGGACTCTTGGATTCGCATAAGAAAATACCTCTCAGTGTTCTCCCTTCCCTGTCCTTCAGTGCTGCCTTGTAGTTCCATGCTGCCTTAAGGCGATTATAATTGGGATAATTTTAATAGACTGTAAGTCAGTGTTGCTGAGCCTAGATTATCCTGCATTCTCCAGTGCCGGTAACTTCACTAAAGGGAGCTAAAAAAAAATGCCAGATTTTTAACTCCCGTAACACTCTTAAGGTAGTGTAGTTAAGAAAGGTTGTGAGAGTAATATGTTCCACAAAGTTAAACATTCCTACGTGCTTTTAGATGACAGTGTGTTACTACAGCTAGATGAAACTTGCTGCTGTGATACTTTTGCTGAAAAAACCTGTACATAAGAATTAGTTTATATTTTCCATTAATGTAGCTGTGTTAGCTGGAAGGGATGGGGAAAAAAGTAAAATTAAGTTTGGAGCGTGGGAGTTTAATTCTTATACTTGACTCTTTGCTGCTGTTGCGAAACAATATTTTTTCATTCTCTTAGCTACTAATAGTTTGACTGTGTGTAGCAGGTACTTACTTGTCTAATTTTGTTTGAACAATAGTGGTTGACTGTGACTCATTGAAACCACTCCTGGCCACTGGCTATGTCTTTTATGGCTCTCTCCTTATTGGATGAAGCGTCCTTTGCGTTTTACTGTTACAAACTGTGCTGGTGTTTCTTTGCTACTGTCTGTGAGACAAGCCAGTAGCCATGTAATGCTGATTTTTAAGCAGTTATAATGCCTTGGGCTAATAAAAACACTCTTGTCTGGTACAATGTAAGTGTTCTAGTTGAATTCATAAACAACTGGTGATAGGTGAATGTTAATTTTCAGGGTTTTTAAATCAATTATTATTCTTTGAGGTGATGCTTTATTTGAAAGCTGAGAGTGATATTTAGTATATCTATTATTCCTCAATCCTTGCAGTTCTTGAAGTCACTGTAGGCTTTACAGTCAGAACATGAGATTAAGCAATTTGAAGAGGAGAAAGATCTCACAGTATTGTACACTATATAAATATTTTGCCTTTACTTTCACTGTTCCTAAGTTGATCTAATGACCATCATTAACACTTGCTTCTGTTTTATTTCCCATGATGGCACTTAAAACCAATCTGCTAGAAAACCACATCTCTTAAGCACTCTTATCTTAATTTCCCTTTATTAAGTGATATTTCTGTTGAGAAAAGTACCCCTGTGGGATTAATTTTTTCTGTTTAATCTGTCAATGGAGTGGGGTAAGGATCTAACCCCATAACAATGCTAACTGCAGTATTTGTTCAAGTACTTCACTGACATGTCACAGCAGCATACACCAGGATGTCCTGCTTTTTCACTTGCCAGAAGTTACCTGCACTGCCTGTTTACTCACTCAGG
This sequence comes from Acridotheres tristis, assembly GCA_037013685.1. NCBI lineage: Eukaryota > Metazoa > Chordata > Aves > Passeriformes > Sturnidae > Acridotheres > Acridotheres tristis. Next base: position 12,791,025 of record CM072895.1, read on the forward strand.
TCTGCCTTCTAGGTTAAATGTGCTTCATGTAAGTAGTTGTTTGGACTGGGTTCCTAGAGCATGAGAACTTGAGTTTTGTTGTGTAAAGTAAGGTTCACTTCATACAGTAATTCATTCTTACTAAAGAAGGATGAATAGTGGAGAAATGCACCTCTTACCTTTCAGAATCCTAATAAATAGATAATTGGCAATATAAGAAATAGAAGAATATGGTAGAGATTGGAAGAAGATGTCGCCCTTAACTGAATTTACTAGATTATGACATCTCTCATGGTTTTCAGGCCATAGTGGTTGTTTTTTGCAGTAGTCATCAGACTGAAATATTCTAGTAGGTATATTTACTGAGAAACAGCTAGTGTCAATATCTGACAAGTCAGAAAACCTCTTACTTGTGTGGGTTGTCACAGATTTAAGTAATGGATGGTTCTGAGGGAAAAAATAAGCAAATACTGTGTGTGAAAGAATCCTTTTATCAAAAGATCCTCAGGGTATTTCTGTGTTAGTTCAGGTGTTCCAAAAACATCAGTGTGCAAGTGTGCAACTTGACACAAATCCTCAGCATAACCAAAGCCACTTCGGTGCATGCATGCATTGAGTTCTGCTGTGTTAATTGGGTTTTTCTTTCTCTTTTACAATTCACTTCAACTTTGCTCAGTGGTGACCAGATCAAAAGGTGTTTTGATTAGCTTTCCCTCAGTACACTGGAGGCCTGTACAGGAGATTGGCTTACGTTGTGTGAGAGAAGGATAATCACTGAGATAGCTGTACGTGCACGTGCCATGCTTTCTGCAGGCTGTGCTGAAATCTGCACCTGGTGTCTGATGATTTTGTCCCTTTGGGAGATACAGATCAGTTAATTCAGATTCTGTCAGCTCTTACTCCAGCTCTGGCAAAGTGTGTCCAGGATCTGCAACATTATCAGTAGAAAACTCTCTTTAATAACTGCTGGAAGAAGATTGAGCATGTGCCCTATCCAAACAACTGTCATGAGTTTTCATATTTACTACGTGTGCGCTGAAGTAGTAATTACAGTTTTCAGATCCACAATTTGGATAGTATTTGGTTAACTTTTACATAGCGACTTTGAAAAAAAAAGTCATATCTGGTGATTTTACCTTTCTTAGAAAAAAGTTTTAGTGTGTTAAAAACTTCACAGAGAAGCTGTATAATTGTAGAATCTTTAGCGCTCTTCCCTTGTATGTTTTATTCTTGCGAATCTCATCTGATATGTATTTGATTTAACATTTTGATTACCTTAGGGGTTATCAAATTGCATTAAGCCACTGTTGCATTGGGTATGTCAGATATAGGAGGATAAGTCAGAGAACAGTCACTTCTTCCTTAGATACAGTTGCAGCGTGCAAAGAGACTGTGGATCACTGTGTTGAAGGAATGTGGCGCAAAAGGCAGCTGGATAATATTAGTCAGCATGATCGTGCCATCAGTTCTCAGCCTCTGACTTGTTCAAGGGGGTTGGGTGTTTTTGTGGCTATGTCATGGGAGGAAAAGCTTTGAGAGAATTTGCTGTTAGCATCTGTAAAATTCTTCCCTGATGGGGGAGAAGAGTGAAAGGCCTTGCTTGAAATAAGTTGGGCAGTGGGGCTAGGCGTGGAAGCTGAATATGAGTGGGGATTAAGAAAGGCTGAGATAGGAACAGAGACTGTGAAAGGAGAATAAACGATTAATGCAGCATTAGCTGTAGAGGATGGAAGTCTCTTAATATATCTCTCTGTCAGCAATGCACTGAAGAATGTGCATTCAAGTCCTGTTAATTACTGAGTAAGTACTTTATTTAAGGCATTAAATTAATGTAATTTAAGGCATAATTCTCGTTTTGAAGTGGGAAAAGCTTGTTTGCTCTAAAGGAGTTGGTGTACTTCTCTGTTACCCAGGCCTGACCTCTAATAGTATTCTTTGTGATACTGTTTAATTAAGCTAACAATTGTACTTCTTAATTTGTGACTCAGAGCATCTTACTTTTAAACGAATTGTGCATGTATCATAGTGTAAATTTAACAAAATCCCCCAAACTTAGAAAGGTAAATCTTTTCTGAGTCTGAGGAAAGAAGAGTGGAAGAGATGGTTTAAAAGCTTTAAATGTCTAATTCCTTCAGTCTGTAAAACCATGATTGTAACAAGCTTGTCTAACCTGAAAATCCTCTTCAACTTTTTTTAAGGACCACATGCGTATTTTGTGGAAAAAAATTGTTTGCAGTGAAGTTCATGAATGTATCAGGATGTTTTTCTTTAATAAATCAATAGCAATGCTACATAGGCTAAGAAAGGTGTGAATGTTACAGGCCTAATCTCAAATACCACTCAAAAGATCAGTGGATGTTATCTGTTGGCTTGACGTGAAGTGCAAAAGAACCGGAGATTTTTTAAGTCAGGCTTAAAAAAACAAAAAAGAAATATACCTGTAAATATATTCGGTATGGATTAATATATTCTGCAGAGAATATAGAAAGGAGATCCTTTGCTTCCTTCTTACACGTTGTCATGTGTTAGGATTATGCCCTGTGAGCGAACTGGTTCTGTGTAGTATTTTCATTAAACTTTATAATTTCCATGACTATTTATTTGCAGTTGTACTCTGATTCATCACTGGTTTTTGTACTGAGTTTTTTCAGAAGGGGCAGGGAAAAGGTAATGGGAAAACATGTTACTTTTACATTATATTCATGGAACTGTAGAATTCCAATAGTTTCTTAGTAGAATAGATACTGAAACTTGCTATCACTTGAGAACACCTAGATATTTTTCTGCTGAGTCGTTTATCTTTCCATATTGTACTTTCTTTACCTCTTAGCTAGATATGCACTCTTTATTCTAGAGGAATTAAGTAATTTAGGATATTAACTGCAAAGTACGTCTGTTAAACTCTTGCTTTTTATCTTGAGACTTTTCTAGGCTGATGAAACATGACTTAGCTTTGGGATGTGGTTGAAACATTGCAAAGACTACTGAGCAACTATTTTGATTTCTATTACAGCAGATTGTAGTAAATATAACTAGGGCTGCTTGTCTTTCTGTCTCCTGTAGGTGAAGTGCACTCTTATTGACATCTGTTCTCCCTTCGTGTTGAACAGCATTGTGCTGATATCTCCTTTTTAAATTCCTGTCTTTATACCACAGTTCAGTGTGTGTGTTTTCAGCCTTGCATGTAAAACTGGCTGCATGAATCAGAGCAGCTGGGTGGGATTTTAACGAGCACACTCTGGAAAAAGCATCTCGTGTGACCACCTCCTTTTGCTTATGTAAGAACACTGGGATCACATGTCCACAGCAAAAATGTGGGCAGTTCCTTATTTGGTGGTGCATTAATAACCTTGATCTTGCATGAGTGTAACAGCAATTAAAACAGTACCATGTAGCTGAGTTGCTTTTCAACTGGACTTATTGTGTTTGTATTTCATCTCTTCATCAAGGCTAAAAAACCAGTTTCTTTTCTACTGGAAACTAGTAACTTCTGTCATTCTTAAAGGGGAAAAAACCTCAAGAAAACACCAGCAGAGTTTGCATAGGGATTGTGCAAGCATCTTCCACCTATCCTTCACCTTCCCCCTCTTGTGTATGACCTGTAACCATGATTGCTGTCGTGTTTATTCAGTTGATTCTTATTGACAGCTTTTTAATTATGTCAGAAAAAATCTAATGCTTTTGCAAGAAGAAAAAAAAAAACTTGCAGACATGATTTCTGTCTGTTCCTTAGTTACAGAACATGACTGAAGTAGTGATAAAATTCTAGATGAGTTTGTCAGCCTTCTGTGTAAACCTGTAGAGTATATTCATCGTTAGGAAAATATTTCTGTGTGTTATGTTCCACTAATGAACGTTCCGAGCTGGCAGTGTGTTGGAGCAGTGTTTTTTGGGGTTTTTTTTTTTTTTTCCCCCAATAGAACAAATCCAAATACCTAATGATAGGCTGAGAAGCATTGGAAAGACAGAGTTCAGGTTCAGATCAGGTCACGTCTGTGTCTGTGCCAGCATCACAGAGACTTTTTTGCAAGAGCTAATCTGTGAGGAGTACCTTGATTCTACAGGTGCCCTGATTCTGTATTGCTGTATCTTTGCTAAGATAGCAGGTTATTACTTCTGTTGTTCAGTGGGTTAGTTTGGAATAGATGAAGGAATTGCTACTGTGGGTAAGGTAAACAGCAGTAATTGTTACAAGTGGCCGATGAAAGGCTAAAAGAGGAGCTGTACTATACTACAGCCATCTAAGTAGATAGTAAATAAAACATACTGCCTAACCTAATGTTTCCTGGGGGGTCAGAGTTATGGTAACTGACTTTATGTAGGATGTTGAAATAAATGCCTTTCAAACACCTTCTTCAATTCCAGTTTCTTGAAGGAAAGTCAGCAAAGCTTATTGTGGAAACTTGTGCCGAGTTTTCCATTGTCCTTTTCCTGTTAATCAGTACATAGCACTAGTATGAGGTCACAGAAGTTCTCCTACACCAGGATTCATTGGTGGAAGATCTGGTAGGGAGCCAATCACAGTTCTCAGGGTCTGAGCTTCCTGGCTTTGTGTCCACTCTCAGCCAGCCCAGAGCAAATGTTACTTTGGTTTGTGCCAGCTGGCCCTGGGCTGTGGGGTGGGGAATACTGGACTGCAGAATGAGCTGGCCATTCTGTCCTTGTATTTGTAGAGATTTCTGCCCCTTCTGTACTGCTGGAGAGGGGCTGAATCTGTTGACTGAATGTCAAATTAAGCTTCACTTTTACTGTAAACGAGTACCGGAAACATCTCCACAAGTGTAACTAAATGCCTGCTTTTAAAGACGTGTATTTACTGTAAACACCACCTCTCTGTTTCACTTAGGTGGAAAACAATATATACTTAATATTAATTTTTAATTTTCCAATATTTGTATAATAAACACATCTGCAGGACAAACAAATATAGGTCAACACATTTTCTCAGTGTTTTTTAGTCGTCTGACATTCCTGCTCTGGTTTCTTCGTTAAGAAACTTGCAATGCATCTCTTACATAGTATTTTTTCGGTGTCCCACTGACACCATTTTTGAGTCTCCAGTGTTCTTTGGCAGGGAATTCTATCACTACTAGAACTTCTTCATTTTGTTATTTAAACTGGCTTCTTCTGATTACACTCTAGCAATGGGCATAGGCCATAAACGATTTATTTCCTCTTTTCTCTATTTGTTGACCTTGCAGATCTTTGTGACTTCTGTGGTTTTTGGAGACTGAAGAATTCAATCATCCTCAGTTGTTTCTTGCATTTTTTTTATTATCTGTTATGGTTCTCTGAACATTCTTTATTTTAAATAATACACATGGTTTGGGGGAGCTGAAGCAGGCAGAATAGCTGAGTGTTACAGTGTAGATGTACTATTGGTATTGTAGTATTCATATGATAGTAATGTTTCTTAACCTTTTATAAACAACGTATATTTTAAGTGGTGTAGTCTTCATGCTGAGAAAACAGTGTGACTTGGAAGTCCGTGGCTATGTATAAAGTATATTTACATCCAGTAAATTAGTCCTTTGTGATGGTATTGATAACATTCAGGGTCTGAGTGTGTTGGCACTTGAGAATCAAAGACTTGCATTGTAGCAGTGTGTTTGCTTAGAACAGTTAACAGAAGGGCTATAAGACTTTTTACAAATTAAAAGCAGCTAGTCTTGGGGGGAAACAGAATGTACACAAAGCATTAAGCTGTTCATCATATTAAATATCTTTACTTGTTATATAACCAACACCAGAATGTTGGTGACATGTGAGTCAGAAACCTGCCTAGTACAGTGTGATAAATATGTGATTAAGTCTAACTCTTCATTTGCATATGGACTATTTCAGGACAGAATTCCTTGAGGCTTGGGTAAATTCCTGAGTGATAACCATCAGAGCAACAGGTAGTTAGGAAAAAAACCCGAGCTTTTTATATGTAAAACTGAAAGAAAGAAGTTTGGCTACGGTATTTTTCTGCTTTCTTTGCCCCAAATTGATAACTTAAGTAGTGAATTGTGCCGAACTTGTTAAAATCAAACTTTTTCTTGGAGGAAAGAGAACTTCAGCTTCGTTGTGAATGTGGGGGGTTTTTTGGTAATAACAGGATATATTTCTCCTTACCAAGACACTGCACTTTTCAATACAGATATTTTAAAAAGTATATGTGTCAACATTCTTAACTATTTGAAGTTAGTAGTGTGTTAAACAGGCGTAGTCAGTAATGTGAAAAAACCTGTTAAATGTCTTGCATGATTGGCATTTTTTTCTGATCGACTGCTCAAACTGAGCAAGAATCCCTTTACAGAAACACGTGGGAATTGAAATGGACACAGGATCTAAGTAAGGAATTGAAAAGCACCTGTGGAATGTGTATTCTTTTAGAAGAGGGAAGTCTTAAGCTGTAGATGAAATGCTTTGTGTGGCCATACTTTGGATGTTTCTAAGTGCAATCCCGTACTTGTACTTGGCTAAAGTAGTTGATTGCACTCCCAAGAGGGAGTTAGTTGTGTTTTCATCAACCAGTACATTACTGCTGAATCCCAAGAACTCTGCCTACTTTCAGATAGTTGTTCATTTCTCCTTAGTGGTGAAAAGTTAAAATGCGGAAGATTATTCCAAGAGTTTATTTTTGTTTTTCAGCTGTAGTAGAGATTGTGACTTAGTAGACAGGAATCGGGTATGAGATGTAAGTTTGCTATGTTCTGTTCAGTGTGCAATGGAAATAATAACTTCCTGAGAATTCCGACCCATAACTTAACATATAATAAACTATAGTAAGTTTTAAAGTATTATGAACGTTTTCAGTTGTACGTTTCATTTATAGCTTTTGGTCTATTGTTACAAAAAGTGATAAGAAAATTAAAACTAATTAAAGAAATTGCTAACATCTTATCATGTAGTCTTTTCCAAATAAAATTGAAGACCGTGAATCACATGCTTAAAAATACATTTTGGAGATTCAAGTGGTAACAATTTATCTCTGGTTTGAGATTTTACACTACAACTAATCCATGTAAATTCTGGAATGTATACTTAAAGTAAGCTTTCCTACAAAAGACCTTAAACATATGTCCTTTGGCCTTTTGGCAGAACTTAATGTATGTTCCAGTACTATTATAGACACTGTCTTAAAAGACATATTGCCAGTGAAAAACAGAAAACATTTTGGTTGATGCTAGGACTGATGTAACTTAAATATAATTAATTTAATTGTAAAGTATGTGGCATTTCAGTTTGCTTTTGTGATTATTCATTTAGATGTAAAATCACCCCCAGAATCCTTATGTTAAGTTTTTACTTCTGTCACAGTAGCAGTTTCCACAGAGAACTCAAGGAAGAATTTGATAAATTTGCTTCTTACTGGGGTATGAAGTGCATGGCTAAATGGAGCTTTTCTTTTAGGGCCATCAATTAGAATGAGCTGTTATGCTCTGCAGGTTTCACTTGGCATTTTCTGTTAGAGATATTTTTTGAAAATCCACTGATTGTTGCTTCTGTTGTAAACTCCAAAATTTATTTCTGTGTATGATATCTGCTACTGAATAGGTCTGTGGTGAAACTCTGTTTAATAATAGAATTCATGAATGGGACTTGCATGTACCATGTCTCATATTCACAGTATGAAGTATATATAAAGTGCAAACAGTTTAAGCAACAGCCACATGAAGTTAAAGATGGTGGGGAGAAGAGTTGTTAAATTATTTTTTTCTGGGAAAACAATGGGTGATGTTCCAGGAATTTTTTTTTATTGTATTTGGGTATACTTTCTTCAAACCATTGTAGATGAGTATAAATTTATTCCATTTATTAATGTGGCTTTGCAAATATTATGATACTTAATTGTGAAAGCTTTTCCTGGGGAGGGATTTGGCTCCTAGGCCTTGACATTTATGTGTACATGTGTATTTATAGTTGTGATCTGTCTGGAATTTGCCTTTGTGGTTTTGTTTGCTCTTTAATTTGTTCTGTGATTTAGTCCTGTCTTTCTCAGTTTTGTTTCTGTGGTTTAATAAGTGAGAAGTACAGAAGAAATTGCTTAATTTAAAGGAAATAATGAGCATTTTTATTCAACTTCAGGGAATATTGATGCGTTCTGTCTAGAAGCTTTTCCTTAAAATAACGTACTGGTGCTAATTTATGATTTATCTATTATTTGAGTTCAGCATATTGTTCTTATCAATGTTTCCATAATTCTTTCAGTTGTTGTGAAGGTACCATTTGGGGTGCCAGAACTGATGCCTGGAAAGGCTGATCTGGAACAGAGACTAGACAGAGCAAAAGGAATAAAATAGGTATTTATTGAAAGCATTCACCTTGGGCAGTGCAAGAGCCAGGCTAGGGCTACACCCAGATCAAATCCAGAATGGATCCTGGCCATGAGTTTTTACGCTTTTGTAAGTTTTGGTTCATCTCCATATTGGGGTCAATTATCCAACCACAGCCCCGGGCTATGAAGTCTCAGCCCCTGGCTTGCCCCCCTTCCTTTTGTGGATATTTATGCTTTCTGGGTGAACCCTTGATCGTCTAGCTAGGAAGGGATTGCTTTGTCTAACTAGGCTGTGAAGAGAACTTATTAACACCTAACATGAAGTTTCAGAGTTACACACGAAGTAGCAGAGAATCTGAAAAATAGAAAAGCTAAAACCCAAGGCATCATTTCTTTAATGAAAGCAACTCATTGAAAGCTGATGTTGTCAGTACAGCTGTTCGAAGACCTGGAAGTGGTATTGACCCTGCCCCCCACTTTCTGCCAAACAAGATGTACAGCTCTTGGCCATATCTATGTGAGTTAAACTATGGTTGTTCTGAAAAAATAATGAAAAAGACATTTTAAAGCAACAGCTCTTTTACTGAAATACTAACTCAAGTGGAATGCAGTAGCCAGACTCTGTCTCCGAAGTGGAGCTGTTAAAGGAACAATTTTCAGCTTCCTAGTATGTATTTCATACAAATTTTTAGATGAAAAAAGGAAGTCTAGTATTAAAAGTGAATGTCATAGGTTTTGATCAAAGAACATAGAAAGCCATATAGGTAAGAGAGTGCTTATTATATTAGGCAAGTTTTACATGTTTTCAAAATTTTATTCAGTTATCCTGACAATAAGATTTTTAATAGTCTATTTGGCATTTTAGTAATTTTTTACGTTTGAAGATCTACCATTTTCCCCCTCAGTCAACATTAAAAAGCTTGAACGGAAATTCCCTTTTAAAAAATTCATACTGTAACAAAAACCAGTGATGTAAAGAAGCACTGGACAAATACAGGCTGTTAACTTTGTCAGTGCAGAATAGGAGTACCATGACATTACCCTGAAGTAGCTTATGAGAACAGAGAGACATGTCTGAGACTGCCCAGTTTGGTGGAAAATTGTTACACAGGGTTGACTATAACCGAGCGCTTCGTAGATACCACTTGATACTGGAATTATGATAACTTTTTTTCTGTGTATGCCTGAAATGGAATGTAGCTGTTGTATTTGAAGACTGTGTAAACAAAGAATTGATGATATAGAGGCTTAATTGAGTCATAATGTAATATAACAGTTGGAGAATTAATGTGGTAGAGTAAGGAAGAAAGCTTAGTGATGGTGAGGGGCTTTTATCTGTTCTGTTTTTGAGGTGGCTTCCCGGCCAAGTACATTACTGGGTTTGTATGTCTGAGAATTTCCTTAGCATTCTTTCAGGAGCATACTTAATCAAGTCTTGGATTATGGCCTTACTAATTTTATAGCTATTTAGTTTAGTGACTTCTGGAAGGCTTGAGTTAGTTGCAGGCTTATTTCAGCTGAGGGCAGTGGTGGCTGTGTAGGATCTCCCAGGCTATGTGCTCTTAATGCTGCCTAAGCAAACCTGATGAAATCCCAGAACCACCCTTCCTTCAGGCTGAAGGTGAAAGTCCGCGTCGAGGGTGATCTCACATCCCGGTGTGCTGCAGTTACAAGTGGGTGTGAGCAGGGATGCAAACACTGCAGGTGCCTTGGGGACTTGGACACAAAGTGTCAGCCTCTGAAATGGGAGGTGACTGAAATGCAGGGGTGCTGGGAAATGGGCATACTGACAGAAGGCTCTGCGATATTTCCGGGTTCTACTACAGAAGGGGAAGACATCATGGTAGAAATGCAGAAACTTGTTGTCTTGGTTTGAGACAAATTTAGGAGGAAATGTCTTGAAAGGGTGTCTCTTCTGAAGAGTTTTAGCAACCCATCCGCCACGGGTTTTCACAGGTTTGAAAGTATTTTCCTTGGAGAAAGTGAAAAAACAGAATTGTTTTTTTAACAAGCAGAGTGCTCACAGAAGAACAAAATAATCCCATAAAGGAGTTCATATGTCACACAGTAGGTGATGACCTTTTCTGGATTTTTAGGGGACAATTAATCAAGCATTTAAACAAAATACATTCAAGCATATGGGAAGCAAAATCTTTTCATAGTCTAGAAGAGTTTTTCCAGATGTATATGGTAACAGGGAAGATAGGGCTATAGCAGTATAACTAAATATTTACTTGTGCTTTTTTTAAGGCTGTATTGTTTTCTGTTTATGTGTGCTTATTTGAAGGGACTGCAGGGCCAGAAGTCTTTGAAGACAGTGCGTGATGGATTTTCCTCTCTTTTCTTTAGATAATAATTCTGGAGATGAATCTAGGATAAAATAACAAAAAGAGCAGCAAAGAACTACAAATATCAGATATTTGGAGTTCTAAAAATCTAGCAGCTCTAATATGACAAAATTGAAATACGTGGAAGCTTACCACGCTTAGCAGATGAATTTCACTGTCTGAAGAAGTGCTGCTATGATTGATGTACACAAATTATTAGCATAATTATTAAATGTACATCTTATGCACACCAGTCTTATAATAATAATATCGAAAGTTCTCACTGCTTTTAAGAGAATCTCTCTGTCTATTAGAAATTGTTTAAAGAGCTCATATGAGGAACTGTGGCTTATGTGTATTTTCAAAAGATTTGATTGTATGATGAAAGGAAGGTCTCAATGTGGAGAAGAAGGGACATGCTTTCGGGAACTGACTCCTAAAAAATAGAAGATTCTGGAATATTAATTCATTCTGACATGAAGATCTATATAGGGCAGGAAGTAGAAGTAATATAGTCATTGCTGTACATCCCACTCAGAATCTTAAGTAGTTTAATTTTTAGGGAATAACTTACATCATTATGGTATAACTCAGCACTTAGGCCAGAATAGGCATGTCCTCTCTCTCCCTAGATGGGATGCCTGAGCACTGAGTCACTGTGATATTGGGCAAAAAGTCCCAGTGTAACTTCGTTAACAATTTGTTCTGTAAGTTTTAAGAATTAAGGTGAAGAAACTTTTTATTTAAGGACAAATCCTGATTATTGTGGCTTTTAATGAAACCCTTAAAATGAATGATTATATTGTTAGAAAATGGGGGAATGTGTGTGCAGAGAATCTATCACTAAGTGTTGTTAATTGTACTGCTTGAGTGTTTCTGTGACATTTAGAAGAAGACATGGTGCTTAATACAATATTCATGATAGAGAAAATGCTGAATTTAGGATGTAGGTTTCAAAGAATTTATCTGAAATACTAATTTTAAATTAATTAAAATAACACTTTTAAATGAAAGGTAAAAAGAAAAGGGTGATTTAGTAAAAGACTAGCTTTATTCCAGGTGGAGCTCAGCAACAACTTCTTCCTTCAGCTGTAAAGGTAGTTGATTTTATAATCCTGTGACTCCTACTGTGCCAAAAATGCGAGTCCTGAGGGATTTGGTGGCAAGGGGAGCCAATTCCTTCTTTTGATACCCTTTGGTCTCTTTTACATTTGAAATCATAACTATATATATGCTAAAAGTTCTTGCTTTCTCAAATAGTCCGGTGAAATTTTAACTTTATTCTGTCTACCTTTTCCACACATATTCTAAGGAGAATGTAAAAAACCTCAGATAAATAATTAGGCAAATCCTATATACACTGGAAGGAGTCTAGTAAATTCTATTGCATACATTGGGAAAGTAAAGAGAATGGTGTGAGGATTAGGAGGATGACGCAAGTTAAGAAAGTGAAAGTAAAGTCCCGTATGTTTTTCTAGTACTTTCTGGTTAAGGAAGCATTTTCTATCCCTTCTAAATAGTCTCTTGTAAGTTTGAGCAGGTTCCAGAAAATGGCTTCAAATATAATGCTCTCTGAGTCAGAGGATTAGTGGGTTTTATTGTTAGAAGGAAGGCAGCTGAGCTTAATTACCTCCATAAGAGTAACTTCATAATTCAGCCTAGAAATGTCTTCATATAGACAACATTTAGATACGACCAAAAGTGTTGTTTTTTACTACTTTGTTCCAGGGAGGAGTAATTTTTCAGGTCTGTTAATCTGTCATGTAGTTCATTGCCCTACTGATAAACGCAGCTGATTTCTTGACCTGTAGCTCTTAACAGAGGTATGGAAGAAATCTTGCAGGCTCAAACTTGATAGCATTTTCTCTGTGGAGCATGAGAAATACTTCAGTAGTAGAATTTGTTTTATATAATTTAAATGTGTAAGAACCAAGTATTTTTCTGTTATTAACATCTCATCAGATGAAAGTTATTTGTTTGGTATATTGCCATAGTTGTATAACAATCTTGATATTTCCTATTCCATAGAATGAAGGCTGAGACAGGATTTACATTTTGATCTGCTCTAATTTAGTGGCTTGAGTTGTGGTAAACAAAGTGTTCTTTTTTTGCTCAGATTCATTCTTACTGCTTAATAGTCCATGGCTACAGTCAGCTCTAGTTGAGGGTGACTTAATTTTAAAGAAACTAAATTTTGCTTTCTGAAACTTTGTCGTTGATTTGGATGTGAAATTCTTCATAGGCTTTGCTGGAAAGGGTACAGCTCCACGTTGATATATTTGGAAAAGAGTTATGTACAGCTGTCTCTATAGAAACAATGAAGTAAAATGCTATAATTACTCTAGATGTGTTTCAGCGTGTCTCTTGGGGCAGATGAGCGTTCGGAGCTGCGGGCTGTGCCCGGCTGCTGCGAGGCGCTGCTGTCGCTGCCTGTAACCTTTCCGCTGCTGCGCCGGGCCCGGCGCTCAGCGCGCTGTGCGCAGGCGCGGGGGCGGGGCGGCGGGGAAGTGACGTCACGGGGCTTGGCGTTCTAGAAAGAGCGCAGACACGTCCTTGGGTGGGAGGGCTGTGCCGTGCCCCGTGTGTCACCGCTTATAAATCAGCTACGGGGCACGGAATGAAACACCGAGAAGCTGGCTGGGCTTTTTTTAATGTATTGTAGAGTTTGTTGTTTTGTAGCAGCTCCGGTTGTTTCAATTCAAAGTTTGATTTTTATTTTTCCTTCTCTAGCATCTCCACCTTGCTGAGACGTTGGTCGCTGCTTTCTTTACAGCAAGGAAAATCTGAATTCCTCCGACAGTCAGGATGGGGAAAGATTACTATTCTATCCTGGGAATTGAAAAAGGGGCTTCTGACGAGGATATCAAAAAGGCTTACAGAAAACAAGCACTGAAATGGCATCCAGATAAGAACAAATCTCCCCATGCAGAAGAAAAATTCAAAGAGGTTGCAGAAGCTTATGAAGTGCTGAGTGATCCCAAAAAGAGAGACATTTATGATCAGTTTGGGGAGGAAGGTATGTATATCTCTGTTACGCTTGGATTGGTCGCTTTCCTTATGTTGAATGAAGCAAAAGAAACATGGTATGTGTTCATCTTTAGACAATGTATTTGTTTGGCTCATGAGATTGAAGTATAAAATGTATTGCTGGGCTTTAATGCTGGTAGTTTTAATTTCTTAATTTAACAGGGTTTTTTACAAACCCCAGATACCTGACAGGCAAAAAGTTACTGGGCAGAAAAAGTTTCTATCACCCATGAATAGATTTCTGTGATCTCTTACTGCTGCCTTCCTTTGCTACAGCAGTTTTTGAGATGCAGTTCAAAGGGCCTGTATTCTTTTCTTCAATTTTTGCTTAAGGGCAATCTGCTTGATCTAGGCAAAGCAGTCCTTGTGAGCAAAAGCCCAGGTGTCCAGCCTGTAGTTGTCCTTGGCTTTGTGCCTGGAGAGGAAAGAATTTGGCTGATGTCATGAAATACCAGAACAATTTTTTAGCTTTAATTGTAAACAGTGATAACATGCCGAGAGAATGAGGCCTCAGAAATGTCACATTTATCCTAAAATGGTTATCTGGAGAGGATGATTTTTATTTTTTTAAGTTTTTTTTTATTTTTGACCAACGTGACTTTCATTCTTATGATTGAGCAACAGAGGAAGTCATTAACATCCCTTCACATAAATGTGTATGGTATCAGGAATTCCATTTAAAATAACTACTTCCGTTGTGACAAGTAGGCCTGCACATTGCTATTTGCTTGGGGCCGTGTTTTTTACAATTATAAAGGAGAACACTTAAATAGCAGTATTTAGTATTTTGGGCAAAGATATAAAGTAGCATTTTTTTAGAATGTTGAATGTGGGAATACCTCCTGATGCCTCAAGTTACTATCTAAGCTTTTCTAAGAGTGTAATTAGTTGTTTTAAGGGAAATGCAGAGGGTTGGTGTCTGTAAGGAGGAAACTTCAGTGTTTTTACAGCCAGGAGCTGGATGTACCTTCAGTAACTTCAGGCTAGCTATTCCAGGAGGTGTCCTTCTGCTATCACAGATTGAATCCCCTGATTTGCATGTTTGGCATTAACAGTGGTGTGACAGAAGGATGTACAATGGTTTGCTAAATACTTTTACTGTGGTCTGGTATTGAAATGGGGAAAGCATTCTAGTATCTTAGTTGGTTAGTGTTGGTACCAAACATGAAGGTTGCATGAGAACACTGAGCTAAAAAAAAAACCCAACAAACCCCTCTTTCAAATTTATAGAATGCCTCCCTCATAATGTAAGCCTTAATTTTTCTATGGTTATAAAAGTATGATAGCAGCTGTAGTTTTGAGTTGGTCTAAGACTGGAAAGAAAAAAGTTAAAGAAACAAGCATTGTAAGTTTGGAGACAGAGGTCTCTTAAGAAGACTTTCAGTCTTGGAATGGTTTGAGAAAGTACCCTGATAAGGAAATACTAGATCACCTATTGGGAAAGAAGCATTGAAAAAAATTGATTTTAGCTTGATTTGGAATGGGAACACAGGAAGTACAAGAGAATTTTCAGTGAGAATTCTTTACATGAAGAAATAAGATTTAGATCTCTCCATGTGAAAGATAGAGCAAAGCTATTGAGAACCTTCTGATTTTTTGTGCAGAGACAGTGATTGTGTATACGAGGTTTTTGTACCCAAATGGATCTTAGTAAGTTCCATGATGCTTTTATTTGTAGCTGCATTGAAGAGAGTTCCAGGATTTGTACCTGTTTTATATCGTAGGAACACAAGCTGTGATCATTCTGGGATTCTAAATTGAATATTAAGGAAGCATGTATGTGCTTGGCTGTTGGCATGTTATCTTTTACTAAGAACAAAGTGCAGGAAAACGGGTAAAACTAATACTGACTTACAAATGAGCTATAGAGGCTCAGGTGAGAATACCTGTTCTCCTGAAGTGAGTAGTTCTAGAGCCTCAGAAACCTTGTTGCTGTACAAGCTATTGAATTGCTAGTTAGTACCTCATATTCTCATGGTGAATCTTCCTTGAAAAGCAGACCTTTCACTCTACTGCAAATATCTTTGTGACTCATCAGTCCTGATAGCATTACACTGTACAGCAGGAAAGCTTATACTAATACCCAATTTGTTTTTAACTTTGCTTATTTTTCCTGTTTAGGTCTTAAAGGAGGAGCTGGAGGATCTGATGGCCAGGGTGGTACCTTCCGGTACTCCTTCCATGGTGACCCACATGCTACATTTGCAGCTTTCTTTGGTGGCACAAATCCTTTTGAGATCTTCTTTGGGAGGAGGATGCCTGGTGGCAGAGACACTGAAGACATGGAGGTGGATGGTGATCCCTTTGGATCCTTCACTAGTTTTAGTATGAATGGCTTTCCAAGGGAAAGGAACACGGTTGGCAGCCAATTACGTCGTAAACAAGATCCCCCTGTAATCCATGAACTTAAAGTGTCACTGGAAGAGATCTACCATGGCTGCACAAAAAGAATGAGGATTTCACGTAAAAGGCTTAACCCAGATGGCAGAAGTGTCCGAACAGAGGACAAAATTCTTACTATTGAGATAAAAAGAGGATGGAAAGAAGGCACCAAGATCACTTTTCCGAAGGAAGGTGATGAAACACCCAACACAATTCCAGCTGATATTGTTTTTATCATTAAAGATAAACCTCACTCTCATTTCAAGAGAGATGGATCAAATATTATCTATCCTGTTAAGATCAGCTTAAGGGAGGTGAGTTGTGGTAGAACTCTAAATGTTTGATGCTATTACAATATGATGCAATGGCTAAAGTTGTATGGTAGCTGTGAAGTTTGAGGATTTGGAGGCTGGGTGGTTTTTTTAAATAGTTTCACTTTTGTGTGTGGCTGAAGAGCCCAGCCATAGTGGAAACAAACAATAGCTGTTTTGATAAAAATGGAATACTACTTCAAGCTGTTTACTATAGAGGCAGCAGAGGATAAGGTTGGAAGGGTAAGAATAATAGCTAATGATGTATTAGGCTGAAGTGACAAAGGCAAACTAAGAAATAGATCCTATATAGTATACTCCTTGCTGCTGTGATATGATTGCTACTTCTGTAGGGCAAACTAGAGATGTCTTAAGTATTTTCATTGCCATCAAAGTCTCCCTTTTTAGCTAATAAGTTAACTGCAGTGTGATGTAAAACTACAGAGATTGATTTCACGAAAATAAGCAATTGTGCACAGGTGTAAGAGGAGCTATATGTAACAACAAAAACGGTATAGCTTTTTAAAATTAGATTCCAAGTCAATACATATTGGCTTTCTGAAGGAAAGGGCAGTAAGACAACTTCCCAGAGTTCTTTATATGAAACCTCAACATCATCATCATTTAAAAGATGTAGCTGAGTGTGTGTAATGTATTTTTTCGTCTTAATTAGTATCAGGTGGAGAAATAAGCTCTTGCTTTCGTAATAAGCTTTGTGTAAATTAAGCTACCTTAAAGGATTCTACAATAAATGTGAAGTGAGGCAAAGCACCTAAAGTACTGAGAGAGGGAGAAAAGACAATATTTAATGTTAATGTGGGTAATACAGTTCCTTCACAGATAAAAGCCTGTTTAGACTCGTTGCATTGTTATGTAAATTGGACATTATCACTGTAGACTAAGTGTGCTGCATCAGGTGAAGTTGCATGAATCAAAATCTTATTCTCAGAGATCCTAGTAAAGAAAAACTGTTGGATAAAGCAGAACGTTTAATTTTGGTGCAACAAAAATATTGTTTAGATTTCTTTAGGCACCAGAAAGATTCACGTAAGACGGCTGTGAAATTTGATATGTCTCTGCTTATAGACACTTAAATGTTGTTCTGAAATTTGGTATAAAAGAGGTTGATAATGTATTAGAAAAAAGGTCCTGTGCAATGTAAACAAATAAAAAGTGAAATGAGAATCTAACTTTCCAATGGAAATGTAGAAGACTAGGATCTACAGAGAAGTATGAGTGAGGAGTTCACTTTGCTCAGCTCTCTTATTATTTGATAAAGTCTTTGAAGGACATACAAGCTCAATTGCTCGTTAGTAGCCGTTGTGTAACATTCATAAATTCAGTGATACTCAATGATAAATTGAAGTTTTCTCTTTTTAAGAGAGGAACATTGTATTTAATTTTTGACATCTCAGTAGTGCACAGGAGAAATGCTATTTAAAATTCTAGTCACTTTTAAATTATCCAAATTCATTTATAGGTACAAAAAAGTTCTGACCAATTTTTTTCTCCTATTACAATCTTTCTTTAGGCTTTGTGTGGCAGCTCTTTCAATGTGCCAACGATAGAAGGAAGAACCATACCCATGACAGTCAATGAAGTGGTAAAGCCTGGGATGAGAAGAAGAATTATAGGATATGGTTTGCCATTTCCCAAAAATCCTGACCAGCGTGGAGACTTAATTATAGAGTTTGAAGTAATTTTCCCAGATAACATTTCTCCAGCATCAAAAGAAGTACTTAGGCGAAATCTTCCAGTTTCATAAAATGGAAGACTGTGTATGTCAACAGATTAAAATAGGACACTGGAAATGCAGAAGACTGGCGAGTCTGTGCTTTAAAAGTGCAATCTGTAACATCTAGTGGAATCTTTGTTTTTTTTTTTTTTTTTGTTTTGTTTTGTGGGATGGGTGGGGGGAAAATACTGTAATGCTGCATGAGAAGAAAAGGGTTTAAGTAGAAGTCCTACCGATGAATTCTGCAGTAAAAATTACAGGGGAAACCACTCATTTTGTTTTACATCTTCCTAATCAGCGAAGTTTAGTCAATATTTTGCTTAACATAATTACAGTAATTTTTTCTACAAAGTCAGTGCATATTTCTGATACAGTACTTGAGCCTCCAAGTACATTATTTCTTATATCCTCACTGTCTATAACATTACACATTTATACAGAAATTTGACATTGTAGTAGAAATACACAAAGGCATAAATATTTTAAAGAGTAAAACATGAGAGAGATCATATCAGTATGTTTCCTTCCACTGCACAAAGCATAGGCCAGAAAAATCAGCTTGTACTCCTGAACAGAGCCCCCCTATGCAATGAAAGCCTTCTCTTTATTGCCCCTGGAAGTGCCAGGACTGCACTGTGAGTGTGGCAAAGGGCATGTGCCCTGAGGAGCCAGAGCAGCCTTTGCTCTGGGATAGTTTCTCAGCTGTCAGGCAGAACAGCAAGAAGGGATTATTTAAGAACATGAACAGCAAAGAGTGAGCCTGCTGTGAAATGAGGCACGGAAGCTGGTGACCAATGACATGGAGAAGGCTGAGGTACTCTGTGCTGCCTTTGCATCAGTCACTACCAGTAAAACAAGCATGCAGGAATTCCAAACCCCTCAGACTAGAGGGGGTGGAGGACTGGGTTAGGGTGCACTTTACCTGAAGGCTGTGAGCCTGAGAGATTGCACCCAAGTGTTGAGGGAGCTGGCTAATGCTGTTGTAGGGCCACTCGTGTTTATTTTTGAATGGCCAGGGAGATTGAGAGATACTCCAATAGAGTGGAAAATAGAAAATACCACTCTTCAAGAAAACCAAGAAGGAAGATTTGGCAATCTACACACTAATCAGCTTCACTTAAGCTCTTGGTAGTATGATGGAAAAGAATCCTCCTGGAAAGCATTTCTAAAAGGTGGTTAGGGTAGTCAGCATAGATGTTCAGCAGGGAAATCTTGCTTGACCAATCTTACTGCCATCTACAGTGAGCTTTGGTGATGTTGGGAGAAGAGTCTGTGTTGTTTACTTTTTACATCAGTAGACAGACTGATGAAGTACAGGTTAGCTAAGTGGGAAGTGAGGTGGATTAAAAGCTGGCTAAGTGAGGGGGCACAGGGGGTTTAATCAGTGGCACGAAGTCCAGTTGGAGGCAAGCCAATAGAGGCTCAGTACTGGGGCCAATACTAGTCAGCATCATTAATGACCTGATGGAGTTTACGAATCATACAAACTGGGAGGAGTAGCTGGTGCCATCAGCTGATGTACTGCCTTTCAAAGGGGCCTCAACCGGCTGAGGAACGACAGAGGATTCTCACAAAGTTCAGTAAGGGGGAATGGGATGCCAAGTCTTGCTTCATGGGGGAATAAATGTCAATAAACTGACTGTGAGCTGGCAATGCAGCTTTGTGGCAACAGAAGCCAAAGTTCTGCTAGCACATAAGGGGAGATGATCCTTCCTCATCACTCTCAGCCCTTATGAGGATCCATTTGGAGTACTGGACTCCCTGGTGCTTGAAGGATATAAATGTAGTGGAGCACTCTAGCACAGGACCATGTATGAGAGGCTGAGAGAGCTGGAACTTGCTGATGTAGGGAAGAAAAGACTTGGGGGAGATCTTGGCACCTGGCAGGAGGGAATGAAAATGGAGGAGCCAGGCTCTTCTCAGTAGCTTTCAGTGACATGACTAAATGGGCACAAGTTAGTTAGGGATTCCATCTGAATGCAGGGAAACAGCTTTTTACTGTAAAGATGGTTACACACTGGAACAGGTTTCCTAGAGAGTTTCAGGAGTTGCTATCCCTGACTCATAGCCTCATAGCCTGACTGGACATTCTGCAGAGCAGCCTGGTCCAGCTGACCATGTGTGAACAGGAATGTTGAACTACATATTGCCAAGAGGTTTCTTGTAAGCAAAATGATTCTGTGAACTTGGACTTTGCATTTTTTGCTATGGGCCGTGTTCTGTAAATGAGGCTTAGCCCAAAGATGGAGGTGCTCATGTGACAACTCCCTAGGGAGCAGGTCTCTGCCAGGGTGGAAAGAAGACACAAAGAACCCTGTAAAAGCATTTGGCTAGGGCAGGTATTTAAAGGTCATGCTGATCTCAAGTATTCATTATTTTCAAAGGTCAAACTTTACTCCCATGAAGAAGAAGGAAGAGCTGGTTCCTACCTAAAGCAAAGTTTGCTTAGGAGTTAGTATGAGATAGGGGTTGCCCAGAAACTTTCATATGCTTGAATTATTTTTTTAAAATTCAAATATGAGTTAGTTGTCTTTGAAGTTAAAAGGTGCAGAGAGAGATGGATAGCCCTCTGTAATAGTCTAGTTTTATAATACAGTAATAGGGCTGGTTCCCTTGGTTGCAGCATGGTATTGGTGAAAGAAATGCCTTGTGGGCATGCTTTATTACTTGAGTTTTAAACCATAATACAGTGCTTTAACAACACTTTCAAAGGGTTTGGGATTTTTTTGTTGTTGTTTTTCATAAGATATTTCAAGATTTGCTGTTAGCCTTTTGCCTGTGGAAATTTAGAGGTTACCTGCTCTATTAGGTAGCCTAAGAAATAGCAGTGTTATATATGTGACTGCAGGAAATCATACGGGAGTTGGGATTTAATTTACAGTAACTTTTTAATGAGTGTAAGAAGAATCCCATTTCTTTTACTTAAAAATAGAATTTGTGGGGTATTGTTCAAGTCAGTTTTTTAACTGCAGATCTCTTCATGCAGTATCAGTTAGTTGTAGTCCTAAATCTACAGGAAGTAAACAATTGCTGGAGCAGTATTACAAAGAGAAAAAAATTGCTGCTTAGTGCTTGTGCATATTGTTAATACTATATATTGTTTGTTGAAAAAATTTCCATTTCAGTATGTTCCGTATTGCATTTCTTATGTGGTTTTTAAGTAAAAAGTGTAAAGTTGGTTTTTAACTTTCTCTTATATTTTGTTATGATGGCAAATGCTACAAGCTACACGACTTTAAAGCATATCAACCTAAAATACCTATTTGTCAGTTTAAAAGCTAATGGAATCAAGCATTTTGTAATCCAGGATCTTGTAACCATATCCAACTTGTAAAAAAAAAAGTTACAGCAACTAAGACTATTATTTTGTAACCATCTTCAGGTAAGAGGAGTAGTGTTAAATTGAGGAATTGCAGTATCTTGTGTATTTAGAGGTGTACATATATATATATGTGTATAGCAAACTAAACTTTTCCAACTGTTTTCAAGCTCAAAATATAAAACTTATAGAACTGGTATGAAATAAATGCCTGTATTTCTTTTCTTATGGAAAGGTAACAAAGTATATGTTTCAGAAACCAGCATGTAGACTTACTTCAAAATATGAGAGGAAGCATTAATATCTATTTAATCCAGGATTCACAAAAAATATTTTTCTAATCAAAAATATGCTTAAAAGTTATGTTTTAAAACCCATTTGATTATTTAATAAAGCTACTTGGGAGAAGGAAGCAAATACTCAGTCAACTGCTATATTTGTAACTACTGAAAAACATGAAAATAAAATTGTCATTCATGAAATTGGGATGGATTTTTGATCTCTTGAAGGTTGCTTATGTGCCACAGAAAATAAGTAATTCAGTTGTTTTGAAATTCATCCAGCAAGTCTGAAAACCTCTGCTTCTAAAGATCCCTTTTTAATCTCACCAACATCAAGCCTTAGGATAGCCTCAAGCTGTTGGAAGAGTAGGTCAAGCTACATTCCAACCCTTTCTCCTTCCCGCCATGCAGTGGTACTCTGCTTGCTCCACAGCTTTCTGCTGTCATGAGGGGCATGACATTCTAGCATTCCATTCTTTCATTCAGCCATTTTTGTAGTAGTTGTGCTGAAAGCTTCCTGAAGCCTATTTGTGGTGTGTTGAACAAATGCACTCCATTCTTTTCTAGTATGTGCATCTTACGTGCTAGTCTGACTAACCAGAAGCAGACTTTTGGGGGGTGAAATATGTTTTCCTTAAACAGTGAAATTTGCTATAACTTAGGGTGCAATTCTGTGTACTTGAATTCATGTGCTAGACCTAAAAAATACAGGCCATGACCATGATACTATAAATATAATTAAGAGACAATTTAACTTTTCCAGTCAGTAAATGCTAGTCCTCTGTTGCAGCTGACATGAGTAGTTCTTACTGTATTGCTTACTGAACACATCCTATAGAAGCAGGGAATTTGTCATACAGCCCCTTACTGTTCAGCACCCAAACTGAGCTAGTGAGCAGCACTAATCTCCTCATGAGGTACAGAATCTCAACTCCCCATTTGTCAGATTGCTCAGCAATAGACTGTTGCATGTCGTGATTTGTTCCCTTCAGGCTTCTCCAGTTAATTACTCTATTATTTAAACGGTGAATATAAGTGCCCTGTGCTTGTTGCCCTGGAATTACTGGCTTACCCAGGGGAGGAGCTGTACAACAACGATCTTGTTAGTCATGCCTGATTGCTTTATCAAGGACAAACTGCCATGTTCACAGTCCTGCTGCCCCACGTTCAAAAATCCCCTATTGCTATGCAACCAGCACCTGAAATATCTTACAGCATTTCCCTGAATAAGGATAGATAAGCCATGTTTAGTGAAACACTCACTGATAGTGGCATTTGATACCCAGCAACGTGCCTTTGTTCCATATACATTCTCTACAAACTTTATGGCTGTTGCACACCACGATTCTTGCATCCCAAGTATTATGTGTGAGAAACTGAAGAATAATGGGATAGCCTGTAGTGTGCAATATACTCCGGATAAAATTATCAAATCAGTTTTTCTTTTAAGTACGTGGTTTATTTTCCTCTCCAAAACCAAGACTAATAGCAGTTTTATTTACGTTAACTCTCTTCGAAAAAGTAATTTGAAGTAATTTTTGTATCCTTAGTATCCTGAGTTGCAGGAGACTCATTTGGATTCATTGATCTACTTTTACTGTGCATTAATTAGTGTTGGCAGATACTTCCTTAGAGGGTGCATATTCAAGGGAGCCTGAAAACAGCATTGGTTGTAGTTAGAGAAAAAGTGTCTTCTGTCCATTGCAGCCTTCTTTTCACTTTCTCAGCAGCCTGACTCATTTACAGCTCTACAGATCATCCAGTCAGAGTTGTGTTATGCCGATCAAATCTAAATCATTGAAAGTGCTAATCCATGATCGGAGCAATATTAATAAATAGTACTTGTAGATCAGGAAAAAAAGTCTGTGGTAATGTAACTTTTCAGTAACAGAGATGAAGCTGAGTTTTGAAGACTCCTTTACCCTGCCTTCCAAAGCAGGGGACTGCTATGGCAATTTCACATAGGTGCTTTTCTAGGTTTGGGTTTTGAAAATAATTAGGCATGTGTGCAGTGTCATCTTCCTCCACTTTAAATGTCACAAAAAACGTTTCATTTCATTTGTTACGTCATGTAACTAATGATGGCATATACATACTCCATACTGTTTGTGTCTTCAGTTTGATCGTTATTTGGCCTCAGTATTTTTATTTTCCATAGTTAAAAGCTGATGCTATTGCTTCAAGCTGTAGGTGGGATCAGCATAGTTTTTGTACTAACTTCATCTTTTTTCTCCATCCACCACCATATGAAACACATTTCCACTGAATAAAATTTTGCAACAGGTACCTGAATTAGAACTGTTAATGTCCCTGAATACTTCTTAAAATAAATCTGCACAGCCTCTGTATGTGTGGAAACTTGACTGTGTTTATTTAGTAAATCTCATTAACAAAATTATTAATAAACAGTATTTATTGGGTTTTAAGATTCAATTATCTTTACATAAGAAAAGGAATGAGTGGAGACAATACATGTTTGTCACCAATTCCCTTATAATACATTATAGTAAACAGGAAAAGGCTTCTGTTTTAAAAAGAAATTGCTTATTTAAAATTGAAAACCAGCAAAACCCCCTAAGTATCAAGATTAACATGAATAGTTTGGTACTGCTAATATCTCATTTTGTGTCACTGCAATGTCATCCAGTGAATGCCAGCAGGCTGTCTGAATTGCATTCCAGTAATGGGGAAAAAGAACACACAGTCCTGCAAGTTCAGAGAAACCTTCAGTTTAAGTTTTGTGGTTTCAAACTGAACTGGACAGTCAGCTGGGAGCAAGTTTACTGTGCAGTTTTGTTGGGTGTTTTACTGGTGGAAATTCCTACAAAACCAGTAACAATATTGAATCCAATTCTCTTACTAGAACTGGATAAAAGCCATTTTTGAGTATTCATTGAAATCTACTACATGCTGTCTTGGAAAAGCTGAAGTCAAATTGGCTTCAAACCTTTTTTTTACCTCACAGCATAAGCAGTTTAAAGTCTGCATGTAATTTCATGTAATCAGAGGTGCTCTGATTAGATCTGCTAAGAACTTTTGACTCAGGGCTGCCTCACAGTGCTTCATTGTCTCTGCCTGCCTGGTCTGACTCCATGTGCCAGAATGCCTTGTCTCTGAAATGGTTTGTCTTCTTTATTCTGGAAGTCAGAGGATGTGGTAGGGCAGTGCTGCTTTTCCCTGTGCCTTTTGAGCAGTTTCCTTCAGAAGTGCCGAATGTTGCCTCATGAATTTTGCTCTCTTCACATCTTGGGTGGGTTCAGTGCACTACTGAAAATGGAGCAGTTCCACTGAGTGTGGTTCCCTTGGAGCACAGATGTCTTCCGTAATGTGAACATCTAACTACAATATATAGCTCTGTTTCACGGTAGAGAAAACATTTGGAATTCATTAAATGTTACAAATACTTGAAAAGTGTATTTTCTGTGTAAAATCTCAGTATTTCGGACCTGTCGTCCAGTACAATAGGAAGTCTCTTAAACTTTGGTTATGTTACTGTTGCTTTATTAATCCACTGAGATTTATAGATATTCTGTGATAAATGCAGAAGAGTAGTCTGAAGTCCTTGTATATTTTAGGTTTTCTTTTATATCCTGGATATAAATCTATACTAGTCAGTATTCGGTACTTTGCTATTAGCAGAAATTCTTGAACTAGTGAGTGAGAAGTCGGTAAAAAACTGTGCTGTGGCGGAAGCAGGAGCGCTCTGAGCGCAGGCAGGGCAGCGCCGATGGCCCCGAGCTGCCCGGGAGGGATGGGGTAGGGGTGGCAGCGGCGGGGCCGTGCCGTGCAGTACAGTGCCGGGGCCGTGCCGTGCAGTGCCGGGGCAGGGCTGGGGCCGGGCAGTGCCGTGCCGGGGCAGGGCTGGGGCCGGGCCGTGCCGTGCCGGGGCAGGGCTGGGCCGGGCCGTGCCGTGCCGGGGCAGGGCTGGGGCCGGGCCGTGCCGTGCCGGGGCAGGGCTGGGCCGGGCCGTGCAGTGCCGGGGCAGGGCTGGGCCGGGCCGTGCAGTGCCGGGGCCGTGCCGGGGGCCGTGCCGTGCAGTGCCGGGGCAGGGCTGGGGCCGGGCCGTGCAGTGCCGGGGCAGTGCTGGGGCCGGGCCGTGCAGTGCCGGGGCAGGGCTGGGCCGGGCGCTCTGCGGCCGGGGCGGGGCCGCACCTGGCGGCCGCGATGGCCGCGGGGCCGGGGCGGTGCCGCGCTGGGGGCAGAGTCCAGCGCGGGTGGCGGCGGCCGCAGGAGCCCGAGGTCGGCGCGGAAGATGCCGCTGGGGCTGAGGAACAAGAAGAAGGACAAGTCCAAGGAGACCTTCAAGCTGGTGGAGAGCGAGGCGGCGGCCCCGGCCCCCGCCGCGGCCCCGGCGCCGTCGGCCAGCGCGTCGCGGCTGCAGTTCCACACGCAGCTGGCGCACGGCAGCCCCACGGGCCGCGTGGAAGGCTTCGGCAGCGCCCGCGAGCTGTACGGCCGGATCGGAGAGGCGTTCGGCATCCACCCCGCCCAGGTAGGGCCGGCACGGCCGCGGCCCGCCCGCCTCCGCAGCGCCCGAGGGCGCCGGGGCTGCCGCACCCGCCCTGCCCGGGCATCCACGGGCTGGTGCGGACCTGCCCGCTTGTGGGAGGAAAAAAACCTCCTTTTGCTGTTCCAAATGAGCGCTACCATACGGGAAAAGACATAAGTGTGACTGCATTTAACTCTTACGTGGTAAAAACAATGGTCCTCTTGATCAAAACTCCGGTGTCTCGGTTGCCCTGTTGCCAGCTGCTGTTTGACACAGCTCTTAGGCGCTGTTTCATTCCAGTTAAAAAAGGGACAACGGGTTTAGGAGGCTAAATACCCAGAATGAAGGCATTGGAAGGGGAGGGGATGTGGTATAAACTCTCTGAATCGTACTACATTTTAAACTTTCAGCCGAAAGTGATGTTTGGAAAGTTTTCTGCTTTGCCAGCTAATTATTTTTAAAAGGCTCACTGTTCAAATTGAGTTACTTAGGTCTGTAAAAGGATTCTTTTTAAAGCTCTACTGCCCTTTTGATCTTTTCTTTTCTGAGCCGTGTTCTAAACATTTGTTTGGATAATGATTCATTTGTGTTTGTAAATGCATTGTTTTCTCTTAGTTAAAAGGTAGTGGCCATATCAAGTTCTTCCTATGTGGTTCTGTGAACCTTAACCTCTGAGAGGCAAGTTGAAACACAGGGCTAACATTTCATTATGCCTACGTGTGGCTGTGCAGCTTTCCTTGTTTTCTTCTTTGTAGATGACTTTTAAAAAAAGTTGTAAAGACTATTACTACGACAGGCTTTGTTCTGAGTTTGCTGTGGCCTGACGTAGCATTTCAAGCAGTAAATTGTAAAGGGAAAGTGGCACTAGCAGTGAACACAGTTTAACCAGTCACAGTTGCATTAAGTAATTAAGAAGCAATGCATCCATATCCCAAACCTTCCCAGCTGCTTTCCGACCTTCTGCTCCTTTGTTTTCTTTTCATCCTGAGCTGCTGTTCCCCTTTTGTTCTGTTCCATCTCAGCTATACCTTTTATTCTCAAGTTCTCATAATTACCATATTGTCTTCTATTTTAGTTTTCTTCCTTTCATGTTGAACTTTTGGCTCCACTGACTTGAGAAAGAACTGCTTTCACAGAGAAATTTAATTTTGTATGAATGGTGTGCTCCTGTTTCTCCTGCTAGATGTATAATCTGACACCCTCAGAGGCTTTAGAGGAAGCACCACATATCATGAGCATATATTGCCAGCCTTGTGTCAAACTAGAGAAATTTCTTATTTTCTTTTTCTCCCTAATGTTTCATTCCTTTTAATTTTTTAAGGTGGCTTATTGCTAAAAATGGCTGTAGGATTATTGCTGGAGGCACTGAACTTAGAACCTTTTACTTTAGAAATTAATTTGGCTTTAAGAAAGTTATATGAAGTGAAAATAGTGAACAAAGGTATTTCCTGGTGTAAAGGTGGCATAAGAGTGAAGTGAAGACCAGAGAGTCGTGCAATAGAATTTTGCTTAGAGACAAGATAGATCAGTGAACAGCCAAGAAATGTGAATTTATTAGAATTTATTTTAAATGGTATTATCTATTCGTTAAAACTGCTTTTGGACAGATAATCTGGTGTAAAGAATAATGCCAGAAGCTACATCTCTGCAAACTGAAAGATGCTGAGGTACTCAAATGCCATTTGTAGGTGTTGCCTGTCTAGGAAAGTTTCAGTGACCCAGCTCTGCTGAAGCCTGTGATACCTGACTGCCTTTGGAAACAGGTCCTATCACAGAGATCTCAGCCTGTAGTGGCTGAGCTGGAAAACCGTGAGGGGGAGTGGAGGGGAAGAGCTCCTTGTAGAGAGGATTCAGATGCCTTTTGCAGAGGTGAATACATTTAATATGATATGTGAGTTCACCTTTTGCAGAAGTGAATACATTTAATATGATATGTGAGTTTACCAGAGGGTAGGCAAGAGTATGGATTCTTGGATAAATTCCTGCCTAAATGTTTAAATACAATTCTGAATGAGCTATACTTGTAATGTCACTTCTTTTGACTCCACATGGTTACAGCACCTCTTTTCCTCTTTGGATCCCATCTCCCAGGACCAGCTGAGTTTAGCTTCTGCTGGAGAATCCTTTCCAGGTTCTGTGATTGACTGGCACCAGTGACAGAGAGAAGTTTGTATAAAACTCAGTATTTGTCAGACAAGCACTGACAGAAACTTCTGTGTAGACCTGGATTATGAGTAGTGTGGCATGGGGACAGGACAAGGTGGGTATAGCTTCAAAGGGGATGTTTGCTAGGTATCTGTGAAGGAGTGAGACATAATAGCAGCTTTCTGAGGCTTTTCCTGTACTCATTTTTTCTTGTAGCTATGTTATTCTTCCCCCATCTTCCTAGGTGAATATATATTTGTTACCTCTTTTGAGCTGAAGGGTAGGCAGAAGCCTCACTTTCTGCCTACCTCTCTGACCCCATCCAGCATTTCTTCTTTTATCTGTCCAATGTGACTGTTCTTTCCACAGGGAGGAGGAGTGAATATGACTTCTAACAATAGATAGCCTGTGTCACGGTCACCAAAACTGTGGGAAAAACAAAAACTCTCCAACATTTTTTTATGTTAGAGAATTAATGCATTACTATATTCTGGCCAGGATGTGCAGTATAAATCATTTCATCCACACAAACCCAGGTTGTGCAGTGAAAATCATTCCATCACACATAATTCCTTATCAGAAGTTTTCACACATACAGGCAAAACCCAAAGAAATTATTGTTCACTGGTCTTAAATTACGCAATTCTTAGTATTCAATCTCCTATTGGTTATTGATCCTTTCACTTTTGATGCTAATTTGGTCCTCATTCTTCAGTTCTTTTATCGGTCTTTTCCCAGACCAGGTGTCTCTGGCCATGCCAGGGGGTGATGTTCGGGGTAATGGTCGTTAATGTTCACTTATCTCCTGTGTATCTTCTGGCTAGTCCCAATCTATGGATGTTAAAATTTTAAATTTTAAACCCCGCTGAAGAGTCTTGTGAAGAGAAACCCTCCTCCTGGGCAAAGGAGAACAAACCCCTGACTAAAGTTATGTGAAAAAAGGTCAAAGTTGTATCATTTCCAGCATCATTATTGGGAGTGTTGTTCGAGGTAGATCACATTTTTCTTGACTTTTAACTTAATTACTTCAACAGGCTTTCAACAAGAAAGCACAGAACTAAAAAAATATAGATAGATAGATGCAGCTCTTAAATAACAACACAACCCACTCACAGTTACGTGTATGTTTCTATTTGCATAAATAATAGAACTATCTCCTCCTATTTTTTCTATGGAGGTTGAAGTAGGAAAAGTATTGGAAAAAGTATTTATGTGTAGCTATGGCCTTTTAGGATTACTACTCCACTCTGACTATAGGGAATGTAGCAGGGAATGTAATGTTCCTTTTAAGGGTGAGAGTGCTGGGTGCAGCCTGTATGATAAATAAATGAGCGCTGACTGAAGGACAATGTGGGTCTGTTAAAGCATTTGGTGGCGGTGTGCTCCTGTGAGAGCACATGGTAGGGCTTTAAAGTATTCAGAGTAGCTTATCGGGCACAGAGAACGTGGATATTAAAGTCCAGCTGTAGCAGGGCTATTTCTTGATCAGGTAAGAAGGGAATGGTAACCCATAAAAGCTGTATGGAATTGGTTTGTCTACTTGCAAGTTTCTTTCACATTGGGAGGAATTTTGCATCACAAGGGTAATTCAGGAAAAGAGACCTTTCTGGCAGCAGTAAGGGCAGAAATGCAGCTCCCTCTTTCTCTTCCAGTAACAAGAGTCCAGCTGCTGAGCTTGTGTGTGGGCTGTTGTTGCACAGGCCTTGCCTCCTCATGCTAAATAGTCAAGCATACATTAAATTTTCATAGAAGTATTTGATTTAAACCTGTTCAATTTAAACTTTTATGAAAGCCTACTGACAAATAAGCCACTGCTGAAATTTGTGTTTCTGAACAAAACTGTCCTTTTAACAATAAAAAATCTGAAGTGTGTTTTAGAGAAAAGAGTCAGCTTGTAAAATTCTCATCATCAAAATGTTGGAAGTTTTATTGTTATGCTTATCTGTCGAAACAAATTGCTCACAATCACGCCTACAGATTGAATACTTTAAATGAGCAAACTTAACACTCCCTACAAAACACCTCCTCCCCAACCCTGTGGCAAGAATTGTTTGCTTGCTGTTTCCCTAAGCAGTGTTAAATGTCACACCCATATTGCATGTGATGCTTGCTATGTGGTTTTCAAACATTTTAATTGAAAGTATTTGAAATATTAGTTTAGTATGGAAATAATTGGATGGCAGAATTTACACTGTAATACTTGTGTACAAAAAAATCCCCAACAAACCCTAAACAACAAAAAAAAAAAACCCAACCAAATCCCAAAGCGAACAGCAAAACACTGAGTGCTTATTTTATAAGACTTTGAATGTATTGACCAGCTGAATACCTGACAGTACCAAAAGCACACCAGAGCTTGGAGGAGCTGGTTACTCTCCCTGTTGCTGAAGCTGGTCAAGGCTCCCACATTTTCCTTGGGGAAGATAAAGTGAATGATACCAGAAAATGCGTTGGTGATTTCTTGATATGATGACATCCACATATATAGGGAAATATGTCAGTGGGTGTTACATCTTGCTCAGAATTAAAATTCTCAGTTCCCTGCCTCTTAAACAGAAAATGATTATGGTCTCTGTAAAGTTAGGTGAGATTTTTAATACATTTTCAATAGCTTCTGGGTATGTAACCTATCAATCAACTTATTATTGAGTTTTTCTCGTGGTGTCAACTCAATATGGAAGATGAGAGTAGAATTAATATATAGAACAAGCAATATGGTACTGCATATATACTTTATGTAACACATCATGTAACCCTCTTTTTCTTAGCTAATACCATTTCTTTATATAACACACAGTATAGCCCTGGTTGGCTAATGTGGTCTCTTGCAATTGAAAATATGGATGCACTGAACAATCTGTTAGTAATCTTACTGGATACGTCTATTTTATAAACTTGTGCATAAGCCCCTAGTGTCCAGTGACATGGAATTTCCTTGTTCTGAGTGCTGCAAAAGATAACTCTTGGTGAAGGAGGTATCCTAGATACTTTGTGACTGATGTAACAGTTCTGATTTATAATATCTTGCTGAAGTTGGCATGAAATATTCACAGCACTGATATGCTGAATTAAAGCCCATGCCAAATGCCTAAGTTTTAGGATAAGGACAGAAAAGACTTAACAATGAGAGTTGCACATTGAATTTTTTTCATGCTTCGTTTTTGAATAAGGAAATTACTATTAAAATATGCAAAAGTTTGAGTGAGTGGAAGCTGTCATTTAAGTATTCAAGTATATAATCTGTCATTAGGCACCAATATTAAACTTATGTAAAATCTATGAAAAAATACCATTTTTGAATCAGTAGGTCTCAGTTGTGTACAAATAAAGCTATGCTGTAACTGGTAGATGGTGTAGTGATATATCTTTCTAGGTAGATACATCTTTAGTACATTACTCTTTGCATATATCTCTTCTGAGAAAAAGCGGTTGTTCACTAAAGAGGATGAAGAATGATTTAAGTTTTATTTTTGACTGGCTGATGCTCTCTTAGCCTTGTGGTTAGCACAGAAGTGACTCACAAAAAATTCTGCAGACTTATAGGCTGTAGTAGGAATGCCATCCAGATGAAGATCTATAAAGAGAAACTCTGGATCAAGTTTCTAAATATCACATTTCTGTTCTGTTGCCAATTTTATCTATTCAAAGGTGTGACAGTATTTACTAGATTGTCTGTTTGACAAGGTCAGATGAAGGATGCTAATGTCTAAAATGTAAAGACAGTGCTTGTTATTCATTGCAGGAACAATGAACAGAGAACTGAGCTGCGGTTTTAAACTGGCAAAATTATGTAGCTTGAGAGAGCTGAAAATGTGTATATGGACTTGATATAATCTGTTTTATTTTTTTTTGTTTAAAAAAGAGCTTGCCATTAGAGATTGTTATTTATTTTTTTTCGATTTTATACTTAAAACCAGATTAATTTCCCTAGGTGTTGTTATATCTAGAGTATTGCTTAACTGAAAACCTTTGCATTACCTGAGCAAATAAAACTAATGTGTATTAAGGGTGTGCTGTTACGACTTTCATTGTTAAATAAGGTGTTAGATTGCAGTGGATGTTTGATGGATTAGATGAGATAAGCAAGTAGCCATTCAAGTAAGGCTGTTTGGTGGGGGGGGTTGTTTGTTTTGTTTTTGAAAACAACAACTAAACAAGACCTCCATCAAGAAATACAATCTCTCTATTAAGTTTCAGTCTTTTAAGATCAAAACCCCCATAGTTACATAATCTAAGTTCTAGAAAGCTCCAGAAAATTGAATGCCCTCTGTGAAATATATCAGTAAAAGTACCCGCTCTTTGTTTGACCTGGAATCAATTCAAACAGGTTGGTGCCAGTGATGCCAGAAGGAAAGAAAAGGCATGTGTGGTGTTGTGGAAAACACGTGTCTTTGCCTTAGTGAAGCAGATTTTAGGGATTCTCCAAGTTTCTCTTGGAGCGCAGAGTTTCTCTGGTTTGGCTGCTCCCTGTGCTGTGCGGTGCTGCCCAGGAGGAATGTTCCCTGTGTGCTTCCCTTGGGCCTCACTCCTCTCCTGCTGCAGCCTGGAAAGGCTTGGGCACGTGTCATTACTGTAACTGTGATGGGGCATGTTGGGCTTGGCCAAATTCCTTCATGCAGCTCCATGATGGGCAAAAGCATCTCTGTTCCCAAGCAGTACAGATGGATTCCTCTCACCCTGCCTATGCCCAGGACAGGAAACATCCCTGCTGAAGAACTGGCGTAAGTGTAGGGAGGAAAAGGACTCCCTGATATTCAGTGCTGAAGGGAAATCCCTCAGAAAATTGATTTATAAAGAAGCAATTTGACCTTTTTATTAAGGCTTGTCTTTACTGGAACAGGGATGACCCCAACTCATGCTAGGGAAAGGTAGAACTAAGCAAGCCTCATTGTGCTCTGAGCTAACAAGGGAACACATGGAGCAATAAAAAGCATTTCATGCTCTCTCATGACTCTTTAAAAAGTTTTGATAAACTCTCTTTTTTTTTTCTCCTATTAAATTGCTTTCAACCAATCAAGCTTTAAAGTAGTCCTTAGTGATCTTCGAATTGGGTGGAATTCAAGGTGGGTGAATGATGAAACAAAAGATGGTGATGGCTGTTCAGTTTGCTTTCTCTGACATCTGGTGCAAGCTGTACGAGCTCAAGATGCCTCTCTCAGGGCTGGTGTGCTGAGACAGGCTTTGAGAGGCTGCTCACACAGGTAGGTCTCTTTCCTGTGTTCCCTGCCAGTTCTTGCCTGCAGTTTGAGCTACTGATGCTTTCTGTTGTGTGTGGATGGAGTTTATACCTTCTCCTGGTGCAGCTGGAGAAGAAGGGGGATCATTTTAGCTCCGGACCTCTCCCAGGGACCTGAACTGTGCTCTCATTTTAGCTTCCTATCAAGCTCATCAAACCTAATACACTGTTAATGTGTTTGCTTTCCTTCTGCACAGATCATGTTTTGCACTTTGAACACTCATAAAGTGGATATGGACAAGCTCTTAGGTGCACAAATTGGCCTTGAAGATTTCATATTTGCCCATGTGAAAGGACAACGAAAAGAAGTGGAAGTTCTTAAAACTGATGATATGCTGGGGCTTACCATTACAGACAATGGAACTGGCTGTGCCTTTATAAAGGTAAACTTAATTACCAGTGCAATACTTTGTTCTATAGAAGCTTCTGTTACTATTATAGGTTAATTATTGGTTTAATGATCCTTTAGAACTATAAAATCTTTTATTATCATATATATGGTAAGTAAAGATAAAAGTTGCTTTTCTTTAGGTACGTAATTCAAAATTAGTTCAGCTAATCTGTACTGCATGTCATTCAAAATCAGTTCATTTGTTCATTGCTTCTGTAATGTGTATCAGCTTTACAATGAGACCATTGTATCTCCTGAGCTACCCTGAGGTGGTAGGTGTTAGATACTGCTTGCATCTGCCCCCTCCTGTTTTAAACGGATTTTCTGATGTCATTTATTAGATGCTTATAGAACTTCTGTCACTCATGTGATAATGAGATCATGTTCTTCCAGTCTTTGGTGTTCCCAGGCAGAAGCCTTTGTGCTGCACAAGAGTAGGAGCAAGTACAGTGGTATTTCAGCTTTCCAGTACTGTTGCCTTAGATAGGGTGAATTACAAGGATATGGATTAACACAATTTACCACAATGAACTTGAGTAGCAAGTGTGGGCAGTAACATATACAATATGTTAATCATAATTGCTTTCCTTCTCCTCTTCTTTATGACCTAGAGGCAGTATGTTTTGAGACAAGTAGAGGCTGAGGAAATGATGCTGCCCTTCTTGCTAGACTAGGTATTAGGAACTTTAATCACATTTTCTGCCTTTTTGAGATTCTTTGCTCTAATATACTCCAATTACCCATTATTAGTGAGGCATTAGCAATTATCTTTGATTACTGCTGCCCCAATCACTGTTCTCATTGTAAACAGAGCTTCTTGTATGGAGAGGTTGTATTTTCTGTTCATTCCTTAGCTACCATGGCTATAAAACAAGACACTGTTTAGAAATCAGTTTGCTTGTCTTTGTTGTGGAAAAATGTGACTGAGGTCATGTTTGTGAAAGTCAAGATGCAGTGAAGGTTTCACTAAGCATTTTGGAAAAATCATAGCCTAACTTCTATGTTTAAAGAACAGTGAATTTCTAGTGATGGCATCCATACAGCCCATAACATCCAGTCATGCTGCTGCTTATGTGGCATTTTAAAAGAAGGCACTGAAAGCAGTGCTTCAGTGAGCAGAGTTCATGTGTGCAGCACTGGGCAGTGACACTCCCTTTGTGCTTGCTTGGTTACAGGCAGAGAGATCAGCCCTCACACAGACTACTGCACAATTGGAGCACACTGGAAAACCCTCACAACATTAGCCAGACAAGCTGTAATTTCCAGTAAATTGTGTAAAACTCCTCTGAGCAAATATATATTTTTCCTTGCACTAGTCTAATAATAAGCATTGTAATGAAAATGGTGTGGTCTTCAAGGGAATGTGTAAATTTTAAGGAGTTTCTCGGAGCTTACTTTGTTGTTGTTGCAGATTTAGCTTGTGGATCTTTTAAACTAGCACAGAAAACACATATACAAAATTAAAGCTGCATCTTTTTTTTTACTTTGTTGTCTAGGTAAAGGGATAAGCAGAGAATGTCTCTAGAGTTTTATAGGTTTGTTTTTGCTTCTATACATATATTTTCCTTGAAAATTTGTAACTATGTCCCATTCTTAATTAAGAATTAATACTAAATTTACTGATTGGTGGGTTATTGAAGGTTGCTATGGATTGTAGTTATTTTACTGCATTTTGAATAGCAGGGAGTTTTCTAGGTTTTATGTGGTAACCCGACCAATTTTAAACCTGACACTGAACTGCAGAGTTTTTTCCTGTGAAATTTAATCTTGTTTTGCCTTACCAAGGACAAAACCTGGTGTCATTTTGCGTTCACAAATTTGTTTTTGCGGTACACGGGCAGGTGGGAAAAAGTATTATGGAGTCAAATTAGCATTCGAAGAACAGCAGTAGAACTTGAAGTGTGACTGAGTGGTGTACAAGGAGACATTATCAAATGGAGTCGGCATTACATAGGAAATATAGATTCTCATAGCTTCTCAATGGACTGTAGAGCACTTGAAATACAGGCACTTGCATCTTAATTACTGTGACAATGTAGCTTGACTGTCTCAGTCAGTTAACTTGGAGTGATGATAAAAAGTGACACAAATAATAGCCAGTGAATATTATTTTAACAGTTTTAATGTTAAAAAGAATCCAAGTGCAGAAGAAATCTAAATGAATATTCAACGTGTAGACTACACATTAATTGAAACTGAGAGGGACAGGTTTCGAGTCCTGGTGACAGAAGCACATTTGGCACAAAAAGGCTTCTCTTTGGTGCTAGGAAGAGTTAAACTCAGCCTGAAGCTTAAAATCATCAACTATAGGACAGTGCGAGCTCTCACACTTCCCACTGACTCTCAGATGGAGGCACATGTGTGGGCTCAGACATGCACAGGGGCTGGGAGCAGCTGCTGGGAGGATTGCACAGCCAGGCTGGCTACAGTGGGAGGTGGCAATGTGTTTATCTGCCTTGTCTCACTGTTATCTCACACAAAGTTAGCCTGAACCACGTCCGTCTTTGCTGAAAAGATTGTATTCAGGAACATATTAGAATGAAATTTGTATCTGCAAAATATAAGATATTGTACTGTGTCATAGCTATTCTTTTCAATATCCATATAGTAATGGTTTATGTGATGTATGCACACCATGAACAAATATGATAGTATGCAACAACAGAATCACCGAAATTGAAAGTGTGATAAATCATAGAGATATTTAAATGTTTTTCCCCATACTTTTTAAATTGCACTTCATAAAAGCTATAACTTCTGTTATGACCTTTAGACTATTTATGTTATCTGTGAGATGGCAGTTAGAAGATTTTCTTATTATTTATTGTTTCAGAGGATAGCCTTTAATATACAGCTATATAGCTTGATGAGGAAAGTGGTAGTTTCACCACTGGGGATGGGTCTTATTAAGATCAGCCCTTTGCTGTATATAATTTTTTACTAAGTCTCTGGACCATACTTGAGAAGAGAAAAATTCTCTTCCTATGCTTGTCAAGCTACCAAATAGAAAAACTTGAATAGACATTCACATTACTGAGATGTCTGTGATCTGTTTTAAAGCACAAAAATATTATATTATTCAGAACTCTTTATTTCTAAAGTGTCGTTGCATTTTTTTCCCATCTGATTGTATATTCAAAGCTTATTAAAATACTTTGTTTGAAAAATAATGCTTTTCAAAATGTTTTATGATAATCTTATCGACAAAACGCTGCTGGAATAATAAGCTCAGTATTGATGTTGTTAACTGACATTCTTGAAACTTGGTGGTGAAACTCTTAAAAATGATCACCTTTAAATAAATATTTCTAATTCTGTGGTGTTTTTTTTTTAAACAATAGCGAATCAAAGAAGGCAGCCTTATGGACCAAACCAAAACCGTCTGTGTGGGCGATCACATAGAGACCATAAATGGAAAAAATGTGTCAGAGTATCGGCATTATGAAGTTGCCAAAATGCTGAAAGATCTGGAGAAAGGTCAGAAGTTTAAGCTGGAGTTGGTAGAGCCTTTGAAAGCATTTGGTGAGTGACCTGACTGTCCACCTTGCTCAGTAAAACACCTTGGTGGTAAAATCCCAACATTGAATTACATTGTGAGTTTATTTTCAGAATGCAGCCAGGTGTCCACCTGTGGTAACATAATGACTACAAGAAAGTACATTTAGTTTTTTTCTTTCAAGTGGAAGATTTATGAATGGATTTTCTTCCATCTTGCTTTCTTCAGCAGTCATCCTGGTGTGGGTTACCTCAGCCTGAGCCTTAGTCAGTCTCTTTTGCCACTTCATGATTTTGCAAAATAAGAACAGGAATTGTTTCATAGATACGGTTTTAAAGCATGGATCACTTCACTGATGTCCTGATCCTCAAAACTCCTTTTTTTGATACATAATCTCTGCTGTTCTGTGTGTCAGTCTTTTCTATTTCTTTACTGGGATCTGTGCTCTCTAATGCAGAAGGAGTCTGCAGCACTGTCTGGGATTCCCCAGAACACCTCCTTTGCTGCCTGCCTGCCTGTTGTCCCTCTCCCCAGCCTTTCTGTGGCTCTCCAGTCATGCAGCAGGTGTGCTCAGAATTGGAAGAAAGCAGAATTGCAAAGTTCTGTCTCTGCTTGCCACCTGCATGATATGAGCAAGTGCTGCTTAAACAGGAGGAAGGCATACTTACTGCTAATTCTTGTATATATTAGTTCTATCAATGTAGCAAACAAACAAACAAGACAGGTCTTGCTCAGGCAGTCAAAATAGAGACTGAGTTACAATTGTTTTTATCTCAATTTTTTTTTTGATCCCCTCCCCAAACCATGTAGTATTTTCCTGTAATAAAAGCTTCAAAATAGTGCTAAATTATAAATTTGTATGAGGTCTTCTGCACACCTGCAATAACAGTCAATTCAATATCACTGTCTTCACTACAGCAGCAAAAATTTTAAATGTTTATTTTTCAAATGTTTTTAGTGTATTAGTAGTTTACAGCTACTGTTATACACCAGTCTTGACACTTGGTGTCAGAATAGCAGCAGAAATTGAAAATGAGAGAAATGCAAAGATTTCTTTTTGCTTTTGCAGCTTCTGTGAAGAATGAGAGTCATGAGTTGATCTCTAATGTGTTTGTATATAAGTTAGTACTGCTGTTAAGTGAATGTGTATGTTATACATTATGCTAAAGAATTGCATATGTTGTCTATCACAATTAGTAATGCAGCAATACCTTTTTTAATGTGGGTCTATAATTTGTGTTCAATGCTAGAAGTATTACACAGTCTGTTTGTAAAGAGCAGGGTAAATCAGCATTTGATTAATGACTTCAGCCATAATTTAATATATTTACTTTAGTCAGGTGACTAAAATACCTTTTAGTCTGCCTGTGATGTAGAGGAGGAAATGCAGTGATTTCACAGCAATACTTTTTTTCTGACATTGATTGAAGAGGCAACCAGAGCTTTGTGGACAGATATTTTGGAAGATGCACGCTATTTTTTACACTACAGAAATTAACTTGCAAATTGCAGTGCTCAGTAGGTTAAAACATCCTGCAGTTAGGCTTCAGGCACAAAGATAATGCTTAAGCTGTAGTTTAAGCACTAAGAATAGCCCCAGAGGAGATGACAGACAAGATCCGGGTCCTGCTGGACAAGTAGGTGCTGAATTCCTGTTAATTTCAACAGAATTTGGTGAGGATACAGAAATAAGAGACGAGCCTCTGTGTGAAGTTACTTTTATTTTTCTCCCTCTGAGCAGAATGTGAAATAAGTGTAATTTACTGGTTGGACATCCTTCTACCATGTACACACAGACTGTCTCAGCTGCTCTAGGCAAGGCTTGTAGCACAGAAATAAAGATTTTTACCAGTCACAAGCTGGCCCTCTGTGAATTGTGAAAACTTAATAGAAACAAAGTAAAAGCAGCATAACACAAACTCTGCATTTTAATTATGTGAACATGGTAAATAATATCTGTGATTAGGCAGAGTGTTTTGGTCTGAAGTACTGCAAATAAAGGTAATGTCAAATCATGGGTTTTAAGGTGGTAATGGTGACAGAATTTGAAAAAAATGTTTTTTTTATCAGGAGTGACTTTTTGAAACAAGTTTAGTGGAAATGACAATCTTAAGGATTTTTAAACTGTTCTTGAAGCAATGAAAGGATTAAGAAAAAGGGTTGATCCTAAGTATATATATAAGACACTGTGGCATACCTATTTGTATCATAAAAACTAATAAAATTTACTTTTCAAGGCCTGTTCAGTATAATAATCTAGATTTTTGACTAGTTATGTAAGAATGAGTTGAAATCTATCTGAGCAAAATTAATATAATATGTTAAAGTATTGCCTTCAAGAAGAACTTATTAGAAAGGCCTGATATTAAGAGGAGGAATAATCTGTTAGATAAAACAGGACAATTAAAAGCAGTTCTGCAAAATTGTCTCCTCTCTTTTAGCACTTTCCAGATTCACTATGTAACTCCCATGTCAGTAAGTAAATTAAAGCCTTGCCGTTCTTGAATGTTAAATTGCATCCTGGAACAAGAAACCCAAACCTTAAATGATTCCATGCTCCAGTTACTAACTGGGGTGTCCTTACCCAGGATTAAACAAGAAACGCTGAATTCAGTTAAAGGAAACTTTGTGTAAACCAGATACTCTTCCTGGAGATTTATCAGCTGTGAAATAATTTTGGTGAAACCAGTGGAAAACCTCCTGCAGATCTGCTTATGGCCACTTCAGCTCTGTGAGTGCTGATAAGCAAATTGTTAGCTCAGCTCAATGTGGCTCATCATCACCTGCTTAGCAGGAGTGTTTGCACCATTGCATCAGTGAAAGATAGAAATGTTGCAATGCTAAAGCTGCTGTGTGTTCTGTCTGTAAAGACCAGAATAAATCTGCAGTTGGCTGATGACTTCGGCTGCTATCTAATATAAAGGTATAAATACTCTTCTGTAAAATAGGGAAATAAACTTATACAAGGTGCATATATGAAATGAATGCCATAGGCCTGCTTAGATATATTGGTCAATAGAAGGCCTAGCCTCTGTGCAGTTGAGAAGATATTAGAATATAAAGAAAAGGAAATGTCGGCAAAGCTAATCTTAGAATAGTTAATTTATAATTAGATTTTTACATAGTTTAGATCTCAATTAGAATAAAATATGAAGATATTATAATAACTGAAACAGATGCCTCATATTCTGTTGTACTGTATACATAATTTTGTTTGGTATTTTATTTTTGTTGGATTTTTTTTTGTCTTTAGAGAAGCTGGAACCAAGGTCCAAAGGCAGAACTGTGCCAGAGGCTAAAATCTCCAAAGGGAGAGAAACACTTCGCCTGAGAACCAAAGGCCCTGCTACTGTGGAGGAAGTGGTATGGTGTGGTCTATGCCTTTCAGTAGTTTAATCACCTAGATTCTGATTTATTCTTCCCCAAGGCTGATAAGTAGGAAGGAAAAATGTGGATGTTACAGAGCTTGTGGGACTAAAGAGAACAACTGAAGTTGATGACTAGCAGGGATAGGATG
Organism: Acridotheres tristis; assembly: GCA_037013685.1. NCBI lineage: Eukaryota > Metazoa > Chordata > Aves > Passeriformes > Sturnidae > Acridotheres > Acridotheres tristis. The sequence goes on from CM072895.1 coordinate 12,831,923, forward strand.
GGGCTGAAGAGCCTGGAAGCAGAGAACCTATATTTAGATGTCATGGATTACATGGATGAATTTAAGGCAGATTAGACCAAGGAGTGCTGAAAAGAAGGCAGGGGGAAAAGAGAGGTGGGATGGTTGTGAAGAAATTGTTCCATTTCTGACGCCGAAATGTACAGGGTTGGTTTAAGGATTGTTCTTAAGAGAGGCTAATTAGATACATTGACATGAATTTGTGCAAAACCAGGATTAGAGTTTGAATAAATGTTATGTATTCTGGGTTCTTCTGATGAGGATTTGATAGAGACCTGTATTGTCAGGAGATATAAGGCCCCTGTTCAGTTTGAATGTGTAAGCTGTGTGGCTTGATATTAGGAGGAAAGCTTATGTTTGTGAGAAGAGGGAAGGAGAGTGGAATAGTGTGTTTTATCTGTCGATTTTGTAAGTCTGGGTGGTGAAGGTAAGGATAATCACTGGCACATTGCTGGTCGTTTTGAAATCTGCATGGGTGTAATCATACTTTTGCTCTTTTCTCCCTTTATTCCAACAAAGCCAACTGAAGTTGAAGAAAAAGCAATTAAAAAAGTGGATGAGCTTCTTGAAACATACATGGGCATAAGAGATATTGAATTAGGTAAGTTTTTAGCAGATACATTACTACAAGATTAAATAATTTCTCATTTTCTATAGTCTAAAATTTATTGAGTACTTTAGTCTCTGGATGTAAGTGAAGCAGAATTTGTCCAGCCTGCAATCTCAATAACTTGCCTGTAGTTCTACAAATGAGTTTGTCTGATAAAAGAATCTTCCTCCCACTTCAATCCTTATGATGTAATTGCTCAATCAATCTATTCTTTCTGCACATTATCTGTACGCTGCTGCATGAATTTTTTAGTTGTTTGCTATAACTGTCACCACTTTGTTCTTTCCGGCATCTATTTCCTAGTGGATCTTGTGTGTGCCATGGTTAAGGATTCTTAAGGATAAGTATGTTTATTTGTTTTTCTGCCCCTTGGCATAGACACATCAAAGTTGATTGCTAAGGTTTGAACCTGAGATCTTCGTCAGTGAACAAGCAACTATTTAGCAAGGGAACTGACAGAATAATTACACAAATTTATCAAAATATCTAAAACCTGTGGTCCGATGAACATGTGAAAACTTACAGAATATTTAATAGTTATAAAAATCATTAATTTATAATGAAAGAAACTACTTAAACCCAGCATCATAAGTTCCTTAAAGATGCACCAAACTTGTCCTTGCAGCTGTTGCTTTTCTTTGTTATTCTGACAACCACTAAATAGGAATTTTTGTTTGTGTGGGAAGAAGCTGCAGTCTAGCTGTTGTAGTCTCCTGTGGCTGGTAGTCCTCCTAGGATCTTGTGGAACTGCTGGAACTGAGACAAAGAGGAAGGTATTTATTATTATGGTAATATCTTAAAAGAATCAGCCAGAAAAAGGAAAGAATAAGCTAAATGGCAAGCGATCTTGAAAAGAAAGCTTTCATGAGAGAGAAGTGGAAAAGGCAAAGCACACGAGAAAATAGGTCTGGCATGAAGCTCCAGAGGGCAAAGCATCAAGGCTGGAGGGGCCTTGAGAGGAATGAGAACAAAAAGTGGTTATCTGAATAGCCAAAAGGCCTTTGTTGGCTGCTCCTACCAGCAAGCATCTGTTTGGCAGATTCTACTAGTTTTCTCAGAGGAAAAAAACGTAAGTAAAACAGTATTTGTCCTTCAGTCTAAGGTAGAAGTGGGCTTCCTGGCATAGAAGAGAGGGCAGAGCTGCCCAAAATTTGAGTTCTGTTTTGTAGGTTCTATCTGAACTTTCCTATTCCCGGGAACCTAGAAGTTCTCAAAATTTCTTTTCCCAGCAACTCTAATATGTGATGCTGCTGCCGTGTAACACACTCCTGGGAGTCCTGTGTGGTGCTGAGCCATGTTTAGGTTAGGGAGAATTCCATGTTCCATCTCACTCCTGCAACCTCTGTGCCTCAGTCCCTCTCTGGCTCAGGCTTCAAAGCTCCGAGTCCCCTGCCAGCTGTCCCTCTGGGAGCTGTTTTTGTGCTGCAGCTGTTGCAGTCCTGGCTCAGGCTGGGCTTCTGGAGGCTCCTGTCCTTGCAAGTTACTTCCAAGGTCCCCAGGCTCCTTGCCTTACAGGAATAAGCAGCTATAGGTGCTCTGCTTTTGGTGTCCATGTGAACAGTCCTGTGGGAACTGGTGTTCCCTGTATTTTTGGCTCTCAGTACTGTAAACAGGATGGCTCTTGCACAGTAGACTGAGAAGTTCAGCTTTCAACACATATGGTTGAGTTAATAACCAAGCACCTGGTAGAGTTTTCCCATGAATTCCTTGACATTTTTTTCCACTTAAAAAGATCTAATGCCCTTCATCTTTGAGTATGTAGTTTGAAAACTTAAAAAAAACAAACCTTAAAAGAATATTCAAAGAAGGAGGAGGTCTTTGTTCATAGAGAGGCTCTTTTCTTCCCAGCTGTGTGGTTGTTTTGTCCCTCAGCTCTTCTTTTCTTCCCCAAAATGTAGTGAAACCAAGAGAAGCTGTCAGAAATCAAAGACTATAGGGTTCATGTAGCTTTAGTTTGCACCTTTGAAGCCATATCCTGAAGTTCAAATCTGAGTCAACAGCCAACCGTGATGACTCAAACCCCCCAACTTTACCATTTTAAAACAATTAAACAGCTCTAGGATTCTTTAGGAAAGGAGAGCTAATCACCTGTCACAAATCTGTTCAATTAACACATGTCAGTTTTTCACACACTGGATGTGATCAGTCACCCATGAAAATGAAATATGAGGAAAAGATTCATTCAGAGAATGCCAATCACCACTTACCTCGAAATTTCACTCATTACTCAAGCCAGATTAGTTGAAAATGCAAGTCATCACAATGTGCAGCTGACAAGTGATTAAGATCTCAATCATTGCTCACTTCCATGCACTTCTGTTTGTCAGAATCTTTGGATGTCAGTTAATGTTATTCTTTCATCTCCATTAAAATGACACTTCCATGGTGTGATTGAATTCTGAAACAGTGCCCCAGTTTTAAGCCCTAAGTTAGGAAGAAAGGAAAGAAAAACTAATGTTAAATTGGAGACCGAATTAAAGGTGAGATAAAGCCCTTAATTTTTGCATGGTTAAGTATCTTGACAGTTTCAAGAATGGCTGACTAAACCTACACACAAAGCCCTAGGCTGAACCAAAATACATGGAAATTGTTGAAGAAAATCACTTTTTTCCAGCACAGTTTAAAATTTTTATTTTCAGAGATCTGAATGCTGATGAGAGTTACATACTTGTTTTGGATGCATTTTTACCTTTTTACTTCCGTACTCCTTTGTACTGAAAACTGGACTTAATCCAGAGAAGGGACAGTTGGCTCTGGAAATGTATTCCTCAACCATTTTATGGGCACATTAGAAATTGGGCCAGGGCTTTACTTCAGCATTCTTTAAAACATAAATACACAGCTGAGAGATAATTCAGGTTATTTTAAATTCTACAAGCATACTTTCTGGTAAAGGAATTTGAGCAGTTGAATAATAGGAGCAACTCAGGAAACAGTGTTAGTGAAAAATATTGGCACTTATTTTTTTTTAAATCACTAAGACTTGAATTGTTATGGACTGTATTTAATCCCAAAAATTCTCAGTGGGAGCAAGCCTGGATCTAACCCCAGAATGCTACTGATTGTAAATGATGGCAAAAGGGCTTCCTGTCCAAATTTTTGCAGCATCTTTTGGCTTCATCCACCAATACTTTGTTCCCCTTTCTTCTGTTTTTCTACTTTTGGATGATTATTTCCTTTCTGTTGCTCTCTATAATATTATCAGACATGATGTATCATAGAATCATTGGGGTTGGAAAAGACCTCCAGTATCACTGAGTCCAACCTTTGACAAAACACCACCATGCCAAATAAACACAAACTGAGTGTTACACCCAGTCATTCCTTGAATACTTCCAGCTATGGTGGCTCCACCACTTCCCTGTGCAGCCCATTCCCATGCTTAACCACCCTTTCAGTGAAGAAATTTTTCCTGATGTCCAACCTGAACATCCCCAGGTGCAGTCATGGGCTGCCAGTTTCTCCAGGAGAAAGGTGTGGAGAATGTATGAAAGGCTTTACTGAAGTCCAGGGGGACATATCCACAGCCTTTCCCTCATCCTGTGGGTGGGTCACCTGGTCAAAAAAGGAGATCAGGTTGGTCAGGTAGGACCTGCCTTTCATAAACCCATGCTGGCTGGACCTGATCCCCTGTTTGTCCTGTACATGCTGTGTGATCACACACAAGATAGTCTGTTTTGTAATTTTCCATCACTGAGATCAGGCTAAAATATCCTTGCATATTCTATCTTTGTTTAAAAAATTTTAAATCTACTTCTCCATTTTTTACTTCATTTTTCAAACTTACCATCTAATCATAATACCTCAACAGGTTTTAAACTTTTTTTGTTACTCAAGCTTTTTCTCTTGCCTCGCAAATCCAACTCATCAACGTTCAATAGATGTTTTTATCTCTGAATGTTTTAACTGAAGCGATATTCTCCCTGAATCTGTTGTTTTCTTCTCCTTCTGTCACCAGACTTCCTTTCCCAAAGGATTTTATTGTATACATCCTAGGTTATATTGTTTATGGCTGTTCATTTACTCTGAAAGAATAATGGGAGTTTTTTGATAAAAGGAAGGGCAGCAAGTCCAGTTAAACAAAAAAAAAACTTCAAGAAAAATCAGTACTTAAGAAAAGAACTACTGTTTCTAGTAGTTCTTGAGTACCAGATCTGACAACATGAATTTCAACATGAAATTTAAACCAAGTAATGCTAAATGCTGGAAACTGCAATAATATCCTTAATTTTCTGCTTTAGAGTGACAGGACAGAACAATATTTGTTACCTTTGGATGAAGGTAGAACTTCTAACAGCATTACAGCTAAATAAATATTGAGGCTTTTGTCAGGACTTCTGAAAAAACTTTATTCAGAAGTTACAGTATAGGATATAGCAAAACCACTATGTAAGGTAGATAATAAGAATGGCAGGCAGAAGGTAGCTTTCATGGCTTGTGCCCCATGTGTCTATTAAAAGTGAAAATAAGGATTTTGTAAAAGATCTTTGAAGTTATTTTAAAGGAACTATAGTTGAAAAGCCAACATATTACTTTGTTCATGTTCTGGGAAGACTGATATTAACTTCTCAGCTAAAGTTGACAAGACTTGTAATTCCTTTCACCACTTTTAAGATTGCTCAACTTTTCACATTTTGCATAAAAATTAATCAGATATGAACATTGCCTGAAGTGAAATAAAAAACAAGAAAATCTGAAAACAATTGAGGCTCTTTTGACTGTGGAAAAATATTCAATTGGAATAAAATTTCTCTAATCACTTGCATCTCTTACAAGCAGTGGGGGAAGGGAGGGGAGCGGAGACAATTTGGCACGAAGCTGTCACCCTCTGAGAACCAGCAGAGTTTTCTTTAAGCTGGCAAGTGTCTGCCGAATGCCCTGGGAGTTCAGATGTCCCTGTGTGAGCAGGGGTGTTCTGCACAGCTGTGCTGCCCTGGGAACGCTGTGGCAGCTGCCTGGGGAAACAGGCATGTGTTCAGGGGGTGGCAGAGGAGCTGGCCAGCTTTCTGCATGGAAGCAGTGAGGCAGGGCTGGGTTTCACAGCATTCACAGAATTCACAGCATTCACAGAATCCCAGATTCGCTAGGTTGGAAGACACCTTCAAGATTATCAAGTCCAGCCCATGCCCTAACACCTCAGCTAGACCATGGCACCAAGTGCCACATCCAGTCTTTTTCGAAATACATCCAGGGATGGTGACTCCACCATCTCCCCCGGCAGACCATTCCAGTACTTTATCACTCTTTCCGTGAAAAACTTTTTCCTAATACCCGACCTAATTTTCTCTTGCTGCAGCTTGAGACTGTATCCTCTCGTTCTCTTAGTTGCTGCCTGGTGAAAGAGACCAATTCCCACCTGGCTACAACCACCTTTCAGGAGCTGTAGAGAGTGATAAGGTCTGCCCTGAGCCTCCTTTTCTCCAGGCTGAAGAACCCCAGCTGCCTCAGCCGTTCCTTGGCTGTGGCAGAGCCGGGGATGCAGGGAAGGATGCAGGGAAGGATGCACGGCAGTGCGGCCGGGCTGGCGCTGGAGGTCAGCACCGCGCTGCTGACAGAACCTGCTCCAAGGAGCTGCTGCTTTCCATCAGCTGGGCCTGGGAATGCGAGTGTGCCTCAGCAAACACAGTACATGGCTACATGACATGTGCTCTGCAGTGCTGATTAGACTTACTCAATACAGATGAAATTTTCTTTTTTTTGAGGCTGCTTTAGCACGACGGTGATGTTCTGATTGTTGCTTGACTGGGTTTAAAGTTGATCCACTAAGTTTTTAGTGGATTTCGTTTTGAAGCTTCCTAAATCTATAACAAACCAGTTTCTAGATTCTATTTAATTATTTGGGAAGATCAGTTTTTAAAAGTTACACTTTCTGTTAATGACAGTTTATTATGTGCAATTCTGAAGCTTCAGCTAGGGCAGCTGGACTGTGATATAATGCCTTGTTGTCTTGCTTTATTGCTGCTGTCTCTATGTTTTTTCTGTATCTCTTGGCCAGTTTGTCTTAAAAATGGCTAAATTCCCCACTCCCACCCTGCTCGAGCACTTGTCCACATCCTTACTCTTTTGATGACAGCTTTTTCCAAATATCTGGTGTAACAATATCTTGACATGTTTGCTCTTACATCACCTTCTGCAGCCCTTTTCTCTCCACCCTTCTCTTAGTGTCCATAAATAAGCTCACATCCTGCTTCATATCCAGAGATCTGTGAATTATACCCTTGACCCAATTATCTCCAGGCTTGCTTCCTTATAAGTACCTTCTAGTGCCACATTGTCAGGGAATATAGAATGGTGTTGATAGAACAAATCCTTGTTTTCCACTTATCAGGAACAAGAGTCCCCTCTTTAATGCCCATTTCTCATCCAGACTTGTCTGAATCAGAGTCACAGGAGCTTCATAGGGGACATAGAGAGAATCAGTCCAACAGGGATAGGGTTTCTTTTGGTAGGGTCTTGAGGGTCCTTGAGAACTAGTGGTGCCTAGGAAGCTGGGGTACACTTGAACTGTCTCCATCACAGCAGTTTATTTGTCAAGATTTACATAAATTTCCTTGGACAGCTTTGTGTGGTTTGACACACTGTGATTGTGTTTGGAGCCTCACATCTGAACACAGTTAAAACAGAACACCAGGTTTCCTCAGAATTGCAGTTGTTGACGATTACAATGTGGGATATGGCTCAAGCTTGCCTGCAGCTTCTTACGTTTGCACAACAGCAAGTACTGTTTGCCAGAAGTTTGTAACTGTCAATAAATTTGAGCTGAGTTTTAGGTCAACAAAATATAATTAAATAAATTTAGTAAAACTTCAGAGCAAGGAAAGCTTTATTTTGTTTTTATCAGAGAGATTTTGCCATGTTGATTCAATACAGTGTATGTGGTAGATGGCAGACTGCCCCAGTGAACATGTTTTTCTGTGGCTTCAAAATTTCCTTCCCTTTCTCATACACTATATTACATGTTTTACATTTGGACATTCCTCTAAGAAAAGGCTAGAAGCTATCAAATCCTTCACTTTGACACTTGAATTTGATATGCTCATGAAGAAAGTGGTGGTTATTTGATGTTTAACAAAAGATGGAGGACACCTTGAAGTTTAAGGAAGGTGTGTAAAGTAATCACAAAATGAAGCAGACTTTGATGTTTCATCTGTTGTACTGTGCCATCATTTTCCTGTGGAGAGAGGCTGTGGAGCAGAGATACAGGTCAGAAAATAAACTGTCTTCAGCAGTGCTGTTTGTGCTGAATGTGTCTTACAGAGCATTCTGCATCCCTCAAACCATGGTAGCTTGCTGCCAGTAGTTCTCTGGGCCCAGCTTAACCAGGAGAAACTTCTGTGCTGACTCTTCACCCTTCATGGAGGTGCAGGTGTCATGATTAAGAGAGGTTTAAGCCCTCACAGTTTTCATTTGCTCTAATATCCGTGGGCTGCCAGCATCCAGTGTTGTTTGGGATAGACTTCTAAGTTTTCCTGGAGTCTGAGAAACTGCAGTGGCAAAAGGTGAGGGATGAGCACAGCAACGAAGGAGTCAGTCCAAAGCAACAGCCCCAGTGTAGCCATTTCAAAAGTGAGCTCTGACACTTGATAAATTCTGATACTTTTGTGGTAAATAAGAGGAAATGCTGGATGGTATTGTTACACAAGATGTCACAATTTAACTCCGTTGTATCACTCCTCTGCTTTCATTTTCCTGCATACCAAGATGTTCCTGGTGTTTGGTGGCTCCAGTTTATTGTGCACAGCAGCAGAGCCTTTCTCTCGCTTCTGCACAATTTGACCCACCTGGCTGAGATTTTCAGAAATAACTTTTTCACTTTCTGGAGGCATAAGGACAAACTTTAAGTACATAATTCCTGTTGAATCCTAAATTCATCTGGTAGACTTTGCTTCTCCCTAAGCTGACCTTACCAGGTGTTGAAAATAGACATCCCAAAGCTATCTTGGCCCCATGTGTTAACTGTCACTTTCATGATAATGATATTATTTTGTTTTGTTGCTCTTCAGCTGCAACAATTGTGGAAGCTGGAAGAGACAAGAAAAACCCAGATGAATTCGCAGTGGCATTGGATGAAACTCTTGGAGACTTTGCATTTCCAGACGAGTTTGTATTTGATGTATGGGGAGCAATAGGTGATGCTAAACAAGGACGACTGGAATGAGAACTGTGCAGTTTATCAATCCCTCTTTGAAAATATAAAATTATTTGCAAATGCATCAGAATTTTAATAATTTTATTGATGTGAATTCAGGGTTCTCTGCACTGAGACTTTCCTTTGCAAAGGAAGGCTTCTGATAGAAATGAAGGTAAACCCAAACTTCTGACAACTGTTATTTAAAACATTTAATTTACATGTAGAAATCACTGTGAGGAGAGTGTCAAGGTGATATTTTTATACAGAAATTTTATGAAAACTAGGTAATTTTTATTGTACATACACTTTGACACCAATATTCTGAAAAGTGTTAGACATATGCAACAAGGAGTTTAGATTATTTTCTCTCTTTATAAAGTTGTTGAGAAACTACCTAGCTTCAAGCTGCAGTTCCCTGGTTTTCTGCTGTCAGGGAATTCAGGGAAATAAAATTCCTCTGAAACATGAAAACTAAGGTAAGTAGAGTGGAAATGCTTAAACCAGGAAGCTGCTGCTTTATTCAGATGCCATATTATTGCTATAGGAACTGCATAGGAAGAAATAAATGTTAATTTTGATTAATATTAATGCATTTGAATAATATCTGTGATTTGGCACTGGAGACTACTGTGTATCACTAAGTGCTTAATTGATCTTTGCATATGCTAAATGATTTCTTGTGATCCCATGGAGTTTCCCTCTTGTCTGTGGGTTTTTTCAACGTGGCAACACAAGAGAGATATTGAAGGTGTTCAAACTGAAATATATTGTTGTAAGGTCACAAAGAATTGTAGTTCAGATGACAATGCATGCCTAGACTCTGAAAAATATGTTAAACTAATCTTAGATGTATTTCTAATTATATTGTACATAAATGTTTATTTTAACTACTAATTTTTTTACTAATAAATCTGAGATTATTGCAAATGAAATTGAACAAGAATGTGGGTTCTGACCTGGGAAGGTGTCATAGCTTTTTAATATTTTTATATTTGCATAAAAACATAAAATAATAATTGTTACAAAACCTTTTTTCTAAATCACTACCTGAAGAAAATATCTTTCACTGAACTGCAGAGATCTCTTTAAAATAAAGATTATGCCAATAATTTTACATGTTCTGTGTCAGTGATTTTTTTGTCTAAAACCATGACACATTGAGGTATCATTGAGAGAACAGGTTCTTGTTCTCTTTACCAGGTTATTGAGGAAGGATTCTAAACTTCAGCAAATTTCGGTAAAACTTGAAAATAAAATAAACTGTAAGGAGGTGGTAAAATTTTGTATATCCCATTGCTCATTTGGGCCTTTGAAGGTGTATAACTTTGCAAAAGGAGTTTGAGCTTTTTTTTTTTATCAATAATTGAAGTCTGAGCCCACAATCTTCTGTCTTGTACAGGGTTACTTTAGCTGATTTACTCATGGTAATGAGGGGTTAAAGTGTTGTGGGCCATATAATTTATTCTTTAAACTTGTAGGTGAAAAGCAAAAAGGAAATGCCAAGAATTCCTTGTTAGTTTCAAATAATAAAACTCAAATGTCAGATTTTTTGGAAGTGTTTATGTACACTAGTGTTAGTTACCAACTTGCCGCTGATTATAAAATACATTAAAATTAAGAATTCCATTAAAAAGGAGAAAAAGTACTATGGATAAGGCACGAAATACTGCCTATAGCAGATAAACCCTTGTGTTTCGGCCATTCCTTTTATTTAGAGAAATTAATGTTGTTCAATCAATTTATACTCAGGGGATAATTTGTCTCATTACATTGATAAAATAGTAAGATAAAAATAATCTCTGAAGCTCTAATTCTGCAGAGAGCTGTCTCTTGTCACAGTGGCCTTTTTTTGTGGAGTTTATTTCAGGTCTAAGATTTAAATAGTGATTGGAATTTTAATAGTATTTGCTGCAATAAATTATTATTACATATATGTATAAATTACATGCAATAAAGCATGTCAATATATTTTACTTTTTCTGTGTTCTGAAAGCATTCACTATTTCCAGCACATAGGACAGGTATCACTATCTAATTTTGGTAGATTATTTGCATTTTCCAGCCATGCATAAATAGTCACATGAAAATCACACTGCCTTATAAAGCATGATAAATACTTCTCTCTCTTTGTAATGGTTTGTATAGAAATAATGTTTACAGAAAAAATAAACAAAAGACAGTTGGGGAGAATGTCATTAAATGTCCCTACAAAAATCTCCCAGGTCAGTTAGACATGCTAATTCTTAGACATCAGTTCTGTTTAAGTGCTGACCAGGGTGGGACAATAAACATCCTGTTCGTGTGTGTTGCACATGGAGGTGAATGTTGGTGAATAGTGCACTCAACATCTGAGGTGGAATGGCACAAAACAGTACCTCAGCCCAAGTACTGTTCTAAAAGAGACTGATTCCTTACTTTTATAATTTGGTGCAGAGCCAGCAGAGAGCTGGCAGACAGGTGCAGTTTGTGCCTTTACTTCCAGACTTACTGCTGTGTTCAAGGCGATGGAAAACACACCACTGTCTTTTTCTATTTTTGCAGAGTCTTTAGATGCAAGGGGATTTAATGAAATCTGGTGTTCATAAAGTTCTGAACTCATAATTCTTAGAAATATGATGAGCGATGAATATTTTACACTTCTAAAGGAACAATTTTGCAAATTACAGATACATCTTTTGTAACACCTTTAATATGCCAAATTATGCTTCGGTTAAACCTGACTTTGTGCAACTCTATTCATACAGCTGTTATTTCAAAGAGCTATTAATATAATCTGTCTATTGAGAAAAATTTTGTCTGCTATTCAGATTTGAATAATGCGTATACTAATTTCTGTATATTCATCACAATTTGTCTAATTTCTCCTTTTCTTGAGATAAATGTCATATAAAGTTTTGAAAATCTTGGTTTTTGTGAATTTGAGAGTGCAATGTTAATGTTAAAATTAAGCTAATTTGTAATATTTTGTTAGTTTTTTTCTTCCTGCTTTTTAATGTGAACTTTTGCTACTTTCTCTACTTTTCAAATTAAATATTGTTTTTGATGAAAATAGCTCTGAGAATGTCTCTTCCAAAGTTTGAGTATTGTAGTAAGATGATATATTATGCTTTTTAGTTTTCCTTTTTTTTTTTTTTTTTTTTTGACAGGAGATATTTCAGAACAATTAGAAATCAGGGCGTTGACTCTTTCCCCTTTTGAAAACAAAGGCATCTTTGCCATGAATTTCAGAACTCAACTCTGGCAATAAGAGCTTCATCTGAAATTTATATTCAGTATTGTTTTCTTTTCCAGTTCTCTGACTCAATATGTTTGTAAGGCATTTTGCATTTAGATGTTGTTATGCATTGAAAGATCTCTGATTCGGTTTATGAAAATACGAACAAATCTACAGACTTGGCAGTCAAAGAGAGAATCCTCAGCGTTTCATGAGGATATTTGTAAATAGTGGCAACTTTGAGGAAGAAGTATGCAACCTGCAGTACAGACTTTGTCCTCAGAAAAAGTATGTTTAATGTGTGAGATTCAAGCACTAACAACTAAAATAGATTGAGACTGCATAAATGTACAGAAAATACGTATTTTTCTCCTATTGAAAGATGCAGAGTCATTAGATTGAACGCAGTGTCTAAATACAACAACAAAGAGTCTGTAGATTGAACAGAAGCAATCTCCTGATATATTGATATTGTCTTTGTCTCTCCTCTTCTGTTGCTTGTAAACAGAGAGGTTGTGATCAGCTTTTTCAATTTTCTTTAATGGCACTCCTTACCTAAATCTCTACTGCGATGTCTGAGCTCTTTCAGAAAAATGTAGCTGTTGGTTTTGTACCTGAATCATTATTTTGTGGGGTTCTTCCAGTCCCCTGAGAACTAATGTATATTTTCAAGTTGTCATAAACTGATTTTAATATAGTATTAGAAAGATGGGAAAAATCAGGGAGAAAGAAACATCTGCTTTTCTCTGAAATGAAGAGGAATGTGGCGGGTCAGACTAGAGGCAGTTCAATGTAAATCCCTGACAGAGGATTGGTGTGGAGGTTGGGCACTTGGCCCCAGTGGTTCTGGTCAGCAGAACTGCTGCTCTGGTTCTTGGCATGCTTGCCAAGGAACTCTTTTGCCCTGCTAATGTTTGATAGGAATGTGGGCTCATGAATGTAGTGTAGAAATTATTGCCTAGTGAGTTTTGTAAGCCTGCATGTTTTATCTTGGATATCAACTGTGATTTTTTCTCCTTGGATTGAGATAGGTTTGTCCAAACCTAAAAGTTATGAACAATGATCCCTAGTTTTCCTCCGTTCTGTTTTCTAACCATTGCATGTCAGAACTTTTCATGTAGGCAGAAAGAGTGAAAATCAGATTCACTCTAATATTTAAGAATTTGATTACTAAATATGCTTTATGATGACTTGCTTTTTTTCCTGTTTTCTTTTGGAATGAATAATAAAACATTTTGTTGTAATTTCTTTTTTTTTTTTTTTTTAGCATGAACTGCATTAATTAACTATATGAAAGAAATAAGGTATTTGAATTTCAGATGAGCTCTAATTGGAGAAACATATTGCACCACAATATGTAATAATGCAAGTTTCTGCTTACTAAAAAGATTGTTTTATTAAGTTTTCCCAAATCTTTTTTTTGTGTTTTTAACAGGGAAATAATGGTGAACAGTCAGGGAGGAGACCTCTTAGTTTAGTGGAAAAAGCTTTTAATGACAGACTTAGAGTTACAAGTTGTGCTTGTAACACAGATGACCCGACAAAGATTTGTGTAATCCTTTCCCTTGACAGCTCTTCCAGTAAAGGCACAAATTTGTACTTTATATATATAAACCCACTCTGGCTTGAAATGGGAGAGCAAGCATGGTAAATCCATTGCAAGTCACAGTCTCCAGGCATTCATATCATAGTAGTGAAATCTCTTTTAAAAACCTTCACAGATACTTCTCAAACATTCTTATTTTTACAGTGTGGATTTTGTTTCCAATGAGTGTTTTAACAGATAATTTTACTTGCTGAGCTTAAGTTTTGAAACTGCTAAGCCTTTTTTGAAGCATCTCTAAGTAAGCTAAATTTTTAATTATCAGATACAGAAACTGATCAACAGAATGACATAAATCTCAGCTCTGTTGGTAACAATACCTGAAATGCCCAGTGGATGTTTGCCATTAGCATGTACAAATTCGGTAGTGAAGAAGTATTATTGTAGGACAACAGAAGTGGAGGTTAACCTTGTCCTTTCTATGTCAACAAACTAAAATTTGCATGTTGTTTCACGGTTGATATGTTTTCATTATCTGTAAAGCAAACCAGAAAAGAAAGGGATCTACTGTGATCAGAATAAAAGGCACAGAGTTACAAGTATGACCTCTTTCCAGGAACAGGAGTGTTGTGAATTGAGGTGAAGCTCCAGATAAATATGCTGTCACTACTTTCTCTTTTGGTAAAGAATAAGCTAATACCTTTCAATATGAAGGATAAGTGAATAGACCTTTAGCATTACTTGCCTGTTAAAACTCTGTGCTCCCAACTGCATGTGCAATTTTCTTGGCAGGGTTTCTTGGTTAGAGTGAATTGCTGCAAGGGAAAGGTTCATGAAACTCATATCAGACTGATGGTTTGCTCATAAGGTCCAAGGCAGATAATGCATTGCCTGTGAGGGAACCAGCTCTTTTCTTGAGCTGTGCTAATTGTCAAACTGTTGAGCTAGAAAATTTACCAGAAGACTTCTCAAGAATTGACCTAGGGGATGATTTCTTTTTTAAAAAGGCAAAAAAAAAAAAAAGACCATGGCACAAAAAGTAGGCTTATGTTAATGAGATTTCTGAGGACACAAACTGGAAAAGATGTCATGACTAAAAAGAATAGTGGAATATTGTCCAACAAGATGGCCTTTAAAACTTGACTAATAGTATTTTAATAGTTTAAAATGAAAGGTCATAACTTCAAATTTCAGGGACTGACAGAAGTTCTTAATTTGTGATGCTACATGAAAAATACCTTAATGCACTAGTTATTCACTGAATGACTGTAACTCACCAGAGGGCTGCATCTGGGGAAAAATGACTGATATGCATCACAGGAAGGAAGACCAGAAGAAAAACTGGGAGGTAATGTTGCAACACAGAGCAATGGTGAGATTTTTACTTTCAACCCTGTGCTCAGTGCACTGTTGTTTAAACATTGGACAGGTTTAGAAAAAAAGCCTAATAAAATGATCACAAGAATCTTTAAACGTCGAACTGAAGATCCCACATTCTTTGGTACAGCTGAAAAAAGTTTGTTAGCGTGGCAAAAATCTTGGAGAGAGGAATTCTTCAAGCTAACCAATGGAGCTGTCAAGAATACAGGTGTGGCCACAAGCTGCCTTCAGTCTGGAAACAGTAAGGAGGATTTCTAACAGGACTGGAACAGTACAAGGGAAGAGTATGGGGACAAAAACCAGGCTGATTTTAGCACAGAACTTTAACCTTTATGAAGAGAGACTGTATGAAATGGTTGCTAGAGCACCAGCAAACAGGGTATGATCTCCCAGTAGGTTCCTTTTGGTCCCAAGAATTATTTTATCTGTGTTTTGTGTTTAATTGCCAGGTGTTTTGGACTCTCACAGTTTGAATTTAAATGTGGACAGATTTGGAAAAGGCAGGTAGGATTGTAGAGAATTTTTAAAAACTGCAATGAAGGATATTGCTTTTTTGACTGAAATGCAATGCCAATGCCCTCCTGAGGTCTCATCAGGGTAGGTGGTTTTGGATGTTGCTGCTCCAAAGGTGCAGAGGGACATGGCTTTTCTTTTGTGTGCTAAATGTATGGAAGCTGTGTCAGGGGAGGAGATGTCTCTGGAATGCTGAGCTTGCTACTGCTGCTGGAAGTCGAGAAGAATAATTTCCATCAACAGCTACTGGACTTTTCCTTTGGTGTTAAAAGAGAGATCCTGGTTTTTGTGTGGATTTGTGTGCTATGCTAATTTTTCCTATCTTTGAATTGAGTTTAAAGCCATCACTACAACTTTTGAGCATGGGGAAGGAGGATGCCAAGGTTTCATCCTGCCCCCAGGATCAGGTGAGAGAAGTTCTAGTCTTCATGTAGAATTAGGTGTAAGCTTTGAGTTGCCCAGTGAGGGGGCAGAGCTAAATTCTGTTAATCTTCTAGCTATGCTTGAATGAAGAAAGACAAAATGGTGTCTGTGGGTTATGCTGCAGACTGTTTCTTGGGACACTATTTTCTCCATTGTCTAGATTTCTAGTCCCTAGTAAATAAAAAAATGCCTGCAATTTGTACCCTGCTAAGCTCACTACAATATGCTCTCCTGTATTTCTGGCCTTTCAACTTTGTGGTTAGCCTCTTGAATGATCAGGGGAAAAGGGATTAGTAAATAGCTTTGGCATTAATCTGTATTCAGCTCTGTGTTGAGCATCCATTATTTTTATGATTATAATAAAACGAATAGCAGTGTAACAGCTGCCTTGGGTTTTCAATTAAATGCATTAATACATATGCAAGAAAATAGCCTGTCTCAATAATATTTATAGGGAAATGAATATTTTTCAAGATTTGTGGCAAATCATTATTGTGCCCTTTTTTAATATGGCATTTGGAAATATGAGAGTGGAATTGCAGGCATGCTGCTTTATTACTTGCAAGTGGAATGTGTGATAATCAGCCCTTTGCAACACTTCTTAATGACGACAATTTTCAATGCATAAAATCAGGCTTTATAACTTGATGAACAAGTCTGTAGTCAGCGCCTGGTTTAGTAAGAACATAGTTAATGCTTGCAAAAGGTCTTAAATGTGTATTTACAGCATTGCAGAATTATGTGTAAAAGAAATTTTGATGGCATAAGTGAAGTGTGTAAAATCCTGGTTTATTCTGATGGTTGGAGAGCTGGGGGCATTTGCTTCCCTCATTGTTTCCAAACTGCTTTCTCCAACATGCTTTATTTTCTTCATCTTTGCTCCATGTCAGAATGATGTCTTTGGCAGTTTTGTTTGCTTACAGCTTTCATTCTTCTCCTTTGTGCCTGTCAGCTTTGCCAAACAACACTGAACAATAAGGGAGTCACTTTTCCACCCAGCTCAGCTTTTGTCAGGCTTTGCAGTCCAGCTCATTTTTCTATTCTTTCCAGCTGTATCTTGTATTTGGGCCTTCATGTTCTTGCCTATGAGTCTGAAAGAATGGTCTTATCACACTTTTTTTACAGATGATGTTCCTTAAGTGTGAGTAATAGACTGCCTGGTGTCTATTCATATTTCCACCATAACAAATGCAATGGCAAAAGTCACCTTGACTTTGTAGCATAGAAGTTGACTGATTAAAAACAAAACAAACCAAAACAGAATTACCATCCTGCTATATTATTTACTTTAGTTCTATGGCAAGTAGGAGTTTAAGAAGTTTCCTAAATCTTCATTCTCTTGTCCAGAGCCAGTAATAAAGCCTAACAGGTAATAAGCTGCCTAGGATTAACACGACACAGGTAGTGTTATGTGCCTAATTCAGTCATTTTACTCATAGCACTACACTCCTTTTATTGAATTGTTTCACTGCAGAAGAATTTTAATCTTCTATTAGTAAGAACACCTAAATAAAATAATGAATAACCTTGAACCAGTTGGGCTCTGAACTTGCAAGATTGCCATCTTTCTTCCCAATGCCACTCTATCTCTCACGATCTCATACCCAAGATTCCTGGGCTTTCCCATTTACCAAATTGGTGTTTGCTAATTTACACAGAAACAGAGGCAGGTAAGAGAAATTTTTAAGTGTTGAGTTGTTGTGAGGGACCCTTATCTGTCATAAACAGTTCTCAAAACATTACTTTCAAAATCATCACAGAAAGTTCTTTAGAATCCAGGGCAACTGGCTCAAAAGCCTTAAAAAACAAACTGAAATTATTTATACCTGATATTGTCACTATGTAGATAGAAAACAAGTCTTATGATATGTTTAAGTGGACAGACAGTGCAGATTTCATGAATTTAAGAAGTTTATTTTCTACAGTCCATCATTGTGAATGATTTATAAGAGGGTCATGATTGATGAGGAGGTTAAGTAAGGAGGAAAAAAAATGTTTCTATTCACACACTTCAATTTATGAACAGGAATGTATTTCTTTTGTCTGGAAAAAGGATTCTTTATTGACTGCAGTTAATAAACCTGGACTTTCATATTGGGTTTTCACTGTCTGAGGAAGTAAATCTACATAAATCTACTCTCAAGCATCTGCCCTGAAAAGCATCTCATCTACGCAAGGTCTAGCTAACTACAGACAAAGTCATACATATGATCAACTCTTAGTAGGATTTAGAGGAAAAAAGGTTTTATATTTGCTTACAAGCATGTGGGGACAAAGACATGAGCTCTGCTTTGTCAAAGTCCATGGAGAAGCAGGGAAGGATTTCTCTTGGAAAATGGAATGATGCTTCTCTTGTCAAGATTAAAACAAGCTTTTCAACAGATTCTGCTTCCTGCTCCTTCCCTTGGATAAATTCCAACCAGCTTCTTCCAATTATCTCCCCATTATATTCATGTGGGATGGGAGTTTAAAAGATGACATCACTCAGACACATATTGTGATATGTATGACTAATCAGTAGTTAACAATGCAACAATTAATTCCTCTGTGGCATTTTATTTGTCACTTAAGACTATTCCTTTGACTCACAGAGTAACTCATACCCCGCAGGAAAAAATCTCAGCTCATTAGAGCTCATCTGCAGTTATCACTTGGCTGGTCTCTCCACTGACTCCACTCTCCTCATTTATTTTAACCTTGATCTGAGATCTCACCTCTCATTTTTCATGTCCTTTTATTTTCAGTGGAAGTCTTGCTTCCAGGCAGAGCAAAGGAATAAAAAAGTATTATTAAAAGGAAATAAAAAATTTTAAAAAATAGGCCTTTTTTCTTTCTTCAATAAGCCTGTGTGGAAAAAGTACAAAAATAGCTAAAATAAGATATGCCCCTGTGTGAATGTTTCCCCTGAGCTGTAGACTCAGTGCAAGAACATCAGTGTTTTCCACAGTATCCTCATTTGCACTTTCTTGCTTTTTCTTGAGATCAGTCCTGCTTGTAGTTTCTCTGTGGATTTACTTATTATTTGGGAGTTCATCCTCACAAGAATAAGACTTTTTACCTCTTTGCCTGAACCTATTTTCAGCATGGCTCATGAAACTGAGAAGCCAATGACATCTGTTTTTCTGAAGGAAAAAGGAAGTCCCCAGTCTTCTCTACTAGGTTAATCTACACAGTCTGCATAGATCTTTTGGAGTACTTTTTAAATTTTTATTCATAATGAGAGTTCCAAATGATGTGGTTTTGGCTGTCATGTGGCCTGAAAGCATGAGATTACATTATAAGATCTTGTTCTATAGGAAATCTTGTTATACACTCATTATTCTACACAGGCGACTGAGGCACTGAGGGAGTGAATAGTCTATTAAAAATCTCACTGAGGCAAGTAGGAGGAATCAGAGGCAAAGCAACTTTTACTCTATGCAGATAAAACATGAATTTTTACTGCCAAATTATTAACATATTTCTAGAAATATGAAAGCAAAATAGATTATAAATGGATTATAAATTGATTATAAATGTTAAGGCAGCAGAATATTTAAAATGCATGCAGGTAACTACTGTGTACAGTCACTGAAATTCCCTGTATTCTTAGGAGGCAATACCTATTTGGAAAGATATCTGAAACATGCTTAAGTGGTGGAGTGCACCCTGTCTGAAATGATAATAGTTAAGATATTTATGGGTAAGCTGGATTTATTCTTTTACAAAATCTGGTCTAATAAATTTTGGAGTTTTTCTTTAAGCTGAAAAATCTGACTTGTCCAAATGGAACCTTTTTTTAACCCATTTGATTCAGTTTGATAGCTGAAGATACTCTGTTATACAGGGAGTTGGGCACTCCTGCCAGAGAACAGCAAGTCACTTCATTGCAATAAAGGTGCAGTCAGAGCAATAAATTGACTTTCACTTTTGAAAGCTGGGCAGTTTTAACCTCTTGCATAACACTTTTGTAGTGGTCTGGTAATTTCCACATCAATCTGGTAATTTCTGCCTGGGATCTTAGCATGCCTCTGAAATGTGTGGATAGGAATACAAAGGGCTCCAGGAGATGCAGGGTCTATTTATTATGTTGCCAGGTAAAGTTTTGCAATGGGTGAATATTCTCAAGCTGAAAAAATACCTCAAGCAAGAGAAGTGCCATTTCTTGACCTAAACATGAACTTTCAAGGAGCTCCTTCCATTATGAAAAAAATATCCCCCAGTTTGATCTTCCCATGTAAGCTGATAAAGCTGTCCTGATTTAAAGGCAATAGGGCTTCTGCTGTTTTGGTGCCTTACATTTATTTATCCATGTTCCTGTATCCCAGAAGTATAATTACAGCTCCTTTTAACAGAACACGTGAATGGAATGTTTTTACCTGCATCTGTGGTGGTTCTACTACTCCTTCCTTCTTGGCCATGTGCAAGTACAAGATCAGATGTATATCCCACACAATCCAAGTGTAAGTAAAAGGACAGGGAAAGGAAGGAAAACAGCAAAATGATCCTTAGAGGAAGCTCTTAATTCTGATGTGGCAATTAAACAACAGTTTATCTTAAGTTCAGATCCCCTCTGTTTGCAGTCATTAGTCAATACCTTTCTCAGCACTATGGGGTTTATATATTTTTGTGTGCTGCCTGTGATATTATACCGGGGAAAAGGGACCGATGCTTGTCTTGAGTGTTGCCCCTATTCCTCCTGGCACTGAGGAGAGCAGGAGTGGCAGGATGGTGCTGTGCTGTGGAGGGATGTGTCCTGGGAGAGCTGCAGAGCAGAACCCTGGTGCAGGGCTGCTCAGCAATTGCAGGGCTCCTGGCAAGCTGGAGGCTCTTTTGTGGGAGGATATATGTCCTGAGGAACATTTTTATGTGATCATTTCAAGGCCAAGCTGTTCTGTTTACTGTAGATATCACCCCCTGCTTTGTCCTCAGAAGGAGTACTCACACATATGCATATCCACGGGTTTTTTTTAGCCCAAGACTGTATATGTAAAAGCTGGACATTATTTGAAAGATGAAGGATTTTAAATATTTAAAAATATTTTAAATATTTTCTCTCAGGAGCAATACTTAAAGAATTTAAGGACTATTGAAATTGTTATTATTACTGGAGGTGTATTTCTCTTCCACAGAATGATTTCCGTTGCTCATGAAGAGTAGGTTAGGTCTCAGTGTTTGTCAGGTCTTAAAATCATGTTGTGGATATCTACAAAACAATGAATATATACGCACTAATTTAAATGGTAGTGGAGACTGAAAGTCTCTTCGTGTTTCAGACATTTTTATTCTGCAGAAATTTCCAATTACTTCTTATGCCCATTTTATATATCCTTCCTAAATGTTTAAAGACAATAAATCTTGTTTTACTATTTTCAATCTTTTTTCGCTTCTTTTTTTAAAGAAATGTTAACACACCAAACTACATATAAATATATTAATATGCAGTGCAGCTTTACCAATAATGACAAATATACTGGCCATTAATTGAATGGAAGTACTAGGCATTTGGCTATTTCATAAATATATCAGGGCTATGTGCTAATTCATTAATCAGAATACATTTGAAACGGAAATAGATTGAGATTTAGTAAGTAATTAACAAAAATGCCAACCAGTCTCTACTGCAGATGCTGCATTTTCTTTCCAAATTCTTCTTCTCACTCCCCATCATTTTTCCTGTACTCACAGAAATGCATTTTCATTAACTGTTAGATTTTTAAGATTGTAATTGTGAGGAAAAGCTTGCTGGGCTCATGTTTGAGTTACCTATTGCTATCAGCCCTCTCTTTAGTAAACTCTTTGCAGCAGATTCCAAATCATCTTGTATCAGAACAACAATGTGGGGACAATCAATTCTGCTTAGGAAGCATCGTATAAATACCAGAGTGGTATTAAATAATGTTTGAATTACACTTGTGTGCTCATGAGAGCCTCCTGAACTTTCCTTCTGCTGGGGTTACAGCAGAGTGTGGGTGGGGGACTGGGAATTGTGTTTCCTGCAGCCGTGTGAGTATCATGGTTGTATCTGGTGACTTGGTTGTGTCCCTGCCTGGGGGTGCTCCCAGTGATGTGCTGGGGCTGTGCAGCTGCTGCTTCACCAAATGCTTGTGCTTTGCCCCTGGTGACACCGAACAATCGGTGTTTAGTAGGGCTGGAGCTAAAACCACGCTGCTGGAAACTGGCGGGGAAGTTATGAGGGAAGGCTGTTTTGGGAAGCAGTGACTCAGAAAAGGACTCTAGGGGTGAGGGAGCTCCCAGTGCAACATTATGAAGGTGATTCTTTCCCTGTCTGAACAAAGGAGTAGGAAATTGTTCAAGCTGTAATTACCCACGGTGCAATTGTTACCAATATATCACATTCAGATCTGGAAGTTTTTTAGTCAGGAAAGTGTAAGAGAGGAACTCTGAGATTTGGAAACCTTTTTCTGCAGCAGGATTCAGCAAAGTTTATTAAAGAGAACATAAAGGAGCAGATTGCCCATATGTGCTGTATAAATTTGATAACAGCAGCTCTCCTGTCTGGCTGAAAGAGGTAAAATGGGAACCATGCAATTAAATTTAAGACTAGGCAGTTTAGATTCCAAGCAGGCACATCTTAAACAGTGTGAGTGATTTGTCAGTGGAATGATTTAATAAAGATTGTAATAAATTTCCCCTTATTAGACATTCTAAAATCTGAACTGGATGCTTTTTGGAAGGAAATGCTCCAATTCAAACAAGATGAATACATAAGTCTCATAGCACAATTTATTCCAGCGGTCACACTGGAAGATTGTAACGATCCAGTCTCTCCTTCTATTGTGCAAAAGAAATTGTTCAGTGGTTGGCCTGTGCACTTACATCATATGAGAGGATTATTTCTCTAGCAGACCCAAACAATATCAATTTAACAAAGAGCTCTCAAGTCCACTTTTGAGACTCTAGCTTTTGTCCTAGAAGGAATGGTGGCCATAACTCCTTTGGTTTTGCTGCCTTGAGTTATTTAATCAGACCAAGAGCTGCTAATGTGTTTAATGTTGCTCATGTATCTTGAGCCAGCATGAGGCAATAATGAAAAAGGCAATTACTTGTTTTATTTTCGAATTTTAAAAATCTTCAGCAGTGGGACTACTGTGCTTTTGATTTGAGGTAATATAAATGAGGCTTCATACACCTGATTAGTGAATAAATTTAATTGCTGGTCTGTGAGCTCTTCCTGACTGCAAAGTCATAGGGGAAGAACAGATTGCTGCTGTGGGTTATCTGGCAGAATGCAGATGCACACAGTATTTCACCCTTCCTTAATGCATTGGTGCTCCTCTCTGCTTGGTTTCTCTATTGGAATATAGAGACTAGGTGGATACTAAATAAAGCTGTGCTATTGCAGAGCTCAAATGGAGGTGATATTAGGGAAACTTCCTCAAAACAGAGGACACCGTGGCAAATTTGGAAGAGATGGTTATTCTAAATAAATGTTAAGAACAATTTAATTGGAGAAATGTCATTTAGAATGGGCTAGTTAATGTCTAAAATACATAGAATTTAATTACTTGAAATACATTTGATTTGATACTCTAAGCACGGTTTAATGCAATTCTGAAAGATCAGCATTATTCCATGTTGCTTTAGGAACTAATATTTAATACTAATGATTCTCACCCATTTGCATTTTCCTAAATTTCCTCAACTAGACATGTGTCAGCATGCAGGAGACATTGGCTGCTAGGCATTTCACACCTAGAGGAAGTTCTCTTTATTTCTTCTCCAATAAAGCCATTTATTTCCTGCTATCTCATTTCTTATGAACTCTGTTGTTTTGTTTGTGTTTTTTTCCTTCTATGTCTGGTACAAGGTGAGCAGATGCTCTAATCTGCTCACAGTGACTACCTCATCTTCTGCCTATGTACTTGCAATCCATGTAGGACTCCACAAAGTGCAAAATAAATTGGTAGAATTTTTAATATTTCATCAGGTTGTGGTTTTGGAGGCCTTTTGTTAGGAACGTTTGTTCTCCTAAGTGGCTCCAGCTGGCAGACTGCACCCTGCACACCTGTTTGAAATTTGGCTCAGGGTTAAATTCCATGGTCCTATAATTTGTCATGTCTTTGATTACCAATGCATTGTATGTTGTGGAGAAAACAGCAGGAAACCACATGCCTTTATTTGTTTAGATTTTCCATTCTTTCCATTTCAAGGTAAGCAAGAATTATGTTTTGAAATGGGTGATTCACAGCATAATCATTCCAGTTTGGCATTGATACTGAACCATATTCTTTAAATACAGCAAAAATTTGCTAGTCTAAAGAAAATGGCCCTGTTTATATCACTGAAACTTCCTTGGTCTTATCATAACTCTTCTTTTAATAGCTTTCTTATTTTCTTCCTCTAATGGTGCTATACATTCAGATAGCAATGAAGTCAATAAATCAGACCTTCCTATTTAGTCAGGTGTGCAAATATACTTTACTTACCTGAAGAGCAAAGAAAGGGACAGGGTGGACGAGCTGACTCACTACAACAAGTTTTCTTCTCATTTTTTCCCATGAATGCAATACTGCAATGGCAAAATTACCTTTGGTTTATTCCTACAAAAGAAGAGCATACCCACAAATTGCTGTATTCTATGCATCCAAGTTATTTTCCCAGTTACATTTTCTTGCTTTATTCTTTTCCATTGATTTATTGATAAGATGTAAAGGTTTTAGAACTGAAAGCAAAACTGCAGATATATTTACCTTGGAGCATCTACTGTGAAAGGCAAATTATTTGTTTACCTTCCAGAGGACACAAACTTCTTTCATTGTTTCACCTTCCATGACCAGTAAAAAGATCAGAGCTCAGCAGGTGGCATAAGTTTCTGAAGGGTTATTTTTTTGCCATAAATGCTCAATGTAATAGTATTTAATTGCTTCTGCTAAGCTTTTTTTAAGTGGAAAGCAAGATGGATCTCAAAATGATGGATGGAGACAGGGTCTAATGTGCATTTTTAGGAGACAAATGCCTTTCTGCTTCACCCTCACTCACTCTGGCTTCAAGTTTCCGTGGTGTTTGGCCAGCTGGGCTGTTCTTAGCTGGAAATATTTGGTCAACAAATGCTAATATTGACTCTCTTCCTGCCTAATTGGGCTTTCTCTTGAAAGTCTACTGTGATTTACATGTTGAAGGTACAAAACATTGTTGAAGATATGGCTACATTGAGCATTGGTGAAAAGAAGGAAAATCACAGGGCCATTTGGGCTGCATGAAAAACACTTGTTAAACCTGCTTGATGCTTCAGACTTGTCTCTTATCTCACAAAACACAGAGGAGCAGAGCTCAAAAGCAGGCCAGAGACAGAATTATTGATCTTACTTTTGAGCACTGAATTGTACTAGGAAGGCAGCTGTTATATAACTCTTTTAAAGACAAGATAACATGGTTTCTCTTCCAGAAATGTGCTAGAATAAAACACTTTAAGTAACAGCATAGTTTTTAACTTCAATTTTTTAAGTCTCCAAATACTCTGAAGTTTTCATTGTTGTTCTTTAATAAATATTTTCTTTTTATAATTCTGAGTTGCCTACTTTACTTGCTTAAATTCCTATTTATTTAAATGAGCAAAATTGCTTTGCAGGTCTCTTGTTTAACATTTCTTCTTTCTTAATGTGTCTGTTTTTGTAAAATGACATCTCTTTTTAGAGTCCAGTAAAGGTTATTTCTTGACATATTTGAAGGCATTGTAATTGAGCAAAGTCATAAGGTCAGATATTGGGAAAAAATGTATAAAAATATTATGGAAAAAATTCTGACAGAAGAACTATCTGTGCTGTGATGTGCATGAGGTCTGGGGGAAAAAATGCAATTACATAGTTACAGCATGTATCACAATACAGAAGCTGTATTAGGCAACCTGGAATCTGGCATTTCTTAACTTTTAAGAGTTTGCAAGCTCTGTGTGTAGCTCACCTCCTGTTGTCACCTAACAAGGAGAGAATTATGATACAACAGATGTTTAACCAGAATGAAGTCCAGGGTTCCAGTAAAGCTAACTGAAGTAAAGAAAAGCTCAATTACAGTAATATCCAGCATAAAATGCTTGTGTCTGTGTTGTCCTCTTTTTTAATTTACACTGCTGATTTCCATCCAATGCTCACAGCTAACTTCTGCTATTTGTGTTAAAAACACAAGTTCTAAAGATTGAATGCAAATTACCAAACTAACAGCGTGAATTCTCAGCTGGGTAAATTGCTATGTGTCCACTTTCAAGTAAAGCTTTGAATACTGTCTCTCATTGGATCTTTCTGGACTACATGTCTAGAATAAATACATTGTGTGATGGCTGAGCAAGTGGCTTAAATAGTTTGGGTTCAGGGAGGCAAAAAACCTGCAGCTACAGGGACACTGGGGGTGTAAAAGACTTGCCAAGGTCAACCCTGCACTGCAATAACACTGCTCACTCCACCCCTTTCATATCTGGGCCTTTACTGCAGCAGGGTAGAACAGCTGAATCAAAATAAAGAAAAGAAAAGCATGCAGGATGAAATGGCTGAAACCTCTTTCTAGGCACAGGAATGGTGGAAGTCAGATAATCAACAACAAGACATTGACTAAGATTTCCAGAGCAGGAATATGAGGTTCAAGTTGGTTAAAATAGATGGGATGCTTTCACCCACAGTTTATATACTCTACAATCAGCTACCTTCATAATTAGAAAGCCAGTTAGGATAAGGGATACACAGTTAAGGGACATTTTACATATTAAAAAAAGAAAAAAAAAGGTTTCTTCTTTTTGGCTGTCTAGGTTTGACTGGGGAGCTTATCCCAAAGGAGTCATGAAACATCTGGCCAGTTGAGTGCCCACAGTTCCTAAATGTGAAACATCCATCCCAGCCCCAGATGTCCTAACAGAGAGGAGTCCTGACATGGCTCTGGGGCTGTGCTGCCATGATCTCATTTGCAGTAATTCTCCTTCTGGGGCTGCAAAAGGCCCCTCTGTGATGACTGAGAGGGGAACACTGAGAGTGCAAGGGTGGAAACCTCTGGGGAGCTCCTGGTGTGGGGCTGATAGAACTCTGCTGTGACAGTAGTGTCAGAGCGTGTGGGCCACGTCAGTAAAGCACCAGCAGAGCCAAGTGGTGTGTGTGTGTGTGTGTGTGTGTGTGTTATACTTTCCAGTGTGAAGAACAATTGCCTCCCTGTTTCATAGAAGAAGTGATTTTCAAGAAGAAAATCAGCAGTGGTTAATGGATTGCTCAGTAAATAGCCTGGGGGGTCCTGGATGAGTCATGGCTGTCCAGCATAACTAACACACAAAACTTCTCTACTATTCTCATCTCTTCCATTTTTTTTTTTTTACTTCAGTGTAATGTGAAGAATTCTTATAAACCAGTTATTTCTCTGTTTCTTGCATACTCTTTCTGTGGAAGAGACCAAGTTTAATATAGTGTATCCTTGCTCCTGCAGTAAGACCAGTTTACAGACCTGGTAACAGTTCTTTTTCATGACATGAGATTTGATATGTACCATTCTCTCCCTTTTCATCATCCTTTCATAGTGTTCAGAATTAAATCTATTTTGTCAGCAGTTTCTAGGATGTTCAGTATTTAGCTGACTCTTAGGTAGGTCTGTGACTAGGTAGAAAACAGAAAAGTGACACAGTAGAATGGTGGTATTGAAGGTTTGAGGGAGACAAAACTGCAACAAGAGTGACTGTGTTTTGTCTTCTATTTCCTCTTAGAAAATGTAATTGAAAAAAAGACATGATTTTTTTCTTTCTTTTTTTCTTTTTTCTTAAAAAAATCCTGGGCAGTGAAAGGTGTTATTAATTACAAATACTTCAGATTAGCTGTTTCTTAAAGCTGTAGGCAATCACATCATTCTTTCTTTCTGTTCCAGGATTTTAGAATCACGTAAGTTTTGTTAGCCTGGAAGAAACAAGAACTGTTTTTTATACAACATATGTGCATTGATAAGTTGAATGAATGGTAGGAATTTCCCAGCTAGAACTGAGCACTGGACACTTTAACTGGCATGATGAATTCTGGCATATAACTTCTGAGTTGTGGTGCGCTGCATTCCTGGCAAAGAATCTGAGCTCTGAGTAAAAGTAGAGAAAAAAGGCCTCAGCAAATGGATGGAAAGTGGTTACTCAATGCAAATAAAATACAACCAAAGACAAAGTGGTGGAAGAAAGGATCTGAGAGTGTCACAGGTATTTTCTTTCACTGGATTATATGCCATGCACTACAGAGAAGATAGTTTCTTCAGAATACAGGCAGCCCATCCTGTTTGTAAAGCTTTCAATTACAAACTGATTATGAGGAAGAAATTCTAGATATTGTCTACAATTGATCATGGTTTACCTCAAACTGCTTATTCCTTTTAAGTTATCTTTCTCTTTTTTAAAAAAGAAAGGATCATTTCATTTATGCAAAGAGTGACTCTGCAAATGATTCTTTTTCAGCTCTTATTTGCATAGGAGCATAAACAGTGCCATTAACTTTAAAAGGACAGTCATACCAATTAACTTTGTAGTTTTTTTAGGACAAGTCCTAGTTACAGGTTTTTATCATGGTTCTAATCCATACAACCAAACACAAGTAGTGAATTATACCCAAAATACAGGACAATTCTAGAATGGTTTTAAGAAGAAATTCTTTGCCTTTTTTATTAAAACCAGCAGGGTAATGGTATATGTCAACACATGTGTTTGATTTGGGTACATTTTCTGCTCTGGACCACCTCATATTCTTTGTTAAGAGCCAGGAGTGAGTGATCTCACGGATGACTTTCCAAGTGGTGCTAATGAAGGACTTCCTTGCCAGGTGCTCAGCATGCTCCACTCCTCTTGCTTTCAGTTGTGGTTGAGGGCATGCTGCATTCTCTGGGTTACAGCCCTATTGTTTATGAGTTCAAGTCAGCATTGCCAAAAGGAATATGATGAGAGAAGATAAACAGCACTGAGGTTTACTTTGAGGATCCCCTAAATTAGCTCGGTTTTGGGTCTTTTTTGCTTGGGAATATCAAAATCTACATCTGGAAAATATTAGTGTAACATATAAATACTGTCTGCTAATTTCACGGAACAGTCTTCCTGTACAACTTGTGGGAAATCAGTTTTATGTTATAGGAATAAAGATCTAAAGTCTCCTACTGACTTAAGAGCTCTCTGGAGCAGTAACTAACTCAGTTTTCCTTCTTGTAACACGACCCAACCTCTGTTTCAAAACTCCACATTGTGGCCAATTAATTATCATGTAGTTTCCTGACAAAGCCTCAAATAGGCTAATGGAAATAATACTGTGCATGGTTATTACTGACAGTATCCTTCAATCCTGAAAGCTGCAGTACGTGCCTTTAAACATTATTAAAGAAAAAACAGATCAGAAATATGAAATGTAGTAGGTTGTTGCCATTTTTTTCTTTCATTAAATTCTGTATGTTTGTGAAAATGAAGAAAGGGGCATCTTTTCAGCTTTAAATTTTTCAGCAGGATGACAACTTTTATGGAGTGTATTCACAAGGGAAAATCTTTCCTCTTATCCTCTGGGGATGCAGTCTGTGTTGTGGGAAATGAGTTCCTTGTAGGGCAGAGATGGGTAAGAGTGGAGGTTTAAAGGTGTGCTGGTATTCATGGTCAGAGCCCAGTGCTGAGGCAGAGCCTTCCCTGGGGCTGTGGCTTTCCCTGCAGGAAGGGTCATCAGAACTTGGGGCATTGGTAAAGTCAGTGCTGCAGCTTCATGGCTGGATTATTCCTTTTCTTTTCCACTGTAGGCAAGAGACTTTCTAGTCTTCCTCTCTTTGCCTTTAGAGTCATGGCTGGTGCTGTAAAAAGAGCTAATTGAATTTCCAGCCAAGCTAGAGTGACAGTGTTCTGCAGTTCAGTGTAGGCTGCTCTGAGCCTTGTTAATAAGTCCCTGTTATACTGTCTCAAAGGGAGGAAAAACTTGGTTTAGTTGTTGTGATGATAGCTTAATACTGTCTTATGTCTGATTATACTGTGCTCCTCTAAGAAGGTTTGTCCCGTTCTTCCAAATAATTCCTATTTTGTACAGTTAAAACTGTTAGCTCAAGGATTGACCCAGTATTGAGATATGTGTTTAGATGAGTATGATAAAAGCTTTGTGAGTGCCCCAATAAAATACAAAAAGCAAGTTCACATTAAATGCTCAGACTAAAATGTAACTGTGTATTGAAAATGATAGAATGGCCAAACTGCAGAAGTCTCAAAAAGCACAGGGACAATTTGCAATGACAGATAGAGAAGATGAGTTGTAATAAATTTCTGACAAAGGGGTACAAAATCAGTTCAGATGGGCTAATAATGACAATAGCAAGTAGGCAACACTGTAAAATTAAAAGTTTTAAAATCAGAATAATTAAAGAATATTTGTAGAGGCCTTCTGTCGTTGCACTACCAAAACAGTTATTAAATTCCATTTTCCTGGCACTCTAAGCTTCACATAATAAAGAAGTTACAGCAGAAATGGCTGGTCTCTCATTATCTCTGAGCAAGGTAAATTACTAAACTTACTCTGAGATTTTTTTTCCCATTTTTGCCTTAGATCTTAGGAAGAAAGCTTAGTAAAACTTACTCCCTCCAAACTATATTTTACTTTACTCTTCCTTTAATCTTGAGGTCTGCTTGGAAAGGAAATACATTGCTAAATGATGGTAAACAAGTTATTCTTGAGAGGCAGCTTTATCAGAATAACCTCTGCGTTTTTAAAATTCCTTAACCTTAGATTTAAAATATATTTCTGGACTTACACTCTGAGGCCAGCACGGAGATCTTCAATGAACAAGCAGGAGTTTCCATCAGCTGTGACCTCAGTGATGTTGCAACATTCTGCTGTAAAATTGAGATGCTATCTTAGGTGATAAATGTATGTGAGTGGTGGTAGAGAAGGATTAAACTTGTCTGGGGAAGAGTAGCCTATCCAAAATGTTGATTAAATATATGCTGCAAACTTGGCTTTTAGAAAACAAAATAAGGAGATGCAGATGGAACCTCTCAGAGAGCCCCTCTCTCCTCCAATCAGAGAAATTAATTGGAATCTAGTCTAAAAAGGTACTGTTTTAAATGATTACTAACTACTAGCATTTTTGTTCTTGACTTTTTGAGTGGGCAGCACATCAGCTAGACCTTCATATTCATGACATGATTTCACTTAGGCAAAGGGCATATGGAGATTTTTGGCATTTTCTTAGCCACCATGTTGCAATCGGAAAAGCTCAGAGCTGCTGGAACCTGATCTAGTGCAAGAACTACCGTGAGAGGCAGAGTGCTGCTGTGGTTCTGAGAGAGCCTGAGAGCCTGAGTTTGGCTTTAATCAGCTGTAACTCACCCATGTTGTAAGTACTGTGCATGTTCACCCACGAAATATTTAAGGTTCAGTAAAATTTTGGATAGAGACTTTCAGTTTAAAGTCATGTTTTGTGATCAAGATTTCACTTTCTTTGAGATGAATGATAGTATTTCTGGTAATTTCATGGCCTATTGGAAACCAGCCTCAAATTAGTGTGCATATTGTTCTGGTGCAGTACAGTTCATAGCTAAGTTCTGCTGAAAAAACATGTATAAAACTAGTGGTTTTTTTATAAAGCACTGTTTAGGATGCAGAAGTAAAATGTTGTTGTGTCAAATACTTAATATTTTCACACTTCTGGACAAGGCTCATGTGCTATCTGGGGCTGCAGAGTACTGACTTGAAGGGAAGACTCTTCATGAATGTGCTCAGTGTTTTCAGTCTGCCAAAGGAGGCTGGCTGGCTTTGGTCTGGGAGAAGCCTGACTGAACACTCCTGCTAAGCTTTTTGGGGAATATCATGTATATCTCATGATTTTTAGGGAGTGCAGCTGAGTCCTCACAGAGGCTTGTCTTCCTGAAATGGAACTGAGGTGGAATATAAGCCCCTTCCTCAGAAATCTGCAGATGGTTTTATACCTACATCTTTTAATTTTCTCCTTTCACGGGTTTGTTATCAGATAGGAAGCATTGGCTGGTCCTTACTAGGTTTGTTTCTGGTGACCACCATTTCTGGAACATTTCTTGATTTCTTGATTAGCCATGGATAAAGTAGTGCTGTTTCTCCTCCAGGTTACGAAACCAGACAGATAACATGTGGAGTAACTTCAGGGCAGGGCTCCAAGGGACCTTGGCTGCATCAAATGCAGGACATTACTGATGTGTCCTGGAATTTGAGTTGGGGCAGCTTCTGGGAGAATTTACCAAAGCTGATGTCTGTCAGAAAACTGAGCCTGTGTAAAAGGAGTATGCACCTCATGTGCTGCTCTCCTCAGACCAGCAGCCACCTCTGCCTTCACCTGCTGCACCTCCTGTTCCTCAGTGTGTGATGGTCTCTGCTTTCTCAACACGACTCGTTCTTTCATGGTCACAGCCTGCAGAGTCCTGACACAACCCTCCTGGTTGTGCCTTGTCCTCAGCAGCACTGTTGGAAGAGAGAGAGGGGTGTTCTAAAAGGAGATGGATCCATTTGCAGCTCATACTCTTTTCCAAATGTCTGAGTCTTAATACCATCAGTTGCTAAGAATTCCTTTCCTTTGAACGGATTTTATTATGCAACCCATGTGTAAGGAGGTTTTCTGAAGGCTCTTTCCCAGAACTCATCCTAGCTACACAAGAAGCCAGTCTCAGAGTTTGCTGGTTGCTTTGGATCCCCTCTGATGGGTCTAATTCTTTCCGTGACTGTGGAAGGACGTTTGACAGATAACTTGGGGCACAGCGTTGCAAAGTCTTGTTTTATGTATTACCAACTTAATTCAGCGAGGTGTATGCTTACTTTTGACTGTGTTTTAAAATTTATATATATATATATATATATATATATATATATATACTTGATGCTTTGATTAAGAAATTATAGAATCACAGACATGCTGAGTTGGAATGGGCCCATGAGGATCATCAAGTCCAGCTCCTGGCCCTACACAGGACACTCAAGGAATCACACCATGTGCCCAGAGCATTGTCCAAATGCTTCTTGAGCTCAGGCTCAGAAAAGCCCATGAGAGCACATATTAACTATGGTTACACCTGGTTTGGTCCTTTCATCTCTTTCCTGGGTTTCTGTGTGCACTGCTTTGTTGCCTCTGTCCCTGTGCTAGGGACATTCTCTGTGCACAGAGAGCCATCCATCCCCTACTTCCCACACCTCTGTGGCCACAGAAACACAGCCTGAGTATCACAGGTCTGGCTGTGAGATGGTGGGAGCCTCACAGCACTGGGATGGGCAGCAGGATGTCAGAGGTATGACTCCTAGTGAGAGTATAAATAATTGGATTTTGTTTTTGAGGTAATAGAAAGACTGGAGATCTCAACTATATGGTTGAGTAAGGAAAAAGCAAGCCTTCAGTTAATACAAGTGAAGCAGAAGTTTTAAAAATAGCATTATTTAAAATACTATCAGAATCCACTTTTTGGAACTTCATAAACTCTGTAAAGGAGATTATGGTAGTTATTACTGCAATGATTAATTTTGTTCTTCTGACTGGATCAGGTCTGTAGCTGTGATCTGTGTATTCTGGAAATTTGAATTCAACTCCATTGAGGGGAAATGCTCTTCTGAATCATTTAGCTTCCTTTCAACAACAACACTATTATGTGGAGAACCACATGTTCCCCATTTTTATACTGCATCCTACTTTTACTGCTATAATTGTTACATGTTCACTGCTTGTTGTCTGCTATGAGCTGTTCAGCCTGCACCAATAACCTATGTTACTGGTGTTAAAAATATACTGAATTTTACCAGCTTTCCACTTAGTTTTCCCCTTACTCTTCCTATCCCTTCATCAACCCATACAATAAATCTGGTATTGCAAACAGATAGGAGAAGGAGAATGATGCTCAAACAATTCTGTTTCCTAGAAGTGTAATTATAATTTTCAGATCTGAGCAAGAGTTGATAGGTTGATATCTTCAAGCAGTTTCTGGTTTTGCTATTCTCAACACAATCAGTCTCTGAAAAGCTTGCAATTGTCTTCTTAAAAATTTCCACTAGAATAATGTATTAATTATTATTAAATATAAATTATTAATAATTATTTTTCTTATTTTGGGCTAAGTTTGTGTGTACTATCTGATTCCTTAATATTGTAGGTTTTGAATGCACAAAACTAAACTGGACAAGGACTGGAAAAAGTTTATTTTTGAATTAAACATTTATCTGCAGACTTGCATTGGGAAAATAGAATGTATGAATTACAGCTGCTCTAGTTACAGTATTTTGTGCAAGTTTGTAAAGGGGAACTACAAAAAGCAATTGCTTAGAAGCATCTGCCATGGTATAAAATGGCCAGATGGAGATCACTGCACTTATTAAGTGGGTGTTGGCCAGGGGATTGTGTGAAAGCTTCTCATCTGGTACTGTGCAAATTTAGTTGGCTTTGCTTAAAGTTGCCTTCAGCAGCCTTTAAGTTCATCTTCAGATTGTTTAAGCAGTGGTATATTCCCAGTGAAGTAGGTAAGAAATGCTCACCCACCCTGCTACTGCAGATCAGGATGTGCTGGAATGGAGACTAGCTTGGAGTAATGTCCTCAACTCCCTAGAGAGATAATTGACTGAATTTTTGGTTGGGGTGTTTGTTTGTTTATTTGATGCTCTTGTTAGTTTATTTTATTTTTGTTAATCATTGACTACAGAAATAAGTTTTAATTATATCTGAACTTGTGTAATGGATGTATCTATACAAATCTATCAGATATTTAATTTTTTATATTGGTAAAACTACCTTTCATTAACTTATGGCCTTAGGTACTCTGTATATTGTCTGTATATTGTTTTGCCAATGTGGAGCCACTCATGATTAAAATGGCTCCACATGTGAGCTGTATCTGCTTAATAGATCATGAATTTTATAGATTAAATATTGAGTTATTATAATGGGATTCAAATTTAATCTTGAATGTTCACCACTAGGCTGAGAAGATGTAATTTGTCTCAGCTGGAGCACTTGGTTTGGATAGATCACCATTTAAAAACTGAATTCACAAGTTATTTATTAAGCCCTTGAAGAATCCAGTAATTCTTTCCACTGGTACTTCAGAGATATCCCAGGAGAAAAATTCTGCATCCATCAAACTGCAGCTCCCTGGAAAAATTAAAAGATAAAAAGTGACTTGCTGTTAACATGGTTTAGTAGCTGAACATTTTAAATTTTATACTGTAGTCCTTCTGCTAAAGTAAGAATTCTTCCTTCTTAAAAAACATAGGAATGGAAAAGAAACAAAAGCAAATTCTCAGCCATAACAGTGAGGCTTTATGATGCAGATTTAGAACGTCAAACTCTTCCTCAAAAATCAGATAATTGCCTCATAAAATGCAAATGGGAAAGATCTTCTCTTATTTCAAAAATGCGAGCCATTATCTAGAATGTTCTTTTTCACCTTGTTGTTAAAGCTCGTTTTTCACTAAGTTCTATAACAATTGTATAGGTATTCAGCAGTTCTCTGAATCCCTAATCCCCCAAATATTTAGTACTTATTTAACCTCAGGCATATAAGGGACAACTTTTAATAGCTTGAAGATTGGCCAGTATGCAAAGACTTTTACAGTTGTTTTTGTGTTTTGTTTTTTTCTCCATGGGATTTTTAATAGAAAAATAGAAAATAATTCTATTAAAAAACTACTTACTGAAGAAGATGAGGAATCATGGTTTCATCACACTGAGATCCTCCAAGTCAAGTGCTCATGAAACATTTAAGTCAACTCTATCTTCAAGACGTAGGGATGATTTTGAAATCTTTATATTCTCTTTGGCAGTGTCTGTTCTTGAAACTTTCACTTCACGTACCTTATTAATGATCTGGTGTGGCATGCTCATCTCCTTCTAACTATGAAACCTTCCAGAGGTTAATTGCACAAAATAATTGTGGCATTGTGTAAGATGAAATTGTGGCAATTGTGTAAGGTGAAAGTTGAAGCTCATGTTTGGGTTAGGCCATGAGCAGCAGCAATTCCCTGCTCTGCAGACCCCAGTGGTTTTCTGGAAGGTCAAGCCATAAAGGAGAGAGAGGCATTGTAAAGGGCAATTGTCTGTATTAAAGTGGGAATTGTATTAAAGTGGGAATTCTACCACGACTGTACTTGGAGTGAGCAGTTCAAAAGCAATGCCAATAAATGTACTCTTTTGGCCTTCAGAGAAATACTCAATTTACTTTACAATCCTTTTTCAGGGCCAGATTTATTATAAACATCTGCCTCACAGGAATGCCCTTTACCTTAATTCCACTTTAATTCAGATGTGAGTCCTTGTTTTAAAATACTACTTAGACTGGGAATAAAAGGTTTTTGCAGCCTGCTTTTATTCTTCCATCTTCCCTTAATTAGTCATTATGCCCTTCATTTTCCTAAGCCCTCATGCAAACTGCTTAATGAAGGAAAAAACCCAATAATTTGAAGTTTTAAACTAATTTTGTGAAAAGATTTTGTTAGTCCCTTGAAAATGCCAACTAATTTCTTCTTGCTTTCTCAATGAGCTTTTGAAACAAACTCACTAAATTTGTTCTATTTCTTCAAATTTTTCCCTAAATAAAATT
Source organism: Acridotheres tristis (assembly GCA_037013685.1). Lineage (NCBI taxonomy): Eukaryota > Metazoa > Chordata > Aves > Passeriformes > Sturnidae > Acridotheres > Acridotheres tristis. Next base: position 12,868,252 of record CM072895.1, read on the forward strand.
TCCACTGATTTAAGTAGCAATTTTTGCTTGGAAATATAGTTGCAATTCTTTATTTTTTCTTTAGTTGTTACTTTTAGTGGTTATAGTGATTTGAAATCTTGTTCTTTTTTTTTTATTGTTCCTGAAATTTATTGGTAGCTACATTCTGTAACTCATTGAAAGGCCTTTGTTCCTTGGTTGCACAGGTTTTATGACCACACTGTTATTTGAGAGATGTACTATTTGAAACTATCTTTACTGCTGTCTAGACTTCCAGTCTGTAGTAATAAATATATTATCTCAATATTTCATATACAGTCAGATATTTCTGTCTTTAACAGGCTTCTCACTTAATTTATGGCCGTTATTATTACATCATGCAAGATAAATTAGCTATATAAATGAAGTTCTCAATTGATGAAGGCTAGCATAATTTTTGAGGTTTTCTTAATAAGTCTTTGTTGGAAAATATCCTGTGTGTAAAGTTTGTGCAGGATTGTAACCAAGTGCTGTTCTGTGACACCAGCTCCTCAGGAGCAGTGCCCAAGGGCTGTTCGAGTCTCTGACTCCGGGTCTGCGTGGTTCATCCCATGGCTGCTGATGCTGAGCACATGGTTTGCTGTGCAGAGATCTAAACTGTGCAGTTGGCTGAAGCTGTGTACCAACTTGTAGTTTATCCTGGTGTATTTATCTTGTTATTTCAGATCCCCAACTATATTGGAAATTGCAGTTTTGTGGGGTGTTTTTCATTAAAAACTTCATTTTTCTTTGGGAAAGGTGGACACTGTGTTATATGACGTGAATTTTCAGGCTTCAAAGGAAGATATTTCTCTAAAATTTTAAAGGCTGAAAGAAATATTTGTGCTTCAGTTAGTGGATGGGAAACTGCTGTGGTAGTGAGATGTAATCTGATTTGTACCTAGACAGGCAAATTGTCCAGAAATTAAAAGAATGAAACAGAAAGGAGAGGAGAGAATAATAAAATTATAGAATTATCAGGTTGGAAGAGACCTTTAAGATAAAGTCCAGCCAACAACCCAGCACTATCACTGTAACCCTAAAACCACTAAACCTTATCACCCGGAATGAGAAATGCCGAATGATATTGCTGGAAAGCTGAAGTATGTAATCCTTCATGGTACTCTGAGGAGAGTGTTTGCAGCTGTTGAATTCACTCCACAGCTTTTACGTAGCTCCATTTGTTATGAAACAACATGGGGACGTTCCAAAAAATCCTGCAACACCTCCTAAAGATGCTGTGTAGCTGTTAATGGACTTGGTGGGACATGTATCAGCCTAGTGGTTACCATCCCATCATTGTCCTTCTGTTACAGGAGGTGGCATCTGTGCAGAGCAAATGTCTCTGCTACCCTCCTTCTCCCAGAGACATTATAAACTGGTAAAACTACACCTGTTCAATTTCCAGACTATAATTTGCAGGTAGAAGCTGAATGTGCTACTTAAAAGACTCGTTAATATGACCAAATTGTGGCAAATAAAATCCTCTTTGTGGTCTTCAAGCCAAGGGCTGTGAAGGAAGTTGCCCAGAAGGATGACTAAGCTGCTCTGATCAGATGGTAGCTCCAGCTGGGGTTTTCAAACCTCTTCGATTTTCTGACATAAACAGCTTGTGTGTAAAATAAAATAATGACAAGCCATGTCTGGATCAGGCAATTCTCTTTTTTACAAGCAAAACAGAGCCAACAAGTCCTTGTTGAGATACAACAGTAAACAACTAGGTCCTCTGTCCTCTTTATGGTTGTTAGCAGAGGCAATGTTAATAGTACCAGGATGATACTTGGGATCAGCCACAGGGAAAAAGGAAAGAATATCTGAGAGTGTTCTTGTTTCAGGCATTATAAACACAGATAATCTGAACTGTCTACCCAGTAAAACAATGATGTGAGGTAAAAAGGCTTTGTGTACACAGAGTAGTTTCATCTAATTGGCACAAAATAAGAGCAGGAGTTGTGGTAGCCCAGGTGTTTCCATGTGTCCAGTACCAAAGTAAGGAATTCTTTATTCTTGGAGAGCTTACATTGTATAAGTGTTGCCAGCACACATTGATGTCTATGGCTACATGTTCAAAGACGTCATAGCTGGATCCAAGGTGGCTTCTCCTGATAACAATCCTCCTTATAACACAAAAAGACTGATGCCTTTTCATTTAATGATACACCAGAGGCTAAGAAAAAGCAGCTTTAACCAGTCAGTCTGGGATACATGCATTTTTAGGCTAGCAAAGTATTTCTGTCCTTCTTGTGGTTTTGTTTTTGCTTCCCTTGTGTTCAATTTTATTAATGAAACACTGTTTTAAATTGTCTATTCCTGCAGAGAATTCCTGGATGCAGAATAGTGTGAATAGCCAAGAAATCTGTAATTGCTCATCCTGCCTAGTCTTGGGATGTAATTCCTTCTAAAGGTCTGCCCAAGTTAAAATGCTTGGCTGATACTTATTGGGGAGATTCGTGGATTTGAGGAAGTTGGTGGATTTACAGTGGCCACAGTGCAGTACAATGCTGCAGGCATCCTGTCAGATGAACCAAACTGGTTCTAAGAGTTCTGGGAGGCACAGAATGGTGCTGCCACAGCTCCTCTTCTGGATCCTCAGCTGTAGATTTACTCTTTTCTGCACACAGCTCCCTTTGCAGGTGTCTCAGGGACACCCAGCTTGGCTCTGCCCAATTCTCTGGCCACTGCAGCAGTCAGCACTAGTTTGCTGTACTCACTTGTGATAAGGTAGTTGCAGAATTTGGGGAAGCAGCCCTGAGGGAGGGCTGGGTGGTGCAGGGTAGCAGAGTCCATCAGTCAGAGAACTGGTGCATGCTGATCCCAGAGCAGCCTGGACGCTGGGACACAGCCACGGAAGAGGATTAGCACAAAAAGCAAAGCTTGCTCCCTTTCTTCCAGAATTCTGTTTGGGGGATGCCTGCTAAGTGCTGAAGCACTTTTTTCATCAGAGTGGAAAAAAATCCCTACAACTAGTAACTGCTAAGTATGAGTAAGAGCCAGATGTGCTGACTGGCTGGGGAGGATGCTGCAGGGCAGCTGGCCTTCAGAGTGTGGTTTGCTGGAGTTGAGGATGGAAATTTTCTGTTAAAGGAAAGCATATTGCAATTTAGAGACATCTTTTCATAATTAGTGCATTAGTAATGACTTGTATGTTTAAACTGAAATAATGCAAAATGAAGCACAGGATGGACAACAATATCACAGTGTTACTTGCAACCTCTAACTGCCAGGGAGTCATAATGCAAATTTCCTTTTATTATGAATTCTTCTGACTGAATTAGGAAACATACCTGAGAAACCTCAGGTTTTTAATTAATAATTTTAATTTTGATACACTTCCTAAATGAATTCATTGCCTTTTTTTATTGCTTTCTTAGTTGCCTTAGTTACCTCAATTACTAAGGAATCAGCTCCAAGCAAACTCCAAAAATATCCTCGTGGCAACTTTTCATGACTATTTGGCTTTTATTTGCAGATGTCTAGAGAGATGCTGCAGAACAATGCTATATAGGGGTATAAACCTTTACTTCTTGTTTCTTTCCAGTACTGGCTACTCTTTCTAGATTGCACAGTCCTGGTAATATAAATGCTGATGGACTGTTGGAAAATTTGTTGTTGTTGTCTTTGTTCTCTCTGGCAACATTTACCTTGTTGCTAAACTACCTATTTTTCCACTCTTCTTTAAGAGCACTTAATAAGGGTTAATGTTATTTCATGACTTGGTTTCATAATCAAGTACTGCCAATGCTAATCTGCTTCGTTCCTGTGCAATTAAGTGACCATACACTGCCTACACATGTTAACTGAAAGTCAAGTGACTTTTAAAGATAGAAAAAATCTAACACAAGGTCACATTTCCACTTGATTTATTCAGACTGTGTTGTTTGCTGAAGTCTTTTTTTAGTCAATTTGGCAATTTCAAATCCACAGAATCAAATACGAAGAAGTAAAAAATCCCAAGCACGCTTTCCTTTACGTAACTAAGCCATTGATCAAGTTTTTAATGTGTTACTATGTCAAAGTTGTCTTTTTCATACAAAAACAAAGCAAAGAATAATAATTTCGAAAATTACAGAAAAAGATAATTTTTCTAAAGAGTTTCAAGTGACATCTTGTAATAAAATCATGTTTTACATATAATGCTAAAATTCTATGGATTAAACACTTCCAGTACCTTATGCTTAAATTTTTTTTATTTGTCCTCTAATAGCTAAAATATTGTTTGTAGTTTTTGCATTTGAATACTCTAAATTCCTTTTAAAAAGAAGTATTTATCTTATATAATTTATCATAATGTGTATTTGCAAATTATATACTCAAATATCCATCCAGATACCTTGAAAGGTACATGATTTATGTACATATAGATAGGTAGTGCACATATATAGCTAAATATATATTTATAGGTACCATAGCACAAGCCAGGAACCTATTCAGTAGCAATTCACTTCTGAGTGGAACCATACATCACCAGGTGAATGCAGAGAGTGAATGCAGAAGGGACTGAACCTGCTTTTATGGTCTACATAGCACAGATAATATTTAGTGCTGGCAGATGGAATGGAGTGCTCAGGACTCGGTAATAAGGAACAAGAGCACAGCAGAGAAGAAAATACCGAGTGTAGAGGGCATAACTCTGCAGCAGACACGGAGTTTAGATGAGGAGCAATATAACAAACTAATTATGTGCCAGTACAAACAGTGCTGAGCAGAGGAGCTTTGAGCCAGGCTCTTGGTACACGCAGCTCGTGCAGCCCAATTTACATCACCCTTTTCCAGTGAGTAATTGAGCAGCCTACCCTGGAGCTGCTGAGCTCCGAGCAGTTACTGCACACACACAGTCCCAGACACACTCTCTCTCTTCAAAGCTGCAGATAATGAGGTATTTTTGCATTTATTCACATGCAATTAAAAATCCAGTCCAGTGGCATTCACAGTTTGAAATGTAGACGCTTGTCACCTTTTTAACATTTCTATAAAGGGAAATTCTAAATTTGTTTTTTTTTCAGCTAATAGGAATATATTTATTACCACGTAACAAAAATAAAAGTTTTAGATCGACCTCAAACATTAAAATATTATTCTACAAGATAATACTATTGTTTTACCTCTTTGTCTCTTATTAGAATACTTCAGCATGTTTCATGTGATCACTTTTTTGGCCACAAAACGAATCATTGGTTTATCTTCACGAATTGGCATAAATCCTTACCTTCTCTGGCTCTTGGAATTTTTTCACCAAGAAACTGCTCAATAAAGCTTCATTTGAAGATTCACCTCAGACTGGTAAGAGCTGTCAACTGTCTTTAAGCTCTTGAGGACCATCAGTATTTTTAAAGAATGTCTCATTACATGAACTGTGCCTTTGAGTTCACTTATACACACAGCAATTCTGACCCATAACTTTGTATTAATTTCTGCCAGATAATGGTATGTTAGTTTTTCTTTTAAAAAATATTTTTTCCACTCTACTGGTATGTCATATAAGAAATTACTGCAGAAATCAGGGAATTAAAATTGCCAAAATGTGGTTCCTCTGGTTGTAATTAAAAAATTGAAAGAAAACACATTTGTTAATGACAGTTAAAAAAAAAAATTCTCCAAACTTCAGGAATAGCATATACAAGTTACTAGAGTTTTGGCATATTTTAATATGTACAGAGGGCTCTTTACTCACGAAGAAAAAAAAATTTACTTTGTGATGTCCCCAGTAGGAGCTCTCCTTAACCTGAACTTGAAACTGAATGAAAAATAGATTTTGAGCTGTTGATTCAAGAGATCTATTACCTTTTTCCGTGTCTGAAGACTACACAGGATTACTGGGTTCCATTTTTGTCTGCTACTGTATATGTAATAGGATATGATATAGCTCTGAACCTATAGTAACTCAATAGGCAAATTTAAATTGCCATAGCTGTACTTTTTTATTCTGTGCTCTGTGGTGTTCTTATTGCCAAAATATGATAGAAAAATAGTTAAAAAAATTACAGAGAAGAAAAAATTGCATTCTTGCAAATAATTTATAATTGGTCACATTTCTTCTGAATTTTGCCAGTGGCTTGAATAGGAGAGAATAGAGTCTTCCCCCTGCTGAAAAGGAATAGGTTAAACTTTTATTGCAAGATTACCTTTAAGTTGTATTGTGACTGTGAATTGTTGTCGGAAAACTTCCTGGTCAGTTTTTGTTGGTTCCAAAGTATCAGGTAGGTATTGAGGCTATATCTCAGTAAGCAGTGAAACAGCTTAAAGACTGCAAAGAAATTGGCTCTGTAAATTCTTGCATTAGGGTCCCAGTGGGGTCCCTTGCTTTGGTGCCTGAAAATAAGCGAGAATTCACTGTGTGAATGGCTCTAAGTCAGAAGGTTGTGTACATTTAATGTGCTCCCTTTGTATTGTTTTACCTTCATGTGAGACACGTTGATAAAAGGATGGAAGAGATTGTATAACCTGACTGTGTTATAGAATCCTCTATTCCTCATGTCATTGCCTAATAGCTTGCTACAGAAATGTTTATTTCCAAACAGCTGTCCCTATATTGCCTTTAGGACCAGCAGATAGGGTGACTCTATTCAGGTGGCAGGACATTTTGTGTGCTAAAGTAATTAAATGCAGACAGAAGCCATTCTTAAAACTAATAAATTCCACATGGAGAGCCATGTACTTCCCTCTGTGGGAGAAACTAAATAATGATGCATTCATGGGGGACTGGGGAGGTTTAATGGAGCTTTCTGCCCATACAGTCACTTTCCAGATTGCTGCCATTTCACCACAGGAATTTCAGAGCTCCTCCAACTGTCATTTTTCTGGGTGCCCTTTAAAATCTTTTAACTGAGATGACTAGAATGACCCTTTGGCTCTTAGCTTTTTGTAATAAAATATGAGAATAAAACACGAGAACAAAAGAAAATTAAAAGAAAAAAATGCAAACATTTCGCACAGTGAAGTTTTCAGAAGGATTCTTTCTTTTTTTGCTGAAATTTTGGTTTTGCTCAACAGTTTTAAATAGTTGCTTGATTTCCAGGCTTCAAAATCACAGAGAACAGTCAGTAAGATTTCTTGCATTTTCCATGTGGGAAATAATTACTTGCATATACACCATTTCCAGTGACCTCATATCTGTGGGTTGTCAGTGTCTCTTCTAAGAACTGGATAACTTTATATCCAAATATTTTGAGTGCCCTCCAGTTTGGAGTGTATTGAGTTTTTTGATGTGCATGTGTGTCTAACTAGGGTATCTGTTGACATTTTTGAATGTGATACTTAAAGATTTCTGATAAGATCAGCAGGACTTACCAGTTCTAGAAACAAATCAGAATTATTTATGCAGAGCACTCCAAAATTCAGATACCCCAAGAATATGAGCTACTGAGAGAAGAGTTTCAGATTGGATATTAGGAAAAATTTCTTAACTGGAAGGGTTGCCAGGCATTGGAACAGGCTGCCTAAGGAAGTGATTTAGTCACCATCCCTGCAGGTGTAGATTTGGCACTTAGGGACATGTTTTAGTGGTGGATGTGGCAGTTCTGGGTTAATGGTTGGACTCAATTATCTTAAAGGTATTTCCCAACCTAAATGATTTTGTTATTCCTATTGTCCTTTGCTTCTTGTTTTTTGTTGATTTTTTTTTTCCAGATACTTTGCATGTTTATTCAAAATGTCTCTACTTTGAAGTTTGTATCTCAACTGATTTGAAATATGAAGACTGAGAAGCTTAACTAAAAAAAAAAAAAAAACCAAACAAAACCAAAAGAAGCAAAAGATGCTAAATTGTAGAAAAGGCCTGAAATTCAGCCTTGGACTTCAGTATGGTGTGTTGCCCATTTTTTTAGTACGTAAAATGTGGATAGCTTTGTTTACATAGGAGAGGAGCTTTGCCAAAGGAAATGCAAAAGGATCTGTACAGAGAAAAAGCAGCTCTCTAACTACTTATGAATAGTAATTATGTGAATGATTTAATGCAGAATGCAATTATCTAGTGAAAGGTAAATGCATTGGATATGCTCAAAAGCTCAGTTCCCATTAAAATACATGTGAATGATACACCTAGAAACAAAAGAAACAGGCATTGATGATACAAAAATGGGAGCTGATAACAATTTGGAGCTGTTACCAACAAATCCCATACCATTTTCCCTCCTGCCTGCTGCTTATCTCTAAGGCTGGGCTCCCACTGCATTGTTACTGACTTCATCCAGAATCCTGAACAATGGGAAAGCAGTGACAAATTCAGCCACCGACTGCAACTGCCAGAGTGACAGCAGAGGGGAGAGACAAAGCAAAGCAAAAAAAGCTGATGCTAACGACAAGGACATCTAAGAGCAATCTGACATGGGCTGGAGCCCGTGCTGGACGGTGTGCCTGCCAGCACACTGACTGTAAACGGGCACCCACGTGCTGCAGAGATGGGCAATAAATAAATAACATTGTTTTGTGCACAATAAGAGGAGTCAGGATGCTGACGAGGCAGGGGATGATTCATATTCAGCCTTCAGAGCCCCATCAGCTGTAAGCTATTTTGCTTGCCCTCAGGAATTCATTAACTGGGATGGGGAAGCAGATCGTTATTACTGTGTTACTGCTGTGCTTGGCTACTATATGTTAATTTACAATTGTTCCATGTTCAAGGAAATTGTTACTTATTCCTCAGGTGGCTCTAGTAAGGATACTGTGAGGAGTTGCATATTTTAGGATATGTGTCCACTAGATTGAATCTTACTTCCATGGTTTGTAATGGCAGAGAATCACAAAAACCAAAGCAAACTAACTGTAGTCTGACTTCTCTGCTACAAGTGACTTTCTGAGGAAATATTAACATGATTTTTTTTCAGTCCTGCACCTAATATTTTAATTTCTTTCACCGAGTTTTGTGCCTTTTTCTTTCTTCCTAGAGTGTGACAGAATGTCATGGTCCTAAGCTACACTTGTTCTTCTCATTGCAAGAGATACGCAAAGAAAAAGTGAAGCTCAGTTTGAAGTTATAATTTCCTTTATCTGTACTTCTTCATGGCCATGACAGAGCTCCATTCACTGCTGCATGCTGTTCTTGCATATGGATGGAGCTTGTTGCTCTCGTGCCTTTTCTCTGTTGATCAAGTCCAACTCTAAATAACTCAAAGACCCATCAGATCTGTCACAAATGTTGTGTGAGGGTGTTACAACTTGGGGAACAGAGGAAAAGTTTAGAAATTAACTGGTGTGGTAGAAAAATTACACAGCTGGTTATTCTGAGAGGCTGCTAAAAATTCCAGGTGTCCTGGTTCAGTTTCCTTACCTGGGAGGATCTGAAGGCAAGGTTCTATAGAAAATTCTTACATGGCCATACTGCATTGTTTAAAAGCTCTTATTCTTCTGTCCTTATTACAGCTTGACAACTGTGATTAGAAGCAAATGTCTAATTTGAGAAGGCCAATTCAGGGATACAGTTGCTGTCTGGCACAATCTTCTGTCCTGTGTAAACCTACACATCCAAGCATCCAGCTTTGGGCAGCATGGGATCCAGATGGATCTTTTTGCTGAGTCTGGGATTTTGTTTTCAAATTTTCCACTCCAAAAAAGAACCAAAAAAAAAGAACCAACCAAACCCCAAACAAATAAACAAACAAAAAACCACAACCAACAAAAACAAAAAACAGACAAAAAACCCCAACTTTAAAATTCCCCACATACAGTTAATATAGTCATTTTAAAAAATCGATTTGAATTTCATATATATTTAACACATGTCCTGAAGGTAGAGATGCTGAATTTTCCTGCTAGATTTTAACTTCATTTTAACCTTTTCTGTTCCTTGGTCTTATCTTTCCTTTGAATATGGGTTTTGACATGCTGTCTGAGTATTTTTTTCCAGCTGAACTTTTTTCCATGTTTCCTAACGAAAAGAGCCTCCTTCTTCTTCACTCATTGCATTTGTGTGTTACAACACATCACTGCAGGAGGATTATGTTTGTCAAACAAAATTAAAGCTTATTTAAAGAACAGACTTCTCCAGTGCTCTGTAGGCTCCTGGAATAACTTTTGTGACACAGGAGACAAATTCAACATGCTTTTGACTAAACTTTAGATAGAAGATTTTTTTTATATCTACTCAGGATGTTGCTCAGGATGGTGTGTCAAGAAAGAAGCCTAATTCCTGTAGCATACAGGTGAGTAGTTGCAGGAGAAAATTGTTCTTCAATAATTACCAATATAGCCTATGCTTTGCCATCCAGTGGCCATAAATGTCTACTAAAACTTTCTTGTGGCTACTTTTTAGATGCTTTTAAGTTTAACCTTAAGTTTAACCTTTCTGTTACTTTACTTCATCATTTTTATCTCATTTTTCATCCTGCAGTTAGGAAAAATAATTTTCTTCATTGTTTATTAAAAGATGTAAATCTACTCTTCTTGAAACAACTCTATTAATCAAATTCTGTATAAAACATATATTCTAATTTAATATGGTTCAGATTATCAAATGCAGAAATATAATATTTTCAAATGGAATCTTTTCATCACCTCTGCTAGAAATACAACATCTGAGCATGGAGTATGCTGAAATCTCCTGCAGCAACCCAGAATTAGATCTATCTGAAATCCCTGAAATGATCTGGAAATACTTCCTAACTACCAATTTGCACTGAGAACAATTTGAAATACAGCAATTTTTGCTCAATTGAATTGTTGTAGTTGCTCTAGGAGTGTCCAGAACACAGTCTCTATGTCTGACATGGCATGAGTGAAACAGAGAATCATTACACACCCTGTGCCAATATTGCTGTCTGGACAAAAAAAATCTAGCAAAGTGCACCTGAATATGATGCGAGATTCCAGCTTGACATAAACTTGACTTGAAGAGAGTCATACATTTAAAGTCTTTGACTGAGAATTAAAGACTTGACTCACAATGCAAAATATTCTCAGGAAAGATTATTTTGTCCAAAAGTTTAATTCTAATAGATTGTGAAGTTTTTTTTATTCCTTTTTAAGTTGCATTTGATGCATGAGTTATTTACTGCCTTACAGGTGGAATAATATAAATATAATATAAATTTAAATATATATTTAATAATATATAAAATTTTGTAATGCATGGGAGAAAAAAGAAATCAAAGGCTGCTTAGTGGTAAAGAGAAGTTAAAAAATTATATGGAAAATGATTTGAAAATTAATTCTGTGGAGGAGCTTGAAAGAAAGAAACTGGAGATTTGGTGGTCAGGACAGGGGGAAGTGTTTGAGACAGGAACATGCAGCAGAAAATAGGTGTTACCTATTTACCTTTTACCTGTGTAATGTTAAATCTGAATAGATGTACTATGATCTGGCATTTAGTATTTTAAAGATTATGACATTTATTTTCTTCATCTCTTTCTTTTCTGGACTCATCTCCACTGCATCTGATCAACTTTGTGTATTGGCTGTTTGGGAGATTCCATTACTGTTCATTAATCATATGGATGAATCCCCATGTTCCTGCTTGAACAGTACATCCAAGGCTGTGTTGGAGACACCCCAATATAGCTCTCAAATAGTTTTGATTTAATGTGATTTTTTTCAGTTCTTTGTATATCATGAGATTTGGGAGTCGACTGAGCAAGCCTAACTCAATGCTTAAGTTTCAATTTTTGTCAGTGGAAAAAATTGAACAAATTATTTTTGATACAAAACAGAGTCTGCCTGGGGTCTAATTTTATATCACAGCTATAAATGTTACCCTTGCCAAGTCCCATTCACTCCCTAGAGTTGTCACTTGGTTCTCAATTTTGAGTTTATGCTTGTGCTGAAGGATTTTACTGTGTGTTTTGTGGTTAGTCTCCAGCATTTCCATCATTTAACTCCTTAAAGCAAACTCTCCCTTTGGAAAGCCGTGCCCAGGCAGTGAGAAGTTAATCACCTCTTGCCACAGCAGTTACCAAATCACTCAGTGGGGACATGGCCAGCAGCACTCTGTATGCTGGAAGACAAAGCAAACTGTTTCCCCAATGTTTGTTTATTTCTCCTATGTCTGTTTAACAAATACTTTTGAAATATTTGTAGTCACCAGTTCTTCACGGTTATTGAGCGTGCTGTGTGATTGGAGTCAGTTGATATTAGATTTCTTTACACCATGTTCCTTGTTCCCTTGTGGAATTCTGCAAGGATAAAGCAGACCTTCTAAACTGTAGATGCTACTTACTGAAATCTGCACAGGCAGGTTTCACGGTCAAAAAATGTTTTCTGTGCTGGTTGGCTGATCCAGCCTACTGACCTGCAGGTAGCCCCTCCAAAAACCCAGCTATGCTTATTACTCAGTCCAGATTTGGGGTAAATGGTCAGTACAGACATTAGATATCCATACCTGTTGATTTTTTAGCAATGTATGAGAAAGTTCTTGGTTTGATAATAGTTACTAGTGAGTGACTTCACAATTTAAATTTACTTTTTCCCACTGATGTCCAATTGTTCAGTTGCAAATTGGTTCGGATATCATATATTTTCATCTGGCTCTGACTTTGCACCTTGACAGACAACAGCACCACTAGTCTTTCTGGATCCCTGGTGTGTCATGGCATTGCTTTTAGGAGTTGGGGAAAGATTTTGTATATCCAGAAGTAAATGACATATGATCTGTCTTTTTTATTCAGCCTTCAAGGAAAGTGATGAAAAAATGGTTGTATCTTGCAGAGAATGAGAGACCTTTTGCAGAAATGGCTGGAGAAAGGTCAAATTTGTGACTATTGTATGTTGTGAAATATACATTGTGAAACTAATAAAAAACTTATGGAATTGGTTTTTACTGAGTAGAGGAAAAGCAGAATCAGGCCCATAGGGAGAAGCAGTAAGTGTGGAATATGAACAGTACAATAGTTTTATTTACACAAAGCCTTAGTAAAACAAGCTGTGTTGTTTTAGCTGAGTCTGCCTGATTTGCTATCCAAACACAATATTAATGATACATAATTGGCACCTGATCAGTACCACAGAAGTGGAATGTTGTTGTGTAATGTTCTCTTTCCAGAGCAGTTCCCTTTTTCATGGTGCTTTACCAGCCAGGTCTGCTAACCAGTGCTGAGGGAGAGCAGTAGCCCTCATGTGCTTTTGGAAGCTGTGTGACAATCCTTTGCAATAAAGACAAAGCCATGGTGTTTCTGACTGCCTGTGCTCTGCTCCAGAGGCTTTTGGTATGAGATGGAGCTTAGCTTGGGATTGCTCAGAGCCTTGGGCTGCTGGAGTGCAGGATGGTTGGTCAGGCCCTGATCCCCCTCTGCATTCTGTGCTGTGCTCCCACTGAAGAGCTCCAAGGAGCTCAGTTCTGGCAGAGGCATCACAGCTCTGCAGGCACCACTGCAAAGGGGCACAGAAGACCTTGATTTGCTCAGAAGCAGTGGGAACACATATGATCCTCCAGTACAAAGTGCTTCATCCTCTGACAGTAATTTTCTTCCATATTTCTTTGTTTTGCATTTTTATTTCTTAATTTTTTCTTCCTTTTTTTTTATGCTTGTATTGCCATATTAATGGCATCCTTCAGAAACTGTGGTGTTCTCTGCAATATTTTGAGTTTTTCCGTATGGTCTGCTTCTATTAATATGTTAAAAACCCTTGTGTTCACTCAAGCTGATGGAAGGAACAACTTCGACTCTGTGAAAGGGCTGTATGCTGTACTCATTGGCACTCATAGAACATCATTCCTTTTTTTTTCTTCTGATATAACTGGTTTCCAGAGGTTAGCAAGCCTTCATCTTTTAAAAGATGGAGGTTTGGGAAAAAAGAGAACTGCTTGGTAGAGGTAGGCTGTAATTCTGCTCTTTATAGCTCAAGAGTTCAGTTTAAAATATTTTAGAATTAGCAAGCTCAGAACTTGATCATTCTAAGCCATGACTGGGACATCTTTAGGAAGCAGCTGTTTGTGCTATGAGTAACTATGGAGCTGGCAAACAGACTGAAGGTCTAGACTGCTGCTTGTGGTCCTCCCAGGCTCCATTTTCTGTCATTTTCCTATAAGCTGAGACCTGATATATGCTTCTGGGGGATATAGAACTGGGGTTTTTTTGGTACTTCCAACAGTTACAGATGTTTTGATGTTCCTCTGCTCTCCTCCCTCCCACCCCCTGTATGTGGAGGTGTTTGTTTCAGTGTCAGTCACATTTGACAGTTGTTTCTTGCACTTTTCTCCAAGTACAGATGCATAACACTGCTGTCACCAGGAAAAATGTGAGGTTTCACTGGTGGCCAGAAAGAGCCCTGAAGTTTGCATAATGCTTTTCTTTCCTGGAAATTTTTTTGTTCCTACACCATTGTATATCACTGTGATTTTGTAGCATGGCTTTTATTTTACTCTCAGGACACATTTCATACAGGAAAAGGTTTCCAAAAAACTCAAGTGCTCTGAGAGACACATAGTAATTTCCATTTGGTTTTTAATTTTGGGCCACCAACCATCAGGAGCAGTTTCGCTCTGCAGCTGTTGCTGGTTAGGTTAAATTCTGCAGTTTCTTATATGTATCATGTCAGTGGTAAGAGTACAACTGAAACTCCAGTATCCCAATCTACAAAGAGTCAAACTTGTGCTTACTTTGGACTTCCTTTCTCTAAGAGTTTCTAGAGGAAACTCAAACTAAACAAGTTCAAATCCCTTTTGCAAGAGAAAATCTCATCTAAAATATATACAACAGATGGACACTTATATTTGCTCTGTTATAAATGTAGACAAATAAGCCAAAATCTTCAAGGGAACCTGTGAATTCTAGATGTAGAGGGAGAAAAGTAGGTTGGGAAGGAGCTGAACTTGTGCTTATATGCTACCTAAACAGATAATATTAGATCAGTCATTGGCAGCAAAGCCATGAGTAGCAGTAGCTGAAGCACTGTCACATGCAATAGTGCCTGTGTGTCCAGAGCTTTACTAGGTCTAGAGGATATGAATATGGGAGGTATTGAGAAGGAAAATGTATTTTTATACTGCTCTTTGCTTTTGTCTGTTTGTTTTGCATAGATCTGGGATATGCTTGGGAGCCCCAGTCAGTCCTTTTGTACCACTGAGATCTGGAAAACTAACAAGTCCTCCCAGCAGGGGTAACAGGTAGTTAACACAATAATACCAAAATTAATTTGCCCTAAATCATGTTTTTCCTGAACTCAGTCTGGGGTCTGTGGGAAAGGGAGAGGAATGCAGCCATGATTTCTAATCAGGCTACATTAAAGATTTGAGAGCTGCAAATGGCTCTCGTTTTCCCCCTTTTATCCTAAGCTGTGTTCAGCATTTCTTGCATCTGTGGGTCTGGGTAGCTTTCCCTCACTGTAATGCCATCAGTGTCAGCTGTGATTACTTGAAACAGTGGCTAAGCCTGCCCTGTTTGCAGACATGCCACAAAGCCACTCTGTTTTATTGACTCAGTGATTGATTATAGACCTGTGAAGTTGTACTTGAATAGTCTGAAGTAGTGACAATTGTATTATAAACCATCTAATTTCTAGTATTTAACACACATCAAACTTATTTCCATGCTGAAGGCATAGGCCATTGCACCAGCTGTGGCCAGTGAGTGTTGTGGGTGTGCACTACGAGGAAACCACAACACAAACTGGTAAATTCATATGCACTCTTATATTGAAGCAAATGTAATTTCTATGGTGCTGCCTGAATAATGGTTTAAGTTAGATAATACTTCAAATTAAGTGCCACTTTGATATCAAAAGGCTGCTCTTCTATCACATGCAAATTCATAGAAGTCTGTCTTGGAACCTTGAAATTAAAGAGGAAAATCATCAAAGCCTTCATTCAATATCGAGATACATTAATCTCCTCTTTCATTAAGTTTGAAATTAGTAGCAAGTCTGCTTTCTGCTTTTTCAATACCATGGAATATCATTTTGCATTTGACAGTGAGCATGGACTGTTTATTCTTCTGTAGCATCATAAGCTGGCACATCAAAATGCTGTTCTTCCACTGGTAGAACTTTTAAATCACAATTATACCCTGGGAAGTGACTCTCAAAACTTCACTGCAAATATATTTATTTCATGTCCTTGATCATTGTACAACATATTTTGTCCAGTTCAAAGGGGCAAAGATGTCATTTTCTTAGCAGCTGGTGTTGCTGCTGGGCGTGAATGCCTGGATCTGGAGTTCTCTCCTGTTTGCATGCCATCAGTGGCCACCTTGGTCTGGCTGGGGCACGTGGCCTGTGTACCTGTGGAGACATCAGATGGATCAGGTAGATCAAGCATTTTAGATACATGAGCTCCTACACACTGAAATAACAACAAGTAACACATTATAGGACTGTAATATATCTTGCAATTATTTTCAGTCTGTGTCTTCCTAAGGGGCATCTTGGCATTTTCTGTGCAGTGCCTTTCTTGGAGTGAGTTCCATATCTCCACACAGGTTGGGATAGAGCTGAATATGAAAGCCTGCTTCCTACTAAGTTTTTGGGATATTTAAAGATCTTTCGCTGTGTTTAATTTTATTACTATTAAATTTATTACTAGAGAAAGTAATTACCTAGGAAGAAACAAAATTTCTGAGCCTTGAAATTAAATCTCAGTTTTGGGGAAGTTCCAGATAGATGTAAGAGAACTAATTGGAGATGGAAAAGAATTTTTATGTCTGTGCAAAATTTTCCCTTGCTTCTTACCCTAATTCCTCCAGGTAATTTTCTGTATCTTTGCTCATTTTGATATTCAGAAACTTTTCCACAGCTACAGCCATTTTATTTGTGCTTGTGTACCACTGACTGTAGCACTGTTTGCCATATCTGACCTGTGTGCAGCAGATTGCCCATCAGTGACATAAAGGTCTAGTTAATATAATTTTTTTAGCTTCATGAATGAAATAGAAATGTCCTGATCAAATGGACTGTAAGCCTGGCAGGATATAGGTAACTTGTTTATGTGCTACCAAACACAAGCACCTCTACTACTGATTAGATTAGTACCTTTGGGCACCAACATAAACATTTGATAACAGTGATAAAACTAACTCCATCCTCTTCCAGGCACAATAAAAAGGTAGCTTGGAAATACTTTTGGCATTGATCAGTTCTTTTGAATTGCTCCATGGTGATATGTGCACTGAATAGTGTTAACTGACTTGTCCTGCTGCTTTTGGGTGCAAAAGGTGTATCAGGTGCCTACATTTATCTGGGGTCTTTACTATCTTAGCTGGGATATAGGTACCAAATACACATCTTTCTGGGTTAACCAGAGCTGTCTGCTGGGTGCACCATGGACTATAAGCTAAGTGGGAAATATTCCACACCTTGAGCATGAAAAATATGTTCTATTGTGAAATTCCAGATGCAGATAGTGTGGACTAGAGGAATTACACACAATCTCAAGAAGCCACAGATTCATTGCAATATTTTTTTTTTATCTGTTCTGCTGTTTATCAAGTGACTGCCAAGAAGTAGGAGGCTCTCATCTTGATTTCTCACTGAAATTAAGAGAAGTAGTTTGTGTATGTCTTCCTGAACGCTTTCTGAGACATTCCAGCTGGCATGATAATTTGTGAGCTATTCAGCTTGCCTGAAATTCAGCTGCTAAATTGTTTGTCAGCTGTATTCCTTGCATTCATTGTGTTTTTGTGTCCTAAATGAAACAGCTGTCAATGTATTTACAGTCTGAGAAAGCTGGAGCAGTGATGGAAGTCTGCAATTTTAGTCATTGCTCATCAGCTGACGTAAAGGCAAATCCAACGGGGAGCATGTGCTTACTCGCTCTCTTGTCTTTAAATATGCCCATGTGTTGCCATTTAATTTGGATGGGTCAGAGAAGTCATTATTCAAAACTTCTGATTATTCAAGTTTGTGAGGGCATATTAAATCCCAAACATACTGAAAAATTAGTAAAGACTTCAGAAAATACAGCTATGTATATTCACGGCCATGGTGAAATATAAAATAACTTCTCAGAGCAAAGAATGAAATTCATAAAGATCACAAGTTATATATTTAACCTGTAATTAGAAAAAAATCTAAAATGTACTCTTTTCAAGCATCCTGAAATTCCGTTGCCTCAAGCAGGCGTTCCCACAGATCCTTGTACAAATACACCAAAGTTGCTTCTGAAACTTTAGTGACGACAGAGAAAATGTTCCTGGATTTGTATTTGTCTAGAGAATTCACTTTATTACCCCAACGTCACAAATGCCTTTAGAATACTTTATTCTTGTGTGTGGTTTAGAAAAACAACATCTAGTTGACAGCAGTTATCTTAGAGCGTAACCAAAAGATGGCAGCTATCCAATATTTTTTTCTGCCAAGCAGACAAGAGACAGTTTATTTACAGTTTTATGAACTCTGCTGTGTTATTGGAAGGGAAAGGATGCTATGGATTATATTTCTTAATGGAAAGGAAGTAATTAAAACAATTTGAGAGGTAAAAAATACTCTGCAGGTTTTTTTATTAATGTAAGAAAATAAAGCAGAGAATGAACCATACTGAGATGAACTCACCAGACCAAGAAGAAATATCTTTTACTTAAATGCTTTCATGTTGGACAATTCCCAGATGGGACTTCACCCTATAGCAACAAAAAGACCCAACCAGACCCCCCAATAAAGAATTAGCTTCCCAAAACACAAGGAACTGGAGGGACAACCAGAAAGAGGCAAATTTCCTTACCCTTTCACAGTGAACCTGTCATGATTTCTAGAGTGTAACCTTAATATCTGTGTGCTTCGACTTTCACCATGACATTCACAACGGAAATGACTAGATTAATGACTAGATTAATGATTAGATTAATGAGTTGGTCTTCTCAGGCCTTCCTGCAGCCCTCTGAGGTCCAGGAAAAGGTTCCCAGTGACTCCATTTTTATCTGAATCAGCTGCTGTCTGGTGGCATGCCAAAAGAGCCTGAAATTGTGCAATGTACTAATATGCACCTTATGCTGGGTTTGGATTATCAGTGCAGTCAGGGAGGTGATAACAAAACAGAAGCTACAAAGAGAGTTTGGGGAAAATGGAGAATTAGCTGTTCATTGGGCTTACAGTGCAGAAAAATTCCTAAACTATAAACCCTCAAATTACCAAGCTCTCAAACAAAGAGCCTTTACTCCCAACCCCAAGGATTTTCAAGTTCAAACGCCTCACAAATCATAGCGCATAACATCTTTCAAAACAGAAAATCCCTTAGGAAAAGGTTTCTCATAATTACAAATTTCCTTGCAGGAGATTGCTCAACAACTCTTAAGCAACATTTCCATTATGTGCAAAGCCAACACAAAAGCTTGTAGTGTTCCAGAGTGCATTCACGTGCTGGTGTAGCTGTGTGAGGTGACTGCTTTGTAGGGTCAATATGAATTAGGGACACAATCCTGGTGACTGACCCTCACACTTGTGAAGTGGCATTTTCACCTTATTGAGGTTTTTTATACATTTCAGCAGGAATAATGCTCTGCTATTCAACCAGTGTGGTACCTCACTGCAGAAATACTTTGGGTAGTTGAAGGCTGTCCTGATCAGGGGCCATCACTTATTTTAAATTATAAAAATCCCACTAACATTTTCCTTTGACTTAGTATTTATTTGTGGCAGCTCAAGGTTCCAGGCTGAAGTCAGCCATTTCATGATATACGATTCACACACTTTTTTTCTTCTGAACAGAAGCATCTTGTCCAAAGGAAGCAAGGTGAGTAGGACTTGCTTTTTCCTACATGAGGTTTTAAGAGGAAAGATGCAGGAGAAAAGGGTCAAAAAGACTTCAACAGCTGAAATGTAATGGAAAATTTGCCTGCTTTCAAAACCCTTAATCTTTTCTTTGTGACTTTTGACTTATCCTGATATTAGATACTTCTAATTATACAACTGAATTGCTACTGAATTTTATTCCTGAGGGGGGGGAAGTGAATTAATTCTGTTTAACTTCTTGCAGAAATTCAGGTTCTTTCCTTCATATCACTGCTGTGTTTTATTTGGGCAGCTGCTACCTACAGATTGTTTTGTTCACAGTCCTACAACTTCCCAGCCCTCCTTGCAATTTCTGCAGTGCAGTCAGTGCTGACTCAAGTTTACAAAGCAGGAGGGTTTGACATGAGCAGGAGCAGTCTCTGAAAGCAGCGTGCAATGTGGCTCTAGAAGAGGCACATGAATTCCTCAGCCTCTGTGTTAAATAAACAAAATATTGATGATTGTGGTGAGTTAAACATCTGCATTTCACTTCAAGCGTTACATGAACTTTGAAAATGCAACACCCTCTGTTTTTATTAAATTCAACAGTTTGACAAAACGTGGCTGTCAAAAGTACTTTTAAAAGAAGTGACCAGTAAAGAATGGTGTCCTTTATCATGTTGAAAAAACGGATTTACTAACGTTTATCTTTTCTTGGTGGCTCTTGCATGTACCTTTAATGGTGGTTCCATAACTGGTTTTGTTTAGTGTGTTACTTTTTCTCTAGGTGGCAATTAATTTTTATGTTAAAATTAAAGGCTTTTCTTCTCAAGAAAAAGCTGCTTAGGGAGAGGATCATTCTCATAGTTATCCTAAAGCTTAAAGAATGTTTATTTTTTCAGGAGATACAACATAAACAGACTTTTTTTTTTTTTCAAAAAAGCAAAAGCATGAATTTATTAGAAATTTAAAGAACTTATGAGGAAGTCTGGACTATCACATTGGTCTACACTAAACCCCAAAGGAATTCAAGATATACATGAATTTTTCTTTAATACCTTTGACCTACTGTTTTTAGGTGAACAATTTACTTCTCAAAGTATGCTACTTCAGGCAACATAAGATTAGGAATATGTCCTAGGATATATGCTAACCAGGGTTTGCTCCATGATGTCCCAATCTACGGCTCTGATCTACTCATGGGATGAGCGAATTTTCTTCTTGGAGTGTGCAGGCAGTGTTAATGCTTAGGTAACCCATATTTTGGATGATTTTCAACAGAAAAAGGTGAAACTTGTGAGTTGTGTTGCTTAATTCACTTGATCAAGGAGAAAAATGCTGTAGCTCAAAAGCTGAGAAGAGGAAACTCTGAGAAGGTCACAGGCATGAGGTGACAACAGCCCCCTGAGGCTGAACATGTCACTTGTCACTGATCCAAGCAAAGAGTGGTGGCCACAGCTGGCTCCTTTCTTCTGGAGAAGGGCTCAGAGGACACAGCCAGCACATTCCCACAAACCCAACCCTGCTGCTTTACGTAGCCAGGCTTGGCACTGGGATGATCCCTGGACTGCCTGTGGGTCTTCTGTGACCCAAGAGCCGCAGGGTCACCACCTCTGGTACACAGAGCAGGCACTCGAAGATGTTTCTTTCTTAATGCTTTCTGACCCTGCCTGGCTGGTATCATGAAGTATATCTGATTTATTTCTCTTTGAATTAAATGTTTTGTTTAATCTCAAAATATCTGTCTTAATTGGCTGAGTATGTGGAAACATTACAGTTTGGGACAGACTCAAAACAATAACCACTAACTTGTTCTTTTTGATTGTTGTTGGTTTTGTGTTTTTTATTTTCCTGTTGGCTACTGAACAACAACAAAAAAGCCCCAATTATTTGCATGTTTTCTGTTTTAACATCAGCTGCAGAGGAACTCAGGATTATGCCTTTATTTGAACCTGAAAATCAGTGTGGAATGTGATCAAAATCAAAGAAGGCTCAGAGAAACAACCAGGATAGAGAAGACAGGGTAGTTCGCTGTTTTAGATGTATTTCTTTCTCTGTGACAAACTTCAATTCATATTGAATTAATATTGGAATCTCTGTAAAGTTGATATTATTTGAGGATTCATGGGATTTAGTATAGAAAAAGAGCTATAGGTGATGCACACGTTCTGTTTCAGGATAATGTAAGCAGCTAGTTTAGATCAGGACATAATAACAAGTTTTAAACTTGTTAAAATCAGTGCTATTTCTGGACCAGGACTTCATATTTTAATTAACTATCAGAATTGCAATTTCCAGACAGCATGAGCTTCAAAATCTTCAGCTGGGATCCCCTGATCAGCTACATCTCTAGTGAATGTAAAATACAATGTAGAGAAGGAGACAGCATGAAATAATTTTTCGTGTTTGGCCTACAATTATGTAGTACAGAATAGAAATGGAAATGATGCTGTTAGAGACTACCCAACACAAACAGGGTTTAGAGAGATGAACAAGAGCTTTGGCTGCATCCTGCTGCAGAAAGGAGTCTGAGGTGTGATCGAAGACCCATGCTGCCTCTCCTGTAGAGCCAAGCAAAGGCTGTGGTTTCTGCTTCATCTACGTCAGTAGTGTGACTCTCAGATGGAAAATAAGAATTTAAAAAATTCCATTCTTGTTTGTCCAAGCACAAATTAAATAACTAATTCTCTTTGTCTTCTGTGGCATTGGAGAAATGGAAATAGCTCACTTAGGTGCTGGCTATGAAGGCACTCCCTCTCTTCCCTCCTCTTCAAGCACTTTGTTATTTCCAGCTGTCATTTGATATGTTGACCACCAAATTAAACATGTGCAACTACTGCTATTTTGTATTGTTGCCACAGGAACAATGTTAAAGTAGTTATCCAGTAAACACAGTTTTGATTAGGTGACACATAGCTGTCAAGAGTAGCTCATATGAAGGAGGTGGTAAAGAATGTGGAGTAAAGTTAGAAGGTGATGTTTTGGGTAGGCGAGATAAGTGATTCGAGTCAATCCGGGGTTGCTTTTGGTAAATTAGAAACTTTTTAAAAAATTTTTTTTTACTCGATGCTGCATATTTTTGAAATGGCTAAACTGAAAACTGTAGCAGTCTCAATTGCACTTTGGAAGAGTTCCTGTCAGACCTACTTATGTCTGTTTCCAAGTTCAGTGTCGGATCACATTGAGGTTTTCTTAACAGCAAGCAGGGCTTGGAATGCCACTGAAGGAAAACAGAACCGAGTTCAGTGGAAAATAGTGAGTAAGGGAGTAGTTGCACTTTTTGTGAAAGCCTTTGTAAATGAAAGAAGAAGGAGAAACTAGTCAGCTAAGAGAACCTTATACTGCAAGGAAATGCAATTTCTCTAAGAGGTGTGTTTGTGGTGCTGGTTTGATGATCAAATAAAAATGTTTGCAGGCACTGATGTGTCCCCAGACCATAGGCACAGCGCTGCCTGTGCTGATGGGTTTGCTAATCTGAGTGCAGAGCTAAACTCTGGTTCCACAGCTAGCTGTGTATACACTTGGTTTGTAAGATAAGAGGTCCTGATGCAACATTATCCACTGTCCTTCTGCCTTCCCATTCCCATAGTTTTGCTACAAAGTTCTGCTGTGACATTTTCAGTGGAGGTGTGGTGAGAAGGAACTAAAACTTTTTCTCCTCCAAAACTGCCTGCAAAGTAGCCCACTTAAACTTTATATTGTGAGCTACTTATTACAGAGAAAACGTTGTCTTAGGAGCTTGAGTTGATAATTTTTCTCCAAGTTTTACTGTTATTATTGCCTCTAAACCCAGGTGTACTAGAAGAAAAAAGAAGAAAGCCTGGCTTACCAAATGTCATATTACCTCATTTTATATGTATTGTATATATTACTTTCTCTAACTCTTTGTAGATGAGATATCACTATGTAAAGAGAACGAAAGAAAAGAAATTATTGGGAAAATGTTGGGTCAGTTATTTGGTGAAGTTGTGGTGTTTTCTCCCTCCTGTCAATAAATTGGTCTTATAATGATAATGCTAACAAGATTTGGGATATGAGTGCAGTGTAATGGCCTCCATTACATTATTGCTCTCTGGTCATCAGCTGCCAATAATCTTCACTAGCATTAGTTCTACCTACACCTTTATTTTACAAAAGATGCAAGGATTGGACTGAGCTCCCTTCTGTACAGGTGATAAGATTAGGATTAGTATACACTGGCAAGGTAATATAGTAGTAACAATTTATCACCTCTTCCTTAGTTAGGATTTCCTCAGTCCTACTTCTCAAACTTTCTAGCCCCAAAGTAAATTACATGATTAGTGGTTTTTTTTCCTATAATTATGCTATTGTAACTTAATGAAGTCTATCAGTCTCTGCTTTATTTGCTATTTTCAGTGTTAGACAAAAGTGAAATCCTGAGTAGGAGGCCAAACATGATACAGTGGGAATAAACATAGGATATTTTTTCCAATATATTTCCAGTGTATTTTCTTTAACTGGTCCAATATTATTTTTCACAAAATATCAAGAGAATAATTTAACTATTCTATCATAATTATTCTCTTGTGAGTAGATTTTTTTCTCAGTGCACATAACAGGAAACAGTATAAATTTCTATCTTCCTACTTTGTCTAATCACCTGTTATCTAGCTAACAGCTTAAAGGGTAAGCAATATATTGCTATATTATATATTACCTAGGATTTTAAATTAAATTTGGATAGTTTATGATTTAACAGGATAGGGTGCTAGGCCATCTTGTCTATACTGTGTTTTTGCCAAGAAAGGGTGAACCAGATGATCCTTAAAGTTCCTTCCAGCCTTGTATTCTACGATTGGAATATTGACCATTGGTCTGAGTCATCACTTTCCACTATAATTGTGAACTCCATTGGCAGTAACCATATGTGCAGCCCTTGGTACATGGCTAACAGATCTAACAGACACAAAGACTTTGAAGCTGGGATTAGAAATGTTAAAAACATCCCATAAAACTCATGGACATGGACCAAAGTCTAGAATGGAACAAAACTTGTCTCTCAAGACTAGATTTCCATGATGGAACAAACACATAAACTGGGCTGATAGACATTGAGTGCTTTTTAGCTGTGTTTAATTTTCCTTCATCTGCTAACCAGGAAGCAGGTATTATTTTTATTATTTCATTTTATACAGGGAGATCAGAAGTAGAGAGAAATTTTTTTAAGGTCATTCAGGAAGTCTACAACAGAACAGAGGAAATCAGGAATTTCTGAGTTCCAGACCAGGACGCTAACCATAGGACAACTCATTTCCTCTCTGTAGGAGACTCTGCTGCCAAATTGCATGAGATGAGAACAAGTCCCCTCTTGTTTACATTTCTTTAAAACAAACCTTCATTAGGACTGGATTCAATACATCACAAATACATTATCAAGATTACCATGAAATGTTTATAAATTTCTAAATCCTTAGGATAAGATTGGCTCATGTAAATGAAAATGAGATCACAAGACTCAGGACAAAAGCAAATTTTCTGAGGAGAAGAGTAAGGTTATTTGCTGATGTAAGGCAAACAAATTGAAAAAAGTCAGAGAAGTTTTTCTGAATTGGGGAAAACTTGTTTGTGTGATTGAATATGTCAGAATAATTTAAAAGCTCATTTATTATGAAACCGAATCTACTTGTTTAAATACTGCATTTCATCTAATCCCCTGAGGCTGTTTACATAAAAGCAAACAATCTGCTAATGTTAAAAATTTTACTCACTTCCCTCATTTCCCAGTTCTTAAGAAAAAAAAAAAGAAATAACACCACTTTTGTGCAACATGCTTAAACTTAGAGAGATTGTTCTTCTGCAAGAGCCAAGTGTTTCTGAGCTGTCATCGTCTGCAAAAGATGTTGCTCAAGTAACATGGAAAAAATGGAAAAAACCTCTGCTTTAAATCAAATCAAATGAAACTGTTTATGCTTAGTACTATGGATCCTTACTGGATTATAAGTATTGTTTAACATCTTGAATACACTGTAGTGATACTCTTAATTTTTACAGCGACACTGCATTCCTTACCTTGGTTCCAGGACAAACAGCTCCCGGATGTAAGTCAGGATATGTTTTCATAACAGTGACTGTACAAACACAATTTGTCTTCAATCTTCTTTTTATTTCCTAGCTACTTATATACTTCAGTTAGCATCAGATTAATTCCACAATGATTTCTGTGTTTTTCCTCACTTTTCACTGAAGGTTTTCTAAGCTGCACTGAATTCAGGGCTGCATCTTGCCACCATTATTCCTTCCATGGCTCTGCTGTAGTGACAGGCTGGTCTGTGTTTTGCCTGTGAGTGAACAGCCATTCAGTTATTTGGCTGAGTGCAATCCTGCTGAAGTCAATGGGAGTTCTGTCTTTGATTTCCATGAGTCTTGACTGGTCAGAAAGTTCCCAGAGACAGCAGCTAAAGCCATGGATTTGATTGAATCTATCTGCAAACTGGCACTGCTGGTGACTCAGCCAGTTCTCCTTATGGGATGAGAGAGGTGAATGTGTCTTCTGGTGTCCAATGGCAGCCACATCCACATGTCCAAATGCAGGACTGTCCATGAATTGACTAAAATGGAAATAATAATCTTCATCTAAAAAATTTATAAATTTTTTGTTCCATTTTTTTGGTGTTATTCAGCAGCCAAAATCTAGATATAAAGAAACAGTTGAAAGTACTTTACCTGGGCCCTTCTTGCTGTTTCACAATCGTGAAAACGTGTGTCTTTTAAAAAATAAAAGTCTGAATTTCTCTTGTTTCCTGAAAGAACATTACATTCTTGTTTAATGTCTGTCAGGTAAATACAGATATAAAACTTCTTTTAGACTTGCATACATTCTTTTCTATTTAACATTGGTACATAGGGAAGAGTGAAGCTGGAGTAAGAGTAAGGCTCCCATAATAGCCTTCTTTATTGCCACCCATGTCCCCCCTTCCCAAAATTCTGTAACCTTCCTGATCTCTGTTACTCTTCAGTTAAACACTACCTTGCATCCCTCCTATCCTATTAATGTGGCCACTTGTCCTTCACTCCCTCTTCTCTTTTCTTCAGGAATGATTTTCTTTTCTTTTTCCGGCTTATCACTTCATATAATAATTTTTTAAAATATAATTTAATAGAGCACATCACAGGGGAACAGCTTTATCCTAAAGCTGTTCTCACAAATCCTTTGGGAAAGGCAGGATGATATCTTTGACCAAGGAATATAATGTTTTGTCTTCTGGCAGGTGAGTGGTGATTATTCTTTTCCTTATTTCCTTATCAACAGTTTTGGTACCTACACAATTTCTCTCTCCTAGTTCTACAATAAAGCATAAGAATTCTTGACATGCATCATTTATCTCCAAGATTAATATAGGCTCCAATACTAGAATATTATTTCTCAATTTTACCCATCATCTTGTTTTATATGAATCTTCCCAATAATTTATGGCACTGCTGCGTCTGTCAAGATGAGTCTTCTGCTGTGTTTAAAGGTGATGTTTGTAATAATGTTTGAAAATGGGGTGCATTTTTTTGTTGGAAAAAGATAAACCTCCAAACTATGTCCAGTCTCAATACCTTTTCTTTGACCAGATTTTTCTCTATATTGTTGGCAAGGTCAAAACAGGAGCTCACTGCAAAGATTAATTATCAACCAAGATGCTGATTTTGTAATGCATAGTCTGTTTTCAGTTGTGGCAGGAAATCTCAGCTCATACAAGGACTCTGCTCTATGGAACCTGTAAAGCAGCTCTGGCTCCAAACAGGTTGGGCTGGAATTTGAAAGCTGTAATTTTTGTTGGCTAACAAAATCTTCCCACCAGTGACCTCCCTTGTGCTCTTCTGCTCAGTGAGTTCCTGCACAAGGTACTGCAATCTGACTTCTCAGAATTGACAATAGGGGTAATGAGGGCACACATTGCAAACTCTGTTTTGATAAATAGATAGGATTTTTCTCCCTAGAATGGAGTTGGCAAATTACTAGCTTTTTATTCAAGTGTTTCAATGATTTCACTGCTTTATTCCTATCAACTATGATGAAAGCCAGGTCCTTGATTTAATTGACCCCTTCTGAAAATGAGACTACTTTCAATTTTTCTGGTAAGACTGCTTTGGAGATTTTTGTGTCTTTTGCTTGGTCCTGTGCTGCTGATGGAAAATTGGAGATTCTGCTCAGGTACAGTAAAAGTAGGGCTGAGCTCATGCCTAATCTTTCAGAATTTTGTGGTGCACAGTTTTCAGGTAGATAGTGACTAGTCAGTTTGGATTATTTCCTCCTCGAAGAACTACACCAATAAATTAGGAATCTATAAGTAATTGCCACAGAAAGTCACAAGTAATCCCACACCACAATACAGGCAGTTTGAGGATGATGTCTCAGTAGCTGTATTCTTTTGGACCCTAAAGAACCTTCACGGAAAAAGAAGCTTCACTGAGGCTGTTACTAAGGATTTTATTCTCTCCTCCTTCCAAAAAATATTTTTTTTTCTTGGTCAGAAATAATTTCACAGAAGAGAAACTTCTCATTAGCTCTTAGCAGAATTAAGTACCACTTACAGAAGCAGAATAGTTAATGGAAGAATGAACTACATTCCAAGAAAGGCTGCTGTAGCTCTTGCATGTACCATTTCTCAGATCATCCAAGAAATTATGTAGATTTCATTAGAAAGAACATTTTTAACTTCGAATAGGCAAACAATAAGAGGCACACATTATTTTAAAGCAATAATTTAGTTTCCATAAGATTCAACCAGCTATTTTAGAGCCAGTGGTGACATTGATTACTTCAGTAGGCAGGTGTTGATCAGAACCATTTAATATCCATTGAAATAAATATTGAGATAGAATCAGGAATGCTTTCATGACTCAACACTGATTGTTACTGTTATCCAGGGGAGAAAATTTTTAAGCAAGAATCAGGTAAAGATCGATAGTGAGTCTAGTACTGAACTGTAACAAAGAAATAGTCAAGTAAAGGAATTTGTTAAGTAAGAAGGACAGTATTTATTCTGAGGCTGTCTCAATGACTATGTCTGAAGTGATCACAAGGAGGCAATCTGGACATTTAAACAAAATAAAATTACTGAGTCAGATGATCCATGGGAACTGTGTGCTCTCTTATTATTCTGTGGCCAAGGAAAAGCATTGGATGTAACTTTTTCCCTGCAGAAAGGACGAAACCAGACAAGTGTCTGATCCAGGTGACCTGCAGTTCCCTTTGGCAGGAGGTTCAGAAGCAGGAGGTGAGCACTGTTTACATTTATTGATGGAGGGTCCTGATCCTGGTTTTTCTTGTGTCATGGTAAAGTGGTGGAGACAGCAAAACCTCAGCCTGCTGAGCTGTGAACCCTCATGGAGGTTAATTTTGTGGTCAATACAGAACACCAATGATAATGCACTCTATGACATTTAATCAAAATTTCAGGGGAAAGGATGAGATGTAGACTACAGCTGCTCAAACCTGTTGGAATTACTCTTTTCCAAATGCAATCAGGCTCTCTGCTGAGAGTCTGATTCACAACATCCTCAATGTGATTCAAGTGTTCAGGGCCCTTGCATTCTAAGGATAAGGTTTTGTGTGAAGTACAAGAAAACGAGGAGCATGAAATATAAATGTCAGCTGTAAGAGTGTCTGGTTGTAGAAAAAGTCATGCTGTGTTAGAATTTTAATTCCTTCCTGAGTGAATTACTCAAATTCAGGCCCACTGGAAAAAAAAAAGGCAGAAATTAAATTTATGATGCAGATATGCTCCTGTCAACATCATACACATGGGGAAAATATGTAGTAGCATGAATTTGAGCTTTAATTAACTATATTTCAGCATAATTGCAAATATGAGCTGATTTAGGTATATTTTTTCATGAAGAAATGCCCTTTAAAGTTTACTAAAGCAGGTATACATTTTCTATGTCTATTTTTAGATCATTTTTCTCAACAGGGGAGGGATTTTGGAGTATTACTTGGTATAAGTGATTTGTAGGTTTTTTTTTTTTTTGTGTTCCCCTGATGTTCAAGCCTGAATTTCCTACAAAACAAAACCCAAATTGTTTCTTAGTATTACAGTTTTGCCAATTTTGGTAACTTTTCTTTCTGCTATGTCTAACTGGTCACCAAGAGAACTTGAGCACTGTCCTAAGTGCTTAAAAGTGCTCAGCTTTACCATCCAGAGAAAGGGATGTAGTTCTGGTTTAAAGCTGAATGTAACCTAGCTGATCTATAAGCTGAGTCTGCACAGAACCCTGCTGCTCTGCACGCATTCAAATCAAGCAGCAAGGTGCAGACCCCACACTTTTTTTTTTTTCTGATCCTAGAAGATTACATTTTAAAAAATACTTTCATTAATAAATGAGAGTCAGGACTGGTGTTGGAAATGGTGGTGTTGAATGAGCACCATTGGAATTGGTGAGTGGAACCCACCCAGTGCTGGGAAATGTCAGCCCAGGGAAGGGGCAATGGAACTGCACAGCTGGAACACTTTTCTTGGGAAAACCCTGCTCCTAAATCCAGCCAAAAAATTATGTACTTCAATCCTGTAGTTTATCAGGTCACTAGTATATAGCCACCTCATTGTGATTATGATGAAAACATGAAAAAATGTAATAAAATACTCTGCTACAGAATTGTTCTCATTAGCCCATATCCATTAGGTTGGAATAGGATTTTTCTAGAGAATAGCTAATTAAGTTCTTGAACCTTGTACAGAAATATGTCAAGCAATTTTTTTCTTTCAAAAATAAAGCGAAATGGAGATTCTCCATGTCCATAATTTCTCATTTAAATGAATATGACCCATAAGCTTTAATATTTTTATTAGTGATTCATTGCCTAAATCATCTGCTGCTAGAAAGTAGTCATTGATGTCCTGTATTGTTAAATAAATTATTTCTGTAGGCCCCATTTTATTGTCTGTATCCATTCCTGAAATTCAGCAGCATGGCTGACTTCTTTGCTAGTATTTCAAGGAAGCAAGTTTTAATTACAGCTTCTCTCTTTTGCCTTCTGCACCAGCAAGGATCTTGGGTACAGCCTGTCCCCAGAAACGTTCTAGGGAAATGTAACATGATTTTCCTCTGTTTTAGTGAGGGCTTAATTGTGCAATGGTAAATAACTTAATTGCTCATTTAGCAAAGCCTAAATCAATGGTGATGCTGCTTCATGGTTATATTCTGTGTTCCAGTCTGTAACTCATTTTCCCTATGACTCAGAAAACCACCAATTCTAAGGAAAATAGTTCTCTAACAGAATTTAGTATTTTTAATAGATTTTTTTTTCCTATTAGATGTCTAAAACTGCAGTGGTTAACCTGAAACCCTGACTGAGCTGTGTGACAGTGTGACAGTCTGAGGGCTGTGCCACGCACAACAGATTGTCACCACTCGGTCCTGGCACAAGTCCTGTGTGCAGTTAGGGGCTCTCTTTATAGAGTGCAGACTAATTTGTTGTTTGCTCAAGATGATGAGGCAGTAGCAGGATCATTTGTTTGGATCCTTATGTTTTGGTTCATTACCGAATTTTTGAAGAGAAGATTGTCCCACAACGTATTACTATTAGAGTTTTTGTTGTTGTAGGGTTTGGTTGTAGTTAGGTTTTGTTTGACTTATTTTTTTAAATGTTGGCTTAGTTAGAAAAACTTATCTGTCTTCATGTATTCAACTATTGATCTGCTCCCAAAAAAGATAACATACATAAATCTTATGAAGGTATTAACACTCACGGATATTGACGTATTCCATTCACATGTGACTCTGAATATAGCTAAACTGCTACACAACTAATTAGGTCCTCAGCAACTTACCTCCTGATTTTATATTGTTGTCAATATGCCTCACCAAAAGTAAGGACAGAGAACTTAAGCAAAACATTAAATATTACTTGCTGTAAACAGCTGACAAAGAGATCACAGTGAATTTCACCAAGAGTAGGTTCTGGCAAACAAAGGACACTACTCAGTGATCTTACAAACCTCTGAGTCACTTTGGCCTATTCTTCTTTAATTGCTTAAGATATTTGGTCCTCTTCCTGTGACATTAGCCCTACTGGCCTTGCTGGAATATTCTGTTTCCACATTCAAATTGTGAAAATTTTTTTTTCAAAGTAAAACATGGAAATGTGAAATTCGAAAACAGTAACTTTTCTTGGCCTTTGATCGTTGAAGGTATATGAAAGAGTCAGTGGTTTCATGCAGCTACAAATTCTCCATTTGTATTTATTTCATTCAATTAGGGAATTTTAAAAAGAATTATTATTCATTGATCTGTATAAAGTATGATGTTTTCATGGGATGTTCAGTCCCAGATTAACTCAAGACTTAATAGTTTAGTGAAATTAAAACCCCATGATTTCACTCATTATGATCAATCAATCAATACATCTGAAAAATGGAGCTGCTAAGGAAATATATTTCACATAATATACTCAATGAAGAACAAATAGCCAATTTTAAAATGATATGCTCTTAGAAAAAAATAGAAGGTCTGTAATTGATCTAAAAGTGTTATATTGTTATGGGTGATTTTATATTCCTAATTTAGGATGTAGCTGTTACTATTTAACAAGTAGATTTAAAAAACTGATGGTGTTTATTTTCAGAAAGTGGGAAACATTAAGTAAAAATATTTTCTCTTTTCAAGCATTGAAATTTCTTTTCTTATCTTTCATAACTTGCTAGTACCTTCCCAAAAACTCCAGTGGCCTGTGTCACCACTATGAACCACAATGTATTTCTATAAATGTTACCTTTCCATTCTTATATGAAAACCAAATCTACTCATGCAAATCTTGTCTGCCGTGATTCACTGTCTCTTCCCCACTCCCCAGCCTTTATGGTGAAAATAAAAATATAAACGCAAAAAAAGAGCAAAATTAAAAGAACACCCCAACCAAACAACAAACCATCTCTTCCAATGTAAAAATGAATTCATTAAATAAACTGAAAAAACACTGACATGAATCTGTGTGGTTGAACTGGGCTGTCAGGTTTGGCTCTCCTGTTCAGTGTTGCATCAGTATCCTACCAGAACACATCACAGCCGCCCACCTCTCATTTACTACATTCTTCTGATATTTTCTATTGCTCAATCTAGTCCAGTTAGTCTAGTCCACTAGTTTTGTCTTTTTGGGCTTCACCCTTAACATTTTCTTTCTTGTTTTTTGGTATTTGTGCTCATGTAGAATATAATTTAATCTCCCACTTAATTTCTGCTTAGCCAGGTTTGATTCATTTACAGTATTCCCTCAAAACTCACATTTTTCATTCCAAGCCCTTAATTATTACCCTTATTTAATTCTTTCCAAACTCTTGGTCATCTGTGGTAGCAAGGCAGAGCTATCTAAATTTTTCTAGATGTGAGGAAACAGTAATATATTTTCCTAAATAATTCCTTTTTTATCAGCTTTTATCAGAGATAATGGAAGATTTTTAGAAGACCTCAAAAGAGAGCACATAATTAGCTGTGAAAGCTAAGAAAAAATATAGGAATGACTGATCTTCTTGAAAAATAAAGTCTGGGGGCCATTCAAAATGAAACATGGAGATTCACTGTCAGTTTGTACTCCTTGAGTCCAGCTCAGGTGCACCAAGTCCCAAAGCAGTCTCAATGTTTACCCTTCATCCTAAGGGCTGACTAACTGTCAGGAGGAAATAACTCTGATCTTATACTGGCAAATGAAAGTTAAAAAGCAAAGTAGAAGTTTGTTCTAAAAGCTGTTACTCAAGATGGGATGAAATGTCCTCTTATAAATGTCTTGATAGTTGATTACTTAGGCAAAATTCAGCAGAAATGTTTCTTGTCCAGCAGCCTTACAGACTCACCCATTCAGTGATTTCCTAACCCACATCAGGCTGCTCAATGGCTGCCTTGTTCCCACTGCAGGGCTACACAGTGCTAGTATGAATTAGTTTTGTACCTTTTTTCATTTTACTTCTGGAAGGAAAATGTTTTTTGCTGTTTTATTTCTACTAAGTAAACAGCCCTGCCTAGTGCAGTTTCCCAGGCTAAAAAGTAGAAGTCTGATGCATAATTTCTTGGTTTACTATTAACTAGTTATGACCCCAGGCAATCACAATGTTAAAATACTATTAATTGTTTTGTTACTAATTAGAGATTAAGAAAAGAAAATAAGCCCTTCTCATGTTTTTACAACCTGTAGTGTTACTCATGGACTCACAAGCCACTGAAGAAAGCCCAGTTACTAATTCTTTAAGAGTCAGAAGTCAGAATCACTCTTTCTGTGCTCACTCTCACTTATATCTGTGTACAAATACGTTGCTGGCCTCCAAGGACCTTTAGGACACTTTTTGTTCTGAGTACACAAAGCCAAACTTTCTCATCGAGCACGGGTACCTGGAGAGTGAGGCTGTAAATCTGTGACTCACAGATGTTTTCTCTCTGCCCTTGCACCTTCAGAGGCACAGGGGCCCTCCTGATTACTAAATCCTTGCATCTGGAATTTGCTTGGTCAATCCGGTCCTGTAGAGGTTCCTCACTGAACCTGAACACTTCCTCTGACCTAGAAATTCAGCTTCTGCCCTTCAGAACACAAAGCCAGAGAAAATCAGTGTGTTGACATGTACTGCATGTGAATTCCCCTTGCCTCTCTTCCTTCGCAATGAGCTCTCAGGCTTTGACACTCTGGTTCCTCTCCAAACACCTTCTTGTTCTTCTCTCTTCTCTCCAGTGAAACTCCACTAATGCAATTACTGAAAATATCATTATCTTTCATTAGCTCTCTGCTTATCAAATCCAACTGTTTATCAAGAGTAACTGCCTCACTGAGATTTTATGGGTAATTTTTCTTCTTGGCTTAAGGCTGTATCTATACAGACTGTATTAATTCAGTAAGAGCTGAATGGTAACATGGCTGCCTATCATATTAATATATTCTAATTAAGGATATAAACTTGTTTACCAGCTTTCTTTAGCACAGATATTACTTGAAGTAAGTCAACATTAAGTAAGAACTACTTATAAAAAATTAGATCATTCTTAATTAAATCTTTCCACAGAGATACCTCTCCTCATCACAAATGAGTCCTCTTTCTTTTCATTAATGTGATTTTATTTCTTCATCAAAAAATTATCTTCTGCCAGGAAATTTGAACATTTTCACTTAGTTGAAAACCTTGAGGCTGAGTTCCTGCTTCTGGCTGTGGTTTGTTGTTGAGTCTAAAGCTCCTACTATACTTCAAGATAAGTATGATTCTAGGGAAAAAATAATGTTGTAAAAACATGAAGCTTTTTCTAAAATTAGATTTGTTTGCCTAAGCTGCTGTCTTGTTATAATTTCATTTAGTTGACTTTGGTCTATCAAGAAAATTTATTTCTCTTCACTTTTAGATGATAAGACATTCAGATAACTTTTTATTATTTATCTGGAGCAATCACATATTTTTGTATCCCTATCAACCTCTAGCTGTGGTGGCATGGCTCAGGGAGAGAAAAGTTTATTTGAAATGTAATCATTGGCTATTCTACATTTTCTGCTGACCAGATGGCATTTACTTTGTTTGTAGCCCAGCATCTCATGATGTTACTTGAAATCTTCCTACTGCTTTTTAATGGACTTTGGATTTGTATTTTAAGATACACTTAAAGAATAACATTGAAGAATAACATTGAACATAACTTGGAAACATGAAAAATTATAAGGGGAGAATCAGAGGAAAAAAACCACCAGAAAGCCAAATGAACCTTCCTACTTAGCAGGATATATCAGAATAGGATAGAATAGAATATTTCAGTAGAATAGAACAGAATGGACCTGAAGGTGGAAAGGGCATAAAGTTTTCATCTAGTCCAACTGCCTGATCATTTCAGGACTGACCAAGTTCAAGCATCTTTTTAAGGATATTTCCAAATGACTTAATTATAGATAAGCTTGGGGTATCAAGCATCACTTGAGGAATAAATGGATATAATAGGTTAGGATAATTTGAAGGGAATTATTTCTTTATTTAATTTGACTCTAGAAGACTGATGGAAAAGAACACCCAAGAAAGACTTCTGGCTTATTTTTGCATTGTGTCCATCCTGGAGAATGGGAGAAAAGGAGCTACTATCCAGTTAAAAGGAGTTAATTTTGTATCATTTTGTAGAATGTTTGTTCTTATGTCTCCAAATACTAAAGAGGTGAGTCATAAAAGAGAACATTTTGTCCCATATATTTAAAGAAAATTACATTGTTATTTTTATGAGTAGAACTATATTTCCACTCCTGATTAAGCCCACTTACTACGAATTACCCCAGCCTGAATAGGCAATATTCAGTCAGTAATGGCAATATGTGTTTCCTCTAGTCTTTTAAAAACTTGAGTCTATGGTAGTACAAAATATAGATTCTTTACATAATCATAAAGGAGGCAACCCTTGGTTCTGAAATGTGAACTGTAACTTTAAAAAATATGCTAAAAATGTTTAATCTGCTATTAATTAGTCAGATAAATGGGTACAGAACTGCTACAGGAAGCTTCCTATAAATTCTTGAAGGGAATGCTTTCAAATTCATAGGTTTATAGGAAGAACATCCTCAGTGATATACCTGCTCTATAATCACACTGCTATTATTCTATTCCTCTTCCCTCATTTCTAAGGGCTGTACTTGTACAAAGTAAAGCATAAAACTGCACATAAAAAAGAATCAAACCACACTTAGAAGGATCCTAATCATCTCCCATGTATGCCTTGTAGCATCATACCAGAAAAAATAGGGTTCAACAAAGTACCAGACACAAGGTTTACAAATGAGGACAAAGGAAAGGGAATTATTGTCCTGCAGTTCTTTCTGATACAGCCAAATTAGTCACTATTTGTAGCAATCAGATAATTTTAGAGCAACAGTATGTGATTAAGATGAAAGTGTATCTCTAAGCAGG
This sequence comes from Acridotheres tristis, assembly GCA_037013685.1. Lineage (NCBI taxonomy): Eukaryota > Metazoa > Chordata > Aves > Passeriformes > Sturnidae > Acridotheres > Acridotheres tristis. The sequence continues at coordinate 12,904,668 of CM072895.1, forward strand.
AATAAATGCAAATCAATAAACTGACGCAATGAAAGGTTTCAGTAGCCACTTCTAATATTTAGCATTGGTTGTCATGATCCATTAGGAAATCATTTGACCAATATGAGACATCTTAGTTTTTATGCTTATGCAAACATCGCTCAGAACAAATGTGAATAAAGCAGTATAGAATCATTTGTTGTTGTATTGAATATCCTGGCAGATTGCAAATATTCTTAGGCTGGAAACTTCTGGTTTAGTAACTTTTTTCCATTTGGAAGTTTTGTCTGTATCTTTGATAGTGGGATGATGGATACTTGAACTCTCTCTTCCTCTGCTAACACAGTTTGGCAATGATGACTCAGTCAAACTCAGCAGTTTCAGCAGTTTCACACTTTTGTTTTGGGTTTGCCTATCAAGGAATTACGTTGCAGGTCTGTTGGTATTAGAAGCAATCTGCTTGGTATCAATAGTACCATCTGCCATTTGATGATCAATTCCTTGGTTAAAGGATTGCCTCTGAATGGACTTCTTGTGAGATCACATTAAAACAGAAAATCTATCTTTGCTCTTTCCATTTGCAATACAAATATGAATGTCACAAATTATAGCAAACCTCTCCTGCCTCCAAACCTCGCCAGGGAAATTGAGAATATTTGCTTTTTTTTTTTTTTTTTTTTTTTTCCTGTCTACAGCTACTCTTACCTCATTTGCCAGGAGCTGTGTCTTGTTATCAAGAAGCAAAGAATTTAACTTCCTTGCTGATAGGGATGTTTAGAAAACAAATCACCGTTATCCACAGCTGCACTTCCAGTAAGAGCAAACAGTCCCTTTTCAGATATCAGCAGGTGGAAATCTCAGCAGAAAGATGTATGTTTGTTGCTATGATTCCTGATGACCTTTCTTGGTTTATTTTACTCTGATAGTGAATGCTTACTGTCACGTTGGTGGTTTTAACCTCCTGAACTGATCTGGGCTTGTTGCAAAACACCATTAATTTATATTCAACTACCTAGAATTTCCTCCTTTAGCTGCACTGGCCAGGGTCCCAATTCAGGCAGTACTTAAGCCACAATTTGTGACTGTTTTACTGCTTCATGGTGAGGAATGAAGGTCAGAGTGGTGGTTATCGGAACGACAAAGCCATGGCTGAGTTGTCTGCATTCTGCTGAACCACACTTTTTTTAAACTTGGTGAACTGTCTTAACATATTTTAAAATGCATATTTTGAATATGACAGGATACAGCAAGTATTTTATCCACCCCTCTCAAGAATCAAGCAAACCCAGGATCCTGAGACACATCTTTAAGGAGACAGATTCCAACTTCCATTATTTGCTTCAGACACCTACATGGTCTAACTGCACACCAGTATGACCATGCATGAGTTCTTACAAAATCTGTTTCCTAGCTTGGGCAGAAACCTACTGTTTTGTCTTAACACTGTCAAGACAGGATCTTTAGGATACACAACAGTCACAATGAGCTTTTTAAGGAAGCTGTATTTGCTAAATTTAAATGAGTCTTTAAAAGCCTACAAATTTGTGACATCCTTTATTGTGAACTCACTGCCATTTTAATAAGTACATGATCACCTACCACATTACTGACCTAATTTTCTGATTGCATTTTCCAGACAGGAGGTGTAATTAATTTCTCAAGAAAAATTAGCCCTTATCAGTCAACTGTTTAATGAAATGAGATTGCAAATTGTTCTTCACTACTATACCATTTAAAACTAGTCTCTCTGAAAATCTGCTGTAAAATCAAGTTAACAACCTTAAAAAAGACATGGAAATAATTCCTCATTTCATAATGAGAATACTAAAAAATACCACTAAAAATCCAAGAAGAATTAGTAATGCTGGTGTTCTCAACAAGTGACTCAGATTTTCCGTGACTATAATTTTTTATCTCCATGTTTCTGCTGTCTGACTATTGCTAACTTCAGAACAGAGCAAACCCCTGCCCAACTTCTCAGCATTGGTTATTGACCTTTTGAAACTCATCATTTGCATTAATTATTTTTTTTTCCTCAGTCATATAATACTTAGAATGGTACGTATGCATCAAAATATGTACAATCGTTCTATGTAAATCCCACCTAGTCTAAACCTTTTGTGCCTTCATCTGGATATCAGCTTTTTCATTTGAATAGCTCATTCATTGTGTAGAGTTGGATCTTTGATAGAAGTTGTTTTCTGGGTGTGACAGGGCATTAATTCCAGGGGACAAGGAAGTCCTGAAGGATTGCTGATTTTGAAGAAATGGAAGGCAGTAACTCTAACCCTCTATGGGGATCAACACTGTAGGACTCATTGTCAGTGTCTCTGGCCTCAGAAATCTTTTTTGTCTCAAACAATTATGGGCTGAGCAAGGTGGCATTTAACTGAAGGATTTTCACTGACAGCTTTATTTGACTGAGGTGCCCCAAATCTGATCCTATATTCACAATTTCCCTGTATAGTTATTCTGATTTACTACTTTTGTCTCCGAAATATAAAGGCTTTTATATCACTGCTATTTCACTAAATGGAAAGATGACACTTACTATTGTTATGTACAAAAAGGAAAAGGTTTCCCGTGTTTTGCAGCAAGAACTGTGAATATAATAAATGTATATGATAACTATCATTGAAGGCTGCATGAGAAATTTATGAGTGGATGAAAAAGGAGGAAGAGATATTGTTTTACATTCTACCAACTTTGTTGTTGCTACTGAAATGCCTACCTGCTCATCTACAGCAAGGTTGTTTGAAGCAGGTATTTAGTGAAAAACTAGTGCAACACTTGAGTATGTTCCTGGATTTGTAGCAGAAGGCTTCGAGGATTTGATTACTGTACACTTCATTTGTAAACCAGCAACATGCTTCTCCATCCAGAAGTGTTTTGTCACATTTTCCTTCCACTCTTTGGTAACCAGTAGGTGGACTGGAATTGTCACAGGACAAGAGATGTCTTTTTATCTCTCTATCTCTTTCTCCCTCTATAAGTTAAACTATTGCTCTTGAATTTAAACTCATTGAATGTAAGCAGGGAATTCTGGTTCCTTCAAGTTGAAACTGTGGCAAAAAGAGTATTTATCTTCCTGATTCTTGGAGTATCCAGGAGTCAAAGGTTTTGCAACAAACACAAGCAGCACAACACATTAAGAACTGCTGAAGTCAGTGAGCTAAGCCAAGGCACCTCCTCAGTTCTTTAGTTTTTTGCAGTCTTTGAATAGATAGAATGAGAAAGCCTCAGGAAACACTCCATTGTGGCTCCTGCACCTACAGCTTTTGTTCTCAGACATAAAAAGGAGCTCAGTCAAACCCAGATCAGTTATGGTTGATTGTCAAACTGTTGAGAGGAAGAGCCCCTGCCCTAATGAAAATGACATTAATCCTTCCTCTCCTGCCCTGCAGCTCTCACCCAGGTTTTGACCCATGAAAAGACTGCTGCCCCCTAAGCAAGAAATGCCCATTCAGAACCCACAGCAGAGGCTGGGATGGGGCAGTTTTGGTCACTTCTGTATTCATTAGAAGATGAAAGGAGCTGACCATGGGTCAGTATGAAAAACTTAGTTCTGCTGGTGCCACTGCCAGCTTTCACCCCTCCAACACCTTCTGAAATCGCCATCCTACTTAGCCATAATCCTACAAACCTTCCCCTTTCCAGAGAAGTCATTGTTTAAGTTATTCTTGTGTCAAGAGCACCTAAATGTGTAGAGGGCTGAGCCCCAGACGTATCCATCCTGCTTATGCCAATGCTTTACCAGCTGCTATCCTGCTCAGAGCACAAAACTGGGATGTGGCACTTTGTGCTCTTACAGCTCTACAGGTGCAGGAGCACTCTTCAATGCCTCTTGTCTGAAAAGCGAGATGGAAGCTTATATTTACTTTCCTAACACCTTTTCTTGCCTTTTTGTCTCCATCTCTGCAGCAACTGAAATGTCACTCTCCCTCCTTTTGGCAGGCTACTACTTTACTCGGGATGCACTCTACAAGCTTGCCTTTCCCTTACTACATTTTTACAAGCACACTGATACAGCTGTCTTGAGGTTTTTCTGTTCCTCCCTTTGTCTTGATCTAGCTGATAATGTTGTTTCAGCTTCTACCACCCAGACTGCAGTCTTGAAGTATCAACTTCATTGCTTCTTTTCAAGCAAAATTTTCCCTCATTTCAGGATCTTTGGGTGAAGAAATCTGGCTAGGGAAGAAGGGCATGGAGCAAGCTGTTTGTAGTTTGAGGTCTCCATCTCCCTTTATCCCTCGGAAGGGGAACATAAAATAAACTCTTTTTCTCTGAACTTTAATAGGCAACAATGTATTTCAAGATATTTTTGTTTTACTATTGTCTTAAAAAAGAACTTAGGGGAATTTATAGGTCCCAATCAGACCAAACTGAGTATTTTTGCTCACTGTAAGATAAAATACCAAAATCTGACAAGCATTTTGAAGAGGAAGGCCATCATATGTTGCTTTTAACTGTTTATAAAAGTGACTCTTCATTATTGTAGCCCATGATAAATTCTGTAATATTTTACAGTTTCGTTTCATAATTTGACATTGATTATATATTTTGGCTTATTTCTACAGAAAGAGTTCTTAATAAAAGTTCCCATTCAGGCCTGTTTGGTAGTACATGGTAGGACATCGATGGATGAAAGAACTTGAAAGTCATCTGTAACTTCAGGTTGTAACAGCTTGAGTGCATAATGGGAAATAACCCTTGAATTTCCAGCCTTATCGATTGTACTATTAATGCCTGGTCTGGATGTGTTCTCATCGTATTTCTCCAGTGGAGAAATGGTCCAAGGAGCACTGTTAGCTCTATTTGACGGGGAGGTGCGAGGGGCTGTATGCCCAGGGCTGTGCCCAGGGATGCGTCCAAAGGATGTGCCCAGGGATGTGCCCAGGGATGTACCCAGCCGCATCCCTGCCAGCATCCCTGGGGCTGCCCCTTCCCGAGCTCCCTGCGCGCTGCTGAGGTGCGGAGTTGGGAAGCAGCACGTGGGAAGTGAGGAAGGGGTGAAGCTGTGGCTGAGGACAGATGTGGCTCTGGCTTGCCCCATGAGCTGTTGCTGCTGTGGCACGGCAGCCTGGGGGGCAGGAGCTCGCCCTGCCTGGCAGGGGTGGCCCTGTCGCCCGTGGCTGTGATGTGACACGGCAGCCTGGCTCTCCTTGCCCGAGACCCCTCCGCAGCCCGGCACGGCCGGCTCCCGGGACAGCGGGGCGAGGTGCGAGTGCCCGGCGGGGACACGGGCGGGCAGCCCCGGCCCGGAGCGGGACCGAGTGCCGGGGGCGGCGGGCGGGGAGGGCGCACGGGCGGCCGCGGGGGAGGCGGAGGGAGGGAGGGCGGCGCCGGCGGGAGCGGGGCTCGGCGGCGGCCGGCGGAGCTCCGCGCTGCGCTTCTCTCCGGCCCCGCGGGACGTGAGCGGCGGCGGGGCCGGGACGGACACCGAGAGCGGGGTAGGGAAGGAGCGGTGGCGCGGCGGGGCTGGCCGGGCCGGCGGGGACAGCGGCACTTGTGCCCGGCGAGCCGGGCTCGCCCCGCCCCCGGCGGTGGCAGCGCTTAAGGGAGAAGGAGGCGGCGGAGGGGGCGCAGCTCCTCCGGCACCAGCGGGGCTGTGCAGGGAGCTGGGCACGGGGAGCTGGGCACGGGGAGCTGGGCACGGGGAGCCGTGCAGGGAAGGTATGCAGGGAAGCTGTGCAGGGATGCTGAGCAGGGATGCTGCGATGCTCCGCTCCGCTCCGCTCCGTCTGAGGAGTTCCCCGGCCGCGCTCCATTGAGCGCTCCCGGACGGCAGCGGTGCCTCGGTCCGGCGTGCCCCGTTCCCGATGTAGCTCGGTAACCGAGAGGCTTCTGCGGCAGTTTGTAATACGGACTGTTAATGCCTGCTTCTTTTTTTTCCCTCTACTTTCCCCCCTGCCTGGGAAGGTTTTGCTGTTAGGAATGTACTTGGAGTAGAGATGGGAGATAACGCGTAAAGTAACTTGCAGAATTGGTTTCTGAAGTACGGTGCGTCTAAAAACCAAGTTTGTGCTTCAGCGAGGGCACTGGGAACTTGAAGGCTTCAGTGCTGGTTAGGTTGAATCTTTGAAACATGAATTTGTGGGAGCAGAATTGTTTAGAAGATGCTAAGACATTGTTTTGAAAATAAATGTTTAAAAATGGAGTGTGATTATGATCTCAAAAATGCTCCAGTTTCAGTATTTCACTTTTGACTGTGGCTGGGCTGATTAAATACTGTCATTCTTGGAGTTTGTTGCAAAAACATTTGTTTAGCGTAGTTTAACCACCAGAATTGTTTGTATTGTTTATCTTGCTATATGTACATAAACATGATATATTTTATATATATTATGCTGCAGACTCTAAATTTTCTGTAGGCTATAATTGTGTAATGCGTGTATAATGCATGTATAATTGTGTAATGCACGCAGATAATTGTTTTACCCTGTGAGTGGTGAGCTTAAAATGTGATGCCATATCATATCACTCAGAAAACTGGAAAATTAGATTTGTACCACAGACTAATACTAGGGAATTTCTGCTTCAAATGCCATTTGAACAGTGGTATGCCTTTTACAGAGTTGTGTATATTTGTTTTTAATATTGCAGATGCCTTTTGATTGCAAGACTGCTGAAATGCTTTGAGGTCTGCGTCTCCTTTCCTAACCATGAACAGTTCAAAATCACCAGGGCTGGCTGGATTTGGAGTCTTGAAAAACTCAACGTGCCACACGGAGAAAAAGATTTCAGTTTTCTTTTCAATAATCTTCATGACGGCGGGAATTTTGTCCAACAGTCTTGCAATAGTAATTCTCATGAAGGCATACCAGAGATTCAGACAGAAATCAAAAGCCTCCTTTTTGCTTCTTGCCAGTAGCTTGGTTGTCACAGATCTCTTTGGTCACCTCATCAATGGAGCCATCGCAGTGTTTGTGTATGCATCAGATAAAGACTGGATTCGATTTAATCAGTCCAACATTCTGTGCAGTGTTTTTGGCATCTGCATGGTTTTCTTTGGTTTGTGCCCACTCTTCCTGGGCAGTGTGATGGCTGTTGAACGGTGCATTGGAGTCACTAAGCCAATATTTCACTCTACAAAAATGACTTCTAGACATGTGAAAATGATGTTGACTATGGTATGTCTGTTTGCTGTTCTTATAGCTTTGCTGCCTATTCTTAGGTTTAGACCCTACCAAATTCAAGCATCGAGGACCTGGTGCTTCTATAAAACAGAACATGTTGAGGACTGGGAAGACAGATTTTATCTCTTACTTTTTTCTTGCCTTGGGTTCCTGGCCCTTGCTATTTCATTCCTGTGCAATGCTGTCACAGGAATTACCCTCTTAAGAGTCAAATTTAAAAGTCAACAAAGACAAGGCAGATCTCATCATTTTGAAATGATCATTCAGCTCTTGGCTATAATGTGTGTTTCTTGCATTTGCTGGAGCCCATTCCTGGTAAGAGCCTAATGTATTTGCCAATGTTTAATGCACATCACTGTATAAAAGTTATACTTTTTTGTCTCCAGGTTTTAAAGCACTTAAGTTGTGATAACAGCTCCACCCACTCAGTGATGCTAATTTTATAGCATATTGCCCATAATGTGTGTACCTATGCATCCATAAAAAGCTAGTAGTTATTCTCCACTTCTGATCAATAATACACTAAGCTAAATATATAGTGATTGTGAGGACTGTATTTCCAGTGCTTTGAAGCAGACAGTGGTAGAAGAATCATGGCTAGAATAATTCAGAACAAATATTGAGCTCTTCCAAAAATTCAGTGGAATCTAGGATTGGGAAGTCTTTTTATTCTGTACAGTGTAAGTAATTTTTTTTTTTTATGGCAGTCTTCTTGCTGTTGTTTCGACAGTTTACTGCTACTTGTGAGCTTTGTTAGGGCAGATAACAGTTAAGAACCTAAAATCCTCCCTTCCATTATCAGGGTGTTAAGGGCTTTGCTTTAGGGTTGTATTTGCAGTGGGCTGAAATCAACATAAGCAATCTGGGTTTGTAATGTGGACAGATGAGCAGCAGAGCTGCTGTGGGCAGGGGTGTGGGACTGTCCCTGCTGTGACTCCCAGAAGGTCAGTGCCAGTGCTGGTAGCACCTGCCCTGTCAGCCAGCAGGGGCAAAGGAAGTGACACGGGAAAGAATTTGATAGATCCAGTTGTATCCATTTGTATGGCATTTGTATGGCTGGTGTTAGCTTTGTCTCCTTTTGGTGTAGCAAACTTGTCTGAAGAAATTTAATTTTTTTACTAGGGCCAGAGGGTTTGAATCACAAGTCATATGGAATCTTAATTTCTTCCCTAGAAACAGGGTTCTGTAGTTTTCCAGTGATATAAATGAGGAGCAATTTTGATTTGAACTAACAAATACTGACATTTAAGTCTGAGATTTGTATCAGATCCAGCTATATTTCATCTGCTCACTGCCTATGGTAGAGTCTGAAGTTACCTGAGTTAGTTAAAAATTAGATACTGACTCTAACCTAGCTGCAGCAGTTTGGTATATCTAGCAGGTAGCATTTAATTAATCCAATATCTCAGGCTTCAAGGAGAAAGTCAGGGTATGAATGTCTGCAATCACTGAAATGCACAAAAACTCTTTCACTTTTGTTCAAACCACAGAGAATTTTTCTAGTCTTGTTCTGCAGCATAGTTTAAATTTATATTGGCTTCTGTCAGTGTCGTGGCTGTAGTGTGTGAAGCATGAACAAAGTTGTCAGAGCAGCAGAGTAAGTTTTGAAGGGAACTTCTTTACAGTTTCTTCAGATATCTGAAGTTTGGGGCAAGCCACAAAATGGTTTTCAAAAAAAGCATCTCATATGATGACCTTACTTTCCATGAAAGAGCAGCATTATTATCCTTTGGTGACATTTATTTTCATTGAAAATAATTGTTAAAAGCAGGGATTAATTTGGTTTTGAAAAATCCTTGGATGTCAGAAGAGATATAAGTTTTTTTGGTTCAAAAGTGATACTTCACTTATTCAACACATCAAGGAACACTAAATTGCAACTGCTATGGTTGATTTTGTTATGCTATTCAATTTTAATTATGATATATATTACATATATAAAATTATAATTTTAGAAATTGTGGCAATCTAATGAAATCACAGCACTGCTTTCATTAAAATATTTAACTTTATCTGAGTTGTAGTTGAAGGTGAATTATTGGTCTAGCAGGAATTTTTTTTCAGACCGTTTTCAGAGCTGGTGTTTGCATCAGTTTATGTTGCAGGCAGTGAACGACTTCTTGCTTTATTTTGGACTTGATGTTTTTCAGGACTGTTGCAGAGGGGAGGTGGTATACAAGGAATTCTGGTTCATTGGGTGGCAAACCTACTGATGCTTTCTGTGCCTGCTGGGCTTGTGGTGCTTTGCCTCTGGATCTCTTTTGAACTGAGATGAGCCAAACTTATGCCAAAATCAGCCTGGCATTATGGAATATAGTTCTGCAATGTGGACAAATTTAGGTTAGAAAGGAAGAGTTAAAAAAAAGAAGAAAAAATAGGTGTAGTGTGGGATTAGATTCTTGAAACAAAGTTTCAAGGAAGTGAACAATTCGTGTTTTAGCCAGAGTTTTAGAGGGAAATGCGAGGGGACAGGGTCTTTTGTGAGTATTTCCTTTCTTAGCTGTTAGGATCATATAGTTTATATCAGTTAATTTGCTGATTTATTTACCCATTCCTTGTTTTGCTAGCAACGGAATACAAACAGAATTGCAAGTGTGGTGTTAATTTAGCAAGATTTTTTGGCCTGCAGTTGAATAAAGCTTTGTCAGGAATGTACTGCTCAAGTGCTACATTAAAGTGATCCAGGGTTTATCAGATTGAGTGCTTTATGACTAATTGCTGATTCAGACCTACTTGTCTGATACATCTGAAAGGTCTCAGGGCTTTGATTTTGTGAAAAGAATGGTTTACATTGTATAATATAATCAGCATATACCAAAATAAGTATTTCTTGACATAAAAATGAGCAGATGTTCATAGGTGAAATTATCTGGAAAAGCATGTAAACACATGCTTGTTCTGTGGTCATTTGTTTTTTATTTTTTTTTCTCAAGCTAAGTCTAAAAGTCAGAATTTGAAGTCTAGGCTTTGAATTGTGAATTCTACCTATGTTCTCTGTCCCAAAGAGTATACAGAACAAAATGTTTCATGAGAGTCAATTGCCTCAAAGTAAACCAAAGTTACTAGAAACCAAATAAACTTCTGGAAGAGAAAGTGGAGGAAGGAAATCTGTTTTGTACCACATGTGGTTTGCAGATACAGGAGTTTGGATTCATTTGGTGTTATTCTCCATCTGATGGGGGGTGTGTGTGTGTATGTGTTTAATTTATTTATTTCTCTTCTGTTTTCAATCCAGTCTGGTATGTCCATTGACATGTGTATGGCTACCATAATCAAGTCTGTCTAATGCTGTAATCCATCTGCAGATTTACTTCATTATTAGATTTTAAATTAATTTTGTTTTTTTCCAAGTGGAGTCAATATTCAGACATTGTCACTGTCTTGTGATAAAATAATTTTCAGATGTCACTAGAGTCACAAGACCCTGGATTGTCCTTTGCAGTGTCTGGTGTGGAACTGATCTTGACTTTTGCATCTGCTCAGTGATAATGAAGTTGTTTTGATGCCTATTTATAGATGTGTGTAAATGTATATGTAGCTAACACTTAATATTATAATTAGTAATATATAGTATTGCAATCAGTCACCACCTCTGTCTTAAAATTCCTGAAGATTTGGATGGAGGGTTTTTCGAATGCAGAGCCCATGGCATAGAGCTCTCCCTGTGGCTCTTGGACAGGGACTTCCTTCTGATACATATTTTTTGCCCTTTTGATTTCTTTCTCCATCTCATCTGTTTTTCAAAAATAAGCAGCTTTTTCAAATTTTCTGCCACTATGATAGAATCTTCCCTTAATGAAGTGTGAGAATGAGAGGTGCTCCCTTCTTCTTCGTTTATGGGGGAGCACTGATGCCTTTTGAGGAGTTGAGAGCAGGAGAAAATTCACAAAAAGACCCAAACAAGTGAAATTAATGTGTTTTTATAATAATATATATATAGTCAATGATTTGCAGAGGCACATTTGTTCTGACAGTCTAAATTATTTTGCTTTGTGATGGATAATTCCAGGTAAATATGTTCTGAAGATAGTAACTTCAACTTTTCTGTATAGTGTCAGCTTTCCTCATCCTTGTGAGAGCCTTAGCCCTTTGCTAAGGGTATGCCAATTTTGCTGGATGAATTTGGTCCCTAGAGGCTGGATTATCAAAGCAGAGAGTTGGGCAGAAGCATTTTGTGACAAGCACCTCTGATGAAATACATTGTTATATAAAGCTGTTTTTTGGCTGTGACTTGACATCTGGCCTGTCATGAAACAGCTTGGTTTGGAGCTGTGCTTGTGTGAGCAAATTCTGACATCGGTATGTCGTATTCTGTAGGGCTCAAGGGATAAACATATTATAAAATTTGTTTTTTTGGAGTAGCAAAGTGAACTGCCAGTAACTATGGGCAGGAGAGATTTATTTCAGAGTGAATTTATTTACAGGAACAAATTATGATACGGAGAAATTTCTAATTTTTTTCATGTGTGAAACACAGCCTGGGAAAAATACTTTTGCATTCAAATTATTCTTGTTAAGATCTTTTCCCAGGCAGTTAACTGATTAATTTCATTCCAGTTTTACCTCCTCTCTACTGCAGAAAATAGCCATTCCTGGATTTTTTTTTTGGGAAGAGCTCTGTTTAATTCATATTAATAAATCAGCTGTTATTCAGTTGCTTTTTTTACTGCTTAGATTCATTTTTATCAGTCCCTCCTCACGTAATCTCCTTCCAATTTGATATGCTAATTGTGTCTCCCTGAACTCTGACTTTTTCTTGTCCTCAGAGTGTCTCATGCAGTGAGGCTTGATGGCTGCTTTCTGTGCACCTAGGGCTGTGTTCAGATTCTGATTTACTGAATCACTGTGCTGGTCTGAGTGCTCCTCTCAGAGAATGAGCTCTGGAGCTGGTTGGAAGCTGATGTGCTGACAGGGAGGCTTTCATTGGAATGCCCTTACCCCATCCCACCCTGGGTGCTCCACCAGCTGTGTTGGGTGCAGAGCCAGGCTCAGGGTCGGTATGTGCTGGAGGAGGTCAGTTTGTTGCAGGTTTTACACTAATTAACTTCTGGGCCACGTCCTTGTGTGCAGTGTAAGGTAGCTGGATGTACAAGGCAATCCTCTGCATCTTGTTTGAGTGTTTTTGCATGTGTGCCATATATACACTTGTCAGGTGTTCATACCTGTGCTGCTCTTGAAGTCTCTCCCTCCATTCTTGTTTTCTGTCTTCTTTAATAAGGTGGCAGTTTACATTTCTGTTGCACTGCCTTATATGTGCAATGGGCATCATATATAGGAACTTGTTGCTTTGTTAATGCTGTTTGTATGCCTTCACTGCTGGTTGTATTGCCCCTACAACTAAAGAGTTACTAAAACATTTATCCCTTGTGCACTTGCTGCTGGTGATTTCTCACAATCAGAAAGTGCAGCTAAGGAGAAGCAGGAGATGTCCCAAGATGCAGGTCCGTGCTCTACCAGTGAGTACTCAGATCTCATGTGGGGCTGCTCTGCAGAAGTGTGTTATTATCTTACAATTTATTAGTCTAAGCTGCAGCCACCCTGAGCTTGTTGTGCCTCCACAGGCACTGTCAACAGGGAGAGTGATCTTTTCTTCTGAAAAAGAATAAATTAGGCTTTCAATTTCCACAGGTGTATATCTGAAGAGTAAAGATGGAGACACTCTTAAATATGTTCAGCTAACCCTGCAGCTTTGAATGCTGTTGTAAACTTTCAGAGGGGAAAACGACACTTACCTGTCCTTTTCAGGGCTCAGATTTTAAAGAAGATAATCAATGATAATTACTCTGCTTGTGCTGGCTTTCATCGTTGAGTTCTTGCTAGAACATTTGCCTGCTGACCCTGCAGAAAGGCAGGATGTATGTCAGCAGAAGTGGTTTGTGTTTTGCACCCTGCCTGTGCTAGGGGAGGTGACCTGCGGGCAGGTGTCCATGGGGACTCCTTGGACACTGTCCCTGCGTCTCTGGGACAGGGTGCAAGCCCAGTTAGGAGCCCACTGCTGTCACAATGGTTTTAATAAATCAACCAGTTTCATGGAGAAAGGAAAAAAAAAACTTTTTGCCAGCAGCAGGCCTGCTAGATACGCCTCTTTATCTCTAGTCAGCAGCATCAATACAGTGATAGTTATTGTTGGCTGTAGGTAGTTATTTCTCTTCCAGACCTAGCTGTGTCAGAGGAGATCAGGAGTGCCTGTTTGAATGAATAAAATGCTCCCTACGTTCCTCTGAAAAAAAAAAAATCTTGAGTTTGATTTACTTTTTGAGCTACATTAGAGAAAGGGCTCTCACTCCTATCATGGTCCTTTGATTGTTTGCTGAGTTTCTCAATACATCCATTAACTCTGTGCAAATTCAATTACTGCTCTTGCTTTAGTTTCTCCTAGTGTTTGGTAACTCGAGGTTAAATTACTGGAAGATTACTGTCTCTGCTAATATTATGGCCCAAAAGGTATTTTGAAATACATAACTCATGCGTTAAGAGGAAAGAGAACACTCATTTTGACTGAAGTTTTTGTTAGTCTCAAGACAGAAGTTTCTTTCCAGCTTAGTTTCCTATGGAATAAGTTTATTCATCAGCTCAGACAATTTGAGTGTGCTTTTTCTTGTCCTCATGAAAATACTACTGGAAATAATTTGTATGTGTTGGCAGAGAGAGCAACAAAGTTTAATACACTATGTTTAAAGTCCAATTCACCAGATACTCAGATGTGCTTCTATGATACCAGAAACCTTTGGATAAGGTGTCCATACCTTTCTCGGTATTAGTTGTAGAGAACTTTAATTTTGTAATCTTAAGTGGCACAGCTGCCTAATTCCACCAGGTTAGATGAGACCTGGAATGACATTAATTTTAGACCATAACTCCCTAAAATGATACTGAATTTTAAAGGTTCTGTTTTGGTATTCAGAATTGGTCTTCCTATTTTCATCTTTTACAGTAGATAGAGATCTTACAGGCCTCATTCTTTCTGAGAAGCATGAATCATTTTAACAAAAATATTTATAAGCATGGGCAGGGTGTAGTTATCATAGAGTTCTTAGAAACTCTATAGTAATTGTGGCTATATTTGTAATTCAAGTGTTTACCTCCCCCTCACAGAAGTCAGGGAGCTGAGATACTCTCAACAGGAAAGTGCTGGAGAAGAAAGGGGCAGTGGTAAAGATATGAACTAGGGAAGGAAGGAGGGCTGATATTGACATATTGCCCTTTACCAGAGTCTTCTGGGGAAGCATAAATATAGTTTTTGTTATCTATGTTTACTTGTGCTGTTTGGAAAAATCTGCGTAAAGCCTTTTCTATTAATGCAGTGCCATCAGAATACAATAAGATCTTTTGTTTTGGAGAGAAAAAGTGAGGAAGGCAGGTTTCCAGTCATGTGAGAACATGGCATTTTCAGAATAACGTGCTTCTGGTTTTCTTTCATAATTGTTTCCTTCTTGATTTTTAAATTTAGACGTTATATACAGAATTAAACTATGAAACACAATATTTTGTTTCAAATAGACGTCAGAAACTTTCACAGAAAATGTGGTTTTTTTTTTCAATTTTAAAGTTGCCATCTCAAGAAATCAAATTCTGAAACCTTCACCAAAATAAATTTGCCATTCATAACCTTTCCTTTCTTATGTCACTTGGTTAAGATTTTGGATTCTGTGTCTGATATTAAAAAGTAAGTAATTTTGACATTCATTCCATTGTTTGATATAAGAGAATTCTTCCTATTTCCTAGATATGACACTTATTCAGGCATTTCTTACTTGAAAATGTCATACACTGCATAACTATCTTTGGAAAATGTCATACATGGCACAACCATTTTTGGATGGTTATTTTAGGAAAGTTGCCTTTCCTGACTATCTAAACACTTTAAATGGTAAAGTTGTTGCTGAAAAATCTCAGGGAGTAATACACTCACATGGAAAAACTCCAGAAAGTCATTCATCCTTACCAGTTTTAATGACAGACATCAGGGTGTAATACACATTCATATGTTCTGTGAGAGAATATTTATTGTTATAATTATTGTGGTGATAATTCACAATCTGAAGTGTGGCAGGGTGCTTTCTAGTAGAAGTTTCTTGTGTCTCTAGTGCTGTGGAATTGTTTGATGTCTGAGAGGAATTGCTGAGTTGCAGTTTGGGTTGCAGGCTGCCCTGTGAGGATGGAGGTTCCCTGTGTGCCCAGTGCCCAGCAGTGCAGAACGCTGTCCCATCACAGCTTTTAGAAAAGCACACCCATTTTTGTGGGTGTGCTTTTACAAACAGCAGTGCTCAGGGAGCAGAACACTGCAGAAAGGGTTTGCACCAGGGGTGACAGTGAAGTTTTAGTACTTGTGACTCAGTCTTCACACTGGGTGAGGTATGAAATAGATGAACAGTGGAATGAGCTGGAGCTGCTTTGTAGGTACTGTACCATCTCCTGCTGTCCTGGACCTGTGTGCTGCCCCTCAGGAGGTTTGGGCTCCCAAAGTTACAGAAGTGGATTAGGATGGAAAGGATGTAGTGAATCTGCTCAAGGTAACCTCATGACCCATGTGAGGACTGACATCAGGACATGAGTGTGTGGGGAGGAAGACTCTTGTGCTGACCAGCTATATTCCCATCTGCTTTGCTGCATGGAAAGAGAGCAAGTGAAGCAGAAAGAAGTGGTAGCAGTTTGTTTTAGGATTTGCAGTTCATTAGTGAATTGGAAATAAAATTGAATCCACCTTTTACCAGAGGCGTGCATTTGTAGAAGTAATGAGAAATAAATCACTTCTGAATGGAGACTTGATTTTTCTCTTCCATCCTCCTCCTGAAAGGTGGTTGAGCTGCACAGCAGCCCCTTGCAATTTATTTGCCAATGTAAAAGAAAAAGGCAATAGCAAATTATATATTTCAGCTTGGTAGATATATTGCTAATGCATTAGTCTTGATATTTCTGATTGTAGTTGCTTAGTTTTACTCCTTCAGAATGATACATAGAATAAGTCACTTTAACAAAGATGACCTAAAAAGAACAACCATCATATCTTCTTTGGCCTCCAGTCAGATTTTTTCAAACACTCCAAATCAGATAGTACCAAGTGATTAGGTGAATACGACTCCAGTCCATCTTCAGCAAGGATAGGATCACCAGTGAAGGTTTAAATAGAAATTAGGAAAACATATCTTCATTGAAAGGGTGATGAGGGATTGGAATAGGCTGCCTAGGGAAGTGCTGGAATCACCATCCCTGGAAGAGTTCAAAAGGATGTGGATGTGGAACTTGGGCATATGGAAAATGTTTAGTGGTGAGCGTGGTGGTGCTGGGTTAATGGTTGGACTTGATGATTGTAGAGATCTCTTCCAACTTTTTCAGCTGTTCTGTAGTTATGGACCTCTGCAGCTCCTCTTCCCCCAGGCTGTCTGTATATTGCCACTTTTTTCTTCATTCAGACAGTTCTCTTCCTCCCCAGTATCGTGATTTATTTGTGATTCGTTCTTTGGATACTTGTAGGGAATTAGTGGGAGAAGTTCTGCTGCTCCTAAATAAATTAGAATATTTATTTAAGCATTAAAAATATGATTTTTTTTCAAATGCTGGAAAAGCAAAGCGACAGTAGAGAAGTAATAGGTAATTTCTGGGGCTTGAAGATTTATCCAACTGACACTAATGGAAGAATAAATGAATCCCAAATACGTATAGTCCTTGCCTTCCTAAATACTTGAAGATGGTCCTTATTATAGATATTAGACAACTCTGTTGTTTCCTGGTCCTTAAAATTGTCCTGTAAAGCTTCTCTGGCATTGCTGGGTAAAGAATATTTTAATTCTATCCATAAAATAAACTTTTTTTGTGCAAGAGGTTTTTTGTTATAGGCCTTGTTCTTAGGCAGGAATACATTCCTCATGCTGTGGAAACAGGCTTTTTTGTAACTTTAAAAATGTAGCTCAGGAAACAGGTTGTTTATTTGACTTTGGTATGGACGCTATGTCTTTTCATTATGAAGTGAGTCATCTGCTGTTTCCAATGCTAGAATCTTTTTTATCCATATCCACAGTGCTTTCCTTTCAAATGAGTTATCAATTAAGCTGTGAGAATAATTACATTGCTAACTAGTTGAACCGAAGTATTTCTTATTTTGATGGCAAAGAAAGGAAATAAAGATGGAAGACTGTCAATCCAAAATAGAAAGTTTTGGATTATTTAGGAGAAACAAAGAGGTCGCCTCAAATGCTTTATTCAAGCCCAGCATGAATTTATCCTACAGCAAAACTCATGCAAAATAGGTAGTGTCCAAGGGGAAAGTTGACAGAAAATAAAAACTTCACTTTCACTTAATGTTTGCAAGTTCATGCACACAGACCTGCCCCTTCCCTCTGGTTGTGAGGCTTACTTGATAATTTCTTTCCTGTCAACTTCAGTGAGAAATTGTCTGGTCACAGACTAATTTGTGTCTGAGAAAGGAATATGAGAAAATATTTTTATTTGCTTCATGAAAAATTTTGTGTTTTCTTGTTTTCTCTATACTTTTTGGACTTTTCACACCTCTTTCACGCTTCTGTAGTTTAGCAATACCTTCAAAATATCTATGTAGTTCATTTTTAAGGGGGGAAAAGATAGTGAGCCAGTGGATCCACTCTTAATTGTTGGTGGCATTATTATTTTATCACAGAAATATACATGAGAGAAAAGGAGACTCCCTTATTCTGCTGCTACTTCTCAAGAGCTGATCCTGCCAAACTGTACATAAGGAATTACTACATAGGCTCTTAAAAGTACCCTGTGGACTCTGATGTGGGAAAGCTAGCTCATATGTTTTGTTGTCTACAATCCCTTTTTAAATTGGCATTTTTTAATAAAATCATTATGGTCAGTTAAAATTTAATTGCTAAGCTAAGTGATCATCCGTTATATAAAAGTTGAAGATACAGTCAATGTTTTTCTTTTAGAAAGGGAAAGGAAAGCATTAGGGGAAAAGCATGTTGCAGATCTAGAACATAAAAGGCATTATGTGGCATAAGTAGGACAGTGTGTGTACTAATATTTTGATGGTAGAAGTGCTGTACTGCATATTGTTCTTGGAAGCTCTTGTTTTTAAACTGACTTGCAGAATCACATAAAAACTAAAATGAAGCATACTCAGCTTTGTTGCAACAAATGCTTGGCTTGTATACTGCAAGATCAGTGTAGCAATGGTACAGGCAATTTGCTGTCAGTGTTTCTTTTTTAACAGCTCTACTTTGGAGATATAAAATGGTACATGAAATGTGAAGATTTATGCATTTTTATTTCTTTCTCATGCTATTTTGTAAATTTATTTTCTTAAGGTCTGTGGTTATAGAGTGGTACAAAATGGATCTTGTATGATTCTTTGCCTCTTACACTGAAGCTGCTTTTGTAAATTGAAAAGTGAAAGTTCCAAAAACTAGAAATTTTAAATAAGTGTATCTTTTTTGTTGCAGTGGATTGGGACATAATCAGTAAAGTTCTGCCTTGAAACCTCTGTGGTTTAGAAGAAGGGGATTTGCAGCTCAGGGTTTGACATAGGCAATAGTGACAAAATACGAGCGTTCTGCAAATACTGAAAAATCCATGGACTTCCTTCCATTAATGGAAATCCTCAGAACTGCTTGTAAGGACATCCAAAGGAAGAGGAAGAGGCTTGGGAGGGTCTGCAAGGTTCCCCCAGGGAAGTGGAGTCTGAAGTCTGAGCTGCCGAAGACAAGAATTTCCGATATTTGTCTATTCTGCTCTCCATGTCAGTCTTTTGGTGACTGGGTTTTCTCCAGTTTCCTGAAGTCGAGGATAGAACCTGGATTTAGAGCCTGTGAGGTGAAACGCAGCAAAGTCTCATTTTTGTCTTATTTCTTAACTAGCTCTGAAGTCAGCTGCGTGTTTTGACTAGCTGTCCTTGAGTACTAACAGGAATGTGAGTAAACAGCACAGCCTTTGAGCCTATTGGTTGTTCTCGTGTAGATCCAATTGGAAGGAAAATTAAATTAGTGCTGCTTATGTTTGGAGAGTGGTGTGAAGCCTTGGAGCAATTTTTTTGTTTATTGCCCTGACCTTTGTCCCTAAGGGAAATGGTAATTCTGTCTGCTAGGTGCAGACCTGAAGAAGTCAACCATTTCAAAATGTTTAAAAAATTTTCCCATCAGACTTTCTGGATCTTGCAAAGTGAGTTTTGGTTTTAATTAAGCTTAAAATTGGAAAAAAAGTATGTAGAAGTTTAATGTATTTTGTCAAGTCCTTCCTTGACACAAATCTGATTTCTCTCTCTGTGTTTTTAGGGACAGTGAATTCTCAGGTCCTTTCTTAAACCAGCAAGGACTACTGTGAGTCAGAGTAACTTTATATCTTTCGAGCAGGTACCGTTGATTTAAAAAAAAAAAAAGTAAAAAGCAATTAAAAAATTGCTTTTACAGTTTATGCTTTTATGGTACCTTTTCTAAAGAAAGTTTGAATTGTCATAGTTACATCATGTGATACTTTTTACTTTTTTTTGCAAACCAAGGAGACATATTACAGCTGTCTTCATATAAACAGTGTATAAATCAGCAGAGTGCTACTTGGATTCTTACATTTCTAAATATGTTAGAAAATGTCATGAGTTACATTTATTATTTACCAGCTGTGGATTAATTTTTTGAGTCATGCTGCTGAATCTGCATGAATATTAACTTTAGTTTGGAGATCAAAGATGATTAGAAATGATGCAATAGTGTTGCCTCTTCCCCACTTGTGTACTGCTGCCTATAGAGAACAGAATTCCTTTGTCATACCGACCTGGTGGACCTGCAGGGAAAGGAAAAAAGGGTTTGAATTGCTTCCCTGACTTTGAACCAATTATTGACCTCTAATACTCAAATAAAAATAAATGAAGTGTTTCTTTTTTGCCCATGGAGCTCCCACTCTCAAAAGTCCACTTGGTACTGCACCAAGCTCTGGTGGCAGTTTCTGAGCTGATGACTTGAACCATTTCAGTGACACAAATTTCTCACATCCAGGGAGAAAACTCAGACTGTCTGCTTGTTTTGCTTCAGTGAGATCCTTTATTAAATAGCTGGTCGTGTATTAGTCCTTTTTATAACTTATGGTTTCAAACTGACTTTGGAACAGTATTTTAAGAATTTAAATTTAAATAAATCTACTATGAAAATGTGATAGAAATAGTAATTTATATTAACTTCATTCCATTCCACCCCTCTTCTGCTGAAGTTTAAGTCTCGTTCTAGAAATCAGCAGATGATTTTAGAAAGGCTTCAGAATATAGTCTCCTCATTGCACAGTTACTTGCAGTTTTCTGTCGTGATTTTTCAGAAGATGTGAAGAGCCCCCAGTACAGGGCAGTCTCTTTGGGGGAATGAGAAACTCTCTCACTTCATACTCCAAGTGATGGCAACATGTCCTGCTGCTCTGCCACAAGTGTTTTAGTGTAAAAATGCTCATGCTCAGGGCTGCAATGAGATTCTCTGTCTTATTCAATTTCTATATGGAAATCTTGGCCTATGAACTGCAAAAAGCATTTTATTCGTTTTAAAGATGTAAGAAAGAAAATATTTCTAAATTTCTGCATAACACTTCCAAATAACGTTAGCAATATGGTTAGGAAAATTGTATTTTATAAAACAAAATTTGTAGATATTAGTTTTTATCTTATTATTTCAAATCCAGAGACCTATAGCTGAGTTGCTTAAACATGTGTACATAAGCTCTACTTGCTGTGTGTGAGTTAGATGTATTATTTTTTGTATGTCCGATGTTCAGAAGAGGCAAATGAAACGTTCTGGATGAAGCTTCTCCAAGTGTCAAAATCCATAAATTATGTATCAGTTTTCCTTTTTGTCCTGGTTTACTTCATGCAAATCCATAATCAAAACAGAAGTCATTTATGTTGAGCAGCAAATGAATAGATTCGCTTAGAGGTGATTACTTCTAAATGCAAATTACTTCTAAATGCAAACAATTCTCACAAGTGTTCTAGGTAACATGAGAAAATAAGTTTTACAAAGTCTGGATGGAGCTAGTTTTCCTTCTTGGCAACTGTGTGTTTTTCTGGACATGGAATTGCATTGGATTTGGGATTTATTAACTCCAGAGAATGTGAGAGAGGAGCAACAAATGAATTTTTAAGTACATCAAGAGTCAAACTGGTAACCTGTATGTCTGTATTGTCAAATATGCAGTATGGGATAAGGACATTGGTCTATGACCTCTGTTGAGCTGTCATTTGCTGCCCAGTCCTGTTTGCAGAGTAAGGAGTATTCTGTCTGAATTTGCCTTGTGGTATTGGACCTCTAATAAATAAAATGAAGACTGTCCTGAAGAAACATCCCCTTGAAGCCAAAGGAGTTGTTCAAGTTTGAGTGGGATGCTGATGTCAGAGAGGAATGTGCCCAGTGGTTGTGGGGTGAAAAGCAGATTCAGGGAACTGGCTTGTGTTTGTGTTGGCTTGGTGCTCAGACATTCCTCCTCCTCCCCACACCAGTTCCCAGCTGTGTTCCTGCCAGTCCTACCAGCTTCCTTAGCAATGTTCCTGGGGGCTTCCTTTGCTGCTCCTGTAGAAGCCATACAGAAACACTCCATCAAATGCTTCATCAAACAACTTCAATGTCCTTCTGTGCATTCACTTTGTGCCATTCAAGTTTATATCCAGATGTGCTGACCTGCAAGCTGTAGGTAGGGTCTGGAAATACAGAGAAGCATTCAAAAATAAGTAGAATAGGTTTGCTGGAATAT
The DNA here is from genome assembly GCA_037013685.1 of Acridotheres tristis. Taxonomy (NCBI): domain Eukaryota; kingdom Metazoa; phylum Chordata; class Aves; order Passeriformes; family Sturnidae; genus Acridotheres; species Acridotheres tristis. The sequence goes on from CM072895.1 coordinate 12,926,483, forward strand.
TGAGATTTAGTTTTCTCTCTTCATTCATTATTATTTTTTAGTTTTTCTGTTAAGTTTCTTTGCAATGCATTTTCTTGAAACTACAACCCTGTACTTGGACAGCCTGACCCTACCTCTCATTGCCCAATAAATCAGTGTACTCACGGCATCAGTTGTAAAATATCCTGTTTCTTAGTTAAATAGCTGCAGTGCTTTAAAAGCTTTGGAACTAAAAGCCTTACAGTGTTTCATCTTTCTACCAAAAAAGTCTTCATGTGGTTTTAACATTAATAACAGGGAGACATAATTTACCATCTTGTGGCAGATTCCTGGCTTGGCAGATCAGGCTTTCCTCGCACAGAACTCAGGTTACAGTGGCAGCCAGCCTGTAAAGGAGGTATCTGCAGGGCAGGAGTCCCAGAGCCCTGAGTTTCCCTGGGGCTGTCACAGCCCAGCTCGTGTCTCTGCAGAGCAGGGGCACAGAGCCACACACAGCTGGTGTGGCCCTTGGGTATCCTCAGCCCTGCTCAGCTGGTCTGGAACTCCACCATGTAGAATTACTGGCTCTGGTAGTGTTGTTGCTGGTGGAGGTCTGTCCATGTGTAGCCCCCTTCCAGAGGTGAATAAAACTCTCTGTGTCTCCACTGACAAGTGGCTTTTGTGACCATGGCTTAAATTTTCCTACAGACCTCTAAATCCTCTGGTGTCAATAAATTGTGTTCTGCTGCAGCATGAAAAATGTGAATCTTCTTGTTGAAATCAAGGTACTGTGTTCCTTATGCAGCCTTTAATTAGCAAAATGTGAAAAAATAAATAGCTGTTATAAAAAATGTGCTGACCGAAAAGTGGATTCTGTTCTTGAGAAAATCCATTTCTGGAACAGTCTTGGCATGCTTTGTTATATCAAATTCGGGATTAAATTTTTACTTGTTGCTCAGATCAATCCCTTATTTTGGAGGGTATTCCCTAGCTGGTTGCCATCCTCTGCTTAAAGTTCAGCAGCAGTAATTCAGCAGAGGCACATGTATGTCCTTTGTAAAACATTAGTGAATTTCTAGGATGATAAATGTTGTATGCCTGAAAGTATTTACATTGCAATTTGGGATGCACTGATGCTGGGCAAGCGTGAAGATTAGAGACAATGTTGAAACGATTTTACTCATTTACATGCTCTCTTTGTATGTTTTTAATGTACAATTTTAAAATACTCATTTTTTTAGGTAATTTAGATGCTCTCTTGGTGTATAATGCATAATTCTAAAATATTCCCCTTTTCAGGTGACAATGGCCAGGATTGGGATTAATGAAGGTCGCTCAAAGGAGACCTGTGAAACGATACTTTTTGCTCTCCGAATGGCCACGTGGAACCAGATTTTAGACCCCTGGGTGTACATTCTGCTCCGGAAAGCTGTTCTTAAAAACCTGTACAAGATCACAAGTGGATGTTGTGGTGTGCATGTCATAAACTTACACATGTGGGAACTCAGCTCCATCAAGAATTCTCTGAAGGTTGCAGCAATATCAGAGTCACCAGGAAGTTCCAAACAGATAAACCTCCAGCCTCTCAGCTCTATGGGACAGTAAAGTTTAACTCACTTTATGAAGAGATGATGGAGGAATGCTCCTACATGGGCAGTACCTTAAAATGAGTTCCAAGGCTCAGTGGTTTGACATTTGTTTTAAATTGTGAGTGGTTTGCTATTGTTGCTTACCAGTTTGATATTACTACTCCTAAAGATGCCCTTGAATGTTTTAATTCACTTTAGAATACATCCCTTCCAAAACTGGTAGTGGAATGTTAAAGGATCTATATTTTTCCCTTCTGTGTACTAAAGTGAAGAGGGCTCCTTATAACACTCCCCACCAAACCTTTCACCTTAATAGGATTCTTACAAGTGCAGAAGTGATCTCCGGGGTGATTTTTAAAAGGGGTTGATTTTTTCTGCCAGAGGGACCCTCAAATCCTTTACAGAGTCACTGTTTTCTGGACTAAAGTCAAGCATCCTTTCCATAAGGGTTTTCTGTGCTTCCAGGCACTGAATTTCCCAATTGTATATATAAAAGACATTTTGCTTATGTCCAGTTTATTAAATGATCCACTGTAGTTGGTTCATTGACTTGACCTCTTAATTATTTACTGTTCCATGAATTTTTGGAAGAGCTGCAAACTCTGCATCAGTATTAGCATTCATTTCAAATCACTGGCAAAACCTGAGGTTCCCTGTGGGAGCACAGAAGCGGATGAGCTCAGCTTCCTTGTAGTTATGTTTTGAGGTGTATTGGTGAGCTTTTAGTCCTTTCAACAAATTTGTTGAAACTAACAGGCATAAAGCAGTGGTTATTCTGTGAAAACAGTAGCTTTCCTCTCCCTCCCAAACTTAAGGATGATTCTGGAAGCGTTCCCCTAGTGCATGAACTGAAATACTCATGTGGTACATCTGCTTCATTTGTAAAGGGTCACAAGTGTGTCGTGAAAATGTCTGTGACCAAACGGGCACCTCTGCACGGAACTGCTTTGGGAGTAGGGTTTTGTTTGTGAAAAAAAACTGAATGCTCAGTTTTTGCAGGGTCTGTGTCTGAAGAGCTGACAGCATTCAATAACTTGAAGGTACCAGAAAATTTTCAGGACAGTTTCGTACAAAAGGCCCTTCACCCTTAATGCTGCTAAAAAGAGCTTTGGTTTTTGTGACTGTATGCTATTCAGAAGCAAAAAATGAGAGATATTGTTTTAAGATAAGTCTATGTTATTTTTACCTACTCAGCTTAAAATAACTATATTAGAGAAGTATTGGTATATTTGAACAAAGCAGTTAAAAACAGATTCACTAAGAAGACAGTCTGAGGGACCAAAACTATTCACAAAGTACAAATTCATGCTGTATATGAGAATAGTTAGTAAGCCAGAAAATGAAAATCCAAAAAGTTTGAATATTTTTTTTTAAAATTTTCTAAAGCTATTTCCTTTTTGTTTTAAAAAGGTTGAAAATTAAGTGGGTTGAATAACCCTGTAATGAAATGGCTTTATTTACCCTAAAGAATTTCTGTATGTGATTTTTTTTCTCAGTCATAAGGCTGATAAATGGTGGACAGATTTGATGCTGGTAGAAGTTCTGCACTATTGCTTCACTTGAGTTCTGCTGAAGTCTGGAAGCATTCAGTCAGTGCTCAACTTGGCTTTTTCATTTTGTAGAATGTGATGTCAGTGTATCTGTTGACATAAATTATTTGTTCCTTATGGAAGATCGTTGTCTTAGCAGCTGCAAAACAGTGTTGGTCCATAAATTGTTGAGGTATTTGATCGGTGAATGAAGCTTGAAAATGTTCCATTTTGTTGTGTGAATAAATGTAGCTTATGTTGTTCATTCTGGTTGGCTTGTTAAACAACAAAGCAAAGTTTATATGTATATGTGATTTCTTATATTTTGTGTACTGATACACATTGAATGTAAATTGTGAAGCCTCATTAAAAGTTACCAAACTGTATCCTGAGAGTTAAGGTGTTTTTGTGTAACAAAAAGATCCTAAGTTGTTAAAAATAATCGTTATGACAAAAAACATCACACTGGATTCAAGCCAGCCACTGCCATTCCCAGGTGTGTGAAGGCAGAGAGGAGGCCAGAGGGAATTCAGGTCAGAGGTACCAGTGTTTGTACAAGGCTGTCACACGAGCAGCCCAGGGCACTTGGTGGTCTGAGGCAGACAAGGTCATGTTCTTAGAAAATGCAAAAAACAGTGGAACTGAGGCAGTTTGGTGCTTGGCATGAAAGTATTTTTAACCAAGTATCTGCCCATGTTTCACATACACTATGAATCCTGAAAAGAAGTGAGTTTTGCTGTTGATATTTGGCCTTGCTCAGTGATGTGACAGCCTGCAGAGGCAGCTCAGGATACAGTCACCCAAGGACCTGTTACCACTGAAAGTGATTGGATTATCATTGCATTCATTTCATCTCACAGAAGAGCCAGCAACCTGCTGTGTTGTATGATTAGCAAGTTATATGTTTTATGGAATATGAGATTATTAAAAAACCAGTGGGATGGCTTCACATTAGGATGTGAGTATTGCCCAGGCAGGGAGCAAAGGACAGTGTGCTCAGTGCTGATGATCCCTTTAGAGGCTGGCTAACGATGTGAGCAGTCATGAGCTGCTATTTACTGCTGGCAGTAATTAGTGCCTCCAGAGCAGGCAGGGGCAGTAAGTGCTCTGGTGGGAAGAAAGTGAATCTCATTTCTGACTAATGACTGAGGAAATCCTCAGGGTGGGAGAATATTTTAATCTAATTGGGATTTTAAGCAACGGCAGGCCATATAAGGAAGCACATTATCCTAAAATGAGGCTGGGCTGAATCAAGTGCTGAGGAAAGAAACCATCAATAGCCAGTTGCTCATCACTGGGATTATGCAAATACCTGTAGTTTGTTACCTGGATACAAAGATGGAGACCGAGGTTTAAGGTCTTTTAGACCTGATTCTTGAGAAAAAGGGTCCACCTTGTTTGTTTATTTTTAGGTTCCTGTATATTAAATGTTTTTATTAGTTTAGTCTGATATGTTAGCAGCAATTTCAGGAGTAACAATATGTACTAGTTCTGTAGCCATGGTGATCCTTTAGGACAAGATGTTGGGACCTTTCAGATGTGCCTTACCTGCCAATGCCCTGCTCCAGGATGTTACAGGTAACTCAGCACTTCACTGAATAACAGCACAGATTGGAATGAGATTTAATTTTCTTGGGAAAAGTGCCCAAATGCCAAGGGAATTTAAAATGCCTGTGGTGACTTTTATTGCTTCCTTAAAAAAACCCAGATGCTTTTCAGTTTTAACTTCTGCAATCTGCCACCATTAAAAATGGCAAAACTGGTCTTTCATTTCAGCAAACGACTTTCTATTAAGGGTCGCTGCATTATATTGAGGAAAGTACTCTTTGAACAGACAATGTTTTCCTTCTGAATGTCAGTTAATTTTGATACTTACTAGGAATTTTAAAATACTGTTTCAAAAGTGAAATAAAAGAGAGGCTGTTTAAAATGCATTTTGTGTTCTTGAGATTATCCCAAGTTTACTACTATGGTGAGGAGTAGCTGCAAGGAAAAAAACCAATCATGAGTTCCACTACCCCTTGGCCATCAGCTTGTATTGAGGTGTATCTCAGGTGGAAAATATTGCCCATTAAAGCTATGCTGATTGGTTCAGTAACAACATCTTTTGTATTCTCATAAAAATGACTTTTTATAGGTGTGTTTCTCTTTAGCAATGGCTGCAGCAATGTGGGGAGTGGTGGTGACAGGTATTGTGTGTCTCACAGGTTGTTGTCTTGGACACTGGAGCTGGGCAAACAATGGGTAAAATATATTTGATTCTCTGCCTGGAACAGTCACTATCACAGCTACTTTGTGGTGACCATTAATACATCCAGTTGGGTAATTTGGAGGGAGACCTTCTTATGTCCTAAACAGAACAACTCAGACTATCAAGTAAACTGTTCTTTCTACACCAAAATATTTGCTGTTGATTTTACTTAGTTATTTTGGGAGCCCATGCCCTTGGTGGGAGGAACTAGTGAGCAGCACCTACACTTGCATATCATTAGAGATCCTTGAATGTAACTCACAGATTCTTTAACTCACACTTTCTTCAGGCTTTTGCAAGCTTTCCTGGTTCTTTAATTAGGTTATTTAATTTTGGTGAAGGCTGAAAGGCAATGACAGTTGCAGGTCTTTATTGTCTCTTATTGGTTTGTCCTTGGTAAGTAGTAATCCATACTTTTTCTGGTTTTCAGTTCACTTTAATAGTGTCTGGGAAATCAAAACAGATTTGTAGTCTGACCCTTTTGTAGCTGGTGCTCTGCTTCTGTGCAGATGGATGCAATAAACATGTGGTCCACAGCCTACTTCTGGCTCAAGTATCTTGAATGCTGTCTCTGAGAACAAGGTTTGTTGGGTTTTTTGTTTTTTTTTTTTTTTTTTTTTTTTTGTTTTGATTTTTGAATTTGTTCTCTTGAAGGATGCCATAGGAAAATGTTCCATCTGGCTCTGGAGAAATATAGAAGGAATTTAGGTTTAGAAGAGGTAGGCAGTGCAGTCAAGGAATAGATCTGCTGGTGGAAACAGGGATTTGGACAGAGCCTGAAAATTGTGCAAGCCCTAAACCATTGGGTCTTACTCAGTACAATTTATTCATAAGAAACAGAAAGCAAACAAACAATATTTGCAGCAAATTACAGGAAGAATTAATAACCCCAAAATGCCAAAGGTCGAGTCAATCACAACTGCTTGCTGTAATAGATCTGACCCTCCTCGTGTGGGGTAAAAGGCTTCCTGTAAACACTTGAGGAACTCCAAGTGATGATGCTTTAAGAACAGACCCATTTACTCCACTTGTCCCTTTCTACTGCCTCTTGTAAACAAAATGACGTCTGAAGCAACTGGACAATACTTAAATATTAAGAATATAATTTCAAATGCAATTCAAAAATAGTTTATAATTAGGATAAGTTAAAGAGTGACATAGATATACCAAAGTCTTGGTTTCTTAGCAACACATTCATGGAGTCTTTAAAAAAAAGTAATGTGGCTGCAGGAATATAAACATGTATCTATCTAGCTGTTTCATTTCAGTACCATGGTTGCAAAATAAATACTTTCTACAGAAGTTTACAAAAAATATATCCATTTCAGTTTTTTTTTTTAAAAAAACCACCAATCTTACTTTCAGTAGGAGGCTGACAAATTAAAATACTTTAGGCAAAAAAATTGTTACAGTAAAACATCTCTAGGAAGCAGCTACCCTTCCCAGAAAAATTTTTTGTGTATCTACTTTCTTCTGAAGGCAGCAGCAGAAAAATACTTTGAATTCTGTTGTGAATTAAGCAGAAGATATTTGTAATCTGAAACAATTTCTTCGTTGGATTGCATCTTTCAGTCCTATTTTCACTTCAGACATGCTGAAGGCAGAGCTGTGTGAAGTGAGGGCTCCTGCAGGGGAATGTAGAGCAGTCCATGCCAAAGCAGCCTAGAGTGGAACTTTTGCAATGACACTTGGACAAGTGAGAAAGTCTAAGTTTAATTCCAGGATTCAAATTTATTTTTATAATTCCTGACAAGCAGTGACTTCCAATAATTTCTAGGATACCTTAATTTTTATGCATGAAGTTCCCCTGAAACACCATTTGCTATCTGCTGCTCCTGGTCTGTGTAACACAGGCACAAGAGGAAGATGAGGAAGACAGAATTTTAATCCATGATTGCCCAAAGCAATTCAACCCCTGCTTTCTAAAATGGTGATTTGACATTTTTCATCTCTGTTGAAGATACTCTGTTTTGTCTTTAAACTGAAAGAGGGTAGATTTAGATTAGATATTGGGAAGAAATTCTTTCCTGTAAGGGTGGTGAGGCACTTGCACAGGTTGCCCAGAGAAAATGTGGATACCCCATCCCTGGGAGTGTTCAAGATCAGATTGAATAGGGCTCTGAGCAACCTGGTGTAGTGGAAAGTTATTTCTTGCTTCTTGCACAAATCCTCAGCCATGTGCCCCAAACCACACTTGACATCAGGGCAGATACTTTTTGCAGTTGATAAAACAGGATTTATTGTTGCTGTGCTTACTTTTTGACACCCTTGTGCCTTCTGACAAAATCTTTGGTGCACTCTCTATTTCTGATAAGTTTTTTGTGGCTACTCTTCTTGCAGCTGTGTTGCCCACAACCCTGGGACTTCAGCAGTGATCCTCTTTAGTTTCAACTTTGAGCAGTCCAAACCAAATAACCTCTTTGCACAACCTGAAACATTTAACAGAGCACATTAACGTTGCTCCTTCATTGTTTTACATCTCCTAGAACAGAATGGTCACTTTTATGAGGATGTGAGGGCAGTATCAAATTTTAAACAATGTAAAATAAAGTATCTTCTTCAGACCTATCTCCTCCAAAGGCACCAATGTGTTACAGGATTCTTTGCAAATACTTTTAACCTGGAGATACCTTTTATGGCTGTACTTCAGTCCACAGAATCAGAAAGTTGCAGACTAATAGTATATGGAAGAACAATGGTAAAAGTTTTTTGGGGAAAAGCTGAAATGAAAAACCCTACATTTTCTTTCTGAGTAATTTAGAATATAGTCTAAGGTGTCTGAATCTTACATATAACACCTTTACTGGTCCTCTGCCTCCCTCATTTACAGCCATCATGCACGGACTTGTGCTGTGCTAGCAGTGAGGATTCTGGAGAAATGTAGCAAAATCTCCAAGAAAGAAATGCTATCATTTTAAAGTAAAATTATTTTGTTTAAAAAATAATTATGAACTGCATAAGGTCGATCACAGCTCATTGTTCTCGATTTCTGTCTGTTTGAGGAGTGCCAAGTCAAAACAGCTCTGGGGTGTGCTTGGTGTGCCAGAGCCACAGGTCCCTGGCACCTGCCCTTTAGGGAACCCATGCAGTGGGTGTGAGGAGGAACTAATGGCCAGAATGAAGGAAAATGGTCTGGATGATTTAACTGACAAAGCTGGATAAACAATTCTCATATGTCTAAGAATTGCTTATATTTTTGTACAGAAATATCAGTCTTTGTACATTAATCATCTCTTCCAAGGAATCATTAATCCACTTGAGGGGGAGACTAATGCTTGCTGTGGTGTTTTACTGGTTCAGTACCATGGAAGCAATAAAGTGATTTTTAAGTATTTGCAAAGCTGTTTGTTTATTTATTTATTTATTTATGTGGTATTCTTACTGCAAGCTTATTCCTCTTGTAACCACTGTCAGAGTTCACATTGACTTTGGTGGAATGGTTTTCAGTTTTGCTACAGCTCTGTCAAATCTTCTGTTTTGCTGCTGCAAAACATTCACTGCTTGAAGAAATACTGATATATTTTGCAATTACTTCCTTCTACCAGATAACTTACACCTTGACACAAGATAATTCTACAAAATATCACTCACTGCTTCATTTCACTCCCAAATAAATGTTCACATTTCACTGTGTTTGGTTGGTGGGTTTCTGCTTCCATAAATGTCATCTTGGAAAATAGTTTATTTCCCAAGAAATAGTTTATCTGCTTTCAGTGATCTGAAGGAAATGCAAGATATGATTTGCAAATGCATAGAGAACAACCAGGTTTCTCCCCAGAGCCTTTGCAAGTTATTTCAAAAAGTTCTGATTTCAAAGAAAGTAAAAAAAATTGCCAAGTGAAAGTTAGTATCATTCATATTTTAAAAGTTACTTTTGTTCTTAAAACACTTCAGGTCACCAAGCACGAACTCTGCTTTTTGCTGTAATTGAGCAGGGGTGGTTCTTCCAGCTTACATGCCTCTTCTTTATTAAGATTATACAACTCAGTGTAACTAATTTAGGAGATGATATTTTTATCAAGGGGAAATGCATTATTATTGCAGGAATATCCCAATAATGAACCATCCTCTACTGTGTCAAAAAGCTGTACTCATTTGTGGTCAGCAGTTTGTGCTGGGTATTGTCGTGCTGAAAGGCCAGCAGTTCATGGTAAATGGTCTGAGTTTAGGGTGGTAATCTGCAGAAAAATAACATCCTGAGTCAAAGCCTGGTTAAGGTTATATGTGAGTGCTGGTGGCTCCTTCCAGTGAGTAATTAGTGTTGTAAGGTCATGCATGCCATGTTTTGCTTAGTTAATTTTTCTTTGTCAGATATAAAAATTAGAAATGCCATTTTAATTTTAGAGCTGTGAATAACAGGAGACTCAACCCAGGACTTATGTGTCTGTGCACCACATGTTTTCCAAAGAAATACAGAATTACAATAAATATATCGTGTAAAGGTTTGGCAATGAAATAGATTCGAGTTACCAGTAATATTCGAAGTTATTATTGGCATACCTTTCTTATTTTTGTACATAGAAAATGCTTAGGAAATGGAAATCAAATGAAGAATCATGTCATGCTATTGAAAATACATGTCTTAGTCAGATCTCAGTGCTAGTGTGAGACTTGGATCCTGGATATGTTAATTGTAAGTGAGATCACAGAACATCTGGAAAAATCCTGGATGACAAAACCAAGCCAATAAGACTTCATAAAAGGTAAAAAAAAACCCTCTCAAGTGTGGTGTTGCCTGGTATACTTGTTTTCAGAAAAATTATGCAAAGAACAGATGGAGAAAGTTACATCTGTGGCCGTCTTGGATTTCAAAGCAGCTTTTGACAGAGTCCAGTGCCCTGACCTGAATGGATGAGCTTAGTCTGCATCTTCATATCTTAACCTATATCTCTGAACAAGGAGAAAACTTGGCTGGGGACAAGGAAAATTATCTAAAGCAGGTTAAACGATAGGAGTGTCCCGTGTCACACACAGGAGCTGAGCCCCAGCAGAGGAGTCCCTGTGTGTGACCGTGCCCCTGCCAGGAGCCAAGGCCATGGGAAGCACTTCCCCTGTGTGACACTGCAGACAGAGCCCAGACCAATCCCACTCGTCAGCACTCCCCACGGGATTCCCAGGGATGCTGCAGCAGGGCAGGAGGCTGAGGAAGTGCTTTGGGAGCTGGGCTGCTGTGCCCTGTGAACATCCTGGGGAGGCTGGTGGGGAGCACAGAGCCCTGCCAGCCTCCAGCAGCTGCACTTCCACTCGGGGTAAAGTCTCCTACTCATACCCAGCCAGCAGGAGAAACCTTGCCCTAAAGCCGGGATGGTGAGACGATGGTGAAAAAGGAGGGGAAAAATGCCCCAGTTCTGTAGTAGATTTTTTAAAAATAGTAAAACATTTAATTTGAAATACATTTCTGTAAGAACCTGCTACCCAGAGTGCAGCACTAGTAATGTACTCATTCCTCAGGGAGACTGAGGCCACTTGAGAGTAATAACTAATTATAAATGTTCCTACTTACCTCAAGTCTTACTGACTATGTGCAGTCAGAATGAAGAAATTTCTCAAACAAGCCTCTGTGGAAGGCAGGGACAGCTCTTGGGAGCAGATCAGGAATTCCTTTTTTACTTGCAGCACTTGGTTTTCCTGCCTCAGATGACTTAATAAAATCATCCTGCAATGTGGTCAGTAATTTCTTGTCAAGGAGTTCACCTAGAGTGTAACAATGTCAGAGAGAGGTAGGTCTCGAGTAAAAAGTCTACATAAATTCAAGGGACATTAGCATTTTCTGTGAAAAGTACTACTGCAGAAAGTCTGGGTGACTTTGTGATGGTATTTCTTCTGTTATGTTCTACTTGATAGGGGAGAAATATTCTTTTTCATTTCATTTGTTATGAAAGTGGGACTTATTTCTGAAGAGACCTCAGGTTCTATAAAACCACATGTAGTAACAATGCTCCTTCAAATTAAGATTTATTGAATGGAAATGCTGCCCAATTGGGGCTGAATTATTTTTATTTTCATGAAAAAATGTACTGGTAAACACAGCCTTCTACAGAAGAACCTACCGCAAAAGCAATCCATTAGAAAGAGGAAAGAAAAGCTAGCCCAATCACTTCGTTCAGCACTCTTATTGCCAAACTGTCTTATATTTTCTATTTTTCATCTTTCCTCTATTTTTATGGCTCTTCTCCATTTCAATTGCTTTGTATTTTTGTTGTCACTGGTGGGGATTTATGGCAGGAGTAATGAGAGCTGACCCTATTACCCTTCTGGTACTCTTTTGTGTCCTAGTTCCTTCTCTACTGCTTATCTTTGGGATGATGAAATGCTCATCTTCACTGTTTTGTTCATAAGTAGCAGCAAGATCAATATACACTGTCTTTCAGAATGAGAAGTGCTGTAAAAACACAGAGTTACAGCAGAATAAACAAACTGAGAAGCACTCTCAGTCAGTCCCATGGCAGGGACACGATGCACAGTGCTCCTTGCACTGCACATCCCCAGCTGCTGTCCTCTCAGCCTGCCTGCTGTGCACATCAAGGACTGCAAAGACAGCTGTTGTGACTGTCACCTTTTCGGGAATATTTCTGTTTGGGGGGCACAAGCTGCACAGAACTAAGTCTCACCTGGGGGAGCATGAGAAGTGCCTGTATTCCCATCTCCTCTCTAGGAGGGTCTGCTTGGCTGGGGAAATCCCAACAGCTTTGCTGCATTTCCCCTGCATTTTCCATAGGGGACAGCAGTGAAGACATGAAGGGGAATGAGGACTGTGCCACTAATTAAAGGACTTTTATGGGCTATGCTTGCTAATTATTTTTTTTTCTTCCTTCCCAGTATTAACAAACATTTATTACTGCTTGCAGACAAAATGAGAAATCATAGTGGCCGTGCTCTAAAAATGGATTCTCCAATGTCTTTTCAAATGGCCATAAACTCTGCTACCAGTTTAGAGTGGCTTGTTCAGATCTGGGGATGAGTTCTGTTTACTGTGGTGGATTCCACTGCCACTAACCCAGGATGATTCACATCACAGTCTTTCATGAGTGCCTCGTGTCTGCTCGCCTCTCTTTAATGCCTCAAGTAAACACAACAGCCCACAACTGCACAGCCTGCCTCAGATAAAAATAAATGTGTGAGTAGGGTTAAAACAATGATGCTCAGTCATGTCTCTAGTGCTCAAGACAGTATGTTCGAGTTTTGTCATCCAGAGGAAAGGAGGGTCTGGGTGAGTTCTTCAATTATGGTTATGAGGGAAGTTTCTCCTTATCTGGGGAACATGAGTGAGCAGACACCCCATTCCCCCGAGATGGATTAATTTATGCTAAACTTGTTTAATACTTGCTAATAGCTATGTTTGTATGAGGCAACATGCCACTATTTTACTCTTCATCAAAAGAATTTGGGGGTTGCAGGAAAAAATGCAGTCACAGAACACAGACTTCCACAGGTTTCTGGCTGTTTGTGCATCATTAAAAATGTACTTTTCTGCCCCTTTTTAAACTTTGCTCAGTTTTTTTGACTAGATAGAGTACTATTTATTTATATTTAAAATAATTTTTAATTAAAAATTCCCTACAGTGTCAGAGAACTGACAAATATTTGTCAAGATCTTTGCAATTGCTCTAAAATTAATAATCTCGGAAGAAAATTCCATATGCATTAAAAGACTAATCTGTCAGGTATCCTCTTGACACAAGGTGACAAACCATAAAAATAGGTCCTTGGTTCTTTAAAAGTATCCCAAGGCTCTAAATGAGCCAATTAGAAGACTTTACTGTCTTTCATCTAACAACAAAACACAGATGCCTTTTCAGTGTCCAGACTGGATGTTGTTATGCCAACATCCAAATCTTCAGCCAGCTTCATTCCTCCAGATCACATATTTTCCTAATTTATTCAAAACTCTTTGCATGATAGTTGTAACTAACTTGCATCTTTCTAGTTAGAAGTGTTATGGGACTCTAAGCAGAAGGAAAAAGCTGGGATTGTGGAGTGGGCAGAAAAACAAGACAGAATGAATGTTTTCTTTAGGCAGCTTTAAGAGATTTTGAAAAATAATGAAAACTAACATTTTTATATAAAACCCAACTTTGTTTATTTTCAAAATATTAGTAATGGGCACAAATTGCTATTCAGTCCCAACTGAATAGTATATAATGAAAAAGTTTACTAGAAGTTGAAAAATGTCATGTATTACTATTTTTAATGGCCATATAACCTGTTTGTTCTATCACTGTAGCACTCAGGGTAAAATGCCAAGTGTAAGATGTTCTCTAACTATCCACATAGTTTTTTACTTGTGGGATCTTGGGATTCCCAGTAAATGTAGAATGAGACACAGTGTTCTGAAGGCATTAGTGAGAATTCCTTTTACTAATACCTAGTTATCTTTTTTTTTTTAATTGTTCTATTTTAATAGAAAAATGTGTCTTGAAATAACCTGAAAGGTGTGATGCAGTTTTATGTGAAGTGCAACTTCCCATTACACTTCAGAATTCAAAAATGGCTGAAACACAATTTATTTCACTTTTTCACTTATTATTTGATGTGGAAATTCAAGTGCTGTTCTCTGTGTTGATGCCACTTTTTTCCCCTTTCCTTTTCTTTTACTTTTTTTATTTTTAATGTGCCAAGAAATGTGGCTTTTGATTCTCTTGAACATTTAGGAATATATATGGGGACTGAAGCCACGGAGATCTTTTTAATGATGATCACCTTATGCTGATGTCATTATTCTCAGTGAGAAGATAAAGGGATTGCCTTTCTGTTATATGTCAGTAAATCTATAGATGCTTAATAATACAGCAGTCAAAATAGGCAAAAAAGCTCACATGATTTTAATTTTTAAAATATCCTTCAAACTCAGCCACGAAAATCCCTATGAGCTTTTATATTTGAAAAGCAAAACTCCTCAGGAAATGGAGGGCTGTCTTTTTAAGTCTCCAAAGGCCAGAGAACTCGTTTCACCTCCCTCTCAATCAAAGTTAGCTGATCTCTTTGTTACCATCACAAGCCGTGGACTGTGTGCTATACAGTAAGTGTGTGTGGGGAACAGAGTAGATAAATCTCTCATGTCTTGAAAGAAAAACAGCTTGAAATAAAAAAATCCAAAACAACACTGCAAGCAAACTAAGGGAGAACTTGTCTCCATTGCTTAAGTTGTGTTTGCCTGGGAGGGACAGCCCTATTTGTGTAAGAGCAGATTATAAAAGTCCAGAGTCCAAACTGTGAGAACAATAAGGAGCTAGAAGTGAATCCCTTATCTGGATGCCATTAGGAAATGCTGACTGCTGCCAGCAGTGCCAGCCACAGCTCCACTTTCTAAAGCATTGACTTGTATTTTTTTATCTGCCTTGGAGTAATTTCTTGCCTTCAACAAATTACTTATTTGAGCTGGTACAATAAAGATAGGTATGTAAATAGGTATTAATATGCTTTTAAATGGCTATTAAAATGAGGGAGGCGTGATTAAATCTGCAGAAAGATTCAGTCTTGGATTTGATTCTGTTCTTCCAGTGATAGAAATAAAAAGTATTTAATGGAAAAAGAAAACCACACCTCGCAATTTAAGGATATGCCAACACTTCAAGCTCTAGCATGCAGTGGAGTAATACCTTATCTAAGTTCAAATAATGTAGCAGGAATATCAGGAACAGTGCTCATGCAATATGAAGCCTTGCAAGGCAGACAGGCATTTTGTAATGGAATCCAAGAGATGGCCTTGAATTCATTCAGGAAATTGGCTTATAATCAATGTACATGGTTCAAATGAAAGAAATTAATATACTGTAAAACTGACTAATTTGGTTCTATGTTCCGAACCAAAGCTGAATTAAAATAATAGAGCTTATAGGTAATCTAAGTAATATCCTACAAATAGTACACAATTGTATTACTTAGTAGTAGATTTAATAATTACAAGAGAGATAAGATTTTCTTGCAAGTCCTTTTCATGTAATTTAATACAGACCTCTTGTTAGGTTGGATTATATGGGGCAGGAATTCTGATCCTGTTTCTAGCTCCAATGGCAGAAGAAACCTGCCTGTCCTTGGTTATTTCTTTGCTACAAATATGAAATAGCAGTATAATGTTGATTTGAATAACATTATCATTCTGCTTGAAGGAGCAGAAATATAGTTTATAAGCAGTGGCAGCTAGGCTTGCTGAGATCATTGATGTGTCTGTATGGAGAGCAAGCAGGAAACAGAACACTGGGACAGGTTAGCACAACTGAGAGAGGATTCCTAGCAGCTGAGGCACATCTCAGGATGGGCAGGTGACTCTCAGTCATTCCAGGTGTTGTCAGGAACAGCTGCATGGATCAGGCTCAGGCAATGGGATCTGAGTCCTGAGCAAACAGTGTGATGTCCCTAATCACCTGTGCCACCCTTTCCTCTCCTGTATGGCAGAGGGGGTGCCTGAGCTGGGCAATGGCTGGGCCCCTTGGTCTGCTGGAATTCTCTGTCCCTAATCCTCCCAAAGGATGCTCACACATGTAGACAGACACGTGTGCAAGGAGGTGGCAGGGAGACCATCTGTGATATTCCCTGAGAACTCCGAACGCAACCAGTTGCACTTGCTGAAGTTTGGAACGTTAACCTTTTGCTTGAAATAGTTGTGTTGGATGGCTTCCTGAAGGGAGTTTTTTGGGAAAAAATCAGTTAAAGTGGTTCAGCTGTCTGTGAAGACAGGACTGAGGAATGATATGTTATTTGGCTCATAGCCGGTGGGAAAAGCTAAGGATTGTTTTGTGGTGCACATGTACATGAACCATAAAAATTGGCTACAAAGGCTGTCTAAATTATTAGGAATTTTCTAACTTCTGAGCATTTAATTTTAAAACCTTCATGTCTTTAACAAATTTTTAATTACTTGTTAATGTGATAAAAAAAGCTTGCCTTCATAAAAAAACTTGACCAATATAAAACCCCATCAAAAATTAATAGAGGTGTTTCCTAGGCAGAAAATAGACTTTCTTTGGGCTGTATCCATTCTGAATTTCTCTGGAATTGCCACGTTTGTGTCTTTCATGAAGGGAGCAATATCTGAAGATCCTGTGATGGGGACAAGTTGTAAATAGAAAGCACAACGTGCTGTGTGGGAAATGAGGAGGTTTGAGCACAGGTTAAAGAGCAGCACTCAGGTCCTGGTCCTTGGAGTGCTGCTTGCTGGAAGCCTGAACTTCAGGAGTGGTGTAAAAACACCTTTTCTTTCAACACTGAATAACAGCAGCTTTAACAGGAGAACCTCCATCACTGAGTTACTCCACTGATGTAGTTATGATGAAAAGATAAATTGGTTTCTATATTGAGATAAAATTTTTAAGTCAAAAGTACAGGTTGTTTTTTGGAAATAAATCTTACTTTTGAGCATATAAAACTTCCAGCAGTTTTTGTTGGAGAGGAAATATTTTTTAGTTCTTAAAAATACACTTTCCTGCTCCCTCTGTTTCCTAGTTCTGCAAAATAAAGTTTATCCAATTATATATTGAGAAAAATTTAGGAATATATGGAAAACTTTGATTTTAGAAAAATCAAACCTAACTGCCCCCTCCCAGATTTTATGTATCTTATCTTTCACATAAGATACTGCTATTCCCATAATTGCTAGCAGTAAACTAATCACATCCAATTATTTGTAAATGTTCATATCTTTATCACAAGAATATATACTTTCTTGGGATCATACATCAAATGATAATGAACATGAAAGATTAAAAATTAATAGCAATGTTGAAGTAGTAAAAGATAAATTATTTAAACATTTTTTTTCTCTTGAATGGAGTGTGTCTGTATATAAACAGATGTGCACACACACAGAGATATGTATGACAACATAAAAGTTTTAATTTAAAAGAATTGAAGAAAGCTCCAAGCCTTCCCTTTATAATTATTAAAATTGCTTTTATGTCAAGAGGAGGAACACATTCTATGTGGAACAATTAATTATGTGAAAACAATCTGTGTAAATAAAATATATCAATAGAAAAGTCATCTGGTACTTTTATTGCTGCAGAGGGAAGAACAAAACATTTCTGTCCCCTGTAAAAAGGATTCTTATTTGCATAATTTTACCCTGACATATTATTATCTTTGTCTGAAATACTTTGATTACTTTATTATTTTATTTTGACTATGCACTGATTTCAATTTACCTAATAAATAATTTCATTGTATGCAATTTTGACCATCTTTTTACTCAGTTATAATTAGGAAACCACACGGGAAATGTGAAACGTTGCCTGTAGCAGTGCAAGGCATGACATTGCTCTAAGTCAGTTTTAAATACAGGGAAAGATGATGACGTATTTATTCTTTCCTGCAGTCTGATCTCTATTAATTTTGCTACTGTTATTTCTAAATGAAGTTATTTGTTTTCCATTTTACTGGTTGCTATCAGAGAAAAAAAGAAACAAAACCACTGAACATGAAAATGCTGCATCTGAAAACCCAAAGCCTTTATCTTATAGGAATTTTGATGTATTTTGAATCATTGTGTGTAATTCTGTAATTCCTTCTGCTAAATGATGGTTTTCAGGTAAGGCCATACACAAAAATCTTGGACCAGGAGCAATAAGTTTGAATGTGTTTTGCCTCTTTTTGAGATAAGAGGGATGATGATTTCAGCTGGTTTTTTTTTCTGAAAAACATTTTATTAAAAATATTAGGTTTTTTCTTCCTTCTGAATCAATATTTTTAAACATGATAAATCTCTAGCTACCTCTAACCAGATGGCATTGGTTTGCCTTTTAATGCTGTGAGAATGGCTTCAACAATAGGACCAATTAGCAAAGTGCTGGTGTGTCCAGCTCTCCATTGTGATATTCCAAAGGCCCTCAAAGGGAGGGCACTTCCACTCAGGAGACTGAACAGATAAAAATCCTCATCCCAAACCCAAAACAATTGAGTGCACTATTCTTTCCCATCTGCATTTACAATCCCAGCAGGATGAAGTTCAGAGCTGAACAGATGGAGTCACTAGAAACTATCACTATATCTGATAGATTTTGAAATTATGACAGGGTGGTTAAAGCCCAGCTGTCAGCAAGAAAGACACAAGCACTTATGAATCCAGGGCCCAAAGGGTAACTGTAGTGATGCCTTGAGAGGCTACCTAGAACAGAGGCTAGACAGTGTTAAATGAGTAAAGTAGGTATTTATTAAAAAGTGGAGGCAGTGAAAACTTGTTATCCATGAAGAAAGATGGAATAAAGAATTGCTGCTCTTGTGGGACCATCAGTTCATCCTGTTCGTTTTGCATCAATGATAAAATTCCTCACGTGGAGAGGAGCAGCTGAAGTGTGTCTGGGTGATGGCAGGAACAGCTGGAGATGTGCTCTGTGTCTCAGATATTTTAAAAGAGAAAATCAGCTTATTTTTCCAAAGCCCTGAAAAAGTCTAGAACTGAACAAGAAAACAAGCTGTTGGTCATACTTTCCATCTGATCTGCAGGTTTAATGCGTAAAACAGGAAAATCCCTCTTTGTAAAATTATTCTCAAGCGTGCCTTAAGCATATTGTATCATTTTTAGGATGACTGAAAAATTCTGAATTAAAACCAACCAACCAACTAACCACCCACATGTTTATGTAAAACAAAACAGAAAAAAATATTTAGGTCTTGTTAATGATCCAGAATATTTTACTGGACCCTGTGTCAACAAATCAAGTGAAGGGAGGTTTGGAAATTTGACGTGATATGTAAACAGAGCTGTACCAGGGCAGATGGTAAGGAAAAACTTTCTTCATCCTTTTTGAAAGAGAATGGGAAAATCCAGTGTGAAGTTACTTTAACCTAATTATATTTTGGTTTTCTTTTGCATTGCCTGGAAACGATGTATGCAATATAATGCTGTCTTTGTATAGTGTCTGTATAAAAACATTCCTGACAAATGCAGGTAGGGCCTGGATAATTATGTCAGACATAAAACTTTACTGCCTGTGTATGTCTTCAAGTTCCACATTTTAGAGGATAACTCTAGTCACAAAGATTATCAAGCAAATCTGACTGGGAGATGTCACATGTTTTCTCTCTATGTCACATTTTTACCTCTCTGATTCCTTGAATGTCTATGTTTGCTGTGGTATATGAAATATGGGTTTGTTGGTAGGCACTTGGAAATGCTCTGCAGCTGAATTTTATATCTGTAATAATTTCTGAAATGAACTGTGAAAGGTTCCTTTTTGTAGCATATTTAAGTATCCCCTAATTGTTGCACATGCAATGGCACATGGAACTTTTATCATCTGGGAGATACCAGCTAATTTTTTTCACAAATTAGATAGCTTACATTTTTAAGGGGGAATTTAAAGACCAAGGAGTATATTCGTGAGTATATTTGAAAATACTATTTGCTGTTGTATATCCACGACAGTAGTATCAGCTTTTAGTGCAGACGCCTATGGTGGATTTTATCTTTGCATTCCTTTTCGTCTGTATTTGCATTTTCTCAGTAATCTGACCAGATGTTTCAAACCGTATATTTCTAAGTTTTAATTAAATAAAACTTAGTTTGCTTTGAGATAGAGCTTTGTAGTTTTTGCAGTTTCTAAAACATTAATAAAGATAATTAATCTACTTCTGTCAGAGAACTGGAGCATGACACTGTGCTGAGAGCTGCTTAAATTCATGCCACTGCATGACTGTGCTATCAGATCTGGCAAGTACTTCATTATAGTGTCTTCCAGATTTGAATCTATTTTTAACTGAGGCTTTAAGGTGCCTGAGAAAAGCATCTGCTAGAATGAGTTGGTGGACAACTTAATTGTTTATATTTATTGTGCAGGAGAAACATGGTAAATTCCAGGTAATGAGAAGAAGTAGAAATATGCAAAGATCAGTTATGATCCGGAAACTTTTTGGCACTTTGGAGTATTCCTTTGGCTTGGCATCTGAGTCTGCTTACTCTGAAGCCAGGACTGTATGCCTTTAAATTTAAATGTTGTACTGCCCTTCAAATTGTAGTCCATTTGTCTTCTGTTGTAATATTATTCACCACTTACTGAAAAAATCCTTGGAGTTACTGTTACTTGGTTATCCCTTCTGTTTATGCTGTGAAAACTCTGTTGATATTCCCAAATTCTTGCAAAGCGATAGAATCCTTTGAAGATTTTGCATCTTCCCCCAAATACAGAAATTTGTTTAGTGATACTTCACCCTTCTATTTTGTTTTACAGTCTTGAAGATTGATGTTCAAATTTCTCTCTTTATCTCCCACATTATTTTGAATTCTTTCTTGTACTTGGTGTCAAGATTCTATTCAGCCTTCAAACTTGACTAACTTTTGCTTGCCAGCAAATAATTCCTAAGATTTCTGGTCCTTCTGAATGTCCTATGGTAGACCCAAAGCGTAATACAGTCTGAAAGAGATCAAAGTCTTTACGTTTAAAATAGTCACAGTTTATTTCCATTTTATACTTTGTAAAAAGATATCTTGTAAGTCTGAGTGTGGTAGGTGTCATATGTCAGTACACAGTATTGCAGTTAGTTTTCTGTCTAACCAGACCAAGGCTTACAGAAAACAGTTTCAGAAATAGAAATATCCAGATATCAAACTACCTTCTGCTTGTCTTTTTTCTCACTCACTCTCATTGCTTGCTGAAAGTTTCTGCTTCTTCTGTTCCCACATTTCATGTTACTTTCATGCTGTTAGGACATTTTTTAAAAGCTTGCTTTTGCCTACTGTGATATGTTTTCCCACAGTTTGACACTGTTTGATGTAGACTTGTTTCAAAGGATTTCTAAGTTGCTATGTCACTTGACACTTGCTCTTTCAGTCTTCTGCTGCTTTCTTTTGTTTTGTTTTGTGCCTGTGATTTTGTTTTTGTTCACCATGCACAGGAGATGGGGTGACATGGGTTAACATATGGGGAGACAACTTGGCCTTTATGACCCAAATCTACACCAACCTCACCATCTGTGAGTGCTCCATGCAAAAAGGAGCAAACATTCACCCCAAGTAAGCAATTCCCTGCAGAAATAATCTGCTGCTGACAAAAGGAATATAATGGAACTAGAGGAGGTGGCCAGCACATGTGAAAGTGTTTACGTGACAAAATAAATTAGAAAAACCATAACAAGGCAAGCCCAGCAGGGAATCACAGATTCCCTTTATTTACTTCTTGTCTCTGTCTGGCATTAGAGGAGGAAGGTGGCCTCTAACTGCCACAGCAAAGGCACGAAACTCAAATTACAAATTTGTGCAGTATGTTTTGTAATGCTTGAATATAACACTCACAAATTTGGGTGTGGAGGTTTTACTGCTTAATGAGAGGCTGTCATGGAGATCATCAGGTTTCTAACAAAACTGAATCACGAGGGCGTGATCAGCGAGCTGATGAGCCGAACGCAGGTGTTTGGAACAATTGCCCTTTGCTTGCTTTGCTTGGGTGATGTGATTTACATTTTGTGCAAGAACTTCCGTAGATTTCTCTTGAGAGCTTCTCTATGCCAGCAGTTGCACTGAGTGCCTTTTCACAATAGCACATTTCGTGTGTTTGGTGTGGCTGGTTCAGTAAGCATATTTGCTCCTTTTTGTAGACCAAAACAGTCTGTTCCTTCCAATCAGTGAAAATACTATCCCCAGTTAGCATCTCTCTCTTCTGTGTAGGAACCAGAATGAAATGAAACTGCAGTGAGAAAAACATCAAGACAAACTATTTTTTCCTTCTGTTTAACTTTTTTCTCTGTCTTTTCTTCTGTTTCATACTCTCTGTCAACTCTTCCCTGCTTCATTTTAATTTCTTGTTCCTAGATGTTACAGTAGAAGATATGGCTGTACTGTCCTTCAGAACCAATGAACAGATACAAAAAAGGAGGAAAAAGATGGTATAACTTTTGCATGCTATAAGATGTACATGTATATGTGTATAAAATATATATATATGTACAAAAATATTTTTCACTTTTCCTTTTCCTGAGTAGCAGAAAAAAAAGGTAACATATGTATTACATAGCTACACACACAGTGACTTCTGGGATACTGTCTTCCTCATGATAAAGGAAGCAGCTTCATGGCCAGTTCTCACTTTTGCTCTGCCCTGATTCAGATCCATGTTTCCCCTGGTGTTAGTGCACTCTGGGTTTTGGCATTCATTTCTTCATGCTAATTTGGCACAATTCCTATGTATTCAGTCTAAGAGTTAATAATATATTGACCATAATTAATTAATTGTTGGTGTATATTTTATTTCTAGTGGACATGATGGATAGTTACACGGTAATGCTGTAATAGAGAATATGAGGCAATATGGTGCTGTGTTGAAATAATGTCCTGAAACAATGCAAACACCTGCTTCCTACTAATTATGAAAAAAGCATGAGTTACTTTATTTTTTAATCTTTGATTTCAATGCTCTGGCCTGGCAGGTGGTTCAGTGTATTAGAGTAGATACTTCCAAAATGATTGAAAATTGCTTCAAAATGTCTCCAAGTTATCTTTTCTCTTTGCTAGGAATTATAAAGAATTGAGACAAATTCAAGATTACACAGATAAAAAAAAGTTTGGAGAAAATTTCTAGGACCCTCTGCAATCTTCTTGAACTGCCAGAAATCTAAGTAGGGAGCCAACACAAAAAAACCAGTCCAGTGCATTTGGATGTCTAACTGTTGTAGTAAGAAAAAGTGGAGTAAAATATGAGGAAAAACCTATAAACTGCTGAGAATTAGGGAGCATCAAAGGACCCAGCACAAATATAATTGTGTGCTTTTGCCTGGCTCCTTGCAAATTCTGTCCTTACCAGAGATGGGAAAGGCCCAGGGGAGAGAAGAAAGCTGTGTCAGGGCTGTGTGGGAGGGCAAGGACTGAGAGCTCTGCCCTGGGGTGGCTCTGTGCTGACTGACATGGGGACGTGGGCAAAGGAAGAATATCAGGAGGACCCAGTATTTATTTGGAATTCAAATCTATTTTCTCTTCTCAGCCCTGCCTACAGTACATTCATTTGAATATCTCCTGCCTGCTTGGGGCTGAAGAAGCAGTTTCTATTTGTTATACACAAATCCCTGTATGAATTATCTCAGTCTGAACAGAAATTAATGATACTACTTGTTCATCAATGTCTCAGGCAAACTGTATATCTTAATACTCTGAGTCATATCTGATATCCACTTAAAAACAGAATAATTTCAGAAAGGAAGTTCAGCTGAAGGATACAATTTTTCATATTTTATATTCTCTTTCTAAGGATCAGAACAGTAGTTTAAAATCACCTTTTTGGAGAAAGGCTATTAATTTATTAGTAAAATAACAGTTTCTGCACCTTAGAGGTGTTTTCTATTACATATATAAAGGAAATTCCTATATCTTTGCATAACATTGATTTAGGATCACGTATGCAGGAGGAAAAATTTAGAACAGTAGAGTTTCAGGAAGGATTCAGAGAACTCACAGTAAAGAAACAAGGCTCATTTACCGAATTTTATGCCTTAGGACTGGCTTGAGAAATGGAAGATAGGATTTGTCATGGGAGGAGAAACCTCTACTCTGTCAGTGAATTAAGATAACAAAGTTCACACATCTTGTCTCTGAAAGAACTGGATGCAGATTAAATTTGACTTTCTAATACTTCAGACAGTATTCATAAAGCCTGTGTTATACAGCCTTACACACATGCTTTACACAGCTGTAAGAAAACAGTTTGTGTATTATTCATTGATGGGGAAATTCATCTCATGGAAGTGCTCTATTCAATAAAGCCATCAGGATAAACCAATTAGCACATCAAGACTTAAGGAGCAACAAGACCAAACCAATTATTATGTCATTAATTAGGTGATAAAGTGTTTTTCACCTGCTTATCACAAAGCCCTTTGTAAGTCAGCATCCCTTTTCCTCGGGGAGGCAGTGATGTGCCGAAGGTCAGTGAGTTAAATGGGAAATAGAGCATGGCTCTGGGCCCAGTCCTGTGCCCTGGGCAGAAACAGCTCAATTACACTGACTGACCTTTTCCGGGAACATTACTAAAACTAGTATTATGGGTTGCTGCTGAAAAACATTGACTTCATAAGCCAATTCCATTTAAAATTCTTTTTTTACAATCAATAATATTTGGTTTCTAATTACTGTGAAATTACTCTTCAGCCTTGGTCAGAATATTCAGCAGTAGAAAAATGATCTTTCCTTTATTTCAGAGGAGTTTCAAGATGTCACAAGTTGATGTGGAAAACCCAGATGTTTTTAATTCTGAAAATTGAGAAATAGATTTTGAACAGGAAAGTTATCTTGTTTGGTGTGCATCCTCAGGAAGAAGGATAGCAGAACATTCCCCAGTTCTCTGCCAGGCTGTCATTTATATAAAAATATGAACGGAAACAGTTTTGGGGCATCTGTGCAGAGCTTTAGAAAGATCTTGAAGAGATCAGAGTAAAACAAATAATCTCCAAAACTCTTGCATCATTATCAACTATTAAATCCTCTATCAGACCTCTCAGAGCAAATCAGATAATTTATATTCTTCATAACCTTTCTTATGAAAGGTATAAGAGGAACTACAGATAAAACCTACCAATATACAATCTCAAAAATGAACACAGTAGTCAAGAAATGCTAATTTTAATTTCTGCAAAGATATATTTTTAATTTTTTTTTGCTCCACTCTGTGCTGTGACATACTTGGATGCCATGCTCAGCAAACAACATTCTGGGATTTCGACACAAGTGTGGAGGAGAGCACTAAACCTTCAGCTTTGCTGGTAGCTTGTGTAATGGTCCACTTGGGACCTGAAGCAGAAAACTTCCTTGAAGGACAGGCTGCATATTGCAACCAGGTATGTGATATTTCCCTCAATAATTCGAGTGGGAATCTGCTATTTATGACCTGTAAAGATGTGGCAAGGGGTGGGGGGACCAAGAGTAAACAAACATATTGCCATGAGCTCTGACCTTAGGATCCTGATGGAATAGCTTTAATCAGAATCTGGGTGATATTGCCAAACTTGGTCTTTAGAGAAAGCATATGCCATTTTCCTGCTAGATGTATGAATGTCTAATAAAGACAGTGTTACTTGGGTAGGGAATTTCCATTTAACCTGAAAATATTTTTAGAAATCTGCTTGAAATGCATGATTAAAAGCGGTGGCAGTGTATTATCAAATGATAATTTTATTTCACAGTGATGTTTTATCCTTGGTTGAGGAAAGGCCCTTTGGATTTCCTCCAGTACTCTGTGGTTTTCTTTTCATTCTGAAGGGCTCTAGAGTCAAATCAAAGCCATAACAAATTACTGTAAATTGCTATAATTGAGCAGGACTTCTGTATATTCAGTGGGCAAATAGTTGGCATGATTGAGATGCTGCTGCTGCTCTCTCTAAGAGAGCACGAGCTCTGGGCTGAAATCTGGCATGCGAGTTAATCAGCAGTTTCGGCTGATAAGGCATGGGTGGGAGGGGGATCTTTTTGTCTGGCTGAAGTGAGAGGTGCATGCAAGGGGGCTGCAGAGGGGAGCACCCAGCCCCTTCCCACAGGTGAGTCTGGATCTGCTGGGAGGCTCTGTCCTGCCTCACAGCCACACATCCTGTCCTTGTTTCTGTGTGTCTCATTTTCCCTTCTGGTCACAGAAGTCAAGAGTCGTGGAGTTGCTCTTTCTCCGTTTTGGCTGTGATTGTTTCTGCTTCATCTTGGGTGCAGCTGAGGCTTTTACTGTGCCTGCTTGTGCTGCTCAGGTGCTTTCAGGGCTGTTTTGCTGGAGCCTGAGCTGGGATGTGTGATGGGCTCCTAACCATGGGTGTGAGCACCTGCACGCCACACCACAGTGACACAGAATGGAGCATGGAAAAATCAACCAGCTAAAAACTTCTAATGAGCCGGGAAACTGAGACACGAAAGAACAGAAGTAGTTTGCCGAAAATGAAAAGTGAAAGTAGAGTTTTCTGTTCCATCTTATATTCCCTGTGCAAGCTTTTTTGTTTTTTGTTGAAGATGAGCTGCATTTCTGTAGAAAAATCCAATTTTCAGCCCGTTTCTTTAATCAGAATGTCACAACACAATCTAATTTCCCAGCTGCTGCTGATTTTTCTTTCTTTCAGTTCACATCTAAGTCTTTAACAGATTTTTTTTTTCTCCATAAGTAAAAATTCTCACTGGCAATTCCTGAAAAAGTGTTTCTCTTATACTAACATGTAAATTATCCTTAGCTATCTGTTTTAAAGCTCAGTATTTCTTGCTGATAAATATTCTAGTGTTTTCCGCTTTGAGACTTGTTGATATTGCCCTGTGAAGAAGTGAATTTCATGTTATTTCTTTATTGTGCTCGTCAGTGAAAGTATCAAGACTGAAATAGTTGAACCAGAAGTGTCCAGGCACTTTCCTTACCGTTCCCCTGTAAATTTTGAATCCTTAAGCAAGTCTTGGAATTGTTGTACACATCCTAGTGCTAAGCTAAGAAAGAAGGGTATTTCGTGTGTTCTAGTGTTTTCAACCCCTCTCAAGTCCAAAGAATTTGTGACGTACCATTTAGATATTTTGCTATCTTATTAAAATAAAACAAACAAACAAAAAAACAAAGAAAAAGAAGTTAGATCAGTCAAATAACCTGGGCAGCCCTTTTTTCCATGTATGTGGAAAGGGGAAAAAGTAGAACATCCAAACGTCTGCTTGAAAATGCTGGAGGAGGCGAGGAATTTATGTATATAAAGCGTGTGCTATCATGTGTCTTGAAAAGCTCACTTGACCATTTTAAGTAACACTTGAGTAACTAGTCAAGAAAATATTTTCCAGCTGTTATTTCTGTCTCTTCAAAATGTTATTTCTAGCAATATTATTCAACAATTCTATTGTATGCTGTGAAAACCTCTCATGTTCTGCTTCTGCAACTTTTCATTTTACCATTTTTGCTTTTTCTAGGGAATCAGAAAATAATGTAGGTAGGAAGAGACCTCAGGAAGTTGCTTAATCCAAACCATCAGTCTAAGTAGGTCTAACTTTAGATCCTGTTGCTTAGAGCCTTGCACAGTCAATTTCTGATTATCCTCAAGGACAGAAATTGTGACATCACTGTAAAATGCTCTTTGATTTCTGTGGTGCAGAGCTTGGGCTGAATGTACTTTAGGAGAAAAAACAGTTTAACACTCAACATTCAGGTGGTTACCAAAGCTGGGGTTTCTGTGATGAATCCTTGGCTTGGGAAAGACCTCGATAAGAAGTTGTGGTCTCAAATGGCATGATGAAAAAGTAGTTCTCGGGACTCAAGTGATGTTTTCCCGTAAGGAAACAAACAGTACTGAATAATTTAATCACTAATAACTATCTCATCAGTATTGCTGCTGTGTAGTCCACTAAAACCAGATTATTCTGAAAAGCCAATTTTGGTGTACATCTCAGTAAAACTGTGTTTTATTTCATGTTTGAATTTTGGGGACTTTCGTTTCAATGGGATATCGCTGTAATTTTGAAGAGCATTTTAATATGTCTGTCTTTACTTATAGAAATGAACCTCAAAAATAAGGTTAAGTGGATGAAATAGTAGGACACTGCCCTATAATACTGTAAGATTAAAGCACTAGGATGTGCTTTTAATCTTTATTTTTGGTAGAATGTATGCTGGTTGTGCACATCTGGAAAGATCTCAAAGCAGTTATCTACTCAGGGCTTATTCCTACTTGCTACGTTTACACATCTGAAATTTTTTAAACACCCATTTTAGCTCTATAAATACTAGTGTACTAGATGTATACAGGATGTTTGATTTAATAAATCTATTTCTACTAAGATACTGTAAATTTCCATTAATATATAGAGTTCTCCTAAACGATGATAATATATATTTTATATAAGAACTAAGGCAAATGATAACACATTGGAAATGTTGTTTTCATTCTTCTATTCTGTCATAAAGCAAGAGATGGCAAAACTATTTCAGACACAGAATCTAATTAAAAAAATTAATAATATATGTTTGGTGATATCTTTATTCTTTTGAAATCACAGCATATATCTGAGATAATGTTTCAAAGGTAAAACAGAAAAATTACTTTCTCATGTCTGTTTTGGAATTTTTTATTTTCAGATGCTCTTTTTAGCAGTGGACAGGGTTCTATGGAAACAAACTTATTTCTTAACATTTTTCCTCCTGAGAGAGCTTTACATCATCAGGGTACCAGTGAGAGGTGGGACTGAGCATCTAATATCAGAAAACCCATTCAATTCTACTGTGACCTGCAGTGTGGGAAATGCGTAGTCATGTTGCTTTCCCAATATCTCTGTCCTGTTGGCTCCCTCCCAAACCAGATTTAGGAAGAGCAGACTCATCTGGAAATGTACTTTTTCACGTTCTTGTTTTTGCCAAATTTTCAATTAAAAGTGTTCAGCAAGCCAAGAAACCTGCCTCCCTTTTCCACTCCCCCCTCTTTTTCTTAATATTTATGATGTTTTTGCTATTTGCAATATTTTTGTACTTATATAGCCTCACTTTATCCATACACATATAAATATTTGAGAATATTTTCCATGTAAAGGCTTGATAGGAATAGTTCATAATTTTTAGAGAACAGAGGGAGATGCCAAAGCTCCTCTAATGAGACAGCTATGGAGTTTATGCAAGAATGAGATTCCAGTCCTGAAGAGCAGAGCAGGCCTTCAATTGTAGATGTCTTCCACTCTATATGAACAAACTACCATATGGAATGTATAAATTTGTCTTATTAGGAATCTGTCTTTTAGGAGAAGGGATTTGACATTAATAAGTGTCAAACCCTCAACATCCATAGTGAATGATACTCTTGTCACTCATGAGCTTATTTTTCTCTTCTTCTTCCCCCATAATTTTTTGAGCCTTCCTAGGAAAATGGGAAAGCTTCCTGGAGGTAACTGAGTTTCATAGTGTTGTTAAGAGAGCTGCTTTAAAACCTAGAGCATGTAATAACTGCCTCAGTAACAGCCCAGGACTGGTGACTTTCACTGTTAAATGAGCGAAGAAAAATGGATTTTTCACACACAAAAGAAAGCTGCATAAGTTAGACCCTATCTGGTGAAAGACTCAATTTGATCACTGAAAAGCTATTCAGGTATTCTCTGTTCATTTACTTGTTAGTTTTTGAGGTAGAATTAAGTCATTTGAGCCATTGTGCTTCCTGTAGGAACCAAAGCATTTCCAAAGAAAAGGACCTGAATGCGAATCTGACCTATGGCCCTTCTTAAAGTGTTTAAATGAGAAAAAAGAAACCATGAACCTTTCTGTCATCTTGAAAATGTTTAGAACTGAGATGTACTCATGAAGTCCTTTCCCTCTGCACCTTGAGGAGAAAGGGTGAATAGGCTCTTTGTGTTATCTCTGAGTGAGAATCCAATAATATTTAATAAAGTGGTAAAATGTATACTTAGCAGGGAGGAGGGATGATTTTTCTACCACGTGTGATGTGAGACACGTTGGTTAACATCAGGGAACTTGTCACAAAAAGTACAACTAGAAAAATGAAGTTAAAAAGGAAAATGAGCTTTCTGGGACTGGCATTGTAACACTCACTGGTAAGTGCACAAAGGAAAAGTATTGCCTAAAACACCCTATGCAAGTGAGGAATTGATGCTCTTCTTGAACAGTCTTCCAAAAGATGGCTTATGCTAGGGCAAAATAAATGGCTTTGACAAAATTTCAACTTACTGTTTTATGTAAAAATAATTAAAGAAGGGAATAAAACTAATACCATCCACCCAGAATTAGACAAAGTTTCATTGTAGAGAAAATAAGACTTTATTCTATAGATTAAACCTGTGAATTGCCCATGTTGCCAGATGAAAGACACATATAGAATATTTGGGTTTAATAATTCTATTTTTAAGTTACTATATATTTCCACTAATGCACGCAGTTCTCCTAAACAAAGATGTGATAATATATCTTTTGTAAAAGAACTAAGGTGAATGAGAACACATTAGAAGTGTTGATGTGCTACTTTCACTAGAGAATCCACATATCCTTGAGGAGGTGAGGAGGAACTGGATCCAGTGATGCCTGAAGTTCTAGCTTTTATATTTTTCAGATTCTGTACTGCATGGGTGTGTGACTCTGAACTTCATATAGTGTTAGCAAGTTTTCTTCACAGTTTGGTAAGACAAAACAATCCTTTTCCAGCCTGAGAACCAAGGGCACTGTTACAGCTTCAGGCCCAAAAAGTATAAACAGCAAATTGAGGAGAGCAAACTGGGAGGATGGGACTTCATAACCTGAAGCTGTAATTGGACAATTAACCCCAATATGAAAATGGACCAAAACTTATAAAAGGGTGAAAACGTGTGACACACTGCCCATCTTGGTGTAACCTCGGCTCGTGTCCTGCCCAAGGTGTGTCCTTTGAAGGCATTTTAATAAATACCTACTGTATTCCTTTAACACTGTCTAGCCTCTGTTCCAGGTAGCCTCTCAAGGCATCACAAAGCTACAGTCTAGCTAGACTAGCCTTTATAAAAAGGATTGCTATTAGGGAAGTTTGGGAAGTCAAGGAAGGAATCTATGGAATTAGCATTTAGTGATATAAATGGAAGGACTGAGAAGACACTTTCAGAACTTAACAGGGTTCTGAAGTTCTTTATTCCATGAGATATCTTGAAAGCATGTTTTTGAAAGCAGTGATTAAACAGATGTAATGATGATCCTT
This sequence comes from Acridotheres tristis, assembly GCA_037013685.1. Taxonomy (NCBI): domain Eukaryota; kingdom Metazoa; phylum Chordata; class Aves; order Passeriformes; family Sturnidae; genus Acridotheres; species Acridotheres tristis. Next base: position 12,957,379 of record CM072895.1, read on the forward strand.
CTTCAGCAGCTGTTTAGATGTGAGGAATGCTACAGCATAACTCAAAAAGTGAGCCAGGAACAGAGGCATGCACTTCTCCAAATATTGACCCCAAAACATTTCACTTTAAGCTCTGGTCTTAAGCTATAAGGAGTCTAGAAGTGGAAATAGCAACTGTGTATTTCAAACTATTGGATTTTCAAAGTACTTTTTTGTTTCTCTGGCACAATTATGTCATATTTCTGAACAAGCAAGAAGATTCCTTTTTGTAGATAAGTCATACAGTACAGTGCTGTACCCAGCAAAGTAAATTATGGCAGTACTGAGGTTTCCACTAAGCTTTCCAAATACAACTCACAATATTATATTCTTTATTATTATAATAATTATTATTATTGCTAGAAGTAGTATGCTGTGACTTTCTGATGCCTTGTTGAAGTTCAGTTTCTTTCAGTCTTCTTGACTATAAATCTATTGGACAGAACAAAAAGCAGTCTGAGACTGACCCTCATGTTTGGCAAGGGGAATAATATGTAGATACAGATAGGTCTCAGGCACCTCCCACAGCTAGATCAAACAGATAACATTAGAAATGACTTTCATCATGGCTCAGCCTCACTCTTAGCCACACCAATTCAGAGTACCCAAGGAGACAATGTGAGCCCACTTTTGACATGTTTTCTTCATGTCTGAAATGGGACTGGTTTGTCTTTACTTCTCAGTACTGGAAATCGAATTTCATGCTGATGTGCAGGGGTGGTTCCCTCAACTGCAATGAGGAAATACTTTAGCATGTCCTAAAGTGCTATGATGTGATGGAGTAGAGTGTGTTGTCCTTGGACTCTGAGCTCTACAAAGTTATTTTCTTGCTTTTCTTGAAGTTCTTGTCAAAGGCGATTGCCAAAGATTTGGTTCAATCCAACATTCACAAAAAATGATGCCTTTTCTCTAATCACTGTTAGACAGGCAGCTAAATAGGTTAATGTGAGAACACTGGGAGAAGAGAGTCTGGATAGAGAGTAAGGACATTTACTGCAATTTAGGAAGGATAACTTTGAAATATTGAAACCAGAGTTCCCTGTCTCCCATATTTGATCTACATTAGAGGCCTATTTCAATCTCAAATGTGTTTCAGAGATCTATTAAAATGATGTTCCAGGAACTGAAGACAAAATCTTCAGCACATAAATGGAGAGATTTTTTTATTCCTGTAACTGCCAGCCTAGCAAATTAATTTTTGGCCCTGGAAGCCAAATTATGTTCTTTATTTCTATTTCATTACCAGTTGTAAGTGGTTAGCAGGTCAAATTATGCCCCCACAAAAGTGTGTAACCTTTTCTGATGTTCAGGTAGCATCAAAATAAGAGCAAAACTGGGCTGTTACCAGGCAGCACCTCTGATAGCACTGCAGAATAATAGATACACTGCAGGAGCAAAAAGCTGGTACTCAGTGGAATAGGAAATGGTCTTAGGGCTGCAGTGAAGTTGTAGGGCTATATTTTTTTAAGAAAAGATTAGGGAAATAACTGATAAGTATGATACTGCAGGAATATGGAAAAAAGAACTATTTTCTCATAGAGAGATGTATGTATCTCCAAGATTTTATTTTTTGCCCTTCACATGCCATGAGATAACACTTGGTGCATGTTCCTGCACACTTTTACTGTTAATATGTGATAGTCAAAGGCTCCTGGCTGCAGCTCAAAGGGATGGCAGTCTCAAAAGGATATTTCTTCCAGAGGGTGCTCTGTACCCTTCCCTTTCTACCATGACACGTTTCCCTCTGCCCTCCCCTGAGAACCACTTTTCTGGGGCTTAGTGGAGCAAGTTGTTTCAACAAGTACCCAAATCTGTCCCCAGTTTTGTTCAAAACCCTCAGATCTAAGTGCCCCAGCAGTGCCTAAGCTCTGCTTGCCTGTACTCCAGGTGCTGAAGAGGCTCTCATGGCCCTTGCACAGAGTGTAAATTGTGTAACTATTACAGCCAGCTGCTTCCCACAGCTGTGCCAGCTGCAGGGGCACAGCAGGGAGCTCCTGCTGGCTTATTTGTTCCCAGCATCAAGAAGGATTTCTGTGATGGATGTTGCTGGAACAAATGTAATTGTTCATTTCCCTGGACACAAGCCACAAAAGACCATAATACAACACCAGACGATGAGGATGTTTATATAAATATGTATATATATGTATGTGAGTATGAATTTTATATATATGTGTGTATGAATATTACATTTCTTCAGAGAAGTGAATATGGGAATAACAGTGCAAATAATTTTCAAGGACAATCCCCAAACAGCCAGTTATTCTACATGATCTGACCTTAAATTGTTCACAAAGAAGTATTATTTCAAACTGTCTGGTTGAACAAGTAAAATTTTGAGGATGTGGGTTTTTAAAAGGCAGACTGTAGTTTTAACATGTTCCAGTGCTTCTGAAAAGCTGTGATACTTTTTCTGCAAGAAAGCAGAATAATCACAGCAGAACAAAGTAATAGTAATTGATATTATATAATATTTTGACAGGGTGATCTTCACTGAAGACTCATTCAAGCTGTTCAGTTTTCATTCTGATTTTCACCAACTTATGCTGATTTCTTATATCAATTATATCAATTTTTGGGGCATTACTCTTGATTTGTACTAAGGAGAGATAGTGCATTAAGAATAGTTGATTAGTCAAAAAGTCTTTTCATTTAGTGTTGATCAAAGATGAGATTGTACTACACTGTACCGTGGTACTCTGGTGCAAGGTGTGCACTCAGGGTGTTCTCCAGCCTCTTTCCTCTCAGATTCATCCTTGTGCTGTGGTGTGGAGAGTGAGTCTCTGTTGACAGATATTATTCTCTCAATAGAAGAACTGTGATGAAAACATCACCATTAAGAGAAATGGTCTGCAAAATATTGGCGTGTGCAGTATGATACAATGTCTTGTGTCATTCAAGACATCACAAAAAGGAATTAGTTTCAGCAGTTTCAATGAAATCTTCTAACTGCCAGTATTAGACAATAATTTTGGATAACTCATGGCCTTGTTTCAGGAGCAAAAGAGAGTTATGGGAGCTGGGATGCTGAAAACTATTAGCCATGGCAGGCAGAGGCTGTCTTGGAAATTTCTGGAATTTTTTTTCAAATTAGGGTTCCTGGGAATGGAATTTAATTTGTGGTTGAAACTCATGTCTCAAACAGGTAGAAAATAATGTAATAGGTTCTCCAAATAAGTTCTTTCTAACTTTCCCATTGGAAATTGAAACTCACTTCAGAATTACCTAAAATTGAAAGTGTTTTTCTTTTCAAAGAAAAAAGTAATGGGTTTTAAAGAACAGGTGTTTAATACCTGTTACTGGTACCTTTATTCTTAAGAATAGCCTGAAGTGATTTAATTGCATCTTTTCTTTCTGGATTAGTGGAAAAATTATATGGTGCCATTTAAATGTTTATTTTACACTTCTCTATAACTACCTTTGGTTTGTTTTCTAGTTTGGGCACTATAGTTCACAGAGATAGCCAGACAGACCCATGCTTATTTTAAATTTGATTCAATACTTTTATATAAAATATAATATATATATGTTATATAAAATAATATTTTTTTCTATCCTTATTGCTTAATTTTGTATGCAGAGACTAAGATCATTTATTTTGCCCCTTAGCAGATGCCTGGGAACTAATGAAGAGCATATAAAGTCAAAGTTCTGTTTTTAACACACCTGCTTCCACAGCCAAGCAGCAGAAACAGCACAGTGACATAGATTAGTCTGGATATATTTCAGTGACTTATTGTGCACCAGACCAGTGGGGACATGGGCAGCAGGCAGATGTTATTTTCAGTGACATCTAGGCTTCTCTTCTGTTTTATAGAAACCACAATGTTGCTTCATTGACATAAAAAACCAACCCAAAATCCCTTTGATTTCTGATCCAGTCTATCAATGGTTTGAAGAGCAGAAGTCTTTTCACTTGGATTTTCCTGCTTTCCCCTCTGATTTCTTTGGTCTCATCCTGGGCAGAAGACATACAATTTCATTGTTTTTTTTCTCTCGTGAAAGAGCTGCCAACCAAACTTTTCAGCATGATGGATAGTTTCCAAGAAAATCTTCTACACATCAATTTCTTTCAGGAGGAAGAAAGAATTAATGGCTCTTAAAGCTGCTTCACCTCTTTCTCCACCTGTCCCATGTGGGTTACCAGACTCAGTGTGGCCATTTCTGCCCAGCTGCTTCACAGCCTCTTGGCTCCTTCATGTGCAAGGGCTCCTCATGCTGCTCACACCTAAAGCTTTTTTTTTTCTGTGATATCTGTTTTCAAGGTTACATAAATTCTATCACCAAAGAGTTTGCTTAGCAGTTAGTTCTTGAGAAATCAGATGGAGAGCAGTATTAAAAGTATTGTTTTACAGATCCATATCTGCAAATGACATAAAGCCCAGAGAACTCACAGCAATGAAAATTTCAACTTTCTCAAGGGGACCACCCTCAAGGGGGTGCAGGAAGAGAAAGTGGGGAGACAACTTTAAAGAAAAAGGAATTTAGAGAGGAGAAATAGAATCGTGCATGTTGTACAGAAAGAGGAGGATTTCAGGGGAAAGTGAGAAAGTGTCATTAATAAATTTTCTTTGCAATAGTGAATGATCCCAGTTCAGATCTGGGTCCAGACATATTTTGCTGACATTGGAATGAACCAATGAAGCACAGCTTTTGTGGGGATTTGTTGATTTTTTTTGCTTTGGATCTCTTCCCCTCCAAGGTTTACATTCAGGGTGACCTAAAAGCTCAAACTCAGCCTCTGACAGGAAGACATGAAGCCAGGTTACTGATTGTAAGCATATGAGGATGCTGAGTGTGCTCTAAGTTCATGTAAACACACAGCTTGATTCATTGTGACTTATAAATCCATGGAAGAGCTTCAAGAACTCTTTAAAAAGAAAGAAAATGCAAAAACCAAGGCTGATTTTCAGGTTTGCCATGAAATCAAGGAAAATTTCTTTTAGACCTAGATTTCCTAGGAGACTTGCTCTTTATAGATAATTTTATAGATCATCCTGTGCTTAGGACTGTAGAAGCCTCCTACTGATGTGGGTGTGAACTAATAACGCTGAGAGAAATAGGCAACTTTAAGTTTGAATTTAGTACTGGCAGAGTTCAGCAGGCCCAGTAGCAGATCAACAGAGCCAGGAGAGCACTACAGGGGAGGATGCTTTCCTCTTTCTTCCATCCTTTGCTGGATAGTCACTAACTCAAGAGAATAACTCAAGAGAAAATTTGTTCTGGTCTAATATATGCACATTTAATGCTGGCACTTTTCTTGGTATTACAAACTCTTCTACAGGTCAGAAATTTAAGAGCTGATATGCCATGAAAACATCATAACTTGGTTCCTCAAAGCTGTATGAGTAATTTTTTTCCTTAGGGAAAGATGGAATTAGATTTCATTCCTTATAGAGAACTCCTTATTTGCATTACTGGCATCAGTCAACATCCTCAGCAGTCTGAAAGGGATGTAAAAGTACACTGGTTGCATTAAATGATAACTGTGCTGTTTAGCTATAACTGGTTTTGGCAGGTTATCTATCTACAAATAATTATTTCTGGTTTTACAGATCTAAAATTTATTACTCTTTAATGGAATACAGTGTTTTCCTTTTGTATGCAAGTTACATGTTAGGGTGATTATCAAGAAATAATAGTTTCAGTGTGTCTTCAATACTTCTGCTAAGTTTTCTGGAATTGCTGAAGGATGCATTTCTCATCTTTTAAACAACTGCTGTTTTCTTATATCTCACATAAGCTTTTCAATGTACTGAATAATTTATGATAAGCAATCAGCCATGCAGATGTTTATAACAAATATACTGGTAAAGATAACCATTATTGGCTGAATTATCTATGTTTTAGCTGCAGGTACAGATCAGAGATAAGTTACAGACTGAAATTGGAGAGGGTGAACCTGGTAGGTTTGACATCCCCAAAATGTCCCCACTCAAGTCCGTTTTTAGAAAGGATGGAGCAACCTGCAGTTTCTTTTCTTGCCGTGTGAAACAGAGAAGTCCTAAAGATTGTCCCCTGTGTAGAATTAGAAAAAACAAAACATTCTCTAGCGAAATTTATAATAGTTTATTTATTTTTTTTTTTCAAATGTCCTTGTTGTCAGCATTTTGGGGCACTGGTTACCCATGGGAAATAGACACACCTGACTAATATGTGGAGCATAAATTGTTGCTACTCTTTTGTTCAAGAGACACGTTTGAAGTGTGATTGGTACTCTGTCCTATTCTGGGATGTCCCTGTGCTTTACCAAATCAGCATCACATCATCCTGAAGTAATCCCAGCTCACCTGGGCTGAGACAGGGCTGTCCTTCATCCTGCTGGCACTCCTTGTTGTAGCATTTTACAATTTTGAACATTTTCAGTCAGGAAACTAATAGGTTTCTAGGCAGGAGCCTATATATTTAATTCCTTGGCCTGCTTTGAATCATTTTGATCTAACCTTTCAGGAAGTTCTCTTATGGAAATTCCCCAATTCTAGGCCAGCAGAAACCTTAAAAAGAACTATCCCTGAGTCCTGTCAATACAGCTGGAGGCTGCAGAGGGTCCCATGGAAGCCAGAGACTGAAAGAAACAATTTAGTTTCCTTGTTTGACATCATTGTGCCTGATCATGTGGCTTTTGGGAAGAGAACACAGGAAATGAAACAATGCCAGGTCAAATATGCCTGCAGAAGCAATACCAAGAATCCTTGGGAAAACAATGACAAGCAAGAGATGCAAAACCTCACTATGGGAGAGCAAGGAGGAGCCCTGCTTACCCAGCATCTGAGCTGGTGGCAGCCAGCCCTTGTGCTGGGGAGAGGACTCCTCCTGCTCCAGATGTCTCCCAGCTCAGGGGTGTGCAGTAGCTGCACTGAGGGCTGTGTGCAGGTTGCAGTGAGGAGCCACAGCCTGTGCTTGTGCCTGTGCTGGGACTGGGCTGTTGGGACAGCACAGCCACAAACTTGGCCCCAGAGCCTGTGAATTAATCTGACACATTCAGGAATTTTGCTTTGTCTTCTGCTAACAGAAGGTAGCAGGGAGAAATAGATTATATGTATACATAAATAAAGTGAAACTAGAATATTGCAAGCTATGCATCATGAATAAGGCAAGGATAGTGTATACCGCAGCACAGACAATATACCATGAGAGCCATCTTGTGGTCAGAGAAAGTTTATTCTCTGTGAGTGCAGGGGGAAAAAAAATACTCCCAGAAATTTATGTACCTGAAGATACTGTCAGCAACATTGCAATTCTTAGAACCACGGAATGGTTTGGGTTGGAAGGGACCTTAAAGGTCACCTAGCTCCAACCTCCCTGCCATGGAAAAGGACACCTTCCACTAGATCAGGTTGCTCAAAGCCCCATCCAACCTGGCCTCAAACAGGGGTAGGGCATCCAGATCTTCTCTGGGCAAATAATTCCAGTGCCCCATGACCCTCACAGTAATGAATTTCTTTCTAATCTCTAAACCTACTCTTTCAGTTCAAAGCCATCCCCTTTGTTCCATCACTACAAGCCCTTGTGGAAAGTTCCTTTCCACCTCTCCCGTGTCCCCTTTGTGAACTGGAAACTGATGTTAAGGTCTCTTCAGTGCCTTCTTTTCTCCATACTGAACCCCAACTCTCTCAGTTCCTAGGAGAGGTGTTCCAGCCCTCTGAGCATCTCTGTGGGCTCCTCTGGGCTCACTCCAGCAGGTCCCTGTCCTTGTGCTGGCCCCAGAGCTGTGCAGTGCTCTGGGTGAGGTCTCACAAGGGTTTTACCTTGATGAATATTTTATGCCTATATGCTTTGGAAATTTCTTTCATCCTCTATATTGTATAAAAGCTTTTTGAAATCCATGGATTAAATACCATCATAGTACTAGAGTTAAGAATGCTGTTATTTATTGTCAAATAATAGTTCAAAAAAAGAATCAACATTCTTTTCATGATTATCATGTGATGAACCCACTCTGTGTGAGATCTAGAGTTCTCAGCTGCACCCTCTTTAGTTCTGTATCCCTGTGTTCTTGATCACAGACTAAAAATGCTGAATTGAAGGAAGACTGGGCATTGAAATTAAATGTATTATCCAACACAGACATGGAAAGTTGAATAAGATCTTCTCTGTATTAACTGATCTACTCAGAAGTACTCAACTTCCTTTTTTTTGTGTGCTTCCCAATGAATCCAGACGCCTCCCAAAGAACCCCGGAACTTTTCTTTACTGCTTTCCTAATGGGAACCGTCTGCCAATGGTGCTGGGCAGGCACAGCTTTGCTTAGTTTATGGGATCATGATCCATGGTCGATTAACCAGGCTTTTTGGTTCTAGAAGAGGTGTGTTTACAAAAAACCAGCCCCACCATCTGGTACCATTGGCTGTAGGTCTGCTGTAGATCACTCACAGTGAACAAATATTTTTCTCATTTGTCAGTCAGCCTTTGTCCACACACAACTGACTTTTCTAATACCATTAAGTGTTCCTTATTGTACTGTTTTACTGCTACTTATGGATTATTTAATTCTTTTAATGGCTCTGCAATGGTTCATTTACTTTCTAAAATTATTCTTTAAAGTACTTGTGCAGATGGGGATAGACAAGGTTGATTCTTCCTGCAAGGAGCTGTTGATGGATTCAGAGATGCTGGCTGCTGAGCACTGCTGTAAATATTCACTATCTCAGCTCTGCAGGCTTAGCCTCTTTGTAGGGTGTTTGGGAATATCTGACAGTACAGAGTATAAAAGCAGAACAGTGGAGAGCTGCCTTCAGCTTCCAAATGAAAACGACTGATTATAAAACCCGTATTTTAATGGCATTGTCTCTCTCAGGAACATTTGAAAGTTAATCCAGCGAAGTCCCAAACAGATTTTATGGATCAGGCACATCCGTGGGTTGTAGAGGCACGTGTCCCTCACTGTGTACCAGTTCCCAGAGTCCCAGCTCAGGTTTCACAGCTCTCTGCCCATCCCCTCAGCAGTGCTCCCACTGCCTGCCCTGGAGACACCAGGAGCCAGCCCAGGAGAGACCTCACCTGGGAGGAGCTTCCATCAACAGCAGCTTTTCAGTAAAGGCTCAGCTGGCCTTGATGTTCTGAGCATGGTGTGATAGCACAGCCTGGCTCCTGGACACCTGCTCAGAGGAACAACCATCACCTTTCCAGCAGGGAAATGAGAGCAGTACGGCTAAGAATGGCACAGTGTCCCCTGGGAGGATGGATGTCCCTTCTCCCTTTCCAGCTCTTTCTGTGCAGGGTGCAGCTCTGGTGCTTTGACAGTTCCCTCTGCTGCAGGCTCTTGGTTGGAATCACAGCAGAGCCCTGGGTCTGCTCTGCATCTGGGAAAGGAGGAACAGACCCCAGCAGCCAAGTGTGCCCATGGGCAAAGAAATCCCTGACACAGCAGAGGGGTTGTGAGCTGAGTGAGTGTGGTATTTAAATGTATTTAGGAATTTTTATTTTTTAGAAAAGCAGAAAGATTTCTTGCATTTACCTGTCAGAATACACAAGTATAGAATACTTATTAGTGATATTGTGATTTTTCTTGTGATGTTGAATCGCTGAGGGTCTCAGAGATGGAGAACAAACAGAGCCACCTAGAAAGTGAACTGACCGGATGCATGCATATAATTTGTGTGCAAAGCACACTTTCTTATGGTCTTGAATGGTCTGGTAAGGAATAAAAATAATAAAGAAAAGGAATCCTTAAGAAATTCAGATTAGAACTGGTTCAAATAAATGAGATTTTTCTTCAGATGAAAGCACAAATATTGAGATAGATATGCATATATGCAAAGTTGATTGATTTCTTTCTTTACTCCTGTAACAACCAAGATCCTTCAATTGCAAGACACCTGGATCCAAACTGGTTTGGGACTCTGTTAGCACAGGCATATGTGAGGACATGAAGGGGGTATTTTGACACATTTTTGCAGCTTTTGGAGGGGTAAAGGTACTTGACTCCAAGGCAAATTTGCACAACTTGACTTCAGGACTTTTTTATATCTAGTTAAGTTTTCCCCAGAAGATGGAGAAACCTGATTTCCATTTTCTGAGGGAACCTATGCAGAGGAATGAGGAATCAATGACCCTGCTTAGGGCAGTAGCCACATCTGACATCCTTTGGGAATAGGGGATGCTTCTTGTGAATGGACTGTGCTACTGGGTTCTGTGTGTCTTGGTCAGGAGAGTCAAGGCAAGAGTCTGAGTCCCCTTTCTGATCACAGCAACAGGATTATTAATTCCCTTCTGCTTTTTCATTGCACTGGAAGGGTGGCAGAATGCAAGTGCTTCTCCCACGTGTTCATTTCTGAGAGCATTTGTAGTAAGTGGTGAGCACACAAAATTACAGCTCGGTGGTGGGGGAGAAATCTGCTCGCTGCAATCAAAGTGAGACAGACTCTTGACAGCAGACTTTGGTGCTTGCACAGAAGAACAGAATAAATGAGAAATGTCAGGAATTATTCTGACAGCATGCCCAAAGCTTTGGGTGAATCTTGCCAGACCTCAGACCAGATGTTTAACCTTCCCATCTTCTTATGACATTGCCACTTGTTAAGAAAATGTCCCCATGTAAAGAAAATACAGGATTTTTCCATCCGGGACTGTGCTGAGACATGTCAGAGTGTTTGGTCTGTTCTTTGGAGACACTGTAATTGCATTTCCTTCCTCCTTGTAGGGAATAATTGCCTCTTTGCAAAAAAATACAGTCAAACATCTCTCTACTACTATATACTACACCCTCTAATGAAAGCCTCAGAATATTTTCATATCAATAGTAATGAACAATGAGCATGGGCTTGTTCCTTAGTATTACAATGTTAGCAAAGAGAGGAAAAATTAGCACAGCCTGACTCATGAATTGGGCGTCTTCAAATTAATTGCTGAAATCTGGTTAATACTCATTGATATTTTTGATTGTGCCACAGCTGGCTCATATTTTACATAAGGATATTTTCCAGAAAGGGTTAGTGCAACTGATTATTATTAATAGTTACTTTTACAAAAGCAGACCATAATGTTATTTATTACAAATAACATACAGACATGCAAATCAGTGTTAGCAGTGTATATCTGTACCTAGTATTTTATATTGATTTACTTTTACCTCTCAGGAACTCAAGAGTATTCATGTGTAAAACATGCTCTTGATATTTTAATTAATTAGCTTATCTAAACCAGTAACAGAAAGTGGAACCCACAGCTTTGGTGCTGTTTGGTTTATTATTATCCTGCTACCTTTTTGGCAAACAATGCACAAATTTCATGCTGTAATAACTCCCCTTGGATTAGCTAAGGAGCAGAAGGAAGGGAAAAGAGAAAGGATAGAGAATGAGTGCTATGTTTGCAACTTGTGTTCACTTTTTTGTCCCCTGTGACAGTATAGGCTTGATGTAATATTTAAATACAAGCAAAGTAAAGTTATTGATACAATTTCTTTCTCGTGCCGTGATCTATTTAGGCTGAATTCTGTTGACAGCTGAGTAACACTGTTACCTGCCAGTATGATTACAGCAGTGTCCGCCTTCATTCTCAAATCCAATTTGCATTTAATAAAATGAAAGATGAAAGCAACCTGGCTGAAAGTGCATCATCAGCACCAACTTGCTGAATAATGGATTTGAAAGACTGGAAAGAAGTCACCAAACTAGTTACAACGTTGGAGTGAATCTAGGTCAGAGAAACTTCAGCATGACTTATTGCAAGCCCATGACATAAATCATCCAGGAGAGGCCAGAGAAGTCCAGCTTCTGAGCTTATTTATTGTAGGAAAGATTGGCATTAATGAGCTGGAGGTGCAGAACGCTTCCATCTGGGATCAAAACACCGGCATGTCCTTCAAGGGAATGGTGGCTATCCAGAAAACGCTGCAGAAGGACCCTGTGCTGCAACCACGGGAGGGTTTCCTGCTGTCTATGGGGTCACCCCGAGGTGACAATACCCATTTGTCCTCCTGGGGAGCTCGCAGGGGGCTGGGGTGGCTGAGCTGTGACCCCAGGGCTGCCCTGGCTGGGTCAGCCAGCCTGGCTGGGCTGGATGCTGCAGCTGCTGCTTTCACAGCTTGGCTGCTCTGGGCTCAGCTGGCATCACCTATTCTGGCATTTCCCCGGTGCTGTGGTGGCTGTGAGGGTGGCTGGGGGAAGCCTGTGAAAGTGTCACGGATTGTGGTGGACCAAAAACCAGCCCTTTGTGAAAGCCAGCCCTTTCTCCTACTGTGATTCGTTGTTTTGGGCACAGGCAGAAAAATTGTTTCAGCTTTTTTTTTAGGTTCATGTGGGTTGAATTATTGCTGTTTGCTGCCTTTGAGCAGAGAGGGTTGAAAGTTTGTGGGCTTGGGACTAGCCTTGATTAAGGCCTTTTTCCTCCTCTGGGGTATAAATATTTAGTGCTCAGTTGGACAGGGATGTTTTCCAGTGCAGTTCTGTTTTCAGCATGGTTTCCATTTTAGCTTCCATTTCTAAATCACAAAATTTTGCACTAAATGGTTCAGGATGCAAAAGAATGGCAGTAGGTGAATTGTGGGAGATTGGATATCATGACAATATACATATGTTATTTTCTTTCCTTTATCTGATTTACTTGTAAGGCCTGTTACCTAACTGTTATTTTCCTGGCTGGATTTCCTGTTTTATGTTCTTGTGCCAACGTATTTATTTCTCTTTTGTCTGCACCAGTACTTGCAAGTGTCTTAATTTTGTTTTTTCTTGACATGTCCTGTGATGCTTTATTTCATAAAAAAGTACACCTGGCAGGGAAGCCTTGTTCAGCCCATCAGTTCTCAATAGTGTTTATAGAATAAAAAGAACTTCCTGATGTTTCTGAAGGCGTAAATGTGTTCAGCCACACCTAACATTCACAATTGTAAGTTATTTTAGTGGGGTTTTTTTAGGAAATGGTAATTATTCAACAGTAAATTCTTTCAAGTTTTACTATCACATGTATTGCAAGGCATGGAGGAAACTTTGGTTTCAAAAATGTATGTATCTTAAAAGGGCTGTGACTTTGGTTATTACTACTGGCACAGACTCTATAATGCTTGTCATTTTAATAAGATTTTAAAAGTTAAGCTGTATAGAACATGCTTCTGAAGCAAGGAAGGAGGACTTAGGAATATACCTAACCAGTGAAGATGGGCAGAAAAACTACAAAAATCTTACTGGGGGAGCTGATGTAACTGGAACCAGGATGTCAAAACTTTCAAGGGCCTGACAGCTATCAGCAGGACCTTAAGTGAGGGGAAGCTTTTGTTCAGTAGAGCTAATGAACAGCTCGCTGATGCTAATAGGACACTTTTCATGTAGTTCGAGTTTTTGGACTTTGAATCAGGTCTAACATTCTCATTGAAAGTGTGATATTGCAATCCTTCTGTTGTCATAAGAATGACACCTTCTTCAGAGGAGATTATTTTCTTTTGGAAAGGGAGGGAGCCATGAAGGAAATAATTGATAGTCTTAAATCCTGTACTTTGGAAATTCAGGTTCTCTTTATAATCCTCACAGAATGAGAAAAATTACTAGCAACTGCACAATACTTACAGCAGACCTGATAATGGAGTAATTATTTTACAATTCTTTATTGCAAAGATGAGCATTTAATTCTATCTATACACAGCTTTGCAATAAAGGTAATAATTTCTACCAGAACATGTATGATTAAACTAGCAACTCGGTATAGAGTTGTCAATCTCGAATGTTCTGGTAGCAAGGAAAGAACAAGGACACCTTGTCTGTGATTATTGTTATTGGGGTGGGGGTGGACAGAAAGATCTTACGAACATTGTCTCAACTCACCTTAGGTGTATCCTTTAGATCCACAAAAGAGAATGGGGGATAAAGAGAATAAAGAAGATAAAATGACTGCCTGCTTGCTGCTGAACAAACCAGTCCCTGGGAAAAATGAAGTAGAAGCATAAAATGGGGGAAATGTATGATCTGTGCATGAATAGAATAATATGGAAGTAGAGAGAAAAAAATTAGTACAACTTAAAGTTTAAGAGAATAACATTATCTAAAATTACAGTGCCTTGAAGGCAATAAACATATTTTAATATCTTCCCCCCCCATTTTTAATCTATGAGGTTTTTTTTAATTAGTACGAATTGGAAAAATTAAATTCTAATTAATTTTTTTTAATATGCAGGAAATGATATTGCTCTTTCTAATGGTACATATGTATAGATTAGTAACTTAAAAAAAGGTTTTACTTTTTGCTTAAACTGATAATTGTATTAATGGCTCATAATCTATTAATAAGAATGTAACTTTCATGTACTTTGGTTAAAAGACGTTCCAAAGCAGAAAGAAAGCATTAGAGATGTGCAGTACAATCCTCAGTGTACTGGCAAAATACATGAATGGGCACAGTGGAAGCAAAAGCAAATTTTTAGGAACAAGAATTTGAACTTCACAATTTATATCAATGATATGTCTCTGGAGAGCTGTGGGTCACAGCAGGGGGAACTTCTGTGCCTGCTCAAACTACAGACCTGGGAACATTTGGAAGGTGACCACTGCAGTGCTTCAGGGCAAGCAGCATTTGTGTGCCCAGCACTGCACCCACCACCACACCACAGAAGAGAAAGCAGAGAAAGGAAGCTGATTTTCTCATCCCTTAGATTTTACATTGTGTGGCACAGACTCTGATGAGCTTTTGCCTGTATGTTGTGTAAGCAGTGGAACTATCTGCAATGTTTCAGTCTGGTGATGTCCTGTGGCATTGAGTTCCTTGGATTCCACAGACTACATTTGCATGAAGTTTTGGCTTCTAACTTTCCTGTTATTTCTCACTTTGAGCATTAGTTTGGGAAGAAAAAGGAGTGTGATCTCTGTTTTCTGAGCACTGCTGCAGCAATTGTTGTTTTATGGAACGGAGCACCTGCAGAGGATAAGGACAAGAATGTATTTGTTGGTGAGCACAAAACTGTAGCAAAACACCAGGAGCTGTGAGCATTTTGAATTTACCCCTTTGTTGATCTGTTATCCGTGTGCTGTCCTCTTTGCTGGGAGAGATGAGGTCTGAGTGGATGGGGATCTCCATTCTCCTGAGGATCTCTTGACTTGGTGTTAGTACTTTGCTACCTGTGCTTACCCAGCTACTTACTTGTGGGGTGTCAATGAAATGTTAAGGGACTCTCTGTTCTGTACATATTGAATAAGAAATATTTCTTAGTATCAGGTGTTCTTTTGAAAGGTTTTCTTATACGACCTGAGAACATTTGCTATGGTGCATGTTTTATTATAAAATGACTGTACAGATAATACTGATGTCTATTTAAAAGCTATGCAACTGCATTAGGCTGGACTGGGCTGTATGTAAATACATTGCCAGCCAGATACCCAACTGGTGAACCAGGTTAATGAACCTTTGTTTGCAACTGGTAACAGTGAAAGCCATCTCATTTTGGCATGCAGCTATTCATTCTGTTATTTTCTGCCCCTTTGAACTGCTGGTGTTTTCATTTCTGTATTGAAACTTACAGACCACAGAGAAGTCCAGGATAGAGCCCAGCCCTTGCTGACTCACTCCTGCTTATCAAAAGGTATGGATAAATGCTATAGAGTTGTGTATTTGAGGTTTAAGGAAATCTAAGCCTCCACAATGGAAAAAGTACCCTGTAACAGAAGTATTAACCCCAAATTGTTTCAGAGTCCAAAGCTGCAGATTGAGAATGTTCACCCTTAGATGTGTACATTTTTTTCAACACAAAGAAGAAAGAAAGCAAGTGGTATCCGGAGGAACTCCACAACCCTCTTTTTAATGGGGACTGCAAGATATGTGTGAGAGGGGAGGCAAGGGAGTCTCAGCAAACCTGATGTCTTTAAAAACAAAATGGGTGAGCCAAGTCTATATAGATATTATATAGATGTGGAAAGGGTTGCATTTAAATTTCATACTGGTTAAGTGCTATTATAAATACACAAGAAGGGGCTAAACACCCTTGACTTCCATTAGTTCAGAATCTGCTTACATGTTTTAGTGTGTATCTATGCATAGAATTGGTGATTGAGTCCTTAACATTACTGCTAGACATTTTCAGCCATCTCAGCTTTCCTACATCCCATTCTCTGATCAGCTAAAACCTTAGTGAAAATCCCATCCTTTCTCCAGTGATAGTTTTAAGAAGTGGTGGGACATAATGAAACTGACATCTCCCAGTTTGTACAGGGTGGATGAAGTCACTTCTTTAGAAGCAAATATTGCATGAAGAAATATGGTTTTCCAAAGAAATAGCCCTTATAAGAAACATTTTCAAGAAACCCACAATGAAGCCTATCATTGAATATCTGAACCCAGTGCTTGTATTTATGAAATCATGCTTTATTTGTGAGAACCACAGTGATGAGTTTCAGGCAGAGAGCAGGCACAAAACTCCGTGGGGAACACCAGTGGCTGTGTAAGCCCAACCCTTTCTCTCCGTCTGTAGGCTAGGGGACATGCAAGTGACAGTAACACAAGAAATTAAAACATTCCCTTGACATCAGAGACAATAATTCAGTGTTTTTTTTACAGATGAAAACACAGACACCTGCTTGCCACAGTGACAAAAATAATTTCAGAACAACAAGTGTTAGGGAGCACTCCGTGGGCTACGATGAGCTACAGGTTTATTGCTTTTTATATCTTTTGTATCATTTTTATTTTGCTTGGATTTAGGTTATTTAGAGAATCTTGGAAAGATTCTTTTAAATTATCTGGGAATGTGAGGAGATAATGTTGTATGTATTTGATACAAAATTTAAACATCCTGCCACATGAAGTTTTATTTTTTAGCATACAGGTAGATGCACTCAAAGAGACTTTTTGATAATACAGAATAAGAGATGTGAAAACAGCCTGACCCATCAGTCAGGATTTAGCAATCTGGGCTATGCATACCTGGCCAAAAAAGGACAATAACCTTGTTTGTGGGATGTTTTCTCGTCTGGCTGAACAGCAAAGATTTATTCTGGCAAAGCTGCCAGTATGAAAAAGAGGGCAAAGGGCAAAAGCAATGTGTGATAGAAAAATAATTCAAACAAGAAAACCAACAGCTGGTTTGAGTTGGGTCAACCCATATTCTAGTTTTTGACATCCATGCACAAAGAGGAAAATGCAAATTGGCTAGAAAAATGCACAGGTAAAATTGATGTGCTCCCTAAGGGATGCAGTTTGCTGAAATTCCAGAATTCAAGAGGTTTTTGCAGTCCATAAGGATGTCAGTACATACAGTCTGCTGTATGATCAGTCTTTATAGAAACTGCTTAAAATATGTCTATAAAAAGTTTATAAATAATGCAAAATATTAGTGAGGACATAGATATGATTTTACTCATTCAGGACTGACTAGTCTAGCAGTTTTTGATGCTTTTTTATGCTTAATACATACAGAAAAAGTAATTCCAAAGATTATAAAGTCCTTGAGACTATTTAAAGATTTGTCTTGTGTTTCTTTTCCTTTATCTTAAAAATGGAGATAAAACCAGTTTCTTTTACTCACTTGCCTTGTTTGTTCCAACTCTGGGCCTTGAATTTCAAGAACCATAATTTCTGTTCAGGCATCTCTCTGACCTCAGTAGCCCTGACCTCGGTCTGGTGTTTCCAAGCACTGCAGCTAAAACTATAACAATATTAATGTTACCAGTAATAGGCATCTCATTTGGGAATAGGTCTGTAAATATTTTTTTTTCACTTTCCCGTTCAAGAGAAAAGAAGTATTTCTGAATTACTGGAATGTAATTTTTTATCTCTTCTTAATAAGAACAGTGTCCATGGTTACCTCGCTGCTGCCAGTCAAGCCAAGTGTTTTTATCAAGGTCCGACAGTTAGCAGTCATACATAATAAAACTGATGGTGTTTATAGATGTTTTATTAGTCAAAATTATATTCCAGCTGAAAGGTTTGCTAAAGATGAAATGGATTTTCGTTTTACATTAAACAGGAAAGAGTGCAAAGTAAAAATATCCTATTAGAGACAATGCACTGTATGCAGGTTTATAAATCTGACCCTCATTTTGGAAACAAGTCTCTAATCTTGCTGTGCAAGAACACATGCTGCACAATAATATCACAACCATAACATCAGGTTTTAAAAACTGCACATTCAATGTGACAGACTTCCTTGGAAATTATCTAAATCTTGTGGAATGTGAGTCAAAAGTAGGTTAGTCTTCAAATCCTCTGTTTACCCACTTCGAATGTTGCAGTGCCCTGTCTCGTGGCGAGTGTCTGACATGGACACAAATTGCATGGCAGAGAGTCCTTGCAGCAGCTGCTCTTGGCTGTGGTTGGGAAGTGGCTTCTCTTGGAAACTAACTAAAGGAGATCCATGTTCTCCTAGGAGGTCATTTAGTTGTCTTTGATACTTGAATTTTAGGTTTTTACCCATTCCTAAGAAGTCCAAGTGCCCTCCTGAAACTGCAGGCTACTTCTCTAAGGACATACAAGATGTTTTATGCTTCCAGTCCAGGCATGGAACTCTTGGTTGTCCTGATATCCCAGAGGATCAGTAGGGCTCAAGGGTGGGATTCTTGGAAGCTGGTGTGCTCAGAACTGCTTCAGTAGGCTCGGGGGAAATGTCCTTTACCCCAGACAGGCACTTTGGATGGGAGGCAGAAATCTTTGTACACCACAAGAAATGAAAGCAGCGCCTCTTGCATCCTCCCTGATCTTGTAGTGCTGACCTGGAAATGCAACTGTCCAAAAAATCTCATCCCTGTTGTAAAGAGGGTAAGATGTGTTAGAAAAAGACAAGGGCAGATAAATTATAACATATTACTCCTTTTCAAATCATCTTTACTCTAAAATCCTCAAGGATATTTATTCTAAAATCCTTTAGGTTATTAATTCCTGGATAGGGGATTTTCAATATAGCTTTCTTTTTACTGCAACCTAATTAAATATTACTTGAAACAGGGAGTATGATGCCCCAATTAAATGGATGACTGCTGTAATCATAGAACATTTTTGAAATGAAATGGAAAGGTTTCCTGTTCCAGGTGCAGGCAGTTCCATGGATACCAAGGATGTGTACTGTCCCAAAGATGAATGCATAAGGATAGTGAAGTTGTAGTAGTTACATTAATGTTACTATTCCACATAACTTCTCTCTGACCCAGGGAATACAATAGCTTGTACTCCGGTGAGAGAGAAGAAAGAATATCTGCACTGTACCATGGAGGGGCAGTGCAGAGACATTCAAGCTGCTGCAGAACTGAAATAATATAATTGCACTAACACATTGCAAATAAGGCTTGCCAAGAGGACTGGCATCATTATCTAACCTAGTGATTATGGAGCTTGGCCAAGAGTGATGTATTCCTGGTCCCAGTCTCACTGTCCTTGATTATTTTTGGCCTGTATTTGTTTTATAATCCAGATGCCATCTGATGTTAGGTATTTGAACATCCCAGGGAGCAGAAACTGAGTCCCAAGTCTCTTCTACTCAAATCCAGGTTTGTCCTTCTTTGCAGACTCTGCATTTTCCCCCAGGAAGTAGAAGCCATCGTTTCAGCCCTTCTCAGCAGGGAAAAGCCTGGAATTCAGGTCTACCACTTCCTGAGCAAATACTCTATTCGGGTATTATGCAAGAGGCCATGTCTGTGAATAAAAACTTGGCATACATTAAGACTGCTCAAAGCATACCAAATAAATCAGGCTCTTCAGGAGGGACAACTAGTTTGTAAATCCCAAGCAGCCTTTGTTGACAGAGAAGTGCTTAGATTGTCAGCTCAGCTTGGATTTTTCAGAAATCTAGTGCAAAATCCCTTTGTGTCTTCAGTTTTCATTACCCCCTGAGCTGTGAGGTGGAGTATTCGTGTTTGGCATTCAGGATGAGGTGCTTTGCCTGTCCTGTGCACCTATAGCAGCTGCACCCAGAGTCCCTTTCCTGTAAAAGGATTTGTGGCCAAAGAGCGATAGCACAGTGAGAGCAGGAGCAGTGCTGGACTATTTGAGGGCACAAGCCTGGCAGGGGACAGCACCCAGTGAATCAAAATTCAGAACAGGAGAATGGTGAATGTGTCAAGAGGGAAAGCACAAACAGATCCCCAGTCTGCTTACATGTTTAAAAGCTGCTTCTTAAAAAAAAGGACAAAAAAGGTTACAGCTAGTACAAAGAGGTTAATATCAAAAGAACTGTATAAGCCCAAATTTTAATTCAGTTTTGAAGGGAAATAGTCTTTTAATGCACACTGGAGCAGTTAATGTCTCACCCTTGTTAGCTTCCCAAAAGGGGATGCTTATTGCTCACAAACTGAGCACTCAGAGCAGCTGTCCAGAGGCTGTGGCCCATACCTAGGCAGCCAGATGACTTAATAACAGTGACAGCAAGTTCTTCTGTGCAACTATGCTGCACTTGCCTAACTGCTCAGGATGTCCTTGAAAATTATGTCTAATATCCACAACATTTGTGTCTTGGTTCTTGTCTCAGACATGTGAGATCAGAAAGCCTGGTATGTCTGTCCTGGGTATTCAGAAACTTCTTCTCTGGCATCTTTTCCCAGACAGCATTAATTCTCCAACTGAGTTACACAATGGTTTATACAAACTAAATCTATTTATGTGTTCATACTATAAGGATTGCCAGGGCTTATTTGCATTTGTGGTTTATAAAACCTGAATATGATTTCCTGAGTGCGTGACAGTGCCCTTTATTGTCTCCTGATATGCTCTGAAAACCAACCTCCTAATGACTTTTAGCCTATTCCTAAGGCTGCTTACATTATTGTGAAGTTGTTGAGTTACCTCTAACAGAGCCAGCAGCTCACTACTGATATTTCATTCCCTTGTGAGTTGGTAAAGCAACTCTTTTTCTCAGCTGCATTAGTTGTCTCACTGCAGATAACTCGGCCCAGATTTACATAGGTGTTGGATGTCACAGCTGCATGTCCCAGTGGCAGCTAAAGGCACCCGGGAGTGCTCAGTGCTTGCTGAAAAATGACACTATTCAGATTTCAAATTTACCACTGCAAATTAGAGGAGTGGAAAGTATGAGGCAATGAAGGATGGGATTTATTTGCATTCTCCTGATTCCTGTATGCTGTTGTGACTACGAAATATATTTTGAGATCCCCTGAGTCTTAGTGAGAATGTAAGTTTTTTTTTGTCTTAACAAGGAAAGGAAGAAAATGATGGATGAAATTGGATGTCACAAATTTTATTTAAACATGCTGTCATTGATTTGCATTTTATTTCTTGGTCCAACTGGAGTAGGAAAATCCTGCTTTTTCAGCTCTCCAAGTTCTATGATTACACAAGTACCCCCTAAAGAGCTGATAAAACGACTGTGACAACTCAAGATAAATAATTGCTCCTGGCTAATTGTTTCCAAACTACAGATGCAATCACATAGTCAAAAATCATCTTGGCCAGTTCATGGAACAGCTGTTTCATATAGAAATGCTGTGATTCATTTTGTATTCCTGTCCATTATGTGCTCTTGGTGAATTTAGTGCAATTATGTGTAGAAAAAGGTTATTACTGTTTTTGAGGAAGGCACTGTAAACTGTCATTTTTCAGCACTGTATTTCTGTGCTGTATTATTCCTCTCTACAAGAACCAGCCAGAAAGGTGTGTCAGAAAGACATTATCTTCAAAAACACATGAAAGGTGTCAGTCTGATTTTAACACAGATTTGTGCAATTTATATTTGTTTTCTGTCACATTAACTGTTAACTGTCCTGGTTGGTAAAGATGCATGCTGGTACGAAAAAAATTCAAATGAGGAATGGATTGGCAGGAAATGGTAGGATTTTCTAAAGAAAATTGCTTGTGAGAAATTTTCTGGGCTGCTCCTTCTATTGCAACAAATAAAGAAACTGCCATACCAATAGATGAGATTCTGCTCAAATTTGGCTCTCCACCCACAGGAATGGATGTGGAACTTAAGCCACAGTGATCCTGTCTGGTAATTTTCCTGGGTGTTTGCTCTGTTATCTCACTTTCCTTCCTATAAAATGGGATATTAATCCTTCTTTCATTCAGAGAATTAGTTGGGTTTTGTGCAGTCCTTTGGTACTATTAATGAAGGATTTCCTCTGCAATTTAACTCATCTTTCCCTCTTTGCACACACAATCCTCACTACACCAGGAACCTTTCTTTTCAGAGTCAGATTTGCTGTTTTTCATTAGGAGCTGATGAATGCAAAAGCCAAGATTTTCCCTGAGAATCTGGAAGTGAAGCTGAAATCACTTCAGTGAAAAGTGATCCAGCATGGTGAGTTTTATATCCCTAAATTAACACTGAAGAGAAAGGGAAAACTTAAGAAGTAATTTCACAGAAAAGCCTCAGTGTGCTGGTGAGTAGGAAAATAAAGTATTCATCCATGAATCATGCTCACTCCCGGGGAGGAGAGATAGATACTTATTGCTCTTGCCATTTACCCTCTAGCCAGCTGTCTGAAGAAGAGTCATGCACCTATAGCCACATCTTGAAAATATCTTCTCTGCTCTCTCGAGTTGTTATAATGGTTAGAACAGAGAAGAATTGTGAAGGACTTCATTATTCTCCCCATTTAATTTTGCAGGATGCCCTTTGGAGCTTCTGCTCTGCGGTACAGCAGAGTCATTCTGATTGATGTATACATCTGGTGGACACCAAAATAAGGCTACCATTACTAAGAAATACCGACTTTGAAGTCATGAATTACAAAAAGGAGAAAGAAGGCAGTAAGACCATTTTGAAAATATGAAGTAGCAATGCTTACTAATTTAGCAGATATAGCACAGAAGGAGAACACCAAAAAGCAAACAACCCCCCCTAAAGTATGGGACTTTAGTGCTAGCAAGCACCAGTTCAGTCTTATCTCCTATGGATACAGTTGGAGGCAGCAGCAGGAGTGTTATTTTCTCCCTGCATGATACGAGTCACTTCCACAGGAGACAATATGCAATCCTAAGAGCTCAGTGCTAGGTGTTTCATATTTGCTGAATCTCTTGCTTTGAGTCATTGATTTCTTCACATCGAATCTCATCTCTGGCCCAGTTAGTGAGCCATTAAGTGAGGAGTCTACTGTGTTGATGAAATAATAATTCTGTTTACAGAGCACCTTCTCACCAAGGCACTGTAGGTGCAGCACACTGCTTAATTCACAGTCTTTTAATAATTAAAGCTTTTCTACCTAATGCCTTTGTGAAAAACTGAATTCTTGTGTGAGCTTCAACCAAAACCAATTGAGAGAGGCTTCCTGGGGAGCAGTTCCTAGACGGTTGCCCATTTGTTTGGTGCCAGAGCACACTTGTCTCTTTAGAATGAGGAAAACATTTCCTTCTTTGGAGGAAGCTGCTCAGGCCTTGTATCAAGCACTTCAGTCGAGGAGAGCACAGCTCTACTCTGTTTCTGCCATACTTTTGTCCCATTAGGGATCACCATATTCTGAATACATGTCATGGTACAATTCAAAATCTTTTTCCACCTTCTAAAAAATTAAGGTGTGCTGAAATGATACATATTCCTCAAAAAATAAATTATCTTCTGTTAGCAGAGAAAAATATGAGCTTAGGAAAAGTGAGGGCTAGCATGAATTGCTGCATCCAGCCCAATCCAAAACAGCAGGAGTTTACTCACCCAGCTGAAGAGTTCCCTTGAAGGAAAAAAAATCTTGTTCATATATTTTTTGGACAACCACCTACAAAACTCCCTCTATTTTTTTCCCCAATTTTTAAAATTCTCATACATAATTAGGGAAAGAAGGAGAAAGGGAGTGAGGTGTGCTGGTGGTTAGGTGATGTGCTGTCTCATTCCCTAGCACCTGCACACTGCTGGCTTAAATGTAAGCAGTTCCTTATGTTCCACTTAACATTCCATGGGGGCACTTGCAAAACCTGTTCAGAGCTTTTCTTTCCTGGGACACAAAAGCACATCTTTGTATCCTTGTTGAATCTAATCCAGGAGGGAATAAGGTTTAGTTACAAAGGCAAAAATTTTGCTTTAACCTTAAGGGCTTGTGTCTCCTTTTTTTCCCTTTCTGTGGACATTCATGAATTTTTTGTAAGAAGAGAAAGTAGGGCTCTGTACATACCTTGTGTGAGTGTAAAAATGACACACACAAAGAAGGATGTAAAGGATCACATATCATAAAGTGGCATTGTTTGTCATTTTAATCTGTAGATCTGCTCTTGGGCTAATACTGAATGATTAATTAGATGCAGTGACCATCTACAGGGGGATAGCTGAGAAACCAGCTATGAAACATGGTGACTCTCCCACCTGACTGATGTGACTTCCCTTAACCTGTGGGAAGGGCTCCTGGAAGCTGAAGCTCTTGTAGCAAAATTTAAACTTCTGGTCCCATTACTGGTTGTTTTTAAAGTATGCTTTTAACAGGAAGAAAACCTAGTAGGGAACAGATGATAGTCCATGTTGGCAGGAATGAATTAATTTGCTTCTTACACTTGTATGAACATTGGCTTCAGGAAGCAGTGTCTGTTCCCAGTGCCATGGCATGTCCTTGGTGGCCATGTCAGGGGAGCACTGACATAATAGGTTAAGCTCATCAAGCTGAAACAGCTTGAAATTGCTCAGATTTATTTTTAATGTTCTTGCATTTCTGTCTCTCTCTCCCTATGTTTGGAGGGTCTCTGGCTAAGGGATGGTGCAAAGAGTGTAATTTCAATTCTCATTGTGTTGTCACTTTCTCTGAAGGCAATAGGCTGCAGTAATAGATGAATAGTTCTGGTGGCATTAGTCCACTGTGAACTGTTTCCTGAAAGCTACTGGGTGTCCTGGTGTCTGGCTGCTGACAGAGGGCTGGAAGGGTCATCAGACCGCCAGGAAAGGTGTTGTTTGAAAGCAAATGTCATCAGCCAAACTGCACCCACATGGCACCATTGCTGGTGTGAAGGCAGGGGAGCAGCTAACACTTAGAGTCTCCTCAAAAAATGCCTTTGAAAATATTTTCCTAAAATTTTTACTTTGCTTTTGTCACAAAAAGCAAGGCTAGAAGATAGTTTGAGAGCTCTTTAAGATAAATCCTTTTGTGCCTTTCCTACAGATGCAGGTAATTGCAGAGAGATTTGGGATCTGTCTAAGTCAGATCCTGCCCATTAAAAAATATATCTCAGTGTTGGATTTGACATGCAGTGTTGACATCCTTCTTTCTATAGTAAGTCAGATGATATGTTTAGCAGACAGCTACTTTGACAACTTTCCTTCTGAGAAGCTGGAGGAAAATGCTGAAAATTTCCTATAGCTTTTGACATTTTATGTGCTTGCTGGCCTAATCTTTGTAAAATCCTGATGTTGGGAGGTCACTTACTGATACCAGGGGCAAATGCAACTCCAGAGACTGCATTTCATTGCAGTTAGGGAGCTGGACCTCCTGTTAACAAAAAATATTGCCTTGCTTACATTAAAGGGAAAACAGACTCACCAGCTTCTGAGCTTTGATACCAATTCTGCAGAATCTTTCTAAACCTATCATTTCTTTCCATCAGAAAAATCAGCTGTGCAAATCTTTCAAGAAATTATCAAACGAATACTGTTTCCTCTTCATAGTTTAAATTACATCTTGAATGATTCCCTATAGAGTTTTTTTACTTTCTCCTTTCACTTTGCTGCACTAGGAACTGCTTTCTGTATCTCGAATAGTTGAATAGCTAAACACCCATATTATGTGATAATGACTAACTCCACATACGGATCCTGAAGCCATTATGAAGAGTTATTGAACAAGACTTGAGCTGTCTATGTGCTCATTCAGAATGAGATGAAAGCCAGACAAGAGCCTTGTAGAGGGAGTCAGTCTGGATGTCTTATTGTATCACCTCCTGCATTACTAGGAAACACCTAGAGTGGGATCTCAACAGTTTTCTGGAAGCCTTCTGACTGGTTACTGTGAATATATTTTTTCAAAATAATTCTTTTCCATAGGGTGAAAAATATCTAGTTTGCTTTCCTTTGTATTGGTTTGAAGAACATCAATGCATATACCATATTTTTACTTGAATATCTCAGGAGAGTGTTTCGCTTGCTTGCAGTTATATAATAGTTTAGGGACACCTGTAATAAAGTGTCCTTGTGTTTTGGGAGAGTTCCAACCATGAATATTTTTAGTGTGTCTGACATCCATGTCTCTGGTAGAAGATAGTGTCGCAGCATTCTTTCTGAAGGTACAAGTAGGCAAAGAGGCTTCTTCTCACAAAATTACCCATAATGAAAACTGATTATTTATTAATGTACTGTGATTTATTTTGTTAAACGGCTTGGTCGTGTTTGCCCTCTAGCGCCGTGAATTTGCAGCTGATGGACCCCTGGAGGTGACCAAGAGGAGCAGAGAACATCACTAAGGGATTTTATTTAACTCTGTTGCTTGTTTCATGGTTCTGTCTTATTTATCAGCCTCCACTGTGAGCATATCACTGCACAGGGAAGGCTT
Organism: Acridotheres tristis; assembly: GCA_037013685.1. Lineage (NCBI taxonomy): Eukaryota > Metazoa > Chordata > Aves > Passeriformes > Sturnidae > Acridotheres > Acridotheres tristis. The sequence goes on from CM072895.1 coordinate 12,983,712, forward strand.
CCTCTCACCTAGAGGTCAGGGTGAAGTGTGAGTAAACCCATTTCCTGCTGCTCCATTCCCTCAAGGGTGAAGCCATGGAGGAGATCACCAAGTCTCTTATCTAGAAGGTTAATGCAGCAGCAGCTGGTAGGAGCAGAGGGGGCTGCAGTTTGGTTTCCTGAGGGTTTGCTGTAGAAATCTGTTCAGCTTGTTGAGACACACTTGATTATGTAGTGCTTTCCTGACAGCCCTGCTTACTGACTAACAAGGGAAAAATAAGCCCTACAAATAGCATAATGCAGAATTCAGGCAAAGAGAAGAACTTAAAGTAGGAAAGGTCTTTTCACAGGAAGGAAATCTTCTGGGGAGGGAAGAGGGTAATGAAACCCAGTAGCTGTGAAATTGCTGTGTGATCACCAAGCAAGAAAAGCGCTTGGTTTGTCATTCAGAAAAATTATGGCAGTTTTCAGTTCTGAGACATTAGAATAGTAAGACAGACTCTGCCACACATTTTATTTCTCATATACTCTTTCAAAAGATCTATCAATATTTTTTCAGCAGAATAAACTTTTTTACTTTTTTCCTTAGGTGCATATTGACGTGGAGGAAAACAACAAGGTTCATGTTTTCAGTGTTAGTGCAACTATAGAGGAAATGGTTGACATTTAAGGATGATGTAATGAGGAAATTACCAGGTATCTTCCTGAGGGCCTGACTCTGGGTGATCCTACTCCATCTGTACTCCAAACACCTATGACTCAGGGCCATTGCTTTTTAAAAAGCACTATTTATTACTGTCTTGATTGCCTTAGGATGAAGTGCTTGTGGAAGAGTGGAAGTGTAATGAGAGTCTTATTGAATGAGAGACTTCCCAAGCTAAAATATGAGTTTTGGCAGCTTGGCTAAACAAATACATTTCCAGCTAGCAGTTGTGAAAATCTCACTCTGTCTCCAACCCAGAGGTTATGCAAATGTAAGCTGTTGTGGCCCTGCTTGTCTCATCTGCTCCATATGGAGCTGCAGTTAAAAGGAGACTTGATGACTGGAACAATGGTGAAGGGATGGACACAATTACAGGAAATATTTCTATTGCTCTTAGGGGGCCATTCAGGCATAGAGCCCTGATCACTGATTTCAGAAAAAAATCAAATACATATATAAATAATTAAAAAACCTCCTTTAAAATGAAAATTTTAGGGAGAAACAAGCTCAGGAGGAGCAAAAACTTATACATTTCAACTACTCTTCAGTACCATGCTGAAAACATGCAGCAGGTGAGTGAAGGTGACATTCAAATGTTTGTACCGTAAAGGAGTTACCCTTAGAATTAATAATAGAAGCTGTGAAAGAAATGAGAAATCCTTCTTAATTATTTTTATATTTATATTGACATGATATAGAGCCATCCTATACTCTGAGTTATGATTCTTCTTGGCCAGGACAGGATCTACTCTGTAGGTGTTTCTTCATATAAAGCTGCAGATTTGGTAGAACACAGAGCACAGAACTTTGTCTATGCCTATAACCTAAACCGTGACCTTTAGTCCAGCCAGTCTGTGCCTACTCATTAGCAGAAAGCTGAAATGGGATACCAAATGATGTGCAAAAATTTAGTGCTTTGAGCTTCAGATCCTTTGAGAAATATAAATGAAATAACTTTATCACAGCACCCCTGAAAAGCTCCTCTGTCCCCTGCCCCAGAGAAGAAGGTGAGGCAGAGGCAGGCTGCAGGAGCTGCAGAAAGAATCCACTTCCCAGGGCAGTTTGGGGCTGTCACATCATGCCTCGCTCTGCGCAGGAGGGGGATGTCAGCATCCCAGAATTTCTCATGAGTGGAGCAATCCATTTTGTCTATCTACCAGCTGGCCAAAAGGTGGGGGCAGTGCCAGGTTCCCTGTCTGCCTGGTGCTAACCAGCTGGCCCTGGGCATGCTTAGGAGCCTGCAGAGCCAAGCTGAAGGCAGGAGGCAGCACAGGGAGTTGGCTGCTGCTGGACTGGGAGTTGGCAACCTTAGCCAGCCCAGGAAGCAGTGTAATCCGTATGGCTGCAGCTGGGGAGCTGAGCACTTGGCAAAGGGGGCAACCTGCCTGCCAGATTTATTTTGGTCTGTCAGGCAAGGTCACCAATTAATTCCTCTGGAGCATTTCAGTTTGGTTGCATTAGGATTTTCCAATGTGAAGCTGTAGTGCTGTAGAGACTGATGACTGGCTTCACAGAGGAAAGAAAAAGACTTTAGATACAATGCAGGTACTTACACTCAAGACTGAAATCCTTAATACTCCCTTTTAAATACTTTTAAATAGAGAAGCCTTTCACTGCCTAATTTTCACTAGCTTGAGAGCTCTCCAGCATCCTAAAAAGCAGTCTTGCCTTTGCTTAGAAATGGTGGAAAATCTGCAGGGCTCAGGCCGTTCTCACATGTATGATATGAAAAGCATCACAAAAGGTGCTCTTCCCTGTATACTCCACCTGTGATTATGCTTATACCTATTTTCATACACTGATTTAACAGGTTGAGCAGTCATGGGAGATGAGCCTCCTTCCCTGGCCCCCCATCTCCGGCTATGTTTCAGAATGGGCAGTGTATGTGCCAAAACCTTGAAGGTGATTTCAGGCATGGAAACCTGTTCCCAGGGAGCCCAGGGCCCTATGAAATGGGGTGTGTATAATGACATCTTCAGCACTTCCTATTGAAGTCTTGGTAGGTATTGGGCTGGAGGGAAGGATGCCTTAGATCCCACCTGAAGTGCTTTACTCTCCTTAATGGAATTCAGTACATTGTCCTGGGATGGACACTGTGCTCTGGCTTCAGACACAGGAAAGTCAGACCTTGTGATACAGAGACTTGGAATGCCAGAGACAACGGGGGCACCGTGACTCATGATGTAGATCAAAAGGAAGTGGTGTTATTTCTCAAAGGTGAAACATTCGGAGAGACTGATGTACCTGCACTGAGTCTGCAGCAATGTAGGCAGGTTAATGCCATGGTGAGACAAGCACTTGTCTGCCAGTTCTAGCCCCAGCCTGAGCCTGTGTTAATCTCTTATGCCCAGAGTGAATCTAATCGGTATTTCACCCCCCCAATCATGAGCAGATCTTGAATATTAATAGTTTTGTTTTGACCACAGAAGCAGGAATCTGAGTAGAATTGTAGCGTGTTAGCTTATTCAGCCCAAATTCTTGGCTCTGTTTTTTTTTTGCTGTAAATATCTTTTTTATCAGCTGGAAAAAACAAAGCATCAAAGCAGCTCTAATTAGAGTAAATAATCACATAAGAAACAGATATGGCCACAGTTACACTTGCCATTTAAATATTGTTTCACATAATGTTTATAAGGAATGTTGAGTTACTTTTTCTTGTGGAGGTTTAGAAGATACATGGAGGAAATAAGGTAAAAAAAAAAAGGAGATTAATTTGAGGGAGCTAGTCACAGCATTTAATGTATTTTTCACCATTTACTCTGTTTTGAAATTAATTTCATTCCCAAGAAAAATTTAAGAGTCATGTAAATGTCCTGAAGCTTCAGTATGAGAAGAAACTATGATCATTTTTCCTAGTGAAACAAAACAAAGATGTGGCAAAAGCCTGAGGATTATTATTTCAGCACCTTAGTTTAGCACCATACTTGTTAAAGTGGACCTTGCAGAGTTTATGCAGGACTTGGGGTTTGACTGTGCAAGTCTCCAATTAGTATTTTTCTCCAAAGTACTCTCAGTTTCCCTAAAGATCAAATACATCAGACATGGTGGAGAATATGGCTTTTCAGTAAGAGGACCCAAGTATACTTGGGTTAGCTGCTACTGTAAAGATTTTGACTTAATTTTGCCTATAGTATTCAGACGGCAGTTGGAGTCATCCAAAATAATCTATAGAGGTTTTGGATGTTCAAACTTGGATGTTCCGGGCCCTCAACTCCAACCTTGCCTAAAATCAACATCACCTTTACCACAACTACGGTGCCACACATGCCCCCGACTCAGCCTGATCACAGACGAGTGAAAAGCAGGGCAGAAGGAAAGTCCAGAGAGGAGAGGGAGCAAGTTTGTAAAGCTCCAAAATCTTCAGCTCACTGATATTTCAGGGCGGGGTACAATGTGAATTCTGAAGATGCCTGAATAGATGGGGCACAGTGCACAGCTGTAGCACTGCCTGCTCTCCCAGGAACAGGGTGAGGATGTGCTGAGCTGCCTGCATTTGTCCTGACCAGAGCAGTGCATGCATAAATAGGGAATGGAAACTGGGACAGCACGAAGAGACAGGCTACAGATAAGGAAGGGAAAGCCCTGTGATTAGATCTGTCAATATAGATAATTCCTCCTTCCCAAACCCCATATGAAAGGCAGCTTAATAATATTAAGACATAGAAATGCTTGCTGTGAATTGCTGCTAAGTGAACTGCAAGTGAAAAAAGAGGGATAACCAGATTTTTTTCTGTACATTAAGTATTTTCAGGTACCAAAACAACATCTTTCTCTCACTGATTCAGGATGAACTGTAAGTACTATTTTTGAACAGTTTTGGATTTTCTTAGTAAACTGTTCTTCCAGTACTTGCAGTATAATTATTGCCTATCCAGCAATACCAGAAATAAGAATGTCTTTAAGCAGTGTCTTTTTCCTCTGGGGACAACATGAAATGGTGTTCAGAATGGTAGCAAACTGTAATGTACTTACAGGGAAAAAAAAAAATCACATAATAATCAAGTGTGGAGATAAGAGGGAAAAACACCTCACCCCAAACCTTGATTAGAATTTATGTAAAACTACCTGGAATATATCAGACCTATAAAAAACCTAAAGGAAAAAAAATTAAACCGTTGTAACTAAATAAAAAAGCCAGTAGATGGCATGAGAGACCTTGAGATTTGACATAAAACTCAGATGGCCACTAATAGCTACTCACTTCTGCAACCTTCTGAGCTGTCTCTGGTTTTAGCCCTAACTACAGTATTTGCTAGATTCCTGAGGTTTCTTATTCATCAGCTGCACTTAGATCCGCACAGTACATTTATTTTTAGGGACAACTAAAGTTCATTTAATAACTCATTCAAACATGCTGAGTAAAAGCCTAGCTTTGTTGAGTTTAACCGTTGGCTTCAGTGGGGTTAGAATTGTAGATGCTTTTTTTTTTAATGCTCACACTGCGGAGCTGGCATTTCATTTCCAGGAGGGGTCTGGTGTTAGTAGTTTTGTCCTTTCCTATCACACTGCAGCTCTTTTTCTCTGGAGCAGAATGATCGTGCTTTCCCGAGAGTCACTGTGTCATTTAAAATTAGTGAATCAAAAGAGCCAGGTCTGATGGACAAAAGGTTTGTTGTCTTTGTCGAGGACACAAAAGGCTGTGTCTCTGAAAGCCTTTTTGCCTATCTGTCTGTAATAGCACCATCCAATTCTAGGCTTTTAGGAATAATCCACTAAGGTTTAACCAAAGCTGACCATGAACAAATTAAGTATATTGTTTTGATTTTTTCCAAATGTATAGTTATTTTACAGTTGGATGAATCTGAAAATGAAAACCTTCAACTTAGCAATAAAATATACTCATGTGGTTAGGAGATCTAGTGGAAAAATTTACTTTTCATTTCTAGAATCACTGAAGAACTTGCAAAAGACATATGGGACTATAAATTCATAAGCATTTCTGACTCCATCAAGTAGGTAAGTAGTCATATCTTTCTGATGCAGAAAATGAGACACAGAAGTCCCCAGCTTCATGCAAAACCACATTACAGAGCTGTAAGGGCAGAATTAGGACTCAGGCCTGGTTTATGCTTAGGTCTGCATATTTTTTCTGATACTTTTTAAAAAAACAATACTAGAGTACTATAATTGCAAGATTATATTACTTGGTTACTGCAGTAAAGTCCAGAATTCATTAATACATACAACTGAGAAGCACTAGGAATGAAAAGTAGAGTGTATAAAAGCTCAGCCTGCGTAGCACACATTTTAATACTCAGTTGGGTACATAGCTTTGGCTTGCTTCATAAGATAGGACAGGCATGATTTCCAAATGAGGTTTAAATCTGGACTGCAGATATTCTCCCAGATGGGTTGGAAATGTCTGTGTGGTGCATTAGAAATTCCAGAAGGGCTTTTTCACACTTGTACTGCTAATGTTCTTAATTCCTTTGGCAAAATGAGCTGGTTCTGTCTTTTGCTTTGCTGTGCACACTACCAACCTCAGGCTTTTCTAACATTCATTACATTGTGATTTTACAGCTGCAGTGAAGCCTTTCAGGCAGTCAAAGGCATTCAGCTGTCTCAGCAAGAGGGCACTAACGAACAGGAGTTGGACAGAAAGGAAAGCTGCCCCTTCCAAGTGGAAATAATGAGGGCTGTGTCCTGCCCGTGCCCTGTGCAGACCAGAGGAAGGTCTGTGCCTGGGCTTTACTTGTGTCTGCTTTCCCCCTGGTTGAGCTGCACCCCAGACCAGGCTGTAGTACTGGGGGGGGGTGTGATAGTGAACGAATTCCTTGCCCTGGGAGCAGAATTTCTGCTCTTACTAATGGCTCTTTGCTGTTACTAAATCCCTGTTTTAGTAGTTGAGCATGAAACTTCATTTTTCTTTTCTCCCTACTACCTTTGTTTTATCTGAAGTGGTTGACTGGCAAAAGTTTCTCTTTTGTAAACAAGGGGATTAAAGAGAGAGGTGTTGGATTAAAGATGACAGTCTGATCCTATGAAAGTCAATGTCAAATCTCCCATAAGCCACAGTGAAAACAATACCAGCAAGAGAAGAACTCTCCAGGTGTAAGATTAGTGTGATTTTAAGGGAAAGTGGAATGCAATATTCTTCATCTCCCCTCTTGTTTGAGTCTGTTTTGCAGTCTAGCACTTTTGATGAGTTGGTAAAACACAGCTTTTGTACGAGCTTTTGTGAATGCTTTATTACAAATAAAAACACAGGGCAAGAATTCATGTTCCTGGTCTTAGTTTGAAGATATATGTATGAAAAAAAGCTGTTGAATAGAGCACTGGATATTTGCATATATTCTCAAATACAATACATAGACTAAATTAAGGCTGGGGGAAGAAAAAGAGGCAGGTAACTGCCTTTTAGCCTTTGCCTTTGTAGGTTATCCCTAGGAGAGAGGCTTGGGGCAGAGGCAAATACCCTTGCCCCAGAGTATGCACCAGGCATCTGGTTTGAACAAACTTGTAATGGCTTACTTCTGGAAGTAATGATGTTATGACTGTACATGGAGAAAAACTGGGCCTTTTCTGAAAGTGGGTGTCAAGCTGCAACTTGAGAGAGAGTAAAAAGAATACCTCCTTACATTACTCATGCTTCTGCTCTTGAAAGAAAAGCACTGGGAAGTGTTATGCTGTAATTGTTCAACTATTTAGTCTTCAATCATCTTTCTGATAGATCAGTTTTTAGTCAGAAAGAAAAGTGTTTTCTTTAATGACAGTTTCCTGCTAGGGTTGGGTTCAGCTGTACCTTGCCCACACTAAGGCTTCTCTTGGAAGAGCATGCTGGCTGCTATTGACTGTTGTGGAAAACATGCCATGGTTCAGTGCACGGCTGATTTGTGACACTGGCTGAAGAGATATTGTGCCATTGCTTGGGGGTTTGAAGGTGCCACCTATTCCTGGTCCCCTGGGGTGGGAGGGAATTACCTTTCTGCACAGTGAAAGCTAGCAGATTGACTCTTCACTGGTTAAACACAGTCTGACTGTCCTGCTTGTATTTTATTTTAGCTTTATGATGCTATTGATCTTACATATCTTTCTATATATTGCTTTTTGGAGTATTCGGAATGCTACTTGATGTATTATTGTTCCCTGAAGTTTTTGAAGCCATCATTTTCATAAATATACAATAGGAGATGGTAAAGCAAAAAAAAGTTCCTATTCACACTTTAAGTTAGTTCATGAAGCAACAGCACATCCATTGAAATTTAAATGAAAATGGGGACTGTGTCACACACTATAGCTCTCTGGAAAGCTACAGTGGGAGTCTAGCAGTCCAATTCATTCCTTTGTAGAATGTACTAAGGCTAATGGTCTTGCTGGGAGTAAAATATATTTTTTTGCAGAACGATTCCAGGAACAGACGTTGCTCTTTACCAGAAAACATAAAAGAAAACAAATGCTTACTGTGTCTTTAGTATGCTAAATATGAAATTCTTTGCACAATGGAATGTTAGCAGTAGCCGTAATCATGTTTTCCTTTCATCACCTAGTGAACATAATTTTAAGAGCAGACTGCTGTAATTATATCGCAGATAAAAGAGAGCAGAATTTCTGTATAATATTATGGTTGGCCTGATTGTTTTGTTGATAGGGAAAAATAAAGAGAGACCACATGAATACTTATTTAATGAACATATTTATTAAGCAGTGCAGACTGTACATAATGCATTTGACTTTGCAGTAGGCTTATTTTCTTCAAGCACCTTTCTTAATATTTTACTACAGCTATTATGTTCCCTTCTTATCTGTCCAGCTATTAAATTATTTGTGTAGTATGTCTATAGCACAACGCCAAAACGTTTAGCTTAACTACAGCTGCCAGTGCAGGTACAATCAATGTCAGCATCCACAGACTCCACAACATTCTCAAATGCAGATTTCTTATCGCTGCTTTTCTGCCATTCCAACAGGCTTACAGCAGTTCCTGTCAGAAGAGTGAAGCCATTGTTAACTAACATCAAGCAAATTAACACATTTCAAAGAAATACTGTTTTGATGGCTGTCAACTCCCTCATCAAGTAGAGAGTGAAATCTTGCCCTCACGACTGACATCTGACTCATTGACTTGGAACAGGATTTTCATCCATGATATAATTACTGTAATACTTCCCTAAAACCAAACTGAATTACATTTCATGAAGCACAAAGACAAAAGGAGGCTGTGAAAGTGCTGGAGGTAGCCCCTGTCAGTGTAAGACCACCACCAATCCACATCAGCAATCGCTTCTGTTAGTGCTGCATATCACTGGGTATTTCAGCTGACTGTTTGTCGAAGTTAATTTCTGAAGGGTAAGCCCTTTGGAGAATTTTCAGAGGTTCATAAACTTCTAATTAAAGTTTCCCATATATTGTGAAATCTGGCAGAGCATTGTCAGTTGCAGTATTAACCTTACCACACTGCTTTATCAACAGCAGCTTGAATAAGCCATATTCCTTAATGCTGAAATAATCTAAATGGAATAATGATATTCATCCTCCCAATAAATATTCCTAGCTAGTTGGAGGTTTATCATTGCATCTGGAAAAATATTAGGACATCCATTTAGATTAAGTTTGTATAATGAGAATGCATAAAGCTTTCATAATTTTACTTCCATTTGTTTTATTCCTTAGTTGGACAGTACATTTATAACATGCCATCCCTCATCACAGGGAAATATGGACACTGCTGTATGAGTTCAGGTTGCTTCAATCACTTATCTTCTGAAAGGTTAACACTCTCCATGGCTAAATTACTGTCCAACATTAAGCACAGGTTTTACATAATAAACTGGATAATAAATATTTCCCAGAAAGATGCTGGAGATGCTTTTAAAAATATGTATTATGTTTTCAGGTTGTGAAATGAGAAATGCTATAAAATGTCTGAATTCTGTTTTTTATAGACATTATGTCTCTTACTCTTGGCACACTGTGGGTCTGAGAACATTCATATCCAGGTAGGAAATACTTTCCTTGCCAGCTAGATCATGGCTGAGTAACTGATCCCCATGCGTAGCCCTTGTGGCATGTTTGAAATATAAACCAATATATGGACTTAAACATGGAGTGATGCCTGCCTCAGTCAAGTTCCTAAGGCCACAGTCTTGCTGATTTGGGTACAACAGGAGAAATTATGCATTCTTGTACTTCATTTTATCCTTGTTCCACTGGTGACAGTGATGGGGTCCTTCAGTTTTGAAACAGAAAACTGTCATGTCTGAATTCTCATATAAAGAGTTGAGAAAAGTTCTTTTTCCTGTGCATACATGTTCTTAGACTGAGAAAGGTGAAGATTTCTGCTGCTTCTATTACTTCTCCAAGTCATCAGACAAAGAAAGAAAAAGAGTAGTTTTTAAGTGCTGGCCTTGTATTCCTATTGATCCTTAGCCTAAGGAAAAGTAATCAATTTAGCAAGCTAAAGAACAATAAATGGCATAGTTTTTCTTTCTTCTCTCACACCTCCTCTTTTTTTGCTTCCTCTTCAGGACAAATAAATGAATAAGTAAATAAATAAGGCCTTGATTAGAAGTATTGCAAGCAGTCTTCCCAGTCTCTGCTTCAGTAAATGAACAAGAGAAGCCTGCAGGTGCTCTGAAAGCAGCACTGGCTGCAACAACTAACATATTTTTTTTTCTGATTTTCCTCTTTTCTCAAACACTTTTGTGAGAGAATGAGATGGCTTTATTATAGCCTAATATTCTGAGGCAGTGAGTGGTCTGGGGTTATGACACTTCAGAGATACAGACTTGGATACACAATAGAAATCTGTGAAACATGGATATAACAAGATTTTGGAAGGATTTTTTTTGTAGAGGGTGGGTTTTTCTATTTATGAAAGAATGCATCCATTGTCATCTCAGGGAGCCATCAGAAAACTATTAACACTTTCTCTGTGCTACTTGTTGAATAGGCTGTTGCAGATATTTGACTATTACAGAGAGATCCTCTCCACTTTTCTGGGCTGATTCAGCACATTGCAGATATTAATAACACAAGCAAAGTGCAAAGTTCTACACAGATGTTTAAATTCAGACATAAAATACCTTGTTCTTTCCAGTACTACTCAACACAGGGTGCATTGGCTCCCGTGAAACTACACTGGATTATCCCAGCTAACAATGGATTTGGCCAACAATGGTTAGCAGAGAACAAACCACTTCAATAGATACTTCCTAATGGTAGGTTTCCCTGTAAGCTATATAGGTAATTAATTAAAAGACTTAGGAAAGAATGAACCAGAAATATCTGTAGGTTTCAGGTTGGATTCTCCTTTCATGATTATATAACTTCAGTGTGAAACTGTGTTAGACAGTGGCTCATATCCTGATATAAATGAAATGAGAAAAAGGCTCATGGTTGTTTCTTTTTTCTTTTTTCTTTCTTTTTTTTTTTTTTTTTTTTTTAATTTTTAATCTAGGGCATGAGTATGTGTGTATAAAAAACCTTAAAAAACCAAACCATTTTCTGGAACAATCTAGAGAAACTTCCAGCAATGTGTTTTTGCTGATGTATTGCACAGTGGCATAGCATGGCAGTCTAATTACAGCACTCATGTCACACTACTTGACTGACTTTCAATTGCCTTGCCTGCCCTGGTCTACACGAAATTGCAGGCTGTAATGTACATAAAAGGACTCACTGTTGCTTATCTCAACTTTATGGAGATCCTGAAGACATGACAAATTTTATTTTGTGCTTTTATTGATCACTGCTGCCCCTTTTACCTCCTCAAATGTTTTTCTCAGATGATGCTACCTGCCATCACCTAACCTAGCTTTTAGCTGGCCAGCACTGTCAGCAGTTATAGCAAATACTAACGGGATTAAAAACAGCAGCTCAGAGAGGAGCTGGAGCAATACAGGTCTGTGCTTGGCTGTGCTGTTTTTTGTTCTTTCAAGGGCTCTGACAGCTCCTGCAGTACATGACACATGGAGGGAGAAAAATACTGTACCTTTTGGGAAGCAGTGGAAGCCAACCTTTACTGAAGCCTTTTCAATTGGAGTACAGTCTTTCATACATTTCAGTACTGGGTCAACAGAGTAGCACGTAGATTCCTCACCATCAATAGTAGGATTTCGATTCAGCTTCACATAACTGCGCTGCAGCTTGCACCCTAAGAGGAAAAGGAAAGGTAGTTAAAATTGTAGAAATAAATCCCAATCGATCCTTGCAATAATAAAGGTCCATATTTTCTCTTCAGCTTTTATTAAAACACAGGTATCTGACAAACCATTTTCACAGTAGCGAGGTTATCAAGATAGGACAATAACAAGTTGAGGAAAGAGTCTGAAAGGGGAGCTATTTTTAAAATCTAATTGCACAGTATAACCCAAATGGAATCATGTATACTCAGTTTTTTAGAACTACATAATACACAGAAAATAACCTCTCATGTCTGAAAGCTATTAAGAATAGATACTGCAAGCACAATGGCTACTTCATTGCATTAGGAAAAATGTCAACCGTAGTGAATGGATTAAAAAAAAAAGGCAGCATTTATATAATAACAACAAGGATAATTTTTGTATTGGATGATTTTTATAATGCTGCAATTATCTCACTAGAAAGGTATAATGTAACTTAACAGGATCCCAGCTACGACTCTGTTTCCTGACACACAGATAAGTACAATTCTGCTGCCACTGAAGTCAAGGAGAAAGCAACCATTAACTTCAATAAAATTATTTCAGGTCCAAGGTAAATGGAGACCTACCAAACAAAATTGTATTGATATTATGGGAGTCTAATATTGTTTTTCCAACTACATGTAAGATGAAGCTCTTTAGTGTAGGAGTAGTTCTAAATATTTTCCTGAGATTGCACCCTCACATGATGCAGAGCAAAAATGAAATTTTTTTGTGCTTTGGAAATTTACATGTGGAGGATCTGACACTGCATTCATAGTCTGCAACTTGTGTGGTGAAATTAAGTCTGCAGACAACAGCTGAAACTGATACAATGCTGAAAATCACACTTTTTTCAGTGGGAGCAAGATTAGGGCTGATTTTGCTATGCAAGAAAAAGGCTACTCAGTGTAAGAAATAAAAATCAATTATTTAACATTGAATTGCTCATGAGACCAAGACTTTTGCTGGAGTATATATTCTCTATATTCACAAGCTGTTTTAAACAGTCAGTGGTTAATAAAGTTAAAATGGATACACATTGCTATTGAAATTTCTAAGTAGAAAATAGCTACTGATTTTAAAAAAAATATTTTCTAGCTGTTGACAGAGGAAAAGTGAAATCATAATCTATCCAAGCATAAAGTTTTTCCAGATCCACTCACCACCAGAGCAGGTTTCTTCTAGCAGTACCCATGAATGAATAAAGGCAGAACAGCTGTGTGCCAGCCTATGGTTTGGCATGAGGAGTTCATTTTCCTTCTCTCTGTCATTATTACCACAAACTCCACAGGTCTTTCCTCTCATCCACGAAGCAACTGTAACCTGCAAAATAGCACATCTTTGTAGTGAGTGCTGAAGTGTTGGTCTGTCACACTGGCAAGGCATGAGGCAGAAAGCAAGCAGTAACCTTGAAAGTAAGTGCAGTACCTTAAGATTTACACCATCAAAAGTCACCTTCTGCAGTCCAAGTTCTGCAACTTCCACGGAAACTGTTTTTCCGTTTTTATAAATTCTAACATTGCCTGTAAAGAGATGGTGAATCATACAGTGATCATCTTAAATTAATTGAGAAACTGCAACACAAAACCCCCCACAATGCATTTTCCTTCACAATGATAATTTTGCTGCTACAGTTAAATATATATGTTTAAGTGGAGAAGAAAAACAAAAATAGAAGAAATAATATATTTTCAAAAATATTCTACTGCTGTTGCCTATAGTTGGAACTGACTTCTGTATCCAGTGTGCTAAATTTTGAAATGATAATGACAGTGGTGGTGCTCCAGCTAAATGTCAGAACTAAAGCATCTCTCTGTGACTATAACATGAACTTTTATTCTGAACAATCACCAGCCTGGGTATATTATAATAAAAGGCTTTATTCACCTGTCAGTTATGCTGGAGAAAAGTAAGAGTGTATATACTATAGGAAACATGAACATAAGTCAATACAAATCTTAAGAAAGATTTTCTCTTTGAATTAGTTCTAATTGTGTTTTCTTTACACTGAGATTTTTCTGTGAAATTTATAAAATCTTGATATTTAGTTCCCAGGTCAGTCCTGGAAAACTGGGTATCACAGTTTACCTTTTTCATACTCAGAACCTCCACTGTGTGATAGAACTCTCTCTTCATTGTATGCCACAAGGAGAGACGAATTTGAGGCAGGACAGATTGTGATGTTCCTTCACAAAAAGCAAAAATAAAAGAGGATAAACTAGTGGGTAATTTCAAATGTGAAAAATATAGATATTTGTGACTGTCTGAATTTGAATGAATGAATGAGCAGTTTCTTTCCAAAGTGCAAAATTCATTGAGGCTGTGGGCTTTATTATTCAACCTTTAAAGAAAAGACAGCATGGGGACTTAGCAAATTATCACATATTGGTGGCTGAGGAATCCAAGACAAGAGTACCTACACCATAGAGTGTCAGATGAGGACCCCTTCTGGAAATTCTGTCTTTCCCCATATGTCTCATTGAAAACCAGTTCCAGCTAGATATCAAGTAGTTATCTCCCACTCCCAGACTAACTAATTTCTAAGCCTCAGTATAAACCACACTTACACTGATGTTGTATTTATGTGAACCGCTCTTGAGAAAGATTGAGAATCAACCTTTCGTGTAGAAATGATGAATTTTGGGTGTTCAGTACAGTCTTGAACCACCACCAGGTTGCAGCTTTTATTGAAAGAATACGAATGGCTCACACGATCAAATGTTTTGAAATCTCTCTCCCTGATTTCACACGTGGCTGCAAAATAAAACCGTAAAAGATATGACCACTGCATGTGTTCCTGTGAAGTACTGAAAGACACCTCTATGAGACTGAACTACCCAGCAAATAGGAAGAAACCTTCACCTCCTTGGCAGAAGCCAGAGTCTGTAAGGACATGAGAACACTACAAAATAACTACCTGCTCTACACTATACTAGTATTGATTTTGATTACATGCCAAACACAAAACTCAAGCTAACAGGGTCTAAAATATACAAAATTCTTGAGAAACTGGATGCCATAACAAACTGTGATAAAAACTCCCCATTTCCCACAGGAGTGCTAGGCACCAACCAGGTAGAGACTCACGTGGCTCCTTTTTGAATAAAATAAACTGGACAGAAAATACATGGACTGTCTTGTGCCCATCACCTGATGCCTCTCAATGCAGAGTTGGCACCTTCTCAGGAGGGGCAAAATACAATCTCTATTCCTTAAAGACAGGAGTGATTCCCAAACTCTGAATGTTTACAGCAGTTTGAAGCCTCTTCATTCCCCTGCCAAACACGAACTGCTGGAAGCAGGGCTGCAGATGCTATGCTTCCCTTTAAGACCACTAGAAGGAAAGGCAAGGCCCAGTCATGGCAGAGTATGGATCTACACACATTGCTTATTCATGAGACAAACATATAAGTAACATTTACATTGATCTTCTTGTGCTATTTGTGAAGCTATTTCAGGAAATAAATTCCAGGCAGTGATATCTCGAGTCTCGTAAGCTGGAGATGGGCCTGAGGGCAGAGTGAATGGCAATCGGAATCCCTGACAATAAAGTGTTACCTGAAAAAGCAGAAATGAAAATACATTAAGATAAATTGAACCATATGCTCAAGATATGACTGCAAAAAACCCCACTCTTATCTTGGAAAAAAAAATCCCTTGAAGATGCATTTCTACAATTGAAGTTGTGTTAGTCTCTGCAGAATGCACCCTAACCTTCAGCTTTTGTGAGGAATCATTATCATCTCTTCTAGTCATACTTGACTTTTTGAGAAATTGTAAGAACATTGAGAAATAACTGATAAAGATGAGTTTAAGTGATAATTGAGTGACTTCTTAAAAAATAAGATTTCAGTAACTGAGATGATGGATGTGTTTGGAAAAATGAATATCATCCATTAAGGGCTGAAAACCAGCATGTTCAGCATTGGGGTAAGATCCTTCACAAATTATATATGTAGCTACAAATTATATTTGCCAAGAGAATCAAAAGAATGCCTGATGTGCCAACTTCTTCATTGTCACGTGTTAAAGAACCTGCAGTACTGAAGCACTGTGGAGGGTTAAAGACACACAGATTTCTGTGTAAGAATAGCTAGGTGTTACTAATTTACCAGAGATCCATAGGAGAATTTTTTCAAAGAGGTGTATAGGGATTTGGTGGACAGGGACCAATTAATTAGTGCCTGTGCAGGTTGCTCTGAGAGGGTGTCTGACTGCTCCAGTTTGGTCCAGTTTGTATTTGTGGCTTGCTCAGAGCTGCCACATCAAGCATGGTTACTGCAGATGTGGGGCTGGAGTGCCAGCACACACAGATGCTGTTTGTGGCTGCAGCAGAGTGCAAAGTGTCCCCAAGGCCCCCTCTTTCTACCCTGAGACCCTCATGCAAGAACTAGTCACACTGGGTAAAAATGCATAAAGGTGTGAGTGCAGAGCAGTCATACTTTAGACAATTTGGCCTCATCACTGTTCTCAGAATGCAAATAAATTATTTGACTACAAAGTCTGATCTTCAGCTTACTACTGTGCTGGGCCAAAGCAGCACAAAATCAAGAGAACTGTTATATGTGTTTCAACACCCACCTAACATAGGTATATAGCAGCTTCTCTAAAAGGCAATGTTTTGCTTTTTGTCTTTTTAACACTGAGTGTCAAAAAATTTCAAGCTGAAAATCATTCAAGGTAAGGAAAAGCAAAATAAAAATTTAACTGTACCTCAGGAGCTTTAATTACTGTATCAATTGTTCGTGGAGATGTTGCAGCTGCTCTTACTATAAATTCATGAGATGGATTTCTCTGATGTACTTCTGAGAAGCCCAACACGAGTGCTGCACCAGGAATGTATTGCATGAATCTAGAGATAAACAAGGTGTGACAAAGTCAGGTGCATGAACAGAAGCACACATGGGACAGTGAAGACTACTGGCAGATCCAAAAAAATCAGGAAGAAATGAAAGAACTAAAAAGTTAAGGAAATAATACTTTCGGTCAAATTAAATGGTTGATTTTATCAGAAAAAACACACTGGTTTTATTTTGCCTATTTAAAATGGTTATATTTTGAGACTGAATAGAAGAAAAGTTTAAAACCAAAAGGCATTTTGAACTGAAAAAGCAAATAACTTAATATTGAAAATGAAATCAAGCATACTTTTTAAATATTTGGAGGCTATAATTTAATATGAAACATGGAAAATATAGAACACATTCATAAAATACTTGTGCACCACTGAACTTTTGGTTTCCATCCAAGCACTGCCTGGACAGTTTGGGTTGAAAAATTTCACCCAATTCTTCCAATTCTATTTTTTTCAAAAGCCAAGTAGGGTAAAAAAGTCAAATAAAAACTTTGGAAATAATGAATTACATACTCTGTGCTTGTCTTTTTTATCCAGGATGGAAGCTTTCCCCATTGCACCTTCAGCTGTGCAGCTGGCTTCCTTGCCAGTTGTCCTGTGGTAGCCACTGCTGCTATCCTGTAATCCTGGCACTCCTTGCCCCATCTCAGCCTGGCCTTTGTAAACAGGGAAACAGTCACCCAAAATTCAGAAAAGAATCCCAGAATGAACCTTGACCGTTTCAAAATACAACATTTTCTTTCACCAAGTTGTGCATTGATTCTTCGTATTTCCAAATTTAAACAGAGAAATTTTGACTTCATGCAAAATTCGAGGCATAGTAGGAAAAGTTTTTTCGTCTATGCAGAGCTACATATCCTGTCTCAAAGCAGCCACTAAAACGTGGTGAGATTTCCTTAGATGTGGTAACTTCTTAATCAATATGTATTTTTTTCCTAGAAGAGGAGTGCATTATAAATTTCTTTTTTCCCTCCCCAAGACCTCCTGATTTGAACCCACCCCCCCCTTCTTCAATACTGAATATCATGCTGAATTTGTTAATTGCAGCTGCAAGAAGCTGAGGTTTATAAATTGTTGCACAAATATCTCTTGCTCTAAAAAGCTCATGGGAAGCACAGCACAGGGATATGCAAAAGAAGCAAAGACCTGTTCCTTCATTTAGGATAGTCTCTTTGGCATCCACCTGTTACCCAACTTTCCATCTTTTAATATAAAATCTAAGAAGTACAACATTGTAATTATATTTGAGTGATGAGTCTTTTGAAATCACAGAACAATCTGACTTGGAAGGGGCTAAGAAGGATCATCCAACTCCATCCAGAAGGAGTTCAAACTCAGAAGTGAATGGCCCACACTGGGATCAAATCCACATCCTTAGTTACTAACACCATGCTACAACCAACCGAGCTAATCTTGGGGTCAATAAATTATATACAGAAAAACAGGCAGATTCCCAGACAAGAAAACTCATAGTAGAAAAAATGATTAAAAATATTAAAATAGAAAAATAATATTAAAATAATAAATAGTGATGAAGCAATCAATTTTTCAAATATTTTTATGCTTCTACTGGTTATATTTTGATTTATCTTGAAAATAATTTTTTTGCCAGATTTTGAAGCGTGTGGGTTTTTGTTTTTTTTTTACTATTATCTATTTTTAATTCATAAGAATGGTGAAACATTTCCTGAAATTTCCCCAACTTTATGAAACATTTAAAAATAAGTATTCCTTTCCTGTTGAATTCTTCTAATCAGCAGGTTCTCTGTGCCTACTCTGGGCTTTGTTGGTGTGTCTCTGTGCACTTACCTGTGCTTTCAGAGGCAGTATCACAGCATCAGCACACGCTTTCCAATCGGTTTCAGCCAGCTGAACCACAACCAGTTGCACATCAACTTTGGCAGCATCAGAACGAACATATGCTGTAGCTTGATAACCTTGATTTCTGTTGTCACTCCTTACTGCCTGTGCCACAACCGTAATGCCAGGTGGAATTACGTCTCCCAGGAAGTTGCGCTGAAAAAGAGCCCCCAACCATCTGTGCTTAAGTATTTCTGTGTATTCACTGAGAGCCTGCAGTCCAGTTAACGTGTGCTGATTGCAGGCAGCAGCCCTTGTCCTTCACTGGTTTAGTTTGCAGTACATATTTCTATATCCACAGTAGTTAAGGGTGAATTTAGTTGGAAACTTAATTATTCAAAAATGTGATCATTTTGATGAGGGATCCAAGGCGCTTCCAAGCTATCTTTATGCATACAGCAAGAATTTTTTCATTATTTTAATGCTTCAAATAGCTGCCTACAATGTGTACTAGAGACATTCAGAGTAGTATACACATTCACAGCTTATTTTACTATACTACAGTTTATTCAAGCCAATCAAATATTTTGAAATCCTGCTTAGTAATAGAATTCCCCTAGACATTGCCTGCATTTGCAGAGCTATTTGTCCTATTATTATGTAGATACCTTTATGCAGTACAATTATAGAATACTAAGTGCATAATAAAGGTAAAGACAATCTGTGCTTAATGGGCCTTCACATTTACCAATCAGTAATGTCCATGGAAAGTCTGATTTTAGTTATACTCTGCATGCGCTCGTGACCTCCAGTCCACATTTAAAAATAATTAAGCAGACTTATTTATTTCTTCCTCATTTTTACCTAAAGCAACTGATTTTGTATTCTGGGCTTTCACAGGGAAAAGAAAATTCTTTCCTCTTTAACTCACAGCTGCATTCCCTTCAATGTGTATAATTTCCAAATCCAGGCTTCCACATGCTGCAAATACCTTCAGAAATGAAGGAAAGGAAACAGGCAAACAAAAGCCTGAACACAAAAGGATTTGGAAAAAAAAAGTTGAGTTTTTTTTGTGGGGGGAAATATCTCAATGAACTTTGACTTTCAATTTACAGACTTGACTTTTAGTGCCCCTCCCAGCTTAGCCCCTGAGCTGGTTAATGCCACCACATCTGCAGCTCCTGCTCAGCAGCCAGCCAAGCCTGGCTATCTGGGTACCACACACAGGGCTGTACCTCACGTGTCAGGCTGGAGCCATGGCTGTGCTGCTGGTGCTGGATGCTGACTTTTTTGCTCCTCCTTGAGTTGTG